>CM035115.1:97018384-99980884 GCA_020205555.1 Panax stipuleanatus
CTGGAAGGTAAAAGGCGATTTTGCCCTCCTGCATGGTTAGTAATAGGAATGCAAAAATTTTGAGTGTCTACAGATGCCCCTTTTTATCATGTTTATGCAATGCAATGGAATGAACATGATAAAAATTACCAGACACTGGAAATATGAGACATGAAAATGTAATGCAATGCATGATATGATGTTATGGACTCTGAACATTTTTGTTTGGAGTCACTTCCAACATTATTCTATCACTGACTACTTTCGCCATTTCTGCTGGGGATGGAGTTGTCAATAATGTTCTCCACTGAATTATCTTGATGTCTATTTGAATGGTAGTTTACACAGGCTTTCATCACCGAACTTTCTCAATGCCTACTCGAATGGTAGTTTGCAATGATTTTATCATCGAATCTTTCCCGATGCTACATTGGGTTAAAGCCAACGATTTATAATACCCGTCAGTGCTACTAAGACTGATTCTAAAAAATGTCTATAAAGATGTTTTCAAGATCCCTGCTGGAGAGATTTTCCTATGGCTAACACCACTGGACCTTTCTGAATTCGACGTTGCGGTTGCCACCAACGTTCTTTGTCTTCAGATGCGCTTTCTGACTTTACCTCCTATGGGGATGCTCTTTTTCTGACGAGTGACCTCATTAGGGTTTCCTGATGCCTATCCTGATGATAGTTTACACTGGTTTACATTATCAGATCTTTCCCGACGTTACATTGGGGTATCACTAATTATTTGGATTGTTGTCCAGTTGATGCCGACATTTTTATCGGGGATAAAATTCTGACTATCTACTCGAACAGTAATTGACAACTATTTGACCATCACAAAACCTCCTCGATACCTACTTAAACGGTAGTTTACAACGGTCAACTGAACTAATTTAATTTTGATATCTACTCAAACAGTAGTTTGCAGGGTTGACCATCACTGAACCTCCTCGATGCCTACTCGAATGGTAGTTTACAATGGTCGGTTGAACTGACTTGATGCCTCGGTTGAGGATTTATATAACAAATTCCATCATCGGTTTGCACCAACGGTTTGCAATATCAGATTCTCTGACGTTCGTTAAAGTAGTTCTCAACGGCTTTCATCACCGGCTTTTTCCTGATGCTACGCTGGAGTTGTCGCCAATGGTTTGCAATATCCGACACTCCGACCTTCGTTGAAGCAGTTCTTAACAGCTTTCATCACCGGCTCTTTCCCGATGCTATGCTGGAGTTGTCGCCAATAATTTAAAATATCAGACGTGCCTGATATCTCTAATGGGGGTATCTTTCTTATAAGTTATACCCTCGAACAAATCTGGATATTTTGACGCATTCAAAATCAACGATTCATAACAACGGACCTTTCTGATGCTTTGACAGAGGTAATTTTCAATAATTTCCATCATTGGCCTTCCAAATACCACTTTAGGGCTCATACCAATGGCTTACATGAGGATCTTCTTTCATTAGAAGTTCGGTACCCGAATTCAGGGTTTCAGGCCTTTTCTACTCAATCGCGTAACACATTTTTCCCTGATTTGACTTTTTAGCTTCCGGGAACTTTGTTGTAACTTCAATTGGACCGAATCGAAGGGGGTAGGGCCCACCTTAGGTGGTCGCAGGTCTACCTGTGGTAGCTGCAAGTAGAGTCGCGGCTCCCCGTGGATCTATTTTAGTTCCATCGTGCCTTTTATAAGTTATTTTCAAGTTGAACCACATAGAAAATCCGAAAATTCTTCTTTAGATCTACTATGTTCGAGCTATTTTTTCAAAATATGTCATCGTACAATCGTTCTGCACAACTCTGGTAACGTTTACATCCTTTCTTTTCAAGTTTTGACCGTTAGAAAATTAGATTTCATATAGAATGCTTCTAAACACAATATAGCGAATATGCATACTCATATGACTTGATAAAAATTATCAGACTTAGTAAAAGTTTATATTTTTCCATGCTGAACGTATTGATGTAAAAAACTAATTTTGAGACAGGTATTTGGCGCCTTTTTTTGCCAGTTTATTCATCCTATTTGAGGACAAATGAGCTTGGATTTTCAAATAAAAATACACATGGTAATTTAGCTGCCATTGTGAGTTTGATTTTGCTATTTTTTATATATATGAAATGCTCATGATTTTGGGTTGATGTGCTACTGAATGGTCAACTAGTCATACCTATATGCATGCGGATAGTCCATTTCACAAAGAAGACTCTGGCAAAAAAAATTTATGAGCCAAAGCATTTAATGAACATTCAATTTTAACTCTACTGGGGATGTATGTTAAACTAATGCATAATTTAGGACTTAGACTATGCATGAAACAATGATTTAATTTTAATAAGCTTTAAGTTTGAAACTTACCTCACCCTTTCTGAGGTGATTTGGAGATTTTGTTCAGCTTATGGATTTAGATAGAACTATCAGCTCTCTCATGGTCTCTGCAGGTGTGAGGAGGAGAGCTTCTGATGTCCCTCAGCCTCGTCCAACCCGACAGCCTCACCAGTTGACTGAGTCAGTGATTCGTCCTATCCGTATTGATATACCGGATGACGTGGATGAGGAGGAGGATGTCCCTGTCGTGAACCCCGCCCCTACTTCTACTACTCCGCATCGGGAGGTTCCATCTATCATTATGACGATTCCAGATCTTTTAGAGGATTTGCGACGCCATCCTTCGATCTATCTCCATGAAAATGGGGTAACAAAAGTTTTTATTCTGGAATTTCTTCCCATTTTCCATTTTTGGGATAATGTCTTAATCTTGATTTGCAATTTGATGCAGGTTCTCGGCTTCACTCAGCCTAGGGGGAACTGGTTCAGCATTCATTCCTTATACCAGACCCTCCATCTAGAGTACCGGGCCATCGTCCACTCCTGGGGTTTCGAGGCCTTCTTCTATATTCCTCCCCGTCGTTACCCTTGGGGTTATCTGCGGGCTTTATCTGAGCACTGGTTCCACCAGACTCAGTCTCTCTATTTATTGGACTTTGAGGTGATGATGACCCCGATGGACTAGCAGTTCATCATGGGGTTGGAGTTTACAGGGGAGCCGGTGCCTTTGGTAGCTGATATTTCACCTGCTGCAGTTTGATTCCTTTTGGGAGTTCCTATTATGGCCCTCAAGGGTCGGATTGTCGGCTGTAGGCCCTTGAGTGTGGATGCCACGAGTGGGGCTTTAACTGAGCCTCTGCCTGATAATCAGAGGGTTAGAGATTGCATTCTTTGGCGACTGTTCTTGGTCATCATCAGAGGTTGTTTCATAGCAGACAACTCCTCGACGGTCCACTCTTGATGTGGATCGCATCAGAGATTTTGACTTGGGCTCATTCACCTTTGCCTATTTCCTTCATGGGTTGCGCCTACGCTTTGAGGGCGTGACGGAGGCTTGGCTAGGCTTTTATCCATTTTTGTTGGTGAGTAATCTATTTTTCATCTTTTAATTTCCATCATTTGGGTTGCCAATCTTTATCAATGAGGACATTTGATCTTTGCATTTTTAGTTTTGGGCATATAAGAGGTTCTCTTGCTTACTTCCAGCTACTACTCTAGGTCTGGAGACCTATCCATGAGGACAATGATGACATTATTCCACCTTTACAAAGGTCCTTGTGGTAGAGGGGTTTACTCATTCCCGCTTGCAGTTGGAGTTATTGACCGCTGATGTTATCACGTGGGTTCTTTACGCCCCTGATCATCTGACAATTAATTTTGAGGATGGATTTTTGAACGGGGTAGAGTATGTATTATCCACTCCTCGGATCCCTCTCTTAAATGATGGAGGCTGGGAGCTCTACTTGGGAAAGTGTGCTATTAAAAGCATCACATGGGATATTCGAATTCCATTCTTTCCTCCTACTAGACGACATTGGCCCATATCTCAGCCGGTTGTAGATATTCCCATGATGAGCTTGGATGGCTTCACCTTATCAGATGGTCCTATCACTTAGGAGGATTTCTACCACTGGTGGTTTCCTCACACCATTGGGGCTCAGACCCGTGCCACTCAGTTCATGGCAGACATGGTTCCTGGGTCTGTGATGATGACAGACTGGATAGCATGCGTTCGAGAGCCCACTCACTTGGAGCAGATTACCCGCTTGACCCAGCGATTGGACCGAGCATATTTTTTCATTAGGCACCTTGGTAGAGATCCTTCAAAGGCAGATTCTTTTGATCCATCCAGTTCTGGTGCTGGCCCCTCAGGTGGTCCATATTCTGGCAGTTTTACTGGTGCAGATCCCCCTCTCTACAGACCCGACATCTATTCTGGCAGAGATTCAGTGACTCAAGAGGAGTTGCATCAGGTTGATCGGCTGGGTGATATAGATACCATAGATTTCTTTTGATAGGCTTCTCGCTATATCTTTTGATGGGCCTCTTTAGTTGTTGGGCGGTTGTGCCCCATTTATCGTTATCTCTTTTAATAGGACTCTGTTAGTCATTGGGCGGCTGTGCCCCATTTCTCTGTACTTTTTATATTTTCTTTTTAGTGGCAAACAGAGATGATGCTTTTACTAGCTAGTGTACTTAGCCATGTATATATAATATCTCTTATCTATTGCATCCTATTGTCATTTATCATTTATCATTCATCATGATGCATGCATTATGTCATGGATATACATTAATATAGGTGAGTTTAGCATTGACCCCTAGATGGTCTCATGATACGGTTCTACAGATGTCTTCATCCACCGTCACTCGGATTGAGCACACTCCACTCACATTGATAGCCTCTGCTTTGAGATCATGGTATGATAGTTTGCCTCGTACAGATAGGGCGACAGTTGATCAGATGTTGAGACATTCCCTAGCCATCTTGGCATTCCAGGTACCACTAGGATTTATAGATGGCATGCTATCTTGTTGGATACCTGAGAGACAGGTTTTCAGGTTCGGTATCCACGAGATGACTCCTACATTAGAGGAGTATGAGCGCGTTACTGATTTGCCGTTAGATTGATCTTGTGCTAGGATGGCCACCGGCGATATGAGGCGGCAGTTTATGGAATTGACTGGCTTGAGGCGCAGAGTTATCGTGGATAAGATCAATTCAAGGCATGTGGTCTCCTTGGATTTCTTTATTGATAGATTTGGCTCGCTGGACAGCTATGCACGATACTCAAAAGATTTCACTATCACTATAAGTGAGTGGCAGATTGCACGCGTAGATATTCTATTGATGTGCGTCACAGCTTACTTGTACATGCCACTATACATGGACCATCTGTACATTGGCTTTATTACAGTGGTTCATGCTCTCAGAGAGGGTTGTACCATCTTGCCCATGATATTGGTGGAGACCTTGAGGTCGGCCATATTTTTCCATACCCATTCTGTAGGGTTCTTCAGGGGGAGTGCCATATTATTATACGTGTGGTTCATGACCCATTCGAGACCGATCGACACTTTTAGACATCATGGGTACTGTTTTACTCATGAGATAACCATATCTTATTCTTTTCCGCCAGCTGAGTGTACAGATGCGGCTGAAAGTAGTATGCACACAAGTCAATCATGTTTGATGATAAAGCATTTACTTTGTAACAATCTTATTTATTTATTAATGAAAGTATTATTTAATTAAAGGCATTTATTTATCTACATGGTGTTGTTTTTATAATATATCATAAACCCATAGTTTTAAGCAATGCTTTTAGAATCATGATGATGATCATGCTAATGAGATCTAAATTCTTAGATAGCTTAAAAACTAAAATTGTTCCCAATCATTGGATTACTAAAAAGGGGATTAGTGAATCCGGATAGATTGGTACATACGTTGCTTGCTCATTAGATGAAGATGATTGATCTCATGATCATTTGTGTGGAGACACTAAAGCAAGTATGTAGGTGCTTATTGGAGAATAAGTTTACTGAACGTGGTTATCTTAGGATTACCTAATGGAGTTTTACTTCCCTTTCAATAGGACTTCCTAATGTGATAATACAAGTGATCCTTAGACCTTAGATCATCATAGTATCTTGTGTATGATGAATTATACTTTGATATGTCCCTTAAGACCCTTAGGGTATATCAAGGGGTATGCTTGGGTGTAATAAGTTATACATGGAGATAATGAATGATCAATAAAGAATCTACCACTTCTAGTAAAAGAAGAGATATGTCCTATGTGATTCGATAAATGACAACCCAGGAATCCTTTGCCAAGGTGGAATGAAATTAGAATGGAGTTTCTAATTTGCATTATTTGGAGTTGTTCATTTTGGAATCAAAATATATATAATTAAATAAAATAAGACTTAACAGTAATTTCATATCTTATATTTAATTTGGACATTGTATGGTGGAAGGATTGAATTGTACGGTAACTATTAACTCACAAGTTCTTTTATGATTAATGTTGAAATCTATATTATCTAGAAAGTCATTGATCGCTAAGGAGGGTTATCCTTATTGTAGAATAAATATTATTTATTTAAATAAATTATTAGTTTAATTTATTTATTTAAATAATATTAGAATTGTTCTAATTGATTTATTCACAACCGATTTAATATGGAGAACCTAAAGGGTTACAACATAAAAGAAAGAATTTTTATTAAAGAAGCAAATGACATAATCGTAATAATAAGTTAAGTGTATTTTATTTAATCTATGGTGATAAAATAAAATAGCTTAATATTTATTATTTAATATTTTGAAAATATTAAATATAAATTAATAGGAAGAGTCTTATTATTATTATTATTTAATTCCTAAATGAGTTTGAAAATTAATTAATAAGATACCCTCTCTCTCTCTCATATATATTCCTAATAAGATTAGGAGGCTAATTAATTAAATGAGTTTAATTATTCCCAATAGGATTGGAAAGCCTAATTAATTAAAGGAGTTTAATTAATTAATATGAAATCCTAATCCTAAATTATTTAGGAGGGTTGCCTACATCTATAAATAAGAAAGTTTTATTATGGAATAAGGTTAGACATTTAATTCCAAGAGTTGGGAGAGCACTCCTTTTCTAGAGAGAAGAAAACTAGGGTTTAGCCAAACACCCTTCTTCTTGAGTAAACATTATTCCTTGGTGGATCACCTCTAGAGACCAAACTGTAACAAACGAGATTTTTGTATTTTAATTGTAAATATTTATTGAATTAAATAAATATTTTAGTTGATTTATTTATTGAGTTGAATAAATAATTGATGTGGTTATGAGGTGGAGTAACTTAATGAAGTGGAATATATTAATTAAATGGATGTTTAATAATTTTGTGGTGAAGTTTTAATTTAATAGAGATAATTAAAATTAGATGAATTATTACGTGGTAGTAATGATTTAATGAATTGATGAATAATTATAGTAATGTCTAATTTAATTTAAATAATTAAATTAGAGATTTACTAATTTGTTACATGAAATTATGATAAATAAATAAATTATAATTGTGTAGCAATTTGATTTATGTGGTAATTTTATTTAATGAGTTGTTACTAACTTTAATTTAATTGAATTTAAATATTAAAATTTAATTGAACAAAGTGTGACATTTAAACTATGTAGTAAATGTGTTATTAAAATAAATTAAAAGGAGTTTTAATTTAGATTTACCAAACAAGCCTTAAGACTTTAAAAAATTCTATTTTTAATCCAGTTTTGTCAAACAAACCTTAAGGACTTTTGATTTTCAAAAATAAAGTAACTAATATATTTAATAAGGAGATTAAGTTTGTCAGTTATTATATTATGTATTATATGTATTATATCAGTTTTTATATTATATAAAGTTAGAAGAAGAGGATAAAATAGTTAGAATATCAGAGAGAGAAGAGAGAAGGAAGAAAAGAAGAAAGAGAGAATTCTCTGTGAAAACAAGAAGAGAAAATCATCATTTTTTTCTAAAGCTAACAAGAAATCAAAGGTAGTAATCTAATTTTAAGATTGTTAATTTATGTTTTCATTGTTCTTCATAAAAGTATTTTTTTTTACTTCTCTATGTTTGAGTTTTTCATGATAATTTTGTTGAGTTTATACGAAATCATGGCGCAATCAAATTGCAAAAATTATCGGAAGCATGGTATATCAGAGTTTAAAATTTTCTACAAAACCATTACCCGGCTCATCCTTTATGCAAATTATTAATTTAAAACGATAAATAAGAAGTTATGGAATCATACGCTTGTAGAACGGAGCTTCTACATGTACGAGTTCAACTCCATGTTCTTCGTGATCTCCTTGAATTTCTGAGTTAGATTCCTTCCTTTGATCAACGTTAGCCACCCAAGTGGCCTCTAGAGGTGATCCACCAAGGAAGAGGAATTATCAAGAAGGAGGATGGTTGGCTAAACCCTAGGTTTCTATCCTCTATAGAAAAGGAGTACTCTCTAACAATTAGAATTTCATCAACTGATATCAATTATAAGACTCCTCTTATATAGATATTGGTCAACCCTTCTAATCCTATTAGACATGGAATTTTATTTAATTAATTAAACTCCTTTAATTAATTTAGGCTTCCCACCACATTGGGAATAATTAATTAAATTCATTTAATTAATTTGTCTCCTAATCTTATTAGGAATAAATAAGAGTACTAATATTAAATTAATTACTAAACTCCTTTAGAAATTAAAATAATAATAATTGTAATAATATTAATAAGACATCTCTTATTAATTTATATTTAATATTTCCAAAATATTAAATAATAAACATTAAGCTATTTAATTTATTCAATCACCATAGATTAAATTAATTATACTTAATACATTATTACGATTATGCCATTACCTTCTTAAATAATTATTCTTTCTTTTATGGTGTGACCATTTATGTTTTTCATATTAAACCGGTTGTGAATAAATCAATTAGAACAATTCTAATCTTATTTAAATAAATAAATTAAACTAATAATCTATTTAAATAAATAATATTTATTCTACAATAGGGATAAGCCTCCCTAGCGATCAACGACTTTCCAGATAATATAGATTCTAACATTAATCATAAAAAAACATGTGAGTAAATAGTTACCATACAATTCAATCCTTCAACCATACTATGTCCCAATTAAATATAAGACATAGAATTACTGTCAAGTCTTATTTTATTTAATTATATGTATTTCGATTAGAAAATGCACAACTCCATTTAATGTAAATTAGAAACTCCTTTCTAATTTCATTCCACCTTGGCCAAGGATTCCTGGGTTGTCATTTACCGAATCACATAGGTCATATCTCCTCTTTTACTAGAGGTGGTAGATTCTTTATTGATCATTCATTATCTCCATATGTAACTTATTACACCCAAACATACCCTTTGATATACTCTAAGGGTCTTAAGGAATAAGGCAAACTATAATTCATTACACACAAGATACTATGATGATCTCAAGTCAAAGGATCACTTGTACTACTATCACATTAGGAATTTCTATTGACAGGTAAATAAAACTCCATTAGGTATTTCATAGTGAGTCACGTTCAGTGAACTTATTCTACAATAAGCACCTACATACTTGCTTTAGTGTCTCCACACAAATGATCATGAGATTAATCATTCTAATCCAATGAGCAAACATCATATGTACCAATCTATCCGAATTTACTAATCTTATTTTTAGTAATCCAACGATTGGGAACTATTTTAGTTTTTAAGCTCTCTAAGAATTTAGATCTCATTAGCATGATCAACATTATGATTCTAAAAGCATTGCTTAAAACTATGGGTTATTTACATATTATAAAAATAACATCATGTAAATAATTAAATGCCTTTAATAAATGAATATTTTTATTAATAAATAAATAAGATCGTCTCCAAAGTATATGTTTTATCATCATACAAGATTGGCTTGTATGCATACTACTTTCAATCTCCCACTTGCCCTAAAGCCAATCGCAATGGTATCTCATATCCATCTTCTCTAAGTGACGATCAAACTGTTGTTGTGTTAAAGGTTTAGTAAATGGATCTGTAATATTGTCTTGAAAGTTCACTATCTCTTCAGTAACTTCTCTTCTTTCAATGATTTTTTTAATCAACGTGTTGCAACACATGTTTGGATTCAAGATGAGACTTAGGAACTATCCCTAGTTCTATAATGAACTTTTCATCTGAAACATCAACTTGCAGCTTCACTTACAATTATATAGTTTGTCTTTGTCACTAAACCAGCAACCTTTTGCTATTTGGAATCTTTCCAATTCACTGCACCACCTTTCAAGGTAAAGACTTACCCTAAAGTGGATTTGATGTTGTCTTGGTTAGTTTGAAAACTTGAGTCTGTTTAGTCCTCTAATTTAATTCAGACCCATCATGTGTCATGATGATATCCTTAGTGTCTGTTAAGTACTTTAAGATGTTTATCACAGTCTTACAGTGACCTTCTCCATAATATGACTGATCAACATCAAGTCTCATATATTTTATTGCATACATGATAGTAAATCATGCGATCTCTCTTTTATTGCTGAAAATTTTAGAAAGATACACTTCATGACTCATCACCATGAGACACTTTTGGAGTTTGCCGTGCTAAACGCCTTTAGCATCTAATGAATATACGTTCCTTGGGTTAAGCCGAACATCCTTTTAAATCTATCTATATAGATTTATATCCCCAATGTAGGATGTTCTACCCAAATAATCCATGGAGGAATGTTTAGATAACTTTATTTTGATCGATTGTAGCATAGGAATGTTATTCCCTATCAGTAATATATCATCAATATATAATATATAGAATAAAACATCTCTCCCACTAACGTTCTTGTACACATATGATTCATCCTCGTTTTTGATAAAATTAAACTAGTTGATTGTCTCATCAATACGGATGATCCATCTACGAGAAGCTTGCTTCAATCCATAAATGGATCGTTGTAGCTCATATACATGATTTGCTTCAACCATTTAAACAAATCCATCTGGCTGTATCACACATACATTCTCCTCTAATAATGTATATTTGAGGAAGGGCGTCTTTTCGTCCATTTTACCAGATTTAGTAATAATAAGCTGCAATCGCAAGTAAAATCCAAATGGACTTGAGCATTGCTTCAAAAATCTATTTTATATTTTATGGTCATCTACCATTTCTCTGAGTCTTTATTACTCATAGCCTGTTCGTAATTCAATGGATCATCATCATTCATGACGTGTACCTCATCGTCATCCTCTATGACGAATCCATACCTTTCAGGTATCTTCGGTACTCTTCCAGATTTACGAATAGGGTGTTGTACAGAAGGTGTCTCTACTTGGACAGGTTCATCCACTTGATCTGTAGTGGTTTGTGGTTCTTTAATTTCTTCAAGATCTATTTTTCTCCCATTAGCCCCTTCAAGGATAAACTCTTTTTCCAAGAAGGCAGCGTGTTTAATTCAGACCCATCATGTGTCATGATGACATCCTTAGTGTCAGTTAAGTACTTTGAGATGTTTATCACTGTCTCACAGAGATCTTCTCCAGAATATGACTGATCAACATCAAGTCTCGTAAATTTCATTGCATATATAATAGTTACTCATGTGATCTCTCTTTTACTGAGGACAATTTTAGAGAGATACACTCCATGGCTCATCATCATGAGGCACCTTTTGGAGTTTGCCATGCTAAACGCCTTTAGTATCTAATGAATATACATTTCCATGGGTTAAGCTGAACATCCTTTTGAATCTATTAATACAGATTTATATCCCTAATGCGGGATGTTCTACCCAAATCATTCATGGAGGAATGTTTAGACAACTTTATTTTGATCGATTTTAGCATAGGAATTTCATTCCCTATCAGTAATATATCATCAATATATAATACATGGAATGAAACAGCGCTCCCACTAACCTTCTTGTACACACATGGTTTATCCTCATTTTTGATAAAATCAAACTCTTTGATTGTCTCATCAAAACGAATGTTCCATCTACGAGAATCTTGCTTCAATCTATGAATGGATTGTTGTAGCTCATATACATGATTTGCTTCAACCATTGAAACAAAAAATCATCTGGTTGTATCATACATACATTCTCCTCTAATAATATATATTTGAGGAAGGGCGTCTCTACGTCCATTTTGCCAGATTAAGTAAAATAAGCTGCAATTGCAAGAAAAATCCAAATGGACTTGAGCATAGCTTCAAAATCCATTTTAGATTTTATGGTCATCTACCATTTCTCTGAGTCTTTATTACTCACAGCCTGTTCGTAATTCAATAGATCATCATCATCAATGATGTGTACCTCATCGTCATCCTCTATGACGAATCCATACCTTTTAGGCATCTTCGGTACTTTTCCAGATTTACGAATAGGGTGTTGTACAGTAGGTGTCTCTACTTGGATAGGTTCATCCACTTGATCTGTAGTGGTTTGTGGTTCTTGAATTTCTTCAAGATCTATTTTTCTCCCACTAGCCCCTTCAAGGATAAACTTCTTTTTCAAGAAGGCAGTGTGTTTCGCAACAAACACCTTTTGCTAAGTAGGATTGTAGAAATAGTATCCCAAACTTTCTTTAGGATATCCCACAAACGTGCACTTATCAGATCTTGCCCCAAGCTTATCATTTTGAAACCTTTTCACATAAGCTGGACATCCCCAAATCTTAACATGCTTAAGACCAGGTTTCTTCCCTGTCCACATCTCATACAGAGTCTTGGGGACGAATTTCGAGGGGACCTTACTCAGTAGATATATAGCCGTTTCTAGGGTATGACCCCATAATAAAATTGGAAGATCGGTAAAACTCATCATGGAACGAACCATGTCCAACAATATTCGATTTCTCCTTTCTAATACTCCATTTAACTTTGGTGTACCTGGTGGAGTCCATTGTGAGATTATACCATTACCTTTGAGAAAATTGAGAAACTTACCACTTAAGTATTCTCCACCTCGATCTGATAGAAGAATCTTAATCCTCTTGCCCGTTTGTTTCTCTACTTCACTTCTAAACTCTTTGAACTTTTCAAATGATTCAGATTTGTATTTTATTAAATACTCATATCCAAATCTTGAGTGATCATCAGTGAAAGTAATAAAATAAGAATACCCTCCCCGTGCATTCGTTGTCACAGGTCCACAAACGTCTGTGTGAACCAACGCTAATAACTCTGTAACATTTTCTCCTTTTCCACTAAAAGGAGATTTAGTCATTTTACCCATGAGACAAGATTCACAAGTTGGATATGATTTATAATCAGATAGCTCTAAGAGCCCATCCTTATGCAACTTGGATAATCTTGTTTCATTGATATGACTGAGCCTACAGTGCCACATATAGGTATAATTAACATCATCTCTTTTCTTTTTCTAAGTTTGTTCTATTTGAAATATATTTTCATGCAAGTCAAGTATATAAAGTCCATTACGCAAATTACCAACACCATATAAAATATTACTTTTATAAATAGAACAACTATTGTTCTTTATTATAACGTCAAGTCCATCCATATCTAATACGAAAATCGAAATAATGTTTCTAATGATATTCGGTACAAAATATGTGATACCCCCAAATCCGAGTACTTCAATTCTATGGGATTTGGTGTTCACTGTACAAATATCATCTATCTATCTACTCATAATAAATGCAAACCATGCAATAGATAGAAATAAATCCTCCCCTTATGGGGTTACAACATCTTAATAATAAATACAATCCCAGGTCAAACTAACCTTAAACATCTGTGCGGAACATAAACAAATAAATAAGTCTTAAACAACATCAAGTCTTAACAATAAACATTCTTAAATTAAATAACAAGTCTTTAACACTTGTTAACTTTTCCCTTGCCTTTGCTAGTGGAAGGCCTGTCGGATCTTTCGTTCTTAACTGCAATGTTATTATTACGCAAGAGTGAGCACGATTTCCCACAAGTATAACAATATAACAACAATATAATAACATGCGAGTGAATCAAAGACTTCTGAATAAGAAAACTCAACTTTTGAATCAAGAATGAATAACAAGAATCAAAAGAACATCTGAGGGTCATAAGACCTCGAACTATGTCCTAGGTTATAAAGTGTTTATACTTTAAACCTTTAACAGTCATAAGACTATAGACTCTCCTTCTCGTACTTAGGGGGATCAGCCCTTAGTACCATACTGTGCACAATATCTCAACGCTAAAGCGTAAATAATCCCCTATTAAAGGGTTGTTTATCTCAGTTTGACATTAGAGTCCGCACCAAAGGAAGTTTGGTTTGGATAAGCTCAATAAAGGGTCTAGAATTTAGAACGCTCATCAACTATGGACTAGTTGAATCAATAAGGGTTCACTAGTCTTACAAAGTTCAACAATAAACTGATTAATCAATTTGAATAAAAATTCTCAAGAGGTATACAATCGAATAAGTATTGTATAGCTGAATCATGCTTTAAAAGAGTTATAACATCTAATATGAAATTTTGAACTTGAACAATTAAGAACAAGAGCTTGCTTGATATAGAACACAAGTCTAAGACTTGATGAATGAATAATTTAGAATTTAAGGAACTTGCTTAATAAAAATAAAGTTTATAAAACTTGCTTAATTTAAAGGTTTGAGTTTAGAAAACTTACCTCTTGCACAAGCTACAATTAATTCACGTTTCTTATTAAATCCTACATATCAATACATTCACAATACCCATTAATCAATAGTTCGATATACCTATCGAATCACAACATTGGTCTTTGAATACGTTATTGGACTTTTCAGATAATGGTTTAAGTCGTGTAATTTACTTATTAATTAATCACATAACATAAATTAATTAACATATTATTATATGCTTACATGTCTTCATGTTCATTACATTAGGTTTTAAAACACATTTTTGAAACTTGAACACTTAGAAAAATTTCTGAAATTCTACAAGTAGAGCGCGGCCGCGCTCCATTTGTTCTTTGGAGCGACGCGGGCCCGCTGTACGGCGCCGGCGCGCTCCAAGTGTGCCTTGAATCGGCACGGCCGCACTACTACGCAGACCCAGATTCTGCAGTTCACGAAGAACACACAGAACAGCCCAATAAATCCCAAATTAAACTAACACAGTGATTTTTAATGCTACCCATAAGGTATAAACTTCACAGAAATATTATACAATGTTCTTAGCATGATTTTAACACTTTAATTCACGTAATTACACAAACTAAGGCATTAAATTTTACTGTTTCTGATATTTTGTAAAAACTTTGAAGAAAATATGAAATTCAACGTTACAGATTTGTTATAACACCGAATCCGTTCGTTTAACTTCCATTTTGTTCGTTTAAACGTACATAATCATATTCAAGTGTCAATTGAAGTTAAACAAACGAGTAAAGCATGTAAATTTTGTACGTAAGGGTCATATATACGTGTTCTTCATATTTTCATACACTGAAACTTTTAATAACCCAATCAAAACATAATTACGTGAATTTAATCACTGTAAATCATGCATATATGATTTAAATCATGTTATGAACAACAATTAATATATATGTAGCCATATAATCAACAAATGTCAATTTTTCCATTCACAGACTTTTAAAGCACATAAATGAGAAATACTCTTTAATTTTTCAAAACTCCAATTAAGGCCTAATTGCATGAATTCAATTATTTTAAATCATTCATACCAGATATAAAACATGTTATAATCATATAATAACACCTATACAATTACATCTTAAGTATTCATCACCAAAATCATATACAGAGAGTTTGAAATTGGGTTTGTTAAAAAAAACAACTAACGTAATTAAAACTTGGGATGAAGAATTATATCCTTGCTAACTCTGTTTGAAGGTGGTATAAACTTGAAATCTTCAAATCAATTTCTCTATCAAATTCTCTGTGTTTTTCTCTCTAATTTTCTCTGATAGGAAGTATAGAAATAGGAACTGATATGTATATAGTATATTACGTATAATATATAATGGGTGGGTAATGGGTGATAGTGGCTTCAGTTAATCCGTAATGGGTTAACTGGTGCAACTCCCCTTAGGGCCTTGTTTGGCTAGCTTAAAGAGTCACTTCTCATTTATTTTAATTAACTCTTATTATATAGTTTAATAATGTCACACCCAATTAATCATATCATCTTATTTAAATCAATTAAATAAAATAGAATAATTCTACAATAAATCACATTGTCACATAATTAAAATTCTTATTTATTAATTATGTCGACTCATTAAATCTCTAATTAATTAGATTAACACTATGCTTACTTAAATAATTCCTTTAATCAAATCAGCTCAATTAAATACATACTTTAAATATAAAAATTCTCCACATTAATTTAACTAATGTAACACATATAATTAAATTAATCTACCACAAATTCATCAATTAATTATTTAACTCAATAATTAAATCATTGAAAAATATTTATTTAATTCAATAAATATTCACATTAAATTACAAAAATCTCGTTCGTCACATCTTTCCCCCCTTAAAAGGATTCTGTCTCTAGAATCACGGTTCAATTAAATTCGTCCCGTTACATTCTCCCCCCTACAAAGATTCTGTCCCCAGAATCTCTTACACATAAATTAAGTAAATAAATGTGGGTAATTGTGACGCCCCCAAATCCGGGTTCCTAGAACCTCGGACCTGATACGTTACGATACATCATTTCTATAACTATTGCGGAAGATATAAACATAAATTATTTATACAATAACCTTTACACCTAATTCCCAAGGTCTGAAACCTTAACTTAATACCTGAATTCAATATCTTATCCGACATACAATGTCATTTGCATATACTACTATTCCAAGTTTTATCTGTACGATAAACCAATGCTGGAACTGTCTTTGACTTTTCCTGTATCCGACGTATTCATCCTAATCTGTAATGTTTATCATGATATAGCAAGGGTGAGCAACAAGTTTGCCCAACAAGTTTAATTTCAAGAAAAGATATATCATGATTGAAAAGAATGAACAATAAGCTAGCTGACTTTCAACAATATAACAATTGTGAAATAGCATGAATAATTTTCATAACTGAACGACCGAGACAATAAAAATGAATGGTCAATAATGAAGATGAATAAATCAACTGGACCAAATGGTAATGAAGGTGATCAGCCTTTCATACCTGATGAACACATGCAATATGCACAACGTGCGAATCAATAATTCATAGACGTTATGTAATCAACAAGGATTAACCACTAGCATAATTGAAGAATCATAACTCAAGGTTGAGTTAAAGAAAACTTGCCTTTATTGCCGACTACTGCTACGCAGTCTATTTAGCTTCATCTGAAGACCTAATATTAATAATACTGATCTCCACATTAGAATAATATCATCGCAATAACTATTGCTAATTACAGTTATAAAATAATCTAAACACATTATCACATAATCCTATCGGTCAACAGAACACATAAGACCTAGTATCAAGTCAAACTATTTCAGTCTGAATTGAGTTCGGTATTATTTCGATCTCCCGATTGCCTAATCGGATAATTATCGAGCCTAATATTAATAAGACTCTACTTAAACACTATAATATTAACTTAGATAATTTATTAATCAGTCAAAATATTTTTCACAAGCTCATAAAAATTTTCAAATAATTATTATCATTTGTAATGATTTTTCGATCATAAATATCATTTTTACATGATTTAAATACCACAATATTCCATTATCATTAATATTTATTTAATATCAAATATTAATGAAATTCATGTCATTATATTATAAGTTATTTATAATATCTCAAAGTATTTTTAATACCTTAATATCACATTTAAATGATTTAAAATATTTAAATCTATTATTAAATAACAGCCATTAATATTAAAAATATTAATGTATTTCATGGCAAAATATCAAAAGTTATATTTTATAACTTAAAATATGTTTATAACCTTTAAATCATTTTTATACGATTTTTAAATCATAAGAACTATTTTTTTCATAATTTATTTAATACATTTATTAAATAAATTTATTATCATAATATTATTCTATACTTTCATTTGATTACTATTTAATATTAAATAAATAGTAATTAATTAATTACCTTTAGTTATTTTTTAATTAATAAATAATAGCCAATTAGATCTACTCATTTTTTTTAATGTTAATTAGATAATGAATAATCAAATTATTGTTTGTCTTTAATTATTATTTAATATTAATTAAATAATAATTAATTAATTACTTATCCTTGAATAGTAAATAATTGATCTATTTACTTCATTAGTCTTTAATTATTCCTTATTATTATTTAACGAATAATTAATTAACATTTGTCCTTATTTATTATTTAATAATAAATAATTAATTCATTTCATAAATCTTTAATCATTCTTTCTTATTAAATTAAGAATAATTAATTATTACTTGTCCTTATTTATTATTTAATATTAATTAAATAATAAATAATTACTTTATAAACTTTTATGTTAATGTAAGTAAGTAATCACTTAATCTTACTTAAACATTCTTTAATCATTATTAAATAATAATCAATTATTTGTTTAACTCTAATTATCATTTAATCTTTAATTAAATAATAACTAATTACTTTATTAACACTAACTTTACTTAATTATCATTTAATATCACTTAAATAATAATTAAATAGTTAATTACATTTAATTTTGTATGTAATTAATTTGCTAACCATTTAATGGCTTTAAATAATTATTTTTAATAATTAATCACTTCCACTTATTTACGATTATGCCATTCTCGCCCACAATTTTTCAGATTTGGCGTCCTTTACGGAAACGCTTGTAAAATGAAATGTACAACTCGGAATTAAGTTCCGTCGGAGGCGTTGGATTTGTAACTTCTTAAGCTACAGTTTCCATTTACCAAACACTAGATTTGGAGTTGTTTTGAGTTCTGAAATTTGGACCGAAGTGGCTGATCAGTTTTGGTTTTCCCAGCTTGACCCTTTTGTACTAAAACAATCATAACTTTTTCGTTTTAAAACGTTTTTGAGCGATTCTTTAGCCCACGCGAAGCTAACTTCCGGGACTACAACTTTTATTCTTGGACCATCTTCAAATTCCAAGCACAAAATTCCAGAAATGTCGTGGAAGGGGACTGAACCAAAATGGTTTTCCAGTTTTGACTCGGATACTTTAAAAGGGCATTACTCTTTCCGCCGAAGTCGGATTTAGTCCGTTCCGGAGTCTATGAAAAACTTATTCAGTTTACTACAACATACCAAAAGTCCATAATTTTTTGGAACATCTAACTAATCTCGAAATTCCCTTTTTGTGGCAGCAGCTTCTAGCTTTTCTAAGCTTTAAAAAAAATTGTTTTCATTTTTCTTCTTTTAATCAACTTTTAACACCCAAAATGGTTACATCCATACAAAATACACTATATAACATGTAGATGTAAGGTATTTAGAGTTCAAGAACAAAGCTTGTCATTTCACCAAAATCAACCATTAAAATAAAAAAAAATAAACTAGTTTAGTTTATAGTTTTTATACCTTTGATCTTTTGCTAGTTTTCTTCTTCTACCCACAAATAAGAGATAGAGTGTGGTGGCTCAAGGATCACAATTTTTCTCTTCCTCCTCCATAGGCTTCC
This sequence comes from Panax stipuleanatus, assembly GCA_020205555.1. NCBI lineage: Eukaryota > Viridiplantae > Streptophyta > Magnoliopsida > Apiales > Araliaceae > Panax > Panax stipuleanatus. The sequence continues at coordinate 97,037,895 of CM035115.1, forward strand.
AACACCCTCTTTCTCTCTCTCTATTTCTTTCTATTTTGTTTTTCTTTAGCTATTTGGAAAATAATGAAGGAAACTTGTTTGCAAGAGTGGTGGAGATTATTTAATTACTATCCAAAATTAGACATATAACATGTATATGTATATAAAATCTCCTAACAAATCCTCATCTTCTCTCTCTAATATCTTGCATAACTTGTCAATCTAAACCAAATATTGGGAGCAAAGCTTTAGGAGTGACACATGGCTTGGAGTGTAAAACTAAGCTTTGACAAAATTTACTACACATGCTTAATACTCCCTCCTTCCACTCGGCTTATGCACCAAATATATGCCTCATTTTGCATTTTATTTAATTCTTTATTTTGCTTATTAAATGACCACAAAGTCCTTCCATAATTGGGCCAAGTTTTGGGCTCCCATTTAAATAGTGTGGGCTTTCCAATTTAATTGTTTAAGGCTATAAAAATGGCATAGTCCAATATCTTAATTTTATCTTACCCTAGTTATTTAATTAGGGTTCCTAATCCACTCACTTTAGAATTTAAATACTCACTTACATAAATTTAATTATATACAACCTAATTAGGTTTTCTTTAATTAGGTTAATATAACTAATTAATTGTGATAATAAAAATAAATCTCTTAGGTTCATTTACTAGTACATAATTTAAATACTAGCAATCTCAAATAATTATAACCCTTAGTTTAATTAATTCTTATACCTAATATATAAAAATTAGGTTACAATAGCTTTCTTTTATTTGTTTATTATATAATAAACAAATATATATAATCACATAATATTCATATTCAATTACTTCACATATTCATTCTATATATGTCACTAAATAATTTAGTATATTGGGACATGTCACATAAATCTCTTTCATTCCTTCTTGTAATTTCTATCATTCTTACTTAATTTCTTTACATTACTTAAAAATTTAAATCAAACCGTATAGGTTCTTTAATTTTTTTTAATTAATCCTCTATTTTCCCTCTAGGTTTTAAACTTTAACCTTTAATTTTAATCATTTAAGATTTTATTAATCTTACAAATTCTCGGGTTGTCAAAGTAATTCTTTATCATATGCTCTTCGAGTTCCCACGTAGCTTTTTCAGCGTTGTGGTTCTTCTAAATTACCTTAACAGAAGGTATAACTTTATTTCTGAGTACTTGCTCTTTCCTATCAACAATCTAAACGGGAATTTCTTCATAGGATAAGTCTTTCTCAAAATGTAGGGGTTCATATTCAATCACGTGCTTGTAATCAAGTTTGTAGGGTCGTAAGACTGAAACATGGAAGACGTTGTGGACATTCTCGAGCGCCGGAGGTAAGGCTACCCCATACGTAACTTCTCTAATCCTTCGCAGTACTTCAAAGGGTCCAATGAACCTCGGGCTCAATTTTCCTTCTTTCCGAATCTGATCTTTCCCTTCTAGGGAGAGACTTTCAGAAACACATAGCTACCCGATTCAAACTCAATATTTTTATGATGTGGATCCGCGTATTTCTTCTGCCTATCTTGAGCTGCTACCAGTCTTGTTTGGATCACTTTGACTAACTCTGCTATCTGCTGTACCAGTTTTGGACCTAGTAATTGTCTCTCGCCAACTTCATCCCAGTATAGCGGAGTTTTGCATTTCCTTCCGTACAACGCTTCGTAAGGCGGCATGCCAATACTAGCGTGGTAACTGTTGTTGTAACCGAATTCCACAAGCGGTTGGTGATCATCCCAATTTCCTTTGAAATCCATGATGCACGCTCTCAACATATCCTCTAAAGTCTGGATCGTTCTTTTGCTCTGCCCATCTGTCTGAGGGTGTAGGCCGTACTCATTCTCAACTGTGTTCCCATGCATTCCTGTAGTCGCTTCCAGAAGTTTGATGTGAAGCGCGGATCTCGGTCGAAAACCATTGACATCGAAACTTCGTGTCTCGAAACAATCTCTTTCACATATAACCTTTCCAACTGGTCTAAGTTGAATCTAATACTGATCGGAAGGAAGTGAGCTGATTTTGTCAGTCGATCAACGATAACCCATACTGCGTCGTAGCCTTTCTGAGTTGTCAGAAGGCCAACCACAAAATCCATCGTAATATGTTCCCATTTCCATTCTGGGATCTTTAAAGGTTGTAGCAAACCACTCTGTCTCTGATGTTCTGCTTTCACTTTTTGACATGTCAGACACTTTGCAACACATTCTGCCACATCTCGTTTCAAATTCGGCCACCAAAAATGCTGTCGAAGATCCTGTTACATCTTGGTACTACCAGGGTGTATCGAATACCGTGAGCTATGAGCCTCGCTCAAAATGTCCTCCTTAATCTCTGACAATGACGGTACCCAAACTCTGCTCTCAAATCTTAGTAGTCCCACACTGTCCATCTTTAATCTCGGTTCGGTTCCTTCAAATATTTTCTTCCTTACTTTCTCACATTCTTTGTCCTAAAATTGAGCTTCCTTAACTCTATCCAGCGAAGTTGTACCAGCTTGCAGTTAAAACAGCTTCTCGTCAATCTCCATCGGACACTTCACTTCCAATTCCAGCTTCTCCATTGCTGAAATTAGCTCCTCCTGAGCAGTCAACATCATAAATTTCTCCCGACCCTTTCTGCTTAAGGCGTCAGCAAACACATTAGCCTTACCCGGATGGTATAGGATCTCGCAGTCATAATCCTTAATTAACTCTAGCCACCTTCTCTGGCGCATATTCAAGTCCTTCTCTGTAAAAATATATTTTAGACTCTTGTGGTCTGTATATATTTCACACTTCTCCCCATAGAGATAGTGTCTCCAGATCTTCAAAGCAAATACCACTGCAGCTAACTCCAAGTCATGGGTCGGATACCCCTTCTCATAGTCCTTCAGTTGTCGTGACGCATACGCAATGACCCTACCGTTTTGCATAAGCACACAGCCTAGTCCTTTATGCAATGCATCACTATAAACCACAAAATTTCCTGTATCATCCGGAAGAGATAGCACAGGTGCTGAACTCAATCTTTTCTTAAGCTCTTGGAAGCTTTCCTCACACTTCTCCGTCCAAACGAATTTCACCGATTTCCTAGTCAAATTCGTCAGCGGAGTTGCGATATTGGAAAAGTCCTGAATGAATCTTCTATAATAACCCGCCAATCCAAGAAAACTTCTCACTTCCGACGGCGTCTTTGGCTGATCCCAGTTCATCACAGCTTCAACTTTAGAGGGGTCTACCAAAATTCTATCCTTATCAATCACATGTCCGAGAAATTGTACCCGCTCAATCCAAAATTCACATCTTGAAAATTTGGCATACAACTTCTCCCTCTTTAATGCTTCCAAAGTTACCTTCAAATGCTCTACGTGTTCTTCCTTGGTCTTCGAATATACCAAAATGTCATCGATAAAGACCACTACGAATTTGTCCAAAAATGGTTTGAATACTCTGTTCATTAGGTCCATAAATGCTGCAGGCGCATTGGTTAGACCAAATGACATCACCAAAAATTCATAGTGACCATATCGAGTCCTAAATGCTGTCTTCGGCACATCCTCTGGCCTCACCTTCAGTTGATGATAACCACTCGTCAAGTCTATCTTTGAAAAGTATCTTGCTCCCTTCAATTGATCAAACAGATCGTCGATCCTTGGTAATGGATATCTATTCTTAATGGTGACCTTATTCAGTTCTCAATAGTCGATGCAAAGCCGCATCGTCCCGTCCTTCTTCTTCACAAATAACAACGGCGCTCCCCACGGCGATACGCTCGGTTGGATGTACTTCTTGTCTAGTAGCTCTTGCAGTTGTACCATCAATTCTTTCATCTCTACCGGAGCCATCCGGTACGGTGCCTTCGATATTGGGGTCGTTCCTGGCGCCAAATCGATCACAGACTCAACCTCTCTATTTGGTGGAAGTCCTGGCAAATCATCCAAAAATACGTCTATGAAGTCCATCACGACTGGTATATCTTCCAATTTTGGGTTCTCTTTACGACTATCGACTATGTAAGCTAAATATCCTACACAGCCTTGTCTTAACAACTTCCTGGCCTGCATCATCATCAGACAACTCGCTTGTCTAGGCGACTTGCTGCCATAAAACACAACCTTTGACAGAGTCATAAGGTTAATACATTTCCTTTGGCAATCAATGACAGCCCCATAATTGAATAGCCAGTCCATTCCTATAATGACATCGAATTTCCCAAGCCTAATCGGGATAAGATCTACGTTCATAATATTACCCTTAATATCCACCCTACAGTTCTTGTGTACATACTTAACAGGGATCACTTCTCTATTCGCAATCTCTATGTTCATCGAGTATTCTAATTTGTCCATAGGCAATTCTAAGTTCTTAGCAAAGTCATCGAATATAAATGAACAAGTAACACCCGAATTAAATAGTACATAAGCATTAACTTTATTGATCGGAATGATACCTGACACCACATCGCGAGACTGCACAGCATCCTGCACTGTCATGTTGAAGGTCCTGGCGGTCGGTCGGTTGGTTGCGGTTGGTCCCGTGATAGTTAGAGCACTTCTACCGCTGTTTTCCCTATTCCCTCCTGATCCTGCCCCTCCAGATCCCTTCTTGGGACAGTCCCTTGCCAGATGGTCCTTTGAACCGCAAGTGAAGCAGGTGCCCTTCTTTGGATTAGGACAGTTAGGTGCTATGTGGCCTTCCTGACCACAATTGTAGCACACTTGTTTTTTCTTCATACAGACCCCCAGGTGAGCTTTCCCGCAGGTCGGACATGTTTCGATCCTCTTCTTCTGACCTCCTTGCTGATTTCCAGTTGATGAGTTGTCAATCCACCTCCTCTTCTGATTGTTACTTCCTCCCGTATTGCTGCCACTAGCTTTGTTATTTCCTTCACTTTCACTCTTCCTCTTTTTCTGATCTTGGTTATACTTGGTTACCACATCGTTTCCACCTTCAGCGAGTATGGCCTTCTCCAGCACCCCAGCAAAAGTGTTCAATTGGAACATTGACACTTTGCTATACAACCAGGACTTCAGACCCTGTTCAAACCTCCTTGCCTTCCTCTCATCAGTGTGCACTTAATACGTGGCAAACCTAGCCAACTCGTTGAATTTCTCCGCATAGTCTGGTACGGACATATTCTCCTATTTCAGCTCCAGAAACTGGACCTCCATTTGGTTCTGCAAGCTGGTCAGAAAATACATCTCGAAGAACATCTCCTTGAACCTCCCCCAGGTAATCACACCTTCTCCTCCCCAGACCTTATTTGCTTGCCACCAATAAACGGCTTCGGATTTTAGCATGAACGTTGCGTAGGCGGTTTTCTGGTCCTTTCTGACTCTGGCAACATCAAAAACTTTTCCATCTCCATAACCCAAGTTTGAGCTTCTATCGGGTTCATGGTGCCTTTAAACTCTGGCGGTCCCACCGCCTTGAAGTCCTTGAATGTAGTATTTAGTGGAGCTTGTGGTTGATTGTTCATTGCTCCTGTTAGAAGATTTACCAACTGTTGAACAGGATTAGCATTGGCGTCGTTGTTGTTGTTAGTTGACCCTTCTTGGGCCAGTCGACGGTTTGGTCTTCTCCTTGGAGGCATATTTCTGTTAAGATATACACTTATTAGATCTTTATTCAATCTTTTAAATATTTAAGGCTTAACTTAAACATTTAAACATAATCACTTAACACATTATCTCAAATAAACTCTGGGATTTTATTTAATCAAAAGTTTTAACATAATACGATAGCATCACTGCTATTTACATCAACTATCCTGAGATAAAGAGTCTACAGAATTTAAAACATCAAAATATTCCTCTGTTTATAAACATATCGGAATTTACATTATTAACTACCAGATAGGTTTTCACAATATCAAATGCTCCCATCACTGCCTATTAAGGCGACGAATAGCTTTGCCACGTTCTTCTTCCATAATTCGGGACATCGTCCTGTGATCTAGCATGTTCGACGGTAGTCCTTCGAACTGAATTGGGTATCTCATAACCTGATCTTGGGTCTCATCAATTGCATTTTGAAGCGTAGAGTGCGTCTCCTCAAACTTAGCGTTCTTCGCCCGACAGTTATCTTCTGCAAGATCTGCCCGTCGTGATTCCCTTACTCAGGCCTCCACTGCTATGGCCAGCCTTGCTGATTTCTCTTTCAATTCATTCTTCAACTCCTCTATTTTCTCTGACTTCTGCTCGATTTGGCCCTTCTCGTGAACCAAATCCCACTCTATGTTTTCCCAGACGTGTGTGAAGAGCCTTAACCTCCCCATCCTTCTGCTCGATGGTAGACTGTTGAGTAACAGTCCGCTCCCTTAGCTCCTGAACAGTATCACGTAACTCTATGTTACGGTCATACAGTTCGTCGTACATCTCGGCACTGATAGATCTCGGTGAGAACTCTTCAGGGTCTTCCTCCTCCTCTTCGGCTGCCTCAGTCTGAACCTCAATCTCCTCAGGGCCTTCCTCAGAGTCCTCCTCTGAATCAAACACCGGCACATGCTCCTAACCAACGACTGTGATCAAGGGAGATGGCTCTCGTCGAACTAACTGCTCCCAGACTATGTGGATGTCTCGGGGTACCTCCGCTCTAGCCTCTCGGGGTACAATGTCCCTAGGCTGACTAGGTTCTCCAGCATTCGTCATCCTGACAAATAAAATTTTAAGTCTTAGTTATTACATGGTGCTAATCGATACACGAGTACATAAGTATAAACACATAGCACATAAGGTAAGTTATTATCTTTCTTAGAACTCGATAGGATTTATCATTACTATATTCTCGAAGGCTACTATCCTAAGGTTTTCCCCCACTTAAGGTTCATAACCTACAGCTCTGATACCAACCTGTGACACCCCCAAATCTGGGTACTTCAATTCCACAGGATTTGGTGTTCACTGTACAAATATCATCTATCTATCTACCCATAATAAATGCAAACCATGCAATAGATAGAAATAAATCCTCCCCTTATGGGGTTACAACATCTGAATAATAAATACAATCCAAGGTTTAACTAACCTTAAACATCTGTGCGGAACATAAACAAATAAATAAGTCTTAAACAACATCAAGTCTTAACAATAAACATTCTTAAATCAAATAACAAGTCTTCAACACTTGTTAACTTTCCCCTTGCCTTTGCTAGTGGAAGGCCCGTCGGATCTTTCGTTCTTAACTGCAATGTTATTATTATGCAAGAGTGAGCACGATTGCCCACAAGTATAACAATATAACAACAATATAATAACATGGGAGTGAATCAAAGATTCTAAGTAAGAAAACTCAACTTTTAAATCAAGAATGAATAACAAGAATCAAAAGAACATCTGAGGGTCATAAGACCTCGAACTATGTCCTAGGTTATAAAGTGTTTATACTTTAAACCTTTGACAGTCATAAGACTATGGACTCTCCTTCTCGTACTTAGGGGGATCAGCCCTTAGTACCATACTGTGCACAATATCTCAACGCTAAAGCGTAAATAATCCCCTATTAAAGGGTTGTTCATCTCAGTTTGACATTAGAGTTCGCACCAAAGGAAGTTTGGTTTGGATCAGCTCAATAAAAGTTTAAAATTTAGAACGCTCATCAACTATGGACTAGTTGAATCAATAAGGGTTCACTAGTCTTACAAGGTTTAACAATAAACTGATTAATCAATTCGAATAAAAATTCTCAAGAGGTATACAATCGAATAAGTATTGTATAGCTGAATCATGCTTTAAAAGAGTTATAACATCTAATATAAAATTTTGAACTTGAACAATTAAGAACAAGAGCTTGGTCGATATAGAACACAAGTCTAAGACTTGATAAATAAATAATTTAGAATTTAAGGAACTTGCTCAATAAAAGTAAAGTTTAGAAAACTTGCTCAATTTAAAGGTTTGAGTTTAGGAAACTTGCCTCTTGCACAAGCTACAATTAATTCACATTCCTTATTAAATCCTACATATCAATACATTCACAATACCCATTAATCAATAGTTCGATATACCTATCGAATCACAACATTGGTCTTTGAATACGTTATTGGACTTTTCAGATAATGGTTTAAGTCGTGTAATTTACTTATTAATTAATCACATAACATAAATTAATTAACATATTATTATATGCTTACATGTCTTCATGTTCATTACATTAGGTTTTAAAACACATTTTTGAAACTTGAACACTTAGAAAAAATTTTGAAATTCTGCAGGTAGGGCACGGCCGCGCTCCATTTGTTCTTTGGAGCGGCGCGGGCAGGCTGCACGGTGCGGGGGCGCTCCAAGTGTGCCTTGAAGCGGCGCGGCCACGCTGCTACATAGACCCAGATTCTGCAATTCGCAAAAAACACACAGAACAGCCCAATAAATCTCAAATTAAACTAACACAGTAATTTTTAATGCTACCCATAAGGTATAAACTTCACAAAAATATTATACAATGTTCTTAGCATGATTCTAACACTTTAATTCACGTAATTACACAAACTAAGGCATTAAATTTCACTGTTTCTGATATTTTGTAAAAACTTTGAAGAAAATATGAAATTCAACGTTACGGATTCGTTATAATACCGAATCCGTTTGTTTAACTTCTATGTTGTTCGTTTAAACGTACATAATCATATTCAAGTGTCAATTTAAGTTAAACAAACGAGTAAAGTATGTAAATTTTGTACGTAAGGGTCATATATACGTGTTCTTCATATTTTCATACACTGAAACTTTTAATAACCCAATCAAAACATAATTACGTGAATTTAATCACTGTAAATCATGCATATATGGTTTAAAACATGTTATGAACAACAATTAATATATATATATATATATAGCCATATAATCAACAAATGTCAATTTTTCCATTCACAAAGACTTTTAAAGCACATAAATGGGAAAAACTTTGTAATTTTTCAAAACTCCAATTTAGGCCTAATTGCATGAATTCAATTATTTTAAATCATTTATACCAGATATAAAATATTTTATAATCATATAATAACACCTATACAATTACATCTTAAGTATTCATCACCAAAATCATATATACAGAGAGTTTGAAATTGAGTTTGTTAAAAAAAACAACTAACGTAATTAAAACTTGGGATGAAGAATTATACCCTTGCTAACTCTGTTTGAAGGTGGTATAAACTTGAAATCTTCAAATCAATTCCTCTATCAAATTCTCTGTGTTTTTCTCTCTAATTTTCTCTTATATGAAGTATAGAAATAGGAACTGATATGTATATAGTATATTACGTATAATATATAATGGGTGGGTAATGGGTGATAGTGGCGTCAGTTAATCCATAATGGGTTAACTGGTGCAACTCCCCTTAGGGTCTTGTTTGGCTAGCTTAAAGAGTCACTTCTCATTTATTTTAATTAACTCTTATTATATAGTTTAATAATGTCACACCCAATTAATCATATCATCTTATTTAAATCAATTAAATAGAATAGAATAATTCCAAAATAAATCACATAGTCACATAATTAAAATTCTTATTTATTAATTATGTCGACTCATTAAATCTCTAATTAATTATTAAATTAATTATATTAACATTATGCTTACTTAAATAATTTCTTTAATCAAATCAGCTCAATTAAATACATACTTTTAATATAAAAAATTTTCACATTAATTTAACTAATGTAACACATATAATTAAATTAATCTACCACAAATTCATCAATTAATTATTTAACTCAATAATTAAATCATCAAAAAATATTTATTTAATTCAATAAATATTCACATTAAATTACAAAAATCTCGTTCGTCACAAAATAACAGTTATTTAAATAAATGGACTTGTTCATAGACAGTGCTAAATAATAAGTGTCTACAGCTAATGCAAAAACCTTTGCTTTATTTTCCACTCGTAGGACAACCTCATCCTTGTTCAACTTTCTACTTCTGACCAGTCCCTGCACTGTATTACATATGTGAGAACCACAGCTGGTATCTAATTCCCAAGTAGAATTTTGACTTTCTGAAAAACTAATTTCAATCATGAACAAATCTTGATTGGAAGTCGAATCTTCTCCAAGCTACTTCTCTGCCAGAAACTTCTTGCAGTTCCTCTTCTAGTGACCCGGCTCATTGCAATGGAAGCACATTCCTTTGCTAGCTGGATCAGGTTTTTTTTGTTCCTTCATGTTCACCTTGTATTTAGCCTTCTTAGATTTTTTTCTTTCAAAAGATACCTTGGGCCTCTTCGTTTTCTTGAAAGAATCCACCATTAAGACATGGTTCTTCTTGGATGGGAAGTGACCTTCTGCAGTTTTCAACATGTTAAGTAATTCAGGCAAGCTAACATCTAACTTATTCATGTGAAAATTAACAACGAACTGCGAGAAGGTCTCAGGGAGTGAATGCAAGACCAAGTCTTGACTCAACTCCCCATCCATGACGAACCCAAGCTGTCCAAGGCGATCAATCAGATTGATCACCCTCAAGACATGAGTCTCAACGGTTGTGCCCTCGAACATCCGAGATCGGAAGAACTCCTTAGATATCTCATATCTAGCAGTCCTACTTTGTTCACCATACAACTCCTTGAGGTGAAGCAACATAGTAGGAGCATCCATATTTTCATGCTGACGTTAAAGCTCGTTATTTATGGATGCGAGCAAGATGAATTGAGCCACAGTTGCAACATCTTGCCACTTTACAATGGTGGCAATCTCTTCCTCAGAGGCTGATTCTGGAATAATTCCAAGAACAGGAGAATTTACGACATAAGAAATCTTTTCAGCAGTGAGAACTATTCTCAGATTCCTTAACCAGTCCATGTAATTTGGTCCGGTCAGTTTGTTAGCATCAAGTATGCTACGCAGTGAAATTAGTGATTTTGACATTTTTAAATTTTTATATGTGAAAAAATGACATTTTAGCAAATATTTATTTAATTAATTTTATATACCAAAATAAATTAGGTCTTATTTTATATTGGTATCTCCCACTATTTTCTTCAAACTATATTATCCTCACTTATATAGTTCGTCAACATCTAATTAAAGATTTGCTAGTGCGAATAAAGATCCCATTTCAAATGTATATAGCCTTGTGGATAGCACAACAAACGATATATAAATAAATAGGTAGACAACTTCTTGTCAATTACATCAACATGTAACTCGTTTTTATTTTGCCTCTTAAATCATAATGGTCAAGTGTGTGCACATCCGAACAAAAATGATTTAAGTTAAGTCCAACCTAACACTTCCATAAATTCAAAAAAGAAAAATATTATCCTTGTGGATAGCACAACAACACAATATTGTTCAATTTTCTTGATAAGCATCAAATGTGATTAAATTAATATCTTAAATACGCAATACTTGCCTTGTGGATAGCACAACAAACTCGTATTAAATATTTAATACTCTATTAATTTATTATGCTAGAAGGCGACGTTCAATATTCTAAATCTCTCTGAATGCTTTAGACTTAATATAATTTCTTTGAGGGATTTGTTATTATTTGTCTCATCTTGTTTAACGCGCATGCACACACACACACACACACACACACACACACACACACACACACACACATATATATATATATATATAAATAAAATACGTGTCATTTTATTAAACATGCGAAGCATGTCTGCATAAAATATAATATATATAATACTTAGCATGCACATATAGAATACTATATTCTACCCGGATTGATTATGGACTTTTATTCTAGTTTGGTTCACTAGAGCCACCAAGTGAACCAAAAGGTCAAACCTAGGAGTGCAATAATTTAAATTTAAACGTAACTATTACATTTAAACCCGGGCTCCATACAAACGGGTCTTCACTCGCTCCTTACTCCTTAGTGTCCTATTTCTTCAAGATAATTCTAACTATCTCTATTACATAAACTATTTAAATTAAATAGAAACCATGATCAACAGTCAAGGGGACGTACATAGGAGGGAGATAGAATTTTACATCAAAAAAAAACCAGAGAAGACGAGGTACGTGTGACGCCCCAAATTCAAGTACTTGAAACCCAAACTTGGTGCTACACGATATCATTTCTTTGAGCAGAATAATATAAATAACAAACTTAATATACATATCAGAGTTGTCTAATCCCAGGTAAACGACCTTTAAAGCATTTCATTACATGATAGATAATAAATATTATTGTTTTCATAAAGTCTAACTATTACACAAGATACCAAAAAAACTTATTCTGTCAACTTTCCTTTTCCTTTGTCCTTGTCAGAACCTTCAGGTCGATCACGCTTAGCTGAAAATATTTAATTTTAAAGCAAGAATGAGAATTCAATTGCCCAGCAAGTAATAGCAGTTAATAAACTTTAGCTGAAAGAAGTAAATATTTTCTTTGAGGTATACTTCTACAACGAATCAATAGTTGTGAAGTCTTTCGAAATATATCTTAATAACATATCAAATTGTTTAAAATTTTTGAACGACGTAGTGACTATAAATGCTGAGCGGTCAATGGACCATGAACTTTTATTTTTTATTTTCGAAATGGTTTAAACAGAAATTCATCTGCAAACTGCTCTGGTCTTACGGACAAGTAGGGTGATCAGCCCCGTTATGTCCTATATTGATCAATACTATATGGTTGAACAATAAATGTGTTCACTCTGTTCGTCTTGGACACAAAAATAATTTCTCCATTACGGGTTGTTCATACTGAGTCTGGAGTCCTAACTAAACAATTCAGTTGGACGATCTTACCATAAATAATACTATTCAACAGTACAGTTCAAACTATGTCTAGCCGAGTCAAATAGCTTAGACAGTCTTTAAACCATAATTACATATCAAAGAGTTTCAAGTTCAAGAGTTCTTGCATGAATACAACAGTTCATACAAGTGGGGACACTTGTATGATAAAAGACAATATTGATAAAGAATAAACGAATGAAATAAGATTCCACAATATAAGAATAATTTCATAAACGAATCATGGGTATCATTACGGATATGAATAATTGACAATAATTATTCATGACATACTTTTCACTTTCTGGGATCCATCGCATAAAGTAAATGCAAAGAGTATAGATACTTGATCAATAATAAATTGAGAAAAGAAACTTGCACAATGAAAGAGAATGGTTCAAATACTTTCCTTGATAGCTGATTATTACTACGTATTATAGCTTAAGCTTTTATCTTTAATATGAAGTCGTATCATCAATAGAATTATTCTTTTAATTAGAATAATACAACTTAACATATAATACTGCTTAAACATGTTGTCACATATTCATGTCAGTCATAAAGCACATAAGAACGTATACCTAGTCAAACTATGTCGATTTGGTTTGAGCTCGGTATTGTTTCGGTATCCCGATTGAATTATCGGATAATTAACTAATTTATTTTTAATGAAACTTTGTTCAAGAACTTAAATATTATATTAGATAATTTAATTATCATTTATAATATTTTTCCAAACATTAAAATCATTTATAATAATTTTTCAAACACTTATATCATTTTTAATGATTTAATTGCAAAATAATTTTGTTATCATTAATATTTAAATAATTAGAATATTAATAAAATTCATGTCAACACTTTAAAAGTTATTTATTATAACCTGAAAATATTTTTGAAACCTTAATATTACCTTTAAATAATTTTTAAGATATTAAAATCATTTTTTAAATAATTACCATTAATGTTAAAATATTAATGTTATTCATATCAAAATATTAAAAGTTATTTATTATAACTTAAAATATTTTTAAAACATTTATTTTACCTTTAAATAATTTATAAAATATTAAAATCATTTTTAAATAATTTATTTAATATAATTATTAAATAAATTTTTTATCTTTAATATTAAAATATTAATGAAATTCTAATCAAAATATTAAAAGTTATTTATTATAACTTAAATTACTTTTTAAAACTTTAATATCAGTTTTAAATAATTTTTAAAATATTAAAACTATTTTTAACTAATTTATTTAATATTATTATTAAATAAATTTATTATCATTAATATTAAATTATTAATGAAATTTATCTCAAAATATTAAAAGTCATTTAATATAATTTAAAATGATTTTTAATACTTTAATATCATTTAAAATGATTTTTAGTACATTAAAATTATTTTTAACTAATTTATTTAATATAATTATTAAATAAATTAAATATCAATAATATTTAATTAAATTAAAATATTAATGAAATTTATGTCAAATATTAAAAGTTAATTTTTATAACTTAAAATAATTTTTAAAATTATTTTATGAATTTTTTATAATTAATTTCTATTTATTTTAATTAATATAATTATTTTCAAAAATCAGTCTGTCGCTAAAAGGCTATCGCGATAGGAAGTGTCGCCTAAGGTGCTCTTGAGCCCTCAAGAACAGTCCGGTCAATGCCAAGGGTCCTAGTTTGACCGGATTTTACTAACAATCTGTTCGATTTCTGGGCAGTCACTTGTGATGAAGTTGTAGTGTTAGTGTAGTACTATACTTTTATGGTCATAGCACTGCCAAAATATCACTACACAAGATTCAGTAGCCGGTCAAACCAACCACCCAACGCCTGTTCTTCATTTCTGGGTTGCCCAGAAATGAAGAAGTCAACCCCGGTCAACGCACTTTGTGACCTTATATCTTGCAGGCTGTTCATGGTTTAAGTGTGTTAAACGTGGGGCCTTATAGTACAACTACCAGGATACACGGTTAAAGCACTTATAGAGTCTAGGTATCAACAACTAACAAGATATAAGTTTTAACAAAACTGGTCAGACGCTGCCTGAGAAATTCTGGGTTACCCAGAATTTCCATATTAGCGAGCAGCCTAGTTTGACCTCTTATATTTTTCGGTTGGTTAATCGGTAAGGCTTCACAGTGCTCTGGACTTGTAGTCCTCATGTCAGAGTACAATCTAATTACAACTTAACACCCAAACAAACTGACAGCCGAGAGATCGAAGCGGTCAAAGTCACGGTCAGGTAGTGTTCTTCAGTTTTCTGGGTTACCCAGAAAATACAAAGTCATGCTCGGTCAACGCAGTTTGACTGGCTATATCTTATGATCTAAACATGATTTAAGCCTGATTCCACTTGCAGTATACTAACATCATGGCATAGAACACATACAAACACATAAATTCAACATATCATGAACAGATTGAGAATTAAAGCCCCCGACTTTGGCCTGTCAGACCAGATTTTTAGGGTTTTGCAGTTTTTAAAAATTCTTATTTTTATGCATTTAGATGTCATGAAAATGTTATTTCTCAACCCAGATCACTTATTAACATATCATAGTACATATATAAACACTTAAACATAACATCTAATGAAAATTTAAAGATCTAGCTTGGTTAGGGTTTTATACCTTTCTTAAGAAATCTTTTGATTTCTGATCTTTGATATGTTCTGGGTTAGTATATGGGATAATTTCTGCTGATATTGGGAGTAAGTTTGAGAGAAAATTCGTGGGTCTAGAGAGAGAATGAACAACTTGGCTTGAGTGTTCAAGAAATAAAATGAAAGCTTGCTTTTCTTTCTTTCTTTTGCAATCCTATCTTTGATTCAATGAATCTGATCTTGCTAGGTGGCATGATTTGGCTGATTGTAGTTGATTTGTACATGTGTGCAAATCTTAGCATTAATGGGCATATATCTTGGCAAGATTTGCAAGTTAGCTTAATAAAATAAATTTAAAAAGATTATTATAGTAAACTAATAAATACTATTAAGGGTATTCTTGTCCATGATACATAAATCTAGGGTTTAATCAATAGATTTTAACCCTGAAGGTTTACCCAATAATTTTTAGGGCTTGAAAAATTAATTAGGAATTAAATAAAATTTTAATTAAGACATAGCAATTTAAAATTAGGGTTTTTAATAGAAATTTAGGGTTTTATAAAAATTAGGGTTTCTTGATATTATTAGGGTTCCCAAATTTATGAATTAGGATTTCTTAATAATTTTCCTTAATCACATAATATACATATACATACTTACATTTAAATACCAACATAATCAATTACTATGTTTAATATTTAAATTTATCATAAATAAATAAATAAATAAATTCTTAACATATATTCATATAATTATGTCAATAATCATAATTATAATTAAAATCTATAATCATAAATCGTATTAATATACTTACATATATTTGAATATAAATATAGTTAATAATCATATTTAATATTCAAATTCCTTAAGAAAATAATTTTTTATTATTCATAACATAAATATATTTTCCTTTTAAATACAATTATACAATAATTGTATAAATCATGAAATTCCATAACATAGATCAAAAATTAGGATTTTGATCTATAATCCCACTTTACCTTAAATATCGTTATTAATTAAGTTAAAATAATTAACTTAACTAATCTTGATAAATTCATATAATAAAATAATTATTATAATAATTCTAAGAATCATTTCATATATTATTTAAATAATACATTAATTATATTTTCATAAAAAATAAAAAAAAATTACTACGAAATTAATTTATTATAAGAATATAATTTATAATAATCAACAATTCCTTTTTTAAAAAATTTAGTTGAAATAATTCATGCAATAAATATATATATATATATATATATATATATATATATATCACATATACACATATGCTTTACCTTGCCCATATTCCCACATTTATTTTTATATATAAACAAAATTTCTTATTTAATTATATAAAAATCTTGGGTTATTACATTCACCCTCCCTTATAAGGATTCCGTCCCTGGAATCACCGTTTCAAAACTTATACGCATTCATTGCAAGTAGATCTCGATCAGATTCGATCGAACTGATCTTTAACTTATTCAGCATAAAGCTTGTCTATATAATTAAACGGAATCTAATTTCTAATATAACTCAAATTCCTCCTTCAAAATTTCTTAATAAAATGATTTATTATTTGTAAGAAAACATATATAAGAAAATAAAATTTTATTCGAATAATATCTGGAATTCCTTCCCCGGCTGCTACCGTATCTTGAACCGTCATATTGAAGGTCCTCGCAGCTGGCTTGCTTGTCGGAGTTGGATAAGTGATTGCCAGCTTTCCACCGCTTTTTCCAGCATTTGCATTTCCCCCATCGGCGTTTCTTATGAGATTTCGCATTACGAGTCCGGAACTGTTGCGTGTCTTAATCTATTACTTATAGTCTGCTCGCACCCTGTCGTTTAGTATTTCCTTGCGTTTGAGACTTCGTACGATAACGTGCCCACCACATGATTTTTTTTTCTTCTTTCAAAAATCCTTTCATTAAAGAGTTATTTTAACCCAATTTCTATTTACTAATAGTCTTCATTATCTATCCTTTACATATACCAATACATACTTCTCACACATCATACATAACAAACATTTTTATTATCTGGTTATACAAAATCTTAAATTATTATCTATTCTTTCATATCCCTTTAAGCCACATATTATTAATGGTATCCTAAAAGTTCTAACACAAAATTCTAAACTCAGACCAATTCTGCTTGCTGGATTCATGAATTCAGCTTGTTCAATTAACAATTTATCACTTAAACAACTTAATATCTTAACATATAATCATATCATTGTAACAAAAATTCAAATAGTACACAGTACTTATCATTACACAATGCATGTTGCTATAATCAGTTACTATCCCTTTGCGACAAAAGTCAGGATTCAATACAATAACTTATACAAAAGTTAGGAGTAGTACATCACACACATATACATATCATAAACACTTCATCTATTATACATAATCATAGAATAATTATCCTACTTCTTTCCACTTTCTTCACCTGACTTCTTCTTCGGACAATCTCTTACTTGATGGTCTAACATTCCACATATAAAACATGGATACAGCTTTGGTTTGGGACAACGAAAGGAGGGATGCCTTCCTTGTCCACAATTATAGCATGTCTTTTGTCCTTTCTTGCATACACCCAAATGCCCCTTCCCACAGTTCTTACATATTTTCTTCTTTTTAAGATTATCTTGGTTATTTCCAGAATTTCCTGGATCACTATCGTTCAATTTCATTTTCCCCTTCTTATTCAAAGTTTTACGCGGTACACTACATTCGATTATAATTTTATCCATTTGAACCTTCATCTTTTTCCGTTCCTTTATTACTTCAACTAATGCCTCATGTAAGTGTTTGTTTAACAGCATTTCCACTTGCAACATTTCTTCCAGGGAAAACACCTTATTTTCCAGATCTTGCACTTCTTTTGTTGCCTGTTCAAATGTAACTGCCACAATATATTGTTCTTCTTCTGTTTCTTCATTCAGCTCCATTTCTGGATATTCATCATGGTCACTACTTAAATCTACCATTGGTTCATCCCTTAAAGTTTCCTCAAAGTCACTTTCGATGTAAGCTTCTACTTCTGCTATTGGCTCGAGTATAGGCTCGGGTGAAACAGTTTGCTCCTCACTGGCGATATGAGAGTCTTCTAATCCTTTCTTTCCTGACATCTATATACAAATTGTCTTGATTAGTACACAATATATATACATAACAAATAATAGTTTATATAAGTTACTTTTATTTCATTTTACGATGAATTTTCTTAACTCATCTCCTTTAAACTCTATTTGAGTTATTTATTTTTCAACGCTTATATCTAGCCTAAGGTTATAGCCTAAGATATTCCTCACCTAAGGTTTCTAACCTAAAGCTCTGTTACCAAATTATGACGCCCCCAAATTCAGGTACTTGAAATCTGAACTTGGTACTACACGATATCATTTCTTTGAGCGGAATAATATAAATAACAAACTTAATATACATATCAGAGTTGTCTAATCCCAGGTACACGACCTTTAAAGTATTTCATTACATGATAGATAATAAATAGTATCGTCTTCATAAAGTCTAACTATTACATAAGATACCAAAAAACTTATTCTGTCAACTTTCCTTTTCCTTTGTCCTTGTCAGAACCTTCAGGTCGATCACGCTTAGTTGAAAACATTTAATTTTAAAGCAAGAATGAGCATTCAATTGCCCAGCAAGTAATAGCAGTTAATAAACTTTAGCTAAAAGAAGTAAATATTTTCTTTGAGGTATACTTCTACAACGAATCAATAGTTGTGAAGTCTTTCGAAACATATCTTAATAACATATCAAATCATTTAAAAATTTTGAACGGCGTAGTGACTATAAATGCTGAGCGGTCAATGGACCATGAACTTTAATTTTTCATTTTCGAAAAGGTTTAAACAGAAATTCATCTGCAAACCGCTCTGGTCTTACGGACATGTAGGGTGATCAGCCCCGTTATGTCCTATATTGATCAATACTATCTGGTTGAACGATAAATGTGTTCACTCTGTTCGCCTTGGGCACAAAAATAACTTTCCCATTACGGGTTGTTCATACCGAGTCTGGAGTCCTAACTAAACAATTCAGTTGGACGATCTTACCATAAATAATACTATTCAATAGTACAGTTCAAACTATGTCAAGCCGAGTCAAATAGCTTAGACAGTCTTTAAACCATAATTACATATCAAAGAGTTTCAAGTTCAAGAGTTCTTGCATGTATACAACAGTTCATAAAAGTGGGGACACTTGTATGATAAAAAATAATATTGATAAATAATAAACGAATGAAATAATATTCCACAATATAAGAATAATTTCATAAACGAATCATGGATATCATTACGGATATGAATAATTGACAATAATTATTCATGACATGCTTTTCGCTTACTGGGATCCATCGCATAAAGTAAATGCAAAGAGTGTAGATACTTGATCAATAATAAATTGAGTAAAGAAACTTGCACAATGAAAGAGAATGGTGCAGATACTTGCCTTGATAGTTGATTATTGCTACGTAGTATAGCTTAAGCTTTTATCTTTAATATGAAGTCATATCATCAATAAAATTATTTTTTTAATTAGAATAATACAACTTAACACATAATACTGCTTAAACATGTTGTCACATATTCATGTCAGTCATTAAAGCACATAATAACATATACCTAGTCAAACTCTGTCGATTTGATTTGAGTTTGGTATTGTTTCGATATCACAATTACATTATCGGATAATTAACTAATTTATTTTTAATGAAACTTTGTTCAAGAACTTAAATATTATATTAGATAATTTAATTATCATTTATAATATTTTTCCAAACATTAAAATCATTTATAATAATTTTTCAAACAATTATATCATTTTTAATGATTTAATTGCAAAATAATTTCGTTATCATTAATATTTAAATAATTAAAATATTAATAAAATTCATGTCAACACTTTAAAATTTATTTATTATAACTTGAAAAAAAATTTGAAACCTTAATATTACCTTTAAATGAATTTTAAGATATTAAAATTATTTTTTAAATAATTATCATTAATATTAAAATATTAATGTTGTTCATATCAAAATATTAAAAGTTATTTATTATAACTTAAAATATTTTTAAAATATTTATTTTACCTTTAAATGATTTATAAAATATTAAAATTATTTTTAAATAATTTATTTAATATAATTATTAAATAAATTTATTATCATTAATATTAAAATATTAATAAAATTCTTATTAAAATATTAAAAGTTATTTATTATAACTTAGATTACTTTTTAAAACTTTAATATCACTTTTAAATGATTTTTAAAATATTAAAACTATTTTTAACTAATTTATTTAATATTATTATTAAATAAATTTATTATCATTAATATTAAATTATTAATGAAATTTCTCTTAAAATATTAAAAGTCATTTATTATAACTTAAAATATTTTTAATACTTTAATATCATTTAAAATGATTTTTAGTATATTAAAATTATTTTTAACTAATTTATTTAATATAATTATTAAATAAATTAAATATCATTAATATTTAATTAAATTAAAAGATTAATAAAATTTATGTCAAAATATTAAAAGTTAATTTTTATAACTTAAAATAATTTTATGAATTTTTTATAATTAATTTCTATTTATATCTATTTATTTTAATTAATTTATTTTATATAATTATTTTTAAAAATCAGTCTGTCGCTAAAGGACTATCGCGACAGGAAGTGTCGCCTTAGGTGTTGTTGAGCCCTCAAGAATAGTCCAGTCAATGCCAAGTGTCCTAGTTTGACTAGATTTTATTGACAATCTGTTCGATTTATGGGCAGTCACTTGTGATGAAGTTGTAGTGTTAGTGTAGTACTATACTCTTATGGTCATAGCACTGCCAAAATATCACTACACAAGATTCAGTAGCCGGTCAAACCAACCACCCAACGGCTGTTCTTCATTTCTGGGTTGCCCAGAAATGAAGAAGTCAACCCCGGTCAACGCATTTTGTGACCTTATATCTTGCAGGCTGTTCATGATTTAAGTGTGTTAGACGTCGGGCCTTGTAGTACAACTACCAAGGTACACTGTTAGAGCACTTATAGAGTCTAGGTATCAACAACTAACAAGATATAAGTTTTAACAAAACTGGTCAGACGCTGCCTGAGAAATTCTGGGTTACCCAGAATTTTCAGATTAGCGAGCAGTCTAATTTGACCTCTTATATTTTTCGGTTGGTTAATCGTTAAGGTTTCACAATGCTCTGGACTTGTAGCACTCCTCATGTCAGAGTGCAATCTAATTACAACTTAACACCCAAAGAAACTGACAGCCGAGAGATCGAAGCGGTCAAAGTCACGGTCAGGTAGTGTTCTTCAGTTTTCTGGGTTACCCATAAAACACAAAGTCATGTTCGGTCAACGCAGTTTGACTGGCTATATCTTATGATCTAAACATGATTTAAGCCTGATTTCACTTGCATTATACTAACATCGTGGCATAAAACACATACAAACATATAAATTCAACATATCATGAACAGATTGAGAATTAAAGTCCCCGACTTTGGTCTGTCAGACCAGATTTTTAGGGTTTTGCAGTTTTCAAAATTTTTTATTTTTATAAATTTAGATGTCATGAAAATGTTATTTTTCAACCCAGATCACTTATTAACATATCATAGTACATATATAAACACTTAAACATAACATCTAATAAAAATTTAAAGATCTAGCTTGGTTAGGATTTTATACCTTTCTTAAGAAATCTTTTGATTTCTGATCTTTGATCTGTTTTGGGTTAGTATATGGGATAATTTTGGCTGATATTGAGTGCAAGTTTGAGAGAAAATTCGTGGGTCTAGAGAGAGAATGAGCAACTTGACTTGAGTGTTTGAGAAATAAAATGAAAGCTTGCTTTTATTTCTTTCTTTTGCAATCCTATCTTTGATTCAATGAATCTGATCTTGCTAGGTGGCATGATTTGGCTGATTGTAGTTGATTTGAACATGTGTGCAAATTTTAGCATTAATGGGCATATATCTTGACAAGATTTGCAAGTTAGCTTAATAAAATAAATTTAAAAAGGTTATTATAGTAAACTAATAAATACTATTAAAGGTATTCTTGTCCATGATACATAAATCTAGGGTTTAATCAATAGATTTTAACCCTAAAGGTTTATCCAATAATTTTTAGGGTTTGAAAAATTAACTAGGAATTAAATAAAAATTTAATTAAGACATAGCAATTTAAAATTAGGATTTTCAATAGAAATTTAGGATTTTATAAAAATTAGGGTTTCTTGATATTATTAGGGTTCCCAAATTTATGAATTAAGATTTCCTAATAATTTTCCTTAATCACATAATATACATATATATACTTACATTTAAATACCAACTACTACACCAAAAATGACCTCTAGTGAAGGACAAATTCTTCACAAGATGTAATATATCACTCACAATAGATTTATTGTGAAGGAATATTTTTTTCACACGAGTGCTCGCATAAGACCTCCTCGCAATTGGCTATCATTCGCTAAGTAGTGACTAAATATTTTTTGTGAATGATATATTGTGATTTAGTGAAAGATTGATTTCCTTCACAAATAATATTTTAAGAAGGGCTATTTGAAATTAGTGATTAATTTTATTCCCTCACAAATAATATATTATGAATAACAAATTTATTTAACGAGGGAAGATTTTCCTTCACTAATTATAAATTAAAAATATTTCTTCAATTTAGTGAGGAAAATAATCATTTATTAATGTCTATTTCTCAAGTAAAATCCTTCACAAATTATAAAATTGTAAATAAAAAATTAATTAGTAAATAATCAAAATTCATTGCAAATTATAATTAATTTTCAAATCAGTAATTTCATATTTATTATTAATATTAATCAATATAAGAAATATTAAATTTAATATTTTAAGTAAACATAAATGTCATACTTGTTTCAAACTAATTTATAAACTAATGCACAAAGAACTAATAAAATCAATACTCCATATATAAATAGATAATGCTCGAGTCACCATAACTACAAAATTTGTTATTGTATCTTAGTCTCCCAAGGACCATAATTCCTACAATATTTATTAACTAACATAAGAAAACTAAAAGAATAACAACGAACTAGAAAGAATAAAGTGTGCCATGTTATGTCCACTTCATCATCATTTTCTTCAAGGAAATAAAGGTTGAGCCTGTAAACTTCATGCTGCAAGAGAAACATCAAAATTTAATTTCAATGAGATAAGAAATAAGAAATAAGAAAAGATGAAACGGTAAACTTAAATTAAGAGAGAGAGATTAATGATGGATAAAGAAAAAATAGACATTAATGAATCATGATCAACCTATTACCATATACTTAGATATTACTGTTGGTAAAAATCATACTGACCGAACTAATATAAGTTGTTTTACTGTCTGTATTATTGCTCTAAATCTACATGAATGCATGTGAAAATAATGCTAACTTACAGTCGCAGCTTTAGTTATACTTTTGATTAATCAGACAATCATAATTGCTAATCATTGTTAGTGCAAAATCTTATAATTTAGGTCACAGGAAACATCTCTTACAATGGTTACAACTTAAAGCCATGGAAGTGAAGATTTTTTCTGCAACTAGGCCTTTGCTGACTTCCTGGGAAAACATATCATTAAAGCATTTCAGGTCTCCGGTAGCTAATGCAGAACAAAAGATTGGCTCTCCAAGTAAGTAAATAACATTACTTATGGAAAAAAGTTACTGAATATATGAAGCACTTGCAGGATAGGTAAAGCAGCATACAGGAAGTTACTAATATGTACACATACACTAGGTGTCATAATAGCAGTGAAAATTTTGGGATCCAAAAGTTTCCCATGCAAGACAATTATGCTGGCAATCATGATATCATTACCAAAAGTAACCTTGTAATTTCAGAACTCCAGAATTTCAAAAATATTTCTGCTGAATCTACATGACTAAAATTCTATAAGGTTTGCTTACGTAGTTTTGGGAGCGGAACACAAAACATATCAAGAACGTCTCAAAAACAATCTAGAGCGTGCTTCGACCATCAGTGACAGTTTAGTCAACTTATGTTTTTAAGAACAGTTAATTGAAAGTATATAACATCCTGGCAGGCCATTTTGTTCGCTTCATTCCATGTCTCGAAAGTCCAAATTAAAGAAACATAACCACAAACAGCAAAGCAGAATGCAACATTAGACTTGAAAAGTGGGAACTGAGATCATAATAACTTGCCTGAGATTTGACTTCTACAATGAACTGACCACTCTTCACTGTAACAGGTTCATTTGCTAAAACACTTTCTAGATGATCTAACAACTCATTTGCCTGAGAAAATCCAAAGCCTGGGTCTGCATCCCTGTACTGCCAGACTAGAGCACTTTCTTTTGTTTTGATGGAAGAACCATCTGTCACTTCATTATACAATTTCATCACAGGTTTAGCTATCTCCATCCAACCAAATTCAGTACTTTGACCACAGACTTCCCATTCTTCATCATGTGACCGCCTGATATGATTCACAAATGACAATCAAATAACTTGTTTAAGAAAATAGAATAAGTGAACAAAAAAAGAGGTGGGGGCTGTTGCCTCCAATTAAAGACTAGACAAATTAATATTCAAAGCACTGCCTCCCGTCCACTTGCTCAACATATTTTAAACCCATTACATATATTAGAAAATGAAATCATCTAATTTTAGAAAATGACTCATGCACACCCTAAACTCCATTGTATTGCATATCTACTTCGATCATTGCCTCTAGCTCAAGATGAGACATGGTATTAGAAAATTGATTAAGGAACACTTCATGAAGACAGATAAGATCTTGGTGCAGGTTTAAGAAAGAAAGTAACTCTTCCGAAGCTTTTAGTTGTAGTCTGAAGATTAAGTAAAATCAAGGTGGAAGGTAATCAAACTGACCTCCAGGCTCCAACTGATTTAATAAATACTAACAGAAATGAGAATTAGTTTTACCTGCAAAGCGAATCTTAATCCAGCATTTCCTTCCAGATCAAAGTATAACAGCTGCACAAACACAATGCATATTAGTGAAAATGGTGATGGGCCGGGCAGTGAACTGTTCAGGAGTCTAACCCTTTTTTATATTGAAACATAAAATATAGAAAAGGCTTAGACCCATGGACAGCTTGAGGAATAGTCATTTACTTACCGACTCCTAGGAAATGAAGATTACACAACTAAGCTTTTAAAGAGTTAGAGTAGTTAGTTCCACAAGCAGGAAATATAACATTGTCGAAAGAGTTCAAATGGATATAATCAAAGTTTACCCTGATCAAATTAT
This sequence comes from Panax stipuleanatus, assembly GCA_020205555.1. Classification (NCBI taxonomy): domain Eukaryota; kingdom Viridiplantae; phylum Streptophyta; class Magnoliopsida; order Apiales; family Araliaceae; genus Panax; species Panax stipuleanatus. The sequence continues at coordinate 97,063,543 of CM035115.1, forward strand.
TTCTCATCCCCACCTACATGTCATACTCATGGATTCTCACTCCTGTAGTTTAAGGACAAAAAATTACTGTGGTATTGCTCCAACACTTTGCACAATATAGAGAAAATTACAAAAAAAAAGTAGTCCACTCAGCAATTTGACTATTATTTTACTAACACATAATATTGCATTATGAGCCAATGACCAATATTACATCACCAAAGAGAGGATTAAATTTAGCACATATCATAAAACATATCAAGATCTTACAAGACATATGTGCCATATTTTTTACAAACCTTAAATTTGCTTTTATCTGATGATTGTACTCAACACACTAACCCAGAGCCTACTTCATTTTCTGTTATTGTAACTGAATAGAAGTGAGCACACTGCTTTTCAACCCGAAGATGTGGAAATGTATTTAAATGATCAGAACTTATTCAGTGGAACATTAAATCCTAAAGAACAGAACAAAACCTTACCTTTCTAAACACAGGTTGCCCTAGAGGGAGTGGACAAATGGACACCATGCCGTTTAGTGCCTCCTCTAAGGCACCGGCTGATACAGTGGTTTTTATTGGGACACCAAGTTTACTGTACGTTGGAAACTACTATATTATAGCAGTGATTTTCAATATATGATAATGTATGAGCAAGAACAAGAGGGAAGAGAAAGTTGTAACAAAAGATTAAAGACAACGAAAGATGAAAAGAAAAAACAGAGAAAATATGGGTCACCTAACGCTCAATTATAATCTCAATTGTAATTTCATTTTAGATATTTAAGAGTCTAAAAAAGGAAAGATTACTCCACAAAACAATATACTCAAAACACACAACACTTTAGTAATACACCTCTCAAATAAAGAACTTAAATCCTGTCTATCCTTCTTCACAAAAAGATCGTACATATGCCAAGTCCTCGGTCACCGTGGTCAAACGGTGGTAGACTGCTAGCCACAATTTGCTGTCTGATTATATGTGCTAAACTTCAAAGCACCTTTATCATCATAAGCCAAAATCTGCTTGTTAGTCATCTAGCATAGAATTACCGTAAGGATATGAAATTATAATTAGTTTAAAATTTTTAAGAGTGTAAAATAACACATTAAAGCCTTTATCTGGCAGAAGAGGTGCCTCATTGTATACATTGAGCATAAAATGATTTGGATGAATTCAGGACAAACTTGAGATTGTACACATAGTTGAGAAAAGCAGGTAAGTGTACATTTTTAGTACGTCAAAATTTAAAGACGTGATGAAGCATAGATACCTACTGTATGGTGATATCACAATATTAGGGGTAAAAATATAATTTGATAGTCAGCTATAATTAGAAAAATAATAAGCATATTTAAAAAGTCTTTTGTGTAATATTTCAAAAAATGTTGTCATTAAGTATTAGATAGTAGATACACCAACTGCTACAATTTATAACATTTTGGAACACCATCAGAAAAAGGTTCAAATATTCACACTGAATACCAATTATCCAATCACACCATTAATTTCAAAAATGTTTTCTCCATTATTCAAGTTTAACCAACAAAAAAAATAATGCCTAATATTTTAAACAACAACTAATTCAATACCATAACTTCATGGAAAGGGTAGAACAGGAACATATTCAAGTGACTAGCATATTTATCATGTGTGTTTATATATATAATCCACAGCCACAACAACAGTAGAGCATAAGCTTCAATCACCAGCACATCGGCTACCAATTACCCACTACCAATCATCCACACTGATCCCTATCATGGACAGGTGCTAATACCTACTCATCCTTTGCATTTAATGAGTATAAAAATGATCCAATAGAAAGTAGAAATTGTTAATCATAGAGCTTCAACTGCAGTTTCATTAGTCTACAATATTTGAAGAATATTGCATAACAAGATGATACACAATACCCGGCCATATATTTCAGTATCACACATCAATTAAGAGAACAGTTGAATCCTTTAACGAAGTTGGCAGACCCTAAAAAACAAAAACTTTTATAAAAAAAATCGACTTTCTATTTTCTGAAAACATGTGCATGCCATTAATCTCACAACAAGAAAATGATAAAGAAAGTATTTGATGGTAGATGGTGTCGAAGCACTTCTATTTTCTGATACATACCACCATCTGCACCATTTATGAAAGACAAGAGATCATCAACTGAACGTTTATCCACACGCTCTTCTTCAACCTCAACACTCTGAAAAAGAAAGAATTCCATCAGCGCAAACATGTATATGCACGTTTGGAGAGTGCAACCCAATAACCATATCAAATCCCTTCTTGTGATATTCTAGATTCAATTAGCATGAATAATTATTATTAGACCAACAATAAGGAACTGGTTAAAGGCTACAAATAAAATAAATACATCCTACCACCTTTAACTTCTCTCTCTCTTTCAATTCCTTACTTTTTCTTGCATATAACCGATTCAAGAGCCTAATACGTGGATCATCAGTCATGTTTCTCAAGGGCTCCAACTTCTGTTCCTGCCATAATCAAAATTTTAATGCCATAAACTACAAAAGAATAGAGAAATGCTTTTACAATTTTACTACCTTAAATTTAAATTCTTTTGGCTATGAATAATGAAATGTTTCACGAATTTCTTTAGGAGTTTTGCCTTCAATCATCCGAGCAAGTGCACGGCTGGTAAGGTAACCCAAAGGCCTCAACTGCAGGCTATCCGCAGCAGATGTTAACTCACATAATTTTTTAGTATCTAATCGAATGAACTTTTCGTCAAAAGTTTTGCGCTCCTACAAACACGAATAAATTAAAGGCAAACAAGGTTAAACACTCAGAAAAGAAGCCTTAGGGCATGGTCATTTTTCAATCTGCTCTGTATACTTGACTAGAGACTATGAATAGATTTGCAATAATATCGAAGAACAGAAGAACCACTAGAAAATTATATGCATATCGAACCTTATTAGAGCGACCAGGTAATTGGTGAAAATGACAATAATTCACAGCATACAACAAAGCCTCACAAATATTTTCAGTAACGATTTGAATCTTTTTTGGTGTTGTTTGAGGGCGAATCTTAGCCTATCTTGTTCGGAATTTCCAAGGAGCAAAGCCCATTGATTTTCGATCTCCAATGGATGAATTGGGATGGATTTTAGCTTGATTTCCCCATAGTTTCGTGCTTTCAGGTCTGGGTTGAGCGAGACGGGGAGAGAGCTAGGTTAGGGATGACTGAGGAAGATGAGTTTGGGGAGAAGAGAGAGCCCACTGTTTGGGGAGGTTTTCATTCAGAATGTTAACTACCAATTCTGAGTGAAGAATTTGCTAGGGCTTTGCCCTCTTTTGCAATTTTTTTTGGTGGAATTAAGAAATTGAGGGTAGATCACAATCACCTTTCTACAAATCGGCACTGAGATGGTAAATCGGTAGTGGCACAAAGAGGAGAGAGGACTGCGTTCAACTATGAGTTGTGAAACGAGGGAATAGAGAGTTGGAGGGCTGAATGTATTTTCTATTAAGAGGGAGTGATAGGAATAGTCATCTATTCCAAACATAAAAGTTAGATAACATTTTTTTAAAAAAATAACACTTTTGCAAATAATATTGTAAGTTACTTAAAAAGTGTAATTATTATAAGTAAATTTACTATTATAAATAGTATTCTAAAAATTTTCGTCTAGGTCTCACCTAGGCGCTAGGCCCCTTTATGGCGTCCCGCCTAAGCGCTAGGCCCCCTCCTAGCGCCTCGCTTAAGCACTAGGCTCCCCTGGAACTCCGTCTAGACCTAAAGCGGCAAAAAAATCCTTTCAAAAAATTAGGTAGGGCCTAGGCGAAGAGGTTTTTTTATTTTAATAACTACCCAAACCAGATCTTGATATATTTATTTTTCTAATGATTTACCATATTCATAATATAGTTTATAGCATATCAAATCACAACAAGAAGTGAACAAGACCAAGTTAAAATGGATAATTATTATAGTTGTAATTTTTTGAACTTGTATCAAGTTCAAATTATATAAATGATGATACATTTGTACTATTTAGTTTAATTCAATATAATTCTTAAATTTATATTTAGTTTCTTAAGTTTTAATATTGAAATGAATTCTTGAAATTTTAAATTTTATTATTTAATAGTAATCTTGTTTATGAATAAAACTAATACGTTAAAGATGTGACGCCCCCAGAATAAGTCCAGTCAACCCAACCCATTCTGAGTCGCCAAATACATGGTACATAATTCAAATACAAACTTTATATCATACGGTCGTGCAAAATACGACCACACAACTGTGAGTGTCAATACAAATATGTAGAAAATATTAATATTCAAACTAAGTCCTCATTACAATTATTATTCCACTATTTATCAGAAATAGTGAGGACTACTACTGCTCTAACTAGGACCATCACTCTGTCCCCCGACTAGTTCCCGCAACATTCTCATTTCCTGAAGAGGATAACAGATGAAAAGGGTGAGCTCAACTAGCTCAGTAAAGAATATTATGACTAAGATAATGGAAAATAAATTATCGTTAGTCTTCAACAAATCAGATAAAATATAATGGACAACCAACTTTAGATCAATATTCGCAGCGGAAATAACAATTCATTTAAAGAGTTAAGCAGAGAATGAAGTCTACTATCTTCTATGATTTAAAAGTCCATCATCAATATTTTATCCCTGTAACATCAATCAATATACATCTCGAATCAAATATTCATCTTTGCACTACAGGCCAAGAATATTCATTTGTATCATCAGTGGTCATATTCATCTCAACACCTGTCATCTTTTTGCACTACAGGCCAAAGATATTCATCAGGTAATCATTCATCTTTGCTCTACAGGCCAAAGATATTCAGTTACATCACTTTTTAGGACTGAGGATGATGAAAAATTATATAAATAACGAATCCAGCGAAATAAAGGATAAAATTAAGGATTCGTATTTTAGTTTATTCAAATTCAAGAATATTCCATAATAATACTTTGTGGAACAAAATTCAAGAATGAAGCTCAAAACGTATATCCAATCAAAGATAGTAACTATAACAGACAATTTGGACAAATAGAAAAAAATTTAATTTTTTCGTGAATAGTGCCGTATGCGTGAATAGTGCCGTATACATGAATAGTAACCCCGACGGAAAAAGTAAGAATTTCATAACAAAATCCATGACAATATTTCTGTATAATGATATTGAAAAGAATAACATCATTTACGAAAAAAATAACATCCCCTACCTCACAAGAATAGTACCTCTGACTAAAATATCGGATATAATACCGAAGAAAACTTGTACTGAATAGCAACACTCAAAGTATTGAAATACTCACAAAAATATGCTCGATATTATAGAGAGAGAAAACTTCTGATTCTGGTGTGATCTTCAATTCTAACCTAAGCACCCTATTTATAGGAAAAGTTTAGGATGTCAAAGGAGACTAAATAATAAAATATTATTATTTTCAAAAAAAATTTGCCGCCTGGCGGCTAAAAAAATTTCAACAAAAGTGGGGCCCACCCATTAAAAAAATATTTATTTTCCGAAACTTCAATAATTCATAACAAATAGCCCCTTTGTCAGAAAAATACAAATTCTATGTCCTTCCATAGGAAATTTAATTCTCTACAACTTTGTAGAAGGAAGTTTTTCCAAATTCCAAACATAAATTATTCGAAATCCATAAACAGATGATTTCTCACACCAAAATACTGATAAAAACACATCAGCACTAATTCCTTCTTTAATATCCACAAAATAAATATTTCTTTATCATATAAATCAATAATTAATTATTCATAAATAATATTACAGAACTACAATATTGACAACCAGGTCGTTCCCAGAAAAGAGGGGGCCTTCCGATAAGGACTTCTCCTTACTGGCGCGCAATTAAATAACCCCTCCTAGACAGAACTTTCTTAGACATTGTCAATAATGCTATCTAATAATATTATTCAAATAATATGAATTATTGAGTTGATAATGTGAAATACTGTGCAATGACATTGAATTAATAATACCAAAATATCAACTGTAGCCATTATTGAATCAATCATATAAAATGGCAACGTAGCAATTATTGAGTCAATAAAATATCAATGTAACAATTATTGAGTCAATAATATAAAATATCAACGTAACAATTATTGAGTCAATAATATAAAATAACAACGTAGCAATTATTGAGTCAATAATATAAAATATTGAACAGTAATTACTGTAACAATAATTGAGTAAGTGTCTTCTCACGTAAGACTCAATAATTCGAAATACTGTGCAATATCGTGTGCTACTGTGCAACACCGCGTATCACTGTATTTTAACCACCGGATATTTCAACAATACTAACGGTAACAACTACGCCGTTATTTTATAAAAAGGTTATTTCTGTCGCTTTCTATATCCGACAGTTATTCCGTTGTGGGGCCCACAAATAGCTGCGCCGTCGTACGAATATTCCCCGACAACAAGAATATTCCACGACCAAACGAATATTCCCCGACAACCAGAATATTTTATAACCACTTGCTCATTTTAAAATATTTGCACATTTCACCCATAACTTTCATAATTATCAAATCAACACCTTACTATTTCGAAATAATATATAAAGAAAATTAAATCTTTATTCATAAAAGTTGGGGTCTTACAAAAGATATGTTTGAACTTTGAACAATTGCATGTTTGTACTTGAACTTTGACAAATGACAATATGGATGTGTTTGAACTTTAAACAAAGGCCTTTATTATCTTTATTATAGATTATTTTGTTTTATGTTATTGTTTTGTTTGGATAAATGTAAGATAAAATATTAAAATTGGCTTAAAATAAAAAAATTCCGCCTAGGCCCCCTAGGCGCTAGGCCCCCCCTGGCCGCCCGCCTCCTGCCTAGCGCCTTTTAGAACCTTGATTGTAAAAAAATTAATGTATTTATATTATAACTTTTATTCGCCATAATTAATTATAAAAAATTATTTATAACAAAATAGTGACTAATTTTATCTCTCGCAAAAAACTTCTGAACAATAATATATGGTGAGTAATAATTCATTCACTAAATAGATTTTTTCCTCGCAAATTTTCATCATAAATTGGCACCAAAAATACTTCTATCACCTCAATTTTGCGAGAAAAAAAATATAAATTATGAAAGATGTTTCTTTCGCTAATAACTATATTGTCACTATATTTTTTTTCTTCACTGTTCATTCGCTATAAAACTTCTCATGTGAAGGAATAAATTTCTTCACAAAATTTTCTTCGCTACATCTCTAATTTCTTGTAGGTTAACATAATCAATTACTATGTTTAATATTTAAATTTAACATAAATAAATAAATAAATAAATTCTTAACATATATTCATATAATTATGTCAATAATCATAATTATAATTAAAATCTATAATCATAAATCGTATTATTATACTTACATATATTTGAATATAAATATAGTTAATAATCATATTTAATATTCAAATTTCTTAAGAAAATAATTTCTTATTATTCATAACATAAATATACTTTCCTTTTAAATACAATTATACAATAATTGTATAAATCATGAAATTCCATAACATATATCAAAAATTAGGGTTTTGATCTATAATCTCACTTTACCTTAAATATCATTATTAATTAAGTTAAAATAATTAACTTAACTAATCTTGATAAATTCATATAATAAAATAATTATTATAATAATTCTAAGAATCATTTCATATATTATTTAAATAATACATTAATCATATTTTTATGAAAAATAAATAATAAAATATTTTTACTACAAAATTAATTTATTATATGAATATAATTTATAATAATCAATAATTTCTTTTTTGAAAAATTTATTTGAAATCATTCATGCAATAAATATATATATATTTATTACATATACACATATGCTTTACCTTGCCCATATTCTCACATTTATTTTGATAAAAATAATATAAAAAAATTTATACGCAAAATTTCTTATTTAATTATATAAAAATCTTGGGTTATTATAGTACGCATACCTGTAATACCCGAAAATTTCCTAATATTATTAAATAAATATATTAAAGGATATGAGAATTTATTTGAAATATAAATAATTTTGTGTTATGAAAATAATTAATTCAATTATATATTAAATTGAATATTTATGACAATTGAGAAAAATATGGAGTTTATAATAAACTCGATGAAATGCCTTGTGTGGCACAGTGATGAGTGGAATTTATACCCACAAATCGGATACTTTATGGCTTAAATAGTTGCCTGATCTTCGTAGTTTTTATTTAGTTTATTATGTTTATAGTATTATTATGCTTAACCGATGTATTGCAGGCTTTACAGGACTTTTCTAGCTTTCAGGGGACAAAACGGAGAATTTCCATATACTGGCGCCGCAGCGCCAATGCCTAGTCTCATTCTCGCGCCGCGGCGCCGCCCCTGGTCCTTGCTGATGTCATCCTGGCGCTGCAGCGCCATAGTTCCTTTATGGGCTCGCGCTGCAGCGCGACCTCCGGTCTTTTGATTTTAACGTGGCGCCGCAGCGCCACTTATAAACCTATTGCCCGCGCCGCAGCGCAACCTCCGGTGTCCAGGCAGAAAAGGCTTGCTTTTGACCTAGCAAAAGAAGAAAAGAGATATATATATCAAGGGAGCCTCTGCCAGAAAAAAAGAGAGCGAGAAGAGGGAGGAGAGAAAGAAGACTGGAATAGAATCAGTTAGCTTAGCTTAGGATAGATTAGATCTCTTTTGTACTTTCTCTCTCTAATTATTAGGTAATGTTTGTAAATATAGATTAGGTAGATTAGGATAAAGTCTGGGATTTTCTTGGAGCAACAAGAGTAGTGAGCTACACGGATTGGAGAGCTTGAAAGGAGCGGAATGCTTGGAGACTGAAGAGCCTTGACAGAGTTTATTCTTATCCATTTATTTCCTCTAATTTTGTAATCCATAAATGTTGTCTTTATTGCTACTTATATTTTGTTCAATAGCTATGAACTAGGTATTGGCTCTAAGGTTATAACGGAACCCTTTGTTAGTTAAATTGACTGTCTTATCTCTTTGGTTGGCACCATATGGTTTGGTTTAATATATTCATGCTTAATGATTCTCACTAAGACATTAGTGATGATTTTGGTAATCTATATGATATCGAAAGAAGGATTATAGATTTACACCTAAATATATTGGCATGTGATTATGAGTTTCGACTGCATAAGTGTGTGTAGAATAGACATATATCTGTGTGCCACGTGTAACCTAATTGAGAACTTATGCTTAAATCCTTGTTAGGTTAATTCGCATAGACATGTGTAGGATTATCACTTAGTTTGGATGTTCTTTTCTGTTCTATTCCCTTTCGGGTGGATCTGGAGAGGATATGTTTGTGCATACCTCGACAGAGGTGTATGAGCACCTGTGTGTTCTCGGTCGACAAACTGTCGTGACCATTAAGACCAAAGAGAGAAGGGTAGGAAGTTTGATGAAGCATAGCACGCCAGGTGTTCGACAGAATGCCTGTGTGGGGTGAAGTTGTAACCTTAGCGTGTAATTCCTTCGATTACCATTCGTTATCCGTTTACTTGCTTTAATAATTAGTTATAACTAGTTTAACCACACTCCTATTAGTTTACTGTTCGAATAAGACTTAAGCGATACAAAGTTGGTATTTGGTAAATATTAGTGATAGTTCCTCGTGGGTACGACACTTTCCTTATCACTGTATTACTTGTTAGACCGCGTATACTTGCGCGCGCGTTTAGTGATCGATTTTTCGACCAACACACAGTGATGAGGATTTTTAATGATTATAATAATTAACGAATGAATTATTAAGTAAACAATTAATCTATATTAATTGTTAACTGTTATTGCAGAATATTAATTAATTGTTATAAAATATTAATGGTGATTAATTAATAATATGTGATTATTATTAGTGTGAAATATATAATAATAATAATCGACGTATTTATAAGTATAATAAGATTTACATTTATTCATGTAAGTGTTAATCAGTTATTGTGGACATTGATAATTGCATTGATTAATGAGCAATGGATTAATTGATATTATTATTAAATTAATTAATAAGATAAGTAAATCATTTACTTCTATACACAAGCAGACGAATTAAATGTATAGTAACTAACTATATGTTATGCATAATGTAAAGTGTAGTGTGACCATATATTAAGATTTATGAAACTATATGTTATGATATGTGTAGGTGACAAATGATGTGTGGGTATACATTAAAATAGTGTATCATGTATATAAATAATAATTCATGATTATTTATATAATGTAATAATGAAATTAATAAAGGAGATAATGTGATGCGATTATATCCGAGTAGATTATATCCGGTATTAATAAATGTACATGGATTATATATATATACATTACCATATCACATCTACTACCTTGATATATTAAGCATGTGACTTACATTATAATGTTAATTATAATCTAAATATATAGTATGAATATATATGTATATAGCCTAAGTATGTATATATGCATGTTGCTAGAAGGCTGAGGATTGTTTTGCTGGGGGAGTCACTTTCTCCTTCACGTGAAATATACAAGCTATCCTACTCCCCTATTCTTCCTTAAACTCAGCAACATAGGCTAGCAAATGATGAAGAAGGGTGTGGCTCTCATGATTTCATCTACCAACTAATTACCAACCCCCTTGTAACCTCCCTGCAATTCAATTTTTCGTTGGTTTGAAATGGTAGGTAATTGCATTGTCTGTGTAATGGGAGTTCTATAAATATAGCCTCATCTCCTTCACATTTCTTTTGCTGAGCATTTTGGCTAAGTGAGACTAGAGAGCATATATATATATATATCAGTGTTATTGAGATAGCAGCAAGCTTAATTCATAGCAAAGGTATAATCCCATGATTCATGTTCTTCATTTTCATTTCTATCAAAACTCCATTTCTGTTTTCTGTCAAAATCCAAATTCTTGACTATGATGAATTAGATTGCAATTGGATTAAAGGATGTTTATTTAGTTGTTATATAGTCTTATACATGTGTTAATGAGACAATGTGACTGATCACAATCAAGTTCGTGAAGTAATTTCGTGAGTTGGGCTAGAAACTGCCGTGGCTGCCTGCTGTCTGGTGCGAACCAGTAGTGGCGTAGCTGCGCAGGTTTTAGCCTGGGATGCGGCGCAGCTGCGCCGGCACCCTGCTGCAGTTTTGTCTTCTGTTTAAAAAGCTGCTAAGTGTAATGAATTACTATAAGCTTAGGCAAGTATGTAAGCATGGGTAATGTATATATATGAGTATATTGATCTAATTTGAGCATGTTATACTATATTAGCATGTATGGTTACCAAAAGCGTATAGTTTGAAATGAAATTAGAACTTTAGAAGTGAACTCGATATTATGCGTGCCATGTTTATATACTGACCTTGCAAGCACGTTAGTACCACCTAGAGACACATGAAGTGCATGTTAGCTTATCTATATTGGTTCCGTAATAAGATATGAACATGTGAACCTAACTAGTGCTCATTCCTAACAAAAATGTAAGTTTGAAGGTGGATATGATCATGTAAATGCTATATATACATTCTGATGTTATGAGCATGTTTAGATAACTTTGAAATGCATGAATGAACCCTTAACTTGTGTTTATATGGTTCGTAAGGAAGCATGAACATGTTAGGCCCTATTAGTAAGATTTACTAATGAAAATACAAGCTTTGCACGTGAGCATTGACACGATACATGGAGATTTAAATTCTGATATTTATGGACACATGTGATAGTACTCTTAGACTCATTCATGTGTCATGCATGTATATATACCATGATTAGTTGCCGTGATTAAGGTTTAGCGTAAACGAAGCATGTTTTCAAGATAATAACAATGCTAGCTACATATATACGATACGAGTACTCATGAGCATGCCTAATACAAGTTATATGAATATCTTATGTGTTTAAAAAGCGAGCATGTTAGACCATATGAGTTCGTATCCTTGAATGACTTTAAGTTATTGAAAGTATTGACTTAGAATCCATATCACATATATTTGAAACGAGGAAAGGTTGTACAAACATAAAAGTATCTTTTAAAATGTTTATATGCTATGTGGTGTTGTTGGCTTGCATGACCGGACAGAAACTATAAGGCACAGCTCAGCCTTGGCTTGGCCAGAGGGCTGCGCAGCTGCGCTGGACCTAGGCTTAGCCATGGCGCAGCTGCGCCAGCCTGGAATCAGAAGCCATGCAGTTTGATAATTTAATTTTGGACAGATAGCTTATATGATGCCTACATTGCTAAAAATAAAATATATTTAGTATTGATTGTGGTTTTATGTGATATTAATAATATGCGGGTATGTTTGCTAATTGTTGCGATTTTATATGATATGAGAATGTGTTTAAACTCTAAAAGAGGAAGTTAAGGATAGAAATTATATTCTATATAACTGTGTAGCTAGGTTAAGACTTAGCTTATGTGATTATCGTATGTACGAGATGAGATATAAAGTTAAATTATATGACTAATGAATATCATATATATACGTAATTGTATTACGATAGGAATCCGAAAGTGTTGGCTAGCTTTACGTGAGTAAACTACGCATAAGGCAAGTATCCTAAACCATTGCATTATTTTATTCAACGGATATCGTAAGCGAGTATCTAAACCTTATCTATTTGGATACAAGTATTCTATCTTTGTATATTGCGAACTAGTTTCCTACTTAATCATTTGAATTGAATTAGCATACTTGAACTCTTATTTCATTAAAGCTATTATTCATGTTGAACTTAGTATTGTTCTTGAATATTGTGAAAGTGTCTATGCCATTTGATTCGGCTAGACTTATATTATTGAAAAGCGACCCAAACTAATTGATTGGTGCGGGATCTTGTATTTGACTGAGAAGAACAAAATATAACTGTCGGAGAACCGACACGCGCACTTGAGTATGATTGATTGTTATGCATAACGATGGTGCTTTAGGCTGATCACTTGTTGTACCTGTTTTTGTTGGATTTTCAGTTTATTACTGTTAATTCTAGTAGAAGTTCATAGTCCTTAGCGACTGCTCAGTATTCAGTTATCTTGAAATCTTGAATTGATTTGTTATTGAATCACATTGATATATTATTCTGTCCTTAGCGACTATTATTGAAAACTGTTGATATTCTTGTTATCCTTGAACTATCAAACTTTGTTATACCCTTTCGAAAATTAAGGATTATATCACTAACCTTTATTGTATATTACTTGCTGGGCAATTTGTGCTCATTCTTGCTTTCCCTAAAACATTTCAGTTAAGGCAAAGCAGGGCGAACCTTCGGGCGTTGATAAGGGCAAGGGCAAGGCTACCAACTAGCTTGTCTCTTTTATGTTTTTAAATATTTTATTGTTGTATTAAGATGATGTAGTAAGACTGGTTTTGATTATGTTTAAGCTTAAGTTAGGTTATGTAATAAGTCGTTAATTGATATTATTATGTAATCTATTAAGTACTGTAAGTTGCGAGACTTGGGGGAATAATTATAATAAATCATTGTAAATTATTCTAGAATAGAGTTTTCGCTGTGATGTGTGTTATTTAGTTATTATTATTGTGATGTATTACCATGAGCACGTGATGAACCGAATTCGAGAGACCAAGTGGCGGTCCTGGAATTTGGGGGTGTCACAATACCCATGTAATAAAACTCATTCATTAAAGCATTCAACTAAAATAAAATCCAATCACATTGGTTAATAGTCCATAATCAACCTCATTTATTATCATACATATCACCATATGCATCAATAAATTAATATTTATCTCATGAATTAAAACATTCCATATATATATGAGTATTATTTAATGGACAATTTTAAATTGCATGAAATCCAATTTTAAGATTAAAATAAACTCTTTATTTTAATTATAAAATTATATATATATATATATATATATTTATTGGTAGTCACTCATGTTTATATGAAATCCACTTTTCAAAAGTAACCAGGATGCGCATTCCTTTAAAAAAACTTCATAATCCTTTACGTTATATATATACTAGTAATTGCTCGTGCCTGAAGGCACGGCGTAACGAAAAATATTACATTATCTAAAGACTCTATGCAACCTAAAATAACAATTATCATAATTCACCATACCATCACAATAATTAATACATACTCAATCATCAACACATATCGAACAACCAAAACATAAAGCTAGTCGCTACTAATTTCAAGAAATTTCAGCAGAGTTTCCTCTAAAAATAGATATCAAGGAAAATCTAAACATGTGTACAAAACTTACAATCATCATAACCATTGTGACGCCCCCAGAATTGGTCCAATCAACCCAACCCATTCTGAGTCGCCAAATACATGGTACAGAATCCAAATACAATCTTTCATATCAAACAGTCATGCAAAATACGACCACACAACTATGAGTGTCAATACAAACATGTAAAAAATATTAACATTCAAACTAAGTCCTTATTACATTTATTATCACACTATTTAAAAAAAAATAGTGAGGACTTCTACAACTCTAACTCGGACCATCACTCCATTCCCCGACTAGTACCCGTGATATTCTAATTTTCTGAAGAGAACAATGGAAGAAAAGGGTGAGCTCAACTAGCCCAGTAAAGAATATTATGACTAAGATAATAAAGAATAAATTATCGTTAGTCTTCAACAAATCAGATAAAATATTATGGACAACAAGTTTTAGATCAACAACTGCAGCGAAAATAACAATTCATTAAAAGAGTTAAGTAGAGAATGATGTCTACTATCTTCTATGATTTAAAGTCCATCATCAATATTTTATCCCTGTAACATCAATCAATATATATCTCGAATCAAATATTCATCTTTGCACTATGGGCTAAAGATATTCATTTGTATCACCAGTGGTCATGTTCATCTCAACACCTGTCCATCTTTGCACTACGGGCCAAAGATATTCATCAGGTAATCATCTTTGCACTACAGGCCAAAGATATTCATCAAATAATCATTCATCTTTGCACTACAGGCCAAAGATATTCATTTGTATCATCATTTAAGACTGAGGATGATGAAAAATAATATAAAAATGAATCTAGTGAGATAAATGACAAAAATTAGGGATTCATAATTTTGTTTATCCAAGTTCAAGAATACTCCGTAATAATCAATTGTGGAGCAAAATTCAAGAATGAAGTTCAAAACTTGGATCCAATCAAAGATAAAAAAATATTTTTTTACCGTGAATAGTAACTCATGAATAGTAACTCGTGAATAGTAACTTATCATGAAAAGATAAAAATTTTATAACAAGTTCAGACCAATATTCCAGTGAAATAATATTTCGTAATGAATATACGAAACTGTAATTGGATTTTCACCCGTCATGCGGTAATCCGCGTAGACAGATCATTTTCACAATTTAATAGAAATGAATACGAAGGGTGATTCACCACGCATGCGGTAATCTGCTTAGACAGGTTATTCCCACAGATTATTAAGAAATTGAATGAATACAAAAGGTTTTCACCAGGCATGCGGTAATCCGCGTAGACAGGTTACTCCCACAGATCAATAAAGAATGAATACGAAGGGTTATTCACCATGCATGCGGTAGTCCGCGTAGACAGGTTACTCTCATAGATCAATAAAGAATAGAGTAACAACCTTACGAGTATTGAAAGAAAATAGCATTCTTTATGAATATAAAAGAAATAATACCCCTTACCTCAGTAGAAGATTGGATACTAAAATAGTGTAGTAGCAGAATACTCTTCTTCTTTCTCTCTCTATAATTTTTCTCACTATTATAACTTTGCTCTTCAAGAATAGTGAGAAATGAATGAAATTAGCTTGCTATTTATAGGCTAGAAAAAGGTTGGTTAATTACACTTTAGTACCTTCATCTTTGCCTAAAATTTTAATTTAGTCCCTCAAGTTTATAAATCTTGCACCTCTACCTCTGCAACTACCCACCAACTATTTATTATCCACCAATAAGTGGGTCCCACATGTTAACCACCCATTAATTGCTCATTTATCCGATTAATTCTCTGTTTGGTCAATTTAACATCCGAAAATCAACTATTATCGAAATAAATGTCGATTTCTACTAACATTAATATTTTCAACATAATGAAAATATTTTTATCAACCATTCATCAATTATTATTTAAATTAATATTACAGAATCACAATAATGACAACCAGGTCGTTCCCAGAAAAGAGGGGGCCTTCCGATAAAAATTTTTTCTTACTGGCGCGCAATTAACTAACCCCTTTTCTAGACAGAATTTTCTAGACATTGCCAATAATGCTATTTAATAATATCATTTAAATAAAATAACTGACCATTATTAATTTAATAATATAAAATATTGTGCAGACGATACTATGGCAATAATTGAATCAATAATATGATATACTGTGTAACAACTACTGTAGCAATTATTGAATACTGAGTGACTTCTTACGTAAGCATCAATAATCAAAGAAATTGTGCAATACCGTGTGCTACTTTGCAATAACGCGTATTACTGTATTTTTATCACCGGGTATTTTAACAGTTTAACGGTAAAAGTTTTGCCGTGAAAATATTATTTATGTGGCTTTCTATATCCGACAATTATTCTGTTGTGGGGTCCACCAATGACTGCGCCGTCGTACGAATATTTTCCGACAAAAGAATATTCCCCGACACAACGAATATGTTATGACCACTTGCTTACTTTGTAAAATTTGCACACTCTACCCATAACTTACCACATTTATCAAATCAACACCTTACTACTTCAAAATAATATATAGAGGAAATTAAATCTTTATTCATAAAAGTTGGGGTCTTACAACCTCCCCTCCTTATGAAATTTCGTCCTCGAAATTGACGTACGTACCTGGTATGTCGAAAAGGTGAGGATACCTTGCTTTCATTTCCGATTCTAACTCCCAAGTCATTTCCTCGATATCATGGTTCCTCCACAAAACTTTAACTTGAGGTATAATCTTCGAGCGTAGGACATGTTCCTTCTTATCCAAGATCTTGATAGGTACCTCCCCGTACGTTAAATCTTCCGCTATCTCGTCTGGTTCTAACTCAATAATGTGGTTTGGGTCTTTCACATATTTACGTAACATGGCTATGTGAAAAACGTTATGAAAACGAGACATGCTTGGAGGTAAAGCGAGTCTATAGGCCACCTTTCCTACTCGATCAAGGATCTCATATGGACCAATGAATCGTGGATTGAGCTTTCCTCTCTTCCCAAATCTCGTAACTCCTTTCCATGGAGCAACACGTAACAATACATGATTTCTGACATTAAATTCTACGTCTCTTCGATGAAGATCCGCATAACTCTTTTGTCAATCTTGTGCCGTTTGTATACGTTGTCGGATTATTTAATTTTTTTTCGTAGTCATACGTACTAACTCCGGTCCCAACAATGTTGCTTCACCCACCTCGTCCCAGCATACTGGAGAACTACACTTTCGTCCATACAACGCCTCGAATGGAGCCATGCCTATACTTGCCTGATAACTGTTATTGTAGGAGAATTCCACCAATGGTAAGTACTTGTCCCAACTCCCTTTGAAGTCTAGAACATAGAGTCTCAATAGATCTTCAAGAGTTTGAATAGTCCTTTCCGATTGCCCGTTAGTTTGAGGATGATATGCAGAACTGAATCGTAGATCGGTGCCCATAGCTTTCTGCAAACTGACCCAAAATCGTGAAGTAAATCTTGGGTCAAGATCCGAAATTATGGATACTGGCATGCCATGCAATCTCACAATCTTATTTATGTACATATGAGCAAGACATTCCAGTGAATAAGTCTCTCGTATAGACAGGAAATGAGCAGACTTGGTTAATCTATCGATAATAACCCAAATTGCATCTATGCCTTGAGAAACCTTGGGAAGACCCGTAACAAAATCCATGGTAATGTGTTCCCACTTCCATTTTGGAATCTCAAGTGGTTGCAATGGACCCTTTGGCACTTGATGCTCCGCCTTGACACGTTGACACGTTAAACACCTCGAGATAAACTCCGCCATCTCTCTCTTCATATTGCTCCACCAAAATGTATGTCGAAGATCACGATACATTTTGGTACTTCCACGATGGATTGCAAACGGTGTGTTGTGTGCCTCCATCATGATTCTATACTTCAAATCAGAATCGTTAGGAACACAAAGTCTGGAGTTGACTCGAAGTATTCCTTCTTCATCGTTTCTTGCTTCTGGAATAACACCTTCTTGCACCTTCTTCTTCATCTTCATCAGCTCCGGGTCTGTAGCTTGAGCAACTTTAACTTTATCGATCAAAGCTGGTTCTACGCGTAAACTTGACATCATCATGTGGGTCCCCGGAGTCTTGAACTCTATCTCCGTCCTTTGTAAGTCACACAAAATGGGCCTTTGTGTTGACAACATCGCACTCATTCCCGCATATGATCTTCTACTTAACGCGTCTGCTACCACATTCGCTTTTCCAGGATGGTGTTGGATGGTATGGTCATAATCTTTCAATAGCTCAAGCCAACGTCGTTGCCGCATGTTGAGTTCCTTCTGGGTAAAGAAATATTTGAGGCTCTTATGATCCGTATAGATCTCCACTTTCTCCCTATATAGGTAGTGTCTCCATATCTTTAACGCAAAAATGACTGTTGCCAACTCTAGATCATGAGTAGGATAATTCCTCTCATATTCTTTGAGTTGTCTTGAGGCATAGGCTATGACTTTCCCATGTTGCATGAGAACACATCCTAACCCTTTGCCTGAAGCATCGCTGTAAATGACAAATCCATCCGAACCAGATGGTATCGTCAGAACAGGTGCCGAAATGAGTCTCCTCTTGAGCTCTTGAAAGCTCTTCTCGCATTCCTCATTCCATACGAATTTTATATCTTTCTAAGTCAGCTGAGTTAATGGAGTAGCGATTCGAGAAAATTCTTCCACGAGTCTCCGATAATAACCAGCTAAGCCCAGAAAGCTACGTACTTCGGTCACCGACTTAGGTTGCTCCCAACTTTGTATTGCTTCAATCTTCGCCGGGTCAACAGATACCCCATGTTTTGATACCACGTGCCCAAGGAATGCTACTTCCTCAAGCCAGAACTCGCATTTCTTCAACTTGGCATAAAGCTTGTTATCACGAAGCCTTTGAAGTACCAGCTTCAAGTGGTGCTTATGATCTTCACGACTTTTAGAATAGTTGAGGATGTCATCAATAAAGACAACAACGAACTGATCCAAATATTTCTTGAATACACGGTTCATCATATCCATGAAAGATGCAGGAGCATTAGTCAACCCAAAAGACATGACTAAGAATTCATAATGCCCGTATCGAGTTCTGAAAGCAGTCTTTGGAATATCCTCAGTTTTAATCTTTAACTGATGATATATAGAACGAAGATCGATCTTTGAAAAGAACTGTGCACCTTGCAACTGGTCGAACAGGTCATCAATGCGAGGTAACGGATACCTATTCTTGATGGTGACATGGTTCAACTCTCGATAGTCAATACAAAGTCGCATACTCCCGTCTTTCTTCTTTACGAATAAAACAGGAGCACCCCAAGGAGATGTACTAGGATGAATGAAACCAATGTCTAACAACTCCTGTAGTTGGACCTTTAACTCCTGAAGTTCAATAGGAGCCATTCGATATGGGGTTTTAGAAATGGGTTTTGTACCGGGTTCAAGGTCAATAAAGAATTCAACTTCACGTTCTGGGGGTAGACCGAGAAGTTCTTCGGGAAATACATCAGGAAATTCATTAACAATAGAAATATCATTCAAATCTGACGTATTCTGGTTTAAATCAGTGACATGGGCTAAGAAAGCTTGACATCCGTTTTTCAATAAACAAATAGCTTTATGACCTGAAATGACATTGATTGATTTTAGTGGTTTGGTTGTTTGAATTCGCACAACAGGTTGTTTAGGAATATGAAAACTAACAACCTTACGAAAACAATCAATTTTGGCATGATAAGTGGTTAACCAGTCAATTCCTAAAATCACGTCAAATGCAAGTATTTTCAAAGATATAAGATCAACAGGTAGGGTGAGGGTACCAATTTGAATCAAGCAAGATTTGTAAACTGTTGATGTAACAAAGGTTTCTCCCAACGGAGTTTCAATAGATAAGTCAAAGTCTAATTTCTCAGGTGTGAAGTTCAAACGTTGAGCACAAGCAGGTGAAATAAAAGAATGGGTAGCACCTTTATCTAAAAAAGTGTAAACTTCGCAAGAGTTTATTATCAGCTTACCCGCAATAACCTCTTTCGGGGTCCTTGCTTGTTAGGCAGTCACGACGAAAGCTCTTCCAGGAACTATCGACTTTGACTTGTCCGGAACAGCCTTAGGAATCACCACCCCCGCTGGATTTGGTTTCGCTAAAGGACACACTTGAGCTATATGTCCTTCCTTTCCACAGTTATAACACACCTTAGATTGTTGTGTGCAGTTGGGACTGATGTGTCCCACTTGCCTGCATTTATAGCATACGACTGGCGGTCGTTCTCCTCCCCTAGAAATAGTTGGTGCTGCTGTCGACGTCTTCACGTTCTCATTGTTGTACATTCTCTTTTTGAAATCTCCTCCCTGATAGTAGTGTGCATACAAGCCAATCATGTATGATGATAAAGCACATACTTTGTAAACAATCTTATTTATTTATTAATAAAATATTCATTTATTAAAGGCATTTAATTATCTACATGGTGCTGTTTTTATAATATATAAATAACCCATAGTTTTAAGCAATGCTTTTAGAATCATGATGATGATCATGCTAATGAGATCTAAATTCTTAGAAAGCTCTAAAACTAAAATAGTTCACAAGCGTGGGATTACTAAAAAGGGGATTAGTAAATCCGGATAGATTGGTACTTATGTTGCTTGCTCATTGGATGAGGATGATTGATTTCATGATCATTTGTGTGGAGACACTAAAGTAAGTATGTAGGTGCTTATTGGAGAATAAGTTCACTGAACGTGACTCGCTATGGAATACCTAATGGAGTTTTACTCGCCTGTCAATAGGAATTCCTAATGTGATAGTAGTACAAGTGATCCTTGGACTTGAGATCATCATAGTATCTTGTATGTAACAAATTATACTTTGACTTATTCCTTAAGACCTTTTAAGGCATATATAGGGTATGTTTGGGTATAATGAGTTACATATAGAGATAATGAATGATCAATAAAGAATATACCACCTCTAGTAAAAGAGGAGAGATGTCCTATGTGATTCGTTAAATGACAACCCAGGAATCCTTGGCCAATGTGGAATGAAATTAGAAAGGAGTTTCTAATTTTCATTATTTGGAGTTGTGCATTTTCTAATCGAAATACATATAATTAAATAAAATAAGACTTGACAGTAAATCCATGTCTTATATTTAATTGGGACATTGTATGGTGGAAGGATTGAATTGTACGCTAACTATTTACTCATAGGTTCTTTTATGATTAATGTTGAAATCTATATTATCTGGAAAGTCGTTGATCGCTAGGGAGGCTTATCCCTATTGTAGAATAAATATTATTTATTTAAATAGATTATTAGTTTAATTTATTTATTTAAATAAGATTAGAATTGTTCTAATTGATTTATTCACAACCGGTTTAATATGTAGAACCTAAAGGGTCACACCATAAAAGAAAGAATAATTATTTAAGAAGGTAATGGCATAATCGTAATAATGCATTAAGTATAATTAATTTAATCTATGGTGATAGAATAAATTAAATAGCTTAATGTTTAATATTTAATATTTTGGAAATATTAAATATAAATTAATAAGAGATGTTTTATTAATATTATTACAATTATTATTATTTTAATTTCTAAAAGAGTTTAGTAATTAATTTAATATTAGTACTCTCATTTATTCCTAATAAGATTAAGAGACAAATTAATTAAATGAATTTAATTAATTATTCTCAATGTGGTGGGAAGCCTAAATTAATTAAAGGAGTTTAATTAATTAAATGAAATCCCATGTCTAATAGGATTAGAAGGGTTGACCAATATCTATATAAGAGGAGTCTTATAATAGATATCAGTTGATGCAATTCCAATTGTTGGAGAATACTCCTTTTCTATAGAGGATAGAAAACTAAGCCAACCACCCTCCTTCTTGATAATTCATCTTCCTTGGTGGATCACCTTTAGAGGCCAAACACTTGGGTGGCTAACGTTGATCAAAGGAAGGAATCTAACTAGGAAATTCAAGGAGATCACGAAGAACAAGGAGTTGAACTTGTACCTGTGGAAGTTTCGTTCTACAAAGGTATGATTCCATAACTTCCTATTTATCGTTTTAAATTAATAATTTTCATAAAGGATGATCCGGATAATGGTTTTGTAAAATTTTTTTAAACTCTGATATACCATGCTTTCGCTAATTTTTTCAATTTGATTGCATCATGATTTCGTACAAACCCAACAGTGGCATCAGAGCCAAACCTTTATGCAATTATTAATTTATTTTTGATTTCATATACATATGGGTATGTATTTAGAATAATTTATTGGGTATAATTGTATTGTATAAAATTATTTTTTTAAGAAAAAAAAATGGCGTTTTATTTTGGGACGAATCACAAATTTTTTTTATGGGCGCCAATCTTGAATTCTGCAAAGAAAAGGCGTTGTCTCTTTCTTACTCCAAAAAGAAGGTGACCCATCAGGAAATGACTCTTTTAATAAACCTGCAGGACTCTTTTAATAAAAGAAGGTGACTTCTGTTTTAAAAAAATAAGCGTGAATTTATATATTATATATATATATAACCTGATTCGTTATATATATATATATAATATATATACGGTAATATCAAATATATATATGATATATATATATATATGATATATTTATATATTATATATGTTCCTAATAATTTTATAATTAAAATAAAGAGTTTATTTTAATCTTGAAATTGGATTTCATACAATTTAAAATTGCCCATTAAATGATACTCATATATATATAGAATGTTTTAATTCATGAGATGAATATTTATTTATTGATATATATGGTGATATGTATGATAATAAATATATGTTGATTATGGACTATTGACCAGTATGATTGGATTTTGTTTTAGTTGAATGCTTGAATGAATGAGTTTTATTAAATGGGGTCTGCGTACTTTGTCTTCTCTAATTTATTCTTGATGTAAATTCTATCTCTCTCCTATGTACTTCCCCTTGACTGCTGATCAAGGTTTCTATTTAAATTTAAAATAGTTTATGTAATAGGATTAGTTAGAATTATTTTGAAGAAATTAGAGACCAAGGAGCAAGGAGCGCGTGAAGACCCATTTGTATGGAGCCTGGGATTTAAATGTAATAGTTATATTTAAGTTTAATTCTTGCACTCCTAGGTTTGACCTCTTGGTTCACTTGATGGCTCTAGTGAACTAAACTAGAATAAAAGTCCATAATCAATCCGGGTAGAATATAGTATTCTATATTGCATGCTAAATATTATATTTATTATATTTTATGCAAACATGCTTCGCATGTTTAATAAAATGACGCGTATTTTATATATATATGTGCATGCGCGCTAAACAAGATAAGACAAATAATAACAAACCCCTCAAAGAAACAAGATTAAGTCCGAAGCGTTCAAAGATATTTGGAATATCGAACGTCGCCTTCTAGCATGATAAATTAATAGAGTATTAAATATTTAATATGAGCTTGTTGTGCTATCCACAAGGCGAGTATTGAGTATTTAAGATGTTAATTAATCACATTTGATGCTTATCAAGAAAATTGAACGATCTAGTCTTGTTGTGCTATCCACAAGGACGAACATTTTTCTTTTTTGAATTTATGGAAGTGCTAGGCTGGACTTAACTTAAATCATTTTAGTTCGGATGTGCACACACTTGACCATTATGATTTAAGAGGCAAAATAAAAGGAGTTATATGGTGATGTAATTGACAAGAGTTGTCTACCTATTTATTTGTATATCGCTTGTTGTGCTATCCACAAGATTATATACATTTGAAATGGGATCCTTATTCTTACTAACAAATCTTTAATTAGATATTGCCGAACTATATAAGTGAGGGTAATATAGTTTGATAAAAATAGTGGGAGATACCAATTTAAAATAAAGACCTAAATTTATTTTGGTATGCAAAATTAATTAAATGAATGTTTGCTAAAATGTTATCTTTTCATATACAGAAATTTAAAAAATGTCAAAATCACTAATTTCACTACGTAGCATACTTGATGCTAATAAACTAACTGAACCAAATTATACGGACTGGTTAAGGAATTTGAGAATAGTTCTCACTGCTGAAAAGATTTCTTATGTTCTAAATTCACCTGTCTCTGGAACTGTTCCAGAATAATCATCCAAGGAAGAAATTGCCACCATTGTAAATTGGCAAAATGACGCATCTGTGGCTCAATGCATCATGCTCGCATCCATGAATAACGAGCTTCAGCGTCAGCATAAAAACATGGATGCTCCTACTATGTTGCTTCACCTCAAGGAGTTGTATGGTGAACAAAGTAGGACTGCTAAATATGAGATATCTAAGGAGCTCTTCCAATCTCGGATGACCAAGGGTAAGGTGAACATAAAGGAACAAAAGAAACCTGAACTAGCTAACAAAGGAATGTGCTTTCATTGCAATGAGCCGGGTCATTGGAAGAGGAACTGCAAGAAGTTTCTGGCAGAAAAGAAGCTTGGAGAAGCTTCGACTTCCAATCAAGGTTTGTTCATGATTGAAATTAATTTTTCAGAAAGTCAAAATTCTACTTGGGTATAGGATACCGGCTGTGGTTCTCACATATGTAATACTGTGAAGGGACTAGTCAGAAGTAGAAAACTAAACAAGGATGAGGTTGTCCTACAAGTGGGAAATGAAGCAAAGGTTGCTGCATTAGCTGTAGGCACTTATTGTTTAGCACAGCCCACGTGCAAGTCCATTTATTTAAATAATTGTTATTTTATTCCGAATATCATTAGAAACATTATTTCAAATTCTGTATTAGATATAGATGGATTTGAAATTATAATAAAGAACAACAGTTGTTCAATTTATAAAAATAATGTTTTATATGGTATTGAAAATCTGCGAAATGGACTTTATATACTTGACTTGCATGAAAATATACATCAAATAGAACAAACTAAGAAAAGAAAAAGAGATGATATTAATTATACCTATATGTGGCACTGTAGACTCGGTCATATCAATGAAACGAGATTATCCAAGTTGCATAAGGATGGGCTCTTAGAGCTATCTAATTATGAATTATATTCAACTTGTGAATCTTGTCTCATGGGTAAATGACTAAATCTCCTTTTAGTGGAGAAGGAGAAAGAGTTACAGAGTTGTTAGCATTGGTTCGCACAGACGTTTGTGGACCTATGACAACAATTGCACGGGGTGGGTATTCTTATTTTATTTCTTTCACTGATGATCACTCAAGATTTGGATATGTGTATTTCATGAAATACAAATCAGAATCATTTGAAAAGTTCAAAGAGTTCAGAAGTGAAGTAGAGAAACAAACGGGAAAGAGTATTAAGACTCTTCGATCAGATCGAGGTGGAGAATACTTAAGCGGTGAGTTTTTTAATTGTCTCAAAGAAAATGGTATAATCTCATAATGGACTCCACCAGGTACACCACAGTTAAATGGAGTATCTAAAAGGAGAAATCAAACATTGTTGGATATGGTTCGATCCATGATGAGTTTTATCGATCTTCCAATTTCATTCTGGGGTTATGCCCTAGAAACGGCTCATATCTACAAAATAAGGTCCCCTCGAAATCCGTCCCCAATACTCCATATGAGATGTGGACAGAGAAGTAATCTGGTCTTAAGCATGTTAAGATCTGGGGATGTCCAGCTTATGTGAAAAAGTTTCAAAATGATAAGCTAGGGACAAGATCTGATAAGTGCACGTTTGTGGGATATCCTAAAGAAAGTTTGGGATACTATTTCTACAATCCTACTGAGCAAAAGGTGTTTGTTGCGAAACACACTGCCTTCTTGGAAAAGAAGTTTATCCTTGAAGGGGCTAGTGGGAGAAAAATAGATCTTGAAGAAATTCAAGAACCACAAACCACTACAGATCAAGTGGATGAACCTGTCCAAGTAGAGACACCTACTGTACAACACCCTATTCGTAAATCTGGAAAAGTACCGAAGATGCCTAAAAGGTATGGATTCGTCATAGAGGATGACGATGAGGTACACATCATTGATGATGATGATCTATTGAATTACGAACAGGCTGTGAGTAATAAAGACTCAGAGAAATGGTAGATGACCATAAAATCTAAAATGGATTTTGAAGCTATGCTCAAGTCCATTTGGATTTTTCTTGCAATTGCAGCTTATTTTACTTAATCTGGCAAAATGGACGTAGAGACGCCCTTCCTCAAATATATATTATTAGAGGAGAATGTATGTATGATACAACCAGATGATTTTTTGTTTCAATGGTTGAAGCAAATCATGTATATGAGCTACAACAATCCATTCATAGATTGAAGCAAGATTCTCGTAGATGGAACATTCGTTTTGATGAGACAATCAAAGAGTTTGATTTTATCAAAAACGAGGATAAACCATGTGTGTACAAGAAGGTTAGTGGGAGCGCTGTTTCATTCCATGTATTATATATTGATGATATATTACTGATAGGGAATGAAATTCCTATGCTAAAATCGATCAAAATAAAGTTGTCTGAACATTCCTCCATGAATGATTTGGGTAGAACATCCCGCATTAGGGATATAAATCTGTATTAATAGATTCAAAAGGATGTTCGGCTTAACCCATGGAAACGTATATTCATTAGATGCTAAAGGCGTTTAGCATGGCAAACTCCAAAAGGTGCCTCATGATGATGAGCCATGGAGTGTATCTCTCTAAAATTGTCCTCAGTAAAAGAGAGATCACATGAGTAACTATTATATATGCAATGAAATTCACGAGACTTGATGTTGATTAGTCATATTCTGGAGAATATCTCTGTGAGACAGTGATAAACATCTCAAAGTACTTAACTGACACTAAGGATATCATCATGACACATGATGGGTCTGAATTAAACTAGAAGACTAAACAGACTCAAGTTTTCAGACTGACCAAGACGACATCAAAATCCACTTTATGGTAAATCGTTACCTTAAAAGGTGGTGCAATAAATTGGAAAGGTTCCAAACAGCAAAAGTTGCTGGGTTAGTGACAAAGACAAAGTATATAACTATAAGTGAAGCTGCAAGTTGATGTTTCAGATGAAAAGTTCATTACAGAACTAGGAATAGTTTCTAAGTCTCATCTTGAATCTAAACATGTGTTGCGGCACTTTGATTAAAGAAATCATTGAAAGAGGAGAGTGTAGACTCTCAAGACAACATTGCAGATCCATTTACTAAAGCTTTAATACAATAGCAGCTTGATCGTCACTTAGAGAAGATGGGTATGAGATACTATGGCGATTGGCTTTAGTGCAAGTGGGAGATTGATAGTAGTGTGCATACAAGCCAATCATGTATGATGATAAAGCACATACTTTATAAACAATCTTATTTATTTATTAATAAAATATTCATTTATTAAAGGTATTTAATTATCTACATGGTTCTGTTTTTATAATATGTAAATAACCCATAGTTTTAAGCAATGCTTTTAGAATCATGATGATGATCATGCTAATGAGATCTAAATTCTTAGAAAGCTCTAAAACTAAAATAGTTCACAATCGTGGGATTACTAAAAAGGGGATTAGTAAATCCGGATAGATTGGTACATATGTTGCTTGCTCATTGGATGAGGATGATTGATCTCATGATCATTTGTGTGGAGACACTAAATTAAGTATGTAGGCACTTATTGGAGAATTAGTTCACTGAACGTGACTCGCTATGGAATACCTAATGGAGTTTTACTCGCCTGTCAATAGGAATTCCTAATGTGATAGTAGTACAAGTGATCTTTGGACTTGAGATCATCATAGTATCTTGTATGTAACAAATTATACTTTGACTTATTTCTTAAGACCTTTTAAGGCATATATAGGGTATGCTTGGGTATAATGAGTTACATATAGAGATAATGAATGATCAATAAAGAATCTACCACCTCTAGTAAAAGAGGAGAGATGTCCTATGTGATTCGTTAAATGACAACTCAGGAATCCTTGGCCAAGGTGGAATGAAATTAGAAAGGAGTTTCTAATTTGCATTATTTGGAGTTGTGTATTTTCTAATCGAAATACATATAATTAAATAAAATAAGACTTGACAGTAAATCCATGTCTTATATTTAATTGGGACATTGTATGGTGGAAGGATTGAATTGTGCGGTAACTATTTACTCATAGGTTCTTTTATGATTAATGTTAAAATCTATATTATCTGGAAAGTCGTTGATCGCTAGGGAGGCTTATCCCTATTGTAGAATAAATATTATTTATTTAAATAGATTATTAGTTTAATTTATTTATTTAAATAAGATTAGAATTGTTCTAATTGATTTATTCACAACCGGTTTAATATGGAGAACCTAAAGGGTCACACCATAAAAGAAAGAATAATTATTTAAGAAGGTAATGGCATAATCGTAATAATGCATTAAGTATAATTAATTTAATCTATGGTGATAGAATAAATTAAATAGCTTAATGTTTAATATTTAATATTTTGGAAATATTAAATATAAATTAATAAGAGATGTTTTATTAATATTATTACAATTATTATTATTTTAATTTCTAAAAGAGTTTAGTAATTAATTTAATATTAGTACTCTCATTTATTCCTAATAAGATTAAGAGATAAATTAATTAAATAAATTTAATTAATTATTCCTAATGTGGTGGAAAGCCTAAATTAATTAAAGGAGTTTAATTAATTAAATAAAATCCCATGTCTAATAGGATTAGAAGGGTTGACCAATATCTATATAAGAGGAGTCTTATAATAGATATCAGTTGATGCAATTCCAATTGTTGGAGAGTACTCCTTTTCTATAGAGGATAGAAAACTAAGCCAACCACCCTCATTCTTGATAATTCATTTTCCTTGGTGGATCACCTCTAGAGGCCAAACACTTGGGTGGCTAACGTTGATCAAAGGAAGGAATCTAACCAGGAAATTCAAGGAGATCACGAAGAACAAGGAGTTGAACTTGTACCTGTGGAAGTTTCGTTCTACAAAGGTATGATTCCATAACTTCCTATTTATCGTTTTAAATTAATAATTTTCATAAAGGATGATCCGGATAATGGTTTTGTAAAATTTTTTTAAACTCTGATATACCATGCTTTCGCTAATTTTTTCAATTTGATTGCATCATGATTTCGTACAAACCCAACAGTGGCATCAGAGCCAAATCTTTATGCAATTATTAATTTATTTTTGATTTCATATACATATGGGTATGTATTTAGAATAATTTATTGGGTATAATTGTATTGTATAAAATTATTTTTTTAAGAAAAAAAAATGGCGTTTTATTTTGGGACGAATCACAAATTTTTTTTATGGGCGCCAATCTTGAATTCTGCAAAGAAAAGGCGTTGTCTCTTTCTTACTCCAAAAAGAAGGTGACCCATCAGGAAATGACTCTTTTAATAAACCTGCAGGACTCTTTTAATAAAAGAAGGTGACTTCTGTTTTAAAAAAATAAGCGTGAATTTATATATTATATATATATATAACCTGATTCGTTATATATATATATATATATATAATATATATACGGTAATATCAAATATATATATGATATATATATATGATATATTTATATATTATATATGTTCCTAATAATTTTATAATTAAAATAAAGAGTTTATTTTAATCTTGAAATTGGATTTCATACAATTTAAAATTGCCCATTAAATGATACTCATATATATATAGAATGTTTTAATTCATGAGATGAATATTTATTTATTGATATATATGGTGATATGTATGATAATAAATATAGGTTGATTATGGACTATTGACCAGTATGATTGGATTTTGTTTTAGTTGAATGCTTGAATGAATGAGTTTTATTAAATGGGGTCTGCGTACTTTGTCTTCTCTAATTTATTCTTGATGTAAATTCTATCTCTCTCCTATGTACTTCCCCTTGACTGCTGATCAAGGTTTCTATTTAAATTTAAAATAGTTTATGTAATAGGATTAGTTAGAATTATTTTGAAGAAATTAGAGACCAAGGAGCAAGGAGCGCGTGAAGACCCATTTGTATGGAGCCTGGGATTTAAATGTAATAGTTATATTTAAGTTTAATTCTTGCACTCCTAGGTTTGACCTCTTGGTTCACTTGATGGCTCTAGTGAACTAAACTAGAATAAAAGTCCATAATCAATCCGGGTAGAATATAGTATTCTATATTGCATGCTAAATATTATATTTATTATATTTTATGCAAACATGCTTCGCATGTTTAATAAAATGACGCGTATTTTATATATATATGTGCATGCGCGCTAAACAAGATAAGACAAATAATAACAAACCCCTCAAAGAAACAAGATTAAGTCCGAAGCGTTCAAAGATATTTGGAATATCGAACGTCGCCTTCTAGCATGATAAATTAATAGAGTATTAAATATTTAATATGAGCTTGTTGTGCTATCCACAAGGCGAGTATTGAGTATTTAAGATGTTAATTAATCACATTTGATGCTTATCAAGAAAATTGAACGATCTAGTCTTGTTGTGCTATCCACAAGGACGAACATTTTTCTTTTTTGAATTTATGGAAGTGCTAGGCTGGACTTAACTTAAATCATTTTAGTTCGGATGTGCACACACTTGACCATTATGATTTAAGAGGCAAAATAAAAGGAGTTATATGGTGATGTAATTGACAAGAGTTGTCTACCTATTTATTTGTATATCGCTTGTTGTGCTATCCACAAGATTATATACATTTGAAATGGGATCCTTATTCTTACTAACAAATCTTTAATTAGATATTGCCGAACTATATAAGTGAGGGTAATATAGTTTGATAAAAATAGTGGGAGATACCAATTTAAAATAAAGACCTAAATTTATTTTGGTATGCAAAATTAATTAAATGAATGTTTGCTAAAATGTTATCTTTTCATATACAGAAATTTAAAAAATGTCAAAATCACTAATTTCACTACGTAGCATACTTGATGCTAATAAACTAACTGAACCAAATTATACGGACTGGTTAAGGAATTTGAGAATAGTTCTCACTGCTGAAAAGATTTCTTATGTTCTAAATTCACCTGTCTCTGGAACTGTTCCAGAATAATCATCCAAGGAAGAAATTGCCACCATTGTAAATTGGCAAAATGACGCATCTGTGGCTCAATGCATCATGCTCGCATCCATGAATAACGAGCTTCAGCGTCAGCATAAAAACATGGATGCTCCTACTATGTTGCTTCACCTCAAGGAGTTGTATGGTGAACAAAGTAGGACTGCTAAATATGAGATATCTAAGGAGCTCTTCCAATCTCGGATGACCAAGGGTAAGGTGAACATAAAGGAACAAAAGAAACCTGAACTAGCTAACAAAGGAATGTGCTTTCATTGCAATGAGCCGGGTCATTGGAAGAGGAACTGCAAGAAGTTTCTGGCAGAAAAGAAGCTTGGAGAAGCTTCGACTTCCAATCAAGGTTTGTTCATGATTGAAATTAATTTTTCAGAAAGTCAAAATTCTACTTGGGTATAGGATACCGGCTGTGGTTCTCACATATGTAATACTGTGAAGGGACTAGTCAGAAGTAGAAAACTAAACAAGGATGAGGTTGTCCTACAAGTGGGAAATGAAGCAAAGGTTGCTGCATTAGCTGTAGGCACTTATTGTTTAGCACAGCCCACGTGCAAGTCCATTTATTTAAATAATTGTTATTTTATTCCGAATATCATTAGAAACATTATTTCAAATTCTGTATTAGATATAGATGGATTTGAAATTATAATAAAGAACAACAGTTGTTCAATTTATAAAAATAATGTTTTATATGGTATTGAAAATCTGCGAAATGGACTTTATATACTTGACTTGCATGAAAATATACATCAAATAGAACAAACTAAGAAAAGAAAAAGAGATGATATTAATTATACCTATATGTGGCACTGTAGACTCGGTCATATCAATGAAACGAGATTATCCAAGTTGCATAAGGATGGGCTCTTAGAGCTATCTAATTATGAATTATATTCAACTTGTGAATCTTGTCTCATGGGTAAATGACTAAATCTCCTTTTAGTGGAGAAGGAGAAAGAGTTACAGAGTTGTTAGCATTGGTTCGCACAGACGTTTGTGGACCTATGACAACAATTGCACGGGGTGGGTATTCTTATTTTATTTCTTTCACTGATGATCACTCAAGATTTGGATATGTGTATTTCATGAAATACAAATCAGAATCATTTGAAAAGTTCAAAGAGTTCAGAAGTGAAGTAGAGAAACAAACGGGAAAGAGTATTAAGACTCTTCGATCAGATCGAGGTGGAGAATACTTAAGCGGTGAGTTTTTTAATTGTCTCAAAGAAAATGGTATAATCTCATAATGGACTCCACCAGGTACACCACAGTTAAATGGAGTATCTAAAAGGAGAAATCAAACATTGTTGGATATGGTTCGATCCATGATGAGTTTTATCGATCTTCCAATTTCATTCTGGGGTTATGCCCTAGAAACGGCTCATATCTACAAAATAAGGTCCCCTCGAAATCCGTCCCCAATACTCCATATGAGATGTGGACAGAGAAGTAATCTGGTCTTAAGCATGTTAAGATCTGGGGATGTCCAGCTTATGTGAAAAAGTTTCAAAATGATAAGCTAGGGACAAGATCTGATAAGTGCACGTTTGTGGGATATCCTAAAGAAAGTTTGGGATACTATTTCTACAATCCTACTGAGCAAAAGGTGTTTGTTGCGAAACACACTGCCTTCTTGGAAAAGAAGTTTATCCTTGAAGGGGCTAGTGGGAGAAAAATAGATCTTGAAGAAATTCAAGAACCACAAACCACTACAGATCAAGTGGATGAACCTGTCCAAGTAGAGACACCTACTGTACAACACCCTATTCGTAAATCTGGAAAAGTACCGAAGATGCCTAAAAGGTATGGATTCGTCATAGAGGATGACGATGAGGTACACATCATTGATGATGATGATCTATTGAATTACGAACAGGCTGTGAGTAATAAAGACTCAGAGAAATGGTAGATGACCATAAAATCTAAAATGGATTTTGAAGCTATGCTCAAGTCCATTTGGATTTTTCTTGCAATTGCAGCTTATTTTACTTAATCTGGCAAAATGGACGTAGAGACGCCCTTCCTCAAATATATATTATTAGAGGAGAATGTATGTATGATACAACCAGATGATTTTTTGTTTCAATGGTTGAAGCAAATCATGTATATGAGCTACAACAATCCATTCATAGATTGAAGCAAGATTCTCGTAGATGGAACATTCGTTTTGATGAGACAATCAAAGAGTTTGATTTTATCAAAAACGAGGATAAACCATGTGTGTACAAGAAGGTTAGTGGGAGCGCTGTTTCATTCCATGTATTATATATTGATGATATATTACTGATAGGGAATGAAATTCCTATGCTAAAATCGATCAAAATAAAGTTGTCTGAACATTCCTCCATGAATGATTTGGGTAGAACATCCCGCATTAGGGATATAAATCTGTATTAATAGATTCAAAAGGATGTTCGGCTTAACCCATGGAAACGTATATTCATTAGATGCTAAAGGCGTTTAGCATGGCAAACTCCAAAAGGTGCCTCATGATGATGAGCCATGGAGTGTATCTCTCTAAAATTGTCCTCAGTAAAAGAGAGATCACATGAGTAACTATTATATATGCAATGAAATTCACGAGACTTGATGTTGATTAGTCATATTCTGGAGAATATCTCTGTGAGACAGTGATAAACATCTCAAAGTACTTAACTGACACTAAGGATATCATCATGACACATGATGGGTCTGAATTAAACTAGAAGACTAAACAGACTCAAGTTTTCAGACTGACCAAGACGACATCAAAATCCACTTTATGGTAAATCGTTACCTTAAAAGGTGGTGCAATAAATTGGAAAGGTTCCAAACAGCAAAAGTTGCTGGGTTAGTGACAAAGACAAAGTATATAACTATAAGTGAAGCTGCAAGTTGATGTTTCAGATGAAAAGTTCATTACAGAACTAGGAATAGTTTCTAAGTCTCATCTTGAATCTAAACATGTGTTGCGGCACTTTGATTAAAGAAATCATTGAAAGAGGAGAGTGTAGACTCTCAAGACAACATTGCAGATCCATTTACTAAAGCTTTAATACAATAGCAGTTTGATCGTCACTTAGAGAAGATGGGTATGAGATACTATGGCGATTGGCTTTAGTGCAAGTGGGAGATTGATAGTAGTGTGCATACAAGCCAATCATGTATGATGATAAAGCACATACTTTATAAACAATCTTATTTATTTATTAATAAAATATTCATTTATTAAAGGTATTTAATTATCTACATGGTTCTGTTTTTATAATATGTAAATAACCCATAGTTTTAAGCAATGCTTTTAGAATCATGATGATGATCATGCTAATGAGATCTAAATTCTTAGAAAGCTCTAAAACTAAAATAGTTCACAATCGTGGGATTACTAAAAAGGGGATTAGTAAATCCGGATAGATTGGTACATATGTTGCTTGCTCATTGGATGAGGATGATTGATCTCATGATCATTTGTGTGGAGACACTAAATTAAGTATGTAGGCACTTATTGGAGAATTAGTTCACTGAACGTGACTCGCTATGGAATACCTAATGGAGTTTTACTCGCCTGTCAATAGGAATTCCTAATGTGATAGTAGTACAAGTGATCTTTGGACTTGAGATCATCATAGTATCTTGTATGTAACAAATTATACTTTGACTTATTTCTTAAGACCTTTTAAGGCATATATAGGGTATGCTTGGGTATAATGAGTTACATATAGAGATAATGAATGATCAATAAAGAATCTACCACCTCTAGTAAAAGAGGAGAGATGTCCTATGTGATTCGTTAAATGACAACTCAGGAATCCTTGGCCAAAGTGGAATGAAATTAGAAAGGAGTTTCTAATTTGCATTATTTGGAGTTGTGTATTTTCTAATCGAAATACATATAATTAAATAAAATAAGACTTGACAGTAAATCCATGTCTTATATTTAATTGGGACATTGTATGGTGGAAGGATTGAATTGTGCGGTAACTATTTACTCATAGGTTCTTTTATGATTAATGTTAAAATCTATATTATCTGGAAAGTCGTTGATCGCTAGGGAGGCTTATCCCTATTGTAGAATAAATATTATTTATTTAAATAGATTATTAGTTTAATTTATTTATTTAAATAAGATTAGAATTGTTCTAATTGATTTATTCACAACCGGTTTAATATGGAGAACCTAAAGGGTCACACCATAAAAGAAAGAATAATTATTTAAGAAGGTAATGGCATAATCGTAATAATGCATTAAGTATAATTAATTTAATCTATGGTGATAGAATAAATTAAATAGCTTAATGTTTAATATTTAATATTTTGGAAATATTAAATATAAATTAATAAGAGATGTTTTATTAATATTATTACAATTATTATTATTTTAATTTCTAAAAGAGTTTAGTAATTAATTTAATATTAGTACTCTCATTTATTCCTAATAAGATTAAGAGATAAATTAATTAAATAAATTTAATTAATTATTCCTAATGTGGTGGAAAGCCTAAATTAATTAAAGGAGTTTAATTAATTAAATAAAATCCCATGTCTAATAGGATTAGAAGGGTTGACCAATATCTATATAAGAGGAGTCTTATAATAGATATCAGTTGATGCAATTCCAATTGTTGGAGAGTACTCCTTTTCTATAGAGGATAGAAAACTAAGCCAACCACCCTCATTCTTGATAATTCATTTTCCTTGGTGGATCACCTCTAGAGGCCAAACACTTGGGTGGCTAACGTTGATCAAAGGAAGGAATCTAACCAGGAAATTCAAGGAGATCACGAAGAACAAGGAGTTGAACTTGTACCTGTGGAAGTTTCGTTCTACAAAGGTATGATTCCATAACTTCCTATTTATCGTTTTAAATTAATAATTTTCATAAAGGATGATCAGGGTAATGGTTTTGTAGAAATTTTTTAAACTCTGATATACCATACTTCCACTAATTTTTGCAATTTAATTGCGTTATGATTTCGTACAAACCCAACACTCCCGACTCACTTCATCTATTATCATGGCCACGATAACCACCGGAGTGGTTACCGCTTCTGTCATGATACTTT
Source organism: Panax stipuleanatus (assembly GCA_020205555.1). Lineage (NCBI taxonomy): Eukaryota > Viridiplantae > Streptophyta > Magnoliopsida > Apiales > Araliaceae > Panax > Panax stipuleanatus. The sequence continues at coordinate 97,099,903 of CM035115.1, forward strand.
CCTCCCTGCTGGTTGTCATTGTTCCGATGACTGCTGCCACTGGTATGACCTTGGTTGTTGTCCCTTGGTTGAACGTAATCACTATCTCATTCTAATAACTGGGCCCTGTTCACTACATCCGAATATAGAGAAAATTTGTGAGAAATGAGGTATTGACGAATCTCGGGTTTCAAACCTCTTAGAAACATCCGCGTCATACGTTCCTCATTCTCCACCAAATGAGGTGCAAACCGGGATAACTCCGCGAACTTAGCCTCGTACTGGGACACAGTCATGTTGTTCTATTCTAGTCTGATAAACTCTACCTCTTTCATGTGACGAATACTTTCTGGAAAGTACTTGTCATTGAACAGTTTCTGGAATGCCCCCCAAGACATCTTGAGTGCGGCAGGCTGGGTACGCTTCACAGATTCCCACTAGTAATCTGTTTCTCCACAGAGCATAAACGTGGCGAATGGAACCTTCTGTTCCTCCGTGCATCCCAAGACATCAAATATCTTGGTAATTTGCTTAATCCAATTTTCTGCCTTTATTGGATCTGGCTTTCCCTGAAACTCTGGTGGTCCCAACTCTTTAAACTGCTTGGCAATGACAAGCCGCGAGTTATTATTTCCACCTGTATTATGAACACGAGTCTCCCTCGTCTGGTTTTGCATGAACTGCAAAAAACTTCTGAACATCCCGTCATTTATCATTTCTTCGGTAGGGTTGTTTACTGGAGAATTGGTGCCTTCTTGTTGCACGTTCTCTTGGTTGGTGATTAAAGGTGTCTCAACGGTCTCATTCACTCCATTGTTTAGATTTTTAGCTGCCATTCTCAAAAACTGCCACAAAACAAGGGTTAATCAAACAAATTAACATACCACATATTAACCATATATTCCAACCGACCAATTAAATAACAATTAAGCTTAGGTAGGACACACTAGCGAAGGTTTTACTTGTCTCTCCCCTCCTAGTTCTATTCTTAGATCTCCGCCAGAGATCATATCCCTAAGCTCTGATACCAGCTGTGACGCCCCCAGAATTTGTCCAATCAACCCAACCCATTCTGAGTCACCAAATACATGGTACAGAATCCAAATACAATCTTTCATATCAAACAGTCGTGCAAAATACGACCACACAATTGTGAGTGTCAATACAGACATGTAGAAAATATTAACATTCAAACTAAGTCCTCATTACATTTATTATCACACTATTAAAAAAAAATAGTGAGGACTTCTATAACTCTAACTCGGACCATCACTCCATTCCCCGACTAGTACCCGCGATATTCTCATTTCCTGAAGAGAACAATGGAAGAAAGGGGTGAGCTCAACTAGCCCAGTAAAGAGTATTATGACTAAGATAATGAAGAATAAATTATTGTTAGTCTTCAACAAATCAGATAAAATATTATGGACAACAAGTTTTAGATCAACAACTGCAGCGGAAATAATAATTTATTAGAAGAGTTAAGTAGAGAATGATGTATACTATCTTCTATGATTTAAAGTCCATCATCAATATTTTATCCCTGTAACATCAATCAATATATATCTCGAATCAAATATTCATCTTTGCACTACGGGCTAAAGATATTCATTTGTATCATCAGTGGTCATGTGCATCTCAACACCTGTCCATCTTTGCACTACGGGCCAAAAATATTCATCAGGTAATCATCTTTGCACTACAGGCCAAAGATATTCATCAAATAATCATTCATCTTTGCACTACAGGCCAAAGATATTCATTTGTATCATCATTTAAGAATGAGGATGATGAAAAATAATATAAAAACGAATTTAGTGAGATAAAGGACAAAAATTAGGGATTAGTAATTTAGTTTATCCAAGTTCAAGAATACTCCGTAATAATCAATTGTGGAGCAAAATTCAAGAATGAAGTTCAAAACTTGGATCCAATCAAAGATAAAAAAAATTATTTTTTTTACCGTGAATAGTAACTCGTGAATAGTAACTTATCATGAAAAGATGAAAATTTCATAATAAGTTCAGACCAATATTCTAGTGAAATAATATTTCGTACGAGTATGAATGAATATACGAAACTGTAATTGGATTTTCACCCGTCATGCGGTAATCCGCGTAGACAGATCATTTCCACAACTTAATAGAAATGAATACGAAGGGTGATTCACCACACATGCGGTAATCCGCGTAGACAGGTTATTCCCACAGATTATTAAGGAATTGAATGAATACAAAAGGTTTTCACCAGGTATGCGATAATCCGCGTAGACAGGTTACTCCCACAGATCAATAAAGAATGAATACGAAGGGTTATTCACCATGCATGAGGTAGTCCGCGTAGACAGGTTACTCCCACAGATCAATAAAGAATAGAGTAACAACCCTTACGAGTATTGAAAGAAAATATCATTCTTTATGAATATAAAAGAAATAATACCCCATACCTCAGTAGAAGATTGGATACTGGAATAGTGTAGTAGCAGAATACTCTTCTTCTTTCTCTCTCTATAATTTTTCTAACTATTATAACTTTGCTCTTCAAGAATGGTGAGAAATGAATGAAATTAGCTTGCTATTTATAGGCTAGAAAAAGGTTGGTTAATTACACTTTAGTACCTTCATCTTTGCCTAAATTTTTAATTTAGTCCCTCAAGTTTATAAATCTTGCACCTCCACCCCTGCAACTACCCACCAACTATTTATTATCCACCAATAAGTGGGTCCCACATGTTAACCACCCATTAATTGCTTATTTATCCGATTAATTCTCTGTTTGGTCAATTTAACATCCGAAAATCAACTATTATCGAAATAAATGTCAATTTCTACTAATATTAATATTTTCAACATAATGAAAATATTTTTATCAACCATTCATCAATTATTATTTAAATTAATATTACAGAATCACAATAATGACAACCAGGTCGTTCCCAGAAAAGAGGGGGCCTTCCGATAAAGATTTTTTCTTACTGGCGCGCAATTAACTAACCCCTTTCCTAGACAGAACTTTCTAGACATTGCCAATAATGCTATTTAATAATATCATTTAAATAATATAACTGACTATTATTGATTTAATAATGTAAAATATTGTGCAGACGATACTATGACAATAATTGAATCAATAATATGATATACTGTGCAACAACTACTGTAGCAATTATTGAATACTGAGTGACTTCTTACGTAAGCATCAATAATCAAAGACATTGTGCAATACCGTGTGCTACTTTGCAATAACGCGTATTACTGTATTTTTATCCCTGGGTATTTTAACAGTTTAACGGTAAAAGTTTTGCCGTAAAAATGTTATTTCTGTCGCTTTTTATATCCGACAATTATTCTGTTATGGGGTCCACCAATGACTGCGCCGTCGTACGAATATTCTCCGACAAAAGAATATTCCCCGACACAACGAATATGTTATGACCACTTGCTTACTTTGTAAAATTTGCACATTCCACCCATAACTTACCACATTTATCAAATCAACACCTACTATTTCAAAATAATACATAGAGGAAATTAAATCTTTATTCATAAAAGTTGGGGTCTTACAACCATGTATAATTAATTAACTTTACAAAAGACAGAACACAAAAAATACATACATGCAGAAAATAGAGAAACAACTACACCCCAAGTATCCTTCAATGTCTATCTTAATATTCAAACTCATTTAAATAAGATAACTATTACCTAATCTAATTTACATACACTCCTTAAATAATTTAAGCTATATGAGAAGATTATAAAAATGGATCGATACTCATATATTGAAAAAGAGATGCACGCTGGCCTCAAATTGTTCCAAGGTCAAATATTTTTCATTCCGTAGCTTCTTCCTCATTGTAGCAAAGTCCATTGGGTTTTTGATCACTTCATGATAATCAACTCAAAGTCAAAGTCTCTTTCTCGGGAAACGAAAACCCAGACGGATAATCTAAAGGAGTTCTTGATCAAAGAAACAAAAACAAAATCAACAAATTTAAATCCTAAATTGACAAAACAGTTATCTTCTAAAGCATATAAGCATGACCCATGATCCATACGAACCTAGAAAAATAAACTTAGCCTCATTTCATCAAACACTTGAGATGCACTATCCCACTTAAAAAATAAACTCCTAAAAATAGTAATATTTCAATAAAATGATAAATTTATTCCCTTAATTTATTCACTCAATAAAATGATAAATTTATAGTAATCATCCAGTTACTGATTCAATAGTCAAAAATCTTGAATTTATAGCAATCATCCATTATTTATAACCCAACATCTACTATTTTTTTATTCCCTTATTTATTTTCTATAACCCAACATTGTCAAGGAAAATGACAATTCAAGATCTAGTCTTACTCTATAACCCAACATCAACTATTTTTTACCAAAATCTTGAATTTTTACAACCTGTTTAGCAATAGTCAAATTCTGATCGTGGCCAATTAAACAGCATAAACAAAAATTCATTTTGATCCAAGAAAACAAATAAAGCAAAACAGTAGATGGGTATCCAAAATTTTCACTTACCGATCCACCACCTCCCTAATCCTCCAAGAAAATTCTATAAAATAAGATGTACAGTGAACTAAATTGGCAAGCAGCAGATTGTATCCACTGTAATTATAAAAATATACATATACACACATAAACAAAGTATAAATTAAGATTATAGAAATTTACAGACAAATATGATCTAAAAACTCTAACCCCAATTGTGCTTATAAGAAATTGAAGAGAATCAATTAAAGTGAAGAGAGAACCTCAACATATTTAAGGAATCAAAGAGGCAAAAAATTGCATCTTTTGTTTCCAATATGCGGTCAGAATGTTTCACAAATTTTTTAGACAGAGATGTCCCTTGACAAATTTTTTAGGCAAAGAGATGTCCCTGGACGATAGTTTATGGGCGAGAAAATTAGACCAAACTAACTGAGTCGACTCATATAAATAAGTGGAGACTGAAAAAAGCTTACCTGTGAACATTGGGAAATAAGTTTTCCCCATGCCACCCCAACATTTCCCTTCAGCTACTTTTTCTTGGACCAATTGAGCATAGACCCATTTGATTTTGTCTTCTCCACATCAATTAAATAATTACTTGGAAATTTTTGAAAACCCAAACTAATCACCAATTCAGCATATTACAAAATAGTAAAAATATCATGTGAGAGAAAAAACCTCAACTAAAGACATAGGCGACACCAAAGGCTCACCTTCCACACCTTCCTCTCTGCTTCCAAGCTACCCATTAAGCAAGTAAATTATACACATTTTCGGTTCTAGGCTTATCTATATGAATAATTATGAGGTTATATATGTGAAAACAGAACTGGCTACTGACTCAAAATGAATCACAACATTTATCATTGAGAAGGGAATGCATGTTACTGCACCTTATGCTCCTATTTATTAAATCTCTTAATTTGGGAAGGGGTTACTATGTTGTATTTATTTTCTAAATGAAATCAATATCAATAATTAAACCAAATGAAATAGAAACAGTAGCTCAACACACAAATTAAAAGTTACAGGACGCAAGGCCCATCTCAAACATCGATTATTAATTTCAATTAAAAGTTACAGGACGCAAGATCACTGAAAGCAGACATACCCAGACAATCCACAGTAGTCCATACCAGATAAGACTTTCTCTCTTTCAAGGGCCTACAAACATCGACAAATTTGCAAAGAACTAAAAACAATTAGATGTCAATGATGACTTCTTTCTCTTCAAAAGAAAAAACAAAGGAGTGGTAGAAACTGGGTATAATGGTCTATTCAACAACAAAATTGACTAATATTTGTACAGATGAATAACATAGTTCTGACAGTGACCGCGCTACAAATGCATAAAAATAAAAAAAATTATGGAAACATATCATCATAGCTTATCCATATGTAGAATTAGATTGAAATAAAGTGTTTACTAGAAACATATTATGTGTGAAATTGTGGCGTCGAAGACAAAAATCCCCTCAAGACATGCCAAAAAGACGTATTGTAAGGCATCCCCTCTAAGTTAAATTGCACTGAAATGACAGGTATTAGAGAAATAAACTGCAAATAAAGTACAGTGATTCTATGTTTCTTTCATATGCTATAGGTCTCTAGCAGGATTCATGACAGTGAAAAGCAAAAATTGAACTCTTCAGCTAAAGCAAGTAAGATGTTTTGTAACGATGGGAACCTGTTAACGTCTGTGATATTAGACCCTGAATTTCCTTTCTTTCTCTTATTCTTCTTCTTATCCTCCGCCTTTGACTCTTATCTTTAGATTCTTGAGTTATTAAATTTACATCCACACCACTGCTTTGTCTCACTTCAGTCTTCAAACTTTGCTCAACCAACTCTCCTCATCAAAAATGTAATCAAATATGCTATCACCTCCTTCCATTAAATCAGCACAACTTCAAAGTCACAAATGCATCAACCATCCTCAACATTACAACTTAGCAAAAAACAAATAAATGTACAGATTAAAGACAAAATAACATAAATCAATGAGGGTCATGGAAAAGGGAATTAGAAATAACATATTGGTCAAATTTGTATTATTGTCTCACATTCCAAAGACTCAAAGTATTTTGCTGGAAAAATGTAGTATTAGTAATTGGGCTACTTAGACTCCTTTCATGTTTTCAATAATATGATTGGGTGGTCATTGGGTTTTTTTATGGGTTAATAAGTGAACCCAAAATAATACTATGATTTCAATGAAGATATTCATTATTATATGCAATCAGGCATGGAAGCATATGATAGTACTACCAGCTTATATCACATGCTTTTCAGCATAACAAATAATTTAAGGCTAAAAAAGATTTAGTATTGAATTTCACCATCAATTTCATACGCTGTAATTTAAAACAGAATAAAGGACTAATTTTTCTACAAAATTTGGCATCAATATCATCCTCGGGGATAATTCCCAATGACATCAATACTTGACAATAATTGACAGACATTAAACTAAATATCTATAGATAAACCATGTGAAAAGAAGTGTATTTAGATAAACAATTATAAATTGAGTCTGAAACCCTAAAATTCGAATACCGAATTTAAAAAAAAAACATTTATATTCACACATATATAACTACATAAACGCTTAGAAAGAAGGGGTGGAAATGTGCTTACCGGAGGGGAAGAGGATGATACGGATCTCCTAGAAGTCAGATCTGTAAGCTTCAACAATTGAGAGAGATAGATATATAGAGATGATAATGGTGTGACGACGACAACGTTTTGAAAGAGTTTGGTTGTTGACATTTGTGTCTAGAAACTTGCATTGTAATCTGTTAAAGCCTACCTATGTCGAAAGTAAGTCCACAATTGGTACAAATCACTTAATTGAGATACCACAGTTCATTTACAAAAATGAAGGCAAAATCTAAAATACCAGAATGCTAAAGTGAGATATGAAGAACATTGCAAAAATAAATGAACAAAGCAACTAAAGTTGGAAACATAGGCTGAATTGCCACAAATTTAAATAATTACGTTCGATAAAACAACTTGTAGCATTGGGATTAATTGCATTCAGTTCACAATTTCTGAAACCCAGATCAGTGGCCCACCTCTGCAAATTGAAGGGAAAATTTTTGGGGGGAAGAGTGTAGTTGTAGATTTGTAAGAACTGACGAAATTCAGAGAAAACAGAGCAGATCTGTGATTTAAGGAGTGATTGAGATTTAAAGGAAATTGAGAAAATGACAGATCTCTTAGATATATAGATGATGATAAGTAAATTTAGTCCTGATTTTCTATAATGGGAATTGTTAAAATACCAAATAAAAGCAAACTTTTATAGAACTGCTTAAAACAGGTTTTACCGGACGTAATACATTAGTAGTAACCATGAAAATTACCTGCCAGTGAAAAAATCACCAGCCTCTTTAATATGTTCAGTATATCCTGAAAGCTCAATAGATTGATACAATTTCAAACTGATATATTATTTTTATAAATAAATAAATAATAAATATAATTTCAATAGCAGTGAAAATTTAATTATTTTTATAAATAAATAAATAATAAATATAATTTCAATAGCAATGAAAACTTAAATACTTTGTAATCAAGAGCCTGCACAACCTAATAATATTGCATTCATCAAGTGTCCATGTACACATATATTTAGTATTGTAATTTTTCTTAGGCCTAAAAGTTTATCTACTAATAATACCAAAAAAAATTTAGATATTATAAATATCAATGCAACCAATCTCATTGGTTCAAATATTATTTTTAGGCTCTTCCTTTATATTGTAAAACAATTTCTCCAGAAATCATTTTGAACCCATTTCAAACCATTCAACCAACTTAAGTTAACTCATAACTCGTGTATATATCACAACTTCATATGAACAATGACTAATTTTCATATTTTAGAAAAACAACTTTATTCGGGCATTTAATCGAACACCTAGTATGCATATAAAAAACTTGGTTTCATATACATTTCAATCATTAACACCCGAACCCTCCATGGTTCCAATATTTCATCCTCCCACAACGAATTTCAGCAATAATCAACTATCTCATATTAAAATTCTATAATTTTATCAAAAAGGAGTAAAATTACCTTTGTTTGGCTTAATATTGCGGTTGAATCCTTGCTCTAATCTTGATTATAGTTGATTTGAATCCTTTGTTTCCCGTGGGTGAAATTTTGTCCTGCTTCTCCTTGCCAAGAACCTACTAAGTAAAATAAGCAAAATCAAACACCAAATGAAAATAAATGAAAACATCCCAAATCTGTAGTTGTTCTAAGTATGAAGTCAGCTATTAGGCTTGAGTTGGACTTTTAGTGAAGGAAAATATAGTTAGAATCCCTTGACATCTTAAAGTACACTTCAAAATCTTCCTTCATGTCAATGTGAGTACCATAATTGTCTTTAAGTGAAGATAAATAGATAATCTTTATTATTACTATAATAACATAAATTTCAATATGAAGTTCAATGTCAAAATGTAAAGTAATGGACACTTGATACATCTCCAACATTAGAGTACTTAAAATCTGGCAGTAGGTCCAATTCCATAACATATAACCTCTATGCTTCTTGCCTCATGAAAACCACTGCCCCATCTTTTAATAATTATTGTAAAGGTAAATGTTGAGAAGCTTAGGAGCATATTCAGCAATCTTTTTGTAATGAAACCATTACAAACTAATTCTGATCATGAGAAATAACATGTGATTGCAAAGTGAAAAAAATTAAAGAAAAAAATCTAAGGGAAAAAGGTAAGAACTTTCCCTTCAGAAATAAACTTTTCAATTAGCTTGCTTTGTCCAAGAGCGTAGCCGACAATCATCTCTATGTAATACACATTTACTCAACCAATTCTATCCAAACAGCACTTAACAACTATTCGAGCTTCAGAATGAGCCAAATTGAAACACAAAGATCGAACAATCAAAGAGCAATTTATTATACAAAAACTAATAGCAAATCAACTATCACATTAACATGCTAACCAATGCTTTAAAACAATTATGACAAATCAAAATAGTAGAAGAACCACGTAAAGAAAAGATCAACAAAAAAAATCAAGCGAAATGCTAAATAAAATGAGGTAATTATACAATTAGAGAAGAGAGATCTAACAAATTAAACTGACGAATTTGATGATCGCGTAAGAACAGAAATTGACGTACCGTATGAAATCTCTAAGTTTCTATCTCTTGAAGAGGGTAATGATGTTTGTGTATAGAGGGTAGTTGTCCAGTTGTCCTTCACTAAAAGTCCAACTCAGCTTAAGCCTAATGTAGAACACCCAGAACCATAAATCAAGAAAAATAAACTAAGAAGCTAATGGAGTATGCTTAGCTTCTCATTAAATAATGTATTTATATTTTATTTAATTTATTGTCATCCTTCATAATAAAAAAAATGATAGGCTGTAAAATTTTTTGAAACTGCTAAAGATTAACATGTCCATTGAAGACAACTCATAAACTCTATTGATGAATCAATGAAATCCTAATTCCTACTGCTAATTCCCAAACACAGTAGGCCCTATCCCATTAACATGTAACTGACATTCTAAACCCAGCAAAATTTGAGAGACAGATAATTCTAAGTAACCACACTCCTAAACCCATCATTGAAATTACACGCACATTCCAAATGACAAAAAAGCTTTAATACCCAAAAAGAGGAGATTATGAAAGAAACGCTAGATTCGAGCAAATTCAAAACTGTACCAGTAGCTGGCGACTCTAAATTCAGAATTCCCTTGAACCCATCACTATTAGGAGTAGTATTTTCTCCCTCGTCAAACAACACCTAAATATTCAAAAGTTCTGATGTTTAGGAGAAGCAGATGAGATGAATAAATGAAGATAGAAGCATGAAGCGGCTGCTCAACGGCCCAACCAAGAGGCAAAAACCTTCTTTGATAGGCTCTGTGATGAAAGCAAGACCGTTCGGAAAGGATATACAGAACAGCTCAATGTACGCCTCTTTCTCTCCCCTTTTATTATATTAGGTTTTCTTTTTGGGAGAAGATTGATAATATCCTTTTAGACTAATTGAAGGGTTGGGTTAGGGCTTCCTCTATTGGGAATTTGGGGTTAAATTGATCGATCATGATGAATTGAAGATTTGAAGCAGCGATGGAGAGAGATGAAGATTTGGGCCGATGATTTCACAAATGTGAGAGTTGCTCTTCGCTCTCTCTCTCTCTAAAATAATACTCCACACTCCTCCTCCTCCTTAACTTACCTGCAGTTTGCAGACCGTCAATTTCTTTAGGTGCTCTACTAACTAACATACGGCGGAGAAGAGGACGGATCGGAGAGGGAGGGAGGAAGGAAGAAAAGAGAGAAGTGGCTGATGGTCGTACCCAAACCAAACCTGAAGAGGAGACGGGCTGAGAAAGAGGAAGAGAGAGATTGGGCGGGATTTAATTTTGTTGGATGAAATGAGAGCCTTCAGATTAAGTTAGGATTAATCTTAGCGGTCCTTGTGCTTTCTCAACTTTAAAATTCAAATAGAGTTCTGTTTTATTAATATATATATATATATATAATAAAAGTAATCCTCCATTTTTCAAAAGTAACCAGGATGCATTCCTTTAAAAAAAACTTCCTGATCCTTTAAATTATATATATATATATATATATATATATATAATCAAAGTAATCCTTCTTTAGAAATCCCGATCCTTTTTGAATCCCTTTCATGATCCCTTGTAAAACAATTCGTGGCTTACTAAAAAAATCGTGGGTTAATCTTGTAGACTAAATGTGACTCTTCCTCTTTTTAAAATAAATACGCCCAGCAAGGAAAAAAAAAGAGAAGGAAAAAACGTGACTAACCCAAAAATAATTTTATACAATAAAATTATATCCAATAAATTATTTTAAATACATACCCATATGTATATGAAATCAAAATAATTAATAATTGCATAAAGGTTTGGCTTTGATGTCACTGTTGGGTTTGTACGAAATCATGGCGCAATCAAATTGCAAAAATTAACGGAAGCATGGTATATCAGAGTTTAAAAATTTCTACAAAAGCATTATCCAGATCATCCTTTATGCAAATTATTAATTTAAAACGATAAATAAGAAGTTATGGAATCATACCCTTGTAGAATGAAATTTTCATAGGTACGAGTTGAACTACTTGTTCTTCGTGATCTCCTTGAATTTCAGAGCTAGATTCTTTCCTTTGATCAACATTAGCCTCCCAAGTGTTTGGCCTCTAGAGGTGATCCACCAAGGAAGATGAATTATCAAGAAGGAGTGTGGTTGGCTAAGTTTCTATCCTATATAGAATGAGTACTCTCCAACAATTAGAATTTCATCAACTGATATCTATTATAAGACTCCTCTTATATAGATATTGGTCAACCCTTCTAATCCTATTAGACATGGGGTTTCATTTAATTAATTAAACTCCTTTAATTAATTTAGGCTTCCCACCACATTGGAAATAATTAATTAAATTCATTTAATTAATTTGCCTCCTAATCTTATTAGAAATAAATGAGAGTACTAATATTAAATTAATTCCTAAACTCCTTTAGAAATTAAAATAATTATAATTATAATAATATTAATAAGACTCCTCATATTAATTTATATTTAATATTTTCAAAATATTAAATAATAAATATTAAGCTATTTAATTTATTCTATCATCATAAATTAAATTAATTACACTTAATGCATTATTACGATTATGCCATTACCTTCTTAAATAATTATTCTTCCTTTTATGGTGTGACCCTATAGGTTCTCTATATTAAACTGGTTGTGAATAAATCAATTAGAACAATTCTAATCTTCCTTAAATAAATAAATTAAACTAATAAACTATTTAAATAAATAATATTTATTCTACAATAGGGATAAGTCTCTCTAGCGATCAACGACTTTTCAGATAATATAAAATTTACCATTAATCATAAAAGAACCTGTGAGTAAATAGTTACCGTACAATTCAATCCTTCCACCATACAATATCCCAATTAAATATAAAACATGAAATTACTGTCAAGTCTTATTTTATTTAATTATATGTATTTCGGTTAGAAAATGCACAACTCCTAATAATGCAAATTAGAAACTCCCTTCTAATTTTATTCTGCCTTGGCCAATGACTACTGGGTTGTCATTTAACGAATCACATAGGACAGATCTTTATTGATCATTCATTATCTTCATGTGTAACTTATTACACCCAAGCATACCCTTTGATATACCCTAAGGGTCTTTAGGAATAAGTCAAAGTATAATTCATTACACACAAGATACTATGATGATCTCAAGTCCAAGAATCACTTGTACTACTATCACATTAGAAATTCCTATTGACAGACAAGTAAAACTCTATTAGGTATTCCATAGCGAGTCACGTTCAGTGAACTTATTCTCCAATAAACACCTACATACTTGCTTTAGTGTCTCCACACAAATGATCATGAGATTAATCATCCTCATCCAATGAGCAAGAAACATATGTACCAATCTATCCGGATTTACTAATCCCCTATTTAGTAATCCTATGATTGGGAACTATTTTAGTTTTTAAGCTTTTTAAGAATTTAGGTCTCATTAGCATGATCAACATCATGATTCTAAAAGCATTGCTTAAAATTATGGATTATTTACATATTATAAAAATAGCATCATGTTGATTATTAAATACCTTTAATAAATGAATACTTTTATTAATAAGATCGTCTTTAAAGTATATGCTTTATCATTATACATGATTGACTTGTATGCATACTACTTTCAAATTTGTGAGAATATGATTTGTATAATTTAAATTGTATATATAAACTGTTATATATGATTTTTATGAGTATTTAAGTTGTTTAATTCATGTAAATATGCTGAAAATGAAGAAATCATGTTCATAGCAATTTATAGTGAAGTATTTTGAAAAATGACTTATTTGATATAAAAATTGATGACTAATTCATTCTATTTTATGTAAATTGATTATAGATTGTGATAGTATGTTAAGAAACAAAAACAATATGTTTTAAACAAAGTGCTTTGGTTTAAAAACAAAGTCACAGTGTTTATTTTTGTCAAGAACGCTTAACAATGGAGGTTTTTTTCAAAAACATGGAATTAAAAGGTTTTAAATTGGTTGTTATGATGTTTATATGTGTAAACTCATGTTAGAAGCATTAGTTTATGTTTCTGTAAAGTTTTGTACGAATTACGTGAGTTAAAATTTTTGTTTGAGCAAAGTTAATAAGCCAAATTGGCTTTTCCTGTGATTTTCACGAGGCTGTCTGCGTCCCATTGTGTCGTGGCGCCTCACGCCTGTTCTGTGAGTAAATAGAGCACTACAACGCCACAGTAGAGTCGGATGACGTGGCACGACGCCGCATCGCAAGTACTGTGTGTTAACTGGAGCGCTGCAGCGCCGAGACTGGACTGCAGAGCCCTGATGACGTGGAATGGCGCTGCCGCACCGGCTGCAGTTTATTATGTGGCGTTGTAGCGCCACTTGTGCAGTGTAGCTAAAGATTTCAATATAAGTATATAATTCTTTGAGAATGTTAATTTGATGATAATAAAAGCATTTTAATGAATTATATGTTAACTAAACTGTATGTAATCATATGTGTAATATGAGATTGATGATTTTAGATTATAACTTGATTGATTAATAATAAATTTAAGTTTAACATGGAAGTATGGTTTGAGCATGTTATGAACTAACTAATGATTAAACCTAATGACTAAGAGTTGTGAGTCAACTTGGATTGGTTAACTAATGATGTGACTTAGCTATGTGGTAACTAATTCGTGTTGCTATTGTTAATAACGTGTACGTAGAATAATTGTGGAACGAGTTATTATTTGTTAGCTTACGCACGGGGCAAGTTTCTTAACTCTACTTTTTAATTATGTAAGTTCCTAATCCTTACTTTTACATTACGTAAGTTTCTATTCCTGACTTGTTATCGATTACGTAAGTTCTTTAATTCCATATTGGACAAGTATCTTATTTAATTTCCTTATTGAAAATAATGTAACCTTGGCTCAATTGTTAAAGCAGGGTTTTATTGTATCTTTCAAATGCTTTAAGTTTACTTCTAAAGCATGACTTATGAGTATGATTTCTATTATTTGTGACTCATAATTATTCCATAACTCTTTTGTTATCAAACTCTTAAGTTATTGTAAGTTTGATTCAACTACTCCTTAGTTATTGATAGTTGAACTCTAAATTACCCGTTGAGCTAATCCAAATCAAACTTACTTTGGTGCGGACTCGTTAATTAAAGCTGAGATGAACAACCCTATTATAAGGGATTACCATGCGAAAGCGTTAAGATGTTTGTTCACAATACATGGTACGAATGGTTGATCCCCCTAAGTACAATATATATGGTCCATATAGTCTAACGACTGTTAAAGGTTTAAGTAGAAATATTTATAACAAGGGACATAGTTCAAGATCTTGTGACCCTCAGATAAATTCTAAATCATGTATTCAATTCTTGATTATCGAAGATAGAGAATGTTATTCAATTCACTTGAACTTATTCAGTGACATGTTATCATTATTGATTGTTATTTCAAGTGAGCTTTTGTTTGCTCACTCTTGTATATATAACCATTGCAGCGAAAGTTGAGAAGGTTGACGAGCCGTCAACTAGTAAGGGCAAAGGCAAGATGAATAAGTAGCGAAGACTTGTTCAAAGTTATTATGTGGTTTTGTAATAAGACTTAATTTGATTATATGATGTATTATTTTCGCACTTTATGATAATTATTTAAGGTTAGAAACCTGGGAACGTTTTATGACTATGTAATCCTTTTATAAAGAAGATTTTATTATTAAAGGTTGTAATTTATTTTGCATTCCTTTATTTACGGGAAGTTAGTTATGTTTTATTTAGATAGTGACACCAAATTCCTTGAAAATGAAGTACCCGAATTAGGGGGTGTCACAAATTGGTGTTAAAGCTTTAGGTTATGAACCTTAGGCCTTATAGTAGATCGAGAAGATAATGATGATAGTTAAGATAATAAAATACCTTATGTGCTATGTGCTTATGTTTATGTACTCGCGAGTATCAAACAGTATTGAAGAGTAATATTGTGTATTGAAAAGAATCGATCTAAAGGTATCACGTAATAATTAAACTTTAAAATTTTATTGTCAGGATGACGATTGTTGGAGAGTCCAGTCAGGCTAGGGAGGTGGGAGCCCCGAGACATCTATACTGTTTGGGAGCAGTTGGTTCAGAGAGAGACATCTCCACTGATCACTGTAGTGGGTCAGGAGCATGAGTCTGTCTTTGACCAAGATGATGAGGATGAGTCAGAGGAAGAGGAAGAGGATTCAGAAGAGTTTCCACCTAAATCTATTAGCGTTGTGATGTACGAGGAGTTTTATGATAGCAACATTGAGCTGCAGGGTAGAGTCGGGGAGTTGGAGGAGCTGGTGGATGTGCGTCAGACCACCATACAGCAGAAGGATGAGACGATTCAAGATTTGGATGAGAGTATTGGAAACGTGGAGTGAGATCTAGTTCACGTGGGGAGTGAGAGGGATGATGCACTGGCTGAGCTTGAGAAGCTGAAGAGCGACATAAAAGAGGAGTCGACGAAGAGTGATAGAGCGGAGGATGCTTGTATGAAGGCTACTTAATGTGCAGATCGTGTAGAAGACGAGGTTCAAGTGAAGAACACTAAGATGAAGGAGACAGACTATGCTTTTCATTCGGCTATAGATAGGGCCCAGGATCGAGTCTTTTATTACCCAGCTTAGTTCAAGGATTAACCTTTGTATATGGTGGATCGTAGAACAGTGTTTTGGGTCATGGAAGAGAAACGTAGAGAGGCTGTGCGACATCTTAATATGCCTAGATAGAAGAGTAATAAACTATGTGATTATTTATGCATTAAATAAATGTAAGTCCCAGAATTTGTGATAATAATTGGATAAGATGGTGATGTAATCCTGTAACTTTTTCCAGTTCAGGAAAGATGATGTAAATAGCAGAGATGTTATCCTTTCTATGTTTTAAAACTATGAATGAATAAAATACCAAAATTTATTGAAGTGTTATGTGGTTAAGTGTGAATTTATTTAAATGTTTAAGTTTGAACTTAAATATTTAAGAGATGAGTAGGGATCTAATAAGCGTATGCCTTGACAAAAACTTAGTACACCCCGAGAACGATTAGAAAATCTTTTGAACATAGAAGTTGCGAATAAGGAAGTAATCTCTGTAGAATACGTTTATCGAAATTATCGCGCAAACATTAGAGAATATGAACTGAGCGTAGACTTGATTCCTATTAGACTGGGAGAATTTGATGTGATACTGGGAATGGATTGGTTGTATAACCATTCTGCGATAATTGACTGTCAGAACAAATGTGTGAACCTTCAGACTCCAAGTAAGTCTAAGGTAGTGTTTTATGGTAGCTCATCGCTTAAGCAATCGTGTTGCGTTACGATGATACAGGCCAAGAGATTGTTAAGGAAATGATGTGTAGGTTATCTAGCTTACATCGTTGATACTCAAAAGAAGGGAGTAGAAATTAAGGATATATCCGTAGTTAATGAATTTCAAGATGTGTTTCCGGATGATCTGCCTGGTCTTCCGCCAGATAGAGAAATCGAATTCGTAATAGACTTAGCACCGGGAACGGCACCGATTTTGAAAGCTCCATATCGTATGGCGCCAGTAGAAATGAAGGAATTGATGATACAACTGCAAGAGTTATTGGATAAGGGTTACATTCGACCGAGTGTGTCTCCTTGGGGAGCACCAGTGTTATTCGTTAAAAAGAAGGACGGATCGATGAGGCTCTGTATCGATTATCGAGAATTGAACAGAGTAATGATCAAGAACCGATATCCGCTACCGAGGATAGATGACCTGTTTGATCAACTTAAGGGAGCAAAGTGTTTCTCAAAAATTGACCTAAGGACAGGATATCATCAACTGAAGGTACGGGATGAGGACATACCAAAGACTGCGTTTCGAACCCGTTATGGACACTACGAGTTTTTGGTAATGTCATTTGGATTAACTAATGCTCCGGCAGCATTTATGGACTTGATGAGCCGAGTTTTCAAGCCATACTTGGATAAATTTGTAGTGGTTTTTATCGACGACATTTTGATCTACTTGAAGACAGAGGAAGAACACGCTGAACATTTGAAGATTGTTTTGGAGGCACTAAGGAAGGAGAAGATGTATGCGAAGTTTTCTAAGTGCGAATTTTGGATGGAGAAGGTTCAATTCTTAGGCCACGTGGTGGATAAGAATGGAATCTCAGTAGACCCTGCAAAGGTCGAAGCAGTAAGTAATTGGGAACAACCGAGAACACCGACGGAGGTGAGAAGCTTTTTAGGGTTAGCTGGGTACTATCGAAGATTTATCCAAGATTTTTCTAAGATAGCAACCCCATTGACCAATTTGACTAGAAAGACGGTGAAATTTTTATGGACCGACAAATGCGAAAAGAGTTTTCAGAAGTTGAAGAAGAGATTGAGCAAAGCGCCTGTGTTATCACTACCAGATGATGCGGGAAATTTTGTGGTGTATAGTGATGCATCGCACAAGGGACTTGGCTGTGTGCTTATGCTGCACGACAAAGTCATTGCGTATGCATCACGACAACTGAAGGATTACGAAAAACGATACCCTACTCACGACTTAGAGTTAGCGGCAGTAGTTTTTGCGTTAAAGATATGGAGGCATTATCTATACGGAGAGAAATGTGAGATATACACGGACCACAAAAGTCTGAAATATATCTTCACACAGAAGGAGTTGAACATGCGGCAGAGAAGGTGGTTAGAATTAATCAAAGACTATGACTGCAATATTCTTTATCACCCGGAGAAGGCAAATGTGGTTACCGACGCTCTGAGCAGGAAAGGAAGGGATAAATTATTTAATTTGACGACTCAGGTGATAGTAGTGTGCATACAAGCCAATCATGTATGATGATAATGCACATACTTTGTAAACAATCTTATTTATTTATTAATAAAATATTTATTTATTAAAGGCATTTAATTATCTACATGGTGCTGTTTTTATAATATGTAAATAACCCATAGTTTTAAGCAATGCTTTTAGAATCATGATGTTGATCATGCTAATGAGATCTAAATTCTTAGAAAGCTTTAAAACTAAAATAGTTTCCAATCGTGGGATTACTAAAAAGGGGATTAGTAAATCCGGATAGATTGGTACATATATTGCTTGCTCATTGGATGAGGATAACTGATCTCATGGTCATTTGTGTGGAGACACTAAAGCAAGTATGTAGGTGCTTATTGGAGAATAAGTTCACTGAACGTGACTCGCTATGGAATACCTAATGGAGTTTTACTCGCCTGTCAATAGGAATTCCTAATGTGATAGTAGTACATGTGATCCTTGGACTTGAGATCATCATAGTATCTTGTATGTAACAAATTATACTTTGACTAATTCCTTAAGGCCTTTTAAGGCATATATAGGGTATGCTTGGGTGTAATGAGTTACATATGGAGATAATGAATGATCAATAAAGGATCTACCACCTCTAGTAAAAGAGGAGATATGTCCTATGTGATTCGTTAAATGACAACCCAGGAATCCTTGGCCAAGGTAGAATGAAATTAGAAAGAGGTTTCTAATTTGCATTATTTGGAGTTGTGCATTTTCTAATCGAAATACATATGATTAAATAAATTAAGACTTGACAGTAAATCCATGTCTTATATTTAATTGGGACATTGTATGGTGGAAGGATTGAATTGTACGGTAACTATTAACTCACAGGTTCTTTTATGATTAATGTTGAAATCTATATTATCTGGAAAGTCGTTGATCGCTAGGGAGGCTTATCCCTATTGTAGAATAAATGTTATTTATTTAAATAGATTATTAGTTTAATTTGTTTATTTAAATAAGATTAGAATTGTTCTAATTGATTTATTCACAACCGGTTTAATATGGAGAACCTAAAGGGTCACACCATAAAAGGAAGAAGAATTATTTAAGAAGAAAATGGCATGATAGTAATAATGCATTAAGTATAATTAATTTAATCTATGATGATAGAATAAATTAAATAGCTTAATGTTTATTATTTAATATTTTAGAAATATTAAATATAAATTAATAAGAGGAGTCTTATTAATATTATTATTATTATTATTATTTTAATTCTAAAGGAGTTTAGGAATTAATATAATATCAGTACTCTCTCTCAATCCTAATAAAGATTAGGATATAAATTAATTAAAAGTATTTAATTAATTAATTAAATAAAACCCTATTCTAATTGGATTAGGAGGGTTAACCTAATATCTATATAAGAGAGTCTTATATCAGAAATAAGGGATGTGAAATTTTCCAAGAGTTGGGAGTACACATATTCTATAGAGATAGAAACAAGGGTTAAGCCAATAACCCATCTTCTTGAGTTCTTCATCTTCCTTGGTGGATCACCGTTAGAGGCCAAACATTTGGGTGGCTGACATTATTCAAGGGAAGGAGCCACTATCAGAGGAATCAAAGGAATCAAAGGAGTAGAACTTGTACCTGAGGAAGCTTAGATCTTCAAAGGTATAATTTCATGTTCTCTCTTTTCTGTTATTGATAACAAGCACAAAGCATGATCATGGTTATGGGTTTGTATAAATTTTGAAAACCTAGTTTACGCTTTCGCCCTATTTATGTGATTTGATTGCATGATTGTGTTACATACAAACCCAACAGTGGTATCAGAGCCTAACTTTGTGCTAATTATCAATTTTATAATTCCATGTATGAATTGATGTGAAAATTGGATCGTTTTTCTGGACAAAAATCGTTTTCTGCAAGTTTCTGCGGCGAACAGCGCAGCTGCGCAGCTGCCCAGTTCATTACTGGCGCAGCTGCGCCGGTCTGCAAAAACTGCTGCTTCCGTCTACCTGCGCAGCTACCCAGTTCATTACTGGCGCAGCTGCGCCGGTACCTGGACAGACCCTGAAAATTGATTTTAATTAATTAAGTAAACTGTTTATTTAATTGATAAAATTTTAAAATAAAGAAGTTTATTTTATCTGAAATATGATTTCAGAATGCTAAAATTAAAGGAGTTTAATTTGGATTTATTTTTGATTAAAATAAAAGAGTTTATTTTGTTTCAAAAATAAAATTTAGCAAAACTTTTGTCCATTAAATAACATCGATCCATATATGGAATAGCATTGTTATTCATGAGATGAATGGATATTTATTGATGCATATGTTGATGTGTATGATAATAAATGGGGTTGATTATGGACTATGACCAATGTGATTGGATTTTATTTTGGATGAATGCTTGAATGTATGGGTTTTATAAAATGGGGTCTGCGTACCTCGTCTTCTCTAGTTTTATTCTCGATGTAAATTCTATCTCCTTTCTATGTACTTTCCCTTGACTGCTGATCAAGGTTTCTATTTAATTTTAAATAGTTAATGTAATAGAGATAGTTAGAATTATTTTGAAGAAATTGGAGACCAAGGAGCGAGGAGCGCGTGAAGACCCGTTTGTATGGAGCCCGGGTTTAAATGTAATAGTTACATTTAAAATTTAAATTCTTGCACTCCTAGGTTTGACCTTTTGGTTCACTTGGTGGCTCTAGTGAACCAAACTAGAATAAAAGTCCATAATCAATCCGGGTAGAATATAGTATTCTATATTGCATGCTAAATATTATATATATTATATTTTATACAAACATGCTTCGCATGTTTAATAAAATGACGCGTATTTTATATATATATGTGCATGCGCGCTTAAAAAGATGAGACAAATAATAACAAACCCCTCAAAGAAATAATATTAAGTCTGAAGCGTTCAAATGATATTTGGAATATCGAACGTCGCCTTCTAGCATGATTAGTTAATAGAGTATTAAATATTTAATATGAGTTTGTTGTGCTATCCACAAGGCTAGTATTGAATATTTAAGATGTTAATTAATCACATTTGATGCTTATCAAGAAAATTGAACGATCTAGTCTTGTTGTGCTATCCACAAGGACGAAAATTTTTCTTTTTTGAATTTATGGAAGTGCTAGGCTGGACTTAACTTAAATCATTTTAGTTCGGATGTGCACACACATGACCATTATGATTTAAGAGGCAAAATAAAAGGAGTTACATGGTGATGTAATTGACAAGAGTTGTCTACCTATTTATTTGTATATCGCTTGTTGTGCTATCCACAAGGTTATATACATTTGAAATGGGATCCTTAATCTCACTAGCAAATCTTTAATTAGATGTTGCCGAACTATATGAGTGAGGGTAATATAGTTTGATGAAAATAGTGGGAGATACCAATTTAAAATAAAGACCTAAATTTATTTTGGTATGCAAAGTTAATAAAATGAATGTTTGCTAAAATGTTGTCTTTTCACATGCAGAATTTTAAAAATGTCAAAATCACTAATCTCACTACGAAGCATACTTGATGCAAATAAGCTTACCGGCCCGAATTATGAGGACTGGCTAAGAAATCTGAGAATTGTCCTCACTGCTGAAAAGATTTCTTATGTCCTAAATTCCACTATCCCTGAATCTGTTTCAGAAACAGCCTCTGAGGAAGAGATTGCCACTTTCAATAAGTGGCAAGATGATGCATCTGTGGCTCAATGCATCATGCTCGCATCCATGAATAACGAGCTTCAGCGTCAGCACGAAAAAATGGATGCTCCTGCTATGCTGCTTCACCTCAAGGAGTTGTATGGTGAACAGAGTAGGACTGCTAGATATGAGATATCTAAGGAGATCTTTCGATCTCGGATGACCGAGGGCACTGCCGTCGAGACTCATGTTCTGAAGGTAATCAATTTGATTGAACGCCTTGGATAGCTTGGGTTCGTCATGGATGGGGAGTTGAGTCAAGACTTGGTCTTGCAGTCACTCCCTGAGACCTTCTCGCAGTTTGTGGTTAATTTTCACATGAATAAACTAGATGTCAGCTTACCTGAGCTGCTTAACATGCTGAAAACTGCAGAAGGTCACTTCTCATCCAAGAAGAACCATGTCTTGATGGTGGATTCTTCCAATAAAAGGAAGAGGCCCAAGGTGTCTTCTGAAAAGAAGAAATCTAAGAAGGCTAAGGGAAAAGGGAAAGAAAAGGAGCAAAAGAAACCTGAACCAGCTAAAGGAATGTGCTTTCATTGCAATGAGCCGGGACATTGGAAGAGGAACTGCAAGAAGTTTCTAGCAGAGAAGAAGCTTGGAGAAGCTTTGACTTCCAATCAAGGTTTGTTTATGATTGAAATTAATTTTTCTGAAAGTCATAATTCTACTTGGGTATTGGATACCGGCTGTGGTTCTCACATACGTAATACTGTGCAGGGACTGGTCAGAAGTAGAAAGCTGAACAAAGATGAGGTGATCCTACGAGTGGGAAATGGAGCAAAAGTTGCTGCATTAGCTGTAGGAACTTATTGTTTAGCAATGCCTTCGGGCAAATCTATTTATCTTAATAATTGTTATTATGTTCCGAATATTATTAAAAACATTATTTCAATTTCTGTATTGGATATGGAAGGTTTTGACGTTATTATAAAGAACAATGGTTGTTCTATTTATAAAGACGATGTTTTATATGGTATTGGAAATTTGCGAAATGGACTTTATACACTTGACTTGCAAGAAAATATATTTCAAATTGAACAAATTAAGAAAAGGAAAAGAGAAACAAACGGGCAAGAGTATTAAGATACTTCGATCAGATCGAGGTGGAGAATACTTAAGCAGTGAGTTTCTCAATTGTCTCAGAGAAAATGGTATAATCTCACAATGGACTCCTCCAGGTACACCACAGTTAAATGGAGTATCTAAAAGGAGAAATTGAACACTGTTGGACATGGTTCGATCCATGATGAGTTTTACCGACCTTCCAATTTCCTTCTGGGGATATGCCCTAGAAACGGCTGCATACCTACTTAACAAGGTACCTACCAAATCCGCCCCAAAGACTCCATATGAGATGTGGAAAGGGAGGAAACCAAATCTTAAGCATGTTAAGACTTGGGGTTGTCCAGCTTATGTCAAAAAGTTTGAAAATAATAAGCTACAGACTAAATTCGATAAGTGTAGATTTGTGGGATACCCTAAAGAAACCGTAGGGTATTATTTCTATCATCCAACTGATCAAAAGGTGTTTGTTGCGAAACATGCTACCTTCTTGGAGAAAGAGTTTATCCATGAAGGGGTCAGTGGGAGTAAGATATATCTTGAAGAAGTTCAAGAACCACAAGTTACCACGGATCAAAGTCAGGTACCTAACCAAGTAGAAGAACCTACTGTACCACACCATGCTCGTAAATCTGGAAGAGTACCGAAGATACCTGAGAGGTATGGATTCGTTATAGAGGATGACGATGAGATACACATCATGAATGATGATGATCCATTAAATTACGAACAGACTATGAGTAATAAAGACTCAGGGAAATGGCTTGAAGCCATGAAATCTGAAATGGACTCCATGTATGAAAACAAAGTATGGTCTTTGGTTTCACCACCTGAAGGTATTAAACCTATTGGGTGTAAATGGGTTTTTAAGAAAAAGACTGGAGCAGACGGAAAGGTAGAGACCTATAAGGCCCGACTGGTTGCAAAAGGTTTCAAACAAAGACAAGGAGTTGACTATGATGAAACCTTCTCACCAGTAGCCATGCTCAAGTCCATTCGGATTTTGCTTGCGATTGCAGCTTACAACGACTATGAGATCTGGCAGATGGACGTGAAAACGGCCTTCCTCAATGGGAAACTTGAGGAGGATGTGTATATGACACAGCCAGAGGGATTTATTTCAAAAGTTGGAACAAATCAAGTCTGTAAGCTACAACGATCCATTTATAGGTTGAAGCAAGCTTCTCGTAGATGGAACATTCGTTTTGATGAGACAATCAAAGAGTTTGATTTTATCAAAAACGAGGATGAACCATGTGTATACAAGAAGGTTAGTGGGAGCGCAGTATCATTCCTTGTATTATATGTTGATGATATATTACTGATAGGGAATGACATTCCTATATTACAATCCATTAAAATCTGGTTATCTAAAAACTTCTCTATGAAGGACTTGGGTGAAGCATCCTATATTTTGGGGATAAAGATCTATAGAGATAGATCTAAAAGGATGCTCGGCTTATCCCAAGGAACGTACATTGATACAATGCTAAAGAGGTTTAGCATGGAAGATTCCAAAAGAGGTCTCATGCCGATGAGCCATGGAATACATCTCTCCAAGAAACAGGCCCCAAAGACACCTGAGGAGAGAGACCGTATGAGTAAGATCCCTTATGCTTCTGCAATAGGATCTATCATGTACGGTATGGTATGTACTAGACCGGATGTTGCTCACGCACTTAGTGTAACAAGCAGATACCAGTCGAATCCAGGTGAAGAGCACTGGAAGGTAGTGAAAAATATCCTAAAGTACTTGAGAAGGACTAAAGATATTTTTCTTGTCTACGGTGGGTCTGAATTAAAACTCGAGGGATTCACGGACTCAAGTTTTCAAACAGACCAAGATGACAGTAAATCTATTTCAGGGTATGTGTTTACCTTGAACGGAGGTGCAGTGAGTTGGAAGAGTTCCAAGCAGCAAACGGTTGCTGATTCAGTGACAGAGGCAGAGTATATAGCTGCAAGTGAAGCTGCAAAGGAAGCTGTTTGGATGAAGAAGTTCATAACTGAACTTGGTGTGGTTCCTAGCATTGGAGAAGCAGTTCCCGTATACTGTGACAACACCGGAGCGGTTGCACAGGCTAAGGAACCCAGGTCTCATCAGAAATCTAAACACGTGTTGCGGCGATTTCACTTGATCAGGGAGATCATTGAAAGAGGAGACGTCACCTTGGAGCGTGTAGACTCTCAAGACAACATTGCAGATCCATTTACTAAAGCTTTAACACAACAGCAGTTTGATCGTCACTTAGAGAAGATGGGTATGAGATACCATGGCGATTGGCTTTAGTGCAAGTGGGAGATTGATAGTAGTGTGCATACAAGCCAATCATGTATGATGATAAAGCACATACTTTGTAAACAATCTTATTTATTTATTAATAAAATATTTATTTATTAAAGGCATTTAATTATCTACATGGTGCTGTTTTTATAATATGTAAATAACCCATAGTTTTAAGCAATGCTTTTAGAATCATGATGTTGATCATGCTAATGAGATCTAAATTCTTAGAAAGCTTTAAAACTAAAATAGTTTCCAATCGTGGGATTACTAAAAAGGGGATTAGTAAATCCGGATAGATTGGTACATATGTTGCTTGCTCATTGGATGAGGATGACTGATCTCATGGTCATTTGTGTGGAGACACTAAAGCAAGTATGTAGGTGCTTATTGGAGAATAAGTTCACTGAACGTGACTCGCTATGGAATACCTAATGGAGTTTTACTCGCCTGTCAATAGGAATTCCTAATGTGATAGTAGTACATGTGATCCTAGGACTTGAGATCATCATAGTATCTTGTATGTAACAAATTATACTTTGACTAATTCCTTAAGGCCTTTTAAGGCATATATAGGGTATGCTTGGGTGTAATGAGTTACATATGGAGATAATGAATGATCAATAAAGAATCTACCACCTCTAGTAAAAGAGGAGATATGTCCTATGTGATTCGTTAAATGACAACCCAGGAATCCTTGGCCAAGGTAGAATGAAATTAGAAAGAGGTTTCTAATTTGCATTATTTGGAGTTGTGCATTTTCTAATCGAAATACATATGATTAAATAAATTAAGACTTGACAGTAAATCCATGTCTTATATTTAATTGGGACATTGTATGGTGGAAGGATTGAATTGTACGGTAACTATTAACTCACAGGTTCTTTTATGATTAATGTTGAAATCTATATTATCTGGAAAGTCGTTGATCGCTAGGGAGGCTTATCCCTATTGTAGAATAAATGTTATTTATTTAAATAGATTATTAGTTTAATTTGTTTATTTAAATAAGATTAGAATTGTTCTAATTGATTTATTCACAACCGGTTTAATATGGAGAACCTAAAGGGTCACACCATAAAAGGAAGAAGAATTATTTAAGAAGAAAATGGCATGATAGTAATAATGCATTAAGTATAATTAATTTAATCTATGATGATAGAATAAATTAAATAGCTTAATGTTTATTATTTAATATTTTAGAAATATTAAATATAAATTAATAAGAGGAGTCTTATTAATATTAATATTATTATTATTATTTTAATTCTAAAGGAGTTTAGGAATTAATATAATATCAGTACTCTCTCTCAATCCTAATAAAGATTAGGATATAAATTAATTAAAAGTATTTAATTAATTAATTAAATAAAACCCTATTCTAATTGGATTAGGAGGGTTAACCTAATATCTATATAAGAGAGTCTTATATCAGAAATAAGGGATGTGAAATTTTCCAAGAGTTGGGAGTACACATATTCTATAGAGATAGAAACAAGGGTTAAGCCAATAACCTATCTTCTTGAGTTCTTCATCTTCCTTGGTGGATCACCGTTAGAGGCCAAACATTTGGGTGGCTGACATTATTCAAGGGAAGGAGCCACTATCAGAGGAATCAAAGGAATCAAAGGAGTAGAACTTGTACCTGAGGAAGCTTAGATCTTCAAAGGTATAATTCCATGTTCTCTCTTTTCTGTTATTGATAACAAGCACAAAGCATGATCATGGTTATGGGTTTGTATAAATTTTGAAAACCTAGTTTTTACGCTTCCGCCATATTTATGTGATTTGATTGCATGATTGCGTTACATACAAACCCAACATGGAAGAGTTGATAAGAGAGATGGAGAAATTGGATATAGAAGTGAACGGACTCGAGGGGTCTGAAGAAAGGTTGTTTGTAGTGGAAGCTCATCCGACATTGTTGGATAGAATAAAGGAAGCCCAGGAAAAGGATGAAGAATGTGAGAAAATTCGAAAGAGGATCACAAAAAATGAGGAAGGGAAATTTTGAATGGATAAAGACGGTATCTTAAGATTCGAAAGAAGAGTGTGGGTACCAGCGGTAACCGAGTTAAGGGAAGAGATTTTGCACGAGGCACATAATACGACGTATTCCGTTCATCCGGGAGGCACAAAGATGTACCGAGATTTGAAGCAACATTTTTGGTGGCCTAATTTGAAATGGGAAGTCGCAAAGTGCGTTAGTAGGTGTTTGACTTGCCAACGCGTTAAAGTAGAACATCAATGACCGAGTGGTTTATTACAACCGTTAGAAATACCAGAGTCGAAATGGGAGCATATTACGATGGACTTCGTGGTAGGACTTCCAGTTACACAGAAAGGTTATGATGTTATTTGGGTTATCGTGGATCGACTAACGAAGGCCGCACATTTTCTACCAATCAAGATCCGCTACAGTTTGAATCAGTTAGCGAGCTTGTACGTAAAGGAGATTGTTTCGCGACATGGAGTGCCGGTGTAAATTGTCTCTGATCGAGATCCACGCTTCACGTCAAATTTTTGGAAGAGTTTGCAAAAGAGGATGGGAACGCAGTTGAGGTTGAGTACCGCTTATCATCCTCAGACCGACGGATAGAGTGAGCGAACGATACAAACGCTGGAGGACATGCTTAGGACTTGCGTGATGGATTTTAAGGGAAATTGGGACGACCACCTACCCTTAGTCGAATTTGCGTATAATAATAGTTACCATGCGAGTATCGGTATGCCACCGTACGAAGCTCTTTACAGGAGAAAGTGCAGAACGCCATTATGTTGGAACGAAGTCGGAGAGCGACGAATACTCGGACCAGAGTTAGTTCAACAAACCACAGACGTGGTGACAATGATAAGAGCCAGAATAGTAGCAGCTAAAGATCGCCAGAAGAAATACGCAGATTTGCATCGGCAGGACCGAGACTTTAAAGTCGGCAGTTTTGTTTTCTTGAATGTATCTCCATGGAAAGGAAAGATCTGTTTCGGCAAGAAAGGAAAATTGAGTCCAAGATTCATAGGACCGTTCGAGATACTGAAGCGAGTGGGCGAAGTGGCATACAAAGTTGCGTTACCACCCGAGTTGGAGCACATCCACAACGTGTTCCATATTTCCGTGTTGCAAACGTACAAGGCCGACTACAAGCACTCGATTTCTTATGAGCCCATTCAAGTGGAGAAAAACTTGGCGTATGAAGAAATTCCTGTCCATATATTGGATAGGAAAGAACAAACATTGAGAAATAAAGTTATTTCATCTGTAAAAGTACTTTGGCGTAACCACGATGTCGAGGAGGCAACGTGGGAGTTAGAGGATAGGATGATGAGGGACTATCCCTATTTATTTGTGTAACCTTGTAGAAATTCCGGGACGAAATTTTTATAATGGGGGGAGGTTGTAATACCCAAGAATTTCCATCTATTATTAAATGAAAATATTAATGAAAATGAGAATTTATTTAATATAAATGATTTTGTGTTATGAGAAGGATTAATTCAATTATATTAAATTGAATAATTATAATAATTGAGAAATTGATGGAGTTTGCGATAAACTCATTGATAGCCTTGCGTGGCACAGTGACGTAATATGAGAATGATTATATTAATTTAAGCAAACAGTTAATCTATATTAATTGTAGAATATTAATTAATTATTATGGAATATTAACTGTGATTGATTAATAATATGTGATTATTATTATTGCAAGAAATATAATAATAATAATGAGCAATGTGTTTATAAATATAATAAGATTTATATTAAAGTGATAATTAATCATATAAGGGTTAATTAAATTATTATGGAGATTAACAATTATATTGATTGATGAAGGATGTGTGTATATTATTAATTAATATTTAATTAATAAGATGAGTAATTCTATGTGCAAGCATGCGAATTAAATGTGTAACATATATTAGCTAACTATGTATTATGTGAAGTGTAATATGACACTATTATATGGTAAGGCTTATTGAATTATGGGAGTTACATGATAATAGCCTATGTGACAATATGTATGTAAGTATACATTAAAATAATGTATTATGAATATAAATAATAATTGATGATTATTTATATATATAATGGAATAATAAAATTTAATAAATGAGATAATGTGATGTGATTATATCCGAGTAAATTATATCCGGTATTAATAAATGTACATGGATGATATGTATGTTACATTGCCATATCACATCTACTACCTTGAAATATTAAGCATGTGACTTACATTATAATGTTAATTATAACCTAAATATATAGTATGAATATATATGTAATAACCTAAGTGTATGATATATGCATGTTTCTAGAATGCTGAGCTTTTAATTGGCTTGTCCCATATAATTAGTCACAAACCTTGTACACGTGAAATGCATCATGAAGCTAGTCTACTCCCTTCTCTCAAACTCAGCATTCTAGCAAATCATGATATGGGGAGTGGGCACAACAGTGTTCTTCAACCACTCTGCCAACTCTTCCTTAGCTGATATACAAAGCTTCAATCTATTGGTTCAATTTAATAGACAAATGCATTGTCCGTGTAAGGATTATTCTATAAATAGCAGCCATGCTTCTTCGTTTTCAATTTGCTGAGAGTTTGCATAAGTGGTGAGTGAAAGCAATATACATATATCAGTAGGAGAAGTTGGATTAGCAGCAAACTCTATTTGAATCCTAGCAGAGGTATAATCCCTCTTCCTTTGTTCTTCATTTTCATTTTCTGTTTCTGAAAGTTTCCTTCAAATTCTTGATTATGCCAAATTGGTTCATAATTGGTTTGTAGAACCCTTATATTGTTGTTATATGAACATACATACATGATGGAACCACTATATAGCTTTCTTGACCTTCATTTTCATTTTTGCTCTGCAATTTCTGTAAAACATCAAATTCGTGAATTTGGTTGGAGTTCATGAAATTGGGAATTGATAAATGGCGATTGACTGTTATATAAGCATATATATATATATATATATATATATATATGTGTGTTAGTAAGTTAAAAAAGGCTAATAGCATCTGGGTATGTTGAAATCGATGAAATAGGAGGTTTTGGGTCGGTTCTGCAGAAACTGTCCCCACGCCGCAGCGCCATTGTTCGCGCCGCAGCTCTACTCATGTCGCAACGTCAGCTTGATGCTGATGTTGCCGCGCCGCAGCGCCCGCAGCGCCTACAGCGCCGCAGCGCCTACACCGCCGCAGCGCCAGCTTGCTGGTGTTGTTGCCGCGCTGCAGCGTCGCTGTGCAGGCAAGCCCAGAAATGACTGTCTTGACTATCTGTTTGTGCAATCCGAGAGCAGTGAAATTATAATTCATACTAAATAAATGTAACATGATTTATGGAGTCCCTCTTATGCAATATATGTTTCCATAGTTTACTTAACATAAAAAGAGAACCCATGATTTTGAAAACACAAGCGTTGAACATGGACTCTAACATGTTATATTAGGATTCTAGGTTCTGATTTTTTGAGCATGTTATATGGCTTTAAAATGCGTGTCAAATATGTTAACATATGAATCTAGATAGCATGAGCATGTCAGGCCTTATTAGTGAGCTTTACTAATGAGAATACAAGTTTTAAACGTGCACCTTGACATGTTAACTTGAAGTTTAAATTCTGAAGTTTATGAACGTGTTGGATAATACTATTGACTTCATTAACATCATGCATATATACATACCATGCTAGATGTCATGATTAAAATTTAGCGTAAACAAAGCATGTTTTCAACTAATAACTGTAATAGTTACATGTATGAAATGTGAATACTCATAAGTGTGTATATGATTACCTTATATGTTTTAAAGAGCGAGCATGATAGGCCTTATGAATTCCATGACCTTGAATGGCTTAAAATTATTGAAAGTGTTGACTTAGAATCTATTGCATATATGATTGGAACGAGGAAAGGTTGTATACACTTAAAAGTATCCTTTAACATGTATATATGCTATATGATATCCTATGTCGTTACTTGAATCCGATTGACGGTTAACTCACAATAATGCTGTAAAGTGCTAGAAAGGTTATGTTTGCTAATTATTGCGATCTTATATGATATGAGAATGTGTTTAAACTCAAAAAGAGGAAGTTAAGGGTAGAAATTATATTCTATATAACTGTGTAGCTAGGTTAAAAATTAGCTTATGTGTTGATCGTATATTTGAAGATAAAATGTGAAGTTTAATTATATGACTAATGAATATCATATATATACGTTACGATAGGAATTCGAAAGTGTTGGCTAGCTTTACGTGAGTAAACTACGCTAAAGGCAAGTATCCTAAACCCTTGTATTACTTTATTCAACAGATATCGTAAACGAGTATCTAAACCTTATCTCTTTGGATACAAGTATCCTATCTTTGTATATTGCGAACTAGTTTCCTACTTAATCGTTTGAATTAGCATACTTGAACTCTTATTTCATTAAAGCTATTATTCATGTTGAACTTAGTATTGTTCTTGAATATTGTGAAAGTGTCTATGCCATTTGATTCGGCTAGACTTATATTATTGAAAAGCGACCCAAGCTAATTGATTGGTGCGGGATCTTGTATTTGACTGAGAAGAACAACCTTCTTTGAAGGGAATATATATTTGTCGGAGAACCGACGTGCACACTTGAGTATGATTAATTGTTATGCATAACGATGGTACTTTAGGCTGATCACCTGTTGTACCTGTTTTTGTTGGATTTTCAGTTTATTACTGTTAATTCTAGTAGAAGTTCATAGTCCTTAGCGACTGCTCAGTATTCAGTTATCTTGAAATCTTGAATTGATTTGTTATTGAATAACATTGATATTATTCTGACCTTAGCCTTAGCGACTATTATTAAAAACTGTTGATATTCTTGTTATCCTTGAACTATCAAACTTTGTTATACCCTTTCGAGAATTAAGAATTATATCACTTACACTTACTGTATATTACTTGCTGAGCAATTTGTGCTCATTCTTGCTTTCCCTAAAACATTTCAGTTAAGGTAGAGCAGGGCGAACCTTCGGGCGTTGATAAGGGCAAGGGCAAGGCTACCAACTAGCTTGTCTCTGTTATGTTTTAAATATTTTAATATTGTATTGAGATGATGTAGTAAGACTGGATTTGATTATGTTTAAGCTTAGGTTAGATTATGAAATAAGTCGTTAATTGATATTATTATGTAATCTATTAAGTACTGTAGGTTGTGAGACTTAGGGGAATAATTATGATAAATCATTGTAAATTATTCTAGAATAGATTTTCCGCTGTGATTGTGTGATATTTAGTTATTATTATTGTGATGTATTACCATGAGCACGTGATGAACCAAATTCGAGAGGCCAAGTGGCGGTCAATGGAATTTGGGGGCGTCACAGTTTGGTATCAGAGCTTTAGTTATAAACCTTAGGAACGAGTGTCCTTAAACTATAACTTAGGCGAACTTAGAAGTTAGAAAGGAAATAAAACTCACATAGAGTTTTCCTTAGAGCATGACTTAGCGTGTTATGAAATGTAACTTCATTCTATACAATGAACTTATATTTTATTTAACATTCTAATGGAGTTGCTGTTTGTTTGTCTTGTGTTTGTGATTGTAGGATGACAGACACCGGTGTACCTAGTAGAGTGACAGAGGAGGAGCCCAGGGATATACATGTAGTATACGAGGCACCTCTGGAGGCTACACCAGTGCAGGCTGTTGCACCGTTCGAGTTTGACGACGAGGACGAGATTGAGATAGAGTCTGATCCAGAGGAGGAGCCGATGGAGGACGAGCCGATGGAGGATGAGCCTGTAGAGGACTCTGATGAGGCTACTGTAGAGGAGTAGATGCTAGGAGAGTATGAGGAGCGGATCCAAGAGTTAGACTGCAGGGTTCAGAAGCTGGAGGCAGAGTCCTAAGAGAGAGAGTCCGAGCTCCAGAAACTGAGGGACGAGGACCACCAGAGGAAGCTCGCTATGCAGGAGTTAGAGGTGGAGATTGCCTACCGTAGGTAGGCAGGGATCCAAATGGGGACTCTGTTTCACAGGTCAGTAGCTAGGAACGTGGATATAGCAGGAAAGCTGGAAGAAGTAGAACAGAGAGAATTGAGTGAGAAGACTAAGAAAGAGGCACTTCGTACTCATCTAGAGTTGGAGTTGATGGATAGGATACACTTCGAGGAGAAGTGGGAACCGGCCAATGAGAGAGCTGACGACCTAGAGGACGAGGTCAGGTGCAAGAAGAGAAAGATGAACAAGATGGGGTATGTGTTCCGTTCAGCTTTTGAGAGGGTGATTGATGGTGTGTACCACTACCCGGCAGAACAGGGACAAACTCTACATACTTTAAGTCGAGAGATGGTTGCTTATATAGCACAGTTAGAGTACAAGAGCGCTGTGGAGCGCGGGATGATGTGATAAGATTTCCTTAGATGGTCTGGTGGTAGTTTAGTAGAATTTATCTTTATGTGTTGTACATACTATGTTGTAATCCCAATCTTTTGTGTAAGATGTGGGATAATGATGTGAACCCCGTGTTAGCTTTTATAAGAGGGGTAGTATGGTAGTAGGTTGGTATATTCCCCGTCTTTTGTGATATTAGGGGATATATGTGATAACATTTATAGCAGTATGCTAGGGAAATCATGCAATGAAACGATTTGGCATAAAAATATAAATGGAGTTTATTCAGAAATGTGTTATAAATTTCTTCTTTTATATTAAAAGAAATACTTAAGTAATATACTTGAATAATAATAAAATAAAAAATTTGTGATGCAGATAATGCCGCCCAGACGTAGATTAACTGCACCCGAAGAATCTGTTAACAACGAGAGGGAACAAATAGATCCCATTCAGAAGTTGGTAGACTTGTTAGGAGTGGCCTTAAGGGGCAGGAACAATGAACCCGTTCGCCCAAACCCTCAGGCTGTGCCAGTAACAACCTTTAAAGACTTTAAGAGTGTAGGACCCCCGGAGTTCAAGGGAACTACCGACCCAATCGTCGCACAAACGTGGATCAAGGAGATCGAAAAAGCTTTCACTATAGCTAGCGTAGGCGAAGATCAGAAGACGGTGTTTGCCATGTACATGATGAGGGGAGAAGCGAACTACTGGTGGGAGGCTAATCAACAAAGAGCTGGAGAAGGGATAATAGCTTGGGATAAGTTTAAGACGCTGTTCTTCGAGAATTACTTCCCGAAGAGTATGAAGAATAGGATGGAGGTGAAATTCCTAGAGTTAAAACAAGGTTAGATGACGGTGGCGCAATACGCGGCTAGGTTTAACGAACTAGCGCGATTCGCGGAGCACCAAGTTGGGGATGAAGAGAGAAAGGCTAGACACTTCGAACAAGGGTTGAAGCCGTGGCTATTCAATAAGGTATCAGTTCTTTAAATTGATTCCTTTGCAACATTACTGGAGAAGGCAATCATTGCAGAAGGTGGCAGTGAGGCCTTAAGTCTGTATAACAAAGAGAAGAAAGGAAAGAATGCTGGAGGAGAGAATCGTACTGGAGGAAGCAGCAGTGGAGGAAGTAATTTGGGAAAGAGAAAGTGGGAGAACAACAACAACAACAAAAATAACAATAATCAATTAGGGAATTTTCGTGGAGGTTTCAAGAAGAGGGCTGAAGGATGCCCAAAGTGTGGGAAGAATCACCAGGGCGAGTGCTGGAAGGGACGTGGAACTTGCTACAACTACGGACATGAAGGGCACATCTCGCCTAACTGCCTGAAACCAAAGAAGATACAAGGATGCTTTGCGTGTGGCTCGACGGAGCACCGAATTAAGGATTGCCCAAATAAGGGAAGTGGCGAGAGTAGCAATCAGCCAGGAGGTAACAAGCTGATGATAACAAGCTGATGATCAGCGGACCGGCACAATCCAACCGCCCAACTGCCAGAACCTTTAACATGACCGTCCAGGACGCAGTGGCTACGAAGGACATGGTGTCAGGTATAATCCCAATCAATGATATAAATGCTTATGTATTATTTGATTCGGGTGCCACCTGTTCTTTTATATCTGAAGAATTTGCTAGCAAACTTAGTACACCCCGAGAACGATTAGAAAATCCTTTGAACATAGAAGTTACGAATAAGGAAGTAATCTCTGTAGAATACGTTTATCGAAATTATCGCGCAAACATTAGAGAACATGAACTGAGCATAGACTTGAATCCTATTAGACTGGGAGAATTTGATGTGATACTGGGAATGGATTGGTTGTATAACCATGCTGCGATAATTGACTGTCAGAACAAATGTGTGAACCTTCAGACTCCGAGTAAGTCTAAGGTAGTGTTTTATGGTAGCTCATCGCTTAAGCAATCATGTTGCGTTACGATGATGCAGGCCAAGAGATTGTTAAGGAAATGATGTGTAGGTTATCTAGCTTACATCGTTGATACTCAAAAGAAGGGAGTAGAAATTAAGGATATATCTATAGTTAATGAATTTTAAGATGTGTTTTCGGACGATCTGCCTGGTCTTCCGCCAGACAGAGAAATCGAATTCGTAATAGACTTAGCACCGGGAACGGCACCGATTTTGAAAGCTCCATATCGTATGGCGCCAGTAGAAATGAAGGAATTGATGATACAACTGCAAGAGTTATTGGATAAGGGTTACATTCGACCGAGTGTGTCTCCTTGGGGAGCACCAGTGTTATTCGTTAAAAAGAAGGACGGATCGATGAGGCTCTGTATCGATTATCGAGAATTGAACAGAGTAACGATCAAGAACCGATATTCGCTATCGAGGATAGATGACCTGTTTGATCAACTGAAGGGAGCAATGTGTTTCTCAAAAATTGACCTGAGGACAGGATATCATCAACTGAAGGTACGGGACGAGGACATACCAAAGACTGCATTTCAAACCCGTTATGGACACTACGAGTTTTTGGTAATGTCATTTGGATTAACTAATGCTCTGACAGCATTTATGGACTTGATGAACCGAGTTTTCAAGCCATACTTGGATAAATTTGTAGTGGTTTTTATCGACGACATTTTGATCTACTCGAAGACAGAGGAAGAACACGCCGAACATCTGAAGATTGTTTTGGAGGCACTAAGGAAGGAGAAGATGTATGCGAAGTTTTCTACGTGCGAATTTTGGATGGAGAAGGTTTAATTCTTAGGCCACGTGGTGGATAAGAATGGAATCTCAGTAGACCCTGCAAAGGTCGAAGCAGTAAGTAATTGGGAACAACCGAGAACACCGACGGAGGTGAGAAGCTTTTTTGGGTTAGCTGGGTACTATCGAAGATTTATCCAATATGTTTCTAAGATAGCAACCCCGTTGACCAATTTGACTATAAAGACGGTGAAATTTGTATGGACCGACAAATGCGAAGAGAGTTTTTAGAAGTTGAAGAAGAGATTGAGCCAAGCGCCTGTGTTATCACTACTGATGCGGGAAATTTTGTGGTGTATAGTGATGCATCGCACAAGGGACTTGGCTGTGTGCTTATGCAGCACGGAAAAGTTATTGCGTATGCATCACGACAACTGAAGGATTACAAAAAACGATACCCTACTCACGACTTAGAGTTAGCGGCAGTAGTTTTTGCGTTAAAGATATGGAGGCATTATCTATACGGAGAGAAATGTGAGATATACACGGACCACAAAAGTCTAAAATATATCTTCACACAAAAGGAGTTGAACATGCTGCAGAGAAGGTGGTTATAATTAATCAAAGACTATGACTGCAATATTCTTTATCACCCGGGGAAGGCAAATGTGGTTGCCGACGCTCTGAGCAGGAAAGGAAGGGAGAAATTATTTAATTTGACGACTTAGGAAGAGTTGATAAGAGAGATGGAGAAATTGGATGTAGAAGTGAAGGGACCCGAGGGGTCTGAAGAAAGGTTGTTTGTGGTGGAAGCTCATCCGACATTGTTGGATAGATTAAAGGAAGCCCAGGAAAAGGATAAAGAATGTGAGAAAATCCGAAAGAGGATCACAAAAAATGAGGAAGAGAAATTTTGAATGGATAAAGACGGTATCTTAAGATTTGAAGGAAGAGTGTGGGTACCAGCGGTAACCGAGTTAAGGGAAGAGATTTTGCACGAGGCACATAATACGACGTATTTCGTTCATCCGGGAGGCACTAAGATGTACCGAGATTTGAAGCAACATTTTTGGTGGCCTAATCTGAAACGGGAAGTCGCAGAGTGCGTTAGTAGATGTTTGACTTGCCAACTCGTTAAAGCAGAACATCAACGGCCGAGTGGTTTATTACAACCGTTAGAAATACCAGAGTGGAAATGGGAGTATATTACGATGGACTTCGTGGTAGGACTTCCAGTTACACAGAAAGGTTATGATGCTATTTGGGTTATCGTGGATCGACTAACAAAGACCGCACATTTCCTACCAATCAAGATCCGTTACAGTTTGAACCAATTAGCGAGTCTGTACGTAAAGGAGATTGTTTCAAGACATGGAGTGCCGATGGCAATTGTCTCTGATAGAGATCCGCGCTTCACGTCAAATTTTTGGAAGAGTTTGCAAGAGAGGATGGGAACGCAGTTGAGGTTGAGTACCGCTTATCATCCTCAGACCGACGGACAGAGTGAGCGAACGATATAAACGCTGGAGGACATGCTTAGGACTTGCGTGATGGATTTTAAGGGAAATTGGGACAACCACCTACCCTTAGTCGAATTTGCGTATAATAATAGTTACCATGCGAGTATCGGCATGCCACCGTACGAAGCTCTTTACGGGAGAAAGTTTAGAACGCCATTATGTTGGGACGAAGTCGGAGAGCGACGAATACTCGGACCAGAGTTAGTTCAATAAACCGCAGACGTGGTGACAATGATAAGAGCCAGATTAGTAGCAGCTCAAGATCGCCAGAAGAAATACGCAGATTTGCATCGGCAGGACCGAGACTTTAAAGTCTACAGTTTTGTTTTCTTGAAGGTATCTCCATGGAAAGGAAAGATCCGTTTCGGCAAGAAAGGAAAATTGAGTCCAAGATTCATAGGACCGTTCGAGATATTGAAGCGAGTGGGCGAAGTGGCATACAAAGTTGCGTTACCACCCGAGTTGGAGCACATCCACAATGTGTTCCACATTTTCGTGTTGCGACCGTACAAGGCCGACTACAAGCACGCGATTTCTTACGAGCCCATTCAAGTGGAGAAAAACTTGGCGTATGAAGAAATTCCTGTCCAGATATTAGATAGGAAAGAACAAACTTTGAGAAATAAAGTTATTTCATCTGTAAAAGTACTTTAGCGTAACCACGATGTCGAGCAGGCAACGTGGGAGTTAGAGGATAGGATGATGAGGGACTATCCCCATTTATTTGTGTAACCTTGTAGTAATTTTGGGACGGAATTTTTATAAGGGGGGGGGGGGGGAGGATGTAATACCCGAGAATTTTCATCTATTATTAAATGAAAATATTAATGAAAATGAGAATTTATTTAATATAAATGATTTTGTGTTATGAGAAGGATTAATTCAATTCTATTAAATTGAATAATTATAATAATTGAAAAATTGATGGAGTTTGCGATAAACTCATTGATAGCTTTGTGTGGCACAGTGACGTAATATGAGAATGATTATATTAATTTAAGCAAACAGTTAATCTATATTAATTGTAGAATATTTATTAATTATTTTGGAATATTAACTGTGATTGATTAATAATATGTGATTATTATTATTGCAAGAAATATAATAATAATAATGAGCAACGTGTTTATAAATATAATAAGATTTATATTAAAGTGATAATTAATCATATAAGGGTTAATTAAATTATTATGGAAATTAACAATTATATTAATTGATGAAGGATGTGTGTATATTATTAATTAATATTTAATTAATAAGATGAGTAATTCTATGTGCAAACATGCGAATTAAATGTGTAACATATATTAGCTAACTATGTATTATGTGAAGTGTAATATGACACTATTATATGGTAAGGCTTATTGAATTATGGGAATTACATGATAATAGCCTATGTGACAATATGTATGTAAGTATACATTAAAATAATGTATTATGAATATAAATAATAATTGATTATTATTTATATATATAATGGAATAATAAAATTTAATAAATGAGATAATATGATGTGATTATATCCGAGTAAATTATATCCGGTATTAATAAATGTACATGGATGATATGTATGTTACATTGCCATATCACATCTACTACCTTGAAATATTAAGCATGTGACTTACATTATAATGCTAATTATAACCTAAATATATAGTATGAATATATATGTAATAACCTAAGTGTATGATATATGCATGTTGCTAGAATGCTGAGCTTTTAATTGGCTTGTCCCATATAATTAGTCACAAACCTTGTACACGTGAAATGCATCATGAATCCAGCCTACTTTCTTCTCTCAAACTCAGCATTCTAGCAAATCATGATATGGGGAGTGGGCACAACAATGTTCTTCAACCACTCTACCAACTCTTCCTTAGCTGATATACAAAGCTTCAATCTATTGGTTCAATTTAATGGACAATTGCATTGTCTGTGTAAGGATTCTTCTATAAATAGCAGCCATGTTTCTTCGTTTTCAATTTGCTGAGAGTTTGCATAAGTGGTGAGTGAAAGAAATATACATATATCAGTAGGAGAAGTTGGATTAGCAGCAAACTCTATTTGAATCCTAGCAGAGGTATAATCCCTCTTCCTTTGTTCTTCATTTTCGTTTTCTGTTTCTGAAAGTTTCCTTCAAATTCTAGATTATGCCAAATTGGTTCATAATTGGTTTGTAGAACCCTTATATTGTTGTTATATGAACATACATACATGATGGAACCACTATATAGCTTTCTTGACCTTCATTTTCATTTTTGCTCTGCAATTTCTGTAAAACATCAAATTCGTGAATTTGGTTGGAGTTCATGAAATTGGGAATTGATAAATGGCGATTGACTGTTATATAAGCATATATATATATATATATATATATATGTGTGTGTGTGTGTTAGTAAGTTAAAGAAGGCTAATAGCATCTGGGTATGTTGAAATCGATGAAATAGAAGGTTTTGGGTCGG
This sequence comes from Panax stipuleanatus, assembly GCA_020205555.1. NCBI lineage: Eukaryota > Viridiplantae > Streptophyta > Magnoliopsida > Apiales > Araliaceae > Panax > Panax stipuleanatus. Next base: position 97,140,407 of record CM035115.1, read on the forward strand.
TTATGCAGAAACTGTCCCCACGCCGCAGCGCCATTGTTCGCGCCGCAGCTCCACTAGCGCCGCAGCGTCAGCTTGATGCTGATGTTGCCGCGCCACAGAGGCTACAGCGCCGCAGCGGCTACAGCGCCGCAGCGGCTACAGCGCCGCAGCGGCTACAGCGCCGCAGCGGCTACAGCGCCGCAGCGGCTACAGCGCCGCAGCGGCTACAGCGCCAGCTTGCTGCTGTTGTTGCCGCGCTGCAGCGCCGCTGTGCAGGCAAGCCCAGAAATGACTGTCTTGACTATCTGTTTGTCCAGTCCGAGAGCAGTGAAATTATAATTCATACTAAGTAAATGTAACATGATTTATGGAGTCCCTCTTATGCAATATATGTTTCCATAGTTTACTTAACATAAAAAGAGAACCCATGATTTTGAAAACACAAGCGTTGAACATGGACTCTAACATGTTATCTTAGGATTCTAGGTTCTAATTTTTCGAGCATGTTATATGGCTTTGAAATGCATGTCAAACATGTTAACATATGAATCTAGATAGCATGAGCATGTTAGGCCTTATTAGTGAGCTTTACTAATGAGAATACAAGTTTTAAACGTGCACCTTGACATGTTAACTTGAAGTTTAAATTCTAAAGTTTATGAACGTGTTGGATAATACTATTGACTTCATTAACGTCATGCATATATACATACCATGCTAGATGTCATGATTAAAATTTAGCGTAAACAGAGCATGTTTTCAACTAATAATTGTAATAGTTACATGTATGAAATGTGAATACTCATAAGTATGTATATGAATACCTTATGTGTTTTAAAGAGCGAGCATGATAGGCCTTATGAATTCCATGACCTTGAATGGCTTAAAATTATTGAAAGTGTTGACTTAGAATCTATTGCATGTATGATTGGAACGAGGAAAGGTTGTATACACTTAAAAGTATCCTTTAACATGTATATATGCTATATGATATCCTATGTCGTTACTTGAATCCGATTGACGGTTAACTCACAATAATGCTGTAAAGTGCTAGAAAGGTTATGTTTGCTAATTATTGCGATCTTATATGATATGAGAATGTGTTTAAACTCAAAAAGAGGAAGTTAAGGGTAGAAATTATATTCTATATAACTGTGTAGCTAGGTTAAAACTTAGCTTATGTGTTGATCGTATATTCGAAGATAAAATGTGAAGTTTAATTATATGACTAATGAATATCATATATATACGTTACGATAGGAATTCGAAAGTGTTAGCTAGCTTTACGTGAGTAAACTACGCTAAAGCAAGTATCCTAAACCCTAGTATTACTTTATTCAACGGATATCGTAAGCGAGTATGTAAACCTTATCTCTTTGGATACAAGTATCCTATCTTTGTATATTGCGAACTAGTTTCCTACTTAATCGTTTGAATTGAATTAGCATACTTGAACTCTTATTTCGTTAAAGCTATTATTCATGTTGAACTTTGTATTGTTCTTGAATATTGTGAAAGTGTCTATGCCATTTGATTCGGCTAGACTTATATTATTGAAAAGCGACCCAAACTAATTGATTGGTGCGGGATCTTGTATTTGACTGAGAAGAACAACCTTCTTTGAAGGAAATATATAATTGTTGGAGAACCAACGTGCACACTTGAGTATGATTAATTATTATGCATAACGATGGTACTTTAGGCTGATCACCTGTTGTACCTGTTTTTGTTGAATTTTTAGTTTATTACTATTAATTCTAGTAGAAGTTCATAGTCCTTAGCGACTGCTCAGTATTCAGTTATCTTGAAATCTTGAATTGATTTGTTATTGAATCACATTGATATTATTCTGACCTTAGCGACTATTATTGAAAACTGTTGATATTCTTGTTATCCTTGAACTATCAAACTTTGTTATACCCTTTCGAGAATTAAGAATTATATCACTTACCCTTATTGTATATTACTTGCTGAGCAATTTGTGCTCATTCTTGCTTTTCCTAAAACATTTCAGTTAAGGTAGAGCAGGGCGAACCTTCGGGCGTTGATAAGGGCAAGGGCAAGGCTACCAACTAGCTTGTCTCTGTTATGTTTTAAATATTTTAATATTGTATTGAGATGATGTAGTAAGACTGGATTTGATTATGTTTAAGCTTAAGTTAGATTATGTAATAAGTCGTTAATTGATATCATTATGTAATCTATTAAGTATTGTAGGTTGCGAGACTTGGGAGAATAATTATGATAAATCATTGTAAATTATTCTAGAATAGATTTTTTGCTGTGATTGTGTGATATTTAGTTATTATTATTGTGATGTATTACCATGAGCACGTGATGAACCGAATTCGGGAGGCCAAGTGGCGGTCAATGGAATTTGGGGGCGTCACAGTCAACTCTTAAGGACAAAGGCAAGGTGAATAAGTAGCGAAGACTTGTTCAAAGTTATTATGTGGTTTTGTAATAAGACTTAATTTGATTATATGATGTATTATTTTTGCACTTTATGATAATTATTTAAGGTTAGAAACCTGGGAACGTTTTATGACTATGTAATCCTTTTATAAAGAAGATTTTATTATTAAAGGCTGTAATTTATTTTGCATTCCTTTTTTTACGGGAAGTTAGTTATGTTTTATTTAGATAGTGACACCAAATTCCTTGAAAATGAAGTACCCGAATTAGGGGTGTCACAAGTTGGTGTCAAAGCTTTAGGTTATGAACCTTAGGTGGGAAAACCTTAGGTAGTAGCCTTATAGTAGATCGAGAAGATAATGATGATAGTTAAGATAATAAACTACCTTATGTGCTATGTGCTTATGTTTATGTACTCGCGAGTATCAAACAGTATTGAAGAGTAATATTGTGTATTGAAAAGAATCGATCTAAAGGTATCACGTAATAATTAAACTTTAAAATTTTATTGTCAGGATGACGATTGTTGGAGAGTCCAGTCAGGCTAGGGAGGTGGGAGCCCCGAGACATCTATACTGTTTGGGAGCAGTTGGTTCAGAGAGAGACATCTCCACTGATCACTGTAGTGGGTCAGGAGCATGAGTCTGTCTTTGACCAAGATGATGAGGATGAGTCAGAGGAAGAGGAAGAGGATTCAGAAGAGTTTCCACCTAAATCTATTAGCGTTGTGATGTACGAGGAGTTTTATGATAGCAACATTGAGTTGCAGGGTAGAGTCGGGGAGTTGGAGGAGCTGGTGGATGTGCGTCAGACCACCATACAGCAGAAGGATGAGACGATTCAAGATCTGGATGAGAGTATTGGAAACGTGGAGTGAGATCTAGTTCACGTGGGGAGTGAGAGGGATGATGCACTGGCTGAGCTTGAGAAGCTGAAGAGCGACATAAAAGAGGAGTCGACGAAGCGTGATAGAGCGGAGGATGCTTGTATGAAGGCTACTTAATGTGCAGATCGTGTAGAAGACAAGGTTCAAGTGAAGAACACTAAGATGAAGGAGACAGACTATGCTTTTCATTCGGCTATAGATAGGGCCCAGGATCGAGTCTTTTATTACCCAGCTTAGTTCAAGGATTAACCTTTGTATATGGTGGATCGTAGAACAGTGTTTTGGGTCATGGAAGAGAAACGTAGAGAGGCTGTGCGACATCTTAATATGCCTAGATAAAAGAGTAATAAACTATGTGATTATTTATGTATTAAATAAATGTAAGTCCCAGAATTTGTGATAATAATTGGATAAGATGGTGATGTAATCCTGTAACTTTTTTCAGTTCAGGAAAGATGATGTAAATAGCAGAGATGTTATCCTTTCTATGTTTTAAAACTATGAATGAATAAAATACCAAAATTTATTGAAGTGTTATGTGGTTAAGTGTGAATTTATTTAAATGTTTAAGTTTGAACTTAAATATTTAAGAGATGAGTAGGGATCTAATAAGCGTATGCCTTGAAAAAAAGATGCCTCCTAGGAGAAGACGAGCACGTCAACAACAAGAGGGATCTATGAACAATAACAACGAGGAGGCGAATGGCAATCTAGTTCAGCAATTGGTGAATTTACTAATGGGAGCACTTGCAAATCAGCCGTAAGTTCAAGCTGCTTGATTCAAGTGTTGGGTTTGTACGTAACGCATACATGCAACCAAATTACACAATTAAAGGGCGGAAGCGCGAAACATAGGTTTTTAAAATTTTTATACAAACCCATACCATGATCATGCTTTGTGCTCAATTATTAATAATTGAAAAGTAAGGATGAATAAGAATTATACCCTTGTAGAATCTACCTTCCACAAGTACGAATTCTACTCCTTGCTCTCCTTGATCTTCTTGAATTTTCTGTAGTGGCTCCTTCCTTTGATCAACGTTAGCCACCCAAGTGTTTGGCCTCTATAGGTGATCCACCAAGGAAGAGATATAACTCAGGAAGATGGGTGGTTGGCTAAACCCTTTTTCTATTTTCTGTAAAAAATATGTTGTACTCTCTAACTCTTGGAATCACATATATCTTATATCTGATATAAGACTCTCTTATATAGATATTAGGTTAACCCTACTAATCTAATTAGAATTGGGTTTCTTTTATTAAATAATTAAACCCTTTTAATTAATTAAGTTTCCCAACATATTGGGATTAATTAATTAAACTCTTTAATTAATTTGCCTCCTAATTACATTAGGAATGAGTGAGAGTACTTATATTAAATTAATTCCTAAACTCCTTTAGAATTAAAATAATAATAATAATAATAATATTAATAAGACTCCTTTTATTAATTTATATTTAATACTTTTAAAATATTAAATAATAATTATTAAGCTATTTAATTTATTCTATCACCATAGATTAAATCAATCACACTTAATGCATTATTACGATTATGCCATTATCTTCTTAAATAATTCTTCTTCCTTTTATGGTGTGACCCTTTAGGTTCTCCATATTAAACAGGTTGTAAATAAATCAATTAGAACAATTCTAATATTATTTAAATTATTAAACTAATAATCTATTTAAATAAATAATATTTATTCTACAATAGGGATAAGCCTTCCTAGCGATCAACGACTTTCCAGATAATATAGATTTCAACATTAATCACAAAAGAACCTATGAGTTAATAGTTACCGTACAATTCAATCCTTCCACCATACAATGTTCCAATTAAATATAAGACATAGATTTACTATCAAGTCTTATTTTATTTAATTATATGTATTTCGATTAGAAAATGTACAACTCCAACTAATGCAAATTAGAAACTCCTTTCTAATTTCATTCCACCTTGGCCAATGATTCCTGGGTTGTCAATTAACGAATCGCATAGGACATATCTCCTCTTTTACTAGAGGTGGTAGATTCTTTATTGATCATTCATTATCTCCATATGTAACTCATTATACCCTAGCATATCTGTAAGACCCTAACTTTTATGAATAAAAATTTAATTTTCTTTATATATTTATTTAAAATAGTAAGGGGTTGGTTTGATAAATGTGACAAGTTATGGGTGATACGTGTAAATATTTTAAAATAAGCAAGTGATTATAAAATATTCATTGTTGTCGGAAAATATTAGTTTGGTCGTGGAATATTTTTGTTGTCGGGGAATATTCGTACAACGACGGAACTATTTGTGGGCCCCATAACGAAAAATTGTCGGATGAAGAAAACAACAAGAATAAGTTTTCTAAAAATAACGACAAAACTGTTACCGTTAAAACTGTTGAAAAACCCGGTGGTTAAAGAACAGTAATACGCGTTGTTGCACAGTAGCACATGGTATTGCACAGTATTTTAAATTATTAGTTCTTACGTAAGAAGTCACTTACTCAATAATTGTTACAGTAATTACTATTAAATATTTTATATTATTGATTCAATAATTGTCATAGTAACCACTGTATAGTATTTCATATTATCAAATCAATAATTCATATTATTTGAATAAAATTATTAGACAGCATTATTGACAATTTCTAAGAAGTTCTGTCTAGGAAAGGGGTTAGTTAATCTAATTGTGCGCCAGTAAGAAGAAATCTTTATCGGAAAGCCCTCTCTTTTCTAGGAACGACATGGTTGTCATTATTGTGATTCTGTAATATTATTTATGAATAATAATTAATTATTGATAAAATGATAAGTAAATATTTATTTAATTTTGATATAAATGGAGGAATTTTTAGCAAAAGAGACAATTGTTGAAAGTTGATATTTTATCTTCTTCGATAAAATATTTATTCAAATATATTATTATAATATTATATTATAATAGTATAATGTGATAATATAATAGTATAATTTTATAATTTAAATGATAATATTCTTACAATAAATTCATGGTATATGAATAAAGTGAGGTGGAAGAGAGAAACAAAATGGAGTTAATAAATCTTTTAATATATATATATATATATATATATATATATATATATATATATATATATATATGGAAAAGTTGTTCCATTTTGGTGTGCTGAGAGTTTTGTGTCAAAGTGGAGTGCTGCATTAAAAAATCATCCGTGGTTTCATTAGTCAACATTGGTATTCTGGCATTTTCCTATAAATAGGGTGCTTAGTTAGAAATGAAAATCACACCAGAATCAGAAATTTCTTTCTGTATAGTATCAAGCATATTTTTTGTGAGTGTTTAGATATTTTGAGTGTTGATAATAGTGCAAGTTTTTCTCATCGTAATATTCGATATTCCAATCAGATCGAGTATTATACTGAGGTAAGGGATATTATTTTTCTTGTAAATGATATTATTTCTTTCAATATCATTTCACCGAAATATTGGTATGAATTTTATTATGAAATTTTTATCTTTTCATATCGGGTTACTATTCACGTATACGACACTATTCACTTATACGGCACTATTAAAGAATACGGTACTATTCACAAAAAAATTAAATTTTCTTTTCTTTGTCCAAATTGTCTGTTATGGTTTCTATCTTTGATTGGATCCAAGTTTTGAACTTCATTCGTGAATTTTGCTACATAATTGATTATTACGGAGTATTCTTGAACGTGGATAAACTAATTTACGAATTCCTAATCTTTGTCCTCACTGGATTCGTTCCTTATATTATTTTTTATCATCCTCAGTTTTAAATGGTGATACAAATCAATATCTTTGGCCTGTAGTACAAAGATGAATGATTATTTGATGAATATCTTTGGCCTGTAATGCAAAGACGATTACCTGATGAATATCTTTGGCCTATAGTGCAAAGATGGACAGGTGTTGAGATGAACATGACCACTGGTGATACAAATGAATATCTTTGGCCCGTAGTGCAAAGATGCATATTTGATTTGAGATATATATTGGTTGATGTTACAGGGATAAAATATTGATGATGGACTTTTAAATCATAGAAGATAGTAGACATCATTTTCTACTTAACTCTTCTAATGAATTGTTATTTTCGATGCAGTTGTTGATCTAAAACTTGTTGTCTATAATATTTTATCTGATTTGTTGAAGACTAACAATAATTTATTCTTCATTATCTTAGTCATAATATTCTTTACTGGGCTAGTTGAGCCCACCATTTTCTTCTATTGTCCTCTTTAGGAAATGAGAATGTTGTAGGGACTGGTCGGGGGACAGAGTGATGGTCTGAGTTTAGAGCAGTAGTAGTCCTCACTATTTTTATAAAATAGTGTGATAATAATTGTAATGAGGACTTAGTTTGAGTGTTTATATTTTCTACATGTTTGTATTGACACTCACAGTTGTGTGGTCGTATTTTGCACGACCGTATGATATAAAAAATTATATTTGGATTCTGTACTATGTATTTGGCGACTTAGAATGGGTTAAGTATTGAACCTAGTTTGGGGGCGTCACAATACCCTTTTATATACCTTAAAGGGCCTTAAGGAATAAGTCAAATTCTAATTCATTATATACAAGATATTATGATGATCTCAAGTCTAAGGATCACTTGTACTACTATCACATTAGAAATTCCTATTGGCAGGCGAGTAAACTCAATTAGGTATTCCATAGCGAGTCACGTTCAGTGAACTTATTCTCCAATAAGCACCTACATACTTGCTTTAGTGTCCCCACACAAATGATCATGAGATCAATCATCCTCATCTAATGAGCAAGCAATATATGTACCAATTTATTCGAATTTACTAATCCCCTTTTTAGTAATCCCATGATTGGGAACTATTTTAGTTTTAAGATTTCAAAGAATTTAAATCTTATTAGCATGATCAACATCATGATTCTAAAAGCATTGCTTAAAACTATGGGTTATTTATATATTATAAAAATAGCATCATGTAGATAATTAAATGCCTTTAATAAATGAATACTTTTATTAATAAATAAATAAGGTTGTTTACAAAGTATGTGCTTTATCATCATTCATGATTGGCTTGTATGCACACTACTATCATCAAGGAGTTCAAAGCGGTAGGACCGCCGGAATTCAAAGGATCTGTGAATCCGATCAAGGCCTAGATGTGGGTAATGGATATGGAAAAGGTCTTCGATGTGGCCAGGGTTAACAATGACCAAAGACGGCTTTTTTTGCGTTTATGCTGAAGTCGGAAGCTAGCTATTGGTAATAAAGCTCGAGGAGGAGAAGGCATTATAGCATGGGACCGATTCAAGGAGATGTTTTTCGAGATGTATTTTCCAATAAGCTCACAGAACCAAATGGAGGTTTAGTTTTTGGAGCTGAAGCAGGGAACGATGTATGCAGAGTACGCCACAAAGTTCAATGAGCTGGCAAGGTTTGTGACGTACTAGGTCAGCATTGATGAAAGGAAGGCAAGAAGGTTCGAGCATGGATTGAAGCCCTAGTTGTTTAGCAAAGTCTCCATGTTCCAACTAAACACAGTTGCAGCTGTGTTGGAAAAGGCGATCATCGCGGAAAAGTGAAGCGATACCTTGACTAAGTATAATTAAGATAAGAAGAAGAAGAAGAACGAGACTGAGAATAAAGTTGGTGGAAATGGTGCCAACAACCAGAAGAGGAAGTGGAGTGACACTATTTCTGCTGAGAGTCAACAGGGAAGTCAGCAGAAGAGAAGGTTTGAAGCTTGTGCTAATTGTGGGAAGAATCACACTGGAGTGTGCTTGAGAGGTAAGCGGGTATGTTTTAATTGTGTTCAGGAAGGCCACATTGTGCCAAATTATCCTAACCCGAAGAAGGGAGCTTGCTTCACATGTAGGTCAAAGGATCACATGTAGGTCAAAGGATCACATGGGTCAGGATTGCCCTAAAAAGCCAACTGGAGGGTCAAATGGAGGAAGAGGAACCAACAGCGGCAACACTTTGACTATCGCTAGACCACCGCAGACGAGCCAACCCACTGCCAGAATATTCAACATGACCGTGTAGGATGATATGCAGTCAAAGGATGTGGTGTCAGGTATCATTCTGGTTAATAGTATTAATGCTTTTGTATTATTTGATTCGGGTGCTACTTGTTCATTTGTATCCGATGAATTTGCTAAGAATTTAGACTTGCCTAAGGAGGAATTAATTTACCCTTGTCATTTTGAACATAGAGATTGCAAATAGGGAGGTGATTCCTGTTAGGTTTGTACAAAAGAATTGTAGGTTGGTTATTAATGGTCATGAGTTGATGGTAGATTTAATTTCGATAAAACATGGGGAATTCGATTTATATTGGGAATGGATTGGTTGTTCCACCATGGGGCGGTAATTGATTACCAGAGGAAATCTATAAACCTTACGACTCCAACGAAGGTAGTGTTTTATGGCAGCAAGTCGCCTAAACAAGCGAGTTGTCTAACGATTATGCAAGCCAAGAAGTTATTAAAACAAGGTTGTGTAGGGTACTTAGCCTACATAGTGGATACTCGGAAGGAGAGTCCAAATTTGGAAGAGATATTAGTTGTTAAGGAGTTTGTGGATGTGTTTTCGAGCTATTTGCAAGGACTTCGGCAGGATAGAGAGATAGAGTTCGTGATTGACTTAGTGCTGGGGACTGCTCTGATATCGAAAGTCCTGTACAGAATGGATCCGATAGAGATGAAGGAATTGATGGTTCAACTACAGGAATTGCTGGACAAGAAGTATATTTAGCCGAGCGTATCGCCGTAGGGAGCACCGATGTTGTTCGTTTAGAAGAAGGATGGATCAATGCTGCTTTACATCGATTATAGGGAATTGAACAAAGTCACGATTAAGAATAAATATACTTTGCCAAGGATTGATGATTTATTCTATCAGTTGAAGGGAGCAAGGTACTTCTCAAAAATATATTTGAGAAGCAGGTATCATCAGTTGAAGGTAAGGAGAGAGGATGTATCGAAGCTGACATTTAGAACTCGGTATGGGCATTACGAGTTCTTGGTGATGTCATTTAGTCTAACGAATGAACCTGCGGCATTTATGGACCTAATAAATATGGTGTTTAAGCCATTTCTAGATAAGTTCATAGTAGTGTTCATTGATGACATTTTGGTTTATTCCAAAACTAAGAAGTAACACAATGAACATTTGAGGCTGATGTTGGAATCGCTAAGACGGGAGAAGTTGTATGCGAAGTTCTCAAAATGTGAATTTTGGTTAGAACGTGTGCAATTTCTTGGCCACGTGATTAACAAGGATGGGATTTTGGTAGATCTGTCGAAGGTTGAAGCTGTAATAAATTAGGATCAGCCGAAGACACCGTCAGAAGTTAGGAGTTTCTTGGGCTTGGCGGGATACTATAGGCGATTTATTCAGGATTTTTTCAAAATTGCAACTCCGTTGACGAATTTTACTAGGAAAACGGTGAGGTTCGTTTGGACGGAAAAGTGTGAGGAAAGTTTTCAGGAATTAAAGAAGAGGTTGAGTACTGCACCCGTGTTGTCTTTCCTTGGTAGTACAGGAAATTTTGTGGTATTCAGTGATGCGTCACATAAAGGACTAGGCTGTGTGCTGATGCAGAATGACAAAGTCATTGCTTATGCATCATGTCAGCTAAAGGATTATGAGAAAGGGTATCCGATCTATGATTTGGAATTGGCGGCAGTGGTGTTTGCTCTGAAGATATGGAGACACTATCTATATGGAGAGAAGTGTGAGATATATACAGACCATAAGAGTCTAAAGTAAATATTTACACAAAAAGATTTGAATATGCGCTAAAGAAGATGGTTGAAGCTTATCAAGGATTACGATTGCGAGATTTTATACCATCCAGGTAAAAAAAATGTCGTTGTCGATGCCTTAAGCAAAAAATGTCAGGAGAAGTTACTGTTGTTAATTGCCCAGGAGCAGTGGGTAGATGAGATGGCTAAGTTTGAATTGGAAGTTAAATATCCGAAGGAGTAGGATGAAAAACTGTTTCAAGTAATTATTGGTCCAACTTTGGTGGATAAGGTGAAGGAAGCACAACTTCATGATGAAGAGTATGAGAAGATCAGGAAGAGAGTAACTGATGGTGAAGTGGAAAAGTTCAAATTGATACTAACGGATTGCTACGATTTGAAGGGAGAATCAGGGTACCGCCAGTACTAGAAGTCAAAGAAGATATTTTGAGTGAAGCTCATAGTTCAAGATATTCGATTCACCCTGGGAGTACGAAGATGTACTAGGATCTTAGACAACATTTCTGGTGGCCAAATATGAAGAGAGACGTTGTTGAATATGTCGCGAAATGCCTAACATGTCAGAAAATCAAGGTAGAACATCAGAGACCAAGTGGATTATTACAACCGTTGGAGATTCCAGAATGGAAGTGGGAGCTTATCACGATGGATTTCGTGGTTATTCTTCCAACGACTCATAGAGGTTTTGATGCGATATGGGTTATAGTGGATCGACTGACGAAGTCAGCGCATTTCTTACCAATCAAGATTAGATTCAATTTAGATCAGTTGGCGAAGCTATATGTTAAAGAAATTATTTCTAGACACGGTGTTCCGGTGTCAATTGTATCAGACAGAGATCTGCATTTCACGTCAAATTTTGGGAAGCGATTACAGGAATGCTTGGGTACGCAGTTGCGAATGCGTACAGCATATCACCCTCAGGCTGATGGGCAGAGAGAAGGACAATCCAGACTTTAGAAGATATGCTAAGAGCTAATGTTATGGACTTCAAGGGAAGTTGGGATGATCATCTACCGTTGGTGGAATTCGCTCACAACAACAGTTACCATGCAAGTATTGGCATGCCGCCTTATGAAGCATTGTACGGCAGAAAATATAGGACTCCATTATGCTGGGATGAGGTTGGTGAGCGACAACTATTAGGACTAGAATTGGTACAACAAACTGCTGAGATTGTCAAGCTGATCAGGGCGAGGTTGGTAGCTGCTCAGGACAGACAGAAGAAATATGTTGATTATCATCATCAGAATCGGGAGTTTGAAGTGGGAAGCTTTGTGTTTCTGAAAGTATCTCCCTGGAAGGGGAAGATTCTATTTGGCAAGAAGGGGAAACTGAGTCCCAGATTTATTGGACCCTTTGAGATATTGCGAAGGGTTGGGGAAGTAGCTTATGAGGTGGCATTACCTCCGGAATTACACCATATTCATAATATTTTCCATATTTTGGTGTTGCGACCGTACAAACATGATTACAAATATGTTATAGAGTATGAACCATTGCTATTTGATAAAAACTTAACATATAAAGAAGTTCATGTTTAGATAGTTGACAGAAAGAGCAACTACTTAGAAATAAAGTGATACCTTCTGTTAAGGTAATCTAGAGGAACCACAATGATGAGGAAGCTACGTGGGAACTCGAAGATGTTATGATGAAAACCTATCCTCAGTTATTTGCTTAATTTCTTGTATAACAATTCTAGGGATAAAATCTTTTTAAGGGGGGAAGAATGTGACGAATGAGTTTATTGAGTCGTGATTCTGGGAACAAAATTCTTTTAAGGAAGGAAGGTTGTAACAAACGAGATTTTTATATTTTAATTGTAAATATTTATTGAATTAAATAAATATTTTAGTTAATTTATTTATTGAGTTGAATAAATAATTGACGTGGTTATGAGGTGGAGTAACTTAATTAAGTGGAGTATATTAATTAAATGGATGTTTAATAATGTTGTGGTGAAGTTTTAATTTAATTAAGATAATTAAAAATAGATGAACTATTATGTGATAATTTGGTAGTAATGATTTAATGAATTGATGAATAATTATAGTAATGCCTAATTTAATTTAAATAATTAAATTAGAGATTTACTAATTTGTTACATAAAATTATGATAAATAAATTATAATTGTGTAACAATTTGATTTATGTGGCAATTTTAATTAATGAGTTATTACTAACTTTAATTTAATTGAATTTGAATATTGAAATTTAATTGAATAAAGTGTGACATTTAAATTATATAGTAAATGGGTTATTAAAATAAATTAAAAGGAGTTTTAGTTTAGTTTTACCAAACAAGCCTTAAGACTTTTAAAATTCTATTTTTAATCCAGTTTTGTCAAACAAGCCTTAGTGGCTTTCGATTTTAAAAAATAAAGTAATTGATATATTTAATAAGGAGATTAAGTTAGTCAGTTATTATATTATGTATTAAATGTATTATATCAGTTTTTATATTACGTAAAGTAAGAAGAAGAGAAGAACAGAGTTAGAATATCAGAGACAGAAGAGAGAAGGAAGAAAAGAAGAAAGAGAGAATTCTCTGTGGAAACAAGAAGAGAAATTCATCATCTTTTTCTAAAGCTAACAAGAAATGAAATGTAGTAATCTAACTTTAAGATTGTTAATTTATGTTTTCATTGTTCTTCATAAAAGTATATTTTTTTTACTTCTTTGTGTTTGAGTTTTTCATGATAATTTGTGAGAATATGATTTGTATATGTTAAATTATATATATAAACTGTTATATATGATTTTTATGAGTATTTAAGTTATTTAATTCATGTAAATATGATGAACATGAAGAAATCATGTTTATAGAAATTTACAATGAAGTATTTTAAAAAATGGCTTACTTGATATAAAAATGGATGTCTAATTCATGCTATTTTATGTAAATTGATTATAGATTGTGATAGTATGTTAAGAAATGAAAACAATATGATTTAAACAAAGTGATTTGGTTTAAAAACAAAGTCACAATGTTTATTTTTGTCAAGAACGCTTAACAATGGAATTTGTTTAAAAACATAGAATTAAAAGGTTTTAAATTGGTTGTTATGATGTTTATACGTGAAAATCATGTTAGAAGCTTTAGTTTATGTTTTCTGTAAAGTTTTGTATGAATTATGTGAGTTAAAATTTTTGTTTGAGCAAAGTTAATAAGCCAACTTGACTTTTCCTGTGATTTTCGCGAGGCTGTCTGCGTCTCACTGTGTCGTGGCACCGCAGCGCCTGTACTGTGAGTAAACAGAGCGCTGCAGCACCACAGCAGAGTTGGGTGACGTGGCATGGTGCCGCAGCGCCAGTTCTGTGTGTTAACTGGAGCGCTGAAGTACCGAGACCGGACTGTAGATCCCTTATGACGTGGTACAGTGCTGCCGCGCAGACTGCAGTTCATTATGTGGTGCTGCAACGCCACTTATTTAGTGTAGCCAGAAATTTCTATTTAAGTGTATAATTATTTGAGAATGTTAATTTAATGATAATAAAAGCATGTTAATGAAATTATACGTTAACTAAACAGTATGTAATCATATGTGTAATATGAGATTGATGATTTTAGATTATAACTTGATTAATTAATAATAAATTTAAGTTTAACATGGAAGTATGGTTTGAGCATGTTATGAACTAACTAATGATTAAACCTAATGACTAAGAGTTGTGAGTCAACTTGGATTGGTTAACTAATGATGTGACTTAGCTATGTGATAACTAATTCGTGTTGCTATTGTTAATAACATGTACGTAGGATAATTGTGGAACGAGTTATTATTTGCTAGCTTACGCACGAGGCAAGTTTCTTAACTCTGCTTTTTAATTATGCAAGTTCCTAATCTTTACTTTTACATTACGCAAGTTTCTATTCCTGACTTGTTATTGATTCCGTAAGTTCTTTAATTCCATATTGTACAAGTATCTTATTTATTTTTCTTTTTGAAAATAATGTAACCTTGGCTCAATTATTAAAGCAGGGTTTTATTGTATCTTTCAAATGCTTTAAGTTTTCTTCTAAAGCATAACTTTTGAGTATGATGTCTATTATTTGTGACTCATAATTATTCCATAACTCTTTTGTTATCAAACTCTTAAGTTATTGTAAGTTTGATTCAACTACTCCTTAGTTATTGATAGTTGAACTCTAAATTACTTGTTGAGCTAATCCAAACCAAACTTACTTTGGTGTGGACTCATTAATTAAAGCTGAGATGAACAACCCTATTATAAGGGATTACCATGCGAAAGCGTTAAGATGTTTGTGCACAATACATGATACGAATGGCTGATTCCCCTAAGTACGATATAGATGGTTCATATAGTCTAACGACTGTTAAAGGTTTAAGTAGAAATATTTATAACATGGGACATAGTTCAAGATCTTGTGACCCTCAGATGAATTCTAAATCTTGTATTCAATTCTTGATTATCGACGATATAGAATGTTATTCAATTCACTTGAACTTATTCAGTGACATGCTATCATTATTGATTGTTATTTCAAGTGAGCTTTTGTTTGCTCACTCTTGCATATATAACCATTGCAGCGAAAGTTGAGAAGGTTGACGAGCCGTCAACTAGTAAGGGCAAAGGCAAGATGAACAAGTAGTGAAGACTTGTTCAAAGTTATTATGTGGTTTTGTAATAAGACTTAATTTGATTATATGATGTATTATTTCCGCACTTTATGAAGATTGTTTAAGGTTAGAAACATAAGAACGTTTTATGACTATATAGTCCTTTTAGAAGGAAGATTTTATTATTAAAGGTTGTAATTTATTTTGCATTCCATTATTTAGGGAAAGTTAGTTATGTTTTATTTAGATAGTAACACCAAATTCCGTGGAAATGAAGTACTCGGATTAAGGGTTGTCATATAAACACTTGGGTGGCTAACGTTGATTAAAGGAAGGAATCTAACCCGCTAAATTCAAGGACATCAAGAAAGGATTTGGAGTTGAACTCGTACATGAGGAAGCTGGAATCTTCAAGGGTATAAATCTTATTCTTAATCTATTTTATTTAATTAATAAATGTGCATAAAGGATGATCCGGGTATATGGTTTGTAAAATTTTAAAACTCTGATTTACCATGCTTCTGCTATTTTAATGCAATTTGATTGCGCCATGAATTCTTACAAACCTAACAGTGGCATCAGAGCCAAACCTTTATGTGAGTTATTAATTGTTCAGATTTGATATGTATATTGATTTGTGTTTGGAACAATTTATTAGGCATAATTTGTTGTATAGAATCATATTTTTTGGAAGAAAGGATCAAAAATCGCGATTTGCAAGAAAATAAAAAATCCAAAAAAACGCCGCAGCACAGGACGACCAGTGGCGGCGCGGGGCGCGCCGGTCTAACAGAATTTCTGATTTTAATTTTTGTGCAATTTTTCAAAATTAAAATAAAGGAGTTTATTTTATTTGAAATTGAATTAAAATAAGATGTTTATTTTAATTAGAATTTAATTTCATGCTAACTAATTAGAGTTGGAATTGGATTCCATGATAATTAATTGGAGTTGAAATTGAATTCCTTGTTTCCTAAAATAAATGAGTTTATTTGTGATTAGAAAAGGGAATTTCATGTTTCCTTAAACAAAGGAGTTTATTTAGATACAAAATAGGATTTCATATTAATCAAAATAAAGGAGTTTATTTTAATAAGAAATTGGATTCCATATATTTTGTTAATCCCAAAAATGTTTTTAAAAAATAAAATAAAGGAGTTTATTTTTGTAATAACCAAGAATTTTTGTGCTACATTGTAAATAAATATATTAACTAATCTGTGATATATTATGGATGACTAGGTGATTAAGTGATTATGTAAATAGTATGATATGTGTACTTAAAGGAAGTCTCACTAATGATTGAAATAAGTTGGTGGACTAACCTAAGTATTTTAAGAATTCAAGAAATTAATTTAAGATGTTAAACCCTAATTACATACTCAATATACTTGAATATAACAAGTCTAATTGGGTTATATAAATGAAATAACATTATTGATTGATAAGAATATGTAAATATCAATAGTGATGAGCATTAACTTAAGAGATAATAAATTTAATGGACTAAGAGGTATAAGTAATTTAAACAAGCCCAATTAATTAGTTCAGCATTGGACTTGTGGATAATTTGGTCTAAGAGTAACTAAACTGTTAAACTGGCTCAATATTAGATGTATAGGGCAAGTATATTAGTAGCCCAATTAATTATTATGGGAGACCCAAGCCCATTAGTAGGCCCAAATTAATTATTACAGGCCCAAGAGATGTTAATTAAATAGCCCAATCTAGGCCCACTTGTGGAGGGGTATTTTGGTCATTTCATAAAGTAAATAAGGAATAAAAAGAAAATAAAAAAATGGAAAGGATAATAAGGCCAGTGGCCGGATTTGTAAGGAAAGGAAGAAAGGGGGTGAATGTAATTAATACACCACTTTAGTTGTTAACCTACTACGCTAGGTGTCATCCTCTTATTCGCCTACTGCTTTTATCTAATCTTGCAAGTAAACTAAGATGATAAGCAAGAGAGAGGAAGCAAGATTGTGTGGGAGATTTGTAGATAGATATACAATGTATATCTATACATATTTATTAAATACTTAAACATTTTCATATTTAGTAAAAACACTTTTACTAAGTTTATTTCTTACTTCCAAGATTAGCTAACAAACCAAAAGTAGAGAGAGAGTAGAGAGAGAAAGGCTCGGGTAAGGAAGAAGAAAAGGGGGAGAAGGACTTTGAGCTTATGCATCCAAAGTTCATTAACTTCTTTGGTAAAACAAGAAGAGTAGCTATAAGAACAAGGTGAAACATCTAAACTAACATCTTCCTTTTGTTATAATTTGTTTTTTTAAAGTAATAAAGGGTTAATGTTCTAAAAGTTCATAACCTTAGATGTATATGTTTTTTATGATTTCATGTTTAAATCTAACCTATTTAAGTGTTAGAGAGATGTTAAACAACTTGTTTGTTGATATGTGTTTATGTTAAAAAGTTTGGTAAAATACATGAAAAAGAGTTTTTCCATAAATATTGATTTTAAAGGTGTGATCTATGTTTTTCATTTCGAAACCTACAAATAGTTTTTGTGGTTTTCTTTCTTGGTATGATAGATCTATGAGTTAAGGACAAAACCCTTTTGGAATCACTCAAAAATGTTTTAAAATGAGGGAGATATGAATTTTGTAGCAAAACACCCTAAATGTTGAAACCCTTGCAAGATCAGTCCACTTCCGGTTCAATTTCAGTAACCAAAACTGGTCCAAATTTGATGTTTGATAACTGAAAACTGTAGTTTGGGAAGATACGAATCCAACGAGTCTGATTGGGTCTCAATCAGAGTTGTAGATTTCGTTCTATGAAGGTATTAGTAAAGGACCCCAAAACTAAAAATAAAATCAAAAAGTTAGAAATTTTAAAGAATATTGACCGGTTCAGT
The DNA here is from genome assembly GCA_020205555.1 of Panax stipuleanatus. Classification (NCBI taxonomy): domain Eukaryota; kingdom Viridiplantae; phylum Streptophyta; class Magnoliopsida; order Apiales; family Araliaceae; genus Panax; species Panax stipuleanatus. The sequence continues at coordinate 97,158,922 of CM035115.1, forward strand.
TTTTCGGTGAACCGGCGGAACTTTCCGGCGGCCGGTTCACCACTTTTTCGGCCGATTCTTGGGGTGGGTCTTGGACAGATTTTTTTTTAAAATTATGAAGAACATTAAGATATTTTATTCAGAATGTTTCGGGACAGTTATGTAATTATTAAGTAATTAATGGTTTGAACTCATTTAAATCATTTAAAACTTACTAATTAATAATTATTAATACTAATAAATAATTATTAAACTAATGACATATTATGTAAGTATGATTAATTATTTAATTAACATTAAGTAATAAATGAATGAAAATTAGTGTTATTAAGCTAACTATTTGTTATTTAATTAAGATTTAATAATAAATAGAAATAAAAAATTTATTAATTATTATTTAATTAATATTAAATAATGATTAAAGAATGTTTAAAGTAAATAAATAAATTATTTATTATTTATGTGAGAATAAGTAATAAATAATTATAATTACTTACTCACTTGTTAGTTATGTAATATAAAGTCAATAAATTAATTATTTATTATTTAATATAGAGCCATGAGTTGGTTGTTTGTTAATTGTTGATCTAAACTGTTCAATTTGTTCATTTTTGAAAATCAAAAATTTTTCTTTCTTCTTTGTTCCTAAGTCACCTAGCTCTTACTGTAGAACACCGTGTTCGCCCCGGTCTTTTTGCCCTTTGTAAGTCTCAGAGTGGAGCAGTGTCGGGTGTCTGACCTAGAACATAGGTATGCGTCTGCTTAAGGCAAGAAGGGTATGTATGACAGAACTTTGAAGCACTAAAGATTTTAATTTTTAAAATGAGTAGATTGTTCAGATCTAGTTCTTCAGTTAGCAATCGGTCAACTTTACCTCCTATTCCAGATATAGTTAATCAAGAAGAATTTACTAGTTCCTCAGTTCCTTCAGTCACTTCCAGAAGAGACAATGAAGCACTAAGTAATCTTTCTATGCCAGACGTTAAAATGAAAGGTATTTTAAACCAAGGTCAAACTAGTCATCCTTGTTACACTGCTAATAATATTGTAGAGGAATATCAAGATCTTTCACCTACATCCTCATTAGGACCTACTCCTTCAGATTTTGAAGTTTCTATTAATCCTCAGTTAAGGGTTCTTACTAAAGAATTTAAATTAGATTGGAATAATCTGGTGGAAGATTTTAATTCCAAATCTAATAAAGAAAAAAGACATGCTTTTCGTAACAAATACGATAAACATGACAGAGATAAAATTGTTAATAGATGGAAAAGATTTATTAATAATGAAAAAATAAACATTACTTTTTATGATTGGTATGATAAATATCATTGTCATTGTAATGTTTTAACCAAAAGTCAGTGGACTAAAGAAAATAAGACTAGAGTTCTAGCTAGTTATCCTCCTTTAGAAACTGTTCTTTTGACAATTAAAAATACTTCAGTTGTTGCCAGTCTATTCAAAGTTGCTGATGGCAAGACTGACGAAAAGAAAATTATTGAACAAAATAATTTCACTAATCAGTATTTAGAAACAATAGGAAAATAGTTAGACAAGATTGAAGAAAAATTTGATCAAACTGTTGTTAAAAATCTTGATAAAAAGATAGATAAACCTTTATTAAGTCTCCCTGAAAACAGAGATAGTTTGGGATTGCCTAATAAAGATTATGATTTGGTTAAATCTATTGATAAATTATTTAAAAAATTGAGTTCTGGAGAATCTAGTGGTACTATTGCTATTATAGATCAGATTGAAGAATCTGAAGATGAAAGCATTAGTCAATCAGATAATATATCTGAAATAGTTTTAATTCCAGATCTTAACGATCAGTTAAATAAGTTAACTTTTAATAATACTAGTATAACAAAAAATTGATATTCTAGACCCACTCCTCCAGATCTTCAGTTTGAAGAGAAGAATCTAGACAATCAATTTTTTGTTTCTTCTAATAAAATTTACGAATGGAATATTGATGGATTTAGTGAACATCAAATTCTCACTAAGATGAATCACATGTCCATGGTCGCTAATAGTTATATTACAGCATTCAGTAGTTTAACACAACCTGAAATTGTTAAAATATTAACTAATGGATTTACAGGTGTCCTTCGTTCTTGGTGGGAGAAACACTTTGATGAAGATGCAAGGCACTCTATAATTCATGCGCGCTAGCTGGATGATGATGGCCAACCAATCTTCAGAGAAGATATTGATTTTGGCAATCCTGATGGAGTTAACACATTAATATTTACCATAATAATTTTTTTTATAGGAACTCCTAGTAATATTACAAAACGAATTCATGATCAGTTAAGTAATCTCACTTGTCCCACTCTAAGTGATTTTAGATGGTACAAAGATGTTTTTATTTCTCGTGTCATGATGAGGAGTGATAGTAACAAGCCTTTTTGGAAAGAAAAGTTTGTTAATGGCATTCCTAATTTGTTTGCACAAAAAGTTAGAGAAGAGCTCAGTAAAACTTTAGGATATATTGATTATGATAACCTAACTTATGGTGATATAATCAGTTATATTCAAAAGATTGGATTAAAAATGTGTATTGATTATAAACTTGCTAAACAAGCTAGTAAAGATAAAAACAAAGCTAAATATGAGCTTGGAACTTTTTGCGAATAATATGGTTTACCTCCTGTTGCTTCCTCTAGAAGAAAGCATCGGAAAAACCATATTAAAAAACGCAAAAGTAGTAAGCATCATAAGAAAAGATCAGGTCAGTCTAAAAACCAAGATAATTATTATGAGAAACCTAAATCAAAAAGAAAAACTCATAATAAAAAATCTTCTCACAAATCAAAATCTTATAATAAAAGTAAAATTACTTGCCATAATTGTGGTAAGAAAGGTCATTACAAAAATGAATGTAAGATTAAACAGAAATTAAGCCAGCTAAACATTTCTGCTGAAGAAACAGATAAGCTTTTAGAGTTAATAAGAATAGAGAATGACGTTGACAGTAACGATTATTCTGATATTCCTTATTCCTCTAATGGCGATGAAGATAATCAAACTGAAAGTGACGAAAATGAAGTCACCTTGTGTACAGATAATTGTAGATCTGATTGTTGCAATAAAACTATTAATGTACTTAACAAAGATGATGAAGAAAGCTCTTTGATCATTGATTTAATTAGTAAAATTAAAGATCCCAAGTTAAAAATACAATACATGAAGCAGTTAAAAGACTTGTTAACTAAAAATAATTTCGGGAAAAATATGGTCATTAAAGGAAAAGAAAAACATATTATCAGTCTTAATAAAACATTAGAAAGATTTAAGACTCCTGATAGAGAAATCACCCTACCCGAATTAAATCAAGAAGTTAATAAACTTAAAAAGGAAATTTTAGGCCTTAAAACTAAAATTTCTAATTTAAGAAAAGAAATGACCAATCTTGCAGCTAAAGAGTCAGACCTTCACATTTCTGAGTCTTTAGAGAATGATGAAGAAGCTGAATCTTCTAAAGCTAAAGATGATGAGTCAATTCTTATGGTTCAAGGTAATTCATTAAAAAGATTAAAAGACATTACCATTCAAAAATGGTATATTATTGTTAAGCTAGTCATTGATAAAACCTTTTCAATTGAGCTTCCTGCGTTAGTTGATACTGGTGCAGATCTTAATTGTATTCAAGAAGGTTTAATCCCTACTAAGTTTTATAAGAAAACTAGTGAGAGATTAAACTCTGTTAATGGTAGCAAAATGGAAATAAAATATAAACTTCCTAAAGTTCATATTTGTCAAGATAATATGTGTTTTAAAACTACTTTTGTTTTAATTCGCAACTTGACGGATAAGATTATTTTAGGCCTTCCGTTTATATATTTATTGTATCCATTCACTACCAGTAATAATGGTTTAACCACTGAACATTTGGGTCAAAAGGTAGTGTTTAAATTCATTACTCAGCCCAAAGAGAGAGATTTGAAATTCATTCAAGATGAATCTATTTTAAAATCTTTAAACTTGTTAAATTATAAAACAACTCACTTAAAGTTTTTAAAAAGAAGAAATTAGATACAAACATGTTGAAGAACTTCTTTTTAGTAAAAAGGATCAAGAAAAAATAGAAGAACTTAAGAGATTTATGAATAAAAACATTTGTGCTGATTCTCCCAATGCTTTTTTGGCACAGAAGAAAGAATGTTGTAAGGTAACCTTATGCTAAAGAATTTAAAGAACACTTAATTCCTACGAAGGCTCGACCTATACAAATGAATCATCTACAAATGGAGCTCTGTAAGCAAGAGATCAATAATTTGCTTGCAAAAGGTTTAATTAAACATAGTAAATCACCTTGGTCTTGTCCAACTTTTTATGTAAATAATGAAGCTGAAAAAGAGAGAGGAGTCCCCAGATTAGTTATTAATTACAAGCCTCTAAACAAGGTCCTAGAATGGATTAGGTACCCGTTGCCTAACAAAGAAGACCTTTTTAGTAGACTTAGTAATGCAACTATTTTTAGTAAATTTGACCTTAAGTCAGGATTTTGGCAGATAAGTATTCATCCCACTGATAGATACAAAACTGCATTCACAACTCCTTTTGGTCATTACGAATGGATTGTTCAACCATTTGGTCTTAAGAATGGTCCTAGTGAATTTCAGAATATTCTTAATGATATTTTGAATCCGTTTAGTTATTTCATCATTGTTTACATTGATGATATTCTCATTTTCTCCAAGTCAATTGAAGAACACCACAAACATTTGAATTTATTCTTCAAAACTATCAAAGTCAATGGTTTGGTTCTTTCCCCTACTAAATGTAGTCTTTTTCAGACTAGAGTCAAATTTCTTGGTCATGATATTAATCATGGTCTCATTTGACCCATTCAGCGAGTCATTCAGTTTGAAGACAAATTCCCTGATAAAATCATAGATAAAACTCAACTTCAGCGATTTTTAGGATCTCTGAATTATGTTGGTAAGTTCTATCAAAATCTTAGAAAAATTTGTAAACCTCTGTTTCATCGTTTACAAAAGAATCCCCCTCCTTGGACTGATGAACATACATCCATCGTCCAACAAGTTAAAAAATATGTTAAGGTATTGCCCTGCCTTGGCATCTCCAATGAATCTGCATTTAAAATTGTTGAAATCGATGCTTCTGAAATTGGATTCAGAGGTATTCTGAAGAAGAAATTAACTCCTGCTTCTTCTGAGCAAATTATTCGGTTTCATTCAGGTGCATGGAATCAGATTCAAAGTAATTATAGCACAATTAAAAAAGAAATTTTAGCTTTAGTTCTATGCATTAGTAAATTTCAAAATAATTTATTAAATCAAAGATTTTTGATTAGAATTGATTGCAAATCTGCCAAATATATTTTGGAAAAGGATGTTAAAAATATAGCTGCTAAGCATATTTTTGCTAGATGGCAATCTATACTTAGTATTTTTGATTTTGATATTGAATATAGCAAAGGTAGTCAAAATTCAGTTCCTAATTTTCTCACTCGAGAGTTCATTAATTCAGGTACTCCAGAAAAATGAGCGTGAGAGGTGGAAACACTGTAGTTAGGCCCCCTCCAGGCCCAAGTCAAAGGCCCAAAGGAGCCTTAATTCCTCATCTAGTAAGCCCAGTCCCAGCAGTAGATGTAGCCAATAGGTATCATCTACTTGGTACTGTTTCAAAGCCCTATAACACGATTTTGGCCCAGTCACCAAAGTCATTAGATCCATTTGCTTCGTCTTCTTCTTCTAGTAACCCTAATCCAGTTCAATTGCATTCACAGTATATTCCTAATTACACAGCCAATCTGTTTCATATTGAACCTCATATAAAACCTATTGATGATCCAGTCAAATTGGCTTCCCAGTTCTTCCCTGCTGGATGACATTTTCTTTCTCTTGCTCCTTATAAATCCCTTGCGTATTATAAGGAAATTCTTCTTCAGACTCAGTCAATTCTTATCAAGCCTATCTATGATAGGAATGATAATTCCAAAGTTATTTATCATTCACTTTATATTAAACAGATTATTTCAATGACTGATTGGGGTAATCATCCTTCTGATCTCAAATAATTAGATAATGTTGATAGTTAATTATGCTATTATGATTATACTGAAGCCTGGAATAAAATCTTTTTATTCCAAAATCTTTCTTTTAGTCATTCGTGGTTTATTCAATTCGATCACAAATTTAAGAGTCAGCTTCCCCTCTGGTTTACTATTTGGTGGACAAGGTTTGGACCTTCTTTTGATATCTTTCCCCAAGAGCTTAAACCCCTAGTTAGTCATTTCAGTTGTAGAAGTCCATACAATCAAAAATTTAATTGTCTTCCTATTCTTCTACAATTCGTCAGTAAATATAAAATTTCTTGGATACTTAAATGGCAATATGGTCTTCTGACCCCTGTTGTTGAATCCATCTTCCAGTCAGCAAGCGGTCAATCTACTGCCGCTTCTCATCATAGTCAGTTAACTTATGTTACTCGAAATTTTTCTATTAAATGGTGGGATAAATTTGATATTTATCGTATCATAGGTCAAGTCGAGAAAGAATTTTCAGTTAACCCTGTTCCTATTAAATCGGTTTCTCTTAAAGAATCATCAAGTAAATCTAAAAAATCTTCCCAGTCAAGATTAAATTTTTCGGATATTAACAAATGTTCAAGTGCAGAGTTAAAAATGCTTGCTCAAATTATTCAAAACAGGGTTGATCAGCTTCATGAAGAAATTGCAGCTTCTGAAAGCTCATCATCTTCGTCAAGTTCCAGTAATAAGGCAAGTAGCGCTGAGGATCCATACGGTAACATCGGTCTTCAAGATGCTCAAGATCCTTTTACATAGATACTCAAGATCCTTTTGCATAGGATGCCTTCCAACTTGCCTGTCTCTCTCAGCACAGGCCCATAGTCACATGCAGATGTTTATGCTTTTTCACGAAAAGCAGAAGTCTAGTCAAAAGTAGCCGAAAGTTATACATGAGTCATTTGTAGTTTTGTGGAGTCATATATCCACTGTCGGTCATTTGGTCATTTAGTCAAAAGTTGTATCTTCTTTTTCATTTAACGCGTCTGTATCGTGTCCAGTTATCATTTACTTTTGTAAAAGCATTATTGTTCAGCAATAGTTAAAATTGTCTGTAATCATTTGAGTCTGTAATAGTTTCGATTCCTTGTTCTATAAAAGGAAATCGAAGTCATTAGTTAGAAGCAGGATTAGAAATCCAATAAAGTGTTTTAGAAAGACTCAGATTCCTATCTGATAAATCTTTAAACCTCTTATGCTTCTTCTTAGTAACCAATGTTAGGAATTCTATAATCGAGTCAAACTTGTAAGTTTTTATTTCGAGTAATTTGTTTGTAAATATTTTATGATTTCAATAAATAATTTTTAGTAAACTGCTGTAATACTACTGTTATCATTTCTTATAGTTATTGCTATAGTTGTGATTCAGATTGCATGCGCCATCCATCTTCTTATGCTTCCGCCCTCCTGGTATCAAAGCTGCTAAGCATATTTTTGCTAGATGGCAATGAGTTGGTTACGAAAAGCATGTTTATGCTTCCGCCCTCCTTTAATTAAATAATAAATAAGAATAAATATTAATTACTTATTTATTATTTAATTAATACTGAATAATAAATAAAGATAAATGTTAATTAATTAATTATTATTTAATTAATATTAAATAATAAATAAAGATAAATGTTAATTAATTATTATTTAATTAAAGTTAAATAATAATTAAAGACTCGTAAAGTTAAGTAGATTAAGTATTTATTATTTAATTAATAATAAATAAGTAGAAATATTATTTGATAAGTAGGTTTTATACCTACTTATTGGCTATCTACTTGCTAGAATTATGGATTAATCCCAAGTGTTTTAGCGTCTTTTTATGCTTTTTATCTTTGTTTTATAGGTTGCATTAAGGAAACTCTAATGGCAAGCAATGGCATAGAAAGGGCTTGGAAATGGCATGATGGCAAGATGGTGGATTGAAGGTGGAGCTGGCATGTGAAGATGGAGCATAGCATGTGGAATTGTTGTGTCAAGTGAAGGTGTAAGAACTAAGGCAACAAGCAAAGGGGCTAACAGAATACACCAGCACAAGAAGTGCAGCAGAATGCAAAAAATTAGCATTGCGCGGCCGCACCGGTATGAAGGGAAAAAGTGGCGCGCCCGCTCCAGGAGGAAACCAGTTTGGATATCAGCGCGCCCGCACCCCAAAAGGCTTACGGGGCCGCGCGTCCGCACCAGTCAAGACTGATTAATTTTGACTTTTCACGTAAAAATCTGCTGTAGCGTATTTTCCATATAAGGGTGATTTTGCAAGTTACAAGATGAAGTTTGAATCGTTTTATTTTCCATTCTAGGTTTTTGAAGGGCTAAAAAGAGTTCTTAGCTATAGTTTACCATTTTAGCTTCTCTCTTTACTCTTAGTAGATTTTAATTACTTAGGGTTTTGAATTGGATTTGATTGTGATTTTGAACTTGGATTTGAAGGTTTAACTTGAAGGCTGAGTTATCAGATTTGCAATTGTTTACTCTTTTAATTCTCTTTGCTTTCATATTTGCTTTCAATGTTTGGCCAAAATCCCATAATGGTTTTTGATTCAGAGATGAACTAATCACCATTATGGGATTCTAATGGAGCTTATTGTTTAGTTCAGATCTATATATCTCTTTGTTATGTGTGATTGATTATGTATGGATTGCCTAGCATGGTTATATTTATTGTTTAGATGCTTGATCACCATCTACCTTATTAAATTAGTATGGAATTGAAAGAGGAAGTACTAATTCAGATTTGGCCATGCTAGTATATGTTCATGAAATTTGCATGTGATAGATTTTGTGATTCGTAATCCGGATAGACATATACTGGCTTACCATGTGTACTCAATTGAGACCTTGTGCTTAAATAAACATTACTTGTAAGTCACATAGACATATAGTGAGTTAGGTAATATTGATGTTCACATGAATTCTATCTCTTTTGTGGATTTTATGTGATATGGACTTGGTATATCGAAAGATATCCATTTCTCACCTTCGTGCTCTCGACTAGCAATTTGAATTAATCAATTAGGCTTAACAAAAGGTGTATGATCTGAATGATGCATTAAGTGAAATTAGGATCCCATATCTTCCCAATTTAAATCAATCGTTTGTAAATTAGTTAATTTTAGTTGATAATCATTTTAGTCATTAATTCACATTTTATTTACTCGTTTAAGCAGCCAAAAATAGCTATAAAGTTGTTGCATGATAGATTAGAAGTAATTGCTTTTCTCCGTGGGAACGATGTTTACATATCATATATTACTTGTTGACAGTGTATACTTGCACGTGTTTGTGTCTGTTTTGTTAACACCGAAACAAGCCAACAAATTTTTGGCGCCGTTGTCGGGGATAAGTTGTTATTTTTATTACTATTGACATTAATTTTATGTTAAATTTGTCTGACTTGAACAATTCACACCTTATCTCATTTCTATTTTATTTTTATTTGTGTTTCAGGAACTTGTGGTTAGTATATGCACACCCGATCTACAAATTTTGTGTTGGTACCTAGACAAGATAATATCAATGGGAAAGCTTGGACAGCGGATACGCGTACTACTAACACCCAAGAAGACACTGAAATACCGGTATAAATGGCAGCCGAGGAACATAGAGCGTTGAGAGACTACTCTATGCCAAAAATCAATGAGCTTCAGTCGAGTATTGTCCAGCCAGCGATAGCAGAAAACACCTTTAAAATTAAACCAGGGACGATTCAGATGGTTCAAAACACAGTCCATTGGGGGTTCACCTAATGATGATCCGAACGAACACCTTCTGAGCTTTATTAAAATTTGCGACACATTCAAGTACAATAATGTGTCGGATGATGCGGTGAAGCTTCAGCTCTTCCCATTTACTTTGAGGGATAAAGCAAGGAGTTGGCATCATTCACTACCATCAGGTTCAATTACTACGTGGGGGGACTGCGCACAAAAGTTTCTAGCAAAATTCTTTCTGATGACTAAAACAACAAAGATGAGGAGTGCTCTATCTCAGTTTGAGCAACAACAAGGAGAATAACTGTATGAGGCTTGAGAAAGGTATAAAGAGATGCTAAGAAAGTGTCCTCACCACAGGATGCCAGATTGGATGGTAATCAATACTTTTTACAATGGTTTGGGATGGCAGTCGAGGTCGTGTATTGATGTCGCCGCAGAAGGTGCTTTATGGGCAAAGAGCTTTGCGGAAGCTTATGCATTGATTGAGACCATGACGGCAAATGACATTCAGAATCCGACAGCTAGAATGCCTCAACAAAAGGTTGCTGGGGTATTTGATGTGGATGTCATCACGACATTATTAGCTCAAATGGCGGCGATGTCGAAGAAAACTGACTTTGTGGTTAAGAACAAAGTTAATCAGGTTGCCTTCGTCTGTGAGTTATGTGCGGGATCACACCCGACAGAACAATGTGCTATCACTGCAGAGTCGGTTCAATTCGTTAGCAACTACCAAAAGCCACAAAATTAATTTCAGAACTCGTACCATCCGAGCAACAGAAATCATCCAAATTTCAGCTGGAGTAATAATCAAAGTGCTTAACAACACCAACCTCAATAACAACAATATCAACAATACCAACCACAACAGTCTCAACCACAACAGTCTCATCAACAGTATACCCCTAGACCGTCACATCCTCCCGGATTTCACCAACCTCAACATCAACACTATCCATCTCCTGCTCCACAAACAGAGAAGAAAACTGAAATGGAAGAGCTCATGTTGATGCTAAAGAGCCAAGCGGTGGCTATCAAAACATTAGAGAATCAAAGGCCAGATGGCCAATATATTGACTAACAGACCGCAAGGGACTCTACCAAGCAATACAGAGGCAAATCCAGGAAAAAGGGATGGAAAAGAACAGTGTCAAGCTATTACATTAAGGTTTGGGAAGCAAACTGTAGGATTGGAGCCTGGCGCGCCCGCGCCCCAGGATGAAGAGAACCTGGTGCGGGCGCGCCCATCAGCAAGAAAAACCAGAGGCAGGTTTGAATGATGAAAATGATGGGGAGCCTGTAGTGGAGTCAGAGAAGCATGAAAAAGCTGAGAAAAGTAATGCTGCACCACAAGTTATCTACCCTTCTGAACCATACCCTCAGAGACTTCAGAAATAAAAATTAGACAAACAGTTCGCTAAGTTCTTGGAGGTGTTTAAAAAATTGTAGATTAACATTCCTTTCGCAGAAGCTTTGGAACAAATGCCAAGCTATGCGAAGTTTATGAAAGGCATACTGTCGAGGAAGAAGAAGCTAGAGGATTATGAAACAGTTGCCTTGACAGAGGAATGCAGTGCAGTATTGCAACGAAAACTACCTCCAAAGCTCAAAGATCCGGGCAGTTTTACGATACCCTACTCCATTGGAAAATTATCTTTCAATAAGTGTTTATGTAACTTGGGAGAAAGTATTAATATAATGCCTTTATCGGTATTCACACAGTTGGGATTGCCAGCTCCTAAGCCGATAAACATATCATTGTAGCTTGCCTATAGGTCCATCACATACCCAAGGGGTATTGTAGAAGATGTCTTGGTGAAAGTGGATAAGTTTATCTTCCCTGCCGACTTTATCATTCTGGATTTCGAAGAGGACAAGAACATACCGATCATTCTTGGGAGACCTTTTCTAGCTATTGGGCGAACACTCATAGATGTACAGAAGGGAGAACTGACAATGAGAGTTCTGGACCAAGAGGTTACATTTAATGTCTTTAAAGCTATGAAGTTCCCCACTGACGAAGAAGAGTGTTTCCAGGTTGATGTAGTCGACAGGGTACTGCATGAAGAGGTTGAGAAAGTGATGAACATGGATCCATTAGAGAGTGCTCTATGCGAGACTCTGACATGGAGGATATAGATGTTGTAGAGTATGTGCAAATTTTAAACACAATGCCACAGATGAGAAAATTCAAGATTCTCATTGAACCACTCAGATACACTGGGGAGACATTGGAGCGACTTAAGCCTTCTCTTGAGATGCCTCCCAATGTTGACCTTAAACCTCTTTTGAATCATCTAAGGTATGCATTTCTAGGTGAATCTTTAAAGTTGCCTATTATAATTGCTGCTGCACTAATATCTTGTCAGGAGAGTAAGTTGCTGCGTGTGCTACGAGAATTCAAATCAGCTATTGGGTGGACCATAGCTAACATCAAGGGGATCAACCCTTCATTCTACATGCATAAGATACTCCTGGAGGATGACAGTAAGCCGACTATGGAGCAACAGAGGATATTGAATCTTATAATAAAAGAGGTCATCAAGAAAGAAAACTTAAAGTGGTTAGATGCCGGAATAATATATCCAATCTCGAACAGCTCATGGGTGAGCCCGGTGCAATGCATTCTGAAGAAGGGGGGCTTGACAGTAGTGTCCAATAAAAATAATGAACTGATACCTACCAGAACAGTCACAGGGTGGAGGGTCTGCATGGATTATCGCAGATTGAACAAAGCTACAAGAAAGGAACATTTCCCTCTCCCGTTCATTGACCAAATGTTGGATAGGTTAGCGGGACATGACTACTACTGCCTCTTGGATGGTTATTTGGGGTATAACAAGATTGTTATAGCTCCAGAAGACTAGAAGAAGACTACCTTCACGTGCCCATATGGTACTTTTGCAATCAGGAGGATGTCTTTCAGATTTTGCAACGCTCCAGCCATATTCCAGAGATGTATGATGGCAATATTCTTTGATATGGTCGAGCAAAATGTGGAAGTTTTCATGGGCGACTTCTCAGTCTTTGGAGACTCTTTCGACATAAGCTTAGAGAATCTGGTTCTGGTATGAAAGAGGTGTGTTGAGACCAATTTAGTGCTGAATTGGGAAAAGTGCCATTTTATGGTACAGGAAGGCATTATTCTAGGACATAAAGTTACTGGCAAAGGATTAGAGGTGGACCGAACGAAGCTGGAGACTATTGAGAGCTTGCCTCCACCAAATTCTATGAAAGGGGTTCGTAGCTTCCTTGGGCATGCGGGGTTCTATCGCCGATTCATAGAGGACTTCTCAAAGATCACTAAGCCACTATGCAGTTTGCTTGAGAAAGATGTCCCATTTAGATTGGACGATGAATGCTTAGCCGCTTTCGAGCACTTGAAGAAGAGATTGTCTACGACACCCATTATTACAGCTCCTGACTGGTCTCTTGCATTAGAACTGATGTGTGATGCGAGTGATTTCGCTGTGGGAGTCGTCTTGGGGCAACGCAGGGACAAAGTTTTTCATGTCATCTACTATGCCAGTAAAACCCTGACGGATGCCCAACTGAATTACACTACCACAGAGAAGAAGCTTTTAGCGATGGTATATGCATTTGATAAATTTCGTTCTTATCTGATTGGCACAAGAGTTGTCGTATACACCGATCATGCTGCAATCCGATACCTGATTTCTAAGAAAGATGCTAAGCCCCGTCTCATTCGTTGGATTCTTATTCTACAAGAGTTTGATTTGGAAATCAAAGACAGAAAGGGAACCGAAAACCAAGTGGCTGACCACTTATCCCAATTGGAGAACCCGGGAAAGGACACAAATGATAAAGTGATGATTAATTAGTCATTCCCGGATGAACAGTTATTTGTGGTGCAAGGCGAAATGCCATGGTTTGCGGATTTTGCAAACTTTTTGGTGAGCAAGATTATCCCTTCTGATTTGACTAGACCCCAGAAGAACTTTTTACATGATGTTAAATGGTATATATGGGATGAGCCTTATCTGTTTAAGCAGTGTGCGGATAGGATGATCAGACGGTGCATCCCAAAAAGTGAGACGGACATTATACTTCAGGATTGTAATTCATCTGTCTATGGAGGACACTACGGGGGAGAGAGGAAAGCAGCCAAAGTGCTTCAGGCAGGATTTTATTAGCTGTCTCTATTTAAAGATGCTTATAACTTCGTGCAAAAATGTGACCGATGTCAGCGAGTGGGTGATATATCCAAACGGAATAAGATGCCTTTGAAAATGATCGTGGATGTTGAGAAATTTGACGTCTGGGGGATAGATTTCATGGGGCTGTTCGTTTTGTCGTGCTGAAATTTGTATATCTTGCTAGAAGTGGATTACGTGTCCAAGTGGGTAGAAGTAGCAGCCTTACCAACTAATGCTGCTAGGGTGGTCTTGCGATTTCTTTAAAAGAGTATATTCACAAGATTCGGGACTCCTCGGGCTATCATAAGTGATGAGCGCATCCATTTCTGTAATCGACAATTTACTGCACTATTGGCCAAGTATGGGGTGAATCACCGTGTCGCCATGGCATACTATCCCCAAACGAACGGCCAAGCTGAGGTGTCCAATCGTGAGGTGAAAATGATATTAGAGAAAATTTTCAATCCTACAAGAAAAGATTAGTCCCTTAAGCTCGATGATGCAGTTTGGGCATACAGGACTGCATACAAGACACCATTGGGTATGCCGCCGTATCAGCTAGTATATGGGAAGGCCTGCCACCTTCCCATAGAACTTGAGCACAAGGCCTACTTGGCCATAAAAAAGCTGAACTTTAACTTTAAAGCTGCAGGGGAGAAGCATATTCTCCAACTCAATGAGCTAGATGAGTTCAGACTACAAGCTTACAAAAACTCAAAGCTGTACAAGGAAAAAGTGAAAAGGTGGCACAATCGTAAAATCATGGAAAGGAAATTTGAGTCGGGGCAAGCGGTATTGTTGTATAACTCTCGTCTTAGACTCTTTCCTGGAAAACTTAAATCGCGGTGGTCAGGCCCTTTCATGGTGAAAACCGTGTTTCCACATGGTACAGTTGAGATTTTCGATCAATACCCAGACAAACCATTTAAAGTGAATGGACAGAGGTTGAAGCACTACTATAGGGGCAAAGTCGATTGACAGAAAGTCACCTCGATCCTTTTCACTACATGACTATTTCAGACAGAGTCGAGCTAATTGACTATAAACAAGTGCTCGATGGGAGGCACCCCATCATCTCTCTTCTCTCTCTCATATAATTCCTATTACATATCTCTATTATTTCCCTCCCCTTTGTTTAATTCTGAAAATCATGAAAATTTTGAATAATTTTTAGTGAAGAGCATTTTGCATTTATTTTTAGAAAGGATTCATATATATAGCATTTTTGAGGATACAAACATAAATACATCTTACATAGTCCAATTTTGATGGTGGAATCATTTACATCTCATTTTTCAATGCTATGTGTGCAGGAAATAAATTGCATGTTGATTTGCTACTTAGTCTTCATCACTGCTGTAGAAAAATTTATTGTTGGGATCAAGGTAGAGCGGCCGCGCCAATACCCAGACCAGAGAGCAATTTTGATCATCGCGGTCGTGCCAACCTAAAGGCACAACTCAGCGCACCCGCGCTAATGCCCAAAAATTCAAGAGTGCATTCTTGACCCGCGAGGCGCGCCATAATCAATGCTAAACCTGGCGCGCCAGCGCTCGACCCCAGGAAACTGCCGGTTTATTTTTTTACAACATTTGACTCATCTCTTATATCCTATTCCTATTTGGTCAAAGTCTTATCAGAACATAAACAACCCTCTCATATATGAACTTCCTTTCTTCTAAAGCCTATCCTACTTCCTCTCATTCTCACAAACCTAGCCAAACCTCTCCTTTTCCTTCTCATATACAAACTCTATCTCTCCGATTCTATATACAAGTCCTAGCCTCCACTACTCTATACCATCAATCCAATACACTTTAAGCAACAGAGTTAGGGTTTAAAAAGAGATTTTAGAGATAATTTTAATCAACCTTTAGAAGTTAGGGTTTGGAAATTTAGAGGGTTCTAAGGCACAAGTTTGGTGTTCTTCGAATTCACAAATTAGGGTTTGATCTACAGATTTCAGAGGCTATTTGGGGGTTTCATATCGGTTTAGGGATTGAAAGGAAAAAGTTCTACAGAAATTATGGGTCCTAAGAGAGCTCGATCCGCCACTCTGAAATCGCCCTTGCAAAGCAGCCAGGACGAGGATACGGTGGACTTGACCAAGTTCATCAGCCTTGCGGCACAGACTAAGTATTATAAGATAGCGGCAAAGACATTTGTGAAGGAGCGGGGACTGAAATAGGCCAAGGAAGATGGCCAAATGCTTAAGATGATCCGTAAGAGGGCTTGGTTTGGAGTTATGGGAACGCCCGTGCCTGCTCTGATGGCCATAGTTCAAGAATTTTATGCCAACGCTAAGGAGACACAGAGCGGCTTCTCGTTCATTCGGGGCTTTCAAGTTGACTACCGTCCGCTGGCAATCTATGAAGTCTAAAATTTACCCTCTTTCCCGGCTGGCCGAGTAAACTGGGTTGAGGCAGAGCATTTTAAAACAGACTTGGATAGGGTGATCTTTGATTTATGCGTGCCAGGCATGAAGTGGAATTATAAGCAGGGCACAGATACGCTCACCAACTTCCCCAGTTCAGCGCTGAATTGCTATGCCAAGGCGTGGAATCTGTTTACATGCGCCAATCTGATGCCTTCCACTCATCAACACGATGTCACGGCTGAGAGGGCCATTATTCTATGGGGAATCATTTCTGGAAAGTATATTGATATCGGGCACTTACTCCATCAGAATATGCTGCGTTACATGCGGGGCAGTACTACCGGTAGTATTCCACATGCAACAGTGGTCACACATCTGTGTGCGCAGGCGAGACTTGACTGGGATGACGAGCAGGTTCAGATGCCGAGCTAGGACATCACTCACTCCACCATCAAGAAATTTTAAGATTGGGCTGGTGGCACGGCACACCCGCGGGGTAAAGGATTCATTTTTCCCATTCCTCCGCCAGTGCCTCCACCACAGCCAGTAGAGACATCCGCTCCTCCTCCAACCAGTGAAGTGAATCAGGATCGCAGGATGAGGCGATTGGAGAGGAGGATGGATGCGTTGCATGGCAACTTCTCAGCTTTTACAGATGGACTATCTCGTGCTTTGGCTGAGGCTTTTGCCCAACAAGGGTCGATGGTGGAGTGGCCCGTCTCTGGTTTTGCCATGCCATATCCGCCGCTAGATTCACCACCCGAGGAGGGTGGCCATGACGATTCTTGGGGGAGTTTCTTTACACTTTATCTCCAATGAAGACATTGTAATTTTTAAGTTTGGGGGTATTGAGGTGTATTTAGTAATTAGTTGCATATAGTTTTAATTGCATGTTTAGGTTGCATAGTAGTTGCATTTTAGTATTTTGTTAGTTAAATTTTGCATGATTTTTTTTTCATTTTTCTTTTGTTTTATTTATTTAATATGTGTTTAGTTGCATTGCATAAGCATAATCCCATGTTTTTAGCCTGTTGAATTCCAGTCTGGCCAATGATGATCTTGAAATGTTATAGAATTTTTGAACTCAGTTGATAATTTAAGCTTAGTTATAATTTCATACATGATGTAGTCTATGCCTGTTGCTTTGATATTACCGGATAGCACGTCATTGTTATTATTTGCTTGTTGGTTAGATTAACACATGCTTGTCTTCTGAGGGGAAAAATTTATTTTTAATGATAGAATTGTGTAGAAAATGAATAATGGCCATAATGACACAGAAATGCAAGTTTGAGGGAAAACATTGGGTATGCATGCTAAAAAGAAAAAGAATAAGAAAAAGAAAAAGAAAAAAAATTAAATTGTGAAAAAGAAAAAAAAATAGTGTAAACACCTTGGCTAGCTAAGCTTTGTGGCCTTTGATACTCGAGCAAGTACGCCCTAGGGGATTGTCTCTACACCTAGCGCCCTAAAGCCTTATGGTTTGGGAGTTGGTTGAATGCTCATTAAATGGGTATCGTTGAAAAGCCTAAGAAGGCTTAGCATTGCACAGTAGGGTGTAACCACGGGAAAGTGCGAATATCGCCCCCGTGTTGGAATAAAAGCATAATAAACCCTTTGTTGAACCTTAGCTTGTATTGATGTGTTGGACTGGTTGTTGTTTCATGTATGTGCAAAATTCTTGACTTAAAACCTCAGATTTCTTCCTTATAAGTATAGCATGTGGAATCTTCACCTCTATCAAGCTTATTTGTCATATAGCACACACACTACATCTTAGCAACATGTTGTGATTTTTGGATTGCATATCCTTATGACCTTAGCTTAGTTTGATGCTTTGTTCATAGATCTTGTTATTTCTCTGAGGCACATCTTATTGGAATTCATAATAGGGCTAAAATATTGGGATTCATTTTCATTGTAGTATAGTTTGCATAGCATGTAGTTGCATTTGTGTTTGTTGCTTGAGGGCAAGCAATAGTTCAAGTTTGAGGGTATTTGATAAGTAGGTTTTATACCTACTTATTGGCTATCTACTTGCTAGAGTTATGGCTTAATCTCAAGTGTTTTAGTGTCTTTTTATGCTTTTTATCTTTGTTTTATAGGTTGCATTAAGGAAACTCAAATGGCAAGCAATGGCATGGAAAGGGCTTGGAAATGGCATGATGGCAAGATGGTGGATTGAAGGTGGAGCTGGCATGTGAAGATGGAGCATGGCATGTGGAATTGTTGTGTCAAGTGAAGGTGCAAGAACTAAGGCAGCAAGCAAAGGGGCTAGCAGAATACACCAGCAGAAGAAGTGCAGCAGAATACAGAAAATCATCATAGCGCGGTTGCGCTGGTATGAAGGGCAAAAGTGGCGCACCCGCCCGCGCCCTAAAAGGCTTACGGGGCCGCGCGGCTGCGCCAGTCAAGACTGATTAATTTTGACTTTTCACTTAAAAATCTGCTGTAGCATATTTTCCATATAAGGGTGTATTTGCAAGTTACAAGACGAAGTTCGAATCGTTTTATTTTCCATTCTAGGTTTTTGAAGGGCTAGAAAGAATTCTTAGCTATAGTTTACAATTTTGGCTTCTCTCTTTACTCTTAGTAGATTTCAATTACTTAGGGTTTTGAATTGGATTTGATTGTGATTTTGAACTTGGATTTGAAGGTTTAACTTGAAGGCTGAGTTATCAGATTTGCAATTGTTTACTCTTTTAATTCTCTTTGCTTTCATATTTGCTTTCAATGCTTAGCCAAAATCCCATAATGGTTATTGATTCAAAGATGAACTAATCACCATTATGGGATTATAATGGAGCTTATTGTTTAGTTCAGATCTATATATCTCTTTGTTATGTGTGATTGATTTTGTATGGATTGCCTAGCATGGTTGTGTTTATTGTTTAAATGCTTGATCACCATCTACCTTATTAAATTAGTATGGAATTGAAAGAGGAAGTACTAATTCAGATTTGGCCATGCTAGTATATGTTCATGAAATTTGCATGTGATAGATTTTGTGATTCGTAATCCGGATAGACATATACTGGCTTACCATGTGTACTCAATTGAGAGCTTGTGCTTAAATCAACATTACTTGTAAGTGACATAGACATATAGTGAGTTAGGTAATATTGATGTTCACATGAATTCTATCTCTTTTGTGGATTTTATGTGAAATGGACTTGGTATATCGAAAGATAGCCATTTCTCACCTTCCTGCTCTCGACTAGTAATCCGAAACAATTGATTAGGCTTAACAAGAGGTGTATGATTTGAATGATGCATTAAGTGAAATTAGAATCCCATATCTTCCCAATTTGAATCAATCGTTTGTTAATTAGTTAATTTTAGTTGATAATCATTTTAGTCATTAATTCACATTTTATTTACTCGTTTAAGCTGCTAGAAATAGCTATAAAGTTGTTGCATGATAGATTAGAAGTAATTGCTTTTCTCCGTGGGAACGGTCTTTACTTATCATATATTACTTGTTGACCGTGTATACTTGTACGTGTTTGTGTCTGTTTTGTTAACATTGAAATAAGCCAACATTAATTAATTATTATTTAAGTAATATTAAATAATAATAAGATTAATAATATTATTCAAGAGTTAAGATGATAATAATATTATCAAGGAACGATAATATTATTAAGGAGTTATGTGAAATCTAATATTTAATTATGTGATTAATGTTAGATAATATATGAGAATAATAATGTTATGTAGAGTTATATGTTATACTAATTGAAGGATCCATCATAGGTCTTTTCAAAGAGGATAATTTAAATTCATTAAGCGGATAAATAGAATTGCATAGCAGTAGTCCGCAAACAAGGCAAGTTTCTAACTCAACTTGAGTTATTACTTTTGAAGCATGTTAGTGAATAGTTATTGTTGATTATTCACATCTAAACTGATTGTTGATATTCGCACTTTGTGCAATTGAATTTTTGTTCCATTATTATCAAACTGTGAATTTATTAAAGTTCTTTTATTCATGAACTGTTTATGATATGGAACTATGCTAATTGTATCAGCTAGGTCAAGCATGTTTAAATTTGTTAAATCAAATATGTTTTAAAAGCGGTGCTTAACCAATTGAAATGGTAAGGACTCATGACTGAGAGAAAGAACAGTTTTATTAAAGCATTATTGGAAAATAATTGTTGCTAGTACACTGAGTTATTATGCATATTTCACCGGGTATGAAAGGCTGATTCCCTTGACTACCAAAACTTATTAAAAGGACCAGTTTAAATGCTGACAACCTTAGTATATGTTCATGGTTATTTCAAACCATTCAGCCTCTAATATTCAATTATTCGAATATTCAGTTATTAAGATTTAATTCATGTTCTTTCACTATTCATTTATCTGATTGAACTTCGAAAGTTAAATTCATTTCTAATCATGATATATCTCTTTCATAATTAAACTTGCTAAGCAAATTAGTTTCTTACCCTTGCTCTATCATGACATTTATTTCATCAGCTAAGCCCGAAGGTTAAGAAAGACTAGGGCAAAGGAAAAGTCCAGGAAAATAGTTAGTATGAATGATTATGTACTATATTACATTATGTTAATGATTTTGTAAACCTTTTGTGTTACTCCATGTAACTAAGTAAGGTATGTTTAAGTTAAGGTAATAGACCTTGGGATATTGATGTAATATTTTATTATAATGAACAATATATGTTTATTATTTTGCAATAGTATATAGAATGCTTATGATTATGATGTATCGTTGGCACTGAATCCGAGGCTAGAAAACCTGGATTTGGGGGCGTCACAATTTTGACTTGGAATTGGATTCTATATTAATTAAAATAAAGGAGTTTATTTTGATTAAATAATTTGATTAAAAATAAAGGAGTTTATTTTTATTCAAAAATAGATAAATTAAAATAAAAAAATTTATTTTGATTTAAATTTGGATTAAAATAAAAAAGTTTATTTTAATTCAGAATTGAATTTTATGCTAACTAAAATTGCCCATTAAATTAATATCAATGTATATACTGAATGTTTATTATTCATGAGATGAATGTTTTTTTTTATTGATGTATAGTTGATGTGTATGATAATAAATGGAATTGATTATGAACTATTGACCAATGTGATTGGATTTTATTTTAGTTGGATGTTTGAATGTATGAGTTTTATAAATGGGGTCTGCATACCTCGTCTTATCTAATTGTTCTTAATGTAAATTCTATCTCCCTCCTATGTACTTCCTCTTGACTGCTGATCAAGGTTTCTATTTATAAGTAAATAGTTTATGTAATAGGATAATTTAGAATTATCTTGAAGAATTGGAGACCAAGGAGCAAGGAGGGCTTGAAGACCCATTTGTAATGGAGCCCGAATTTAAATGTAATTGTAATATTTAAATTTTATTCTTGCACCCCTAGGTTTGAGCTTTTGGTTCACTTGGTGGCTCGAGTGAACCAAACTAGAATAAAAGTCTATAATCAATCCGGGTAGAATATAGTATTCTATATATGCATGCTAGTATTATATATTATATTTTATGCAAACATGTTTCGCATGTTTTAATAAAATGACGCGTATTATATATATATATATATATATATATATATATATATGTGTGTGTGTGTGTGTGTGTGTGCATACGCACTAAACAAGATGAGACTAATAATAACAAACCCCTCAAAAAAATTATTTCAAATCTAAAGCGTTCAAAGATATTTGGAATATCGAACGTCGCATTCTAGCATGATAAAATTAATAGAGCATTAAATATTTAATATTAGTTTGTTGTGTTTTCCACAAAGCAATTATTAAGTATTTAAGATGTCAATTTATCACATTTGATGCTTATAAAAAAAATTGAACAATATTGTTTTGTTGAGTTTTCCACAAGGACAATATTTTTTTTTTGAATATATGGAAGTGCTAGGTTGGACTTAACTCAGATAATTTTGATTCAGATGTGTTATCACTTGATCAAAATAATCTGAGAGGCAAAATAAAAGGTGTTACATATTTATGTAATTGACAAAGAGTTGTCTACCTATTTATTTATATTTGGTTTGTTGTGTTTTCCACTAGGCTATAGACATTTGAAATGAGATTCTTATTCTCACTAGCAAATCTTTAATTAAATTTGCCGAACTATATATTATGAGGGTAATATAGTTTGAAGAAAATAGTGGGAGATACTAATTTAAAACAAGACCTAATTTATTTTGGTAATTAATAAAAGAATGTATGCTATTATGATGTTAATTTCAAATTTATTTATAGAATTTTACAATGTCTAAATTACTATCACTGCGCAGCATATTAGATGTTATTTAACCGGATCGAATTAAACGGATTTGTTAAGGAATATGAGAATAGTTCTCAAAGATGAAAAGCTATCTTATGTCCTTAATACGCCTATTCCTGCAATTGTTGCAGACAATGCCTCTGAGGAAGAGATTGCTACTTTTAGAAAGTAGCAAGATGTTGCATAGTTGGCTCAATTCATCATGCTTGCATCCATGAGTAACGAGCTTCAGCGTCAGCATGAAACTATAGATGCTCCTACTATATTCGTACACTTCAAAGAGTTGAATAGTGAGAAAAGTAGGACTAATAGATATCAGATATCTAAGGAGCTCTTCCGATATAGAATGACCGATGATACTACAGTAAAGACACATGACCTTAAGATGATCAATCTGATTAAACAAATAAGACAACTAGGTTTTGTCATGAATGGAAAATTGAGCCAAGATTTGATCTTACACTCACTCCCGGACTCCTTTTGACAATTGTTGTGAATTTTTAGATGTACAAGCTAGATGTCAGCCTCGCTGATTTGCTTAAACATGTTGAAAACTATTGAGAGTTAATTTCCAACCAAGAAAGACTAAGTCTTACTGATAGAGGCCAAAGGATCTTCTGAAAAGAAGAACGATTCAAAGAAGGTAAATAGAAAGGCAAATATAAAGGATAATAAGAACAAAACTGATACAGATAGCAAATGAGTTTGCTTCCACTGCAATAAGCCTGTATACTGGAATATAAATTGCGAGAAGCATCTTGAAGAGGCTAAACAGAAGAAGCTTAGTGAAGCTTCGCTTACAGATACATGTTTGTTCCTGATTGAAATAAATTTTTCAGTAAGTAAAGTTTCTACTTGGGTATTGGATATCAGCTATGGTTCTCACAAATACAGATTTATGAAGGGACTAAACAGAAGAGAAAGCTAAACAAGGGGAAGTCTTCATACGTGTGGGAATGAAGCAAAGGTTGGTCCATTAACTGCAGGAACTTATTGTTTAGCATAGTCTACGGGCAAGTCCATTAGTTTAAATAATTACCAATTTACTGAATGGACTTTACATACTTGACTTATATGAAAAATAATTTTAAATTGAACAAACTAGTAAAAGAAAAGGAGATGATCATTCAAAGAGTTGAATATTTGTATTTGGTGAAATACAAGTCTGAATCATTTGAAAGGTTCAAAGAATTCAGAAGAAAAACTAATTGGTAAGGTATTATGATTATTCTATTGGATCGAGGAATAAATACTTGTGCAATAAGTTTTAAGATCATCTTAAAAGGTTTTCTCACAATGGACGTTTTCTGATAAACAATAATTGATTGATGTAAAAAAATTGTACCTTGTTGGACATGGTGCAGTCCATAATGATTTTACTGACATTCTAGTATTCTTTTGGGTAATGACCTGGAAACGGCTGCATATCTACAAAATAAGATAACCTCAAAATCCGTCCCCAATACTTCATAAAAGTTATGGAAAGGGAGGATTCCTAATCTTAAATTTGTTAAGATAAAGAATTATCCAAATTATGTGAAAAAGGTTTCAAAAGGATAAGTTTGGGACAAGATTTGACAAGTACATATTTGTGGGACATCCTAAAATAAGTTTAGGGTATATGTTCTATAATCCTACTTAGCAAAAGGTGTTTGTTGCGAAACACACTGCCTTCTAGGATAAAATATTTATCATTGAAGGGCTAGTGGGAGGATAATAGATCTTGAAGGAGTTCAAGAACCACAAATCAATATTAGTCAAAAGGAGGAACCTTTAGATAGACCTATTGTACTACAACCGAATCGTGAATCTGGAATAGTACTAAAGATACGTAGGAGGTATTGATTTATTGTAGATGATGATGATGAGGTACGCATCATAGAGGATGATGATCCAATAATACATTATAAGGCTAAGAGTTGTACCAATTGTAATGCCCGAGAAAATTGAGCGTTTATGAAAATGAATTTTATTTAATTAAGTGAATAAAGTTTGGATTATTTGTTTATTAAACTGAGTAAGCTAATTGTAGGTCATTTTATGATCTAGAGAATGCAGAAATGAGTAGGATTCTGGCTACGTGCTTGGAAGAAATGATATGAATTTATAAGACGAAAATAAAAGGTTTCTGAGAATAAAAATATTTTGGGAAAAGATGAAATAGACACTATTCAACCCTAAGGGTTAGGGGTTGAGACCCCATGCCATTTCGAGAGTTCGGAATGTCAGAATGACGTTCTGTCGAAAGATTTGACGGTAATATACCGTGAAAAGTTAAGTTAGCCGAGAAAAGTTTTCTCAGGAGAAAAAGTGTGGGAATCACTATTCATCCGTTTCTGCTCGGGAATTTATTTTGAAATTCCGAGAAACGCGTAATGATAGGATTTCAAGGCGAGGTGGTTTATGTAATAATAATTCGTTTATGGCTCACGAAGTTTTCACGTAGGGAATTAAAGCCTAAGCGTTAAGAAAAATGAAATTAATGATTAATTGTTTACGTATAATAATATATGATTATTATATGGAACAAATACGCATATAATACGAAGTATTGTACGAGAATTATGAGGAGAAGATACGAGAATTAATAAGACGTATAATATAAATTTTATACGGAGTAAATAAGTTAAAATAAAGTGAATTAGAATTAATTGGAATTAAAAGATAATAAGTTTAACCTGTGGGTTGAACCATTGGGTAAACGGGTGGTTTTAACCCATGATTCAACCCATAACCCATGTTGGACATGGGGGAACAAGGCCACATGGGAGCATGTGGGAGCACATGGGGGGACATGGGAGAGCACAAGGGGAGACATGGTTGATCATGTGCTAGCACATGGGCCTTAATATGGTGGGAAAGAATGGAGAGGAGGTGGGAATAGTAGAGGAGGTTGGGCCTAAATAACCTTTGTACCCTAAGCCTTGCCAACTCTATAAATAGAGAGCCTTGCCCATCATATTTTGTTGTTTAACAATTCGACCAACAAAGAGATAGAGAAAGAGAGAGAAAGAGAAGAAGCTTGTTCCTTGCATAGCTAATTCATCTACCAAGAAGCTAAGAAAGACTTTGAGTCTCCATACTCATTCAAGCAAGAATCCTGAAGGTATAACAATGGAAATTATATAAACATCACCTCTTCTTTCTATAATAGTTTTGATAGAGAAGTGATTAAAGGAGTTATGCCTTTTGAGAAGTTATAAGGAGAGTAATGGTGAATTAGGAACCCTAATAAGCCATGCATGTGAAGACACTAAGAACGCATGAAGAACAAATCAATGAACTTAGTGAAGTCTTATGAAATGGACTAATGAACTTATTAAACCATTAAAACTTAAATGTTTTGAATGATAATAATTAGTAATAATCAACTATGGGATTGATTCCCATTGATTTGAGCTAATAATAACGAAGAACGAAGATTCGGCGAAAGTTACGCGATTAGACGTTAATCGTCGAAAATGTAAATTTCTCGGATTAGAAGTCAAAAGTTGCCATATATGTTGAAAACAATGGTTTTCAATTGCAACACGTGTATTTAGGTAAATAAGACTTGCGGGAGCAAGAACAGATTGATTCCGACTTAAAACGAAGATTTGAGCGTCGGACGTTCACGAACGTTTAATGAAAATGTAAAAATGGACTAATCAGTGAATTTCTAGCTGACGGATTCGGAAACGAATTTCGACTTGATAGGATGATAGAGAATGTCATTTATGAACTATTGGCTTTGGAACGAACCAATTCCGAGTTATAACGATCAAGTTACGGACTCCGAAATTTTTCTGAGTTGTAGAGCTAGCGCCACAGCTCCAGCCAATAGGCTTAATCCAGCGCCGCAACGCCACTCCAGGGAGAAATCTCTGGAGGGGTAGCACTGTAGTGCCACTCCAAGAGGAAAACCTAACGCTGCAGCTCCAGCATGTCAGAAAATTTGGACATTTTTAGTAATTACTTAACGTTTTGCATATCATTAAGGGGCTAGTAAGTGATGAATATACACTCTTTAAACAACATGTTTAACCAAGGATGATGAGTATTAAACAATAACTAAAACTAATTAAACTTAAGTTTTGGACGTTAACCAAAACTAAGTTAAGGAACAAGTTAAGTACTCGTTTATCATCATGCCTATTGATGATTAAGAAGAGTTGGTTTATAACATATGATGTTAATAAGCCGTAATGAACATTAAATAACTTAAATGAATGTTATTAATTTAATGTTTTAATTAAGTTATACAAGAAGGGGAAGTTAGGCTATACTTGGTATATCGATGATGAATTCTCATAGGTATGCTTTGTGTTATGCTCTGTAGACGTTGTAAAAACTGAATAGACTACGTGTAAAGGTTTAGAAGGCGCAAAGGCAAGTTTCCTAACTTCATTTATACTTTATTATGAATGCAAGCTTTGCTAAACCCTTGTCTATACGTTATGGTTAGGCAAGTGGACATTGTGCATAATTGCTTATGCATAAACTATGATAGTAGTGTGCATACAAGCCAATCATGTATGATGATAAAGCATGTACTTTGTAAACAATCTTATTTATTTATTAATAAAATATTCATTTATTAAAG
Source organism: Panax stipuleanatus (assembly GCA_020205555.1). Classification (NCBI taxonomy): domain Eukaryota; kingdom Viridiplantae; phylum Streptophyta; class Magnoliopsida; order Apiales; family Araliaceae; genus Panax; species Panax stipuleanatus. The sequence goes on from CM035115.1 coordinate 97,186,065, forward strand.
GCATTTAATTATCTACATGTTGCTGTTTTTATAATATGTAAATATCCCATAGTTTTAAGCAATGCTTTTAGAATCATGATGATGATCATGCTAATGAGATCTAAATTCTTAGAAAGTTTTAAAACTAAAATAGTTCCCAGTCGTGGAATTACTAAAAAGGGGATTAGTAAATCCGGATAGATTGGTACATATGTTGCTTGCTCATTGGATGAGGATGATTGATCTCATGATCATTTGTGTGGAGACACTAAAGCAAGTATGTAGGTGCTTATTGGAGAATAAGTTCACTGAACGTGATTCGCTATGGAATACCTTATGGAGAGTTACTCGCCTGTCAATAGGAATTCCTAATGTGATAGTAGTACAAGTAATCCTTGGACTTGAGATCATCATAGTATCTTGTATGTAACAAATTATACTTTGACTTATTCCTTAAGACCTTTTAAGGCATATATAGGGTATGCTTGGGTATAATGAGTTACATATGGAGATAATGAATGATCAATAAAGAATCTACCACCTCTTGTAAAAGAGGAGATATGTCCTATGTGATTCGTTAAATGAAAACCCAGGAATCCTTGGCCAAGGTGAAATGAAATTAGAAAGGAGTTTCTAATTTGCATTATTTGGAGTTGTGCATTTTCTAATCGAAATATATATAATTAAATAAAATAAGACTTGACAGTAAATCCATGTCTTATATTTAATTGGGACATTGAATGGTGGAAGGATTGAATTGTACGGAACTATTAACTCATAGGTTCTTTTATGATTAATGTTGAAATCTATATTATCTGGAAAGTCGTTGATCGCTAGGGAGGCTTATCCCTATTGTAGAATAAATATTATTTATTTAAATAGATTATTAGTTTAATTTATTTATTTAAATAAGATTAAAATTGTTTTAATTGATTTATTCACAACCGGTTTAATATGGAGAACCTAAAGGGTCACACCATAAAAGGAAGAATAAATATTTAAGAAGGTAATGGCATAATCGTAATAATGCATTAAGTATAATTAATTTAATCTATGGTGATAGAATAAATTAAATAGCTTAATGTTTATTATTTAATATTTTGGAAATATTAAATATAAATTAATAAGAGGAGTCTTATTAATATTATTACAATTATTATTATTTTAATTTCTAAAGGAGTTTAGTAATTAATTTAATATTTAGTACTCTCATTTATTCCTAATGAGATTAGGAGACAAATTAATTAAATGAATTTAATTAATTATTCCCATGTGGTGGGAAGCCTAAATTAATTAAAGGAGTTTAATTAATTAAAATAAATCCCATGTCTAATAGGATTAGAAGGGTTGACTAATATCTATATAAGAGGAGTCTTATAATAGATATTAGATGATGCAATTCCAATTGTTGGAGAGTACTCCTTTTCTATAGAGGATAGAAAACTAAGGTTAAGCCAAACACCCTCCTTCTTGATAATTCATCTTCCTTGGTGGATCACCTCTAGAGGCCAAACACTTGGGTGGCTAACGTTGATCAAAGGAAGGAATCTAACCCGAAAATTCAAGGAGATCACGAAGAACAAGGAGTTGAACTAGTACCTGTGGAAGCTTCGTTCTACAAGGGTATGATTCCATAACTTCTTATTTATCGTTTTAAATTAATAATTTGCATAAAGGATGATCCGGGTAATGGTTTTGTAGAAATTTTTTAAACTCTGATATACCATGCTTCCGCTAATTTTTGCAATTTGATTGCGTCACGATTTCGTACAAACCCAACAGTGGCATCAGAGCCAAATCTTTATGTAATTATTAATTATTTTAATTTCATATATGTATGGGTATGTATTTAGAATAATTTATTGGGCATAATTAATTGTATAAAATTATTATTTTTTGAAAAAAATAAAAATAAAAAATAAATAAATTCGGAAAGTAATCTGTTTTTTCTTCCGTTCGTTGTTGGAATATTACTGCATCCGCGTTATACAAAGGGCGAACCTGCACTAATGTTTCAACAGTATCATGATGGATTTTATAAGAAGAAGAAGTGACCGGATTCTTAATCCAATAGATGAGTCACGATTTTAAAAAAAAAAAAAATCCATTCGGAATTACTGTAGGCGAGCAACATGATTCAAATGCTAATCAAGAATGTTTTTTCAAAAGGATTGCTTTGAATATATATATATTATATATTTTAGTTTCCAGGAAGGTTTTAAACAAAAAGTTATTATATATATATAATAGTTATATATATATAATAGTTAACAAAAGTTACATTATATTTATATATATTATTCTTAATAATTTTATAATTAAAATAAAGAGTTTATTTTAATCTTAAAATTGGATTTCATGCAAATTAAAATTGCCCATTAAATGATACTCATATATATATGAAATGTTTTAATTCATGAGATGAATATTTATTTATTGATATATATGGTGATATGTATGATAATAAATAGGGATTGATTATGGACTATTTGACCAATGTGATTGGATTTTATTTTAGTTGAATGCTTGAATGAATGGGTTTTATTAAATGGGGTCTGCGTACCTCGTCTTCTCTAATTTTTTTTTCTTGATGTAAAATTCTATCTCCCTCCTATGTACTTCCCCTTGACTGTTGATCAAGGTTTCTATTTAAATTAAATAGTTTAATGTAATAGAAATAGTTAGAATTATCTTTAAAAATTGGAGACCAATGAGCAAGGAGCGCGTGAAGACCCGTTTGTATGGAGCCCGAGTTTAAATGTAATAGTTATATTTAAATTTAAATTCTTGCACTCCTAGGTTTGACCTTTTGGTTCACTTGGTGGCTCTAGTGAACCAAACTAGAATAAAAGTCCATAATCAATCCGGGTAGAATATAATATTCTATATTGCATGCTAAATATTATATATATTATATTTTATGCAAACATGCTTCGCATGTTTAATAAAATGACGCGTATTTTATATATATATGTGCATGCGCGCTAAACAAGATGAGACAAATAATAACAAACCCCTCAAAAAAATAATATTAAGTCCGAAGCGTTCAAATGATATTTGAAATATCGAACGTCGCCTTCTAGCATGATAAATTAATAGAGTATTAAATATTTAATATGAGCTTGTTGTGCTATCCACAAGGCGAGTATTGCGTATTTAAGATGTTAATTAATCACATTTGATGCTTATCAAGAAAATTGAACGATCTAGTCTTGTTGTGCTATCCACAAGGACGAACATTTTTCTTTTTTGAATTTATGAAAATGCTAGGCTGGACTTAACTTAAATCATTTTAGTTCGGATGTGCACACACTTGACCATTATGATTTAAGAGGCAAAATAAAAGGAGTTATATAGTGTTGTAATTGACAAGAGTTGTCTACCTATTTATTTGTATATCGCTTGTTGTGCTATCCACAAGGTTATATACATTTGAAATGGGATCCTTATTCTCACTAGCAAATCTTTAATTAGATGTTGCCGAACTATATAAGTGAGGGTAATATAGTTTGATGAAAATAGTGGGAGATACCAATTTAAAATAAAGACCTAAATTTATTTTGGTATGCAAAATTAATAAAATGAATGTTTGCTAAAATGTTGTTTTTCACATGCAGAATTTTAAAAATGTCAAAATCACTAATTTCACTGCGAAGCATACTTGATGCTATTAAGCTTACCGGGCCGAATTATACGGACTGGCTAAGAAATCTGAGAATAGTTCTCACTGCTGAAAAGATTTCTTATGTCCTAAACTCACATGTCCCTGGAACTGTTCCAGAAACAACCTCTGAGGAAGAGATTGCCACCATTGTAAAGTGGCAAGATGATGCATCTGTAGCTCAATGCATCATGCTCGCATCCATGAATAACGAGCTTCAGCGTCAGCAAGAAAACATGGATGCTCCTACTATGTTGATTCACCTCAAGGAGTTGTATGGTGAACAAAGTAGGACTGCTAGATATGAGATATCTAAGGAGCTCTTCCGATCTCGGATGACCAAGGGCAAGGTGAACATAAAGGAACAAAAGAAATCTGATCCAGCTAGCAAAGGAATGTGCTTCCATTGCAACGAGCCGGGTCATTGGAAGAAAAATTGCAAGAAGTTTCTGGCAGACAAGAAGCTTGGAGAAGCTTCGACTTCCAATTAAGGTTTGTTCATGATTGAAATTAATTTTTCAGAAAGTCAAAATTCTACTTGGGTATTGGATACCGGCTGTGGTTCTCACATATGTAATAATGTGAAGGGACTGGTCAGAAGTAGAAAGCTGAACAATGATGAGGTGATCCTACGAGTAGGGAATGGAGCAAAGGTTGCTGCATTAGCTGTAGGAACTTATTATTTAGCAATGCCTTCGGGCAAGTCCATTTATCTTAATAATTGTTATTATGTTCCGAATATTATTAAAAACATTATTTCAATTTCTATATTGGATATGGAAGGATTTAACGTTGTTATAAAGAACAATAGTTGTTCTATTTATAAAGACGATGTTTTATATGGTATTGAAAATTTGCGAAATGGACTTTATACACTTGACTTACAAGAAAATATATTTCAAATTGAACAAACTAGGAAAAGGAAAAGAGATGATATTAATTATACCTACATGTGGCACTGTAGACTCGGTCATATCAATGAAACAAGATTATCCAAGTTGCATAAAGATGGGCTCCTCGAGCTATCCGATTATGAATCATATCCAACTTGTGAATCTTGTCTCATGGGTAAAATGACTAAATCTCCTTTTAGTGGAAAAGGAGAAAGAGTTACAGAGTTGTTGGCATTGATTCACACAGACGTTTGTGGGCCTATAACAACAAGTGCACGGGGTGGGTATTCTTATTTTATTACTTTCACTGATGATCACTCAAGATTTGGATATGTGTATTTAATGAAATACAAGTCAGAATCATTTGAAAAGTTCAAAGAGTTCAGAAGTGAAGTAGAGAAACAAACGGGCAAGAGTATAAAGATACTTCGATCAGATCGAGGTGGAGAATACTTAAGCGGTGAGTTTCTCAATTGTCTCAAAGAAAATGGTATAATCTCACAATGGACTCCTCCAGGTACACCACAGTTAAATGGAGTATCTGAAAGGAGAAATCGAACACTGTTAGACATGGTTCGATCCATGATGAGTTTTACCGACCTTCCAATTTCCTTATGGGAATATGCCCTAGAAACGGCTGCATACCTACTTAACAAGGTACCTACCAAATCCGTCCCAAAGACTCCATATGATATGTGGAAGGGGAGGAAACCAAATCTTAAGCATGTTAAGACTTGGGGTTGTCCAGCTTATGTCAAAAAGTTTGAACATGATAAGCTACAAACTAAATCCGAAAAGTGTAGATTTGTGGGATACCCTAAAGAAACTGTAGGGTATTATTTCTATCATCCAACTGATCAAAAGGTGTTTGTTGCGAAACATGCTGCCTTCTTGGAAAAGGAGTTTATCCATGAAGGGGTCAGTGGGAGTAAGATATATCTTGAAGAAGTTCAAGAACCACAAATTACCACGGATCAAAGTCAGGTACCTGACCAAGTAGAAGAACCTACTATACCACACCCTGTTCGTAAATCTGGAAGAGTACCGAAGATACCTGAGAGGTATGGATTCGTTATAGAAGATGACGATGAGGTACACATCATGAATGATGATGATCCATTGAATTACGAACAGGCCATGAGTAATAAAGACTCAGGGAAATGGCTTGAAGCCATGAAATCCGAAATGGACTCCATGTATGAAAACAAAGTATGGACTTTGGTTTCACCACCTGAAGGCATTAAGCCTATTGGGTGTAAATGGGTCTTTAAAAGAAAGACTGGAGCGGACGGCAAGGTGGAGACCTATAAGGCCCGACTGGTTGCAAAAGGTTTCAAACAAAGACAAGGAGTTGATTATGATGAAACATTTTCACCAGTAGCTATGCTCAAGTCTATTCGGATTTTGCTTGCGATTGCAGCTTATAACGACTATGAGATCTGGCAGATGGACGTGAAAACGGCCTTCCTCAATGGAAAACTTGAGGAGGATGTGTATATGACACAGCCAGAGGGATTTGTTTCAAAGGTTGGAATAAATCAAGTCTGTAAGCTGCAACGATCCATTTATGGATTGAAGCAAGCTTTTCGTAGATGGAACATTCGTTTTGATGAGACAATCAAAGAGTTTGATTTTATCAAAAATGACGATGAACCATGTGTGTACAAGAAGGTTAGTGGGAGCACAGTTTCATTCCTTGTATTATATGTTGATGATATATTACTGATAGGGAATGACATTCCTATGCTACAATCAATTAAAATCTGGTTATCTAAACACTTCTCCATGAAGGACTTGGGAGAAGCATCCTATATTTTGGGGATAAAGATCTATAGAGATAGATTTAAAAGGATGCTTGGTTTATCCCAAGGAACGTACATTGATGCAATGCTAAAGAGATTTAGCATGGAAGATTCCAAAAGAGGTCTCATGCTGATGAGCCATGGAATACATCTCTCCAAGAAACAGGCCCCAAAGACACCTGAGGAGATAGACCGTATGAGTAAGATCCCTTATGCTTCTGCAATAGGATCTATCATGTACGGTATGATATGTACTAGACCGGATGTTGCTCATGCACTTAGTGTAACGAGCAGATACCAGTCGAATCCTGGAAAAGAGCACTGGAAGGCAGTGAAGAATATCCTAAAGTACTTGAGAAGGACTAAAGATATTTTTCTTGTCTACGGTGGGTCTGAATTAAAACTCGAGGGCTTCACAGACTCAAGTTTTCAAACCGACCAAGATGACAGTAAATCTGTTTCGGGGTATGTTTTTACCTTGAACGGAGGCATAGTGAGTTGGAAGAGTTCCAAGCAGCAAACAGTTGCTGATTCAGTGACAGAGGCAGAGTATATAACTGTAAGTGAAGCTGCAAGTTGATGTTTTAGATGAAAAGTTCATTACAGAACTAGGAATAGTTCCTAAGTCTCATCTTGAATCTAAACATGTGTTGCGGCACTTTGATTAAAGAAATCAATGAAAGAGGAGAGTGTAGACTCTCAAGACAACATTGCAGATCCATTAACTAAAGCTTTAACACAACAGCAGTTTGATCGTCACTTAGAGAAGTTGGGTATGAGATACCATGGCGATTGGCTTTAGTGCAAGTGGGAGATTGATAGTAGTGTGCATACAAGCCAATCATGTATGATGATAAAGCATGTACTTTGTAAACAATCTTATTTATTTATTAATAAAATATTCATTTATTAAAGGCATTTAATTATCTACATGTTGCTGTTTTTATAATATGTAAATATCCCATAGTTTTAAGCAATGCTTTTAGAATCATGATGATGATCATGCTAATGAGATCTAAATTCTTAGAAAGTTTTAAAACTAAAATAGTTCCCAATCGTGGAATTACTAAAAAGGGGATTAGTAAATCCGGATAGATTGGTACATATGTTGCTTGCTCATTGGATGAGGATGATTGATCTCATGATCATTTGTGTGGAGACACTAAAGCAAGTATGTAGGTGCTTATTGGAGAATAAGTTCACTGAACGTGATTCGCTATGGAATACCTTATGGAGAGTTACTCGCCTGTCAATAGGAATTCCTAATGTGATAGTAGTACAAGTAATCCTTGGACTTGAGATCATCATAGTATCTTGTATGTAACAAATTATACTTTGACTTATTCCTTAAGACCTTTTAAGGCATATATAGGGTATGCTTGGGTATAATGAGTTACATATGGAGATAATGAATGATCAATAAAGAATCTACCACCTATAGTAAAAGAGGAGATATGTCCTATGTGATTCGTTAAATGACAACCCAGGAATCCTTGGCCAAGGTGAAATGAAATTAGAAAGGAGTTTCTAATTTGCATTATTTGGAGTTGTGCATTTTCTAATCGAAATATATATAATTAAATAAAATAAGACTTGACAGTAAATCCATGTCTTATATTTAATTGGGACATTGAATGGTGGAAGGATTGAATTGTACGGAACTATTAACTCATAGGTTCTTTTATGATTAATGTTGAAATCTATATTATCTGGAAAGTCGTTGATCGCTAGGGAGGCTTATCCCTATTGTAGAATAAATATTATTTATTTAAATAGATTATTAGTTTAATTTATTTATTTAAATAAGATTAAAATTGTTTTAATTGATTTATTCACAACCGGTTTAATATGGAGAACCTAAAGGGTCACACCATAAAAGGAAGAATAAATATTTAAGAAGGTAATGGCATAATCGTAATAATGCATTAAGTATAATTAATTTAATCTATGGTGATAGAATAAATTAAATAGCTTAATGTTTATTATTTAATATTTTGGAAATATTAAATATAAATTAATAAGAGGAGTCTTATTAATATTATTACAATTATTATTATTTTAATTTCTAAAGGAGTTTAGTAATTAATTTAATATTTAGTACTCTCATTTATTCCTAATGAGATTAGGAGACAAATTAATTAAATGAATTTAATTAATTATTCCCATGTGGTGGGAAGCCTAAATTAATTAAAGGAGTTTAATTAATTAAAATAAATCCCATGTCTAATAGGATTAGAAGGGTTGACTAATATCTATATAAGAGGAGTCTTATAATAGATATTAGATGATGCAATTCCAATTGTTGGAGAGTACTCCTTTTCTATAGAGGATAGAAAACTAAGGTTAAGCCAAACACCCTCCTTCTTGATAATTCATCTTCCTTGGTGGATCACCTCTAGAGGCCAAACACTTGGGTGGCTAACGTTGATCAAAGGAAGGAATCTAACCCGGAAATTCAAGGAGATCACGAAGAACAAGGAGTTGAACTAGTACCTGTGGAAGCTTCGTTCTACAAGGGTATGATTCCATAACTTCTTATTTATCGTTTTAAATTAATAATTTGCATAAAGGATGATCCGGGTAATGGTTTTGTAGAAATTTTTAAAACTCTGATATACCATGCTTCCGCTAATTTTTGCAATTTGATTGCGTCACGATTTCGTACAAACCCAACAAACTATTCTTGAATAGTCAATTCCATTTGACTTGGATAGACTGAGACTTATCATATTTTGGTGGATTTTCCCACAAATCTCTCTAGAATATATACAATGTTGTGATCCTATGCCAATTATTTGGTATGGATTCTCAGGTAAACCTGAGTATGAATAAAACAAAGGTTTTAAATGTCGCTAATTCGACAGGCACGTGAGGTTGCCACCAATTAAACATAAACACGTTTAATGTATGAGTGTTGATCAACATAGAGTACTACAGACTGATCACCTGGATGTGCTCGTAAGCTATATCGAACTTACGACCTTCGTGCCGGGTTGTTCATTTCATGAATGAGAACTAATACATGGTTCGTGGTCATTGACCAAGATGGATTTCGAAGAGGCTATAAAGTCCTTGGGAATGGTTTTAAAGGAATCAAAATGATATTTTGATTATTCTTAAGTACTTCATAACTATTGTACAGTTATTGAAGACCAAAAGATATGATTCTTGATTTTGTGGTTTCAAGATATATTGTTTAACTTGTTGAGCTGTTTATGCTCATTCTTGCTTAAAACTAAATGATTTCAGCTAAAAATGAACGGACTGAAGGATCCGATAAAGACAAAGGCAAGTCCAAGCTGGACAAGTAGTGACCCTTTGTAATAGCATTAGTATTAGTATTGTATTTACTGATATTATAACACAGAACGATGTATTAGTTACGAATACTTGGGAAAATATTAATAGTATGTAATAATTAGTAAACTTATGCATTGATATTGATGTCCTCAATTGAATGTATGAGTATATTGTAGCACCATGTAGCACCATATCTTGGGTTTGAAGGTACCCGAATTTGGGGGCATCATAGGTTGGTATCAAAGCCGTAGGTTATAAAACTTAAGTGGTAAAAACCTTATGCTATAACCTAGATAAGTGAAGTAAAAATTAGAAGTTAACAAACTCGGGTAAAATTTTGAAAGAAGAAAGTAACCTTAAACATATTAAATGTGATATAAACTGTTCATATTTGATTGTATACTAATCCAATTATTTATGTTTTATGTAGATAACAGGAATAATGAGCATGTATAATGAAATACATGAGGTTAGCGAAGATTTTGTCAACTTTCTAGAGGTGGTACCTATGCCAGTAGTAGAGATACCTGTGGTAATCTTAGAGGGGACTGATATAGAAGAAGAGGATCCGTCCGAGTACTCCGATAACTTTGACTACACGTCATTGTTTGAGGGTATGTCTGAGGAGGAGGTTGAGTCAGTGCCGATTAATACGGTACTGTCTACTGAGGAGGTGGAGACAATACCGATTAATACAGTATTGCCTAATGAGGGGGAAGCGGAGGAGTCGGCATAAGGGGAGTCCATGAAAATGTTGTTCATGGCAATACTGGACAAAAATGTCCAACTAAGTAAGGAGGTCCGTAACCTCAAGAAAGTGGTGGATGATGTGGTAGAAGATAGAGAGGATATGGAGATCTTCTGGGAGGCTGAGCATGATGAGAAAGTGATGGCTAAGGATAAAGTCCGGGACTTGAAGCTAGAAGTCCAGGAACTAAAGGCGGAGCTTCTGAACAAGAAGCAGAAGATAGGTAGAATGTGCTATATTCATAGGCGTTCGCATGAGGATTACCAGCAGCAGATGGCTGAGTATCCTATGGAGGAAGGATAGACTCGACATACTATTAGCCGGGACATTGTGGCCAGTATGGCCAATGCGGATTACATGAATGCCGTATTGCAGATGTAGTTCCGTAGTATATATAGAAAAGATAGCGATGTAAATAGCTATATGAATGTGTGTATAGCTAGTGATGACGTAAAACCCTCTTTTGTATAGATAAGGGTAGTCTTTTGTAAATCCCAACTTTTGGAAAGTGATTACAAGATAGTATTGTAAATGGCTGAAGCCATGTAATGTAAAGTGTAGTGTTATACTACAAGGAAGTATTTTAATATAAAGGTTTTATTGAAAATACTTGGCAATGTGATTGAGTTATTATTTGATTGTTAATAATAAACAGAATAAAGGAATAAAGAATAATGAAATGTTTTCACATTAACAGAAAATGCCGCCAAGAAGACGTGCAAGAAATCAAGAAGAAGAACCTCGTAATAAGGAGGAGCAAGGGAATAATAACCCGATACAGGAATTTGTGAATCTTCTAGCTACGGCTCTCAATCGAACGAGAGGTACCGTACAAACTAATCCTGGGGTAGGTCGAGGGACTACCTTTAAGGAGTTCAAGATAATAGGTCCGCTTGAGTTTTATGGAACTACGGACCCTATCGCCGCCCAAGTATGGGTAAAGGAAATAGAGAAGGCATTTGTAATTGCAAATGTCGGTGAGGTGTGGAAGACTTTTTTTGCGACTTACATGATAAAGGGGGAGGCCAACTACTGGTAGGAAGCCAACCAGGGTAGGGCCGGAACAGAAGTGGTTACATGGGAGTGGATAAAGGAGTTATTCTTCAAGAACTACTTTCCCACGAGCATGCAGGGGAGAATGGAGATTCAATTCCTAGAACTGAAGTAGGGGGGACATGACGGTACCCCAATACGCAGCCAGGTTCAATGAACTGGCAAGGTTTGCTCCACACCAAGTGGACACAGAGTTGCGGAAGATATGACGGTTCGAGCAGGGATTGAAACCCTGGCTCTACAATAGGATATCAATTTTCCAAAGTGTTACCTTTGGAGCGGTGTTGGAGAAGGCGGTTATCGCCGAGGGTGGTAGTGAGGCGTTGACCTTATACCACAAGGAGAAGAAGAATAAGACTAAGGCTGAGGTATCAGTTAAAATTGAGGGAGCCAGCGGGAGTGGCTTGAAGAGGAAGGGTTTCAGCTTTGGAAATATTGGAGTAAAATAGGAGTTTCCCAAGAGGAAGATGGAGGCATACAAGAATTACGGTAAGACTCATCTGGCAGTCTACCTCAAGGGTAAGGTGGTCTGTTATAACTTTGGACAGGAGGGGCATATTTTGCCTAACTGTCCCAGTCCCAAGAAGAGTCGCGGTTGTTTTGTATGTGGATCTACGGACCATATGGCGCGTAACTGTCCGAAGAAAGGTTCGGATGGTGGGAAGGGAGCTAGCGGTAATAAGTTGGCGATTAGTGGTGCAGTACCACAGGGTAGACCGACTGCTCGTACTTTTAATATGACGGTCCAAGATGCGGTAGCATCAAGCAACGTCATAGCAGGTATCATTCCAGTCAACGACATTAATGCATATGTACTATTTGATTCAGGTGCAACGTGTTCGTTCATAGCATGTGAGTTTGCTAAACGATTAGGATTACTCCCTGAAAAACTTGTAATACCTTTAAACATTAAGGTAGCAAACGACGATGTAATTCTTGTGGACTCGGTTCATAAGAGTTGTTGTATGAATATTAGAGGTAACAAATTATCGGTAGATCTTATACCGATAAGGTTGGGGGAATTCGATGTAGTTCTCGGAATGGACTGGTTAATTAACCATGGGGCGATGATAGATTGCCAAAATAAGAGTGTGAATCTTCGAATTTCTAAGAAACACAAGGTAGTGTTCTACGGTAGTAAATCACCGGGACACTCTTGTTGCCTAACCATGACACAAGCTAGAAAATTATTAAAGAAGAGATGCGAAGGTTATCTGTGCCATATTGTTGATACCCAACGATTGGGAGCAATGTTGGAATAGATACGTATAGTCAATGAGTATGCGGATGTATTTTCGAGTGACTTGCCAGGTCTTCCACCCAATAGGAAGACTGAATTTGTTATAGACCTTGCACCAGGGACGGCACCAGTGTCAAAGGCACCATATCGTATGGCGCCAGTGGAGTTGAAGGAGTTGATGATTCAGTTGCAAGAACTATTGGACAAGAAGTACATTTAACAGAGTGTTTCTCCATGGGGAGCACCGGTACTATTTTTAAAGAAGAAGGATGGATCGTTAAGGCTTTGTATCGACTACCAAGAATTAAACAAACTAACAATAAAGAATAAGTACCCATTGCCCAGGATAGATGATCTTTTTGATCAGTTGAGAGGGGCAAAATATTTTTTGAAGATTGATTAGGGTATCACCAGTTGAAGGTTAGAGCGGAGGATGTACCTAAGACAATATTTAGGACTCGTTACGGCCATTACGAGTTCTTATTGATGTCATTTGGGTTGACAAATGCGCCAGCCGCATTCATGGACATGATGAACCGAGTGTTCAAACAATATTTAGACAAGTTCGTCGTAGTGTTCATTGATGATATCCTAGTCTATTCCAAGACGAAGGAGGATCATGCGGAACATTTGAGATTAGTGTTGGAGGCACTAAGAAGAGAGAGGTTATAAACGAAAGTCACAAAGTGTGAATTTTGGTTAAAGAGAGTGCAATTTTTAGGACACGTCATTGACAAGGAAGGAGTTTCAGTGGATCCAGCAAAGGTGGAATCAGTGATGAACTGGGAACAACCAAAAATGCTGACTGAGGTGCGCAGTTTCCTAGGGTTGGTGGGTTACTATCTGAGGTTCATACATGACTTCTCGAAGATAGCTACTCCATTAACCAACTTAACCAGGAAGACGGTGAAATACGTATGGACAAGAAAAGTGTGAAGACAGCTTTCAAGAGCTGAAGAAGAGATTGAGTCAAGCCCTTGTATATCGTTACCGGATGAGACGGGGAATTTTGTAGTGTATATCGATGCTTCGCATAAAGGACTGGGTTGCGTGCTCATGCAGCATGGCAAGGTCATTGCATATGCATCTAGGCAGTTAAAGGAGTATGAGGGGAATTATCCTACCCATGACCTTGAACTCACCGCAGTGGTTTTTTCCTTAAAGATTTGGAGGCATTACCTATATGGGGAGAAGTGTGAGATCTACACAGACCATAAAAGTCTGAAGTATATCTTCACACAGAAGGAGTTGAATATGAAGCAGAGGAGATGGCTGGAGTTGATAAAGGATTACGACTATGAAATCCTGTCTCACCCAGGGAAGGCGAATGTGGTCGCCGACGCCTTAAGTAGGAAGGGTCGGGAGAAGCTATCGGTGTTAACATCTCAAGATGAGCTGGTGACAGAGATGGCAAGAATGGAGTTAGAAGTGCGATGTCCAATCAAAAAAGGGGAGCAACTGTTTGCAATTGAAGTTCAACCCACAATAGTGGAAAAGGTGAAGGAAGTGCAACTCAGAGCTGATGAGTGCGAGCGGATAAGGAAGAAGATTGCAGATGGTACTGAAATAGCATATAGTCTTGATAACGAAGGGTTATTGAGATTTGAAGGATTTAGGTTCCGTGTGAGCCAGAGTTAAAAGAAGAGATAATGGATGAAGAGCATAACTCGAGGTACTCGATTCATCCTGGTAGTACCAAGATGTATCAAGACCTTCGAACCAATTTTTGTGGTCAAATATGAAGAGGGAGATAGCAGAGTACGTCAGTAGGTGTTTAACTTGTCAAAAAGTTAAGGCCGAACATCAACGACCCAGTGGTTTGTTACAATCATTGGAGATTCCGGAGTGGAAGTGGGAGCATATCACGATGGACTTTGTGGTGGGACTTCCAACTACGCAGAAAGGATACGACGCTATTTGGGTAATAGTGGATCGTTTGACGAAGTTAGCTCATTTCTTGCCAATAAGAGTCAGATACAATTTAGACCAGTTAGCTAAGCTTTATGTCAAAGAGATTATCTCAAGACATGGAGTGCCAGTTTTGATCGTGTCAGATCGCGACTCGCGATTCACTTCGAATTTTTGGAAGAGTTTGCAAGAGCAGATGGGAACACAACTGAGGTTGAGTACGGCGTACCATCAACAGATAGATGGACAAAGCGAAAGAATAATTTAGACTTTAGAAGACATGCTAAGGTCTTGCGTTATGGATATCAAAGGGAGTTGGGACGATCATCTACCATTAGTAGAGATCGCCTGTAACAACAGTTATCACGCTAGTATAAGCATGCCGCCTTACGAAGCGTTATATGGACGGAAGTGTTGAATGCCACTTTATTGGGATGAAGTGGGAGAGCGTTGAATGTTAGGAACCGAGATGGTACAACAAACTGCAGAAGTAGTTAAGTTAATACGAACGCGGCTAGTAGCAGCTCAGGACAGAAGAAGAAGTATGCCGATCCACATCGGAAGAACAGAGAGTTTGAAGTCGGTTCATATGCATTCCTGAAGGTGTCACCTTGGAAGGGGAAGGTGCGTTTTGGGAAAAAAGGAAAGTTAAGCCCTTGGTTCATAGGACCGTTTGAAATTTTGAAGAGGGTAGAAGAGGTAGCATATGAGATAGCATTACCTCCAGAGTTGGGGCATATCCATAACGTGTTCCACGTTTCGGTATTGCGTCCCTATAAGCTGGATTACAAGCACGTAATCAAGTATGAACCAATTCAAGTCGAGAAAGACTTAACTTATGAAGAGATTCCTATTCAAATTATGGATAGGAAGGAACAAACGTTAAGAAGCAAAATTATACCTTCGATGAAGGTGATATGGAGGAACCACAATGCCGAAGAAGCAACATGGGAACTCGAGGATAAGATGAGGAAGGCTTATCCTCATTTGTTTGATTAACTTGTATTGTAATTTTGGGGACAGAATTCTACTAAGAAGGGGAGAATGTAACGCCCGAGAAAATTGAGCGTTTATGAAAATGAATTTTATTTGATTTAGTGAATAAAGTTTGGATTATTTGTTTATTAAACTGAGTAAGCTAATTGTAGGTCATTTTATGATCTAGAGAATGTAGAAATGAGTAGGATTCTGGCTACGTGCTTGGAAGAAATGATATGAATTTATAAGACAAAAATAAAAGGTTTCTGAGAATAAAAATATTTTAGAAAAAGATGAAATAGACACTATTCAACCCTAAGGGTTAGGGGTTGAGACCTTATGCCATTTCGAGAGTTCGAAATGTCAGAATAACGTTCTGTCGAAAGATTTGACGGTAATATACCGTGAAAAGTTAAGTTAGCCGAGGAAAGTTTTCTCTGGAGGAAAAGTGCGGGAATCATTATTCATCCGTTTCTTCTCGGGAATTTATTTTGAAATTTTGAGAAACGCGTAATGATAGGATTTCAAGGCGAGGTGGATTATGTAATAATAATTCGTTTATGGCTCACTAAGTTTTCGCATAGGGACTTAAAGCCTAAGTGTTAGGGAAAGTAAAATTAATGATTAATTGTTTATATATAATAATATATGATTATTATACGAAACAAATACGCGTATAATACGAAGTATTGTATGAGAATTATGCGGAGAAGATACGAGAATTAATATGACGTATAATATAAATTTTATACGGAGTAAATAAGTTAAAATAAAGTAAATTAGGATTAATTGGAATTAAAATATAATAAGTTTAACCCGTGGGTCGAACCATTGGGTAAACGGGTGGTTTTAACCCATGGTTCAACCCACAACCCTTGTTGGACATGGGGGAACAAGGCCATATGGGAGCATATGGGAGCACATGGGGGGACATGGGAGAGCACAAAGGGAGACATAGTTGACCATGTGCTAGCACATGGGCCTTATCTTGGTGGGAAAGAAAGGAGAGGAGGTGGGAATAGTAGAGGAGGTTGGGCCTAAATTACCTTTGTACCCTAAGCCTTGCCAACTCTATAAATAGAGAGCCTTGCCCATCATATTTTGTTGTTTAATAATTCCACCAACAAAGAGAGAGAGAGAGAGAAAGAGAGAGAGAGAGAGAAGAAGAAGCTTGTGCCTTGCTTAGCTAATTCATCTACCAAGAAGCTAAGAAAGACTTTGAGTCTCCATACTCATTCAAGCAAGAATCCTTAAGGTATAACAATGGAAATTATATAAACATCATCTCTTCTTTCTATAATAGTTTTGATAGAGAAGTGATTAAAGGAGTTATGCCTTTTGAGAAGTTATAAGGAGAGTAATGGTGAATTAGGAACCCTAATAAGCCATGCATGTGAAGACACTAAGAACTCATGAAGAACAAATTAATGAACTTAGTGAAATCTTATGAAATGAACTAATGAACTTATTAACCCATTAAAACTTAAATATTTTGAATTAAAAGAATTAGTAATAATCAACTATGGGATTGATTCCCATTGATTTGAGCTAATAATAACGAAGAATGAAGATTCGGCGAAAGTTACGCGATTAGACGTTAATCGTCGAAAATATAAATTTCTCGGATTAGAAGTCAAAACTCATTGTGTGCCTCAAAAATGATGGTTTTAGATTGCAAAATGTGTATTTAGGTAAATAAGACTTGCAGGAGCAAGAACGGATTGATTTCGACTTAAAACGAAGATTTGAGCGTCGAACGTTTTCGAAAGTTTAACGAAAATGCAAAAATGGACTAATCGGTGAATTTCTCACCAACGGGTTCAAAAATGAATTCCGACTTGATAGGATGATAGAGCATGTCATTTATGAACTTTTGGCTTTGGAACAAACCAATTCCGAGTTATAACGATCAAGTTACGGACTCCGAAATTTCAGAATTTTCAAAGACTTAGAAATTTTTCTGAGTTGCAGAGCGAGCGCCGCAGCGCCAGTCAATAGGCTTAATCCGGTGCCACAGTGCCACTCCCGGGAGAAATCTCTGGAGGGGTAGCGCTGCAGAGCCACTCCAAGAGGAAAACCTAGCGCTGCAGCGCCAGCATATCAGAAAATTTGGACATTTTTAGTATATACTTAACCTTTTGCATATCATTAAGGGGCTAGAAATTGATGAATATACACTCTTTAAACAACATGTTTAACCAAGGATGATGAGGATTAAATGTTAACTAAACATAATTAAACTTAAGTTTTGGACGTTAACCAAAACTAAGTTAAGGAACAAGTTAAGTACTCATTTATCATCATGCCTAGTGATGATTAAGAAGAGTTGGTTTATAACATATGATGTTAATAAGCCGTAATGAACATTAAATAACTTAAATGACTGTTATTAATTTAATATTTCGATTAAGTTATACAAAAAGGGGAAGTTAGGCTATACTTGGTATATCAATGATGAATTCTCATAGGTGTGCTTTGTGTTATGCTCTGTAAACGTTGTAAAGAATGAATAGACTACGTGTAAAGGTTTAGAAGGCGCAAAGGCAAGTTTCCTAACTTCGTTCATACTTTATTATGAATGCAAGTTTTTCTAAACCCTTGTCTATACGTTATTGTTAGGCAAGTGGTCATTGTGCATAATTGCTTATGCATAAACTTTTCTTGAATAGTCAATGCCATTTGACTCGGATAGACTGAGGCTTATTATATTTTGGTGGATTTTTCCATAAATTTCTCCAGAATATATACAATGTTGTGATCCTATGCCAATTGTTTGGTATGGATTCTCAGGTAAACCTGAGTATGAATAAAACAAAGGTTTTAAACGTCATTAATTCAACAGGCACGTGAGGTTGCCACCAATTAAACGTAAACACGTTTAATGTATGAGTGTTAATCAACATAGAGTACTACAGGCTGATCACCTGAATGTGCTCGTAAGCTATATCGAACTTACGGCCTTCGTGCCGAGTTGTTCCTTTCATGAATGAGAACTAAAATATGGTTCATGGTCGTTGACCAAGATGGATTTCAAAGAGGCTATAAAGTCCTTGGGAATGGTTTTAAAGGAATCAAAACAATATTTTGATTATTCTTAAGTACTTCATAACTATTGTACAGTTATTGAAGACCAAAAGATATGATTCTTGATTTTGTGATTTCAAGATATACTGTTTAACTTGCTGAGCTGTTTATGCTCATTCTTGCTTAAAACTAAATGATTTCAGCTAAGAACGAACGGACTAAAGGATCCGATAAAGACAAAGGCAAGTCCAAGCTGGACAAGTAGTGACCCTTTGTAATAGCATTAGTATTAGTATTGTATTTACTGATATTATGACACAGAATGATTTATTGGTTATGAATACTTGGAAAAAGATTAATAGTATGTAATAATTAGTAAACTTATGCATTGATATTGATGTCCTCAATTGAATGTATGAGTATATTGTAGCACCGTGTAGCACCATATCTTGGGTTTGAAGGTACCCGGATTTGGGGGCGTCACACCCATAAAATTTTAAATGGATCTTTAGAGCAAATGGCAAGGTAGAGACTTATAAGGCCAGACCATCAAGGAAAAGGTTTTCAAATAAAGTCAAGGAGTTGACTGTGATAAAATCTAATTACCGGTAGTAATGCTCAAGTCCATTTGGATTTTACTTGCGATTGTAGCTTATTATTACCAGATCTAGAAAATGGATGTGGAGACGCCCTTCCTCAAGTATAAATTATTAGAGGAGAATGTATGTATGATACAGTCAGATAGAATTTGTTTCAATAGTTAAAGCAAATCATGTATATAAGCTACAACAATCCATTTATGGATTAAAGCAAGCTTCTCAACGATGGAACATTTGTTTTGATGAGACAATCAAAGGAGTTTGATTTTATCAAAAATGAGAATGCACCTAGTGTGTACATGTTGGGTTTGTATGTTACGTATACATGCAATTAAATTACACAATAAGGGCGGAAGCGTGATAAATTAGGTTTTAAATTTTTTATACAAACCCTCACCATGATCATGCTTTGTGCTCAATTATTAATCAATAGAAAGAGAAGGATAAATCAGAATCATACCCTCGTAAAAACTAGCTTCCACAGGTACGAGTTCAACTCCTTGTTCTCCTTGATCTCCTCGAATCTCTTGGATTGGCTTCTTCCATTGATCAATGTTATCCACCCATGTGTTTGGCCTCTAGAGGTGATGCACCAAGGAAGAGAAATTGCTCAAGAAGGAGGGTGGTTGGCTAAACCCTTATTTTCTATTCTCTGTAGAAAAAGAAGTGCTCTCCAACTCTTGGAATTACGTCTACTGATATCTAATATAAGACTCCTCTTATATAGATATTAGTTAACCCTTCTAATCTAATTAGAAATTGGGTTTCACTTTATTAAGTAATTAAACTCTTTTAATTAATTACGCTTTCCAACATATTGGGATTAATTAATTAAACTCCTTTAATTAATTTTCCTCCTAATCTCATTATGAATATTTGAGAGTACCAATATTAAATTAATTCCTAAACTCCTTTAGAAATTAAAATAATAATAATTGTAATAATATTAATAAGACTCCTCTTATTAATTTATATTTAATATTTCTAAAATATTAAATAATAAATATTAAGCTATTTAATTTATTCTATCACTATAGATTAAATTAATTGCACTTAACAAATTATTACGATTATGCCATTACTTTCTTAAATAATTATTCTTCCTTTTATGGTGTGACCCTTTAGGTTCTCCATATTAAACCGGTTGTGAATAAATCAATTAGAACAATTCTAATCTTATTTAAGTAAATAAATTAAACTAATAATCTATTTAAATAAATAATATTTATTCTACAATAGGGATAAGCCTCCTTAGCGATCAACGACTTTCCAGATAATATAGATTTTAACATTAATTATAAACGAACCTGTGAGTAAATAGTTACTGTACAATTCAATTCTTCCACCATACAATGTCCCAATTAAATATAAGTCATGAAATTACTGTCAAGTCTTATTTTATTTAATTATATTTATTTCGATTAGAAAATGCACAACTCCAAAAAATACAAATTAGAAACACCTTTCTAATTTCATTCTGCCTTGGCCAAGGACTATTGGTTTGTCATTTAACGAATCACATATGCCATATCTCTTCTTTTACTAGATGTGGTAGATTCTTTATTGATCATTCATTATCTCCATATGTAACTCATTATACCCAAGCATACCCTTTGATATACCCTGCGGGTCTTAAGGAATAAGTCAAAGTATAATTCATTACACACAAGATACTATGATGATCTCAAGTACAAGGATCACTTGTACTACTATCACATTAGAAATTTTTATTGTCATGCAAGTAAAACTCTATTAGGTATTCCATAGCGAGTCACGTTCAGTGACCTTATTCTACAATAAGCACCTACATACTTGCTTTAGTGTCTCCACACAAATGATCATGAGATCAATCATCCTCATCCAATGAGCAAGCAACATATGTACCAATCTATCCGGATTTACTAATCCCCTTTTTAGTAATCCCATGATTGGGAACTATTTTAGTTTTAAGCTTTCTAAAAATTTAGATCTCATTAGCATGATCAACATCATGATTTTAAAAGCATTTCTTAAAACTATGGGTTATTTACATATTATAAAACCAGCATCATGTAGATAATTAAATGTCTTTAATAAATGAATACTTTTATTAATAAATAAATAAGATTGTTTACAAAGTATATGCTTTATCATCATACATAATTGGCTTGTATGCATACTTTCTTCAATCTCCCACTTGCACTAAAGTCAATCGCCATGGTATCTCATACTCATCTTCTCTAAGTGACGATCAAACTGCTGTTGTGTTAAAGCTTTAGTAAATGGATCTGTAATGTTGTCTTGAGAGTCTACACGCTCCAAGGTGAGGCCTCCTCTTTCAATGATCTCCCTGATCAAGTGAAATTGCCGTAACACATGTTTGGATTTCTGATGAGACCTGGGTTCTTTAGCTTGTGCAACAGCTCCAATGTTGTCACAGTATAAGGGGACTGCTCGTCCAATGCTAGGAACCACACCAAGTTCTGTTATGAACTTCTTCATCCAAACATCTTTCTTTGCAGCTTTACTTGCAGCTATGTACTCTGTCTCTATCGTTGAATCATCAACTGTTTGCTGCTTGGAACTCTTCCAACTCACTGCGCCTCCATTCAAGGTAAAGACATAACCCAAAATAGATTTACTGTCATTTTGGTCCATTTGAAAAATTTAGTCCGTGAAGCCCTCGAGCTTAAATTCAGACCCACCATAGATAGGAAATACATCCTTAGTCCTTCTTAAGTACTTTAGGATATTTTTCACTGCCTTCCAGTGTTCTTCTCCTGGATTCGACTGATATCTTCTTGTTAAACTAAGTTCATGAGCGACATCTGATCTAGTACATATCATACCGTACATGATAGATTCTATCGCTGAAGCATAAGGAATATTACTCATACGGTCTCTCTCCTCAGGTGTCTTTGGAGCCTGTTTCTTGGAGAGATGTATTCCATGGCTCATCAGTATGAGACCTCTTTTGGAATCTTCCATGCTAAACCTCTTTAGCATCGAGTCAATGTATGTTCCTTGGATAAGACAAGCATCCTTTTAGATCTATCTCTATAGATCTTTATCCAAGAATATAGGATGCTTCTCCCAAGTCTTTCATGGAGAAGTGTTTTGATAACCAGATTTTAATTGATTGTAGCATAGGAATGTTATTCCCTATCAGTAATAAATTATCAACATATAATACAAGGAATGAAACAGCGCTCCCACTAACCTTCTTGTACACATATGGTTCATCCTCATTTTTGATAAAATCAAACTCTTTGATTGTCTCATCAAAACAGATGTTCCATCTACGAGAATCTTGCTTTAATCCATAAATGGATCGTTGCAGCTTACAGACTTGATTTGTTCTAACCTTTGAAACAAATCCCTATGGCTATGTCATAAACACATCCTCCTCAAGTTTTCCATTGAGAAAGGCTATTTTCACGTCCATCTGCCAGATCTTATAGTCGTAATAAGCTGCAATTGCAACCAAAATCCGAATAGACTTGAGCATAGCTACTGGTGAGAAGGTTTCATCAAAGTCAACTCTTTGCCTTTGTTTGAAACCTTTTGCAACCAGTCGGGCCTTATAGGTCTCTACCTTGCCGTCCACTTCAGTCTTTCTTTTAAAGACCCATTTACACCCAATAGGCTTAATGCCTTTAGGTGGTAAAACCAAAGTCCATACTTGGTTCTCATCCATGGAGTCCATCTAGAATTTTATGGCTTCAAGCCATTTCCCAGAGTCTTTATTACTCATAGCATGTTCTTAATTCAATGGATTATCATCATTCATGACGTGTACCTCATCGTCATCCTTTATAATGAATCTATATCTATTACGTATCTTCGGTACTCTTCCAGATTTATGAACAAGGTGTTGTACAGAAGGTGTCTCTACTTGGACAGGTTCATCCACTTGATCTGTAGTTGTTTGTGGTTCTTAAATTTCTTTAAGATCTATTTTCCTCCCACTAGCCCCTTCAATAATAAATTCATTTTCCAAGAAGGCAGCATGTTTCGCAACAAAGACCTTTTGCTCTGTAGGATTGTAGAAATAGTATCCCAAACTTTCTTTAGGATATCCCACAAACGTGCACTTATCAGATCTTGTCCCAAGCTTAATATTTTGAAACTTTTTCACATAAGCTGGACATCCCCAAATCTTAACATGCTTAAGACCAGGTTTCTTCCCTGTTCATATCTCATATAGAGTCTCGGGGACAGATTTTGAGGGGACCTTATTTAGTAGATATGCAGCCGCTTCTAGGGAATAACCCCAGAAGGATACTAGAAGATCGATAAAACTCATTATGGAATGAACCATGTCCAACAATGTTGGATTTCTCCTTTCAGATACTCCATTTAACTGTGGTGTACCTGGTAGAGTCCATTGTGAGATTATACTATTTTTTTAAGACAATCGAGAAACTCACCGCTTAAGTATTTACCACCTCGTTCTGATCAAAGAATCTTAATACTTTTGCTAGTTTATTTTTCTACTTCACTTCTGAACTCTTTGAACTTTTCAAATGATTCAGATTTATATTTCATTAAATACAAATATCCATATCTTGAGTTATCATCAGTGAAAGTAATAAAATAAGAATACCCTCCCCGTGTATTCGTTGTCATAGGTCCACAAACGTCTGTGTGAACCAACGCTAACAACTCTGTAACCTTTTCTCCTTTTCCACTAAAAGGAGATTTAGTCATTTTACTCATGAGACAAGATTCACAAGTTGGATATGATTCATAATCAGATAGCTCTAAGAGACCATCCTAATGTAACTTGGATAATCTTGTTTCATTGATATGACCGAGTCTACAATGCCACATATAGGTATAATTAACATCATCTCTTTTTCTTTTCTTAGTTTGTTCTATTTGAAGTATATTTTCATGTAAGTAGAGTATATAAAGTCCATTTCGCAAATTACTAACACCATATAAAACATTGTCTTTATAAATAGAATAACTGTTGTTCTTTATTATAATGTCAAATTCATCCATATCTAATACGGAAATAGAAATAATGTTTCAAATGATATTCAGAACAAAATAACAGTTATTTAAATAAATCGACTTGCCCGTAGGCAGTGCTAAACAATAAGTGCCTACAGCTAATGCAACAACCTTTGCTCCATTTTCCACTCGTAGGACAACTTCATCCTTGTTCAGCTTTTTTCTTCTGACCAGTCCCTGCACAGTATTACATATGTGAGAACCATAGCCGGTATCCAATACCCAAGTAGTATTTTAACTTTCTGAATAATTAATTTCAATCATGAACAAACCTTGATTGGAAGTCGAAGCTTCTCCAAGCTTCTTCTCTACCAAAAACTTCTTACAGTTTCTCTTTCAGTGACCCGACTCGATGCAATGGAAGCACATTCCTTTGCTAGCTGGATCAGGTTTCTTTTGTTCCTTTATGTTCACCTTGCCCTTAGCCTTCTTAGATTTCTTCTTTTTTAGAAGATACCTTGGGCCTCTTCTATTTCTTGGAAGAATCTACAATTCAAGACATGGTTCTTCTTGGATGGGAAGTGACCTTCTGCAGTTTTCAACATGTTAAGTAATTCAGACAAGCTGACATCTAACTTATTCATGTGAAAATTAACAACGAACTGCAAGAAGGTTTTAGGGAGTGACTGTAAGACTAAGTCTTGACTCAACTCCCCATCCATGACGAACCCAAGCTGTCCAAAGCATTCAATCAAATTCATCACCTTTAGGACACGAGTCTCAATGGCAGTGCCCTCGGACATCCGAGATCAGAAGAGCTCCTTATATATCTCATATCTAGTAGTTCTAATTTGTTCACCATACAACTCATTGAGGTGAAGCAACATAGTAGAAGCATCCATGTTTTCATGCTAACGCTGAAGCTCGTTATTCATGGATGCGAGCATGATGCATTGAGCCACAGATGCATCATCTTGCCACTTTACAATGGTGGCAATCTCTTCCTCACAGGCTGATTCTTGAACAGTTCCAGGGACATGCGAATTTAGGACATAAGAAATCTTTTCAGCAGTGAGAACTATTCTTAGATTCCTTAACCAGTCCGTGTAATTCGGTCCGGTCAGTTTATTAGCATCAAGTATGCTACGCAGTGAAATTAATGATTTCGACATTTTTAAATTTCTGCATGTGAAAAGATAACATTTTAGCAAACATTCATTTAATTAATTATCAAGATAAATTAGGTCTTATTTTAAATTGGTATCTCCCAATATTTTTTTCAAACTATATTACCTTTACTTATATAGTTCGGCAACATCTAATTAAAGATTTGCTAGTGAGAATAAGGATCCCATTTTAAATGTATATAGCCTTGTGTGTGCACAACAAACTATATATAAGTAAATAGGTAGACAACTCTTGTCAATTACATCAACATGTAACTCCTTGTATTTTGTCTCTTAGATCATAATGGTCAAGTGTGTGCATATCCGAACTAAAATGATTTAAGTTAAGTCCAACCTAGCACTCCATATATTCAAAAAAGAAAAATATTTTTCTTGTGTGTGCACAACAAAATAATATTTTTCAATTTTCTTTATAAGCATCAAATATGATTAAATTAATATCTTAAATACTTAATACTTGCCTTGTGTGTGCACAATAAATTCATATTAAATATTTAATACTCTAATAATTTATCATGCTATAAGACGACGTTTGATATTCCAAATATATATATAATACGCATCATTTTATTAAAACATGCGAAGCATGTTTACATAAAATATAATATATATATATATATATAATACTTAGCATGCATATATAGAATAATATTATAATCTACCCGAAATGATTATGAACTTTTATTCTAGTTTGGTTCACTAGAGCCACCAAGCGAACCAAAAGGTCAAACCTAGGAGTGCAATAATTAAATTTAAACGTAACTATTACATTTAAACCCGGACTCCATACAAACGAATCTTCATGCGCTCTTTGCTCAATGGTCTTCAATTTTTTCAAGATAATTCTAACTATTTATATTACATTAAACTATTTACAATTAAATAGAAACCTTGATCAGCAGTCAAGGATAAGTACATAGGAGGGAGATAGAATTTATATCAAGAATAAATTAGAGAAGACGAGGTACGTAGACTCCATTTAATAAAATCCATACATTCAAGCATTCAACTAAAATAAATCCAATCACATTGGTCAATAGTCCCATAATCAATCCCATTTATTATCATACATATCACCATATGCATCAATAAATTAACATTCATCTCATGAATAATAAAACTATTCCATATATGTATCAATGTCATTTAATGGACAAAAGTTTGCTAAATTTTAGTTTTGAAACAAAATAAACTCTTTTATTTTAATCAAAAACCAAATCCAAATTAAACTCCTTTAATTTTTAACAATCTGAAATCATATTCCAGATAAAATAAACATCTTTATCTTAAACTTTTATTAATTAAATAAACTATTTACTTTAATTATACAAAAGTCAGTTTTTTAAAATATACAGTGGCGCGCCCGCGCTTCGATTAAACTTAGACGCGGCGTGGCCGCATTATTGGCTGGATCCTGTCTTGCAGACGGCACCCGCGCCCAGGATGAACTGGGATGCAGCGCGATCGCGCTGTTCGTCGTAGAATCTTCAGAAATTAATTTTTGTCCAGAAAATTCGATCCAATCTCGCATAAATTCATACATGGAATCATAACATTAATAATTAGCACAAAGTTAGGCTCTGATACCACTGTTGGGTTTGTATGTTATGCATACATGCAATCAAATTACACAATAAGGACGAAAGCGCGATAAATTAGATTTTAAAATTTTTATACAAACCCTCACCATGATCATGCTTTGTGCTCAATTATCAATCAATAGAAAGAGAATGATAAATCAGAATCACACCCTCGTAGAAACTAGCTTCCACAGTTACGAGTTTAACTCATTGCTCTTCTTAATCTCCTTGAATCTCCTGGATTGGTTCATTTCTTTGATCAACGTTAGCCACCCAAGTGTTTGGCCTCTAGATGTGATCCACCAAAGAAGAGGAATTGCTCAAGTAGGGTGGTTGGCTAAACCCTTGTTTTCTATTCTCTGTAGAAAAAGAAATACTCTCCAACTCTTGGAATTACGTTTACTGATATCTAATATAAAACTTCTCTTATATAAATATTAATCAACCCTTCTAATCTAATTAGAAATTGGGTTTCATTTAATTAATTAATTAAACTCCTTTAATTAATTTATCTCCTAATCTCATTTTAAATATTTGAGAGTACCAATATTAAATTATTTTCTAAACTCCTTTAGAAATTAAAATAATAATAATTGTAATAATATTAATAAGACTCCTCTTATTAATTTATATTTAAAATTTCTAAAATATTAAATAATAAATATTAAGCTATTTAATTTATTCTATCACCATAGATTAAATTAATTACACTTAACATATTATTACGATTATGTCATTATCTTCTTAAATATTTATTCTTCCTTTTATGGTGTGATCCTTTAGGTTCTCCATATTAAACCGGTTGTGAACAAATTAATTAGAACAATTCTAATCTTATTTAAATAAATAAATTAAACTAATAATCTATTTAAATAAATAATATTTATTCTAGAATAGAGATAAGCCTCCCTAGTGATTAACGACTTTTTAGATAATATAGATTTCAACATTAATCATAAAAAAACCTGTGAGTAAATAGTTACCGTACAATTCAATCCTTCCACCATACAATGTCCCAATTAAATATAAGACATGGAATTACTGTCAAGTCTTATTTTTTTTAATTATATGTATTTCGATTAGAAAATGCACAACTCCAAAAAATGCAAATTAGAAACTCCTTTCTAATTTCATTCTGTCTTGACCCAGGACTACTAAGTTGTCATTTAACGAATCACATATGGCATATCTCTTCTTTTACTAGAAGTGGTAGATTCTTTATTGATCATTCATTATCTCCATATGTAACTCATTATACCCAAACATACCCTTTGATATACCTTGAGGGTTTTAAGGAATAAGTCAAAGTATAATTCATTACACACAAAATACTATGATGATCTCAAGTCCAAGGATCACTTGTACTACTATCACATTAGGAATTCCTATTGACAAGCAAGTAAAACTTCATTAAGTATTCCTTAGCGAGTTACGTTCAGTGTACTTATTCTCTAATAAGCACCTACATACTTACTTTAGTGTCTCCACACAAATGATCATGAGATCACTCATCCTTATTCAATGAGCAAGCAACATATGTACCAATCTATCTAGTTTTACTAATCCCCTTTTTAGTAATTCCACGATTAGGAACTATTTGAGTTTTAAGCTTTCTAAGAATTTAGACCTCATTAGCATGATCAACATCATGATTCT
This sequence comes from Panax stipuleanatus, assembly GCA_020205555.1. Taxonomy (NCBI): domain Eukaryota; kingdom Viridiplantae; phylum Streptophyta; class Magnoliopsida; order Apiales; family Araliaceae; genus Panax; species Panax stipuleanatus. Next base: position 97,214,611 of record CM035115.1, read on the forward strand.
AAAAGCATTGCTTAAAACTATGAGTTGTTTACATATTATAAAAACATCATCATGTAGAGAATTAAATGCCTTTAATAAATGAATACTTTTATTAATAACTAAATAAGATCGTTTAAAAAGTATATGCTTTATCATCATACATAATTAGTTTGTATGCATACTACTTTCAGTACAAAAAGGTCAATGGGAGTGCTGTGACATTTTTGGTATTATATGTTGATATACTACTGATAAGGAATGACATACCAGTGCTATAATCAGTAAAGATAAAGTTGTCTAAACATTCCTCCATGAATGATTTGGGTAGAACATCCTAAATTGGGGATATAAATCTATATAGATAGATTTAAAAGGATGCTCGGCTTAACCCAAGGAACGTATATTCATTTGATGCTAAAGGCGTTTAGCATGGCAAACTCCAAAATATGTCTCATGATGATGAGCCATGGAGTGTATCTCTCTAAAAATATCCTCAATAAAAGAGAGATCGGATGAGTAACTATCATGTATGCAATGAAATGTACGAGACTTGATATTGATCAGTCATATTCTAGAGAAGATCACTGTAAGACAGTGATAAACATCTTAAAGTACTTAACCGATACTAAGGTTATAATCATGATTCATGATCGATTTAAATTAAACTAGAGGACTAAATAGACTTAAGTTTTTCGGGCTGACCAAGACGACATCAAATCCACTTTAGGGTAAGTCGTTACCTAAAAAGGTGGTGCAATAATTTGGAAAGGTTTCAAATCGCAAAATATTGCTGGTTTAGTGATAAAGATAAAGTATATAGCTATAAATGAAGTTGCAAGTTGATGTTTCGAATGAAAAGTTCATAACAGAACTAGGAATAGTTCCTAAGTCTCATCTTGGATCCAAACATGTGTTGTGGCACTTTTATTTGATTAAAGAAATCATTGAAAAAGGAGAAGTCACTATAGAGATAGTAAACTCTCAAAAACAACATTGCATATCCATTTACTGAAGCTTATCCAACAGCAGGATAATCGTCACCTAAGAAAGAAGGGTATTAGATACCATGGCGATTGGTTTTAGTTCAAGTGTGAGATTGAAAATATATGCACATAAGCCAATCATGTTTGATGATAAAGCATTTACTTTGTAACAATCTTATTTATTTATTAATAAAATTTTTATTTAATTAAAGGCATCTATTTATCTACATGGTGCTGTTTTTATAATATGTGATAAACACATAGTTTTAAGCAATACATTTAGAATCATGATGATGATCATGCTAATGAGATCTAAATTCTTAGATAGCTTAAAAACTAAAATTATTCCCAATCGTTGGATTACTAAAAAAGGGATTAGTGAATTCGGATAGATTGGTACATACGTTGCTTGCTCATTGGATGAGGATGATTGATCTCATGATCATTTGTGTGGAGACACTAAAGCAAGTATGTATGTGCTTATTGGAGAATAAGTTCACTGAACGTGGCTCGCTTAGGAATACCTAATGGAGTTTTACTTGCCTGTCAATAGGAATTCCTAATGTGATAGTAGTACAAGTGATCCTTAGACTTGAGATCATTATAGTATCTTGTGTATGATGAATTATACTTTGACATGTCCCTTAAGACCCTTGGGGTATATCAAAGGGTATGCTTGGGTGTAATAAGTTGTATATGGAGATAATAAATGATCAATAAAAAATCTACCACTTCTAGTAAAAGAAGAGATATGTTCTATGTGATTCGATAAATGACAACCCAGGAATCCTTGGCTAAGGTGGAACGAAATTAGAAAGAAGTTTCTAATTTGCATTATTTGGAGTTGTGCATTTTGGAATGGAAATACTTATAATTAAATAAAAGAAGACTTGACAGTAATTCCATGTCTTATATTTAATTGGGACATTGTATGGTGGAAGAATTAAATTGTACGGTAACTATTAACTCACAGTTTTTTTATGATTAATGTTGTAATCTATATTATCTAGAAAGTCGTTGATCGCTAAAGAGACTTATTCTTATTATAAAATAAATGTTATTTATTTAAATAAATTATTAGTTTAATTTATTTATTTAAATAAGATTAGAATTGTTCTAATTGATTTATTCACAACCGGTTTAATATGAAGAACCTAAAGAGTCACACCATAAAAGGAAGAATATTTATTAAAGAAGCAAATGACATAATCGTAATAATAAGTTAAGTATATTTAATTTAATCTATGGTGATAGAATAAATTAAATAGCTTAATATTTATTATTTAATATTTTGAAAATATTAAGTATAAATTAATAAGAGGAGTCTTATTATTATTAGTACTATTATTATTAATATTTAGTTCCTAAAGGAGTTTGAGAATTAATGAATAAGATTCTCTCTCTCTCATATATATTCCTAATAAGATTAGGAGGCTAATTAATTAAAAGAGTTTAATTATTTTCAATAGGACTGGAAAGCCTAATTAATTAAAGGAGTTTAATTAATTAATATGAAACCTTAATCTTAAATTATTTAGGAGGGTTGCCTACATCTATAAATAAGAAAGTCTTATTATGGAACAAGGTTAGACATTTAATTCCAAGAGTTGGGAGAGCACTCTTTTTCTAGAGAGAAGGAAACTAGGATTTATCCAAACACCCTTATTCTTGAGTAAACATTATTCCTTGGTGGATCACCTCTAGAGGCCAAACACTTGGGTGGCTAACGTTGATCAAAGGAAGGAATCTAACTCGGTAAATTCAGGAAGAGCAAGAAAGGATTTGGAGTTAAATAAGTACCTGAGGAAGTTAGAATCTTTAAGGGTATGAATCTTATTTTTAATCTATCTCTTTTAATTAATAACTGTGCATAAAGGATTATCCGGGTATATGGTTTGTAAAATTTTAAAACTCTGATTTACAATGCTTCCATTATTTTAATGCAATTTGATTGCGCCATGAATTCTTATAAACCTAACAGCGACATCTTGGTTAGCTTTTTTGATGACGATCGAGAATTCATTTGCGATTTTGTCCTATTCAGGACTTAGCTCTCCTTATAGCTTTATTACTAATGTAGTTGGCATGGATTATCTACCCCCTGGCTGGTTTGAGAGGGGTGACCACATATCATCCACTAGCTATCATGGGATAGTTTGATTAGTTTTAGGACATTCGCCACTTTGATGGGGCTTTGGATCAACGACTATCAGCTTTGTCTCTATCAGCCGATGACTTGACCATAATTTATGATTATTGGACTCGTCGTGAGGGGGCTATTTTTTTGACTAGTCATCCGGGTCGTTCTTTAGAGTACTCTGCATGGCTGGAGGCAGACATTACATCGACTGTTGTTTTTCACTCAGAGCCGAGTATTGATTTTGATGAGGAAGAGCCTATGGAGGACCTTGATTCTGCTACCGTGGACGAGTTATTTGCTGGTTTGACGGCAGCTTTGGTCAGTGATCCCCTAGCACTTTTACTGTCCTAGATCCATATCTTGTAGAGTATTTAGCTTGGATGACCTTTGAGAGGGATCAGGCTAGAGCGCTAATGTTGACAACTTTTTCTGGCCGGGATGCTGCTTTTGTTGAGAGGGATGATGCTCGAGCTACTCGGGACGTAACTTTTATTGAGAGGGATGATGCTCGAGCTGCCCTTGATGTTGCTTTTGTTGAGCGGGATGAGGCTCGAGCTACCCGGGATGTTTACATTGCTGATAGTACTGCACTTAGATCCTACACGTATAACATTATTGTAGATATGAGTGCATTAATAGATGATTATGGTAGCACCATGCAGATGTCTGTGGATCTTCTAGCTCGCATGAAGACCTTAGGGTTGGAGCTCACAGATGCACCTCCATCTTCTGAGAGGGATGCCATGTTAGACTTGCTATCCCGTTTATCTGCGTGTTTATAGACTAGCTTTTATTTTCCTGCATAGACTAGGTCAGCCATTTTTTTCATGTACATGATACATTATATATATTAAACAGTATTATATGGAAAATAAATATATTTTGATTCACTTCCCTTTTGGATATATTTTGTCATTGCTGATTGATTACCACTTTTTTCATGACTTGCTGTCTTGATGTATCATAAACTTTTCCTTGATGGATTGACATTGAGATGTCAGAGAGTATCTCAGAAGGGTCTGTTGATCAAGGAGGTTTGATAGTATTTGGGTTTTATATAAGGTTTGGTGTCTTGGGGCTGGTTTTCAATTAGATATTTGATTTTATAAGGAAAAGTGTTTTTTTATTGAAGGTTAGATCACACCATAAATGGTTGCCTACGTACTCCACAGCGAGGAGATCAGGTCTTTCGTAGTTCAGGCTTTTGCAGGAAAGACCTAATTTGATTGATTGTTGTGGTTATTTTTTTAAGGACCCAAATGGCAGTTTGCAGATGACTCATACATCGTACCTCTTCACGGTGTCTGAATTGATAAGCTGAGGGAATTCTTCCCCATCCATTTCTTGCAATCTTATAACTCCTCCTGTCAACACTTCTTTGACAATGAATGGGCCTTCCCAATTCGGGGAAAACTTTCCTTTGGCTTCATCTTGATTGGCAAGGATTTTCTTCAATACCAAGTCATTCTCTTTGAATTGTTGGAGCCGGACTTTCTTGTTGTATAACTGAGCAATCCTTTGCTGATATAATTTCCTATGAAAGATGGTTGTAGCCCTTTTCTCATCTATCAATGATAACTGGTGGTACCGCTCTTTCAACCAATGGTTTTCTTACATCTTAGCATATATCAACACCCACAATGACTCCATTTCTACTTTGATGGGGAGTATTACTTCCATAACATAGACTAATGAGTAAGGGGTAGCCCCAGTAGAAGTGCGTATTGACGATCTATAGGCTAGCAAAGTTAGAGGCAATAAGTCAGGCCATCCCTTGTGATTGGCAAAAAATTTTTGCATGATTTTCTTGATATTCTTGTTGGCTACTTTGACAACACAATTCATCTTGGGACGATAGATGACGAAATTAAGACGCTTGATCTGAAACTTGCTGCATAACTCTCTCATCATCTGGATGTTTAGATTCTTGGCATTGTCTGATACAATCACCTCTGGTTGTCCATATCGACAGATAATATTATTTCGGATGAAACCAATGATCACCTCCTTAGTGACTTTAGGAAAGGAGGTAGCTTCGGCCCATTTAGTGAAGTAGTCAATTATGGTGAAGATGAATCGATGACCATTGCTGGCTTTGGGTTCTATTAGACCAATCACGTCCATTCCCCACATGGAAAAGGGCCACGACGAACTCATGTAGTGCAATTCGTTCGGAGGTGCGTGGATAACGTTTCCATGGACTTGGCATTGATAACATCTTTTGACATGATCATCATAGTCAGCTTTGAGAGAGATCCAGTAATGCCCTGTTCTTAATATCTTCCTGGTAAGTAAAGGACTGCTCATGTGTGGACCACACACTCCACCATGGACTTCATCTAGGAGTCTTTGGGCTTGATCTTTATCCAAGCATCTTCAAAGGCCTATTCCAGCATCCCTTTTATAAAGTGCGTCTCCGCTCAAATAAAATTTCATAGCCATCTTGTGAATCCGCTTCCTTTCAGCTTGACTTGCATCGGCGGGCGTAGATCCATCTCACAGATATCCTTTTATATCCTAGTACAAATGCTGTTTGATAGGAGTTATTTCATCTGATACTTCTCCAATGTAATTCCCATATGCCGGGGCCTTTTGGCTTGCAAATTTGATGTCGGGAATTCCCATCCTATCATATATGTGGATCAAGGAAGCCAATGTTGTCAATGCATCAGCAAAGTTATTTCTACTTTGAGGGATGTGGATGAAGGTTATATCTTCAAACTCCATGGCTATCTTGATGACTTGCCGATGATAGGGCAGCAAATGCAATTCTTTGGTATGATACCCCCCGGTGGTTTGTTTGAGCAACTCAGAATCCCCAAAGACCAGTAACCATTTGATACCTATGGATTCGGCCAGTTTCAATCCCATTATACGACCTTCATACTCAGCTATGTTATTGGTGTTGACAAACTGCAGCTTGATGGCCATAGGATATTGTTCTCCTATAAGAGATACAAGAACTGCCCTTGCTCCGACACCATCCATGTTTACGGCTCCATCAAAATATAATTTCCAACATTGCACTGTATTTTCTCGAGGGATCTGTTGAATTATCATTATCCCATCATCCGAAAAATAAGTTTCCAAGGGTTCGAAATTCCCTGATGGTGCTTCAGCCAATTGATATGCAATTCCTTGACCTGTGATAGACTTTTGAGTCACGTAGATGATGTCGAACTGTTGGAGGATCAACTGCCATTTGGACAATTAATAATTCAACATGGGTTTGTTGAATATGTACTTCAGAGGATCCATGCGAGATATGAGATAGGTTGTGTGCCCATGAAGATAATGTTGTAACCTCATGGCGGCCCATGCTAACACACAACAGGTCTTTTCAATCAAAGTGTACTTATACTCTCCGCTACTGAATCTTTTGCTGACGTAATAGATAGCTCTTTCCTTATTTCTATCATCCTTCTGCCCCAGCATGCAACCCATAACATTGGAATTGACTGACAGATACATAAACAGGGGAACCATGTCTCTTGGGGGTACCAAGATAGGGGCTTTGATCAATCGCTTCTTGATGGAAAGGAAGGCTTTTTGACAATCTTCATTGCACTTCATGGAGGAATTTTTCCTTAACAGCTTAAAGATGGGTTCACATATTGCTGTGAGTTGAGAGATGAATCTGCTTATGAAATTGATTCTCCTCAGGAATCCCCGTTTTTCCTTTTCTGTTCGGGGAACGGGCATCTCGGTGATTGCTTTAATTTTGGCGGGATCTAGTTTAATGCCTCTGTTGCTCACTAGAAATCCTAACAACTTGCCTGATTTGACACCAAAGGCACATTTGGCTGGATTTAGCTTTAAGTTATATTTACCCAACCGGTTGAAAAGCTTTTTGAGATGGCCGATGTGGTCGCCTTCCTTCCGGGATTTGATGATGATGTCATCTACATAGACCTCTATTTATTTGTGTATCATGTCATGAAAAAGGGCCATCATGGCTCGCTAATAGGTGGCACCGGCATTGATAAGGCCGAAAGATAATCATCCATAACAAAAGGTTCCCAAGGGAGTAATGAAGGATGTTTTCTCCCGGTCCTCTTAAGCAACCATGATTTGATGATACCCGACGAAATAGTCAACAAAAGAATACATGCCATATTCTACCGTGTTGTCTATTAGTATGTGGATAAAAGGTATTGGGAAGTTATCCTTGAGATAAGCTTTGTTTAAATCCTGGTAATCCACACATACTCTTACCTTCCCTCCGGGCTTACGCACGGGAACTATATTGGATAGCCACTTAGGGTAGGTTGACACTATGATGATGCCGACTTTGAATTGCTTGACAATTTCTTCTTTGACTTTCAGACTCCACTCAGGTTTCAGCCGCTTGAACTTTTGCTTGACTGGCTTGAACCCCTCTTTGATGGGCAGTCAATGAATGATAATATCAGTACACAAACCAATCATGTCCTCATGTAACCATGCAAACACATCCTGAAACTGTGTTAGGAGGCCACTCAGGTCTTTTCTTTGATTTGGGGTAAGGTTCATACCTATCTAGATTTCTTTAGGGTTTTCTAAGGTTCTGATATTCATCTATCTTCTCTTGATCAATTTCCATCAAGTCAAAGTCATGTTCTACATTAAAGTCGTAGTCACTGTGGAAATTTGGCATCTCATCAGCAAGGCCAAAAAAATCCAACTCTAGAGTCCTGAAAACAAAATGCTGTCACATGAAACTGATTGATCATACAAAGCATTAGCAAAAGCATGACGAAAAGTAAATGCTAGCACTGCGCAACAAAAATAAGCAGGAAATAAAACCACACTTCAGGGCAGATGGAGTTTCTGCCCTTTTACCCTTTTTGATTGATGCACGGAGTGCTGCTCCAATTGTCCAGAATCAAGTCCTTATTGACTGGGAGGATGAAGGGGTTGTTGTTGTCCATCTCCTCTTTAATGATGACTAAGATAACATTTTCATCAAGGTCGACATTCTTCTTTGGGGCATTCCCTTCAGCTCTGTCCATGCAAGGGATCGTGAGTTATTTTTCTGTATAATCATCATCTGGGATATCATTGTTCATTCCCTCAGTATGCACTAGAAAATATATATTTGAAAATGGGTTTTATCCTCCGCATAGGAACCTTTCCTTCCCTTCTTTGCTTTCCTTATTAGGCTTCGAGACTTCTTTTTCAATGATCGGTTTAGCGTTAGGAATTAGTATACCGGCGAACGCAAAAGGAATTTTCCTCATAGGCTCACAAATTCTGCATTAGTAAGGTTTGGTAGTAGATTGGTAGAGGATGGACCTAGTCGATGCTTGTGCAGGTTCTAGTGGTTTAATCCAGAAAAATAGCCTAATCCAGCCTTCTCTGTCTGTCTAGGGATTTGAGCTGGACTTTTAATTCCTTGTTGACTCTTCCCTAACCCTTTTATAGGCTAGAAACCCAAGGATATCATTTCTTGACCAATCGACAATACTTCGGTTAAAACTCTTGGCTTTAAGGCTGGGGCCCCAATCGGTAGGTATTGAGTGTTGCTTACTTCAAAAGCTTGAAAACTGAAAGGCTCAATCCCCTCATCGAGACTAATCACAGGCATATCTCTTTATATATGGACACGATATTTTGGTCATCGACAGTTATTAGATTGCCATTAATAATGTACTTGACTTGTTGATGAAGGGTGGACAAAACTGCTCCTGCCATATGGATCCACGGTCTTCCCAACTGTAAATTATATCTTGTGGTAATGTTGTCCATGCAAGGGATCGTGAGTTGTTTTTTTGTATAATCATCATCTGGGATATCATTGTTCATTCCCTCGGTATGCACCAGAAAATACATATTTCAAAATGGGTTTTATCCTCCCCATAGGAACCTTTCCTTCCCTTCTTTGATTTCCTTATTAGACTTCGAGACTTCTTTTTCAATGATCGGTTTAGCCTTAGGAATTAGCATACCGGCGACCGCAACAGAAATTTTCCTCATAGGCTTCACAAATCCTGCATTAGTAAGGTTTGGTAGTAGAATGGTAGAGGAGGGACCCGGTGGATGCTTGTGCAGGTTCCAGTGGTTTGATCCAGAAAAATAGCCTAATCCAGCCTTTTTTGTCTGTCTAGGGATTTGAACTGGACTTTTAATTCCTTGCTGACTCTTCCCTAACGCTTTTCTATGCCAGAAACCCAAGGATATCATTTCTTGACCAACCGACATTACTTCGGTTGAAACTCTTGGCTTCAAGGCTGGGGCACCAGTTGGTAGGTATTGAGTGTTGCTTACTTCAAGGGCTTGAAAGCTGACAGGCTCAATCCCCTCATCGAGACTGATCACAGGCATATCTCTTTATATATGGACATGATATTCTGGCATCGACAGTTATTAGATTTCTATTAATAATATACTTGACTTGTTGAAGAAGGGTGGACGGAACTGCTCCTGCCATATGGATCCACGGTCTTCGCAACAGTAAATTATATCCTGTGGTAATGCTGAGTACTTGAAAGGATACACAGAAAGTGTGGGGACCAATCTCCAATGGAAGCCCAATTTCTCCTACAGCCTCTCACCGAGATCCATCAAAGGCTCTTATGACTACATGACTAGTCCAGATTCAATTTGGATTAATCTTCATTCTTTCCAATGTGTTGTAGGGACAGATGTTTAGGGATGATCCTCCATCTATCAACACACCTCCAACCACATATCATGAGGACATCACTGCTATGTGCAATGACTTGCAAAGACCCGTCTCTTCTGTCGGTATGTCATCGTCAGTGAAAGATATCACATTACTGTTGAAAATGTTCTCTATCATGTGACGAAACTTTTCTGTATCTACCGTCTTCGACAGATGTGCTTCTTCCAACACGGTCACTAAGATCTGGCGATGATCTTCCAAAGATAAAACCAAATCTAGAATGGAGATCTGTCGGGGTGCCTCTTTTAAACCTTACACCAGTTTGACTTCATTATACCCCATCTTGCTGAGGAATTCTTCAATTTTCTCCTGGGGCACTTTTCCCTTAGATTTGATGACCGACTTTATAACTCGCTAAGGTAGGTACAACGGGTTTTCCTTTGATATAATAGCAATGTGGTTTGATGTTAATCCCTCATATTTCCCATAGTTCCATGGGACTCTCTTCAAGCTGACTACAGGATATTGCAGTCTGAATGGCAATATTAGAGGTTCGGGCGCAACCAATTTCACAGGATTACTTCCCTCTTGACCCCCATTTCCTAAAATTATCAAGGGTGTTATAACTAAATCCTTCTCACAAGAAATGATAGCTACTATTTCTTTCAGATTCCATGCCATGGGAGGAACGATTGCTCCCTCAGTAGGATAGCCATAATATTGGCTTACTTTCAGCAGTTCACCGCTTTCAATCAGATTTTGAATTAAGTGACGAAGTCCCCAACAATCTTCTGTATCATGCCCAAGAGTGTTGGAATGATATTGACAGATCCTATTAGGTTTGAACTTCATGGATCGAGGGTCTACTAAGGGTAACAATTCTGAGATTTTCCCCTCATTGATCAATATTTGGAGACTTTCTTCCATATGCTGATTCAAATGAGTAAAATTTCTTTTTATATGCAAACTCTCTATTAGCTTAGAACTTTTCTTCCCTAGCAACTTTGTTTGCCCAGGTTTCATACTCATGGAACCGATAATGATCCTTCCTGGCAATGGGACTAATTTCAGGCGTAGGAAGATTTATTTCTCGCTGATTGGTCTGATTTATCAATTGCTGCGTTATTTGATTTTGATACACTACCAGCTCTGCTAGTTGACCAACCTGTTCCTTGATAGATTTGATGTCTTGTTCTATCAAAAATTGCCTTTCTGAACATTCCTAATTGTCCGAGATGTCCTTATTTGCTTGGGAAGACTCTCCTACGTACTGGAGGTATTTGGAACTTTCTCTGTTTCCCATATCGATCATATTGATGCCCTCTTAATTATGTTGAGGCAGAGGATTATCTTGAAAATGTGGTTGTTCTTGTGTTGTCACCACAATCTCCCCACTGTCTATCAGGTCCTGGATCTTGTGCTTGAGAGACCAACAATCTCGGGTATCGTGGCCCAGAGCTCCAGAATGATAAGCACATTTCTTACTTGGTTCAAAATTTCATCCACTTGGATTAGCTGGAGGAAGGAGCTGGACAATTTTCTTTTGTGTTGTCAGAAGTTTTAGCACATTTTCCAGTGAGTCCCTCTGGATGTGAACGTTCTTCGATGTTTAACTTATCCAGTTTTTTGAAACGGAGGATTTGAAGATTGTGCATGAGTCTGGAAAGGGAAATAATTTCTCCTTTGAATGGGCAAGTTTTGATTGCCTCTCTGACTTTGTCCTTGAAGTATCAAAGACACATCCGCCTCCTTCTTTCTATGAACTCTCCGAGGATTATTCCTATAGCTTCTATCTTGAATGTGCTCAGCCACGACTTCCAAAGAAGTAAGGTCTTTGATCTTTTCCAGACTTCAAACCCATTTCAGCCATTTCTCCGTGTTTAATCATTTCTGAGAATGGTTTTCCTGTATCTGCTAAGACCCTCTCGTAAAATGGAGCTTCCTGTATATCAATGAATGTCATGACCATTTCTATTTCTGTCATTGATGGAATGACTTGAGCAGCCAAGCGTCTCTACCATTGGGCATATTCACGGAAAGATTCACTGATTTGCTTCTTAACTTTTGTAATTTGATACCTATCTGGAGCCATTTGTAATTAGAAACTGTATTAATTTTGGAAGGCATGTGCTAGCTCTTCCCAGTTATGGATTTTGGAATTATCCAATCGGGCATACCATGCTCTAGCTTCTCTGGTTAAACTTTTCTGAAACAACTGCATCCTTAATTTCTCATCTTCGGCATAGGACCCGAGTTATCCAATGAACACTTTTAAATGATTGTAAGGATCTCCTAATCCGTCATATTTTTCAAAATCAGGGATTTGAAACTTTTCTGGATAACGGGCCCCTGAAAAGATGCAGAGATCTGAGTAATTTACACTCCCATAGACTCCAATCCCTTTAATTGACCGGATAGTTTCTTCCACTTGCTGGACTTTCTTTCTAATGTCACCAGTTTCTCGATCTTCTTTAAGATTGGTGATTTCAGGGGTTTTGTTGGATTTTTCATTAATTTGTGGTTCAAGTATCTGAGCTTCTTTTTCTTTCTTGTGAATATTCTGTGTCCCTCTTTGTGTAGAGGTTTCTGCTTGAGTGGGTATTTGCTGACCCTGAGTACTCTTACTCTAATCTTTTAGGAAAATAGCTAACTCTACTATCTAATTTTTGAGTCCCTCAAACTCTTCTAGAGACACAAAATTGGTCCCATGTTGGGTACTTTCCTCCATGTTAGTGGGTAGGCTTTTTGCCTTCTTATCTTTGGATCTGGTAGTGGGACCAAACTTTTCCTATAATAAAAGTAGGTATATGAATTTTGATATATACGAGCAGGATGCATGCCATGTAATGTGTCATTTTTTGAGGTTTTTTTAATCTTTTTCTGCAAAACTGTTGTTAGTTGTTTTGCTGATAAGATAGTATGACAGGATTTAATATTTGTACAAAAACAAATTTGACAGGGAATGAAATGTATATTTACATTTGATAATTACATGGAATTGAAATTTACATAGAATTTAAAAGGGAAAGGTATGTAGAGACTTCCCTTCGCATTTGGTTTATCAAAGGCTGACCTATCTTAGGCTATTCTCGCGGCTTTTCGGCATGAAGGTCCCCAGATCAACGCAATTTACTAGATGGGAAATTAATTCATTCTTTCAATTAGAGCGAATCTGAGTGGAGCCTTTTTTGAGCGTCGCAGGATTAGTCTCCTTTTAGTCCAGTAATCAAACGCCGGCAGGTTCGCCTCCTGGTGGAGGAATCACACAACATAGATTCACATACAACGCGTCTCACCGTATAAAATGATGACATTGTGTGAAGCACTAATATAAAGCAGTAAAATATTTATTTACATCCACTTAATGTAAAGACAACATCCACACACATGCAGATAAAAGGGAATTTTTGAAAAAATTGAAATGCGACTTAAGCCCTCTACTATCACCAGCAGAGTCGCCACATGTCGACGTCGGGAAAAATCCTGATTTTCTTTTCCTAAGTATTCCTACCCTTTATGTTTACTATATCTGATCTGATTGATCAGAAAGATGAGTTTTCAGGAAAAGACCGACATATAATGTCGACGATTTTGAAAAGATTGATTTTATTGGTCCGAATTAGACAGAGTCACCAGTTGGTATGAGTTAAATGGTTGTACCAACTCAACCGAGTTTTGAAAGATTTTGCAATATAACCCAATTATTGGACCCTGTTTAATTGGTCTTGGAAACCGAGATTCATAGAGTTCAGGGGTTTGATTAAGCGGGGGGAAGGTGTTAGGAACCCCCTGAATTATGTGAAACACTGTTATCACGTCTTTTCAATCCTCTAATCATTATGTGTATATGTGTGTGTGTGTGTGTGTGTTGAAGTTAATTAGGCCTAAGTGCTTTATTTAAAAGTAGTATTGTGCTTCGTTGGACCTATATACGAAGGGTTTGATTTATTTGAAAAGTCCATTTTTTAGACAAGAATATAATAATGATGTTTTGAAAAGAGATTTCAAACCCTTTTCCTCGCATAGGAATTGAAGTGTTTTGATACTTCCATTTTATTCTGTATTCAGCTTGATTTTGATTTTATTATCGAGATGCGAAGCATCTTCAATAAAATAATATATACATAGGTGTCGGGCCCCTTTTGGGACCACAAACAACACTTTTACTATGTTGAGACCTTAAATCCGGATAACCATTTTAAGGTCCTTCTTATTTACATTTACAAAAAGGCTTGCAAGGTATATATACAATTCAAATTTGTCCATCATGGGAATCGGATCTAGATCTATGTGATTAATCGTAAATCCCATGATTCCTAGGCCCACAAAATATCATTTTAAAGCTTGCACTACAGATATATTGAACTAGACTGCAAATTAAAATTTAGACGTCGCAAAACAGAGGATTCATTAGTTAAATCCTTTCATGCGCATAGCCAAGTTTCCCGTTTCCTCTAGATAGAGATCTAGGGTCACGTACTTGCTTAATATTTACAAAACTAGAAAAAAAAACCAAGATTTAAATAAATCTTAGCCATTCTAGCTCAACGGTTCCAGTTTTACAACGTTTGAACCAGTTAAAAGTTAGATATGGCTAGATTTAGATAAATCTAGTCCACAAACTTTACATTAGTACATGTTTACATCAACTGAATATTTAAAACTGATATTTAATCATATTAAACAAATAATATATATATATATATATATATATATATATACTTATATATATATATACATATATATTAAAGCGAGAAAAGCCATGGATTTGCAATCCAGGCCTAAATAACACTTGTAAATATATATATATATATATATATATATATATATATATATATGTATTTATAATTCTTAGTTTTGCCTAGATTGCAAATCAGTGGCTTTTCTAGCTTTAATATATGTATATAAAAGTGTATATATATATATATATATATATATATATATTAAAGCAGTAAAAAAGTTCAGGTCAGAAGAAATCTCACAGTGTACAGCAAGGAAGGCTTTAAACTACTTTTGAAGCTTGAAAACTCTGTTTCCACTGGTAAAAACTTGATATGTTAGTATCTATACATATAAAAGTGTTTACAAAGAACAATATTGGAATTTGGGACACTGATGGAAGGGTTAAGAGCTGAAACGGGTGGAATTTCCTCTTTTTTCTCCTTTTTGCTCTCTTTTTAGCTGATGGGGGGGTTTTATTTATAGACCAAAGTAGCCGCGGGTCCACCTGCGGCAGTCGCGGGTCCACCTGCGATAGCCGAGGGTCTACCTGCGGCTGACCCTGGTGGGCCCGTTCTCGCGGGTCTCGTCGTCTCGAAGTACGTACACTTTGACCAATGCGCTGTTTGCTTGAACCTTCATAACTTTTAATTCGAGAATCCAAAGAAGGCGTGATATACCTTTCCGGAAAGCCCTTTTTGAGACATACACGATGACATGGTATTTAACTTTTTCCAAATCCAGGAAGAAGGGTCCATGACCAGATCTTCGAGTCTTCGCAGTCCGTCCGTTGAGCTATCTTGTGTTGTTTTCACTCGGGATTGATGTTATGGCTCTGCATGACTTTTATGGTAGTGATTTGACTTGATTTGATATTGAGTTGGGCAATTGACTATTTTACCCTTCCGGAGGTTGTCTCCCAGGTTGATGAGGCTTTCGACTATCTCTCGGGGTTGTCGCCGAGGTTTGATCCCAGTCTATTCTGTTCTTTTTTAGGGTCGTCTCCGTGGGTGGATTTGATATCTCGTGGTTGTATATGGGGATTGATTTGATGCTTTGGGGTCGTCTCCGAAGGTTGACTTGATCTCCCGAGATTATTGTCGGGGTTGATTTGATCTCCCGGGGTTGTTGTCGGGGATTTAATCTACTAGGATTGTCACCGGGGTTTGATTTTATGTCCCGGGATTGTCGCTGAGGTTGATTTGATGTCCCGGGGTTGTCACCGGGGTTTGCCACGATCTCCCAGGGTTGTCGCCGGGGTTGATTTGATGTTATGTGGTTGTCGTTGGGGTTTGACTTGAACTTCCAAGGTTGTCTCTGGAAGGTAAAAGACGGTTTTGCCCTCCTGCATGGTTAGTAACAAGAATGAATTTTTTTCCGAGTGTCTACATATATGAATTAAGCAAGATAATTAATTAATTTATTTTAAGTTAACTAAGATGAATACTTAATCAATTTGATTAAGGAAGAATAAGATAAGTTATGTTAATAATTAACATAGCTTGAATGGTTACCTTGATTGGTAAATAAAAAGATGTATAATCTTTAAGTGATTAATTATTTATATGAATTATATAAAGGTGTAATAACTTATTAAGCCAATTAGGGCTAATTAAGTTAATGAATCAATGGAATAAAAAGGAAAGCCAAGAAATAAGAATATATTAATTAAATATTAATGATATTGAAAACTTTGTGACATATAGTGAATGATTATGTGAGCATTTAAATAAAATAATAATTTATCAATAATGATAAATATGTTAAGGATTATGTGGAAAATGTATGTGACTAAATAAATATATATTGTGAATATATATATATATATATATATATATATATATATTTATTATATAAAGAGAATTAAAAAGGAAAAGTTACATAACCTAATTATACATTAGGTATGAAAATTTAATAACCTAAGAGTTATGGTATTAGAGAATATCAGTATTTAAAATATATACTATCCCTAAGAGATTTATTTTATACATCTCAAATAATTAATTTTATAACCTAATTATAGCAAGTCTAATTGGGTTATAAAAATTAAATGTACATGAGTAATCATTTAAATTCCAAAAATTAGTGGAGTGGAAACCATAATTAAATAATTAGGGCAAGATAAAATTAAAGTGTTGGACCCATGGTTATTCCCAAAGTAATTAATTTAAAAGCAAAAACATTAAATTAAGTGGCCCAAATTTTAGTCCATTTGTTAAAGGACATTTTGGTCATTTGATTAAGCTAAATTTGGTATTAAAAATAAAGTAAAATTGGAGTCAAAATGGGGGGGGGGGGGGGGGGGAGTAATCAGCCCCTTTTGGGGAGATTTGAGCATGTGAGTATTTTTTTCCTTACCAACTCCTACCTACTACAATTAGTTGTCATCTTAATATCTAGCCACCTTTTATTACCAAGTTTGCAAGTAAATGACTAAGAGAAAGAGAGAGTGAATGGGAGATGTATTGGTAGATATACATATTATATCTATACATATTTGCGACATACAAAAGCCCTCTAATTATTTTATTATCAACTTTACTTCTTATTCTCTTAATAGCTAACAAAAAGAAAACTAGAGACAGAGAGAGAGGACCATTTTCGGCAGCCACTTTAAGGGAAAGAGAGAGGAAATTTCCTAAAGCCATATAGCTTTATCTCTAGTTTTGGAAGAAGAGGAAAGAAGAACATATAAACAAAGTTATAAACCCTAACCAAATTTATTCTTCTATTTTGTTTGTTTTGATGAAATAAGAATCTAATATTTCCAAACCCAAAAACCTTAGATCTACATGTTAATAAATGTTTTATGTTTATATCTAACCTTTTTGGGTGTTTTAAAGTTGATCAAAAAGAAAGAAATGAAAACAATGATTAGAAAGTTGAGAAAACCCTAATTTCTTTTCACTTTGAACAACTACCATTTAAAATCTACACTTTCTTTTTGCGATCCGTCAAAGAGGGGTGTTAGATAGGTAAGTTAACTAATAAAACAAAGTGGTAGCACTCAAAAATGATAACTTTACAAGCCATGGTAACTATTTTGGTGTCAATGGTCTGCTAAGTAGAAAAAGAAAACTATCACATGTCAGTTTGGAAAAAAGGTATTTTCGTCATTTTTTTATGCTTTAAAAATTCGGAGAAAATTTGGATGTTAATATGATGAGTTATCTAGATCCACTCCAAAGATGGTGATTTTTGGGTGTGTAGAATGAAAGTTATGAAAATTACGAGAAATGACTACTTTAAAAGTAAAAGGAAATAACTCTTTCTGTGTAACACCAAATATTGTAAACGTTTTACTGGAAGTACATATACATAACAGGAACATCCCCTGAAAATTTCGTAGTTTTTGGACTTAAGGACTGTTCTTGATAAATGTTGCACAATTCAGTTGTTTTGGTCATTTTCAATATAGTAAATAAAATTCAAAAATTCCAGAAAAAATATATGATCATAAGGATATCATATACTGATATATCTCAGAAAAGAAATTTTTTTGGAGTTGTTTTGGTTTTTTTCATAGATATGTTTGAGTTATGAATAAATAAGAATAATAAGTTATGTAATGTTAAAATTTGTGTAATTGTGATTTTCTTGACAAAAGGCCCTTAAAATGATAGGATCAGGTTTGTGGAGGATGTTTTGATCATTTTTGATAATGTATTATATTTATGGCATTTTAGGATTGTTAAATAAAGTAATTATTAAAGGGTAAACAATTAAAATAAATGATAAAAATATTATTAAATAATTAATAATATGATATTAACATGTTATTAAATTATTAAAAATGTTAGATTAAAATATTATTATATAATTAATAATTTTAGATAATGATTTAAAATATTATTAAATGATTAATAATATTAGATAATGATTTATAATATTATTAAATAATTAATAATATTAGATTAATGTTAAATTAAAATATTATTAAATAATTAATAATATTAGATAATGATTTAAAATATTATTAAATGATTAATAATATTAGTTAATGATTAAAATGTTATTAAATGATTAATAATATTATGAGGTGAGTAAGATATTATTAAATGATTAATAATACTTGTGAGTGAATAAAATATTATTAAATAATTAATAATATTAAATGAGAGTTTAAGATGAATAATAAAGAGAATTTAAGTTATTTTAAGAATATAGTATATTGAATTGGACATTCAATATTCTATAGTAAATATATAGTATGCTGAATTGGAATTCAATATGCTGAAAAGAGACAACGGTTTGCATTCGGTTTGCTAAATTAGAGCATTCGATTTGCTGTATTAGCTTTTGGTTTGCTGTATTAGTATTCGGCTTACTAGACTATAAAAAAGAACTTATAAAACGAAAGATTAAGTGTTAAATCATAGTGTATATGATACAATGATTGAAATATTATCACAAGATGATAATATTACTAATGATTTAGGGTAGTATCAAATGTTTGATTATGTGATTACATGTTAGATAAATTATTATAGAATAATGGTAATATAAGTAAGATATGTGATGCTAATTGAGAGATTGATCTTATTAATTATAGGTCTTTCATAAGAAGCTAAATTAAATTGCGTAGCAGTAGTCATCAACCGAGGCAAGTTTCCTAACTCAACTTGAGTTATTAATTTTAAAGCATGTTAATGGAAAACTATTGTTGATTATTCACATTCATAATGATTATTCTTATTCGCACATGGTGCAATTGATTTTCTATTTTATTATTTGAACTGTTTATGAGCCATGTCTCAGCTAGTTGTATCGGCTAGACTAATAATAAATTGTTAAATCATGAAATGTTGTCTTAATTATCAACTGATTTATTATTGGAAGATCTATGACATTTATTTCGGCTAGATCCATATGGATATTATATGTTGAAATCATAGCATTTCTTTGAAAGCAATCCAAACCACATTGTTGTGGTACGAACTCATGATGTAAGACTGAGATGAACAACCCTTATAAAAAGGGAACTTTATTATAAAACATCCAACCCCTTGCGCTATTTTTGAGTATTATGCATAATATAGGGTCCAATGGGACTGAGCACCTCATGTACTCGTAGAAAAGTATATTTAGTTTTTTATAACTAACATATATTCTTAAGGTAATTCAGTTTTATTAACTAATGACTCATCTATTAGTTCTTGATCCATTTGATATCACTCAGCATGAAATCTGGGAGTATCCCACTTTTATTGAATATTGTTACAATATTGCTAACTTTTTTTAACCAATTGAATATTATTGAATTTTTAAAAGAATTTTACTCTTTCATTCTTAAATGTTATTCGGCTTGGAATTTAAGAAAAATTCTTGATTATTGAAAATGATTTATTATTCAGCTACTTCACAATATTTTGAATATTGTTGAAGCTCTAGAAAGTTAGATTCTTCTATATCCTTTATTGAACGCTTTAACTTGCTGGGCAAACTCATTGTGCACCCTTGCTTAAATAAAACATTTCAGCTAAAGACGAGGTAGCTGAAGAGTCGAAGAAAGACAAAGGCAAAGACAAAGTTCAAGAGTATTTTATTGTGAACTTTAATTGTTATGTTACCTTATGTAAATTAATTATGCAAACCTTAAGGGTATGTAAGTTAATGTTAAGGTTAGTTAACCTGAGATATTGTTATAATTTGTATTAAGTAATGATATGAATGTTATAATTCAAAATGAATGGGTAGTCAGGTGTGATATCTATAATGGATCATGAGCACCAAACTGGAGGTTAGTGAACTCGAATTTGGGGGCGTCACAGTTGGGCCTGGTGGGCCCGACTACCTCAAAGTATGTGCACTCCGACCAACACGCAGTTCACTTGCAACTTCATAACTTGCAATCCGAGAATTCGATGGAGTCGTGCCATACCTTTACAGAAAGTTCTCTCCGAGAGATACGAAATGACATGGGAATTGACCTTTTTTGATTCCGAAAAAATGGGTCCATGACGAGATCTTCAAGTTTTCGCAGTCGGTCCGTTGAGCTGTCCGGTGCAGTTTTCACTCGGGATTGTTGTGATGGTTATGTACAACCTTATTCACAGTAGTTTGATCCGAATTGATTTTGTGTTAGAAAAATTACCCTTTTGCCCTTCCAATTTGGTTTTCGGACTGGATATGCTACAGCTGTCTTTCCCCAGGGTTATCTCCGGGATTTGACTGTTATTGACTTTTATCTATCTTCAGGGTTATCTCTGAAGTTAATTTGATATTTTCCCGGGGCTATCTCCGGGGGTCTGGTTTGATGATTTCTCGGGGCTATCTTTGGGGGTTTGGTTTGATGATTTCCCAAGGCAGTCTACAGAGGTCAGATTTAATTTTTCCCAGGGCTGTCTCCGGTGGTCTGGTTTGATATTATGGACTTCCAATGTTGTCTCCAAAAGATAAAACACGGTTTTGCCCTCCTGCATGGTTAGTAATAGGAATGCGAAATTTCGAGTGTCTACAGATGCCCCTCTTTATCATGTTTATGCAGTGCAATGGAATGAACATGATAAAGATTTCTAGTCACTGGAAATATGATAAATGTAAATGTAATGCAATGCATGGTATGACATGTTATGAATGCGATATGCCTTTGTGGGGTAAGCTGCCACAGGTTGTATTAACGGCCATTCCATATTCTTTGCTGGAGATGACTTTTATGGCTGATACCATCGGACCTTCCCGAAATTCACATTGGGGTTGTCACCAACGCTCTCTTTCCAGATACACATGTTTGTTCTACCTCCGTTGGGGATATTCCTCTTTTTACGAGTGACCTTATTGGGGATTCCTGGTGCTTATCTTGATGATAGTTTGCACCGATTTGCATAACCGGATCCTTCTTGACGCTACGCTGGAACTGTCACCAACGACTCGTAATACCAGATTCTCCAATATCTTCGCTGAAGTAGTTTTCAATGGCTTGCAACACCGGATCCTATCTGATGCTATGTTGGGGCTATCATCAATGGTTTAGATTTTTATTAGGTTGATTCTGATGTTTCTGACGGGGATAAAGCTTTCAATGATCACTATTATAGAATCCTTTCAATGCCTACTCGAACGGTAGTTTCCAAAGGTTGACCATCATCGAACTTTCTCGATGCCTACTCGAACGGTAGTTTACAAAGGTCGATCATCATAGAACTTTTTCGATGCCTACTTGAACGGTAGTTTACAAAGGTCGATCATCATAGAATTTCTCGATGCCTACTAGAACGGTAGTTTATAACGATTGACCATCACCGAACCTTCTCGATGCCAACTAAAACGATAGTTTACAAATGTTGACCGTCACCGAATTCTCTCGATGTCTACTCGAATGGCAGTTTACAAAGGTTGACCATCACCGAACTCTCTCGATGCCGACTTGAACGGTAGTTTACAATGGTTGACTATCACCGAACTTTCTCGATGCCTACTCTAACGGTAGTTTACAATGATTAACCATCACCAAACCTTCTCGATGCCTACTCAAACGGTGGTTTACAAAGGTTGACCATCATCGAACTCTCTTGATGCGTACTCGAACGGTAGTTTACAACGGTTGACCATCACTGAACTCTTATGATGCCTACTCGAATGGTAGTTTATAAAGATTGACCATCACCGAACTCTCTCGATGCCTACTCGAATGGGAGTTTACAATGGTTAACCATCACCGAACTCTCTCGATGCCTACTCGAACGGTAGTTTACAACGGTTGCCTATTACTGAACTGCCTTGTTGCCTCAGCTAGAGATTTCTTTTATAATAGATTCGATCATCTATCCTTCCCCATGAAGATAGTTTACAATGGTGCCTACCTTGCTGGTAGCGAACAATGTTCATTACCGGACAGTCTCGACACCCTCGATGAAGTAGTATTCAACGACTTAAGTTACTGGATCTCTCTCCGATGCTACGCTGGAGATGTCACCAATGGTTTGCAACAGCAGATACTCTGATATTCATTGAAACTATTTTTAAAGGATTTACACCACCGGACCCTTCCTGATGCTAAGCTTGAATTGTCGCCAAAGGTTTGGAATATCAGATACTTTGACCTTCGTTGAAGCAATTCTCAACGGCTTACACCACAGGACCCTTCCTGATGCTACGCTGGAATTGTCGCCAATGGTTTTCATCACATGTTCCCTCTCCGATGCTACGCTGGGGCTGTCACCAACGGTTTACAGAAGATTTTCAGACATTCGAAGTTTGGTGTCCTATTTCAGGATTTCAGGCCCTTTTTGCTCAATCGCGTAGAACCTTTTTTTTGTTGATTTAACTTTTCGGCTTCGGGGGACCCTGCCTTGACTCAAATTTGATAGAGCCAGAGGGGGTGGGACCCACCCTGGGTTGCTGTAGGTCTACCTGCGGCTGTCGCAGGTAGTCTCGCGACAGACCGCGGGAGGATTTAAATCCCATGGCCCTTTAAAAGTCATTTTCAATTTGAAAGCCTCTGAAAAATCCAAAAATTTCTCGCTCAAATATACTCATTTTGGGCTGCTTTGGCGAAATCCATCACCGTACAAGCATTCTACACAACTCCGGTAAAGTTTACATCCTTTTTTTTTTTCAAGTTTTGACAGTTAGAATGTTAGATTTCATGCAGTATGTGTTTAAACACAATGTATCAAATATGTATACATATATTATTTAATAAAAATGAACAGAATTAGTAAATACTTGTATTTTACCATGCTGAGCATTCCGGTGTGAATTTTTTTTATTTTCATGACAGTCAATTTTCACCCTTTTTGGCTATTTTATTCATCATATTTGAGGACAAATGAACATGAATTTTTCAATAAAAATACACATGGTAATTTGGCTACCATTGTGAGTTTAATTTTAATATTTTTCATATATATGAAAGGCTCATGATTTTTGGTTGATGTGGTACTGAATGACCACCTAGACATGCTTATGTGCATGCGGATAGTCCATTTTACAAAGGAGACTCTGGCGAATTTTTTTTTCACGAGTCTGGGCATTTAATGTGAATGCAAATTTAACTCTACTTGGGATGTATGTTAAACTAATGCATGCTTTGACACATAGGCTATGCATGATGCAATGATTTTAATTTAATGGGCTTTAACTTTGAAATATACCTCACTTTTTTTGAGGTGATTTGGAGATTTTGTTCAGGTCATGGATTTAGACAGACCGAGAAGCTCGCGCAGGGTTTCCTCAGGTGTGAGGAGGATGGCTTCTGATGTCTATTTGCCTCGTCCGACCCGGAGCCTTGACGGTTGACCGAGTTAGGGATTCGTCCTATTCGGGTTGATAGGACGGAAGCTATAGATGAGGAGGAGGATGTTTCGGTTGTAGACTCCACTCCTTTTTCTTCTACCCCACGTCGGGATCTTCTAAGTATTAATGTGATGATTTATGACCTTCTGGAGGATCTGAGGCATCACCCATCGATTTATCTTCATACTAATGAGGTAATAGAAGTTTTCATTTGTTTGAATTTCTACTTTTTCCACTTTTGGGGAAATAGTTTAATCTCGATTTAAAATTGATGCAGGTTCCCGGCTTTACTCAGCCCAGGGGGAACTTGTTTAATATTTATTCCTTATATCGGACCCTCAATCTAGAGTATTAGGAGATCGTCCATTCCTGGGGCTTTCTGGCTTTCTTTTCTATTCCCCCCCCCCCCCGTCGCTGCCCCTGGGGTTATCTGCGGGCTTTATCTAAGCGCTGGTTTCACCAGACTCAGTCTTTCCATTTACTGGACTACGAGGTGATGATGACACCGATGGACTGGTAGTTCATCACCGGATTAGAGTTTACCGGGGAGCCGGTGCCCTTAGTGGCTAACATTTCACCGGCTGCAGTTTGATCCTTATTGGGAGTTCCACCTTCGGCCCTCAAGGGTCGGGCTGTCCGTTGCAGTCCCTTGACCATTGATGCTTCGAGTGGAGCTTTGTCTGAGCCTCTGCCTGCTGATCAGAGGGATAGAGATCGCATTCTTTGGCGATTGTTCTTGATCATTATCAGGGATTGTTTCCTAGCAGACAAATCCTCGACAGTCTCTTTTGTTTTAGTCAGCGCCCCTCGTGATGTTGATTGCATCAGAGACTGTGATTGGGGCTCGTTCACCTTCTCCTATTTCCTTCGAGGGATGCGCCTATGTTTAAAGGGCATGATAGAGGCTTGGCTAGGCTTTTACCCATTTTTGCTGGTGAGTAATTTCCCCTTATCTTTCAATTTCCCTCGTTCAGGTTGTCAATCTTTATAACCGATGACATCTAATCTTTTCATTTTTAGTTTTGGGCATATGAGAGGCTTCCCTGCCTATGCCTGAAAGTAGTATGCATATAAGTCAATCATGTATGATGATAAAGTATATACTTTGTAAACGATCTTATTTATTTATTAATAAAAGTATTTATTTATTAAAGGCATTTAATTATCTACATGATGATATTTTTATAATATGTAAATAACTCATAGTTTTAAGCAATGCTTTTAGAATCATGATGTTGATCACGCTAACGAGATCTAAATTCTTAGAAAGCTTAAAACTAAGATAGTTCCCAATCATATGATTACTAAAAAGGGGATTAGTAAATTCATATAGATTGGTACATATGTTCCTTGTTCATTGGATGAGGATGATTGATCTCATGATCACTTGTGTGGAGACACTAAAGCAAGTATGTAGGGGCTTATTGGAGAATAAGTTCATAAAACGTGACTCGCTAAGGAATACCTAATGGAGATTTACTCGCCTGCCAATAGGAATTCCTAATGTGATAGTAGTACAAGTGATCCTTGGACTTAAGATCATCATAGTATCTTGTGTGTAATGAATTATACTTTGACTTATTCCTTAAGACCCTTAGGGTATATCAAAAGGTATGCTTGGGTGTAATATGTTACATATGGAGATAATGAATGGTCAATAAAGAATCTGTCACTTATAGTAAAAGAAGAGATATGTCCTATGTGATTCGTTAAATGACAACCCAATAGTCATTGGCCAAGTCAAAATGAAATTAGAAAGCAGTTTCTAATTTGTATTATTTGGAGTTGTGCAGTTTCTAATCGAAATACATATAATTAAATAAATAGGACTTGACAGTAATTCCATGTCTTATATTTAATTGGGACACTGTATGGTGGAAGGATTGAATTGTACGGTAACTATTTACTCACAAGCTCTTTTATGATTAATGTTGAAATCTATATTATCTGGAAAGTCATTGATCGCTATGGAGGCTTATCCCTATTGTAGAATAAATATTATTTACTTAAATAGACTATTAGTTTAATTTATTTATTTAAATAAGATTAGAATTGTTCTAATTGATTTATTCACAACCGGTTTAATATGGAGAACCTAAAAGGTCACACCATAACAAGAAGAATAATTATTTAAGAAGGTAATAGCATAATCGTAATAATGTATTAAGTGTAATTAATTTAATCTATGGTGATAGAATAAATTAAATAGCTTAATGTCTATTATTTAATATTTTAGAAATATTAAATATAAATTAATAAGAGGAGTCTTATTAATATTATTACAATTATTTTTTTTTAATTTCTAAAGGAGTTTAGGAATTAATTTAATATTAGTACTCTAATTTATTCCTAATGAGATTAGAAGACAAATTAATTAAAGGAGTTTAATTAATTAATCCCAATATGATTGGGAAGCCTAGATCATTAAAGGAGTTTAATTAATTAAATGAAAACCTATTTCTAATAGGATTAGAAGGGTTGACTAATATCTATATAAGAGGGGTATTATATTAGATATCAGTAGACGTAATTCCAAGAGTTGCAGAGTACTCCCTTTTTCTACAGGAAATAGAAAAACTAGGGTTTAGCTAACCACTCTTCTTCTTGAACAATTTCTCTTCCTTGGTGGATCACCTCTAGAGGCCAAACACTTGGGTGGCTAACGTTGATCAAAGGAAGGAATCAATCTAAGAGATTCAAAGAGATCACGAAGAGTAAGGAGTTGAACTCATATCTGTGAAAGCTAGTTTCTACAAGGGTATGATTCTAATTTATCCTTCCTTTTATATTGATTGATAATTGAGCACAAGCATGATCTTGGTGAGGGTTTGTATAAAAAAAATCTAAACCTTATTTGTCGCGCTTCCGCCCTTATTGTGTAATTTGATTATATGTATGCGTTACATACAAACCCAACAATACCCAGTCACTACTTTAGGTCTAGAGACCTACCCACGGGGCCAGCACTATCATTATTTCAGTTTGGCAGAGGTTCCTGTAGCAGAGGGGTTTACCCATTCTTGTTTGCAGTTGGAGCTGCTGACTGTCGACGTTATCACATAGGTTCCTTATACCCCTGATCATCTGACAGTAGGTTTCGAGGATAACTTTTTGACCGGGGCAAAGTATGCATTATCCACTCGTCGGATCCCTTTCTTGACTGAGGGAGGCTGGGAGCTCTACTTGGGAGAGCGTGTTATCAGGAGCATTATTGGGGAGATTCACAATCCATATCTTCCTCCTACTAGAGGCCATTGGTCTTTATCTCAGCCGGTCACAGAGATCTCCCTGATCGGTTTAGATGACTTCACTTTATCAGAGGGTCCTCTCACTCAAGATGCCTTTTATGGCTGGTGGACTCCTCGTACCATTGGGGCTTAGACCTGTGCGACTCAGTTTATGGAGGACATAGTTCCCGGGTCCGTGATGATGACAGACTAGATCGCCTGTGTTAGACGACAGCCTACCCATTTGGAGCAGATTGCTAGCTTGACCCAGAGGTTGGACTGGGTGAATTTTTTCATCAGGTATCTGGGCAGAGATCCATCAGAGATAGATTATTTTGATCCTTCTAGCTCTGGCGCTGGTCACTTAGGTGGCCCATACTCTGATAGTTTCACTGGAGTAGATCCTCCTATATATCGACCCGATATTTCATTTGGCGGAGACACAATGACTCACGAGGAGTTACGGCAGGTTGACTGGATGGATGATGTAGATATCATAAATTTCTTTTGATAGGCTCCTGTTATCTTCTTTGATAGGCCTCTGTTAGCTATTGGATGGATGTCCCCTATTTTTTATACTTTTTATTTTTAGTTGTAGATAGAGATAATGTATTTGATCATTATTACATGATATATTTAGAGATGTATGTATAATGCTTTCTATTTATTGCATCATATTGTCAATTATCATGATGCATGCATTATATGTCATAAATATGCATTTATATTGATGAATAGCATTGAACCCTGGATGGTATCATGATACGGTTCTGCAAATGTCTTCATCCATTATTTCCCGGATCGAGCATAGCCCACCCACTTTGATAACATCATATTTGAGGTCTTGGTATGATAGTTTTCCTCATTCAAACTGAGTGGCAGTTGATCATATGTTGAGGCATTCTATGGCCGTCCTAACGTTCCAGATTTCAGTGGGCGTCGTAGAGGGTATGCTGTCTTGCTGGATTCCCGAGAGGCAGGTCTTTA
This sequence comes from Panax stipuleanatus, assembly GCA_020205555.1. Lineage (NCBI taxonomy): Eukaryota > Viridiplantae > Streptophyta > Magnoliopsida > Apiales > Araliaceae > Panax > Panax stipuleanatus. The sequence goes on from CM035115.1 coordinate 97,242,487, forward strand.
GATTCGGTAGGAGTATGAGCGCATAACAAATTTTCCACTGGATAGGCCCTGCGCTAGAGTGGATGTTGATGAGCTGAGGCGGCAGTTCATAACATTGACAGGTTTACGCCGTACAGTCATTATGAATGAGATTACCTCAGGACATATTGTGTCCATGGATTTCTTGATTGATCATTTTGGGTCGACAGATAGCTACTTATATTGTACTCAGGAGATTTCACCATTTAGGAGGATGAGTGGTAGGTTGCCCGAGTAGACATCTTTTTGATGTGTATTGTAGCCTATCTGTACATGTCGCAATACATGGACCACCTGGACATAGGTTTGGTCATTGTAGTGAGCGCTCTAAGGGAAGGTTGTGACATCCCCAAATCTGGGTTCTTCGTTTCCACATGATTTGGTGTTCACTTTCTAAATATAACATACATCTACCCAAAATAATTTCAAAATAAATTTCAACCTTGATTTAAATAATAGAATCTCCCTTAAACAAGGGTTACAACCTTCTTAAAAATCAATTCCAGGGTTACTCTAACCTTAACATAATAATAATGTGCAAAAATAAAAACATAACATTAAAGTCTATTACAATCATTTCAAATAATAAAAACAAGTATTCACTTGTTTTGCTTTCCCTTGCCATTACCCGTAGACGGGGCGTCAACATTATCAACTTTAGCTGCAATTGTTATTTAATATGCAAGAGTGAGCAAACAACAGTTCACTGGAGTTTAACAATAATAAATACATGAAAGGATATCTTTAAAAAGAATTTGAATAACTTAGCTAACTTCAGCAATAAAGAATTGAATAATAATTCTCTATCAACATTAAAATTCGCATATAGAATTTATCTGAGGGTCATAAGACCTTTGAACTTTTGTCCTAGGTTATAAATATTTCCATTTAAACCTTTAACATTCAATAAGACTATGGACCTTAACTCGTACTTAGGGGGATCTGTCCTTTGTACCATGTATTGTGCACAAACATCTTAACGCTTACGCGTAGTAACCTCCCCTAATAATAGGGTTGTTCAACTCAGTAATTTGAATTCAAGTCCGCACCAAAGAATGTTTGGTTTGGATAAGCTTACAAGGGTAATTTAGAATTCACGTTCATCAACTAAGGATTAGTTGAATCGACTTTCAATAACTTTGAATAATTCGTAAGTGAAAGAACTACGAACTAACATATGCTTTAGAAATAAATTTAAAGCATCTCAAAAGAATATTCAAACCTTGCTTGAACAATAAGCCAAGGTTACTTTAATTATATCATGAACTTTCAGTAATTACTTGTCCAATAAAAGAACAATCTCAAACAATAAATAATTGAATTGAAGCAAATAAACGAGTTAGGGTTTAGAAGACTTGCCTCAAGCGCAAGCTACTAATATAATTCACGTTCCTTAACACTTCCTAAACATATATGTTTAATCACAACAATCTAAATTAGTTAATACGTAACTAACTCACATAATTGGTTAACCTTTCTAGGTTAACTCATTCTTATTTAATTATTAAATTAATAATTAATAATCACATAATTTAATTACATCACATAGGCATGCTCACATAATTAACTCCAATAATAATTATGTATTTCATATTAAATTATAATTAAATTAATTATAATTTAAACATTTAATCTAATTATAGTTACTCAAATTATAATTACATCTTATTTTAATTAAATTATAAATAATTTATAATTTATAATTAATTAAACCACATCATACATTTACTAAATTATAATTACACCAATCATAATTTATAGTTAATCATACAAATATTACATTATAATTACACAATTTATAATCTATAATTAATCATGCATTAAATTATAATTACATATTATAATTTAAATTTACATTCACTTGATTACAATAACTCAATTTACAATCATTATAATTTAAAACAATTATAATTTAAATTAAACCTTTACTCTAATTATAATTATTCAAAATTATAATCACAAATTATATTTTATTAATATATTTTATTAATATTCATTTAGTATTTTAATATATATATTTAATCATGCTATAAAAGTTATTACATAAAATTAGCTTTACAAAATATAAAAGAAAGCAAGTTTCTTTTTTTTTTCTTTTTTCTTTTTTTTTCTGCCACCCCCCAGCCCCCCCCCCCCCCCCGGCCCTTTCCAGCAAAGGCAAACAAGTTCGCGAACTGTGCAGAGAAAAAGTCAATTTGGCTTATTTCTCCACACCAAATTCTAATTCTAGTTCATGCAATTAATATCAATTCCTAAAAACATAAACCTAATGCTTCTAATCATGATTCCAACATATATAACATGCTCCTAGACACAAAATCATCTTAAACAACAAGAATCCATGATTTAAAAATTACAATTCTAATATTTTCCAAAAACTCATAGTTTTCACAAAACCATTCACTGTAAATCCAATTCTAACCCAATTTAACTTATAATTCATGCAATATTTCCGTAATTGAAGATAGCACCATGATAAATTCTAAATAGGCATATTAACACATAAGAAATCCTTAATTATCATTTTAAAACTCAACCAAAGCATATGAACTCACAAGAACATCAATTTTCCGTTAAAACATGTTTTATAACTAATTTGATTTCTGAAAACTTGTTTATGGCATACAATTCACTTATAAAAAACACATGAATACAGTATGTATAAATAATTCATGCTTTTATAATTTCATAAAAATTTATCTTGACAGAGAATAAAACACGAAGAACACGTAAATTGAGTTCTTAAAAATATAAGGGTAGAGATTATAGAATATACCTTTTGTTAATAGGTTGAAAAAGGAAGATGATGATTTTTAAGTTTCAAGCTTAGAAATTCCTTCTCCTTCTTATTCTTCTTCTTTCTCTCTAACTCACTGTGTTCTTTTCTCTCTAACAATCTAACTTTCTAACGTATCTTTACATAATATATATGTATAACTGATATAATAATATACGTATACTAATTACACTTAATGATATAATTAAATTAGCAGTTATAATATTTCAAAAGCCACAAGGTTTTGTTTGGCAACAGATTAATTTAGAAAATAGTTTTATTAACTAAGGTCTTGTTTGGGTAAAATGGGTTTAAAGCTAGTGCAAGGGCCCTGTTTGGCAAAACCTTTTAAAACAATAAAACCATTTAAAAACTCTTTTCTTTATTTTAATAAATCATTTTAACTCATACTTTAATGTTACACTTTAACTAATTAAATCTCTAACATTCTAATTTAATCAATTAAAATATAACATCAACTAATCACATAACAATTTGTCACATAATTATAATTACTCGCTAATTACAATACATGTAACACTTCATCACATAACTCATCTAATTTAATTATCTCAATCAAATTAGAACTATACCATAAAATTAATATACATCAATTAAATAAATTATTAAACATCCATTTAATAATATATAACACTTAATTAAATCACTTTCATAAATCACATAATTTATTTATTTAACTCAATAAATAAATCACATAAAATATTTATTTAACTCAATAAATATTAAAAATTATCATATAAAATCTCAATCGTTACAAAGGTGATACCATCCTTTCTATGATCTTAGAAGAGTCCTTGACGTCAGCCATATTTTGTCGTACCCATATTACTAGGTTTTTCAAAGGCAGTGCCGTATTGTTATACGTCTAGTTCATGATGCATCTGAGAACGATTAGCACTTTCAGACGCCCCGAGTATTGCTTTACACATGAGATAGCCATGTCTTATTCTTTTCGACCGGCTGACTGTATAGATGCAGCCTCTTAGTTTATCTTTTTGGCTATGATTAAGGATCCTTTTTCCATCTTGCCTTGCTCAAGATTCAGCTCCCCTTACAGTTTTGTTACTCATGCAGTGGGTATTGACTTCTTGCCCTTTGCTGGTCTGAGAGGGGTAACTACGTATCATCTATTGGCTGTCATGGGACAGTTTGACCAGTTTCAAGATGTTCATCCTTTTGAGGGAGCTTCAGGTCATCGGTCATCAACCTTGTCTTTTTCAGAGGATGATCTAGCCATAGTTTATGACTATTGGACCCATCGAGAGAGGGCTGATTTTTTAGCGAGTCACCCAGGTCGCTCCTTATAGTATTATGCGTGGCTGGAGGCAGGAATTGCATCGGCTATGGTTGTTTATTCAAAGCCGAGTACTGATTCGGATGGGGAGGAGCCTATGGAGGATCTTATTTCTCCCACAGAAGATGAGCTATTTGCTGGTTTGACCGCGGCTCTGGTCAGTGACATTCCTAGCCCTTCAGCTGCTGCTGCCCCACCTTCTGTAGAGTCTTTAAGGCAGATCATACAGCTTCTAACCTTTGAGAGGGATCAGGCTAGGGAATTGATGTTGACGACCCTGTCTGGCCGGGATGCTACTTTTGCTGAGAGGGATGAGGCTTGAGCTACCAGGGATGCTTCTGTTGCTGATAGTACTGCTCTCAGATCCTATACGGAGGGCATTATTGTAGATATGAGTGCATTTATAGATGATCATGGTAGCACTCTACAGATGGCCGTAGATCTTTTAGCTCGTATTGAGACCGCAGGACAAGAGCTCAGAGATGCACCTCCATCTTCAGAGAGGGATGCTATGTTAAATTTGCTGTCCCGTTTGACTGTGGGTTTATAGACTAGTTTTCACTTTCATATATAGACTAGGTTAACATTTTTGTCATGTACAGGACACATTGTTTATATTAAACAGTATTATGTGGCAAGAAAATATATTTTGATTCACTTCCCTTTTGTATATGTTTTGATCTTTGCTCGATGATTGCCATTTTGTTTATGACTTGCTGTCTTAATGTATCACGAGCTCTTTCTTGATGGACTGACATTGAGATATCGAAGGGTCTCTTAGAATGGTTCGTTGATCATGGTGGCTTTATAGGATTTGGGTTTATGTATGGTTTGGTGTCTTGAGACTGGTATTTAATTGGATATTTGAGTTTATAGGTAAAGTGTTTGGCTATTATCTTTTGAAGGTTAGAACGCACCAAAGATGGCTGCCTACGTACTCCCGAGGATGGGGGAGATCAGGTCTTTCGTAGTTCAGGCCTAGTAGTAAAAACCTAAATTAATTTGATTTATTTTATTCACAGGACTAGGATGGTGATTTGCAGGTGATTCAGATATAGTACTTTTTCACACTGTCTGAATTGATGAGTTGGGGGAATTCCTCCCTATCCATTTCTCGTAATCTGATGGCTCCTCCTGTCAACACTTTCTTGACAATGATAGGGCCTTCCTAGTTTGGGGCAAATTTTCCTCCAGCTTCATCTTGATTGGCGAGGTCTTCTTCAGCTCCAAGTCATTTTCTTTAAATTGCCCAAATCGGACCTTCTTGTTATAAGAGCGAGCAATCCTTTGCTGATATAACAGACTATGGAAGATGGTTTCCACCCTTTTCTCATCTATCAGAGATAATTGGTGGTACCGCTCTTGCAACCATTAGTCTTTTTCTATCTAGGCATCTATCAACACTCTTAATGATTCCATCTCTACTTCTATGGGGAGTACTTCTTCCATGCCATAGACCAATAAGTAGGGGGTAGTTCCAATAGAAGTGCGCTTTAACATTCTGTAGGCTAACTGAGTCAGAGGCAATAAGTTAGGCCATCCATTATGATTGGCGGACATCTTTTGTATAATCTTCTTGATATTTTTGTTGGCTGCTTCGACATAACCATTCATCTCGGGACGATAGATGACGAAATTAAGATGTTTGTTGTGGAATTTGCTGCATAATTCCTTCATCATTTAGTTATTTAGATTCTTAGCATTGTCTGATACGATCACCTCCGGTTGTCCGTATCGACAAATGTCATTGTTTCTGATGAAACTAATGATTACCTCCCTGGTGACTTTGGGGAAAGAGGCAGCTTCTACCCATTTGGTGAAGTAATCGATCATGGTGAAGATGAATCGATGACCATTGCTGGCTTTAGGCTCGATTGGTCCGATCACGTCCATCCCCCACATGGAAAAGGGCCATGGCAAACTCATATTATGTAGTTCATTTGGAGGAGCGTGGATGGAATTCCCATGTACTTGGCATTGATAACATCTCTTGACGTAATCATCACAATCGATTTTGAGAGAAATCTAGTAATGCCATGTTCTTAATATCTTTTTGGCCAGTAAAGGACTGCTCATGTGTGGACCACATACTCCACCGTGGACTTCATTCATAAGTCTTTGAGATTGATCTTTGTCTAGGCATCTTAGAAGGCCTATTCCAGCATCTATTTTGTAAAGTATGTCTCCGCTTAAATAGAATTTCATATCCATCTTATGGATCTGCTTCCTTTCAGCTTGACTTTCCCCAGCCGGCGTAGATCCGTCTTGAAGATATTCTTTGATATCCTGGTACCAATGTTGATTGATGGGAGGTAGTTCATCTGATACTTCTCCAATGTAATTCCCATAGGCTGGTGCCTTTTGGCTTATAAATTTAATATCAGGAATTCCACTCTTATTGGATATGTGGATCAAGGAAGCCAATGTTGCCAATGCATCAGCAAAATCATTTCTATTTTCAGGGACGTGGATGAAGGATATTTCTTTAAATTCTATAGATATCTTGATAACCTATCGATGATAGGGAAACAAATGCAATTCTTTGGTGTGATATGCCCCGGTGGTTTGTTTGATGACCAACTCGGAATCTCCAAAGACCGCTAACAGTTGGATACCCATAGATTGGGCCAGTTTCAGTCCCATTATGCAGCCTTCATACTCGATTGTGTTATTGGTGTTGACAAACTGTAGTTTGATGGCCATTGGATACTGTTCTCCCGTAAGAGATACAAAAACTACCCTGTTCCTGCACCTTCCATGTATATGAACAGGGGAACTTTATCCCTGGAGGTAATAAAACAGGAGCTTCAATCAATTGCTTTTTTAAGGAGAGGAAGACTTTTTGAAAGTTTTCATTCCATTTTTTGGAGAATGTTTTCCTCAACAGTTTTAAGATGGGCTCACAAGTTGTAGTGAGTTGAGAGATGAATCTGCTTATGAAATTGATTCTTCCAAGAAATCCCCATATCTTCTTTTTTGTTTGGGGTATATGCATATCCGTGATGGCTTTAATCTTGGCAGGATCCAGCTCAATGCCTCAGTTGCTTACCAGAAATCCCAATAATTTACTAGATTTGACACCGAAAGCACACTTGGCTAGGTTTAGCGTCAAGTTGTATTTGCAGAGCCGGATGAATAGCTTTCTGAGATGGTCGGCGTAGTCATCCTCCCTTCTTGATTTGACGATGATATCATCCACATAAACCTCTATCTCTTTGTGCATCATGTCATGAAAAAGAACCATCATAGCTCGTTGATATGTGGCACCCGCATTGATAAGGCCAAAAGATAATCGCCTATAGCAAAAGGTTCCCCAGGGAGTAATGAAGGCTATTTTTTCCCTATCCTCTTCTGCAACCATGATTTGATGATATCCGGCGAAGCAGTTAACGAATGAATACATGCCATATTGCGCCGTGTTGTCTATCAGTATGTGGATGAAAGGTACTTGGAAGTCGTCTTTCAGACAGGCTTTATTTAAATCCCGGTAATCCACACATACTCATACCTTCATTCCGGGCTTAGGCACATGAACTATATTGGATAGCCATTCAGGGTAGGTTGATGCCATGATAATGAAAGTAGTATGCACACAAGCCAATCATATTTGATATGATGAAACATTTACTTTGTAACAATTTTATTCATTTATTAATAAAAGAATTGTTTATTTAAATGCGTTTATATTATCTACATAATGCTGTTATATTTAAATGTGATAAACCCATAGTTTTAAGCAATGTTTTTAGAATTATGATGATGATCATGCTAATGAGATCTAAATTCGTAGATAGCTTAAAACTAAAAAAGTTCCCAATCAATGGATTACTAAATAGGAGATTAGTGAATCCGGATAGATTGGTACATACGTTTCTTGCTCTTTAGAAGAGGATGATCGATCTCATAATCATTTGTGTGGAGACACTAAAGCAACTATGTAGGTGCTTATTGGAGAATAAGTACACTGAACGTGGCTCGCTAAGGAATACCTAATGGAGTTTTACTTGCCTATCAATAGGTATTCCTTTAGTGATAGTAGTACAAGTAATCCTTAGACTTGAGATCATCATAGTATCTTATGTGTAATGAGTTATACTTTGACATGTCCCTTGAAATCCTAAGGGTATATCAAAAGGTATGCTTGGGTATAATTAATTATACATGAAGATAATGAATGATCAATAATGGATCTACCACTTCTAGTAAAAGAAGAGAATGTTCTATGTGATTCGATAAATGACAACTCAGTAGTCCTTGGTCAAGGCATAATGAAATTAGAAAGTAGTTTCTAATTTACATTATCAAAGTTTGTGCATTTAGGATCTGAATACATATAATTAAATAAAATAAGACTTGATAGTAAATCCATGTCTTATATTTAATTGGGACATTGTATGGTAGAAGGAATGAATTGTACCGTAATTATTTACTCAAAGGTTCTTTTATGATTAATATTAAAATCTATATATATTATCTGGAAAGTAGTTGAGCGCTAAGGAGGACTTACCCTTATTGTAGAATAAATATTATTTATTTAAATGAATAAATAGTTAATTTATTTATTTAAATAAAATTAGAACTATTTTAATTAATTTATTCATAACCGGTTTAATATGGAGAACCTAAAGGGTCACACCATAAAAGGATGAATATTTATTTAAGAACCAAATGACATAATCGTAATAATAAGTTTAGTGTATTTAATTTAATCTATAGTAATAGAATAAATTAAATAGCTTAATATTTATTATATAATATTTTGGAAATATTAAATATAAATTAATATAAGGAGTCTTATTATTATTATTACTATTATTATTAGTTTAATTCCTAAAGGAGTTTGTGAATTAATGAATAATAGTACTCTCCCATATTCCTAATAAGATTACGAGGTAAATTAATTAAAGGAGTTTAATTAATTGCTCCTAATAAGATTAGGAAGCCTAATTAATTAAAAGAGTTTAATTAATTAATATGAAACCCTAATCCTAAAATATTTAGGAGGGTTGCCCACATCTATAAATAAGAGGAGTCTTATTTTGATTAAAGTTTAAAGCAATTTCCAAGAGTTGGGAGAGCACACATTTTCTAGAGAGAGAAAAACTAGGATTTTGCCAATAACCCATCTTTTTAATACTTATTCATTCTTGGTGGATCACCTCTATAGGCCAAATACTTGGGTGGTTGACGTTGATCAAAGGAAGGAATCACACCTGATAGATTCAAGTTGAACAAGGAAAGGATTGGAGTTGAACTTATACCTAAGAAAGCTCGTATCTTCAAGGGTATGAATCTAATCTTCTTCTTTTCGTTTAATTAATAATTGCGCATAAAGGATGATCCAGGTATATGGTTTGTAAAATTTTAAGACTCTTATTTTTATGCTTTCGTTGCTATATATGTAATTGTTGCATGTTTATGAATCTTACAAACCTAACATATAATGTCTGCTTTGGACTGCTTGGCTATTTCTTCTTTGACTTTTAGACTCCACTTAGGCTTTAGTCTCCTGAGTTTCTATTTAACTGGTTTGAATCCCTCTTTGATGGGCAGTCAATGAATGACGATGTCAGTAGACAAGCCAATCATGTCTTCATGTGACCATGCAAACACATTCTGGAACTGAGTTAGGAGGTCAATCAGGTTCTTTATTTGATTTGGGGTAAGGTCATTGCCTATTTGGATTTCTTTAGGGTTTTCTGAGGTTCTGATATTGACAGTGGTGGTTTGATCGAGGTTTGGTTTGGGTTTGTCTTTGACCCATTGTTTGATCTCCCCAGGCACCTCATAGTCATCTATATCCTCTTGATCAATCCTCATCAAGTCAAAGTCCAGCTCTACATCAAAGTCGTAGTCATTACTGAGACTTGGCAATTCATCAGCAAGGCTAAACAAATCCAAATTTGGAGTCTTGAAAATAAAATGCTTTCACTTAATATATGAAACTGTTTAGTCATATAAAGCATTAATGAAAGCATGACAAAAGTAACTGCTAGGACTATGCAACAAAAGTAAGAAGTAAATAATAGCTACACTTCAGGGCGGATGGACTTTTGGACCTTTTACCCTTTTTGACTGATGCAAGGAGTGCTGCTTTAGTTGTCCAGGATCATGTCTTTGGTGAATGTAAGGATGAAGGGGTTGCTGTTATCCACCTTCTCTTTGATGATGACCAAAACTGAATTCATATCAGGGTCAGCGTCTTTCTTTGGAACATTCTCGTTAGCCCTGTTTATGCAAGGGATCATGAAATGATATTCTGAATAGCCATCATCTGGGATATCATCATTCATACCCTCAGTATGTTCCAGAAAGTACATCTTTGCAAATCAGTCTTGCATTTCTTGTAAGAACCTATCATTCCTTTCCTTGTTTTCCTTGACAGGAATCTGGATTTCTTTCTCACTAACCGGCCTCACTTTAGGAATCAGCATACCGGACACAGAAGCAGGGATTTTCCTCATCGATTTCATGAATCCTACCTCCATGAGATTTGATATCATCATGGTGGATAGATGAACCAGATGATGCTTGTGCGGGTTCTTGTGATTTGATCCATAGGCTAAACCTAATCAAGCCTTTCCTACCTGGCTAGGTATCTGAACTGGATTTCTTTATCCCTTGTTGGTTTTTCCTTAGCCTTTTGCTGGGACAGAAGCCCAAGGATATCAATTCTTGACCAACATACGTTACTTCGGAAGAAATTCTTGTCTTTAAGGCTAGGGCCCCAATAGGTCAATAGTGAGTGTTGCTCTTCGAAAGATTAAAAACTGGTAGGCTCAACTCCTTCATTGAGGCTGATCATTGGTATATCACCTAGTACACAGATTGGATACTCTGGTTCGGCATTAACAATTACCAGATTGCAATTAATGATATATTTGACCTGTTGATGAAGGGTGGATGGAACTGCTCCTGCCATATGGATCAACCGTCTTTGTAAGAATTCGAATTTTCAAAAATTATTAAAATAAGAATTTAGTTAATAAAATTCTTGAGGCATATGTTGGGTTCGAATAAGAATATATATATGTGTTATATATCTTGAATTATGAGGTTTGGTGGGAAGAAAATTAGACATATATATAAATTTTAGTTGTCTAACTATTAAAGAAAATAGAGTTTGAACCTAGCGTTTAGTCTCTAAATCATTGAAGAAGGTTGTGATTGATGTTGGTTAACTGGTATAATAAGTTAGCAATTTAAAAGCAATGTTAAAAGTATTTAGGAATTGATTCTGGTTCTGCTCAAGCAGAACTGGTCTGCACGTGAACTTGAGGTGGCGCAGCTGCGCCACTTCCAAGCCTTATACCAGCGCAGCTACGCCGGTCTGTAGACATTTCTGAGATTGTTGTGTAATCTGAACTTGAGGATTGATATATTAATGATTAATATGTATCATAATTAGTGATCAAGCTTTAGATAGCAAAGCGTGAATTGAATAAATATTTATTATGAAAGTTTATTAACCTAGTATAAATATTGGTTAATTTATAGTAAATTGGAAGTTATATTATAGAATAATATAATTTGAATATTAAAGCCTTAATTAACTATGGTGATATAGTAATAGGTTTAAGATCACTTAAGCAAATAGTGAGTTCATATATGTGTGGAGTATATGATTATAGTAAGTGCCTTTATATATTACTTGGCATGATATATTGTGAATGTGCGAACGACGTTAATAAAATATATATATACTTTGTGAAACCAATATATCTTTAAATAAATATTGATTAGAAGATTATTTAATATTCAAGATATGGTTAAATGTATAGATTTAAATAAATTATTTTGGAGATAATTTATAGAAAGGAAAGAGAAATGATTATTGTATATTTCTAATAAAGGATATTAAAATAATTTCTAATATTGAATTATTTTAATAAAAGGGAGAATGTTATTTTAAATAATAATATTACCTTATATGTCTTTATATAAAGTAATATGTATGATTAAGTAATATGGTAAATATATTAAAACATATTGGCTATATGTAATAAATTGATGGGAACAATTTATCATATTAAAAAATAAACTTATGGACTATTTTCTATATAATATGTGTACATGTGTCGTATATGTAATTATTTTAATAATACTTAGATATTATATTAAAATAATATCTTGAGAAAATGAATAAATCATTTTATGATTAATGCCTCTATTGGAGGAAATATAATAAAAAAAACGTATTATATCATGTTATGAAGGAATACATAATAGTAATTATATCTTATGTGTTTCTAAGAGGGTTAACTCTATAAAAGAAAACTATGTTATTTTAATGTATTAAATAACTTAAGTTATTAATTTACCGTAGATTTTATAATTAATAGAGTAAATATTAATTAATCTAAGCATAAAGGTTATACATATTATAAGTGTATAATTATTTGAGGTAGCTTAGTATTAAAGTGCATGTGTCACACAAACCTTATATTAAAATAATATAAAAGTGTGGTGAAAGTGAGGATAAGCTTAATATTGAGCTTGTGAGATATGCCTAGTGTGGCTAAGTGGTAGAAAGAGAAATTCATTAAATAAATTAATGAAGGAATGATTAAACAGAATTAATTTATCGCTATGTGCAAAAGGTATGATAATTAATCATATAATATATAGTACCTACATTCTATTAACAAGAAAGTGTAGTGTGACTTTTCAATGTGGCCTTATATATATAAGAACCATATAATGAATAATGTAAGTTACATAATTAATGCTTATGTGGAAGTATGTGGGTTTGAGGACATTGGATGTGTACATAAGGGTATGTGACAATGTGTGTGAGGGAACATTAAATAAGTACCTCATGAATATTATAATAAATAAACAATTGTTAATTGATAATGATTTCAATAATTTAATATAATTGAAATGATAGAGATGAGATAATGTAATATGATAATACCCGATTAAAATATATTCGGTATTGTCAAATGTACATGGAATATATGTTGTATAATATAAGTTGATGGATACATGTATACATACATGTATAGGTATATATGTATATGGATGTATAAGAGAGGTATTTAAATACATATGTGTGTATAAAGACTTGTACGCTAGCTTTGTGTGCAAGGTGGGAATTAAGAATGTGACATGGTGCAATAGACTACTCCCATGACCAAAAGAATGCTGATTTTTATAACTAAAAGAGGCTCACAAGTTAGCCATATGATGGCAATGATGATATAACCCATTGGCTAAGTGTACCTTAAATAGTGTTAGTTGGTGGAGTTAGCCACCAACTCTTCCTTGACCCTTGGGTATTGTCCATAGGAGGGTAATAGATTAACTATAATTAGAGAACATGTAAATAAGTATTGTAATGATAATACTTTATGACCATATTATAAGATGTAATATTAATTGAATTATGTACATGAAGTACATTATTATATATGTGGGTATACTTTTTATGTGTGAGTATACATGACATAACCTATATTAATGTGGCAACATTAAGTTATTAAGGTGGGACTTATGTTGTCCAAATGAAATTTAAAACCTAAGTGTATATAAGGTGTATATATTATATAACCTAAGTATGCATAGTAGACATAAAATAAATAGCTTAAGTGTTGGCATACATTTTTGCAAGTTGCTAAGATTTTAGCATTTGTCCCTAATTGAGTGACCCAATTCTTCTTCACGTGATAACTCAATGGCTAGCTACTCTATACCTATTTCTCTCAAACTCAGCAATTGTGGCTAATCATGCAAGAGGGAGTGGGTTTCATCATGGGTTTTAACAACTCTCCCATAACCATCAAATTCCTATTCTATCCCTTGGTTTGAATTGGGGGATAAGAACATTGTATGTGTAAATGATTCTCTATAAATGAAGCTTCACTTCTTCTCTTTCCATTTGCTGAAATATTGTTAAGTGTTAGGGAGTGATGAGAAGGTGAGTATATATCAGTTTACCATTCTGAGAATTAAGGAGGCTTGATATAGCAGATTACAGAGGTATAATTCCTTGTATTCCCAATTCATGTTCTTCAATTCTGAAATTCCTAAGTTCTTGATTATGTGAATTAGATGTCAATTGGTTGGAATATGATTATTATGTAGTATACAAGTTCACATGTATGTTAGAACTATGATATAACATATCTGGAATGAATTTCGTAGAGAAAATTTTGAGTTGGGTTTGCAATCTGCCGATGTAGAGGGCATTCTGGTTCTTGCCGGAAGTAGCGCAGCTGCGCCCAATTTGTTCTTGGGTGTAGCGCAGCTGCTCCAAGCCCTGAACTTTGATTTTTTCTTATGTTAATTTATGATATGTGATAACATGTGGGGTATCACTTTAGGCAAGCATGAGGACATGATTAACATGCATATATGAGTACGTTGACGTAACATGAGCATGTATAACTATGTTAGTACACACTATTGATGAAAAGATTTATGTCTTATAAATAAACTTAGAATCGTTAAAGTGAACTTTGTCATGTAAGTATCATGTGTGTATTATGACTTTGTGAGCATGATTGTATGGTCTATATAGACATAAGAAGTTAGTTTAAAGTGTTGAGCACACACTAGCATACATGATCAAAGGTTAAGATGTTTTCAAAAGATAAACTTGGACGTTTTGGAAAGAGAAAGTTGCATGTGCATGGCATTGATTTTAGAAAATAAAACTTAGGAAGTTTTGAAAATGAGGTGGACGAACATGGAGTTACTTGCAATCTGATTGTTTTAAATAAAATTCAAACCTTGTTGTAGGCTTACATTGTTATCATAAGTTAAAAAACAGAGTTTAAATGATGCCTTGAGTTGTTCATTAAGGTAATGGTGATATAAAACCCGAACTTGATAAATTTTCATAAGGTTTGTAAAACGTGCGAACAATGTGGAACCCGTGTCTATGAGTTTTAAATACATGTCGATCACATAGTGAACCAAGTGTGTGATAAGGTTTATGAATGTTGTTATTAAATATGTATAGTTAAAGTATACCTATACATACCTAGCTATTATAAGAGTCTGATAAGAAAGTGAAACGAAGGTTCTAAGAACCAAGTTAGAAAATAATGTAACAATTGTTAGTATGTTGAGGATGTATGGATGTGTATAACTGACAAGTGTGAATCCACGATTATATAACTGTGTAGGATTTACACGAAGTGCAGATATCTATAAGCACTTAAGTCGTAGTTGTTAAACTACGAACTAGGCAAGTCTTTCAGTTCCTATTTGATATATGAATTCGATAACTGTTAGTTGAATTATGTTATGCTATGAGAATGTTGATATGAAATGCATATGGAATATGTATGATATTTGAAAGCTGATATTTGATGATATATGCCTGTTATGTGAGCAATAACATGTGTAGTATATTTACATGATTATGAATGCATGAACTGAGCATGATATTATATGCTATGTGATGTATGAAAACTATTAGAGTTGCTGAGCTGTTGAGCTCACTCTTGCAAATAACCATTTTTGTAGGTTAAGGACTCACGGTAAAGTTACGTGCTAAGTGATTGATAGAGTTCGTTAGCATTGAAAGAAGATTACCGTTTAATTTAAGTTTTGCTCTTGAACCATGCTTAGGTTATAGAAGATGTACTTGATAGTTGATTACACTGTTTAAAACTAGTAGTGTTGTAAAGATGTATTAATTAATACATGGAGGATATCGAATGAAGATATAGAATCTTATATAGTAATTCGAATAGGATGAATCATAACATATTGATTCAAGGTTATGTAATTGATTCAAGATTATGAAATCAATAAAAGATCTTATTCAAGAGGATTGAAAAAGTTTAAGTTATTCCATATTTTTGTAACATTGAATTTGATGTTTAGACAGGGATGGTAAATGACCAATATTGTAACTTATAAAAGTTTGGGGTCATTATACAAGATCCTAGAAATGAAAAGAATTTATATTCTGAATTGTAATAAAGCAAATTATATTCTTTAAGTTATGAATCAAAGATGTAATAGTTTGACGATAGTAGTATCGTGACTGCACCGGATCCGAGAAAAGAGAGGAACCCAAATTTGGGGGCGTCACAGGTTGGTATCAAAGCTGTAGGTTATAAACCTTAGGTAAGAGTACCTTAGACTATAACCTAAGAGAGGGAAAGATAAAGATTAAAATATATACGTAAAGATTCAAAGAAGAACCTTGAAGTATTTAGAGAACGAGAATCAGGAGTTTCCCAACTCCGGTAATAAAAATGTTAAGACGATGTCTATAAGATGAATATGACATAGATAATAAGAATGAACTCGAATGGAGTTTGGTTGATAATGGGGAAAGAACCCTAAGGTAAATCGATGATCACGACGTGATTGGATTGAGCTATAAAATGATAAATAGTCTGTTACGACTAAGTAGTTATAGCTTGATGCTATACGAGAAAGTACTATGAAATGGTACGAGATGAACTCATGAGGAGTTGTATTTGATGAAATATAGAGAATTCATAACGAGCAGAGAGCAAGTTAAGAGTAAGATAGATTTAAGTGTTGGATTTCCATTGAGGACTCATGTGACGGCTTAGTTGTACAAACCTTTGTGTGGGCGGAGGTTTTGTGCTTACGCCGAGTGCATCACATTGATAATCATTGGAATGTTGGTGTCGCACTATCATTATACATATGGCAAAAAGGTGATTCTTTTCTCATGTTTATTTTGATAGATAGAGATTTCTAAGATTAAATTAGATAATACAAAGATTAGGTGCGAGTTCTTAAGACTCGTGTCTATGATAAGTTTGTAACTCATAATCATATGTATTTTTGAGCCCCTAAGCGTATGGACAGTCCCTGATTGGTTCTTGGACTACGTATTGCTAGGACAAGTTTCTAAAATCGTATTATTGTGGTAAGTTCCTGAACTTCCATGGTGTGGTAAGATCGATGAACTATACTGAGAATAGATATATTATATATCAAGAATTAAGAGTTTTGGTATAGTGAGCATTGATGGAGTAAGAGATTGAAGTTGATGGAGAAATTTGGATTTTTCTAAATCTTCTATGTGACGCCCACAAATCCGTGTCACATTGATTACAGGACCTGGTACTCACGATACAACAAACATCATCATCTATTTATGTAAACTCCAACAACAATAATAATAATATAACTATTACATACTTATTCAAATAAAATCCCAAGTCTTTACAACCTTAAATAAACTGAAACTTAAACTTAGCGTTTATCGCTACATAACATCATATGCGAAAATATAAACTTATTACATAAACAACTCTCAACATTTCATTTTAGACTTCCCCTTGTCCTTGCCCGAGCCCTCAGCCTTTTCATCCTTAACTGAAAGGTTTAAGCAAGAATGAGCACAAATTGCCCAGCAATATAAGAAGTCTAAAAACATACATCATGAGTAAAAACATCTGTATGGAAATATCTCAACAGTTGAAAGAATTATCAAGTGCTAAACAAGAATATCAAAGATAAGAGTTTAGAATTCTCAATAGCATACTAAGGGGTGTGAGATACCCTGAACATTACTTTGTTTCATCGAAAAACCATCAGACGGTTTAACAATCAATCAGATTGTAAACGGTCTCTGCAAGTACTCCAGGTGATCAGCCTATCGTACCCTACATTGTGCACAAGTATAAAGTTTAAGCTGCGTGAGCATAAATGGGACTATATGCCCGACATCTGTTCGCCCGTTTATTCGGGTTGTTCATCTTAGTATTTATGCGAGACCGCACCAAAGCAATTTGGATTGGTAAACATTAAATAGCTTCGAAAGATTTGAATTAAATCATTTTTCATCAATAATAACTAGTCGAAAATAAAGGCCAGGAAACATAATTAGAAACAGTTTGATAATGACATGAAACTTATAAGCATAGCTATTAGAATAATAACTAAGTAATCATCGATAAGCTTGCAAGATAATTGAAGTTGTATAACGTCACAACAAAGGAACTTGCATGAATAAATAGCTAGCACAAGTCCAATACTTACCCTCGCTTTGATAAAAATGAGTAAGGATTGAATAATTTCTCAATGAAAATAGGGTTAAGAAACTTTCCTGATACGTCTGCTATCATTAAAGCTAGCAATTAACCGTCACGTAACCTAATCATATGTGTCACGTTAAGCTATTAGATTCTCGAACTCTAATTCAAAAGAAAAGGATTTCCTTTTATTTTACTTTCATTACTAAACTACCACGTATGCTATCATCAAGCTAATTCAATCATATAACATGTTGCGTCATATAGGTAAAGTGGTTCAATATGAGAATCTGAGTAAAAATAAGTTTCTGGAATTTTTTTCGGCCCGACCCGACCCGGATCAAACCCTACCCGGACCGACCCGGACCGGCGCAGCTGCGCAAGCACAAGCCTGATGAGCGGCGCAGCTGCGCTGCTCTTGGTGCCCAAAATTTTTTTGGCATCTTGAGCAGCCCACTTTGCAATTTAATTCCGAATAAACCATACATGATATGACCATGAAACTTGGACACAACATACTTCATATAGCATAGTATTTTAAAAAAATAACACATACCAGAAACTAACATGTTAAGACCATAAACCAGCCACCTAGAAAAGCGTGCACGAACTGGTTTCATACTTAGAAAAAATTCTAGAAAACCCAGAATCTGTAGATTTTTCCCTCTGAACATGCTTGCTACCGAATTTCATATCTTGCTCAATTTAACTCCTTTTCTTATGAAATTTGGTCAGGTTGTACATGATACTACATACTATATTATAAAATTTTTACCTACCATAAACGAGTCACAGAAACCATGATTCCAAGGCTCCGAAAAACCCAAAAATCACATATTTCACTTTTAAACCAACTTTGACAAAAATCATGATTTTGATTCTAGCATGCAAAAAACTAGTTCCTACTGTCCAGATCACATCTACTAACATATATACACATGTTACAATAATCAAACTCACTAACTTTTTATGTTCTGATGAATTTAGTATCTTAGTGGCATTTTATCAAATATATAGCATGCATGGCATCATTCTTTGAATTTCTATGAATTTGCAACATGATTACACCAGAATTTTCATTCTTATCATCCACATAACAGTAATAGGTAATATCATGGCAACACAAAGTCCAAACCAACCTTTTACTATGATTATTCATGCATTTGTCCACTAGTTTTCTCAAAAACATAGAAAATGGTTTCATGCTTACCTTTTTGGACGAATTTCTTCTTGTTCTAATATGCTAGAGCCTCAATCCTTGCTTGTTCACTCCTCTGTAATCTTCAGAATTCGTCCCCCCCTCTCAAGCTCTCATTCTCTCAATTTCTCCTTTTTACTCTCTTGGGTGGAATTTTATCAAAGTGAAGAATGTTTGAGTTGTGTGTATATATATATATATATATATATATATATATATATTGATAGAGGCTGATATGATCATCCCCTCCATATTTCTATAACTGTTAGACACACTACATCCACTAATTAACATTGAAAGAGAAGTGGGGGTTTGGAAATGGAAGAGTTGTTTGAGGTTTAATGGTTTGTAACTCCCTCCTTCTCTAATTCCTATGATACGTATACACTCCTCCCTTGTGTCCCAATATCCTGGTCACGTGGGCCCCCTCCAGCTGCTGCAACTTATTAAAATATTATTATTTTAATCAGTTAATCAATTAATATATCATTTTAACCATTTTGCCCTTCGTAGCCAAACGTTGTGATACTTATATCGATTCCTACTAAAGTCGACGTCCCGGACATCATGGAACTATCCGTTACGTCAAATTCATCTCCAAAATTTTGTAGTTGACTTTTTACCCGAGAAAGTCAACCGGTTGACTTTGAACAAAAAGTCAACCGGTTGACTTTGACCAAAAAGTCAACCGTGACACATTTTTGTGGTTACAGTCTATCCTGAATAATTTCGACGTTCCGGACTCAAATACGCAGTTCGCGTCTCTAAATTCCTCTCCGAACTCAAATTCATACTTTAAAGCCATCCCACAAAATTAATAGAATTAATTCCATACTTAACCAATTTAAATAGTTGAATTAAACAGAACCAACCATTTAAATACTCCTCATCACATATCATAAAATAACACATGTATATATAACACATATACATCTAATAAAAGAAAACACATAAGAATTTCACATAAATTCATTTTTTGATAATTGTTAAATGACATAATAATCTCGGATATTACATTCACCCTCCCTTCTAAGGATTCCGTCCCCGGAATCATTACAAGTTAAACAAAAAGATTAAGGTAATTTTTTATCATTTTCTCCTCGAGTTCCCACGTAGCCTCTTCGGCGTTGTGGTTCCTCCATACTACCTTTACAGAAGGTATTATCTTATTTCTTAACACTTGCTCTTTTCTATCAATTATTTGTACAGGAACCTCTTCATAGGTTAGGTCCTTCTCAAACTGGATGGGTTCATACTCTATGACATGCTTGTAATCCTGTTTATAAGGCCGTAAAATTGATACGTGGAACACGTTGTGTATATGTTCTTACTCCGGAGGTAAAGCTATTTCATAAGCCACCCCACCGACTCGCCTTAACACTTCAAAGGGTCCTATGAATCTGGGACTAAGTTTTTCCTTCTTCCCAAATCTCATTTTCCCTTTCCAAGGTGACACTTTCAGAAACACATAAGTGCCTACGTCGAAGTCTCGTTGTTGCCGATGCTGATCAGCATATTTCTTCTGTCGATCCTGAGCTGTCACTAATCTCGCTCGTATTATTTTTATCACATCCGTAGTTTGTTGTACCAATTCTGGCACTAGCAATTTACGTTCTCCTACTTTATCCTAGCACAATGGCATTCTACATTTCCTTCCATATAAAGCTTCATAAGGTGGCATCCCGATGCTCGCGTGGTAACTGTTGTTGTATGCAAATTCCACCAACGGTAGGTGGTCATCCCAGCTTCCTTTGAAATCCATAACACATGCTCTCAGCATGTCCTCTAACGTTTGGATAGTTCTTTCGCTCTGCCCGTCTGTTTGAGGATGATACGTGGTGCTCAACCTCAGTTGCGTTCCCATGCGTTCTTGAAAGCTTTTCCAGAAATTAGCTGTGAACCGCGGATCGCGATCTGACACAATTGATACAGGCACACCGTGCCTAGAAACAATCTCCTTGATATAAAGCTTTGCCAACTGATCCAAGGTATATCTGATCTTAATTGGCAAGAAATGCGCTGACTTGGTCAATCGATCAACGATCACCCAAACTACATCGTAACCCTTCTGTGTATTTGGAAGTCCTACCACGAAGTCCATCGTGATATGCTCCCATTTCCATTCTGGAATTTCTAGAGGTTGAAGTAACCCGCTCGGTTTCTGATGTTGCGCATTAACTCGCTGGCATGTTAAACACTTGCTGACGCACCCTGCGACTTCTCTTTTCATATTGGGCCACCAGTAATGTTGGCGAAGATCCTGGTACATCTTTGTGCTTCCCGGATGGATTGAGTAACTTGAGCTAAGAGCTTTCTGCAAGATTTCTTCTTTAATTCAGATACCGCTGGGACCCAAATTCTCTTCTCAAATCTTAACAGTCCATCACCACCCTCGCTGAATTTAAGCTCTTTTCCATCTAAAATTCTCTTCCTCACCTTCTCACATTCTTCATTGCTGCATTGCGCTTCCTTGATTTTGTCCAATAGATTCGGATGAGCCTCCATTGCGAATAATTTCCCATCTGGCTCCCTCGGACTTTTTATCTCGAGTTCCAATCTCGCCATCTCCCTCATTAACTCCTCTTAAGCTGTTAGCATTGCCAACCGCCCACTGCACTTTCTGCTTAGCGCATCAGCTACTACGTTAGCTTTCCCCAGATGATATAATATGTCGCAATCGTAATCCTTTATTAGTTCCAACCATCTTCTCTGTCTCATATTCAACTCCTTCTGCGTGAAGATATACTTCAGACTTTTATGGTCCGTATATATTTCACACTTTACACTATATAAATAGTGCCTCCAAATCTTTAGGGCAAATACTACCTCTACCAATTCCAGGTCATGGGTAGGATATCCCTTCTCGTAATCCTTTAACTGACGCAATGCGTACGCAATAACTTTACCATGTTGCATAAGCACACAGCCAAGTCCTTTGTGCGACGCATCACTGAAAATTACAAAATCACCAGTATCGTCTGGTAAAGACAACACCGGTGCCTCACTCAATCTTTTCTTAAGCTCCCGAAAACTTTCTTCACACTTCTCTGTCCAGACAAATTTTACAGACTTCTTCGTTAAATTCGTCAACGTTCCTACTATCTTCGAAAAAATCTTAAATGAACCGTCTGTAATAGCCTGCCAGTCCTAAGAAACTTCTTACTTCAATCGGCGTCTTTGGTTATTCCCAATTTTGTACCGCTTCCACCTTTGCTGGATCCACAGAGATTCCGTCCTTGTCGATCACGTGACCCAGAAATTGAACTTTCTCCAACCAAAACTCGCACTTCAAAAATTTTACGTATAACTTATCCTTCCTCAATGCCTCCAATACCAACCTTAAGTGTTCAGCATGATGCTCCTGAGTCTTGGAATAGATCAGGATATCATCTATGAACACGACTATGAATTTATCTAAGTATTGCTTGAATACCCGGTTCATCATGTCGATAAACGTCGCCGACGTATTTGTTAACCTAAATGACATCATCAAAAACTCGTAGTGTCCGTAACGAGTCCTGAATGCTGTCTTAGGTACATCTTCCTTCCTCACCTTCAACTGGTGATATCCCGTCCTCAAGTCTATCTTAGAAAAATATTTCGTTCCCTTCAATTGATCAAACAGATCATCTATCCTAGGTAACAGATACTTGTTCTTGATTGTCACCTTGTTCAACTCTCGATAGTTGATGCAAAGTCTCATCGACTCGTCCTTCTTCTTCACAAATAAAACTGGTGCTCCCCAAGGAGACACACTCGGTTGAATATACTTCCTATCCAATAATTCCTGCAACTGTACCATCAGCTCCTTCATCTCTGTCGGTGCCATTCTGTATGGGGCTTTTAAAATCTGGGTCGTTCCCGGTACTAAATCTATAACAAATTCGACCTCCCTATCTAGTGGAATACCTGGCAATTCCTCTGAAAATACATCCAAAAATTCATTCACTACTGGTATCTGTCCCATCCCTACCCCTACTTTCTGCGTATCGACGATATGGGCCAAATAACCTATACATCCCTTCCTTAGCAACTTCCTCGCTTGCATCATCGTCAGACAATTCGAGTGTCTCGGCGACTTACTCCCATAGAACACTACCTTAGACTGATCCGGAGTCTTAAGGTTTATACATTTCTTCTGGCAATCTATCATCGCTCCATGGTTAAATAACCAATCCATTCCTAGAATTACATCAAATTCCCCTAATTGAATCGGAATTAAATCCACAGGTAACTTATATCCCCTGATATCTACAACACAATTCCTATGGACATGGCTAAAGGGAATTCTTTCCTTATTAGCAACTTCTATGTTCATCGGATATTCTAATTCTTCTTGGGGTAATTTTAATTGTTGGGAGAATTTAGGCGACACAAAGGAACAAGTAGCACCCGAATCGAATAATACATAAGCAGATATATCATTGATCGGAATGATACCTGAAATCACATCCTTGGATGCGACCGCATCCTGAACTGTCATGTTGAAAGTCCTTGCTGTTGGTCGATTCTGAGTTGGTGGTCTAGTAATTATGAAATTTCCACCGCTTGGTCCCCTTCATCCATTTCCTCCTGCTAAATTCTTCTTTGGGCAATTCCTTGCCTGATGATCTAATGCTCCACAATTGAAGCATCCATTCCTCTATGGTGCAGAGCAATTGGGAGAGATGTGCCCCTCTTGCCCGCAATTAAAACAGACATTCTTCCCCTTTGGACATGCACCCGAGTGATTCCTCCCACACTCCTTGCATGCCTCAGTCCTCTTCTTTGTTTCCCCTGGTTTTCCCCCAGAGTTTCCCGAGTTGAAATTATTGTTGCTGTTGTTGTTGTTCCACTTCCTCTTATTTGCACCACTGATGCTGCTACCTTCCCCGCGATTCCCTCCTTCATTCTTGTTCTTTTTCTCCTTATTAAACTTCATTAGGGCTTCACTTCTGCCCTCAGCAATTATAGCCTTCTCTAGGAGAGTCGCGAAGCTGTTCGTCTGCAACACCAAAAGTCTACTGTATAACCATGGTTTGAGACCCTGCTTAAACCTCCTCATTTTTCTCTCCTCAGTGTCGACCTGATGAGGCGCGAACCTCGCCAGTTCGTTGAACTTTGCAGCATACTGGGGTACCGTCATGTCGTCTTGCTCCAGCTCCAGGAATCGAATCTCCATGCGACTCTGCATACTCACAGGAAAGTAATTCTCGAAAAATATCTTCTTAAACCCTTCCCAAGGTATCACCCCTTCTCTAGCCCTGGTATGGTTTGCCTCCCACCAGTAGTTGGCTTCACCCTTCAGCATATACGTGGCGAAGATTGTTTTCTGATCATCTCCTACTCGGGCAATAGCGAACGCCTTTTCGATTTCCTTAACCCAAGTTTGGGCTTCAATGGATTCAGTGGTTCCTTTAAATTCTGGGGGTCCCGCGCTCTTGAAGTCCTTAAAGTGTGCCACCTGGCCCGCTGGAGGGTTATTGGTATTCGGGGTTCGATTCTGAAGTGCCCCAACTAACATGTCTATGAATTATTGCATGGGGTTTGGTGGACCCCCAGCATTACCGCCTGACCCTTCTGGTACTTGACGACGTCTTCCTCTAGCCATCTATCTGCTTAAATAAACTTAATGTTATCATCTCATAACTTATTCCTACAGCATATATATTTCATATAAAACTTAATCATCACATCACATATTTAAATAAAAGCATATTTATTTAAAAAAAACCATAATCACAAGGTATCTCATCATCTTATGGCATTATGCCATTTACATCTCTTTAACCCAAAACACTTGGAAAAACCAGAAACCAAGTTTTATTTCATAGATAAACGTTCTATACGCTAGTAGTAAAAGTTCAACACGAATAAACTAAAGACCCCGCCTAATGGCGTCTTCATGTTCTTCATCCGCTATCTCCAGCACCAGCCCTCGGCTTATAACATTTCTAGACTGGTGCTCCTCACGGGAAAAGTGATACACTCTATGCTAGAACCTCCCATGTGCTGACTTAAACGCGTACTTCATCTTGTCTATCCTAACCTTCTTATCTCTCACTTCTCCTTCTAACTTGCCAGTTAGGTTCTCGGCCCGAACACGGCCTCTCCTCTCATCTCCCCAGAATGTGGTAATGATCTGCTTGTCAGTTTGGAGACTCTAAATCCTTGACTCTAACCCATTAATGGTATGTCCCAAGTGGGTCCTGATAGCTTCTTTCTCATCCTTCAGCCTGTCCGCCTTCTGACCTGCTGTTCGCAGCTTGTCAGCCAGATCCCCGTTCCTAATTATCAGGTGGTGCACCAATGCCTCCAGCAATGCTGCAGCTTGCTGCTCCCCCTGATACAGCTCCTCCAACTCATGGACCTTGTCATCCAATTTAGTAATCCTATCCATCAACTCATCCAATATAGTATCCTCAGGTGCTTCTTCGGAGTCCTCCTCGGCCTCCTCTTCCTCTTCAGGATACTCCTCTGGGTCTGAGTCAGCTGCTTCCTCAGCTATGGGCTCAGGTACAGCTATCACCAACTGCTTACTCACAACGTGAATATCTCTAACCTCCTCTTCTCTTGACATCCTACAATTAAGACAACCAACTCGATTAGTATTTTAAAATAGATATTGATTTTGTTTTTAGAAAAATAGATTCGACACTACACTTAGAACTCTACGTGAGTTCATCTCCTTATTACCTTCACTAGCTCCTCTAAGGTTACAGACTAAGGTTCCCTACCTAAGATTTATAACCTACAGCTTTGATACCAACCTGTGACGCCCCCAAATTCGTGTAACATCGATTACAGGACATGGTGCTCATGATACAACAAACATCATCATCTATTTATGTAAACTGCAACAATAATAATAATAATATAACTATTACATACTTATTCAAATAAAATCCCAAGTCTTTACAACCTTAAAAAAACTAAAACTCAAACTTAGCATTTATCGCTACATAACATCATATGCTGAAATATAAACTTATTACATAAATAACTCTCAATATTTCATCTTAGACTTCCCCTTATCCTTGCCCGAGCCCTCAGCCTTTTCATCCTTGACTGAAAGGTTTAAGCAAGAATGAGCACAAATTACACAGTAAGTATATAAAGAAGTCTGAAAACATACATCATGAGTAAAAACATCTGTACGGCAATATCTCAACAGTTGAAAGAATTATCAAGTGCTAAACAAGAATATCAAAGATAAGAGTTTAGAATTCTCAATAGCATACTAAGGGGTGTGAGATACCCTGAACATTACTTTATTTCAGTAAAAACCATCAGACGGTTTAACAATCAATCAGATTGTAAACGGTCTCTGCAAGTACTCCAGGTGATCAGCCTATCGTACCCTACATTGTGCACAAGTATAAAGTTTAAGCTGCGTGATCATAAATGGGACTATATGCCCGACATCTGTTCGCCCGTTTATTCGGGTTGTTCATCTTAGTATTCATGCGAGACCGCACCAAAGCAATTTGGATTAGTAAACATTAAATAGCTTCATTTGAATTAAATCATTTTTCATTAATAATAACTAGCCGAAAACAAAGGCCAGGAAACATACTTAGAAACAGTTCGATAATGACATGAAACTTATAAGCATAGCTATTAAAATAATAACTAAGTAATCATCGATAAGCTTGCAAGATAATTGAAGTTGTATAACTTCACAACAAAGGAACTTGAACGAATAAATAGCTAGTACAAGTCCAATACTTACCCTCACTGCGATAAAAATGAGTAAGGATTGAATAATTTCTCAATGAAAATAGGGTTAAGAAACTTGTCTGATACGTCTGCTATCGTTAACACTAGTAATTAACCGTCATGTAACCTAATCATATGTGTCACATTAAGCCATTAGGTTCTCGAACACTAATTCGAAAGAAAAGGATTTCCTTTTATTTTACTTTCATTATTAAACTACCATGTATGCTATCATCAAGCTAATTCAATCATATAACATGTTGCGTCATATAGGTAAAGTGGTTCAATATGAGAATCTAAGTAAAAATAATTTTCTGGAATTTTTCCCTGCCAGACCCGACTCGGATCAAACCCGACCCGGACCGACCCGGACCGGCGCAGCTGTGCAGGCACAAGCCTGATGAGCGGCGCAGCTGCGCTGCTCTTGGTGCCCAGAAAATTTTTGGCATCTTGAGCAGCCCACTTTGCAATTTAATTCCGAATAAACCATACATGATATGACCATAAAACTTGGACACAACATACTTCATATAGCATAGTATTTAAAAAAAATAACACATACCAGAAACTAACATGTTAAGACCATAAACCAGCCACCTAGAAAAGCGTGCACGAACTGGTTTCATACTTGGAAAAAATTCTGAAAAACCCAGAATCTGCAGATTTTTCCCTCTGAACATGCTTGCTACCGAATTTCATATCTTGCTCAATTTAACTCCGTTTCTTATGAAATTTGGTCAGGTTGTACATGATACTACATACTATATTATAAAAATTTTACCTACCATAAACGAGTCACAGAAACCATGATTCCAAGGCTCCAAAAAACCCAAAAATCACAGATTTTACTTTTAAACCAACTTTAACAAAAATCATAATTTTGATTCTAGCATGCAAGGAACTAGTTCCTACTATCCAGATCACATCTACTAACATATATACACATGTTACAATAATCAAACTCACTAACTTTTCATGTTTTGATGAGTTTAGTATCTTAGTGGCATTTTATCAAACATATAGCATCCATGGCATCATTCTTTGAATTTCTATGAATTTGCAACATGATTACACCAGAATTTTCATTCTTATCATCCACATAACAGTAATAGGTAATATCATGGCATCACAAAGTCCAAACCAACCTTTTACTATGATTATTCATGCACTTGTCCACTAGTTTTCTCAAAAACATAGAAAATGGTTTCATGCTTACCTTTTTTGATGAATTTCTTCTTGTTCTAATATGCTAGAGCCTCACTCCTTGCTTGTTAACTCCTCTGTAATCTTCAGAATTCGTCCCCCCCTCTCAAGCTCTCATTCTCTCAATTTCTCCTTTTTGCTCTCTTGGGTGGAATTTTATCAAAGTGAAGAATGTTTGAGTTGTGTGTATATATATATATATATATTGATAGAGGCTGATATGATCATCCCCTCCATATTTCTATAACTGTTAGACACACTACATCCAATAATTAACATTGAAAGAGAAGTGGGGGTTTGGAAATGGAAGAGTTGTTTGAGGTTTAATGGTTTGTAACTCCCTCCTTCTCTAATTCCTATGATACGTATACACTCCTCCCTTGTGTCCCAATATGCTGGTCACGTGGGCCCCCTCCAGCTGCTGCAACTTATTAAAATATTATTATTTTAATCATTTAATCAATTAATATATTATTTTGACCATTTTGCCCTTCGTAGCCAAACGTTGTGATACTTATATCGATTCCTACTAAAGTCCACGTCCCGGACATCATGGAACTATCCGTTACGTCAAATTCATCTCCAAAATTTCGTAGTTGACTTTTTACCCGAGAAAGTCAACCAGTTGACTTTGACCAAAAAGTCAACCGTGACACGTTTTTGTGGTTACAGTCTATCCTGAATAATTTTGACGTTCCGGACTCAAATACGCAGTTCGCGTCTCTAAATTCCTCTCCGAACTCAAACTCATACTTTAAAGCCATCCCACAAAATTAATAGAATTAATTCCATACTTAACCAATTTAAATAGTTGAATTAAACAGAACCAACCATTTAAATACTCCTCATCACATATCATAAAATAACACATGTATATATAACACATATACATCTAATAAAAGAAAACACACAAGAATTTCACATAAATTCATTTTTTGATAATTGTTAAATGACATAATAATCTCAGATATTACATTCTAGCTATGCTAGATTTTCAAAATTTATTGATTTCGTGCTAGTGTTTGCACTTCGGTTTTCTTGAGAAAACGTTAGGTCAGATGACTGAACCAATGAGTTTTAAAAATGATACCGTTATTCGTATGTCTATGCTATTTGTTTCGGCTAAGACAAAAAAGATTTAAAAATCTTTCAAAATTTATTTTTGACCATATGCATCATTTGATATGGTGTAGGATGGTAAATGATGGAGTCATCAATGAAATTGAACCTAGTGTACGAAGCGATCGTAAGATCGTCTGTCCATGATGGTATGATGTAGTATGATAAAGTCATAAAATGACGAAATTTTCAACGTACGACTGAGGTGGTACGGAATCACGACGTCATAAAATTTTTGGTTTTCGTTTGAACTATGAAAAAGGTCAGTTAGGTGGATTGATATGTTTCGATTGATGTCCGGATTATTGATAAACGTCTAAGCTATTTGATTCTGCTAGACGACTATTAGAAAATAATTATAGAATTCAAGCATTCTTGTGTATTTATGCCAAACCAGATTGCTCTAGTGTGGATTTAGACGTTGAAAAGCTGAGGTGAACAACCCTATAAAGGGGACATGTTTTCGGGGACAATGGTTCTGAACGTAACGCATATAGTCGTTACAAAACACTACGTTGTGGCCCAACGTAGTGGTACAATAGGACGGCCACCTAGAGTACGCATGGAGAGTGTTTTCAGTCTTTGTGATTGATAAACACTCTGGTTTGCAGTGTGAAGAATTGTGTTGAAGCATTAGTAAACTTGAAGAAAAGTTCACGGTCTTGTGACCCCTCGACATAATTTGGAATCTGAGTTATTCATACTACTTCCCGATTATTGAAAAATCGTGGAAGATTCTTATTCTTCTGAAGGATGAATGTAGTAAGTAGAATGTTCTTTAGAAAGGAGAAAGTGGTAGAATGCATTTGAGCAAGTTATAATAATAAAACTTTCGAAAAGAGAATGAATAAAATTATTCAAAAGAATATGCAATATTCGAAATAGCACCGAGAAGGGAAGGTTTCGGTGATTCCGAGGACGGAATCCTTATAAGGGGAAAGGATGTAAGAACCCGAATTTTCAAAAATTATTAAAATAAGAATTTAGTTAATAAAATTCTTGAGGCATATGTTGGGTTCGAATAAGAATATATATATATATATATATGTTATATATCTTGAATTATGAGGTTTGGTGGGAAGAAAATTAGACATATATATAAATTTTAGTTGTCTAACTATTAAAGAAAATAGAGTTTGAACCTAGCGTTTAATCTTTAAATCATTGAAGAAGGTTGTGATTGATGTTGGTTAACTGATATAATAAGTTAGCAATTTAAAAGCAATGTCAAAAGTATTTTGGAATTGATTCTGGTTCTGCTCAAGCAGAACTGGTCTGCACCTGAACTTGAGGTGGCGCAGCTGCACCACTTCCAACCCTTATACCAGCGCAGCTGCGCCGATCTATAGAAATTTTTGAGAGAGTTGTGTAATCTGAACTTGAGGATATATATATTAATGATTAATATGTATCATAATTAGTGATCAAGCTTTAGATAGCAAAGCGTGAATTGAATAAATATTTATTATGGAAGTTTATTAACCTAGTATAAATATTGGTTAATTTATAGTAAATTGGAAGTTATATTATGGAATAATATAATTTGAATATTAAAGTCTTAATTAACTATGGTGATATAGTAAGAGGTTTAAGATCACTTAAGCAAATAGTGAGTTAATACATGTGAGGAGTATGTGATTATAGTAAGTGCCTTTATATATTACTTGGCATGATATATTATGAATGTGCGAATGACGTTAATAAAATATATATATATATATATATATATATATATATATATATATATATATACGTTGTTAAACCAATATATCTTTAAATAAATATTGATTAGAACATTAATTAATATTCGAGATATGGTTAAATGTATAGATTTAAAGAAATTATTTTGGGGACAATTTATAGAAAGAAAAGAGAAATGATTATTGTATATTTCTAATAACGGATATTAAAATAATTTTCAATATTGAATTATTTTAATAAAAGGGAGAATATTATTTTAAATAATAATATTACCTTATATGTCTTTGTATAAAGTAATATGTATGATTAAGTAATATTATAAATATATTAAAACATATTGGCTATATGTAATAAATTGATGGGAATAATTTATCATATTAGAAAATAAACTTATGGACTATTTTCTATATAATATGTGTACATGTGTCGTATATGTAATTATTTTAATAATACTTAGATATTATATTAAAATAATATCTTGAGAATAAATCATTTTATGATTAATGCCTCTATTGGAGGAAATATAATAAAAAAACGTATTATATCATGTTATAAAAGAATACATAATAGTGATTATATCTTATGTGTTTCTAAGAGGGTTAACTCTATAAAAGAAAACTAAGTTATTTTAATGTATTAAATAACTTAAGTTATTAATTTACCGTAGATTTTATAATTAATAGAGTAAATATTAATTAATCTAAGCATAAAGGTTATACATAATATAAGTGTATAATTATTTGAGGTAGCTTAGTATTAAAGTGCATGTGTCACACAAATCTTATATTAAAGGAATATAAAAGTGTGGTGAAAGTGAGGATAAGCTTAATATTGAGCTTGTGAGATATGCCTCGTGTAGCTAAGTGGTAGAAAGAGAAGTTCATTAAATAAATTAATGAAGGAACGATTAAACGGAATTAATTTATCGCTGTGTGCAAAAGGTATTATAATTAATCATATAATATATAGTACCTATATTTTATTAACAAGAAAGTGTAGTGTGACTTTTCAATGTGGCCTTATATATATATTAGAACCATACAATGAATAATGTAAGTTACATAATTAATACTTATGTGGTAGTATGTGGGTTTGAGGACATTAAATGTGTACATAAGGGTATGTGACAATGTGTGTGAGGGAACATTAAATAAGTACCTCATGAATATTATAATAATTAAACAATTGTTAATTGATAATGATTTCAATAATTTAATATAATTAAAATTACAGAGATGAGATAATGTAATAGGATAATACCCGATTAAAATATATTTGGTATTGTCAAATGTACATGGATTATATGTTGTATAATATAAGTTGATGGATACATATATATAAGCATGTATAGGTATATATGTATATGGATGTATAAGAGAGGTATTGAAATACATATGTGTGTATAAAGACTTGTATGCTAGCTTTGTGTGCAAGGTGGGAATTAAGAATGTGATATGGTGCAATAGACCACTCCCATGACCAAAAGAATGCTGATTTTTATAGCTAAAAGAGGCTCACAAGTTAGCCATATGATGGCAATGATGATATAGCCCATTGGCTAAGTGTACCTTGAATAGTGTTAGTTGGTGGAGTTAGCCACCAACTCTTCCTTGACCCTTGGGTATTGTCCATAGGAGGGTAATAGATTAACTATAATTAGAGAACATGTAAATAAGTATTGTAATGATAATACTTTATGACCATATTATAAGATGTAATATTAATTGAATTATGTACATGAAGTACATTATTATATATATGGGTATACTTTTTATGTGTGAGTATACATGACATAACCTATATTAATGTGGCAACATTAAGTTATTAAAGTGGGACTTATGTTTTCCAAATGAAATTTAAAACCTAAGTGTATATAAGGTGTATATATTATATAACCTAAGTATGCATAGTAGACATAAAATAAATAGCTTAAGTGTTGGCTTACATTTTTGCAAGTTACTAAGATTTTAGCATTTGTCCCTAATTGAGTGACCCAATTCTTCTTCACGTGATAACCCAATGGCTAGCTACTCTATACCTATTGTGACGCCCCCAAATTCCAGGACCGCCACTTGGTCTCTCGAATTCGGTTCATCACGTGCTCATGGTAATACATCACAATAATAATAATTAAATATCATACAATCACAGCGGAAAATCTATTCTAGAATAATTTACAATGATTTATTATAATTATTCCCCCAAGTCTCGCAACCTACAGTACTTAATAGATTTCATAATAATATCAGTTAACGACTTATTACATAATCTAACTTAAGCTTAAACATAATCAAATCCAGTCTTACTACATCATCTTCATACAATATTAATATATTTAAAACATAACAGACATAAGCTAGTTGGTAGCTTTGCCCTTGCCCTTATCAACGCCCGAAGGTTCACCATGCTCTGCCTTAACTGAAATGTTTTAGGGAAAGCAAGAATGAGCACAAATTGCCCAGCAAGTAATATACAATAAGGGTGGGTAATAAGATTCTCAATTCTCGAAAGGGTATAACAAGATTTGATAATTCAAGAATAACAAGAATATCAACAGTTCTCAATATCGGTCGCTAAGGACAGGATAATATCAATATGATTCAATAATAAGTCAATTCAAGATTTCAAATAATTGAATACTGAGTAGTCACTACGGACTATGAACTTCTACTAGAATTGACAGTAATAAACTGAAAATCCAACAAAAATAGGTACAACAGGTGATCAGCCTAAAGTACCCTTGTTATGCATAACAATCAACCATACTCAAGTGTGCACGTCGGTTCTCCGACAATTATATATTCCCTTCAAAGAAGGTTGTTCTTCTCAGTCAAATACCAGATCCCGCACCAATCAATTAGTTTGGGTTGCTTTTCAATAACATAAGTCCAGCCGAATCAAATGGCATAGACACTTTCACAATATTCAAGAACAATACTAAGTTCAACATGAATAATAGCTTTAATGAAATAAGAGTTCAAGTATGCTAATTCGATTCAACCGAGTAAATAGGAAACTAGTTCGCAATACACAAGATAGGATACTTGCATAGTAAAAGAGTATAAGTTAGGAAACTTTCACAATCATAGATTTCCTTGCATAAGGTAAATGCGTCGGTTAGGATACTTGCACTTTAAAAGAGTGTAAGTAAGAGAACTTGCCTTTAGCGTAGTTTATCCACGAAAAGCAAATCAACACTTTCGAATTCCTATCGTAATACAGTTACGTATATATATGATATTCATTAGTCATATAATTTAACTTCACATTTTCTCTTTGAATATACGATCAACACATAAGCTAAGTTTTACCTAGCTACACAGTTATATAGAATATAATTTCTATCCTTAACGTTCCTTCTTTAGAGTTTAAACGCATTCTCATATTATATAAGATCTCAACAATTTGCAAACATGCTTGCATATTATTAATATCACATAAGACCACAATCAATACTAAATATATTTCATTTTAGCAAGTTACGGCATCTCCTTAAGTTAACCATCAAAATCGGGTTCAAGTAACATCATATAATATCACGTAGCATGTATTCATATTTAAAGGTTACTTTCATGCTTGTATAACTTTTCCAAATCCAATCGTACATGGTATAGGTTCTTAAGTTAATACTTAAAGCCATTCAAGGACACGAACTCATATGGTCTAACATGGTCGCTTTTAAACACATAAGATATTCATATAACTTTTATTAGTCATGCTCATGAGTACTCGTATTGCATATATGTAGCTAGCATTGTTATTATCTTGAAAACATGCTTTGTTCATGCTAAACTTTAATCATGGCAACTAATCATGGTATATATATATGCATGACACATGAATGAGTCTAAGAGTACTATCACATGTGTCCATAAATGTCAAATTCTAATTCTCGTCATAACATACCAACGTTCACGTTCAAAACTTATACTTTGTTAGTATAGTTCATTAATAAGGTCTATCATGTTCATGCTTCCTTATGAAACCTATATATGTAAGTTAAGGCTTCATTTATATATTTCAAAGTTATCTAAACATGCTCATAACATCAAAATGACTATATAGCATTTACATGATCATATCCACCTTCAAACTTCTATTCTTGTTAGGAATGAGCACTAGTTAGGTTCACATGTTCATATTTTATTACGGAACCAATATAGATAAGTTAACATGCACTTCATGTGTCTCTAGGTGGTACTAACGTGCTTGCAAGGTCAGTATGTAAACATGCTTCATATATGTTAACGTCGTTTATGAAACTTTAAATTTGTTTCCAAACTATATGTCGTTTGGTTAATCATGCATGCTAATATACTAAAACATGCTCACATTGCCTCATTAGGTTTATATATATGTATTAATCATGCTCCCATGCTTGTTTAAACAAAAATCAAACAATTGGTACATAACAGTTTTGTTGCAGAATGCAGAAAACTGAACACAGAGGCTGGCGCTGCGGCGCGGCACAGCAGCTCACTACTGGCGCTGCGGCGCGAGTGGCGCTGCGTGTGGCGCTGCGGCGCGGGCTGCGGCGCTACGGCGCTGCGGCGTCGAGGCAGTTTTCTGCAGTTCAGACTGCAGCGAGATCCGACCAAAAACCTCCCATTTCATCGATTTCAACATACCCAAATGCTATTAGACTTGTTTAACTTACTAACACATACATATATGCTTATATAACAGTCAATAGCAATTATCAATTCCCAATTTCATGAACTCTAACTAATTTACGAATTTTATGTATTCACAGAAATTAAAGAGGAACAATGGAAATGAAAGACTATTCAGTGGTTCTATCATGTGTGTATGTTCATATAACAACAATATAAGGGTTCTACAACCCAATCATGAACCAATTTAGCATAATCAAGAATTTCAAGGAAACTTCAGAAACAGAAAACGGAAATGAAAAACACAGGAAGAGGAATTATACCTCTGTAAATGATTTAAGCTTGCTGCTATCTCAGTAACACTGATATATATATATATATGCTCTCTAGTCTCACTTAGCCAAAATGCTCAGCAAAAGAACTGAAGAAGGAGGAGAGCTTATTTATAGAGAAATTCATGACCAGACAAAGCCTTTTCCTTCCAAATCAAAACAACGGATTGAAGGATTGCATGCTAGATAAGAAGGAGTTGGTAAATAGTTGGTGATTTCCACTATTCTGCCCACTCCCTTCATGATGGCTAGAATGCTGAGTTTGAGAGAAGAGAGTAGGCTAGCTTCATGAGTGTTCACGTGTGAAGAGATAGTGACTATCATTTAGGGACAAGCCAAACAAATCTCAGCATTCTTACAAATGGACTATATGCTACACTTATGTTATATATTATATGTACTCTTAGGTTATAATTACAATGTTCTCCCCATAATGTAATAAATGCAATTTGAATACATATAATCTATGTACATTTTATCTTACCGATATAATACAATCGGATACCACCACATTACATTATATCATATATTATTAAATTGTATTACTCAACAATTATTTATAATAGATCCATGATACATTATTTTAATGTATATCCACACATCATTTGTCACCTACACATATCATAACATATAGTTACTATACATTTAATTCGCATGCTTGCACGTATAATTTCTCATCTTATAAATTGAATATTAATTAATAATATACACATATCCTACATCAATCAATATAATTGTTAACCTCCATAACAATTTAATTAACCCTTATATGATTAATTATCACTTTGATATAAATCTTATTGTATTTATAAACACGTTGCTCATTATTATTATGTTTCTTGCAATAATAAACATAATAATAATCACATATTATTAATCAATCCTCATTAGTATTTTATAACAGTTAATTAATATTCTTCGATTAACAATTAATATAGATTAATTGTTCGCTTAAATTAATATAATCATTCTTATATTACGTCACTGTGCCACACAAGGCAATCAACGAGTTTATCACAAACTCCACCAATTTCTCAATAATTATTCAATTATATATAATTGAATTAATTCATCTCATAACACAAAATCATTTATATTCAAATAAATTCTCATTTCCATTAATATATTTATTTAATAATATATGGAAATCCTCGGGTATTACACCTATTTCTCTCAAACTCAGCAATTGTAGCTAATCATGCAAGAGGGAGTGGGTTTCATCATGGGTTTCAACAACTCTCCCATAACCATCAAATTCCCATTTTATCCCTTGGTTTGAATTGGGGGAAAAGAACATTGTCTGTGTAAATGATTCTCTATAAATGAAGCTTCACTTCTTCTCTTTCCATTTGCTGAAATATTGTTAAGTGTTAGGGAGTGATGAGAAGGTGAGTATATATCAGTTTAGCATTCTAAGAATTAAGGAGGCTTGATATAGCAGATTATAGAGGTATAATTCCTTTTATTCCCAATTCATGTTCTTCAATTCTGAAATTCCTAAGTTCTTGATTATGTGAATTAGATGTCAATTGGTTGGAATATGATTATTATATAGTATACAAGTTCATATGTATGTTAGAACTGTGATATAACATGTCTGAAATGAATTTCGTAGAGAAAATTTTGAGTTGGGTTTGCAATCTGCCGATGTATAGGGCATTCTGGTTCTGGCCGGAAATGGCGCAGCTGCGCCCAATTTGTTCTTGGGTGTAGCGCAGCTGCACCAGGCCCTGAACTTTGATTTCTGCTTCTTTTAATTTATGATATGTGATAACATGTGGTATCACTTTAGGCAAGCATGAGGACATGATTAACATGCGTATATGAGTACGTTGACGTAACATGAGCATGTATAACTATGTTAGTACACACTATTGATGAAAAGATTTATGGCTTATAAATGAACTTAGAATCGTTAAAGTGAACTTTGTCATGTACGTATCATGTGTGTATTATGACTTTGTGAGCATGATTGTATGGTCTATATAGACATAAGAAGTTAGTTTAAAGTGTTGAGCACACACTAGCATACATGATCGAATGTTAAGATGTTTTCAAAAGATAAACTTGGACGTTTTGGAAAGCCAAAGTTGCATGAGCATGGCATTGATTTTAGAAAATAAAACTTATGAAGTTTTGAAAATGAGGTGGACGAACATGGAGTTACTTGCAATCTGATTGTTTTAAATAAAATTCAAACCTTGTTGTAGGCTTACATTGTTATCATGAGTTAAAAAATAGAGTTTAAATGATGCCTTGATTTGTTCATTAAGGTAATGGTGATATAAAACCCGAACTTGATAAATTTTTATAAGGTTTGTAAAACGTGCAAACAATGTGGAACCCGTATCTATGAGTTTTAAATACATGTCGATCACATAGTGAATCAAGTGTGTGATAAGGTTTATGAATGTTGTTATTAAATATGTATAGTTAAAGTATACCTATACATACCTAGCTATTATAAGAGTATGATAAGAAAATGAAACGAAGGTTCTAAGAACCAAGTTAGAAAATAATGTAACAATTGTTAGTATGTTGAGGATGTATGGATGTGTATAACTAACAAGTGTGAATTCACGATTATATAATTGTGTAGGATTTACATGAACTGCAGATACTCTATAAGCACTTAAGTCGTAGTTGTTAAACTACGAACTAGGCAAGTCTTTCAGTTCCTATTTGATATATGAATTCGATAACTGTTAGTTAAATTATGTTATGCTATGAGAATGTTGATATGAAATACATATAGAATATGTATAATATTTGAAAGCTGATATTTGATGATATATGCCTGTTATCTGAGCAATAACATGTGTAGCATATTTAAATGATTATGAATGCATGAACTGAGCATGATATTATATGCTATGTGATGTATGAAAACTTCTAGAATTGCTGAGCTGTCGAGCTCACTCTTGCAAATAACCATTTTTGCAGGTTAAGGACTCACGGTAAAGTTACGTGCTAAGTGATTGATAGAGTTCGTTAGCATTGAAAGAAGATTACTGTTTAATTTAAGTTATGCTCTTGAACCATGCTTAGGTTCTAGAAGATGTACTTGATAGTTGATTACATTGTTTAATACTAGTAGTGTTGTAAAGATGTATTAGCTAATACATGGAGGATATCGAATCATGATATAGAATCTTATATAGTAATTCGAATAGGATGAATCATAACATATTGATTCAAGGTTATGTAATTGATTCAAGATTATGAAATCAATAAAAGATCTTATTCAAGAGGATTCAAAAAGTTTAAGTTATTCTACATTTTTTGTAACATCGAATTTGATGTTTAGACAGGGATGGTAAATGACCAATATTGTAACTTATAAAAGTTTGGGGTCATTATACAAGATCCTATAAATGAAAAGAATTTATATTCTGAATTGTAATAAAGCAAGTTATATTCTTTAAGTTATGAATAAAAGATGTAATAGTTTGACGATAGTAGTATCGTGATTACACCGGATCCGAGGAAAGAGAGGAAACCGAATTTGGGGGCGTCACAGTCTTCCCAACAATAAATTATATCCCGTGATGATGTTCAGCACTTTGAAGGATATGTAGAAAGTATGTGGACCAATCTCTACTGGAAGTTCGATTTCTCCTACAACATCTCGTCGAGACCCATCTAAGGTTCTTATGACTATATGATTGCTCAGGCTTTGATTTGGATTGATCTTCATTCTCTCCAAAGTGTCGTAGGGACATATATTTAGGGAAGATCCTCCATCTATCAGCACACCTCCTATCACATATCCAGAGGATATCACTGCTATATGAAATGACTTGCAATGACTCGTCCCTTCTGCAGGTATGTCATCATCAGTGAAAGATATCACATTGTTGTTGAAAATGTGATCTATCAAGTGATGGAACATTTCTGTATCCACTGCCTTTGGCAGGTGCGCTTCTTCCAGTACTTGCATTAAGATTTTGCGATGATCTTACGAGGACAATACCAAATCTAGAATGGATATCTTTCGGGGCGCCTCTTTTAATCTTTACAGCACCTTGGCTTTATTATGCCACATTTTGTTGAGGAATTCATCAATTTTTTTCCTCGGGCACTCTACCTTTGGTTTAAGTGATGGCTTTATTACTCGCTGAGGTAGATACATCGGGTTTTCCTTTGATATAACAGTAGTGTGATTTGATGTTGATCCCTCATTCTCCCCAAAGTTCCATGGGACTCTTTTCAGGCTGATTAAGGGATATTGTGGTCTGAATGGCAACATCAGTGGTTCTAGTGCAGCCACTTTCACAAGATTCTTTCCTCCTTCATCTCCCTTTCCTTGAATTGTCAGGGGTATTGCAATTGTGCCCTTCTCATAGGAAATGACTTCTACAATTTCTTTCAGACTCCATATCA
The DNA here is from genome assembly GCA_020205555.1 of Panax stipuleanatus. NCBI lineage: Eukaryota > Viridiplantae > Streptophyta > Magnoliopsida > Apiales > Araliaceae > Panax > Panax stipuleanatus. The sequence goes on from CM035115.1 coordinate 97,282,819, forward strand.
TAGGAGGAAAAATTGCTTCTTTATCAGGAAAGCCATTATCCTGACTTGCCTTTAGCAGCTCGTCGCTTTCAATCAAGTTTTGAATTAAATGACGAAGTCCCCAACATTCTTCTGTATTATGACCAGGAGTGTTAGAATAATATTGGCATATTTTTGGAGGAATTGAACTTCCTTGATCGAGGGTCCACTAGGTGTAACAGTTCTATGACTTTTCCCTCGTTGATCAACATCTGGAGAATTTATTCCATATGCTGATTCAAAAGAGTGAACTTTATTTTAAAGGTAAACTCTCTGTGAGCTTGAAACCTTTCTTCCCTGACAACTTTGTCTGCCCAGGTTTCATGTTCATGGAACCGATAGTGATCCTTCAAATTGGGTTTGTACGAAATCATGGCGCAATCAAATTGCAAAAATTAGTGGAAGCATAGTAATAGAGTTTTAAAATTTTCTACAAATCCATTACCCAGATCATCCTTTGTACAAATTATTAATTTAAAACAATAAATAAGAAGTTATGGAATCATACCCTTGTAAAACGAGGCTTCCACTGGTACAAGTTCAACTCCTTGTTCATCGCGATCTCCTTGAATATCCGGGGTAGATTCCTTCCTTTGTTAAACGTTAGCCACCCAAGTGTTTGGCCTCTAGAGGTGCTCCACCAAGGAAGATGAATTGTTCAAGAATAAGGGTGGTTAGCTAAACCCTAGTTTTTTTATCCTTTATAGAAAAGGAGTACTCTCCAACAATTGAAATTTCATCAACTGATATCTATCATAAAACTCCTCTTATATAGATATTGGTCAACCCTTCTAATCCTATTAGACACGGGGTTTCATTTAATTAATTAAACTCCTTTAATTAATTTAGACTTCCAACCACATTGAAAATAATTAATTAAATTAATTTAATTAATTTGCCTCCTAATCTTATTAGAAATAAATGAGAATACTAATATTAAATTAATTCCTAAACTTCTTTAGAAATTAAAATAATAATAATTGTAATAATATTAATAAGACTTCTCTTATTAATTTAAATTTAATATTTCCAAAATATTAAATAATAAACATTAAGCTATTTAATTTATTCTATCACCATAGATTAAATTAATTACATTTAATGCATTATTAAGATTATGTCATTACCTTCTTAAATAATTATTCTTCTTTTATGGTGTGACCCTTTAGGTTCTCCATATTAAATCGGTTGTGAATAAATCAATTAGAACAATTCTAATCTTATTTAAATAAATAAATTAAATAAATAATCTATTTAAATAAATAATATCTATTCTACAATAGGGATAAGCCTCCCTAGCGATTAACGACTTTCTAGATAATATAGATTTCAACATTAATCATTAAAGAACCTGTGAGTAATAGTTACTGTACAATTCAATCCTTTCACCATACAATGTCCCAATTAAATATAAGACATAGAATTACTGTCAAGTCTTATTTTATTTTATTATATGTATTTCGATTAGAAAATGCACAACTTCAACTAATGTATATTAGAAACATCTTTCTAATTTTATTTTGTCTTGGCCAAGGACTACTGAATTGTCATTTAACAAATCACATAGGACATATCTCTTCTTTTACTAGAAGTGGTAAATTCTTTATTGATCATTCATTATCTCCATATGTAACTTATTATACCCAAGCATACCCTTTGATATACCCTAAGTGTCTTAAGGAATAAGTCAAAGTATAATTCATTACACACAAGATACTATGATGATCTCAAGTTCAAGGATCACTTGTACTACTATCACATTAGGAATTTCTATTGGCAGGCAAGTAAAACTCTATTAGGTATTCCATAGCGAGTCACGTTCAGTGAACTTATTCTCCAATAAGCACCTACATACTTGCTTTAGTGTCTCCACACAAATGATCATGAGATCAACCATCCTCATCCAATGAGCAAGCAACATATATACCAATCTATCCGAATTTATTAATTCCCTTGTTAGTAATCTAACGATTGGGAACTATTTTAGTTTTAAGCTTTCTAAGAATTTAGATCTCATTAACATGATCAACATCATGATTCTAAAAGCATTGCTTAAAACTATGGGTTATTTACATATTATAAAAAACAGCATTATGTAGATAATTAAATACCTTTAATAAATGAATTCTTTTATTAATAAATAAATAAGATTATTTATAAAGTATGTGCTTTATGATCATACATGATTGGCTTGTATGCACATTACTATCAATCTCCCACTTGCACTAAAGCTAATCGCCATGGTATTTCATACTCAGCTTCTCTAAGTGACGATCAAACTGCTGTTATGTTAAAGCTTTAGTAAATGGATCTGCAATGTTGTCTTGAGAGTTGACTATCTCTTTAGTGACTTCTCTTCTTTCAATGATTTCTTTAATCAAAGTGCCGCAACACATATTTGGATTCAAGATGAGGCTTGGGAACTATTCCTAGTTCTATAATGAACTTTTCATCTGAAACATCAACTTGCAGCTTCAGTTATAGTTATATACTTTGTCTTTGTCACTAAAATAGCAACATTTTGCTGTTTGGAACCTTTCCAGTTCACTGCACCACTTTCAAGGTAATGACTTACCCTAAAGTGGATTTGTTGTCGTCTTGGTCAGTCTGAAAACTTGAGTTTGTTTAGTCCTCTAGTTTAATTCAGGCCCGTCATGTGCTATGATGACATCCTTAGTGTCAGTTAAGTACTTTAAGATGTTCATCACTGTCTTACAGTGATCTTCTCCAAAATATAACTGATCAACATCAAGTCTCGTATATTTCATTGCATACATGATAGTAACTCATGTGATCTCTCTTTTAGTGAGGACAATTTTAGAGAGATACACTACATGGCTCATCATCATGAGACACCTTTTGGATTTTTCCATGCTAAACGCCTTTAGCATCTAATGAATATATGTTCCTTCGGTTAAGCTGAACATCCTTATAAATCCATCAATACAAATTTATATCCCCAATGTAGGATGTTTTATCCAAATCATTCATGGAGAAATGTTTAGACAACTTTATCTTTATTGATTATAGCACTGGTATGTCATTCCTTACCAGTAGTATATCAACTTATAATATTTAGTAATGTCTTAGCGCTCCCACTGACCATTTTGTACACACTAGGTTCATTCTTGTTTTTGATAAAATCAAACCCTTTTGATTGTCTCATCAAAATGAATGTTCCAACTTTGAGAAACTTGCTTCAATCCATACATGGATTGGTGTAATTCATATACATGATTTTCTTCAATCATTGAAACAAATTCATCTGGCTGTATCATACATACATTCTCCTCTAATAATATATATTTGAGGAAGGGCGTCTCCATGTCTATTTTGCCAGATCTAGCAATAATAAGCTGCAATCTCAAATTAAATTCAAATGGACTTGAGCATTGCTTTAAAGATCCATTTTAAGTTTTATGGTCATCTACCATTTCTCCGAGTCTTTATTACTCGTAGCCTGTTTGTAATTCATTGGATCATCATCATCCATGATGTGTACCCCATTGTCATCCTCTATGACGAATCCATAACTCTCAGATATCTTCGGTACTCTTCCAGATTTACGAATAGGGTATTGTATAGAAGGTGTCTCTACTTGGACAGGTTCATCCAATTGATTTATAGTGGTTTGTGGTTCTTGAATTTCTTCAAGATCTAATTTCCTCCCACTAGCCCCTTCAAGGATAAACTCCTTTTCCAAGAAGGAAGCGTGTTTCACAACAAACACCTTTTGCTCAGTAGGATTGTAGAAATAGTATCCCAAACTTATCAGATCTTGTCCCAAGCTTATCATTTTGAAACCTTTTTCACATAAACTGGACATCCCCAAATCTTAACATGCTTACGACCAGGTTTCCTCCCTGTCCACATCTCATATGGAGTCTTGGGGATGGATTTCGAGGGGACCTTATTTAGTAGATATGTAGTCGTTTCTAGGGCAGACCCCAGAATAAAATTGGAAGATCAGTAAAACTCATCATGGAACGAACCATGTCCAACAATGTTCGATTTCTCCTTTCAGATATTCCATTTAACTGTGGTGTACTTAGTGAAGTCCATTGTGAGATTATATCATTATCTTTGAGACAATTGAGAAACTCACCGCTTAAGTATTTTTCACTTCGATCTAATCGAAGAATCTTAATACTCTTGTCCATTTGTTTCTCAACTTTACTTCTGAACTCTTTGAACTTTTCAAATGATTCATATTTGTATTTCATTAAATATACATATCCAAATCTTGAGTGATCATCAGTGAAAGTAATAAAATAAGAATACCCTCCCCGTGCATTCGTTGTCATAGGTCCACAAACGTCTGTGTGAACCAACGCTAACAACTCTGTAACTCTTTCTCCTTTTCCAATACAAAGAGATTTAGTCATTTTACCCATAAGACAAAATTCACAAGTGGGATATGATTTATAATCGGATAGCTTTAAGAGCCCATCCTTATGCAACTTGGATAATCTTGTTTCATTGATATGACCGAGTCTATAATGCCACATATAGGTAGAATTAACATCATCTCTTTTCCTTTTCTTAGTTTGTTCTATTTAAAATATATTTTCATACAAGTTAAGTATGTAAAGTCCATTTCGCAAATTACCAACACCATATAAAATATTGTTATTATAAATAGAACAACTGTTGTTCTTTATTATAATTTCAAATCCATCCATATCTAATACATAAATAGTAATAATATTTCTAATAATATTTGGAACAAAATAATAATTATTTAAATAAATGCACTTTTCCCTAGGCAATGCTAAACAATAAGTGCCTACAGCTAATGCAACAACCTTTGCTCCATTTTTCACTCGTAGGACAACCTCATCCTTGTTCAGCTTTATACTTCTGACCAGTCTCTGCACAGTATTACATATGTGAGAACCACAGTCGGTATTCAATACCCAAGTAGAATTTTGACTTTCAGAAAAATTAATTTTAATCATGAACAAACCTTGATTGGAAGTCGAAGCTTCTCCAAGCTTCTTCTCAGTCAGAAACTTATTGCAGTTCCTCTTCCAATTACCCGGCTCATTGTAATGGAAGCACATTCCTTTGATTGCTGGATCAGGTTTCTTTTGATCCTTCACTTTCGCCTTGCCCTTAGCCTTCTTAGATTTTTTTTTTTAGAAGATACCTTGGGCCTCTTCCTTTTCTTAGAAGAATCCACCATTAAGACATGGTTCTTCTTGGATGGAAAGTGACCTTCTGCAGTTTTCAACATGTTAAGTAATTCAGGCAAGCTGACATCTAACTTATTCATGTGAAAATTAACAACGAACTGCGAGAAGGTATCAGGGAGTGACTACAAGACCAAGTCTTGACTCAACTCCCCATCTATGTCGAACCCAAGTTGTCCAAGGCGTTCAATCAGATTGATCACTTTTAGGACATGAGTCTTAACGGCTGTGTCCTCGGTCTTTCGAGATCGAAAGAGCTCCTTAGATATCTCATATCTAGTAGTCCTACTTTGTTCACCATATAACTCTTTGAGGTGAAGCAATATAGTAGAAGCATCCATGTTTTCATGCTGACGCTGAAGCTTTGTTATTCATGGATGCGAGCATGATGCAATGAGCCTAAGATGCATCATTTTACCACCTTACAATGGTGGCAATCTCTTCCTCAGAGGCTGTTTCTGGAACAGTTACAGGGACAGGTGAATTTAGGACATAAGAAATCTTTTCATCAGTGAGAACTATTCTCAGATTCCTTAACCAGTCCGTGTAATTCGATCCGGTCAGTTTATTAGCATCAAGTATGTTACGTAGTGAAATTAGTGATTTCGACATTTTTAAATTTTTGTATGTGAAAAGACAACATTTTAGCAAATATTTATTTAATTAATTTTTTATACCAAAATAAATTAGGTCTTATTTTAAGTTGGTATCTCCCACTATTTTCTTCAAACTATATTACCCTTACTTATATAGTTTGACAACATCTAATTAAAGATTTGCTAGTAAGAATAAGGATCCCATTTCAAATGTATATAGCCTTGTGAATAACACAACAAGCGATATATAAATAAATAGGTAGACAACTCCTTGTTAATTACATCAACATGTAACTTCTTTTTATTTTGCCTCCTAAATCATAATGGTCAAGTGTGTGCACATCCGAACTAAAATGATTTAAGTTATGTCCAACCTAGCACTTCCATAAATTCAAAAAAAAAAAATATTGTCCTTATGGATAGCACAACAAAATAATATTGTTCAATTTTTTTGATAAACATCAAATGTGATTAAATTAATATCTTAAATATGCAATACTTATCTTGTGGATATCACAATAAACTCGTAAAAAAAATTTAATACTCTATTAATTTATCATGTTAGAAGGCGACGTTCGATATTCCAAATATCTCTAAACGCTTTAGACTTAATATAATTTCTTTGAGGGGTTTGTTATTATTTGTCTCATTTTGTTTAGCGCGCATGCACACACACACACACACACACATATATATATATATATATATATATATATAATATGCATCATTTTATTAAAACATGAGAAGCATGTTTGCATAAAATATAATATATATAATAATAGCATGCACATATATTCTACCCGGATTGATTATGGACTTTTATTCTAGTTTGGTTCACTAAAGCCACCAAGTGAACCAAAAGGTCAAACCTAGGAGTGCAATAATTTAAATTTAAACGTAACTATTACATTTAAACTATGGCTCCATACAAACGGGTCTTCACGCGCTCCTTGCTCCTTGGTCTCCAATTTTTTCAAGATAATTCTAACTATTTCTATTACATTAAACTATTTAAATTAAATAGAAACTTTGATCATCCGTCAAGAGGAAGTACATAGGAGAGAGATAGAATTTTACATCAAGAAAAAACTAGAGAAGGTGAGGTACGCAGACCCCATTTAATAAAATCCATTCATTCAAGCATTCAACTAAAATAAAATCCAATCACATTGGTCAATAGTCTCATAATCAATTCTATTTATTATTGTACATATCACCATATACATCAATAAATAAATATTTATCTCATGAATTAAAACCATTCCATATATATATGAGTTTCATTTAATGGGCAATTTTAAGTTGCATAAAATCCAATTTCAAGATTAAAATAAACTCTTTATTTTAATTATAAAATTATTAAGAAAATTATATATATATATATATATATATATATATATATATAAAGTTCCATGAAAGGTGAAACTTTAATCCTGCAGGAAACCTTTGTGAATCATCTTAAATATAATATATATATATATATATATATATATATATATATATATATTAACAATATGAAACAAGTTTCCTGCAGAGAAGTCGTTCACTTTTTAAAACCGTGACTCACCTATATATTGGATTCCTTTTTAAAAATCAATTAGGATCCTGCAGCATCCTTTTGAAAAAAGAATCGTGACTAACAAAAAAAACAGTCGCGAATTGGCCTTCCCTTTTTTCTTTTTCTTTTTTCATAAAAAAATAATTTTATACAATAACATTATGCCCAATAAATTATTCTAAATATTTGTCCATATATATATATGAAATTAAAATAATTAATAATTGCATAAATGTTTGGCTCTGATACCACTGTTGGGTTTGTACGAAATCATGGCGCAATAAAATTACAAAAATTAGCGGAAGCATGGTATATTAGAGTTTTAAAAATTCCTACAAATTCATTACCCGGATCATCCTTTATGCAAATTATTAATTTAAAATGATAAAAAAGAAGTTATGAAATCATACCCTTGTAGAACGAAGCTTCCATATGTACAAGTTTAACTCCTTATTCGTCGCGATCTCCTTTAATATCCGGAGTAGATTCCTTCCTTTGATTAACGTTAGCCACTCAAGTGTTTGGCCTCTAGAGGTGATCCACGAAGGAAGATGAATTATCAAGAAGGAGGGTGGTTGGCTAAACCCTAGTTTTCTATCTTTATTGAAAAGGAGTACTATCCAACAATTAGAATTTCATCAACTGATATCTATCACAAGACTCCTCTTATATAGATATTGGTCAACCCTTCTAATCTTATTAGACATGGGGTTTCATTTAATTAATTAAATTCCTTTAATTAATTTAGGCTTTCCACTACATTGGGAATAGTTAATTAAATTTATTTATTTAATTTGCGTCCTAATCTTATTAAAAATAAATGAGAGTACTAATATAAATTAATTCTTAAACTCCTTTAGAAATTAAAATAATAATAATTGTAATAATATTAATAAGACTCCTCTTATTAATTTATATTTAATATTTCTAAAATATTATATAATAAATATTAAGCTATTTAATTTATTCTATCACCATAAATTAAATTAATAACATTTAATGCATTATTACGATTATGCCATTACCTTCTTCAATAATTATTCTTCCTTTTATAGTATGACCCTTTAGGTTCTCTATATTAAACCGGTTGTGAATAAATCAATTAGAACAATTCTAATCTTATTTAAATAAATAAATTAAAATAATAATCTATTTAAATAAATAATATTTATTCTATAATAGGGATAAGCCTCCCTAGCGATCAACGACTTTTCAGATAATATAGATTTCAACATTAATCATAAAAGAACATGTGAGTAAATAGTTACAAAATAATTCAATTCTTCCACTATACAATGTCCCAATTAAATATAAGTCATGGAATTACTGTCAAGTCTTATTTTATTTAATTATATATATTTTGATTAGAAAATGCACAACTTTAAATAATACAAATTAGAAACACCTTTCTAATTTTATTTTGCCTTGGCCAAGGACTACTGGTTGTCATTTAACGAATCATATAGGACATATCTCTTCTTTTACTAGAAGTGGTAGATTCTTTATTGACCATTCATTATCTCCATATGTAACTTATTATACCCAAGCGTACTCTTTGATATACCCTAAGGGTCTTAAGGAATAAGTCAAAGTATAATTCATTCCACACAAGATACTATAATGATCTTAAGTCCAAGGATCACTTATACTACTATCACATTAGGAATTTCTATTGACAAACAAGTAAATCTCCATTAGGTATTCTATAGCGAGTCACGTTTAATGAACTTATTCTTCAATAAGCACCTGCATACTTGCTTTAGTGTCTCCACATAAATGATCATTAGATCAACCATCCTCATCCAATGAGCAAGCAACATATGTACCAATCTATCCGAATTTATTAATTCCTTTTTTAGTAATCCAACGATTGAGAACTATTTTAGTTTTAAGCTTTCTAAGAATTTAGATCTCATTAGCATGATCAATATCATGATTCTAAACGCATTGCTTAAAACTATGGGTTATTTACATATTATAAAAAACAACATCATGTAGATAATTAAATGCCTTTAATACTTGAATTATTTTATTAATAAATAAATAAGATTGTTTACAAAGTATGTGTTTTATCATCATACATGATTGGCTTATATGCACACTATTATCATCTTCCTTGTAATTGGAAGAATTTTAGGCGCAAGAGGATTTGCTCTCCGTTGGCTGACTTGAGTTATCAATTGTTGAGTCACCTGATGCTGGTATACCATTAGTTCTGTCAGTTGCCTAATCTGTTCCCCAATAGACTTCATTTCTTGTTCTATTAGAAACCGACATTTCGTATACTGTAAGACCCCAAATTTTATGAATAAGATTTAATTTTCTTTATATATTATTTTGAAATAGTAAGGTGTTGATTTGATAAATGTGATAAGTTATGGGTGAAATGTGCAAAGTTTACAAAGTAAGCAAGTGGTTATAAAATATTCGTTTGGTCGAGGAATATTCTTTTTGTCGGAGAATATTCGTACGACGGCGCAGTCATTGGTGGACCCCACAACGGAATGAATGTCGGATATAGAAAGCGACAGAAGTGACTTTTTTTATAAAAATAACGGTAAAACTGTTACCGTTAGTACTGTTGAAATACCCTGTGGTTAAAATACAGTAATACGTGGTGTTGCACAGTAGCACACGGTATTGCACAGTATTTTGAATTATTGATTATTACGTAGGAAGACACTTACTCAATTATTGTTACAGTAATTACTGTTCAATATTTATATTATTGATTCAATAATTGCATAATATTTTATTGGTTCAATATTTGCTACGTTGATATTTTATATCAATAAGTGCTACTTTGCTATTTTATATTATTGATTCAATAATTGTCGTTGCACATTATTTCAAATTATGAAATTAATAATTCATATTATTTGAATAATATTATTAGATAGCATTATTGGCAATGTCTAAGGAAGTTCTGTCTAGGAAAGGGGTTGATTATATGCGCACCAGTAAAGAGAAATCCTTATCGGAAGGCCCCCTCTTTCTTGGGGAACGACCTGGTTGTCAATATTGTAGTTCTGTAATATTATTTGTGAATAATTAATTTTTGATATATATAATAAGAAAATATTTATTCAACGTGGATTTAAACGGAAGAATTTTTAACATGTGACATTTGTTGAAAGTTGGTATTTTATCTTGTCCGATAAAATAATTCATTCAAATATATTATTATAATATTACATTATAGTAGTATGATGTGATTATATAATAGTATAATTTTTATAATTTGAATGGTAATATTATTATAGTAAATTCATAGTATAAAAGTTAACGAGGTGGAAGAGTACAAATTGAATTTGAACTCTTATGATGCAAACAATGATGTCATCGGAGCGATGAGGTAAGCAAGGATGTCATCGGAGCGATGAGGTAAGCAATGATGTCATAGGATCGATGATGTAAGCGATGATATCATAAATTATGACGAAAAGACTATTTTACCCTTACTCTGCCGAGCCTATAAATAGAAGCTCATTTCTTCATTATTTTTCACCAATTCACTAAAGCTGTAGGGAGAGAAAGTATAGAGAGAATAAGAAAGAAAGAAGAAGAGTATTCTGCTATTACACTAGTGCAGTCTTCAAAATTTTAAGGTAAGGGATATTATTTCTTTCGTATTCATGAAGAGAGTTATTTTCTTTCAATATTCGTAAGGCCCACTACAAAAAAATGGTGCTTTGACAACAAACAGTTTTCGGTGCTAAATGTGTGAAATTTCGTTGCCAAAGGACATTTGCAACGATTTTTCGATCGTTGGGCCTTTCGTTGCGCAATGAGCGTTGCTAATTGTCTAGCAACGAAATATTTTTTTTTCATTGCCGAAAGTAAGATATTTCGCAACGAACTTTTGTTTTCGTGTAAAATCATAGATCATTTAGCAACGAAATATTTTGTAGCAAATTTATTAAGAAATTGTTACTAAAAAGCAACTTTCGTTGCAAAATCCGTGTAATTGGCAACGAAAAGAATATTTTTTTCCCCAACGAAGATGAAATTCGTTGCATTTGATACACATTTGCCAACAATATTTGTCGTTGCTCAACAATATAGAAATTGTTGCCTTAATTAGTTTTCGTTGCTAATTGTGTACTTTTTGGTAACGATGTTTGTTGCTAAATGTACAAAATAAATCGGTTATATAGTAATTTGCAACGAAATTTTGCGTTGTCGTTGGTTTTGTTATGGATAATTATGATCAATTAGCAACGATATTATTCGAAGGTGATTGTTTTTAGAGAGCAACAAAAGTTATTGTCAATTAGCAACGATACTAAACGTTGCGATTTGCTTTTTCTATGCAACGAAAGTTGTTATAATTTGCAACGATATAAATTTTGCCTTTTCTTTTGTTATATAACGAATGTCAAAATTATTTTACAAACAAAATAAATTGTGGCTCAATAACCCTATAACAAATCATGACAGAAATACAAAAAACTCAAATATTATTAAATAACTAAAATCATCCGGTACATGATCATTCATCATCTTTACAATCAACTATCAACTTTGTACAACTGAAAACTACAAAGCCCATCTTAGTTGACACTATCTGTCATCAAGAGGTTAACACTAGTGCCATATATGAAAAAAAAATCAAGAAAGAAACGTTTATAATGGGAAACAATACTTGAGATTGTTACAGATGAGTTTCAACCATAAGTCATCCTCCAAGTATTCTGCCAATATTAAAACAACATCAGCCACTCCACCAATAAACAGGTTAATACTTGTGATATTTCTACAAATTTCAGCAAGTACCAGCAGCCCCCTGCCACAACGTAAACCCTGCATAATAAAGTAATTTACAAGTAAGGATAAATCAATGTTGAGGACTTGCATTTTTCAAATGAAACCAAAACTAAACAACAGACAAGTACCTTTAATTTCAGGCCATCCACAATACCAAGAACTGATATAATGTGATCATGACTATATCTCTGCCCAATCCAGTATATGAAAGATATCTCTATACACAAGATGGTAAAAGGTCAGCTCAGCTAATGAAAGTAACAAAAAAGTAAATACTACAGACCAAGTATAGAAAAATAAAATTAAAAACCTCACCCTTCATATTGCATTGTCACTGTGTTACCAATGTCAGCAAACTTACGATCTTCAAAGATTAGGAAGTTGTGTCTTTCTGCAATCTTTAGCATATTTAAGTATATTAGTAAGAAGTTAACAATATTTCAATTTTCAATAGGATAATATCAACAAAGAACACATAATATGTTAAGCTCAATCCTAATGAACTTAATAAATTCAAATTTAATGGTGCTTGTAATCAACTAACAAGTGTATGTGTGGTGAAAATGAATGAATCACAGTATCTAATAGAAAGTGTTTGTGTGGTCAACTAACAAGTGTATGTGTGGTCAAAGTGTATGTGTGTTCAAAGTTTGGACAGGAAAGAGAAAGGGAACATCTAACCATTGTGGTCTTCATTAAAAAGTGACATGCTATAGGAATCTAATAGCATCTACTGAAATTTCATCCAAAGGCAATTATTTGTGTATAAAAAACAATGTAAGAATAGCAAATAAGCAATAATCTGGCCAGGGCAACTTTTTGGATTATTTAAAAGCTACTTATCTGAGTTCATATATTTTAGACTGTTCTATTCCCATAATACTATAATAAAGCCAAAAGTAACCATAAATATAATTAATATCATCATTTTCCACAAAATTAAAACAATTCTAGAAGTTATTTCAACATATATTTTCAGCTAATACAAACACACCTTCTGATTATTTCAAAATTTTAACATATGATGATTCCAGTTTTAGTCACAATCATTTGCAAAATCATGACACTAGCTAAATCTTCTAACACGGTGATACGAAATTCACAATATATAACAATATTTGACATATTTAATGACACACTACAATAATCAGTTTTCTGATCTAAAAAGCCAATCAATTATATCAGAAACTACAAAGTTTCCAAAAAACAAGTAGGGAGTCAACAAATCAATTGCAAAATCGTGAGACTGACCAAATCTCCTTATATTAGCTATTTCAGAAATCCCAAAAACAGATCATTATAACCCAACAATCTCTCAAATAGAACCAAAGAAAATTCATATCCCCAACAATAACCATCAAATAGAACCAAAGAAAATTCATATCCCCAACATTAAACAAATCAAATTACAGATACAATATAGTCATTTTATTCTGGAACTCGACAGAATCCAGAGATTTTCATAGGCCGAATGGCGAATAGCCAAGAACAAACTAACATACGGAAGAAAAACCATATTCAGCCAGTCAAGGAAATAGAATCCCCCTTGCCCCTTCAATCACAAAGGAATGCATACATATCCTATAGACATAATAATCCATCTAAAAGAAATAAATAAAGAGAGCAGGGTATCATAAATTAAAAACACAAAATATAAACACGAGTGACGATCAAAAAGTCTTAGAAAGAAATTAATAAGATATTCAACGTTTCCCCAAATTAATCAGATACCAAGAAATTCCACAAATATTTTCCCAATTTGAAGGGGAAACACCTCCCCCCCCCCAACATTCCTTACATCAAATTCAATCAAAATATTTATTAAAATATGTGTTTGTAATGGAAATCATAAATTACCGAACACAAAAAAAAAACATTAAAAAGGGTTAAAGGCCGATAAAATAAATTAAATGTGTTGACAACACTCACATTGAGGACAGTAAAAGAGACCTCCCAAGGATGAAAGGCATTGTCTTTGAAGCCAGAAAGATTGGAAACGCCGAAAAACTCCTCCTCCCACTCAACGACACCGTTTGAACCTATAGTCTCTTCCTTTGTGAAATTCCTCTTGACATGTCTAAATAACGAATTTGCCTACAACTCAATCTAAGTAGATCGAAAAATGAAAAATAATAAAGGATTATATTTAAAGCAAATTATCTTAAATATAACTCTAACAAACTCTCACAAATTCCATCCAAATTAATTGACTTTTAACGACAAGAATATAAAGAAAAAATTTCCTTCAATTATCCACGTGTACACGCCAAATAATACTTTGGGGCCATATAATTGTATGTGGTTGTCAAAATAGTAAATTATATGTTACAATAAATATAATATGCCAAAAAATATTAATAAATAAATAAATAATTACTTAATATATTGATTAACGAAAACAAAATAAATAATTGACCAACTAAAATAAATATCAACAACGTAACCATGGAGGATTCTAGTCCTTACATAGCTGCAATATGTATTTAACTGGCTTCCAAAATAACTGTGACTTTTATTCATGCAGTATGTATATCAATGGCTTCCAAAATAACTGACTTTTACTCATAATATTGTTCTGTTGAATAAGTTGAATACCCTCTTTACAGGTAGTGGCGTCAATGGACTGGCCATAGGTAACTAAGTACAGAGGACTGGTCTTTGCACAGGATCGTGGTGAAATTATGAAGGATCTTTACAGTTCATATGAAGATACTCAAAGGGGCCTTTTTCATATGGGCATGATCAGGTATTAGTTTCTAGAATTGTTTATCACATGGTACCTAACCTGTTTCGCTGTTTTACTTTCTCATCTTAACTATTGAATTTTGCAGGGAGCTTTTGATTGCAGGGAGCTTTTGATTGCAAGTAGAATTGTTCTTTTTCTTTTCTTTTTTTCATATCGTAGAGACAAAATAGCAACACAAATTTCAAAAATAAATATCAACAGACTAAAACAAACCTGCAAAGCTTGCGTCTCTAATTAACCAAAACTTGCCAATATGGCATAACTATGTGACAAATGCTATGAATACAGAAACCATGAAGAACTCTTCCCTTTACCCACTTCAGTTAGCAATGCAATTGTTAGTATATGCAGTGTAGAATGTAGCCAATAAAACCATCACGAATATAAGTAACCAGTTTTTGCTCATAAAATTTGAATTCATGCTTAAATGATGTATGATGAGGGAAACCTTCAGCTAAACACAAGAACTTCAGCCAAACACAAGAATAACAACTTCAAACATATCAAATAAACAACTTCAAACATATTAAATAAATAAAAGGCTCATAAAATAGGTGCGTCACTTTTACCAGTCATTTTTGAAAGGTAATATGAAACCAAGGGCTTAGAAAAATGCAATTTTAAACCCAATCAATTGGTAAAACAAGTGAAAGACTATTGTTATTCATTAACCCCATTCAAAATTTTGCAATTTTTAAACATTCATCTAATCAGACAAGATGCATAACTTATAGTTTAGGTCACAAGTAAGTTCAAGTACCCAAAATCTTAATTATATGATTGAAAGAAAAATCAATAAAGAACAGGAAGAAAAAACTGCATTAATCTTAATTATAATCCCCCAAGACATATAATACAACTATAGAATTGAAAATCGAAAACAAAACCAATATAACAAGAATTAATTAAATCCTTAAAGAAAAAGAATAGGAAAAAACATATATGTTGTCATATTAAGCTCCAACAGGGCTTATAACCTTATATTACCGTCCTACACCTCGAAGTTCAGATTAGTTTCAACTACAATTGAATTTAGATGAATTATGATTGTTCAATTTTTGAATAATTAGTAATTACAAAAACACAAAACGAGCTACCCAATAAAAACGTAGTTTCTTATGATTAGCTAGCACAACAATCAACCGCAACGATCTGTCACTTCCATCACAAAATAAGAGCGTAATATCAAAGACTTTGATATATACACACACACACACACATATATAAAGAGAGAGAGAGAGAGATCGAACCTGACAAAAGTAGATTGCTTTTGTTCTCACCCAATCCAACGGGTAGTACATCAACAAACTTAGTTTGGGACTTGGGGCCTTCACTTAGAGAGCACAGTGAGAGACAGAGAGATATGGTGACGAAGGATGATGAGAGCACTGGGATTTGGGTGTCGTGAGAGACAGAGGAGAAGCTCAAGCACCGAAGAAGAAACCAATCTCAAGAAATTAGAAAATGAGCCGCAGAAGCCCTAAACTCTAAAGCCTATTCAGTATTAAACTCTCTTTTTTAATGTTTAAGGCTTCAAGCAGCAAACCGGTCAAACCCGTGAACCGGTCACGATTCACTGGGTCAACCGGTTGGACCATCAGTTTACCGGTTCTTATTAGTTTTTAATCAAAACTTGTTCAATGGTTCAAACCGAACCGTTGGATGGATCGATTCTGATTTTTACCGGTCCAACCGGCGGTCCGATCTGGATTTTAAAACCTTATTAATACCTTTCTATGTTTCAAAAAATAAATATGCAATACCTTTTATGTTTTTTAAAATGGGTATTTGGGTTTATGTTTTTTAAAATGGGTATTTGGGTTTATGTTTTATGTTTCCATTATTTATGTTTTTTAAAATGGGTATTTTTTTTTGGTTTTCGTTTTTTAAAAAAGTTTTAAACTTTGTGGTATGGTTATGTATTTTGTATTATTTAATTTGAAATTATTAAAATTGTTTATTATTATTTTTTATTTGGTAAATATAAGTTAATATTAAGGTTATAAACCGAATAACCTTCCCAACATAATTCGGTTATTCAGTTTTCGGTTAGTACTAAGTTCGAATTTTTTTCCGGATAGTTAAATTGAAATTTAATATTCATTTATAACCGAATACCCATCCTTAATAATAAATATATGTCTGATAGTTGGCGCAAGATTCTTCTTAAAGTATGTAAACGTAGTAATATATGATGGGATTATTATTTGGGGACAAATTCAAAATATACCGTTAACCAGGGGCGGATGGAGGTAGAGGGCAGCTTAGGCACTTGCATATGCTCACTTTTTTTTATAAGTAAACTCAAAGGGCATAATTTATAAGTTAGTAAACTCAAGTGGGCAGATTATTAAAAAAGTTAAATTGGTGAAACAAAAGAACAAATTCCATTATAATCTAATTCTTCAAAGTATGTTTACAGTTTACAAAAAGTTAGAGAGGGGTGATAGCTCACAGACTTGAAAAAATTTAGTTAAAATCCGCCTCTACTGAAATATTTTTCTAGATCCTCTCTACCGTTAATTAAGTTACTATAGCAATGTTGGTTATGTTAACAGTTAGTCCACATACGAAAATAACAAAAAAGACTGTGTAATGAAAAGTTCTCTATTTTTAAGATGATTAAGGTGTTGTTTGAAAAAACTAAATAAAAAATTCTTAATATGTAAGAGAACTTGAATGAGCTAAATAAAGTAGAAGCTCTCAATATATAATGAAATGATGTGTTTGATGATTATATGTCTAAAACATTTGCATACATGTATTTTCCTATATTTAACCTTCTGTATTATTATTATGAACAAATTGATTGTAATTATAAATAAATAATATTATTTAGGAAAAATTAAATTTAAACGTGTGAACCATCTTTAATGGAGTATAGTATTAATAATATACTTTTAGAAATAAATACTAAATTTTTTAATAACATTATATCAGTCCATAAAACCAAAACAAAAGACTATAACATAATATAATTTGTTTGCAATAGTAAAAAGATAGCTATTAAATATAATTTTTAATTGTATATGAGGGTAAGTAGGTAAAAATATCATTCAACATTACTTCTAAATGATTCAGTCACAATTTTTTAGATGAATGGTTCAGACACATTCAGATGTAAACAAACAGCCTCTAATTAGTCAATTTCTAAATTATAAATATTATAAGTGTATATTTACTTACAATTACCAACTTTTACTTGATATGTGCTCGCCGATTATTTCGTACAACTAAATTAGAACAAAGAAATACATCTATGTGATTAATAAATTAAATAATGATAGATATATAATACAATATTAACAAAATTGCTAAGTCTAAAAATTCAAAATATCAACTCTTACTTGACATGTGTTTAATAATTATTCTGTATCTCTAAATGAGAACAAGAAAATACATCAATGCTAAATAAATTAGTATTTCATGATTTTTAATTATCTAAATAATATTAATTATTTAAAAATAATTATTATTATCTAATACATTGAAAACATTGTTCTGTATTTTTTATAAATCAATATCGTGTATTAAATAAGTCAAAAGAAAAAATAATAATTTCCATTTCTATATTCTTAAAGACAATAAGTGTAAACTGTTAAATTTTCCTTCAATTATATTTACTTGAGACACTATTATTATATTTTTTTCGCTATAATTCTCACTTCAATTATATTTCTCTCTCTATTTTTTTCTTGCCAATTTCTCGGTTCCCCGTCACTTGAATGTCCCATAACCATCCCCACAGGTGTTAAGAGTCAGAATAACAAGCCACTGCAGCACCGCGGGCTACACCTCAATTGTATGTTTCAAACCCAAGCTCTAGAACTTAAATCCCCAATTTATGTCTCTAATTAAAGCACTAAACTCAAATCCCCAAATATTTTATCCCCAATTTCAGTTACAGATACACGGAGAGAGGGAGAGAGAGAGAGAGAGAGAGATTCGGACTGGACTTCCCTTCGAAGTCTTCACTTACGTCTTAGATCGAGTGCGACCGAGAACAGTGGATTTAATCTTATAATATTGTCACTACTTCCCTTGGTTCATTTCCATGGAAAATGTTTGTTATATTGCATATTGTATATGTTTTTTATTTGATTCATCCATAACGATTTTCTTATTGAGGGTTGTTATCTTTGTTAAAAATGATTTATGCCTAAAAATTTGTACCCATACAGTGTGTTAATACTGGGAAGGATGTCAATCTGCAATTTGCAATAGAAGAGAAAAGGATTACCAGTGGCCTTAAATACTCACTTGCTACTAGGAACTGGGGGCAGGCAAATACAGCTGTTACAAGAGCTGGTGTTTCACAGGTTTGATTGTAGTTCTCATTTCTCTCACATTTGTTGTCTGCTAGTGTATTAGATAAATTCAAGTCATTTGATTTATGCTAATGATTTTTCATTTCATTGATCTCTTAATACCAATTCAATCATCTTGTGCACAAACCACTCTGGATTCTTTCATTTCCAAGTGAAAGATAATTTTTTCAGTCTTCAACCCTGCATCCAGTATTGGGTGTTGGCAGTGCAATATCTTCAGAAGGAGGACCTAGAACCTAGAAGAGGATGGTTGCAATTTCTTACCCAATCAGTATTGGGTAAATTTGAATACAACCTAGAAGGTTTGGTCGAATGGTGTAAGAATTGAAAATGTATATTTCTGTGATTTAAAATTTGATCCCCCCTGAAATTACACATACTATTTGGAATTTTGTGCTTAACATTTTGTGTTCTTGAGATTAGGGCTTATTGCTGTTGTGCTTGTTAGTTTTTTGCGTTCATTGTTTATAAATATCTACTAGGTATTTGTTTTGAATTTTTTTTAATGCTACACATAACAAAACATTTCTAATCTACATGAAAAGGAGTTTGTGTATGTATTTAGTATGATACACTTTCAACTGAACTCCTTATTTGTTTTCACTTCTTATCAGATGGTAAACTTCTTGCAAGTGGTGGTCATGATAAAAAGGTGAGTATCATGTGATGGAATTTTATGACAATCAAGCTAATGGAGCAAAAAATTACGTTGCTGGAGCCTACAGTGACACTTGCTATTGAATAGTATCCTTAGAAAAAGTAATGTGAACTTATTCTTGTGTTAATTTTATGATGCAGGCTGTATTGTGGTATACAGATACTCTAAAAATTGCCACTACTGTTCCTAGATTTTTGTGTGAACCTCAGTGGTTTGGTTCAGCAAAGAGTGTGTCATTTCATCCATATTGGATTGCTCCAACAGAAGACAACAAGTTGCCACTACTCTCTCCTGGGATACACAATGAGGTGAATAAGAGTCAGAAAGAGTTTCCATATTTGCACAAATTGTCAGCCATGAGATTGAACACAACCCTCATCCCTACCGTTGGATGCAATCGCAACACTTCATCACTACAATCAGACAGCTTCAGCAGATGTCCAATAGACTTTACCAGTTAAGTTAGCAAAAACTCCATCATTTCCTTTCTATTATTCTTTAGTATATAGTCCAATACTCTAACATAATTAATAAACTTGATGGCAGACAATCTATACTTGTCTGATGATTGTGCATGCTTATCCTTTTCTTTGTAGACATAAATAATATATATGTTGTGGCAATTATAGGTAGTACATTTTGATGCCTACACACTTAGAATATGCATCAGAGGTTATCGTGTTAAAAAGTTTATGAAGATGTCAGCACCATAACCAATGTCATTCTTATTATCTACCTGCATAAAATATTATTATAAGAAAAGTCCTCTACATGTATGAGTTCTTCAAGATGTCAGCAACATAACCAATGTCAATCTTATTTTGATGTTTTTGACTATTTCCCAAAACATTTTCAATTGGGAAGGTGAGCAGCATAGGTCACACTGTTGGCACATGTGGCCGGTGCCCGCTTCCACCACGTCGTCTGTTGCCGCAATCGATTTCAATTTGATTACTCCTGATTCTTTCTTCAAGGTTAATTTATTTTTTTATCTTCAATCCGCCGTGCATCCAAAAGTTTCTGATAGTCTTTATGTTTTTATCAATGTTAGTAAGGGAGAGAGATAGCGAGCTGTTGATTTTGGTGAAATTGGTGATTTTTGTCTTGATATATTGATTTTGTGATTGTATGTTTTTATACTTTTCATGCCTGTTCCATCTTTGTTTGCATTTTTTATGTTTAGGAGAATTTGTCATTATCTGTTGAATTTCGGGATTGAATTATTTTTTGATCCCACATTTGAACTATATAGTAAAATAATGAAATATTTATCTGTCAACTTTTTTGCAATGGCTGATTATTATCCTTTTAGATAGATTACCTTGAAGCCTGAGCTTACGTGTTTCTTAGTTTGCTATAATTTGTTGGTCTTGTCATTGTATATTTGCCTACTTTTCAGGTGGGCAGTGGCTAGAAATTTAAATAACCATTGTCTGGTCTGTATTCTGAGAGTGATCAAATGGAATTAGATAACTAAGTTGTGAGGGATTTGCTTGTCACAGGTATGGGAATGAAGCGGCAAAGGTTACAAATGAAGGGCTTGATGTCGCAGGGCATGCTAATGGGACTGCTTGGGCTGTATTCAAGGTTAGAAAGGCTCTCAATCCAAAGAGTTTCATAAAGCCAACAACTCTTGCTAAAGCTGCTGCTCAGGCCAATTCTTCTAAACTGAAGGCTAAATATAACAAGTCCCTCTAGATCTAAAGGTAAATCCTGGAATTGACATTTAATTATTCTTTTCTACTAGGGCGAGGTAGCTATGATGTTGAGATTTTGCCTATCATAACCTAATATATGTTGGTGCAGGTTAGGGTTAGAGGGTTTCATCTTTCTATTTCTCCTAACTGTCTCCCTTGTAACAAAGAATGATACATTTGAATGATATCTTTTGGATTTTTTAATTGTGATAAGCTTCTGAGAAATTTAATTGGAATTCAGTAATGCAGAAAAATACTTAACCTTACACAAAATATGTTGGTTTCAATGTAGTTCTTATGTAACATGCACTTTGTTGGATGTCCTTGTTTAAACCAGCAGAAGCATAAGTGCTTTATCTCTGCACCACTTGATGGGAAGGTTTTTTTATATATAGTTATCTGTGACATTCATTTGTCGTTACTGCATATCAGTGTGGGTTTAGATGTAAAAAAGCTAGAGCCTAAGAGTAATGTTCTTCTTATTTCAATTGAGAATATGCAATATACAATGACCTTGGATGTTTTACACATGGTATTGTCATGACTAGTACACAAAGGTCTTAACATTTTATGTGAACTACTTTTCTCTTTCTGCTAATTTTTTCTTTCCCATGGTTTGTGTTTAGGTTTTCTCTGCTTTTGGGCCAGTCCTAAAGATTGCCATATTTGATAAGAATGGAGGAGTTCAAACATTGATTCAGTACCCCCGGTAAGTAAAATACTGTAATTAGTCATACTCATATGCTAATAAAATCTGAAACTCTTAAAATCTAATATTTGTTGCTAAAATGTGTACCAAGATGAGGTAGTTTCCTTATTTGTAGCATTGATGCTGACCTTGGTGCCTATGTGATTGCCTTTAAAGTGATTTCAAGAATGATGCTATAGATGAGATACATTGCATAGCTGTCTTTATACCATTTACTAATTTTTAATTTCTATTAAGAGATTAGAGATGATTGTCCTTTTTGCTTAGTATTTTCTTATCTCATGACTACTTAGTCTCTGGGTTGTCAACTTGAATCAGATTTATATGTTGTTATCTTGAAGATATATATAATCTTTAGGAAATATCGTTATACTATTTGTTAAAGTAAATTAGATTTTGAAATATCGTCATACACTGGGTTTTTTTCCCCTTTATCTGGTCTAAAGCTTGGTTTTAATTGAACCTCTTTTACCTCGCAGGATTTAGATGAGCCACCAAAGGAAGGTCGCATGCCTAATGCTACTTTGGGTCTGTATGCTTGATAGTTCTTTTCCATTATATTTTCATGCAGGTTTGGAAGTAAATTTTATACAAGAGATAAAACTTCCACATTTAAGTTGTAGCGGCAAAGCTAGTAGGTATCGAATACGTTCCTAACTCTCTGTTCATATTCTTTTGCAGGAAATGACCATTTGAGAGAGGTGTTCGTCAAACAAATGGGACTATCTTACAAGGACATTGTTGCTCTCTCTGGTGGCCATACCCTGGTATGTGTTTTCTTTAGTCTAGCACATTTGTCTTTTTAATTAGTTTATGCTATTATGCATTCTTGTTCTTGTAATTTGTAAACTTGATGTTACTTGGCACCTTTTCTTTAGGGAAGGTGTCATAAGGAGCGTTCTGGATTTGAGGGACCATGGACTAACAACCCTCTCATCTTTGATAATTCATACTTTACGTAAGTCGTCGACTGCCCTTTAAATAGTCCCAGCACATATTTATGTTTAAATTCTATTCTGTTGGAAGGTTATTGTAATGAAAACTTGCATAATTGTTGTTTAACTTTTATAGTGAACTCTTGACTGGGGAAAAGGAAGGGCTTCTGCAATTGCCAACTGACAAAGCTCTTCTTGATGACCTTGTCTTCCAGCCTCTTGTTGAGAAATATGTTGTGGTTCGTATACTTGTTATCTTTCAAAACTATGTTTTATAGAGGACCAGTATATTTTTAAGTGTTTTTGTTGTATTTTAAAGCTGTTAGGTAGATTTTGACAGTACGTAGCTAATGGTATGTTTTCCTTGGGTCATTTTAGGATAAGGATGCTTTCTTTGCCGATTATGCAGAATCTCACTTGAAGCTCTCTGAACTGGGGTAATTTTGTTAAAGTAACTCGTGTCTGTTATATATATATATATATATATATATATATCATAAAGTTTAGTTTTATGATTATCTGTTGTTTGTTGTAGCTTCGTCTAGTTGATGGTGTTGTAATTTTGTGTTTGCACAGATTTACTGAGGCCTAAGCTATTGGTGAAAAAGATTGGGGAGGAATAATTGCTGCTTTTATTGTTCGATCATGTTTTGAACTTTTAGAAAATAGGAGGTTTAAAGGTGGTTGGTGGAATGTAGTTCTTTTTTATGCTTTTGGTGGGACATGGTGGACATGATTTTGTCAGCACCTTCCCGTAATAAAATTTGAACTTACATATTTATTTTGTTTTAGACAACCTACAATCCTATATTATTCGCATTTGAAAATTTTTGTGCAGTTTGATTTACAAAATATTCATGGGTTGAATTTTTAGGGAACTGGTAATGAAAACGGCTTGTTCTTAGTTGATTTATCAGATGTACCATTGTGAAAAATGAGTTATTTTACAAATTTTGCTGCAAAACTTGGACCTCTTTGCTTGGTTGTGGTGATATTATTCTAAACCTATGTTTATTAGAAGCAATGGAACCTGCTTGAATTATATATGAATAAATAACCTTATAACTTATAGATTATAATCTTCAAAAGTACCATAGCATATGTTTTGGAACAAAACAAAAGAAAATGCTAATTAAAAACTTAATCATCAAAATAAAAATGTGAAAAGAAAGAGGCTGAATAATTTTGGGCAACAATTTACTAGTCGTTGTAAAAAAATGTATAAAATAAGCAACGAAAAAAAATTGTCGACAATGAATGTGGCCCATATTAGGCAACAAAATATAGCAACAAAAAAGTTTTCGTTGCTGACGATGAGGAGAAATTTCTTCGGCAACAAAAAAGTAAATAGGCAGGATTTTTGTTTTTTCCCGCCAATGATTTGGCAACAAAATTTTGCAACGACCTATGAGTTTTGTTACAAAAAATGAAAGCCTTTCACAAACTTCAACGAATGACAAATTTCGTTGCTAATTATGCAGTTTTAGCAACGACTTTATAAGTCGTTGCTCGAAAAATCGTTGCCAAATGACCATTTTTTTGTAGTGAGGGTTCTTATTCCATTCTTTATTATTCTATTGGAATAACCTGTCTACGCGGACTACTGCATGCATGGTAAAATCCTGTTGTTATTTCATTCTTTATTATTTTATGGGAATAACTTGTCTACGCGGACTACCGCATGCCTGGTGAATAACCCTTCGTATTCAGTTGTTATTAAATTATGAAAATAGTCTGTCTGAGCGGACTACCGCCAGACAGGTGAAAATCCAATTGCAGTTTTGTATATTGTTTCATATCAGATTCCTAACTCACGGTAAGTATTGCTTCTAGAATTCCTGAAATGATCAAAAATTTCTTGAGTTTTGCGCTTCATCTAGTATCATTTCACCGGAATAATTTTTTGAACTTTCTCATGAAATTTTTATCTTTTCATGTCGAGTTACTATTCACGATAAAAAAATAAATTTTTTTATTGTATCCAAGTTTTGAACTTCATTCTTGAATTTTGCTCCACAATTGATTATTACGGAGTATTATTAAACTTGGATAAACTAAATTACGAATCCCTAATCCTTGTCCTTTATCTCACTGGATTCGTTCCTTATATTGTATTTCATCATCCTCAGTCCTAAATGGTGATATAAGTGAATATCTTTGGCCTGTAGTGCAAAGATGAAAGATTACTTGATGAATATCTTTGGCCTGTAGTGCAAAGATGAATGATTACTTGATGAATATCTTTGGCCCGTAGTGCAAAGATGAATAGGTGTTGAGATGAACATGACCAACTGGTGATACAAATGAATATCTTTGGCCGTAGTGCAAAGATGAATATTGATTTGAGATATATATTGATTGATGTTATAGGGATAAAATATTGATGATGGACTTTTAAATCATAGAAGATAGTAGACTTCATTCTCTACTTAACTCTTCTAATGAATTATTTTCGCTGCGAATATTGATCTAAAACTTGTTGTCCATTATATTTTACCTGATTTATTGAAAACTAAGGATAATTTATTATTCATTATCTTAGTCATAATATTCTTTACTGGGCTAGTTGAGCTCACCCTTTTCTTTCATTGTTCTCTTCAGGAAATGGGTATATCGCGGGGACTAGTCGGGGATCAGAGTGATGGTCAGAGTTAGATCAGTAGAAGTCCTCACTATTCTATAAAATTGTGGGATAATGATTGTAATTAATAAGGAGTGAATTTGAATGTTTATATTTCGTATTATATACGATTTGTATTGAAATTCACAGTTTGTGTGGTCGTAGTTTGCACGACCGTATGTTATAAAAGATTGTATTTGAATTCTGTACCATGTATTTGGCGACTCAGAATGGGTTGGTATTGAACCTATTTTGGGGGCGTCACAGTTGGTATCAGATCTTAGGGATATGATCTCTGGTGGAGATCTGGGAATAGAACTAGGAGGGGAGAGATGAGTAAAACCTTTGCTAGTGTGTCCTACCTAAGCTTAATTATTATTTAATTGGTCGGTTGGAACATAGGGTTAATATATGATATGTTAATTTATTTGATTAACCCTTATTTTGTGGCAGTATTTGAGAATGGCAGCTGAAAATCTAAACAATGGAGTGAATGAGACCGTTGAGACACCTTTAATCACCAACCAAGAGAACGTGCAACAGGAAGGCAACAATTCTCCTGTAAATAACCCTACCGAAGAAATGATAAATGACGGGATGTTTAGAAGCTTTTTGCAATTCATGCAAAACTAGACGAGGGAGACTCGTGTTTATAATACAGGTAGAAATAACAACTCGCGGCTTGTCACTGCCAAGCAGTTTAAAGAGTTGGGACCACTAGAGTTTCAGGGAAAGCCAGATCCAATCAAGGCAAAAAATTGGATTAAGCAAATTACCAAGATATTTGATGTATTAGGATGCACGGAGGAACAGAAGGTTCTATTTGCCACCTTTATGTTCCGTGGAGAGGCAGATCACTGGTGGGAATCTGTGAAGCGTACCCAGCCTGTCGCACCCAAGATGTCTTGGGAGGCGTTCCAGAAACTGTTCAATGACAAGTACTTTCTAGAAAGTATTCATCACATGAAAGAGGTAGAGTTTATCAGACTGGAACAGAACAACATGACTGTGTCCTAATACGAGGCTAAGTTCGCGGAGTTATCCCGATTTACACCTCATTTGGTGGAGAATGAGGAACGTATGATGCGGATGTTTCTGAGAGGTTTGAAACCCGAGATTCGTCAATACCTCATTTCTCACAAATTTTCTCTATATTCGGATGTAGTGAACAGGGCCCAGTTATTAGAACGAGATAATGATTATGTTCAACCAAGGGACAATAACCAAGGTCGTACTGGTGGCAGCAGTCATCGGAACAATGACAACCAACAGGGAGAAAAGTATCATGCCAGAAGTGGTAACCACTCCGGTGGTAATTGTGGCCATGATAATAGAAGAAGTGAGTCGGGAGGAGATTTCAAGAAGAGAAGGTACAACAATGAGAACGTGAAAGCATCGACAGCAGCACCAACATCAACTATTTCTAGGGGAGGAGAACGACCGCCGGTCGTATGCTATAAATGCGGGCAAGAGGTACACATCAGCCCCAACTGCACACAACAATCCAAGGTGTGTTATAACTGTGGAAAGGAAGGGCACATAGCTCGAGTGTGTTCTGTAGCGAAACCAAGTCCAGCAGGGATGGTTACTCCAAAGGCTATCCCTGACAAGTCAAAGTCAGTGGTTCCTGGAAGAGCTTTTGTCGTGACTGCCCAACAAGCAAGGAACCCGAACGAGGTTATTACGGGTAAGCTGATAATAAACTCTTACGAAGTTTACACTTTATTAGATACTGGTGCTACCCATTCTTTTATTTCACCTACTTGTGCTCAACGTTTGAACTTTACACCTGAGAAATTAGACTTTGACTTATCTGTTGAAACTCCGTTGGGAGAAACCTTCGTTACATCTACAGTTTACAAATCTTGCTCGATTCAAATTGGTACCCTCACCCTACCTGTTGATCTTATATCATTGAAAATACTTGCATTTGATGTGATTTTAGGAATTGACTGGTTGACCACTTATCATGCCAAAATTGATTGTTTTCGTAAGGTTGTTAGTTTTCATATTCCTAACCAACCTATTGTGCGAATTCAAACAACCAAACCACTAAAATCAATCAATGTTATTTCAAGTCATAAAGCTATTCGTTTATTGAAAAATGGATGTCAAGCTTTCTTAGCCCATGTCACTGATCTAAACCAAAATATATCAGGTTTGAATAATATTTCTGTTGTTAATGAGTTTCCTGATGTATTTCCCTAAGAACTTCCCGGTCTACCCCCGGAACGTGAAGTTTAATTCTTTATTGACCTTGAACCTAGTACAAAACCCATTTCTAAAATCCCATATCGAATGGCTCCTATAGAACTTCAGGAGTCAAAGGTCCAACTACAAGAGTTGTTAGACATTGGTTTTATAGGTCCTAGTACATCTCCTTGGGGTGCTTCTGTTTTATTCGTAAAGAAGAAACATGGGAGTATGCGACTTTGTATTGACTATCGGGAGTTGAACCATGTCACCATCAAGAATAGGTATCCATTACCTCATATTGATGACCTGTTCGACCAGTTGCAAGGTGCATAATTCTTTTCAAAGATCGATCTTCGTTCTAGATATCATCAGCTGAAGATTAGAACTGAGGATATTCCGAAGACTGCTTTCAGAACTCGATACGGGCATTATGAATTCTTAGTCATGTCTTTTGGATTGACTAATGCTCCTGCTGCTTTTATAGATATGATGAACCGTGTATTCAAGGAATATTTGGATCAGTTCGTGGTTGTCTTTATTGATGACATCCTTATCTATTCCAAAAGCCGTGAAGATCATGAGCACCACTTGAAGCTGGTACTTCAAAGGCTTCGTGAAAATAAGCTATATGCCAAGCTGAAGAAATGTGAGTTCTGGCTTGAGGAGGTAGCATTCCTTGGGCACGTAGTATCAAAACGTGGAGTATCTGTGGACCCGGCGAAGATTGAAGCAATACAAAGTTGGGAGCAACCGAAGTCGGTGACCGAAGTACGTAGCTTTCTGCGCTTAGCATGTTATTATCGGAGATTCGTGGAAGGATTTTCTCGAATCGCTACTCCATTAACTCAGCTGACTCAAAAAGATACAAAATTCATATGGAACGAGGAATGTGAGAAGAGCTTTCAAGAGCTCAAGAGGAGACTCATTTCGGCACCTGTTCTGACGATACCATCTGGTTCGGATGAATTTGTCATTTACAGCGATGCTTCGAGCAAAGGGTTAGGATGTGTTCTCATGCAACATGAGAAAGTCATAGCCTATGCCTCGCAACAACTCAAGGAATATGAGAGGAATTATCCTACTCATGATCTAGAGTTGGAAGCAGTCGTTTTTGCGTTGAAGATCTGGAGACACTACCTGTATGGGGAGAAAGTGGAGATTTATATGAATCATAAGATCCTCAAGTATTTCTTCACCCAGAAGGAACTTAACATGCGGCAACGACGTTGGCTTGAGCTGTTGAAAGATTACGACCATACCATCCAATACCATCTTGGTAAAGCGAACGTGGTAGCTGACGCGTTGAGTAGAAGATCATATGCGGGAACGAATGCGATACTTTCAAAGCCTATTTTGTGTGATTTACAAAAGATGGAGATAGAGTTCAAGACTCCGGTGACCCATGCGATGATGTCAAGTATACGCGTAGAACCAACTTTGATTGATAAAGTTAAAGCTGCTCAAGCTACAGACCCGGAGTTGATGAATATGAGGAAGAAGGTGCAAGAAGGTACTATTCCAGAAGCAAGAATCAATGAAGAAGGAATACTTTGAGTCAACTCCAGACTTTGTGTTCCTAACAATTCTGATTTGAAGTATAGAATCATGTTGGAGGCACACAACACACCGTTTGCAATCTATCCTGGGAGTACCAAAATGTATCGTGATCTTTGACATACATTTTGGTGGAGCAATATGAAGAGAGAGATCGCGGAGTTTATCTCGAGGTATTTAACGTGTCAACGTGTTAAGGCGGAGCATCAAGTGCCAAAGGGTCCGTTGCAACCACTTGAGATTCCAAAGTGGAAGTGGGAACACATTACCATAGATTTCGTTACGGGTCTTCCCAAGGTTTCTCAAGGCATAGATGCGATTTGGGTTATTGTTGATAGATTAACCAAGTCTGCTCATTTCTTGCCGATACGAGAGACTAATTCCCTTGAACGTCTTGCACGTATGTACGTGAATGAGATTGTGAGATTGTATGGCATGCCAGTATCTATAGTTTCGGATCGTGACCCAAGATTCACTTTATGATTTTAGGTCAGCTTGCAGAAAGCTATGGGCACGAATTTACAATTCAGTTCGGCATATCATCCACAAACGGATGGGCAATCGGAAAGGACTATCCAAACTCTTGAAGATCTATTGAGACTCTGTGTTCTAGACTTCAAAGGGAGTTGGGATAAGTACCTACCATTGGTGAAATTCTCCTACAATAACAGTTATTAGGCAAGTATAGGCATGGCTCCATTCGAGGCGTTGTATGGACGAAAATGTCATTCTCCAATATGCTGGGATGACGTGGGTGAAGCAACATTGTTGGGACCGGAGTTAGTACGTATGACTACAGAAAAGATTCAAATGATTCGGCAACGTATACAAACTGCACAAGATCGACAAAAGAGTTATGCTGATCTTCATCGAAGGGATGTGGAGTTTAATGTCGGAGATCATGTATTATTACGTGTTGCTCCATGGAAAGGAGTTACGAGATTCAAAAAGAGAGGAAAGCTCAACCCACGATTCATTGGTCCATTTGAAATCCTTGACTGAGTAGGAAATGTGGCCTATAGACTCACCTTGCCTCCAAGCATGTCTCGTGTTCATAACGTTTTTCACATAACTGTGCTTCGTAAATATGTGAAAGATCCAAACTACATTATTGAGTTAGAACCAGACGAGATAGCCGAAGATTTAATATACGAGGAGGTACCTGTTAAGATCTTGGATAGGAAGGAACATATCTTACGCTCAAAGGTTATACCTCAAGTTAAAGTTTTGTGGAGGAACCATGATATCGAGGAAATGACCTGGGAGTTAGAATCGGAAATGAAAACGAGGTATCCTTACCTTTTCGACATACCATGTACGTACGTCAATTTTGAGGACGAAATTTCATAAGGAGGGGAGGTTGTAAAACCCCAAATTTTATGAATAAGATTTAATTTTCTTTATATATTATTTTGAAATAGTAAGGTGTTGATTTGATAAATGTGATAAGTTATGGGTGAAATGTGCAAAGTTTACAAAGTAAGCAAGTGGTTATAAAATATTCATTTGGTCGAGGAATATTCTTTTTGTCGGAGAATATTCGTACGACGGCGCAGTCATTGGTGGACCCCACAACGGAATGAATGTCGGATATAGAAAGCGACAGAAGTGACTTTTTTTATAAAAATAACGGTAAAACTGTTACCGTTAGTACTGTTGAAATACCCTGTGGTTAAAATACAGTAATACGTGGTGTTGCATAGTAGCACACGGTATTGCACAGTATTTTGAATTATTGATTATTACGTAGGAAGACACTTACTCAATTATTGTTACAGTAATTACTGTTCAATATTTATATTATTGATTCAATAATTGCATAATATTTTATTGGTTCAATATTTGCTACGTTGATATTTTATATCAATAAGTGCTACTTTGCTATTTTATATTATTGATTCGATAATTGTCGTTGCACATTATTTCAAATTATTAAATTAATAATTCATATTATTTGAATAATATTATTAGATAGCATTATTGGCAATGTCTAAGGAAGTTCTGTCTAGGAAAGGGGTTGATTATATGCGCACCAGTAAGGAGAAATCCTTATCGGAAGGCCCCCTCTTTCCTGAAAACGACCTGGTTGTCAATATTGTAGTTCTGTAATATTATTTGTGAATAATTAATTTTTTATATATATAATAAGAAAATATTTATTCAACGTGGATTTAAACGGAAGAATTTTTAACATGTGACATTTGTTGAAAGTTGGTATTTTATCTTGTCCGATAAAATAATTCATTCAAATATATTATTATAATATTACATTATAGTAGTATGACGTAATTATATAATAGTATGATTTTTATAATTTGAATGGTAACATTATTATAGTAAATTCATGGTATAAAAGTTAAACGAGGTGGAAGAGTGGAAATTGAATTTGAACTCTTATGATGCAAACAATGATGTCATCAGAGCGATGAGGTAAGCAAGGATGTCATCGGAGCGATGAGGTAAGCAATGATGTCATAGGATCGATGATGTAAACGATGATGTCATAAGTATGACGAAAAGACTAATTTACCCTTACTCTGCCGAGCCTATAAATAGAAGCTAATTTCTTCATTATTTGTTACCAATTTACTAAAGCTATAGAGAGAGAAAGTATAGAGAGAATAAGAGAGAAAGAAGAAGAGTATTCTGCTATTACACTAGTGCAGCCTCTAAATTTTTAAGGTAAGGGGTATTATTTCTTTCGTATTCATGAAGAGAGTTATTTTCTTTCAATATTCGTAAGGGTTGTTATTCCATTCTTTATTATTCTGTTAGAATAACCTGTCTACGCGGACTACTGTATGCATGGTGAAATCCTGTTGTTATTCTATTCTTTATTATTCTGTGGGAATAACCTGTCTACGGGGACTACCGCATGCCTAGTGAATAACCCTTCATATTCAGTTGTTATTAAATTGTGAAAATAATCTGTCTGAGCGGACTACCGCCAGACTGGTGAAAATCCAATTGCAGTTTCGTATATTGTTTAATTTCAGATTCCTAACTCTAAACTTACTACGATAAGTATTGCTTCTAGAATTCCTGAAATGATCAAAAATTTCTTGAGTTTTGCGCTTCTTCTAGTATCATTTCACCGGAATAATTTTTTGAACTTTTTCATGAAATTTTTATCTTTTCATGTCGAGTTACTATTCACGAGTTACTATTCACGATAAAAAAATTATTTTTTTTATTGTATCCAAGTTTTGAACTTCATTCTTGAATTTTGCTCCACAATTGATTATTACGGAGTATTATTGAACTTGGATAAACTAAATTACGAATCCCTAATCCTTGTCCTTTATCTCACTGGATTCGTTTCTTATATTGTATTTCATCATCCCTAGTCCTAAATGGTGATATAACTGAATATCTTTGGCCTGTAGTGCAAAGATGAAAGATTACTTGATGAATATCTTTGGTCTGTAGTACAAAGATGAATGATTACTTGATGAATATCTTTGGCCCGTAGTGCAAAGATGAACAGGTGTTGAGATGAACATGACCAACTGGTGATACAAATGAATATCTTTGGCCATAGTGCAAAGATGAATATTGATTTGAGATATATATTGATTGATGTTACATGCATAAAATATTGATGATGGACTTTTAAATCATAGAAGATAGTAGACTTCATTCTCTACTTAACTCTTCTAATGAATTATTTTCGCTGCGAATATTGATCTAAAACTTGTTGTCCATTATATTTTACCTGATTTATTGAAGACCAACGATAATTTATTATTCATTATCTTAGTCATAATATTCTTTACTGGGCTAGTTGAGCTCACCCTTTTCTTCCATTATTTTCTTCAAAAAATAGGAATATCGCGGGGACTAGTCGGGGATCAGAGTGATGGTCAGAGTTAGATCAGTAGAAGTCCTCACTATTCTATAAAATAGTGGGATAATGATTGCAATTAATAAGGAGTGAATTTGAATGTTTATATTTTGTATTATATACGATTTCTATTGAAATTCACAGTTTGTGTGGTCGTAGTTTGCACGACCGTATGTTATAAAAGATTGCATTTGAATTCTGTACCATGTATTTGGCGACTCAGAATGGGTTGGTATTGAACCTATTTTGGGGGAGTCACGTATACCCCTATTTATTAGAGCTATCCTTGCTTGTTTGGGAAGAGTCCTTTACGTATTTGAGGTATTTGGAATATTCTCCACTCCCCATACTGATCATGTTGACTCCCTCCTCATTGTGTTGAGGCAAAGGGTTATCTTGAACATGTGGTTGCTCTGGTGTTGTTACCACAATCTCCCCACTGTCTATCATATCTTGGATCTTGTGCTTTAGAGACCAGCATTCTTTGGTATCATGGCCAGGAGCTCCAGATGGTAAGCGCATTTTTTGCTTGGGTCAAAATTCTTCCCACTTAGATTGGCTAGGGGATGGAGCTGAGCAATTTTCTTCTGTGCTGTCAGAAGTTTTAGTATATTCTCAAGTGAGTCCCCTATGGGTGTAAAATTTCTTCGACGTCTAACCTCTCCGGCTTTCTAGAATGGAGGATTTGAAAGTTGTACAGATGTTCGGAAAGGGGGATAATTTTTCCTTTGAATGGGCAGGTTTTGATTGCCTCTTTGAGTTTGACCTTGGAGTATCAATGATACATCTTCTTCCTTCTTCTTGTGAACTCTCCAAGGATTATTCCCATAATTTCTGGTCTGAATGTGCTCAGCCACGGCTTCCAAAGCGGTGAGGTCTTTAATCTTTTCCAGACTTTAATCTCATCTCAGACATTTCTCCATGTTTAATCATCTCTGAGAATGGTTTTTGTGACGAACGAGATTTTTATAATTTATTTTAAATATTTATTAATTAAATAAATATTTTTTTGATTTACTTATTGAGTTAAATAAAGATTTGATGGATTTGTGGTAGATTAATTTAATTAAATGTATTATATTGATTAAATTAATGTGGAATAATTTTATAGTTCAAAGTGTGAATTTAATTGGGAGAATTAAAGTAAATGAGTTGTTTAATAATTATGATGTTGTTCTAATTAATTTAATAATTAATTAGAGATTTAATGATTTGTCATAATTAAATAAATGAGAATTTTAATTATATGATAATTTGATTTAATGAGTAATATTGGTTTTTATTTAATTGAATTTAAATAAGAATATTTAATTAATTAAGGTGTGACGAGTAAACTATATAATAAATGAGTTAATTACATAAATTGAAATGGAGCTTTTTATAACAAAATCAAACATGGCCTTAAGAACATGGGAGCAGTTAAGGCCCTGATGCGCTTAACCGCTACCCATGTTGCACCGATTATTTTTATACGTAGAGTTATTATATCAGTGTTCTTTCATTCATAGTTCATACTAGTTGCTAAGTCAGAGAGAAAGAAGAGAGAAAATTTGACCGTTATTGAGATTGAAGAAGTTATTTGTGAAGTTTAATAATCTGTTTAAGAGTTAATGTTTGTGAATTTGATTAACATAATCAGATTTGGAGTTAAGTTAAAATAAAAGAGAATATACGTATGATGCTAGTTATGTTATAATTAATTGATATTGTGAATGTAATGGTATATAGGATTAATTGAGAAACGTGAATAGTAAAATATAATCTACGCATGAGGCAAGTTTCCTTACCCCATCTTGATTACAATTATGCAAGTTTTCTATCCTTAACTTGTTATCATTACGCAAGTTCTATATAACTCTAAACTTTCATTAAGCAAGTTCTTAAATCATATACTTATGTTGATCAAGTTTTCTACTCTTGATTATTCAATTATTTCTAATTGAAATGTTCTAATTCTTTTAAAGCAACACTTCGATTATACGATGTTTGTTCAATTGTATACCTTTGAGATTCATTATTCGATTTAAGTATCAATTATATTATTGAACCTTGAATGACTAGCGAACCCTTTTTGATTTGACTAGTCCATAGTTGATGAGCGTACTAAATTTTATAACTTTTATTTAAAGTTAATCCAAACCAAACCTCCTTTGGTGCGAACTCTTATGTCAAAACTGAGACGAACATACCCTATTATTAGGGGATTATATGACGCATTAGCGTTAAGATGTTGTGCACATACATGGTACGAAGGGCTGATCCCCTTAAGTATGAGAAGTAGGTCCATATAGTCTTTTGACTGTTAAAGGTTTAAAGTAGAAATAATTGATAACCTGGGACATAGTTCATGGTCTTGTGACCCTCAGATGTACTTTTGATTCTTGTTTTCTAATCTCGATTCAAAAGTTGAGCTTCTATTTATTCAGTATTCATTGTTTATTCGAATGTTATTATTATTATTATTGTTAAACTTGTGGGCAATCGTTGCTCACTCATGCATAATAATATTGCAGCTAAGGTCGAAAGAACTGATGAGCCTTCCACTAGTAAAGGCAAGGGAAAGATGAACAAGTGTTGAAGACTTGTTATTATTATTTCTGAATGTTGATGTTAAGACTTATTATGTTGTGTTTAAGACTTATTTGTTTACGTTACTTCCGCATTGATGTATTAAGGTTAGATAACTTGGGATTGATTTGTTATTATTAAGATGTTGTAACCCATAATGGGAGGATTTCTATTTCATTTATGAGTTTCTTTTATTTATGGGTAGTTAGATGTGATATTATTGGACAGTGAACACAAAATTCAGTGAAAATGAAGTACCCAGATTTAGGGGTGTCACAAGTTGGTATCAAAGCTGTAGGTTATGAACCTTATGTGGAGAAAACCTTAGGGTAGTAGCCTTTTAGGATATCAAAAACATAGCGGTGATATACTCTTATCGAGTTCTAAGAAATGAATTAAGGAATTCATTTCTTAGATAATAAAAGACTTTATGTGCTATGTGCTTATGTGTTATACTTATGTACTCGCGAGTATCAATTAGCATCACGTAGTAACTAAAAACTTAAAATTTTGATTGTCAGTATATGTCAGATGTTGGAGGATCCAGTCAGCCTAGGGAGGTATAGCCCCGAGTAGCTAGAGAGGAGGAGCCCCGAGACATTTATACCGTCTGGGAGCAGTTGGTACAGAGAGAGCCATCTCTGTTGATCATTGTCGTAGGTCACGAGTATGATCCTGTGTTTAATTCAGAGGAGGACTCTAAGGAGATAGAGGTAGAGGCTGAGGCTGAGGAGGAGGATGAGGACCCTGATGAGTTTCCACCAAACTCTATCAGTGCCGAGATGTATGACTAGCTGTATGACCGTAACATAGAGTTACAGGATAACGTTAGAGAATTGAAAGAACTGAAAGTTGTACAACTGGCTACCATAGAGTAAAAGGATGACGAGATTGAGAATCTTTATGGACGTCTTGGAGACGTGGAATGGAAGTTGGTTCAGGCAGAAAGCCAAAATGAAGAGTTATCGACTGAGGTAGAGAAATTGAAGAGTGACTTGCGAGAGGAGTCAACGAAGCGTGCTAGAGTAGAGGATGCTTGGATGAAGGCTTCTCGACATATAGATCTTGCTGAAGACATGATCGAGCAAAAAAGGCTAGGATTGAGGAGATAGATTACACTTTTCAGACAGCCATTGATAGGGCCCAGGATCGAGTTGTCTACTATCCAGTACAGTTCGAGGACTTACCTTGGTACATGCTGGATCGTAGGACGATGTTTTGTATCATGGAAGAAGAGCACAGAGAAGTTATTCGACGTCTTAGTAGGCCGTGATAGGAATAGTATGAGTTAGGTGATTATCTATGGTAGTTAATAATGTAAATTCCACTGTGGTTATAAATAATGGAATATGATCATTTAAATTGCGAAGATTCTTTATCTCGGGATAGTTGATGTAAATAGCAAAGATGTTATCTTGTTTATGTTTAAACTTTTGAATAAAATATCAGAGTTTGTTTGAGATGTTATGTATTAAGTGATAATCTTAAAATGTTAAATTTAAGTCATAAATACTTAAGAAATTGAGTAACGATCTAATAAACGTATATCTTAAATAGAAAGATGCCGCCAAGAAGACGCCCAACACGTCAACAATCTTAAAAGGGATCGACTAATAATAACACCGATGCCAATGTTAATCCTGTACAAGAAGTTGGTAAACCTTTTAACTGGAGCACTTTCAAATCAGCAGCAAGCTCCACAAGCCATGTCATTTAAATATTTCAAGGAGGTAGGACCGCCAGAGTTTAGGGGATCTATGAACTGAATTGAAGCTCAGACTTGGGTAATGGACATGGAGATGGTGTTTGACGTTGCTAGAGTTGGTGATGACAATAAGACCACCTTTGCAACTGTCTACGTCGGGAAAAAATCTTTCCAGGCTTTGGACAGATCTTTCTCTCTTCCTAAATTTTGTTGTTTTCTACCCTTATCTGTCTTGTCTGTTTTATGAAGGGTGGATTTTTTTTTAGGAAAAGGCCAACATGTATCATGTCGACAATTTAAAAGGTTTATAGAGTCGCCAATTGGTAGATTTGGAAATTGTTGTACCAACTCAACCGAGTTTTGTTTACAAGTAGGTTCAATTACTGGACACTGTCAAAACTTGATCTTGAAATCGAAATTCTTAAGTTCGGGGGCTTGGTTAAGCAGGAGGAAGGTGTTAGGCACCCCCGACTCCCATGAAAACACGGTACCGCATCTTTTCAATATTTCTTTTTTTATTTGCAATGTTTGTGTGTTTACTGGAAGTAATTGAGCCTACTTTTGATTGATTTGAAAGTAGTGTCTTGCTTCGTTGAACCTATATACGAAGGGTTTGATTTGATTTGCAAAAAGTCCTTTTTAGAAAAGATATGAAAACGATGTTTTGAAAAGGTGGTTTTCAAACCCTTACGCTTGCATAGGAATAGAAGCCTGTTGATACTTTCATTTTATTATGTTTAGCCTTTGGCTCTATTAGAATGGTGATTGTCGGGATGCGAAGCATCCTCGACCACAAAATATATACAAGTGTTGATCTTCTCATGGGCATGACAGCCATCGGAGTGACTCTGGCACGACAAACTATATTTTATTATGTTTGAAACCTTAAACACGGATAACCGTTTTAAGGTCCCTCAAATGTACATTTTTATAGAAAAACTGGCATGATACATTTGTAATGTGGAGTTTGTCCATCGTGGGAATTAGATCCTGAACAGTTTGATCATGAATCCCACGATTCCTAGGCTCACATAGAGAGGCCAAGAAAACATGCACAACACAGATATTTATAGAAAATGTATATTTACTTCTAGACGTCGCAAGACCAAGGATTCATCAGTCAAATCCTTGTATGCGCGTAGCCAAAGCTTCTCGTTCCAATAGATAGGGATCTAAGGGTCGCGAGGTTGCTTTCATATTTACAAAACTAGAAATAAGAACTAGATTTAAAGAAATCTTAGCCATTCTAGCTTCCCGGCTCCGGTTGGACCTATTTTGAACCATTTGAAAGGTAGAAACGGCTAGATTTAAATAAATCTAATTCGCCAAATTTATATTAGAGGAAATTCATAACAAATGAATAATTCAAATAGATATTTAATCATAATAAATAAAGAATATATATATATATATATATATATATATATATAATTATATGTATAAGCTGTAAAGGGCGATGGATTTCCAATCTCAGCCCCGGACAGAAATATAAATATATATACATAAAAAAGCTGTAAAGGGCGATGGATTTCCAATCCCAGACCCGGACAGAAATATATATATATATATATATATATATATGTATATTTATAAAAGTTGTAAAAGAGCCACGGAATAATCCAAGGTTGACAAAAAAGTATATATATATATATATATATATATATATATATATATAAGCTGAAAAAGAGCTACGGAATAATCCAGGTTTGACAGAAAAGTAAATATATATATATATATATATATATATATATATATATAGGAAAGCTATAAAGAGCCACGAAATGATCTAGGCTCGACAGAATGTAAGTATATATATATATATATATATATATATATTTATATTTATTAAAGCGTTAAAAAGACAACGAATTTCTAATCCAGGCCAAACTAGAATGTAAATGTTAATATATACAGTTAGTATATATATATATATATATATATATATATACACATACTAGGGTTAACTCGTGCCTCCGGCACTACTAATACTCGTGTAATTATTTAGTACCTAAAGATGAATCTAAATGAAAAATGTGAGTTGACAATGTGAAAAGAGTATTTATTTCATGAAAATTAGAAAATTTCATATTTATTTGATGAAAATTAAAAAAATTCTAATGAAGATAGACATCCCACCCAAAATGTAATGAAGGCAAGAATTTTGCCACAAACTATATCTACATGCTCAAAGTTATAAGAATTTGTAATTGCCATTGTTTCGTTATATATCAATAAATATGTTTGATTGTTTTCACTGAACTCATTAAGCTTAGGTAAATGCTTGATTAACAGACGTAAAGTTTGAAGCAAATTTAGCAATTGCATTGCATAATATACCAAGTATAGTTTTTATATTATATGATTGCAATGAAATCCATATATATGTCATCTTAAGACTCTGGATAAAAAAATGCTTAGATTTACCTCATAACTTCTCAGTATCGTCGATGTAAGAATCCCTCTTAACAATAGTCCATAATATAGATAGAAGTGCCTTGACTAAGAATATGTAGACATTCGTATAGTAAATTAATGTAAAGAGAACTATGCTGCACTTACCTTTTAAATTTGGCACTATATCAATAGTGTCCAAGATAGCTAGACTATTTATGTCATATATGTATGTCTTGTCTTGAAGAAACAACAATCAACCTGCACATATCAACACATGAAAAAGATGAAGTTCTCTTTTCTACTATGCTTGGCAAAATCTTTTTAAAAATTAAAAATAAAATCCATCATGCCACAATTGTAGTTGATATGATCTGAGCAAATACTGGAGCCTCTCCATTAAGTTCTCTTTTCTACTATTTTGTCCATAGAATGCTAGAGCATTCAGCCTAAGATAGTGGAGAGGCTGAACACCTAGACATGCTACCCACACTTCCCCTATCATTCTATATCTAATTGGTATCATGTACGCCTTTACCGACACAATTACTCGAGCAATCAACTAATAACTGAAGTAAGTAAAACAGTTGCTTCCCAAATTCGTATCAAGGAAAGTTAGACTATAATGCTTGGCTTTTCCTATTTACACGAACAGCAACAATTGAAGTTAGAAATTTAATTCTCGGAGAGCAGTTCCAATCGTAGTATTAAACAAACATAGACGGCGTGGGAATACAGATGGCTGCAAGAATCAGATGAAAAGTAATAAGTATTAAATGCCATGAAAAATTATAAACGGTATGAACATAGAGTTAGCGGACCTGTTCACCAGCTCCAACAATGGCAAGTAGACTTGAGCTGAAAAGCATTTTGATAATAATGAAAGCTCCAACATCTATGAAAATTTGACAAATTTCACCAATATAAAGTTAAATAATGAAATTATTCACATCGTTATCAAACTGACAACGCATTCAATCCAAGTGATCTGCCACAAACATCTAAATACAACAATTTTGTTGATAAGTAAAATGTTGACCAATCTAGTTTTAATTTTTTTGTGTCTCTAAATTATTCTAGAAAATATCCAAATGCATTGGTACATTAATGTAATTAAGAGAAGAGGGTACACAATGATACCATTCCATGGTAATTTATTGATCAAATATGCTAAACATAATACATAAACATATGCATGTTTTTATCATATAATATGAGTGTATGTAAGTATTTATGTACCTCGTTCATAAAGAAGTCGTCCTGTATTTGCATCAAATAATCTGAACCCGTCCCTAGTGCCAATTGCAAAGCAACTGAGACAATTATAACCTTTTTAACTTCTTTTCTATTGAGAAAGAAGTTACAACATAAAGAAATCGTGAAAAAATTGTCCGGTATGTCCCCCAAATCGGAACAAACTATATCTTGCATGCAAATATTACCTGGTATCTTGATTAAAGGAACCACAGAGAATTTGGTTGGAAGAGGAATAATTTGCCATCGAGACGCCCAACTTTAACTATTTTATTCGCTACATGCTCATTATTTACCTAAAACATTAAATTGATAGCGCCAATATATACATGCTCATTATTTACTTGTCCATCAAAATTCTCTACATGCTCATTATTTACCTAAAACATTAAATTGACAGCACCAATATGAATATAGTCTCCTGTCGCCACTACTATTGGGAAAATTGAATCCCTATTTTCAATTCGATTCAAATTAATAATACGAAATCATGTAAAAGAGAAAAAAATTTAATGACACAAAATAGATGTTGCCAAATCATCCACTGAAGGTGTCATACAGATCTTTAAAAAGTAGATATTAGTCCTTCAAACACAGTTAGTCGTTCAAACAAAAAATATTTTTCCCTTCTTTCCACGTAAAGTAAATAAAATAATGAAGATTATCTTCAATTTTTGTATTAGTTATGGAGAGAAAATACTTTCCACTTGTACACTTCCTCGGGAAAAGTGAATAATCAAAATACATGTACCTTCAAAACAATGTCTCCTTTTTATCGACCACCTGCGAACTATATACACATAATGAATGACACACTTGCTAATATAAATTTATAATAAATACAACATCGCGTATATTAATAAACTTTTTTACAACAATTTATTTTCTAATTATCTACCAAAAAATATTACCACTTTTAATAAACTATGATCTTAAAAATACATATACCACTTTTCCTTGTAGATCTGTCAAGCTCTACCATGTCTGCGGTACATAAACCTCTGTAAAGAAAAACTATCCATCGACAACGTCCACGGCCAACAAATATTGTTTGTAACAAAAATCTGTTATTTATAAGAGAAAGCAAAATGTTAGTAGTATCGCAAGAAAGAAACAATTGACACGTGATTACTTGAATACGATTTAAGAATTATAAAATACACATAACCTTGTTAACTTTTCTCCATCCTCGACTTGATGCTGAATGAACACGTTTCCATTCGTAAGCCTTATCATCCCAAGACTACAAAAATTGAAATGAATCGTTTAGTTATATGTCTTTTAAAAAATAAATATCAAAACTTTTATCATAAGAAGAGCAATAATGCACGGAGATAAGAAATGGTACCTCAAACATATCAAATTATAACAAAACTTTAGGATAGACAATATTTGTTGTGGACTTGTCAGTTAATTCACGAAGAAATATGCATAAGCGGGAAGAATTTATGCATCTTAACAGAGCTACATATAGTTGACCGTGACTAAATACTGGCGTACTTAAATCTACCCCAAAAAATTTGACAGACTGGCCCTGTGATTTATTCATTGTCATTGCATACGCTAACCTCACTGAGAATTCTCTTCTTGTCATTTTAATACTTAACTCAGACGAAGAAGGAGTCAAAAAGATTCTTGGAATGAATACCAAGTCGCCATGCTTATCACCAGTTAAAATCTTTGCTTCAAGTACTAAAGCACCACACTTGACTATGATAAGTCTAGTACCATTACAAAGGCCATCTTTTGGTGCAATGTTCCTTAGAAGCATTATTGGACAACCACTTTTAAATCTAATTTGAACGGTGGTAGTCCATGGAGATTGAGTTTGTTCAAATACTCATTCGGGTATCGATACATAATAGTCCGATCCACATCATCATCTTCAACCATTTTGTCAATAGAAAAGTATGTATGTATTTCTCCCGGAAAAATCGCTAACGCAACTAGGTTGATATCATTGACACCATCATTTCTAGAAGATAGAATTGTGCGCTCTTTTAAGAATTCGGGAGTGACCTTACTTAGCACTTCTAGCTCTGGGTAGATGGTCGAGATCAGATTATATACATTTTGAGTTGTTTTTATTGAATCTGGAAGTTGTATAGATTTTTGAGGGTTAGACCCAATCTACACATTAACAAAGGATTAGTAAATTATCAGATATTCTTGACGAAATATAGATATCAATATGAATAAAGATACAAATAGTCTTACCTCATTAAGAAAAGCCGAGAAATCAAACAATACATATTGGTTATCGTGTAAGCGCATGTTAACTTGTAAAGTCAAGACATGTATATCTTTCCAAAGCAAAGAACGTCGTAGTGATGCTGCCACTATATGCTCGCGAAGACCTCTAGGTATAACAGGAAGAATCTGCCTAAAATCTCCCGCAAGAACAATAGTAATACCTCCAAATGGTTGTAAGTTATCACGAATGTCTTGTAAGGTCCAATTAACTACTTCAACACAATGACGATGCTGCATTGGAACCTCATCCCATATAATTAGTCTAGCCTTCCAAAATAATTTTGAGTGTGATGATTGCTTTGTGAATCCACAAACTGAATTTTCTAATACGTTAAGTGGAATGCAGAATGTTGAATGTGCAGTACGTCCCCCATGTAACAACCCAGAAGCAATTCCAGAGGATGCTGCTGTAATTACTATATCGCATAAGGACCTCAATTTTTTTGGCAATTGTATTGTATAGAAAAGTCTTTCCAGTTCCTACGCCCCCACTCAGAAAGAAGGTTGTTCCTCTATTTTCATAAACAGATGAAAGGATTGCATTATAAGCCATACGCTGACCTTCATTCAGTAGATTAATGTTTTGCTGGACATTTATTTGATCAACTTCCATATGTAACTGCCTATGTTCCCATATAAGTCGATTGCCAATAATAATTCTCCAATTAGCAGATGGTAGTAGCATTGGTGGGAAATCTGATAAGCTCTTCCCCGACTCTTGAAGTAATTGATTAATAAGGTATAAACCATAATCACAAATTTGAGCATCAGTCGGAACATCAATGCCATAACATGCACTTATTTTGCAT
The DNA here is from genome assembly GCA_020205555.1 of Panax stipuleanatus. NCBI lineage: Eukaryota > Viridiplantae > Streptophyta > Magnoliopsida > Apiales > Araliaceae > Panax > Panax stipuleanatus. Next base: position 97,327,217 of record CM035115.1, read on the forward strand.
GATAAATCATCACAAATATGCATAGAAAATTGGTTCCACAACGCTTTTGGATTTAAAGGAGAGCATTGCGTCAAGGTAATAAAAAATAATCTTCTTAATTGAGACCCTGTTCTCATTATTGATGCTTCTCTAAGACATTGAATCCACTCTTCATTGTCTTCCAAAAGGCCTTTTGTAATACATGCTGCCTTATATGTGGGGTGTACAACATTATCAACTGTTCTTAAACATTAAAAAGATTGAGGTCCCTCTACAACCGTCAATAGAAGACGAAGATAAAACCTTTCACCTACATTTGGACTGGCAAAATACATTCTTCTGATTGCAAATTCCCTTTGTCTCTCTATCCAGAGCTGTTCTTTCTTTTGCCAAACAAAATGCTTTGGAAATTATTGGTATGGGAGAGTTCGAGCTAAATCATTAGTAGAGCAGCATGCAAAAAATCCTGTTAGAGTTGTCTGCTGATTCTCTGCTCTGTTTAATATTGCAGCTATTGGTTCAAAAGGGTTATAGTAGACGTGATGTTTTCCCTCTAGGTGAACTACCAGACGTATAACCATAGGGAACTCTTGATGCATAGGATTTCCAAATATCCGCCATGCCGCCTCTGTAGGTCCAAGTACCTTGAGTCAATATACTGCTTAATCTCATCTACGCCCCCCAATACCAAAGTTGTGCGATCGTAACCCTTGTAGATGTATTTATTGATATACTTTACGCACCTTACTCCTGCACAAACTTCCACATTTATATGGCAACTAAACAATCTAGAGAGGTAGGGATTATATGGTACAACATCTCTATTATCAACTTCATGTCCATACCTTAGAGAATGTTTTCGACCGTCATTGCACCTTTGATATATCGGATACCCATCTTCGCCCATTGTAGTTTCTTCTGCCCAATATTTAGGATATCTCTTAGTGCATTTACCATCTTTCATACGTGGTGATTTAAGATTTCGAACACCACATAGTCCGTGTACCATGCAAGTTTTAACTATTTTATATAGAAGTGGATTAGAAATTGGATCGAGGAATTCGGCACAACCAGCTCAATTTACTTGTTCACGTGTTCGTATTTTATTAGGCCCTTAAAGAAATATTAGCAAGTGCATGTGCGGCAACCCACACTTTTGGAATTTAACAGTGAAAACATGTGCCACCTTTGCACCAAATATTTTCTTCTTATCAATCTCCATCATCAAAGCATGTCGCTTCAACTCAAATACACGGGTCACCAAGTCTGGGCGGTCAATTGACGTTTGATGTGGTAACAGTGCATCTTTTATCTCCGGCCAATTAGGATTTGCCGTCATAGTTAAGAAAATATCAGGGTGTTGGTTATACCGAGTTATGGCCATAGAATCTTGGAAGATTTCAAACATTTGCCTTGGACTCCCAGAAAAAGAAGAAGGCAAAACTACTCGTTTACCAACTTGATTAGCCTCTAACCCATCAGGAACTACGTCGACCAGATCTTGGTATAGATCAAATCGCAATTTTTGTTGGTTGAGCCTATAATATGTAAACCAATTCTGCTCTGTTGTCGCCCATGCATCTATAATAAACTCTTGAAATAATCTACAGCCCCTCAAGATAGTTGAATACTCAGTAGGTCTTTCAAATAAACGATACCCATAATATTGTAATTGCGTAAGTCTTTGTGATGAAGCTTTGCCTTGCTTGATATCCCACTGCTTAAAATTTGGTTCCCATCCAAGCTCACCATACGAAAACAACAATACGTAATGTAGTGGTAAATAAGCTGGATGGCAATCATTTATTTGCATCAATTGGTCACTCCCTCTTAAACGTACAATAATATCCCTCATCGTAGAGAATTCATCACCATCTCCAGGTAATATGACAGCAACTTCATCTGACGTGGGTAAATTATGAGTTCGACGGTCTTTTGATGCACTATAATGAAGGTAAGCTGGGATGTCGTGATTGTTTAGATGTTCACTGCTTAAAATTGCAGCTGCATGTCTAAAATTCTCCGAAAATGAGTTGTATCTCAAAAGACTATCCTGGATTGTTCTCAGGACATCCTCTCGCAGCTTCGGGTTTCTTCGAGAATGATATTCTAAAGCAACATCGGTATCGTGAATATACAACTGTGCATAGACTGGATCTTGACCGACTGGAGGTTGTAGTAACACTGTCCGATGTCGCAATTCCCCATGGATTGTAAATGCGTTGGGACCCCTACCAGGAACCACTCTATCATCCATATGTACACCTAAGCTCGTAAAAGCATTAGCCGCATTGTACAGTCGGGTATAACTTCGAAAGGAGTTTGACTGATCATCATCGTCGTCATATAATGATTGAATTTCTGGAGGAGGCATTAATAGTTGTGGAAGTCGAATCTTTCCTTTTAAACAACATGTTCCGAAGAAAGGGCGGTCAACAGATGAATTTGATAACTTTTTAACTTTCCAATACAATGCTGAGCAGTGAGGACACTGTATATATTCATTTTATCGAGGTAGTGTCTCCCTACAATAGGATGCGGCCGAGGGGCTATATTTGTAGGCAATGCCTCCTCTTGTACGCAAGCTTCATCAAGGATTGACTGAATAATTGGTAATAAGCTAGAAAATAAATGAATTTGTTTCAAAATAGTTCACATATACCGTAACACTCCTTATGGTATATAATTATAAATAATTTGCATTGAACTAACCCAAAAGTTGGTGATGTAGGCAAGGAAGATGATATAATGTTACGGGAGTAATGTATATGCTGTATATTATTTGGTGGAAGAAGGATTTTTTCACCCTTTGAATTTGAGTTAGTTGAATGTAACCCTTGAGGTGGTAAAATCAAAACTGGAGGAATTGAATTAAAATCTGATGGCGCAGGTTTTAACAATGACGGATGCTGATAAAAATGATTCTTGATCGCGATACAATCCCGTTCATAAGCTGCGCATTTGGATGGCCTAGGGATCAAACCAGGGAAAAATCTTAGTTGAAATGGATATGGTTGAGATTGTATTATTTTTGATTGCTTCTCTCTTTCACGACACAAGAGCTGAGCAATATGTATTGGACGCGCATCACCATTATCCCTTTCTCGTCTTTTACGTTGAGGAATTGGAGCTTCGTAAAGGATATTTTTATTGAATCCCTAAAAATAACAATAGATATGTAAGTGTAAAGCTAAGAAGTCGTAGTGTTTTTTTAAGAAAAAAATAATGTTTTCTATTTATTCGGATTAGGGTGCATATATTCAGTTTGCTTAGTTTTGTATTTCACACGCAAGCGCTGTGCAATATGCATTGCTCGCCACTTTCTGTTTATTATCTTTTACGTTGCGGAAGTGTAGTTTCGTAAAGGATATTATTATTGTAACCCTAAAAACAATAATAGATGTATAGTTATTATTGGCATAATGTCAGTAATAAATTAGGTTCAAATATTTTGTTTATATGGCTTTGTGTAAGAAATCTTTGTAACTACTAACGTAAATGTATGGAATATTGTATACTTACCACAGGCAAATTGGGAGGTTGATTTTTTTTCTTTTCCTTTTTGATTCTCTTCACTTTTTCTTTTGCTCGAAGTTTTCTTTGATTTTCCTGATAGCATACAAATATAAGATGTTTTGTCTTGGAAAATAAAGTATGAGCTTAGGAAAAGAAAAAGTAATCTTATCTTGCCTTACGCATAATCTTCAATTCAGATTCTTCTCGAATGAAAATGCTAATATTTTTTTTTCCGGTAATGTTCTCTCCATTTAACAAAGGAAAAAAGAAGGTTAAATCTAGAAAGTATAAAAAAAGAACTATTAAAAAGCAAGTTTGCTATAAAAGAAGAAAATAATTTTATCGTGCATTGCAAATGATAATCCTCTTGTCCCAAATTAAAACACACATTAGAAATTTCAAAAAGGAATAGTAATTTTTTAATTTTCATTGAGACTAAAACCGGAACTTACATATCCAAACACAATATTAGTAGGTTGTCTAGTGGACTGGGTGACCACATGATTCATATTCACTATTGAAAAAATGTATTAGTGTGAAACGCATAAAATTCGGTGAAGAAAGAATATTAGTAAAATAGTTGTTATTGTAGAGTTGATTACCATGTAGTGGTGTTGGTTTAGGTGCGCTTTGCGCTGGCCCAATTTCAATTTGATGTCTTAGTGGACGTCCAATGGACGGTGCAAGCACAAAATTCGTAACATCTATAGAAAAAATGTATTCATGTGAAAGAGATCAAAATGTATTTGTGAAGGGTGTTCTGACTTTGTGTAGAGGAAAGTGGGCGTGTCTAGAAAGGGTATTCAGACATTGTGAAGAGGGTGTTTTAGAAAAATCAACTAATTAAGTTAATTGGTAGCCAAAATCTGGCGCACTAAAAGCATCTGATTATTAGAAAATTCAAGTAATTAAATTGATTGGTAGCCCAAATTTAACGTACCAAAAGATGCAAATAAAAAATATTAATATGAATTAACTAACAGCAAGAGAAAAAAAAGGATAATTAATTTAGCGCATAATGAATTAGCTATATTTTGTTTTTGGTACTCCAAGGGAATACTTTCAGTACTATTTGACATGTTGGGTAAAAATAGCAAATAGAACACCGAACAAAATTATTGTTGAGTAATGATATCTAAAATTACGATAATAATTTACTTAAAATAGTAAATTAATTAAAAGTCAATACGATTGCATAAATTCTCAAATTTTTGTAAGGACCACCGACTGACAGCGGAACCGACAACTACAACGAAAGATGGGTTAATCGTAGAGTTAACACCCACGTAGAGAGATTAATAACCACCAAAGGATGGATCAACAAAGCATTCATAATAATAAAGTGTATGTCATTTATGTAAAAAATTGTTAGCACTCAAGATACCTAAAACAACATGAGAAAAAAAGTACATGCGAGGGGCACGGGAAAAAGAATATATTAAAAAACTTACCTTATTATATAGATTTGAATACCTTGTAGTGGTGTTTGTTTAGGTGGGTTTGACGTCGAGCCAATTTCTAATTGATGTCTGAGTGGACGTCCAATGGACGGGGTAAGCACAACATTTATAACCTCTGCCGAAAAAATGTTTTAGTGTGAAAGAAATAAAATCTGGTAGATAAAGAATATAAGTTAAATTTGTTTTTTTAAGAATTGAATACCTTGTCGTTGTGTTCGTGTAGGTGCGCCTGACGTCAAGCCCTATTCAAAATGATGTATAGGTGGATTTTTTAATTTTTTAGTAGATGAACGTCGAGGTTGGGCATGTAACCGTGATGCGGTACGGTGATGGGTATTACCCCACTACAAAGTAAGTTTTTGACATTTAGATAGTAGCCGTGGTTGTGGTCGAGTTCGACGACGTTGTAAAGCCCACGAAAAAATGACCTTCTCGTGGTCTAATAGTTGCTGAGAAGGACACATTAGGCTAGATGTAGACAAAGAAAATCACAATTAGTAGTCACATTTACAGTAAACGTTTCAAGTATGGCAAGACCACTTATTTTGTTGACCATAAATTGCATATAAACTGAAAATAAAATTTATGCAAGATAGAAATCAGATTCAAAATGTAGTTTAGATGCAAGTCTTTAGGTTGCCAACGCAATTTTTTGTTTGGGTAACAGATCCGGGCTTCTAATTATCTTAACAACACATGTGATAAGTGTGACGCCCCAAAATCCGGGTTCACTAACCTCGGGTTTAGTGGTCACGATCCATCATATATATCACATCTAACTACCCATTCATCAATGAAAAACATCATTCATAATATTACTTAATACAACTTATAACATTATCCCAGGTTAACTAACCTTGACATAACTTACATATCCTTATATAACCAAAAGGTTTACATAATCAACTTACATAATATAACATAACCATTAAAAGTTGACAATAACTACTCCTGAGCTTTGCCTTTGCCTTTGTCCCTGTTAGAACCTTCTGCTACCTCGGCATTAGCTGAAATGTTTTATTAAAGCAAGGGTGAGCAACGAGTTTGCCCTCAATTCTCATACCATCGATTTGTGCCTTCAGATCATTTCGTTCTTCTGTCATCTCACTTAGTGCTTTTATCAATTGGTCATTTAATAATCTTTCCGCATTCCACATTTCCTCCAAGAAAAACATCTTATCTTTTAAATCATGAACTTCCACGGATGCTTGACCTTCTTCGCTTACTACTCTGCCTTTTTCTCCATCTTCGATCTTGGTTTCCGGCTCCACCTTAGTTTCTTTGGAATATACTTCTTCTTCTTCATTCAACTCCATCTTAGGGTATTCATCATGATCACTTGCCAGATTTACCTCAGGTTCGTCTCTTAAAACTTTCTCAACTGATTCACTCTGAGCTGGCACCTCGACTAATGGCATTGGTGCAACTACTAACATCTCCGTAACTATCTCATTATCTCCTGACATCCTGTCACCAGTTTTAAATAACTTCATTAGTACATCACTATCAAACACAATCCGTAAACACTAAGTGTGCACATATCTTACTATTGATGAATTTTCCTAATCCATCACTTAGAACTCTAAATGAGTTTTCTCTAACCTTTTTATGGTTATATTCCTAAGGCTTTCCCCCCACCTAAGGTTTATAACCTACAGCTTTGATACCAACTTGTGACGCCCCCAAATTCGGGTTTCCTAACGTCAGGTTTAGTGCTCACGATCCATCATATAAATCACATCTAACTACCCATTCATTAATGAAAAACATCATTCAAAATATTACTTAATACAACTTATAACATTATCCCAGGTTAACTAACCTTGACATAACTTACATACCCTTATATAACCAAAAGGTTTACATAATCAACTTACATAATATAACATAACCATTAAAATTTGACAATAACTACTCCTGAGCCTTGCCTTTGCCTTTGTCCCTGTTAGAACCTTCTGCTACCTCGGCATTAGCTGAAATGTTTTGTTAAAGCAAGGGTGAGCAACGAGTTTGCTCAGCAAGTTAAAGTATACAATAAATGATATATTATGAATAGAAGAGTCTAGCTTCTATAGAACTTCAACAATAATCAAAGGATTTCGAAGTACCTGAATAATAATTCAATCTCAATAATAAAACTTTCTCAAATTTCATACTTAATAACATATCAAGGATAAAAAGAGTAAAATTCTTTCAAAGATTCAATAATATTCAATTGAATAAGAAGAATTAATAATACTACAACAATATTCAATAAAGTAGAATATACCCAGATTTCATGCTGAATGATCACAAAAGGATCATGAACTAATCGAGGAATTATTAGTTATTAAAACTAAATTACCTCAAGAATATAAGTTAGTTATAAAAACAAATTATACTCTTCTGCAAGTTCCTGGAGCGGCCAACTCCTTTGTACCCTATATTATGCATAATACTCAATAATAGCGCATAGGTCGATTTACGACATTATAGTTTGTTCATCTCACTCTTACATCACGAGTCCGTACCACAACAATATGGTTTGGATTACTTTTAAAGAAATACTATGATTTCAACATATAATATCAATATTGATCTAGCCGAAATCAATGGCATAGATCTTCCAATAATAAATCAGTTCATAAGATATAAAACGTTTCATGCTTTAACAAATATTAGTCTCGCCAAAACAATTAGCTGAGACATGATTTATACATAGTTCAAATACTAGAACAAGAATCAATTGCACTATGTGCTAACAACAATAATCATTATAGATGTGAATAACTAACAATAATTATTCACTACCATGCTTAAAAAATAATAACTCAAGTTGAGTTAGGAAACTTGTCTGATTTGTTGACTACTGCTACGCAATTAAGTTAACTTCTTTTGTAAGACCTATCATTAATAAGATCGATCTCTTAATTAGCATCATATATCTTACTCATAGCAATTTATCTAACATGAAATCACATAATCAATCATTAAAGAGTACAACTACACTACATTAGACTTAACACTTACTTGTTCATTTATAAGTTCTTAATATAATTTGATAAACTATTTATGACTTTAGAAGACTTAATATATCATTTCAGTTTTCATTTCAGCAAGCTAAAACAAAACTGACTTCTCTTCCTGACCTTTTTACTTTCCAATTTCAGTAACCTGAAATGTTCATTCCAGGAAGATGAAATCAGCTTATTATTTTTCTATCTTTTGGTCAATCATATACACCTATATTTCATACACAAAAAGTATTTTTCTGGAATTTTTCAACTCCCTTAAGTATTTTTCAAAAATTAATTTCTAGTTAATTTCTTAAGAAATTAGCTACGTCATGCCTAACTCCAGAAATTCCCAACTCTTGGCGGGATCTTACACGTGTTAACGTAAGCTTCTAGTTTAAATTTCATGATCATCGGAGTTATACAACTCCGATTATAGCGATTTTCGTCAAAAAAACGCAAATATTAAAATAGTCATAACTTGCTCATTTTAAGTCGGAATGAGCTCATTTTTGGACACAAGCTAATTTATCTCATATATTTAATGTCCCAAAATTTTGGAATTTATTTCATAAATTAAGTTTCCAAAATTGCCCTTACAATTTTCGGACAACCTACTTTTTTGCCTTTTTTAGATTTTGCTTCCTTTACTAAAATCAGTCCATACGAAAATCTACAACATTTTTTTCCAGTGATTCCACTTGGATCTTTTATAAAACTTATATATCTAACTCCAAAAATTGACCACACTCAAAAATTCAAAGTAGAATGAGAGATATGGTCGTTTCCATTTCATACTTTGTTTTCCCAAAATCCGTTTTTCAACTTTTTATGTTTTGTAAGAAAACTTTCATGATCTCCCATAAAACCAACATAACTCATCATATTAACTACAAATAACTCATATACTCATGGATCTAACATGATCCATGATCTAATTCACCAAATAATCAACAAACACAAGAGTAAACACAACCAAAGCTAAGAAAAATTTAATTTTCTATCTTTTGAAAAACCTAACTCAAATTTCTTAGTTTAAATTCAACTTTTGCTCCATGAAAGAGTTGGATCTAAACATGAAACACCTTTAAACATATGGACCTAAGGTTTTTAACCTCAAGTTCAAAAACTTCATACTACCAAAATCAAATCAAAACAAAAAGGAATTTAGACTACATAAGTAGGAATTTTGTTTATACCTTTGCTTTCTTTTCTCTCCTTCTTCCTAATACTTGATTAAAGAACTAATAAACTATAAAAAACTCTCCCTCTCTTTCTTCTATAGTGGCTGAAATCCTTAGGCTCTCTCTCTCTCTCTCTCTCTCTCTCTCTCTGTCTTGCTTTCTTTGCTTGCTAAGTTAAGGAAGAAATAAGATGAAAGAGAAAATGAAATGAATATACTTTGGTGGGTTAGTAAAAGTGAAGATATACAATGTATATCTCTTATACTTAAGTCCCAATCTCTTATTCTCCCTCTCTCTCACATCATGATGGAGTTTACTTGCAAGCATAGCTAAAGATTGCTTGTTAGTTTGGTGAAATGATAAGAATAACACAAATGCTTGACACCTAGCAAGAGTGGTTCACCTACTAAAGCAATGTAATGATTACATGCACTCCCTTTTCCCTTCCTCTTTCTAATTTTCGGCCATGAGGGCCTTTTGGGCCCAAATTTGGATTTCTTTTAAGCTCCATTTAGCTTACTAAAGATCCAATAAGCCCTCTTTCCCATTGGGCTAAGAGTTGGGCCACTCACTAAATTCTTTGGGTTAGCAATTCTAATTCTTTGGGCGTGTAATTCAACATAGTTTATACTTTTTAATTTTTATCCTCTCCTCATCATTTAGTTAGGTTTTTCATTACACACCTTAGCAAGTTAATTCCTTACTCAAATATCTTTAATTTCATAACCCAATTAGACTTGCTTTACTTATGTTATAAAATTAATTAATTGAGATGTATAAAATAAATCTCTTAAGATTAGTATATACATTTTTAAATATTATCATTCTCTTATATTATAACCCATTAGGTTTTTAATTACCATACCTAATATATATATTAGGTTACCTAACTTTATTCTTAATTCTCTTTATATACAAAATAATTGTATACACATTATATAATACATATTCATTCAATCACGTACATCATTCATATCGGTCATAACATATTCCCCTAGTTTATTAATTTAATAGCCCTAATTGGCTTAATAAGTTATAAATACTCACATATTCATATCAATAATTAATTACTTAAAGATTATAAATCCTTTTAATTAATAATCAAGGCTAACATTCAAGCTACGTTAATTTCTAACAGAACTTATATTACTCTTCCTTGAAAATGATTAAGTATACTTCTTAGTTAATAAATTAACTTTCTAGCTTAATTCACATATACACTTATATGATTCAAGTACTTTTAAAAAAAAATTATTCGTAAAAATTACACATATAATTCATGTGAAATTCTCGGTCCTTACAATACGCAGGTCAAGCAGATCTGAGCTGCTCAACATGCAGGCAAACAACTATTTATATAAAGTGGTAATCCAAACATTAAATATAAGGTAAAGTGAAGTGAATAATAAGTAATCTAAGAATGTAATGGTACCACCGATCTAAATTCAGATCTAGCAAAGAAAGTAACCTGTTTGTACCCAAAAGTGCACTCAACCCAAAGATTTAAAGCAGAAAATGGGAATTGGGTCAGGAAGGAGTGCTCTCTCACTCTCTCTCGCAGACACACTTTTTATATATCCCTTTCTCAACTTCCCTACAACAGATCTGACCCTAAAAAAAAATTAAATAAATCTTTAAACTCCAGTAACAGAACCCATCAGACAGAAGAAAATAGGAAGACACTAATTACACAAATTACAAAGCGGTGGTCTCTGTGAGAGTGATTAGTGCGATAAAAAGAAGAAAATCAGAAGTATTTAACAATGGTCCAGCAGCTTTTGGGTGTGCTAAGGATTAGAGAATACAAATAGGAGAAGATAAAAGAACAAATGCAAGAGGATGTAGTCGGTAGCAGCAGATCTGAAGATAATATCCGTGGAGCTGGAGTCTATTGCTGCGAAAATCTGATCTGTTCAACCCTATTGTTATCAAGAAGCTTTTTTATTTTATGTTTGTTCTTATGCTTGTACTTTGTAATTTCAGTGCCTGTGTTTGCATTCCTTTCCCAAATATATATACCCCTTGAAATTTATAATATAGTATAATCTAGTCGTACTACCCGTACCTCCGGCACTACGTACGAAGGGGAAGGAGGAGGAGAGATAGCCGGTGTTAGAGAATGGAGGAGGTAGAGGGCGAGCTCGAAAGGAGGATCTAAGAGTGAGAGAAAGAATAATTTTTTTTCCTCTGAAGTTAAAGAGAATATAATGAACAGTGAGATTTATCCCAAACTTTAGACGGTGCTGGTGGTTTATTAGGGTGAGCGGAAAATTTAAAATTAGTTGTGTTTATATGGCTAGAGAATGTATGCGTATTTCTAGTGATACTATTTAAAAAGAAAATAAACAAACAAACCATGAATCCAAGAATATTTTTTAATAACATCTATGGTAAAATGCAGAGATGATGTATTCTTCCCTTTAAATTTAAAAGAGAGAGATGATGTTGAGAGAAAGAGATGTATAATAAAGAGAATGTGTTGCTGAACACAATTTTTTTTGGTGACCTTGGTTATTAATTTATTTAGGTAAACAAAGGGGCTTAAGATAATTTTTTTGCGAAGAAGAAATAGGTAAAGAAAGCAAGAACATAAATGGATTGAAAAAGAACAAAGGTGATGTTGATATCTTAGAGGAAGTGAGTCAGAAGGAGTTGAATAGCAGTATTCGATACAATCATAAAAGAAAAAAAAACAGAGAATAGCAAAGGCGATGCTGATCTCGTAAGAAAATAAATCTGAAATAGTTATTGTTCAATTATTGTCTTACTAAATTAAATTAAATATGAGAAGCAAAAACCAACCAGAATTGCATTTGAAAATGAAAATTGCAATTTCATATAATTTCTGCAAAACCAAATATAAATTTTAAGACTTGATAAAAATTGCAATTGCAATTCTTATTTTTTCTCAGCAACCAAACAGTACAATCCGAATTGTATATGGTTATGAAGCTTACACTGTCTCTATTTAATAAAAAAATACAACAGGTTTAATTCTTCAAAGTTTATATAACTGTGCAAGAAAATCATATTAGGGCACAAACCTCACAAAATTTAATACCTAACTAAAGTATTAACCAAAATTCCTAAATTTAGACAGACCCAAATCACTAACCTGATGGTTAGAAAACATATAGCTGATTCTAAAAGTTAAAAAGGAATGATCACAAATGTTTAATACATATATTGGAGTTTTTAATTCTTCAAAGTTTATATAACTGTGCCAGAAAAATCATTTATTATCTTACTAAATTAAATTAAATATGAGAAGCAAAAACCAACCAAAATTGCATTTGAAAATGAAAATTGCAATTTCACAGAATTTCAGGAAAACCAAATCTAAATCTTAAGACTTGATAAAAATTGCAATCGAAATTCTTATTTTTTTCTCAGCAACCAAACACTACAATCCGAATTGTATATGGTTATAAAGCTTACGCTGTCTCGATTTAATAAAAAAAGACAGCAAGTTTAATTCTTTAAAATTTATATAACTGTGAAAGAAAATCATATTAGGGCACAAACCTCACAAAATTCAATACCTAACTAAAGTATTAACCAAAATTCCTAAATTTAGACATACCCAAATCACTAACTTGATGGTTAGAAAACATATATTTGATTCTAAAAGTTAAAAATGAATGATCATAAATGTTTAATACATATATTGGAGTTTTTAATTCCTCAAAGTTTATATAACTGTGCCAAAAAAATCATTTGTGTTTTGATGGAAGGAAAAATGTTGCAGACAAAGAAACCCCAGTTGGTGTCAATTCTAAAAATCATACCTATGTTCCAAAACCCCTAAAATTCAGAGTCAAGTTGTGGAAGACTAACAGGAAACTTGCCCTTGCAATGGGAGAAGAACTACACAATATCGGTTAGTGCTACAGTTCTTTTTATTTAAATTTAGTTGTTTTTCTTTTCCTTTGTTCAACACATATCTTTTACTAAAATAAAAGATGGAAAATATTGGATCCAAGGCTGCGCTGTAGAGAACAATAGACTCGTTGTAAAGACAAAATAAATACTAAAAAGAAATAAAACGCGAAATCATATACATGTATGGTTGTATGTCTGAATTGAAATCACCGCTGAAGAAGGAAGAAAACTGAGGAAAAAGCAGTAGGTATGTGAAGAATAAACCACATGTATCATGATTCTCTTTCTGGTGGTGCTTATTTATATTTGTGGAGGATTGACAATTGCACTAAATCTATCGATTGATTGTTGAATTTGGATTATAATACTGGTTTTATTTTAAAGCTGGACATGATAAGTCGGAGCTGAAGTTTAGACCTAGAAATACTGGTTTTGTCAATACCACCTTTTTCAATCTCCTAACCATAACAATAATCCTTTCATCCAATACCATCCTCATTTCACTCTTACCATCTGATTTCATGTGCTGTAATGCCAACTTTTCAGTAAACTAACCCCATATACAGAGATGTATGTCATGATTTAGTATATCATATTTACTAGAGTTTCACTACATCCTACAACTGGATTTCCCTTAAGAAGGTAATGCAGTACTACTTCCATCAATCCATCCTGATTTCATTAATACTCCCTCTTTCCATATTGAGAGACCCATTTTCCCCTTTGAAAGGCTCTAAAAAGAGAGTAAGGTTTTCAAGTATACACCAAAAGTGACATAAAGTCCCCAAATTTTTCTGAAGGAAAAAATTGGTCAAACCTAACTTTCGTTTAATATTAGCAATATAATTTAAAATTGAGGAATGAGGTCGTCAGAAAAATTGACAACTTATCTGAAAAGATTTAAATAATTTAGTTCAAAAGAGGACTAAAACCCTTATCAATCAACTGTTTGGTATCCCAGAAAACGTTCCTAATAGAAAAATTACATCAATGTAATTTCAATAGTACTAAAACCAGATCCAAACATTTTGGCACGGTTTAGATCCAAAACTGAAATACAAACCTTGAAGATCTAACTTTTGGTATAAATTAGGACTAAATTCCTTATTAATCCATTGTTTACGTGTACATTAATTGTTTGAACAGAAAAATGACAGCTAAAACTAAAGTTTTTTTTCCCAAGGAATGACTTTTGAGTTTATAAGATCTCATTAGAGAATTATACAATCCAATTCCCCAAATTGTTCATTCAAAATGCACATCATAAGAAGTTAGCTATAACCAATATCAAAGTAACACATTACTTCGTCTTAGGCTGCCGAAATAATTTTTAATCATATTGAATGAAAAAAAAACAATGATTCTAACGAATTGAAACACCTACACACATTGACATTCAAAAAAAAATAAAGCAAAACAATATAAATTCATATACACATATATACACACACAAGATCTATGCTTTAGTTCATGTAATTCAATTCAAGAATCTGAATCTAAGGTAATACAAACATATAGTATAGAAAATTGAAATGGTTGAGGAAGATTTGAAATACCTAAAGTAGAAAAGAAGCTTTACTGGATCAAATGCAGAACCTGAATCAGAAATCTTCGCCGATTCTCGAATAAAATGGAGAAGGAGTGAGAGAGATTTTGTAGTTCAGATCTGCGATTATGGGAGTATTTTTAGTACTATAATGTAAACAGAGAGATATTTCGAGCAAAATAAGACTATTGTTTTGAGTCTGAATACTTACCACTGAACCAACATAATGCACACAAAATCATAGTCAAAGATGCTAATCAGTACCAAACTTTATTGTACATCCTACTTAGGGGACTTTGTCAGCATTAAACTATGCATTATTCTAATCAACTTATCCCGCTTAAAAAATCAGCTACATATAAAATTCAACAGTTTAGTACTTCCTGTGTGTAAAAAAAAGAGTCTGTTCCTCTTTTTGAGTGTCCTTAAAATAATAGTTTCCTTTCTTTAAAATAGACTTAAAACTTCCAAATTTACCGTTATAAGAAGTCAGAAAGCCTATTTTTCGTAGTTACCAACCTTGATAATTGAATCGAGTTACAACTTTTCATAAATTAATGGTGTTTCAATAGGACTCTCACTTTGGGGCCTTGGTATCTATGATAAGCTCAATTGCATAATGTGAATCAATATAAACAATAGACACAACAATCTTTTTTCACCGACTACCAAACAATATCTTAGAAAATAATAATTGCACAAAAACAACAACAAAATCACAAAAAAACAATTAATTTATCGGGAATCTTTGTTATCTTATTCTGAACAATGTAAAATACTACAAATACTACCTCTGCTCCAAAATGAAGGCCGGGAGTGCAAAGGTGATAGTTGATGCGCTTCTGCAGCGGTTCCTTCCACTCGCTAGGCGTTTAGTATAATTTACCACACAATAATTGAAAATCATCAAATAGCATTGTCTTTCGACCAATAATACCCACAAAAAAAGACAATAAAAAGGATTTATTTTCATTGTAATACATCAATAACAAACTAACAATCCTATCTCAGTTTTATGTTTGGCTTAAGCCATTTGAAGGTTTCTTTTCGTCAAAACTTTTGATAATTTTTAATCCCAGTGAGAAAAAACACCATTAATCAGTGCCAAATAAAATATCTTGCATTTGAGTCTATACAAACCACTCCACTCCTTCAAACTCGACTATTTTCCCTCAAATCCTCAGATTCAAACAGTGAATTGAAAACAACAAAGAAAATCATAAAACACAAACACATACAACGTACATAAATTATAATTTCAATCAATTACTTTCCCTTAATTTCATACACTTTTACAGGTTCAGAATAAGTTTTACCCATTGCCAAACAAATCAAAAGCATTAGGGTATCTAAAATATTGAAAAGAAAAGACAGTTCAATAACATATTATAGGGTTTTGATAACAGATACACAGATACCAACGAAGAAATATACCTGCTATGGAAACCATCTGCAAAAGGCACGGAAGATAGTGGATTATTAACACAAAGAAGAAGTGTTGAGATAATGAATTTATGATTTTAGTATAAGGTTCAGTGACGGAGTTGGAAAATTTTCACGACGGTGACGAAATCAAAAATAGAGATAAGTTCAGCTGACCCTAAGAAAAGAAAATGCAGATAAATATAAAGAAAATTTGTGTGGATGATAGAGGAGATTCATTGATTAACAACTTAAAAATGGCAGTGCATACTGCAGAGCAAGAAAATGGTGGTACTTTTTGTTAGAATTTGTTGAACAGAATTGTGACTGGGGATCACCCATTCGCAGCACCAATTTACCACACAATAATTGAAAATCAATCAGTGCTAACCATAAAAGTTATCTTTAATAACAATTCGTGTTTCTCTAAACCCTAAACAATATCTCAAAGAAGTAGAAGATGAACTACCTTTAGAAGTGGCGGCGATTTTCGTCGAAATCCGTCACAAGTGGCGCCGGTCAGCGAATGCAGTGAGCTTTCCCCTCACGAAGCTCCAAACCCAATTAATTTCTCCTCCAAACTTATTTTCCTATAAATTAAAATGAGTTCGACCGAAGGAAGAAGAAGAAGGCAACTAAAACCCCTAAAAATTATTCTGGAACGAAAAGAGAGAAGTAGAGGATTAGTGAGTTATATTACTCAGCTTTCTCGTACATTATATATTTGAAGGGTTAGATTTATCCCAAACTTTAACGGTCTGGATGAGTTAATAGGTTGAGCGGGATTTTTTTTTTCTTTTCAAAATCATTTACATTTTGTAAAGATAGATTAAAGCGAAAAGGCCACGAATTAGCAATCTAGGCCAAACGAAGTCAGAAAAATTATATATATATAGTTATATATACAAAATCAGTAACTACCACGGATTTGCAATTCGAGCTTGACAGAATTGAAAATTAGTATATATATAGTCAGTTATATATATAATAAAGCTAAAAAGGCATCGAATCAGCGATCCAGGCCATATAAGTTAATACGTATATATTTATATATATAAAAGCGATTAAAAGCCACGGATTGACGATCCAGGCTATGCAAACGAAGAAAAAACGTATATATATATGTTAAAATGTACTAAAAGTTAGCTAAAACGACCACAGAACTGAGTTCCGGGAAAAACCAAAAGATGAAGATTTACGTGCACGTGCAAATATACGTAATGAAGTAGGAAATGAGATCTAATTGTAAAATAACTTATAATGGACTGCTACACAGGCTTTTTGCCACTTGGTAGGCTTCAAACGGACGTTTTCACATGTTAATTTTTTGTTTGTTGTAGAATATACGTATACAAACGTATTGGAGTAATAAAATCTTAGGTTGGAGTACTAGAAGTAGGGCTAAGGGACGAAATGGGCAGAGTTTCAAAATATTTTGGGTCTTATATTTAAAGACCCGATGGTTGCAGGTGTACCTGCGACTGCCACACCTCGAAGTACGTGCATTCTGAGCAACGCAATGTCAAGTTCGAACCTTCATAACTTTTGATCATAGCATCCCGTTTGAGGCGTGCTATACCTTTCTAGAAAACCCTCTTTGAGAGTGACACAATGACATGGGACTTAACCTTTTTTGAATCCAGGAAGATGGGTTTATAATCGGATCTTCATTTTTTTACAGTTTGTTCGTTGAGCTGTATTGTACTATTTTTTACTTGGGATTAATGTTATGTCTCTTTCTGACCTTCATTGGATCAATTCGACATGATTTTTCCTGAATTAACTTCAAGTTGGTAAAATGACCATTTTACCCGTCCAAGGGTTGTCTCCTGTACTGGCACGATTTTTTACTTTCTCGGCGTTGTCTTTGAGGTTTGCTCTCAGCCGACTCTGTTTGTCCTCAGGGTTGTCTCTGAGGTTGACTTGGCTTCCCAGGGTTGTCTTTGAAAATGATTTGATGATTTGGGGTTGTCTCCGAAGTTGATTTGGATCTCCGGTGTTGTTCCCAAGGTTACTGTACCTCCCGGGATTGTCGCCGGGGTTGACTTGACATCCTGGTATTGTGACCTGGGTTGAGCTTGACATCCTGATGTTGTCATCGGGGCTGATGTACCTCCTAGGGTTATCACCGGGGGTTGACTTGACATCCCGATATTATGACAGGGGTTAAGCTTGATATCTCAGTGTTGTCGCAGTGAATACTGTACCTCCCGGGTTGTCGCCGAGGGTTGACTTGACATCCCGATATTGTGACTGGGGTTGAGCTTGACATCCCAGTGTTGTCGCCGGGGCTAATGTACCTCTTGGGGTTGTCACCCGGGGTTGACTTGGTATCCCGGTATTATAACCGGGGTTAAGATTGATCTCCCAGTGTTGTCGCCAGGACTGCTGTACCTCCCAGGGTTGTCGTCGGGGGTTGACTTGACATCCTGGTATTGTGAACGGGGTTGAGATTGATCTCTCGATATTATTATCGGGAGGAGAAAGACGGTTTTACCCTTTTGCAAGATTAGTAACAGGAATGCAAATTTTGAGTGTCTACATATGCCCCTCATTATCATGTTTATGCAATGTAATGGAATGAACAAGATAAAGATTGCTAGACACTTAAAATATAACCTATGCAAATGTAATGCACTACATGGTTTGATATGTTTAGATACCTTCAGGTGTTGGAGCTATCACTGGTTGTTTACGCTATTCTCTGCTAGGGATAACGTCATCCATGATAGCCCTTGGTGAATTCTCTTGACGTTTACTCAAACGGTAGCTTGTAAAGTCTTGATCATCACTGAATCTTTCTCGGTGCTACGCTGGTTTGAAGATAATGGTTTATCCTGTCAGTTGATAATCATCGGTGGGCAAGATTTTCTTTTGGCTGATGCCATTGGACATTTCTGAACTCGACGTTGGGGTTGTCACCAACATCTTGTGTTTCCAAATCATCTTTCTGACTTTTTTTCCACTGGGGATATTCTTTTTATGATGATTAAACTCACTAGAGATTCCTGTTGCCTATCTTGAAGATAGCTTACACCAGTCCTTATCATCGAATTTTTCCCGACGCTACGTTAGAGTTGTCACTACCGATTTGAATTACTGTTCGGTCGATGTCGACGTTCCGGTCGATGCCTACCAGAATAGTAGTTTTCCACGGTCGATTGGACTTGATTTCTACTCGAACGGTAGATTGTAGAATTTGACTGTCACCCAACTTCCTTGGTGCCTACTCGAACGGTAGTTCACACGGTTGGTTGAATCACCGATCCTTTTCGGTATTCGTACTGGGGATTTGTATAACAGATTCTATCATCTGTCCTTTGTGGGGAAAAACTTATACGCTATTTTCATCACCGACTCATTCTCGATGCTTTGCTGGAGTTATCGCCAATGGCTGACAATGTCATTCAATATGACCCTCGTTGAAGTAGCCTTCAACGACTTTATCACCGAATCGTTGCCGATGATTCGCTGGAGTTATCGCCAACGGCTAATAGTGTCAGACCCTCTGACCTTCGCTGAAGTAGCCTTCAATGGCTTCACCACCGGATCATTCCTGATGCTTCGTTGGGGTTGTTGCCAACGGCTGATAGTGTCAGACCCTCTGACATTAGCTGAAGTAGCCTTCAACGGCTTCACCACCGGATCGTTCCCCGATACTTTGCTGGGGTTGTCGACAACGGATGATAGTGTTAGACCCTCTAACCTTCGCTGAAGTAGCCTTCAACGGCTTCACCATCGAATCGTTCCCCATGCTTCATTGGGGTTATCGCCAACGGTTGATAGTGTCAGACTTGGTCGATCTCAATGTGGGGGTACTCTTTTTGACAAATCACATCCCCGAATCCATCTGGATATCTTGACACATTCAAAACCTGATGTTCATCATGCCGGACTTTCCCGACGCCATGACCTAGGCAATTTTTAGTAGTTTTTCAATAGTTTTTGTCATTGGCTCCTTAATATCACTTTAGGGTCTTAACCAATGGCTTACACAAAGTTTTGTCCTTTGTCAGGAATTCGCTGCTTATACGCAAGATTTCAGGCCAATCCGCTCAATCGCTTAGCAGTTTTTTTTCCAGATTTGACTTTTTAGCTCTGTAAACTCCGTTTCCACTCTAACTTGACCAAATCGGAGGGGGTGGACCCCACCCTAGGGAGCCGCAGGTAGAGGTGCGTCAACCACAGGTGGGGCTGCTCCTCTCTGCGATTTATAACTTGGCTCTCGTGGCTTTTCAAATTCATTTTCAAACATGAGTTCTAAAGAAAATTTAATTTTCTTCTTCAGATCTACGAAGTTCGGGTAGATTTTTTCAGATTCCGCCACCGTACAAATGTTCTGCACATTTTTGGTAACCTTTACATCCTTTCTTTTCCAATTTTGACCGTTAGAATGTAATAAACCACAAAGTATGCTTTTAAACACAATGTATGGAATAAGCGTGTCTACATGACTTGATAAAAATTTTCAAACTTAGTAAATATGCACATTTTACTGTGATGAACGTTCTGATGTAAAAAAATTTGATTTCTAAGACAGTCAATTGACGCCCTTTTTGATTAGTTTACTCATCCTTTTTGAGGCCAAATGAGCCTGGATTTTTAACTAAAAATGCACATGGTAATTTAGCTACCATGGGGAGTTTAATTTTGATTTTTTTTTTTGTAAATATGAACCATTTCTATTTTGGGTATGTGTGCTACTGATTGGCCACCTAGTCATGCCTGTGTGCATGCGAACAGTCCATTTTACAAAGGAGACTCTGACAAAAATTTTTTTATAAGCCTGAGTTCTTAATAAACATGCAATTTTGACTCTACTGGGATTTTTGTTAACAAAAGCATGTTTTAGGACTTAAAATGCATAAAGCAATAATTTAATTTAATAAGCCACAGGTTTAAGGCTTATCTCACCCTTTCTGAGGTGATTTGGAGACTTTGTCCCGGTTATGGAGCCAGATAGACCCGACAGTGCTAGCAGGGTCACTTTAGGTGTGAGACAGAGGAGAGCTTCTGAGGTTCCTCAGCCACGTCCAGCCCGACCTCCTCACCGTTTGACCGAGTCTGTGATTTATCCGATCCGTGCTGAGATGCCGGATAATGTGGACGACAAGGAGGTTCTATTTGTAGATCCTGCCCCAACTCATGCTCCATGTAGGGATCTTCCAGCCATTGTGGTGCCGCTTCAGGAGCTTTTGGGCGATTTGAGACGCCATCCATCGATGTATCTTCATGCTAATGAGGTGACTGAAGTTCCTATTGTCGACGTCGGGAAAAAATCAGCGGGTCGGGTCACAACCCGGATCTTTCTCTCTTCCCAAGTTATCTCTACCTTTACTCTTTTTATTGTGAAAAAAGGTTTTGAAGGGTTTTTTAGGAAAAGACCAACATGTACCATGTCGACGATTTGAACATGTTACAGAGTCGCCAGTTGGTAGATTTAAAATGGTTGTACCAACTCAACCGAGTTTTGTTTAAAAAGAGGCCCAATTGTTGTATACTATCGAAACTTGATCTTTGAAAACAAAGTTTTGAGTTCGGGGGCTTAGTTAAGTGTGGAGAAGGTGTTAGGCACCCCACAACTCCCGTGTAAACACGGTACCGTATGTTTTTAATATTTCACTTTTAAATCTGTAGTGTGTGTGTATGTTGGAAGAAAATTGGGCCTATGTTTGGTTGAAAGCATGTCTATGCATCGTTGAACGTATATACTTGATTTGATTTTCAAAAATCTTTGATTTGATTTACAAAAGTGTTTGATTTGATTTGCAAAAGCTTCTTTTTCTGTAAAGATTATTGAATGATGTTTTGAAAGAAGGTTTTCAAACCCTTACGCTAACATAGGAATTGAAGTATATCGATACATCAGTTTTATCTTTTCAGCCTTAAGGCTCAATTTGAATGGTGATTGTCGGGCTGCGAAGCATCCTCGACCACAAAATATATACAAGTGTCGGTCTCCTCATGGGCATGATAGCCATCGGAGGGACTTTGACACGACAAACAATATTTTTCACTATGTTGAGACCTTAAATCCGGATAATCGTTTTAAGGTCTTTTGTATGTACATTTTTTATAGAAAAACTGGCAGGGTACATTTGTAAAGTGGAGTTTGTCCATCATGGGAATCAGATTCTGATAAGTTGGATCATGAATCCCACGATTCCTAGGCTCACATAGGGAGGTCAATAAACCTGCATAGTTCAAATTTGCACAGAAATATATCCAAATATCGCCAGAACCAAGGATTCATCAGTAAATCCTGGTTCGCACATGGCCGAAGCATCTCGTTCCCACTAGATAGCGATCTAAGGGCCATGAGGTAGCTTTGATAACTGAAACTAGAAAAATGCTAGATTTATATAAATCTCAGCTATTATAGCTTCCCGGTTTTGTCTGGACCTATTTTGAACCATTTGAAAGCTATAGTTGGCGAGATTTAAATAAATATAGTTCACTCGCAAAAAAGTCAATGCCGATTCATATCAAATGAATATTTAAAGCAACAATTTAATAAAAATAAGTAAAGCAATATATATATAATTATATATACGAAAGCTGTAAAGGGCGATGGGTTTTCACACCGGTGCCTGGACTGAAATTAATATATATATATATATTTAGAAAAGCTATATAAAAGCCACAGAATGATCCAGGCTGGACAGAATTAAAATATATATAAAAAATAGTAAAAAGGGCGATGGATTTTGACGCCTGTGCCTGGACGAAAATATAAATATATATAGAAACGTAGTCAACCAGGACTGGGAAGATAACCCAGTATGGTGAATGGTGCAAAAATAATAAAAAGGCCACAGAATGATCCAGGCCAAATAGGAATGTAAATATATATATATATATATATATATATATATAGACAAAAAAGTAGTTAACCAAGACTGGAAAGATAACCTAGTGTGATGAATGTTGCTTATATATTCATATATATATATATATATATATATATATATAATAGCCGTAAAAAGGCCACAGAATGATCCAGGCCAAACTGGAATGTAAATATATATATGGACAAAAAAGTATTCAACAAAGACAGGGAAGATAACCTAGTGTGGTGAATGTTGGTTATATATGCATAAATATATATAAAAATAGTAAACTACCGCGAATTGGGCATCCGGGCTTGACATAATTAAAAAGTTAGTATCTATACAGTTAAATATATATAAAAAAAAGCCAAACTCGGATTGGGAAGATAACTTAGTTCGACGAAGTTGCTAATAACGAAGATGCAAGTATATAAAAGCTGCTGGAAGCGACGGATTGTCAATCCGAGTTGTAGAAATGCCAGAAAATTTGTTTAGGTACTAAAATATACCAAAAGTTAAGAGAAACGGCCATGGAACTGAGTTTCGGGCATATTTAGAAAATGAAACTTGATATGCAAGTGTATAAAAATGCGAAGAAATAATAATAACCTTCTGATCGTAAAAATACTCACAAGGGACTGCTGAATGGGCTTTTTGCCAAATTATAGGCTTTAAACGTCTGAATCTACAGGTTTTTTTTTGATATGTGGTAGTATGTGGGTATATCTACGTGTTAGAGTTAAAAAATTTGGGTTTGGAGGACAAGAAAATAGCTGGAAAACCAAACGGGCATAGGTTCAGAGCGTTTTTATTTTTTCAAATGAGCTGGGGTGAGCTCGTATATATAAAGCCAGGAGCCTCCACTCTACCTGCTACTGCCGCAGGTAAATCTGTGGCTCCATGTGGCAAGGCCCACGTGGCGGGTCTCTTTGCATCGAAGTACGTGCACTCTGAGCAATGCGAGGTCTGATTCAAAACTTTCTAACTTTTGATCGGAGCGTCCATTTGAGGCGTGCTGTACCTTTTCGGAAAGTCCTCACCGAGAGTGTCACAATGATATGGGATAAAACATTTTTTGGGTCCAAGAAAATAGGTTCATAACTATGTCTTCGATTCTCCAAAGTTTATCCAATAAGCTATCTTGCACTATTTGCACTCGGGATCATTGTTATGGTTGGTTCTGACCTTAGTGGCATCAATTCGGCTTTAGTATGACTGAATTGGCTTATAGTTGGTAAAATGACCATTTTGCCCCTCCCGGGGTTACATTCAATGTCGGCATGACCTTCAACTGAATTCCTGGGGTTGTTTCCAAGACTTGGATCTCATTTGAGTCTGTTTGTCCTTAGTGTTGTCTCTGAGGCTGACTTGGTCCCTCCAAGTTTACCTCTGGAGATGTTGTGATGCGTCAGGATTGTTTTTGAAGTTGGCCTGACCTCCCGGGTTGAGATCGGGGCTGACCTATACTTCTCGGATTGAGACCGGGACTAACCTGTACCTCCCTAGTTGAGACCAAGACTGACCTGTTCCTCCCGGGTTGAGACTGGGGATGACTTGTATCTCTTGGGTTGAGATCGGGGCTGATCTGTACCTTCCGGGTTGAGACCGGGGACAGATCTGTATCTCCTGAGTTGAGATCAGAGCTGACCTGTATCTCCTAGGTTGAGACCGGGGCTGACCTGTACGTCCCGGGTTGAGAATGGGGTTGACCTGTACCTCCCGGGTTGAGACCGGGGTTGACCTGTACCTCCCGGGTTGAGACCGGGTTGACCTGTACCTCCCAGGTTGAGACCGGGGTTTACCTGTACCTCTTAGGTTGAGACCGGGGCTGATCTGTACCTCCCGGGTTGAGACCGGAGCTGACCTGTACCTCCTGGGTTGAGATCGGGGCTGATCTGTACCTCCCGGGTTGAGACCGGGGCTGACCTGTACCTCCCGGGTTGAGACTGGGGCTGATCTGTACCTCTCTGGTTGAGATTGGGGCTGACTTGTACATCTCGGGTTGAGATCGGGTTTGACATGTACCTCCCAGGTTGAGACCGGTGCTGATCTGTACCTCCCGGGTTGAGACCGGGGCAAACTTGTACCTTCGGGTTGAGACCGGGGCTTATCTGTACCTCCCCGATTGAGACCGGGGCTGACTTGTACCTCCCAAGTTGAGATCGGGGCTGATCTTTACCTCTCGGGTTGAGACCGGGGCTGACCTGTACTTCCCGGGTTGAGATCGGGGCTGATTTGATTGTCCGATATTGAGACTGTGGTTGAGTTGATTGCCCGGTATTGAGACCGGGGTTGGTTTGATTACCCGGTATTGAGACTGGGGTTGATTTGATGGCCTGGTATTGAGACCGGGGTTAATTTTATTGCCCGATATTGAGTCCGAGGTTGATATGTTGGCCCGATATCGAGACTGTGGTTGATTTGATGGCCCGGTATTGAGGCCAGGGATGATTTGAAAAGACAGTCTTGCCCTCCAACAATGTTAGTAACAGGGAAACAAAATATCGAGTGTCTACAGATGCCCCTCTTTATCATAATCATGCAATGTAGTGGAATGAACTGGATAAAGATTAGTAGACATGGGAAATTCATATGCAAATGGGAGGTAATGCATGGCATGATATGCGATGAGTGTTTGATACCTTCAAGGGGGTAGGGTTATCACTGATTGATTACGGTAGTTTCTGCTGGGGATGTCATTAATAGGCTACCGTGAACTGTTTTCGTCACTTTCTGCTAAGGATAACGTTACTCATTATAGCCTAGGTGAATTCTTGGTTTGATACCAAGGGTTTTCCCTTATCTGTCGATATTCTTTGTCGGAGTATACTTCCTTTCAGCTAATGCCGTTGTATACTTCTGAAGGCCTTCCGTTGGGGATATATCTTTGTTGCAGATTCACCTCAGTGGGCGTTTCTGATGCTTATCCTGACTATAATTTACACCGGTAGTTGGCAACATGGGTTTGAATCACCAATCCTTCTTGGTGCTCCCTCTGAGGATGTGTATAACAGATTCCATCATTGAGGATGGATTATTATATTGGTTCTGTCACCGGATCCCTTCAGATGCTTTGTTATGGTTGAGCCAACGGCTGAACTATCTCGATCTGTACCCGACGCTTAGCTGGGGTTGTGCCAATGGCTAAACTGTCATTGGTCAGTACCCGACGCTTCGCTGGGGTTGTGCCAACGGCTGAACTGTCATCAGTCAGTACCCGACACTTCGCTGGGGTTGTGCCAATGGCTGAACTGCCTCGGTCTGTACCCGACGTTTCGCTGGGGTTGTGCCAACGGCTGAACTATCATCGATCTGTACCTGACGCTTCGCTGGGGTTGAGCCAGTGGCTGAACTATAATCGGTCAGTACCCGACGTTTCACTAGGGTTGTGCCAACGACTGAATTGTCATAGGTCAGTACCCGATGCTTCGCTGGGGTAGTGCCAACGGCTGAACTGTCATCGGTCAGTACCCGACGCTTCATTGGGGTTGTGCCAAATGTTGAATTGTCACCGGTCTGTACCTGACGTTTCGTTGGGGTTGAGCCATTGGCTGAACTATCACCAGTCTGTACCCGATGCTTCGTTGGGGTTGAGCCAACGGCTGAACTGTCATCGGTCTGTACCCGACGCTTCGTTGGGGTTAATCCAATGGCTGAACTGTCATCGGTCAGTACTCGACGTTTCGCTGGGGTTGTGCCAACGGCTGAACTATCATCGGTCAGTACCCGACGCTTCGTTGGGATTGTGCCAACGGCTAAACCATCATCGGTCAGTACCCGAAGCTTCGGTGGGGTTGAGCCAACGGCTGAACTATCACCAGTCTGTACTCGACGCTTCGCTGGGGTTGAGCCAACGGCTGAACTGTCATCGGTCAGTACCCGACGCTTCGCTGGGGTTGTGCCAAAGGCTGAACTGTCATCGGTCAGTACCCGACGCTTCTCTGGGGTTGAGCCAACGGCTGAACTGTCACCGGTCAGTACCCGACGCTTCGCTGGGGTTGAGCCAATGGCTGGACTGTGACCGGTCTGTACCTGACGCTTCACTGGGGTTGAGCTAATGGTTGAACTATCACCGGTCTGTACCTGACGCTTCGCTGGGGTTGAGCCAACGGCTGAACTATCACCGGTCTGTACTCGGAGCTTCAAAAGTGGCAGTTTTTGGTAGTTTTGCGTAGTTTTTTTGATAGTTTTTTTTGTATTCTTCATCATTGATCCCCATACATTGCTTCGGGATGAATACCAAAGGTTTTCAGGGAGTTCCCCTTTCTGTCAGGATTATGCTGCTTAAACGCAGGATTTCAGGACAAACCACTTAATTGCGTGCCCATTTTTTCTTAGATTTGACTTGGCAGCTCATATGAACTTCGTTTCAACTCGAACCGAACCGAGCTAGAGGGAGAGGGGCCCTCCCTAGGGAGCCACATGTAGAGGTGTGGCAACCGCAGGTGGGTCTGCTTCTACTTGTGGCTTTATTTTGGGCAGTGGGAGTTCATTTGAATCAGTTGCATTTTGAGTTTCAAACAGAATCCGATCTTCTTTTTCAGATCTTCGGAGTTTGGGCAGCTTTTTTCAAATTTCATCAATTCCCACGCGTTCAGCGCATCGCATGTAACGTTTTACATCCTTTTTTGGCAAGTTTTGACCATTAAAAGCATGTAAACCACGTAGGGTGCTTCTAAACGTAATGTATGAAAAATGTATACTTATATGACATGCTAAAAATTTTCTGACTTTATATGTATGCATATCTTACTGTAATGCACATTTTGAAGTAAGAAAATTCAGATTCTGAGACAGTCATATTTTGCTTATTTTGATCAGTTTACTCATCCTTTTTGAGGCCTAGTGAGCCTGGATTTTCAACTAAAAATGTCCGTGTGAAGTTTACTTTTGATTTTATTTTATAAATATGAACTGTTTTTGTTTTTGAGAAGGTGTGCTACTGAATGGCCACCTAGATATACATGTGTGCATGCGGACAGTCCATTTTACAAAGGAGACTTTGGTAAAAAAAATTTAAAAGCCCGAGTATTTAATAAACATGCAATTTTGACTCTATTGGGGATTTTTTTACTGACCCGTGCATGTTTCTAAGATTTAGCTTTTAAAAAACATGCAGTTTTGACTATACTGGGGATTTTTGACTGACCCATGCATGTTTTAGGACCTAGAAATCCATAAAATACTGAATTAAATTAATAAGCCACAGGGTTTAGGCTTACCACACCCTTTTTGAGGTGATTTGGAGACTTTGTCCAGGTAATGGACCGAGACAGACCCGGTAGTGCTAGTAGGGTAGTTTCAGGCATTCGACGTAGGCGAGCTTCTAATGTTCCTCAATCCCGTCCAGCTCGGCCGCCTTACAGATTAGTAGAGTAGGTGATCTATCCAGCATAGGATGAGCAGCCGATTGATATTGATGATGAGATGGATCCTTTTGCTGCTCCTGCCCCGGCTCAGGCTCCACGTGCGGAGCTTCCTGGCATTATTGTGCTGACCCAGGAGTTATTGGGAGACTTGAGTCGTCATCCATCGCAATTTCTCCATGCCAACGAGGTGACTTGAAGTTTTCTTCTTCTCTGGATTCTCTCTCTTTCTTTTGCCATTCTCGGGCACAAGTTTTTGACATGGATTGGTTTTTGATGCAGGTTCCCGGCTTTATGCAGCCTCGAGGGAACTGGTTCAACGTGCACTCCCTGTACCATACTTTGCACCAGGACTACAGGGATATTGTTGATGGCTGGGGGTTTCAGGCCTTCTTCTCAGTCCCTTCATTTGTTAGGCTATGAGGTGATGATGACCCCTATGGACTGAAGGTTCATCACCGACACTGAGGTTGAGGGTGAGCCAGTGCCTGTCGTGGCTGACATCACACCTACTGCCGTTTGGTCCCTGCTAGGAATTCCTGTGATGGCGATCAAGGGTCGGACGGTCCGATCGGGTCCCTTGAGTATAGATTCCCAGAGTGGGGCTTTACTTGAGCCTCTGCCTGATGATCAGAAGGTTAGGGATCGCATCTTGAGGCAATTATTTCTGGTGTTCATCAGGGGTTGTGTTGTGGTGGACAACTCATCGACTGTGTCCTTCACCCTGGTCAGTGCTACCCGACATATAGAGCGCCTCAGTGACTTTGATTGGGGTTCCTACACCTTTGCCTATTTTCTTTGGGGCATACGCATGCTTTCGGAGGGTTTGGCTGAGGCTTGGTTAGGGTTCTACCCGTTTTTGCTGGTGAGTACATCTTTCTTGTACCTTTTTGATTTTTGTATTTACATTTGTCAGTCTTGGTCAATGAGGACTTTTGATATTTACATGGCCAGTTCTGGGCATATGAGAGGCTTCTTTGTCTACGGCCCACCACTGATTTTGGTCTGGAGACCTATCCTCGAGGACGGCGTTGGCATCACTCCACCCTGACGGAGGTCTCTGTTGTTGAGGGTTTTACTCATTCTCGCCTGCAGTTGGAGCTTTTGGCAGCCGGAGCGATCTCTTGGATCCCATATACCTCTGAGTTTTTGACTATTAGATTTGAGGGAGGCTTCCACACTGGTTGAGAGTTTGCATTGTTGACCCGCAAAGTCCAGTTGTTGATAGAGGGAGGCTGGGAGCTCTATCTTGGAAAGCATGCCATCTAGAGTATCACAGGACAGATCCGTATTCCCTTTATTCCTCTGGCTTGGTATCATTGGACATTGGTTCAGCCACTGACAGATATCCCTATGGAGGGCATAGACGGCTTTGCCCTATCAGAGGGTCCTTACGGCCAGAAGGGATTCAGCAGCTGGTGGAGTCCTCGCACGATTAGAGCTCAGACTCGTGCTACCCAGTTTATAGCAAATATGGTGCCGTGGTCTGTGATGATGACAGACTAGATAGCTTGCCTCAGGGAGCCTACTCATTTGGACCAGATTGTAGGACTGACCCAGGAGTTGGAGAGAGCTCATTTATTCATCAGGCATCTTGGCAGAGACCCATCAGAGGCATCTTCTTTTGACCCTTCTAGCTAAGGAGCGGGCCCCTCATCAGGTCCATTTTCTAGTAGTTTTACAGGGGCTGATCCTCCTTTGTACTGCCTAGACATGCCAGATGACCTCGACTTTGTGTCCATGGAGGAGATGGAGCAGGTTAACCACATGAGCGTAGATGTTTTAGATCATTTTGGATAGCTATTGTAGCTATATCTTTTGGTCAGCCACTGTTTTGGCTATTGGGCGGCTGTGCCCCATTTTGATAGACCACTGTTATTAGTTGGGTGGTGGTGCCCCATATTTCTATAGTTTTTATTTTGTTTAGTATTATCAGACAGGGATGATGCTTGTAGTAGATAGTTTATTATAGATATGCATGATATTTCCTATCTATTGCATTATGTTTATTATTATCATTATGCATATATTATGTCATGTGTATGCATTTAGACAGATAAGTTTAGGTTTGACCCCTAGATGGTCTTGTGATACGGTGATACAGATGTCGTCATCCACCGTTTGCCGTATCGAACACTCGCCACCATCTGAGGTGGCATCATCCTTGAAATTGTGGTACGACAGCCTGCCCTTCCTAGCCAGAGGGACAGTGGATTAGATGCTGGGACATTCATTGGCCCTCGTAGACTTTCAGGTGCAATATGGATTTATGGATGGCATCTTATCCTGTTGGATACTCGATAGACAGAAATTTTGCTTTGGGTATCATGAGTTGACTCCGACCCTTGAGGAGTACCAGCGGTTTACTGGCTTAGCTTTAGAGGTGCCATGCGCTCGTACTGCGATCAGTGATATGAGGATACCATTTATACGGATGTCAGGTCTTTGCCAGAGCGTGGTTGTGGATGAGATCATCTCTGGACGTGTGATCTCCATTGAATTTTTGATCTATCGATTTGGTGAGCTTGACAGTTATGATCGACATGCCAGGGATTTTATTGTATCGGTAGAGGTATGGCATTTGTCTAGGATAAACGTTTTGCTGATGTGCATCGTATCCTACGTCTATATGTTGATAGTTGTGGTTCGGGCTCTTTGGCAAAGTAGCACCATTATTATGATGATATTGGTCGAGACGCTGAGTTCAGCTACCCACTATATTGCCCACCCGGAGGGGTTTTTCAGAGGCAGTTTGGTCTTGTTGTATGTATGGCTCATGTCCCATATTTGACCGATTTGATTTTTCAGACATCAAAGGTATTTTTTCTCCCATAATATAACTATGTCTTACTCCTTCCAGCCCGCGGAGTACTTAGATGCGGTGTCGTGGTCAACATTTTTGTCTGACATTGCGCGTCCATTCTTGATTCTGTCGTGCACAGGGCTAGTCTCCCCCTATAGATTCATCACCCATGCACCTTGGTATGGACTACTTGCCCCTAGCGGGATTCAGGGGAGTGACTACTTACCATCCTCTAGTTGTTATGGGCCAGTTCGATCAATTTTAGAGCCTGCATCAGTTTGAGGGGGCTACTGATCAGAGGATGTCAGCTTCGTCTATGTCATCTACTGATTTGATCCGAGTGTACTAGTGTTGGACTCACAGGGAGAGGGTTAATTTTTCTAGTAGCCATCCGGATCGTTCTCCAGAGTACTCAGCATGGTTGGAGGCAGATATCGTATCAGCTGCATTCATCCAGTCAGCTCCTATAGTGGATTCAGACAAGGAGGAGCCTATGGAGGATCCTGAGTCTCCTACTGAGGAAGAGCTTTTTATGGGTTTGACAGCAACACTAGTTAGTGACCCACCGATCATTCCTACAGGGACGGATCCTGCTTTGGCAGACTTACTAGCCAAGATAACTTTTGAGCGAGATCAGACTAGAGCGCTGATGTTGACTGCCTTTTCTGGCAGAGATATAGCTTTGGCGGAGAGAGATGCGGCTCGAGCCGCTCAAGATGCAGGATTGATCGAGCGAGAGGAGATCCAATCTGCCAGAGATGCAGCCTTTGTAGAGATCGATGAAACTTTGATTGCTAGGGATGCGGCTTTTATGGAGAGGGATGAGGCTGTAGGTTCTCGGGATTTCCATATTTTCGACAGTACTGCTCTCTGATCTTATACTTATAGTCTGGTTACCGAGATGAGTGCATATATCTATGATCACAGTGCCACACTGCAGATTACTATTGATGTTTTGACCCGTATAGAGGCCTAGGGTATTGCCCTGGCAGCAGATCCTCCATCTTTAGAGAGAGATATGCCATGCTGGCATTGCTGTCCCGCTTATCCTTGGGTCCATAGACTAGCTTTATTTTTC
This sequence comes from Panax stipuleanatus, assembly GCA_020205555.1. Lineage (NCBI taxonomy): Eukaryota > Viridiplantae > Streptophyta > Magnoliopsida > Apiales > Araliaceae > Panax > Panax stipuleanatus. Next base: position 97,359,276 of record CM035115.1, read on the forward strand.
CTGTATATACTAGATCAGCCATTTTTGTTATGTACAGGACACTATGTATATATCAATCAGTATTATATATCAGAGAAATATATTTTGATTTACTTCCCTGTTTGGATATTTATTGTCATTACTGAGTGATTACCACTTCATTCATGACTTGCTGTTGTTGATATATCTTGAGCTTCTCCTTGATGGACGGACAGTGAGATGTCAGAGAGTATCTCAGATAGGCCTGCTTACCAAGGAGGCTTGATAGTTTTTAGGTTTCATATGGCTTTAGTGTCTTGGACCTGGTTTTTATTTTTTTATTTTTTCTTGAAGGTCAAACCGCACCGTAAATGGCTGCCTATATACTCCCAGGTATAGGGAGATCAGGTCATTCGTAGTTCAATTTTTGTGTGAGAGAGGTTTGAAAATTATTTATCTTGTGTTTGGTTTGATGAGTTTTTTTTGTTTAATTTGACCGCACCAGAAATGGCTGCCTACGTACTCCCGGGTAGAGGGAGATCAAGTCATTCGTAGTTCCGGCTTCTAGTGAAAACTAAACATGATTTGATTCGTAGGACCTGGATGCTGGTATGCATGTGTTTCAGACAGTTCCTTTTTATGGTGTCTGAATTGATGAGTTGGGGAAATTCTCTCCCATCCATTTCTTGTAGTCTGATAGCTCCTCCCGTCAACACTTCCTTGACAATGAAAGGCCCTTCCCAATTAGGGCCGAACTTTCCTTTGGCTTCGTCTTGATTGGCCAGAACTTTCTTCAACACCAAGTCGTTTTCTTTATCGAGAAATCCTTTGTTGATACAACTACCCATGGAAAATGGCTGCAGCCCTTTTTTCATCTATCAGGGACAATTGGTGGTACCGGTCTTGCAACCACTGATCTTCGTCCATTTGAGCGTCTATCAAAACTCTTAGGGACTCCATTTCTACTTCTATGGGAAGGACTACTTCCATGCCATACACCAATGAATAGGGGGTAGTCCCAATAGAAGTGCGCATTAACGTCCTGTATGCTAACAGGGTTAGAGGTAGTAGGTCAGGCCATTTTTTGTGATTGGCGGACATTTTTTGCATAATCTTCTTGATGTTCTTGTTGGCCGCTTCAACAGTACCATTCATCTTGGGCCGATAGATGACGGAATTGAGATGCTTAATGTGGAACTTACTACATAGCTCTTTCATCATTTGATTGTTTAGGTTTTTGGCGTTGTCTAATACAATCACCTCCGGTTGTCTGTATCGACAGACGACATTGTTTCTGATGAACCCAATGATTACTTCTTTGGTGACTTTGGGAAATGAGGCAACTTCCACCCATTTGGTGAAGTAATCGATCATAGTGAAGATAAATCGATGACCATTGCTGGCTTTTGGTTCTACTGGACCGATCACATCCATTCCCCACATGGAGAAAGGCCATGGTGAACTCATGTTGTGTAGCTCATTTGGAGGAGCGTGTATGACATTTCCATGTACTTGGTATTGATAACATCTTTTGACGTGATCGTCGCAATCATCTTTGAGAGAAATCCAATAATGCCATGTTCTTAATATCTTCTTGGTCAGCAGATGACCGCTTATGTGTGGACCACAGACTCCACCGTGAACTTTATACATCAATCTTTGGGCTTGCTCTTTATCAATGCATCTTAACAAGCCTATCCTAGTATCCCTTTTATATAGTGCATTTTCGTTCAGATAGAACTTCACAGCCATTTTATGAATCTGCTTCCAACGAGTGTAGATTCGTCTCGGAGATATTCCTTGATGTCTTGATACCAAGGCTGTTTGATAGGAGGTATTTCATATGATACTTCTCCAATGTAATTCTCGTATGTTAGGGCCTTCTGACTTGTGAATTTGATGTCGGGAATCCCACACTTATCGGATATGTGGATCAAGGAAGTCAACGTCACCAATGCATCAGCTAAGTCATTCATACCCTGAGGAATATGGATGAAGGTTATGTCTTCAAACTCCAGAGATACGTTAATGACCTGCAGGTGATAGGGCAACAAATGCAATTCTTTGGTGTGATATGCCCCAGTGGTTTGTCTGATAATCAATTCAGAGACTTTGAAGACCATTAGATGTTTGATACCCATGGATTGGGCTAACTTCAACACCATGATACAGTCTTCATACTTGGCTGTGTTGTTGGTGTTGCTAAATTGCAGTTTGGTAGCCACATGATATTGTTCTCCTGCACCAGAGATAAAGACTGCCCCAGCTCCGACACCTTCTATGTTTACCGCTCCATCGAAATACATTTTCCATGGTTGGATTGTATTCTCTTGTTGGAGTTATTGAATTGTCATGATCCCATTATCCGGGAAATTAGTCTCCAGAGGCTCGAACCCTCCTGATGGTGCTTCGGCTAATTGATCTGCAATGCCTTAAACTTTAATGGACTTCTAAGTCACGTAGACAATGTCAAACTGTTGTAGAATCAACTGCCATTTGGACAGTCGACAATTTAACATTGGTTTGTTGAATACGTATTTCAGTGGATCCATGTGGGATATGAGGTAGGTCGTGTGCCCATGCAAATAGTGTTGCAACCTCATGGCAGCCCATGCTAACGCACAACATATTTTCTCGATCAAGGTGTATTTCTGTTCACCACTGCTTAATCTTTTACTGATGTAGTAGATGACTCTCTTTTTTCTACTATCATCCTTCTGTCCTAGTATGCAGCCCATTGCATTGGCATTGACGGACAGGTACATGAACAAAGGAACTCCATCCCTCAGAGGTACCAAAACAGGTGCTTCGATCAGCTATTTTTTAATGGCAAGGAAGGCTTGTTGACAATCCTCATTCCATTTGGTGGAGAAATTCTTTCTTAGTAGCTTGAATATGGGTTCACAGGTTGCTGTGATCTGGGAAATGAACCTGTTTATGAAACTGATCCTTCCCAAGAACCCGCGTATCTCCTTCTCTGTTCGAGGTAATGGCATCTCAGTGATGGCTTTGATCTTGGCAGGGTCTAGCTCGATGCCTCGATTGCTCACCAGGAATCCCAGCAACTTGCCTGATTTGATGCCAAAAGCACATTTGGCGAGATTTAGCTTGAGGTTGTACGTACGCAACCTATTGAATAGCTTCTTGAGATGGTCAATGTGATCATCCTCCCTCCGGGATTTGATGATGATGTCGTCCACATAAACCTCTATCTCTTTGTACATCATCTCATGAAATAGAGCCATCATGTCTCATTGATATGTGGCTCCGACATTAATGAGGCCGAAGGATAGTCGTCTATAGCAGAAGGTTCCCCAGGGAGTGATGAAAGCTATTTTCTCCCGGTCTTCTTTAGCAACCCGGATTTGATGGTAACCAGCAAAGCAGTCCATGAAGGAATACATGCCATACTGTGCCGTATTATCGATCAGGATGTGGATAAAAGGCACATGGAAATTGTCCTTGAGGCAGGCTTTGTTCAAGTCCCGGTAATCCACGCATACTCGTACTTTCCCTCTGAGTTTTGGCACGGGGACTATGTTTGACAGCCACTCCGAGTATGTTGATACCATGATGATACCGGCTTTGAATTGTTAAACGACCTCTTCTTTGACTTTCAGACTCCATTCAGGTTTCAAACGCCTGAGCTTCTGCTTGACTGGCTTGAATCCAGCTTTGATGGGCATTCGATGGATGACAATATCAGTAGATAGGCCAATCATGTCTTCGTGTGACCATGCAAACACATCCTGAAAATGCGTTAGGAGTTCGATTAGATCGGTTTTTTGGTCTTGGGTTAGGTCTATGCCTATTTGGATTTCTTTGATGTTTTTGGAGGTTCCTATATTGATAGTGGTGGTTTGGTCGAGGTTTGGTTTGAGTTTGTCTTCGACCCATTCTTTGATCTCCTCGGGCACCTCATAGTCATCTTCCTCCTCTTGATCAATATCCATCAAGTCGAAGTTCAGTTCTACATCAAAGTTGTAGTCACTGTGACAGGTTGGCATCTCATCAGCAGTGACAAATAAATCCAACTCTGGAGTCCTGAAAAAAAAAGCTTTCACTTTAATATATGCAACTGCTTAACTATACAAAGCATGACAAAAGTTACTGCTATAGCCGTGCAATCAAAAGTAAGCAGTAAATGAAAGCACGTTACAGGGAAGATGGACTCTCTACCCTTTTACCCTTTTTGACTGAGGCACGGGACACTGCTCCAGTTATCCAGGGTTAGATCCTCATGAATAGGGAGGATCAAGGAATTGTGCTCATCTGTTTTGTCTCGAATAATGACTGAGACATCCTTTTCAATAGGGGCAGGGTTTTTCTTTAAATTGCCCCCTTTTCCTTTCTTGATGCGAGGAATTTGAATCTGATCCTCATCGTCACTATCTGGGATCTCATCATTCATACCCTCGTAGTTTATAATAACCCTAAGTTAGAAAATGGGTCTCGTCCTTCGTACATGATCTTTTCTTTTCCCTTTTTGCTATTACTCTCAGACTTTGGGGTCTTTCTTTCACCTACTGGTATGATTGGAGGAAACAGCATGGCTGATACCACAGTAGAGATCTTCCTCATTGTCTTTATGAAATGAGCATCAATGAGGTTTGGTAGCAGTATAGTGGAAGCATGACCTTTAGGGTGTTTATGTGGATTCCGAAGGCTTGACCCGGATGAATAACCCAATCTGGCGCTCCCTGTTTGGCTCGAGATTTGGACTGGACTTCTAATACCTTGTTGGTTCTTTCCTAACCCTTCTTCAGGTTGGAAACCCAAAGATACCATTTCTTGGCCCACTATTATCACCTCGGTGGAGACCTTTGGTTTCAGGGCTGGTGCTCCGATAGGTAGATACTGAGTATCACTCACTTCCAGGGCTTGAAAACTTGCAGGTTTGATCCCTACATCAAGACTGATTACCAGCATATCTCCCTGTATGCAGACAAGGTATTCTAATTTGGCATTGGCCATGATTAGGTTGCCGTTAATAATATAGTTGAGTTATTGATGGAGGGTGGATGGCACTGCCCCTGCCATGTGGATCCATGGTTTGCCTAGCAACAAGTTGTATCCAGTGGCGATGTTGAGCACCTGAAAGGACACATAGAAAGTGTGCAGACCAATCTCCAGAGGAAGCTCTATTTCTCCCATAGCTTGTCGGCGGGATCCATTAAAGGATCGGATGACCACACGTCTGGTTTTGATCCGGTTCGAGTTAATCTTCATTTTCTCCAAGGTATCGTAGGAACAGATGTTGAGGGATGATCCTCCATCTATAAGCACACCTCCGATCACATACCCAGATAACATTACAGCTATATGTAGTGACTTACGATGGCCCGTCCCTTCTGCAAGGATATCATCATCAATAAAAGATATCACATTGCTGTTAAAAATATGTTCTACCACGTGACGGAATTTCTCGGCATCCACGGTATGTGGCAGATAGGCTTCTTCAAGTACTTTCACTAGAATGTCACGATGCTCCACCGACGATAAGACCAAGTCTAGGATGGACATTTTCTTGGGTACATCTTTCAAGATTTGCACTATTTTGATTTCATTGTGTCCCATTTTATTGAGGAACTCTTCGATTTTCTCATCGGTCACCTTTTCTTTGGCTTCGATAACTGGCTTGATCACCCGCTGAGGCAGGTACAATTGATTATCCTTTGGTACTATGGCAATGTTATTTGAGGTGGAACCTTCGTCTTTCCCGTAGTTCCATGGGACCTTCTTCAGACTAATAACTGAATACTGAGGTCTGAAGGGCAAGATTAAAGGCTCGGGTGCGGCCACCTTCACATGATTTTATGTTTCCTTGACCCCTTTCCCTGGTAGTACTAAGGGTGTGAGAGATGACTCCTTATCACATGAAATGACAGCCACTGTATCCTGATTCCATGCAGTGGGGATAAATAGAGTGTCTTCATTTAAGAGACCATAATCCCGATTCCCTCTTATCAAATCACCAATCTCAATCATATTCTGAATAAAGTTACGAAGTGCCCAGCAATCTTCAGCATCATGACCGAGTGCATTGGAGTGGTACTGACAGATTTGGTCAGGCTTGAATTTTTTGGATCGCGAGTTTAATGGTGGTAATAAATCTGCAACCATTCCCTCGCTAATTAACATATGGAGGATTTCCTCCATTGGTTGGTTCAGGTTAGTGAAATTCCTTTGAAATAAGAATTTCCTACCATCTCGGCAATTCTCATCTTTAACCATCTTGTCGGCCCAGGGTTCATGCTCATGAGACCGGTAGTGATCCTTCTTGGAGATGGGATTTATCTCCAGTGTGAGAGGACGATCGACATCAGACTGGTTAATCTTGTTTATCATCTGTCTGGTGATCTGATGTTGGTATATAACAAGCTCTGTTAACTATTCAATTTGTCCTTTGATAGAACTTATCTCTTACTCTATCAGGAATAGCCTTTTTGAAACTTCCTAACTGTCTGGGATGTTGTTGCTGGACGGAGTTGACTCTCCCACATAACGGAGGTACTTGGATCCTTCTCCATTTCCTGTGTTGATCATGTTGACATTCTCCTCTTTGGCTGAGGTAAGGGATTATCTTGTACGTGTGGTTGCGCCGGTTTGGTTACCAAAATCTCTCCATTGTCAATTAAGTCTTGGATTTTGTGCTTGAGAGACCAACAGTCTTGTGTGTCATGGCCCGGAGATCTAGAATGGTAGGCACACTTCTTGCTTGGGTCAAAATTCTGTCCACCAATGTTGGTTGGTGGAAGGAGCTGCACAATCTTTTTCTGTGCGGTTAACAATTTTAACACATTCTCGAGTGAATCCCCTAATGGGGTGAATGTTCTCTGATGCCTAGCCTCCATATTTTTCTGAAATGGAGGGTTTGAAGGCTGTGCAGGAGCTTGAAAAGGGGTATAATTCCTCCTTTGAATGGGCATATTGCTTGACTCGCCCCTTGGATTTTGTCCTTGTAATACTAAGGACACTTCTTTATCTTTCTTCTTATGTACTCTCCGAGGATTACTCCTGTAATTTTCGGACTGGATTTGCTCAGCAACAACTTCCAAGGCAATCAGGTCCTTTATCTTCCCAGACTTCAGCCCCATTTCGACCATCTCACCGTGCTTGATCATTTAAGAAAATGGTTTTCCTATGCCTTCTAGGACCCACTCGTAATATGGATCTTCTTGAATATCGATGAAGGTCATGACTATCTCAGTCTCATTCATAGGTGGAATGACTTGTGCTGCGACCCGTCTCCATCGTTGAGCATATTCTCTAAATGACTCAGAACTTTGTTTCTTGATTTTGGTTATCTGGTATCTGTCTGGAGCTAGCTAAGACTGAAAATTGTATTGACTGAGGAAAGCATGGGCCAACTCTTCCTAACTGTGAATTTTGGAGTTGTCTAGACTGTCGTACCAGGCTCTAGCCTCTCCGATCAGACTCTTCTAAAATAACTGCATTCAGAGTTTCTCGTCCTCTGCATAGGATCCGAGTTCTCCAATGAATACCTTCAAGTGGGTATAGGGGTCTCCCAATCCATCGTATTTCTCCAAATCAGGAGTTCTAAATTTTTTGGGATAACGAGCCCCAGGGAATATACAGAGGTTAGAATAATTGAAACTACCAAAGGCCTTAGTCCCTTTGATAGATCGGAGAGTTTCTTCCATCTGCTATACTTTCTTTAGAATGTTACCAGTTTTCTGTTCTTTGTTGAGGGTGGTGATTTCAGAGGTTTTGTTGGTTGTGTCCTGGTTTTGAGGGTGGTGTTTTTTAGGTCTCTTGACTGCCACCACTACCACCAGGTGTTCCCGATTCTGTGTGAGCTTGGGCTTGCTTCCCTTTAAGAGTTTTACTTTGCTCTCTTAGGAAACTGGCCAATTCGGCTATCTGATTCTTCAGTCCTTCAAACTCTTCCCTAGAGACAGGGTTAGATTCTGGCTGAGCACTGGAAGCCATGTTCAGGGGTGGACTTAGTGCTTTCTTAGACTTAGATCTAGTGACAGGACCAATTTTTCAAGTACAACAAAATGTAGGCGTGTCAATTTCCTGAGGTAGGTATGGATAGGATGCATGTATGATGTGTTTTTGTGGTATTTTAATCTTATCCGGCAAAACAGAGGTCAGTTGTTTTGATGACAGGATGACAAGATGTATTATAACAGGGAATGTAAATTTTTATTATGATATTTACATTGTGCTCCTTTACATTGGAATTGAAAACTTAACATTGAATTTTAAAGAGGAAGGCATAAAGAAGCTTCCCATCGGATTTGGTTAATCAGAGGCTGACCTATCTTAGGCTACTCTTGCGGTTTTTCGGCATAAAGGTCCTCAGATCATCGCAATCTACTAAAGGGGAAATTAATCCGATCTTTCAGCTGGAGTGAATCTGGGTGGTGCATTTTCATGAGCCCCAGAGACTTAGTCGTCACCAGAGATATTACTTATCACCGACTTGTTTGCCTCCCGGAGGAGGAATCACAACATACATTCACATACATCGCGTCTCACCGTATGCATATGATGACATTGATGCGAAGCACTAATATGGGTGTGAAGCACTAAAAAAATAGGAAAGCATTCATTCACATTCATTCAATGTAAATACGCAGCATTCACGCATTCATTCAACATAAAGACGCAGTATTCACACATTTATTTAATATAAAGACGCAGCATTCACACATTTATTTAATATGAATGGGAAATGTTTGAAGAGATTTGAACGCGGCCTAAGCCCTCTACTGTCCCCAGCAGAGTCGCTGTAACACCCCAGTCCCATATCAAAAGTTAGGGAAAAAGTTTGTCTGTGTATAAGGAATTAAGTTACTACCAGTAGTACCTTCAGTCATGACTTTTGGGTGAGCCTGTGGTGGGCTAAGATGACCCAAGAAGATACTATTGGGCTAGTGGTTTAAGGCCTTATTTTGAATGGATTTGATTCGATTCCGATTCGGACTTGGGATTTGACTTGAGATTTGTTCCAGACTCGGGATTGGACCCGGGTTATTATATATGGTATCAAAGCCGACTCTCGAAAGCTCGGGTCGGGTCATCCGATCGGGTTGTCAGAGGTGGGGACACGAAGGCTGGTGGTATTATCCCGCAATGGAGAGATGGAGGTCCGGTGGTGGGGACACGAAGCCAGCCGGTATTATCCCACAATGGCTAGAGAGGCAAAGATCTTAGGACCGTGTGTGTTATCGGTTCTGACGGGGACGCCAGAAATTTAGGTGGAGGAGTTTGTAACACCCCAGTTCCACATCGAAAGATAGGAAAAAAGTTTGTCTGTGTATAAGGAATTAAGTTACTACAAGTAGTACCTTCAGTCATGACTTTTGGGTGAGCCTGTGGTGGGCTAAGATGATCCAAGAAGATACTATTGGGCCAGTGGTTTAAGGCCTTATTTTGGATGGATTTGATTCAATTCCGATTTGGACTTGGGATTTGACCAGAGATTTGTTTCGAACTCGGAATTTGACCCTGGTTGTTATATATACCTATGACACCCCCAAATCCGGGTACTTCATTTTCACATGATTTGGTGTTCACTCTCTAAATATAACATACATCTACCCAATAATAAATACTTGCAAAACAAATTACAACCTTTATAAATACTTAAAATCTTCCTTATCAAAAGGATTACAACTTTTCAAAATAAATCCTAGGGTTTAATCTAACCTTGACATAAACATTAATGCAGAAAATAAAACATCGTATAAAGTCTTATTATAAATTCAAAATAAAACAAGTCTTCACTTGTTTAGCTTTCTTTTGCCTTTACTAGTTTACGGGGCGTCAACACTTTCAACCTTAGCTGCAATGGTTATTTAATATGCAAGAGTGAGCAAACACAGCTCACTGAAATACAACAATAATAAAGACATAAAAGAATATCTTTAAAAAGGTTTGAATAACTTTTTCATCAACAATAAAGAATTGAATAATAATTCTTTCATAAACATTTAAAAATTCGAATATAAAATTCATCTGAGGGTCGTAAGACCTTGAACTTTTATCCTAGGTTATAAACATTTCTATTTAAAACCTTTAACAGTCATTAAAACTATGGACCTTAACTCGTACTTAGGGGGATTAGCCCTTCGTACCATGTATTGTGCACAAATATTTTAACGCTTCCGCGTAGTAATCTCCCCTAGTAAATAGGGTTGTTCATCTCAGTATTAGAATACAAGTCCGCACCAAAGAAAGTTTGGTTTGGATAAGCTTAAAAGGAAATTTGGAGTTTCAACTACCATCAACTAAGGAGTAGTTGAATCGACTCATAACAATCAAGAATAATTCAATAATAACGAATTATGAATAACTTATGCTTTAGAATTTAAATTAAAGCATACAAAAAATAAGATAGACCTTACTTGAACAATAAGTCAAAGTCACTTTAAGTAAATCATGAATTTTAAATATATACTTATCCATTGCAAAAATAAAAGGACAATCTCAAATACAATAAATATTTGAATTAAAAACACTTGCATAACAATAACAAGTTTAAGTTTAGAAAACGTGCCTCAATCGCAAGCTATAGTTACAACTCAAGTTCTTTAACACTTCCTACACACACACACACACACACACACACACACACACACACACACACACACATATATATATATATATATATATATATATATATATAACCATAATAATCTAAATTAGCTATCACATAACTAACTCACATAATTAGTTAACCCATCTAGGTTAACTCATTCCTCTTTAATTATTTAATAATTAATAATTAATTATCACATAATGAATCACATCACATGTTCACATAATTAATCAAATAATAATCATGTTTTCAAATTAATTAAATTATAATTTAAATAAATTATAATTTAAATTAAACAATTAATTTTAATCAAATTATAATTACATCTTACATTACATTATAATTAAACAAATTATAATTTAAATTAATTATTCACTTTAATTATAATTTTTCAAATTATTATTAAATAAATTATAATTTAAATTAAACATGTACTTTGATTAAAATTAATCAAACTAAATTTATGCATTTATATTAATTTATATATAATTTAAACCAATTATAATTTAAATTAAACAATTACTTTGTTTATAAATAATCAATTTTAATTCATGCACTAATTAAATTATAATGAACAACTTATAATTTATGTGATAACCCGAAAATCTATAAGATTTTAAATGATTAAATAAAGGTTAAAGAATAAAACCTAGATGAGAATTTGAAGATTTAGTTAAAAATTTTAAAGAACCTATATGGTTTGATTTGAATTCGTAAAATGTCTATATGTATAGGCATATATATATATTTAGTGATGTGATATATATATATATATATATATATATATATATATATATATATATATATTAGCAAGAGGAATGATAAGAATAAATATAATAAGAGATTTGTGGTATATTTCTCAAAGTATTAAATTATTTGGTATGAGTATGTATATTATTTGATTGTTTATATTTGCTATATAATAAGCAAATAAAAAAACTAATGTAACCTAATATATATATTAGGTATAAAAATTTAAAGAACCTAAGGGTTATAATAGTAAATGATGTTAGTATTTAAAATTTATACTAACTTAAGAGATTTATTTTATTATCTCAATTTATTAATTAATTTTATTAAAGCAAGTCTAATTGGGTTAAGTAATTAAATATATTTGTGTAAGGAATTGAATTACAATTGAGTGAATAGAAACCCTAATTAAATAATTAGGATAGGATATAATTAAAATTAGTGGACAATGTTAATTTACATAGCCCAATTATTTTATTAGCAAGCCCAAAAATTTTTATGGGAGCCCAAGACTCTAGCCCAATTGTTAAGGAATTTATTTGGACATTTGATAAGCTAAATAATAATTAAAACAAACCAAGTTAGGAGAATAAAGGGCCCATAAATTCGGCCCATATAGAGAGGAGAACAAAGGTTCATGAATGTAATTATTACATTTACCAACTCCTCACCAACTCTAACATGTGTCACTCTCTCATTTAAGCCAACAACATTGTCCAAGTGTGCAAGCAACATCAAAGTGGTTGAGTGAGAGAGAGAGAGAGAGAGAGAGAGAGAGCTAGAGTGTGGGGAATATGTATATAGATATATCCAATATATCTATACACTTTTATTTCAGATAAAAATCTATTTCTTTTCTCTTTCCTCTTACTTCCTTATTTGCTAACAAAAGAAAGAAAGAGAGAAAGAGGGAGAGAAAGAGGAGTTCGACAGCCTTAGGGGAGGGGAAGAGAGATTATTCTCCATTCCACCCTAAAGGTTTGAGCTTCCTTAGAAGAAGAAGAAAGGATGCACTTGATCAAAGGTATAAAACCCTAAAACTATAAGCTTTGTTTTCTTTATTTTGATGGATATTGGTGGAATAAAGGGTTTGAGTTTTTGAACTCCAATATCTTAGATCTATATGTTTATAAGTCTACTATATTTAGATCTATCACTTTGAAGTGTTAAAAGTTAGATCAAAAGCAAGAAAAATGAAACTATGTTTTAAAAGTGAGAAAACCTTGATTTTCTTAGCCTTGATTATGTTTTTCTTGGATTTGGTATATGTTTGGTAAAATAGATCATGGATCATGGTAGATCCATGAGTCTTAGAGGTATTAGTATGTATTAATATGTGTTATGATGGCTAATATTGGATTAATCAATAGATCATGAAAGTTTTCTTACAAAACACAAAAATTAGAAAATTAGATTTTTCAGAAAATGGAACATGATATTAAAACGACCATATCTCTCATTATATTTTGACTTTTTGAGTGTGGTCAATTTTTAGAGTTATATCTATAAGTCTTCTAACTTTTTCAAGTAGAATCACTGTAAAATTCCATGTAAATTTCCGTCGGGACAGTTTTTAGCAAAGTAGGAAAAATCTAAACAACGACAAAAGTAGGCTGTCCGGATTTTTGAAGGGTAGTTTCATCCACTTATTTTATGAAATAAATTTCGGCCTTTTGGGACATCGAAATATATGTTATAAACTAGCTTGTGTCCAAAAATGAGCTCATTCTGACTTAAATTGAGGAAGTTATGACCATTTTAATATATATATTTTTTCGCCAAAAATTACTATAACCGGAGTTGTATAACTCCGATAGCCACAAAATATAAACTGGAGGCTCACGATAACATGTGTAAGATCCCGCCAAGAGTTGGAAATTTTTGGAGTTAAGCGTGATGTAGCAAATTTCTTAAAGAATTAACTATAAACGGATTTTTGAAAAATACTTCAGGAAATTGAAAATTCCTGAAAAATTATTTTTGTGTATAAAATACATGTATTTGTGTATGGAAAAAAGATAAAAAAATAAAAAAATGATTAGATTATAAAAGGGGAATACAGCTTGCTGGATTGGCCATCAAGTTGCTGGATTGCAATCTAGTTTTCTGGATTGACCATCAAGTTGCTGGAATGATCTGTTTGGATAATCCCAATTGCTGGATTAGAGGTTAGTTGAATCCAGGCTTGCTGGATTGGAGGTCAGTTGAATCTAGTCTGCTGGATTAGAAAATAATTTACTAAATTAAAATTCAGTCTGAATCTAGGTTGCTAGATTAGGTATTCGACTTACTAAATTATAAAGGACTTATAAAATGAAAGACTAAGTGTTAATTCACAATTTATATGATATAGTAGTGTTAAGTCTAAGGTAGTGTAATCGTAACCTTTAATGGTTGATGTATAGTAGCTGGGCTAAACGACTCCTTTATATGGGAAAGGTATCTACGAATTAGTAACCAATCTAACTCACTGTGAAAATAGTGTAGACGAGACGGAAACTAATTTGTTAGTTGTTTGTGGGAAACTACTCAGTATACTATATTGAATATTATTAAAGACTCGATGTGTGCTAGGTTTAGACTTGTGTATATGTATAGTATTAAGGTTATCTAATATTTGACTATGTGTTTAAATGTTAGATAGTTTACTTATAAGGTATGTTATGCTAATTGAAAGATCAAATTTATAACTGTTAGGTCTTTCCAATAAAGCGATTAAATTAAATTGCGTAGCGGTAATCGACTATGCAGGCAAGTTTCCTAACTCGAACTCGAGTTGTTATTGTAAAGCATGTTCGTGATTAATTATTGTTGATTATTCACATCTATACTGATTATTGATTCGCACTTAGTGCATGTTGCATATGTTCATCAAGTATGAAAGGCTGATCACCTTCATTACCCTAAGGTTCAGTTAAATTTGTTCATTGTTCATTGTTGGCCATTCATCATTATTGACTCGGTCATTCATTTATGAAAATTGATTTACATTCTTCCACAATTCTTATATTGTTGAAAGTTTGTCAGCTTATTATTCTTTTCAATCATGATATATCTTCATTTGAACTTAAACTTATTGGGCAGACTTGTTGCTCACCCTTGTTATATCATGATAAACATTTCAGATTAAAGACGAAACTTCAGACACAGTCAAAGTCAAAGACAAGTTCTAGGATGGAATTATTATACGGTTAAAATGGTAATAGTTTAGGATACAAATGACATTGTATGTCGTGTAGGATATTGAATGCAGGTATTATGTTAAAGTTACAGACCTTAGGAATTATGTTGTAAAAGCTATTATATAAACAATTTATGTTATATCTTCCGCAGTAGTTATAGAAATAATGTATCGTAACGTACCAGGTCCGAGGTTCTGGGAACCCGGATTTGGGGGCGCTACAATTTACACTACACATTTTCCTTAATTATAATTATTCAAATTATAATTACATATTATATTTTATTAATATAATTCATTATTGTCCAATTAGCATTTTAATTTTATCAACATGCTTTATAATTTATTACATAATAAATCTTATAATTTTGTACAATAAAAATAGCTTTTTGCCCAATCTGCAGGACCAGCGCGACCGTGCTCCAAATGGCCTTGGGAGCGGCGCGACCGCGCTACTGCGCAGACCAGTCTGACAGTTCACGAACTTTGCAGAGAAAAAGCCAAATTGACTTATTTCTCCACATCAATTTCCGAAGTCAGTCAAACCAATTCACATAAACAATAACAAAACAAGATTCTGACATGTTCTAACACATATAGACATCAAAACACATAATTTAAAACTCTTAATTTTGTAAAAATTGGAGAAAACCCATTTTTCAGTGTTATTGATGAAATTGAACACTGTGAATTTATTTTGAAACTAATTCACATAATTCCACGCACAATCCATCAGTTTCTAAACATATTAACATAAGCTACAATTAATTTACACAACAATTAACAATCAAACATAAATTTTGATTTTTAAAGGAAAACTATATATTTTCAAAATTCTTTCACTATAACTTTTGATGAACATGAATTCCTCATGTTCATCATATATACATGAATTAAACTTCCTAATTAAGCATACGAATAATATGTAAGCGTATATATATATATACAATATAACATGTATAACTCACAATAACATAATTTTTCATGAACAACAATTTTATAGAGAAAAACTATGAAGAACAATAAAACAAGATTTCTAGAGATTTAAGAGATATAGTTATACCCTTAAGCTTAGTGGTTGGAAGATGAAGATGGTGCTTAGCGAAGGTTTTCTCAAGCCTTCCTTTCTTTCTCTTGTTCTTCTCTCTTGTTCTTCTCTCTTTTCTCTCTTCTCTATTCTTTGTTTTCTTAAACTAACATACTATTGTATATACTGATATACATATAAGTATATAAAATATAACTACTATATATTAATTACATATACTAACTATTAGTTAATACATATGTTATAAAATTTTGAATTTAAAAAGCCCTAAGGCCATGTTTGGCAAAACAACATTTTTTTAAAACTAACTTTTTGAGCTTAAAGCCCTGTTTGGTAAAACAAGATTAAAAGATGTGCAAGGGCCTCGTTTGGCAAAACTCTTTAAAACTCTTTTCTTTATTTTAATAAATCCTTTTAACACATATTTTAATGTTACACTTTAATTAATTAAATCTTTAACATTCTAATTTAATTAATTAAAAGCTAACATTAATTAATCACATAAAAATGCCACATAACAATTATAAATACTCGCTAATTATAATTTCATGTAACACTTATCACATAAACTTCATCTAATTTAATTATCTCAATTAAGTTAGAATTATACCATAAAATTATTACACACTAATTAAATTAATATTAAATATTCATTTATTTAATATATTACACTTAATTAAATTACTTTATACAATCACATAATTTATTTATTTAACTCAATAAATAAATCAATTAAAATATTTATTTAATTCAATAAATATTAAAAAATAATATATAAAATTCTCATTCGTTACAATCTTTCCTCCTTAAAAAGATTCTGTCCCCAGAATCACAACAATAAAAAAATCTAATATGTTACATTCTTCCCCCCTTAAAAGGATTCTGTCCCCAGAATCGGTACATAAGGGGTTACACAAAAAACTAAGCAAATAATTGAGGATATGATTTTCTCATTACATCTTCGAGTTGTAAGACCCCAACTTTTATGAATAAAGATTTAATTTTCTTTATATATTATTTCGAATAATAAGGTGTTGATTGATAAATATGAAAGTTATGGGTGAAATGTGCAAATATTTTTTAAAATGAGCAAGTGGTTATAAAATATTCTTGTTGTCGGGGAATATTCGTTTGGTTGTGGAATATTCTTGTTGTCGGGGAATATTCATACGACGGCGCGGCTATTTGTGGGCCCCACAACGGAATAACTGTCGGATATAGAAAGCGACAGAAATAACCTTTTTATAAAATAACGGCGTAGTTGTTACCGTTAGTACTGTTGAAATACCCGGTGGTTAAAATACAGTAGCACACGGTATTACACAGTATTTTGAATTATTGAGTCTTACGTGAGAAGGCACTTACTCAATTATTGTTACAGTAATTACTGTTTAATATTTTATATTATTGACTCAATAATTGCTACGTTGATATTTTATATTATTGACTCAATAATTGTTACATTAATATTTTATTGACTCAATAATTGCTACGTTGTCATTTTATATGATTGATTCAATAATGGCTACAGTTGATATTTTGGTATTATTGATTCAATAATTGTCACTGCACAGTATTTCACATTATCCACTCAATAATTCATATTATTTGAATAATATTATTAGATAGCATTATTGACAATGTCTAAGGAAGTTCTGTCTAGGAGGGGTTATTTAATTGCGCGCCAGTAAGGAAAAGTCCTTATCGGAAGGCCCCCTCTTTCCTGGGAACGACCTGGTTGTCAATATTGTAGTTCTGTAATATTATTTGTGAATAATTAATTATTGATTTATATGATAAGAAAATATTTATTTTGTGGATATTAAAGAAGGAATTAGCACTGATGTGTTTTTATCTGTATTTTGGTGTGGAAAATCATTTGTTTATGAATTTCGGATAATTTATGTTTGGAATTTGGAAACACTTCCTTCTACAAAGTTGTAGAGAATTAAATTTCCTATGGAAAGGACACATCATTTGTATTTTTCTGACAAGGGGGCTATTTATTATGAATTATTGAAGTTTCGGAAAATAAATATTTTTTTTATAAAAAGGTGGGCCCCACTTTTGTTGGTTTGTTGAAAATATAATGTTTTGAAGCAGCCGGCGGCTGGAGGATTTTTTTTAAAAAAATATTATTTTATTCATTTAGTCTCCTTTGGCATCCTAAGCTTTCCTTATAAATAGGGTACTTAGGTTAGAATTGAAAATCACACCAGAATCATAAGTTTTCTCTCTATAATATCGAGCGTATTTTTGTGAGTATTTCGATACTTTGAGTATTAGTATTCAGCACAAGTTTTCTTCGATATTATATCCGATATTCCAGTCAGAGGTACTATTCTTTTGAGGTAAGGGATGTTATTTTCTTTCGTAAATGATGTTATTCTTTTCAATATCATTATACCAAAATATTGGCATGGATTTTGTTATGAAATTCTTACTTTTTCCGTCGGGGTTACTATTCACGTATACGGCACTATTCACAGAAAAACTAAATTTTCTTTTATTTGTCCAAATTACTTGTTAAAGTTCTTATCTTTGATTGGATCTAAGTTTTGAGCTTTATTCTTGAATTTTGCTCCACAAAGTATTATTATGGAATGTTCTTGAACTTTGATAAACTAAAATACGAATCCTTAATCTTATCCTTTATTTCACTGGATTCGTTATTTATATGGTTTTTCATCATCCTCAGTTCTAAGTGGTGATATAACTGAATATCTTTGGCCTGTAGAGCAAAGATGAATGATTACCTGATGAATATCTTTGGCCTGTAGTGCAAAGATGACAGGTGTTGAGATGAACATGATCACTGATGATACAAATGAATATCTTTGGCATGTAGTGCAAAGATGAATATTTGATTCGAGATGTATATTAATTGATGTTACAGGGATAAAATATTGATGATGGACTTTTAAATCATAGAAGATAGTAGACTTCATTCTCTGCTTAACTCTTCTAATGATTTGTTATTTCCGCTGCGAATATTGATCTAAGATTGGTTGTCCATTATATTTTATCTGATTTATTGAAGGCTAACGATAATTTATTTTTCATTATCTTAGTCATAATATTCTTTACTGGGCTAGTTGAGCTCACCCTTTTCATCTGTTGTCCTCTTCAGGAAATGAGAATGTCGCGGGAACTAGTCGGGGGACAGAGTGATGGTCCGAGTTAGAGCAGTAGTAGTCCTCACTATTTCTGATAAATAGTGTGATAATAATTGTAATGAGGACTTAGTTTGAATCTTAATATTTTTTACATATTTGTATTGACACTCACAGTTGTGTGGTCGTATTTTGCACGACCGTATGATATAAAGTTGTATTTGAATTCTGTACCATGTATTTGGCGACTCAGAATGGGTTGGGTTGACTGGACCTATTCTGGGGGGGTCACACGAGTTCCCACGTGTCTTCTTCAGCACTGTGGTTCCTCCAGATTACTTTAACAGAATGTATCACTTTATTTCTAAGTACTTGTTCTTTTTTATCGACTATTTGAACAGGCACATCTTCGTATGTTAAGTCTTTATCAAACTGTAATGGCTTGTATTCTATTACATGTTTGTAGTCGTGTTTGTACGGTCTTAACACAGAAATGTGGAAGACGTTGTGTCTATTATCTAGCTCCGGAGGTAACGCAACCTCGTAAGCTACCTCGCCCACCTTTCGTAGTACCTCGAAAGGTCCAATAAATCGAGTACTCAGCTTCCCCTTCTTACCAAATAGAATCTTCCCTTTCCAGGGAGATACTTTCAGAAAAACGAAGCTCCCTGATAAGAATTCTCAGTTCTGTCGATGTTGATCGGCATATTTCTTATGTCTGTCATGAGAAGCAACTAGTCTCGTTCTGATCAGCTTCACGATTTTGACAATTTGTTATACCGGTTTCGGTCCCAGTAGTTGACGTTCACCGACTTCATCCCAGCACAAAGGCATTCTGCACTTCCTGCCGTATAACACTTCGTAAGGCGGCATGCCGATACTCACGTGGTAACTATTATTGTAGGCAAACTCTACCAATGGTAGATGATCATCCTAGCTTCCTTTGAAGTCCATAACGCAAGCTCTCAACATATCCTCAAGCATCTGGATCGTTCTCTCGCTCTGGCCGTCGGTTTGAGGATGGTACGCTGTACTCATTCGTAATTGTGTTCCAAGACACTCTTGCAAACGCTTCCAGAAATTTGACATAAAACGCGGATCTCTATCGGACACAATCGATACCGGAATACCGTGTCGAGAAATGATTTCCTTCACATACAGCTTCGTTAGGTGATCCAAGTTGTACTTAATCCTGTTCGGTAGAAAGTGGGCTGACTTCGTCAGTCGATCCACAATCACCCATATTGTATCTAAACCCTTCTGAGTTGCTGGAAGACTAACCACGAAATCCATCGTGATATGCTCCCACTTCCATTCTGGAATCTCCAATGGTTGTAGCAATCCGCTAGTTCTCTAATGTTCTGCTTTAACTTTCTGGCATGTTAGACATTTTGCAACGTATTTAGCAACGTCCCTGTTCATATTCGGCCACCAGAAATGATGCCTGAGATCCTGGTACATCTTCGTACTCCCATGGTGAAACGAATATCTCAAACTGTGAGCTTCACTCAGAATCTCCTCTTTAACATCTGGTACTGACGGTACCCAGATTCTTCCTTCAAATCGTAACAATCCTTTGCTATCGATTTTGAACTTGATTTCTTCACCATCGGCTATTCTCTTTCGGATCTTCTCGCATTCTTCATCGTGAAGTTGTGCCTCTTTCACCTTGTCTACCAATATAGAACCAGTAGTTACTTGAAAAAGTTTCTCATCCGATTCCTTTGGTTACTTTACTTCCAGTTCCAATCTAGCCATCTCTGCTATCAACTGATTTTGATCAGTTAACATATTTAGCTTCTCCCGACCCTTTCTGCTCAAAGCGTCGGAGACGACGTTACCTTTACCCGGATGGTAAAGAATCTTGCAGTCGTAGTCCTTGATTAGTTCCAACCATCTTCTTTGGCGCATGTTCAAATCCTTCTGAGTGAAGATATATTTCAGACTCTTATGATCCGTGTATATCTCACATTTCTCTCCATATAAGTAGTGTCTCCAAATCTTCAAAGCAAACACTACTGCCGCCAACTCCAAGTCATGGGTCGGATACCCTTTCTCGTAGTCCTTCAGCTGACGTGACGCATAAGCAATGACTTTGCCATTCTGCATCAGCACACAACCTAATCCCATATGTGACGCATCATTGTATTCTACAAAATTCCCCGTACTATCCGGTAATGACAACACAGGTGCAAGACTCAACCTTTTCTTCAGTTCTTGAAAACTTTCCTCACACTTTTCCATCCAAACAAATTTAACTGTTTTACGAGTTAAATTCGTCAACGGAGTTGCGATCTTGGAAAAGTCTTGGATAAATCTCTTGTAATAACCTGCCAATCCAAAGAAACTCCTCACTTCGGACGGCGTCTTCGGCTGATCCCAATTCATTACGGCTCAACTTTCGACAGATCTACCGAAATTCCATCTTTGTCGATCACATGGCCAAGAAATTGCACACGTTCTAACCAAAATTCGTATTTCAAGAATTTTGCGTAAAGCTTTTCTCGTCTCAGCGATTCCAACGTTAGTCTCAAATGTTCTGTGTGTTCCTCCTCAATTTTAGAATAAACCAGGATGTCATCTATGAACACCACTACGAACTTGTCTAGGAATGGCTTAAACACCCTATTCATCAAGTCCATAAATGTAGCTGGGGCATTCATTAGACCAAATGACATCACCAAGAACTCGTAATGACCATACCGAGTCCTAAAAGCCGTTTTCGGTATATCTTCCCTTCTCACCTTCAACTGATGATACCCACTCCTCAAATCAATTTTTGAGAAGTATCTAGCACCCTTCAACTAATCAAACAAGTCATCGATCCTAGGTAAAGGATACCTATTTTTGATCATAACTTTGTTCAACTCCCTATAATCAATGCAAAGACGCATCGACCCGTCCTTCTTCTTGACAAATAACACTAGCGCTCCCCACGGTGAAACGCTTGGCTGAATATATTTCTTGTCTAGTAATTCTTGAAGTTGAACCATCAGTTCCTTCATCTCGACTGGAGCCATTCTGTACAGAGCTTTCAAAATTGGAGCAGTTCCCGGCGCTAAGTCGATCACGAATTCTATCTCCCTATCTAGGGAAAGTCCTGGCAAGTCGCTCAAAAAAACCTCCACAAACTCCTTAACCACTAATATCTCTTCTACCTTCGGGCTCTCCTTACGCATATCTATTATGTAGGCTAGATATCCTACACAGCCTTGCGTCAAAAGTTTCTTGGCTTGCATAACCGTCAAATAACTAGCTTGTCTAGGCGATTTGCTACCATAGAACACCAACTTCGACGGAGTCGTAAGGTTTACCGATTTCTTATGACAGTCGATTATCGCCCCATGGTTGAACAACCAGTCCATACCCAGTATGACATTGAATTCCCCGAGTTTTATCGGAATCAAATCTACCCTCAGCTCCTGACCCTTAATGTCCAATCTATAGTTCTTGTATACAAACCTAACAGGAATAACCTCCCTATTCGCAATTTCTATGTTCAAGGGGTAAACTAACTCCTCTATAGGTAAGTCTATGGTTTTAGCAAAATCATTAGATATGAATGAACAAGTAGCACCTGAATCAAATAATACATATGCTTTTGTACTATTGACCGGAATAATACCTTCCACCACGTCATTTGATTGCACAGCATGCTGCACTGTCATATTGAATGTCCGGGCAATGGGTCGAACAGCTTGCAATAGTGCAGCGATAGTCACGGTACTGTCGCTCCCATTCCCTCCGCTCCCTGTTGACCCTGCCGTCAGCTTCTTAGGGCAACTACGGGCCATGTGATCCTTGGATCCACATGTGTAGCAAGCTCCCTTCTTTGGGTTCGGGCAATTCGGCACATTGTGGCCTTCCTGACCACAGTTGAAGCACACCCGCTTCCCCTTCATGCACACTCCAGTGTGATTCTTCCTGCATGTAGCATATGCTTCGAACTTTCTCTTCAGCTGACTTCCCTGCTGACTCCCAGCAGAGGTGTTATCGTTCTATTTCCTTTTCCTGTTGATAGCCCCGCTACCACCAGCCTTGGTATCTGTCTCATTCTTCTTCTTATTATCTTGATTGAATTTGGTTACCGTGTCGCTTCCTCCCTCAATGAGTATAGCCTTTTCCAGCACAGCTGCAAACGTGTTCAGATATAACATGGAAACCTTGATTTAGAGCCAGGGCTTCAGTCCCGCTCAAACCTCCTCGCCTTTCTAGCGTCAATGCAGACCTGGTATGTAGCGAACCTGGCCAGCTCGTTGAATTTTGCAGCGTATTCCAACACCGTCATCCCTCCCTGCTTAAGCTCTAGGAAATGGACCTCCATCTGGTCCTACGAACTAACAGGGAAGTACATTTCAAAGAACATCTCCTTGAAACGTTCCCACAGTATGACTCCTTCACCCTCTCTGGTCTTGTTGGCTTGCCACCAGAATCTAGCATCCGACTTTAACATGAAAGTCGCGTATGCTGTCTTCTGGTCTTCATCGACTCTAGCTACGTCGAAGACTTTCTCCATCTCCATCACCCACGTCTGGGCATCTATAGGGTTTACCGATCCCTTGAATTCAGGCAGTCCTACTTCTTTAAATTCTTTAAAAGTCGTGCCCTACTCTTACGGCTGATTCGCAAGTGCTCCCGTCAGTAGGTTCACAAACTGCTGAACTGAGTTGGGATTCGTCCCATCGTTATTGTTGTTGTTATTGTTCGTTGATCCCTCGGGGGTTTGACGTGTAGGTCTTCTTCTAGGAGGCATTTTCTGTTAAGAAAATATTATTATTAGATCATTTATTCAATTCTTAAGTACTCAAGTTCATACTTAAACATTTAAATAACTCAGTTCACGTAGAACACATAGCACGTCAATAAACTTCTTTTATTCATTCATACGTAGTTTTAAAACATCAAATAGATAGCATTTTTTCTATTTAAATCATCATTCTTGGATTAGAACAAGTTATAGGATTACATTATTAACTCATCCCATTCTTATCTCAAATTATGGGATTTACATTTATTATTACAAAAAGAAGCACATAATTAAGACTCTACTGTCTAGACATGTTAAGACGTCGCACAGCCTCTCTACGTTCTTCCTTCATCACTCGAAACATCGTTCTTCGATCCACCACGTACCATGGTAAACCTTGGAACTGAGCTGGGTAATAGAAGACACGATCCTGTGCTCTATCTATAGCCGTATGGAATGCGTATTCTGTTTCCCTCAGCTTGGCCCTCTTGGCTTCAGCCTCATCTTCAGCTCGGTCGGCTCGTTGAATAGCCCTCAAGCTTGTTTCCTCTACTCTGGCACGCTTCGTCAACTCCTCTTGGATGTCTTGCTTCAGCTTTCCTAGTTCAGCCAGTGCATCATCCCGTTCACCCTCTACGTGGACTAGATCCCACTTTACGTTTCCTAGCTCAATGTCTAACTCTTCGATCGTCTCGTCTCGCTGCTGTATGGTAGTTCGACTCTCGTTTACCAGTTCTTGAAGCTCCACGTTGCGGTCGTGTACCTCCTCGTACATCTCAGCACTAATAGAGTGAGGTGGAAATTCCTCTTCGGGATCCTCTTCCTCCTCTGACTTATCCTCGTCCTCTTACTCTGGAATAGGTGTCAGCTCATATCCCTGACCAGCTACGGTGATCACTGGAGATGGCTCTCTCCTAATGAACTGCTCCCAGATAACATGGATGTCTCAGGGCTCCTCCTCTCTACGCACCTGAGGTATCTCATCCCTATCCTGACTGAACTCTCCAACGTTCGTCATCCTGACAAAAGAATTTTAAAGTTTAATTATTACGTGATATCGAGTAGTCACTCTTCGACTATTAGAACGTAAACACATAGCACATAAGGTAATTTATTATCTTTACCTATCACCACTATCTTTTCGATCTTCCTATAAGGCTACTACCTAAGGTTTTCCTACACCTAAGGTTCATAACCTAATGCTTTGATAACAACCTGTGACACCCCCAAATCCGGGTACTTCATTTTCACATGATTTGGTGTTCACTTTCTAAATATAACATACATCTACCCAATAATAAATACTTGCAAAATAAATTACAACCTTTATAAATACTTAAAATCTTCATTATCAAAAGGATTACAACTTTTCAAAATAAATCCTAGGGTTTAATCTAACCTTGACATAAACATTAATGTAGAAAATAAAACATCGTATAAAGTCTTATTATAAATTCAAAATAAAACAAGTCTTCACTTGTTCAGCTTTCTTTTGCCTTTACTAGTTGACGGGGCATCAACACTTTCAACCTTAGCTACAATGGTTATTTAATATGCAAGAGTGAGCAAACATAGCTCACTGAAATACAACAATAATAAAGACATAAAAGAATATCTTTAAAAAGGTTTTGAATAACTTTTTCATCAACAATAAAGAATTGAATAATAATTCTTTCATCAACATTTAAAAATTCGAATATAAAATTCATCTGAAGGTCGTAAGACCTTAAACTTTTGTCCTAGGTTATAAACATTTCTATTTAAAACCTTTAACAGTCATTAAGACTATGGACCTTAACTCGTACTTAGGGGGATTAGTCCTTCGTACCATGTATTGTGCACAAACATCTTAACGCTTCCGCGTAGTAACCTCCCCTAGTAAATAGGATTGTTTATCTCAATATTTGAATACAAGTCTGCATTAAAGAAAGTTTGGTTTGGATAAGCTTAAAAGGAAATTTGGAGTTTCAACTACCATCAACTAAGGAGTAGTTGAATCGACTCACAACAATCAAGAATAATTCAATAATAACGAATTATGAATAACTTATGCTTTAGAATTTAAATTAAAGCATACGAAAAATAAGATATACCTTACTTGGACAATAAGTCAAAGTCACTTTAAGTAAATCATGAATTTTAAATACATACTTATCCATTGCAAAAATAAAAGGACAATCTCAAATACAATAAATATTTGAATTACAAATACTTGCATAACAATAACAAGTTTGAGTTTAAAAAACGTGCCTCATGCGCAAGCTATAATTACAACTCACGTTCTTTAACACTTCCTACACACACACACACACACACACACACACACACACACACACACACACACACACACACACATATATATATATATATATATATATATATATAACCATAATAATCTAAATTAGCTATCACATAACTAACTCACATAATTATTTAACCCATCTAGGTTAACTTATTCCTCTTTAATTATTAAATAATTAATAATTAATTATCACATAATTAATCACATCACATGTTCACATAATTAATCAAATAATAATTATGTACTCAAATTAATTAAATTATAATTTAAACAAATTATAATTTAAATTAAACAATTCATTTTAATCAAATTATAATTACATCTTACATTAAATTATAATTAAATAAATTATAATTTAAATTAAACATGTACTTTGATTAAAATTAATCAAACTAAATTTATGCATTTATATTAATTTAATTATAATTTAAACCAATTATAATTTAAATTAAATAATTACTTTGATTATAAATAATAAATTTTAATTCATGCACTAGTTAAATTATAATGAACAACTTATAATTTACACTACCCATTTTCCTTAATTATAATTATTCAAATTATAATTACATATTATATTTTATTAATATAATTCATTACTGTCCAATTAGCATTTTAATTTTATCAACATGCTTTATAATTTATTACATAATAAATCTTATAATTTTGTACAATAAAAATAGTTTTCTGCCCAATCTGCAGGACCAGCGCGGTAGCGCTTCAAATGGCCTTGGGAGCGGCACGGCCGCGCCACTGCGCAGACCAGTATGACAGTTTGCGAACTTTGCAGAGAAAAAGCCAAATTGACTCATTTCTCTACATCAATTTCACATCAATTTTCGAAGTCAGTCAAACCAATTCACATAAACAATAATAGAACATGATTCTGACATGATCTAACACATATAGACATGAAAACACATAATTTAAAACTCTTAATTTTGTAAAAATTGGAGAAAACCCATTTTTCAGTGTTGTTAATAAAATTGAACACTGTGAATTTATTTTGAAACCAATTCACATAATTCCAAGTACAATCCATCAGTTTCTAAATATATTAACATAAGCTACAATTAATTTACACAACAATTAACAATCAAACATAAATTTTGATTTTTAAAGGAAAACTATATATTTTCAAAATACTTTTACTGTAACTTTTGATGAACATGAATTCCTCATGTTCATCATATATACATGAATTAAACTTCCTAATTACGCATACGAATCATATGTAAGCGTATATATATATACAATATAACATGTATAACTCACAATAACATAATTTTTCATGAACAACTATTTTATAGAGAAAAACTATGAAGAACAATAAAATATGATTTCTAGAGATTTCAGAGATATAGTTATACCCTTAAGCTTAGTGGTTGGAAGAAGAAGATGGTGCTTAGCGAAGGTTTTCTCAAGCCTTCCTTTCTTTCTCTTGTTCTTCTCTCTTGTTCTTCTCTCTTTTCTCTCTTCTCTGTTCTTTGTTTCTTTCTTTGTTTTCTTAAACTAACGTACTATTGTATATACTGATATACATATAATACATATAAGTATATAAAATATAACTACTATATATTAATTACATATACTAACTATTAGTTAATACATATGTTATAAAATTTTGAATTTAAAAAGCCCTAAGGCCATGTTTGGCAAAACAACATTTTTTTAAAACGAACTTTTTGAGCTTAAAGCCCTGTTTGGTAAAATAAGATTAAAAGATGTGCAAGGGCCTCGTTTGGCAAAACTCTTTAAAACTCTTTTCTTTATTTTAATAAATCTTTTTAACACATATTTTAATGTTACACTTTAATTAATTAAATCTTTAACAATCTAATTTAATTAATTAAAAGCTAACATCAATTAACCACATAAAAATGCCACATAACAATTATAATTACTCGCTAATTATAATTTCATGGAACACTTATCACATAAACTTCATCTAATTTAATTATTTCAATTAAATTATAACTATACCATAAAATTATTACACACCAATTAAATTAAATATTAAATATTTATTTAATTAATATATTACACTTAATTAAATTACTCTACACAATCACATAATTTATTTATTTAACTCAATAAATAAATCAATTAAAATATTTATTTAATTCAATAAATATTAAAAATTAATATATAAAATTCTCATTCGTTACAGTCGCCAATTGTTGACGTCGGGAAAAAAATTCGCGAGTCTGGTTACAACGCGGATCTTTCTCTTTTCCTAAGTTATCTCTACCCTTACTCTTTTTATTGTGAAAAAAGGTTTTGAAAGGTTTTTTAGGAAAAGGCCAACATGTACCATGTCGACGATTTGAATGTTTTACAGAGTCGTCAGTTGGTAGATTTGAAATGGTTGTACCAACTCAACCGAGTTTTGTTTGAAAAGAGGCCCAATTGTTGGACACTGTCGAAACTTGATCTTTGAAAACAAAGTTTTGAGTTCGGGGGCTTGGTTAAGTGTAGGGAAGGTGTTAGGCACCCCACAACTCCCTTGTAAAACATTGTACCACATCTTTTCAATATTTCCCTTTTAAATCTGTAGTGTGTGTCTATGCTGGAAGAAAATTGGACCTATATTTAATTGAAAGCATGTCTATGCATCGTTGAACCTATATACTACAAAAGGTTTGATTTGATTTGCAAAAAGTCTTTGATTTGATTTACAAAAGTGTTTGATTTGATTTGCAAAAGCTTCTTTTTCTGAAAAGATTATTGAATGATGTTTTGAAAGAAGGTTTTAAAACCCTTACGCTAAGATATAAATTGAAGCATGTCGATACTTTAGTTTTATATTTTCAGCCTTAAGGCTCAATTTGAATGGTGATTGTTGGGCTGCGAAGCATCCTCGACCACAACATATATACAAGTGTCGGTCTCCTCATAGGCATGATAGCCATCGGAGGGACTCTGACATGACAAACCATATTTTTCACTATGTTGAGACCTTAAATCCGGATAACCATTTTAAGATCTGTTGTATGTACTTTTTTACAAAAAAACTTGCAGGGTACATTTGTAAAGTGGAGTTTGTCCATAGTGGGAATCAGATTCTGATCAGTTGGATCATGAATCCCACGATTCCTAGGCTCACATAGGGAGGTTAATAAACCTGCACAGTTCAAATATGCACATAAATATATCCAACTATCACCAGAACCAAGGATTCATTAGTAAATACTGGCTCGCAATGGCCGAAGCATCTCGTTCCCACTAGATAGCGATCTAAGGGCCGTGAGGTATTGATAACTAAAATTAGAAAAATGCTAGATTTAAATAAATCTCAGCCATTCTAGCTTCCCAGTTCCGTCTGGACCAGTTGGCAAGATTTAAATAAATGTAGTTCGCCCGCAGAAAAGTCAATGTCGATTCATATCAAATGAATATTTAAAGCAACAATTTAATAAAAATGAGTAAAGCAATATATATATATATATATATATATATATATATATATATATATATATATATATATATATATACGAAAGCTGTAAAGGGCGATGGATTTTAACACCGATTCCCGGACTGAAATTAAAATATATATATATATATATATATATATATATATATATATATATATATTTAGAAAAGCTGTATAAAAGCCACGGAATGATCTAGGCTGGACAGAATTGAAATATATATAAAAAATAGTAAAAAGGGCGATGGGTTTTCACGCCTGTGCCCGGACGAAAATATAAATATATACAGAAACGTAGTCAACCAAGACTAGAAAGATAACCCAGTATGGTGAATGGTGCAAAAACAGTAAAAAGGCCACAGAATGATCCAGGGCGAACAGGAATGTAAATATATATATATATATATATATATATATATATATATATATATATATATATATATATATATATAGAAAGACAGAAAAGTAGTCAACCAAGACTTGGAAGATAACCTAGTGTGGTGAATGTTGCTTATATATGCATATATATATATATAAGCAGTAAAAAGGCCATAGAATGTGTAATACCCGAGAATTTCATATATTATTAAATAAATATATTAATGAAAATGAGAATTTATTTGAATATAAATGATTTTGTGTTATGAGAATGAATTAATTCAATTATATAAAAAAATTAAACAATTATAGTAATTGAGAAATTGATGGAGTTTGCGATAAACTCGTTGATAGCCTTGTGTGGCACAGTGATGAGGATTATTAATGATTATATTAATTAACGAATGAATTATTAAGTAAATAATTAATCTATATTAATTGTTAATTGCTATTGTAGAATATTAATTAATTGTTATAGTATAATATTAATTAATTGTTGTGGAATATTAACTGTGATTGATTAATCATATGTGATTATTATTATTGCAAGAAATATAATAATAATAATGAGCAACGTATTTATAAATATAATAAGATTTATATTCATTTAATTTGATATTTAATCATATAAGTGTTAATCGATTATTATGGAAATTAATAATCAATAAGGAATAGATTAATTAATATTATTGTTAATTAATCAATGAGATAAATAATTTATTTATTTGACAAATAAGTAAGTTATTAATATAATAAGATTATATTAATTATTATGTGCAAACATGCAATAGTTAATAATATAAAGTATATGGAATACAACTATATTATATAATGTGGTGCAACATTTATGTGACTATATTATATATATAAACTATATAGTAAAGTTTATTGAATTATGAGAGCTACATGATAATCCCCATGTGTGGACATTAAAATAATGTATCATGGATATATTATAAATAATTATTGATTAATACAATTTAATAATAAAGGAAATAATGTGATGTGATTATATCTGAGAAAATTATACCAGTATGATAAAAATATACCTGAATTATATGTATACAAGTGACACTTACTACATTATGTAAATTATAGTGTGACATTTCAATTAAAGACATATGTATAAAATATATATATGTGTAGATAGCCTAAGTATTTAATACATATGTGTATAATGATTTAAGTGTAGTATAGAAGGCTGAGTTTGTTTTGCTGGGAGAGTCACTATCTCCTTCACGTGAAATACACAAGCTATCCTACTCCCTTATTCTTCCTTAAACTCAGTAACATAGCCTAGCAAATGATGAAGAAGGGTGTGGCTATCATGATGGATTTCAACCACCATTACCAACCCCCTAATAACCTCCTTGCAATTCAAATTTCCGTTAGTTTGAAATGGTAGGGAATAACATTGTCTGGATTATAAGTTCTTCTATAAATATAACCCATCCTCTTCCTAATTCATTTGCTGAGAATTTTGGCTAAGTTAAGAATTATATATATATATATATATATATATATATCAGTGTCCTTGAGTAGCAGCAAGTTCAGATTCTAGCAGAAGGTATAATATAGTTTCTTTGTTATTCATTTTCGTTTTCTGTCAAAAGTTCAAATTCTTGATTATGCCAAATTGGTTCATAATTGGTTTGTAGAACCCTTATATTGTTGTTATATGAACATACATACATGATGGAACCACTATATAGCTTTCTTGACTTTCATTTTCATTTTTGCTTTGCAATTTCTGTAAAATATCAAATTCGTGAATTTGGTTGGAGTTCATGAAATTGGGAATTGATAAATGGCGATTGACTGTTATATAAGCATATATATGTGCTAGTAAGTTAAAAAGGTTAGTCTAATGGCATATGGGTATGACGAAATCGATGAAATGGGAAGTTTGGGGACTGTTTTGGCTGCAGCGTGAACTGCAGGAATTGAGTCTGCATCGCGGCGCCGCAGCCCCAATCCCAGGCATTATGCCCGCGCCGCAGCGCCAGATTGTGGCTGTTGTTGCCGCGCCGCAGCGCCGGCACCCTGCTGCAATTTTCTACACCCTGCAACAAAACTGTTATGTACTAATTGTTTGATTTTGTTTAAACAAGCATGGAAGCATGATTAATACATATATATAAACCTAATGAGGCAATGTAAGCATGTTTTAGTATATTAGTATGCATGGTTAACAAAACGACATGAAGTTTGGAAACGAACTTAAAGTTTCATAAACAATCATTAACATTATAAAGCATGAGTATATTTTGATTTTTGATACGTGGTAGAGCGGCTTAGAAATGCATGAAATGAATGATGACTTGTGTATACATGTTTCATAGTATAACGTGAGCATGCTAAACCTCGATTAGTAAATATTTCGAACAAAAATGGAAGTTTTATGAAACAAACTTTGACATATGTGTGACACATTGAGGTACTGATTTTGCAAACATGTTTACATGACCTAGAATCACATGTAATACATGTTAACTTGCATATATAGATTTATAAGGTAACGTGAGCACGTGGATCGCGTTAAATGAACTTTACTAGTGAAAGTATAAGTTTTGGACGTAAATCTTAACATGTTATTGTAAGTTTCATATTCTGATATTTATGGACACATGTGATAGTACTCTTAGACTTATTCATGTGTCATGCATGTATATATACCATGATTAGTTGCCATAATTCAAGTTTAGCGTAAACGAAGCATGTTTTCAAGATAATAACAATGCTAGCTACATATATGCGATACGAGTACTCATGAGCATGCCTAATACAAGTTAATATAAATACCTTAAGTGTTTTGAAAGCAAGCATGATAGGTTTTGTAAATTTCATGACCTTGAATGACCGCAAGTGTCGACCTAGAACCTATATCACATATGTCTGGAACAAGGGAAGGTTATACGAATATAAAAAGACTCTTTAACATGTATATATACTATGTGATATATGTGAATCCGATTTTGACGGTTAACTTAGGGGAATGCCATAACTTGCTAAAATGAAATATATTCAGTATTGATTGTGGTCTTATGTGATATTAATAATATGCGAGTATGTTTGCTAATTGTGGTAGTCTCACATGATAGTAATGATGTATAAATATGATCAACTTGAGAAAAGAGGAAGTTAAGGGTAGAAATTATATTATATAACTGTGTAGCTAGGTTAAAACTTAGCTTATGTGTTGATCGTATATTCGAACATAAAATGTGAAGTTTAATTATATGACTAATGAATATCATATATATACGTTACGATAGGAATTTGAAAGTGTTGGCTAGCTTTATGTGAGTAAACTATGCATAAGGCAAGTATCCTAAACCCTTGCATTACTTTATTCAACGTATATCGTAAGCGAGTATCTAAACCTTATCTCTTTGGATACAAGTATTCTATCTTTGTATATTGTGAACTAGTTTCCTACTTAATCGTTTGAATTGAATTAGCATACTTGAACTCTTATTTCATTAAAGCTATTATTCATGTTGAACTTAGTATTGTTCTTGAATATTGTGAAAGTGTCTATGCCATTTGATTCGGCTAGACTTATATTATTGAAAAGCGACCCAAACTAATTGATTGGTGCGGGATCCTGTATTTGACTGAAAAGAACAACCTTCTTTGAAGGGAATATATAATTGTCGGAGAACCGACGTGCACACTTGAGTATGATTGATTGTTATGCATAACGATGGTGCTTTAGGCTGATCACATGTTGTACCTGTTTTTGTTGGATTTCCAGTTTATTACTGTTAATTATAGTAGAAGTTCATAGTCCTTAGTGACTGCTCAGTATTCAGTTATCTTGAAATCTTGAATTGATTTATTATTGAATCACATTGATATTATTCTGACCTTAGCGACTATTATTGAAAACTGTTGATATTCTTGTTATCCTTGAATTATCAAACCTTGTTATACCCTTTCGAGAATTAAGAATTATATCACTTACCCTTATTGTATATTACTTGCTGGGCAATTTGTGCTCATTCTTGCTTTCCCTGAAACATTTCAGTTAAGGCAGAGCATGGCGAACCTTCAGGCATTGATAAGGGCAAGGGCAAGGGCAAGGCTACCAACTAGCTTGTGTCTTTTATGTTTTCAAATATTTTAATATTATATTAAGATGATGTAGTAAGACTGGATTTGATTATGTTTAAGCTTAAGTTAGATTATGTAATAAGTCGTTAATTGATATTATTATGTAATCTATTAAGTACTGTAGGTTGCGAGACTTGGGGGAATAATTATAATAAATCATTGTAAATTATTCTAGAATAGATTTTTTGCTGTGATTGTGTGATATTTAGTTATTATTATTATGTATTACCATGAGCACGTGATGAACCGAATTCGAGAGACCAAGTGGCGGTCCTGGAATTTGGGGGCGTCAAAGAATGATCCAGGCCAAACTAAAATATAAATATATATTTATATGGATAGAAAAGTAGTCAACCAAGACTGGGAAGATAAACCAGTGTGGTGAATGTTGCTTATATATGCATAAATATATATAAAAGCAGTAAACTACCACGGATTGGACATCTGGGCTTGATAGAATTAAAAAGTTAGTATCTATATAGTTAAATATATAGAAAAAAAGCCAAACCCAGACTGGAAAGACAACCCAGTCCAGTGAAGTTGCTAATAACGAAGATTCAAGTATATAAAAGCTGCTGGAAGCGACAGATCGTCAATTCGAGTTGTAAAAATGCCAGAAAATGCGTTTAGGTACTAAACTACCAAAAGTTAAGAAAAAAGACACGGAACTGAGTTCTGGGCATATTTAGAAAATAAAACTAGATATACAAGTGAATAAAAGTGCGAAGAAGTAATAATAACTTTTTGATCGTAAAAATACTAATAATGGACTGTTACACGAGCTTTTTGCCAAATCGTAGGCTTTAAACGTCCGAATCTACCAGTTATTTTTTGATGTGTGGTAGTATGTGGGTATATCTATGTGTTAGAGTGAAAAAAATTTGGATTTGGAAGATAAGAAAATGGCTGCAAAACCAAACGGGCAGGGGTTCAGAGCGTTTTTCTTTTTTCAAATGAGCTGGGGGTGAGCTCATATATATAGACCCAGGACCCTCCACTCTACCTGCTACTTTCGTAGTTAGAGGTACGGCTCCACGTGTCAGGGCCCACGTGACGGGTCCTATTGCATTGAAGTACGTGCACTCCTAGCAACGCGAGGTCTGATTCAAAACTTTCTAACTTTTTATCGGAGCGTTCGTTTGAGGCGTGCTGTACCTTTACGGAAAGCCCTTGCCGAGAGTGTCATAATGACATGGGATAAAACATTTTTTCGGTCCAAGAAGACAGATTTATAACAAGGTCTTCGATTCTCTACAGTTTGTCCGTTGAGCTGTCTTGCGCTGTTTGCACTCGGGATCATTGTTATTGTTCGTTCTGACCTTGGTTGCATCAATTCAGCTTGAGTTTGACCGAATTGGGTTAGAGTGGGTAAAATGACCGTTTTGACCCTCCCGGGGTTGCCTTCAGTGTCGGCATGGCCTTCGATTGACTTTCTGGGGTTGTTTTCAAGACTTGGTTCCCATTCGAGTCTGTTTATCCTCAGTGTTGTCTCTGAGGCTGACTTGGTCCCTCAAGATTTTCCTCTGGAGATGTTGTGATGCGTCATGATTATTTTTGAAGTTGACCTGACCTCCCGAGTTGAGACGGGGGCTGACCTGTACTTTCCGAGTTGAGATCGGGGCTGACCTATACTTCCCAGGTTGAGACCGGGGCTGACCTGTACCTCCCGGGTTGAGATTAGGGATGACTTGTACTTCTCAAGTTAAGACCGGGGCTGACCTATACTTCTCGGGTTGAGACCATGGCTGACCTGTACCTCCCGGGTTGAGACCGGGACTGACCTGTACCTCCCGGGTTGAGACCGGGGCTGACCTGTATCTTCTGGGTTGAGACCGGGGCTGACTTGTACCTCCCGGGTTGAGACCGGGGCTAATCTGTACCTCCCAGGTTGAGACCGGGGTTGATCTGTATCTTTCGGGTTGAGAACGGGGCTGACCTGTATCTCCCAGGTTGAGATCGGGGCTGACCTGTGCCTCTCTGGTTGAGACCGGGGTTGACCTTTACCTTCTCGGGTTAAGACCGGGGCTGATCTGTACCTTTCGGGTTGAGATCGGGGCTAATATATACCTCCCGAGATTAGACCGGGGTTGACCTGTGCCTCAAGTGTTGAGACTGGGGCTAATCTGTACCTCTCGGGTTGAGACTGGGGCTGACCTGTACCTCCCGAGTTGAGACCGAGGCTGATCTGTACTTTCCAGGTTGAGACCGGGGCTGATCTGTACTTCCTGGGTTGAGACCGGGGTTGACCTGTACCTCCCGGGTTGAGACCAGGGCTAACCTGTACCTCCTGGGAAGATCAGGGCAGACCTGTACTTCCCGGGTTGAGACCGGGGCTGACCTGTAACTCCAAGGTTGAGATCGGGGCTGACCTGTACCTCTCGGATTGAGACGGGGGCTGATCTGTACCTCCTGGGTTGAGACAGGGGATAATCTGTACCTCCTGGGTTAAGACCGGGGCTAACCTGTACCTCCCAGGTTGATACCAGGGCTGATCTGTACCTCCCGGGTTGAGACTGAGGCTGACATGTACTTCCCGGGTTAAGATCAGGGCTGATTTGATTGCCCGATATTAAGATCGGGGTTGAGTTGTTGGCCTGGTATTGAGACCGGGGTTGGTTTGATTGCTCGGTATTAAGATCGGGGTTGATTTGATTGCCTGGTTTGATTGCCTGGTATTGAGAACGAGTTTGATCTGATGGCCCGGTATCGAGACTGAGGTTGATTTGATGGCCTGGTATTGAGACTGGGGTTGATTTGAAAAGATAGTCTTGCCCTCCTACAGTGTCAGTAACAGGGAAACAAAATTTTGAGTTTCTACACCCATCTTGGATTTCCTGTCTTTTTTTATTTTACCATTTCGGGGCACAGGTTTAATCTGAGTTGGCTATTTGACGCAGGTTCCCGGCTTTACGCAACCTAGGGGGAACTGGTTCAATGTCCACTCCTTATACTATACTCTGCATCTGGAGTATCGGGCTATCGTCAACACCTGGGGGTTTGCGGCCTTTTTTTTTATTTCTCCCCGTCGTTGCCTCTGGGTTTATCTGAGGGCTTTGTCTGAGCGCTGGTTCCCTCAGAATCAGTCTCTTTATTTGTTGGACTACAAGGTGATGATAACTCCTATGGATTGGAGGTTCAGCACCGGGATAGAGTTTGCAGGCGAGCTTGTGCCAGTGGTGGCTAATATTTCTCCTACTATCGTTCGGTCCCTTTTGGGAGTTCCTATGACGTCTATCAAGGGTCAGACAGTTCGTTCTGGTTCCTTGAGCGTAGATGCCCAGAGTGGGGCTTTGACCGAGCCTCTTCCTGATGATTAGAGGGTCAGAGATCGCATCCTCCGTCGACTGATTTTGGTGATCATAAAGGGTTGTTTCCTTGTTGACAACTCTTCGACGGTGTCTTTGGCCCTGGTCAGCACTACTCAATATGTGGAGTGCCTCAGTGATTTTGATTGGGGTACCTACACCTTTGCCTATTTTCTCTGAGGGATGCGCATGCGCTCGGAGGGCGTGACAGAGGATTGGCTAGGTTTTTACCCATTCCTACTGGTGAGTACATTTCTCTTACACCTTTTTGATTTCGTCGTTTGTGTTTGTTAATCTTTATCACTGAGGACTTTTGATCTATGCATTGCCAATTTTGGGCATATGAGAGGCTTCCGTGCCTACGCCCAACCACTACTTTGGACTTGGAGACCTATCTGAGGGGATGAGCTGGCATCACTCCACGTTTACGAAGGTTCTTATAGCCGAGGGATTTACCTACTCCCGCTTGCAGCTAAGGCTTTTCACAGCCGATTTGATTTTGTGGTACCCTTACACCACATACTTTATGATAGTCGGGTTTGAGGATGGCTTTCCCACTGGTCGGGAGTTTGCATTGTTTACTCGCCGGGTTCCATTTTTGACCGAGGGTGGTTGGGAGCTCTATTTGGGAGAGCGTTCTATTCAGAGCATGACTGGAGAGATCCGCATTCCCTTTGTTCCTCCTTCTTAGCATCATTGGCCATTGGCTCAGCCACTCACAGACATTCCACTGTTGGACATAGATAGCTTCACTTTATCAGTGGGTCATTACATTCAGGAGGCATTTCACAGCTGGTGGAGTCCCCGCACTATTGGGGCTTAGACTCGTGCTACCTAGTTTATGGCAGACATGGTGCCAGGGTCTGTGATGATGATAGACTGGATAGCTTGCCTCCGAGATTTGACTCATCTGGACCAGATTACAGGACTGACTCAGCAGTTGGAGAGGGCTCATTTCTTTATCAAGCACCTTGGCCGGGATCCATCAGAGGCAGATTCTTTTGATCCTTCAAGCTCTGGAGCTTGCCCTTCCACATGTCCATTTTCTAGCAGCTTTGTAGGTGTTGATCCTCCCTTATATCGATCGGACATTCCCACTGGCCGAGATTTTGTGACTCAGGAGGAGCTGGAGCAGGCTATTATCCTGTAGACAGATATTTTAGATCTCTTCAGATAGCTTTTCTCGCTATATCTTTTGATGGGCCTCTGTTTAGCTATTTGGCAGTTGTGCCCCAGTTCTCGCTATATCTTTTGATAGGCCTCTGTTAGTTATTGGGCGGCTGTGCCCCATTTCCCTATACTTTTATTTTTGCACTTTATGAGCAGAAAGAGATGATGCTTTCAGTAGATAGTGTATTTAGAAATAAATGATGTTTTTCTATCTACTGCATCCTATTTATCATTGTCATTATGCATGTATTATGTCATGGATATGCATTTAGACAGGTGAGTTTAAATTTGACCCCCCCTGGATGGTCTCATGATACGGTTATACAGATGTCGTCATCCACAGTCAGTCGTATTGAGCTTTCGTCACCGTCTTCGGTAGCATCTTCACTGAGATCATGGTATGACAGTCTGCCTTATACAGCCAGAGGGACAGTTGACCGGATGCTAGGGCACACTATAGCCCTTTTAGCTTTCCAGGTACCACAGGGATTTATGGACGGTATGCTATCCCGCTGGAGACCTGAGCGCCAGGTTTTTTGGTTTGGGATTTACGAGTTGACTCCTACCTTGGAGGAGTATGAGCGTCTTACAGGTTTGGCACTAGATCTGCCTTGTGCCCGGACAACCCTCAGTGACATGAGGAGACCATTTATGACTATGACAGGTCTGAGGCGCAGAATCATCACTGAAGAGATCATTGCAGGGTATGTGATATCCATAGACTTTTTGATCAATCGCTTCTGTCGGCTAGACAGCTACGAGCGATATTCCGAAGCTTTCACCATTCCTGCAAATGAGTGACAGTTTTCCCATGTAGACATTTTCCTGATGTGCGTCACGGCTTATGTATACATGCCACTATATTTGGACCACCAGGATATTGGTTTGATGGTAGTGGTTCGTGCCCTCAGACAGGGTTGTACGATTTTGCCGATGGTATTGGCCGAGACCTTGAGGTTTGCTACATTTTACAGTACCCATCCAGAGGGGTTTTTTAAATGTAGCTCTGTTTTGTTGTATGAATGGTTCATGACGTATTTGAGTCCGATCGGCACCTTCAGACATCACAGGTACTGTTTTACCCATGAGATAGGCATGTCTTACTCCTTCTAGCCAGCGGAGTGTTCAGATACAGCGTCATGGTTGGCTTTTTTTTTATATCAGAGATCGATCATCTTTTTTCGATCTTGCCATGCTCAGGACTTAGCTCCCCTTACAGCTTCATCACTCATTCAGTCGGCATGGATTATTTTCCCCTATCGGGTTTGAGAGGGGTGACCACTTATCATCCGCTGGCATTCATGGGTCAGTTTGATCAGTTTCAGAGCCTCCACCACTTTGAGGGGGATATGGATCAGTAGATATCAGCTGCATCTTTATCGTCAGCTGACCTGGTCAGGACTTATGAATGTTGGACTCACAGGGAGAGGACTGATTTCTCTACTAGCCATCCGGATCGTTCTCCAGAGTATTTGGTATAGTTAGAGTCCGATATTGCATTGGTTGTGGTTATCTAGTCAGCTCCGAGTGTTGATTCATATGAGGAGGAGCTTATGGAGGATCTTGATTATTTTATAGAGGATAAGTTGTTTACTGGTTTGACAACGACTTTAGTTAGTGACTCTCCGATCATCCCTGCCGGGGTAGATCCAGCTCTTGTGGATTCATTAGCTTGGATGACTTTCGAGAGAGATTAGGCTAGGGAATTGATGTTGACAACTCTTTCTAGCAGAGACACAACTTTTGCTGATAGAGACGAGGCTCGAGCCACTAGAGATGCAACATTTGTGGAGAGAGACGAGGCTCAATCTACCCGAGATGTAGCTTTTTAGAAGGTTTAGGAGGCCTTAGTCGCCCGGGATGTCACTTATATTGAGAGGGACGAGGCCGTAGCTACCTGGGATGTCTATATTGCGGACAGAACTGCACTCAAATCATATACACATAGCCTGGTTGCAGACATGAGTACTTTCATAGATGGTCACAGCAGCACTATGCAGATGGCTGTGGATGTTCTTGCTCTTATGGAGACTGAGGGTATTGAGCTTACAGTTGCACCTCCATCTTCAGAGAGGGATGCCATGTTGGCACTGCTATCCCGCTTGTCCACGGGTTCATAGACCTGCTTTGTTTTTCCTGCACATACTAGATCAGCCATTTTTATCTTGTATAGGACAAAGTGTATATATCAAACAGTATTATATCAGAGAAATATATTTTGACTCACTTTCCTATTGGATATGTATTGTCATTGCTGAGTGATTACCACTTCTTTCATGACTTGCTGTCTTGATATATTCTGAGCTTTTCCTTAATGGATAGACATTGAGATATCGGAGAGTACCTCAGAAGGGCTTGTTGACTTGAAAGGCTCGAAAGGATTTGAGTTTTATAAGGTTTTGGTGCCTTGGGACTAGTTTTTTATTGGTTTTTTTTTGAAGGTCAAATCGCACTAGGAATGGCTGCCTATGTACTCCAGGGTTGAGAGAGATTAGGTCATTCGTAGTTCAGGCTTTGCCTAATTGGTTTGTGAAGTGTTTATTTTGGTTTTGAGTTCGGTTTGATGGGTTTTTAAAGTTTTTATTTGGTTTGACCGCGTCGTGAATGGTTACCTACGTACTCCTGGGTTGTGGGAGATCAGCTCATTCGTAGATCAGGCTTTCTATGGAAAACCAAAATTGATTTGATTGATTCGCAGGACCATGATGATGGCTGGCAGGTGTTTTAGACATAATACCGTTTCACGGTGTATAAATTGATGAACTAGGGAAATTCGTTCCCATCCATTTCTTGCAATTTAATTGCTCCTTCTGTCAACACTT
The DNA here is from genome assembly GCA_020205555.1 of Panax stipuleanatus. Taxonomy (NCBI): domain Eukaryota; kingdom Viridiplantae; phylum Streptophyta; class Magnoliopsida; order Apiales; family Araliaceae; genus Panax; species Panax stipuleanatus. Next base: position 97,400,172 of record CM035115.1, read on the forward strand.
ATTTGACAATGAAAGGGCCTTCCCAATTTGGGACAAACTTTGCTTTAGCTTCGTCTTGATTGGCCAAAACATTCTTCAATACCAAGTTATTTTCCTTGAATTGTCGGATTCATACTTTCTTGTTGTATGAATGAGCAATCCTTTGCTGATATAACTGCCCGTGGAAAATGGTTGTAGCCCTCTTTTCATATATCAGGGATAACTGGTGGTACCGTTCTTGCAGCCACTAGTCTTCCTCCATCTGAGCGTCTATTAATACTCTTAAGGACTCCATTTCTACTTCTATGGGAAGGACTGCTTCCATACCATAGACCAATGAATAGGAGGTAGCCCCAGTAGAAGTACGCATTAACGTTATGTACGCTAACAGAGTCAGAGGGAACAAGTCAGGCCATTCTTTGTGATTGGCAGACGTTTTCTGCTTGATCTTTTTGATATTCTTGGTGGCCGCTTCGACAACACCATTCATCTTGGGCCGATAGATGACGGAATTAAGATGCTTGATATGGAACTTGCTGCATAGCTCTCTCATCATTTGATTGTTTAAATTCTTGGCGTTGTCTGATACGATCACCTCCGATTGTCCATATCGACATACGACATCGTTTCTGATGAAACCTATAATTATTTCTTTGATGACTCTGGGAAAAGAGGCAGCTTCAACCCACTTGGTGAAGTAATCGATCATTGTGAAGATGAATTGATGTCCGTTGCTAACTTTGGGTTCTATGAGTCCACTCACATCCATTCCCCACATGGAAAAAGGCCATGGCGAACTCATATTGTGCAGTTTGTTTGGAGAAGCGTGGATGGCATTTCCATGGACTTGGAATTGGTAGCATCTCCTGACGTGATCATCAAGTCAGCTTTGAGAGGGATCCAGTAATGCCCCGTTCTTAATATCTTCTTGGAAAGCAAATGACCGCTCATGTGTGGACCACAGATTCTGCTGTGTACTTCATCCATCAGTCTTTGAGCTTGATCTTTATCGAGGCATCTTAACAGGCCTATTCTAGTATCCCTCTTATAGAGTGCATCTCCGCTTAGATAGAACTTCATGGCCATCTTGTGAATCCGCTTTCGTCCATCTTGGCTTTCCCCAACGGGTGTAGATCCATCTCGCATATATTCCTTTATGTCTTGATACCAAAGCTGTTTGATAGGAGGTATTTCATCTGATACTTCTCCAATATAATTCTCATACGTCGGGGCCTTTTGGCTTGGGAATTTGAGGTCGGGAATTCCCCTCCTATTAGATATGTGGATTAGGGAAGCCAACGTTGCCAAGGCATCAGCAAAGTCGTTCCTACCTCGAGGGATGTGGATGAAAGTTATATCTTCAAAATCCATGGATATTTTGATAACCTGTCGGTGATAGGGCAGCAAATGCAATTCTTTGGTGTGATACACCCTGGTGGTTTGTCTAATAACCAACTCAAAATCTCCAAAGACTAGTAGACGCTTGATACCCATAGATTGGGCTAATTTCAACCCTATTATGTAGCCTTCATACTCAACCGTGTTGTTGGTGTTGACAAAATGCAACTTGGTAGCCACAGGATATTGTTCTCCTGTACCAAAAACAAGGCCTGCCCCAGCTCCGGCACCTTCCATGTTCACTGCTCTGGCGAAATACATTTTCCAAGGTTAGACTGTATTCTCTTGAAGGTCTTGTTAAACCGTCATGATCCCATCATCCGGGAAATAAGTTTCCAAGGGTTTGAAATCCCCTGACTGTGCTTTGGCCAGTTTATCTACAATGCCCTGACCTTTGATAGACTTTTGAGTCATGTAGACAATGTCGAGCTGTTGGAGGATCAACTGCCATTTGGACAATCGATAATTTTACATTAGTTTGTTGAACACGTACTTCAGTGGATGCATGTGGGATATGTGATAGGTCATGTGCCCATGCAGATAGTTTTGTAGCCTCATGGCGGCCCATGCTAATGCACATCATGTATTCTCAATCAGGGTGTACTTCTGCTCGCCGCTACTGAATCTTTTGCTGATGTAATAGATAGCTCTCTCCTTGCTACTATCATCTTTCTGTCCCAGCATATATCCCATTGCGTGGGCATTGACTGACAGATACATAAACAGGGGAACTTCATCCCTTGGGGGTACCAAGACAGGTGCTTCGATCAACTGTTTCTTGATGGCAAGGAAGGCTTTTTTGGCAATCTTCATTCCATTTCACGCATGAATTATTCCTTAGTAGTTTGAAGATAGGTTTACACATGGCTGTGAGTTGAGAGATGAACCTGCTTATAAAATTGATTCTTCCCAGGAATCCTCATATTTCCTTCTCTGTTCGTGGCACCGACATCTCCGTGATGGCTTTAATCTTTGCGGGATCCAGCTCAATGCCTCTATTGCTCACCAAAAATCCTAGCAACTTGCCCGATTAATACCAAAAGCGCATTTGGCCGAATTCAGCTTAAGGTTGTACTTACGCAACCTACTTAATAACTTTTTTAGATGGTCGATGTGATCGTCCTCCTTCCCGAATTTAACGATGATATCATCTACATAAGCCTCTATCTCCTTGTGCATCATGTCATAAAATAGGGCCATCATGGTGTAAACACTCGAAATTTTACTTTCTTTGTACTAACCTTGCAAAAGAACAATAGCATAATTTTACTTCGGAGACAACCCCGAGGTTGGGCAAAAGAGCCAGGTCATTTCGAAGACAACCCCGGGAGTGATGCAAAGGACTAATGGCGTCCAAACATATCGCGAACCAAACGAGGATCACCGAGCAGAGACAATGTTCATCGAAAACCACTTCAGCAAACCTCGAACGATGTGCCATCAAAGATAAGCCAGCTAACTAATATTTGGACCTGGAGGATATATCTCGGCTACGAGTATCGACTTCCCGAACCTTAATTCAGTTAGACTCGATCTTATCAAGCTACATTTAACAAAGACTTTTTGAAAGGTCGATCTACGGAGGTCAACTTCTTTGGAACACATGTTGAGATTATGGGACCCACCTAGCCCATCCGCATCCATACATGCGGCTGGCTCGGCCAGCTTATATCCCCCATACTAGTTCATTTTAGAGAGAGAGATAGAATTTTAGAAAGAGAAAGACATTTCTAGAGAAAGAAAGGCTCAGGTTTAGCACATTAACACCAACTTGAAGCTTAATCATCTCGTTTAGCATCTATTTGAAGTCCCAGGAGTGTTCCACGTTGGCCACGGGAGGTAAAACGCTTGTTCACGAGTCCCCCAAGGTGAAATAACACACTTTCTAGCTTTGTTCTTTGTAAACGTTGTTTAAATACTAGATGGATGATATATCTTGTTTAAATATATGTAAAATTATTATATTTTAAGCATATTATGTAATAGTTGATAGATATTATGTTTCTATCGGTTATATTGTGCTTATTGTGTTGTAAATCAATCGCGGGAGGCTAGATCTACCTAGATCTAAGTCGAATCTAGCCTTTGAGAGGTTATTAAGCATGAAGCTTTAACCCGTGTGCTAGATCGGTTTAGATTTATGGTAGATCTATGAATTTATTACTTTAAACGATTCAGGTTACCGCGTATAACCCTAGATCTATATCTAGGGGTGAAGGGGTCCAAAATGGCTTAAAATGGTGATTTCAACTAATGAAATCACCTAATATCAAAGCCGAGGATATTGTATATATGTATTCCCGCATAAATAATGTGAGCCTAGGAATCCCGATGTTGAGATCCCCGAATGGATCCGACTCGATTCCCACGATGGACCGATTTTTACGTTGTAAATGTTTTAATAGCATAAATATCATTGTATATGTAATATTTGGATCTTGAAGACAAGCTCGAGGAGTTAATCCCAAGAATTCATATTCAAGATCCCGTGATAGTGAAAACTTTAATTACGGGATCTCGGTTCATCGAGATGGCTTATATGCCCGATGATGATCCGACTCTTTTTTTAACGCTTTTGCATGCATATCATCAAAATGATTTATAATAAAACCACAAAGAGCTTTCGATCATAATAAATCGATTCAGGGTAGATCACCTAATGAACGCAAAGAATAAAAGGAAGTATTGAAGTCCTTGATTCCTAACCGGGCAAAGGATTTGAAAACCTTACTTTCTAAAACATCATTTTAATTTATAAATCTTGTTAAAAATGAACTTTTTGTCAAATCAAATCCTTCGTACCTAGGCACAAAAGAGGTACAACACTACTTTCAAGTCACCCAAAATAAAGACTTAGAATAAAAATGAATAAAGCTTTCAAAATAAAACACACACTCTCTCACACACACACATTTTATACACAGAAAATCAATAAGATGCGATACCGTGTTTTCACGGTAGTCGGGGGGTGCCTAACACCTTCCCCCAGCTTAAAATAGCCCCCGAAATCCACGAATCACGGGTTTCAAGACCAATCTTTTGGAGTCACATATTGGACCATCTTGCGAAAAAAATATTTAACCTCGGATGAGTTGGTACATCCATTTAAACCATACTAACTGGCGACTCTGTCTCATTCGGTCCAATCATCAAAATTAAATCAATCTTTTCAAAATCGTTGACACTTATGTTGGTACCTCTTTCCTAAAACCTCGACCTTCAAAAAATCCATAGACATAGCAAATGGAAAAGGGTAGATAAGCTCAAGCAAAGGAAAGACGGAAATTAAAACCAAAGAAAAAAGGACCTCTTTTAAAACAAAAAGGAGCAAGATTTTCCCCAGCGTCGACAGGTAGCGACTTAGCTCGGGATTAAAGAGGGCTTAAGCCGCGTTCAAACTTTTTGATTTCGTTCTGCATATACATCTTATGTGAATGATCTCTGTGTGTGATAACTGTATAAATCTTTAAACATTTTGTATTAGTGTCTCGCACAATATATTAGTGCTTCGCACAATGTCATGATAGTACATAATGGTGAGGACGTGAATGTATGTTGAGTGGTACCTCCATTAGGAGAAAATCTCGTCAGTTGTTTATTACTGGACTCCTCTGGGTGTTTCGATTGTGAGGCTCAGGAAAGGCACCACTCAGATCCGCTCCAATTGAAAAATAGATGTTTTCATCAAGTAAATTGCGAAGATCTGGGAACCAATTTCAAACAACCCGTGAGAGTAACCCTAAGATATGTCAGCCTCTGATAAACCAAACGCGTGGTGTGTCTCTTCATGCCCTATTTACTCTTTCGCGTTTATAAATGACGAACATCTTGAAACTGTCATCTATACATCTTTCATATCCTGTCATCAATTCGACTAACCCGTTGTGTTACAGGAAAAGATTAAAAAACCATTAAAGTGATGTATAGCATATGATGCATCTCTGTCCACCAATATCCAGTCTAAACTAGATATCGGTTTTGTGCATATTGGTCCTAGAACTCGATTTTGAGCAAGAAGGCCCGTTCACCACCATTCAAGATGGCTGAAGGAAGCTCATCCGAACCTATCCCTGTATCTTGAGATGAATTCGAGGAGTTTAAGAAACAGATGGCTGCGATGACGACCCTGTTAAGAGAAACGTGCAAAGTATCTCAACAATCTAAGCATAAGAGTCAGACTGAACTCTCTGTGCGAGGAGATATGAAAATACCCAAAAAGGAAGGTGATGCCCAAATGTCCACACCTATCTCTCCCCTCGATGTTGAAGTACCCAAGGAGGCCTTGATCTAGAAGACGACACAGGAAATCATTGACCTCCTGGAGGACAAAGACACTGGAGACATTAGGAAGAAAGTTAGACAAATGGAGGACGCTATCCGATTTATGAAAGGGACAGGATTCCACGAGAGCGTGAATTATTCGGATCTGTGTATTTTCCCAAAGGCGAGATACCCGAATAAGTTTCAAGTCCCTGAGTTCGAGAAATATAACGGACTGGGAGAACCATACACTCACTTAAAAGTCTATATAGGTGAACTTGGAACTTAAGCCGAGGATGAAAACCTCAGGATGCAACTGTTTCAGAAGAGCCTTATAGGTGAAGCCCGAATGTGGTACACGCGGATAGACAATTCCAAAGTCAGTGGTTAGGAAGATTTGGCCCATGCTTTCCTCAACCAATACAGTTTCCAATCCTAGATGGCACCTGATCGATACCAGGTTACCAAAGTCAAAAAATTGAGCAATGAATCGTTCAGAGAATATGCACAGCGGTGGAGGCGAATGGCGGCCCAAGTTAACCCACCAATGGATGAAGGTGAGATGGTGACAACCTTCATTGATATACAAGAAGCCCCTTTCTATGAAAGAGTCCTCGCCGGGTTAGGAAAATCCTTCTCTGAAATGATCAAACACGGGGAAATGGCAGAAATGGGTTTGAAGTCTGGAAAAATGAAGGATCTCACTGCCTTGGAAGCCGTGGCCGAGCACATATAGTCGAGAAATTATACGAGCTCTCCCAAAATAGTGTCGAAGAGGAAGGAAGAAGATGTCTCTTTAATATTGCAAGGACAAGCTACTAACAAAAGCCCTAACTCGCCTATCTAGAGGCAGAACTCTCAGTCAGTAAATTCTCAAAATTCCACAGCAGTGAAAGTTGGGTAAAACAAGCGAAGAAGGATATTCACTCCATTAGGGGACTTCTTGGAGATTATATTAGCACTACTGATTGCCCAGTAGAAGATCGTTGAGCTCGCTCCACCTTCCGATCCAAATGGAAGGCAATTCGATTCCAGCAAGAAATGCGCTTACCATTCCAACTCATCGGGCCATGATACTCAAGAATGTTGGATGTTAAAACAAAAAATTCAAAACTTGATTGACAGCGGGAAGATTATAGTCAAAGCACCAGAGCAGCCGAATGTCAACAACAACCCTTTACCTCAGCATACTGTGGAAGGAGTCAATATGATCAGTGCCGAAAATAGGGAAAACTATAAATACCTAAGGAAGATGGGAGAGGCACCCTCTGTACATGACCCTGCAATATGGGGATACCCTGAAAAGAAGTATGGGGTAGAACAAGAATTGGCTTCGATTAAGGCGCGAGTGGATTAGTTGGCAGAATTGGTTGTATACCAACACCAGTTGACCCGATAACTAATAAACCAGGTCCTACCAAGGCCAACCAACCCCATATCTGTATAAGAAGTTTCAACCTCTAAAAGGGATCGGATTCGCTGCCAAGAGCAGAACAAATGGATGAAAAAGATGGTTTGAGAAGCTAGACTGCAGAGCCGACGAGAATTTATCGCCAAACAAAAATTCTCCTTCTTGAGACAATTCAGGGAGGAAATTCTCTGCACCTTGATCGAGGAGGGGAAGATCACGAAATTTTTGCCACCCCCAGATCCGCGATCAAAGTGTTTTGATCCTTACAGATCTTGCCTTTACCCTTCAAATGCTCCTGGACATGCCACGGAGGAATGTTGGGCCCTGCGACATTTCATTCAGAACCTGATCGAATCAGGAGAGCTAGAATTAATGAACAAAGCTGAGATCTTCTCTGAGGAAGAGATAATCTACTCTCGAGGACCAAGGAATTTAGAGGGTATGCTAGCTGTTATCCTTTGTATGGAAGGAACATCTAGCGGACCTGTGACGCCCCCAAATTCTGACTACTCATGTCTCGAATTTGGTTCGCCAAGTTCTAAATATCTAACGACATATTAACATCTCGCGCAAAGGAAATCACAGAATAAATTACATTTATTTAATATAATCATTCATGTCCCAAGGTTTCTTAACTTAAAACATCTCTTACATAGTTTAAACATAACTTAAACTTAACTAATACATAATATGATAAAATCTTATTACAATCATCATAATAGTTCTAAATAAGTACAAAGCTACTCCGTAACCTTGCCCTTGCCCTGATCAGTGCCCGAGGCTTAACTAAAATATTTTTAGGGAAAGCAAGAATGAGCAACAAGTTTGCTCAGCAAGTAATATAGCAATAAGGGGATCAATATAGTCTTCAATTTTCCAAGGGTATAATAATAAATGATAGTTCAGGAATAGCAAGAAGTATCGACAGTTCTCAACAATAGTCGCTAAGGACAGAAAGATATCAATAAGATTCAACGCTTAATCATTTTGAGATTTCAAAATAATGAACACTGAGCAATCACTAAAGATTATAAACTTCTACTAGAGTTAACAGTAATATGCTGATAATCCAACAAAAACAAGTACAATAGGTGATCAGCCAAAAGTACCCTACGTCATGCATAACATTTAATCGTACTCAGGTGCGCACGTCGGTTTCCCGATAATATATATTTTCCCCTTCAAGAGGGTTGTTCATCTCAGTCAATTATAAGATTCCGCACCAATCAATTGGTTTGGATAGCTTTCAAATTTGTGATATAGGTCTAGCCGAATAAAGTGGCATAGAGCGCTCTTTCAATGTATATAAAAACAATTATAAGGTCAATACTCGAGATTAAAGTTCAAAGAATGTAAAAAACTCTGTCTTAGCTACGAAGCATTAGGTCATAAGACATGAATCATACTTTCAATGGTTTACTCGTACGACCAATAATAGCACAAGCCTAAGTAATGCTCAATAAAGAGTAGGGATAGGAACCTGCATCAAAGAGATAAGGTTTAGATACTTACCTTATGCGTAGTTTATCAACCTTTAGCTTATCAATACTTTTTGAATCCTATTATAACATAGTTACTCATATAGGATATTCATTAGTTACGTACGTTGAATACATATACTTAATATGTAAGCTAAACACGCACATAAGATTCTAACTTAGTCGTATGATCCTATACGTATGTCATTACGTACTTTACATACATATAATTATAGAAATTCATTTATAAAATACTATGAAATCAATAACATAGTTCGTAATCATTACTTGACTTAATAATTGAATGTTTATAAATACTTATCAATTCTATATGGTTTCATCATAACATGCTCATTGATACTTGAATACTGTACTGGATATGTATTACAGATTTAGGATAACATTACATCTATGTATCAAATCTCAGATCACAAACACAATAGGAAGACTTCACTGCAGGGTGGCGTGGCCGCGCTTGATTTGAACTAGGGAGTGGCGTGGCCGCGCTGCTACCAGTTAAAATCAGAGCTGAGCATCAGATTGCTTGGCCTAACTTGCTCACCCACGTACTCAGATGATGACACATGCAGAAACATACATGTTATGATAAGTTTGATTCTTATATCTTGCTTTTAACATAGTCCTATCAATTTCCAACTAATGAGGCTTAACGTGTTCGATTACAATGTTTCTCACATTTAGTCATTATACATATGCAACGAGGTCAATAAGTCTCAACTATACATGCTCACGTTATCTTAGTCATGCATTTCAAGTTATATAGTTCTACTTCATTTAGACTTGTTCGAAACCATTCTCAACTAGTTTATATTGCATATGACTAGCTAGGCATACATGTCAATCATGTCTATAGGCATAACATACCCTAACATGATAGTCAAATTTCAGAATACTTGTAACGTAGTTATTGGCAAAACTAGTTTTCAAACTCTTAGGTTTCTTTTGAAAATCTCATGATAACCAACCAAGCATGCAAAGCTACTTCTTTTACTATATATTATACTTTCATACATATATAACTAGACCACATAAGCATGCTCACAAGTTCTACTTTAAAGTGTACATAGCTCATTGATTTTGCACTTTGAAAATGCAAGTTTCCTTTGGAAACCAGGCTTTGGTAAGTGATTACATGAAAGGCCACCCAAACTAGTATGTCCAAGAATTGAAACCATTGGAAGATGAGAGAACATGTTGGGCAATTAAGAAGTTGGTGGATCACTATTGAGACCTCACCCCTCACCATCATCACCATCATTGAAGCTAATTGGAGTTGGTGTGTAAAAGTAGTATAGGCCATTGGCTTTCATGTGTAGAAGAATAGAATGACACTAATATTGGGACAATTCTATTCTCAGCATATGGCATTTGGAATAATGTTACAAACTTAAGGTTTTATTACACATACATATATTATACTTATACAAATGTACATACATGCATACCTAGGTTTAATTCCTTTGGGTGTACCCATGTACTTTAATGTTATAACAATATTACATGGTAGCAAATTGGGGTACGTGTATACACATCAATATATAATCCATGTACATTTGATAATGCCCAATTATAATTGAATTGAGTAGTGACACACCACATTATCATAAACCTTATTATTTCAATTAATTATTAATATCAATTATTTATATAGTCTAATTTAATATCCCATAAAGTACACACTAATGCATTACACATAACACACGGTCACATAAACATCATTTGTGTAGCTTATACAATTCATTAATCTTACTATATAGTTTCTATATTATATAGTCTCTTTTAGTGCCACATTACACTTTATATTATATAGATGTAGCATGTAATTACATATCATCGCACATAGCAATTAATTGAACAAATACTAACCTTATAATATTAATTAATTATTTATTCATTATTATGCTATTACTCATAATAATAATTAATTAACATCATTATATTAATTAATCATCCACTTATTAATTCCCTCTTTAATTAATTAATCCATCATAATTTCCATTAGCGTGCAACACAAGGCATTCTTACGAGTTCATTATAAACTCCACATTTTTCTCAATTATCATTAATTCAATTTAAATTAATTGAGTTACTCAGTTCATGCCACATAAATATTTATATAAAATAAATATTTACATTCTTATTAATATTAACATTAATATTTATTCATAAAATTCAAGGTTCTTACATCCTCCCCCTTATAAAAATTTCATCCTCGGAATTGGTACAAGGCTACAAAAATAGATAGGGGGTAGTCCCTCCTCATCCTATCTTCTAATTCCCACGTGACCTCGTCGGCATCGTGGTTACGCCAAAGTACTTTTACAGAATATATAAATTTGTTTTTTAATATATGCTCTTTCTTATCTAATATACGGACAGGAATTTCTCCATATGCCAGGTTCTTCTCCAGTTGAATGGGCTCATAGGAAATCACGTGTTTTGTAGTCAGGCTTGTACGGACGCAACACTAAGATGTGAAACACGTTATGGATGTGCTCCAACTCGGGTGGTAATGCAACTTTGTATGCCACTTCGCCCACTCGCTTCAATATCTCGAATGGTCCTATGAATCTTGGACTTAATTTTCCCTTTTTACCGAATCGTATCTTTCCTTTAAAGGGAGATACTGTCAAGAAAATGAAACTACCGACTTTAAAGTCCCGGTCTTGTCGATACAAATCTGTGTACTTTTATTGGATATATTGAGCTGCTACCAGTCTGGCTCTTATCACTGTCACCACATCTGTGGTTTGTTGTACAAATTCTGGCCCCAACATTCGTCGTTTTTTGAATTCGTCCAAACATAACGACGTTCTACACTTTCTTCCGTAAAGAGCTTCGTACGATGGCATATCGATACTCGCATGGTAACTATTGTTATATGCAAATTCTACGAGGGGTAAGTGATCGTCCCAATTTTCCTTGAAGTCCATCACGCAAGTTCTAAGCATGTCCTCCAGCGTTTGTATCGTTTGCTCACTTTATCCATCTGTCTGAGGGCGATACGCAGTACTCAACCTCAACTGTGTTCCCATCCTCTCTTGCAAGCTTTTCCAAAAGTTTGACGTGAAGCTCGGATCTCGATCAGAGACAATTGACACCGGCACTGCATGTCGTGAAACAATTTCCTTTACGTACAGACTCGCTAACTGATTTAAACTATATAGAATCTTGATCGGTAGAAAATGTGCGGTCTTTGTTAGTCAATCCACGATAACCCTAATGGCATAATATCCTTTCTGCATGACTGGAAGCCCCACTACGATGTCCAATGTAATGTGCTCCCATTTCCACTCTGGTATTTCCAACGATTGAAGTAGACCACTCAGCCTCTGGTGCTCTCCTTTGACCCGTTGGCAAGTAAGACATCTACTGTGACACCCCCAAATCCGGTATCTTAATTTCCACAGGATTTGGTGTTCACTGTTCCAATATCATACAACTATCTACCCATAAATAATGAAATTCATTTATTAGATAAATAAATCATCATCTTACATCATCTAAAATAAAAATACATCATAAATCCCAGGTTATACTTAACCTTAAATCTTTGTTGCGGAAACGTAAATAAATAAGTCTTAAATCATCACACATAAGTCTTGAACTTTAACATTATTCATGACAACACAAGTCTTCATCACTTGTTAGCTTTTCCTTTGCCCTTGCTACTAGAAGGTACATGACTTCGTTCATTATTAGCTGTAATGTTATTATGCAACAGTGAGCACGAATGCCCGCAAGTATAAAAATATGACAGAATGATAACATGCGAGTGAAAGAATTCTGAATAACAGAAAGTTCAACATTTGAATCAAGAATATTAATTAATAGTCAAATTACTTCTCAACTTTTGAATCAAGAATATTAATCGAGAGTCAAATTACTTCTGAGGGTCATTAAGACCTTGAACCGAGTCTTAGGTTGTCAAGTATATTAACCTTTCCAACCTTTAACAGTTATAAGACTATAGACTTTACTTCTCGTACTTAGGGAGATCAGCCCTTCGTACTGATACTGTGCACACTATCTTAATGCTTAAAGTATCTTCATTAATCCCCTATATTAGGGTTGTTCATCTCAGTTTGACATCAGAATCCGCACCAAATAAAGTTGGTTTGGATAACTCAATAAATGATATTCAAATTGAATATTAACTTCTTAAGGTATACAATCGAATAAGTATTGTACACTTAAATGATACTTTTAAAAGAATCATAGCATCTCATGTGAAATTCTAAACTTGGATATTCAAGAGTAAGAATTTGCTCAATAATAGTAATTAAGCATAGCAATTGCTTAATTTAAAGAGTTTAGTTTAGGAAACCTGTCCAACAATAATAATAAGTTAGGGATAGAAAACTTGCCTTGTACGCAAGCTACAGTTATTACTCACTTCTTTAATTACTCTTACCTATCACACATTTACAATATCAATTAATCACATGTTCGATATGATTATAGATTTACAATTATATTCTTCAAACTCATTATTAGATTTTTTTCAAATAATGGTTTACGTTGATTAATTAACTTGTTAATTAATCACATAACTTAAGTTATTAACTTGTATTAATAACTTGTTACTTACATCACATGCCTTCATATTTATTAGACTTAAAATAATCTCTTCATATTTATATCACATTATTTAACCTTTACAAATAATAGTTTAAGTCACGTAATTAATTTATTAATTAATCACATAACATAAATTATTAAACTCATATCAATATTTTATCATATCTATATAACATGTGTTCATGTTCATTAAACTCAAAACACATTTCAAAATTTTCCAACACTTAGCAATTTTTTTCAAAATTTTCGGACAGGCGCGGCCGCGCGCCATTTTGCCTTGCAGCCGGCGCGGCCGCGCGGCTGCGGAATTTCAGAATCTGAAGTTCGCGAACGAACACAGATTTTCTCCCATTTTCTCCCAATTCACATCATTACACTGATTTATAATGTTATCCATGAAGTATAAACTTCACAAGAACATTATATATCACTTATAACATGTTCTTAACATTCCAAGTCATGTAATTACACAAATCAAAATATTAATTTTTACTGTTCTTCAAAACTTTCAGGAGTTTAATGAAAAACATAAAAAAAATCTCCTTACGGATTCGTTACTACACTAAATCCATTCATTTCAATTCCATTTCCTTTGTTTTAACATATACAATCATATTCATGTATCAATTTAAATATAAACATATGATTTAATCATTAATTTAACCCATATGGGTTATTCACCCATATTCAATACTCTGTAATTTTATAAACCCAATTATTAACAAAATTACTTGGTGTGATCACTGTGAATCATGAATGGATAGCCTAAATTATATCATGGACATATGTTACTATATATATATCCATGAAATCAATCAATTGTCAACTTTCTCCATTCATAGAGGACTTTTACAAAACACGTACATGAAAACTCTGTAAATCCTTAACAACCCAATTAAGGCCAATTAAATCAAATTGATTACTTTAAAACATGTTTATACGTTAGAAAAACATGTTATGATTCCATACCCATATAGATAAAGCCATATCGTAACCCAATTGGGAAACCCAATTTTCACACAACTTAAAAATATACGTAATGAAGACTTTGAGAAAAACAGATTTTTTTAAAATAAAATAGAAAGATTACCCTTTTTGTGTGAAGATAACACAATCACAGATAATACTTAGGATTTCTCAAATTTCTTCTTCTCAATTCCTTCTTCCCTTTTTCTCTCTGACAATCTCTAAATTTTCTTCTGATAAAAAAATAACTTAGGCAATACAAGATATACGTATATATAATATTACCGTTGTATAACAACTACTAACTCCCACAAGGGCCTTGTTTGGCAACCCTCCTAATTCCTTTTTCATTTATTTTAATTAACTAATTTAGTATATAGTTAATTGTAACACTTTAATTAATCAATTAATTTTATTTAAATTAATTAAATAAAATAATATAATTCACATTTAAATCACATTGTCACATAATTAATATTTTTATTTATTAATTATGTTAATTTACTAATTCTTTAATTAATTATTAAATTAATTAAAGTAACATATGCTTATTTAATTAATTCAATTAATCAAATAAACTCAATTAATTAAATACTTTGAACTATTAAATCACAACACATTAATTTAATTAATGTAACACATATAATTAAATTAATCTACCACAAATTCATGACTTAATTATTTAACTCAATAATTAAATCATTAAAAATATTTATTTATTTCAATAAATATTCAAATATCTTTACAAAATTCTCGTTCATCACATCTACTGATGCACTCTGCAACCTCCTGTTTTAGATTGGGCCACCAAAAATGTTGCCTCAAATCTTGGTACATCTTTGTGCCTCCTGGATGAACAGAATACGTTGTATTATGTGCCTCATGCAAAATTTCTTCCTTCAACTCGGTTACCGCTGGCACCCACACTCTCCCTTCGAATCTCAAAATACCGCCTTTATCCATTTTGAATCTTTCTTCTTCATTTTTTGTGATCCTCTTCTTGATTTTTTGCACTCTTCTTCTTTTTCTTGTGATTCCTTTACTCTGTCCAACAAGGTTGGACGAGCTTCCATTGCAAATAACTTTTCTTTAGACCTCTCCGGTCCCTTTACCTCTATTTCTAATTTCTCCATCTCTCTTATTAACTCCTCCTGAGTTGTCAATTGAAACAATTTATCCCTTCCTTTTCTGCTTAGAGCGTCGGCAACTATGTTTGCCTTTCCCGGGTGATAAAGAATATCATAGTCATAATCCTTGATCAATTCTAACCACCTCCTCTGACGCATGTTCAACTCCTTCTATGTGAAGATATATTTCAGACTCTTGTGGCTCGTGTATATCTCACATTTCTCTCCGTACAAATAATGTCTCCAAATCTTTAACACAAAAACTACTGCCGCTAACTCTAAGTCGTGAGTAGGGTATCTTTTTTAGTAATCCTTCAACTGTCGTGATGCATATGCAATGATCTTGCCATGTTGCATAAGCACATAGCCAAGTCCCTTGTACGATGCATTACTATACACCACGAAACCTCCCGCATCGTCTGGTAGTGATAATACAGGCGCTTCGCTTAATTTCTTCTTCAACTCTTGAAAACTTTCCTTGAATTTGTCCGTCCATACGAACTTTATTGTCTTCCTCTTCAGATTGGTCAACGGGGTCGCTATCTTAGAAAAATCTTGAATAAATCTTCGATAGTACCCGGCTAACCCTAAAAAACTTCTCACCTCCGTTGGTGTTTTCGGCTGCTCCCAATTACTCACTGCTTCTACCTTCATAGGGTCTACTGAGATTCCATTCTTATCCACCACGTGTCCTAAGAATTGAACCTTCTCCATCCAAAATTCACACTTAGAAAACTTCGCATACATTTTCTATTTCCTTACTGCTTCCAAAACAATGCTCAGATGTTCAGCGTGCTCTTCTTTTGTTTTCGAGTAGATCAAGATGTCGTCGATGTAAACTACCACGAACTTATCCAAGTATGGCTTGAAGACTCGGTTTATCAAGTCCATGAATGCTGTCGGAGCATTAGTCAATCGGAATGACATTACCAAAAACTCGTAGTGCCCATAACGAGTCCGAAACGCCGTCTTTGCTATGTCTTCCTCCCGTACTTTCATCTGGTGATAACCTGTTCACAGATCAATCTTTGAGAAACACTTTGCTCCTTTTAATTGGTCAAAAAGGTCGTTTATCCTTGGTAGCGGATATCTATTCTTGATCGTTACTCTGTTTAATTCTCAATAATCGATACAGAGCCTCATTGATCCGTCCTTTTTCTTAACAAACAACACCGGTGCTCCCCAAGGAGACACACTCGATCGTATGTAACCTTTATCTAGTAACTCTTGTAATTGTATCATCAATTCTTTCATTTCTACTGGCGCCATACGATATGGAGCCTTCGAAATTGGTGTCGTTCCTGGTGCTAGGTCTATTATGAATTCGATTTCTCTGTCTGGCAAAAGACCAGGCAGATCATCCGAAAATACATCTTAGAATTCTCTCACTATGGATATATCCTTAATCTCTACTCCCTTTTTTCCGAGTATATACAATGTAAGCTAAGTAACCTACACATCCCTTCCTTAACAATTTCTCAGCCTGCATCATCGTAAGACAACACGATTGCTCAAGCGATGAACTACCACAAAACACTACCTTAGAATTATTCGGAGTCTGAAGGTTCACACTTTTATTCTGAAAATTAATTATCGCATTATGGTTATACAACCAATCCATTCCCAATATTACGTCAAATTCTCCCAATCTAATCGGAATTAAGTCTATGCTCATTTCATGATCTCTAATGTTTGCGCCACAATTTTGGTATATGAATTCTATAGGGATTACTTCCTTATTTGTAACTTATATGTTTAAAGGATTCCATAATCGTTTTCGGGGTGAATTTAGTTGACTAGCAAATTCTTCAGATATGAAAGAACAGGTGGCACCCGAATCAAATAATACATATACATTTATATCATTGATTGGGATAATACCTGACACCACATCCTTCGCAACTATATCCTGGACGGTCATGTTAAAGGTTCTGACGGTTGGGCGGTTGGATTGTGTCGGTCCACCAATCATCAGTTTACTGCCTCCCTCTTGCTGGCCACTTCCTCCGCCGCTCCCTTTCTTTGGGCAGTCCTTAATCCGGTGCTCAGTTGAGCCGCAAGCGAAACACCCCTGGATCTTCTTTGGCTTCGGGCAGTTGGGAGAAATGTGCCCCTCTTGGCCGCAGTTATAGCATGTGTTGCGCCCCTTCCAGCACTCGCCCTAGTGATTCTTCCCACACTTCGGGCATCCTTCTGTCCTCTCCTTAAAACCTCCATGAAAATTTCCAGCTTGATTGTTGTTGTTTTTGTTGTTATTCTCCCACTTCCTCTTCACTAGATTACTTCCCCCGCTACTACTTCCTCCACGACTTTCTCCTATCGTGTTATTACCCTTCTTTTCCTTGTTATACAAACTCAAAGCTTCACTTCCTCCCTCTGCAATAATAGCCTTCTCCAACAATGTCGCAAATGAATCGATCTGAAGAACTGACACCTTATTAAACAACCAAGGCTTCAGCCCTTGCTCAAAACGTCTAGCTTTCCTCTCTTCATCCCCTGCCTGGCGTTCTATAATTCGCGCTAGTTCGTTGAAATTAGCCGCATATTGCGCCACCGTCATATCTCCCTGCTTAAGTTCTAAGAACTTTAACTCCATTCTATTTTTCATGCTTTTCGGGAAATAGTTCTCGAAAAACAGAGTCTTGAAGCTTTTTTATGCGATTATCCCTTCTCCCGCTTTTTGGTGATTCGCCTCTCATCATATAGGTAGCAAACATCGTCTTCTGGTCTTCACCCACACGAGCGATGGTGAAGGCCTTCTCGATTTCTTTAATCCACGTTTGCGCCATGATCAGATCAGTAGTACCTTCAAACTCTAGAGGTCCTACGCTCCTAAAGTCCTTAAAATTTGTCACTGGAACTGCTTGGGGATTGGGGCGAACGGGTTCATTGTTCCTTCCCCTAAGAGCCTTCCCTAACAAATCAACTAGTTTCTGAATGGGATGTACTTGCTCTCTCTCGTTGTTCACTGATTTCTCAGGTGCAGTTAATCTATGTCTGGGCGGCATTTTCTGCATCACAAAATTTTTATTTTAATTATTCAATTATATTACTTAAGTATTTCTTTAATGCCAAAAAGAATAGAATTTTATAACACGTTTCTGAAATAAGATCATTTATATTCATATGCCAAATCATTACATCAAAATGATCATTCTTGGCATACTTCTATAAATGTCAACACATATCCCCTAATATCACAAAAGATGGGGAAAACGCTAATATACTACCCCTCTAACATAAGCCTAGTCGGGGTTAACAACTATCCATATCTTACACAAAATATTATGATTACTACACAATATATACATCACATAAAGAACTACTACAACTAGTACTAGACTACTGGGTCTCATCCCAACATTTCGCGCTCCACAACACTCTTGTACTCTATATGCGCTATGTACGCCATCAACTCCTTGCTCATGGTATGTCGGGTCTGTCCCTGCTCCGTCGGATAGTGATATACACCATCAATCACTCTCTTAATAGTCGAGCACACATAGTCAAATATTAGATAACCTTAACACTATACATATACACAAGTCTAAACCTAGCATACATCGAGTCTTTAATAATATTCAATATAGTATACTGAGTGGTTTCCCACAAACAACTAACAAATTAATTTTCGTCTCGTCTACACTATTTTCACAGTGAGTTAGATCGGTGACTAATTCATAAATACCTTCCCCATATGAAGGAGTCGTTTAGCCCAGCTACTATACATCAACTATTAAAGAGTACGACTGTACTACCTTAGACTTAGCACTACTGTATCATATAACTTGTGAATTAACACTTAGTCTTTTATTTTATAAGTCCTTAATAATTTAGTAAGTCGAATACCTAATCCAGCAACCTAAATATCGATTGAATTTCAATTTAGTAACTAATTCCTAATCTAGCAGACTGCATACAACTGACCTCCAATCCAGCAAGCCTGGATTCAAACTGATATCCAATCCAGCAAGCCTGGATTCAACTAACCTCTAATCCAGCAACTTGGATTATTCAAACATCTAATCCAGCAAGCTTGGATTCATAAATCCTTCAATCTAGCAATCTGATGGCCAACCAATAAACTAGATTGCTATCCAGTAAGTTGGATTCCTCCTTTTTAACCAAATCATCTTATTATTTTTTTATCTTTTGTAGATGTGACGAATGAGAATTTTGTACAATTATTTGAATATTTATTGAAATAAATAAATATTTCTTATGATTTAATTATTGAGTTAAATAATTAATTCATGAAGTTATAGTAGATTAATTTAATTATATGTGTTACATTAATTAAATTAATGTGTAGTAATTTAATAGTTCAAAGTATATATTTAATGGAGTTTATTTGATAAAATGAATTAATTAAATATGCATAATGTTACTTTAATTAATTAAAGAATTAATAAATTGACATAATTAATAAATAAGAATATTAATTATGTGACAATGTGATTTAATGTGAATTATCTCGTTTTATTTAATTGATTTAAATAAAATTAATTGAATAATTAATAATGTGACAATTAACTATATAGTAAATTAGTTAATTAAAATAAATGAAAAAAGAATTAGTGTGTAGCCAAACAAGGCCCTTGTAGAGGTTAGTCCGTTATTTTATACAACGGATATAATATATACGTATATTATTAAGTTAGACGTATTGAGTTTTATTTGTTCAAGTCAGAGAAGAAAAGTTAGAGAAACTTGAGAGAGAAATATCAGAGAAAAAGAGAAGAATTGAGGGAGAGAAAGAGATTTGAGAAAATCTTAAGTGTTGTCTTTGATTATCTTCATACTAACAAAGGGTAATCTTCCTTTTTTAGTTTTCAAAATCTAATTTTCTTAAAGTTCTTCTTTACGTATTCTTAAAGTCTTGTAAAAATTGGGTTTCCCAATTGGGTTATGATATGGTTTTATCTATATGAGTATGTGATCATAACATGTTTTCTAACATATAAACATGTTTTAGAGTAATCAATTTTATTTAATTTGGCCTTAATTGGGTTTTCAAAAAAAATTACAGAGTTTCTATGTTTTTGTAAAATTTTTTTGTTAGTACTCATTTTGGGAAATTAAAGTATGAGGCTATCA
The DNA here is from genome assembly GCA_020205555.1 of Panax stipuleanatus. Taxonomy (NCBI): domain Eukaryota; kingdom Viridiplantae; phylum Streptophyta; class Magnoliopsida; order Apiales; family Araliaceae; genus Panax; species Panax stipuleanatus. Next base: position 97,420,490 of record CM035115.1, read on the forward strand.
TATATGTGACAGTATATGTTAGTATTATGTGTTATATCATGTATCCATGATTTACACTGATCACATCAAGTAATTTTGTTGACAATTGGGTTTCATAAAAAGACAGAGTATTGAATATGGGTGAATAACCCATATGGGTTAAATTAATGATTGAATATTATGTTTATATTAAAAAGGATACATGAATATGATTGTATATGTTAACACAAAGAGAATAGAATTGGAATGAGTGGATTCGGTGTAGAAACGAATCCGTGATGATAGATTTTATATTTTTCATAAAAACTTTACAAATTTATGAATAATAGTGAAATTGATTGTTGTAACGAATGTAATTACATGCTCTAATTTGGTAGAAACATGCTAACATTGATTTGTGATGTTACTATGAAGTTTATACTTCATGGGTAACGTTACAAATCATTGTAATGGTGTAAATTGGGAGAAAATGGCCGAGTTCTGTGTTCGTTTACGAACTTCAGAATCTGGGAAAACGCAGTCGCGCTGCTGCGCCAGGTACAAGGCTAAATGGAGTGCAACCGCGCCCGCCTAAATTTTAAGTGTGGAATTTTGAAAAATATGTTATGAATTCAATAAACATGAAAACATGTTGAATATATGATAAGATATTAATACAAGTTTAATAATTTATGTTACGTGAATAATTAATAAATTAATTACGTGACTTGAACCATTATTTATAAAGTCTAAATAATATGTTGTAAACGTGAAGACATTGTTTTGAGTCTAATAAACATGAAGACATGCTATGTATGTGATAAGATGTTAATACAAGTTAATAATTTAAGTTATGTAATTAATTAATAAGTTAATTAATCAACGTAAACCATTATTTGAAAAATCTAATAATGAGTTCGGAGAACACAGTTGTGAATCGATAAACATATCGAACCTGTGATTAATTAATATTGTGAATGTGTTGATAGGTAAGAGTAATTAAAGAAGTGAGTTATAATTATAGCGTGTGCACGAGGCAAGTTTCTAAACTCTACTTTTAAATTGAGCAAGTTATAGACTTAAATTCTATATCGAGCAAAGTATTTATTCTTGATCATTCAAGTTCAAAATTTTATACGAGATGTTATGATTCTTTTACAAGTATCATTTCAGTATGCAATACTTATTCGATTGTATACCCTTGAGAAGTTATTATTCAAATTGAATATCTTATTTTGTTGAAACCTTTAAGACTAGCGAACCTTTAATGATTCGACTAGTCCATAGTTGATGAGCGTTCTAAATTTCAGAACTACTATTGAGTTATCCAAACCAAACTTTATTTGGTGCGGATTCTGATGTCAAACTGAGATGAACAACCCTATTAAAGGAGAATTGATGATGCTTTAAGCGTTAAGATAGTGTGCACAGTATTGGTACGAAGGGCTGATCTCCCTAAGTACGAGAAGTAAAGTCTATAATCTTATGATTGTTAAAGGTTTAAAGGTTAATATACTTGACAACTTAAGACTTAGTTCAAGGCCTTATGACCCTCAAATGTAATTTGATTCTTGATTACTATTCCTGATTCAAAAGTTGAGCTTTCTGTTATTCAGATTTCTTTGATTTCACTCGCATGTTATTATTGTCATACTTTTATACTTGCAGGCATTTGTGCTCACTCTTGCATAATAACATTGCAGCTAAGAATAAACGAAGTGATGAACCTTCTTGTAGCAAAGGCAAAGGAAAAGCTAACAAGTGTTGAAAACTTGTGTTGATGTTAAGAATGTTAAAGTTTAATACTTATGTGTGTGATTAAGACTTATTTATTTATGTTTCAGCAACAGAGATTTAAGGTTAAGTATGACCTGAGATTTATTATGTATTATTATTTCAAATGATGTAAGATGATGGATTATTTATCTATTTAATGAATTTTTATTATTATAGGTAGATATTCATATGATATTTGAACAGTGAACACCAAATTCTATGAAAATTAAGATACCGGATTTCGGGGTGTCACAATACACACATAAATACATGTATGTCATACACAAAAATAATTTTTTCAGGAATTTTTTTATAGTTAATTCCTTAAGAAATTTGCAACATCACACTTAACTCCAGAAATTCACAACTCTTAGCGGGATCTTACTCATGTTAACGTGAGCCTACAGTTTAAATTTCGTGGCCATCGGAGTTATACAACTCCGGATATAGCGATTTTTGTCAGAAAAATGCAAATATTGAAATAGTCATAACTTGCTCAATTTATGTCGGAATGAGCTCATTTTTGGACACAAGCTACTTTATAACATATATTTTAATTTCCCAAAAGACTGGAAGTTTTTTCAAAAATTAAATGCCCGAAAATGCCCTTCCAATTTCCGGATAGCCTACTTTTTGGGGTTTTCAGATTTGGCGTCCTTTATTCAAAACAGTCCACACTGAAATCTACATGGAATTTTTCAGTGATTCCACTTGGATTTGTTAGAAGACTTCTAGATCTAACTCTAGAAATTAGCCACACTCAAAAATTCGAAACACAATAAGAGATATGGTTATTTTAATATCATGTTCTATTTTCTCAAAAATCTAATTTTAAAACTTTTGTATTTTCTAAGAAATCCTCCTAGATCTCTTAAGTAACCCAACATTAAATATCATAAACCATTATAACACATACTAATACCTCTAAGACTCATGGATCTACCATGATCTATGATCTATTTCATCAAACTTCCACCAAATCGAAGCAAATCATAATTTATGCTAAAAAATCAAGATTTTCAAACTTTTAAAACATAGTTTTTTTTTCTTGTTTTTGATCTAACTTTTAACACTTAAAAGTGATAGATCTAAACATATAACACTTATACATATGAAAATCTATGGTTTTTAATTTTTAAGAACATAACTTGATTATTTCATCAAATCAAACAAAATAAAAGGAATAAACTAACTAGGATTTCATTCTTATTTAATGAGTACATACGGCTTCCTTCTCTGAGGAATTATTCTATCATCACATTCTACCCATACTTCTCCTCAAGGAGTTAAAAACTTTTCAAATTATGTTGAGGGTCATATAGACCATGAACTCTCGGGTTTAACGGTATTCACCATAATCAAATAATAGATATGTTTACAATCACGAAGAACGTAAACTACATATGCTGGCCTTAATTATCTGAATGACTGTATGCGTTCATCATCACCACCTTTAGTGCAAAAATATTTTCCAATTTAGGGATGTTCATACTCAGCCTGGAGTCCGAATCAAAACAATATGGTTCGGGATAAGTTCTCAAAGAGATACTTGAATTTTCATAAACATTGTCTAGGCTGAATGAAATAGCTTTAGACATATACCAAAAATTTCAATATCAATCAAAACATGTGTCTGGCCAAATTTATTTGACACTTGACTTTTCTTTAAAATTCTGAAAATCATTTTATGACGTCATGATACCGCACTGTATTTACAGTCCGTTTTAGATTCAGTCATTTTGGTGACTTTGTCATAAAACAATATACCATAGTGGATTGACGATCTTTAGATCACATCCAACATTAGGCAATACTGCATTAATAACTCTATCATTTTTATCATCCTTGCACCAGGTTACATGATGCATTAATGCTATATAAAATATATTTTGATACAATTCAAATCATTTTCGTCTAGCCAAAATAATTAGCATAGACTTTTCTTTAAACAGCTCAAAACCATTGAAAATTATTTTTGTGATGTTATCATGCCGCAACTAGTAACGATGTGTTAGTGGTACGAAGACCACTTCTACACAATTGTAACCATGTGTTGCTGATAACAAAAATTCATTTATATTTTTAAAGGCACATCAGTGCGAATTTAGCTTGATGTAAAAAAAAATTCAAAGTCTAGCACAGTTAGAAGATTTGGAATACGTATTCTTCCACCATCAACTTCAATTCTTCTAATGATCAATTGCTTAATAATTCTATCTATTTCTATTATCCTCAATCCTTCATTCATAATTTTCCTATACCCCCATATAGTTCATCAAACATACCACACATTATGAGTTCAGGAACTTACCACAATCATATGGGTTTTGAAACTTATCCTAGTCAGACCAAAGTCGTCCATTCGCTGAGGGGTTCCACCATAAGATTCTGAGTCACGAACTTACCATACGTATGGGTTTAAAGAACTCGCACCTAATCTTATATTCTCTACCTATTCGTTATACACATGAGAAAAGAATCACCTTCTCATCATACATATAGCGAATAGCGCGACACCGACATTTCAATGACTATTAATGTGATAAACTAAGTAGTCGTTAGACCAAGCACAAAACCCCCGCCCATACAAAGGTTTGTACAACTCAGCTATCACATTAGTCCTCAATTGAAATCCTACATAATCCTAGCTCCCTCAATACTCGATACGAATTTCATTTAATCCGTATATACAATTCACAACTCTTTCTAGAGTTTTAATAATACAATTTCATAGTACAACTGTCGTACAACAATTTTGCTATAAAGTTTTCACATTTGATTGATCATCTGTCCTTTTATGACCTCATTAGATCACGTTGTGATCTCATATTATAATCGTATTATATTACGATTTTTTTCTATGTTATGATCGTTTTGTTTTACGATCTTCTTTCCCTTTATACTTTTAGTCTTTTAGACTCTACCTATTCATTACTACAGTTCATCTTTGTTATCAGAGTTAGGTAACTCTGGATCTTTATTATTTGTCAGGATTCTTCTTTGAATCTTATTGACTTATTAATACCTTGCCCAAATTCATCGCTTAGAACTTAAACTCTATTTGAGTTTATTCCTATTCCTCATCTCTGCGGTTATAGCCCTACCTAAGGTTTATAAACTACAGCTCTGATACCAACTGTGACGCCCCCAAATCCGGGTCCCCAGAACCATGGACCTGGTGAATCATTTCTATAACTATTGTGAAAGATATAAACATAAATTGTTTATACAATAACCTTTACACGTAATTCCCAAGGTCTGAAATCTTAACTTAATACACATATTCATATTCTACATGACATACAACGTCATATTCCTCTCATATAAATACCATTTTAACCGTATAATAATTCCATCCTGGAACTTGTCTTTGCATTTGACTGTATCCAAAGTTTCGTCTTTAATCTGAAATATTTATCATGATATAGCAAGGGTGTGCAACAAGTTTGCCCAGCAAGTTTAAGTTCAAATGAAGATATATCATGATTGAAAAGAATAATAAGCTGACAAACTTTCAATAATATAAGAATTGTGAAAGAATATAAATCAATAATGCTGAATAGCCAACAATGAACATGAATAAATTCAACTGAACAATATGGTAATGAAGGTGATTAGCCTTTCATACCTGATGAATATATACAATATGCACAACATGAGAATCAATAATCATTATAGATGTGAATAATCAACAATAATTATTCACGAACATGCTTTACAATAACAACTCGAGTTCGAGTTAGGAAAACTTGCATGTACCGTCTATTACTGCTATGCAATTTAAGTTAATCGTTTTATTGAAAAGACCTATCAATTATAAGATTGATCTTTCAATTAGCATAACATACTTTATAAGTAAACTATCTAACATTTAAACATATAGTCAAATATTAGATAACCTTAACACTATACATATACACAAGTCTAAACCTAGCACACATCGAGTCTTTAATAATATTCAATATAGTATACTGAGTGATTTCCCACAAACAACTAACAAATTCGTTTCTGTCTCGTCTACACTATTTTCACAGTGAGTTAGATTGGTTACTAATTTGTAGATACTTTCCCCATATAAAGGAGTCGTTTAGCCCAGCTACTATACATCAACCATTAAAGAGTACGACTGTACTACCTTAGACTTAACACTACTGTATCATATAACTTGTGAATTAACACTTAGTCTTTCATTTTATAAGTCCTTTATAATTTAGTAAGTCGAATACCTAATCCAGCAACCTGAATTTAGATTAAATTTAAATTCAGTAACTAATTCCCAATCCAGCAGACTGCATACAACTGACCTCCAATCCAGCAAGCCTGGATTCAAACTGATATCCAATCTAGCAAGCATGGATTCAACTAACCTCTAATCCAGTAACCTGGATTATTCAAACATCTAATCCAACAAGCCTGGATTTATAAATCTTTCAATCCAACAACCTGATGGCCAACCAATAAACTAGATTCCTATCCAGCAAGCTGGATTCTCCCTGTTTAACCAAATTATCTTATTATTTTTTTATCTTTTGTACACACAAATACATGTATTTCATACACAAAAATAATTTTTTCAGGAATTTTTTTATAGTTAATTCCTTAAGAAATTTGCTACATCACACTTAACTCCAGAAATTCCCAACTCTTGGCGGAATCTTACACATGTTAACGTGAGCCTACAGTTTCAATTTCGTGGCCATCGGAGTTATAAAACTCCGGTTATAGCGATTTTTGTCGAAAAAATGCAAATATTAAAATAGTCATAACTTGCTCAATTTAAGTCGTAATGATCTCATTTTTAGACACAAGCTAGTTTATAACATATATTTTGATGTCCCAAAATATTGGAATTTTTTTCAAAAATTAAATGCCCAAAACTGCCTTTACAATTTCCAGACAGCCTACTTTTTGGGTTTTTCAGATTTGACGTCCTTTGTTCAAAACAGTCCACACGGAAATCTACATGAATTTTTTCAGTGATTCCACTTGGATCTGTTAGAAGGCTTCTAGATCCAACTCTAAGAATTAACCACACTCAAAAATTCAAAACACAATGAGAGATATGGTCGTTTTAATATCATGTTCCGTTTCCTCAAAAATCTGATTTTAAAACTTTTGTGTTTTCTACGAAATCCTCCTAGATCTCTTGATTAACCCAACATTAAATATTATAAACCATCATAACACATACTAATACCTCTAAGACTCATGGATCTACCATTATCCATGATCTATTTTATCAAACTTCCACCAAATCGAAGTAAATCATAATTTATGCTAAAAAATCAAGATTTTCTAACTTTCAAAACATAGTTTTCTTTTTCTTGCTTTTGATCTAACTTTTAACACTTAAAAGTGATAGATCTAAACATATAATACTTATACATATGAAGATCTATGGTTTTAAAGTTTGAAGAACATAACTTGATTATTTCATCAAATCAAACAAAATAACAGGAATAAACTAACTAGGATTTTATACCTAGATCATGTAGCTCTTCTCCTTCCCTTTATACCATAAGATGAAGTTAGGAAACATGAAAAATTTCTTTCCTTCCTCATCTATAGGCTGCCGAACTCACCCCCTTTTCTCTCTCCTTTCTATTTCTTTCATTTGTTTGCTAAGCTTGGAAATGAATGAAAATGAGTTAACTCTTTATTTACAAATGAGATGGGTTTATTTATAAGCTACCAATATGTGTAGATATAACTTATATATCTATACTAAATCTCCCAATATCTTCTATCTCCACTCTCTTATCTTTAGCAAATCTAAGCATATCTCACCAAATCTCTCCATATCTTTCCATATCTTTACAAAATCTATCCAATATCTTTTCTTTCTCTCTCATAATCTTTAGCAAATCTAAGCATATCTCACCAAATCTCTTCATATCTTTCCATATCTTTATAAAATCTATCCAATATCTTTTCTTTCTCTTTCATAATCTTTAGCAAATCTAAGCATATCTCACCAAATATCCCTTAACAATTGGGCTAAAGTCTTGGGCTCCAAATTAATTCTTTTGGGCTTCCTAATAAAATAATTGGGCTATGTAAATTATTATAGTCCATAATTTTAATTCTATTCTACCATAATCATTTAATTAGGGTTTCTATTCACTCAATTATAATTTAATTCCTTACTCAAATAATCACTTAACCCAATTAGACTTGCTTGTATAAAATTAATTAATAAATTGAGATAATAAAATAAATCTCTTAAGTTAGTATAAATTTTAAATACTAACATCATTTACTATTATAACCCTTAGGTTATTTAGATTTCATACCTAATATATATATTAGGTTACAAGACTTCATTCTTAATTCTCTTTATATATTAAATAAATATATAAACAATACACAAAATCATATAAGTTCTTCACAAAATTTTTAAATTCATACTCTATTTTCAGTCTAGGTTAAGTTATTTAACCTTTATTTAATCATTTAAAATCTTATAAATTCTCGGGTTGTGACAAATATAATCACAATGAATAAAGGATATATATATATATATAGTTACATGTATACGAAAGCTGTAAAGGGCGATGGGTTTTCACTCCGATGCCCGGACTGTAATATAAATATATATATATATATATATATATATATATATATATATATATATATATATATATATATATATATTATAAAAAGCCACGGAGTAATCCAGGCATGACAGAATGGAAATATATATATATATATATATATATATATATATAAACGATAAAGGGCGACGGATTTCAAATCCTATGCCCGGACTTGAATGAATATATATATATATATATATATATATATATATATATATATATAAGCTGTAAAAGCCACCGAATGATCCAAGCTTGACGAAATGCATATATATATATATATATATAAGCTATAAGCTATAAAAGAGCAACAAAATTGTCCAGGCTCGGCAGAAAGTGTATATATATATATATATATAACTGTAAAGGGCGACGGAAATTCTATCCTTGACGGACATTCTATCCTTTGCCCGGACAGAAATATAAATATATATATATATATATATATATATATATATATATATAAAGGCAGTAAAAAGGCCATGAAATGATCCTGGCCAAACTGGAATGTAAATGTTAATATATATAGTTAGTATATATATATATTAATACAATAAAAAGGTCATGAAGTAGAAATTCAGGCCCAAATAAGTCAGAAAAAATTATATATATATAGTTATATATATAAGCAGTAAACTGTCACGAATTTGACATCCGGGCTTGACAGAATTGAAAAGTTAGTATATATATAATTAAATATATACAAAAAAAAATGTCAAACCGGGACTGGGAAGATAACCCAGTCCGGTAAAGGGCATGTATACGTATATATATAAATATATCTATATATATATATATGTATATATAAGCTAATAAAAGTCGCGCATCGATGATCCGGGCTGTAGAAATTCCATAAAACGTATAAATGTACTAAAATGTATTAAAACATAAGCAAAAACGGCCACGGAACTAAGTTCTGGGCATAATCAGAGAACAAAACTTAACGTACAAGTATATAAATGCGCAATGAAGTAATATGAACTTTCTGATCGTAAAAATACTCACAATGGACTGCTACAAGGTCTTTTTGCCAAATTGTAGACTTCAAATGTCCGTTTCTACCTGTTAATTTTTAGTATGTGATAGTATATGAATATATCTATGTGTTAGAGTGATAAAATATGGGTTTGGAGTACTGGAACTCAGGTTAAGAAACAAAATGGCAAGAGTTCTAGAGCGTTTTTCTATTCATTTTGGCTTGGGGGTGCACTTATATTTACAGAACCGATGGAAGCGACTTTACCAGAGGCAACCTCCACTCTACCTGCGGCTCCACATGGGAAGGCCAGGGTGGTGGGTCCTATAGCTTCAAAGTACGTGCACTCTGAGTTGCGAGGTCATATTCGAAACTTTCTAACTTTTGATCGGAGCGTCCGTTTGAGGTGTCCTATACCTTTTCGGAAAGCCCTTGCTGAGAGTGTGGCAATGACATGGGACTAAATGTTTTTCAAGTCGAAGAAGACGGGTTCATAACCAGGTCTTCGTTTCCCCATAGTTTGTCCGTTGAGTCGTCTTACACTATTTTCACTCGGGATCAACGTTATGGTTTCTGACCTTGATGGAATCAATTTGGCTTGATTTGGACCGAATCGTCTTAAAGTTTCCCCTCCATGGGTTGCCTTTGTACTGGCTCAGTCTTGGACTGATTACCTGGGGTTATCTCCGAGGTTTGAATACAGTCGACTCTGTTTGTCGTTAGGGTTGTCTCCGAGGCTGACTTGGTGTTTCCAGGGTTATCTCTAGGGATGATGTGATTCTTCGGTGTTGTCTCCGAAGTTGATTTGGCCTCCCAAATTATGACCGGAGCTGATCTGTTCTGTTAGTTCCCAGAAGGCACACAATAGATCTAGAAGGGGGGGGGGTGGGTTGAGTAGATCATTTGAATTTATAAACTCTTTTCCATTTTAATTTGTATAGCTAAGAAGTTAGCATATGACAAACATAAGAATCATTTCAAGCACAGCGAAATAAGTTAAAATATCCCCTTCATTGATATATTGATAAACATTGATACATTATTCTTGGAGTTAGTTTATTAGTAAGTAGTTAGTACAAACATAGCAGTTATAGCAGTTAAGTACATAATGTAATGACTGAAAAGTAAATGACAGAATGTAAAAGACACAAAGGGTTTTAAGTGGTTAAGAGACACAAACTCCTAATCCACTCTTCTGCACTATCGCAGGAAATCCACTAAGGAATGGGCAGCACCCTGAATCACTAAGATTCCTTCAAGGCCAGCAGCCCTGGAACTTCAGTTCACTTTTGAACTCTTCAAGCCCTTTGGCTTGGAACTCCTTTAGTTCACTAAGAACTCTTCAAGCCCTTTGGCTTGGAACTCATTTAGTCAATCCGTACAAGGACCCTTTGGCCATGGCTACTTGTAGTTGTAGTTGTTGTTGTTTGTGCTTTGCTGCTAAGATGTCTTGAAGCTTGATCATCTTGGTACTTACCAGCTAGGCTTGGTCCTCATCTTTCTGCTTCGAGTCTGGACCTCTTCTATGGTGCAGCTGATCTTCAGTCTGTTCAGCTCATCTTCACTTGCTGTTAGCTGTGCACCATGACCACATAGGACTGCTAAGGCTTTTCATTGTGGGTCACCTTCTTCTGACTCTTAGCATTCCTTGAACCCTTCTTGAATGATATGCAGACATGGTTTTGCATCTTTTCTTGTTCAGCTTCTGGTTCTTCATGGTGTCTGTAGAGTGGCTCTTCTGATCTTCTTTATGCTCAGCCACCTTCCTGAATGCTATCTTCTTGGCCTTCTCGGCTCTCAGCTTGGCTGCTATCTTCAGTGGCATTCTCATCCTTGTTGAGTGAAACTTTAGTCTGTTCAGTTCTTCTTTAAGTTTGCTTCATTTCCACCTTCGTAGTCTCATTGCCACTGAGACTTGTTCTCTTTAGCTCTGGTGGAACTCGTAGAGTCAACAATATAGCATTCCAACAACTCGACGAATCTATAACTCAGCAACAACTCTTATCTTTGAAGCTTGTCCTTTAAATACCCTTCCACAATCTTCCCATTGGAAAGTAGCCGTTGGAAGCTATTTGAATTGCTTCGCAGATCTCTAGTTATTTGATGCAGACTACTGATGTGACATGACAGCTCCTTTTTGACTTTACTGACACAACAGTCTGCTTTCTCACCTACCGCCTCAGAGATGTCACTGTTCTGTGTTAGGCTAGTAGTCTTCTTTATTACTCCTTTTTGATTCCTTGATTCGAATCCTTAGGAGTTGTCCTTCTGTATCGATGCTCTCAAATAGGAACGTTCGGAGTCTTCATATTAAACCATTGCCAATGCTTCAATCTTCAGATGTCAGAACTCTACAATTATGATGCAGATGTTCTTGGACCTTGATCGTAGTGTGTCATATTGAATGTTGCTTTGACTGGCTGAGACAACACTATGATTCTGATGAGTGTTCTTGGATCTTCAATGTAGAACATCTCTTCCTTTATTTGTGCAGTGTTTCAACACTTCGGCTTGCCTTGACTGATCTCAGGAATTGATATGTTGACTTATCATTCTGACCTCTTCTGAATAGCAAGACACTTCAGATTTGTGGCATACCCAGCTCCTTTCTCATGGTGATCTCCCGTTCACCTATCTTCAATGGTCTGACCCATGCTTAATCACTTCTATATTATTCTTCACAAATTTGCCAGTATCTCTCTAGATTGTATCAGTTCCTTCTTTACTTTGGCAAACACTACGATCTTGAGTGATTCTCAAGATCGTTATCTTCTGTTCTCTTGACAGCTACTGCACTTGCTGACTTTCTCTAGTCAGTCACTTTGTATAAAGTCTTCTTCTGATTAGCTTGTGGAAGACTTCATCTTGAATGGCCTCACAACTCAGCCTGCATATTAATAAAGTTGTTGCTTAGATCTTCTTGTTAGCTTGCATGCCATTCGGTAAGTGATCTCTGGTACTCTTCATGTAGGATGTATCTTTATAGCTTAGAACAGAGGCTTTATGCTTTTGGTTATATTGGGAGTGCCCATTTAATGAGAATCGTGTTGACATTACGATTCTTCCCTTAGCGTTGTTGAGCAACCTTTGTGGAAGCCTTAGTTCTGCAGACTACGATTTAGCTTAGTTGCTGAAGACACTACGATTTTGAGATCAGACCTTGACAGATTACGATTTTGCCTTCATGCTTGCTGCCTTCGTCTGATCTTACCCGACTACGATCTCTGCCTCTAATGATCATTAGACTCCACTACTTTAAGTGTGATCTATGATTCTTGAATTATCTCTGGCAGTTTCTCGGTCGGCTCATAGACAGGCTGTCTCTTCAATTCTGAACATGACTTCCTCAGTAGACTACAGCTTCAAGAAAATTCTTCTCGACACACTACGATTCTTTCTCGTTTCTCCTGGCAGACTACGAACTCCGAGATCTACTATCCTACAGACTACGATTCCGCCTTGATAGCTCTCGAGTCTCCTTTGTCTCTCCTAGCAGACTACGATTCTGATGTAGTGCTTTGACGATCAGACAGGCTTATTTATTACATTATAAGATCAACCTAACAAGCTTGATCTTTCTATCTTTATAGTTCTTGTACATCATTTCTTTTTAAGGACTTTACAAAGTTGTTTTGCTTATGTAGGATCAACCAAACATATTTGATCATTTCAGTCTAAGTCCTTGTACACATATTCCTATTATCTATCAAAAGACTTTACAGCTTTTATTAATGCAAGCATACTTGCATATTCATTCATTTATATCATAATCAAATCATATATAAATAGGAATAACATTCTTATGTATATTCCTAACAATCTCCCCCTATTTGATTATGACAAAAATAATCAGTGCATATGCATGAGATGAATGAATCTTATATACAGTGAGCAGCTGTATTTCTAAAGTAGATAATCATGAATGTCATTGATGATAATATGAAATTACATATGCTATGACACTTTACATTCTGGATCTAGAACATACTTAATTAGATAGAGATGTACCTCTTCTGCTCCATGTATGTCTCTAGAATGTCTGTTGATCAGCTTCTACTGCTGCTCATCTTTCTTTCATCTTTTTCTTCTTTCCCCTGCTCCCCCTCAGATGCATGCTTTACTTCTTTGTCTGATCAGGCTCTGGTCCAGTTGCATGCTCTTCTTCTTTGTTTAGCTCCCCCTAAGATTCTGTGTTCATGGGGTCATAATCTTTTGGCTCCCCCTCAGATGATGATTCTGCTTCTGCTGCTGCTTCCTTCTTCTTCTTTGCCTTTGTCCTCTTGGCCATCTTTATCTCTCTACTACTTTTTTTCTTAGACTTTAGTTTCCCCGTTGAGTGCTCTCCTCTTAAATGTCTCTTTTGATGTATCTTTTTCTCCCCTTTTTTGTTATTAATCTCTTGTGAAAGCTGCTCAACATTGGACACAAGCTGCTTCATCAGGTGAGATGAGTTACCAACCTCAATCTTGAGTTCTTGGTGGCTTAGCTCAAGTTAGAGGGAGAGAGACTATTTCAGGTCGTCAATTTTGTCTGAGAGAAATAGGATTTGGTCTTCATTAGCCTTCTGAACTTGTAGAGCTTCTTCCTTCTGATCACTCAAGGCCTTCTGAAGTACTTTATCCCTTAGTTGAAGCTTGAGAGATATATCTGAAAGTCTGGCTTGAAGTCTTGTTGACAATTCATTGTCTGCTCCTACTGACAGGTCCTTTACTTCTGCAACCATACGAGAGACTTCCTCAACCAATTCTTTTGAAGACTTCTAAAGTTCCTGCTCTTGAGAAGATCTGATATCATGTTGTTCACTTCCCATCCGATCAGCTGTTTGATCATTCTCCTTTTGAGTATTAGTTTGTACTCCACAAGTTTCTTCTTTCTGAGCATCAGATTGGACTCCACGATTCTCACTCTTGGATAGGTCTTCAAAGACTGTGAGAATCTGGTAAATCGTTGAGTTCCATGTTGCTTGGTCAGAATACATCTTCTCAACTTCATCATGACCATCTTCATTAGTAGAGTGAGAGAATTCTACGATTGTAAACTTGGGCAGAATTCTTCTTCCATCTGAATCTGCTCGACAGTCATAGGGAATGTAATGATTTTTAGCATGTCTGTATATATTGAAGTGAGACTTATCTTTGATCAGCAGAGTTGCAAACTTCTTCACTCTTGGGAAGTTTTGTGCCACCAATTCTAGGTTGGGGAGTTGAGAGAAGCACCATAAAAGATAAATACTGTCTCCAGTGAGAGATGCCTTTGCCCATGGCATATGAGGATGAAATCATCTTATAGCATGATCCTTGACTTCAGTATCATAAATCAAGGTTGAGGAATCCAGCTTTATAGTATCTTGATGGTTGAGTAGATGTGCGGCAGTCATTTTCACCACTTGCAACCTTCCATTCCCATGATTTATCCATTTCTTTGGAAGTGCATCTAGTGGTTCTTCATCAATTTCTACCACTATTCTCCTCTTGCGTTGAACAGGACAAGAAATATGAAGATCTTCAGGCACGTCATCCTCAGGACTGAAGTCTCCTTTACTTTGGTCCTGACCTGAGCTGGAGTCAGATTGGTGTAGACTTCCTTCAACTGACTCATCAGTTAGTTCATGCATTTGATCATCATCATCAGAGTTCGCCTTTGCAGATACACTAGTCTCTTCTAGCTCTGTAGTCTTCAGCTTTTTACTGCTATTCTTTGTAGATATCTTCATTCGTCTTTCCTTTGATACAGCCTCATCATAACTGAGCTCTATGATAGCTGTAAACGATTCTCCTTTCTTTCCAGAAATAGCTTGAGCAAACAATCTGTTACTCTTTCTTCATTTTGGGAAATCAGCTATAGGAGATTCAGATCTCTTTTCATCTTCAGTCTCTGAAGTCTCTGACTCATCAGACAGACTTCTTTGAGATTCAATAGCAGGAGTGACAGATACTTCTTCTTTAGATTCTTCATCTTTTGTCCCATCAGATGAACTTCTTGACACTTCAGCACTAGAAGATCTAATTGCTTCATGTTCAGATTCTCCCTTATCAGCAGAATGACTACCTTGAGGATTATCCATAGAGCTTGCATATTCTTCTTCATCATCAGACTTGCTCTTTAAAGAGTCATCCTTAAAGTTCTCAGTTCCCACCTTATCTTCTGAATCTACGTTTTCTTCTTCATTGGATAAACTTCTTTGGGAAACTGACGTCTGCCTCTGCACCACTTTGGCTTTCTTCTTCAAAGGCTTTGCAAACTTGGGTTCTGGGATAATTGCACCTTCAGAGGATGAAGACTCTTCTTCTTTCATGACACTTGCCTTCCTTACTTTGAGGAACTCTTGCTGCTGCTGCCATATGTTAGCCGTTTATTCTCCATTGGATTCTTCTTCCAGTTTGCAAACAGCTGTGTAGTCATTATCTTATGGCTATTGAGGACTTCACCCTCATCATCCTTAATTTTGTTCTTCAGCCTCTTTTTCAGAATGATACTCCAAAACCTTCCATGGAAAACCTTTGTGAGTGGTTTTCCTGATAGCCTTTTCTTCTCCGCTTTGTCCAGCCATTTAGACATTTGATCAAGCAGGATATCTCCAAAATTTATCTGCTTCTTTAGAACTATGGCAGACATAATCTTCAGCTGCTGATCACTCACAGTATCATGTGCAGTGTCCTTATATAGTATACATTTGCCTACAATCTCTGCAAGGAACTCAAATTCTTCAGGAAACTCCTTTTTCTTTATATCCTTCAGACTGGGATTTCTTTTGTATCCCATAATCTTCTTGGCTCCTTTGATATCAACTTTATCAAGGCTTTTTAGTCCTAGGTCAAGAAAACCTAAGCACTGATTGATATCAGAAGACTTTAGCTTCAGAATCTGCCCTTTTACTTTGGTAGAAAGAGTTCCAGAACTCATAATTGCATTTGAGTGAAATTCTTTAACCATGTCAACATATATCCGAGTGTTTGACTCATGGCATTCTGAGAATCCAGCCTTTTTCACCAGTTCAAGAATATCTCTGAACTTCTTCTCAGATTTCTTGAATGTCTTAGTTTCGAGCTGAATGCCAGTGATTACTCTCTAGTTTTTCATTTGAAGAGTTAGGGTTTTCCGAGTATAACTCTGTGAGGATCTTGTGAGATGTCAAGGAGCGATTCAAGATTTAATAACTGTTTGAGAGGATCTTGGTTGTTTGGAAGTATTTAGGTTTTGGCTTTGAGAGCATGAGTGTATGGGTTTGATATGTTTGTAGCTTTTGATGAACCCGCTAAAATAAAACTGTTAATTATTTGAACTTCCCTGTTGTAACTGTTCCCTTCACATTTCTTAGTGGGACAGCTGTATGTTGCTGATAGGTCATAATCTATGACTTCTCCATCGTGTCAGTTAACCAAATTTGACTTTTTCTTCTGTTGACTATTGACTTTTTCAATTTGTGGAGTGACTTGTGTCTTTTCTTAGTACTCCACGATTTCCCTGACTGCTCTACCTCTTTGATTCTTCTTCTATGATCGTAGTCTGTGGTTATGCTTCAATAGACAACTTCTCCATTAGACTCTGAGGGATTGACAATTCTCATCTGTAGCTTGTAATCTTCTGAGGAGATGCTGCTTGATTCAGCAGAGAATCTTGTGATGGATTTCATATTAGCATTCCTTCTAAAGTAAGGTAGCTCAGAAAGGGCCAACCTCTTAGCTGAATGCTAAGGATCAGGTTTGTCTCTGAGGAGCTTACTAGATGAAAAGCTTTAGACATGATTAGTATTGACATCACATTTGACCTTTCTGCTGGGGAGTTCATCTTCCAACTCTGGATTTTCATTGGCGTTGGATTTTGTAGAGATTATGATCGTGGTGTCCTCCTGCTCATTTTCTATGATCAGATGGTTGATCATAGGTACTCCATGATTTTGAGATTGGTGGCTGATATGGTTATCAATAGTATGTTTTGGGACATTACTACTGACTATGATGGATATTCATTTAGTTCATCAGTCACAGAATTTTGAGACTCTGCAACTGGAATCTTTCTGGTTTGGGTTAGCTCCTGTTTATCCTCACAACTTCTGGCAAGAATTCCACTTCCTCATTTTGCTCCTTGAGCTTCACCATCTCCATATCCTCATCTGTTCTTCCACAAATTCCACCATATTCAACTTTTCTTTCTCAGCATATATCATAAATAGTAATATACTTTCTTCAGATTTAGTCCTAATAACTGTTCAGGCTGAGAGGCTGCTGCAGTTTCTCCATATGCAGTTATACTTTGTCTGGACTCTACGATTGGTGATAGCCCTATAATCGTAGTGAGGAAGAACTTCTTTGTTCTGTGACTTCTTTTCTTCTTCTCCTGAAGTTCACAGCTTCTTCAACTTTTCACTTGATCTTTCTGAGTTAATCAAGTTACTATCTTTTCATCGAAGCACGAGTTCTTCTTCTCCATAATTATCAAAAGACAGCCTTTCAGATCTTTTTCTGACTGGAATCATCTCTATCAGATAAGCTTCTTTGATTCATGGAGAGAGATATCTTTGGAAGTGATCACTCCACGATTATTGACATAACTACGAACGTAGTCTCCTTCATTTGACACCAGACTATATGTTTCGGCTGCTCGTACTCCTTCCTTAGAATCTTCATTATGAGTTAAGGATGAGTGGAGGATTCCTTGAGACTATCAACTTGTCAACATCTATCAGCCTTTCTTCAGTAATTTGCCATTCCTCCTTAATCAGAACTGGAATCTCTGATGTTAATTTGAGAAGCACTACGATTTTGGTCATTGTGACACAATCGTCGTGTGTTGACATGCGCAGGCTTGGAAAGGTCTTGATCATAGAGAACACTACGATTTTCTTTCAGCTCCTTGGTAGACTGCATTCGTGGAGTTTTACTTCTTTGATATTTCCTCTGAGTGAATATGCTTTGAACGGATAAGCATAGAGGATCTTGTTAATCTCGGCATGACTGACCAGCTTCCATATGGTGATCAGCAATCTTGTGAGCTTCATTTATGTGAGCTCAACAAGTCTTCAAGAATAGGCTTTAGTATAGAGTAATTTGTCAAGCACATTGCTGAAATGTCTTGAACCTCCAGCTGGTTAAGTCCTTGTGACTGAATCCATCTGCCTCAGTATTCCTTAGTGTGGTCAAGTAGACCAAGTACCTGCAGGTTTAGATAATTTCTATTTTGGTATCCAATTTTGATTGGATCCTGCTAGGTTAGTTTCTCAAAAACCCCTATTCCTCATATAATAGATTTTACATCCATTTTAGCATCAATGAACATATTTATGCATGAATCAGATTTAGATATGACATTTGTCATGCATAATTGTGAGTGTGTGTAAAATTAGTCATTTTAATAAGACACTCTTTTCTTTGATGGTTTCATCCTTTGCTTGGTTATGTTCATATGTTTTGAAGGTTTGCAGGGTAGGAATCAACTCTTACTTAGTTGTATCTGGTTAATTCATGGAGATGATCAGTTTCTAAGAATCTTCAAGATACTCCTCTAGAACTGATCATACTCTACGTATTATCAAAACTTAGAACATAGGTTTGTACATACATACTGACCTTTCAGCAAGGATTACTCCGCTTAATCTTAATTAGATCTTGATATGCTTATGATCTATTTTAGACTTCTTTCAAGATGTTATCTTCAACCTAAAACTTGGGGTGAAGAGAAAGTTTGTTACCAATTAAGTTTCCAACCTCAATATACTTTCTCTCTTCCCCTTTTTGGGTAGAGTATGGTCTCTTGATAGAATACTATTATAGTACATAAGGTGATGCAACATGATGTACACATTTATATTAATGAGGAATCGTACCTTTACACTGTCAGTTTCTTGACAGTCATTTACCTTACTAGAATGAGGTTAGACATTGATGTGCATATCTTTACATTTATTTCTGACAGCTTGTTGCTCCAGTTGTCCTTTAATCAATCAGTCATAGCCTTGAAGAGATAAGCTAGGAAGATCTTGGCATCTTTAGTTCTTTACCTCTCTTGAACCTCAAGGTTCACATCCAACTATTGTTTGGCCAAATCATAGTTAAGAGAATCTTCTTTCTCCTTTGTATAAGCACTTCTTAGCGTGTATAGCCTTTCATCTTTCAGAATGGAGGATGCTTGATTCTTTGTTGTAGATACTTCTTGACTTCCCAACTCTAGTCTTAAGACTACAAGATTGACTATGAACAAGGATTGGTCTTGATGTAATGGCATTTAAGAACTGGACCAATTTGAGCAGTTTCAGGTGTATATACACATCTACCTGTACATATTATGTCCAACGTGTGAGCTCATCTGCATTTACAAGTTACTTACTACTAAACTAAGTTTAGAACAACGTTTGTGCCTAGGATCAGACACAAAGAGATTAGCTTTTGAATAGCATGAGAACCTGCTCTGATACCAATTGTTAGTTCCCAGTAGGCACATAATAGATCTAGAAGGGGGGGGGGTTGAATAGACCCTTTGAATTTATAAACTCTTTTCCATTTTAATTTGTATAGCTAAGAAGTTAGCATATGACAAATATAAGAATCATTTCAAGCACAATGGAATAAGTTAAAATATCCCCTTCATTGATATATTGATAAACATTGATACATTATTCTTGGAGTTAGTTTATTAGTAAGTAGTTAGTACATACATAGCAGTTATAGCAGTTAAGTACATAATATAATAACTGAAAGTAAATGACAAAATGTAAAAGACACAAAGGGTTTTAAGTGGTTCAGAGACATAAGCTCCTAATCCACTCTTCTGCACTATCGCAGGAAATCCTCTAAGGAATGGGCAGCACCCTGAATCACTAAGATTCCTTCAAGGCCAGCAGCCCTGGAACTTCAGTTCACTTTTGAACTCTTCAAGCCCTTTGGCTTGGAACTTCTTTAGTTCACTAAGAACTCTTCAAGCCTTTTGGCTTGGAACTCTAGTTCACTAAGAACTCTTCAATCCCTCCGGCTTGGAACTCATTTCGTCCTTACGGAAAAGGACCCTTTGGCCCTGGCTACTTGTAGTTGTAGTTGTTGTTGTTGTTTGTGCTTTGCTGCTAAGATGTCTTGAAGGTTGATCATCTAGGTTCTTATCAGCTAGGCTTGGTCCTCAGCATTCTGCTTTGAGTCTGGACCTCTTCTATGGTGCAGCTGATCTTCAGTCTGTTCAGCTCATCTTCACTTGCTGTCAGCTGTGCACCATCACCACATAGGACTGCTAAGGATTTTCATTATGGGTCACCTTCTTCTGACTCTTAGCATCCCTTGAACCCTTCTTGAATGATATGCAGATATGGTTCTGCATCTTTTCTTGTTCAGCTTCTGGTTCTTCATGGTGTCTGTAGAGTGGCTCTTCTAATCTTCTTTATGCTCAGCCACCTTCCTGAATGCTTTCTTCTTAGCCTTATCGTCTCTCAGCTTGGCTGCTATCTTCAGTGGCATTCTCATCCTTGTTGAGTGAAGCTTTAGTCTGTTCAGTCCTTCTTTAAGTCTGCTTCACTTCCACCTTCGTAGTCTCACTGCCACTGAGACTTGTTCTCTTCAGCTCTGGTGGAACTCGTAGAGTCAACAATGTAGCATTCCAACAACTCGACGAATCTACAACTCAGCAACAACTCTTATCTTTGAAGTTTGTCCGTTAAATACCCTTCCACAATCTTCTCGTTGGAAAGTAGCCATTGGAAGATATTTAAATTGCTTTGCAGATCTCGAGTTATTTGAATCTGACTGCTGATGTGACATGACATCTCCTTTTTGACTTTACTGACACAGCAGTCTGCTTTCTCACTTACCGCCTCAGAGATGTCACTGTTCTGTGTCAGGCTGGTAGTCTTCTTTATTACTCCTTTCTGATTCCTTGATTTGAATCCTTAGGAGTTGTCCTTCTACATCGATGATCTCAAATAGCAACATTCGGATGTCAGTCTTCAGATTAAACTGTTGCCAATGCTTCAATCTTCATATGTCAGAACTCTACGATTCTGATGCAGATGTTCTTGGACCTTGATCGTAGTGTGTCATATTGAATGTTGCTTTGACTGGCTGAGACAACACTACGATTTTGATGAGTGTTCTTGGATCTTCAATGTAGAACATCTCTTCCTTTATTTGTGCAGTGTTTCAACACTTCTGCTTTCCTTGACTGATCTCAGGAACTGATATCTTGACTTGTCGTTCTGACCTCTTCTGAATAGCAAGACACTTTAGATTTGTGGCATACCCAGCTCCTTTCTCATGGTGATCTCCCGTTCACCTATCTTCAATGGTCTGACCCATGCTTAATCACTTCTATATTGTTCTTCACAAATTTGCCGGTATCTCTCTAGATTGTATCAGTTCCTTCTTTACTTTGGCAAACACTACGATCTTGAGTGATTCTCAAGATCGTTGTCTTCTGTTCTCTTAACAGCTACTGCACTTGCTGACTTTCTCTAGTCATTTACTTTGCATGAAGTCTTCTTCTGATTAGCTTGTGGAAGTCTTCATCTCGAATGGCCTCACAACTCAGTCTGCATGTTGATACAGTTGATGCTTAGATCTTCTTGTTAGCTTGCATGCCATTCGGTGAGTGCTCTCTAGTACTCTTCATGTAGGATGTATCTTTGTAGCTCAGACTAGAGGCTTTATGCTTTGGATATATTGGGAGTGCCCATTTGATGAGAATCGTGTTGACACTACGATTCTTCCCTTAGCGTTGTTGAGCAACTTTTGTGGAAGCTCTAGTTCTGCAGGCAATAATTTAGCTTAGTTGTTGAATACACTACGATTCCGAGATCAGACCTTGACAGACTACGATTCTGCCTTCATGCTTGCTGCATTTGTCTGATCTTACCTGACTACAATCTCTACCTCTGATGATCATTAGACTCCACTACTTTATGTGTGATCTACGATTCTTGACTTAGCTTTGGCAATTTCTCAGTCGGCTCATAGACAGGCTGTTTCTTCGATTATGAACATGACTTCCTCAGCAGACTATGGCTCCAAGGAAATTCCTCTCGACACACTACGATTCTTCCTTGTTTCTCCTGGCAGACTACGAACTCCGAGATCTACTATCATGCAGACTACGATTCCGCTTTGATAGCTCTCAAGTCTATTTTGTCTCTCATGACAGACTACGATTCTGATGCAGTGCTTCGACGATCAGACAGGCCTATCTATTACATTATAAGATCAACCTAACAAGCTTGATCTTTCTATCTTTATAGTCCTTGTACATCATTTTTTTTAAGGACTTTACAAAGCTGTTTTGTTTATGTAGGATCAACCTAACATATTTGATCATTTTAGTCTAAGTCCTTGTACATATATTCTTATTATCTATCAAAGGACTTTACAGCTTTTATCAATGCAAGCATACTTGCATATTCATTCATTTATATCATAATCAAATCATATATAAATAGGAATAACATTCTTATGTATATTCCTAACATGTTCCTCCCGGGTTGAGATTGGGGTTGACCTGTACCTCCCGAGTTGAGACCGGGGTTGACCTGTACCTCTCGTGTTCTGACCGAGGTTGACCTGTACCCCTTGGGTTGTGACCGGGGTTGACCTGTACCTCCCGGGTTGTGATCGGGGTTGACCTGTACCTCATGGGTTGAGAACGGGGTTGATATTTACCTCCTGGGTTGAGACCGGGGTTGACCTGTACCTCTCGAGTTATGACCGGGGTTGACCTGTACGTCTCGAGTTGAGACCGGGGTTGACCTGGAATCCCGGTATTGAGATCGGGGTTGATTTGTCTTCTCGGTATTAAGATCGGGGTTGAGTTGGCAGCCCAGTATTGAGACCGGGGTTGAGTTGACATCCCAGTATTGAGACCGGGACTGCTTTGTCTTCTCGATATTAAGACCGGGGTTGAGTTGGCAGCCCGGTATTGAGACTAGGGCTGAGTTGACATCCTGGTATTGAGACCGGGGTTGATCTGGCATCCCGATATTGAGACCGGGGCTGATTTGACATCCCGGTATTGAGACCGGGGCTGATCTGGCATCCCGGTATTGAGACTGAGGCTGCTGACTTTGGTCTGATCTTCTAGGGTTATCTCCGGAAGATTAAAGATAGTTTTGCCCTCCTGTAGGGTTAGTAACAGGAATACAAAATTTCTAGTTTCTACAGATGCCCCTCTTTATCATGTTTATGCAATTTAGTGAAATGAACAAGATAAAGATTGCTAGACACTAGAAATATGATAGATGCAAATGTAATGCAACACATGGCATGATATGGTATAAATGTTAGATACCTTTGATGGGGTAGGGTTACCACTGATTGTTTACGCCATATTCTACTGGGATGACGTTGTCCGTGGTAACCCTTGGTGATAGGCTATTATTGTTTGTTTACTACATTTTCTGCTGGTGATGACGTTATCCATGATAGCCTATTGGGGAAGATTTTCTCTTGGCTGATGACGTGGAACTTTCCTGAGATTAACGTTAGGGTGGTCGCCTACGTCTCGTGTCTCCAAATCAGTTTCATAACTTTTCCTCTGTTGGGGATGCTCCTCTTTTGCTGAGTTCCTTCATTGGAGACTCCCGAGGCCTACCCTGATGATAGCTGATATTGGTTTATATAATCAGACCTTCTCGACACCTGCTCGAATGGTAGTTTTCAAGGCTTACCTATCATCGAACCTTCTCGATGCCTACTCTAACGATTTGCATAATAGATTCCATTATCTATTCCATGTGGGGATAAATTGATATACTATTTTCGTCACCAGTTCATTCCCGATGCTTCGCTAGGGTTGTCGCCAACGGTTGAGCTGTCAGGCAATCTGACCTTTGCTGAAGTAGCTTTCAACGGCTGAATGTCACCAGACTATTTTCGATGCTTCGCTGGGGTTGTGCCAACGGCTGAACTATTAGGCAATCTGACCTTCTCTAAAGTAGCCTTTAATGGCTGAATGTCACCAGTTCATTTTCGATGCTTCGTTAGGGTTTTGCCAACGGCTGATAGTGTCAAGCAATCTGATCTTCGTTGAAGTAGCCTTCAATGGCTGAGTGTCATCAGACCATTTCCGATGCTTCACTGGGGTTGTGCCAACGGCTGAGTTGTCAAGCAATCTGACCTTCTCTAAAGTAGCCTTCAACGACTGAGTGTCACCGATCTATTTTTTGATGCTTTGTTGGGGTTGTGCCAATGGCTGATAGTGTCAAATCTGATCAATCTCAATATGGGGGTGCTCTTTCTAACAATTCACACCCTCGGATCAACTTAGATGCCCTGATACAGTTATAACCGACCGTTCATACTGTCGGACCTTCCCGACTCCCTGATAGCGGCAGTTTTCAGCAGTTTTTCTCAATTTTTCAGCAGTTTTTTAGCAGGTTTCATCATTGGTCCCCGGAGATTGTTTCAGGATGACAACCAATGGCTTTCATGAGGTTCCTCCCTTTGTCAGGAATTCGCTGCTTAAACACAGGATTTCAGGGCAAAACGCTCAATCGCTTAGCAATTTTTTCATGGATTTAACTTTTTAGCTTTTGTATAATCAGTTTCCACCGAAACTATACCGAGCCAGAGCGAGTGGGGCCCACCCTGGGGAGCCACAGGTAGAGTGGAGGTAGCCGCAGGTGGGCCCGCTTCCTCTTGCGAATTTATAATGGGCAGTAGGGGTTCTCAGAAGTCATTTATTGTTTTGAATCCAAATAGAAATTCGATTTTCTTTTTCAGATCTACGGAGTTCGAGCAGCTTTTTTTAGATTCCGTCAGCGCCCACGGGTTCTGCACGTCTCAGGTTTCGTTTACATCCCTTCTTTTCCAATTTTAACCAGTAGAATTATGTAAACCACGTAGGGTGCTTTTGAACGCAATGTATCAAAAATGTATGCTTATATGACTTGATAATTTTTTTTTGACTTCATAAGTATGCATATTTTACTGTGATGCACGTTTTGATGTAAGAAAATTTAAATTCTGAGACAGTCAATTGATGCCATTTTTGATCAGTTTACTCATCCTTTTTGAGGCCTAGTGAGCCTGGATTTTTAACTAAAAATATTCATGGTAATTTAGCTGCCATATGAAGTTCATTTTTGATTTTTCTACATAAATATGAACTGTTTTTATTTTTGGGTAGGTGTGCTACATAATGGCCACCTAGACATGCATGTGTGCATGTAGACAGTCCATTTTATAAAGGAAACTATGGCAAAAAATTTCAAAAAGCCTAAATATTTAATAAGCATGCAATTTTGACTCTACATGGGATTTTAGTTGACCCATGTATGTTTTAGGACTTAGAAATGCATCAAATACTGATTTAAATTAATAAGCCACAGGTTTTAGGCTTACATCACCCTTTCTGAGGTGATTTGGAGACTTTATCTAGGTGATGGAGCTAGATAGACCTGGCAGTGCTAGCAGGGTCGTCTTAGGAGTTAGACGAAGGAGGGTTTCTGATGTTCCTCAAATACGGCTAGCTCAGCCTCCTCGTAGATTGGCTGAGTTGGTGATTCGTCGTGTCCGAGTTGATCCGCCAATCGATGTAGACTATGAGGAGGCTCCATTTATTGATCTCGCCATAGCTCAGGCTTCACGTGCGGAGCTCCCAAGCATTGTAGTGCCACTTCAGGAGCTGTTGGGAGACTTGAGGTGTCATCCATCTAGGTTCCTTCATTCCAACGAGGTGACTGAAGTTTTCCTTTAAAATTCTCTTTCTTCCTTTCTTTTTCCATTTTAGGGCACATATTTGATATGAGTTGGCCTTTTGATGTAGGTTCCCGTCTTTACGCAGCCCAGAGGGAACTGGTTTAATATGCATTCTCTGTACCACACTCTGCATTCAGATTATATGGGCCATTGTAGATACCTGGGGGTTTCAGGCATTTTTTTCTATCCCTCCCCGCCATTGCCCCTTGGGTTATTTGAGGGCATTATCTGAGCGCTGGTTCCACCAGACTCAATCTCTCTATTTGCTAGATTACGAGGTGATGATGACACCTATGGACTGGAGGTTAATCACAAGGATAGAGTTCAGAGGTGAGCAGTGTCGGTCGTTGAGGACATTTCACCTACTATCGTTCGATCATTAGTAGGAGTTCCTACGAAGGCCATCAAGGGTCGGATAGTCCATTCTGGTTGAGCGTACATGCCCAGAGTGGGGCTTTGACTGAGCCTCTGCCTGATGATCAGAGGGTTAGAGATCACATTATGCGGCGACTATTTTTGGAGATCATCAGAGGTTGTTTTCTTGCGGACAACTCTTCGACAGTGTCCTTTGCCCTGGTCAGTGCCACTCGGTACGTGGAGCGCGTCAGTGATTTTGATTGGGGTACCTACACCTTTGCCTATTTTCTCCGAGGGATGTGCATGCGCTTGGAGGGTGTGACGGAGGCTTGGTTAGGGTTTTACCTGTTCCTGCTGGTAAGTACATCTCTCTTGTACCTTTTTGATTGCATTTATATTTGTCAGTCCTGATCACTGAGGACTTTTGATATTTATATGGCCAATTTTGGGCATAAGAGAGGCTTCTTTGCCAACGTCCCGCCATTAATTTGGGCTCTAAGACCTATCCTCTGGGACGACACTGGCATCACTCCACTTTGACGGAGGTCCCTATAGTTGAGGGATTCACTCACTCCCGCCTTCAGCTTGAGCTATTGACGGCCAGATCGATCTCGTGGGTCCTATATACCTCAAATTTTTTAACAGTCGGGTTTGAGGGAGGCTTTCCCACTGGTCGGGAGTTTTCATTATCCACCCACAGAGTCTAATTTTTGACATAGGAAGGTTGGGAGCTCTTTTTAGGAGAGTGTGCTATTCAGAGCATCACAGGGGAGATCCCCATTCCCTTTGTTCCTCTTGCTTGACATCATTGGCCACTAGCTCAGCCACTCACGGACATTACTATGGAGGGCGTAGATGGCTTTTTCCAGTCAAAGGGTCCGTACAGCCACGAGGCATTTCATAGTTGGTGGACTCCTCGCACTATATGGGCTCAGACTCGTGCTACCCAGTTTATGGCGGATATAGTGCCGGGGTCTGTGATGATGACAGACTGGATAGCTTGCCTGCGAGATCCGACTCACTTGGACCAGATCATAGGATTGACCCAGCAGTTGGAGAGGGCACATTTATTTATCAGGCACCTTGGCCGAGAGCCATCCAAGTCAAATTCTTTTGTTCTTTCTAGCTCTGGAGCGGGCCCTTCCACAGGTCCATTTTCTAGCAGCTTTGCCGGTGCTGATCCTCCTTTGTACATACTAACATCCCTATTGGCCAAGACTTTGTGACTCAAGAGGAGCTGGAGCAGGTTGATAGCCTGGATGCAGATATTCTGGATCTTTTTTGATAGCTTCCTTCACTATATCTTTTGATAGGCCCTTGTTTAGCTATTGGGCGGCTGTGCCCTAATTTGATAGGCCTCTGTTAGTAGTTAGGAAGCTATGCGCCATATCCTGTACTTTTTATTTTGGATTGTATTATCAGACATAAATGATGCTTGCAGTAGATAGTTTATTCTATATATGCATGATTTTTCCTACCTATTGCATTATGCTTATCATTGTCATTATGCATATATTATGTTATGGATATGTACTTAGACAGATGAGTTCAGATTTGACCCCTGGATGGTCTTGTGATACAGATGTCGTCATCGACGGTCAGCCACATTGAGCATTTGCTACCATCCTTGGTAGCATCATCATTGAGGTCGTGGTATGATAGTCTGCCCTTCCTAGCCAGAGGGATAGTAGATCAGATGTTGGGGCATTCCTTGGCCCTTTTAGATTTTTAGGTCTCATACGGATTCGTAGATGGCATTCTATCCTGTTGGATACCTGAGCGTTAGGTTTTTTGCTTCGGGCGGCATGAGTTGACACCGACTTTGGAGGAGTATGAGCGGCTTACAGGTTTAGCACTGGACCTGCCTTGCTCTCGCATAGCTATTAGCGACATGAGGAGACCATTCATGCGTATGTCCGGTCTGCGACACCGAGTAGTCACTGATGACATCATTTCAGGACATGTGATCTCTATCGACTTTTCGATCAATCGCTACGGCAGGCTAGATAGCTACAATCGACACGCTGGGGATTTTTTGATTTCGACAGAGGAGTAGCAGTTGGCCCGGGTAGACGTTTTGTTGATGTGTGTCACAGCCTACGTATACATTCCACTATACTTGGACCATTTGGATATTTGTTTGATGCTCGTGGTCCGTGCCCTTAGACAGGGTAGTACCATCCTGCCGATGATACTGGCTGAGACCTTGAGGTTGGCTACCTATTGCAGCACCCATCCAGAGGGGTTTTTTAGAGGTAGCTCTATCCTGCTGTATGTATGGCTCATGACCCATTTGCGTTGAATTGGCACTTTTACGCACCGTGGGTACTGCTTTACCCATGAGATAGCCATGTCCTTCTCCTTCCAGCCAGCGGAGTGTTCGGATGCAGTGACATGGTCGACCTTTCTGTCAGATATTGAGCATCCCTTTTCGATTATGCCATGCTCAGGACTTGTATCCCCTTACAACTTCATCACTCATGCAGTCGGCATGGACTGTTTTCCCCTAGTGGGATTGAGAGGGGTGACCACTTACCATCTGTTGGCAGTTATGGGTCAGTTTGATCAGTTCCAGAGACTACACTAGTTTGAGGGGGTCATTGATCAACGAATATCAGCTTTATCTCTATCGTCAGCTGACGTGATCAGGATTTATGAGTGTTGGACTCATTGGGAGAGGGATGATATCTCTACTAGCCTCCCAGATCGATCTCCGGAGTATTCAGAGTGGTTGGAGGTTGATATAGCAGTAGCTACAGTTATCCAGTTAGATCCGATCATGGATTCAAGTCAGAAGGAGCCTATGGAGGATCCTAATTCTCCCACGGAGGACGATTTGTTCACTGGTTTGACAGCGGCTTTAGTTAGTGACCCTCCGATTATCCCTGCCGGCACAGATCCAGCTGTTGCTGATGTACTAGCTCAGATGACTTTCGAGAGAGATCAAGCTAGGGCATTGATGTTGAATGCTCTATCTGGTAGAGATGCAGCTTTTGCCGGCAGAGACGAGGCTCGAGCTACTGGGGATGCAGCATTAGTTGAGAGAGACAAGGCTTTATCTACCCGAGATGTGGCTCTTGAGGAGAGAGATGAGATCCGATCTATCAGAGATGCGGCATTTGAGGAGATTGAGGAGGTTTTGATTGCTAGAGATGCTGCTTTTCTGGAGAGGGACGAGGCCATAGCCACTCGGGATGTATATATTACTGACAGCACAGCCCTCAGGTCATATACAGACAGTCTAGTTGGAGAGATGAGTGCTTTCATCGATGGTCACAATGCTACTATGCAGATGGTTGTGGATGTCCTGGCTCGTATGGAGTTTGAGTGTATTGCACTTGCAGCTGCTCCTCCATCTTAAGAGAGAGATGCCATGTTGGCATTGTTGGCCTGCTTGTCATTGGGTCCATAGACTAGCTTTGTTTTTCCTGCACATACTAGATCAGCCATTTTTGTCATGTGCAGGACACAGTGTATATATCAAATAGTATTATATATCAGAGAAATATATTTTGATTCACTTCCCTGTTGGATATGTATTGTCATTGCTGAGTGATTACCACTTCTTTTATGACTTGCTGTTATTGATGTATCGTGAGCTTTTCCTTGATGGATTGACAGTGAGATGTAGGAGAATATCTTAGATGGGCCTGTTGACCAGGGAGATTGGATAGAATTTGGTTTCATATAGTTTCGGTGTCTTGGGACTAGTTTTTATTGGGTTTTTTATTTTTCTTTGAAGGTCATACTGCACCATGAATGGCTGCCTACGTACTCTCGGGTTGAGGGAGATCAGGTTATTTATAGTTTGTTCTTTGTGTGAGAGGTTTGAGAAATGTCTCTTTTGAGTTTGGTTTGAAAGGTTTTTGAGTTTTTGTTTGGTTTGACCGCACCTTGAATGGCTGCCTACGTAATCCCGGGCTGAGGGAGATCAGGTCATTCGTAGTTCGATCTTCTAGTGAAAACTGAAACTAATTTGATCGATTCGCAGGACCATGATGATGGTTAACATGTGCTTTAGACATAATACCTTTTATGGTGTCTGAGTTGATGAGTTTGGGAAATTCGCACTCGTCCATTTCTTGCAATCTGATAGCTGCTCTTGTCAACACCTCTTTGACAATGAAAGGCCTTCCCAATTTAGGGCGGACTTTCCTTTAGCTTTGTCTTGATTGGCCAAAACTTTCTTTAGCACTAGGTCATTCTCTTTGAATTTTCGGATTCAGACTTTCTTGTTGTATGATCTAGCAATCCTTTGCTGATATAACTACCCGTGGAAAATGGCTGTAGCCCTTTTTTCATTTATCAGGGACAGCTGGTGGTATCGCTCTTGCAACCACTTATCTTCTTCCATTTTAGCGTCTATTAATACTCGCAAAGACTACGTCTCTACTTCTATAGGAAGTACTGCTTCAATGCCATAGACCAATGAATAATGGGTAGGCCCAGTAGAGGTACGCATTGACGTCCTGTATGCTAACAGAGTCGGGGGCAACAGGTCAGGCCATCCTTTGTGATTGGCGGACATTTTTTGCATAATCTTTTTGATGTTCTTATTGGCTGCTTTGACAGCACCATTCATTTTGGGATGGTAGATGACGAAATTGAGATGTTTGATGTGGAACTTGCTGCATAAGTCTCTGTGACACCCCCAAATTCGGGTCTCAGACACCCGGATTCGGTCATCACGATCCAATACAAATATCCACCTCTAAACAACATACAATAACTAAATGTGGAATAAAATAAACGTATGTCGTTCATTCAAAAGGTGTTACTAATCCCAAGATTCGATAACCTTAATACAACTTTACAATCATACCCTAGAATAACCATTAGGGTTCAAATCACATAAACAGTAATTAAACTAATCAGAAAACAAAGTCATCTACTTGAAGTCTATTACTTCATCTTTTCTTTACCCTTGTCCTTCCTTGAAGTCTCGTGTTTAACTGCAATAAAAGTCATGATATAGCAAGAGTGAGCAACTAGTTTGCTCAATAAGTTTAAATACAGCAATAAATGATATATCATAATTAAAGGAATTCAACAATATGAATATCGGAAGCAATGAGAATAATTGCTTTAAGAATAATTGATAGACGAATAGACTTCGAACTATAAACTTCTAATAGAATCAATAGCTGATTGACCCTTTGGTTACTGGCTACAGAATATGTACTTAAGGGGATCAGCCTTGCGTACACCATCTATATGCATAACATTCAACTCTGTTGTTTGTATCTTATATTAGATACGTGGGGTACTCCCTACCATATAGGGGTGTTCTCTTCAGTCTAAGAATCCCTACCATCAATTGGCCTGGATAGCTTTTATAAAAATTTAATGCAATTATCTGATCAAACAAAGGTTCAGACTCTATCTGAAGCAGTTCATGAATTATAGAACTTTAAAATGATGTACAAGTCCAAGACTGTACGAACTCAAGTGCACCAAGTGCGAGTATCAATAAATTTGATGTGGAATAATTATAAAGTAATTAAACCACCTAAAGCATACTTGGAAATAAGGTCCAAGCGTCAATAAATAACTAGCAACACAATAATAACATGCTCAATACAATATGAGAAGGATAGGAAAATTGCACAATAAGGAGTGAAGTTCAGAAACTTGCATTCAATATAACAATCAAATGAAGTTAGGAAACTTGCACATTATACGAGTTTGTGTAAGTTAGGGAACTTGCCTGTTTGCTCAGCTACAAATAATCTGGCTTTAATTAAATTGCGTTGAAACGACCTAACATTTACAAGTCGGTACCTCAATTAGTATTGTGTAGACTGGTATGAGTTCACACATAAAAGAATTTAACCATCAGATAAGTCTACCACATAATTTACGTAAGTTAATTTACTATGACTGAGTCCATAAACATCTAACCCTCTCTTAAATTAATAACTTTAGAATATATAGTCTCTATACATCAACATAGGCTTGAACACATAGCAGTTTAATTAATCATGCAATACAGTTTAAGACACACACATACTGCAAGGTTCTGTCCATAATTCAAAGTTGTATGGTTTTCATGCCGGTAACTCTTATACCTTAAGCTAATCAAGTCCATGCTTCAAGGGGTCAACTATTAAAGCTATAACACCACATAACGAGACTAATCAATACTTAGTATGCATGCTTGTATGTATACTACACATGTATACCTTAATCACATAGTTTACACTTGAACTTTCCTTTTCATGAACATGTGTGTATAGGTAAAATCCATATTTAACCAAATGATGCTCATGTCAACATGTCTAGAGGCATAATGAATCCTAATATTCATGCATGCATGACCAGAACGTAACTCACACAGTATTTGATGATATTAGTCTTCAAACTCTAAGTTTTCTTCAAAAATTACACTAAGTCAACAAAGGCAACTTAGTACATGCAAAGTGTCTTGAAATTATAATTCACATTACATGCATTTCTAAACCATAGAATCATATTCAAAAGGTCAGAATGTGAACATCATATATATATGTCAAAAACTCTAAGTTCATTTATAAGTTATAAGTGTTCCATCAATTTGTATACTATCACAACTATGGACATGCATGTTATATCAATTGCACTTATATATACATGTTAATCATGTTCTCATGCTTGTCTAAAGCGTTACCAACTAGTTAGCACATAGCAGATCTTATCAGAAGCAGAAAATAATCTTCAGGGCCTGGCGCAGCTGCGCTACCCCCTAGTACAAAACTGGCGCAGCTGCGCCGAGGCTCGGCCAGACCTGAAGCAGCTTCTGCTCGGCAGAAGGCAAAGCCAACTAAAAATTTCTCAACGAATATCATTATAAGCTACTACATTGCATTTCTAAGCTAACATAACAATTAATAAACATCAACTTAACATCTAATTCATGCTTAATTCAAGAATCAAGAATTTTAGTAATTTACAGAAAATATTGAATGTAAATTATACCTCTGTTAATTGCTTTGCTTGAACTTGTTGCTAAATGAAACCTTTTAAATCTTCAGAGTGCTATTACTGATATACAAACTCACTCTCTATTCTCACTTAGATATTCTTAGCAAAAGAAAATGAAGAAGGAGAGGGTCTTATTTATAAAGTTTTGAATGTCCAGACAATGTTATCTCCCACTAACTCAAACCAAGGGATTGAGCAAGAACATGAAGTTTAACAAGGAGTTGGTGAGGAGTTGGTGAATTCGTCATAAAGCCCACTCCCCCCATAATCATTAGCTAGAATTTGCTAAATTTGAGAAGGAAGAGTAGAGTAGTATAGGCTTTGCTCATACACGTGAGAAGAAATGAGGGGTGACTCTCATTATGGGACAAAGAAATAACTTAGCAACTTGGCAATACAATACACTACTGTTATATATATATATGCCTACCATGCTTACTTAGGCTATATAATATATACACATTTCATTTCATATACACTTAGGTTATAAATGAATTAGAGGGTACACATTGATAACATAATTCACAATAGCAAGTTGAGTTATACACATCCATATATAATCCATGTACATTTCAATAATATCGAATATAGTTCAATTGGATATTATCATATGACATTATTCCAACTCTATTATTACAGAATACATTAACTCCCCAATTCGTATTTAAATAAACGATTGAATTAATTAATTAAATAAATGATCTAGTCTATTAGTATTTAAATTACCAAATAGACTATTAATATAAATATTTCTCACATCTATTAATTAATCTACACAATTAAATCATTTCACTATATTCAAGTAAATTGAATATTTAATTACGAACACTCCTATCAATCTTCTGATATACAAACCTTAGGGCTAGTCCACTAATTTATTAAACCATTAGTGACTCCCTTTAATATATCCTGGCAATTTTTTGGCATAGGCTCAACTCACATAACCACACAATGTTTAAATAAGCATACAAAACCAACTCATTAAAATTAAATCATATATTTTTAATTAATAATTGAGTTTAAAATTCACGGTCATTACATCCTCCCCTCCTTATAAAAATTCCGTCCTCAGAATTGTAAAAATAAGGTTACTCAAATAAAAATGGATAATTCGCTTTCATCTTCTCTTCTAATTCCCACGTAGCTTCTTCGACTGCGTGATTCCTCCAAAGAACCTTGACGAAATGGATGATCTTATTCCTCAGCTTCTGTTCCTTCCTATCGAGTATTTGGACAGGAACTTCCTCATACGATAAGTCCTTCTCGACTTGGATCGGTTTATAGGAGATAACATGTTTGTAGTCCGGTTTATACGGCTGCAACACTGACACATGAAACACATTGTGAATGTGCTTAAGTTCAGGAGGTAACGCTACCTCGTACGCCACTTCACCGACTCACCTCAGCACCTCGAACGGTCCTATGAACCTAGGGCTTAACTTTCCCTTCTTCCCAAAATGAATCTTCTCTTCTTAGGGAGATACCTTTAGAAACACAAAACTATCCACGACGAAGTCCCACTTTTAACGATGTAGATTAGCGTACTTTTTCTGACGGCCTTGGGTTGCTACCAGTCGATCTCTGATCTGCTTCAGTGTATCTATTGTCTGTTGCACCATTTCAAGTCCTAGCAGTCTTCATTCTCCAACCTCGTCCCAACACAACGGCGTTCGACACTTTCTCCCATATAGCGCTTCATACGGTGGCATTCCAATACTAGCATGATAACTATTGTTGTAAGCAAACTCTACTAGTGGCAAATGGTCATCCCAGCTACCCTTTAAATCCATTACGACTGCACAAAGCATATCTTCTAAGGTCTGAATCATTCGTTCACTCTGGCCATCAGTTTGAGGATGGTACGCCGTACTCAACCTCAACTGCGTTCCCAATCTCTCTTGCAGACTCCTCCAGAAATTTGACGTGAAGCGTGGATCTCGATCAGATACAATTGATACCGGCACTCCATGTTGTGACACTATCTCTTTCACATAGAGCTTTGCTAATTTCTCCATATTATACCGTATCCTAATTGCTAGAAAATGAGCAAACTTGGTCAGACGGCCCACGATTACCCAAATAGCGTCTAAACCCTTTTGTGTCGGTGGCAGGCCAACCACAAAGTCCATTGTGATGTGCTCCCACTTCCATTCCGGAATCTCTAATGGTTAAAGCAGTCTGCTCTATTGCTGGTGTTCTGCTTTAACTCGTTGGCATGTCAGACATCTGCTGATGCACTCTGCTACCTCCCTCTTCATATTTGGCCACCAAAAATATCGTCGCAAATCCTGATACATTTTCGTGCTCTCAAGATGTACCGAGTACCTCGTGCTATGAGCTTCCCAAAGGATTTTTTCCCTCAGTTCCCGATCCAACGGTACCCATACTCTCCCTTCAAACCTTAGCAATCATGTGTTATCAATCTTATACTTAAGCTCCTCGCCTTCGACAATTCTCTTCTTTATTGAATCACAATCCTCATCCTTTTCTTGAGCCTCCTTGATTTGATCCAATAGTGTCGTGCTCGCTGTCACTGAAAATAATATCTCGTCTGTCTCCATCGGATACTCAACCTCCAATTCCAGACGTTCAAACTCCTTTATCAACTTGGCCTGAGTTGTCAGCTTCATCAATTTCTCTCTGCCTTTTCTGCTCAAGGCATCTGCCACTACATTTCCTTTGCCCAGATGGTACAGAATCTCACAATCGTAATCCTTAATCAATTCTAACCATCGGCGCTGCCTCATGTTTAGCTCCTTCTGAGTGAAGATATATTTTAGACTTTTGTGATCTGTATATATCTCGCACCTCTCTCCATATAAATAATGCCTCCAAATCTTCAAGGCGAAAACTACCGCGGCCAACTCCAGATCATGAGTCGGGTAACCCTTCTCATAGTCCTTCAGCTGACGTGATACGTACGTAATGACCTTGTCGTGCTGCATTAGTACACAACCAAGAACTTTGTGTGATGCATCACTGTACACTACAAAACCTCTAGTGTCGTCTGGTAAAGCCAATACCGGTGCTTGGCTAAGTTTCTTCTTCAACTCCATGAAACTTTCCTCGCACTTTTTCGTCCAAATGAACTTTACCGTCTTTCTGGTTAAATTGGTCAACGGTGATGTTATCTTCAAAAAATCCTGGATGAATCCCTAGGAAACTCCTGATCTCAATCGGCGTCTTCGGCTGTTCCCAATTGATAACGACTTCCACCTTTACTGGGTCTATCGAAACACCATCTTTGTGAATGACGTGCCCTAGAAACTGCACCCTCTGTAACCAAAATTCACACTTTCAAAAATTTTGCGTACAGCTTCTCTCTTCTTAATGCCTCCAAAATCATTAGATATTCAACATGTTCCTCCTTTGTCACTTAATACACCAAGATGTCATCGATGAATACGACTACGAACTTGTCCAAGTACTGCTTGAACACTTTGTTCATCATATCCATGAATGCTGCTGGTGCATTCGTCAGTCCAAATGACATTACCAGAAACTCGAAATGTCCATAAAAAGTTCTGAATGCTGTCTTCGGGATATCCTCCTATCTCACCTTTAGTTGATGATAGCCCGTTCTCAAATCAATCTTTGAAAAGTATTTCGCTCCCTTGAGTTGATCAAATAGATCGTCTATCCTGGGAAGTGGATACCTATTCTTAATCATGACTTTGTTCAACTCACGATAGTCGATACAAAGTCTCATCGAACCATCCTTCTTCTTTACGAACAGAACTGGCGCTCCCGATGGTGACACGCTCGGTCCCTTGTTTAACAGTTCCTGCAATTGAACCATCAGCTCCTTCATCTCTACTGGTGCCATTTGATATGGTGCCTTGGATATCGGTGTTGTTCCCGGTACCAAGTCAATTTTGAATTCTATCTCCCTATCCGGCGGTAATCCAGAATTTCATCAGGGAAGACATCAACAAATTCCCTAACGACAGGTATCTGACTCAGTTCTCCCTCGACACGTCGAGTATCAACCACGTGAGCCAAATAACCTATACAACCCTTCCTAAGCAATCTCTTTGCTTGCATCATCGTCAGATAACAAGAGTGTCTCGACAATTTACTACCATAGAACACCACCTTTGACTTATTTAGAGTCTTAAGGTGTACACACTTCTTCTTACAGTTGATGATTTCTCTGTGAATTGATAACTAATCCATTCCAAGGATTACATCGAATTCCCCCAAACAAATCGGTATCAAATTCACATTGAGCTTAAATCCTCTCAATTCTGTATAACAGTTCTTATTAATGCATTATACATGAATAACTTCCTTGTTCGCTACTTCTATGTTCATAGGGTGCTCTAATTTCTCATGGGGTAAGTCTAACTGTTTAGCAAAATTCTTCATAAACAAAAGAGCATGTAGCACCCGAATTAAATAACACGTATACATCTATATCATTGATTGGGATGATACCTGAAACCACATCCTTGGACTCCACCGCATCATATACGGTCATGTTGAATGTGCGTGTCGTTGGTCAGTTGGCTTGACTGGCTGGTACTTCGATGCTCAACCCGTTGTTCTTGCGATTGCGGCTAGCTGCATCTCCCTTTCTCTTCGGGCAGTCCTTGATCTGGTGATCTAGGGCTCCACACGAGAAACATCCTCCTTTTTTCTTATTCGGACACTGAGGAGCCATGTGCCCCGATTGTCCGCAGCGATAACAAACGCTTTTCCCCTTCATACAATCCCCGGAGTGGTTCCTCCCACAGTTACTGCACTTCCCACTTTTCTTGGCCTTTCCCCCGGACTTGCTGCCTCCAAAAGATTGGCTCTCCATCCATTTACGCTTGTTGGGGTTGCTGCCTCCACTGCTTCCCCCCTTCGGCCCTTCCTGACCGGTCTTCTTTTCTTATTTAAATCCTGTTATGGCGTCATTGCCTCCTTCTGCAATGATAGCCCTTTCCAGCAGTTCAGAGAAATTCTTAATCTTCAACACAGCTACTGCTTTCTACACCCATGGCTTTAATCCTAATTCGAATCTTCTTGCCTTCCTGGCCTCTTGTGTCCACCTGATGTGGAGCGAATCGGGCCAACTCGTTAAATTTTGCAGCGTACTCTGTGACAGACATACCTCCGTGTTTTAGTTATAGAAACTTAACTTCCATATCCTGCTGCGTATTCTCCGGGAAGTAATTCTCGAAGAATAGCTCCTTAAATCTGTGCCATAAAATAACTCTTTCGCCTGCTCGTCCCTTATTGGCTTTCCACCAATAGTTAGCTTCGCCCTTCATCATGAAGGTGGAAAATCCCATTTTCTGTGCTTCGGCCATCCGTACGACCTCAAACACTTTCTCCATCTCTTCTACCCAGGTTTGGGCTTCGATTGGGTCTAAGGTTCCCCAAAATTCTGGAGGTCCTACCAACTTAAAATCTTTGAAACTAGCCAAGTGATGCCCTGGCTGCCTTGCTGCTGGCGGGGGTCTATTTTGCATCACCTCTGTTAACAGGTTAACAAAATTCTTCATTGGATCGACATTCCCTCCTTCATTGTTAATGGATCCTTCCTCCCTTTGGTTTCGTGGTTGTCTTCTAGGCGGCATGATTTGAGGAAAGGAAGAAAACTTAGGCTTATCGTTTTTACGTTCTATCCTATATGCTTTTCAAGTTAGCATCTAAAAGTTATGACGTCCATTAATCATTTTTGATTCAAGTAAAACAACTGCATTTATATTCATATACCACTGTTTTATTACAACATGATTCAACATTTGACATACTACTATAAACGCTCAATGGCATAAACTGCCTACTGCTAACAATCCTCTACTAAGCAAAAGGTGAGGATTCACTACCATCTGCCCCTCCCCTAACCCAACAAAAGTTGGGGTTGACTACCATCCTATGCATACATCAAAGCATAAGGGTTTACAACATGAAACTGTCCCTATTAAAATAAAAGTGGGACTATAACTATCATGAAAACAAATCAATGCCTGCTCCCGCTGCTGGAGGGCAGCTCCATCCATTTGACATAGAACTGCACAAAGGCGCTGTCTAAAGCTCTCTCCAAAGTATATATCCTCACATTTTTGGCTTCCACTTCATCCCTCAACTGTCCTAGATGTAGCTCTCTCTGCTCCAGCCTCCCTCGCAACTCTGGTAACTTAGCCTGGGCTTGATAAGCAGCGTTCTTGTACTATTGTTCAGTAATCTGGAGGGTGTGGTTCTGCACCTCCACTTGCTCAGCTCTAACCTCTAGCTCGACGTTCCTCGCCAGCAAATCTCCTATCACCTCATGCTCCATGGGCTCCTCACTAGAGTCCCTCGGCTCCTGGTCCACTAAATAGCTATCTTGACTCTCGTCAGCCATCCTATGACCATAATAAATCATCAAAACAACTTCAGTACCACAATAAAATATATTCATTGATAAAATGAAATAATATTTTATCCAGCACAACTAAAACTCGATGGATCTCCTCTACCCATCGCCTACATACTCTATTTGAATTTTCTACTAAGGTTATAACCTAGGTTTTGCATTCCTAATGTTTATAACCTACATCTTTGATACCAACATGTGACGCCCCCAAATTCGAGTCTCAAACACTCGGATTCGGTCATCACGATCCAATACAAATATGTACCTCTAAACAACATACAATAACTAAATGTGGAATAAAATAAACGTATGTCGTTCATTCAAAAGGTGTTACTAATCCCAAGATTTGATAACCTTAATACAACCTTACAATCATACCCTAGAATAACCATTAGGGTTCAAATTACATAAACAGTAATTAAAGTAATCATAAAATAAAGTCAGTTACTTGAAGTCAATTACTTCATCTTTTCTTTACCCTTGTCCTTCCCTGAAGTCTCGGGTTTAACTGTAATAAAAGTCATGATATAGTAAGAGTGAGCAACTAGTTTGCTCAACAAGTTTAAATACAGCAATAAAGGATATATCATAATTAAATGAATTCAACAATATGAATATCGAAAGCGAGGAGAATAATTTCTTTTAGAATAACTGATAGACGAATAGACTTCGAACTATAAACTTCCAACGGAATCAATAGCTGATTGACCCTTTGGTTACGGGCTATAGAATATGTACTTAAGGGGATCAGCCTCGTGTACGCAATGTATATGCATAACATTCAATTATGTTATTTGTATCTTATATTAGATACGTGGGGTACTCTCCTACCATATAGGGGTGTTCTCTTCAGTCTAAGAATCCCTACCATCAATTGGCCTGGATAGCTTTTATAAAAATTTCATGCAACTGTCTGACGGAACAAATGTTCAGACTCTATCTGAAGCAGTTCATGAATTATAGAACTTTAAAATGATGTACAAGTCCAAGACTATACGAACTCAAGTGCACCAAGTGATAGTAGCGTGCATACAAGCCAATCATGTATTATGATAAAGCACATACTTTG
Organism: Panax stipuleanatus; assembly: GCA_020205555.1. NCBI lineage: Eukaryota > Viridiplantae > Streptophyta > Magnoliopsida > Apiales > Araliaceae > Panax > Panax stipuleanatus. The sequence continues at coordinate 97,461,189 of CM035115.1, forward strand.
TAAAAAAATCTTATTTATTTATTAATAAAATATTTATATAAGGCATTTAATTATCTACATGGTGCTATTTTTTCTAATATGTAAATAACCCATAGTTTTAAGCAATGCTTTTATAATCATGATGAGATTTGGCTAATGAGATCTAAATTCTTAGAAAGCTTAAAAACTAAAATAGTTCCCAATCGTCGGTTTACTAAAATGGGGATTAGTAAATCCGGATAGATTGGTACATATGTTTCTTGCTCATTGGATGAGGTTGACTGATCTCATGGTCATTTGTGTGGAGACACTAAAACAAGTATGTAGGTGCTTATTGGAGAATAAGTTCACTGAACGTCACTCGCTATGGAATACCTAATGGAGTTTTACTCGCCTGTCAATAGGAATTCCAAATGTGATAGTAGTACAAGTGATCCTTGGACTTGAGATCATCATAGTATCTTGTATGTAACAAATTATATTTTGACTTATTCCTTAAGGCCTTTTAAGGTATATATAGGGTATGCTTGGGTATAATGAGTTACATATGGAGATAATGTATGATCAATAAAGAATCTACCACCTCTAGTAAAAGAGGAGATATGCCCTATGTGTTTCGTTAAATGACAACCCAGTAGTCCTTGGCCAAGGCAGAATGAAATTAAAAAGAGGTTTCTAATTTGTATTATTTGTAGTTGTGCATTTTCTAATCGAAATACATATAATTAAATAAATTAAGACTTGACAGTAAATCCATGTCTTATATTAAATTGGGACATTGTATAGTGGAAGGATTGAATTGTACGGTAACTATTAACTCACAGGTTCTTTTATGATTAATGTTGAAATCTATATTATCTGAAAAGTCGTTGTTCACTAGGGAGGCTTATCCCTATTGTAGAATAAATGTTATTTATTTAAATAGATTATTAGTTTAATTTATTTATTTAAATAAGATTAGAATTGTTCTAATTAATTTATTCACAACCGGTTTAATATGGAGAACCTAAAGGATCACACCATAAAAGGACGAAGAATTATTTAAGAAGAAAATGGCATGATAGTAATAATGCATTAAGTGTAATTAATTTAATCTATGGTGATAGAATAAATTAAATAGCTTAATGTTTATTTTTTAATATTTTACAAATATTAAATATAAATTAATAAGAGGAGTCTTATTAATATTATTAATATTATTATTATTATTATTATTATTATTATTATTTTAATTCTAAAGGAGTTTAGGAATTAATATAATATCAGTACTCTCTCTCAATTCTAATAAGATTAGGATATAAATTAATTAAAAGTATTTAATTAATTAATTAAATAAAACCCTATTCTAATTAGATTAGGAGAGTTAACCTAATATCTATATAAGATAGTCTTATATCAGAAATAAGGTACGTGAATTTTTTCAAGGGTTGGGAGTACACATATTCTATAGAGATAGAAACAAGGGTTAAGCCAATAACCCATCTTCCTGAGTTCTTCATCTTCTTTGGTGGATCACCGTTAGAGGCCAAATATTTGGGTGGCTGCCATTGATCAAGGGAAGGAGCCACTACAAAGGAATCAAATGAATCAAAGGAGTAGAACTTGTACTTGAGGAAGCTTGGATCTTCAAAGGTATAATTATGTCTTCTCCTTCTATGTATTGACTGATAATTGATGCACAAGAAAGATCATGGTTAACGGTTTGTAAGAAATTTTTAAAATCTGATTTTTCATCCCTTCCGCTATGTTAATGTAATTTGATTGCATACTTATGTTTCTAGCAAACCCAACAGTGGTATCAGAGACAATCTTGTGCTAATTATCAGTCTATGTGATTCTATATATGTGTGATATGCGATTTGATTGAGTTCTGGGAAAACAGAAAAAAGTTTCTGTTTCTGCGATGAGGCGCAGCTGCGCCAGTTCCAGTTCTATTTGCTGCGTAGCAGCACCGGTGCCCGGGTATAGTTTTGACTGACGCGCTGCGCAGCTGCGCCGTGTTCCTATACATTCCTGGCGCAACTGCGCCACTGGCAGAAACTGATTTTTTTTTATTTATTTAATTAAATGAATGGTTTATTTAATTAATAATGGTTTAAAATAAAGATGTTTATTTTATATGAAATGATATTTCAGAATTGCTAACATTAAAGAGTTTAATTTGGATTTGTTTTTGATTAAAATAAAAGAGTTTATTTTTCAAAAACAAAGTTTAGCAAACTTTTGCCCATTAATTGATATTAATACATATATGGAATGATTTTAATTTTATGAGATGAATGATATTTTATTGATACATATGATGATATGTATGTTAATAAAAGGGATTGATTATGGACTATGACCAATGTGATTGGATTTTATTTTGGATGAATGCTTGAATGTATGGATTTTAAAAAATAAGGTCTGCGTACCTCGTCTTTTCTGGTTTTCTTCTTATTGTAAATTCCATCTCTCTCCTATGTACTTCCCCTTGACTGTTGCTCAAGGTTTCTATTTAAATGAAATAGTTTATGTAGTAGGATTAGTTAGAATTTTTGAAGAACTGGAGATCAAGGAGTAAGGAGCGCTTGAAGACCCATTTGTATGGAGCCCGGGTTTAAATGTAATCGTTACGTTTAAATTTAAATTCTTTCACTCCTAGGTTTGACCTTTTGGTTCACTTGGTGGCTCTAGTGAACCAAACTAGAATAAAAGTCCATAATCAATCCGGGTAGAATATAATATTCTATATTGCATGCTAAATATTATATATATTATATTTTATGCAAACATGCTTCGCATGTTTAATAAAATGACGCATTTTTTATATATATATGTGCATGTGCGCTAAACAAGATGAGACAAATAATAACAAACCCCTCAAAGAAACAAGATTAAGTCTAAAGCGTTCAAAAATATTTGGAATATTGAACGTCGCCTTCTAGCATGATAAATTAATAGAGTATTAAATATTTAATATGAGCCTGTTGTGCTATCCACAAGGCAAGTATTGAGTATTTAAGATGTTAATTAATCACATTTGTTGCTTATCAAGAAAATTGAACGATCTAGTCTTGTTGTGATATCCACAAGGACGAACATTTTTCTTTTTTGAATTTATGGAAGTGCTAGGTTGGACTTAACTTAAATCATCTTAGTTCGAATATACAAACACTTGACCATTATCATTTAAGAGGTAAAATAAAAGTAGTTACATGGTGATGTAATTGACAAGAGTTGTCTACCTATTTATTTGTATATCGCTTGTTGTGCTATCCACAAGGTTATATACAATTGAAATGGGATCCTTATTCTCACTAGCAAATCTTTAATTAGATGTTGCTGAACTATATAAGTGAGGGTAATATAGTTTGATGAAAATAGTGGGAGATACCAATTCAAAATAAAAACCTAAATTTATTTTGGTATGCAAAGTTAATAAAATGAATGTTTGCTAAAATGTTGTCTTTTTCACTTGCAGAATTTTAAAAATGTCTAAATCACTAATCTCACTACGAAGCATACTTGATGCAAATAAGCTTACTGGGCCGAATTAGGAGGACTAGCTAAGAAATCTGAGAATTGTTCTCACTGCTGAAAAGATTTCTTATGTCCTAAATTCAATTATCCTTGAATCTGTTTCGGAAATAGCCTCTGAGGAAGAGATTGCCACTTTCAATAAGTGGCAAGATGATGCATCTGTAGCTCAATGCATCATGCTCGCATTCATGAATAACAAGCTTCAGCGTCAGCACGAAAAAATGGATTCTCCTGCCATGCTGCTTCACCTCAAGGAGTTGTATGGTGAACAGAGTAGGACTGCTAGATATAAGATATCTAAGGAGCTCTTCCAATCTCGGATGACCGAGGGTACTGCCGTCGAGACTCATGTCCTGAAAGTGATCAATTTGATTGAACGCCTTGGACAGCTTGGGTTCGTCATGGATGGGGAGTTGAGTCAAGACTTGGTCTTGCAGTCACTCCCTGAGACCTTCTCGCAGTTTGTGGTTAATTTTCACATCAGTAAGCTAGATGTCAGCTTACCTAAGCTGCTTAACATGATGAAAACTGCAGAAGGTCACTTCTCATCCAAGAAGAACCAGGTCTTGATGGTGGATTCTTCCAATAAAAGGAAGAGGCCCAAGGTTTCTTCTAAAAAGAAAAAATTCAAGAAGGCTAAGGGAAAGGGGAAAGAAAAGGAACAAAAGAAACCTGAACCAGCTAAAGGAATGTGCTTTCATTGCAACGAGCCGGGACATTGGAAGAGGAACTACAAGAAGTTTCTAGCAGAGAAGAAGCTTCGAGAAGCTTCGAGTTCCAATCAAGGTTTGTTTATGATTGAAATTAATTTTTCTGAAAGTCATAATTCTACTTGGGTATTGGATACCGGCTGTGGGTCTCACATATATAACAATGTGCAGGGACTGGTCAGAAGTCGAAAGTGAACAATGATGAGGTGATCCTACGAGTGGGGAATGGAGCAAAGGTTGCTGCATTAGCTGTAGGAACTTATTGTTTAGCAATGCCTTCGAGCAAGTCCATTTATTTTAATAACTGTTATTATGTTCCGAATATTATTAAAAATATTATTTTAATTTTTGTATTGGATATGGAAGGTTTTGACGTTATTATAAAGAACAATGGTTGTTCTATTTATAAAGACGATGTTTTATATGGTATTGGAAATTTGCGAAATGGGCTTTATATACTTGACTTGCAAGAAAATATATTTCAAATTGAACAAACTAAGAAAAGAAAAAGAGATGATATTAATTATACCTACATGTGGCACTGTAGACTCGGTCATATCAATGAAACAAGATTGTCCAAGTTGCATAAGGATGGGCTCCTAGAGCTATCCGATTATGAATCATATCCAACTTGTGAATCTTGTCTCATGGGTAAAATGACTAAATCTCCTTTTAGTGGAAAAGAAGAAAGAGTTACAGAGTTGTTGGCATTGATTCACACAGATGTTTGTGGACCTATGACAACAAGTGCACGGGGTGGGTATTCTTATTTTATTACTTTCACTGATGATCACTCAAGATTTGGATATGTGTATTTAATGAAATACAAGTCAGAATCATTTGAAAAGTTCGAAGAGTTCAGAAGTGAAGTAGAGAAAGAAACAGGCAAGAGTATTAAGATACTTCGATCAGACCGAGGTGGAGAATACTTAAGTGGTGAGTATCTCAATTGTCTCAAAAAAAATGGTATAATCTCACAATGGACTCCTCCAGGTACACCACAGTTAAATGGAGTATCTGAAAGGAGAAATCGAACACTGTTGGACATGGTTCGATCCATGATGAGTTTTACCGACCTTCCAATTTCCTTCTGGGGATATGCCCTAGAAACGGCTGCAAACCTACTTAACAAGGTACCTACCAAATCCACCCCAAAGACTCCATATGAGATGTGGAAGGGGAGAAAACCAAATCTTAAGCATGTTAATACTTGGAGTTGTCCAGCTTATGTCAAAAAGTTTGAAAATGATAAGCTACAGACTAAATCCGATAAGTGTAGATTTGTGGGATACCCTAAAAAAACTTTAGGGTATTATTTCTATCATCCAACTGATCAAAAGGTGTTTGTTGCGAAACATGCTGCCTTCTTGGAAAAGGAGTTTATCCATGAAGGGGTCAGTAGGAGTAAGATATATCTTGAAGAAGTTCAAGAACCACCAATTACCACGGATCAAAGTCAGGTATCTGACCAAGTAGAAGAACCTACTGTACCACACCCTGTTCGTAAATCTAGAAGAGTACCGAAGATACTTCAGAGGTATGGATTCATTATAAAGGATGACGATGAGGTACACATCATGAATGATGATGATCTATTGAATTACGAACAGGCTATAAGTAATAAAGACTCAGGGAAATGGACTCCATGTATGAAAATAAAATATGGACTTTGGTTTCACAACCTGAAGGCATTAAGCCTATTGGGTGTAAATGGGCCTTTAAAAGAAAGACTGGAGCAGACGGGAAGGTAGAGACCTATAAAGCTCGACTGGTTGCAAAAGATTTCAAACAAAGACAAGGAGTTGACTATGATAAAACCTTCTCACCAGTAGCTATGCTCAAGTCCATTAGGATTTTGCTTGCGATTGCAGCTTATAACGACTATGAAATCTGGCAAATGGACGTGAAAACGGCCTTTCTCAAAGGGAAACTTGAGGAGGATGTGTATATGACACAACCAGAGGGATTTGTTTCAAAGGTTAGAACAAATCAAGTCTGTAAGCTACAACGATCCATTTATGGGTTGAAGCAAGCTTCTCGTAGATGGAACATTCGTTTTGATGAGACAATCAAAGAGTTTGATTTTATCAAAAACGAGGATGAACCATGTGTATACAAGAAGGTTAGTGGGAGCGCAGTATCATTCCTTGTATTATATGTTGATGATATATTGATAGGGAATGACATTCCTATGTTACAATCAATTAAAATCTGGTTATCTAAAAACTTCGCCATAAAGGACTTGGGTGAAGCATCCTATATTTTGGGGATAAAGATCTATAGAGATAGATCTAAAAGGATGCTCAGCTTATCCCAAGGAACATACATTGATACGATGCTAAAGAGGTTTAGCATGGAAGATTCCAAAAGAGGTCTCATGCCGTTGACCATGGAATACATCTCTCCAAGAAATAGGCCCCAAAGACACCTCAGGAGAGAGACCGTATGAGTAAGATCCCTTATGCTTCTGCAATAGGATCTATCATGTATGGTATGATATGTACTAGACCGGACGTTGCTCATGCACTTAGTGTAAAGAGCAGACACCAGTCGAATCCTAAAGAAGAGCACTGGAAAGCAGTGAAGAATATCCTAAAGTACTTGGGAAGGACTAAAGATATTTTTCTTGTCTACGGTGGGTCTGAATTAAAACTCGAGGGATTCACGAACTCAAGTTTTCAAACAGACCAAGATGACAGTAAATCTGTTTCAGGGTATGTGTTTACCTTGAACGGAGGCACAGTGAGTTGGAAGAGTTCCAAGCAGCAAACAGTTGCTGATTCAGTAACAGACGCAGAGTATATAGCTGCAAGTGAAGCTGCAACGGAAGCTGTTTGGATGAAGAAGTTCATAACTGAACTTGGTGTGGTTCCTAGCATTAGAGAAGTAGTTCTCGTATACTGTGACAACACCGGAGCGGTTGCACAGGCTAAGGAACCCAGGTCTCATTAGAAATCCAAACACGTGTTGCAGCGATTTCACTTGATCAGGGAGATCATTGAAAGAGGAAACGTCACCTTGGAACGTGTGGACTCTCAAGATAACATTGCAGATCCATTTACTAAAGCTCTAACACAACAGCAGTTTGATCGTCACTTAGAGAAGATGTGTATGAGATACTATGGCGATTGGCTTTAGTGCAAGTGGGAGATTGATAGTAGTGTGCATACAAGCCAATCATGTATGATGATAAAGCACATACTTTGTAAACAATCTTATTTATTTATTAATAAAATATTCATATAAGGCATTTAATTATCTATATGGCGCTATTTTTTATAATATGTAAATAACTCATAGTTTTAAGCAATGCTTTTAGAATCATGACGAGATCTAAATTCTTAGAAAGCTTGAAAACTAAAATAGTTCCCAATCGTGGGATTACTAAAGTGGGGATTAGTAAATCCGGATAGATTGGTACATATGTTGCTTGCTCATTGGATGAGGATGACTGATCTCATGGTCATTTGTGTGGAGACACTAAAACAAGTATGTAAGTGCTTATTGGAGAATAAGTTCACTGAACGTGACTCGCTATGGAATCAAATAAATCAAAGGAGTAGAACTTGTACCTGAGAAAGCTTGGATCTTCAATGGTATAATTCTATCTTCTCCTTCTATGTATTGACTGATAATTGATGCACAAGAAAGATCATGGTTAAGGGTTTGTAAGAAATTTTTAAAATCTGATTTTTCATCCATTCCGCTGCGTTAATGTAATTTGATTGCATGCTTATGTTTCTAGCAAACCCAACACCAAGTGCGAGTATCAATAAAATTGATGTGGAATAATTGTAAAGTAATTAAACAACCTAAAGCATACTTGGAAATAAGGTCCAAGCGTCAATAAATAACTAGCAACATAATAATAACATGCTCAATACAATATGAGAAGGATAGAAAACCTGCACAATAAGGAGTGAAGTTCAAAAACTTGCATTCAATATCACAATCAAATAAAGTTAGGAAACATGCACATTATACGAGTTTGTGTAAGTTAGGAAACTTGCCTGTTTGCTCAGCTACAAATAATCTGGCTTTAATTAAATTGCGTTGAAACGACCTAACATTAACAAGTCGGTCTCTCAATTAGTATTGTGTAGACTGGTATGAGTTCACACATACAAGAATTTAACCATCAGATAAGTCTACCACATAATTTACGTAAGTCAATTTACTATGATTGAGTCCATAAACATCTAACCCTCTCTTAGATTAATAACTTTAGAATATCTAGTCTCTATGCATCAACATTGGCTTGAACACATAGCACTTCAATTAATCATGCAATACAGTTTAAGAAACACATATACTACAAGGTTCTGTCCATAATTCAAAGTTGTATGGTTTTCATGCTCGTAACTCTTATACCTTAAGCTAATCAAGTCCATGCTTCAAGGGGTCAACTAGTGATACAAATGAATATCTTTCGCCCATAGTGGAAAGATAATATGTTGATTTACATAATTATTGATTGGTATTGTTATAGGGATAAAATATTGATGATGGACCTTTAAATCGCAGAAGATAGTAAACATCATTATCTAATTGACTCTTCTGATGGATTGTTTGTTCCGCTGCAATTGTTGATCTAAAACTTGTTGTCCATTATATTTTATCTAATTTATCATTGTTGAATACTAAAGATATTTTATTTTTCATTATCTTAGTCATGATATTCTTTATTAGGCTAGTTGAGCTCACACTTTTTCTTTTTATTCCATTATTTTTCTCAAGAAATTAGAGTGTCGTTGGGATTAGTCGGGGAGTGGAGTAGTGATTCGAGATAGTAGTCCTCACTATTCTTTAAAATAGTGTGACAATAATTGTAATGAGGACTTAATTTGAGTGTGGATATTATCATATTAAATACGTTATAAAATTTGTATTGAAACTAATAGTATATATATGTTATCATATTTTGCACAACAGTTTAATAGTTATAAATAGGAAAGTTTGTATTTGAATTCCATAGTATGTATTTGGCGACTCAGAATAGGTTGTGTGGACCTATTTTGGGGGCGTCACAGTTGGTATTAGAGCTTAGGAATATGATCTCTGGTGGAGATCTGGGATTAAAACTAGGAGGGGAGAGACGAGTAAAATCCTTCGCTAGAGTGTCCTACCTAAGCTTTTTCGTCATTTAATTGGTTGGTCAGGATATAGGGATAATATGTGACATGTTAATTTCTTGTAACTAACCTTTGTTCTGTGACCGTATTTCAGAATGGCATCTGAAAATCATGGAATGAACTACGAGACAATTGTGGCTGAGAATCAGGAAGCTACAAATAATTTTGAGAATCAGGAAGCTACAAATCATACTGCTGCGAACTCATAAAATCATGATGCTAACAACATAATGAATGCTGAGTTTTTTCAAAACTTTATGCAATTGTTGCAGAACCAGGCGAGAGGAACTACTACTAATAACACCAGTGGAAACACTGGTAACTCACGAATGGTCAATGCCAAGTAGTTCAAAGAGTTAGGACCACCTGAATTTCTAGAAAAGTCAGAACCACTCAAGGCAAAGACGTGGCTCAAACAAATGACAAAGATATTTGATGTACTTCGTTGCGCTGATGATCAAAAGGTTCCTTTTTCTACCTTCATGTTACGAGGAGAGGCAAACCACTGGTGGGAGTCTTTGAAGCGTACACATCATTCAGCACCTAAAATTTCTTGGGTAGAGTTTTAAGAGTTCTTTAATGAAAAGTATTTTTCGGAAAGCATTCGCCATATGAAGGAAGAAATTTAATAAGTTGGAACAGAATAATATGACCGTCTCACAATACGAGGCCAAATTTGTCGAGTTATCTCGATTTGCGCCCCACTTAGTGGATAATGAAGAACGCATAACCCGAATGTTCTTACGAGATTTGAAATTTGAGATTCACGAACATCTTATATCTCATAATCTTTGTTTATAAAAAGATATCATGGATACGGCACAATTGGTGGAATGGGAGAAAAAAACATTGCAACCAAGAGGCAACAATCGACAACACGATAACAATCGTACTAGTGCCAATAATCAACAGAATAATGAAAACCAACTAGGAGGGAATTATCATGCCAGAAATGGTAACCACTTTGGTGGTAATCCTGGCCCGAACAATAGAAGAAGTGAGTCGAGTGAAAACATATTTAAGAAGATAAGATTCAACAATGACAACGGAAAGACATCGAAACAGCACCAGCACCAGCACCAGTTTATAGGGGAGGAGAAGGACCACTAATCAGATGTTATAAATGCGGACAAGAGGGACACATCAGTCCAAACAGTACACAAACTTTCAAGGTGTGTTTCAGTTATGGAAAAGACTGTCACTTAGCTAGATTCTGTCCGATAACAAAGTCAAGTCCAGCTATAATAGTGACACCAAAGGTTGTCACGGATAAGTCAAAGCCTGTGGTTCAAGGGAGAGCTTTTTTTCGTAAAATCCCATTGATAGTCGTGTGCATACAAGCCAATCATGTATGATGATAAAGCACATGCTTTGTAAACAATCATATTCATTTATTAATAAAAGTATTCATTTATTAAATGTATTTAATTATCTACATGATGTTATTTTTATAATATGTAAATAACCCATAGTTTTAAGCAATGCTTTTAGAATCATGATGTTGATCATGCTAATGAGATCTAAATTCTTAGAAAGCTTAAAACTAAAATAATTCCCAATCGCTGGATTACTAAATAGGAGATTAGTAAATCCGGATAGATTGGTACATATGTTGCTTGCTCATTGGATGAGGATGATTGATCTCATGATCATTTGTGTGGAGACACTAAAGCAAGTATGTACGTGCTTATTGAAGAATAAGTTCACTTAACATGACTCGCTATGGAATACCTAATGGAATTTTCTTGCCTGTCAATAGGAATTCCTAATATGATAGTAGTACAAGTGATCCATGGACTTGAGATCATCATAGTATCTTGTGTGTAATGAATTATACTTTGACTTATTCCTTACGACCCTTAGGGTATATCAAAGGGTATGCTTGGGTATAATAAGTTACATATAGAGATAATAAATGGTCAATAAAGAATCTATCACTTCTAGTAAAAGAAGAGATATGTCCTATGTGATTCGTTAAATGACAACCTAGTAGTCCTTGGCCAAGGCAGAATGAAATTAGAAAGAAGTTTCTAATTTACATTATTTGAAGTTGTGCATATTCTAATCGAAATACATATAATTAAATAAAATAAGACTTGACAGTAATTCCATGTCTTATATTTAATTAGGACATTGTATGGTGGAAGGATTGAATTGTACAGTAACTATTTAGTCACAGGTTCTTTTATGATTAATGTTGAAATCTATATTATCTGGAAAGTCGTTCATCGCTAGGGAGGCTTATCCCTATTGTAGAATAAATATTATTTATTTAAATAGATTATTAGTTTTATTTATTTATTTAAATATAATTAGAATTGTTCTAATTGATTTATTCACAACCGATTTAATATGGAGAACCTAAAAGGTCAAGCCATAAAAGGAAGAATAATTATTTAAGAAGGTAATAGCATAGTAGTAATAATGCATTAAGTGTAATTAATTTAATCTATGGTGATAGAATAAATTAAATAGCTTAATGTTTATTATTTAATATTTTAAAAATATTAAATATAAATTAATAAGAGGAGTCTTATTACTATTATTATAATTATTATTATTTTAATTTCTAAAGGAGTTTAGGAATTAATTTAATATTAGTACTCTCATATATTCTTACTAAGATTAGGAGGTAAATTAATTAAATAAATTTAATTAATTAATCCCAATATGATTGGGAAGCCTAATTAATTAAAGAGTTTAATTAATTATATAAAAATGTGACCCCCCTAAATTCGAGTACCTTCAAACCCAGGATATGGTGCTACACGGTGCTACTATCTATTCATACATTCAATTGAAGACATCAATAACAATGTATAAGTTTACTAATTATTTCATTCTATTAATATCTTCCCAAATATTCGTAACAAATACATTGTTTTGTGTCATATTATCAGTAATTATAATACTAATATTATACTATTACAAAGGTCACTATTTGTCCAGCTTGGACTTGCCTTTGTCTTTACCAGATCCTTCGGTCTATTCGCTCTTAGCTGAAATCATTTAGTTTTAAGCAAGAATGAGCATAAACAGCTCAGCAAATTAAACAGTATATCGTGTAACCACAAAATCAAGAATCATATCTCTTGGTCTTCAATAACTGTACAATAGTTATGAAGTACTTACAAATAATCAAAATATCGTTTTGATTCCTTTAAAACCATTCACAAGGACTTTATATCCTCTTTGGAATCCATCTTGGTCAACAACCATGATCCATATTTTAGTTCTCATTCATGAAAGGAACAACCTGGCATGAAGATCGTAAGTTCGATATAGCTTACGAGCACATCTAAGTGATCAGCCTGTAGTACTCTATGTTGATCAACACTCATACATTAAATGTGTTTGCGTTTAATTGGTGGCAACCTCACGTGCCTGTCGAGTTAACGACGTTTAAAACCTTTGTTTTATTCATGCTCAGGTTTACCTGAGAATTCGTACCAAGCAATTGGCATAAGATCACCCCATTGAATATATTTGGGAAAGATTTGTGAAAAAACCCACCAAAATATGCTAAGTTTTGGTCTAGCCGAATCAAATGGCATCGATTATTCAATAACAGTTCATGCATAAGCAATTATGCACAATGACTACTTGTCCAACCATAACATATAGACAAGGTTTAGAAAACTTGCATTCATAGTAAAGTATGAACTAAGTTAGGAAACTTGCCTTTGCGTCTTCTAATCCTTACACGTAGTCTACTAGGTCTTTACAATGTCTACAAAGCATAACACGTAGTATACCAATGAGAATTCAAAATCAGTATACAATGTGTATCCTAACTGCTCCTTCTTGTATAACTTAATCGAATTATTAACTAATAACATTCGTTCAAGTTACTTAATGCTTATTACGGCTTATTAACATTCCTAGGTTATACACCGAACTCTCCTTGATCATAACTAATCATGATGACAATTGAGACTTCTCTTCGTTCCTTAACTTAATTTTGGTTTACGGTTTCCAAAACTTAAGTTCAATTACATTTAGTTAACGTTCAACGCTCATAAACTCTTGGTTAAATATATTGTTTAAAGAGTGCACATTCATCACTTGCTAGCCCCTTAATTGATATACAAAAGGTTAAGTTATTACTGTTGTCCTTGATATAGGTAATGACAAATACGTGCAAGTATACGCGGTCAACAAGTAATAAAGAGTAAGTACAGATATCGTTCCCACGGATAATTAATTGATAAAAGTTTGCCAAACCACTAGCCCGTAATCATTTCAGTCTTATCTAAACGAGTGATAGAGTGTTTTAATTAAAAACTAAATAAGTAAATTAAACTAAAACTAAATAATCCTAGAGTAAAATCAGATAATGAAGACATGAGATCTCAACTTTCCCTAATGATTCATCTAAATCAACATACTTCTAGTTAGGTCAAATAATTCGTTACAGAATGTTAGTCGAGAACACGAAAGTGAAATAAGGCCATCTTTCAATGCACCTAATCCATATCATATACAATCCACAGACGATAGAACGCACATGAACACCTACATTACCTAAATCACTATATGTCTATGCGGTCTACAAATAATTATGGTTTAAGTCCAAGTTCTAAATTGACTACGAGCGACGCTTCGGTATATGTCTATCCTAAGCGCAAATCATACATCCAACGCCATGTAGACATAAAATCTCCCGCTACTACGATTAGATCTAAACCCACATTTCGTCTTTCAACTCCATATAGGTTATCACAGTAATTATTAGCTAAGTAATTAAGCAATGAAGGCACGAATCATAATAGACAATCTCATAGCAATCAATAAGACCAACATGGAAGCATATCAATATAAACTACTCAAAAGGTTCCATTGAAATCTTAAAATAAGGTTTAAGTCATGATTAACTCAAATATATCATCCACAAGTTGAATACATATCAAAAGATTACAAAGAGGGAGCAAAGAGAAAATAAAGATAGAGAATGCAAATATGAGTGCTCAAGCTCCTTTGTTGAATCTCCAATGAAATCCACTTGCTTTAATCTTCTTCTCTAATTAAACCCTAGAAACTAACTAATTAAACCTAACCTTAATCTACTCCTAAGCTAACCTAGACAAGAAATTAAAGAGAAGAAGAGAAGAGAGGAGAATATGTAATCTAATCTAACCTAAGGGTGGAATCCTCCCTAACCTACTGATATGTCTTTTGTTTTTGAGCCCTCATATATATCCCCTTTTCTGTACGGTTCAGACGCATTCTTTAATGAAAAAATCAAGTCTGGGCGAGTTCAGGAGTGGCGCGGCCACGCTGGAAATGGCCTAGAATTGGGCGCGGGCGCGCTGGAAGCAAATGTCACTTTTTTGTCCTGGGTATTGGTGCGGGTGCACCCATAATACACTACAAATTGGCGCGGCCACGTCGCAGAAATTCTGTTGCAGTGACCTCTGGTAAAATGGCCATAACTTTTGATCCGATAGGAGTTACGGGGCCTACCACCTGTCAAATCGAAACTATCGAATAGATCTACAACTTTCATTCTTCGAGAATTGAGAAATAGTGGATGAATGAATGTCTAAATTGGGCTTGAAGTGACAGTTATGCAGTGGCAACCCAAAATCGTGAAGTTCAACGTCCGTTGGTTGGTAAAAAGGTCATAACTCTCGCCTCCGAACTTTGATTGAGATGATTCAAGATGTTCCGTAAAGCTTAGAAGACACTCTATAATATGGCCCAAGTTCCAATCTAAGAACATGAAATGAACATGAAAGCCCAAACGACGTCCGGATTGCAATTTCCTTCCCTTTTAGTTTCAAATGCCACCAATAGAGTTCCCAATATGAAAACTACAAAAGAAAGCAAAAATGCATGAAAAGCTAATATAACACATGAGTTTAAGCAACAAAAGAAGTGAGTTTATATCTAAACAAGTGGTTATAAAATCACTTATCAAATACCTCCAAACTTAAAATGTTGCTTGTCCTCAAACAACCAAAACAAAACCAAACAAAAGATGTAATGCAATAACCACAATGAATGCAACCTATCCTATCATGAATGCGAATCCAAGTCTTAGTCAAAATTAAAATTCAAATGCAATGCCTTTGAAAAATCACAGGCTAATCAAACAGATAAGCTACCCAAGACAAGATAATAAGGCATATCCTTGCAAAACCAAATCTGTCAGCACTGATGTAGTGTGTGTGTGCCTAGCAACCATTAAACATGCTTTTGAACAAATATATCACATACTATGCTTCTTAGGGGAAAAACAAGTTTCAACTTAAGAAAAACAGTAAATCAAATAAGTTCTAACTAAGACCATGCATCAATTAAGCTAAGAGTCCACAGGGGATTTATTCTGCTTTTTTTTTATTAACTCACGAGGGCGTTTCTGCTCTTTCCTGTGTACACACTCGACTATGCAATGCCTAGTTCTCTTAGGCTTTTGAATGACACATGTGTAGCGAGCTTTCGACCAACGACTCCCAGACCAACAGGCCTTAGGGCGCTGGGTGTTGAGACACTCCTAGGGCTTACTTGCTCGAATATCAAAGGCCACAGGATTCGACGTAGCCGAAGTGTTTATTCACAATCAACCTTCTTTTTCTTTTCTTTTCTTTTTTTCATATGTTTTTCTATTCTTTTTCTTTTCTTTCTCCACAACTAGCATGCATACCCCCTGTTTTGCCCAAACTTAAGCTTTTTTTAGTCTAGTTATTATCATATGAGAACTGAAATTCTTTTATTAAAACATAGATTTCCCACCAGAAGACAAGTATGTGAAAATTTAAACTAAGCATATCATGATGGTTACTCTTAGAGTGCGAACCGGTTACACAGTATTTGACGGATAAGGATTTATATATATGATATTATAATCAAGCTTAAGTCTCAAATCAGTTCAAAAATCAAGTAATTTCAGTTTTCTCATAGGCCAAGTAAATAACAAACCAACAGAAAACTGGATTCATGCAAAATGTCCTAACACAGTTAACTAAATAAACTAAATTCATGTAAAATTTTGAAAAATTTGAACAAAATATGACCTACATGCTCTATATGAACTAACACAATATGCAAGATGACATGAACTACACTAAATGCAAAATAAACCCTAATACCCCCAAACTTAAAAACTGCAATGTCCTCATTGAAGGTAAAAGGGTAAAAAGGAAACTCCCCTCGTTATCTTCGTCTGCTACATGAAATGATGTGGCGCTCAGTTTCTGCTGAATTTTTGCCTTAAGTCTGAGATAACCTGCATGACGCGCGGCCGCTCGCCTATTAGTCTTGATTCCGTCTCGGTCACGCCCTTCCAAAGATTTCTGATATGCAGCTTTTGACAAACATTGAGGATGTGCTTTTGAACTTTGCTTCATTCCAGCAAATTTAACCTGAGAAAAGCATAAAAGATTTATTAAACCCTCTCAACCACCAAAACTTAATTAACTATTTACAATTAGGAGAATTAAACATAGGGGATATATATGTGAATTCCCAAAAATTCCTATATGTGCAATATGCTCGTGCTTCTAAAATGTGTTCAAAACTTTAAAGTCCCAAAAATGCACGCACTAATGCCTAAGTCCAAAAGTGTAGGCATTGAGATCCTAATTCCAAAAATATTCAAAAAATTTCAACTATATCAAACTACTTAAAATTAAACAGGGGGAGGAAATGGAGATAAGTAAGTAGAATTAAACATGAGGGAGAAGAGAGAAAATGATGGGGTACCTCCCATCAAGTGCTTGGTTTATAGTTCGTTAGCTGGACTTTGTCTTGCCACCGCTATCCGATCCCTCGAAGATTTTAGAGAGACCCTCCATCCATTAGTACTGCAGTGTATGTTGGGAGGTTCCCCTTCACGAGAGGCTTCAGGGTTAAGTTGCCTAGCATCTGATGTGTATATAAATTCCCCATTTTGAAGTTCGGGGAGCTAGGCACTTCTTCCATTATGTCTTGAAGCTATTGGGGCATTAAGGCATGACTAACACAACAGGCTCTTCTTCAATTCTCTCTTCTTTGTACAACCATGACTTTAAGGATGAGTCACTATCATAAAGATAATTTCCTGCAATGTGACTACCAAGGGGACAAGGGTGTGCAAACGTCACTAGTTTTTCCAACTTGGGCGGAGAAGGCTCTTGGGGTATTATCATGATTGGTTCACATTCATAATTTTCCACATCCCCAATTGTCTCCTCGATGTCGCATTCTTTCAGTTCATCCAGTTGCATGTGCACTTCTGGCTTTCCATCAATTTTAGCATCCAATTCATAGTACCAAGTATTCTGAGGGCCTTTGCTCACGGCTTCAAACATTTGAGGTTCTTGATTCTGAAGATTTTGAATTTCTATCCCTTGTTCAATCACCTCCTCCTTTATTAAAGCCATGCTGATTTGCTCCGCCCAATTTTGAAGATTCTCAATCGACTTTGCTTGCTCAATCAAGATCTCCTTTGTTGATGCTATGGAATTTCCCCACAAACTTTCCAATCTTGCCTTTTCTGTTTCAGTCTCGAAATCCATGTACTGAGTCTCATTGTTTGGGGTATTGATGATTTGGGCCACCTGGATCTGAAAACTTTTGTTCGATATTTCCTGGCTCCTAATCATCTCCTCTTGGTTTGCTAAGACCATATACATGAAGTGCTTTATTGGCTGTTGTCTTTGTAAACACGGAGATTGATATGTGGGGTCTGGTGTATATATTGGACTTTGCTCACAGTATTTGTCTTGATAATAGCTCGCTGAAAAGTTTGGGTGATACTCTAAATCTTGGTGATAATTGGGATACTCGTTGTGGTTGAAGTAATTACCCCCATACTGCTCTTATTCATAACTGATGGGGCACGGATGGCTCATATAGTTTCCAGAAACATAATCATAAGTAACTGCCGACTCTCGACTCTGTTCGGTTGCAACAATGTCCAACTTCCTCGAGAGATCCTCTAGTTGTGCTGATAATGTTGCAATTGGGTTGAGTCCATCAGTGTATGTTTCCCTTGGTTGATCATTCCTTGTGTAAAACCATGGATAAGCGTTGAGATCCATTGTACCTGCAAAGAGATTATAGGAAGAGAATTAAACAAAATAAAAATGTTTAAATTAAGACTAATTTGATTGAAACTAATGTTGGCAAACAGTTATCAAATTAATTCCCCGACAACGGCGCCAAAAACTTGTTGTCCCCGATATAGGTAATGACAAATACGTGCAAGTATACGCGATCAACAAGTAATAAAGAGTAAGTACATATATCGTTCCCACAGAGAATTAACTGATAAAAGTTCGCCAAACCACTAGCTCGTAATCATTTTAGTCTTATCTAAATGAGCGATAGAGTGTTTTAATTAAAAACTAAATAAGTAAATTAAACTAAAACTAAATAATCCTAGAGTAAAATCAGATAATGAAGACATGAGATCTCAACTTCCCCTAATGATTCATCTAAATCAACATACTTCTAGTTAGGTCAAATTAATCGTTACAGAATGTTAGTCGAGAACACGAAAGTGAAATAAGGCCATCTTTCAATGCACCTAATCCATATCACATACAATCCACAGATGATAGAACACACATGAACACCCACATTACCTAAACCACTATATGTCTATGCGGTCTACAAATAATTAGGGTTTAAGTCCAAGTTCTTAATTGACTACGAGCGGGGCTTCGGTATATATCTATCCTAAAGGCAAATCATACATCCAACGCCATGTAGACATATAATCTCCCGCTACTACGATTAGATCTAAACCCACATTTTGTCTTTCAACTCCATATAAGTTATCACAGTAATTGTTAGCTAAGCAATTAAGCAATGCAGGCACGAATCATAATAGACAATCTCATAGCAATCAATAAGACCAACATGGAAGCATATCAATATAAACTACTCAAAAGGTTCCATTAAAATCTCAAAATAAGGTTTAAGTCATGATTAACTCAAATATATCATCCACAAGTTGAATACATATCAAAAGATTACAAAGAGGGTGCAAAGAGAAAATAAAGATAGAGAATGCAAATCTGAGTGCTCAAGCTCCTTTGTTGAATCTCCAATGAAATCCAGTTGCTTCAATCTTTTTCTCTAATTAAACCCTAGAAACTAACTAATTAAACCTAACCTTAATCTACTCCTAAGCTAACCTAGACAAGAAATTAAAGAGAAGAAGAGAAGAGAGGAGAATATATAATCTAATCTAACCTAAGGGTGGAATCCCCCCTAACCTACTGATATGTCTTTTGTTTTTGAGCCATCATATATATCCCTTTTTCTTTACGCTTTAGACGCACTCTTTAATGAAAAAAATCAAGTCTACGCGCATTAAGGAGTGGTGCGGCGGCACTGGAAATGGCCTGGAATTGGGCGCGGGCGCACTGGAAACAATTGTCACTTTTTTGGCCTGGGTATTGGTGTGGGCGCACCCAGAATACACTACAAACTTAGCGGCCGCACCTCAAAAATTCTGCTGTAGTGACCTCTGGTAGAACGGCTATAACATTTGATCCGGGAGGAGTTAAGGGGCCTGTCACCTGTCAAAACGAAGCTATCGAAGAGATCTACAACTTTCATTCTTTGAGTATTGAGAAATAATGGATGGATGAAGGTATAAATTGGGCTTGAAGTTACAGCTATGCAATGGCAACCCAAAATCGTGAAGTTCAACGTCCGTTGGTTGGTAAAAAGGTCATAACTCTCGCCTCCGAACTCCGATTGAGATGATTCAAGATATTCCAGAAATCTTAGAAGACGCTCTACAATATGACCCAAGTTTTAATCCAAGAACATGAACGCTCAAACGACGTCTGAATTACAATTTCCTTCCGTTTTAGCTTCAAATGCCACCAATAGAGTTCCCAATATGAAAACTACAAAAGAAAGCAAAAATGCATGAAAAGCTAATATAACACATGAGTTTAAACAACAAAATAAGTGAGTTTATATCTAAATAGGTGGTTATAAAACCACTTATCAATTACTAGCAATGTCTGAACTCTCTGCCATGCTGGCGCTGCGGCGCCAGCTTTGCCTTGCTAGGCGGCGTTGCGGAGCTGCGACGCTAACCCTTAAGAGATTTCTCCGTGAAGTGGTACGGCGGCACTGGTTTAAGACTATTGGGTGGTGCGACGGCACCGTCCCTGCATCTCCGAAAAATTTCTAAGTCTAGAAATTTTTTGAAATTCCCGAGTTCGTAACGTGACAGTTATAACTCGGAATTGGCTCGTTCCAAAGCCAATAGTTCACAAATAATATGCTCTATCATCCTATCCAGTCAAAATTCATTTCTGAATCCGTCGATAAGAAATTTGCCGATTAGTCCATTTTTACATTTTCGTTAAACGTCCGTAAACGTTCGATGCTCAATTCTTTGTTTTAAGTCGGAATTGGTTCGTTCTTGTTTTAGCAAGTCTTATTTACCTAATTACACATGCTGCAATTGAAAACCATCATTTTTGATGCACACGACTACTTTTGAATTCTAATACGAGAAATTTACGTTTTCGACGATTATCGTCTAATTGCGTAACTTTCGCCGAATCTTCGTTCTTCTTTACTTTTGGCTCAAACCAATGGGAATCAATCTCATGGTTGATTATTACTAATTCTAGTCATTCAAAACATTTATGTTTTTATGGCTTAACATGTTCATTTAATATGAATTCATTAAGTTCCTTTGCTTATTCTTAATGAGTTCTTAGTCTTAACATGCATTGCTTATTAGGGCTCCTAATTCAACATTACAACATCCTTATAACTTCCTCATAGTCATACATCCCTTCATCACTTCTCTATCAAAATTATTATTGAAAGAAAAGATATTACAAATTATTCCTTATGGTTATACCTTTAGAGTTCTTGCTTGAATGAGTATGGAGACTCAAATTCTTTCTTAGCTTCGTGTTAGATGAAGTTACTTCACAATTATCAACAAGCTCCTTCTCTCTTTCTTTAGGTGTTAGTGGATTTCTCAAACAATGAAAATATGAAGGAGAGCTCTCTTATTTATACAATTGGCAAGAGTTGGGGTAGTTTGGTCATTAGGCCAAACCTCTTCAACTCCACCTCCTCTCCACCTCCTCACCATATCTTGCCTATGTCCCCCATGTGCTAGCACATGGCCCCCCTTGTTCTCTCACATGCCCTATATGGCCTTGGGTTGCCCCATGGGTTAACCCACCTGCTTACCCAACAGTTCGACCCACGAGTTAAACTTATTAACTTTAATTCAATTTAATTCCAATACAATTTATTTCAACATATTTACTCCATATAAAATTTGTATTATACGTCGTATAATTGTCGTATCCTCTCCGTATTTTTCTCGTATAATACCTCGTATTATACACGTATTTTTTTCGTATAATAATCATTTATTATTATACGTAAATCATTAATAATTGATTTTACTTTCCCTAACGCTTAGGATTTTAAGTCCCTACGCGAAAACATTGTGAGCTATAATTGTAATATTATTACATATTTCACCTCGCCTTGAAATCCTATCATTACGCGTTTCTCAGAATCTCAAAATAAATTCCCGATCAAAAATAGATGAATAGTGACTTCTATACTTTTCTTCTCGAAAAAACTTTTCTCGGCTAACTTAACTTTTCACGGTATATTACCGTCAAATCTTTCAACAGAATGTCATTCTAACATTTTGAACTCTCAAAATGGCCTATGGTCTCCAACCCTAACCATTAGGGTCAAACCTTAACCTTAGGGTCAAACCATAACCCTTAGGGTTGAATAGTGTTTAATTCGTCTTTTTTCGGAAATATTTTTATTCTTGAAAATCTTTTATTTTCGTCTTATAAATTTATATCAATTATTTCTAGCACAAAGTCAAAATACTAACCATTTCGAACTTTGCTAGGTCATAGAACGACCTACGATTAGCTTACTAAGTTGAATAAATAAATAATCAAATTTTTTTTCAATAAATCAAATAAAATTCATTTACATAAATGCTCGATTTTCTCGGGCGTTACAATCTCCCCTTCTTATATGAATTCTGTCCCCAGAATTACAATATAAGTTAATCAAACAAATGAGGATAAGCCTTCCTCATCTTGTCCTCGAGTTCCCACGTTGCTTCTTCGGCATTGTGGTTCCTCCATATCACCTTCACCGAAGTTATAACTTCGCTTCTCAATACTTGTTCTTTTCTATCAACAATTTGAATAGGAATATCCTCACACGTTAAGTCCTTCTCGACTTGAATTGGTTCATACTCGATTACGTGCTTATAATCCGGCTTGTAGGGACGTAATACCAACACGTGAAAAATGTTATGGATATGTCCCAACCCTGGAGGTAATGATATCTCATATGCTACCTCTCCTACCCTTCTTAAAATCTTAAATGGTCCTATGAACCTAGGGCTTAACTTCCCCTTCTTCCCGAAGCGTATCTTCCCCTTCCAAAGTGACACCTTCAGCAACGCATACGAACCGACTTCAAACTCTTTGTTCTTCTGATGTGGATCGGCATACTTTTTCTATCTGTCTTGAGCTGCTACTAGCCACGTTCATATCAACTTAACTACTTTCGCCGTTTGTTGCACCATCTCAGGTCCTAACATTTGACGCTCCCCCACTTCATCCCAGCACAGTGGCGTTCTGCACTTCGGTCCATATAACGCTTCGTAAGGCGGCATGCCTATACTAGCGTGATAATTGTTGTTGTAGGAGAACTCTACTAATGGTAGATGATCTTCCCAACTCCCCTTAAAATCCATAACGCAAGACCTTAGCATGTCTTCTAGCGTTTGAATTTTTCTTTCGCTTTGTCCATCTGTCTATGGATGGTATGCCGTTCTCAACCTCAGTTGTGTTCCCATCTGCTCTTGTAAACTCTTTCAAAAATTTAAAGTGAATCACGGGTCGCGATCTGACAAAATCAAAACTGGCACTCCATGTCTTGAGACAATCTCTTTGACATAAAGCTTAGCTAGCTGGTCTAAATTGTATCTAACTCTTATCGATAAGAAATGAGCGAACTTCGTCAAACGATCCACTATTACCCAAATAGCGTCGTATCCTTTTTGCGTCGTTGGAAGTCCTACCACAAAGTCCATCGTGATATGCTCCCATTTCCACTCTGAAATCTCCAATGATTTTAACAAACCACTGGGTCGTTGATGTTCGGCCTTAACTTTCTGACAAGTTAAGCACCTACTGACATACTCTGTTATCTCCCTCTTCATGCTCGTCCACCAAAAATTGGTTCGAAGGTCTTGATACATCTTGGTACTACCAGGATGAATCGAGTACCTCGAGTGATGTGCTTTATCCATTATCTCCTTTTTCAACTCTGGCTTACACGAAACCCAAATTCTTCCTTTAAATCTCAATAACCCTTCGTTATCAAGACTGTACGCACTTTCGGTACGGTCTGCAATCTTTCTCTTTATTTGTTCGCACTCATCAGTTCTAAGTTGCACTTCCTTCACCTTCTCCACTATTGTGGCTTGAACTTTTATCACAAACAGCTTCTCCCCTTCTTTGATCGGACATCGTACTTTTAATTCCATTCTTGACATCTCTGTCACCAACTCATCATGAGATGTTAACATCGACAGCTTCTCCTGACCCTTCCTACTTAAGACGTCGGCCACTACATTCGCCTTCCTTGGGTGATACAGGATTTCACAATCGTAATCCTTTATCAACTTCAGCCATCTCCTCTGTCTCATATTCAACTTCTTCTGTGTAAAGATATACTTCAAACTTTTATGGTCTGTGTAGATCTCACACTTCTCCCCATATAGGTA
Source organism: Panax stipuleanatus (assembly GCA_020205555.1). NCBI lineage: Eukaryota > Viridiplantae > Streptophyta > Magnoliopsida > Apiales > Araliaceae > Panax > Panax stipuleanatus. Next base: position 97,485,287 of record CM035115.1, read on the forward strand.
ATGCCTCCAAATTTTTAAGGTAAAAATGATTGCGGCAAGTTCAAGGTCATGAGTAGGATAATTCCCCTCATACTCTTTCAACTACCTAGATGCATACGCAATGACCTTACCATGCTGTATGAGCACGCAACCCAGTCCTTTATGCGAAGCATCGCTATACACTATGAAATTCCCTGTCTCATCTGGTAAAGATAATACAGGAGCTTGACTCAACCTCTTCTTCAGCTCTTGAAAGCTGTCTTCACACTTCTCTGACCATACGTACTTCACCGTCTTCCTAGTTAAGTTGGTTAACGGAGTAGCTATCTTCCTGAAGTCCTGAATGAACCTTTGATAGTAACCCGCTAACCCTAAAAAACTCCGCATCACAGTCGGCGTTTTTGGATGCTCCCAGTTAATCACGGATTCCACCTTCGCTAGATCAACTGAAACTCCTTCCTTGTCAATGACGTGCCCCAAAAACTACACTCTCTCTAACCAAAATTCACCCTTTCTGAATTTTGCATACAACCTTTCTTTTCTTAGTGCCTCCAACACTAATCTTAAATGTTCAGCATGATCCTCCTTCATCTTGGAATAGACTAGGATATCATCAATGAACACCACGACGAACTTTTCTAAATATTGTTTGAACAGTCGGTTCATCATGTCCATGAATGCGGCTGGCGCATTCGTCAACCCAAATGCCATCATTAAGAACTTGTAATGGCCGTAACGAGTCCTAAATGCTATCTTAGGTACATCCTCCGCCCTAACTTTTAACTGGTGATACCCCGTACGTAAATCTATCTTTGAAAAATATTTTTCCCCTCTCAACTGATCAAAAAGATCATCGATCCTGGGTAATGGGTACTTATTCTTTATCGTTAGTTTGTTCAACTCTCGGTAGTTGATACAAAGCCTCAACGATCCATCCTTCTTCTTTACAAACAATACCAGTGCTCCCCATGGAGAAACACTCGGTTGAATGTACTTTTTATCCAACAGTTCTTGTAACTGAGTCATCAACTCCTTCAATTTAGCTGGCGCCATTCTATATGGTGCCTTTAAAATCGGTGTCGTCCCTGTCGCAAGGTCGATAACAAATTCGGTCTCTCTATCAGATGGAAGACCTGGCGAGTCACTTGGAAATACATCCGCATACTCGTTGACAATAGGTATCTATTCCAACATTGCTCCCAATAGTTGGGCATCAACAACATGGCACAGGTAACCTTCACATCCCTTCTTTAATAATTTTATAGCTTACGTCATGGTTAGACAACAAGAGCATCCCAGTGATTTACTACCGTAGAACACTACCTTGGATTTCTTAGAAATCCGAAGGTTCACACTGTTATTTTGGCAATTTATCATCGCCCCATGGTTAATTAACTAGTCCATCCCGAGAATTACATCGAATTCTCCCAACCTTATCGGTATAAGATCTACCGATAATTTGTTACCTCTAATATCCACATAACAACTCCTATGGATCGAATCCACAGGAATTACTTCATCGTTAGCTACCTTAATGTTTAAAGGTATTACAAGTTTTTTGGGGAGTAATCCTAGTCATTTAGTAAACTCGCATTCTATAAACGAACATGTTGCACCAGAATTAAACAGTACATATGCATTAATGTCGTTGACCAGAATGATACCTGCTACGACGTCGCTCGATGCTACTACATCCTGGACAGTCACATTAAAGGTGCGGGCAGTCGGTCTACCCTATGGTACTGCGCCACCAATCGCAAGCTTATTACCGCTAGCTCCTTTCCCACCATCCGAACCCCTCTTCGGACAGTTACGCGCCATGTGGTCTGTAGATCCACACATAAAACAATCGCGGCTCTTCTTGGGATTGGGACAGTTTGGCAAAATATGCCCCTCCTATCCGTAGTTATAACAGGCCGTCTTACCCTTGAGGCAGACTCCCAAATTAGTCTTATCGCAAGTCTTACATGCCTCCATCTTCCTCTTGGGAACTCTAGTTTTAATCCGGTATTCCCGGAGCTGAAACCTTCCTCTTCTGGCCACTTCCGCTGGCTCCCTCAATCTTGACTGATATCTCAGTCTTAGCCTTATTCTTCTTCTCCTTGTGGTATAAGGTCAACGCCTCACTACCACCCTCGGTGATAACCGCCATCTCTAACACTGCTCCAAAGGTAACACTTTGGAAAACCGATATCCGGTTGCACAGTCAGGGTTTCAATCCTTGCTCAAACCATCGTGCCTTCCGCAACTCCGTGTCCACTTGGTGTGGAGAAAACCTCGCCAGTTCATTGAACCTAGCTGCGTATTGGGGTACCATCATATCCCCCTGCTTCAGTTCAAAGAACTGAATCTCCATCCTCCCCTGCATACTCGTGGGAAAGTAGTTCTCAAAAAATAATTCCTTAACCCGCTCCCACGTAACCACTTATGTTTCGTCCCTCCCCTGGTTGGCTTCCCACCAGTAGTTAGCCTCCCCCTTCATCATGTAAGTCGCAAAAGAAGTCTTCTGCGCCTCACCGACATTTTCTATGACAAATGCCTTCTCTATTTCCTTTACCCAAACTTGGGCAGCTATTGGGTCCGTAGTTCCATAGAACTCAGGCGGACCTATTATCTTGAACTCCTTAAAGGTAGTCCCCCGACCTACCCCAGGATTAAGGCGTACGGTATCTCTTGATTGATTGAGAGTCATAGACAATAGATTTACAAATTCTTGCATTGGGTTATTATTCCATTGCCCTTCCTCATTACGAGGTTCTTCTTCTTGATTTCTTGGACGTCTCCTTGGCGGCATTTACTGTTAATACAAAAACATTTTGTTATTCTTTATTTCTTCATTCGGTTATTATTAACAATAAAATAATAACTCAATCACATTGCCAATCATTTTAATAAAACCTTTATATTAAAATGCTTCCTTGTAGTATAACACTGCACTTTACATTACATGGCTTCAGCCATTTACAATACTATCCCGCAATTACTTCCAAAAGTTGGGATTTACAAAAGACTACCCTTATGTATACAAAAAAGGGTTTTACGTCATTACTAGCTATACAAACATTTACATAGCTATTTACATTGATATCTCTTCTATACATCCTACGGAACTACATCTGCAACACGGCATTCATGTAATCCGCATCGGCCATACCGGCCACTATGTCCCGACTAATTGTATGCTGAGTCTGTCCCTCCTCCACAGGATACTCAGCAATCTGCTGCTGGTAATCCTCATGCGAACACCTATGGATATAGCACATTTGTCCTATTTTCTGCTTCTTGTTCAGAAGCTCAACTTTTAGTTCCTAGACTTCTAATTTCAAGTCTCAGACTTTGTCTTTAGCTAGCACTTTCTCGTCATGCTCAGCTACCCAGAAGATCTCTATATCTTCTCTGTCTTCTACTACGTCGTCAACTACTTTCTTGAGGTCACGGACCTCTTTGCTCAGTTGAACATTTCTGTCCAGTATTGCCAAGAATAGCATTTTCATGGACTCCCCTTGTATAGACTCCTCGAATACCTCCTCAGTAGGCAATACCGTATTAATCAGCATTATCTCCACATCCTCAATAGGCAGTACCGTATTACTTGGCACTAACTCAACCTTCTCCTCCGACATACCGTCAAATAATAACGCAAAGTTAAAGTTATCAGAATGTTCGGACGGGACCTCTTCTTCTATATCAATCCCCTCTAAGATCACTAATGGTACCTCCGCCACTGGCATAGGTACTGTCGACGCTGGGAAGAATTTAAGTCCTCTCTATACCTTTTTTTGTTGAAGGCAGAGGTCTTTTGCTCTTTGGGTTGGTTTCCCATCCTCTCCTATCCGAGGGAAAAAGAGAGGATTGCCCATATTCCCTAATTTGATATTATTCGACCCTTTCTCTTTCGCTTTGTCTTTGGGGTTCTGTTTAAAGGGTGAATTTTATAGGAAACTGGTACTGACATATGTGTTGACTATTTGAAAAGATTGATCTAATTTTAATGATTGGAACGAATGAGACAGAGTCGCTAGTTGGTATTTTGTAAATGGATGCACCAACTCATCCGAGTTTTAATAGTTTTTTCGCGAGATGGTCCAATGCGTGACTCTAAAGATTGGTCTTGAAACCCGAGATTCATGGAATCCGGGGGCTAGGTTAAGCGGGGGGAAGGTGTTAGGCACCCCCCCCCCCCGACTCCCGTGCAAGCACGGTACCACATCTTATTGAAATTCTATGCATAAAGTGTGTATATGTATGTGTGTGTGTGTGTGTTTTATTTTGAAAGCTTTGTTAGCCTCTTTTTCTAAGTCTTTATTTTGAGTGACTTGAAAGTAGTGTTGTACCTCTTTTGCACCTAGGTACGAAGGATTTGATTAAATGAAAAGTTCATTTTTAACAAGATATATGAATTGAAGTGAAGTTTTGGAAAGTGTGACGCCCCCAAATTCTCTACAATCCCTGTAGCAGATTTGGTGCTCACGTAAATATTCCATAAGATAATAATTCCTATCAATCCAAGATTCACAGTATTCCACAACGAACAGTAGTTCTCGTCAGAACATTTACTGTGTTGGGATACCCTCACTTGGATGAATAGGTTTATAATCTCACGGATATTTCTTTCATATCAATAATTCCCATCTATTTGACATTCGTAGTATTAATGTTAGGGTCGTTCTTGGAATCTGAGGGGTGCGACCGACCTCAGTGCATCAGAGAACCACAATATCTTTCAATACTCCCAATTCAGATGTATAGAACCACAATAACTGAATTAAGGTTTTCATCAACTGAATCAATATCTGTTAACTATATCTCTACTCATATTTCTCAGTCAATACCCAGTTTGACCATCTTACTAAACTCGTATCACAGATACGCAGCACAATGTTGATAATTAATTCCAAAAAAAATTTTATTCGTAAAATTTTAATTGTTTAAAATTCTGGGTCCTCACATTCTCCCCTCCTTATAAGGATTCCGTCCTCGGAATCACCACTTTCTTACTCTCTAAAATCTTTTCAAGTTGTATCATCACTTCATTCTTATCAACACAATATTAATTTGTGTCTCATATATTAACCTATAACTTGGATTCATAAAAAGAACAACTCATATCGATATCTATCCAATATCACTCACGTAATTAAATTACTGAACGAAATAGTTTTTTTTTTGCCACCATCTTCTGTGCAGCTAGTGCGTCTTGCACCGTCATATCAAACGTACGTGCCGTTGGTCTTCCAAGCTTAGCAGGCCCTCTAATCTCAGGGTTCCGCTACTGGGTCCCTTGTTGATACTTCCTTTATCCCCATTCTTCTTTGGATAATTCCGAATCCGATGATCTGTTGATCCACATGAAAAACAACCTTGTTTCTTCTTCGGACTTGTTATTATATTGGGTATTCTCACTCCACTTCCTCTTTGTTAACTAACATGGTTCAACAATTTACGTACCTACTTTCGTTTTCTTATTAAAATTTATTTACCCTTCCAAGGTAACACTTCTAAGAATCCCCTTAACCTCTCATTGTTTTCTATTGAGTCTTAACTGTATGAAATCTTTCACATAAAATCCTAATACCGATGTGTTATATATTGTATACTGTCCAAAGCGTCATTCTTATGCTAGCATGATAACTATGGTATACAACTTCTAAAAAAAAACTTCCATTTTCTTTGAAGTCTGAATCACAAGTCCTTAATCTATTATTTAAGGTCTGAATGGTTATCTTACTTTGTTCATCTGCTTATAGGTGGTATACTGTACTTGCCCTTCACTAAGTCCCTAAATGTAATTAATAACTCATTTCTTAGAGTTTGAAATAAATCGTATATCCTTGAATCTAACCTTATAGAAATAAAACTACCCACCTCATGATAATGGTGATAGTTATCTATTTCAATAAGCTCCTAGTTTCTGTTATATAGTTTTAAAAGTTCCTTGAGAACTGGTTTCACAGTTTCTGCAACAATAACTAGGCCCCTTATTGCACTAAAAATCGACACAACCCTTGGGTCTAACACCATTTCCACAATTTGAAAATTTTCCTATTAATGTTAATTATGTGCCATGTAATACTTTCTTTGTATTTTAGTGTCCTATTTCTATCCATTCTGAATTCAATATTTATTTTATAAATTATCTTGTCTTATACTTCAAAAAAAATCTTTAACCACTTCTTGTATTTCTTTGATTATGTTAAAGTTGGACTATTATCCCTAGATAGAGTTAGTTGAAACTCTTATCTAAAACCCAATTTATTAAAATCTTTTATCAGTACCTCGTTGTTTTATTATTACTTCTAACTTTTCTTGATTCTTTTAACTTTTAAAAATGTCTATAATGATATTGATTATTAATGGAATAGTAATATAGTTTTTAGTAAAAATCTTTTCTATCCCTTCACCTCAACAAAAGACTTTTCTAGCTTTTCTAGAATTTTTTTTTCCCGTTTAGATAACTGTTATACCTTATAATTTTTTTTCCAGTCAATTTTTAACTTATGATTAACCAATTTATCCCTAAATTTCATTAAACTCTCTTAACTGAAACTTTATATCATCTAAACAAATTTATATGATTTTAACAAAACTTGTTCTTTATGAAAAGTTTTATATTCATGTTTTCACCTAACATTTTCTATGTTTTTAGAACAACCACTAGATGTGAATGAATACTGCGTACTAGAGTCAAATATTTCATGAATATTTTAAATATCAATTTGGGATAATACCTGTTACTACGTCTTGTGCAACAGCGTCCCTCATTATCATGTTAACGGTTCTAACTCTCTTGAACGACTCTGACCAACCTCTCCGGCTACTACTGGTTTGAAGTTTTGGTTTTTCCCTTTGTTTGGATCTCTGGGCTTTGGACAGAACTTAGCAATGTGTCCCTTCACCCTATAGTTGAAACATGTGATTCCATTCTTATTACTATTCCACTTTTGTGGACACCAGTTTGAGTAATGTCCATCTCTCCCACAAGTAAAACACTTAGTCCCACTAAAATACATACCCAACCGTGCCTTTTCCCACAAATACGACAACCTTCATTCATCTGACTAATTTTGTTAGGAAAAATGGCATTCGACTTCCTTTTTTTATTTCTCTTCTTTTGACATTCCCTTAACGCTTAATTCTTTGGTTCATCGGTATTCTTTAACTCTGGTGGTCCAACTAACTTAAAGTTTTAAGGTAATATTTAGAGTATTGGGTTCAACTTGTGTTGTATTCTCGGACCTCCCCTGTAAAGCTCCTAACCAAAAATTTACCAACTGTTTAGTTGAGTTTGACTCTAATTGTTCCACGTCGATCTCTGATTGTGATCTTCCATGTGTTACCATATAACTAAGTATAAATACAAGTACAACAAGTAATTCGGTTAAACGAACAGAATTTGTACGTCACGTACTTGACTAGTGTTTTATATATTATCACTAGCTTGTCCAAAAACACATTGGAAAACTTATAAATTCATAAGTTACAGTTCACCTTATAGCTGCTGCTATATATATTACACATCCCTTTATTCCAGTCACGAAGTTAGAATTTACTATCATATTTTCCTTAACTTATACCAAAGTTTGTAATTTACACATTATGCATAGAGATATATTCATATATATATATATATATATATATAAATTCATTCATAAAGTATTATCCTATTTTCCTTACCCTTACTAAATTACTAAAACTCAATTTTCGTCTTGTATCGTTCTACTTCTTTACCATGTCTTTTCATTATAGCAATACCTTCTGCCTTTCCTACATACATCTGCATGCATCCTTCCACAATTCTTCTATCTTCTTTTGTTTACTTCATGAGCCTCTTAGGTCCCTGTTATTCCATACTTCATTTCCCCTCATTACTCTGAGTTTCACATTGCCACTTAAATCTCATTTTCTCAACCTGTTCCCTAAACATGCCCTACTCTTCTACTTAATAGAATTCTAAATGGAATATAAGTCTCCCTCTTCACTTAGTTCCAACTCTAGTACTCTTCATGAACACTTTCTAAATTTACCATAGTTTTATCTTCTATAGCTTCAATACTATTCCATAAGCTACTTCAATTGACACTTCTCGTATCCCTCCCTACGGATCATTCCCTTTTAACCCAACTGATTCTGGTTCAGATACTGGTTTAAACGGAATGACCAGTTCCTCACTCTCTTATGTGAACATCCTTAAATTCTAAAGTATCGATCAACTATATTACTAGACTAGCACGTAATATACATTATATACACATAGCAAACAATAGTTTTCTTTAAGTTAGTTTTTATCTTATTTTACGATGAATTTCCTCAATTCATATCCTCTAAACTCTTTTTGAGTTTATGTTTTTAATAACTTTTCTGCCACTCCTATTCCTCCAAGGTTATAGCCTAAGGCAACCCTACCTAAGGTTTATAACCTACAGCTTTGATACCAAATTGTGACGCCCCCAAATTCTCTACAATCCCTGTAGCAGATTTGGTGCTCACGTAAATATTCTATAAGATAATAATTCCTATCAATCCAGATTCACAGTATTCCACAACGAACAGTAGTTCTCGTCAGAACATTTACTGTGTTGGGATACCCTAACTTGGATGAATAGGTTTATAATCTCACGGATAGTTGTTTCATATCAATAATTCCCATCTATCTGACATTCGTAGTATTAATGTTAGGGTCGTTCTTGGAATCTGAGGGGTGCGACCGACCTCAGTGCATCAGAGAACCACAATATCTTTCAATACTCCCAATTCAGATGTATAGTTCATATAGGTACTGTATTTCTTCCTATGTTCTAGAAAGTTAAAAACTACGCAATTGTTAAAGATGATAATACAATATTATATATTCTTAAATTGGCTTACAAATAAATCCCAACTTACTATTACATCAGAGTATAGTTCCCGAGGATATAGACAAATTTACATTGACTGAGTTCTTCCATCCATATTATTGATCTCCATAACCTTTGACATTTCAGCTAAAGCTGCAAAGGAAAAGAATAATTGCAAGGATGAGCTACAGAAAGCTCAGCAAGTTTTAATCAAGTTGTATATTATCCTCACACTGAATCTAAATTGAATGAACATATAGTTCAGAGTATTTTTCCCACATCGCATTCCTAAGAGTCATAAAGACTTATAGGAGTTCTGTTCGTTTACCATCACGAGCTACTATCAGTCATAAAGACTTAGCCACCCGAGTTGATTCGGTCAACCGCACCGCATTCCTAAGAGTCATAGACTTATAGGAGTTCTGTTCGGATATCTCATAGGTGATCAGCCTAATTATGTCCTAGGAGTATGCATATCATCCTACCAATTTAACAAGGTCAGTATTTTTTTAACTGCCTGTAATTGAAACCTAGGGTCAGTGTTATAACTGCTCATAACTATAAACCAAGGTCAGTACTATGATTGCAAATATAATCCCGGGACAAGTATAAATATATATATGCACCAAACAATATTGGTTTTTCCACAGTTTATGCTTTGATATCAAATCAAACACATTTTACGCAAATAACTGCTCATATTGTTTAGTTATGCTTGAACAATAAGTCATAACCCTCTTCAAATCACAGATATCAAGAATAATGTTTATAACAAGTTCGTATATCAATATATATGACTTGCATTTAATATAGAATTTCAATGAAGTTAGAAAAACTTGCATAAAAATAGAAAGTTTGCACATAGTGCAGAAAAACTTGCCTGCTCCGACGATTACCGCTAAGCAATCTAATTTAATCTCTTAGAGAAGACCTATCATTAATAAGATTGATCTTTCAATCAGCATAACATATCGTAATCTCAACTAATCTTCAAATAAGTTATCTAACATTTAGTCACATAATCAAACATTAGATAATTCCTTAACTTATTAGTAATATTATCATTCTTTGATAATATTTTAATTATTTAATCATTATCTTAAGCCTCTCGTCTAATATTATTAATCATTTAATAATATTTTATTTACTTCTTAATATTATTAACCATTTAATAATATCATTAATCCTTTACACATATTATTAATCATTTAATAACATCTTAATCATTTATAAATATTATTAATCCTTTAATAATATTTCAATTACTTAATAATATTATTAATTATTTAATAATATTTTAATCATTTATAAATATTATTAATCCTTTCATAATATTTTAATCACTTAGTAATACTATTAATAATATTTTATTCATTTATAAACAATTTAATTTAATTGTTTATCTCTTATTATTTAATTTATTTAACACACATAATATGCCATTCATATACTTTTTATTAAAATTAATCAAAATACCCCAATAAAGTCTTATTATATCATATAATGATTATTTAATTATTAAAATCATATTTTTCAAGTTTTATAACTCAATATAACTTAATTTTCTCATTTATTCTTAACTAATTCATAGGCATGAAAAATATCAAAACACCTTATTATTTTTTTACATTATGGGGAATATCAGCATATGAGATTTTAGTCACAAAATAATTTTCTTGTAATTTTCCAAATTTGTTTGGTATTTTTAAATAGGTTAAAATTATCCAAAATAGCAACATTTATCATAAATTATCCTTCTGTCCAAATATTCTAAAATTTATATGGTAGCTACATATTATTTAACAGAGCCTAATGTAAAATGTTTATATTTTTCTAAGTTGAACTCACCAAGTTATTATAGTTTTCTTTTAAAATTACATTTTCTTGTAAAATCCATATCTCCCTTTCTATACATCAAAAAATCCCCATCTTTGGACAGGACCTAGTTAACTTGATATAGTATCATACCACAAAAGGTCGGAATTTTCAGACCAACAAAACTGTCCGAAACAACCTTCACAAAAAATTGCCAGAAAACTCATTTAATTTTTCTAGATTTTTGTCGGCAGTGAGTATTTTACGAAAAATGACACCACGGTTGATTTGTTTAACTTTTTTGAGTTCTACCACTTGGGTTCAATAGATAACTCATGTGTCTAACTAACCTCTTTGACGGATCACAAAAATAATATATAAATTTTAAATGGTAAAGCCTCAAAGTGGACTGATTTTCAAGGTTTTTGGGCAAAAAAACTATTTTGATTTTCTTTTGATTTCCAAGCTTTTCAACTCTTAAAATGGTACCATCTAAACATGAAGCATCATAAAACATGTACATCTACCCAAATATGATTTAAGATCTTAAATTCAACATTTGATCTAAAACAACCATAACAAAACAAATTACACTAGCTAAGGTTTTGAGTTTAGGAGATTTTTATACCTTTAGAGTGCCTCCTTTTGATTTATCCTTCCATTCTTCTCTCCCTCTCTTCTCCCATGGTAGCCCTCCCTCTCTTCTTCCTTTTCTATTCTCGGGTGGGGGTGAGAGAGATAAGAGAGAATTATTTCTCTTTTTCTTTCTTTTTCCTTTCTTTTGTTTTGTTTAGCTAGTATGTTAATTGAAGATCAAGGGTAAAATAGTCTTTAACCATCACTAGGAAATGGTAAAATGGTCTTTAAGTCATCTCAAAAAAATTTCCTGGAAATTTCCTCACAGGACATATTGGTCATAATCAAATTTCTTTAGGGACAAAATCGTCATTTTACTACGTTTAGGAAATTTCCTAGAAATTTTCTTTAAGGATGCCATGGTCAATATCAAATCTCTCTTGGGGCAAAATTGTCATTTCCATATTATTAGGAAACTTCCTAGCAATTTCTTTCCTATGACATAAAAGTCATTAATAATTTTTTGTTAGGACAAAATAGTCATTTCCAAAATATCCACCAGGTGACATCATCATGATGACATCATCTTTGTGTTTCTTTAATGCTGATGTCATGCTTGCATCATCTCTTCTCTGATTGGTTGATTTAAGTTCACCTGGATTGGAGGGTATTTTGGTCATTTCACATATAAATTTAAGGGTAATTTGGTCATTTCGCCTCCAAAAGGCTATTCTAATAATTTCCCATATAATTTTTAAGGATAGTTCGGTCATTTCCTATGTTTTCCTTAAAATTTAAACCTTAGGGTTTGATAAATAATATTAGAGTTTGCTAATCACCATTAAGGTTTACAAATTAGGGTTTAGGATTTCCGAATAAAAAATTAGGGTTTCCTAACTGCAGATTAGGGATTCTAATCTATCATTAGGGTTTACTAAGGTTATGCCTTATTTGGTCAATATTTGATCATTAATCCCTTACTATACACACACACACACACGATTATAGATACAATTATAATAACTGTATTAACTATCAAATCTCTATCTGTAATTAGGGTTAGGATTTTTATCAACTGAATTAAGGTTTATCAATATCTGTTAACTATATCTCTACTCATATTTCTCAGTCAATACCCAGTTTGACCATCTTACTAAACTCGTATCACAGATACACAGCATAATATTGATAATTAATACCAAAAAAAAATTTATTCGTAAAATTTTAATTGTTTAAAATTCTGGGTCCTCACAGAAAGTAAGATTTTCAAATCCTTTGCCCGACTAGGAATCCAAGGACTTCGATACTTCCTTTAATTCTTTACGGTCATTACGTGATCTACCCCGAATCGCTTTATGGTTCATCAAAAGCTCTTTGTGGTTTTATTAGAAATCATTTTGATGATATGCATGCAAAAGCGTTAAAAAGGATTCGGATCATCATCTGGCATATAAGCCATCTCGATGAACCGAGCTCCCGCAATCAAGGTTTTCAATATCACGGGATCTTAAATACGACCTCTCGAGACTAACCCCTCAAGTTCGTTTTCAAGATCCAAATATTACATGTACGACAATATTTACATTATTTTAAGCATTTACATCATAAAAACAAGTTCATCGTGGGAATCAAGTCGGATCCATTTGGGGATCTCAACATCGGGATTCCTACGCTCACATGATTTGTACAATATTACATATATATAACATCCATAGCTTCAATATTAGATGATTTCATCGATTGAAATCAATGTTTAAGCCATTTCGGGCCCCCTTTCACCTTTAAATATAGATTTAGGGTTATACGGGTTAACTGGGACCGTTCAAAATAATAAATCCATAGATATACCATGAATCTAAGCCGTTATAGCCCACGGGTTAAAGCTTCATGCTTAATAACCTCTCAGGGGCTAGATTAGGCTTAAACTTAGGTATATCTAGCCTTCGCGGTCGATTTACAACGTAATAAGCATAATATAACCGACAAAAATGTAAAATCTATCAACTAATACACAATATGCTTAAAATACAGCAAGTTTAGCTATATTCAAACAAGACATCTCATTAATCTATCATTTGAACAACATTTACAAAGAAACGAAGCTCGAAAGTGTGTTATTTCACCTTGGGGGACGCGTGAACAAGCGTTTTGACTCCCGGGATGAACTTAGAACACTAGTGGGGCTTCAAGTATAAACTAGATGGGATGATTAAGCTTCAAGTTGGTTATATTGAGTTCCACCCGAGCTTCTCTCCCTCTAGAATGACTTTCTCTCTCTATATTGTCTCTCTTTTTTTTCGAAAATGAACTAATTTATAAGCTGTCGGAGGCAGCCGCAACCATATATATGGTTAGCTACAGATATGGTCAAGGCTGACCCAAGTGGGCCCCACAGGCTCGACATGTGGTCCTTCGGTCTCAGTTCGACAGAAGTTGACGTCCGCTGCTCGACCTTTCGGACAGTCTTTGAGGAATGCAGAGGGAATAAATTGATTCTGACTAGATTAGGGTTCGAGAAGTTGATACTCATAGCCGAGATATATCCACCAGGTCTGGATATCAGTTAGCTGACTCGTCTCTGATGGCACGTCGTTTGAGGTTTGTTGAAGTGGTTTTCGACGATCACTGTCTCAGCTCATCGATCCTCGATCAGTTCGCAGTATGTTCGGACGTCATTGGTCCTTTGCATCACTCCCGGGGTTGTCTCCAAGATGAACTGGCTCTTTTGCCCTACCTCAAGGTTATTGCTAGAGTAAAATTACGCTTTTGCCTTTCTGCAAGATTAGTACAAAGAAAGAAAAATTTTGAGTGTCTACAGATGCCCCTCTTTGTCATGTTCATGCAATGTAATGGAATGAACACGACAAACATTAATAGACACGAAGAATGCATGACAAGGTATATCTAATGATGCAATGTCATGTATAACAAATGTGATGATATGTGAGATTTAGAGAAAGGTTACTTCCCTGGCTGGGTAAGTTAAGGATTAAGTTGTCGGGATCAAACCGACCTGCGCTGAATTATAGTCAATGGATTGCACCATCGGGGTCATGCCAATGCCTCACTAGGTTGTAGTCAATGGATTACGTCATCGGGGATTTGCCGACCCGCGTAAGGTTGTCGCCAACGGATTACATTATCGGGGATTTGTTGACCAGCGTAGGGTTGTTGCCCACGGATTACATCATCGGAGATTTGCCGACCTGAGTTGGGTTGTAGTCAACGGATTACATCATCGGGGATTTGCCGACCTGCGTAGGGTTGTTGCCAACGGATTACATCATCGGGGATTTACCGACTTGCGTAGGGTTGTTGCCAACGGATTACATCATCGAGGATTTACCGACCTGCGTAGGGTTATTGCCAACGGATTACATCATCGGGGATTTACCAACTTGCGTAGGGTTGTTGCCAACGGATTACATCATCGGGGATTTGCCAACCTGCGTAGGGTTGTTGCCAACAGATTATATCATCGGGGATTTACCTACCTGCGTAGGGTTGTTGCCAACGAATTACATCATCGGGGATTTGCCGACCTGTGTAGGGTTGTTGCCAACGGATTACATCATCATAAATTTGCCGACCTGCATTAGGTTGTAGTCAACGGATTACATCATCGGAGATTTATCGACCTGCATAGGGTTGTTGCCAACAGATTGCATCATCGGGGATTTGCCGACCTGCGTAGGGTTGTTGCCAACGGATTACATCATCGGGCATTTTTCGACTTGCGTAGGGTTGTTGCTAAAGGATTACATCATCGGGGATTTGCCGACCTACGTAGGGTTGTTGCCAACGGATTACATCATCGGGGATTTGCCGACCTGCATAGGGTTGTTGCCAACGGATTACATCATCAGGGGTCGAGCCGATGCCGTCACTGATTCGTTGTCGGTGGATTACATCGTTGGGGGTTGATCCGACGCCTTGAATGATTCATTGTTCGTGGATTGCATCGTCAGGGGTTGAGCCAACGCCTTCACTGATTCGTTGTCGGTGGATTTTATCATCGTGGTTCGAGCCGACGCCTTCACTGATTCGTTGTCGGTGGATTTCATCGTCGGGGGTTGAGCTGACGCCTTCACTGATTCGTTATCGGTGGATTCTGAGATACAATATTGATTTTGATTGATTTCTGGTCTTCCGGCGTTTGACGTCGGGATTTCTGATCTTCGCCGAACTTTTGTTATTTCGGAGGATTTTTTAGGGTTTTTGGGGCTTAAAACTGTCCCGGAAAGGTATCATCTTACATAATGTGACCATTCTAAATCCAAAACAACACGTTTCGGACATCGCGTTACCAATCGGGAAGCCATGGGGCCACTTGTAGCAGCCGCATATGTGGTTGCGGCTGGAGCAACCATGGTCAAGGCTGCCCCTGATTGAGCTTATACCCTCGGGAGGCTTCATTTTCACCCATTCCATTCGAAATTCTTAGTTTTTCTCTCTACAAAACCGAGCCCCACTTCATATTTACTAGATTTCGACTTGATTTGGAGCGATCCGCCACCGTACATCTCTTCTACTCACTACGGGTAACGTCTAGACTCTGTTTTTTCATGTTTTAGTTCGCAAAAACCCGTATTTCCTTTCTTAAAGGCATTATATCTAACATGTATGCATAGACAGCTAGATAAACGTGTTTATGATGCAATGCATGCCTACAGATCATCTTATGGACCATATAGATGCGACATGTTATCATTTATCAGTTAATCTAGACATACATTATATATATGTGTTAGAATAATAGTTTAAATTGATGTTTACATGCTTGGTTGTGAGGGTTCACCCTCATAGGGTGATTTAATACATGTTTCGGGCATGTGGATAGTCCATTTTATAGAGGAGACTCTGGCAAAAAAATTTCATGAGCCAGACGTCAGGGTCCTAGATTCCTTTATAGATATACTAGGATGCTATTAAAATAACGTACACATCTAATGGCACATGTAGTGTAACGATTGAGATTTTATATTTAATTTTAAATATTTATTGAATTAAATAAATATTTATGTGAATTATTTATTGAGTAAATAAATAGATTAAGTAATTTATGGTAATGATTTAATTGAGTGTTACATATTAATTTAATGAATGTTATTTAATTGATATTTATATATATTAATGTTATATTATAGTTCTAATTTAATTGAGATAATTGAATTAGATGAATTATGTGATGAAGTGTTACATGAATTATAATTAGCGAGTAGTTATAATTATGTGGCAAATTTTATGTGATTAATGGATGTTAGATTTTAATTGATTAAATTAGATGATTAATATTTAATTGATTAAAATATGACATTAAAGTATGTGTCAAAATGATTTATTAAAATAAAAGGAAAAGAATTTTTAAATGATTTTTACCAAACAAGGCCCTTGTACTTGTTTTAAACCTATTTCTACCAATCAGGGCCCTAACTATCAAAAAGCTATTTTTAAATAAACTGTTTACCAAACATGGCCTTAGCATTAATAATCAATTTTTGAAAATAACCTTGTTTTGCCAAACAAGGCATTGTGGTTTTTGAATTTTATAACTTATATAATAAATGTATTTATTATATATATTAAGTAATTAGCAGTTACATATATATCATTAGTATACGTATATTACATCAGTTATAATATATCTATACTACGTTAGATTAGAAGTTAGTTTGTAAAGCTAAGAACAAAAAGAGAAAAGAAGAGCAGAGAAGTTAGAGAAGAGAAGGAAGAAGAAACTTGTGAAGGCTAGAATTAGTCATTGTATTCTTCTCCAATCATCAAAAAGGTAATTAATATCTTATAGTTTTAAAAAATTGTGATCAGTTGTTCTTCATTGTTTTGAGTTCTGTAAATTTAGTTTTCTGTGAATTTCATAAAATTATGTAATCATGAATTTTATATATATGTATTGTATCCATGTGTTGATTGTGGTAATTGTATGACATAAGAGAATTTTCAAAAAATCAAATTACTGTAGAAATATATTTTTAACAGAAAATTCATGTTTATATGAGTTCATATGGAATTTCATGAGTGTGGCTAATGTTAATTGAGAAATTCATGCAATTGGTATGTGTTAATATGCTTATTAAGTAATTTCTGGATGCTATCTTCAACTTCGTATGTAATGCATGTATATAAGTTCGAATTGATGGAGAAAAATAGTTACAGTGAATTATTTTATGAAAAATATGATTTTTCATGAAAATGGCCAAATTAGATTTTAAATTTTGTGATTATCATTGTTTAGATGGTTTTGTGTTTTAGAAGCATGTTATATATATGTATTATTGCATAGGTATGCTTTACAATGTTTAAGTTACTGTGAATTGCCGATTGTTGGCTTGTATGGGTTAATCAGTGAAGCAGGGTGCCGTTGCTGTCTGCCTCTGTCCGTGTTCCTGCGCAGCTGCGCCGGTAACACAGCCAGAAGCAGCGCAGCTGCGTCGGCTGCCTTTCCCAGAATCCTTCCCTGCGCAGCTGCGCCGGTTATAGGGCAGCTGGCTGCGCAGCTGCGCCGGACACAGTGCTTAGGCAGTGAAGATTATCTAATTGTGCAGTGTTGATTTTGAACCTACTTTAATTATGCTATGATAGTGAGCATGTATCTAGTTGCTACAACATGTTGTTAACATAAATTTGACAAATTTATATTTAGAAAAGAAAAGAGGTTTGAAAACCTTAAAGTATGATTTGAATTATTATTTAAATGTGATATATGATTATAATTTAAATAATTATAATCAAAAGTAAATGTTTATTTTAAATTATAATGAATAAAGGTTGATTTATTAGATGTTAATTTAAATTATAATTTATGTAATTATAATTTAATAAATGCATTTTTAATTGTGGATTTTATATTGATAATTACATGATTAATTATAAATTGTGTAATTATAATACATGGTATAGTTTAAGTAATTATTAATTAAATTGATAATTACATGATTAATTATAAATTATGTAATTATAAATGTATGAATGTAGTTTAATTGATTTTAAATTATAATTATTTATAATTTAAATGTTAATTATAATTTGATTAAGTGTTTGAATTATAATTGTTTAATTATAATTTAGTTAAATACATAATTAAGTTAATTATGTGAGTATATGTGTGATGTGATTAACTATGTGATAGTTAATTATTATTGTTTATTTAATTAGAGTGAGTTAACCATGAGGGTTAACCACTTATGTGAATTAGTTATGTGTTAACTGATTTAGATTATTATAATTGAATGTGTATAGGAAGTATTAAAGTACGTGAATTGAATTAAGTAGCTTGCGCTTGAGGCAAGTCTTATAAACCTTAAACTCGTTAATTTTATGCAAGTTTTCTAAACCCTAATCTTGTATAATTCTTGAATTCATATATTCATTGTTGAGAATGTCCTTTCTATTTATGTATTAGACAATTGTTTATTTAATTAAAATAATCTTAACTTATTGTTCAAGTAAGATCTAGTTATTATTTTAAATGCTTTAAGTTGATTATGATCTTAACTTATTGTTCAAGTAAGATCCAGTTATTATTTTAAATGCTTTAAGTTGATTCTAAAGCATATGTTAATTCATAATTCTTTATTTATGAATTATTGGAAGTCGATTCAACTAATCCTTAGTTGATGAACGTGAATTTTAAATTACCCTTGTAAGCTTATCCAAACCAAACTTTCTTTGGTGTAGACTTGAATTCAAATTACTGAGTTGAACAACCCTATTTACTAGGGGGAGGTTACTACGCATAGCGTTAAGATGTTTGTGCACAATACATGGTACGAAGGGCTGATTCCCCTAAGTACGAGTGAAGGTCCATAGTCTTATCGACTGTTAAAGGTTTAAATAGAAATATTTATAACCTAGGATAAGAGTTCAAAGGTCTTATGACCCTCAGATAAATTCTATATTCGAATTTTAATGTTGATAGAGAATTATTATTCAATTCTTTATTATTGAAGCAAGCTAAGTTGTTCAAATTCTTTTAAATATATCCTTTCATGTCTATGTTATTGTTAAACTCCAGTGAGCTGTGGTTTGCTCACTCTTGCATTAAATAACAATTTCAGTTAAGGTTGATAACGCTGATGCTCTGTCTATGAGTAAGGGCAAGGGAAAGCAAAGCAAGTGAAGACTTGTTTTTTTATTATATTGAGAATGATTGTAATTAGACTTGAATGTTATGTTTTTGTTTCCGCACTTTATTATATTCATGTCAGGGTTAGAGTAAACCGGGATTTTCTTGAAAAGGTTGTAACCCTTGTTTTAAGGGAGATTTATCTATTCTAATTTAAGTTGTAGTTTATTTTACATTATTCATTGGGTAGATGTATGTTATATTAGAAAGTGAACACCAAATCATGTGAAAACGAAGTACCCAGATTTGGGGGTGTCACATGTAGGACATGCATGATTTGATGACCTAAATTATATTTCATGGATTTAATTTGAAATTTAAAATGAAGTAGGAATATACCTGACTTGGCTTTGATTCCTACAAACTCATTGTTCAGATATGGATTCGGCGGGACCCAGTAGTTCTACATCTCAGCGAGTTTCACTTGGAGTTTGCCGACGTAAGGCTTGTGACGCCCCCAAATTCAGACCGCCACTGGTCTCTCGAATTCGGTTCGTCACGTTCTACAATCTAATACAATAATAATAATATTATGACTAAATGTCGCATCGCACAACAGAATAAAACACAACACTACTACCGAATAGATTACATTTAATTAATATAATTTATTCACGTCCCAACGTCTCGCAAATTAAACATTGATTACATAGCTTAAACATACCTTAAGCATATATAAACCTAACTAATACATAACAACATAAGTTCTTATTACAGTCATAAGGTTCTACATAAATAAAAGCTACTCTGATTGCCCTTGTCGGCGCCCGAAGGTCCGCCCTGCTCTGCCTTAACTAAAATATTTTAGGGAAAGCAAGAATGAGCAACAAGTTTGCTCAGCAAGTAATATAACAATAAGGGTGAGCATTATAGTTCTCGAATCCAAAAGGGTACAGCAAGATATGACAGTTTGAGACAACAAGGAATATCGACAGTTCTTAATAAAGTCGTTAAGGACAGAATAATATCAATATGATTCAATGCTAAATCAATTTAAGACTTCAAGATAATTGAATACTGAGAAGTCATTAAGGACTATGAACTTCTACTAGAATTAACAGTAATATACTGATAATCAAACAAAATAAGTACAACAGGTGATCATCCTAAAGTACCCTACGTTATGCATAACATTTAATCGTACTCAAGTGCGCACGTCGGTCTCCCGACAAATATATTTTCCCTTCAAAGAAGGTTATCCATCTCAGTCAATACAAGAATTTTTGCACGTTACAATTGGTTTGGACAGCTTTCTAATCATGATATAAGTCTAGCCGAATCAAATGGCATAGACCACTCTTTATAAATTCAATACTTGACATTAAAGTTCGAAGAATATAATCGACTTTATCGTAACTATGACGCAATAAGTCATAATTTGAATAACTCACTTGCACAACAATAAACTTAATATGTATTCAATAAGAATAGAGTTCAAGTACTTGCTTACAATATCCGTTGAATAAAGTAATGCAAGGATTTAGGATACTTGCACAATAAAAGAGTGTAAGTTAGGGAACTTGCCTTAAGCGTAGTCTATCCTCGTAAAGTAAATGTTCATACACACATATTTCCACATAAACATTGATATGTAACTTATATAATTTAATCAATCTTAATATATGATTTTTATATATAATATAGTCACATTGATTGTCACACTACACTATATAATATACTTGTAGCTACGATATTTAATTATCGCATGCTCGGCATATAACAATTAACTGAGTAAATGTAATTATATTAATAATCTACTCGTTTTATATATTATGGCAATAAATTAATTACTTATCTTACCAATTAATTAATAATATTATTAATTAATTCATCCCTCACTAATTTACCCTTAACAACAATTTATTAACATTATTATACGGTAAATTATCACATTTCTCAACAATTTAATAAATATAAATCTTATTATATTTATAAATAATTTACTTATCAACATACTATTATTATATTTCTCATAATAACAATTAACAATTAATATAGATTAATTGCTCACTTAACAATTCCTTCCTCTTCGAATTAATTAATTCATCATCAAATCTATTCTTGTGTCACACAAGGCATTTCAACAGGCTTATCATAAACTCCATATTTTCCTCAATTTATTATAATTTTAATTTGAATTCATTTGAAATAAATCATCTCATAACATGTAAATATTTATATTCAAATAAATATTCATTTTCATTAATATATTAATTTAATAATATTCAGAAATTCTCGAGTATTACTGTGACGCCCCCAAATCCATGTTCCTTCGAAACCTCGGATCCGGTGCAGTCACGATACAACTATCGTCAAACTATTACATCTTTTAATCATTAGTAAAAGAATACAACTTTGTTTATTACAATTTAGAATATAAATTCTATTTATATCCCAGATCTCGTCTTTACATCATAATCGATGTTACTAAAATGCAGAATAATTTAAACTTTTTCAATCTTCTTGAATAAAATCTTCTTATTGATTTCATAACTTTGAATAAATTACAAATTCCTGAATCAACTTTATAATATGATTCATCCTATTTGAGTTATCGTATAAAGGTTTACAACTTAACTTGATATCCTCTATGTATTAACTAATACATCTTTACAGTACGACAAGTATTAAACCTTGTAAATAAATATCAAGTACAACTACTAGAACCTAAATAGGGTTCAAACGATAATCTAAAAAGTATTCTTCACTGCGATACTATCTATCTTTATCAATCAAGAAGCACGAAATCTTTACCGTGAATCCTTAACCTGCAAAAGTGGTTATTTGCAAGAGTGAGCTCGACAGCTTAGTAATTCTAATAGTTTTCATGCATCACATAGCATACAACATCATACTCAGTTCATGTATTTATAAACAATTTATATTTACTACGCATGTTACTTTTCACATAACAAGTATATCATCAAAGATCAACTTTCAATCTCATTTATATCTCATATACAATTCATATATAAGTTCACATTATCACATCATAATATAATTCAACTAACAGTTATTGAATTCATATATCAAATAGGAACTGAAAGACTTGTCTGATTTGTAGTCTAACAACTACGACTTAACTGCTTAAAGATATCTGCACTTCGTGTAATCCTACACAGTTATATAATCATGGATTTATTTCCATTAGTCATACATTCATACTTATTCTATAGAAACCATTCTATTTCGGTCCTTAGGGTTCTTAAGGAAAATAACTTAAGACCAGATAGTTAACAAACTGTTCTTGGCAGCTCTGCAGCACGGCGCGGCCGCGTGGCAATTAAGCTTGGGAGTGGCGCGGCCGCGCTCGAGCTAATCACTGCCACAACCAGAACTGAGATTTCATAACTCAGTTTAGTTTCTAGCATAATATGTATAATATAAACATAAGTAGGTTCTGATATTTCTTCAAGTTCACATT
The DNA here is from genome assembly GCA_020205555.1 of Panax stipuleanatus. NCBI lineage: Eukaryota > Viridiplantae > Streptophyta > Magnoliopsida > Apiales > Araliaceae > Panax > Panax stipuleanatus. The sequence goes on from CM035115.1 coordinate 97,508,058, forward strand.
AACTACTTAGTTTTAAATCACTTAGCTTCATATCAATTCATTATAATCACTAAGGCTTCACAACTTCCTTTTAACAAAGGGTCATTGACATAAGTATTTAAACCATATAGTGTTACTAATAAGCCTTTAATATCATGTTCGTGCTTACACTACACATGTATACTTAATCACATAGTCTATGCTTTAGAAATTCATTTTCTTGAATATGCGTGCATAGGTGAAATCTATGTTTCATCATATGATGCTCATGTCAACATGTCTATAGGCATAATGAATCCTAATATATATGCTCGTATGATCATAATGTAACTCACACAGTGTTTGATGCTATTACCTTTCAAAATCCTTGTCATGCTTAAGCTAGTCATGCAAGGCTACTATGTTCATCATGTATACATGTGAGGAGTCAAAAAAATGTTAAGACGCATGCTCACAAATACCTTCATCATATACGCATAACTAGCATCGTTAATCGCTTTAAACAAGCTTAAATCATGTCTCATTCATGCTTACTAACTTTCATGATGTCTATCAAGGTGTGTGCACATACATGACATCTTAGTGATGTTAAAAGCATTAGCATGTATGCTCAAAAATATCAGAATCTAGTCACACTATAACCATGCAACTTAGTTTGTAAAAAATTCAAGTTTAGCTTTTGAAATCATTTTAAGCTTAAACCATGACTTCTAGTGTACTCTTAACACCTTGGTCTAACATTTCATGCATATCTAGACCATACGATCATGCTCAAAAAGTCAGAATATAAAAATAATTCGTACATGCCAAAGTTCACTTTTTAAAGTTCTAAGTTCCTTTTGAAAGTTACACTTTTCATCAACCATGCATGCCAATATAATAGAACAGGCTCATTTTAGTTCCATATACCTATATATACAGGTTACTCATGCTAGCATGCTTGTTCAAGTAGTATACTAACTAACTAACATCTAACAGTTTAAAGCAGAAGTCAGAATCTGGTTTCAGAGACTGGCGCAGCTGCGTTGCGCCTTAGTTCAAAATCGGCGCAGCTGCGCCGGGTCTCGGCCAGCATTGAGTAGGTTCTGCTTCGACAGAAGATAGGCCAATTTCCAAAATTCCTTCACAGAAACAGTTTTAAACAACTATATTATAGTTCAAACATGCTTAATAGCCCACATAACACTTATACAAGCATTCTATAATCTACTTACAATCTAATTCAACATGATCAAGAATTCGAAGTTACAGAATGAAGAAATGAAGAGCATGAACTTGTTGCTAATTATACCTTTGATTAGAGCTTGCTACAAATTGATTCCTCTCTTAACTGATTATCTCTCTATATATATATCTCAGTATACTACTTTGGATTTACTTAATAAAACTCTCAGCAAATTGAATGAAGGAGGAGGGAGCCTTATTTATAGACCAAGCTTGACACAGACAATGGTTTTCTCCACCAATTCAAACCAACGGTAAGAGCAACAATTTGATGGTTAACAAGGAGTAGTTGAGGAGTTGGTGAATTCATCATGAATCCCACTCCGTTTGTTATCATATGCTAGAATTGCTGATTTTGAGAGGAAGAATAGAGTAGGCTAGCCACGTGAGGAAGAAATGGCCACTCATTTAGGGACAAGACCAATGAACTCAGCAACTTGCAAATGTAATACAACACTTGGGTTATACACCTATACACATTATAAATACACATTTCATTTCATAAAACTTGGGTTATAAATTAATGTGTCACAATGTAATTCCAATAAACAATTACTATTACCATGAAGTAATTTAATTGCACCTATAAAGTCCATGTACATTTCATTAATATCGAGTATAATTTTATCAGATATTACCACATTACATCAACTCCTTTATTATTACAATCAACAATTGATTACAATATATTCATGATATATTATTTTAATGTATACTCACATACCTATTATCACATAAGCATCATGTAGCTTATATATTTTAATCAATCTTAATATATGGTTTCTATGTGTAGTATAATCACATTGCACTATAGTTTATATATATATAATATAGTCACATTAATGTTGCACTACACTTTATATAACATATGCGTAACTACTATATGTTATACTCTTAATAATCACATCATTTTCACATATCAACTAGTTGAGTAATTATAATCATATTAATAATCTACTCGTTTATATATTATTATACTCAATGACAGTTAATTAATTAATAAAATATTAATTAATTCATCCCTCATCAATCAATGTAATTATTAATCTCCATAACAATTAATTAACATTTATATGGTTAATTATCACATTAAATAAATATAAATCTTATTATATTTATAACCCATATACTTATTATCATGCTATCACTCGCAATAATAATAATTCAACATACCATTATAATAAAAATTAACAATTAATATATATTAATTGTTTAATTAATAATTCCTCCATCCTTAAATAATTTAATTCATCATCGGATCTATTATCGTGCCACACAAGGCATATTTCTCACAAGCTTACATTAAGCTTATTCTCATTCTCAACACTTATTTATTTCCACCACATTTATTATTCTTTTAATATAATATTTGTGTGACTCAAGCACTTAAATGCTAAATTATCTCAATTAATTATACTTATAATAAGTACAACCTTTACGTTTATAGTAATTAATATATATACTCTATTAATTATTCAAATAATAATATTCACGACCAAATAATAACTTAAGTTATTTAATATATTAAAATAACTTAGTTTCCTTTCATTAATTAAACTCCCTTGAAAATACATTAAAAATTATGTATTTAGCTATAACATAAAATATTATGTTTTCTCCAAATAAGCACATTCATTATTAGAAAATAATTTACTTATTGTCTCAAGATATTATAATTAATATAATATCTATTAGAAACAATCACATGTACGGTACATGTACATTATATATAGAAAATAGGTAATAAGTTTATTTTCTATTATAATAATTTGTTTCCATCAATTTATTTACATATAGCAAATACGTTTTAATATATTTACTATATTAATTAATCACAACTCATACAAAAATATATAAGGTAATATTATTATTCAAAAATAATATTTCCTCCTTTTATTAAAATAATTCAATATTAGAAATTATTTTAATACCCTTTATTAGAAATATATAATAATTAGTTCTCTTTCTTTTCTATAAATTGTCCCCAAAATAATTTCTTCAAATATTAATTATTCATTTAAAGATATAATGATTTTCATCTCCCTTTAATAACGTATATATATATTTATTCACGCTATTCGCACGTCAAACTTTCTCACACATTACCACTCTAAGTAATATATATAAAAAGTATCAACTATAATTACATATTCAACACACATTAATTCACTCATTTACTTAAGTAAATTAAACACTATACTATATCATCATAGTTAATTAAGATTCAATATTCACATTATATTATTCCATAATATAACTCTCAACTTAAATTAACTAATATTTATTCTTATTAGTTAATTTCTTAACTAATTCATGCTTCACTATCCAAACCTATTCACGGATAGCTTAAGTGCTATTAATAACCTATATTATAAACATACTAGTTATTAATACACATACACAAGAATATAGTGATTATACATTAAGGATATTTAATGTCACCAACTTACTATGATAAAATAAATCTATAAATTATTTAATATCGATAGGAATTTATCCACTTCCTTTACCTCAATTGAATCGTCTCTAAAATATATATATATATATATATATATATATATATTTATTAATCACAAAATCACATAGTCCATATTACCCTATGTAATATAATACCACATATCTCATATCATATCATATCATATATATATATATATATATATATATATATATTCTTATTCGAACCCATCTCATAGTTTAAGAATTTTATTTATTAAATCCTTATTTAATAATATCTTAAATTTCGGGTTCTTACAATTACATCCTCCCCCCCTTATAAAAATTTCGTCCTCGGAATTGCTACAAGGTTACACAAATAGATGGGGATAGTCCCTCATCATCCTATCTTCTAATTCCTACGTAGCCTCCTCGACATCGTGGTTACGCCAAAGTACTTTTACAGATGAAATAACTTTATTCCTTAATATCTGCTCTTTCCTATCTAAAATTTGGACAGGAATTTCTTCATATGCTAGGTTCTTCTCAACTTGAATGGGTTCATAAGAAATCACGTGCTTGTAGTCGGCCTTGTACGGACGTAACACGGAGATGTGAAACACGTTGTGGATGTGCTCCAACTCGGGTGGTAATGCAACTTTGTATGCTACCTCGCCCACTCGCTTCAGTATCTCGAACGGTTTTATGAATCTTGGACTCAATTTTCCTTTCTTGCCGAAACAGAATTTTCCATTCCATGGAGATGCCTTCAAAAATACGAAACTGTCGACTTTAAAGTCTCGGTCTTGTCGATGCAAGTCTGCGTACTATTTTTGGCGATCTTGAGCTGCTACTAGTCTGGCTCTTATCACTGTCACCACATCCGCGGTTTGTTGTACTAACTCTAGTCCGAGTATTCGTCGCTCTCCGACTTCGTCCCAACAAAACGGCATTCTGCATTTCCTTCTGTAAAGAGCTTCATATGGTGGCATGCCGATACTCGCATGATAACTATTATTATACGCAAATTCCAATAAGGGTAGGTGGTCGTCCCAATTTCCCTTGAAATCCATCACGCAAGTCCTAAGCATGTCTTCCAGCGTTTATATCATTCGCTTATTTTGTCCATCCGTCTGAGGATGGTAGGCGTTACTCAACCTCAACTGTGTTCCCATTTTCTCTTGCAAGCTCTTCCAAAAGTTTGACGTGAAGCGCAGATCTCAATTAGAGACAATTGACACCGGCACTCCATGTCGTGAAACAATCTCCTTTACGTAAAGGTTCGCTAATTGATTTAAACTGTAGCGGATCTTGATTGGTAGAAAATGTGCGGTCTTCGTTAGTCGATCCACGATAACCCAAATGACATCATATCCCTTCTGTGTGACTGGAAGTCCTACCATGAAGTCCATCGTAATGTGCTCCCATTTCCACTCCAGTATTTCCAATGGTTGAAGTAAACCACTCGGCCGCTGGTGCTCTGCTTTAACGCGTTGGCAAGTCATACATCTGCTAACGCACTCTGCGACTACTCGTTTCAAATTGGGCCACCAAAAATATTACCTCAAATCTCAGTACATCTTCATGCCTTTCGGATGAACGGAATACGTCGTATTGTGTGCCTCGTGCAAAATCTCTTCTCTTAATTTGGCTACCGCTGGCACCCACACTCTCCCTCTGAATGTCAAAATACCGTCCTTATCAATTCAGAATCTTTCTTCTTCATTTTCTGCGACCCTCTTTCTGATTTTCTAGCACTCCTCATCTTTTTCTTGCGATTCCTTTACACTATCCAACAAGGTTGGACGAGCTTCTATTATGAATAACTTTTCGTCAGACCTCTCCGGTCCTTTTACCTCTATTTCTAACTTCTCCATTTCTCTTATTAACTCTTCCTGAGTCATCAAGGGAAACAATTTCTCCCTTCCTTTTCTGCTTAGAGCGTCGGCAACTACGTTTGCCTTTCCCGGGTGATTGAGAATATCACACTCATAATCTTTGATCAATTCTAACCACCTCATCTGATGCATATTCAACTCCTTCTATGTGAAAATATATTTCAGACTTTTGTGGTCTGTGTATATCTCACATTTCTCCCCATACAAATAATGCCTCCATATCTTCAACGTAAAAACTACTGCCGCTAACTCTAAGTCGTAAGTAGGGTATCATTTTTCGTAGTCCTTTAATTATCGTGATGCATACGCAATGAATTTGTCGTGCTGCATTAGCACACAACCAAGTCCCTTGTGCGATGCATCACTATACACCACAATACCTCCCGCATCGTCTGGTAGTGACAACACAGGCGCCTCGCTTAATCTTTTCTTCAATTCTTGAAAACTTTCTTCGCACTTGTCTATCCATACAAATTTCACTGTCTTCCTCGTCAGATAAATCAATGGGGTTGCTATCTTAGAAAAATCATAGATGAATCTTCGATAGTACCCAGCTAACCCAAGGAAACTTCTCACCTCCGTTGGTGTTCTCGGCTGCTCCCAATTACTTACTGCTTCGACCTTTGCAGGTCTACTGAGATTCCATTCTTATCCACCATGTGTCCTAAGAATTGAAACTTCTCTATCCAAAATTTATATTTTGAAAACTTTGCATGCATCTTCTCTCTTCTTAGCGCTTCCAAAACTATCTTCAGATGTTCGGCGTGCTCTTCTTCCGTCTTTAAGTAGATCAAGATGTCATCGATGAAAACTAATATAAATTTATCCAAGTATGGCTTGAAAACTCGGTTCATCAAGTCCATGAATGCTGCCGGAGCATTAGTCAATCCGAATGACATTACCAAAAACTCGTAATGTCCATAACGAGTTCAAAACGCAGTCTTTGGTACGTCTTCTTCCCGTAATTTTAGTTGGTGATAACCTGTCCGTAGGTCTATCTTCGAGAAACACTTTGCTCCCTTCAGTTGATCAAATAAGTCATCTATCCTCGGTAGTAGATATCTGTTCTTGATCGTTACTTTGTTCAATTCTTGATAATCGATACAGAGCCTCATCGATCCGTCCTTCTTTTTAACAAACAACATTGGTGCTCCCCAAGGAGACACACTTGGTCATACGCAACCCTTATCTAATAACTATTGCAGTTGTATCATTAGTTCCTTCATTTCTACTGGCGCCATACGATATAAAGCTTTCGAAATTGGTGCAGTTCCCGGTGCTAAGTCTATTACGAATTCGATTTCTCTGTCTAGCGGAAGACCAGGAAGATCGTCCAGAAATACATCTTGGAATTCATTCACTACGGATATATCCTTAATTTCTACTCCTTTTTTCTGAGTATCTACAACGTAAGCTAAGTAACCTACACATCTTTTCCTTAACAATTTCTTGGCCTACATCATCGTAACGCAACACAATTGCTTAAGCGATGAGCTACCATAAAACACTACCTTAGACTTACTCGGAATCTGAAGGTTCACACATTTATTCTGACAATCAATTATTACTGCATGGTTATACAACTAATCCATTCCCAGTATTACGTCAAATTCTCCCAATCTAATAGGAATTAAGTCTACGCTTAGTTCATGTTCTCTAATGTTTGCGTGACAATTTCGATAAACGTATTCTACAGGAATTACTTCCTTATTTGCAACTTCTATGTTCAAGGGATCTTCTAATCATTCTCGGGGTATATTTAATCTACTAGAAAATTCTTCAGATACAAAAGAACAGGTGGCACTCGAATCAAATAATACATATTCATTTATATCATTGATTGGGATTATACCTGACACCACATCCTTTGCAGCTACTGCGTCCTGGATGGTCATGTTAAAGGTCCTAGCGGTTGGGCGGTTGGATTGTGCCGGTCCGCTGATCATTAGCTTGTTTCCCCTTTGTTGGCTGCTACCTCCGCCACTTCCCTTCTTCGGGAAATCCTTGATCCGGTGCTCCGTCGAGCCACATGCAAAACATCCTTGGATCTTTTTTGGCTTCGGGCAGTTGGGCAAAATGTGCCCCTCCTGACCGCAGTTGTAGCAAGTGACGCGTCCCTTCCAGCACTCTCCCTAGTGATTCTTCCCACATTTTGGGCATCCCTCAGCCCTCATCTTGAAACCTCCACAAAAATTCCCCAATTGATTGTTGTTGTTTTTGTTGTTGTTGTTGTTATCCCACTTCCTCTTCCCCAAATTAGTTCCTCCACTGCTGCTTCCTCTAGTACGGCTTTCCCCTCCAGTATTTTTTCCTTTTTTCTCTTTGTTGTACAGACTTAAGGCCTCACTGCCACCTTCTGCAATGATTGCCTTCTCCAGCAATGTTGCAAAGTAATCAATTTAAAGAACTGATACCTTATTAAACAGCCACGGCTTCAGTCCTTGCTCAAAACATCTTGCCTTCCTCTCTTCATCTCCTACTTGGTGCTCCGCAAATCGCACTAGTTCATTGAACTTAGATGCGTACTGCGCTACCGTCATATCACATTGTTTTAACTCTAAGAACTTCACCTCCATTCGGTTCTTCATGCTCTTCGGGAAGTAGTTCTCGAAGAACAGCGTCTTAAATCTTTCCCACGCTATCATTCCTTCTCCAGCTCTCTGCTGATTCGCCTCCCACTAGTAGTTCGCTTCTCCTCTTATCATGTACGTAGCAAATACCGTCTTCTGGTCTTCACCCACGCGAGCGATGGTGAAAGCCTTCTCTATCTCTTTTATCCAGGTTTGCGCAATTATCGGGTCAGTAGTACCCTCGAACTCTGGGGGTCCTACACTCCTAAAGTCTTTGAAGTTTGTCACTGACACTGCTTGAGGGTTGGGGCGAACGGGTTTGTTGTTCCTTCCCCTAAGAGCTTCTCCTAGCAAATCTACTAACTTCTTGATCGGGTCTACTTGTTCCCTCTAATTATTAACTGATTCCTCAAGTGCAGTCAATCTACGTCTTGGTGCCATTATCTGCATCACAAATTTTCATTTTATTATTACTCAGTCATATTACTTAAGTATTTCTTTTAATATTAAAAAGAATAAAATTATAACACGTTTCTAAAATAAGCTTCATTTATATTCATATGCCAAATCGTTTCTTTACATGATCATCCCTAGCATATTTCTATAAATGTTATCACATATATCCCCTAATATCACAAAAGACGGGGAACACTAATATATTATCATACTACCCCTCTAACTTACTCGGGGATTACATCACTATCCCATATCTTACACAAAAGACTGGGATTACATCACAGTATATACATCACATAAAGTAAATACTACTAATACTACGATTAGACTGACTAAGGAAATCTCATCCAATCATCCCACGCTCCACAACGCTCTTGTACTCCATCTGTGCTATGTATGCCACCAACTCTCGGCAAATAGTGTGACACCCCCAAATTCGGGTTACCTGACCCCCGAGTTTGGTACTCACAATCCAACATTTAAATATCATCTAACTACCCATTTATCTATGAATAGAAATATACATATCATTAACTGATATTTATAATACATTGTCCTAGGTTTTCTAACCTTAACATAACAAATATACCCTTTGATATACAAAAAAGGGTTATACAAAATAACATAATAAATATGTTCAATATAACTACTCCAGCAATACACCTTTGCCTTTGTCTTTCTCTGCCCCTCCGTCTACCTCGTTCCTAGCTGAAATATTGTATTTAAACAAGGGTGAGCAACAAATTTGCTCCCCAAGTTAAATCATACAATAAAGTATAAGAATCAAGAATATAAGACTATCAATTCGATAGAATATCACCAAAGTTCAAAGGACTTTAAATTAGCTGAATAAAGCGTTAATCAATAACAAGACTTACTCGCATTTTATGCAAAATAATAATTCGATAGTGAAAGAGTAAAACGCTTTCGAAATTTATCAATTGAATAACAAGAATCAATTCTACGCAATAATAAAGTAGAATATTATCCAGATTTTTTTTCTTTAAGCTAAGCGACCCCACCGGATCTTGAACTTCTCGTGTAACTATCAAAGGTTTTACTTTGAAGTACCTAGGTGTATTAGATAACCATAAAGATTAAATCATACCCCTCCGCAAGTATATAAAGTGATCAGCTTCATTATACCCTATATTATGCATAATACTTAAACGCGCGCAACGACCAAATATATGACCACAAAGCCCCTTTTTATATAAAAAGGTTTTTCTTCTCAGTCTTATAACCAGAATTTGAATCACAACAACGAAATACAATGATTTCAATATCTAATCGCTTTCTCGATCTAGCCGGAATAATTGGCATTGACCTGTCAATAATAATTGAGTTCTCTTCTCGAACCTATCAAGTTTCAACAAATGTTTGTCTAGCCAAAATAATTAGCTACGACATATCTCAAAACGATTCAATAATAGACAGAAATTAACTGTACTATTTGCAATCAATAATAATTTCTACGGATCTGAATAACCAACAACAGTTATTCTCCAAGCATATTCTCAAAATCAATAATTCAATTTGAATTAATAAACATGCACTAACTGCGAACAATAAACAATAATTATCAGACGTGGTATAATCAGCAATAATTAACCACCACTATATTTGAAAAGTAATAACTCGAGATTGAGTTAAGGAAACTTGCCTGATTCATTAACTACTGCTACGCAATTTAAGGTAACTTCTTTTATAAGACCTATCATTAATAAGATCAATCTCTTAATTAGCATCACATATCTTACACATCGCATGTAATCACATAATCAATCATTAAATAGTACAACTATACTACTTTAGACTTAACACTTACTCGTTCATTTATAAGTTCTTAATATAACTTGATAAACTATTTATGAACTCAGTATACTTAATATATCATTTCAATTTCCATTTCAGCAAGTTAAAACAAAGCTGACTTCTCTTTCTGACCTTTTCAGTTTCTCATTTCAGTAACCTAAAATGTTTATTTCAGTAACCTGAAATGTTCATTTCAGGAAGCTGAAATATACTATTCACAAAAATACAAAATCAGCTTATTATTTTCTATCTTTTGGCCAATCATATATACATATATTCCATACACAAAAAGATTTTTTCTAGAATTTTTCAACTTACTTAAGTAATTTCCAAAAATCCATTTCTAGTTAATTCCTTAAGAAAATAACTACCACACGCTTAACTCTAGAAATTCCCAACTCTTGGCGAGATCTTCCACATATTAACATGAACTTCTAGTTTAAATTTCGTGGCCATCGGAGCTATAGAACTCCGGTTATAGCATTTTTCATCGGGAAAATTCAAATATTGAAATAGTCATAACTTGCTCATTTTAAGTCGGAATGATCTCATTTTTGGACACAAGCTATTTTATCTCATATATTTTAATGTCCCAAAAGATTGGAATTTATTTCAATATTTAAGTGGACAAAATTGCCCTTACAATGTCCGGACAGCCTACCTTTAGGCGTTTTTTAGATTTTGCTTCTTTTGCTACAAGCAGTCCACACAAAAATCTATAACTCCTTTTTACGTGATTCCACTTGGATCTATTAGAAGACTCATATGTCTAACTCCAGAATTTGACCACACTCAAAAATTCAAAATTGAATGAGAGATATGGTCGTTTTCATTTTATACTTTGTTTTCCCAAAAACAGATTTTTCAATATTTGGTGATTTTTAAGAAAATTTCCATATTTTCACATAAAACCAACATAGCTCATCATAATACTTACTTGAACCTCATATACTCATGGATCTAACATGATCCATGATCTAATTCACCAAATAATCAACAAACACAAGATCAAACACAACCAAAGCTAAGAAAATTTTAATTTTCTATCTTTTGAAAAACATAACTCATGTTTCTCACTTTAAATCTAACTTTTGATCCACAAATAAGTTGGATCTAAACATGAAACACCTTTAAACATATGGATTTAAGGTTTTAAACCTTAAGATCTTATTTTTACAAAAATCAAAACTCAAATCATAACAAAAGGAAAATAAACTATAAAAGTAGAAATCCTTTATACCTTTGCTTGATTCTTTCTCTTCTTCTTCCTAAACCTAGATTAGGAACTTAATAAACTATCAAAAACTCTCCCTCTCTTTCTTCTATAGTGGCCGAACCTCTCCTCCTTTCTCTCTGTAACGATTGAGATTTTATATTTAATTTTAAATATTTATTGAGTTAAATAAATATTTTATGTGATTTATTTATTTAGTGAAATAAATAAATTATGTGATTTATGGAAGTGATTTAATTAAGTGTTATATATTAATTAAATGAATGTGTAATATTTAATTTAATTGGTGTATATTAATTTTATATTATAGTTCTAACTTAATTGAGAGAATTAAAGTAGATGATTTATGTGTTAGTGTTACATGAATTATAATTAGCGAGTAATTATAAAATATGACAATTTTATGTGATTAATTAATGTTGAATTTTAATTGATTAAATTAGTTGTTAAATAATTTAATTAATTAAAGTGTGATATTAAAGTATGTGTTAAAATAATTTATTAAAATAAAAGAAAAAGAATTTTTAAAATAATTTATACCAACCAAGGCCCTTGCTTTTGTTTTAAAGGACTGTTGCCAAACAGAGCCCTTACACTGGCCTAACCCTAAATTACTTAAACTATGTTTGGATTTAATAAAGCTAGTTTTTAATTTTCTTGTAGCCAAACAAGTCAAGATGACTTTTGAATTTTGTAACTGTTAATTTAATTAGAGTTAGTACGTATATTATTATATGTCAGTTATATATTTTCTATATACTACCTAAGTTTAAAACTACGTTAGTTTTCCTAAGTCTAAACTAAGAAAAACAAAGAAAGAAAAGAGAAGCAGAGAAGAAGAATACAGAGAAGAAGAAGAGAAGTTTGAGTAATCAAGAGGAAAATCATCTTCTTCACTTTATTAAGCATTAAGGTATTTCTTTAATTCCTTATATTATATATATATATATATATATATATATATATCATGTTATTTGTGTTCAATCTCTGTAAAATATTAAGATTTCATGGAAGTTGTAATTATGAGTTATGTGTATATATGATGTTCATATGTTTTCATAAGTGCATGCCATGGAGAGTTTTCAAGAATACAATGTTGGAAAAACAAGTTTTTATGTTCTTTATATTTTCATTCTCTATAAAAGTAAATTTTCATGAAAGTGGTATAATCATGAATTGAATATATGTATTGTGTTTATGTTATACTAATAGTGATTGTATGCCATAATAATTTTCAGAAATCAAATTACTGTAGAAAGATATTTTAACAGAAAATTCATGTTGATATGAGTTCATATGAGTTTTAGTTTTGTTGTCAATTTTGGTTTAAGAAATTGATGAATTGGAATACGCTAGCATGCTTATTGGGAAATTGTTTGATGATTACATGCAATTACGTATATAATGTATGTATATAGAGTGGAATTGATGGAGAAAATTTCTTATAGTGGATTATTTTGGAAAAATATGAGTTTTCATAAAAATGGCCAAATTGGATTTTTAAAACTTGTGATTATCATTATTTAGATGGTTGTTATGTTGTAGAAACATGTTATGTTATGTATTATTGCATATGTATGAGTTACAGTGGCTACGTTACTGTAATTTTCCGTTTGTTGGCTTGAATAGGTTGTTCGGTAAAGTTGAGGGTCGAAACTGTCTGCGTCTGGCCGCGTTACTACGCAGCTGCGCCGGCAGCAAGGCCAGGAGCAGAGCAGCTGCACCGCTTGCTCTTCTCTGATCCGACCCCTGCGCAGCTGCGCCGGTGCCCAGGCTGCTGGCTGCGCAGCTGCGCCGTGCACAGTGCTTAGGCTGTGACTTTAGTTTCTTGTGCAGTTTATTTTAAAGCCTTAGTTTAATTATTCCTTGATAGTGGACATATATTTAAATGATATAACATGTTGTTATATGATTGTGACAAATTGATATTTGAGAAATAAAAGAAATTTTGAAAACTTTAATTAGATTATAAATGTTTTATTGTAAATGAGTTACTTAATTATAATTTGATTAATTATAATTAAGAATAAGTGTTTAATTTAAAGTATAATATTGTTAAATTATAATGTATAGAAATTGATTTATTTTAATCAATTAGATGTTAGTTTAAATTATAATTTATGTAATTATAAATGCATGTTTAATTATGAATTTTAAATTGATAATTTCATGATTAATTATAATTTGTATAATTATAATGCATGATATAGTTTAAGTAATTATTAATTATTAGTTGTTTATAATTTAAGAGGTAATTATAATTAGATTAAGTGTTTAAATTATAATTGTTTAATTATAATTTAGCTGAATACATAATTAATTTAATTATGTGAGTATGTGTGTGATGTAATTAACTATATGATAGTTTATTATTATTATTTATTTAATTAGAGTGAGTTAACCATGAGGGTTAACCACTTATGTGAATTAGTTATGTGTTAACTGATTTAGATTATTATAATTGAATGTGTATAGGAAGTGTTTAAGTACGTGGTTGAGTTAAGTAGCTTGCGCGTAAGGCAAGTTTTCTAGACCCTAAACTCGTTTATTTAAATTCATTTATTCATGGTTGAGAATGTCTTTTCATTTCTATATTGGACAAGTTATTTATTGAATGAAAATGATCTTAACTTATTGTTCAAGTAAGATCCAGTTATTATTTTAAATGCTTTAAGTTGATTCTAAAACATATGTTAATTCATAATTCTGTTATTTATGAATTATTGAAAGTCGATTCAACTAATCCTTAGTTGATGAACGTGAACTCTAAATTTCCTTGTAAGCTTATCAACTAATCCCTTAGCTGATAAATGAGAATTCTAAACTACCCTTTTAGTTATCCAAACCAAACTTGCTTTGGGGCGGACTTGAATTCAAATTACTGAGTTGAACAACCCTTTTATTAGGGGAAGTTACTACGCATAGCGTTAAGATGTTTGTGCATAATACATGGTACGAAGGGTTGATCCCCCTAAGTACGAATTAAGGTCCATAGTCTTATTGACTATTAAAGGTTTAAATAGAAATGTTTATAACCTAGGACGAAAGTTCAAAGGTCTTATGACCCTCAGATAAATTCTATTTTGGAATTGTAATTGTGATGAAAGAATTATTATTCAATTCTTTATTGTTGAAGCGAATCATATTATTCAGATTCTTTTAAAGATATCCTTTCATGTATATATTATTGTTAAACTCCAGTGAGTTGTTGTTTGCTCACTCTTGCATTAAATAACAATTTCAGTTAAGGTTGATAACGCTGATGCTCCATCTACGAGTAAGGGTAAGGGAAAGCATAGCAAGTGAAGACTTGTTTTTATTTAATTGAGAATGATTGTAATAAGACTTAAATATTATGTTTTTATTTCCGCACTTTATTATTTTCATGTCAGGGTTAGAATAACCCGGGATTTTTTAAAAAGGTTGTAACCCTTGTTATAAGGGAGATTTATTTATTTTAATTTAGGTTGTAGTTTATTTTGCACTATTCATTGGGTAGATGTATGTTATATTAGAAAGTGAACACCAAATTATGTGGAAACGAAGTACCCAGATTTGGGGGTGTCACAGGTTGGTATCAGAGCTGTAAGTTATGAAACCTTAGGTGGGGAAAAACCTTAGGTAGTAGCCTTATGGTAAGATCGAAAAGATAGGTGTGATAGGTAAAGATAATAAACTTCCTTATGTGCTATGTGTTTACATTTTTGTATTCAAAGAGTGAAGATTCGTTATCACGCAATAATGAACTTTAAAATTCTTTTGTCAAGATGATGAACGTTTAAGAACCTAGTCAGGCTAGAGAGGATGTACCTCAAGTGCCTAGAGAGGAGGAGCCCCGTGACATACATGTTGTCTGGGAGCAGCTGGTTAGAAGAGAGCCATATCCAGTGATCACCGTAGCTGTTTGGGAGCGTGAGCTGACACCTATTCCAGAGGAAGAGGACGAGGATGAGTCTGAAGAGGAGGAAGAGGAGGAAGAGGATCCCGAAGAGGAATTCCCACCTCACTCTACTGGTGCTGAGATGTACGAAGCAGTCTACGACAGCAACGTGGAGCTTCACGGGCGAGTCAGAGATCTCGAGGAAACTATCCAGCAACGAGACGAGACGATCGAAGAAATAGCAAGTGACCTAGGAGATGCACAGTGGAATCTAATACATGCGGAGAATGATAGAGATGCTGCTCGAGCTGAACTGACAAAGCTGAAGCAAGACATCTTGGAGGAGTCGAGGAAGTGAGTCAGAGCTGAAGAGATAAGCTTGAGGGCTACTCAACAAGCCGATTGAGCTGAAGATGAAGCCGAAGCCAAGAGGGCCAAGCTGAGGGAAACCGAGTATGCCTTCCATACAGCGATAGAAAGAGCTCAGGACCGTGTTTTCTACTACCCAGCTCAGTTCCAAGGTTTACCGTGGTATGTGGTGGACCGAAGAACAGCGTTTCAGTTAATGGAAGAGGAACGCCGAGAGGCTGTGCGACGTATTAATATGCCTAGGCAGTAGTAGAGTTTTGTTTATGTATTGCTTTTTGTATTAAATAATGTAAATCCCGTAATTTGAGATAAGAATGGGATAAGTTAATAATGTAATCCTGCAACTTTCCAGTTCAGGAAGAATGATGTAAATAGCAGAAATCCTATATATTTATTTTTTTTAAACTACGAGTAATGAATAAAAGAAGTTTATGGATGTGCTATGTGTTCTATGTGAACTGAGCCATTTAAACGTTTAACTATGAACTTGGATACTTAATAGTTGAATAAAGGGTCTAATAATAATAGAAGAAGACCAACGCGTCAAAACCCCGAGGGTTCGACGAACAACAACAACAATAACAATGGGACGAATCCCAACTCGGTTCAGCAGTTGGTGAACCTATTGACATGAGCTCTTGTGAATCAGCCGCAGGTGCAGGGTACTACATTCAAGGAATTCAAGGGTGTAGGACCGCCCGAATTCAAAGGATCGACCAACCCTATCGAGTCTCAGACGTGGGTTATGAAAATAGAGAAGGTATTCGACGTAGCCAGAGTAGGTGAAGACCAGAAGACAGCATTCGCGGCTTTCATGTTAAAGTCGGATGCTAGATTTTGGTGGCAGGCTAACAAGACCCGAGAGGGAGAGGGAGTCATCACGTGGGAATGTTTCAAGGAAATGTTCTACGAGATGTACTTTCCAGTGAGTTCGCAGGACCAGATGGAGGTCCAGTTCCTAGAACTTAAGCAAGGAGGGATGACGGTGTCCGAGTATGCCACTACGTTCAACGAGTTGGCCAGGTTCGCTACATACCAGGTCAGCACCGATGATAGGAAAGCAAGGAGGTCTGAGCAGGGACTGAAGCCCTGGCTCTACAGCAAGGTTTCCATGTTCCAGCTGAACACATTTGCAGCTGTGCTGGAGAAAGCCATACTCGCTGAAGGAGGAAGCGACACGGTGACGAAGTTCAACCAGGACAAAAAGAAGAAGAATGGGGTAGAAACCAAAGCTGGGGGTAGCAGCGCTGTGAATCAGAAGAGGAAGTGGACTGACAATACCTCTGCTGTGAGTCAGTAGGTAGGCCAGCAGAAGAGGAAGTTCGAAGCATGTGCTACATGCGGTAAGAATCACACTGGCGTGTGCATGAAAGGGAAGCGGGTGTGCTTCAACTGTGGTCAGGAAGGCCACATCGCGCCTAATTGCCCAAACCCGAAGAAGGGAGCTTGTTTCACATGTGGATCCAAGGACCACATGGCTCGCAACTGCCCGAAGAAACTGACGGCAGGGTCAACAGGGAGCGGAGGGAATGGAAGCGGTAGTACCGTTACTATCGCTGCACCATTGCAAGTTGTTCCACCCACTGCACGGACATTCAATATGACGGTGCAGGATGCTGTGCAATCAAAAGACGTGGTGTCAGGTATTATTCCGATCAATAGTATAAATGCATATGTATTATTTGATTCGGGTGCTACTTGCTCATTCATATTTGATGATTTTGCTAAGACCCTAGACTTACTTGTAGAGGAGTTAGTGTACCCTTTGAACATAGAGATTGCGAATAGGGAGGTTATTCGTGTTAGGAGCGTTTATAAGAACTGCAGATTGGACATTAAGGGTCAGGCGCTTAGAGTAGATTTGATTCTGATTAAACTTGGGGAATTCGACGTCATACTGGGTATGGATTGGTTGTTCAACCATGGGGCGGTAATCGACTGTCAGAAGAAGTCGATAAACATTACGACTCCGTCAAAGTTATAGTTCTATGGTAGCAAATCGCCTAGACAAGCGAGTTGTCTAACGGTTATGCAAGCCAAGAAACTTCTGACGCAAGGCTGTGTGGGATATCTAGCTTATATAGTAGATATGGGTAAGGAAAGTCCAAAGGTGGAGGAGATATCGATAGTTAAGGAGTTTGTGGACGTTTTTCTGAGCGATTTGCCAGGACTTCTGCCAGATAGGGAGACAGAGTTCGTGACCGATCTAACGCCGAGAACTGCTTTGATTTCGAAGGCTCCGTACCGAATGGCTCCAGTTGAGATGAAGGAACTGATGGTTCAACTACAAGAACTGTTAGACAAGAAGTATATCCAACCGAGCATTTGGCCGTGGGGAGCGCCTGTTTTATTCGTGAAGAAGAAGGATGGGTCGATGCGTCTTTACATTGATTATAGGAAGTTGAATAAAGTTACGATCAAGAATAGGTATCCTTTAGATTGGATCGATGACTTGTTTGATCAGTTGATAGGTGCGAAGTACTTCTCAAAATTCAATTTGAGAAGCGGGTATCATCAGTTGAAGGTGAGGAAGGAAGATATACCAAAAATGGCTTTTAGAACTTGATATGGTCATTTCGAGTTCTTGGTAATGTCATTTGGTCTCACGAATGCCCCAGCTGCATTTATGGACCTAATGAACAGGGTGTTCAAGCCATTTCTGGACAAGTTTGTGGTAGTGTTTATAGATGACATCCTGGTTTATTCCAAGTCCGAGGAGGAACATGCTGAACACTTACGACTAACCTTAGAAGCACTGAGACGAGAGAGGCTTTATGCTAAATTCTTGAAATGCGAATTCTGGTTGGAACGTGTGCAATTTCTTAGCCACGTGATCGACAAGGATGGTATTTTGGTGGATCCGTCGAAGGTTGAGGCCGTAATGAGTTGGGATCAGCCGAAGACGCCATCTGAAGTTAGGAGTTTCTTGGGATTGGCAGGTTATTACCGTAGATTTATCCAAGACTTTTCTAGAATCGCAACTCCATTGACGAATTTGACTCGTAAAACAGTTAAGTTTGTTTGGACGGAGAAGTGTGAGGAAAGTTTTTAAGAGCTGAAGAAGAGGTTAAGTACTGCGCCTGTATTGTCTTTACCGGATAGTTAGGGAAATTTCGTGGTATATAGCGATGCCTCACATAAAGGATTAGGCTGTGTGTTAATGCAGAGCGGCAAAGTCATTGCCTATGCGTCACGTCAGCTGAAGGATTACGAGAAGGGGTATCCGACCCATGATCTAGAATTGGCGACAGTAGTGTTTGCCCTAAAGATTTGGAGACACTACTTATATGGAGAGAAGTGTGAAATATACACAGATCACAAGAGTCTGAAGTATATATTTACCCAGAAGGATGTGAACATGCACTAAAGAGGATGGTTGGAACTGATTAAAGACTACGATTGCGAGATACTTTACCATCCGGGTAAAGCTAACGTTGTCGCCGACGCTTTGAGAAGGAAAGGTTGGGAGAAGCTGAACGTATTAACTGATCAGGATCGGTTAATAGAACAGATGGCTAGATTGGAGTTGGAGTTGAAGCTTCTGAAGGAATCGGATGAGATGTTGTTTCAAGTAACCACTGGTTCTGCTCTAGTAGACAAGGTGAAAGAAGCACAACTCCATAATGAAGAATGAGAAAAGATTCGGAGGAGGATAATCGATGGCGAAGAGTTCAAGTTCAAGATTGATAATAAAGGTCTGTTACGATTTGAAGGTAAAATCAGGGTACCGCCTGTACCTGAGGTCAAAGAGGAGATTCTGAGCGAAGCTCATAGTTCTAGATATTTTATTCACCCCGGGAGTACGAAGATGTACCAGAATCTCAGGCATCATTTTTGGTGGCCGAATATGAAGAGGGACGTTGATGAATGTATTGTAAAGTGCTTAACGTGCCAGAAAGTTAAAGCAGAACACCAGAGACCAAGTGGACTGTTGCAACCGTTAGAAATTCCAGAGTGGAAGTGGGAGCACATCACGATGGATTTCGTGGTAGGTCTTCCAGTGACTCAGAAGGGATTTGATGCGATATGGGTTATAGTGAATCGACTGACGAAGTCAGGCCACTTTCTGCCGATCAGGGTTACGTACAACCTGGATAAGCTAGCGAAGCTATATGTCAAGGAAATTATTTTTAGACACGGTGTTCCAGTGTCAATTGTGTCCGACAGAGATCCGCGTTTCACATCTAATTTCTGGAAGCGTTTGTAAGAATGTCTGGGAACGCAATTGCGAACGAGTACAGCATACCATCCTCAGACCGATGCCAGAGGGAAAGAACAATTCAAATGCTTGAGGATATATTGAGAGCTTGTGTGATGGATTTCAAGGGAAGTTGGGAGGATCATCTACCATTGGTGGAGTTCGCCTATAACAATAGTCACTATGCGAGTATAGGCATGCCGCCTTACAAAGCATTATATGGCAGAAAATGTAGAACTCCTTTGTGCTGGGATGAAGTCGGTGAACGTCAATTAATGGGACTAGAATTGGTACAACAAACCGTCGAAATTGTGAAGTTGATCAGAACGAGATTAGTTGCTGCTCAAGACAGACAGAAGAAGTATGCCGATTTACATCGACAGAACCGAGAATTCTTACCAGGAAGTTTCATTTTCCTGAAGGTACCTCCTTGGAAAGGGAAAATTCGATTCGGTAAGAAGGGGAAGCTGAGCCCCAGATTTATTGGACCTTTTGAGGTACTACGAAAGGTGGGCGAGGTTGCTTACGAGATTGCATTACCTACGGAGCTCGAGAGTATACATAATATCTTCCATAGTTCTGTGTTAAGACCTTACAAGCACGATTATAAACATGTAATAGAATATGAACCTTTACAGTTTGATATAGACTTAACATATGAAGAAGCGCCTGTTCAAATAGTTGATAGAAAGGAACAAGTACTTAAGAAAAAAGTGATACCTTATGTTAAGGTAATCTGGAGGAACCACAGTGCTGATGAAGCTACGTGTGAACTCGAAGATGTTATGATGAAATCTTATCCGCGTTTATTTGCTTAGTTTTGTGTAACCCCTTATGTACTGATTCTGGGAACAGAATCCTTTTAAGGAGGGAAGAATGTAATAGACGAGAAATTTTTTTTTTATGTGTGATTCTGGGGACAGAATCCTTTTAAGGAGGGAAGATTGCAACGATTGAGATTTTATATTTAATTTTAAATATTTATTGAGTTAAGTAAATATTTTATGTGATTTATTTATTGAGTGAAATAAATAAATTATGTGATTTATGGAAGTGATTTAATTAAGTGTTGTATATTAATTAAATAAATGTGTAATATTTAATTTAATTGATGTATATTAATTTTATATTATAGTTCTAATTTAATTGAGAGAATTAAATTAGATAATTTATGTGTTAGTATTACATGAATTATAATTAGCGAGTAATTATAAAATGTCACAATTTTATGTGATTAATTAATGTTGAATTTTAATTGATAAAATTAGTTGTTAAATGATTTAATTAATTAAAGTGTGACATTAAAGTATGTGTTAAAATAATTTATTAAAATTAAAAGAAAAGAATTTTTAAAATAATTTATACCAAACAAGGCCCTTGCTTTTGTTTTAAAGGACTGTTGCCAAACAGGGCCCTTAGACTAGCCTAACCCTAAATTACCTAAACTATGTTTGGATTTAATAAAGCTAGTTTCTAATTTTCTTGTAGCCAAATAAGTCAAGTTGGCTTTTGAATTTTGTAACTGTTAATTTTATTAGAGTTAGTACGTATATTATTGTATGTCAGATATATATTTTTTATATACTACCTAAGTTTAAAACTATGTTAGTTTTCCTAAGTCTAAATTAAGAAAAACAAAGAAAGAAAAGAGAAGTAGAGAAGAAGAATACAGAGAAGAAGAAGAGAAGTTTGAGTAATCAAGAGGAAAATCATCTTCTTCACTTTATTAAGCATTAAGGTATTTCTTTAATTCCTTATATTTGATATATATATATATATATATATATATATCATGTTCTTCATGTTCAATCTTTGTAAAATATTAAGATTTTCATGGAAGTTGTACTTATGAGTTATGTGTATATATGATGTTCATATGTTTTCATAAGTGCATGCCATGGAGAGTTTTCAAGAATACAATTGTTGAAAAAAATAAGTTTTTATGTTCTTTATATTTTCATTCTCTGTAAAAGTAAATTTTCATGAAAGTGGTATAATCATGAATTGAATATATGTATTGTGTTTATGTTATACTAATAGTGATTGTATGCCATAATGATTTTCAAAAATCAAATTACTGTAGAAAGATATTTTAACAGAAAATTCATGTTGATATGAGTTCATATGAGTTTTAGTTTTGTTGTCAATTTTGGTTTGAGAAATTGATGAATTGGAATATGCTAGCAGGCTTATTGGAAAATTATTTGATGATTACATGCAATTATGTATATAATGTATGTATATAGAGTAGAATTGATGGAGAAAATTTCTTATAGTGGATTATTTTGGAAAAATATGAGTTTTCATGAAAATGGTCAAATTGGATTTTTAAAACTTGTGATTATCATTATTTAGATGGTTGTTATGTTGTAGAAACATGTTATGTTATTTATTATTGCATATGTATGAGTTACAGTGGCTACGTTGCTGTAATTTTCTGTTTGTTGGCTTGAATGGGTTGTTCGGTAAAGCAGAGGGTCGAAACTGTCTGCGTCTGGCTGCGTTGCTGCGCAGCTGCACCGGCAGCAAGGCCAGGAGCAGAGCAGCTGCACCGCTTGCTCTTCTCTGATCAGACCCCTGCGCAGCTGCGCCGGTGCCCAAGCTGCTGGCTGCGCAACTGCGCCGTGCACAGTGCTTGGGCAGTGACTTTAGTTTCTTGTGCAATTTATTTTAAATCCTTAGTTTAATTATTCCTTGATAGTGGACATATATTTAAATGATACTACATCCGTCCCACAATAAGTGATTTTTTAGGCTTAACAATTTTTCCCAAAATAAGTGATGTGTTAGAACTCCAATACAATTTTTACAATATTTTTTCATATGTGCCCTTATGCATCCAATGGTATTTATTGGGTATTTATTAGGAAGTTGAAAGGTTGAAGAAAGAGAAAGAGAGACCAAAAGGAAATAAAAAAAGTATCAAACAAAACAAAGAAAGTATATTAAGGGTATTTTTGTCATTTTAGCTTGTGTATTGGTTTGTGTAATTTAAGCTAAAAAGCACTTATTATGGGACGGAGGTAGTATAACATGTTGTTATATAATTGTGACAAATTCATATTTGGGAAATAAAAGAAATTTTGAAAACTTTAATTAGATTATAAATGTTTTATTGTAAATGAGTTACTTAATTATAATTTGATTAATTATAAATAAGAATAAGTGTTTAATTTAAAATATAATGTTGTTAAATTATAATGTATAGAAATTGATTTATTTTAATTAATTAGATGTTAGTTTAAATTATAATTTATGTAATTATAAATGCATGTTTAATTATGGATTTTAAATTGATAATTTCATGATTAATTATAATTTGTGTAATTGTAATGCATGATATAGTTTAAGTAATTATTAATTATAAGTTGTTTATAATTTAAGAGGTAATTATAATTGGAAAATTATAATTAGATTAAGTGTTTAAATTATAATTGTTTAATTATAATTTAGCTAAATACATAATTAATTTAATTATGTGAGTATGTGTGTGATGTAATTAACTATGTGATAGTTGATTATTATTATTTATTTAATTAGAGTGAGTTAACCATGAGGGTTAACCACTTATGTGAATTAGTTATGTGTTAACTGATTTAGATTATTATAATTGAATGCGTATAGGAAGTGTTTAAGTACGTGGTTGAGTTAAGTAGCTTGCGCGTAAGGCAAGTTTTCTAAACCGTAAACTCGTTTATTTAAATTCATTTATTCATGGTTGAGAATGTCTTTTCATTTCTATATTGGACAAGTTATTTGTTGAATGGAAATGATCTTAACTTATTGTTCAAGTAAGATCCAGTTATTATTTTAAATGCTTTAAGTTGATTCTAAAGCATATGTTAATTCATAATTCTGTTATTTATGAATTATTGAAAGTCGATTCAACTAATCCTTAGTTGATGAACGTAAACTCTAAATTTTCTTGTAAGCTTATCAACTAATCCCTTAGCTGATAAATGAGAATTCTAAACTACCCTTTTAGTTATCCAAACCAAACTTTCTTTGGGGCGGACTTGAATTCAAATTACTAAGTTGAACAACTCTTTTATTTGGGGAAGTTACTACGCATAGCGTTAAGATATTTGTGTAAAATACATGGTATGAAGGGTTGATCCCCCTAAGTACGGATTAAGGTCCATAGTCTTATTGACTATTAAAGGTTTAAATAGAAATATTTATAACCTAGGACGAAAGTTCAAAGGTCTTATGACTCTCAGATAAATTCTATTTTGGAATTGTAATTGTGATGAAAGAATTATTATTCAATTCTTTATTGTTGAAGCGAATCATATTATTCAGATTCTTTCAAAGATATCCTTTCATGTATATATTATTGTTAAACTCCAGTGAGCTGTTTTTTGCTCACTCTTGCATTAAATAAGAATTTCAGTTAAGATTTATAACGCTGATGCTTCGTCTACGAGTAAGGGCAAGGGAAAGCAAAGCAAGTGAAGACTTGTTTTTATTTAATTGAGAATGATTATAATAAGACTTGAATATTATGTTTTTATTTCCGTATTTTATTATTTTTATGTCAAGGTTAGAGTAACCCGGGATTTTTAAAAAAGGTTGTAACCCTTGTTTTAAGGGAGATTTATTTATTTTAATTTAGGTTATAGTTTATTTTGCATTATTCATTGGGTAGATGTATGTTATATTAGAAAATGAATACCAAATTATGTGGAAACGAAGTACCCAGATTTGGGGGTGTCACACTCTCTCTTTTTCTAGTTTTCTCTTTCTCTTTCTAGTTTTAACTTAGGAAGTGAGATAAGAACAAAATGAACTATTAAGTTTACTAGTAAAAAAAAATTTGAATAGATATATTATATTTATCTATTCTAATCTACCAAATCTTTATCATTTCTCTCTCTCATTATTTCAATTGTTTCTTGCAAGCAAGAGTATAGGTGTTCCCCCAATAGAAAAACAACAACTTCCAAAGTGGTTTACCTAATAAAGTGGACTCATCATTACATGCTCCTCCCCTTTTCTCCTCTTCTTGAATCCGGCCACATGGCCTTATCATCCACCCAACTTTGTTTTATATTATGCTTTAATCAATGACTAAAATACCCCTCCTTAATTGGGCTAGATTTAGGCTTTTATTTAATTGTTTTTGGGCTTGCTAATTTTATTATTTAGCTTACTAACTAAAATAAACTTGGGCCTCCACTATAAATTGAACCGGGCCAATATAATACTTACCCCATACATGATATATTGGGCTAGCTTAATAACTTGACTGCTATTAAATCAATTAACTACAAGTCCAATGCTTAATTAAACAATTGGGCTACAAATTAATTCTTTGGGCCCTAAAATCAACTTAGTCTCACACTTTTAATTTTTTTTATCTTACCCTAATCATTTAGTTAGGGTTTCTACTACACACCTTAGCAAGTTAATTCCTTACTCAAATATCTTTAATTTCATAACCCAATTAGACTTGCTTTACTTAGGTTATAAGATTAATTATTTAAAATGTATAAAATAAATCTCTTAGGGTTAGTATATATATTTTTAAATATTATCATTCTCTTTATATTATAACCCATTAGGTTATTTAATTATCATACCTAATATATGTATTAGGTTACATAACTTTATGCTTAACTCACACATAGACTTATATGATTCAAATACTTCCTTTAAAAAGAATTTTATTCGTAAAAATTACACATATGATCATATGAAATTCTTGGTCCTTACATTCTCCACTTCTTATAAGGATTCCGTCCTCGGAATCACCACTTTCTTATTCTCTATAATCTTTTTAAAGTTATATCATCAATTTATTCTTATCCACACAATATTAATTCATGTCTTATGTACTAACCTATGACTTGGGATCTGTAAAAGAAAATAATTCACAGCTATATCTACCCAATATTTCTCGCGTAATTTATTTACTCAACTAAATCGTTACCTGTCACCACCTCCTGGGCAGTTACTGCATCTTTCAGCGTCATGTTGAATGTACGGGCCATTGGTCTTCCTGGCTGTGAGGGTCCTCTAATCGTTAGGGTTCCGCCACTGGGTCCCTTGTTGGTACTTCCATTCTCCACATTCTTCTTCGGACAATTCTGAACCAGATGATCTGTCGATCCACACACAAAACAACCTTATATTTTCTTCGAACTGGGACAATTGGGCGATATGTGTCCCTCTTGACCACAGTTATAACAGACTCCCTTCCTCTTCAGACAAATTCCTGGATGATTCTTCCCACAAGTCGCACAAGGCTCACCTCCCTTCCTATACTCTTCTGACTTATTACCCGATTGGGTAATCCCACTCCATTTTCGCTTGTTCGGATTACTACCACCACAACTACCTCCTTCATTTGTTTTTTTCTTCTTCTCCTGATGATATCGGGATGCAGCTTCGCTTCCCCCTTCAGCAATTATCGCTTTCTCCAACAAAGTCGCAAACGTATTAATCTGCAATACAGGTAACTTGTTGAATATCCCTGGCTTCAATCCATTCTCAAATCTTATTGTCTTTTTTGCCTCCATGTCCACCTGATGAGGTGCAAATCTCGCTAACTCATTGAACTTAGTAGCATATTCTGATACCGACATATTCTCTTGCTTTAGTTCTAGAAACTTGACTTCCATCCTGGCTTTCATACTCGGCGAAAAATAGTTCTCAAAGAACAACTCTTTAAACCTTGTCCAAGTCACTACAGCTGTCCTAGCTCTAGCCTGATTGGTTTCGCACCAGTAATTAGCTTCTCCCTTCATCAAATAGGTGGCAAAAGCTGTCTTTTGCTCTTCTGCCACTATCGCAATAATAAATGCTTTCTCTATCTCCTTTACCCAAGTTTGGGCTTCAATAGGATCCGTAGTTCCCTTGAATTCTGACAGTCCTACAACTTTAAAATCTTTAAAGTTTGCCAATCTATTAGCTGGTTGTTCTCTTGCTCTTGCTCTTGCTGCTAGCGCCCTATATTGCATAGCTTGGGCTAACATATCCACAAAATTCTGCATCGAGTCTGCTTATCCTCCTTCATTATTCACTGATTTCTCTTCTCTTTGATTTTGATTCTGTCGTCTAGGCGGCATTATCTGATTTAAATGAAAATCTTACATTAATCCTTTTTCTCTACACAAATTCTTATTAGTAACAAAAGAATTTAACACAAATTTCTCATATAATCGCATATTTATTCAAATAACACATAATACTTTTAGTACTTAACACTTACTGTTATAATCAGTCACTATCCCTTTTTGATAAATATCGGGATTAACACAACCTTACACAGAAGTTGCAATTACCACAACTTTACATAAAAAGTTGCAATTCTCCAAAATCATCTTAATATTCATATTGAAAATAAATATTACATTCATACAAACAAATATATTACATATGCTCATTCATTGTTCTCGATATTACAATCTTTATATTACACCTTGTTACCAAAAGGTACTTCTGCTTATACTTAAGCTGTCTACAGTCTACTCCCTTCTCCTGCCTTCTTACTGGGACACTTGTTAAATCCGTGACCCATTCCTCCACATGAAAAATATTTTCTCATATTCGGCATAGGACAATTTGGAGAAATATGTCCTTCCTGTTTATAATTGAAACACACGTTCTTCCACATCATACATTCTCCCAAGTGAGTCTTTCCACACTTGCCACAAACTTTCTTCTTTTTCGGGTTTGAGTTCCCTGAGTTATTATCACCGTCGTTGTCCCTTTTCCACTTATTGCTTCTCTTATTTTACTTGACTACTCCCTTAGATGATCCACCACCTTCAGCCTTCATTCTTTCTACTTGTATCTTCAGTTCATTTCGTTCTTTGGTCATCTCGCGTAATGCTCGCTCCGTCTTCCACAACTCCTCCAAGAGAAATACTTTACTCCGGAGTTCTTGAACTTCTGCAGATACTTGATCTTTTTCTACCACTTTGGTCTTAATCTCTGTCTCCACCTTAACTTCTTCGGACTCTGCCTCCTCATCTTCATTCAGATACATTTTGAGATACTCATCATGATCACTCCCCAGATTCACCATGGGTTCATCTTTTCCAACTTCCTCAACTAACTTGCTCTGCACTGGCACCTCGGCTGCTGGCATTGGTGCAACAACTGCCAACACTTCTGTACTCATTTCATCTTCTCCTGACATCCTATAATCAGTTTAAACAACTTGATTAATACTTTACTAGTACGAATTTCATACTCACTATGTGTCCACACATCTTTCTATTGATGTACTTTGGCAATCCCGCACTTAGTACTCTGAATGAGTTTTCTCTATCTCACTTGTGGTTATAATCATAGGGTTTTTCCCCCCAATTAAGGTTTATAACCTATAGCACTGATACCAACTTGTGACGCCCCCAAATCTGGGTTACCTGACCCCCGAGTTTGGTGCTCACGATCCAACATTTAAATATCATCTAACTACCCATTTATCTATGAATAGAAATATACATATCATTAACTGATATTTATAATACATTGTTCCAGGTTTTCTAACCTTAACATAACAAATATACCCTTAGATATACAAAAAGGGTTATACAAAACAACATAATAAATATGTCCAATATAACTACTCCAGCAATACACCTTTGCCTTTGTCTTTCTCTGCCCCTCCTGCTACCTCGTTCCTAGCTGAAATATTGTATTTAAGCAAGGGTGAGCAACAAAATTGCTCCGCAAGTTAAATCATACAATAAAGTATAACAATCAAGAATATAAGACTATCAATTCGATAGAATATCACCAAAATTCAAAGGACTTTGAATTAGCTGAATAAAGCGTTAATCAATAACAAGACTTTCTCGCATTTTATGCAAAATAATAATTCGATAGTGAAAGAGTAATTCGAAAATTTTCAATTGAATAACAAGAATCAATTCTACGTAATAACAAAGTGGAATATTATCCAGATTTTTTTTCTTTAAGCTGAGCGACCCCACAGGATCTTGAACTTCTCGAGTAACTATCAAAGGTTTTACTTTGAAGTACCCAGGTGTATCAAATAACCATAAAGATTAAATCATACCCCTCCGCAAGTATATAAAGTGATCAGCTTCATTATATCCTATATTATGCATAATACTTACACGCGCGCAACGGCCGAATATACAACCACAAAGCCCCTTTTTATATAAAAAGGTTGTTCTTCTCAGTCTTATAACCACAATTCGAATCACAACAACAAAATACAATGATTTCAATATCTAATCGTTTTCTCGATCTAGCTGGAATAATTGGCATTGACCTGTCAATAATAATTGAGTTCTCTTCTCAAACCTATCAAGTTTCAACAAATGTTTGTCTAGCCAAAATAATTAGCTACGACATATCTCAAAACGATTCAATAATAGACAGATATTAACTGTACTATTTGCAATCAATAATAACTTCTACGGATCTGAATAACCAACAACAGTTATTCTCCAAGCATATTCTCAAAATTAATAATTCAATTTGAATTAATAAATATGCATTAACTGCGAACAATAAACAATAATTCTCAGACGTGGTATAATCAGCAATAATTAACCACCACTATATTTGAAAATTAATAACTCGAGATTGAGTTAAGGAAACTTGCCTAATTCATTGACTACTGCTACGCAATTTAAGTTAACTTCTTTTGTAAGACCTATCATTAATAAGATCAATCTCTTAATTAGCATCACATATCTTACACATCGCATGTAATCCCATAATCAATTGTTAAAGAGCACAACTATACTACTTTAGACTTAACACTTACTCGTTCATTTATAAGTTCTTAATATAACTTGATAAACTATTTATGAACTCAGTATACTTAATATATCATTTCAATTTCCATTTCAGGAAGTTAAAACAAAGCTGACATCTCTTTCTGACCTTTTCAGTTTCTCATTTCAGTAACCTAAAATGTTTATTTCAGTAACCTGAAATATTTTTTTCAAGAAGCTGAAATATACTATTCACAAAAATACAAAATCAGCTTATTATTTTTCTATCTTTTGGCCAATCATATATACATATATTCTATATACAAAAAGAATTTTTCTAGAATTTTTCAACTTACTTAAGTATTTTCCAAAAATTCATTTCTAGTTAATTCCTTAAGAAAATAACTACCTCACACTTAACTCCAGAAATTCCCAACTCTTGGCGGGATCTTCCATATGTTAACGTGAACTTCCAGTTTAAATTTTGTGGCCATCAGAGTTATAGAACTCCGGTTATAGCATTTTTTGTCGGGAAAATCCAAATATTGAAATAGTCATAACTTGCTCATTTTAAGTCGGAATGAGCTCAGTTTTGGACACAAGCTACTTTATCTCATATATTTTAATTTCCCAAAAGATTGGAATTTATTTAAATATTTAAGTGGACAAAATTGCCCTTACAATTTCAGGACAGCCTACTTTTAGGCATTTTTTAGATTTTACTTCTTTTGCTACAAACAGTCCACAAACAAATCTGTAACTCCTTTTTACGTGATTCCCCTTGGATCTATTAGAAGACTCATATGTCTAACTCCATAATTTGACCACACTCAAAAATTCAAAATAGAATGAGAGATATGGTCGTTTCCATTTCATACTTTGTTTTCCCAAAAATAGATTTTTCAATCTTTAGTGATTTTTAAGAAAATTTCCATATTTTCACATAAAACCAACATAGCTCATCATAATACTTACTTGAACCTCATATACTCATGGATCTAATATGAACCATGATCTAATTTACCAAATAATCAACAAACATAAGATCAAACACAACCAAATCTAAGAAAAATTTAATTTTCTATCTTTTGAAAAACATAACTCATATTTCTCACTTTAAATCTAACTTTTGATCCACAAAAGAGTTGGATCTAAACATGAAACACCTTTAAACATATGGATCTAAGGTTTTAAACCTTAAGATCATATTTTTACAAAAATCAAAACTCAAATCTTAACAAAAGAAAAATAAACTATAAAAGTAGAAATCTTTTATACCTTTGCTTGATTCTTTCTCTTCTTCTTCCTAAACCTAGATTAGGAACTTAATAAACTATCAAAAACTCTCCCTCTCTTTCTTCTATAGTGGCCAAACCTCTCCTCCTTTCTCTCTCTCTTTCTGGTTTTCTTTTTCTCTTTTTAGTTTTAACTTATGAAGTGAGATAAGAGCAAAATGAACTATTAAGTTTACTAGTAAAAAAAAATTGAATAGATATATTATATCTATCTATTCTAATCAACCAAATCTTTATCATTTCTCTCTCATTATTTCAATTGTTTCTTGCAAGCAAAAGTATAGGTGTTGGCCCAATAGAAAAATAACAACTTTCAAAGTGGTTTACCTAATAAAGTGGATTCATCATTACATGATCCTCCCCTTTTCTCCTCTTCTTGAATCCGGCCACATGTCCTTATCATCCACCCAACTTTGTTTTATATTATGCTTTAATCAATGACTAAAATACCCCTCCTTAATTGGGCTAGATTTGGGCTTTTATTTAATTTCTTTTGGGCTTGCTAATTTTATTATTTAGCTTACTAACTAAAATAAATGTGGGCCTCCACTATAAATTGAACTGAGCCAATATAGTACTTACCCCATACATGATATATTAGGCTAGTTTAATAACTTGATTGCTATTAAATCAATTAACTACAAGTCCAATGCTTAATTAAACAATTAGACTACAAATTAATTCTTTGGGCCCTAAAATCAACTTTGTCCCACACTTTTAATTTTTTTATCTTACCCTAATCATTTAGTTAGGGTTTCCATTACACACCTTAGCAAGTTAATTCTTTACTCAAATATCTTTAATTTCATAACCCAATTAGACTTGCTTTACTTAGGTTATAAAATTAATTATTTAAGATGTATAAAATAAATCTCTTAGGGTTAGTATATATATTTTTAAATACTATCATTCTCTTATATTATAACCAATTAAGTTATTTAATTATCATACCTAATATATGTATTAGGTTACATAACTTTATGCTTAACTCACACATACACTTATATGATTTAAATACTTCCTTTAAAAAGAATTTTATCCGTAAAAATTACACATATAATCATGTGAAATTCTTGGTCCTTACACATAGTATGTAGAGTATGTCCCTGCTCCACTAGGTAGTGGTATACACCATCAATCATCCTCTTAAAAGCTGAACGGAACACATACCCCATCTTGGTCATCTTCCTCTTGTTGCACCTGACCTCATCCTCTAGGTAGTCGGCTCTCTCATTTGCGGCTTCCCACTTCTCCTCGAAGTGGATCCTATCCATAACCTCCAACTCTAGCTGAGTATAGAGTGCTTCCTTCTCGATCTTCTCACTCAGCTCCCTCTAGTCTACCTCTTCCAGCTTTTCTTCCAGATCCACAATCCTTGCCACCGACCTGTGAAATAAGGTCCCCATCTGGATCCTTGCCTCCCTGCAGTATACGATCTCTACCTCTAGCTACTGCATTGCTAGCTTTCTTTGATGGCCCTCATCCTTCAGCTTCTGGAACTCGAACTCTCTCTCATGGGCCTCAGCCTCCAGCTCTTGGACTCGACAGTCCAACTCTAGAATACGGTTCTCGTACTATCCCAGCATATTCTCCTCCAGGTTAGGCTCATAAGAGTCCTCCATGGGCTCCTCCTCTGTAGGCTCGTCCTCAATAGGCTCATCCTCCATAGGCTCCTCCTCTGGGTCAAATTCCACCTCAATCTCATCCTCGTCGTTAGACTCGGATAGTGCAACTGCCTGCACTGGCACAGCCTCTAGAGGTGCCTCGTATACTACGTGTATATCTCTGGGCTCCTCCTCGGCCACTCTACTAGGTATTCTTGTGTCTGCCATCCTATAATCACAAACACAAGACAAACAAACAGCAACTCCAACAGAATGTTAAATAAAATATAAGTTCATTGTACAGAATGAAGTTACATTTCATAACATACTAAGTCTCTCAAGGAAAACTCTACATGAGTCTTATCTCCTTTCAAACTTCTAAGTTCTTTTAAGTTATAATCTAAGGACACTCGCTCCTAAGGTTTATAGCTACAGCTTTGATACTAACCTGTGACGCCCCCAAATTTGGACCGCCACCGGTCTCTCAAATTCGGTTCGTCACGTTCTACATTCTAATACAATAATAATAATATTATGACTAAATGCCACATCGCACAGCGGAATAAAACACAACACTACTGTGACACCCCCGAATCTGGGTCCTCTGACCCCGGTCCGGTCATCACGAAATAATACAAATATCCACCTCTAAACAACATACAATAACTAAATGCGGAATATAATAAACGTATGTCAGTCATTCAAAAGGTGTTACTAGTCCCAAGATTCGATAACCTAAATACAAACACACCCTAGAATAGTTATTAGGGTTCATATTATATAACAGTAATTT
The DNA here is from genome assembly GCA_020205555.1 of Panax stipuleanatus. NCBI lineage: Eukaryota > Viridiplantae > Streptophyta > Magnoliopsida > Apiales > Araliaceae > Panax > Panax stipuleanatus. The sequence continues at coordinate 97,541,507 of CM035115.1, forward strand.
AATTAAACATAAAGATAAAGTCTACTCCTTGCAAACTAATCCTACATCTTCCCTTTACCCTTGTCCTTCCCTAAAGTCTCTGGTTTAACTGCAATATAAGTCATGATATAGCAAGAGTGAGTAACAAGTTTGCTCAGCAAGTTTAAATATAACAATAAAGGATATATCATGATGAAAAGAATATATCTGACAATGAATTCAACAATATGAATATCGGAAGCAGAATAATAATTGTTTTTAGAATAACTGATAGTCAAGTAGATTTTTGAACTATAAAACTCCAACGGAACCAATAGCTGATTGACCCTTTGGTTACTGGCTACAGAATAAGTACTTGAGGGGATCAGCCTCGCGTACGCTATGTATATGCATAACATTCAACTCTGCTATTCGTATCTTATATTAGATACCTAGGGTACTCCCCTATATATAAGGGGTGTTCTTATCAGTCTAAGAATCCATACCATCAATTAGTCTGGATAGCTTTTATAAAACTTCATACAATTGTCTGACCGAACAAGGGTTCAGACTCTATCTGGCGCAGTTCAAGAATTATAGAACTTTTAAATAAGGTACAAGTCCAAGACTTTACGAACTCAAGTGCACCAAGTGCGAATAACAATAATATCGATGTGGAATAATTGTAAAGTAATTAAACCACCTAATAGCATGCTTGAAAATAAATTTCAAGCTTTAAATAATTAACTGTCAATACGATAATAACCTGCTCAATACAATATGAGAATGATAGGAACTTGCACAATAAAGAGTGTAAGGGAACTTGCATTCAAATCAAGTGAAGTTAAGAAACTCGCTTACACGATTCATTGAATAAGGTAGTGCAAGAATTTAGAATACTTGCACAAATAAGAATTTAAGAACTTGCACAACCAAAGAATGAAGTTCGAAAACTTGCCTGATTGCTCAGCTACAATTAAGTTCTAGCTTTAATTAACTTGCGTTGAAATGACCTAATATTAATAAGTCGGCCTTTCAGTTAGCATGTGTAAACCAATATAAGTCTATACTTACAAGCATCTACTTATCATATAAGTTTATCACGTAATTCATGTAAGTCAATCACTATGACTGAGTCTATAAACAATTAACTCTGTCCTTGATTTAATAGTTTTAGAACACCTAGTTTCTATACATCAACATAGGTTTGAACATTTAGCATTTCAAATTAATCATGCTTCAAGAATATACTTTCAAATTTGAATCCTATCATGCTCACCCTATTCAATTCAAAATCATATGTCTTTATGCCGACCATTCACATACTTTAAGCAATACACGTTCATGCTTCAAAATCGGTTACTAGAGTCATGTCATCACATAACAGGGCTAAACAATATTTAATATGCATGCTTGAGTATACTACACACATATACTTTAATCACGTAGTTCATGCTTCAGAAATTCATTTCTTATGAATACGTGCATATGTGAAATTCACGCTTTGATCAAACGAGGTTTATGTTAATATGCTTATAGGTATAATGAACGTTAATACACATGCTCGTATGATCATAATATCATTTTCATGGTAATCGACGCTATTTAGTTTTCTCATTCTAAGTTTTCACATCGAAAATCACATTAAGTCAACAAGATATCATAACACATGTTAAGTGCATTTTAGTCATGACTCATATGCCTTAGAACCCATTTATATGCCACATATATGTTCTCAAATAGTCAGAATCTAAAAGACATTAAGTCTTGGTCAAGTTTGTTTTCAAAAGTCTTAAGTTTCTCATTTCGAATTCGTCCGAATCTTGCAATCATGTATGCTAGTGTGTGAACACACTTTAGACTCGCATTTCATGACAATATAAACCACACTATTGTGTTTACAAAATCAGAAAGTTCACGTGATACGTCTATGACATGGTTTACTTTTGAAATTACAAGTTTCCCTTTTTAAAACATATGTTTTTCTTTCGTAAAATATGGCCACGTCATATATGTGTAGCATCAAGGAATACCTACTTATACCATGTCATTGTACTAATATTTATAGTTTAATCATGTTCACATACTTGTTTCAATGGTATATCACATGTTAGTATATCACAGCAGCTTAACAGAAGCAGAAAATGAAAACTGGCAACAGGGACCTGCGCAGCTGCGCAGGCACCAGGTATAAACCCGGCGCAACTGCGCCGGTGTCCGGCCAGTGCTTGAGCAGTTTCTGCTTCGGCAGAAACTTAAGCCATACTCAGATTTCTTCAACAATTTGATCCTATACCAGCCATATTACAGTTTCTAAACTATCATGACAACTTAGACAACACATAGCAAGCATTCTCTAATCAAATGATCATTCAATTTAACACAATCAAGAATTTGATAATGAAGATCATGAATGGAAATTACCTCTGTGAATGAACTTGCTGCTAAACAAAATCTATAATGCTACTATGATACTCTCCCTTAAATTAATTTAAATGCTCAGCAAATGAATGAAGGAGAAGAGATGTCATATATATAGGCAATTTGTATATCTAGACAATGTGATTGCCTTCCAATTTAAACTAATGGAATGAAGAATTGCTTGTTGGCTAATAAAGAGTTGTTGATTGGTAGGTGAAATCCATCATGAAGACCACATCCCTTATAATTATTAGATACATTTGCTGAAATTGAGAAGGAGATAGAGTAGGATAGCCATGAGGTTATTCACGTGGAAAGGAGGAAATTGAGCAACAATCTGAGCTCAGCAACTTGCAAGGTGTATATTTTATGTTAACACACATTATAAGTATACTTATAATATACACACACACTTCATTCCATGAATACATAGATTACACATTATATACTTGGTTTATATATCCAATTGGTGTCACAATGTAGTTTCAATAAGCTATTAATATTACCATGTAGTAAGTAGGGTACATATAAATACCTCAACGTATAATCTATGTACATTATATTAACACCGAATATAAAGCAATTTGGTATTATTATTATAATAACTGTTACTATAATCATTATACTAACTTATTGAAATTATTTATCAATTAATAATGTTATTGATATTAATATAAGGTAATAGGGTATTCATCAAATTTTACCCACACACATCATGTCACATAAATAATATTATTATATAACTCTATTAATGCAATTAATCTTACTATATAATCCATACATGCAATATTCACCACATTAATATGTCACATTGCATTATGTATATTATAGATAGCTACCATATAGTAGAGGTTTAGTATCGCATGCTTGTGTATAACAGTAAATTAATTAAATATAATAATATTATATTATCAGTTCTCTTACTCATTAATTATTATTTATTCATAATAATAATTAAACAACACATTATCGATTAATTAATCATAATTGAAATTAATCAATAGGTTCAAATCATGCCACTAGATTCAAATAAATTGAATATTTAATTATTAATAATCTCATAAATTCTCTGATATTAAATCCTTAAGGTTAGTCCACTAATTTAAATAACTCATTAGTGACTTCATTTAATCATTTCACAATTCTCACCCCCACACAAGGTTTAAATAAACTCACAAAATTAACTCGTTAAAATTAAATCACATATTTAATAAATAAGAAGTTTAAAATTCATGGTCGTTACATCCCTCCCCCCTTATAAAAATTCCATCCTCGGAATTGTAAAAATAAGGTTACTCAAATAAAAACGGATAATTCTCTCTCATTTTCTCTTCTAGCTCCCATGTAGCTTCTTCAACTGCATGATTCCTCCAAAGAATCTTGACGGAATGAATGATCTTATTCCTCAGCTTCTGTTCCTTCCTATCTAGTATCTGGACAGGAACTTCTTCGTATCTTTCTCGACTTGGATCGGCTCATAGGAGATAACGTGCTTGTAGTCTGGTTTATACGGCCACAACACTGACACATGAAACACGTTGTGAATGTGCTCAAGTTCAGGAGGTAATGCCACCTCGTACGCCACTTCACCGACTTGCCTCATAATCTTGAACGGTCCTATGAACCTAGGGCTCAACTTGCCCTTCTTCCCAAAATGAATCTTCCCCTTCCAGGGAGATACTTTCAGAAAAGCATAGCTTCCTAATTCAAATTCTTTCTTCTTGCGATGTAAGTCTGCATACTTCTTCTGGCGATCTTGAGCTGCTACCAGTCGGGCTCTTATCACCTTGATAATCTCTACAGTCTGTTATACCAATTCTGGTCCCAACAGTCGACGTTCACCAACTTCGTCCCAACACAACGGTGTTCGACATTTTCTCCCATATAGCTCTTCGTACGGTGGCATTCAGATACTAGCGTGATAACTATTGTTGTACGCGAACTCTACTAATGGAAGGTGATCCTCCTAGCTACCCTTGAAGTCCATTACACAAGCTCGGAGCATGTCTTCAAGTGTTTGAATTGTTCTTTAGCTTTGCCCATTGGTCTGCGGATGATACGCGGTACTCATTCGTAACTATGTTCCAAATCTCTCTTGAAGACTCTTCCAGAAATTTAACGTGAATCGCGGATCTCTATCAGATACAATAGATACCGGCACCCCATGCCTCAAGATAATTTCCTTGACATATAATCTGGCTAACTGGTCCAAACTATACTTATTCTTAATCGGCAAAAAGTGAGCTGACTTCGTAAGATGATCTACAATTACCCATATGGCGTCGTGCCCTTTCTGCGTTGCCGGAAGTCCCACCACAAAGTCCATTGTAATGTGCTCCCACTTCCATTCTGGAATCTCTAACGGTTGTAGTTGTGACGCCCCCAAATTCCAGGACCGCCACTTGGTCTCTCGAATTTGGTTCATCACGTGCTCATGGTAATACATCACAATAATGATAACTAAATATCACACAAACACAGCGGAAAATCTATTCTAGAATAATTTACAATGATTTATTATAATTATTCCCCCAAGTCTCGCAACCTACAGTACTTAATAGATTACATAGCAATATCAATTAACGACTTGTTATATAATCTAACCTAAGCTTAAACATAAACAAATCCAGTCTTACTACATCATCTTCACACAATATTAATATATTTGAAACATAACAGACATAAGCTAGTTGGTAGCCTTGCCCTTGCCCTTATCAATGCCCGAAGGTTCGCCATGCTCTGCCTTAACTGAAATGTTTTAGGGAAAGCAAGAATGAGCACAAATTGCCCAGCAAGTAATATACAATAAGGGTGAATAATAAGATTCTCAATTCTTGAAAGGGTATAGCAAGATTCGATAGCTCAAGAATAACAAGAATATCAACAGTTCTCAATAACAATCGCTAAGGACAGGATAATATCAATATGATTCAATAATAAGTCAATTCAAGATTTCAAATAATTGAATACTGAGTAGTCACTACGGACTATGAACTTCTACTAGAATTGACAGTAATAAACTGAAAATCCAAAAGAAAACAGGTACAACAGGTGATCAGCCTAAAGTACCCTCGTTATGCATAACAATCAATCATACTCAAGTGTGCACGTCGGTTCTCCGACAATTTATATATTCCCTTCAAAGAAGGTTGTTCTTCTCAGTCAAATACAAGATCCCGCACCAATGAATTAGTTTGGGTCGCTTTTCAATAATATAAGTCTAGCTGAATCAAATGGCATAGACACTTTCACAATATTCAAGAACAATACTAAGTTCAACATGAATAATAGCTTTAATGAAATAAGAGTTCAAGTATGCTAATTCAATTCAACCGATTAAATAGGAAACTAGTTCGCAATACACAAGATAGGATACTTGCATAGTAAAAGAGTATAAGTTAGGAAACTTTCACAATCATAGCTTTCCTTGCATAAAGTAAATGCGTCGGTTAGGATACTTGCACTTTAAGAGAGTGTAAGTAAGAGAACTTGCCTTTAGCGTAGTTTATCCACGAAAAGCAATCAACACTTTCGAATTTCTATCGTAATACAGTTACGTATATATATGATATTCATTAGTCATATAATTTAACTTCACATTTTCTCTTTAAATATACGATCAACACATAAGGTAAGTTTTACCTAGCTACACAGTTATATAGAATATAATTTCTATCCTTAACGTTCCTTCTTTAGAGTTTAAACGCATTCTCATATTATATAAGATCTCAACAATTAGCAAACATGCTTGCATATTATTAATATCACATAAGACCACAATCAATACTAAATATATTTCATTTTAGCAAGTTACGGCATCTCCTTAAGTTAACCGTCAAAATCGGGTTCAAGTAACATCATATAATATCACGTAGCATGTATTCATATTTAAAGGATACTTTACATGCTTGTATAACTTTTCCAAATCCAATCGTACATGGTATAGGTTCTTAAGTTAATACTTAAAGCCATTCAAGGACACGAACTCATATGGTCTAACATGGTCGCTTTTAAACACATAAGATATTCATATAACTTGTATTAGTCATGCTCATGAGTACTCGTATTGCATATATGTAGCTAGCATTGTTATTATCTTGAAAACATGCTTTGTTTATGCTAAACTTTAATCACGGCAACCAATCATGGTATATATATATGCATGACACATGAATGAGTCTAAGAGTACTATCACATGTGTCCATAAATATCAGAATTTAAATCTCCACGTATCGTGTTAATGCTCATGTGCAAGGCTTGTATTTCTATTAGTGAATCTTACTAATAGAGCCTAACATGTTCATGCTTCCTTACGAACTATATAAACACAAGTTAAGGCTTCATTCATATATTTCAAAGTTATCTAAACATGCTCATAACATCAAAATGACTATATAGCATTTACATGATCATATCCACCTTCAAACTTATATTTTTGTTAGGAATGAGCACTAGTTAGGTTCGCATGTTCATATTTTATTACGGAACCAATATAGATAAGCTAACATGCACTTCATGTGTCTCTAGGTGGTACTAACGTGCTTGCAAGGTCAGTATGTAAACATGCTTTATAATGTTAATGATTGTTTATAAAATTTTAAGTTCGTTTCCGAGCTTCATGTTGTTTTGTTAACCATACATGCTAATACACTAAAACATGCTTACATTGCCTCATTAGGTTTAATATATGTATTAATCATGCTTCCATGCTTGTTTAAACAAAAATCAACCAATTAGTACATAACAGTTTTGTTGTAGAATGCAGAAAACTGAACACAGAGGCCGGCGCTGCGGCGCGGCAACAGCAGCATACTCTGGCGCTGCGGCGCGGGTGGCGCTGCGGTGCGGGCTGCGGCGTGGGTGGGGCTGCGGCGCGGGCTGCGGCGTGGGAACAGTTCCTGCAGTTCAGACTGCAGCGAAACCGACCCAAAACCTCCAATTTTATCGATCTCGACATACCCATATGCTATTAGACTAACCTTTTTACCTTACTAACACATATATATTGTTATATAACAGTCAATCGCCCAAAGGATTCCCAATTTGATGAACTCCAACTTATTTCACGAATTCGATGCTTTACAGAAATTACAGAGCAACAATGGAAATGAAAGTCAAGAAAGCTATATAGTGGTTCCATCACGTATGTATGTTCATTTAACAACAATATAAGGGTTCTACAAACCAATCATGAACCAATTTGGCATAATCAAAAATTTGAAGGAAAATTCGGAAACAGAAAACGAAAATGAAGAACAAAGGAAGAGGGATTATACCTCTGCTAGGATTCCAATATAGTTTGCTGCTAATCCAACTTCTCCTACTGATATATGTGTATTGCTTTTACTCACCACTTATGCAAACTCTCAGCAAATTGAAAACGAAGAAACATGGCTGCTATTTATAGAAGAATCCTTACACAGACAATGCAATTGTCCATTAAATTGAACCACTAGATTGAATCTTTGTATATCAGCTAAGGAAGAGTTGGTAGAGTGGTTGAAGAACACTGTTGTGCCCACTCCCCGTATCATGATTTGCTAGAATGCTGAGTTTGAGAAGGTAGGAGTAGGCTAGCTTCATGAGTGTTTTACGTGTACAAGGTTTGTGTCTTATTAATATGGGACAAGGCATAAAAATCTCAGCATTTCCAATTTGTAAACAAACTAGTGTTAATACTTAGGTTATATACACACACATATTTAGACACTTAGGTCTTTAATTGAAATGTCACAATAATTTATATACTGTAGTAAGTGTAAATTGACACGTATAATCCATGTACATTTTGTTAATACCGGATATAATCTAATCAGATGTTAACACATTACACTGTCTCCTTTATTAAAACTAATTGTTTACAATATGTTCATGATATATTATACAATGTATACCCATATATTTATTGTCACACAAGTTATTAATCAAGTAGCTCACATGGTTTAATAAGCCTTACCATATAATAGTGTCATATTACACTTCACATAATACATAGTCAGCTAATATATGCTACACATTTAATTTGCATGCTTGCACATATAATTTCTCATCTTATAAATTGAATATTAATTAATAATATACACATATCCTACATCAATCAATATAATTGTTAACCTCCATAACAATTTAATTAACCCTTATATGATTAATCATCACTTTGATATAAATCTTATTATATTTATAAACACGTTGCTCATTATTATCATGTTTCTTGCAATAATAATAATCACATATTATTAATCAATCCTCATTAGTATTTTATAACAGTTAATTAATATTCTTCGAATTAACAATTAATATAGATTAATTGTTCGCTTAAATTAATATAATCATTCTTATATTACGTCACTGTGCCACACAAGGCAATCAACGAGTTTATCACAAACTCCACCAATTTCTCAATTATTATAATTATTCAATTATATATAATTGAATTAATTCATCTCATAACACAAAATCATTTATATTCAAATAAATTCTCATTTTCATTAATATAATTATTTAATAATATATGGAAATTCTCAGGTATTACATCCTCCCCCCCTTATAAAAATTTCGTCCCTGAATTGCTACAAGGTTACACAAATAGATGGGGATAGTCCCTCATCATCCTATCTTCTAACTCCCACGTTGCCTCCTCGACATCGTGGTTACGCCAAAGTACTTTTACAGATGAAATAACTTTATTTCTCAAAGTTTGTTCTTTCCTATCTAATATCTGGACAGGAATTTCTTCATACGCCAAGTTCTTCTCCACTTGAATGGGCTCGTAAGAAATCACGTGCTTGTAGTCGGCCTTGTACGGTCGCAACACGGAAATGTGGAACACGTTGTGGATATGCTCCAACTCGGGTGGTAACGCAACTTTGTATTCCACTTCGCCCAATCGCTTCAGTATCTCGAACGGTCCTATGAATCTTGGACTCAATTTTCCTTTCTTGCCGAAACGGATTTTTCCCTTCCATGGAGATACCTTCAAGAATACCAAACTGCCGACTTTGAAGTCTCGGTCCTGCCGATGCAAATCTGCGTATTTCTTCTGGCGATCTTGAGCTGCTACAAGTCTGGCTCTTATCACTGTCACCACGTCTGCGGTTTGTTGAACTAACTCTGGTCCGAGTATTCGTCGTTCTCCGACTTCGTCCCAACATAACGGCGTTCTGCACTTTCTCCCGTAAAGAGCTTCGTACGGTGGCATGCCGATACTCGCATGGTAGCTATTATTATATGCGAATTCTACTAAGGGTAGGTGGTCGTCCCAATTTCCCTTAAAATCCATCACGCAAGTCCTAAGCATGTCTTCTAGCGTTTGTATTGTTCGTTCACTTTGTCCGTCTGTTTGAGGATGATAAGCTGTACTCAACCTCAACTGCGTTCCCATTCTTTTTTGCAAACTCTTCCAAAAATTGGACGTGAAGCACGGATCTCGATCAGAGACAATTGACACCGGCACTCCATGTCGTGAAACAATTTCTTTTACATATAGGCTTGCTAATTGGTTCAAACTGTAGCGGATCTTGATTGGTAGAAAGTGTGCGGTCTTCGTTAGTCGATCCACGATAACCCAAATAGCATCATAACCTTTCTGTGTAACTGGAAGTCCTAACACGAAGTCCTAACACGAAGTCCATGGTAATATGCTCCCATTTCCACTCTGGTATTTCTAACGGTTGTAGTAAACCACTCGGCCGCTGATGCTCTGCTTTAACACGTTGGCAAGTCAAGCATCTACTGACGCACTCCGCGACTTCCCGTTTCAAATTGGGCCACCAAAAATGTTGCCTTAGATCTTGGTACATCTTTGTGCCTCCCGGATGAACGGAATATGTCGTATTGTGTGCCTCGTGCAAAATCTCTTCCCTCAACTCGGTTACCGCTGGTACCCACACTCTCCCTTCAAATCTCAAAATACCGTCTTTATCCATTCAAAAATTTTCTTCCTCATTTTCTGTGATCCTCTTTCGGATTTTCTCACACTCTTCATCCTTTTCCTGAGCTTCCTTTACTCTATCCAACAACGTCGGACAAGCTTCCATTACAATTAACTTCTCACCAGACTTTTCTGGTCCTTTCACTTCTATCTCCAATTTCTCCATCTCTCTTATCAACTCTTCCTGAGTCGTCAAATTAAACAACTTCTCCCTTCCTTTCCTGCTCAGAGCGTTGGCAACCACATTTGCCTTTCCCGGGTGATAAAGAATATCGCAGTCATAGTCTTTGATTAATTCTAACCACCTTCTCTGCCGCATGTTTAACTCCTTCTGTGTGAAGATATATTTCAGACTTTTGTGGTCCGTGTATATCTCACATTTTTCTCCGTATAGATAATGTCTCCATATCTTTAACGCAAAAACTACTGCCGCTAACTCTAAGTCGTGAGGGTATCGTTTTTCGTAATCCTTCAATTGTCGTGACGCATATGCAATAACCTTGCCATGTTACATAAGCACACAGCCAAGCCCCTTGTGCGATGCATCACTATACACCACAAAATTTCCCGCATCATCTGGTAATGATAACACAGGTGCTTCGCTCAATCTCCTTTTCAGTTCTTGAAAACTTTCTTCGCATTTGTCGGCCCATACAAATTTCACCGTCTTTCTAGTCAAATTGGTCAACGGGGTTGCTATCTTAGAAAAATCTTGGATGAATCTTCGATAGTACCCAGCTAACCCTAGAAAGCTTCTCACCTCCGTCGGTGTTCTCGGTTGTTCCCAATTACTTACTGCTTCGACCTTTGCAGGGTCTACTGAGATTCCATTCTTATCCACCACGTGGCCTAAGAATTGAACCTTCTCTATCCAAAATTCGCACTTAGAAAATTTTGCATACATCTTCTCCTTCCTTAGTGCCTCCAAAACAATCTTCAGATGTTCGGCGTGTTCTTCCTCTGTCTTTGAGTAGATCAAAATGTCGTCGATAAAAACCACTACAAATTTATCCAAGTATGGCTTAAAAACTCGGTTCATCAAGTCCATAAATGCTGCCGGAGCATTAGTCAATCCGAATGACATTACCAAAAACTCGTAGTGTCCATAACGGGTTCGAAACGCAGTCTTTGGTATGTCCTCATCCCTCACTTTCAGTTGATGATATCCTGTTCGTAGGTCGATCTTTGAGAAACATTTTGCTCCCTTCAGTTGATCAAATAAGTCGTCTATCCTCGGTAGCAGATACCGGTTCTTGATCGTTACTCTGTTCAATTCTCGATAATCGATACAAAGCCTCATCGATCCGTCCTTCTTCTTAACGAATAGTACTGGTGCCCCCCAAGGAGAAACACTCGGTCGAATGTAACCCTTATCCAACAATTCTTGTAATTGTATCATCAATTCCTTCATTTCTACTGGCGCCATACGATATGGAGCTTTCAAAATCGGTGCCGTTCCCGGTGCTAAGTCTATTACGAATTCGATTTCTCTGTCTGGCGGAAGACCAGGCAGATCATCCGGAAACACATCTTGGAATTCATTAACTACGTCTATATCCTTAATTTCTACTCCCTTTTTCCGAGTATCAACGATGTAAGCTAAATATCCTACACATCCTTTCCTTAACAATTTCTTGGCCTGCATCATCGTAACGCAACACGATTGCTTAAGCGATGAGCTACCATAAAACACTACCTTAGACTTACTCGGAGTCTGAAGGTTCACACATTTGTTCTGACAGTTAATTATCGCAGCATGGTTATACAACCAATCCATTCCCAGTATTACGTCAAATTCTCCCAGTCTAATAGGAATCAAGTCTACGCTCAGTTCATGTTTACTAATACTTGCGCGACAATTTTGATAAACGTATTCTACAGGGATCACTTCCTTATTAGCAACTTCTATGATCAAAGGATTTTCTAAAAGTTCTCGGGGTGTACTAAGTCTACTAGCAAATTCTTCAGATACAAAAGAACAGGTGGCACCCGAATCAAATAATACATAAGCATTTATATCATTGATTGGGATTATACCTGACACCACATCCTTTGCAGTCACTGCGTCTTGGACGGTCATGTTAAAGGTTGTGGCGGTTGGGCGGTTGGATTGTGCCAGTCCACCGATCATCAGCTTGTTGCCTCCTTGCTGATTACTACCCCCGCCACTTCCCTTCTTTGGGCAGTCCTTAATTCGGTGCTCCGACGAGCCACACGCAAAGCATCCTTGTATCTTTTTCGGTTTCAAACAGTTGGGCGAGATGTGCCCTTCCTGTCCGCAGTTGTAGCAACTGCCACGTCCCTTCCAGCACTCGCCCTGGTGATTCTTCCCACACTTCGGGCATCCTTCAGCCCTCTTCTTGAAACCTCCGCGAAAATTCCCTGATTGATTATTATTGTTGTTTTTGTTGTTGTTGTTGTTCTCCCACTTTCTCTTTCCCAAGTTGCTTCCTCCGCTACTGCTTCCTCCCGTACGATTCTCTCCTCCAGTATTCTTTCCTTTCTTCTCTTTATTATACAGACTTAAGGCCTCACTGCCGCCTTCTGCAATGATTGCCTTCTCCAGTAATGTTGCAAAGGAATCAATTTGAAGAACTGATACCTTATTGAACAGCCATGGCTTCAACCCTTGTTCAAAGTGTCTAGCCTTCCTCTCTTCATCACCAACTTGGTGCTCCGCAAATCGCGCTAGTTCGTTAAACCTAGCCGCGTATTGCGCCAGCGTCATCTCACCTTGTTTTAACTCTAGGAATTTCACCTCCATCCTATTCTTCATACTCTTCGGAAAGTAATTCTCGAAGAACAGTGTCTTAAACTTATCCCAAGCTATTATCCCTTCTCCAGCTCTTTGTTGATTAGCCTCCCACCAGTAGTTCGCTTCTCCCCTCATCATGTACGTGGCAAACACCGTCTTCTGATCTTCGCCTACGCTAGCTATAGTGAAAGCTTTTTCGATCTCTTTGATCCACGTTTGTACGACGATTGGGTCGGTAGTTCCCTCGAACTTCGGGGTTCCTACACTCTTAAAGTCTTTAAAGGTTGTTACTGGCACAGTTTGAGGGTTCGGGCGAACGGGTTCATTGTTCCTTCCCCTTAAGGCTTCTCCTAACAAGTCTACCAGTTTCTGGATCGGGTTTACTTGTTCTCTCTCATTGTTAACGGATTCTTCGGGTGCAGTCAATCTACGTCTGGGCGGCATTATCTGTATCACAATTTTTCATTTTTATTATTATTCAAGTATATCACATAAGTATTTCTTTTAATACTAAAAGAATAAATTTATAACACGTTTCTAAAATCAACTCCATTTATATTCATATGCCATTTCATTTCATTACATGATTTTCCTAGCATACTGCTATAAATGTTATCACATATGTCCCCTAATATCACAAAAGACGGGGAATATACCAACCTACTACCATACTACCCTTCTAACAAAAGCTAACTCTTGGTTTACATCATCATCCCACATCTTACACAAAAGATCGGGATTACAACATAGTATATACAATACATAAAGACACAACTAGTACTACCACTAGACTGACTAAGGAAATCTCATCCCATCATCCCGCGCTCCACTGCGCTCTTGTACTCCAACTGTGCTATATACGCAACCAGCTCTCGGCTCAAGGTATGTAGAGTCTGTCCCTGTTCTGCCGGGTAGTGGTACACACCATCAATCACCCTTTCAAAAGCTGAACGGAACACATACCCCATCTTGTTCATCTTTCTCTTCTTGCACCTGACCTCGTCCTCAAGGTCGTCAGCTCTCTCATTGGACGCTTCCCACTTCTCCTCGAAGTGTAACCTATCCATCACCTCCAACTCTAGCTGAGTACGGAGTGCCTCTTTCTCAGTTTTCTCACTCAGCTCCCTCTGCTCAACCTCTTCTAGCTTCTCTGCCAAATCTACATTCCTAGCCACTGACCTGTGAAATAGAGTCCCCATCTGGATCCCTGCCTCCCTACGGTAGGCAATCTCCACCTCTAACTCTTGCATAGCCAGCTTCCTCTGGTGGTCCTCGTCCCTCAACTTCTGGAACTCAGACTCTCTCTCGTGGGCCTCTGCCTCCAGCTCCTGGACTCTGCAGTCTAACTCTAGAATACGCTCCTCGTACTCGCCTAACAACTGTTCCTCTATAGTAGCCTCATCAGAGTCCTCTACTGGCTCATCCTCCATCGGCTCCTCCTCTGGATTAGACTCTATCTCAATCTCGTCCTCGTCGTCGGACTCGAACGGTGCAACAGCCTGCACTGGTGTAGCCTCTAGAGGTGCCTCGTACACTACATGTATATCCCTGGGCTCCTCCTTGGCCACTCTACTAGGTACTCCTGTGTCTGTCATCCTACACTCACAAACACAAGACAAGAAATAGCATCTCCATTAGAATGTTAAACAAAATATAAGTTCATTGTATAAAATGAAGTTACATTTCATAATAGACTAAGCCTCTCAAGGAAAACTCTACATGAATTTTATCTCCTTCCTAACTTCTAAGTTCGCCTAAGTTATAGTCTAAGGACACTCGTTCCTAAGGTTTATAACTACGGCTCTGATACCAACCTGTGACGCCCCCAAATTTCAGGACCGCCACTTGGTCTCTCGAATTTGGTTCATCACGTGCTCATGGTAATACATCACAATAATGATAACTAAATATCACACAACCACAACGGAAAATCTATTCTAGAATAATTTACAATGACTTATTATAATTATTCCCCCAAGTCTCGCAACCTACAGTACTTAATAGATTACATAGCAATATCAATTAACGACTTGTTATATAATCTAACTTAAGCTTAAACATAAACAAATCCAGTCTTACTACATCATCTTCACACAATATTAATATATTTGAAACATAACAGACATAAGCTAGTTGGTAGCCTTGCCCTTGCCCTTATCAATGCCCGAAGGTTCGCCATGCTCTGCCTTAACTGAAATGTTTTAGGGAAAGCAAGAATGAGCACAAATTGCCCAGCAAGTAATATACAATAAGGGTGAATAATAAGATTCTCAATTCTTGAAAGGGTATAGCAAGATTCGATAGCTCAAGAATAACAAGAATATCAACAGTTCTCAATAACAGTCGCTAAGGACAGGATAATATCAATATGATTCAATAATAAGTCAATTCAAGATTTCAAATAATTGAATACTGAGTAGTCACTACGGACTATGAACTTCTACTAGAATTGACAGTAATAAACTGAAAATCCAAAAGAAAACAGGTACAACAGGTGATCAGCCTAAAGTACCCTCGTTATGCATAACAATCAATCATACTTAAGTGTGCACGTCGGTTCTCCGACAATTTATATATTCCCTTCAAAGAAGGTTGTTCTTCTCAGTCAAATACAAGATCCCGCACCAATGAATTAGTTTGGGTCGCTTTTCAATAATATAAGTCTAGCTGAATCAAATGGCATAGACACTTTCACAATATTCAAGAACAATACTAAGTTCAACATGAATAATAGCTTTAATGAAATAAGAGTTCAAGTATGCTAATTCAATTCAACCGATTAAATAGGAAACTAGTTCGCAATACACAAGATAGGATACTTGCATAGTAAAAGAGTATAAGTTAGGAAACTTTCACAATCATAGCTTTCCTTGCATAAAGTAAATGCGTCGGTTAGGATACTTGCACTTTAAGAGAGTGTAAGTAAGAGAACTTGCCTTTAGCGTAGTTTATCCATGAAAAGCAATCAACACTTTCGAATTCCTATCGTAATACAGTTACGTATATATATGATATTCATTAGTCATATAATTTAACTTCACATTTTCTCTTTAAATATACGATCAACACATAAGGTAAGTTTTACCTAGCTACACAGTTATATAGAATATAATTTCTATCCTTAACGTTCATTCTTTAGAGTTTAAACGCATTCTCATATTATATAAGATCTCAACAATTAGCAAACATGCTTGCATATTATTAATATCACATAAGACCACAATCAATACTAAATATATTTCATTTTAGCAAGTTACGGCATCTCCTTAAGTTAACCGTCAAAATCGGGTTCAAGTAACATCATATAATATCACGTAGCATGTATTCATATTTAAAGGATACTTTACATGCTTGTATAACTTTTCCAAATCCAATCGTACATGGTATAGGTTCTTAAGTTAATACTTAAAGCCATTCAAGGACACGAACTCATATGGTCTAACATGGTCGCTTTTAAACACATAAGATATTCATATAACTTGTATTAGTCATGCTCATGAGTACTCGTATTGCATATATGTAGCTAGCATTGTTATTATCTTGAAAACATGCTTTGTTTATGCTAAACTTTAATCACGGCAACCAATCATGGTATATATATATGCATGACACATGAATGAGTCTAAGAGTACTATCACATGTGTCCATAAATATCAGAATTTAAATCTCCACGTATCGTGTTAATGCTCATGTGCAAGGCTTGTATTTCTATTAGTGAATCTTACTAATAGAGCCTAACATGTTCATGCTTCCTTACGAACTATATAAACACAAGTTAAGGCTTCATTCATATATTTCAAAGTTATCTAAACATGCTCATAACATCAAAATGACTATATAGCATTTACATGATCATATCCACCTTCAAACTTATATTTTTGTTAGGAATGAGCACTAGTTAGGTTCGCATGTTCATATTTTATTACGGAACCAATATAGATAAGCTAACATGCACTTCATGTGTCTCTAGGTGGTACTAACGTGCTTGCAAGGTCAGTATGTAAACATGCTTTATAATGTTAATGATTGTTTATAAAATTTTAAGTTCGTTTCCGAGCTTCATGTTGTTTTGTTAACCATACATGCTAATACACTAAAACATGCTTACATTGCCTCATTAGGTTTAATATATGTATTAATCATGCTTCCATGCTTGTTTAAACAAAAATCAACCAATTAGTACATAACAGTTTTGTTGTAGAATGCAGAAAACTGAACACAGAGGCCGGCGCTGCGGCGCGGCAACAGCAGCATACTCTGGCGCTGCGGCGCGGGTGGCGCTGCGGTGCGGGCTGCGGCGTGGGTGGGGCTGCGGCGCGGGCTGCGGCGTGGGAACAGTTCCTGCAGTTCAGACTGCAGCGAAACCGACCCAAAACCTCCAATTTTATCGATCTCGACATACCCATATGCTATTAGACTAACCTTTTTACCTTACTAACACATATATATTGTTATATAACAGTCAATCGCCCAAAGGATTCCCAATTTGATGAACTCCAACTTATTTCACGAATTCGATGCTTTACAGAAATTACAGAGCAACAATGGAAATGAAAGTCAAGAAAGCTCTATAGTGGTTCCATCACGTATGTATGTTCATTTAACAACAATATAAGGGTTCTACAAACCAATCATGAACCAATTTGGCATAATCAAAAATTTGAAGGAAACTTCGGAAACAGAAAACGAAAATGAAGAACAAAGGAAGAGGGATTATACCTCTGCTAGGATTCCAATATAGTTTGCTGCTAATCCAACTTCTCCTACTGATATATGTGTATTGCTTTTACTCACCACTTATGCAAACTCTCAGCAAATTGAAAACGAAGAAACATGGCTGCTATTTATAGAAGAATCCTTACACAGACAATGCAATTGTCCATTAAATTGAACCACTAGATTGAATCTTTGTATATCAGCTAAGGAAGAGTTGGTAGAGTGGTTGAAGAACACTGTTGTGCCCACTCCCCGTATCATGATTTGCTAGAATGCTGAGTTTGAGAAGGTAGGAGTAGGCTAGCTTCATGAGTGTTTTACGTGTACAAGGTTTGTGTCTTATTAATATGGGACAAGGCATAAAAATCTCAGCATTTCCAATTTGTAAACAAACTAGTGTTAATACTTAGGTTATATACACACACATATTTAGACACTTAGGTCTTTAATTGAAATGTCACAATAATTTATATACTGTAGTAAGTGTAAATTGACACGTATAATCCATGTACATTTTGTTAATACCGGATATAATCTAATCAGATGTTAACACATTACACTGTCTCCTTTATTAAAACTAATTGTTTACAATATGTTCATGATATATTATACAATGTATACCCACATATTTATTGTCACACAAGTTATTAATCAAGTAGCTCACATGGTTTAATAAGCCTTACCATATAATAGTGTCATATTACACTTCACATAATACATAGTCAGCTAATATATGCTACACATTTAATTTGCATGCTTGCACATATAATTTCTCATCTTATAAATTGAATATTAATTAATAATATACACATATCCTACATCAATCAATATAATTGTTAACCTCCATAACAATTTAATTAACCCTTATATGATTAATCATCACTTTGATATAAATCTTATTATATTTATAAACACGTTGCTCATTATTATTATGTTTCTTGCAATAATAATAATCACATATTATTAATCAATCCTCATTAGTATTTTATAACAGTTAATTAATATTCTTCGATTAACAATTAATATAGATTAATTGTTCGCTTAAATTAATATAATCATTCTTATATTACGTCACTGTGCCACACAAGGCAATCAACGAGTTTATCACAAACTCCACCAATTTCTCAATTATTATAATTATTCAATTATATATAATTAAATTAATTCATCTCATAACACAAAATCATTTATATTCAAATAAATTCTCATTTTCATTAATATAATTATTTAATAATATATGGAAATTCTCGGGTATTACAGTAGTAACCCGCTTGGTCGTTGGTGCTCTGCCTTGACTTTCTGACAAGTCAAACACCTACTTACGCATTCTGCAACCTCTCTCTTCATGTTTGGCCACCAAAAGTTGTGACGCAAGTCTTGGTACATCTTCGTGCTTCCTGGGTGTATCGAGTATCTCGTACTGTGCGCTTCTTGCAAAATCTCTTCTCTCAATTCCGGTACTGACGGTACCCAAATTCGTCCTTCAAACCTTAGCAGTCCAGTGCTATCAATCTTGAATTTCAAATCATCACCTTCAATAATCCGCTTCTTGATAATATTATAATCTTCGTCCTTCTCTTGTGCCTCCTTAACCTTATCTAATAAAGTCGGGCTCGCTGTCACTGTAAAAACTTTCTCGTTGGTCTCCATCGGATACTTAACCTCCAAGTCTAGTCGTTCGAAATATTTCACTAACTCTTCTTGAACGGTTAACTTCGATAACTTCTCTCTGTCTTTTCTGCTCAAGGCATCTGCCACCACATTTGCTTTGCCTGGATGATACAGAATCTCACAATCATAATCTTTGATCAATTCTTGCCATCAGCGCTGCCTCATGTTTAATTCTTTTTGTGTGAAGATATACTTCAGACTCTTGTGGTCCGTATATATCTCACACTTCTCACCATACAAATAATGCCTCCAAATCTTCAAGGCAAAAACTACTGCTGCTAATTATAGGTCATGAGTCGGATAATCCTTCTCATAATCTTTCAGCTGACGTGAAGCATACGCAATGACCCTGCCGTGTTGCATTAGTACATAGCTAAGACCCTTGTGTGACGCATCGCTATACACTAAAAACCCTCCCGTGTTATCCGGTAAAGCTAACAGAGGTGCTTGACTAAGCCTCTTCTTCAATTCTAGGAAACTCTCTTCACACTTCTCCGTCCAAACGAACTTAACTGTCTTTCTAGTAAGATTGGTCAACGTCGATGCTAATTTTGAAAAATCCTGGATGAATCTCCGATAGTATCCCGCTAATCCTAAGAAACTCCTGATTTCTGTTGGCGTCTTTGGCTGCTCCTAATTGATAACCGCTTCTACCTTTTCTGGATCCACCGAAACACCATTCTTGTCGATAACGTGCCCCAAAAACTGCACTCTCTGCAACCAAAACTCACACTTGGAGAATTTTGAATACAGCTTCTCTCTCCTTAATGTCTCCAACACTATTCGAAGATGCTCAGCGTGCTCTTCCTCCGTCTCCGAATACACCAGAATGTCATCGATGAATACGACAATGAACTTATCAAAATACTATTTGAACACTCTGTTCATCAAGTCCATAAATGCTGCCGGTGCGTTTGTCAATCCGAATGACATTACCAAAAACTCAAAGTGTCCATACCGAGTTCTGAATGCCGTCTTTGGAATATCCTCCGGCCTCACCTTCAGTTTATGATAACCAGTCCTCAAGTCAATCTTTGAAAAGTACTTTGCCCCCTTCAACTGATCAAATAAATCGTCGATCCTAGGCAATGGGTACTTGTTCTTAATGGTGACCTTGTTCAACTCTCGGTAGTCGATACAAAGTCTGAGTGATCCATCTTTCTTCTTCACGAATAAGATTGGCGCTCCCCACGATGATACGCTCGGTCGAATGTATCCCTTATCCAACAACTCTTGTAATTGAGCCATCAGTTCCTTCACCTCTACCGATGCCATACGATACGACGCTTTGTATACCGGTGCTGTCCCCGGTGCCAAATCAGTGACAAACTCAATTTCTCTATCCGATGGCAATCCCAGAATCTCATCTCGGCAAATTCCCTTACAATAGGTATCTGACCCAGTTCACCCTCGACTTGTCGAGTATCAACCACGTGAGCCAAATAACCTACACAACCATTCCTAAGCAATTTCTGTGCTTGCATCATCGTCAGACAATGAGATTGTCTCGGCAATTTACTACCATAAAATACCACCTTTTTCTTATTCGGAGTCTTAAGGTGTACGCACTTCTTCTTACAGTCGATAACTGCTCCGTGATTCGATAACCAATCCATTCCAAGGATTACATCGAGCTCCCCTAAATGAATCTGTATCAAATCCACTCTAAGCTTAAATCCTCGCAATTCGGTATAACAGTTCCTATGAATGTATTCTACTGGAATAATTTCCTTGTTCGCTACTTTTACATTCATAGGGTGTTCTAATCTTTCTCGGGGTAAATCTAATCGTTTAGAAAATTCTTCGGAAACAAAAAAGTAGGTAGCACCCGAATCAAATAATACATAAGCATCAATATCATTGATCGGGATGATACCTGACACCACTTCTTTAGACTCCATCGCATCCTGAACAGTCATGTTGAACGTGTGCGCCGTTGGTCTGTTGGCTTGACTGGCTGGCCCTCCGATGCTCAGTCCGTTGTTGTTGTTGTTGTTGCGATTGCCGCTAGCCGCATTGCCCTTTCTCTTTGGGTAGTCCTTAATTTGATGGTATAGGGCTCCACACGAGAAACACCCTCCTTTCTGCTTATTCGGACACTGAGGAGCCATGTGCCCCAGTTGTCCACAACAGTAACAAACACTCTTTCCCTTCATGCACTCCCCCGAGTGATTCCTCCCACAATTATTGCACTTTACACTTTTTTTGGCCTCTCCCCCGGACTTGTTACCTCCAGAGGATTGGCTCTCCGTCCAATTATGCTTGTTGGGGTTGCTGCCTCCGCTACTTCCCCCTTTCGGTCCTTCATGTCCGGTCTTCTTTTCTTGTTTAAATCGAGCAATGGCTTCATTGCCTCCTTCGACAATGATAGCCCTTTACAGTAGATCTGAGTAAGTCTTAATCTTCAATACCGCGACTGCTTTCTGCACCCATGGTTTTAGTCCTAATTTGAATCTTCTTGCTTTCCTGGCTTCCGTGTCCACTTGATGTGAAACGAATCGGGCCAACTCATTAAATCTTGCCGCGTACTCTGCGACAGACATACTACCTTGCTTCAACTTCAGAAACTTAACTTCCATATCCTGTTGGGTATTCTCCGAGAAGTAATTCTCCAGAAATAGCTCCTTAAATTTATCCCAAGGAATAACTCCTTCGCCTGCTCGTCCCTTATTGGCCTTCCACCAATAGTTAGCCTCGCCCTTCATTATGAAAGTGGCAAAACTCGTCTTCTGTGCTTCAACCACTCATGCAACCTCAAACACTTTCTCTATCTCTTCTATCCAGGTTTGGGCTTCGATTGGGTCTAAGGTTCCCCAGAACTCTGGTGGTCCTACCAATTTAAAAGCTTTGAAACTAGCCAAGTGATGTCCTGGCTGCCCTGCTACTGGCTGGGGTCTATTCTGCATTGCCTCAGTTAACAAGTTAACGAAGTTTTGTATAGGGTCGATATTTTCCCCTCCGCCATTATTAACGGGTCCTTCCTCCCTCTGGTTCCGTGGTAGTCTCCTAGGCGGCATGATCCTGAGGAAAGGAAGAAATTATTAGGCTTTACGTGATATGCTATTAATGTTAGCATTAAGAAGTTTAAGACGTCTATCAATCATATGTGATTCAAATAAACAACTTCAGTATCACAATAAAACCCGATGGATCTCCTCAACCCATCACTTACATACTCTACTTGAGTTTCTACTAAGGTTATAACCTCGGTTTCGCATTCCTAATGTTTAAAACCTAAGGCTTTGATACCAACCTGTGAGACCCCCGAATCCGGGTCCTCTAACCCAGGTCCGGTTGTCATGAAATAATACAAATATCCACCTCTAAACAACATACAATAACTAAATGCGGAATAAAATAAGCGTATGTCGTTCATTCAAAAGGTGTTACTAGTCCCAAGATTCGATAACCTAAATACAAATATACCCTAGAATAGTTATTAGGGTTCATATTACATAACAGTAATTTAATTAAACATAAAGATAAAGTCTGCTCCTTGCAAACTAATCCTACATCTTCCCTTTACCCTTGTCCTTCCCTGAAGTCTCGGGCTTAACTGCAATATAAGTCATAATATAGCAAGAGTGAGCAACAAGATTACTCAGCAAGTTTAAATACAACAATAAAGGATATATCATGATGAAAAGAATATATCTGACAATGAATTCAACAATATGAATATCGGAAGCAGAATAATAATTGCTTTTAGAATAACTGATAGTCAAGTAGATTTTTGAACTATAAAACTCCAACGGAACCAATAGCTGATTGACCCTTTTGTTACTGGCTACAGAATAAGTACTTGAAGGGATCAGCCTCGCGTACGCCATGTATATGCATAACATTCAACTCTGCTGTTTGTATCTTATATTAGATACCTGGGGTACTCCCCTATATATAAGGGGTGTTCTTATCAGTCTAAGAATTTATACCATCAATTAGTCTGGATAGCTTTTATAAAACTTCATACAATTGTCTGACTGAACAAGGGTTCAGACTCTATCTGACGCAGTTCAAGAATTATAGAACTTTTAAATAAGGTACAAGTCCAAGACTTTACGAACTCAAGTGCACCAAGTGCGAATAACAATAATATCGATGTGGAATAATTGTAAAGTAATTAAACCACCTAATAGCATGCTTGGAAATAAAGTTTAAGCTTTAAATAATTAACTGTCAATACGATAATAACCTTCTCAATACAATATGAGAAGGATAGGAACTTGCACAATAAAGAGTGTAAGGGAACTTGCATTCAAATCAAGTGAAGTTAAGAAACTCGCTTACACGATTCATTGAATAAGGTAGTGCAAGAATTTAGAATACTTGCACAAATAAGAATTGAAGAACTTGCACAACCAAAGAGTGAAGTTCGGAAACTTGCCTGATTGCTCAGCTACAATTAAGTTCTAGCTTTAATTAACTTGCGTTGAAATGACCTAATATTAATAAGTCGGCCTTTCAGTTAGCATGTGTAAACCAATATAAGTCTATACTTACAAGCATCTACTTATCATATAACTTTATCACGTAATTCATGTAAGTCAATCACTATGACTGAGTCTATAAACAATTAACTCTGTCCTTGATTTAATAGTTTTAGAACACCTAGTTTCTATACATTAACATAGGTTTGAATATTTAGCATTTCAAATTAATCATGCTTCAAGAATATACTTTCAAATTTAAATCCTAGCATGCTCACCCTATTCAATTCAAAATCACATGTCTTTATGCCGACCATTCACAAACTTTAAGAAATACACGTTCATGCTTCAAAATCGGTTACTAGAGTCATGTCATCACATAACAAGGCTAAACAATATTGAATATTCATGCTTGAGTAGACTGCACACATATACTTTAATCACGTAGTTCATGCTTCAGAAATTCATTTCTTATGAATACGTGCATATGCGAAATTCACGCTTTGAACAAACGAGGTCTATGTTAATATGCTTATATGTATAATGAACGTTAATACACATTCTCGCATGATCATAATATCATTTTCATGGTAATCGACACTATTTAGTTTTCTCATTCTAAGTTTTCACATCGGAAATCACATTAAGTCAACAAGATATCATAACACATGTTAAGTGCATTGTAGTCATGACTCGCATGCCTTAGAACCCATTTATATGCCACATATATGTTCTCAAATAGTCAGAATCTAAAAGACATTAAGTCTTGGTCAAGTTTGTTTTCAAAAGTCTTAAGTTTCTCATTTCGAAATCGTCCGAATCTTGCAATCATGTATGCTAGTGTGTGAACACACTTTAGACTCGCATTTCATGACAATATAAACCACATTATTGTGTTTACAAAATCAGAATGTTCATGTGATACGTCCATGACAAGGTTTACTTTTGAAATTACAAGTTTCCCTTTTTAAAACATATATTTTTCTTTCGTAAAACATGGCCATGTCATATATGTGTAGCATTAAGGAATACCTACTTATACCATGTCATTGTACTAATATTTATAGTTTAATCATGTTCACATATTGGTTTCAATGGTATATCACATGTTAGTATATCACAGCAGCTTAACAGAAGCAGAAAACGAAAACTGGCAACAGGAACCTGCGCAGCTGCGCAGGCACCAGGTATAAACCCGGCGCAGCTGCGCCGGTGTTAGGCCAGTGCTTGAGCAGTTTCTGCTTTGGTAGAAACTTAAGCCATACTCAGATTTCTTCAACAATTTGATCCTATACCAGCCATATTACAGTTTCTAAACTATCATGACAACTTATACAACACATAGCAAACATTCTCTAATCAAATGATCATTTAATTTAACAAAATCAAGAATTTGATAATGAAAATCATGAATGGAAATTACCTCTGTGAATGAACTTGCTGCTAAAAAAAATCTATAATGCTACTATGATACTCTCACTTAAATCAATTGAAGTGCTCAGCAAATGAATGAAGGAGAAGAGATGTCATATATATAGGCAATTTATATATTTAGACAATGTGATTGCCTTCCAATTTAAACTAATGGAATGAAGAATTGCTTGTTGGCTAATAAAGAGTTGTTGATTGGTAGGTGAAATCCATCATGAAGACCACATCCCTTATAATTATTAGCTACATTTGCTGAAATTGAGAAGGAGATAGAGTAGGATAGCCATGAGGTTATTCACGTGAAAAGGAGGAAATTGAGCAACAATCTGAGCTCAGCAACTTGCAAGGTGTATATTTTATGTTAACACACATTATAAGTATACTTATAATATACACACACTTCATTCCATGAATACATAGATTACACATTATATACTTGGTTTATATATCCAATTGGTGTCACAATGTAGTTTCAATAAGCTATTAATATTACCATGTAGTAAGTAGGGTACATATAAATACCTCAACGTATAATCTATGTACATTATATTAACACCGAATATAAAGCAATTTGGTATTATTATTATAATAACTGTTACTATAATCATTATACTAACTTATTGAAATCATTTATCAATTAATAATGTTATTGATATTAATATAAGGTAATAGGGTATTCATCAAATTTTACCCACACACATCATGTCACATAAATAATATTATTATGTAACTCTATTAATGCAATTAATCTTACTATATAGTCCATACATGCAATATTCACCACATTAATATGTCACATTGCATTATGTATATTATAGATAGCTACCATATAGTAGAGGTTTAGTATCGCATGCTTGTGTATAACAGTAAATCAATTAAATATAATAATATTATATTATCAGTTCTCTTACTCATTAATTATTATTTATTCATAATAATAATTAAACAACACATTATCGATTAATTAATCATAATTAAAATTAATCAATAGGTTCAAATCTTGCCACTATATTCAAATAAATTGAATATTTAATTATTAATAATCTCATAAATTCTCTGATATTAAATCCTTAAGGTTAGTCCACTAATTTAAATAACTCATTAGTGACTTCCTTTAATCATTTCACAATTCTCACCCCCACATAAGGTTTAAATAAACTCACAAAATTAACTCGTTAAAATTAAATCACATATTTAATAAATAAGGAGTTTAAAATTCATGGTAGTTACAACTACTACCGAATAGATTATATTTAATTAAAATAATTTATTCAAGTCCCAAGGTCTCGCAACTTAAACATTGATTACATAGCTTAAACATAACTTAAGCATATATAAACCTAACTAATACATAACAACATAAGTTCCTATTATAGTCATAAGGTTCTACATAAATAAAAGCTACTCTGTAGCCTATCCCTTGCCCTTGTCGGGGCCCGAAGGTCCGCCCTGCTCTGCCTTAACTGAAATGTTTTAGGGAAAGCAAGAATGAGCAAAAAGTTTGCTCAGCAAGTAATATAACAACAAGCGTGAGTATTATAGTTCTCGAATCCAAAAGGGTATAGCAAGATATGATAGTTTGAGACAACAAGGAATATCAACAGTTCTCAATAAAGTCATTAAGGACAGAATAATATCAATATGATTCAATGCTAAATCAATTTAAGACTTCAAGATAATTGAATACTGAGCAGTCACTAAGGACTATGAACTTCTACTAGAATTAACAGTAATATACTGATAATCTAACAAAACAAGTACAACAGGTGATCAGCCTAAAGTACCCTACGTTATGCATAACATTTAATCGTATTCAAGTCCGCACGTCGGTCTCCCGACAAATATATTTTCCCTTCAAAGAAGGTTGTTTATCTCAGTCAATACAAGAATTTCTGCACCATACAATTGGTTTGGACAGCTTTCTAATCATGATATAAGTCTAGCCGAATCAAATGGCATAGACCACTCTTTATAAATTCAATACTTGACATTAAAGTTCGAAGAATATAATCGACTTTATCGTAACTATGATGCAATAAGTCATAATTTGAATAACTCACTTGCACAACAATAAACTTAATACATATTCAATAAGAATAGAGTTCAAGTACTTGCTTACAATATCCGTTAAATAAAGTAATGCAAGGGTTTAGGATACTTGCACAATAAAAGAGTTTAAGTTAGGGAACTTGCCTTAAGCGTAGTCTATCCACGTAAAGTAAATCAACACTTTCGAATCCCTATCGTAATATAGTTACGTATATATATGATATCCATTAGTCATATAGTTTAACATCATACTTTATCTTATATATACAATCCACATATAAGGTAAGTCTTTAACCTTACTATACAGTCATACCATGTATAGTATCATACTAATTCACAAAACTCAACTAATATAACTTTTATTATTTTTTATCCTTAACGTTCCTCTTTTTGAATTAAACATATTCACATATCATCATTATCATATAAGTCCACAATCAATACCAAACATATTTTATTTAGTAAGTTATAGCATTGTTATAAGTTAACTGTCAAGATCGGATTCAAACATCAACATACGATATCACATAGCATATATACATATTAAAGGGTCCTTCCATACTTGTTCGACCCTTTCACGTTCAATTTTACATGATATAGGTTCTAAGTTAATACCTTTAATAACTTAAGGCCATTCAAGGTCATGAAACCACATTAGCTATCATGCTTGTCATTTTAAACTTATGAGGTGATCACATAACTTGTTTTAGGCATGCTTACAAGTTTCTATTTCATATACGCATAACTAGTATTGGTACTAGCTTAAATCATGTTTTACTTGTGCTTAACTAGTTTTCATGGCATCTAACATGGCATGTATACATGTATGATATATTAGTGAGGTTAAGAGCACTATCAAACATGTCTATAAATATCGGAATCTAAATCTCAATATAACATGTCAACATTCACGTTCAAAGCTCATATTTCGTTAGTATCGTTCACTAATGAGTTCAACATGTACATAATATATTCTAAAATATATATACACATGTCAACAAGTTTTTTTTCATGCCTCTCTAGGTCATACGAACATGCATCATAATTCAGAATACAAATATGAGTCTAATATATCAAAGTTCCTTTTTTAAAACTCTAAGTTTGTTTCAAAACTATAAGTTTTCATCAATCATGTATGCAATCCTAGTAAAATGTGTTTACGTTATCTCAATGTACTCATATAGGCATGTCAAACCTATTAGCATACTCGTTTAAACCATATTCATTAACTACACTCTAACAGATTTTTAGCAGGAGTCAGAATCTGGAACCAGGGACTGGCGCAGCTGCGCTGCGCCCTAGTTTGTTACTGGCACAGCTGCGCCAGGTCTTGGCCAGCAATTTCAAGGGCAGGTTCTAACACAGCTGCGCTACACCCCAGTATAAACAGGGCACAGCTGCGCCGTTGCCTAGACAGAGCTGAAAGCTTCTGCTTCGCCAGAAAGCAAGCCAAACCTCAAAATTTCTTCACGAAATTGAAGTTAAATCAAGCCACATTGTATACTAACATACTTAATAGTTCACGTAACACTTAAATAAGCATTCTATACTCCAATTGCAATCTAATTTAACATGATCAAGAATTTGAGCTTTGACAGAGAACAAGAAATGAAGAACAAGAATGAAGAACAGGAAATGTAGTATACCTCTGTTATATGAATTGAGCTTGCTAAGCTGAACTCTCTCAATTTCATAGAATGCTATCACTGATATATAATTTGCTCTCACTTCTATACTTAAGAAAATTCTCAGCATTTGATTTGTGAAGAGGAGGGACTATATTTATAAAAGAATTATTACATAAACAATGCTTATACACTTTAAATTATACCAATGGGAGAATGCATTTCATGGTGGTTATAGAGAAGTTGGTGAGTAGTGGTTGGATTCCATCATCATACCCACTCCCCATTGCATAATTACCATCTAAGTTGCTGATTTTGAGATTATAGGGAGTAGGCTAGCCTTGAGCTTGCACACATGAAGAGGAAATGCCTCTCATTATGGGACAAGGAATGAAACTCTACAATTGGGCAAATGAACTACATGCTACACTTGTGTTATAATATACATACTATATACTTAAGTTATATATTTTATATGCATACAATATATGTTTAGGTTATAAATTAGTGTCACAATGTAATTCAACTAAATACTACTTCAATATAGTAAAGGTAATTTGCACATATATAATACTTACATTTAATCATACTGGTATAATTTAATCGGGTATTATCACATTACATTATCTCATCTATTATTCAATTATATTACATATTGAAATATCACCAATTAACAATTGTTTATTATATATTCAAGAGATACTAAGTTAATGTTCATACACACACATATTTTCATATAAGCATTGATATGTAACTTATATAATTTAATCAATTTTAATATATGATTTCTATATATAATATAGTCACATTGATAGTCACATTACACTATATAATATAGTTGTAGCTACGATATTTAATTATCACATGCTCGGCATATAACAATTAACTGAGTAAATATAATTATATTAATAATCTACTCATTTATATATTATGGCAATAAATTAATTACTTATCTTATCAATTAATTAATAATATTATTAATTAATCCATTCCTCATTAATTTACCCTTGACAACAATTTATTAACATTATTATACGGTAAATTATCACATTACTCAACAATTTAATAAATATAAATCTTATTATATTTATAAACAATTTACTTATCAACATACTATTATTATATTTCTCATAATAACAATTAACAATTAATATAGATTAATTGCTCACTTAACAATTCATTCCTCTTCGAATTAATTAATTCATCATCGAATCTATTCTTGTGCCACACAAGGCATTTAGCTTATCATAAACTCCATATTTTCCTTAATTTATTTTAATTTCAATTTGAATTCATTTGAATTAACTCATCTCATAACATGTAAATATTTATATTCAAATAAATAATTATTTCCATTAATATATTTATTTAATAATATTCAAAAATTCTTGGGTATTATAGAGCTCCTTCCGAGGTTCCTGTTCCCCGGATTAGCAGACGGGTACAGAGATTGACAGAGCCAACTCATCGACCTGGTGGGGAGGACCCTCATCCCTTGGATGAGGAGGATATCCTCGAGCCTGAGGATCCGCCTCAGCCCCCTACTGCGCCTAGATCTCTTCCTGACATCGAGGTAGCTGTCCCAGATTTGTTGGGTACGGATCTGAGCCGTCATCCCTCCATTCAATTGCAGGCGAACGAGGTACGTGATTAATTTATTTTCATTTCTCCTTTTTGTCACAGACAGGTTTTCTTAACCTTGAGGTCGTGCAGGTTCCGGAGTTTACCCAGCCTAGGGATAACTGGTTCAGTATATATGCCATGTATCACTCGCTACATCCCGAGTACAGGGCGATCGTGAATTCTTGGGGATTTGAGGCTTTCTTCACCATTGCTTCTCGTCGCTGCCCTTGGGGCTACTTGCGAGCTTTGTCCGAGCAATGGTTTTATCAGAGTCAGTCTCTCCATCTACTGGACTGTGAGGTCGTGATGACACCCATGGACTGGAGGTACATCACTGGTTTCGAGTTTACCGGAGATACTGTGCCCTTGGAGCCGTATATCACTTCGACCATGGTGCGCACCCTCCTAGGTTTTCTTCTCAGAAGCAAGCCTTCAAGGCTCGTAGTATTCGATCGGGATGCTTGGGTGTCGATTCCGCTCAAGGCACCTTGCCGCAGCCGTTGTCGGTAGATTTGGCAGAGAGGGATCGCATCTTACGGCGTCTGCTCCTGACCATCATAAGGGGTTATTTCATTGTGAACAAGTCCTCCACTGTTCCCTTCAACTTGATAGGGGATGTTCGAGATGTAGACCATATTGCGGACTACAATTGGGGATCGTTTACATTCGCTCTTTTCCTGCACGGGATGCTACTGCGATCTGAGCGAGTTACCGACGCCTGGGTCTAATTTTACCCATTTCTTCTGATAAGTCCTTTTTGACCGAATTTTATTTATTTGACTTTTGATTGGTTTATCTTTTCCCATGACTAATGGAGGGTTCTTTTGAATTAATAGTTCGGGGCTTACGAGAGGCTTCCATGTCCTCGCCCCATATCTGTCTTAGGCTTGGACACTTATCCCCGGGGACGTAGATGGCATCAGTCTACTTTATCGGAGGTCTAGGTCGCGGAGGGCTTTACCCATGTCTGTCTTCAGTTGGAGACACTAGTAGCTCGAGACATAGTGTGGCTTCCATATTCTGGAGAAGACTTGTCCGAGGGATTTGAGGATGGTTTATCGAAAGGACCAGAGTTTCAGTTATCCACTCGTCGGATTCCATTCCTTTTTGATGGAGATTGGGAGCTCTACCTGATAGTAGTGTGCATACAAGCCAATCATGTATGATGATAAAGCACGTACTTTATAAACAATCTTATTTATTTATTAATAAAATATTCATTTATTAAAGGCATTTAATTATCTATATTTTGCTGTTTTTATAATATGTAAATAACCCATAGTTTTAAGCAATGCTTTTAGAATCACGATGATGATCATGCTAATGAGATCTAAATTCTTAGAAAGTTTTAAAACTAAAATAGTTCCCAATCGTGGGATTACTAAAAAGGGGATTAGTAAATCTGGATAGATTGGTACATATGTTGCTTGCTCATTGGATGATGATGATTGATCTCATGATCATTTGTGTGGAGACACTAAAGTAAGTATGTAGGTGCTTATTGGAGAATAAGTTCACTGAACGTGATTCGCTATGGAATACCTAATGGAGTTTTACTCGCCTGTCAATAGGAATTCCTAATGTGATAGTAGTACAAGTGATCCTTGGACTTGAGATCATCATAGTGTCTTGTATGAAACAAATTATACTTTGACTTATTCCTTAAGACCTTTTAAGGCATATATAGGGTATGCTTGGGTATAATGAGTTACATATGGAGATAATGAATGATCAATAAAGAATCTACCACCTCTAGTAAAAGAGGAGATATGTCCTATTTGATTCGTTAAATGACAACCCAGGAATCCTTGGCCAAGGTAGAATGAGTTTCTAATTTGCATTTTTTGGTGTTGTGCATTTTTTAATCGAAATACATATGATTAAATAAAATAAGACTTGACAGTAAATCCATGTCTTATATTTAATTGGGACATTATATGGTAGAAGGATTGAATTGTACGGTAACTATTTACTCACAGGTTCTTTTATGATTAATGTTGAAATCTATATTATCTAGAAAGTCGTTGATCGCTAGGGAGGCTTATCCCTATTGTAGATTAAATATTATTTATTTAAATAAAATTAAAATTATTTTAATTGATTTATTCACAATTGTTTTAATATAGAGAACCTAAAGGGTCACACCATAAAAGGAAGAATAATTATTTAAGAACGTAATGGCATAATCGTAATAATGTATTAAGTGTAATTAATTTAATCTATGGTGATAGAATAAATTAAATAGCTTAATGTTTATTATTTAATATTTTAGAAATATTAAATATAAATTAATAAGAGGAGTCTTATTAATATTATTACAATTATTATTATTTTAATTTATAAAGGAGTTTTGTAATTAATTTAATATTTAGCACTCTCATTTATTCCTAATAAGATTAGGAAACAAATTAATTAAATGAATTTAATTAATTATTTTCAATGTGGTGGGAAGCCTAAATTAATTAAAGGAGTTTAATTAATTAAAAGAAATTCCATGTCTAATAGGATTAGAAGGGTTGACCAATATCTATATAAGAGGAGTCTTATAATAGATATCAGCTAATGCAATTCCAATTGTTGGAGAGTACTCCTTTTTTATAGAGGATAGAAAACTAAGCCAACTATCTTCCTTCTTGATAATTCATCTTCCTTGGTGGATCATCTCTAGAGGCCAAACACTTGGGTGGCTAACGTTGATCAAAGGAAGGAATCTAACCCGAAAATTCAAGGAGATCACGAAGAACAAGGAGTTAAACTCGTACCTGTGGAAGCTTCGTTCTACAAGGGTATGATTCCATAGTTTCTTATTTATCGTTTTAAATTAATAATTTGCATAAAGGATGATCCGGGTAATGGTTTTGTAGAAATTTTTTAAACTCTGATATACCATGCTTCCGCTAATTTTTACAATTTGATTGTGTCACGATTTCGTACAAACCCAACAGTGACATCAGAGCTAAACATTTATGCAATTATTAATTGTTTTGATTTTATATACATATGGGTATATATTTAGAATAATTTATTGGGCATAATTTTAATTGTATAAAATTATTATTATTATTATTTTGAAATTAAAAAAAATGAAAAGTACGCTGCAATGAAAAAAAAAAAGGAATCGCATTTTTTTTCCCTCTTCCGTCGTGCATCTCGCTGTTGCGTGGAGTGATTCAATACCAACAGTACGGTATTGTAACTCATTTTTGGAATTTAGTAAGGAATTCGTGGTGGGTTAAAAGGTGATTCAGGTGATTTAAGTATACTGATATATATAATATTTGTATATATATAACGTTATTATATATAAGTATATATATACTGATTGATTTTAGGTGATTCAAGTATAAATATATATACATATATATATATATATAATAGTTACGTTATATATATATATATATATATATATATTATAATATTCTTACTAATTTTATAATTAAAATAAAGTGTTTATTTTAATCTTGAAATTGGATTTCATGCAAATTAAAATTGCCCATTAAATGATACTCATATATATATATATGAAATGCTTTAATTCATGAGATGAATATTTATTTATTGATATATATGGTGCTATGTATGATAATAAATGGGGATTGATTATGGACTATTTGACCTATGTGATTGGATTTTATTTTAGTTGAATGCTTGAATGAATGGTTTTTATTAAATGGGGTCTGCGTACCTTGTCTTCGTTGATTTTTTTTCAATGTAAATTCTATATCCCTCCTATGTACTTCCCCTTGACTTCTGATCAAGGTTTTTATTTAAATTAAATAGTTTAATGTAATAGAAATAGTTAGAATTATCTTGAAGAAATTGGAGACCAAGGAGCAAGGAGCGCGTGAAGACCCATTTGTATGGAGCCCGGGTTTAAATGTAATAGTTACGTTTAAATTTAAATTCTTGCACTCCTAGGTTTGACCTTTTGGTTCACTTGGTGGCTTGAGTGAACCATACTAGAATAAAAGTCCATAATCAATCCGGGTAGAATTCTATATTGCATGCTAAATATTATATATATTATATTTTATGCAAACATGCTTCGCATGTTTAATAAAATGAGGCGTATTTTATATATATATGTGCATGCGCGCTAAACAAGATGAGACAAATAATAACAAACCCCTCAAAGAAATTATATTAAGTCTGAAGTGTTCAAATGATATTTGGAATATCAAACGTCGCCTTCTAGCATGATAAATTAATAGAGTATTAAATATTTAATATAAGCTTGTTGTGCTATCCACAAGGCGAGTATGGCGTATTTAAGATGTTAATTAATCACATTTGATGCTTATCAAGAAAATTGAACGATCCAGTCTTGTTGTGCTATCCACAAGGACGAACATTATTTTTTTTGAATTTATGGAAGTGCTAGTCTGGACTTAACTTAAATCATTTTAGTTCGGATGTGCACACACTTGACCATTATGATTTAAGAGGCAAAATAAAAGGAATTACATGGTGATGTAATTGACAAGAGTTGTCTATCTATTTATTTGTATATCGTTTGTTGTGCTATCCACAAGGTTATATGCATTTGAAATGGGATCCTTATTCTCACTAGCAAATCTTTAATTAGATATTGCCGAACTATATAAGTGAGGGTAATATAGTTTGATGAAAATAGTGGGAGATACCAATTTAAAATAAAGACCTAAATTTATTTTGGTATGCAAAGTTAATAAAATGAATGTTTGCTAAAATGTTATTTTCTTTCACATGCAGAATTTTAAAAATGTCTAAATCATTAATCTCACTACGAAGCATACTTGATGCAAACAAGCTTACCGGGCCGAATTATGAGGACTGGCTAAGAAATCTGAGAATTGTTCTCACTGCTGAAAAGATTTCTTATGTCCTAAATTCAACTGTCCCTGAATCTGTTTCGGAAACAGCCTCTGAGGAAGAGATTGCCACTTTCAATAAGTGGCAAGATGATGCATCTGTGGCTCAATGCATCATGCTCGCGTCCATGAATAACGAGCTTCAGCGTCAGCACGTAAACATAGATGCTCCTGCTATGCTGCTTCACCTCAAGGAGTTGTATGGTGAACAGAGTAGGACAGCTAGATATGAGATATCTAAGGAGCTCTTTCAATCTCGGATGACCGAGGGTACTGCCGTCGAGACTCATGTCCTAAAGGTGATCAATTTGATTGAATGCCTTGGACAGCTGGGGTTTGTCATGGATGGGGAGTTGAGTCAAGACTTGGTCTTGCAGTCACTCGCTGAGACCTTCTCGCAGTTTGTGGTTAATTTTCAGATGAATAAGCTAGATGTCAGCTTGCCTGAGCTACTTAACATGCTGAAAACTGCAGAAGGTCACTTCCCATCCAAGAAGAACCATATCTTGATGGTGGATTCTTCCAATAAAAGGAAGAGGCCCAAGGTATCTTCTGAAAAGAAGAAATCCAAGAAGGCTAAGGGAAAGGGGAAAGAAAAGGAACAAAAGAAACCTGAACCAGCTAAAGGAATGTTCATTGCAACCAGCCGGGACATTGGAAAAGGAACTGCAAGAAGTATCTAGCAGAGAAGAAGCTTGGAGAAGCTTCGACTTCCAATCAAGGTTTGTTTATGATTGAAATTAATTTTTTTGAAAATCATAATTCTACTTGGGTATTGGATACCGGCTATGGTTCTCACATATTTAATACTGTGCAGGGACTGGTCAGAAGTAAAAAGCTGAACAATGATGAGGTGATCCTACGAGTGGGGAATGGAGCAAAGGTTGCTGCATTAGCTGTAGGAACTTATTATTTAGCAATGCCTTCGGGCAAGTCCATTTATCTTAATAATTGTTATTATGTTCCGAATATTATTAAAAACATTATTTCAATTTCTGTATTGGATATGGAAGGATTTAACGTTGTTATAAAGAACAATAGTTGTTCTATTTATAAAGACGATGTTTTATATGGTATTGGAAATTTGCGAAATGGACTTTATACACTTGACTTACAAGAAAATATATTTCAAATTGAACAAACTAAGAAAAGGAAAAGAGATGATATTAATTATACCTACATATGGCACTGTAGACTCGGTCATATCAATGAAATAAGATTATCCAAGTTGCATAAAGATGGGCTCCTCGAGTTATCTGATTATGAATTATATCCAACTTGTGAATCTTGTCTCATTGGTAAAATGACTAAATCTCCTTTTAGTGGAAAAGGAGAAAGAGTTACAGAGTTGTTGGCATTGATTCACACAGACGTTTGTGGACCTATGAAAACAAGTGCACGGGGTGGGTATTCTTATTTTATTACTTTCACTGATGATCACTCAAGATTTGGATATGTGTATTTAATGAAATAAAGTCAGGATCATTTGAAAAATTCAAAGAGTTCAGAAGTGAAGTAGAGAAACAAACGGCCAAGAGTATAAAGATACTTCGATCAGATCGAGGTGGAGAATACTTAAGCGGTGAGTTTCTCAATTGTCTCAAAGAAAATGGTATAATCTCACAATGGACTCCTCCAGGTACACCACAGTTAAATGGAGTATCTGAAAGGAAAAATCAAACACTGTTAGACATGGTTCGATCCATGATGAGTTTTACCGACCTTCCAATTTACTTCTGGGGATATGCCCTAGAAACGGCTGCATACCTACTTAACAAGGTACCTACCAAATCCGCCCTAAAGACTCCATATGAGATGTGGAAGGGGAGGAAACCAAATCTTAAGCATGTTAAGACTTGGGGTTGCCCAACTTATGTCAAAAAGTTTGAAAATGATAAGCTACAGACTAAATTCGATAAGTGTAGATTTGTGGGATACCCTAAAGAAACTTTAGGGTATTATTTTTATCATCCACTGATCAAAAGGTGTTTGTTGCGAAACATGCTGCCTTCTTGGAAAAGGAGTTTATCTATGAAGGGGTCAGTGGGAGTAAGATATATCTTGAAGAAGTTCAAGAACCACAAATTATCACGGATCAAAGTCATGTACCTGACAAAGTAGAAGAACCTACTATACCACACCCTGTTCGTAAATCTGGAAGAGTACCGAAGATACCTGAGAGGTATGGATTCGTTATAGAGGATGACGATGAGGTACACATCATGAATGATGATGATCCATTGAATTACGAACAGGCTATGAGTAATAAAGACTCTGGGAAATGGCTTGAAGCCATGAAATCCGAAATGGACTCCATGTATGAAAACAAAGTATGGACTTTGGTTTCACCACCTGAAGGCATTAAGCCTATTGGGTGTAAATGGGTCTTTAAAAGAAAGACTGGAGCGGACGGCAAGGTAGAGACCTATAATGCCCGACTGGTTGCAAAAGGTTTCAAATAAAGACAAGGAGTTGACTATGATGAAACCTTTTCACCAGTAGCTATGCTCAAGTCCATTCGAATTTTGCTTGCGATTGCATCTTATAACGACTATGAGATCTGGCAGATGGACGTGAAAACGGCCTTCCTCAATGGGAAACTTGAGGAGGATGTGTCTATGACACAGCCAGAGGGATTTGTTTCAAAGGTTGGAATAAATCAAGTCTGTAAACTGCAACGATCCATTTATGGATTGAAGCAAGCTTCTCGTAGATGGAACATTCGTTTTGATGAGATAATCAAAGAGTTTGATTTTATCAAAAACGACGATGAACCGTGTGTGTACAAGAAGGTTAGTGGGAACATAGTTTCATTCCTTGTATTATATGTTGATGATATATTACTGATAGGGAATGACATTCCTATGCTACAATCGATTAAAATCTGGTTATCTAAACACTTCTCTATGAAGGACTTGGGAGAAGCATCCTATATTTTGGGGATAAAGATCTGTAGAGATAGATCTAAAAGGATGCTTGGTTTATCCCAAGGAACGTACATTGATGCAATGCTAAAGAGATTTA
This sequence comes from Panax stipuleanatus, assembly GCA_020205555.1. Lineage (NCBI taxonomy): Eukaryota > Viridiplantae > Streptophyta > Magnoliopsida > Apiales > Araliaceae > Panax > Panax stipuleanatus. The sequence continues at coordinate 97,579,987 of CM035115.1, forward strand.
GCATGGAAGATTCCAAAAGAGGTCTCATGCCGATGAGCCATGGAATACATCTCTCCAAGAAACAGGCCCCAAAGACACCTGAGGAGAGAGACCGTATGAGTAAGATCCCTTATGCTTCTGCAGTAGGATCTATCATGTACAGTATGATATGTACTAGACCGGATGTTGCTCATGCACTTAGTGTAACAAGAAGATACCAGTCGAATCCAGGAGAAGAGCACTGGAAGGCAGTGAAGAATATCCTAAAATACTTGAGAAGGACTAAGGATATTTTTCTTGTCTACGGTGGGTCTGAATTAAAACTCGAGGGCTTCACAAACTCAAGTTTTCAAACGGACCAAGATGACAGTAAATCTGTTTTGGGGTATGTTTTTACCTTGAACGGAGGCGCAGTGAGTTGGAAGAGTTCCAAGCAGCAAACAGTTGCTGATTCAGTGACAGAGACAGAGTATATAGCTGCAAGTGAAGCTGCAAAGGAAGCTGTTTGGATGAAGAAGTTCATAACTGAACTTGGTGTGGTTCCTAGCATTGGAGAAGCAGTTCCCGTTTACTGTGACAACACAGGAGCAGTTGCACAGGCTAAGGAACCGAGGTCTCATCAGAAATCTAAACACGTGTTGCGGCGATTTCACTTGATCAGGGAGATCATTGACAGAGGAGACGTCACCTTGGAGCGTGTAGACTCTCAAGACAACATTGCAGATCCATTTACTAAAGCTTTAACACAACAGCAGTTTGATCGTCACTTAGAGAAGATGGGTATGAGATACCGTGGCGATTGGCTTTAGTGCAAGTGGGAGATTGATAGTAGTGTGCATACAAGCCAATCATGTATGATGATAAAGCGCATACTTTGTAAACAATATTATTTATTTATTAATAAAATATTCATGTATTAAAGGCATTTAATTATCTACATGTTGCTGTTTTTATAATATGTAAATAACCTATAGTTTTAATCAATGCTTTTAGAATCATGATGATGATCATGCTAATGAGATCTAAATTTTTAGAAAGTTTTAAAACTAAAATAGTTCCCAATCGTGGGATTACTAAAAAGGGGATTAGTAAATCCGGATAGATTGGTACATATGTTGCTTGCTCATTGAATGAGGATGATTGATCTCATGATCATTTGTGTGGAGACACTAAAGCAAGTATGTAGGTGCTTATTGGAGAATAAGTTCACTGAACGTGATTCGCTATGGAATACCTAATGGAGTTTTACTCGCCTGTCAGTAGGAATTCCTAATGTGATAGTAGTACAAGTGATCCTTGGACTTGAGATCATCATAGTATCTTGTATGAAACAAATTATACTTTGACTTATTCCTTAAGACCTTTTAAGGCATATATAGGGTATGCTTGGGTATAATGAGTTACATATGGAGATAATGAATGATTAATAAAGAATCTACCACCTCTAGTAAAAGAGGAGATATGTCCTATGTGATTCGTTAAATGACAACCCAGGAATCCTTGGCCAAGGTAGAATGAAATTAGAAAGGAGTTTCTAATTTGCATTTTTTGGTGTTGTGCATTTTTTAATCGAAATACATATGATTAAATAAAATAAGACTTGACAGTAAATCCATGTCTTATATTTAATTGGGACATTATATGGTGGAAGGATTGAATTGTACGGTAACTATTTACTCACAGGTTCTTTTATGATTAATGTTGAAATCTATATTATCTGGAAAGTTGTTGATCGCTAGGGAGGCTTATCCCTATTGTAGAATAAATATTATTTATTTAAATATATTATTAGTTTAATTTATTTATTTTAATAAGATTAAAATTATTTTAATTGATTTATTCACAACTGTTTTAATATAGAGAACCTAAAGGGTCACACTATAAAAGGAAGAATAATTATTTAAGAAGGTAATGGCATAATCGTAATAATGTATTAAGTGTAATTAATTTAATCTATGGTAATAGAATAATTTAAATAGCTTAATGTTTATTATTTAATATTTTGAAAATATTAAATATAAATTAATAAGAGGAGTCTTATTAATATTATTACAATTATTATTATTTTAATTTCTAAATGAGTTTAGTAATTAATTTAATATTTAGTACTCTCATTTATTCCTAATAAGATTAGGAAACAAATTAATTAAATGAATTTAATTAATTATTTCCAATGTGGTGGGAAGCCTAAATTAATTAAAGGAGTTTAATTAATTAAAAGAAATTCCAAGTCTAATAGGATTAGAAGGGTTGACCAATATCTATATAAGTGGAGTCTTATAATATATATCAGTGAAAGCAATTCCAATTGTTGGAGAGTACTCCTTTTCTATAGAGGATAGAAAACTAAGCCAACTATCTTCCTTCTTGATAATTCATCTTCCTTGGTGGATCATCTCTAGAGGCCAAACACTTGGGTGGCTAACGTTGATCAAAGGAAGGAATCTAACCCAAAAATTCAAGGAGATCACGAAGAACAAGGAGTTGAACTCGTACCTGTGGAAGCTTCGTTCTACAAGGGTATGATTCCATAACTTCTTATTTATTGTTTTAAATTAATAATTTGCATAAAGGATGATCCGGGTAATGGTTTTGTAGAAATTTTTTAAACTCTGATATACCATGCTTCCCCTAATTTTTACAATTTGATTGCGTCACGATATCGTACAAACCCCACACTACCTCAGGGAGCGCGCTTTTCGATGCATCACCGGGGAGATTCACCTTCTTTATCTTCCTCTGGCCCAGTATTTTTGGCCTTTATCTTCGTCGGCTACGTCGATTCCTACCATGGGGTATGATGGTTTTCACTTGTCCGACGAGCCGATCACTTTTGAGGACTTTATCGCTTGGTGGGGGCCACGCAAGATAGGAGCTCAGACCCGAGCTACCTAGTTTTTGGAAGATATGGTTCCAGGGTCCCTTATGATGAAGGACTGGATATCATGTTTTTAGGAACCTTCTCATCAGGTTAAGATTGCTGATTTGAGACTTCAGTTGGAGCAGCTGTCGGCCTACTGTCGCTATAATGGGTTAGATCCATCCTTAGATAGTACTTTTGCTTCTCAGGGTCATGAGACCGAACCGTCAGGCGGTGGTGGCTCTCATGGTGCTGGACCCTCAGGTATTGGTGGCTTTCCGGGTAGGGATGATCATTTCCCTCGTCACCCGAATATGCAAGAGACACCTTATCACCCTGATCAGCAGGATGTGCCCACTCCAGGAAGACGGCCCCAGGTTGATCAATTTAATGATAACCTCACTTTCCTGGATGATTTTGTCGAGGCAGCGAGTCCATAGGTCATCTATTAGTTATTGGGCATTTGTGCCCCAGTATCCTGTACTTTTTATTTTTTTAGTTTTCACATGTATCATAGATATGACAGTGATGTTTATGAAACTAATGTACTTGGCAAATATCTATATATGATGCTTGCTATTTATTCATCACACATGCTATTTTATCACCCGTTATGATGCATGCTTCAGATATATTTAAATGATTGGATAGAGATTGACCCCTGTATGGTCTTATTGACACAGTTTTTATAGATGTCATCCTGTGCTGTAGTGTGTTTGGACCACCTTCCTCCTAGCCATATAGCTACTAGTTTGAGGGTTTGGTATGATCAGTTGTCATATACCGACCGTGTCGCTGTCAGTTGCATGTTAGGCCACACCATGTCTATGTTATCCTTTCAGGTTCCAGCGGGATTTATTACCGGGATACTCAGGTATTGGATTCCTAAGCGTCATGTCTTCCAGTTTGGCTCGGCCGAGTTGACTCCTACTTTGGAGGAGTATGGTCTCATCTCGGGATTATCGATGGATGGGCCATGTGCTCGGATGGCCTTGGGCCATATGCACCGCCAGTTCATGACGATAATTGGACTTAGGAGGGCAGTTGTGTTGGCCGAGGTGGGTGGTAGTCACGTTATCTCCATGGATTTTATGATCAGTCACTTCGCTTTTGCGGATAGTTTCGCCGTTTATCACGGAGACTTTGCCATTTCAGAGGAGCGATGGGACGTTGCCCTAGTGAATGCCTTGGATATGTGTTCATAGCCTATCTATACATGCCATTTTATACTAACCATTTGGATGTGGCGATGTCGATGGCTGTTAGAGCTCTCTGAGAGGACTTTACTATACTTCGCCTTATCTTGGCAGAGACATTGATATCAGCCTCTATCTGCCATGACGTCGGGGATCAGAAGTTTAGAGGTAGCCCAGTGCTTCTATACATCTGGTTGATGACGCACCTCAGACCGATAGGGCGGCTTCGTCGTCATGGGTTTTGTTTTGGATATGGCTTGTCCCAGGTCTACTCATATCGCCTAACTTCTTGCGTCAATGAGGCGTCCTGGACTTCATTTTTGGGTGCCATGGAAGAGCCTTTTGCTATAGTCATGTATTATGGGTATTGCTCCTTTTTGAGTTTCATCACCCATGCAGCCGATTTGGATTTCCTCCCCTTGGCGGGTTTGAGGCGTGTGGTGACCTATCATCCTCTGGCAGTGATGGGTCAGTTTGATCAATACCAGGAGGTCCATGCTTTTGAGGGAACTGAGGATTATTGCTTCCCCGTCTACTCAGTTACCGAGGCTAATTTGGCTCGGGTTTACAGATTCTGGTCTCATCGACAGATAGCGGAGTTCAGAGACTGTCATTCCAGTCGATCTGCAGAGTATTCAGCTTGGCTTGAGTCAAATTTGGCACCATAGACCACAGATCAAGTTGTGACAGGATCTTTATTCGATGACGATGCTTGGTCCACAGATGCTGCGAAACCGATGAAGGATCCTATATCTCCGACTGAGGATGCGTTGTTTGCAGATTTGATAGCTTCTCTAGTAAGCACTATCCCACGTTCAACCTCAGTTTCCATGGAGGCGATGTATAAGCAACTTCACCTGGTGACCTTTGAGAGGGATTAGGATCGGGCTCTGCTGTTGACCACCATAGCTGGTCAAGATGCTGCTATCACTGAGAGAGACGTAGCCCATGCTTCCAGAGACCAGGCCCTCGTTGACAGAGATGAGGCCCATACTTTCTCAGATGGACTCATTGGTCACGTCCAGGGTGTAGTGCAGAGTCGAGAGGAGGTTTTTCGTATGGCAGCAGAGATGTTGAGGCGGGTTGATATGTTGAAGCATGAGTTCAGAGCTACTCCCCCGACTACAGAGACTGCTAGATATTTGTCGATGTTGGCTCGTCTCACCACTGATTTATAGCTATATTTTATTTTCCTGTAGAGACTTTGTTATTATCAGTTGTCATAGGTTAGAATCAACTTTTGTATTCTAAATAGTTGTATATATAAAAAAGAAGCAAGTTCAGTTCACTTCCCTTGTTTGCGCATGTCTAGCTTTGCACACGATTGCCATTTTCGCTTCATGATTTATTATCTTGACATAGCACTAGTCTCGTCATGTGGCATCAGATTCGGCGAGAGTGATGCTGAGATGTCGCTAGGTCTTCTCCGCATATGCCGTCGATTGGGTGGGCTTATGGATAGGTTTTCTGTATAGGTAAGGATCTTAAATAAGATTAAAGGGTTTGGATTTTTTTTCAAAGGTTAGACCGCACCATAAATGGTTGCATACGTACTCCCACATATAGGAGATCCGGTCTTTCGTAGTTCAGGCTCAGACCTGAAAAGTTTGAAAAGGGGTTTATTTGGGTTTGAGTTTGATTTGATAGGATCTTAATTTGATTTTGTTGGTTTGATTTGATAGGATTTTGATGTTTTTCAAGGGATAAACCGCACCATAAATGGCTGCCTATGTACTCCCACAGATAGGAGATCAGGTCTTTCGTAGTTCAGGCTCAGACCTGAAAAACTAGACCTGATATATTTTTTTCTTTTTTATTTTTTTTCCTTTTTTCTCTTTTTTTATCAAGACATAGTAGTTCAGTTTGAAAGTGAAAGGGGTCTCAGACATAATACCGTTTCACCGAGTCGGAATTGATCAGTTGCAGGAATTCTTCACCGTCCATCTCTTCCAATTTCAAAGCTCCACCTGATAGGATGGCTTTGACAAGAAAGGGTCCTTCCCAATTTGGGGCAAATTTTCCTTTAGCTGCATCTTGGCCCGGAATGATCTTCTTCAGTACCAAATCATGCTCTTTGAATTCTCAAGGTCGCACCTTCTTGTTATAAGATCGGGACATTCGTTGTTGATAGAGTTGACCGTGAAAGATAGCAGCAGCTCTCCTCTCATCTATCAGAAATAATTGATCGTATCGATCTTGTATCCTTTGGCTTTCCTCTATATGGGCATCTAGGATCACTCTTAGTGATTCCATCTCCACATCGATAAGAAGTACAGCCTCCATACCATATACTAGTGAGTAGGGTGTTGCCCCAGTCGAGGTTCGAGTCGACGTCCGGTATGCGAGTAGGGTTAACGACAATAGATCAGGCTATTCTGGGTGATTTGCTGACATCTTTATCATTATCTTCTTGATGTTCTTATTAGTCGCTTCCACTGCGCCGTTCATCTTTGGAAGATAAATATTTGAATTGAGGTGTTTGATATTGAACTTACTGCATAGTTCCCTCATCATCTCGTTATTCAGATTCTTCACATTGTCTAATATGATAACCTCGGGTTGTCCATACCGACAGATGACGTTGTTTCTAATGAAACCAACGATGACCTCCTTAGTGACCTTGGGGAAAGAAGCTACTTCCACCCACTTGGTAAAGTAGTCAATCATAGTGAAGATGAATCAATGACCGTTACTGGCTTTAGGCTCAACTGGTCCTATCACGTCCATTCCCCATATGGAAAAAGGCCATGGTGATGTCATGCAATGTAGTTGATTTGGAGGCGCGTGAATAATGTTGGCGTGGATCTGGCATTGATAGCAACGCTTGACATGATCATCGCAATCCGCTTTGAGGGATATCCAATAGTGTCCGGTCCTCAGAATCTTCTTGGCAAGCATAGGTCCACTCATATGTGCTCCGTATACTCCACCATATACTTCATTCATAAGTCGCTGGGCTTGATCTCGGTCTAGACATCTCAGAAGGCCTACACCTGGGTCTCTCTTATAGAGAGCATCTCCACTTAGGTAGAAATTTATGGCCATTTTCAGTATTCGCTTCTTCGCAGCTTGACTCATCCATTCAGGGGTTGATTGATCTCGCAGATATTCTTTAATATGGTGGTACCAAGGTGGTCCCGTAGGTGCTATCTCTTATGATATCTCCCCTACGTTGTTTCTATATGACGGTGTATTCTGCACAGTGAAAGTGATGACTGGCATTCCCCTTCTTGCTGACAGGTTCACCAGTGAAGCTAATGTGGTCAATGCATCAGCGAAATCATTTCGGTTCTGTGGTATATGCATGAAGGCAATGTCTTCAAATTCCCCTGCCAATCTGAGGACATGTCGATGATATGGCAGTAAATGTAGTTCTTTGGTGGTGTATGCTCCGGTAGACTGTCTGATGACTAGCTCCGAATCTCCAAACACCGCTAAACGTTTCACTCCCATGGACTGAGCCAGCTTCAATCCCACATTGCACCCTTCATACTCTACAGTATTGTTGGAGTTGTTGATATGCAACTTGGTTGCCACGAGGTATTGATCTCCCGTGATGGATACCTGGACTGCCCCGGCTCCGGCACCTTCAGCGTTTGATGCGCCGTCAAAATACATTTTCCAGAATTGACCTTGATCCTCCTTATCGATCAGTTGAACAGTCAACACTTCCACCTCCAGGAAATACATTTCTAAAGGCTCAAAACCCTCTGTTGGTGCAGCCGACAGGTGATCTGCAATCCCTTGCCCTTTAATGGACTTTTGGGTGACATAGATGATGTCGAACTGTTAAAGGATTAACTGCCACTTAGATAAATGGCAATTCAAAATCGGCTTGCTGAAGATGTATTTCAAAGGATCCATCCTCGAAATGAGATAAGTGGTATGGCCGTGTAGGTAATGATGTAACCTCGTGGCTGCCCAAGCTAATGCACAGCAAGTTCTTTCGATCAGAGTATATTTCTGTTCTCCCCTGCTAAAGCATTTACTGAGATAATAGATGCCTCTTTCTTTCCCCAGGTCATCCTTCTGCCCCATTAGGCAACCTATAGTATTGGAGTTGACTGAGATATATATGAACAACGGAATCCCATCCTTTGGGGGTACCAAAATAGGTGCTTCAATCAACCTCTTCTAGATGATGTGGAAAGCTTTTCGGCAGTCTTCATTCCATTTTCCTGAAGAGTTCTTCCTTAATAGTTTGAAAATGGGTTCACAAGTTGCTGTCAACTATGATATGAACCGGCTGATGAAGTTTATTCTTCCCAGGAAACCTCAAATTTTCTTCTCGGTCTTTGGCTCAGGCATTTCCGTGATGGCTTTGATTTTGGCAGGATCCAATTCAATGCCCCGGTTGCTCACGAGAAATCTCAGCAGTTTATCGGATTTCACACCAAAAGCACACTTCGCTGGGTTTAACTTCAGATTAAATTTGCGGAGTAGTTCAAACAATCTCCGAAGATGGGTGCAATGCTCATTAGCCTGTCGGGACGTTACGATGATATCATCCACATACACTTCGACCTCTTTGTGCATCATGTCATGGAATAAGGTCATCATGGCCCTCTGATAAGTAGCACCAGCATTGGTAAGGCCAAAAGCTAGTCTTTGATAAGAAAAGGTTCCCCAAGGGGTAATGAAGGCGGTCTTTTCCCTGTCTTCTTCAGCAACCATGATCTGGTGATATCCAGCAAAGCATTCAGCGAAAGAATACATCTCAAACTGTGCAGTGTTGTCAATTAATACGTGGATGAACGGCACTAGGAAGTCATCTTTAAGGTTGGCTTAGTTGAGATCTCGATAATCTACGCATACTTGCACCTTTACCCCAGATTTCGGCACTGGGACTATGTTGGACAACCATTCAGGGTACGTTGACACCATAATGATTCCCGCTTTGAACTGTTTGATAATTTCTTCTTTGACCTTCGGGCTCCATTCTGGTTTCAATCGTCTCAGTTTCTACTTGACTGGTTTAAACCCTTCTTTAATTGGTAGTCGATGGACAACGATATCGGTGGATAGACCTATCATGTCTTCATGAGACCAGGCAAAAACATCCTTGAATTGGGTTAAGAGTTGGATTAGTTCTTTTTCTTGGTTAGAGGGAAGGTTGATCCCTATCTGGATCTCTTTAGGATCGTCGGGGGTTCTGATATTTCTGGTGGTGGTTTGATCGAGGTTGGGTTTAGGTTTATCTTTGACCCATGCTTTGATTTCCTCGAGCACCTCGTTATCATCCCCTTCCTCTTGCTCGATTCTCATCAAGTCAAAGTCCAATTCTATGTTGAAATCGTAATCATTACTCAAATTTGGCAAGTCATGGACGTGGCTAGGACTACGCAAATTTGGAAACCTGAGACAAAAACTTGATTGCTAAATATATACAAGTAGTCGTCAATTACAAAAAGATTCATAAGTTAATATGATAACTAAAAATAACAAGCTACAGATGAAATAAAATAGACATAAATATAGATAAGGGTAGAGCACCCTATCAGCGGTCATTTCCTGGTTTTTACCCTTTTCGGACAATCTATGGGGTGATCGTCCAATTGCTGGTCATGAGATCCTGGGGAATCGCTGAGATAGACGTGCTACTGGAGTCGTTGTCTTCCAAGATGGCCATAACTGGTTGGGAACTGGCCCCTGGATCCTCGTTCGGGATGTTTACATTTCCCCAGTTAAGGACCGGGGGGATAGGTTGATCACTTGAAAGATCTGCCCCGTTGGACTTCTTTCGGTCCTCTTCAAAAAAGCAAAAATTGCTCATGAATTGCAACTAAATTTCTTCCAGAAACTTCTGGTCCTTGGCTTTCTGGGCCTCATTCTTGAGAGGCTTTTCATTCTCATCCTGCCGAGGTTCACTCTGATTGACTTTAAGAATCAGAAGGTTCGAGATAACGATGGGGATCTTCTTTAATGGTTCTTTAAATCCTGCTTCACTGAGGTTTGTCTTGAGGTGAATTAGCTGAGTAACTGGTTTGTACTTTTGAGGGTTTTGGTGTTTGGATCCACCAGAATATCCCAGTCCAGCCTTTCCCAACTGCGTGGGTATATAGATTGGGTTCCTGATTCCTTGACCATTTTTTCCCAATCCTCGGCCTAGTCAATGTCCTCGGGACAGCATCTCTTGGCCAACTGCCATCACTTCAGGAGATATCTGGGGAGTTAAGGTCGGTGCCCCCACAGCTTTATATTGCGAATTACTTATTTTGACGGCCTAAAAACTGGCGGGCTCCACACCGTTATTCACGCCGATCAGAGGCATATCTCCCAGATCATGAATAGGATAATCAGGTTCTGCACAGACAATTACCAAATTATCGTTGACGATATATTTCAGTTGTTGATGAAGAGTTGAAGGAACGACGCCAGCCATATGGATCCATGGTCGTCCTAACAACAGATTATACCCGGTAGTGATCTTCAGGATCTGAAAATGTATGTTGAAAGTGAAAGGGCCAATTTCCACAGGAAGTTCAATCTCCCCCACGGTATCCCTTCTTTATCCGTCGAAAGCTCGCACCACGACATGGCTTTCTCAAATACAGTTTGGGTTGATCTTCATCTTTTCCAGAGTATCCTGCGGACAAATGTTTAAGGACGATCCTGCGTCGATTAGCACGCCACATACCACATATCCTGATGAAACGACAGCGATATGCAATGGTTTGTGATGCCCAGTTCCTTCGGCTGGTATATCATCGTCAGTGAAGGATATCACATTATTGTCCAGTACATGGCTGATCAGGTGCTAGAATTTATCAGTATCGATAGTCTTGGGTAAGTGTGCTTCATCCAATACTTGGATTAGGATTTGACGATGGTCGTCATAATCTAATACTAAATCCAAGATGGAAATTTGATGTGGTTTGGCTTCCAACTACCTCACCGTCCTTACTTCGCCATGCCCCATCTTCTAGAGGAAATCTGTGATCTTTCCAGTAGATACCTTCCTTAATACCTTGGTTACCGACTTGGCCAAATGCTCCGGGAGGTAAAATGGATTCTCCCTAGGTATGATGGCGGTACAGTCAGGTGCCAATTTTATACCTTCTCCGTAAATCCACGGTACCTTCTTCAGGCTAAGAATGAGGAGTTGCGTCCAAGGAGCCAACATCAGGGGTTTCGGCGCTGGTATCTTGAAAGTTTCCTTGTTTCTCTGCTCTGATATTCCTTTGATGGTTATGGGTTTACCGGATGTTCCTTCCATGCAACGGATAATGGCTATCATACCCTTTAAATTCCTCGGTCCTCGAGGGTAGTTTATCTCTTCCTCGCAGAAGATCTCAACTTTGTTTATCAATTCCAGTTCCCCTGATTCAATCAAGTTCTGGATTAGATGTCGCAGGGCCCAACATTCCTCTGTAGCATGTCCAGGAGCATTTGAATGGTAAAGGCAGGATCTGAAAGGATCGAAACCCTTCGATCTCGTATCTGGGGGTGGAAAAAATTTCTTAATCTTCCCCTCCTCGATCAAGTTACAGAGAATCTCCTCCCTGGACTGCCTTAACGGGGCGAATTTTCGTTTGGCAGCAAAATCTCACAGGTTCTGCAGTCTAGCTTCTCGGGCCATCTTTTCGGTCCATTTGTTCTGCTTTTGGTAGCGAATTCGATCCCTTCTGGAGGTTGAAACATCTTGGACAGAAACAGGGTCGGTTGGCCTTGGTAGGACCTGGTCTATTAGCTGTCGGGTCAACTGGTGTTGGTATACAACCAATTCAGCCAGCTGATCCACTTGTACCTTGATTAAAGCCAAGTCTTGCTCTACCCCATACTTTTCTTCAGGGTATCCCCAAATTATAGGGTCATGTGCAGAGGGTAACTTTCCCATCTTCCTCAGGTACTTACGATTTTCCCTGCTTCTGGCACTAATCATATTGACTCCTTCCTCCGTATGCTGAGGCAAACGGTTGTTGTTGATATTTGGCTGCTCGGGCGCTTTGACTATAATCTCCCCGCTGTCAATCAAGTTTTGAAATTTGTGCTTCAGAGTCCAACACTCCTAAGTATCATGCTCAGGCAAGTTAGAATGGTAAGCGCATTTCTTGCTAGAATCGAATTGCCTTCCATTTGGATCGGAAGGTGGAGCAAGCTCAACAATCTTCTTTTGGGCGATCAGTAGGGGTAATATGTTCTCCAAGGAGTCTCCCAAAGGAGTGAATATCCTTCTTCGGTTGTTTTCCCCAACTTTTACTACTGTAGGATTTTGAAAATTCACTGGATGAGGGTTCTACCTCTGGATAGGCGAATTAGGGCTCTTGCTGGCAGAATGTCCCTGCAATATTAAAGAGACATCTTCTTCCTTCCTCTTTGATCCTCTTTTGGGAGTGTTGCCGTAATTTCCAGACTGTATGTGCTCAGAGACGGCTTCCAAAGCAGTGAGGTCTTTGATTTTTCCAGACTTCTAACCCATTTCCGCCATTTCCCCATGTTTGATCATTTCGGAGAGGGATTTTCCTAACCCAGCGATAACTCTCTCACAAAAAGGGGCTTCTTGTATATCAATGAAGGTTGTCACCAACTCACCCTCATCCATTGGTGGGTTGACTTGGGCCGCCATTCGCCTCCACCGCTGCGCGTATTCTCTGAAGGATTCATTGCCCAGCCTTTTGACTTTGGTAACCTGGTAGCGATTAGGTGCCATCTGGGATTGGAAACTGTATTGGTTGAGGAAAGCATGGGCCAAATCTTCCCAACCTCTGACTTTGGAATTGTCTATCTGTGAGTACCACATTCGGGCTTTACCGGTAAGGCTCTTCGTAAATAGTTGCATCTGGAGGTTCTCATCCTAGACGTAAGTTCCAAGTTCACTTATGTATACTTTCAAGTGAGTGTATGGGTCTCCCAGTCCGTTATATTTCTCAAACTCGTGGACTTAAAACTTATCCGGGTGTCTCGCCTTTGGGAAAATACATAGATCCGAGTAATTCACGCTCCCGTGGGATCCTGTCCCTTTCATAAACCGGATAGCGTCCTCCATCTGTCTAACTTTCTTCCTAATGTCTCTTGTGTCTCTGTCCTCCCGAAGGTCTATGATTTCCCGTGTCGTCTTCTAGATCGCGGCCTCCTTGGGTACTTCAACATCTAGGGGAAAGATAGGTGTGGACGTATGGGTATCACCTTCCTTCTCGGGTACTTTCATGTCTCCTCGCACAGAGGATTCAGTCAAAATCTTGTGCTTAGATTCCTGAGATACTTTACACTGTTCTTTTAATAGGGTCGTCATCTCGGTCATCTGTTTCTTAAACTCCTCGAATTTATCTTGAGATATCGGGGTATGTTCAGATGAACTTCCTTTAGCCATCTGGAACAGTGATGAACTGGCCTTCTTGGCTCGAGATCGGGTTTTAGGACCCATCTGCACAAAATCGATATCTAGTTTAGACTGGATATTAGTGGATAGGGATGCATGACATGCTATGCATCAGTTTAATGGTTTTTTAATCTTTTCCTGCAACACAATAGGTTAGTTGAATTGATGACAGGATGTGAAAGATGTATGTATGACAGTTCAAGATGACGGTTATTTATATACACTAAAGATTAAATAGGGCATGAAGAAGTACACCGCACATTTGGTTTATCAGAGGTTGACCTATCTTAGGGTTAATCTCACGAGCTATTTGAAATTGGTTCATAGATCTTCGTAATTTAGTTGATGAAAACATCCATTTTTCAATTGGAGCAAATCTGAGTGGTGCCTTTCCTGAACCTCATAATGAAAACACCCAGAGGAGTCCAGTAATAAACAACTGACGGGATTGCCTCCTAATGGAAGTACCACACAACATACATTCACATACATTCACGTCCTCACCGCATGTAATATGATGACATTGTGCGAAGCACTAATATATTGTGCGAGGCACTAATACAAAATGCTAACAGATTGATACACACATAGATCATTCACACAAAATGTATATGCAGAATGAAATCAAAAAGTTTGATCGCAGCTTAAGCCCTCTTTGATGCCCAAAAGAGTCGCCACCTGTCGACACCGGGAAGAATTTAAGTCCTCTCTGTGCCCTTTTTGTTGAATAAGGAGGTCTTTTGCTCTTTGGGTTTGTTTCACATCCTCTCCTATCTGGGGGAAAAAGAGAGGATTGCCCATATTCCCTAATTTGATATTATTCGACCCTTTTGCTTTCGCTTTGTCTTTGGGGTTCCGTTTAAAGGGTGAATTTTATAGGAAACTGATACTGACATATGTGTTAACTATTTTAAAGATTGATTTAATTTTAATGATTGGACCGAATTAGACAGAGTCGCCAATTGGTATTTTAGAAATGAATGTACCAACTCATCCGAGTTTTAATAATTTTTTCGCAAGATGGTCCAATGCGTGACTCTAAAGATTGGTCTTAAAACCCGATATTCGTGGAATCTGGGGGCTAGGTTAAGCGGGGGGAAAGTGTTAGGCACCCTCCGACTCCCGTGCAAGCACGGTACTGCATCTTATTGATTTTCTATGCATAAAGTGTATATGTGTATGTGTATGTGTGTGTGTGTTTTATTTTGAAAGCTTTATTAGTCTCTTTTTCTAAATCTTTATTTTGGGTGACTTGAAAGTAGTGATGTACCTCTTTTGCGCCTAGGTACGAAGGATTTGATTTAATGAAAAGTTCATTTTTAACAAGATATATGAATTGAAGTGAGGTTTTGGAAAGTAAGATTTTCAAATCCTTTGCCCGACTAAGAATCCAAGGACTTTGATACTTTTTTTTATTCTTTACGTTCATTACGTGATCTACCCCGAATCTCTTTATTGTTCATTTAAAGCTCTTTGTGGTTTTATTAGAAATCATTTTGATGATATGCATGCAAAAGCATTAAAAAGGATTCGGATCATCATCGGGTATGTAAGCCATCTCGATGAACCGAGCTCCCGCAATCAAGGTTTTTACTATCACGGGATCTTGAATCTGACCTCTCGAGACTAACCCCTCAAGTTCGTTTTCAAGATCCAAATATTACATGTACAACGATATTTATGTTATTTAAACATTTACATCATAAAAACTAGTCCATCGTGGGAATCAAGTCGGATCCATTAGGGGATCTCAACATCGGGATTCCTGGGCTCACATGATTTGTACAATATTACATATATATAACATCCATGGCTTCGATATTAGATGATTTCATCGATTGAAATCACCATTTAAGCCGTTTCGGCCCTCCTTTCACCTCTAAATATAGATTTAGGGTTATACGGGTTAAACGGGACCGTTCAAAATAATAAATCCATAGATATACCATGAATCTAAGCCATTATAGCCCACGAATTAAAGCTTCATGCTTAATAATTTCTCGGGGGCTAGATTAGGCTTAGACTTAGGTATATCTAGCCTTCGCGGTCGATTTGCAACGTAATAAGCACAATATAACCGATAAAAATATAAAATCTATCAACTATTACACAATATGGTTAAAATATAAGTTTAGCTATATTCAAACAAGATATCTCATTAATCTATCATTTGAACAATATTTACAAAGAAACGAAGCTCGAAAGTGAGTTATTTCTCCTTGGGGGACGCGTGAACAAGCGTTTTGACTCCTGTGATGAACTTAGAACACTAGTGGGGCTTCAAATATATGCTAGATGGGATGATTAAGCTTCAAGTTGGTTGTATTGAGTTCCACCCGAGCCTCTCCCTAGAATAACTTTCTCTCTCTATATTGTCTCTCTCTTTTTTCTAAAATGAACTAATGTGGGTGTTATAAGCTGCCGGAGGCAGCCGCAACCATATATGTGGCTAGCTGCAGATATGGTCAAGGCTGGCCTAAGTGGGCCCCACAGTCTCAGTGTGACAACCCGAGAATTTATAAGATTTTAAATGACTAAATAAAGGTTAAGGAATAAAACCTAGATGGAAATTAGAGGAAAAATTAAAAAAAATTTAAAGAACATATATGGTTTGATTTGAATTCTTAAAATGTGTATATGTATAGGTAAACATATATATATATATATATATATATATATATATTGTGATGTGCTATAAATACTTTAGCAAGAGGAATGATAAGGATAAATATAGTATGAGATTTGTGGGACATGTCTCAACATATTAAAATATTAAGTATGAGAATTAAATAACTTAAGAGTTATAATATGTAAGGATGTTAGTATTTAAAATATTTACTAATCTCAGAGATTAATTTTATTATCTCAATTTATTAATTTTATTAAAGCTAGTCTAATTGGGTTATAAGATTAAAGATATACGAGTGAGGAAGTTATTTACAAATGTGTATAAGAAAACCCTTATTAAATAATTAGGGAAAGAAAAAATTAAAAGCATTGGACCTAGCCTAAGTTACATGGCCCAACTATTTAATTTGCAAGCCCAAAACATTAAAGGAATGGCCCAAGTCTTGGACCAATTGGAGAGTGACATGTTGAACATTTACTTAACTAAATAAAGCATTAAAAACAAACAAAATGGGTGAGGATAAGGCCTTAGGGCCTAATTTTTAGAGGGGAAGAGATAAGGGAGGATAATATAATGATTACATTCTATCTTATCATTATCTTTACTTTACATGTGTCTTCTTTTTACTTTGCCAGCATGTTTATCCAATTTTCTATGTGATAAGAAGATAAGAGAGAGAGAGAAAGATCAAGATATGTTGGAGATTTGGATAGATATACATGATATATCTATATCTAATTACCAAACACACTTATATTTTCACAAAAAAAAACCAATTTCTATTTCATTTCTTTTCTCTTTCCTCATAACTAGCAAAACAAAAACCAAGAGAGAGAGAGAAGGACTTCGGCCACAAGAGGGAAGAAAGAGAGGGAGTGTTTTTGCTTGTGTCAAAGTTCTTTAACTAAAACTTAGGAAGAAGAAGGAAGAACAAGCTAAGGTATAAAAGGTTTCTATTTAATATAGTTTAATTTCCTTTGTGATTTGATTTGAGTTTGATTTTTGTAAGGTTTTGATTTTGTGGTTCAAAAACCTTGGATCTAGGTGTTTAATAGTATTTTAAGTTTCGATCTAACTCTTTTATGGGTCAAAAGTTGGATCTAAACTAAGAAATGAAAACTATATTTTTCTAAAGTAAGAAAACTTAATTTTTTAGCCTTTATTGTGTTTATCTTATGATTAGTGATTATTTGATGTATTAGATCATGGATCATGTAAGATTCATGGGCATATGAAGTATTAGTTTGTGGTATGATGATTAATGATGGATTATGTTGGTGAATAGGTGAGGATATGAAAGATTTCTTAAAAATCAACAAAATTAGAAAATCAGATTTTTGAAAAAATGGAACATGAAATTCAAAAGACCATATCTCCCATTATATTTCAAATTTTGAGTGTGGTTAAATTTTGGAGTTAGATCTAGAAGTCTTCTAACGTTTCCAAGTAGAATCACTGAAAAAGGAGTTATAGATTTTCGTGTGGACTGAAATTAGCAAAGGACGCCAAATCTGAAAAACCCAAAAAGTAGGCTGTCCGAATTTTTGAAGGGCATTTTTGGCCACTTAAATTGTGTAATAAAATCAGGCCTTTTGGGACATGAAAATATATGGGATAAAGTAGCTTGTTTCCAAAAATGAGCTCATGCCGACTTAAATTGAGCAAGTTATGACTATTTTAATATTTATATTTTTTAGACAAAAATTGCTATAACCGGAGTTCTATAACTCCGATGGCCACAAAATTTAAACTGGAGGCTCACGATAACATGTGTAAGATCCTTCCAAGAGTTGGAAATTTTTAGAGTTAAGCACGATGTAGCAAATTTCTTAAGGAATTAACTAGAAATGGATTTTTAGAAAATACTTAAGGAAATTGAAAAATTCCTGAAAAATTATTTTTGTCTATGAAATACATGTATTTATGTATGGACAAAAGATTAAAAAAATAATAAAATGATTAGATTAAAAAAGGGGAATCCAGCTTGCTGGATTGCAATCTGGTTTGCTGGATTGGCCACCATAATGCTGGATT
This sequence comes from Panax stipuleanatus, assembly GCA_020205555.1. Classification (NCBI taxonomy): domain Eukaryota; kingdom Viridiplantae; phylum Streptophyta; class Magnoliopsida; order Apiales; family Araliaceae; genus Panax; species Panax stipuleanatus. The sequence goes on from CM035115.1 coordinate 97,598,004, forward strand.
GATATGTTTGGATAATCTAGGTTACTGGATTGGATGTCAGTTGAATCTAGGTTGCTGGATTGAAGGATTGTGTGAATCCAGATTTTTGGATTTTAGTTCAGTTTGAATCCAGGTTGCTGGATTAGTAATTCGACTTACTTAGTTATAAAGGACTTATAAAATAAAAAGATTAAGTGTTAATTCACAAATTGTATGATGCAGTAGTGTTAAGTCTAAGGTACTGCAATCGTACCCTTTAATGGTTAATATATAGTAGCTGGGCTAAACGACTCCTTCATATGGGGAAGGGATCTACGAATTAGTAACCGATCTAACTCATTATGAAAATAGTGTAGACTAGACGAAAACTAATTTGTTAGTTGTTTGTGGGAAATCACTCTGTATACTATATTGAATATTATTAAAGACTCGATGTGCGCTAGGTTTAGACTTGTGTATATGTATAGTGTTAAGGTTATCTAATATTTGACTATGTGTTTAAATGTTAGATAGTTTACTTATAAAGTATGTTATGCTAATTGAAAGATCAATCTTTTAACTGATAGGTCTTTTCAATGAGGAGATTAAATTAGATTGCTTAGTGGTAATCAACGAATCAGGCAAGTTTCCTAACTCGAACTCGAGTGTTATTGTTAAATATGTTCGTGGTTAATCATTGTTGATTATATCACATCTATAATTTATTGATTCACACGTTGTGCATATTGTATATGTTCATCAGGTATGAAAGGCTGATCACCTTCATTACCATATTGTTCAGTTAAATTATTCATGTTCATTGTTGGCTATTTAGCATTATTGATTCATGTTCTTTCACAATCATTATATTATTGAAAGTTTGTCAGCTTATTATTCTTTTCAATCATGATATATCTTCATTTGAACATAAACTTGCTGGGCAAACTTGTTGCTCACCCTTGCTATATCATGATAAACATTTCAGATTAAAGACGAAACTTCGGATATAGGCAAAGGCAAAGATAAGTTCATGGATTGAATTATTGTACGATTAAAATGGTATTTATATTAGAGGAATATGACATTGTATGTAGTGTAGAATATGAATATGTGTATTAAGTTAAGGTTTCAGACCTTGAAAATTATGTGTAAAGGTTATTGTATAAACAATTTATGTTTATATCCTCCACAATAGTTATAGAAATAATGTACCAGGTCCGAGGTTTTGGGGACCCGGATTTGGGGGAGCCATACTCGGCAGGTGGTCCTTCGGTCTCAGTTAGGTAGAAGTTGACGTCCGCTGCTCGACCTTTCGGATAGTCTTTGAGGAATGCAGAGGGAATAAATTGATTTTGACTAGATTAGGGTTCGGGAAGTCGATACTCGTAGCCGAGATATATCCACCAGGTCTAGATATCAGTTAGCTGACTCGTCTTTGGTGGCACGTCCTTCGAGGTTTGCTGAAGTGGTTTCTGGCGATCACTGTCTCAGCTCGTCCATCCTCCATCGGTTCGCGGTATGTTCGGACGTCATTGGTCCTTTGCATCACTTCCGGGGTTGTCTCCGAGATGAACTGGCTCTTTTGCCCTACCTCGGGGTTGTCGCCGGAGTAAAATTATGCTTTTGCCCTTCTGCAAGGTTAGTACAAAGAAAGCAAAATTTTGAGTGTCTACAGGTACTACTTCTACAATGTTGACTGAATCCTCGCTAACCTCATGTATTTCATTATACATGTTCATTATTCATTTTATCTACATAAAACATAAATAACTGGATTAGTATATAATCAAAATATTTACAACATATATCACATTTAATATGTTTAAGGTTACTTTCTTCTTTCATAACTCTACTTTCTTTCCTCAAAACCCGGGTAGATTTTACATACTTCTAACTTCTACTTCTCTTCTCTAGGTTATAACCTAAGGTTCTTACCTCTTACGTTTTATAGCCTACGGCTTTGATATCAACCTGTGATGCCCCCAAATCCAGGTACCTTCTAACCTAAGATATGGTGCTACACGGTGCTACTATCTACTCATACATTCAATTGAAGACATTAATAACAATGTATAAGTTTACTAATTATTACATTCTATTAATCCCTTCCCAAGTATTCGTAACCAATACATTGTTATGTGTCATATTATCAGTAATTATAATACTAATACTTTACTATTACAAAGGTCACTATTTGTCCAGCTTGGACTTGCCTTTGTCTTTACCGGATCCTTTGGTCTGTTCGCTCTTAGCTGAAATCATTTAGTTTTAAGCAAGAATGAGCATAAACAGTTTAGCAAGTTAAACAGTATATCTTGTAACCACAAAATCAAGAATCATATCTCTTGGTCTTCAATAACTGTACAATAGTTATGAAGTACTTACGAATAATCAAAATATCGTTTTGATTCCTTTAAAACCATTCCCAAGGACTTTATAGCCTCTTTGGAATCCATCTTGGTCAACGACCATGAACTATATTTTAGTTCTCATTCATGAAAGGAACAACCAGGCACGAAGGCCGTAAGTTTGATATAGCTTATGAGCACATCCAGGTGATCAGCCTGTAGTACGCTATGTTGATCAACACTCATATATTAAACGTGTTTACGTTTAATTGGTGGCAACCTCACGTGCCTGTCGAATTAACGACGTTTAAAACCTTTGTTTTATTCATGCTCAGGTTTAACTGAGAATCCGTACCAAGCAATTGGCATATGATCACCACATTAAATATATTTTGGAAAGATTTGTGGAAAAACCCACCAAAATATGCTAAGTTTCGGTCTAGCCGAATCAAATGGCATCGACTATTCAACAACAGTTCATGCATAAGCAATTATGCTGATTACTTGTCCAACCATAACGTATAGACAAGAGTTTAGAAAACTTGCATTCATAGTAAAGTATGAACGAAATTAGGAAACTTGCCTTTGCATCTTCTAATCCTTACACGTAGTCTACTCGATCTTTACAATGTCTACAAAGCATAACACGTAGTATACCAATGAGAATTCAAAATCGATATACAATGTGTATCCTAACTGCTCCTTCTTGTATAACTTAATCGAATTGTTAACAAATAACATTCGTTCAAGCTACTTAATGCTTATTACGGCTTATTAACATTCCTAGGTTATACACCAAACTCTCCTTGATCATCACTAATCATGATGACAATTGAGACTTCTCTTCGTTCCTTAACTTAATTTTGGTTTACGGATTCCAAAATATAAGTTCAATTATGTTTAGTTAACGTTCAATGCCCATAAACCCTTGGTTAAACATGTTGTTTAAAGAGTGTACATTTATCACTTGCTAGCCCTTTAATTGATATACAAAAGGTTAAGTTATTACTAGCAATGTCAGAACTCTCTGCCATGCTGGCACTGCGGTGCCAGCTTTGCCTTGCTAGGCGGCGCTGCGGCGCTAGCCCTTCAGAGATTTCTCCCCAAAGTGGCGCGGCGACGCCGGTTTAAGCCTATTGGGCGGCGCAGCGGCGCCGTCCCTGCATCTCAGAAAAATTTCTAAGTTTAGAAAATTTCTAAAATTCTCGAGCTCGTAACGTGACCGTTATAACTCGGAATTGGCTTGTTCCAAAGCCAATAGTTCACAAATGATATGATTTATCATCCTATCTAGTCAGAATTCATTTCTGAATCCGTCGGCGAGAAATTTGCCGATTAGTCCATTTTTACGTTTTCGTTAAACGTTCGTGAACGTTCGACGCTCAATTCTTTGTTTTAAGTCAAAATTGGTTTGTTCTTATTCTCGCAAGTCTTATTTACCTAATTACACGTGTTGCAATCAAAAACCATCATTTTCGACACACACGGCTACTTTTAACTTCTAATCCAAGAAATTTATGTTTTCGACGATTATCGTCTAATTGCGTAACTTTCGTCGAATCTTCGTTCTTCGTTACTTTTAGCTCAAACCAATGGGAATCAATCTCATGGTTGATTATTACTAATTCTAGTCATTCAAAACATTTAAGTTTTTATAGCTTAACATGTTCATTTAATATGAATTCATTAAGTTCCTTTGCTTATTCATAATGAGTTCTTAGTCTTAACATGCATGGCTTATTAGGGTTCCTAATTCACCATTACAACATCCTTATAACTTCCTCATAGTCATACATCTTTTAATCACTTCTCTAATAAAATTATTATTGAAAGAAAAGATATTACAAATTGTTCCTTATGGTTATACCTTTAGGGTTCTTGCTTGAATGAGTATAGAGACTCAAAGTCTTTCTTAGCTTCTTGGTAGATGAAGTTACTTCACAATTATCAACTAGCTCCTTCTCTCTCTCTCTTTAGGTGTTGGTGGATTTCTGAAACAATGAAAATATGAAGGGGAGCTCTCTTATTTATAGAATTGGCAAGAGTTGGGGTAGTTTGGTCATTAGGCCAAACCTCCTCAACTCCACCTCCTCTCCCCCTCCTCACCATGTCTTGCCTATGTCCCCCCATATGCTCCCACATGCCCCATGTGGCCTTGGGTTGCCCCATGGGTTAACCCACCCGTTTACCCAACGGTTCGACCCACGGGTTAAACTTATTAACTTTAATTCAATTTAATTCAAATTCAATTCATTTCAACATATTTACTCCGTATAAAATTCATATTATACGTCGTATCCTCTCCATATTATTCTCGTATAATACCTCGTATTATACACGTATTCTTTTCGTATAATAATCATTTATTATTATACGTAAACCATTAATCATTAATTTTACTTTCTCTAACGCTTAGGATTTTAAGTCCCTACTCGAAAACTTCGTGAGCCATAATTGTAATATTATTACATATTTTACCTCGCCTTGAAATCCTATCATTATGCTTTTCTCAAAATCTCAAAATAAATTCCCGAGCAGAAATGGATGAATAGTGATTTTCGTACTTTTTCTCTCGAGAAAACTTTTCTCGGCTAACTTAACTTTTCACGGTATATTACCGTCAAATCTTTCGACAAAATGTCATTCTGACATTCTGAACTCTCAAAATAGTCTAGGGTCTCCAACCCTAACTCTTAGGGTCAAACCCTAACCTAACCCTTAGGGTTAAAAAGTGCTTATTTCGTCTTTTTCTAAAAATATTTTTTTTCTCGAAAATCTTTTATTTTCGTCTTATAAATTCATATCAATTATTTCTAGCACAAAGCCAGAATATTAACCATTTCAAACTTTGCTAGGTCATAGAACGACCTACGATTAGCTTACTCAGTTGAATAAACAAATAATCAAAATTTTATTTAATAAATCAAATAAAATTCATTTACATAAACGCTCGATTTTCTTGGGCATTATAGGATTAGAAGAGTTAACCAATATCTATATAGGAGGAGTCTTATATTAGATATCAGTTGATGCAATTCCAATTATTGAATAGTACTCCTTTTCTATAGAGGATAGAAAACTAAGGTTTAGCCAACCACCCTCCGTGAAGAATTTATCTTCCTTGGTGGATCACCTGTAGAGGCCAAACACTTGGATGGCTAACGTTGATCAAATGAAGGAATCAATCCCGAAAATTCAAGGAGATCACGAAGAACAAGGAATTGAACTTGTACCTGTGGAAGCTTTGTTCTACAAGGGTATGATTCTATAACTTCTTATTTATCGTTTTAAATTAATAATTTGTATAAAGGATGATCCGGGTAATTGGTTTGTAGAAAATTTTAAAATCTAATTTTACTATGCTTCAATTTATTTTTGCAACTTGATTCTTCAAGATTTCGTACAAACCCAACAGTGGCATCAGAGCCAAACCTTTATGCATGTTATTAATTGTCTAGATTTTATATATATACTGATATGTGTTTTGAACAATTTAATTGGGCATAATAGTTAGCTAGGAATTATATTTTTTGGAGAACAATGCACAAATTGCCAACCAGGAAATCAGAATCTGCTCAGCGGCGCTGCAACGCCAGCCTCATGGCTTGCAGCAGCATCGCAGCGCCGGGTCCGACTTCCTGGTGATGACATGGCGCTACAGCACAGGATGCTAAGTCATCCCCAGCGCTACAGCGCCGGGTCCGGGTCAAGGCTGATGATGATGTGGTGCGGCAGCGCTGCATGCTAGTTAATTAGCAGCGCTGCAGCGCCAGCTCCGTGTCCAGCCTAATGATGACGTGGCGCGGCAGCGCCGCTTGCTTGTGCATTGGCAGCGCTGCAGCGCCACCTCTGTATAATTAATATTTTATTTTTTTTAAGATAAAAGGTTTATTTTAATTAAAAATTAAAAATAATGTTTTCTGTAATTCCAGATTAATAAATGAGTTTATTAGATTTGGAATTGGATTAAAATAAAGTTGTTTATTTTAATTGGAATTGGATTTCATGCAAACTAATTAGAGTTGAAATTGGTTTCTGAAATTAACTAAGCTTACCCATTAAATCGATATAAGTGTATATATTAAATGTTTATTTATTGATGCATATGATGATATGTATGAAAAATAAATGGGGTTGATTATGGACTATTGACTAATGTGATTGGATTTTATTTTAGTTGAATCCTTGAATGAATGGGTTTTATTTCATATGAGTTTGTTATGCTATCCACAAGGCAAGTATTAAGTATTTATGTGATGCTCCCAAAATAGGTCCACACAACCCATTCTGAGTCGCAAGAAATACACTCAACAAAATTCAAATTACAAATCTTCATATTCCAACTATTACTCTGTTGTGCACAATACGACCACACATAAACTGTGAGTTTTAATACAAATAATAATATTCATACTCCTTATCAATGATACGTTATATAAAGGTAAAGTTAATAACTATTTTAAAAACTAAAATCTTTAGAAAATGCTCAAGGAAACCTTCGTACATGGGAGGCCATGCTTCTAAGTTATAATAGATATCATAGAATTTGAGAATTAGCCTTAGTTGACCCAATAAACCCCAAAGAAGAACAAAAAGATTACTATCTTGTTCATTCCAATGGTGGGTATTCTCTTGCCATATAATTATCTCCATTGTCTCTAACTGAGGATTATATTCCAACCATACACCAAGGTTATATAGGTAGTGCTCATAAATATAATTAGCAAGTGGATGCGCACAACCATATCTTGTGATAACATGAAGTCGTATGTGGTTAGACATCTTATATGATAGTGGCAACACATCTTTCCAAAGTCAGGCTCACCAAAATCAACTGTTAAATGACGTATAAAATATGACACACACATGTAAAGTTCTCAATACAATTATATATTATCATGTTATTTTATAATGTATTGAGAAACTTCAATGGTCACCGACTATCACTCTATTCCCTTGTTATCCTCGCTAGACCCAGCTACACTCTTATTACTTAAAAAGAATTGTGAAGCAAAAGGGTGAGCACAAATAGTCCAGTAAATAATATTATGACTAAAGATAGTCTTCATCAGTAATGATTAAGATATTTAAAATCTTAGTTCTCACTAAGGAAAAATCTGATAGAATACAATAGACAACAAATTTTAGATCAACAACTGCAGAGGAATCAAAAATCCATTAGGAGAGTCAAGTAGAACATAATGTCTACTATCTTCTCCATGTTAAAAGTCCACCAACAATATTTCAACCTTGTAACATCAATCAACAGTTCTTGCCCACAATCATGTAAATAGTTTATGATCATAATTATGCTGATAAATTCCTCTTCGCACCCATGACGAAGATAATTTACATCACCTGTCTTTACCTGTAACACCAAAGATTATGGTTATATTAATTCACAATTCATGTTCATAATCATGTAAATCAACGGTTTCTCCTTGCCACAAAAGTTAAAAATATTTAATAATCGTATCGTCTTTACACCCTACACCAAAAACAATCAAACGTAACAACCATGGTCATGATCATACCAATCAACTATCTATTTTTGCACTACAGGCCAAAGATATTCATTTGTATCATCAGTAGTCATTATCATGCCATACACTCGTCCATCTTTGCACTACGGGCTAAAGATATAAATAAACAGTTCAATTTTGCACTATAGGCCAAAGATATCAATCAATAGTTCATCTTTGCACTACAAGCCAAAGATATCAATCAACAGTTTATCTTTGCACTACTGGCCAAAGATATCAATGAACAGTTCATCTTTGCACTACTGGCCAAAGATAACTTTTACCATAATTTAAGTCTGAGGATTATGACAATGATATAAAGAATAAATCTAGTGAGAGCAAGGACAAATATTAGAGACTTATAATTCAATTTATTTAGAGTTCAAGAATGAAGAGAAAAACATGGATCCAATTTCAAGAATAAGATCCACAAAAGATAACTTGGACAAATAAAAGAAACTAAATTTCGTCGTGAATAGTACTCCGGCATGAATAGTATCCTGGATGAATAGTATTCTGGCATGAACAGTAATCCGGATAAATAGCACTCTTGTATGAATAAAAGATAATTTGGATAGGAAAAAGAAACCAATTTTGTCGTGAATATTACCCCGTGAATAGTATCCCATGAATAGTACTCGAATGAATAGTACCTCGACATGAAAAGATTAAAATTTCAATAACAAAGTTCAGACCAATATTCCAGTGAAATGATATTAGATGAAGCGCAAATCTTAAGAAATTTCTAATCATTTCAGGAATTATAGAAGCAATACTTACCATAGTAAGTTTATATTTAGGAATATGAAACGAAATATTATTACTTACATATTATAGAGTATGGAAGAAAATAATATTCTTTACGAATATTGAACAAAAACAACATCTTTTACTAGAAAAATAATATCCTTTAACTTAATAGGAAAGTAGTTCTGACTGGAATATCGGATATTATGTTGAGGAAATCTTGCACTGTTATTCACACTCAAAATATCCTTATACTCACAAGAAATACGCTCAATATTATAGAGGATAAATTTTTTGATTCTGGTGTGATTTTCATTTCTTAACTAAGCAACCTATTTATAGAAAAATGCTAGCACACCAATAGTGACAAAACCTACCCTCGGTAACTTCTCAGCACACCATACTTTGAAAAATCTTCAGCACACCTTTTTTTGGAAACAAGTCTTCAAAGGCAACTTGCTCCACCATCCACATGTTTATATATATATATATATATATATATATATATATATATATATATTAAAACATCTATAATTTATAAAAAGAATTTTAATTCAATTTGCTCTTCTTCCACCTCATTTTATTTTTATACCATGAATTTATCATAATAATGTTACCATTTAAATTATAAAATTGTACTATTATATTATCACATTATACTATTATAAGGTAATATTATAATAGTATATTTGAATGAATTATTTTATCGGAGAAGATAAAATACCAACTTTCAACAAATATCACACACTAAAAATTCCTCCATTTATATCAAATATTTACTTTTCATATTTGTCAATAATTTTTATTTTATTCATAAATTATTATTCACAATTAATATTATAGGATTACAATATTGACAACCAGGTCGTTCCTAAGAAAGAGAGGGCTTTTCGATATAAATTTTTCCTCATTAGTGCGCAATTATATAACCCAACCCATTTCTTCGACATAACTTTCTAGACATTGTCAATTATCTATGTAGCAATAATTGAATCAATTATATAAAATATTAAACAGTAATTACTGTAACCATTATCAAATGAGTGACTTCTTATGTAAGAATCAATAATTAGAAGTACTGTGCAATATCGTGTGCTACTGTGCAACAACGCGTATTACTGTACTTTTATCATTGGGTATTTTCACAGTTAACGGTAAAAGTTTATTTTTATAAAAATATTACTTCTGTCAATTTCAATATCCGACAGTTATTCTGCTGTGGGGCCCACCAATTATTGGTTATTTCGGCACCGTAGTCGTACTTTACCGAATATAATATTCTCCGACAGAATGAATATTCCCCGACAAAACGAATATTCTCCGACAAAATGAATATTCTCCGACACCACGGATATTTTTTGACAACTTGCTTACTTTAACCTTTTATCAATTTAACCATTTACTGAATATAATAACAATTAATTGAATACTTTAATTTCATAAAATTCGGGGTCTTACATAACCATTGCAGCCAAAGTTGAGAAAGTTGACGAACCGTTAACTACCAAATGAAAAGGTAAGATGAACAAGTGAAGACTTGTTAAAATTTGAAATGATTTGTAATAATACTTCAAATTATGTTATGATGTTTTATTTTCCGCATTTGATGATTATTAATGTATGACCCTAAATTTTATGAAATAAAAGTATTCAATTTTTTTATAATTAGTATTCTATTCAGTAAATGGTTAAATTGATAAAAATTTAAAGTTAAGGGTGATATGTGCAAATTTTACAAAGTAAACAAGTTGTTATAAAATATTCATTTTATCGGAGAATATTCCTTCTGTCGGGAAATATTATATTCTATAAAGTACGATGGCGGCACCGAAATAACCAATAATTGGTGGGCCCCACAATAGAATAACTGTCGGATATAGAAAGCAACAAAAGTCACGGAATATTCGTTTGGTCGAAGAATATTCGTACGACGGCACAGTCATTGATGGACCCCACAATGGAATAACTATCAGATATAGAAAGCGACATAAGTCGGAGAATATTTGTTTGATCGGGGAATATTCATACGACGACACAGTCATTGGTGGACCCCACAACGGAATAACTGTAGGATATAGAAAGCAATAGAAATAACATTTTTATAAAAATAACGGCAAAACTTTTACCGTTAAACTATTAAAATACCCGATGATAAAAATACAATAATACACTTTGTTGCACAGTAGCACACGGTATTGCACATTATCTTTGATTATTGATGCTTACGTAAGAAGTCACTCATTTTATTTTAATAATTGCCATAGTAGTTGCTGCATAGTATCTCATATTATTAATTCAATTATTGTCACAGTATCATCTGCACAATACTTTAACATATTAAATCAATAATTGACACAACACAGTTACTCATATTATTATTATTAACATTATTGACAATGTCTAGAAAGTTCTGCCAAGAAAAGTGGTTATTTTATTTAATTGCGCGCCAGTAAGGAGAAATTTTTATCGGAAAGCCCCCTCTTTCCTGGGAACGATCTAGTTATCAATATTGTGAATTATAATATTAATGATGAATGGTTGATAAAAATATTTTCATTGTGTTGGGAATATTAATGTTAGTGGAAATCGACATTTATTTCGATAATAGTTGATTTTCAGATGTTAAATTGACCAAACGAGGAATTAATCGGATAAATGAGCAATTAATGTGTGGTTAGTGGTAGACATGTGGGGTCCACTTGATTGGTGGATAATAAATGGTTGGTGGGTGGTTGCAGGGGAGGTGGTGCAAGATTGATAAACTTGAGGGACTGAATTAAAAATAGAGGTAAAGATGGAGGTACTAAAGTGCAATTAACCCACCTTTTTCTAGCCTATAAATACTCCTCCATCCATTCATTTTTGTCATACCATTTTGAAGAGCAAAGTTATAATCACAAGCTATAGTGAGAGAAATTATAGAGAGAGAAAGAAGAAGAGTATTATGCCACTACACTATTTCAATATTCAATCTTCTACTGAGGTAAGGGGTATTATTTCTTTTGTATTCGTAAAGAATGTTATTTTCTTTCAATACTCATAAGGGTTGTTATTCTATTCCTTATTAACCTGTGGGAATAACCTGTCTACGCGGATTACCGCATGCATGGTGAATAACCCTTCGTATTCATTGTTTATTAATCTGTGGGAATAACCTGTCTACGCAGACTATCACATACCTGGTGAAAAATCCTTCGTATTCAATCTATTCCTTATTAATCTGTGAGAATAACCTGTCTACGCGGACTACCGCATGCCTGGTGAATAGCCCTTCATATTCATTCTTTTATTAAAGTTATGAAAATGATCTATCTATGCGGATTACCGCATGACGGGTGAAAATCCATTTACAGTTTCGTATATTTTTTTGTATTTGTATGAAATATTATTTCAATGGAATATTGGTCTGAACTTTCTTATTAAAATTTTAATTATTTCATGTCGGGGTACTATTTGCTCGGGTACTATTAACGATAAAATTGGTTTCTTTTTCTATCCTAATTATCTTTTAGCCATACAAGAGTACTATTCATTCGGGATACTATTCATGCCAGAGTACTATTTATGGGTTACTATTCATGGGTTACTATTTATGAGTTACTATTCACGAGACAAAAATATTTTTTTTTCTTTTCTTTCCAAATTATCTTTGATTGGATTCATATTTTTATCTTCATGTCGATAATTTGGATATTCTTGAACTATGGATAAATGGAATTATAATTTTTAATATTTGTTCTTGATCTCACTGGATTTATTCTTATCTTTGATTGGATCCATGTTTTTATCTTCATGTCGATAATTTTGATATTCTTGAACTCTGGATAAATTGAATTATCAATCTCTAATACTTATCCTTGATCATATTTTCTAATCATGGTGATGAAAGTTCTCTTTGACTTGAGTGCAAAGATGGGTAGATTATTAGTATGATAATGACTATGGGTTCTCTTCGGCCATGGGTGCAAAGATGAATTGTTGATTGGTATGATCATGACCATTGATTTTATAATTGAATATCTTTAGTTTAAGTGCAAAGGTGAATTGATCAATATGGTTATAAGTATTGCTTCTATAAATTCTGAAATGATTAGATATTTCTTTGAGATTTGCATTTCATCTAATATCATTTCGCTTGAATTTTTATTTACCTAAATCTTCTTATTAAATTTTAATAGTTATCTTTAAAATATGAAACTTGAATATTTTTGGCCCGTAGTACAAAAGATGGACAGATGCTTGGCATAATCATGATCATTGATGTTACTGTTGAATATCTTTGGCTCGTAGTGCAAAGATGGACAGGTGTTTAGCATGATCATGAACATTGATGTTACAAATGAATATCTTTGGCCTAAGTGAAAAGATGAATTTATTAGCATGATAATGGAAAGGAACTGTGATTTGGTATAACCATGATCTTTGGTGTTTTAGGTAAAGATAAGTGATGAAAATTATATTCGTCCTGGGTGCGAAGAGGAATTTATCAACATAATTATGATCATGAACTATTTACATGATTGTGGAGAGGAACTATTGATGATGTTACATGGATGAAATATTGTTGGTAGACTTTTAATATAGAGAAGATAGTAGACATTATGTTCTTCTTGACTCTTCTAATGGATTGCTTGTTCCGCTGGAGTTGTTGATCTAAAACTTGTTATCTATTGTATTCTATCTGATTTTTCCTTGTTGAGGACTAAGGTTCTAAAGATCTAATTAATTACTAATGAAGGCTATTGATAATTTAATCATCTTTAGTCATAATATTCTTTACTGAGCTAGTTGAGCTCACCCTTTTGCTTCACAATTCCTTTCAGGTAATAAGAGTGTAGCTGGGTCGAGCGGGGATAACAAGGGAATAGAGTGATGGTCGGTGACCGTTGAAGCCTCTCAATGCATTATAAAATAGCATGACAAAATATAATTGTATTGGGGATTTAAAATGTGTGTGTCGCATTTTATACGTCATTTAACAGTTGATTTTGGTGACCCAAATAGGGTGAGGTGAACCTGACTTCGGAAGGGTGTGTTGTCACTATCATGCAAGATATCTAACCACATACGACTTCATGGTATCATAAGATATGGTTGTACGCATCCACTTACTGATTACATCTATGAGCACTACCTATATAATCTTGGAGTATGGTTAGAATATAATCCTCAGTTTGAGACAATAAAGATAATTATATGGTAAGAGAATACCCACCATTGGAATGAACAGGATAGTAATCTTCTCGTTCTTCTTTGGGGTCTATTGGGTCAACCAAGGTTAATTCTCAAGTCTTACAATATCTATTATAACTTAGAAGCATGGCCTCCCATGTACGAAGGTTTTCTTGAGCATTTTCCAAATATTTTAATTCCTAAAACAGTTATTGACTGTACCTTAATGTAACGTATCATTGATAAGGAGTATGAGTATTGTTATTTGTATTGAAACTCAAAGTTTATGTGGGGTCATATTGTACATGACAAAGTATTAGTTGGAATATGAGGATTTGTATTTGGATTTTGTAGTGTGTATTTGGCGACTCAGAATGGGTTGTGTGGACATATTTTGGGGACGTCACAATTAAGGTTAGGAACCTAGGAACGATTTGATAAAGTTGTAATCCTTTCTAAAGGAAGATTTTATTTGGAAAGGTTGTAATTTATTTTGCATTCCTTATTTAGGGAAGTAGTTATGCTTTATTTAGATAGTGAACACCAAATCCTGCGGAAATGAAGTATTCGAATTTGGGGGTGTCACAAGTTGGTATCAAAGCCTTATGTTATGAACCTTAGGTGGGGAAACCTTAGGTAGTAGCCTTATAGGAGATCGAAATGATAGTAGTGATAGTTAATATAATAAACTGCCTTATATGCTATGTGTTTACGTTTATGTACCCGAGGAGTATCGATCGATATCACGTAATAATTAAAATTTAAAATTTTGTGTCAGGATGATGAATGTTGGAGAGTTCAGTCAGTCTATGGAGGAGTTACCCTAGATGCCAAGGGATGAGGAGCTTCGCGACATCCATACTGTCGGGAGCAGTTGGTTCAGAGAGAGCCATCTCCATTGATCACAATAGTGGGTTAGAAGAATGAGCCAGTCTTTGATCGAGATGACGAAGATGAGTCAGAGGAGGAGGAGGATCCTGAAGAGGAGATTCCACCTAACTCCATCAACGCTGTGATGTATGAGAAAATCTACGACCGCAACATTGAGCTGCAGGGTAGAGTGGGAGAGTTAGAGAAGCTGATGGATGTGACCCATAGTACTATACAGCAGATGGAGGAAACAATTCAAGAACTGGACGATTAGCTTGGAAACGTGAAGTGGGATCTAGTTCACGTGGAGAGTGAAAGGGATGATGCACTGGGTAAGCTAGCAAAACTGAAGAACGACATTAAAGAGGAGTTAGCGAAGCGTGCCAGAGCGGAGGATGCTTGTTTGAGGGCTACTCAACTTGCGGATCGAGCTAAAGATGAGGTTCAAGTGAAGAAGGCCAAGATGAAGGAGACGGACTATGCGTTTCATTCAGCTATAGATAGGGCCCAAGATCGTGTTTTTTATTACCCAGCTCAGTTCAAGGATTTTCCGTGGTATATGGTAGATCGCAAAACAGTGTTCCGGGAGATGGAATAAGAACGTGGAGAGGCTGTGCGACGTCTTAACATGCCTAGATAGTGGAGTAATAAACTATGTGTTTCATTATGAATTACATAAATGAAAGTCCCAGAATTGGAGACAATAAATGGATAAGATAATGATGTAATCCTGCAACTTGTTTTAGTTCATGAAAGATGATGTAAATAGCAGAGATGCTATCTATTCTATATTTTAAAACTATGAATGAATAAATATCGAACTTTATTGATGTGCTATGTACTAAAGTGTGAATTAATTTATTTTAAATGTTTAAGTTTGAACTTGAATATTTAAGAGGTGGGTAAGGGATTTAATAAGAGTATGTCTTAACAGAAAGATGCCTCCTAGAAGAAGACATGCACGACAACCACAAGAGGGTTCTATAAATAACAACAACAACGATGAGGCGAATGCCAATCCGGTTCAGCAACTGGTGAACTTACTTACGGGAGCGCTTGCGAATCAGCCGCAAATTCAAGGAATTCAAAGCGATAGGACCGCTGGAATTCAAGGGATCTGTGAGTCCAATAGAGGCCCAGACATGGGTAATTGAAATGGAGAACGTCTTTGATGTGGCCTGAATTAATAATGACCAGAAGATGATTTTCGCGACATTCATGCTGAAGTCGAAAGCTAGCTACTGGTGACAGGCTAACAAGACTCGGGGAGGAGAAGGTGTGCTAGTGTGGGGCAGATTCAAAGAGATGTTCTTTGAAATTTATTTTCCAGTAAGCTCGCAGAACCAAATAGAAGTTCAGTTTCTAGAGCTGAAGCAGGGAACAATAATGGTGCCAGAGTACGCCGCAAAGTTCAACGAGCTGGCAGGTTTGCAACATACCAGGTCAGTACTGATGAAAGGAAAGCAAGAAGATTTGAGCAAGGATTGAAGCCCTAGTTATACAGTAAGGTCTCCGTGTTCTAGCTGAATACGTTTGCAACTGTGTTGGAAAAGGCGATCATCGCGGAAGGTGGAAGTGATGCCTTAACCAAGTATAATCAAGACCTGAAGAAGAAGAAGAAGAATAAAACAGAGAATAAGGCTGGTGGTAGTGGTACCAACCAGAAAAGAAAGTGGAAAGATAACATATCTTTTGGGAGTCAACAGGGAAGCCAGTAGAAGAGAAGAATTGAAGCATGTGTTACATGGAGGAAGAATCACACTGGAGTGTGTTTGAGGGGAAGAAGAGTATGTTTCAACTGTGGTCAGGAAAGCCACATTGCGCCAAATTTTCCTAACCTGAAAAAGTGCTTCATATGCGGGTCCAAGGATCATATGGCCCGAGATTGCCCAAAGAAGCCAGCTGGAGGGTCGATAGGAGGGAGAAGAAATGGCAGCGACAGCACTTTGGCTATCGCTGGACCACCGCAGGCGAGCCGACCCACCGCCAGAACATTCAACATGACCGTGCAGGATGCTGTGCAGTCAAAGGATGTGGTGTCAGGTATCATTCCGGTCAATAGTATTAATGCTTACATATTATTTGATTCGGGTTCTACTTGTTCATTTATATCTGATGATTTTGCTAAGACTTTAGACTTACCTAAGGAGGAATTAATTTACCCTTTGAACATAGAAATTGCGAATAGGGAGGTTATTCCTGTTAAGTTTGTACACAAGGACTGTAGGTTGAACATTAAGGGTCATGAGTTGATGGTAGATTTAATTCTGATTAAACTTGGGGAATTCGATGTTATAATGGGTATGGATTGGTTGTTCAACCATGGGGTAGTAGTTGATTGCCAGAAGAAGTCTGTAAACCTTATGACTCCGTCAAAGGTAGTGTTTTATGGCAGCAAGTCGTCTAGGCAAGCGAGTTGTCTGACGATTATGCAGTCCAAGAAGTTGTTGAAGCAAGGCTATGTAGGGCACTTAGCCTACATTGTGGATACTCGTAAGGAAAGTTCAAAACTAGAAGAGATGTTAGTGGTTAAGAAATTTGTGGACGTGATTCTGAGCGATTTGCCAAGACTTTCGCCGAATAGAGAGATAGAGTTCGTGATCAATTTAGCATCGGGGACTGCTCCGATATCGAAAGCCCCGTACAGAATGGCTCCGGTCAAGATGAAAGAGTTAATGGTTTAACTACAAAAATTACTGGACAAGAAGTACATTCAGTCGAGCGTATCACCATGGAGAGCGCCGGTATTGTTCGTGAAGAAGAAGGATGGATCGATGTTGCTTTGCATTGATTATAGGGAGTTGAACAAGGTCACTATCAAGAATAAGTATCCTTTACCTATAATTGATGACTTGTTCGATCAACTGAAGGGTGCCAGATACTTCTCAAAAATAGATTTGAAAAGTGGGTATCATCAGTTGAAGGTAAGAAGAGAGGATGTACTGAAGATGGCATTTAGAACTCGGTTTGGACATTACGAGTTCTTGATGATGTCACTTGGTCTAACGAATGCACCAGCAGCATTTATGGACTTAATGAGTAGGTTGTTTAAGCCGTTTCTAGACAAGTTCGTAGTGGTGTTCATAGATGACATTTTGGTTTATTCCAAAATTAAGGAGGAACACACTGAACATTTGAGGCTGACATTGGAATCGCTGAGAAGGGAGAAGTTGTACGCAAAATTCTCGAAGTGTGAATTCTGGTTAGAACGTATGCAATTTCTTAGCCACGTGATTGACAAAGACTGGATATCAGTAGATCCGTCGAAAGTTGAAGCTGTAATGAATTGGGATCAGTCGAAGATACCGTCAGAAGTGAGGGGTTTCTTGGGTTTGGCAAGTTACTACAGAAGATTTATTTAGGATTTTTCCAAGATCACAGTTCCATTGACGAATTTGACGAGGAAGACGATGAACTTCGTTTGGACAGAAAAGTGTGAGGAAAATTTTCAGGAACTGAAGAAGAGATTGAGTAATGCGCCTGTGTTGACATTGCCTGATAGTTTAGGAAATTTTATGGTATACAGTGATACATCATATAAAGGATCTGTGTGCTGATGCAGAACGACAAAGTCATTGCTTATCAAGTCAGCTGAAGGATTATGAGAAACGGTATCCAATCCATGACTTAAAATTGGCGGTAGTAGTGTTTTCTTTGAAGATATGGAGACACTACCTCTATGGAGAAAAGTGTGAGATATACACAGATCATAAAAGTCTGAAGTACATCTTTACATAGAAAGATTTGAATATACTCCAAAGGAGATGGTTGGAGCTTATCAAGGACTACGATTGCAAAATTCTATACCATCCGGGTAAAGCTAACGTCGTTGCCGATGCCTTAAACATAAAGGGTTGGGAGAAGTTAATGTTGCTAACTGCTCAGGAACAGTTGGTAAATGAGATGGCTAAGTTGGAGTTGGAAGTTAAGTATCCGAACGTCACGAATGAGAAATTGTTCCAAGTAACTACCAGTTCAACTTTGGTGGACAAAGTGAAAGAGGCACAACTACATGATGAGGAATGTGAGAAGATCCGGAAGAGAGTAACCGATGGTGAAGAGATAAAGTTCAAGATTGATAATGATGGACTGCTACAATATGAAGGGAGAATTTGGGTACGGCCAGTGCTCGAAGTCAAAGAGGAAACTTTGAGTGAAACTCACAGTTCGAGATATTCGATTCACCCTAGGTGTACAAAGATGTACCAAGATCTCAGACAACATTTTTGGTGGCCGAATATGAAGAGAGACGTTGCGAAATGTGTTGCGAAATATTTAACGTGCCATAAAGTCAAAGCAGAACATCAGAGACTAACTGGATTACTACAACCGCTGGAGATTCCAGAATGGAAGTGGGAGCATATCACGATAGATTTCATGGTCGGTCTTCTAACGACTCAGAATGGATTTGATGCAGTATGGGTTATCGTGGATCGACTGACAAAGTCAGCGCATTTCAAACCTATCAGGATTAGGTTCAACTTAGATCAGTTGGCTAAGCTATATATTAAAGAAATTATTTCTAGACACGGTGTTCCTGTGTTAATTGTATCGATCAGGGATCCGCATTTCACGTCAAATTTCTAGAAGCGATTACAGGAATGCTTGGGAACATAATTGCGAATGAGCACGGCGTACCATCCTCAGACTGATGGCCAGAGCGAGAGAACGATCTAGACTCTAGAGGATATGTTGAGAGCTTGTATTACGGACTTCAAAGGAAGCTAGGATGATCATCTACCGTTGGTGGAATTCTCTTACAACAATAGTTACCATGCGAGTATTGGCATGCCACCTTATGAAGCATTGTACGGCAGGAAATCTAGGACTCCATTATGCTAGGATGAGGTTAGTGAACGATAACTGTTGGGATCGAACTTGGTGCAACAAACTGCTGAGATCGTCAAGATGATTAGAACAAGATTGGTAGCTGCTCAGGATAGACAGAAGAAGTATGTTGATTATCATAGTTAGAATCAAGAATTTAAAGTGGGAAGCTTCATTTTCCTGAAGGTATCTCCTTGGAAAGGGAAAATTTGATTTGACAAGAAAGGGAAACTAACTCCTAGAATCATTGGACCTTTGAGATACTGCGAAAGGTTGGTGAGGTAGCTTATGAGGTTGTATTACCTCCGGAGTTAAATCATATTCATAATGTTTTCCATATTTTTGTGTTGCAACCGTACAAACACGATTAGAAGCATGTGATAGAGTATGAGCCGTTGTAGTTTGATAAAGACCTAACGTGTGAAGAAGTTCCTGTTCAGATAGTTGACAGGAAAGAGCAAGTACTTAGAAATAAAGTGATACCTTCTGTTAACGTAATCTAGAGGAACCACAATGCTGAAGAAGCTACATGGGAACTCGAAGATGTTATGATGAAAACTTATCCCCAATTATTTGTTTAATTTCTTGTATATCGATCCTAGGGACAAAATCGTTTTAAGGGGGGAAGAATGTGACGAATGAGTTATTTTTTTAGTTGTGATTCTGGGGACATAATCCTTTTAAGGAGGGAAGATTGTAACAAACGAGATTTTTTTTTTATTTTTAATATTTATTGAATTAAATAAATATTTTAATTTATTTATTTATTGAGATGAGTAAATAATTTATGTGATTATATTGTGGAGTAATTTAATTATGTGCAATACATTAATTAAAATGAATGTTTAATATTAAATTGATGTATAAGTAATTTTGTGCTGTAGTCCTAATTTAATTGAGATAATTAAATTAGATAAATAGTATGTGGTATTTGGTAATAAGGATTTAATGATTTAGCGAATAATTATAATAATGACTAATTTAATTTAAATAATTAAATTATAGATTTACTAATTTGTTGTATGAAATTATGATTAATGAGTAAATTATAATTGTGTAGCGATTTAGTTTATGTGGCAATTTTATTTAATTAATTGATGTTGTCTTTAATTTAATTAAATTAGAATAGTGAGATTTAATTAAATAAAGTGTGACATTTAAACTATGTAGTAAAAGAGTTATTAAAATAAATTAAAAGGGTTTGAAATTAGTTTTACCAAATAAGGCCCTTAAATCTATTTTAATGTAGTTTTACCAAACAAGTCCTTAGTCCTAAGAATCTATTTTTCTTTTAAATAGGTTTTGCCAAACAAGCCTCATAGCTTTTGATTTTCAAATAAAATGTAACTGATATATATTATTAATACAATATATTAAGTTTGTCAGTTATATATTATATGTATATGTCAGTTATATATTTTATACTACGTTAGACTATTAAAGTTAGAGGAAGATAAAGAACGAACAGAGGAAGAAAATTAGAGAGAAAAGAGAGAAAGAAGAAGAAGGAGAAGACTTTGTTGAATTGAAACTCATCACTATCATCATAAGCATCATCGTCACCATCATCTTCTTCTTCTAAAGGTATAACCTAATTTAAGCTTTGTTCTTCCATGTTTGCATAGTTTTAAGTTCTCTATGATTTAAGTTCTCTGTGATTTAAGTTTTCATGAGGATTTATATAAATATAATTTATACATGTTTGTTTGTGTATATAAACTATCATAGATGATATATATGAGTATTTAAATGATTAAATTCATGTAAATATGATGAACATGAGGAAATCATGTTCATAGCAATTTACAGTAAACTAAACTATTTTGAAAAATGGTTTCTTTAATATCAAAATTGGCGTTTGATTATGCTATGTTGTATAAATTGATCATAGATTGTAACAATATGTTAAGAAATGAAATTAACATAATTTGAATTATGTGATTTGGTTTAAAAACAAACTCACGGTGTTTATTTTCTTTAAGAACACTTAACAATGGTGTTTTCTTCAAAATCATAAAATTAAGGGTTTTTGATTATGTGTTGTGATGTTTTAATATATTAAAAAATGTTAGAAGCTTAAAGTTATGATTTTATAAAGTTTTATATGCATTATATGTACTAAATTTTGAGTTTAGTGCGAGAAAATAAGCCAAATTGACTTTTTTCTGCACAACTTCGCAAGCTATTTTTTCCCCTAGTAGGGATCCCGGCCTCAGCGGGCTCTAACCCCGCCCCAAGGGGCCTCTTGCAGTCCCCCCCCCCCCCGGCGGGGGTATAGAGTGAAAATGTTTGTTTTGTGTAGCTTTTATCCATAACATGATGAGCTAACTTAATGTGATGAACCTGATGACATGTTAAGCATACATTGAGATGTTAGAACAATTCATTAACGTATTTCACATGATTAATTTGAAAGTTAGATACGTTATGTAAACTGTTATTCGTAAAGTCTAATAACACGTTCAAAACTGACGTTCATGATTCGATCAGACTTATAATTAATTATTATTGCGAATGTAATGCTATGTAGGGTTAATTAAGGGACGAGAATTATAATTTGTAGCTTGTGCACAAGGCAAGTGTTCTAAACTCAAACTTTACTTTTATTGAGCAAGTTTTCTTAACCTAACTCGATCGTGTTTACTTTTAATTGATCAAGTTCATAAACTTTTCCTTTATATTGTGAATTTTTTCTAACTATACCTTTATTTCAGCAAGTCCTTTTATTCTGCAATGGACAAGTATCTTGTTGAGATAATGTAGCCTTGACTTAATTGTTCAAGCAAGGTCTTATCGTATATTTCCAATGCTTTAAATTTAATTCTAAAGCATAAGTTATTTCATAATTCTTTGGTTATTGAATTCTTAATTATTGTGAGTTGATTCAACTACTCCTGAGTTGATGATAGTTGAACTCTAAATTACCCTTTGAGCTTATCCAAACAGAATTTTTTTTGGTTCGGACTCGTTAATTAATACTGAGATGAACAACCCTATTAATATAAGATTATCATGCGAAAACGTTAAGATGTTTGTGCACAATATATGCTACGAATGGCTGATCCCCCTACGTACGAGTTAAGGTCCATAAAGTCCAACGACTGTTAAAGGTTTAAATAGAAATGTTTATAACCTAGGACATAGTTCAAGGTCTTGTGATCCTCAGATGAATTCTAATTTCTATATTTAATTATTGATTATCGCTGATAGAAGTATTATTCAATTCAGTTGAAGTTATTCAATGATATGTCATCATTATTGATTGTTATTTCAAGTGTGCTTTTGATTGTTCACTCTTACATTTATATAACCATTGCAGCCAAAGTTGAGAAAGTTGACGAACCGTCAACTAGCAAAGGAAAAGGCAAGATGAACAAGTGAAGACTTGTTAAAATTTGAAATGATTTGTAATAAAACTTCAAATTATGTTACGATGTTTTATTTTTCGCATTTGATGATTATTAAGGTTAGGAATGTAGCGCCCCCAAATTCGGGTCCCCAGAACCTCGGACCTGGTACGTTACGATACATCATTTCTACAACTATTGCGGAAGATATAAATATAAATTGTTTATACAATAACTTTTACACAAAATCCCTAAGGTCTGTAACCTTAACTGAATACCTGCATTCAATATCCTACACGACATACAATGTCATTTGTATCCAATACTATTACAAGTTTAACCTGCATTCAAATCCAATTCTGGAATTTGTCTTTGTCTTTGCCTGTATCCGAAGTTTTGTCTTAATCTGAAATATTTATCATGATATAGCAAGGGTGAGCAACAAGTTTGCCCAGCAAGTTTAAGTTCAAATGAGGATATATCATGATTGAAAAGAATAATAAGCTGACAAACTTTCAACAATATAATATTGGTGAAAGAATATGAATCAATTTTTCCATAAATGAATGACCGAGACAATAATAATGAATGGCCAACAATGAAAAAGAACAAATTTAACTGAACCTTAGGGTAATGAAGGTGATCAGCCTTTTATACCTGATGAACATATACCATATGCACAACGTGCGAATCAATAAATCATATATGTGACATAATCAACAATGATTAATCACGAACATGCTTTACAAAAATAACTCGAGTTCGAGTTAGGAAACTTGCCTGTATCGTTGATTTCTGCTACGCAATCTAATTTAATCGCTTTATTGAAAAGACCTATCAGCTATAAGATTGATCTTTCAATTAGCATAACATACTTTATAAGTAAAATATCTAACATTTAAACACATAGTCAAATATTAGATAACCTTAACACTATACATATACACAAGTCTGAACCTAGCACACATCAAGTCTTTAATAATATTCAATATAGTATACTGAGTGGTTTTCCACAAACAACTAATAAATTAGTTTCCATCTCGTCTACACTGTTTTCACAGTGACTTAGATTGGTTACTAATTCTTAGATCCCTTCCCCATATGAAGGAGTCGTTTAGCCCAGTTACTATACACCAACTATTAAAGGGTATGACTGTACCACCTTAGACTTAACACTATAGTATCATATAACTTGTGAATAAGAACTTAGTCTTTCCTTTTATAAGTCCTTTATAATTTAGTAAGTTGAATACCTAATCCAGCAACCTGGATTCAGACTGAATTTTAATTTAGTAAACTATTTTCCAATAATTATTACCATTTAAAATGATTTTTAATTCATTAATATCATTTTTATATAATTTAAATACCACTTAATTCCATTATCATTAATATTTATTTACTATCAAATATTAATGAAATACATGTCATAATATTATAAGTTATTTATAATATCACAAAATATTTTTAATACCTTAATATCAGATTTAATTGATTTTAAAATATTTAAAACCATTATTAAATAACTGTCATTAATATTAAAATATTAATGTATTTCATAACAAAATATTAAAAGTTATATTTTATAACTTAAAATATTTTTTATAACCATTAAATCATTTTATATAATTTTTAAAACATTAAATCTATTTTTCCATAATATATTTAATATAATTATTAAATAAATTAATTACCATTAATATTAATTATTAATGAAATTTACCCCAAAATATTAAAAGTCATCCAAAATAACTTAAAATTTTTCCTAACACTTTAATATATTTTTAAATGATTTTTAAAGTATTAAAATCATTTTTAAGTAATTTATTTAATATAATTATTAAATAAATTTAATATCATTAATATTTAAATAATTTGAGCATTATAAATGCTTGTAAAAATGAATATTCGTGTACTATATTTGAAATAAATCGAGCATTATAACTGCTATATAAAATGAATATTCTACTATTCTATTTGAGATAATTTCAGCATTATAACTGCTTATAATATGAGTATTCTTACTAAATACTTGAAGAAAATTGGATATAGCAACTGCTTATAAAAGTATATTTTCTACTTTATAAGAGAAATAAATCGGACATTATAACTGCTTATAAAAGTATATTTTCTACTTAATAAGAGAAATAAATCGGATAGTATAACTGCTTGTAAATAGGACTTTTGTACTATTTACTTAAAATAATTTGGGCATTATAACTGCTTGTAAAAGTATATTTTTTTTACTAAATATATAAAGAATAATAAACATAATAACCACAAGAGCAAATACCTCTTGGAGTTGCAAGCTTTAACTAATCCTTTGAAATCTTGAAACTCAAAAACTTTTCTCTGTCTTTCTCTCTCTAGCCAAAATTCTCCTCTTTCTCTCTCTAACCCCATTTTGGTTTTTGAAAAAAAATGAAGGGAATGGCTTCAATTTATAGAAAAACATAGTTTCAATAATTGCACGTTAGGGGCTTGGCTTTTTACAGTTTGCCCCGGCTTATTACAGTTTGGTATCCTGATAAATTACATTTTAGTACCTTATTAATTGCACTTTAGTCCCTGGGTGATATCATGATGACATCATCTTTTGTGCTTCTTTAATGCTGATGTCATGCTTGCATCATTTGTGTTTTTTTAAGGATAATGTCATGCTTGCATCATACTTGCATCATCTCTTCTCTGATTGGTTGATTTAAGCTCACATGGATTGGATGGTATTTTGGTCATTTTCCAGATAATTTTAAAGGTAATTTGGTAATTTCGCCTCCAAAAGGGTATTCTAATAATTTTCCACATAATGTTAAGGGTAGTTCGGTCATTTCGCCTCCAAAAGGGTATTCTAATAATTTTCACATAATTTTAAGGGTTGTTCGGTCATTTTCTATGTTTCCCTTAAAATTTAACCCTTAGGGTTTGATAAATAACATTAGGGTTTGCTAATTACCATTAAGGTTTACAAATTAGGATTTAGGATTCTCGAATAAGAAATTAGGGTTTCCTAACTGCAGATTAGGGTTTTTAATCTACCGTTAGGGTTTACTAAGGTTATACCTTATCTAATCAATATTTGATCATTAATACCTTACTATACAAACACACAATCATAGATACAATTATAATAACTATATTAACAATGAAATCCCTATTCTTAATTAGGGTTAGGATTTTCATCAACTGAATTAGGGTTTATCAATTTAAAATTAGGATTTTTCCATGTTACCCTTTATCTGATTCATACTCAACTCTTAACCACATATTGTACACACATATAATCACAAAATCATATAAGTCTTTCGCAAAAATTTTAAATCTACCAAAATCCTTCACAAAAATGTCAAATCCATACACTTATTTTCTGTCTAGGTCTATTGTTTAACCTTAATTTAATCATTTAAGATTTTAATAAATTGTCTAAATTCTTGGGTTGTCACATTCACACCTACTTCTAAGAATTTTATCCCCGAAATTTACCTTACATCTTACACCTTTCATACTCATCACCACATGCAACCCAAAACATCACTCACCAGAGTTGAATTTTTCAAATCATACTGAGGAGTCATATAGACTACGAACTTTTATTTTCAAAAAGGTTATACAGAAATTCATCCGCTAACCATCATGACTTACGGACACAGAGGGTAATTAGCCCGTTATGCCATGTACTTATTAAGTACTGCTGGTCGGAATAATTTTTCCCCGTTTCTCTTATTCGCACAAAATTTTTCCAAATTTTGGGATGCTTACCTCAGTCTTATCGGATTCCGCACCAAAACCATTTGGTTTTGGAAAATTTTCAAAGAACGCTCAGAATTTTCATAAACGTTGGTCTAGCTGAATCAAATAGCTTAGACTCATACCAATAATTTAATTTCAATCAAAATATTTATGTATAGCCAAACCCCATTGGCAATTAATTATAAAAAAAGTTTTTAAAAATGACGTCATGATACCGTACTGTATTTACAGCCCGTTTGAGGATTTCGTCATTGTGTGACTTTGTTATAACACATCATATAATAGTGGGACAATAATTTTTAGATCGAATTCAATACTAAGTATTCCTGTATTTACAACTTCATCAACTTTTTATCATCTCTGCTCCAGGTTACATGATGCATCAAAGATAAATAAAACACATTTTGATATTTCAAATCATTGTCGTCTAGCCGAAATAATTAGCAAAGACTATTCTTTAAATGGTTCAAAAATCATTGTAAATCAGTTTTATCATCTCAATAGATAACGATGTGTCAGTGTCCCGAAGTCCACACATACACACTAGTCACCGGGATTTGAGAATAAAAATTCATTTTTAAAAGGCACATAGTGCGTATTTAGCTTGATGTCAAAAATTTTGAAGTCTAGCATAGCTAGAAGATTTAGAATACCTACGCTTCCACTAATGATCCATTGCTTAATCAGTCTATCTATTCCTATTATCCTTAATACTCCATTCACACTTAATTATACCAAGTTCGTCAAAGTTACCACACGTTATGAGTTCAGGAACTTTTCACAATCATATGAGTTTAAGAACATGTCCTAGACAGACCATTGGCGTCCATTCGCTGAGGGGTTCAAAATATTTCCTATAATTATGAGTCACGAACTTACCATAAGTATGAGTTTAAAGAACTCGCAACTTAACCTTATATCCTCTACCTATACTCTATCTATCTGTTATACACATGAGAAAAGAATCACCTTCTCAACATATATATAGCAAATAGCGCGACAAAAACATTTTAATGATTATCACTATCAGAAACTAAGTGGTCTTCAAACCAAACACAATTCCCTGCCCATACAAAGAATTGGTCAACTCGGCGTCTAATCAATATAGGAAGCTAAGCGATTTTTGCACCAAGGACAAATTCCCTGCCCATACAAAGAATTGTTCAACTTAACCACTATATCAATCAGGAAGCTAAGCGGTTCTAAAACCAAGTACAAAGTCCCTGTCCGTACAAGGAATCATACAACTCAGCTACTGACATAAGTCCTCAATTGAAATTCCCACTTAATATCCTAGCCCCATTCTTTCTCCATACGAATTATGTTCAATCCGTATTGCATCAACCCCAACCCTTTTTTTGAGTTGGCACAATACCAATTCATAGTACAACTGAAACACAGC
Source organism: Panax stipuleanatus (assembly GCA_020205555.1). Taxonomy (NCBI): domain Eukaryota; kingdom Viridiplantae; phylum Streptophyta; class Magnoliopsida; order Apiales; family Araliaceae; genus Panax; species Panax stipuleanatus. Next base: position 97,625,944 of record CM035115.1, read on the forward strand.
AACTTTGTCATAAAATTTTCAATCATTCGATTGATCCTCCTCTCTGCTATGACCTTATCAGATCACGATGTGATCTCATCGTGTATATCACGATTCATTCCTATGTTAAGATCGTTTTGTTATACGATCTTCTTTCCTCGTACTTTTAGTCTTTTAGACTTTATCTATTCATTACTACTGTTCATCTTTATTATCAGAGTTAGGTAACTCTGGATCTTTTATAATTTATCGAGATTCGTCTTTGAATCTTATCAACGCACTAACTCTATTTAAGTTAGTTCTTATCCTTATCCCACTGCGGTTAATAGCCTAAGGTAACCCTACCTAAGGTTTATAACCTACAGCTTTGATACCAACTATAGCGCCCCCAAATCCGGGTCACCGCAATCTCGGACCTGGTACGTTACGATACATCGTTTCTATAACTATTGCGGAAGATATAAACATAAATTATTTATACAATAACTTTTACACATAACCCCCAAGGTCTGTAACCTTAACTGAATACCTGCATTTAATATCCTACACGACATACAATGTCATTTGTATCCAATACTATTATAAGTTTAACCTGCATCCAAATCCAATTCTGGAATTTGTCTTTGTCTTTGCCTGTATCCGAAGTTTTGTCTTAATCTGAAATGTTTATATTGATATAGCAGGGGTGAGCAACAAGTTTGCCCAGCAAGTTTAAGTTCAAATGAGGATATATCATGATTGAAAAGAATAATAAGCTGACAAACTTTCAACAATATAATATTGGTGAAAGAATATGAATCAATTTTTTCATAAATGAATAACCGAGACAATAATGATGAATGGCCAACAATGAACATGAATAAATTTAACTGAACCTTAGGATAATGAAGGTGATCAGCCTTTCAAACCTGATGAACATATACCATATGCACAACGTGCGAATCAATAAATCATAGATGCGACATAATCAACAATGATTAATCACGAACATGCTTTACAAAAATAACTCGAGTTCGAGTTAGGAAACTTGCCTGTATCGTTGATTACTGCTATGCAATCTAATTTAATCGCTTTATTGAAAAGACCTATCAGTTAGAAGATTGATCTTTCAATTAGCATAACATACTTTATAAGTAAACTATCTAACATTTAAACAAATAGTCAAATATTTGATAACTTTAACACTATACATATACACAAGTCTAAACCTAGCACACATCGAGTCTTTAATAATATTCAATATAGTATACTGAGTGGTTTTCCACAAACAACTAACAAATTAGTTTTCGTCTCGTCTACACTATTTTCACAGTGAGTCAGATCGGTTACTAATTCGTAGATCCCTTCCCTATATAAAGAAGTCGTTTAGTCCAGCTACTATACATCAACCATTAAAGGGTATGACTGTACTACCTTAGACTTAATACTACTGTATCATATAACTTGTGAATTAAAACTTAGTCTTTCCTTTTATAAGTCCATTATAATTTAGTAAGTTGAATACCAAATCCAACAACCTGGATTCAGACTTAATTTCAATTTAGTAAACTATTTTTCAATAATTATCATTTATAATGATTTTTAATTCATTAATATCATTTTTATATGATTTAAATACCACTTAATTCCATTATCATTAATATTTATTTACTATCAAATATTAATGAAATACATGTCATAATATTATAAGTTTTTTATAATATCATAAATTATTTTTAATACCTTAATATCACATTTAATTGATTTTAAAATATTTAAAACCATTATTAAATAACTGTCATTAATATTAAAATATTAATGTATTTCATAAAAAAATATTAAAAGTTATATTTTATAACTTAAAATATTTTTTATAACCATTAAATCATTTTATATGATTTTTAAAACATTAAATCTATTTTCCCATAATATATTTAATATAATTATTAAATAAATTAATTACCATTAATATTAATTATTAATGAAATTTATCCCAAAATATTAAAAGTCATCCAAAATAACTTAAAATATTTCCTAACACTTTAATATTTTTTTAAATGATTTTTAAAGTATTAAAATCATTTTTAAGTAATTTATTTAATATAATTATTAAATAAATTTAATATCATTAATATTTAAATAATTTGAGCATTATAAATGCTTATAAAAATGAATATTCGTGTACTATATTTGAAATAAATCGAGCATTATAACTGCTTTATAAAATGAATATTCTACTATTCTATTTAAGATAATTTTAGCATTATAACTGCTTATAACATGAGTATTCTTACCAAATACTTGAAGAAAATCAGACATAGCAACTGTTTATAAAAGTATATTTTCTACTTTATAAAAGAAATAAATCGGACATTATAACTGCTTATAAAAGTATATTTTCTACTTTATAAGAGAAATAAATCGGATAGTATAACTGCTTGTAAATAGGACTTTTGTACTATTTACTTAACATAATTTGGGCATTATAACTGCTTGTAAAAGTATATTTTTTTACTAAATATATAAAGAATAATAAACATAATAACCACAAGAGTAAATACCTCTTGGAGTTGCAAGCTTTAACTAATCCTTTGAAATATTGAAACTCAAAAACTTTTCTCTCTCTAGCCAAAATTCTCCTCTTTCTCTCTCTAACCCCATTTTGGTTTTTGAAAAAAAATGAAGAGAATGACTTCTATTTATAGAAAAATATAGTTTCAATAATTGCACGTTAGGGGCTTGGCTTTTTACAGTTTGCCCTAGCGTATTACAGTTTGGTATCTTGATAAATTATATTTTAGTACCTCATTAATTGCACTTTAGTCCCTGTGTGATATCATGATGACATCATCTTTTGTGCTTCTTTAATGCTGATATCATGCTTGCATCATTTGTGTTTCTTTAAGGATAATGTCATGCTTGCATCATACTTGCATCATCTCTTCTCTGATTGGTTGATATAAGTTCACATGGATTGGAGGGTATTTTGGTCATTTTTCAGATAATTTTAAAGGTAATTTGGTCATTTCGCCTCCAAAAGGGTATTCTAATAATTTTTCACACAAATTTAAGGTTAGTTCGGTCATTTCGCCTCCAAAAGGGTATTCTAATAATTTTCCACATAATTTTAAGGGTTGTTCGGTCATTTCCTATGTTTTCCTTAAAATTTAAACCTTAGGGTTTGATAAATAAAATTAGGGTTTGCTAATTACCATTAATGTTTACAAATTAGGGTTTAGGATTCTCGAATAAGAAATTAGGGTTTTCTAACTGCATATTAGGGTTTCTAATCTACCATTAGGGTTTACTAAGGTTATACCTTATCTAATCAATATTTGATCATTAATACCTTACTATACAAACACACAATCATAGATATAATTATAATAACTGTATTAACTATCAAATCCCAGTTCTTAATTAGGTTTAGGGTTTTCATCAACTGAATTAGGGTTTATCAATTTAAAATTAGGATTTTTCCATGTTATCCTTTATCTGATTCATACTCAACCCTTAACCACATACTGTACACACATATAATCACAAAATTATATAAGTCTTTCGAAAAAAATTTAAATCCACCAAATACCTTCACAAAAATATCAAATCCAAACACTTATTTTCTGTCTAGGTCTATTGTTTGACCTTAATTTAATCATTTAAGATTTTAATAAATTGTCTAAACTCTTGGGTTGTCACATTCGCCCCTTCTTCTAAGAATTTTATCCCCGAAATTTACCTTACATCTTACACCTTTCATACTCATCACCACATGCAACCCAAAAAATCACTCACCAGGGTTGAATTTTTCAAATCATACTCAGAAGTCATATAGACTACGAACTTTTATTTTCAAAAAGGTTATACAGAAATTCATCCGCTAACCGTCATGACTTACGGACACAGAGGATAATTAGCCCGTTATGCCCTGTACTTATTAAGTACTGTTGGTCGGAATAATTTTTCCCCGTTCCTCTTATCCGCACAAATTTTTCCCAAATTTTGGGATGCTTACCTCAGTCTTATCGGATTCCACATCAAAACCATTTGGTTCGGGAAAATTTTCAAAGAACGCTCAAAATTTTCATAAACGTTGTTCTAGCTGAATCAAATAGCTTAGACTCATACCAATAATTTAATTTCAATCGAAATATTTATGTATAGCCAAACTCCGTTGGCAATTAATTATAAAAAAAGTTTTTAAAAATGACGTCATGATACCGTACTGTATTTACAGCCCGTTTGAGGATTTCGTCATTGTGTGACTTTGTTATAACACATTATACAATAGTGGGACAATAATTTTTAGAACGAATTCAACACTAAGTATTCCTGTATTTACAACTTCATCAACTTTTTATCATCTCTGCACCAGGTTACATGATGCATCAATGATAAATAAAACACATTTTGATATTTCAAATCATTGTCGTCTAGCCGAAATAATTAGCATAGACTATTCTTTAAACGGTTCAAAAATCATTGTAAATCAGTTTTATCATCTCAACAGGTAACGATGTGTCAGTGTCCCAAAGTCCACACATACACACTAGTCACCGGGATTTGAGAATAAAAACTCATTTTTAAAAGGCACATAGTGCGTATTTAGCTTGATGTCAAAAATTTTGAAGTCTAGCATAGCTAGAAAATTTAGAATACCTACGCTTCCACTAATGATCCATTGCTTAATCAGTCTATCTATTCCTATTATCCTTAATACTCCATTCACACTTAATTATACCAAGTTCGTCAAAGTTACCACACGTTATGAGTTCAGGAACTTTTCACAATCATATGAGTTTAAGAACTTGTCCTAGACAGACCATTGGCGTCCATTCGCTGAGGGGTTCAAAACATTTCCTATAATTATGAGTCACGAACTTACCATAAGTATGAGTTTTAAGAACTCGCAACTTAACCATATATCCTCTACCTATACTCTATCTATCTGTTATATACATGAGAAAAGAATCAGATTCTCAACATATATATAGCAAATAGCGCGACACAAACATTTTAATGATTATCACTATCAGAAACTAAGTGGTCGTCAAACCAAACACAATCCCCTGCCCATACAAAGAATTGATCAACTTGGCGTCTAATCAATATAGGAAGCTAAGCGATTTTTACACCAAGGACAAATTCCCTGCCCATACAAAGAATTGTTTAACTTAACCACTATATCAATCAGGAAGCTAAGCGGTTCTAAAACCAAGTACAAATTCCCTGTCCGTACAAGGAATCATACAACTCAGCTACTGACATGAGTCCTCAATTGAAATCCCCACTTAATATCCTAGCCGCATTCTTTCTCCATACGAATTATGTTCATTCCGTATTGCATCAACCCCAACTCTTTTTTTGAGTTTGCACAATACCAATTCATAGTACAACTGAAACACAGCAACTTTGCCATAAAATTTTCAATCATTCGATTGATCCTCCTCTCTGCTATGACCTTATCAGATAACGGTGTGATCTCATCGTGTATATTACGATTCATTCCTATATTACGATCGTTTTGTTATACGATCTTCTTTCCCCGTACTTTTAGTATTTTAGACTCTATCTATTCATTACTACTGTTCATCTTTATTATCAGAGTTAGGTAACTCTGGATCTTTTATAATTTATCGAGATTCGTCTTTGAATCTTGTCAACGCACTAACTCTATTTAAGTTAGTTCTTATCCTTATCCCACTGCGGTTAATAGCCTAAGGTAACCCTACCTAAGGTTTATAACCTACAACTTTGATACCAACTGTAGCGCCCCCAAATCCGGGTCACCGCAATCTCGGACCTGGTACGTTACGATACATCATTTCTATAACTATTGCGGAAGATATAAACATAAATTATTTATACAATAACTTTTACACATAATCCCCAAGGTCTGTAACCTTACCTGAATACCTGCATTCAATATCCTACACGACATACAATGTCATTTGTATTCAATACTATTACAAGTTTAACCTGCATCCAAATCCAATTCTGGAATTTGTCTTTGTCTTTGCCTGTATCCGAAGTTTTGTCTTAATCTGAAATGTTTATTATGATATAGCAAGGGTGAGCAACAAGTTTGCCCAACAAGTTTAAGTTCAAATGAGGATATATCATGATTGAAAAGAATAATAAGCTGACAAACTTTCTACAATATAATATTAGTGAAAGAATATGAATCAATTTTTCCATAAATGAATAACCGAGACAATAATGATGAATGGCCAACAATGAACATGAATAAATTTAATTGAATCTAAGGATAATGAAGGTGATCAGCCTTTCAAACCTGATGAACATATACCATATGCACAACGTGCGAATCAATAAATCATAGAGGTGACATAATCAACAATGATTAATCACGAACATGCTTTACAAAAATAACTCGAGTTCGAGTTAGGAAACTTTCCTGTATCGTTGATTACTGCTACGCAATCTAATTTAATCGCTTTATTGAAAAGACCTATCAGTCATAAGATTGATCTTTCAATTAGCATAACATTCTTTATAAGTAAACTATCTAACATTTAAACACATAGTTAAATATTAGATAACCTTAACACTATACATATACACAAGTCTAAACCTAGCACACATCGAGTCTTTAATAATATTTAATATAGTATACTGAGTGGTTTCCCACAAATAACTAACAAATTAATTTCCCCCTCGTCTACACTATTTTCACAGTGAGTTAGATCAGTTACTAATTCGTAGATCCCTTCCCCATATAAAGGAGTCGTTTAGTCCAGCTACTATACATCAACCCTTAAAGGGTATGACTGTACTACCTTAGACTTAACACTACTGTATCATATAACTTGTGAATTAAAACTTAGTCTTTCCTTTTATAAGTCCTTTATAATTTAGTAAGTTGAATACCTAATCCAACAACCTGGATTCAGACTGAATTTTAATTTAGTAAACTATTTTTTAATAATTATTACCATTTAAAATGATTTTTAATTCATTAATATCATATTTATATGATTTAAATACCACTTAATTCTATTATCATTAATATTTATTTACTATCAAATATTAATAAAATACATGTCATAATATTATAAGTTATTTATAATATCACAAAGTATTTTTATTACCTTAATATAACATTTAATTAATTTTAAAATATTTAAAATCATTATTAAATAACTGTTATTAATATTAAAATATTAATGTATTTCATAACAAAATACTAAAAGTTATATTTTATAACTTAAAATATTTTTTATAACCATTAAAACATTTTAAATGATTTTTAAAACATTAAATCTATTTTTTCATAATATATTTAATATAATTATTAAATAAATTAATTACCATTAATAATAATTTTTAATAAAATTTACCCCAAAATATTAAAGGTCATCCAAAATAACTTAAAATTTTTCCTGACACTTTAATATATTTTTAACTAATTTTTAAAGTATTAAAATCATTTTTAAGTAATTTATTTAATATAATTATTAATTTAATTTAATATCATTAATATTTAAATAATTTGAGCATTATAAATGCTTGTAAAAATGAATATTCGTGTACTATATTTGAAATAAATCAAGCATTATAACTACTTTATAAAATAAATATTTTACTATTCTATTTGAGATAATTTCAGCATTATAACTGCTTATAACATGAGTATTCTTACTAAATACTTGAAGAAAATCGGGCATAGCAACTGCTTATAAAAGTATATTTTCTACTTTATAAGAGAAATAAATCGGACATTATAACTGCTTATAAAATTATATTTTCTACTTTATAAGAGAAATAAATCGGACATTATAACTTGCTTGTAAATAGGACTTTTGTACTATTTACTTAAAAATAATTTGAACATTATAACTGCTTGTAAAAGTATATTTTTTTACTAAATATATAAAGAATAACGAACATAATAACCACAAGAGTAAATACCTTTTGGAGTTGCAAGTTTTAACTAATCCTTTGAAATCTTGAAACTCAAAAACTTTTCTCTCTCTTTCTTTCTCTAGTCAAAATTCTCCTCTTTCTCTTTCTTACCCCATTTTGGTTTTTTTTTTAAAAATGAAGAGAATGACTCCTATTTATAGAAAAACATAGTTTCAATAATTGCACGTTAGGGGCTTGGCTTTTTACAGTTTGCCCCCGACTTATTATAATTTGGTACCCTGGTTAATTACACTTTAGTACCTTATTAATTGTAATTTAGTCCCTGGGTGACATCATGATCACATCATCATGATGACATCATCTTTTGTGCTTCTTTAATGCTGATGTCATGCTTGCATCATTTGTGCTTCTTTAAGGATGATGTCATACTTGCATCATGCTTGCATCATCTCTTCTATGATTGGTTGATTTAAGTTCACATGGATTAGAGGGTATTTTGGTCATTTTTCAGATAATTTTAAAGGTAATTTGGTCATTTCGCCTCCAAAAGGGTATTCTAATAATTTTCCACACAATTTTAAGGGTTGTTCGGTCATTTCGCCTCCAAAAGGGTATTCTAATAATTTCTCACATAATTTTAAGGGTAGTTCGGTCATTTTCTATGTTTCCCATAAAATTTAACCGTTAGGGTTTGATAAATAATATTAGTGTTTGCTAATTACCATTAAAGTTTATAAATTAGGGTTTAGGATTCCCGAATAAGAAATTAGGGTTTTTTAACTGCAGATTAGGGTTTCTAATTTACCATTAGGGTTTACTAAAGTTATACCTTATCTGATCAACATTTGATCATTAATACCTTACTATACAAACACACAACCATAGATACAATTATAATAACTGTATTAACTATCAAATCCCTATTCCTAATTAGGGTTAGGATTTTCATCAACTGAATTAGGGTTTATCAATTTAAAATTAGGGTTTTCCCATGTTACCCTTTTACCTGATTCATACTCAACTCTTAACCACATACTGTACACACATATAATCACAAAATCATATAAGTTTTTCGCAAAAATTTTAAATCCACCAAAATCCTTCACAAAAATGTCAAATCCATACACTTATTTTCTATCTAGGTTTATTGTTTAACCTTAATTTAATCATTTAAGATTTTAATAAATTGTCTAAATTCTCGGGTTGTCACAAGGAACGATTTAATAATGTTGTAATCCTTTATAAAGGAATATTTTATTTGGTTAAGGTTGTAATTTATTTTGCATTCCTTATTTAGAAAAGTAGTTATGTTTTATTTAGATAGTGAAAACCAAATCATGTGGAAAAGAAGTACTTGGATTTGGGGGTGTCACAGCTTCACCTCAAGGAGTTGAATGGTGAACATTGTAGGACTGCTAGATCTGAGATATCTAAGGACCTCTTCCAATCTCGGATGTCCGAAGGCACTGTCGTTGAGACTCATGTCCTAAGGGTGATCAATCTCATTGTATGCCTTGGACAGCTTGGGTTCGTCACGGATGGGGAGTTGAGTCAAGACTTAGTCTTGCAGTCACTCCCTGAGACCTTCTCGCAATTCGTTGTTAATTTTCACATGAATAAGTTAGATGTTAGCTTACCTTAATTACTTAACATGTTGAAAACTGCAGAAGGTTACTTGCCATCCAAGAAGAACCATGTCTTAATGGTGGATGATTCTTCCAAGAAAAGGAAGAGGCCCAAGGTATCTTCTGAAAAGAAGAAATCTAAGAAGGCAAAGGGCAAGGTGAATAGAAAGGAACAAAAGAAACCTGATCCAGCTAGCAAAGGAATGTGCTTCTATTGCAACTAGTCGGGTCATTGGAAGAGGAACTGCTAGAAGTTTCTGGTAGAGAAGAATCTTGGAGAAGCTTCGACTTCCAATCAAGGTTTGTTCATGATTGAAATTAATTTTTCTGAAAGTCAAAATTCTACTTGGGTATTAGATAACGGCTGTGGTTCTCACATTTGTAATACTGTGCAGGGACTGGTCAGAAATAGAAAGCTGAACAAGGATGAGGCTGTCCTACGAGTGGGAAATGGAGCAAATGTTGCTGCATTAGCTTTAGACACTTATTGTTTAGCACTGCCTACGGGAAAGTCCATATATTTAAATAACTATTATTTTGTTCTAAATATCATTAGAAACATTATTTATATTTTCGTATTAGATATGGATGGATTTGACATTATAATAAAGAACAACGGTTGTTCTATTTATAAAAAAAAATATTTTATATGGTGTTGGTAATTTACGAAATGGACTTTACATACTTGACTTGCATGAAAATATATTTCAAATAGAACAAACTAAGAAAAGGAAAAGAGATTATGTTAATTATATCTATATGTGCCACTGTAGTGTTGGGTTTGTATGTAACGCAATCATGCAATCAAATCACATAAATAGGGCGGAAGCGTAAAAACTAGGTTTTCAAAATTTATACAAACCCATAACCATGATCATGCTTTGTGCTTGTTATCAATAACAGAAAAGAGAGAACATGGAATTATACCTTTGAAGATCTAAGCTTCCTCAGGTACAAGTTCTACTCCTTTGATTCCTTTGATTCCTCTGATAGTGGCTCCTTCCCTTGAATAATGTCAGCCACCCAAATGTTTGGCCTCTAACGGTGATCCACCAAGGAAGATGAAGAACTCAAGAAGATGGGTTATTGGCTTAACCCTTGTTTCTATCTCTATAGAATATGTGTACTCCCAACTCTTGGAAAATTTCACATCATTATTTCTAATATAAGACTCTCTTATATAGATATTAGGTTAACCCTCCTAATCCAATTAGAATAGGGTTTTATTTAATTAATTTATATCCTAATCTTTATTAGGATTGAGAGAGAGTACTGATATTATATTAATTCCTAAACTCCTTTAGAATTAAAATAATAATAATAATAATAATATTAATAAGACTCCTCTTATTAATTTATATTTAATATTTCTAAAATATTAAATAATAAACATTAAGCTATTTAATTTATTCTATCATCATAGATTAAATTAATTATACTTAATGCATTATTACTATCATGCCATTTTCTTCTTAAATAATTCTTCTCCCTTTTATGGTGTGACCCTTTAGGTTCTCCATATTAAACCGGTTGTGAATAAATCAATTAGAACAATTCTAATCTTATTTAAATAAATAAATTAAACTAATAATCTATTTAAATAAATAACATTTATTCTACAATAGGGATAAGCCTCCCTAGCGATCAACGACTTTCCAGATAATATAGATTTCAACATTAATCATAAAAGAACCTGTGAGTTAATAGTTACCGTACAATTCAATCCTTCCACCATACAATGTCCCAATTAAATATAAGACATGGATTTATTGTCAAGTCTTAATTTATTTAATCATATGTATTTCGATTAGAAAATGCACAACTCCAAATAATGCAAATTAGAAACCTCTTTCTAATTTCATTCTACCTTGGCCAAGGATTCCTGGGTTGTCATTTAACGAATCACATAGGACATATCTCCTCTTTTACTAGAGGTGGTAGATTCTTTATTGATCATTCATTATCTCCATATGTAACTCATTACACCCAAGCATACCCTATATATGCCTTAAAAGGCCTTAAGGAATTAGTCAAAGTATAATTTGTTACATACAAGATACTATGATGATCTCAAGTCCAAGGATCACATGTACTACTATCACATTAGGAATTCCTATTGACAGGCGAGTAAAACTCCATTAGGTATTCCATAGCGAGTCACGTTCAGTGAACTTATTCTCCAATAAGCACCTACATACTTGCTTTAGTGTCTCCACACAAATGATCATGAGATCAGTCATCCTCATCCAATGAGCAAGCAACATATGTACCAATCTATCCGGATTTACTAATCCCCTTTTTAGTAATCCCACGATTGGGAACTATTTTAGTTTTAAAGCTTTCTAAGAATTTAGATCTCATTAGCATGATCAACATCATGATTCTAAAAATATTGCTTAAAACTATGGGTTGTTTACATATTATAAAAACAGCACCATGTAGATAATTAAATGCCTTTAATAAATAAATATTTTATTAATAAATAAATAAGATTGTTTACAAAGTATGTGCTTTATCATCATACATGATTGGCTTGTATGCACACTACTATCATGTAGACTCGGTCATATCAATGAAACAAGATTATCCAAGTTGCATAAGGATGGGCTCTTAGAGCTATCCGATTATGAATCATATCCAACTTGTGAATCTTGTCTTCTGGGTAAAATGAATAAATATCCTTTTAGTGGAAAAGGAGAAAGAGTTACAGAGTTGTTAGCTATTGGCTTGTTTGGGTGTTAATCAAAATAATCACACACACGCAAGTGCACGTGGTTCACAAATAATATAGAGTAAGTAAAGTATCGTTCCCACGGAGAATAATGAATGCCTCTAATTTAACATGCAACAGTTTTATAACTATTTCGGCCTACTTAAACTAATGAGCAAATTGTGATTTATCGAAAAGTGTTTATTATCATACGACAACTAACTAACAAGTAAATAAATCAGATAAGGGAGATATGAGATTTTAATTTCACTTAATTCGTCACTCAAGTTGTTGCACCTCCTGTTAAGCTCAATTAATTACTTCGAATTGTTAGCCGAGAACACGAAAGTAAAATATAGCCATCTCTCGATGTACCATATCCATATCACATAAAATCCACAATTGATAGAATGAATGTGAATACCCAAATTAAATAACCCACTATATCTCTATGTGACTTAACATTAATAAGGGTTTAAGCACAAGTTCTCAAATGACTACAAGTGGTACTTTGGTCTATGTCTATCCTAAGCAAAAATTATGGAATCTAACATCATGTAGAATCATAAATGTGACAACCCAAAAATTTATAAGATCTTAAATGAATAAAATAAAGGTTAAAGGATAAATCCTAGAATGGAAATAGAGGAATAATTTTAAAATTTTAAGAAGAACCTATATGGTTTATTATTCGAATGAGAATAGAGAAAATATGGGATTGCAAAAATTTCTAAACCCGAGAAATGAATTTATATGTACTTGAAGGAATATTAAGGATAAGGTACTACGATATCTATAAAGTTTGGTGACCTAATATATACATTAGGCATTTGAATTAAATAACCTCAAGAGTTATCTTTATTTAATTGTCCTAGTATTTTAACTATATACTAGTGACCTAATCTAAGAAGATTTATGAAATATGTCTCGACCTATTAGATTATCTTGTATGATTATGTGAGTGTTTATAACTCATTAAGCCAATTATGGCTATTTAGTTAATAAACTAATAGAATATGTGATGACTTGTGAGAATTATCTTTGCGATTAAATAAATATATACATTATATAATGTGTATATATTTATTTTGTATATAAAGATAATTAAGAATATGTAAATATCAATAATGTTGAGCATTAGTTCTAGTGATAATAGATTTAATGAACTAAGGAGCGTAAGTAATTTAAATAAGCCCAAATATTTATTTAAGCATTGGACTTGTAGATAAATTGATTTAAGAGCAATTAAATTATTAAACTAGCCTAATATATCATGTAAAAGGGCAAGTATAATGATGACACAATTTAATTAGTAGTGGAGGCCCAAGTCCCTTTCAATTAGTAAGTAAACTAAGAAAATACAAGCCTAAAAGAAATTAAGTGAGAGCCCAAGCTTGACCCATGCTTAGCCACTTGAGGAAGGGTATTTAAGTAATTGATTAAGTATAAAATTAAAAGTATGCAAACATATGGATTTCATGGTCCAAAGAATTAAAATTTCAATCCCAAAGATTTATTGAGTAGCCCAATTGGTGGATCAATTGAGTGAGGACCTTTTGGATCATAAAATAAGCTAACTGGGCCTTAAAAAGAAAACAAAAGAGGCCAAATAAGGCCATCATGGCCGAAATTTGCACAAGGAAGGAATAAGGGGGGAAGCATGTAATGATGAGGTTGCTTTAGTTGGTGAACTACCTTATTAGGTGTCATTTTTTCTTTTGGCCACCACTTTAGCTAAACTAACAAGCAACCTTTAGCCTTGCAAGAAACCATCTATCATGATGAGGAGGGAGAGAAGGAATTAACATATTAGTGAATTAGATATAACAAATATATCTACTAGCTCACAAATCTATCAAACTAATAAAACTTAGTTTATTTCTCTCTCATCTATCATTTTCCACAAGTTGCTAACAAGAGAGGGGGAGAGAGAGAGGCTCATGTTAGGAAACTATTGAGAGATGAGAGAGGAGGAGAGTTTTGGTATTGCATAGCTTCCTAACCAAGCCTATGAAGAAGAAGAAGGAAGAAAAGCTAAGGTATAACAAAATTTCTACCTATATAGCCTAATTCCTTTTTGTTTGGGTTTGATCTTTGAAAAGTTATGATCTTGAGGTTAAAACCTTAGATCCATATGTTTATAACTATTTCATGTTTAGATCTAACCATTTTGTGGATCAAAAGTTGGATCTAAACTAAGAAATGAAAACTAGGTGGTTCAAAATGTAGAAAACCTAATTTTTCTTAGCCTTGGTTGTGTTTAATCTTATGTTTGATGATTGTTTGATGAAATAGATCATGGATCATGGTAGATCCATGAGTATATGAAGTATTAGTAGGTTTTATGATGGATTATGTTGGTGAATAGGTGTGGATATGGAAGTTTTCTTAGAAATCACCAAGGATTGAAAATTAGATATTTGTGAAAACGACGTATGAAATTCAATCGACCACATCTCTCATTCAATTTTGAATTTTTGAGTGTGGTCAATTTTTGGAGTTATCTCTATGAGTCTTCTAACAGATCCAAGTAAAATCACTAAAAAAGTAGTTATAGATTTTCGTGTGGACTGTTTTTAGCAAAGGATGCCAAATCTAAAAAATGAAGAAAAATAATCTCCATAAATTTGTTAAGGGCAGTTTTGGTAAATTAATTTATGAAATAAATTACAATATTTTGGGACATAAAAATATATGATATAAAGTAGCTCCTGCCCAAAAAATGAACTCATTCCGACTTAAATTGATCGAGTTATGGTCATTTCAATATTTGGATTTTTTCGACGAAAACCGCTATAACCGGAGTTCTATAACTTCGATGGCCACAAAATTTAAAAGTTCATGTTAATACGTCTAAGATCCCGCCAAGAGTTGGGAATTTTTGGAGTTAAGCATGATGTAGCTAATTTCTTAAGCTACGAACTAGAAATGGATTTTTAAAAAACACTTAAGGGAGTTGAAAAATTCTAGAAAAAATATTTTAGAGTATGAAATATATGTATATATGTTTGGCCAAAGGATTGAAAAATAATAAGCTGATTTGGTATTTTCGTAAAAAGTTTATTTCAGCTTGCCGAATTGAACAATTCAGGATGCTGAAATGGAAACTGAAATGTTTGGTAGGGAATACAGTTTGGATTCAACTTGCTGAATTGGCCATTCTAGGTTGCTGGAATGGAAATTGAAACGACAGGAAGGGAAGACAGTTTGGTTTCAGCTTACTGAAATAATGTATTCAGTTTACTGAAATGGTAAATAGTTTACTGAGTTATAATAATAACTTATAAGTGTTAAGTCTAAGGTAGTGCAGTCGTACTCTTTAATAGTTGATGTATAGTAGCTGGGTTAAACGATTCCTTCAGGGAGCGGAGGTATATACAAATTAGCAACCGATCTAACTCACTTTGAAAACAGTGTAGACGAGACGAAAACTAATTTGTTGGTTATTTATGGGAAATCACTCAGTATACTATATTGAATACTATTAAAGACTCGATCTGTGCTAGGTTTAGACTTGTGAATAAGTATGGTGTTATAGTTATCTAATATTTGACTATGTGGTTAAGTGTTAGGTAGTTTACTTTTAAAGTAATAGTGTTATGGGATAATGTATGTTATGCTAATTGAAAGATATCAATCTGATAACTGATAGGCCTTTTCAGTAAAGCGATTAATTAGATTGCGTAGCAGTAATCGACGGTACATGCAAATTCCCTAACTCAAACTCGAGTTATATTTTCAAAGCATGTTAGTGAATAAATATTGTTATTAATTCACATCTATACTGATTGTTGATTCGCACTTAGTGTATGTTGCATATGTTCATCAGGTATGAAAGGCTGATCACCTTCATTACCTTAATGCTCAATTAAAGTTGTTCGTGGTCCTTGTGACATTAAACATTATTGATTCAGTCATTCAGTTATTGACATGTTGATTCAAGTTTTTTCATAATTATTATATTATTGTAAATTCGAAAGCTTATTATTTCTTTCAATCATGATATATCTTCATTGTATTTAAAATTGCTGGACAAATTAGTTGCTCACCCTTACTATATCATGATAACAAATTTCATATTAAGACGAAGGCTCGATGAAAGACAGTGGCAAAGGCAAACTCCAAGAGTAGATTATATACATTTATAACTATTAGTTATCTGATGCAAGTAATGTTGTAAACCTTTTTAATTACATAAGGTATGTATTCAATTAAGGTTAATAGACCTTGAGAAATGTTATAGAATCATGTGAAATAAACAATATATATTTATATATTCCGCATTAGTTTATAGAATATGTATGAAGATGAAGTACCGTAACGTACCAGGTCCGAGGTTCTTGGGACCCAAATTTGGGGGCGTCACAGGTTAGTATTAGAGCTGTAGGTTATTAACCTTAGGTGGGGTTACCTTAGGCTATAATCGCAGAGAGGAGGATAAGGAATAAACTCAAATAGATTTTAAGTGATAAGAGAGGAATTTAGGAAATTCATTATTAAAATAAGAAGATCGTAAAACAAAACGATCATAAGATATAAAAGAATCGTAATATAACATGATTATAAGAAAAGGTTACAACGTGATCTGATGAGGTCATAGGAGGACAGATGTTCAATCGTTTGATTGAAAACTTTATAGCAAAAATTACTGTACGACAGTTGTACTATAAAATTGTACTATCAATACTCGCAACATAGTTCGAAGAATATAATCGTGATTTAAATCAAGCTATGAATATTAAATTATAAGATAAGAATCATACTATCAATTATTTACTCGTACGATCAATAATAGTACAAGCTGAAGTAGTGCTCAATAAAGAGTAGGGTTAAGAACTTGCATTCAATATAAATTAAATAAAGTTAGGAAACTTTCATAATCATAGATTCGTTGCATAAAGTAAATGCATAGGTTAGAATACTTGCCTGAGTCGTTGATTAATTCCGACCTCGACTTCTTATCCCTTGATTAACTTATTGTTATCGTAACGGTTAATCTTTATCAATACATAAACATGTAAACCTAAATCGGTCTAACACACTAGCCTTAGGTATCTAAGACTTCTCAAAATAATTATATATTATTTCTATAGTCGTTATCTCTATCACTCTATCATTAATATAGTGCTTTATTATCATCTAGGTAATTCTCTTAATCATAATTAGGGATATTCATATTAATGTCTCATTGGTTCACATTTAAATAATCTTTAAAATTATTTAATTGTTTAGTAATTATTATTTACAATTAAAATGTTTTTTAATGTCACTTTAATTGTTCATACTTATACAATTAAAAATAGTCTTCACTATTACCAATTGGTCTAAGTCTTATTGATTTACAATTAAGTATTACCTGAATTGTTTATTCGTTTCACAATTAAAATCTTATTTAGTTTTATTTTTAACATCTTAAGAATATTAGATTAATTATCACTTATTGAATTACAATTAAAATTATTTTAATTGTTTAATAATCTTTAAGTCAAATAAGTCTTAAACTTTTAAAGTTTAAATTGTATTTATTTAACTCATAATTAAATTACTTTAATTATTTAATTATCTTTGATTAATAAAATCTATTAATATTAATCAAATTAAGTATTATTATTATTTAATTAATCATTATTTTAATTTTAAATTTTTTTTTATTTCTGATCGGGTCTGACCCGACCCGACCCACCTAGACCTGATCCCTTTTGACCCGAAACCGGTCAACTGTGAAATGGGCCTGGCGCTGCAGCGCCAGATTTAGTACTGCAGCTGGGGCGGAAGCGCCAGCCCTGCAGAACCTGATTTGGCAGTGGCGCTATGACGTGATGAATGCTACTGAGGGCGGCGCTACAGCGTCGGTCCTGCAGATTTGATAAGGTTGCTGGCGCTGCCGCGCCAGCCATAGCTCTCTGGGCGGTGCGACAGCGCCAACCCTGCAAAAAGCTTAGCCAAGTGATTTCTTAAAATGTTCTTTAACCTCTTTTGGTTCAAACTTACACAACTAAGTCATTTTACATCCAAATGAGTTGAAACCACTTACAATATCTCATAAACTTGTATATCTACAATATGTGATATCTTGCACAATTTTCAAAAATGTTTATTTAATTAAATTTAGTGCTTTTCCATGCTAGGGTTTGCATATCAACATATTTTACCGAAAGTTCCGCTACGGGTTCGTTTTATGTCAGATTACTATGATTCCACTTGGGTTATGTCCGTATTTCATAGAGGTTTAACATAACATTATTGGATCATATGTAAAGCTTATACATTTTAGGACTCTTAACAACATATCTCATGCTTACAAGCTTTGTAACTAGATTTCAAGCTTTGCATGCATTTCTTCTTAACTAACATACACTACATGAACTTGACAAGTATAAAATGAAATTAGTTAGTGATCCTACCTCTTGATGGCTTTCTTTCACTTGGCTAGGAACTTTGAGTATGTCTCCACCTTCTTCTTTGAACCACCAAGTAGCAAGAACTCCTCTAGTTTTCTACTTTTTCTCTCAACTCTCTCAGGCTTTCTATATTTCTACACTTAGCAAATGAAAAGGCAAACTCTTAATCACCAACACAAGTTTTCTATTTATAGACAAGCTATTACCCTTCTATGGTCATTACTCAATGGGCAAAGAAGGGAGTTGATGACTAACTCCACAACCTACAACTATTCATGTACCCTTAGCCATGGGGCTAGTCATCATTGCTATCACATGGGCTAACTTGTGAGCCTTTCTAGCTATAAAAATCAAAATTCTATTGGTCATGGGAGGGGGTCTATTGCACCATGTCACATTTTATTTCCCACCTTGTACATAATGCTAGCATACAAGGCTCTATACAAACATATATATATATATATATATATATGTTATACACCCATATACATATATATCTACATATATATGTATAAATATATCAATCATCATATATTACTCATTCGACCATATCAAGATAAATCTATTGGGCTAGGCACACACTAAAGCATATGGACCCTAATATTAACCTAGCACATAAATTGATTGGGCCACATCTCCTAACTCTTATAAATATGTCACATTAATGTTGTTGGGGTTGGATATAATCTAAGTCCAATACATTATTAGTTTATGACCCAACTAGTCCAATTAGAAAATTAATTATGTCACACAAGGCTTAACACTTAAGCTTAATTAAACTTATCAGTATCATCAACATACTTAATTCAATTATTAATCACATGACACACACACACACACACACACACACACACACATATATATATATATATATATATATATATATATATATATACATGCACACAAATACATGTAATAACCTTTGTTTTAAATTCTAAAATTATTTATAAAATTCTTGGGTATTACAGTTATGCCTCAAGTTCCATATCAAGCATCTCAATTCTGTCATCTATCGCCCTAAGATGAATGGTGCTGTCAAAGCGAACAACAAAAATATCAAGAAGATCATGCATAAAATGTCTGCCAATCACAAAGGATGGTCTGACCTGTTGCCTCTGACTCTGTTAGCTTACAGGACGTCAATGCGTACTTCTACTGGGACTACCCCCTACACATTGGTCTATGGCATGGAAGCAAGACTTCCCATAGAAGTAGAAATGGAGTCCGTGAGAGTGTTAATAGATGTTACAACAATCTTCCACAGGAGGTTATATCAACCAAGGATTACTCGGTCACATAACAAGAAAGTTCGACTTAGACAATTCAAAGTGAATGACTTGGTACTGAAGAAAACTCTGGCCAATTAAGATGAAGTCAAAGGAAAGTTTGCCCTGAATTGGGAAGGCCCTTTCATTGTCAAAGAAGTGTTGATAGGAGGACCTATCAAATTATAAGAAATGGATGGGAAATAATTTCCCCATCTCATCAATTCAGACACCTTAAAAAGGTACTATGTTTGAAACACCTGCAAGCCATCATCTCGAGTTTTCACTAGAAACTCGAACTACGAATTACCTGATCTCCCTCAACCCGGGAGTACGTAGGCAGACATTCAAGGTGCGGTAAAACCAAATTTTTTTTTCAAAAAACCCATCAAACCCAAGTTCAAACCCAAAAGTAAACACTTTTCAACCCTTTTAGGCTAAGCTCGAACTACGGATGACCTGATCTCCCTCAACCCAGGAGTACGTAGGCAGCTATTCATGGTGCGGTCTGACCTTTAAGAAAAAACAAAAACCAATAAAAACCATTTATAAAACCCAAATACTATCAAGCCTCCATGGTCAACAAGCCTTACTGAGGTACTTTCCGACATCTCAATGTCAATCCCTCAAGGAAAAACTCATGATACTGCAAGACAACAAGTCATGATAGAAATGGTAATCACTCAGCAATGACAATACATATCTAATAGGGAAGTGAATCAAAATATATTTCTCTGCTATATATTACTGTTTGATATATACACTGTGTCCTGTACATGACAAAAATAGCTGATCTAGTATGTGCAGGAAAATGAATACTAGTCTATGAACCCATAGATAAACGGGATAGCAGTGCCAACATTGCATCCCTCTCAGAAGATAGAGAAGCAACGGTAAGCTCATGTCCCATAGTCTCCATACGGGCTAAAATATCCACGGCTATCTGCATAGTGTTGCTATGACCATCTATGAAAGCACTCATATCTCCAACGAGGCTATGTGTATATGATCTGAGTGCAGTTCTATCAGCATTATACACATCCCATGTACCTATGGCCTCATCCCTCTCAATATAAGCAGCATCCCGGACGACTAAAGCCTCCTCAATCTCAACAAATGCTATATCCCTGGTAGCTCGAGCCTCGTCTCTATCAGCAAAAGCGGCATCCTTACCAAAAAGTGATGTCAACATCAGCGCTCTAGCCTGATCCCTCTCAAAGGTCATCTGTGATGCCCCCAAATTCGGGTACTTGAAACCCGTACTTGGTGCTACACGATACCATTCATACGGACTACTTAACATATTATAAACTTAAAAATTATATCAAAGTAGACTAATCACCAGATACGGACCTTTAAGTATATTATTACATGATAGATATTATATTATAATAATACAAAGTTCTAAATATTACAACCAACACCTTAAAACTATTCCTTCAGCTTCCCCTTTCCTTTGTCCTTGCCAGAACCTTCTGGTCGTGCACGCTTAGCTGAAAACATTTAATTTAAAGCAAGAATGAGCATTTAATTGCTTAGCAAGTAATATAAGATAATAAACATCAGCTGAAAGAAGTAAACGTTTTCTTTGAAGTATACTTCTACAACGAATCAATAGTTGTGAAGCCATTTGCCACCATTCGTAACAACATATTAACCCGTTTAAAATTTTGAAACGACGTAGTGACTATAAATGCTGAGCGGTCAATAGACCTTGAACCATTGTTTTCAAGTTTGAAAAGGTTTATACAGAAATTCATCTGCAAACCATCATGACTTACAAACACGTTGGGTGATCAGCCCGTGTGCCCTGTATTGATCAACACTACATGCTGGAAAGACATATCCGCCTTTGGCGAATAAAAATTTCCCAATTTTGGGATGTTCATACTTAGCCTGGAGTCCGAACCAAAGAAATTTAGTTAGACGACTCTATCCTAACCAATAATATTCAACGATATATTTTAAACAATGTCTAGCCGAGTCAAATAGCTTAGACA
The DNA here is from genome assembly GCA_020205555.1 of Panax stipuleanatus. Lineage (NCBI taxonomy): Eukaryota > Viridiplantae > Streptophyta > Magnoliopsida > Apiales > Araliaceae > Panax > Panax stipuleanatus. The sequence goes on from CM035115.1 coordinate 97,647,790, forward strand.
ACTTTTAAACTATGTATTTATACCAATATTAAATAGTAGGCATCAATACTTGTACTATCAAAAAAATTTGAGTTCAATGATACTTGTTTAGATACAATCATTCATACAAGTGAGGACACTTGCACAACCAAACTTAGCTTACAAATAACAGAACAATTTTGATTATATATGAATCATATGAAGACAGTAATAAGATACTGGTAAACAATAAATGAATCTATAATAAATAAGTTAGAGATACTTGCTTACACAAAGAACCATTGCATAAAGTAAATGCAAAGGTTGGAATATTTGCACCATAAAGAGTAAGGTTTAGATACTTGCTTACAAGATCCATTGCATAAAGTAAATGCAAAGGTTAGGATACTTGCCTTGTTCGCTACTTACTGCTACGCAATATAGTTTTATCTTTAACACAAAGACCTATCATTAATAAGATTATTCTTGAAATCAGTATATCACATTATACTTCATAATACTACTACTTTATAAGTAAATTATCTAGCATGTAATCACATAATCAAACATTAAATAACACCTTAACACTTACTCGTTCATTTACAAGTTTCTTATTATGACTTGGTAACTATTTATGATTTCAGAAGACTGCATACATCATTTCAGCAAGCTGAAACCAAACTGTCTTCCTTTTCTAAAAATTTTAGTTTTCCATTTCAGTATCCTGAAATGTTTATTTCAGTAAGCTAAAACTAAATTGTCTTCCTTTTCTAAAAATTTCAGTTTTCCATTTCAGTATCCTGAAATACCCTATTCAGGAAAAATACCAAATTAGCTTATTATTTTTTTATCCTTTGGCCACACATATATACATATAATCTATACACAAAAACAAATTTTCTGGAATTTTTCAATTCTTTTAAGTATTTTTCAAAAATCTATTTTTAGTTAATTCTTTAAGAAAATAGCTACCTCACGCATTACTCCAGAAATTTCCAACTCTTGACGGGATCTTACACATGTTAACGTGGACATCCAGTTTAAATTTTGTGGCCATCGGAGTTATAGAACTCCGGTTATAGCAATTTTTGTCAGAAAAACGCAAGCATTGAAATGGTCATATCTTGCTCAATTTAAGTCGGAATAAGCTCATTTTTGGACACAAGCTACTTTATAACATATATTTAATGTCCCAAAAGATTGGAATTTATTTCAAAAATTAAATGGCCGAAACAGCCCTAGGAAATTTCGGACAACCTACTTTTTATCATTTTTTAGATTTGGCATCCTTGACTAAAATCAATCCACACAAAATTTTATAACACCTTTTTAAGTGATTCCACTTGGAGATGTTAAAAGACTCATTGATCTAACTCTAGGACTTGACCATTCAAAATATAATAGGAGATATGATCTTTTGAATTTCATGTTGCGTTTTCTCAAAATCTGATTTTCAACCTTTTGTGATTTCTAAGAAAAGTTTCATGTTCTTACATATTAACCAACATAACTCATCATTAAACATTATAACACAAACTAATACCAAATATATTCATAGATCTATTATGATCCATGATCTATTTCACCAAAAAGCATCAACCACAAGATTAACACAACTAGGGCTAAGAAAAATTATGTTTTTCTAACTTTTAAAAAACTTATTTTCCCTTTTATGCTTTAGATCCAATTTTTGACCCACAAAAGGTTTAGATCTAGACATGAAACATTTATAAACATATAGATCTAAGGTTTTAAATCTTGAGATCATAACTTTATAAAAATCAAAACTCAAATCAAACAAAGGAAAATTAGACTACATAAGTAGAAATTTCTTATACCTTAGCTTGTTTTCCTTCCTTTCCTTCTTCCTAAGACTTGATTAGGGAACTATAAACTATCAAAGACTCTTCCTCTCTCTCTCCCTATTGTGGCCAAATTCTAGGATCTCTCTCTCTCTCTATCTTGTTTGCTTGGTTTGCTAAGTTAAGAAAGGAATTAGATGAAAGAGAAAATAAAGATTTTTGTGTGGCTTGGTAAAAATTTGTGTAGATATAATTGATATATATCTAATTCTCCTCCCACACTCTTACTCTCTCTCTCTCTCTTGCTCATCATTATAGACTTGCTTGTACACTTGAGCTAACTTGTAAGAATAATCATAAGTGTTGGTTGAATTAAAAGATGACACCTATTAAGAGTTGCTCACCTACTAAAGTAAGAAATTATTGCATACATCACCCCTTTCTTCCCTCCTCTCCAAAATTTCGGCCATTAAGGCCTTTTGGGCTCAATTTTATTTTCTTTTTAAGGCCCACTTAGCATACTTAATGTCCCATAAGCCCCCTTTCCCCTTAGACTAAGTTTGGGCCACTCTTTTAATATTTTGGGCTAGCAAATTTTAATTCTTTGGGCTTGTACATCAACATAGTTTATACTTTTTAATTTTTATCATATCCTAATTATTTAGTAAGGGTTTCCTTATACACATTTGTAAATAAATTCCTTACTCAACTATCTTTGATTTCATAACCCAATTAGACTTACTTTACTTGGGTTATAAAATCACTTATTTGAGATGTATAAAATAGATCTCTTAGGTTATTTATTTACCATACCGAATATATATGTATTAAGTTGCATAACTTTATATACAAAATAAATGTATACACATTATATAAGGTATATTTATGTAATCAATTACTTAACCCTCATAAGTCATCACACATTCCAATAGTTTATTAACTTAATAGTTATAATTGGCTTAATAAGTTATGACCACTCATATATTTACTATTTATAATTCATTTCAATTATTAATCACTTACGATTAATCACATAATGTACATACATATCATCTTTAAATACAATAACAAATGTATTAATATTCAAATTCCTATTTGAAATTCAAATCAGGGTTTTGAACAACTATTCATCTTGGCTTCCTTTTTTAGTCAACTTATAATCATTAAATTGACTAACTTGCTTAATCCATATTGCATATGTTCAAAATATTATTGATAAAAATAATGATAATAGTTAATAAAATAATAATATATATAAAAAAATTCATTCGTAAAATTATTGTCGTATAAAATTCTCGGTCCTTACATTCTCCCCTCCATATAAGGATTCCGTCCCCGGAATCACCATTCCCATATGCTTAATTTCATGTCTATCCTTATATTTTATTTATATTTTTTTTATTGAATTACTACATCCTCCCCTTCTTATATGATTCCGTATAACTAGTCCAAAACTGTTGCTCATCTTGATCCATTGCTTACTGTCTACTTGCACCAATCATGGTAGTTCCCAACGGAACTAAAATTCCTCCTTCAAAATCCTTTATTAATGATTTATTATTATAATATATATCCTTTCCTGAAATTATCTTTCGTATATCTTTATTCAAGGGTTCCTAACGTTCACAATGGTAAACGTACTTATTTTAATAATCTTACAGTATATATATAAAAAATAGGTTATATTCAAATCAAGTATATACATTGATATAATTGATAGGAGTCATACTTGGAACTCCATCTCCAGCTGCTACTGTATCTTGGACCGTCATATTGAAGGTCCTTGCGGTCGGTTTATTCGGTGGAGTTGGACCAATTATTGCGAGTCTTCCACTGCTATTCCCTATATTGGTATTTCTCCCATCGGTTCTTCGCTTCGGACAATCCCTCACCATATGGTCTATAGATCCACAAATAAAACACCCACTATTCTTCCTTGGATTGGGGCAGTTAGGAGAGATGTGTCCCTCCTGCCCGCACTTAAAACACACAAACTTCTCTTTTAAACACTCACCCGAGTGATTTTTTCCACAATCTCCACACTGTTCAACCTGCTTCTTCATACCTCTCTGTCTATTATTAGTATTTTCCTCATTGATCCACTTTCTTTTTCCACCTCCACTTCCACTGCTTCCCTCCACCTTGACAGCTCCCTCGATCTTAACCTTATTCTTCTTTTACTTGTTATAGAGGCTCATGGCCTCACTTCCTCCTTCGGCTATGATAGCCTTTTCCAAGAGCGATCCAAAAGAACCAATCTGCAACACCGCCACCTTATTGTAGATCCATGGTTTTAGGCCATGTTCAAACCTTCTTGCCTTCCTTGCCTCCGTATCCACTTGGTGTGGAGCGAATCTAGCTATCTCATTAAACTTAGCTGTGTATTCCGACACAGACATATTTTCCTGCTTCAATTATAAAAATTTCACCTCCATCCTAGCCTGCATACTGGACGAGAAATAATTCTCGAAAAAATAGTTCCTTAAACCTAGTCCATGCTACCACTCCTTTTCCAGCTCTAGTTTGATTAGCCTCCCACCAGAAGTTCGCCTCACCCTTCATCATATAGGCAGCAAAAGCTGTCTTTTGCTCCTCCACTACCCTAGCAATAATAAAAGCCTTCTCCATCTCCTTAACCCATGTTTGCACTTCTATAGGGTCAGTTGTCCCTCTAAATTCTGGTGGTCCTACTGCCTTGAAGTCTTTGAAGTTTGACAATCGATTATTTGTTCGATTCCTTGCTGCTGGTGCTTTATTCTGCATGGCTTGTGCCAATATATTTGCAAGATTCTGCATTGGGTTTGCTTGACCTTCTGCATTATTAACAGATTCTTCTGCTCTTTGGTTTCGATTTCGTCTCCTTGGCGGCATTATCTGGTTAAACAAAACCTTAAATTATTCTTTCTTATTTTATATTGTATGCATCATCGTGTAAGTGTTAACATTTAAAATGTAACGCGAGATCTTAAACTCAGATAAGCATATAATCAGATAGACACTTACTATCTTAATTTTCAAAAATTATTTACTTAATCAAATATATATTCATATTCATTCAACGAGTTCATAGTACTTCACATCATATAGCACATATTGCTATAAACATTTATCATTCCATGTGATCATAAAAGTCGGGAATCCCTACTACAACTTATACAAAAGATGAGTAATTCATTACACACATAGGCACATCATACACATATTTCCTACCATACATAATCATATAATACTTATCCTACATGTTTCTTACACCCTCCCTTTATCCTACACAACCTTTTGCCTAGTAACCTACCAACCCACATATATAAAACATACACCTTGCTTTGGATTGGGACAATGAGGAGAGATATGTCCCTCATGTCCACAATTGTAGCATACATTTGCCCTTTCATGCATACGCCTTCATGTTTCCTTTTACAGTTTGTACACTTTCCTATTTTTTTAAAGTTCACTGAGTTAAAATCAGAATTTCCTAGATCACGGTCATTCATCTTTCTTTTCCCCTTCTGGTTTGGAGCTGCACACGATATGCTGTATTTGGCTCCCATCTGATCAATTTGGATCTGTAACTTATCTTGTTCTTCCATTATTTTGATTAAAGCCTTTTGCAATTGACTATTTATTAACTTTTCTATTTCCCACAACTTTTCCAGAGAAGAAATCTTATTTTTCAATTTCTGCACTTCAGTTGATGCCCGATCAGCCCCAATTTCCGTGTCTGAATCACTATCCGTCAGTACCATCGTTACTGGTTTCGGTACTATATTTTCCAAAATGATTACCTCGTCTGGGTTGCTTTCCATGTGAGCCTCTATTTCAGCTATTGGCTTAGATATTAGCTCGGGTAGAGTTATTTTCTCCTTCTTCACGTTATGAGAGTCTCCTAATCCTTTTTCTCCTGACATCTACACATAATTTTATTTCTAGGTAGTACATATTATACACATAGCAAACAATAATTTTATATAAGTTACTTTTATTTCATTTTATGACGAATTTTCTTAATTCATCTCGTTTAAACTCTATTTGAGTTATTTATTATTATTTTTTTAACGCTCCAATCTATCCTAAGGTTATAGCCTAAGGTATCCTCACCTAACGTTTCTAACCTAAAGCTTTGATACCAACCTGTGACGCCCCCAAATTTGGGTACTTGAAACCCGTACTTGGTGCTACACGATACCATTTATACGGACTGCTTAACATATTATAAACTTAAAAATTATATCAAAGTTGACTAATCCCCAAATACGGACATTTAAGTACATTATTACATGCTAAATATTATATTATAATAATACAAAGTTCTAAATATTACAACCAACACCTTAAAACTATTCCTTCAGCTTTCCCTTTCCTTTGTCCTTGCCAGAACCTTCTGGTCGTTCACGCTTAGCTGAAAATATTTAATTTAAAGCAAGAATGAGCATTTAATTGCTTAGCAAGTAATATCAAATAATAAACATCAGCTGAAAGAAGTAAACGATTTCTTTGAAGTATACTTCTACAACGAATCAATAGTTGTGAAGTCATTTGCAACCATTCGTAACAACATATTAACCCATTTAAAATTTTAAAACGACGTAGTGACTATAAATGTTGAGCGGTCAATAGACCTTGAACCATTATTTTCAAGTTTGAAAAGGTTTATACAGAAATTCATCTGCAAATCGTCATAACTTATGGACACGTTGGGTGATCAGCCCGTATGCCTTGTATTGATCAACACTACATGCTGGAACGATATATTCGCCTGTGGCGCATAAAAATTTCCCAATTTCGGGATGTTCATACTCAATCTGGAGTCTGAACCAAAGAAATTTAGTTGGACGACTCTATCCTAACCAATAATATTCAACGATATATTTTAAACAATGTCTAGCCGAGTCAAATAGCTTAGACAACTTTTAAACTATGTATTTATACCAATATTAAATAGTAGGCATCAATACTTGTACTATCAAAAAAATTTGAGTTCAATGATAGTTGTTTAGATACAATCATTAATACAAGTGAGGACACTTGCACAACCAAACTTAGCTTACAAATAACAGAACAATTTTGATTATATATGAATCATATGAAGACAGTAATAAGATACTGGTAAATAATAAATGAATCTATAATAAATAAGTTAGAGATACTTGCTTACACAAAGAACCATTGCATAAAATAAATGCAAAGGTTGGAATATTTGCACCATAAAGAGTAAGGTTTAGATACTTGCTTACAAGATCCATTGCATAAAGTAAATGCAAAGGTTAGGATACTTGCCTTGTTCGCTGCTTACTGCTACGCAATATAGTTTTATCTTTAACACAAAGACCTATCATTAATAAGATTATTCTTGAAATCAGTATATCACATTATACTTCATAATACTACTACTTTATAAGTAAATTATCTAGCATGTAATCACATAATCAAACATTAAATAACATCTTAACACTTACTCGTTCATTTACAAGTTTCTTATTATGACTTGGTAACTATTTATGATTTCAGAAGACTGCATACATCATTTCAGCAAGCTGAAATCAAACTGTCTTCCTTATCTAAAAATTTCAGTTTTCCATTTCAATATCCTGAAATGTTTATTTCAGTAAGCTGAAACTAAACTGTATTCTTTTTCTAAAAATTTCAGTTTTCCATTTTAGTATCCTGAAATGTTCATTTCAGTAAGCTGAAATACCCTATTCACAAAAATACCAAATCAGCTTATTATTTTTCTATCCTTCGGCCATATATATATACATATAATCCATACACAAAAATAATTTTTCTGGAATTTTTCAACTCCTTTAAGTATTTTTCAAAAATCCATTTATAGTTAATTTCTTAAGAAAATAGCTACCTCACGCTTAACTCCAGAAATTTCCAACTCTTGGCGAGATCTTACACATGTTAACATGGACATCTAGTTTAAATTTCGTGGCCATCGGAGTTATATAACTCTGGTTATAGCAATTTTCATCGAAAAAACGCAAGCATTGAAATGGCCATATCTTGCTCAATTTAAGTCGGAATGAGCTCATTTTTGGACACAAGCTATTTTATAACATATACTTTAATTTCCCAAAAGATTGGAATTTATTTTAAAAATTAAATGGCCGAAATAGCCCTAGGAAATTCCAGACAGCCTACTTTTTGTCATTTTTTTAGATTTGGCATCCTTGACAAAAATCAATCCACACAAAAATCTATAACACCTTTTTAAAAGATTCTACTTGCAGATGTTAAAAGACTCATAGACTTAACTCTAGGACTTGACCACACTTAAAAATTCAAAATATAATAGGAGATATGGTCTTTTGAATTTCATGTTGCGCTTTCTCAAAATCTAATTTTCAACCTTTTGTGATTTCTATGAAAACTTTCATGTTCTAACATATTAACCAAAATAACTCATCATTAAACATTATAACACAAACTAATACCAAATATATTCATGGATCTATCATGATCCATGATCTATTTCACCAAAAAAGCATCAAACACAAGATTAACACAACTAAGGCTAAGAAAAATTAGGTTTTTCTAACTTTTGAAAAACTTATTTTTCCTTTTATGCTTTAGATACAATTTTTGACGCACAAAAGGGTTAGATCTAAACATGAAACACTTATAAACATATAGATCTAAGGTTTTAAATATTGAGATCATAACTTTACAAAAATCAAAACTCAAATCAAATAAAGGAAAATTAAACTATATAAGTAGAAATTTCTTATACCATAGCTTGTTTTCCTTCCTTTCCTTCTTCCTAAGACTTGATTAGGGAACTATGAACTATCAAAGACTCTCCCCCTCTCTCTCTCTCCCTATTGTGGCCGAATTCTAGGATCTCTCTCTCTATATATATATATCTTGTTTGCTTGGTTTGCTAAGTTAAGATAGGAATTAGATGAAAGAGAAAATAAAGACTTTTGTGTGGCTTGGTAAAAATTTGTGTAGATATAATTGATGTATATCTAATTCTCCTCCCACACTCTTACTCTCTCTCTCTCTCTTGCTCATCATTATAGACTTGCTTGCACACCTGAGCTAACTTGTAAGAATAAGCATAAATGTTGGTTGAATTAAAGGATGACACCTATTAAGAGTTGCTCACCTACTAAAGTAAGAAATCATTGCATACATCTCCCCTTTCTTCCCTTCTCTCCAAAATTTCGGCCATTAAGGCCTTTTGGGCTCAATTTTGTTTTTGTAAGGCCCACTTAGCATACTTAATGTCCCATAAGTCCCCTTTTCCCTTGGACTAAGTTTAGGCCACTCTTTTAATGTTTTGGGCTAGCAAATTTTAATTCTTTGGGCTTGTAAATCAACATAATTTATACTTTTTAATTTTTATCCTATCCTAATCATTTAGTAAGGGTTTCCTTATACACATTTGTAAATAAATTCCTTACTCAAATATCTTTAATTTCATAACCCAATTAGACTTACTTTACTTGGGTTATAAAATTACTTATTTGAGATGTATAAAATAGATCTCTTAGGTTATTTATTTACCATACCTAATATATGTATTAAGTTGCATAACTTTATATACAAAATAAATGTATACACATTATATAAGGTATATTTATGTAATCAATTATATAACCCTCATAAGTCATCACACATTCCAATAGTTTATTAACTTAATAGCTATAATTGGCTTAATAAGTTATGACCACTCACATATTTACTATTTATAATTCATTTCAATTATTAATCACTTAAGATTAATCACATAATGTACATACATATCATCTTTAAATACAATAACAAATGTATTAATATTCAAATTCCTATTTGAAATTCAAATTAGGGTTTTGAACAACTATTTATCTTGGCTTCCTTTCTTAGTCAACTTATAATCATTAAATTGACTAACTTGCTTAATCTATATCGCATATATTCAAAATATTACTGATAAAAATAATGATAATAGTTAATAAAATAATAATATATATATTAAAATTCATTCGTAAAATTATAGTCATATAAAATTCTCGGTCCTTACATCATCCGAACTAACGAATCAATAAGAGTTGGATCTGTCCCAGTCGGAATGCTCGAGGGGGGGGGGTCACTAACCAAGGATGCTGTCACACCAGCAAACAAATCATCCTCAGTGGGAGAATCAGGATCCTCCATGGGCTCCTCCTCATCTGAATCAATGCTCGGCTCTGAGTGAATAACTGCAGCCAGTGCAATATCTGCCTCCAACCATGTCAAATACTCTGGAGAACGATCCGGATGGCTAGTAGAGAAATCAGTTGTCTCCCTATGAGTCCAACACTCATAAATCCTAGTGAGGTCAGCTGGCAAAAAAAATGAAGTTGATATCCGCTGATTCATAGCCCCCTCAAAGTGGTGGATGCTCTAAAACTGATCAAACTGGCCAGTGATTGCTAGCAGATGATATGTGGTCACCCATCTCAAACCCACCATGAGCAGGTAATCCATGCTAACTGCATGAGTGATGAAGCTGTAAGGGGAGCTGAACCCTGAATAGGGCAAGATCAAAAATGGATGATTAATCTCCATCAGAAAGGCAAACCAGGATGCCGCATCTGTACACTTCGCCGACCGAAAAGAGTATGACATGGCTATCTCATGGGTAAAGCAATACCCATAATATCTGAAAGTGTCGATAGGACTCAATTGTGTCATGAACCACACGTACAGTAGAACGACGCTACCCTTGAAAAACCCCTTTGGATGGGTACTGCAAAATGTGGTTGACCTCAAAGTCTCGACTAATATCATCGACAGGATAGTGCAATCCAGTCTGAGAGCACGAACCACTATCATCAAGCAAGTATCTAAGTGGTCCATATATAATGGCATGTACAAATAAGCTGTGACGCACATCAACAGAACGTCCAAATGATTTCTTAAAATGTTCATTAACACTTATCTCTTAATATATTTATCAGCAGAAGCCAGCAACACTTATCAGATAACACTTAGAATAGAAAATCGAGAGAAATATCTCATAGCAAGAGAGAAAAGTTGTACCTTAAATTCTTCTAAGATCATTGCGTCCTTGATTGCTCGGACTCTACACAAAGAAGAGAAGAGTTGGAGCCAGAAAACTTCAATAGAGGAGTTTTTTATCCAAATTTTTTTCATTCATTTGTGTAATTTTGAGCATGTTGAACACTATGATAATGTTATTTAGTTTTATAGTTATGAACTAATTACATTTCTAGGATTGCAATGTAACCTAATGATTAGTTTAACCGAATTTATCTCCTATTTATTATAATTAATTATGTTTGAATGGATTGTTGCATTTTAATGCTTATTTATTGATTGCGTGATAAGGAATTGATATTGGTATTTTTTTGATATTGGAAAAGGGATTTTAATATATAACCCTAAATACAACAACATTTGTTATGACCATGCCTATGGGAATGGGATCATATTTTGCATAATAGAATAAGAATATATCTATTAGCCTTGTGTAATCATTAAGCACTAAACTTAATGACCCTTAGACTAATTATTTTCACCATAGGAATATTGTGATTTATTTAGCTAAGGGATTGCATTTGACCATCGAAAGAGGCTTATGTATACTTATTGTTCTCGGTTGACCATTCTTGTGATTTGTTGGATAATTTGGAGACTTAGGAGATTAGACGAAGAATTAGAGGAGTGGTAATCCTAGCTTGCCTATTTGAACCAACTCAATCTCACATTTTACTATTTTTATTCATATAGTTTTAAACACATCCTCACTTTTCACTTGTTTAGATAAGTCCGTATTGATATAATTTAAGTATTTGAATAGCGTTAGTACTTTATCCTCGTGGGTTTACCAATCTACTTACTATTATATTACTTGGTAGACCACGTATAGTTGCGCGAGTTTATTGATCGTGAAAACGACCAACAAGTTTTTGGCGCCGTTGCCGGGGAACTATTTGTTCTAACATTGTCTAATAATGATTTAAATATCAATTTTGTCTTAATTTGGACTTGTATATTTCTATTTAATCTGTTTTAGCTTTGTTTTGTTTTTAAGTTCTTTCAGATATGGATGAGCATAACTACCAATGGTCTTGTGAGAGGACGACACAACCGAGTTCAAAAGGAATACTTGAGCAATTGCAAGAGAAAATCGCAATTCTCTCAAGATTCTCTGATAATCTTGAGTGTCAATATATTCAGAATGCCTACTGTCAGGATCAAGCTGACTACGGCTCCACCTACTGTCATCCGAAGAGCTATCTGAGCTATTCATGGGACAACAACCAAGAGTAAGCCAGTGCTCCAACTTTTTCATACCAGTCAGAATATCCATACCAACCGCTACTGCAATATAAGGAAACCCGCAGATTGGAGGAGACTCTTGGCTAGACGTTTAAGCATGAAGAAGAAAGACGACTGGAGGAGCTCCTTACCAAATTCATAGAGTAGAATGAGGTTCGGACGATGAACCAAGACACCTCATTGCGGAACCTTAAAGCCTCAATGCGGAACCTCGAGAGACAAATGGGATAACTTGCCAATTGTATTATGAATCCATCGCGAAGCAATCGACCTGGAGTTACTGATCATGACGAAGGGGTTGAAGAGCAATGCACCGTGGATATCCAAGGAATTGGCGAAGAGTCATGCACGGTTGTTGAGGGTAATGTAGAAATGCATCTCGTGCAAATTGTGGATTCTAAAGATGGAGAAAATAGGAGCATAAGTGGGTGTACTGTCAGGAATAAAGATTTGGAAACCACTTTAAAGGTTGTAGAAACCTAAATTGAACCAAAGGTACATGAAGAATGATTTCAAATGTTAAAAGGTGAATTAGTGGATAACTTGACCAATGAAAGCTTCTTCGTGCCGATCGATGAAGTAGAGTTTGAGGCTTGCTAATTGTCCATATCCGCCCTGCAAATCAAGGAAAAGACAAAGAGGCAGCATGAATTGGTTGTCTTCGCATATGCACCAGACTAAAAGTAACTGCTTATAGTCGAACCAATGACAGTAAACAAGTGCTTCTTGGGAGGCAACCCAGGTGCTAGTTTAAATTCAGTATCCTTTTTTTGCGTTCTTGCTTTTTGTAGGTTAAATGTATTTTTTTATATTACAGTAGTTTAGTATGAACGTTGTAGTATTGCATCATATTAGGTTGCATTGACTCCAAGTGTAGATTTTATCCTGTCAACATGTCTCGGTAGTATTTTAGTAAGATAACATTTTGGTATAATGAACGTTTTGGTCTATTTATAGCTTTTAGTCTTCTTAGTTGAGTTAGTTTTATTGAGTTTGATGATTTGTGTATAGCTTTTGAGAGAAAATTTCTATAGGTTAAGTGTTGGCTATATGTGCTAATAGGTTGTTCATTGCTGGTGCAGGAAAGCATAAAATTTTTTCAATAGTGTAGAGTAAGCACTTCAACGCCTATGTTTGGCCTGAAGATGGCTCCGCAACGCCTCCATTAATGCCTTGAGTTTACAGCCAGCGCTGCAGCACCCTAAAAGGCATAGCAAGTGGGGCCGCAGCACCTAGATATTTCTAAATCTCTATATGCCAAGCGCTACAACGCCTATTAACCAATAAAAGTTGGCGCCGCAACGCCATAAACACTCCAACTCTCTGCCTGGTCAACGCTGCAGCTGTAGACACTCAAAAGTTTGCATTTTTATTACTAATCCTGCAGGAGGGCAAAATTGTCTTTTTAACCCCGGTAGAACCGGGATGTCAAGTCAAACCCCGACGATAACTCTAAGTGGTACAAGGAATCCCGACGACAACACCAGGAGATCAAACTCAGTCCCAGCGACAATACCGGGATGTCAAGTCAAGCCTTTGCAACAACCCAAGAGGTACATGAGCCCCGACGATAACCCCGGGGGATCAAACTCAACCCCAGATCACAATACCGGGATGTCAAGTCAAGCCCCGGTAGAACTGTGATGTCAAGTCAAACCCCAACGACAATCCCGGGAGATACATCAGCCCCGGTGACAACCCCAAGAGATCAAACTCAACCTCGATCATAATACCGGGATGTCAAGTCAAGCCCTGGTAGAACTAGGATGTCAAGTCAAACCCCGGCGACAACCCAGGGAGGTACTGAAACCCCGGCGACAACACCAGAAGATCAAATCAAATTTCAGAGACAGTCCCAAAGCATCAAATCATCTTTCGAGACAACCCTGGGAGACCAAATCAACCTCAGAGACCACCCTGCGAAAGAACAAAGTCGGCTGGGATCAAACCTTGGAGATAACCTCGAGAAAACAGTCAAAAATTTGGCCAACACAAGAGACGACCTATGGAAGGGAAAAATGGTCATTTTACCGACTTGAAGCCAAATCAGTCAAAAACAAGCCAAGTTGATGCAATGAAGGTCAGAAAGAGCCATAACATCGATCCCGAATGAAAATAGGACAAGACAGCTCAATGGACGGACCGCGAAAAAGTGAAGATCAGGTCATAAACCCATATTCTTGGATTCAAAAATGGTCAAATCTTATGTCATTGTATAGCTTTCGGATAGGGCTTTCCGAAAAGGTATAGCACGCCTCAAACGGACGCCCGAATCAAAAGTTATGAAGGTTCGAACCTGGCAGCGAATTTCTCGGAGTGCACGTATTTTGAGACAATGGGACACACCAGGTGGGGCCCACCACGAGGATCTGCAGCTTAACTTGTGGTAGCCGCGGGTAGACCCACTACCATTTTGGTCTATAAATAAGACCCCCTACCCTTGCAAAAAAAGAGAGAAAAAAATAGAAAAACGCTCTGAAACTCCGCCCATTTCTTCCCTTAGCCCTATTTCTAGTACTCCAAACCTAGATTTTATTCTTCCAATACATTTACATACGTATATTCTACAACATACCAAAAATTAACCGATAGAAGCGTCCATTTGAAGCCCACCGAGTGGCAAAAACCCCGTCGAGCAGTCCATTGTAAGTTTTTTACGATCAGAAGTCATTTCTTACTTTATTACGTACATGTGAACGTGCATATTATGTTTCATCTTCTGGTTTTGCCCAGAACTCATTTTCGTGGGCTTTTTAACTTACTTTTTAGTATATATAAGTATATATATACTTTTTTCTTTGTTTGCACAGCCTGGATCTTTGATCCATGGCTTTTACTCGCTTTTATGTATATATATATATGCTAACTTGTTCGGCCTGGATCTCTGATTCATGGCCTTTTTAGCTTTATTATATATATAATTGACTATATATATAATAACTTTCAATTCAGTTGGTCCTGGATTGCTCATTCGTAGTCCTTTTACTCCTTTTATATAGATAACTATATATATAATTTTTCTGACTTTGTTCGGCCTGGATTGCTAATTCGTGGCCTTTTTCACTTTAATATATATATACTAACTGTATATATTAACACATACATTTTAGTTTGGCCTGGGATTGGAAATTTGTGGCCTTTTATAGTTTTTATAAATATATATATATATATATATATATATATATTTACATTTCAGTTATGATTGGTGTAGACACTCAAAATTTTGCATTCCTGTTACTAACCTTGCAAGAGAGCAAAACCGTCTTTTATCTTCTAGAGACAACACTGAAAGTTAAAACAAAAGTCAAACCCCGGAGGTCAAGTGAAGCTTCGGTGACAATACCGGGATGTCAAGCAGCCCGGCGATAACCCTGGGATGTCAAGTTCAACCCTGGTGACAATACCGGGATGTCAAGCAGCCTCGACGACAATTCGGGGATGTCAAGCTCAACCCCGGTCATAATACCAGGATGTCAAGTCAAACTCCGGTAACACCGGGATGTCAAGCTTGACCCCGGTGACAATACCAGGATCTTAAGCAGCCCCGGCGACAACTCCGGGATGTCAAGCTCAACCCCGGTCACAATACCAGGATGTCAAGTCAAACCTCTACAACACCAGGATGTCAAGTTTAACCCCGGTCATTACACCGGGATGTCAAGTCAAACCCTGGCAACACCAAGATGTCTAGTGAAGCCCCGGTGACAATACCGAAATGTCAAGTGAAGCCCCGGTGACAATACTTGGATGTCAAGCAGCCCCGAAGACAACACCGGGAGATCAATTCAACCATTGAAGGCAACCCCAAAGCATCACATCATCCCCAGAGACAACCACGGGGAAACCAAGTTATCCTCGGAGATAACCCTGAGGACAAAGAGAATCGACTGGGATTAAAACCTCGGAAACAACCCCAGGAAAATAGTCGAAGACCATGCCAGGACAAGAGACAACCCCTGGAGGGGAAAAATGGTCAGTTTACCAACTTGAAGCCAATCCGGTCAAAATCAAGCCAAATTGATGTAATAAAGGTCAGAAAGAACCATAACATTTATCCCGAGTTAAAATAGCACAATACAACTCAACTGATAAACTGAGGAGAAACGAAGATCTGGTTATGAACCTATCTTCTTGGACTTAGAAAAGGTGTAGTCCCATGTCATTGTGACGCTCTCGACAAGGGCTTTCCAGAAAGGTATAGCACACCTCAAACGGACGCTCCGATCAAAAGTTAGAAAGTTTCGAACTTAACATCGCGTTGCTCGGAGTGCACGTACTTCGAGACGATAGGACCCACCAAGTGGGCCCTGGCACTTGGAGCCGCAGGTAGACTCGCGGCTACGGCTGGTAGGCTTGCTTCCATCGGGTCTTTAAATACAAGCGCCCCGCTTGTGAAATTTTTTTATTAGAAAAGCTCTGAAACTCCGCCTATTTTGCTTTCTAGCCCGACTTCTTGTACTCCAAACCTTGTTTTTATTACTCTAACATGTAGGTATACTCATATACTACAACATACCAAAAATTAATTGTTAGAAACTTCCATTTAAAGCCTACCAAGTGGGAAAAGGCCGTGTAGCAGTCCATTGTAAGTATTTTTACTATCAGAACTCGTTTCCTACTTCATTGTTTATTTATACACGTGCACGTAAAGTTTCATCATCAGATTTTGCACGGAACTTAGTTTAGTGGCCGTTTTTGCTTACTTTTTAGTACATTTTAGTACATATATACGTTTTTTCGTATTTGCAAAGCCTAGATCGACTACTCGTGGCTTTTACTCGTATTTATGTATATATATACATATATGTAATAATTTGCACGACTTGGATCAATGATTCGTGACCTTTTTTAACTTTTTTATGTATATATTTAACTATATATATACTAACTTTTCAATTATGTCAAGTCCGGATTGCAAATCCGTGGTAGTTACTGCTTTAATATATATAACTATATATATATATATAAAAACAATTCTGACTTCGTTTGGCCTGGATTGCTAAATTCGTGGCTTTTATTGCTTTAATATATATATACTAACATTTATATTTCATTGTGATTAAATTTCTACTTTAAATACTCATTTAATATGAATTTGCACTGATATCCATTTGGCGAACTAGATTTCTTTAAATATAGCCCTTTCTACCTTTCAAACAGTTCAAAATAGGTCCAAGCGGAACCGGGAAGCTAGAATGGATAACATTTATTTAAATTTAGCTTTCTTTCTAGTTTTGGTATATACAAAAGCAATCTCGCGACCCTTAGATTGCTATCTAGTGGGAACGAGAAGCTTCGGCTATGCGCATGCTAGGATTTGACTGATGAATCCTTGGTTTTTGCGACGTCAGATGTAAATATACATTTCCTGTAAATATTTGAGTTCTCCCGGTTTTCTTGTCTTCCCTATGTGAGCCTAGGAATCGTGAGATTCATGATCAAACTGATCAGAATCTGATTCCCACGATGGACAAACTCCACACTACAAATGTACCCTGCCAGTTTTTCTATAAAAAAAATTGTACATCCAGAAGACCTTAAAACGGTTATCCGGGTTTAAGGTCTCAAACCTAATGAAATAATGGTTTGGTGTGCTAGAGTCACTCTAATGGCTGTCATGCCCATTAGAAGACCGATACTTGTATATATTTTGTGGTCGAGAATGCTTCGCAACCCGACAAATCATCATTCAAATTGAGTCAAAAGACTGAAAAGATAAAACGAAAGTATCAAACTGCTTCAATTCCTACGTAAGCGTAAGGGTTTGAAAACCACCTTTTTCAAAACATCACTTTCATATCTTTTCTAAAATGGACTTTTACAAATTAAATCAAACCCTTCGTATATAGGTTCAACGAAGCACGACACTACTTTCAAAACAATCAAGCATTGGCTCAATTACTTCCAGTATCCACACACACACACATTGCAAATATAAAAAGGGAAATATTAAAAAGATGTGGTACCGTATTTTCACGTGAGTTGGGGGGGGGGGGGGGTGCCTATCACCTTCCCCCCACTTAACCAAGCCCCCGATCTTTAGAATTTTGATTTCAAGATCATGTTTCGACAGTGTCCAGTAATTGGGCCTACTTTCAAAAAAAACTCGGACTGGCGACTCTGTAAACCGTTCAAATCGTCGACATGATACATGTTGGCCTTTTCCTAAAAAACCTTCACCCTTCATAAAACAGATAAGGTAATAAGGGTAGAAGACCACAAAACTTAGGAAGAGAGAAAGATTCGGGTCCAACTCGACCCGTATTTTTTCCCGACGTCAATAGGTGGCGACTCTACTGGGGACAGTAGAGGGCTTAGGCCGCGTTCAAATCTTTTTAAAATTTCCTTTTATATCTGTGTAAATTGCTACGTCTTTAATTTGAATGGATGTGAATGAATGCTTTACTGCTTTATATTAGTGCTTCGCACAAAAATCATCATTTCATACGGTGAGACGCGATGTATGTGAATGTATGTTGTGTGATTCCTCCGCCATGAGGCAAACCCGTCGGTGTTTGAGTACTGGACTCAAAGAAGACTAATTCTGCGAGGCTCTGGAAAGGCACAAATCAGATCCACTTCAATTAAAAGATCGGATTAATTTCCCCTCTAGTAGATTACGATGATCTGGGGACCTTCATGCTGAAAAGCCGCGAGAGTAACCTACGATAGGTCAGCTTCTGATTAACCAAATCCGAAGGGAAGCCCCTTCATGCCTTCCTCTTTCAATACATATGTTTATTTTCAAATTCCAAATTTCATAAATATACATATCACGTAAATCCTGTCATACTATCCTATCATTAAAACAACTTACCTCTGTTTTACATGATAAGATTAAAAATAAAGCCTCAAAAATAAACACATTGCGTGGTATGCATCCGACCAATACTTCCATTCAAGAAATTAATACACCTACGTTTGTTGTAGGTAAAAATTGGTCCTGTCACCAGATCAAAAATCTAAGAAAGCACTAAGTCCATCTCCAGACATGGCTTCAAGTGCTCAACCAGAATCCACCCCCGTCTCTAGGGAAGAGTTTGAAAGATTAAAGAACTAGATAGCCGAATTGGCTATTTTCTTAAGAGAACAAAGTAAAGCTCTTAAAAGGAAACAAGCACAGGGTCATATAGAACCAGTTACACCCAGCGGCAGTTAAGAGACTGGAAAGAAAGACCCTCAGATTCCTGAACCACAGAACCAGGATCAACTGCTTAAACGCAGGATTTCAGGATAAACCGCTCAATCTCGTAGCGATTTTTCTTCAAATTTGACTTGGCAAATCATATGAACTCCGTTTCAACTTGAAATGAGCTGGAGGGAGCGAGGCCCACCTTGAGGAGCCGCAGGTAGAGGTGAAGTAGTTGCAGGTTGGACCGCTTCTACCTGTGGCTTTATATTTGCTACGGGAGTTCATTTGAAATCAGTTTTATTTCGAGTTTCAAATAGAATCCGATCTTTTTTTTAGATCTACTGAGTTCGGGAAGCCTTTTTCAGATTCCGTCAGTTCCCACGCGTTCAACGCATCGCAGGTAACGTTTTACGTCCTTTTTTCGCAAATTTTGATTGTTAAAAGCATGTAAACCACGTAGGGTGCTTTCAAACGCAATGTATAAAAATATATGCCTATATGACCTACTAATTTTTTTTTGATTTCATATGTATGCATATCTTATTGTAATTCACGTTTTGACGTAAGAAAATTTAGATTCTGATACAGTAATATTTTGCTCTTTTTGATCAGTTTACTCATCCTTTTTGAGACCCAGTGAGCCTGGATTTTCAACTAAAAATGTCCATGATAATTTGGCTACCATGTGAGGTTTACTTTTGATTTTATTTCATAAATATGAAATGTTTCTATTTTTGGGAAGGTGTGCTACTGAATGGCCACCTAGACATGCCTGTGTGCATGTGGACAATCCATTTTACAAAGGAGAGTCTGACGAAATTTTTTCAAAAGCCAGAGCATTTAATAAACATGCAATTTTGATTCTACTGGGGATTTTTGACTGACCCGTGCACATTTTTAGGGTTTAGCTTTTAAAAAATATGCAGTTTTGAATATATAGGGGTTTTTTTGACTGACCCATACATGTTTTAAGACTTAAAAATGCATAAAATACTGATTTAAATTAATAAGCCACAGGTTTTAGGCTTACCACACCCTTTCTGAGGTGATTTGGAGACTTTGTCCAGGTGATGGACCGAGACAAACCTGGCAGTGCCAGCAGGGTAGTTTCAGGCATTAGACGGAGGCGCACTTCTGATGTTCCTCAGTCACGTCCAGCTCGATCGCCTTGCAGATTAGTTGAGTCGGTGATTCGTCCAGCACAGGACGAGCAGCCGATTGATATTGATGATGAGCAGGCTCCTTTTGCTGCTCCTACCCCTGCTCAGGTCCCACGCGCGGAGCTTCTGGGCATTGTTGTGCTGACCCAGGAGTTGCTGGGAGACTTGAGTCGTCATTTATCGAGGTTTATCCACGCCAACGAGGTGACTTGAAGTTTTCTTCTCCCTAGATTCTCTTTCTTTCTTTTGCCATTCTCGGGGCACAGGTTTCTGATATGGGTTGGTTTTTTATGCAGGTTCCCGGCTTTACGCAGCCCATAGGGAACTGGTTTAATATGTACTCCCTTTACCATACATTACACCAGGAGTGTAGGATTATTATTGACGGTTGGGGGTTTCAGGCTATCTTCTCTATTCTTCCCCGTTGTTGCCCCTGGGGTTATATGAGAGCTTTATTTGAGCACTAGTTCCACCAGACTTAGTCTCTTCATTTGTTGGACTGTGAAGTGATGATGACACCTATGGATTGGAGGTTAATTATCGTCATTGAGTTCAAGGGTGAGCCAGTGCCTGTCGTGGCTGACATCACACCCACTGTCGTTCAGTCCCTGCTGAGAGTTCCTTTGACAGCGATCAAGGGTCAGTGTTGGTCCGATTTATATGACACAATTAACACGCAAGTATACGCGGCTAACGAGTAATAAAGAGTAAGTAAAGATATCGTCCCACAGAGAATTAATGAATAAAAGACACCAAACCAATAGTACATAATCATTCCAGTCTTATTTAAACAGGCGGTAAAGAGAATGAATTAAACTAAGTTAACTAGGAAAGGAATGGAAGTTAAACTAATTAATCCTAGAGTCGAATTAGATAATGAAGATAAGAGATTCCAATTTCCCCTAATGATTCATCAAAGTCAATTCACTTCCAATTAGGTCAAATTAATCATTATATGTGTTAGCCGAGAACACGAGAGTAAGAGAAGACCATCTTCCGATGTACCTAAACCATACCACGTGAAATCCATAGGTGATAGATGCACGTGGACACCAACATTACATAAACCACTATATTCCTATGTGATTTACAAATAAATAGGAGTTAAGATCAAGTCCTCTATTGACTACGAGCGGCGCTTCGGTATATTTCTATCCTAAGCAGAAATCATAACTCCAACGCCATGTGAACCTACAATCGCCCGCTATCGCGAGTCGATCTAAACCTACATTTTATCTTCCAATCCTACATAGGCTATCACAGTAATTGGTAGCTAATCAATTAAGAAATTAAAGCATACATTGCAATAGACAAGCACATAGCAATCAAATAAGACCATTATGTAAGGGAAATCAACATTGACTACTCAAAAGGTTCCATTGTAACCTCAAAATAGATTTAAGGCATAGACAACCCAAATATATTATCCACAAGTTTAGTATACATTATACAACTACAAATGATAGCAAGGAGAGTAAGAGATAGAGAAATGCAAATCTTCGTTCGTTTCTCCGAACTTGGATCTTGGTGTACACACTTGCTTCAATCTCCTTTAACTAATCTAACCCTAGAAACTACACTAACTAATTAACCCTAAGCTTACCTTAATCTACTCCTAATCTATACAAAATGGAAAGGAAAAGGAAAAGGAAAACTAGGGCTAAGCTAAGGGAGAGCTCCCTATTGGAGATACCGAGCAAATGGGGCTGAACCCCCTTATATTAGCATTCTCCCGTTCATTTTAAGAAAAAGTAAAACTCTGGGTCAAAATCGAGCTGGCGCGGCCGCGGAGCTATTTGTCTTAGACCTGGCGCGTCCGCGCGGGTCCCCAGTCAAGTCTTTTGATTCCTGCATATCGGCGCGGGCTGGCGGGCTGGCCTTGCAATGCTGGCGCGGCCGCGCGGGCTGTGAACTTGCTGCATTACTTCTTTTTCTGCTGCAATTATCTTTGACACACTTATGCCTTGCAAGAAAACTCCTTTCTTGCCTCTTTACATCAACACATCCCCATTTAGCCGTTTGACTTCATGATTTGACCTATCATGCCATCATCATGCTTTTAGCCTATTTCAGTGCGATGCCCTTTTTAGGCTATCTTTGTCCTTTAACGCTCAATAATCGCCAAGAGAGTTCCTAAACATAAACACTGCAAAACAAAGGAAAAACATATTAAAAACACAAGGATACTCGAGTTTAAGCCACGAAATAAGCTGGTTACTATCCGACTAAGTGGTCATGAAAACCACTAATCAAATACCCCCAAACTTAAACGTTGCTTGCCCTCAAGCAACCAAAACAAAACTAAACAAAAGATGCAATGTAGTATCTATAATGTATGCAACCTACGCTATCATGAATGAGAATCCAAGTTTCCAGCCAGTATTGAACTTTCAAAGCAATGCCTCAGAAAACCACGAGATAGTCGAACAGATAAGCTACCCAAAACAAGACCATAAGGCATACTCTGCAAATCAAAAACTGTCAGCACTGATGTATTGTGCGTTGTGTGCTTAGTAACCATTAGATATGCATTCATATAAATAACTCACCTACTATGCTTCTTAGGGGAAAACAAGCTTTAACTTAAGAAAAATAGTAAATCATATAAGTTCTAACTAAGACCGTGCATTACTAGAGTTAAGAGTCAACAGGGGGTTTTCATTAAGCTTTTATTACTCACGAGGGCGTATTCGCACTTTCCCGTGGACACATTTGACTGTGCAATGCCTAGTTCTCTTAGGCTTTTCAATGATATCCATGTAGCGAGCTTTCGACCAACGACTCCCAGACCAGACTGCCTTAGGGCGCTGGGTGTAGAGACACCCCGAGGGCTTACTTGCTAGAATATCAAAGGCCACAGAACTCGACGTAGCCGAAGTGTTTATTTTATTTTTTTCTTTTTCAATGCATTTTCTTTTGTTTTCTTTTTCTTTTTCTTTTCCTGCAAGGGAGTGCGTCTTACGCTCCATCTCCCCGCATATATCATGCATGTCCCCTGTTTCCCCCAAACTTAAGCTTTTAACCGAAACTCTTTTATTAAAACATAGTTTTTCCACCAGAAGACAAGTATGTAAACATTTAAACTTAGTATATGATGGTGTTTACTTTATCGTGCTTACTGGTTACACAGTATCTGACAGATAAGGATTTACATATATGACAATGAAATCAAGCTTAAGTCTCAAATCAGTTCGAAAGTCAAGTGACTTCCGTTTCCTCACAGGCCAAATATATAACTAACCAACTGAAAATGGATTCATGCAGTATGCTCTAACACAGAATGCAAAAACAAAAGAAAATTTTTAAAATTTTTACTAAATTTAACTATTTACAACCTACATGCACTATATGAACTAACTTACATGCAATGAACTATTTACATGCAAAACATGAAATGAATTACCTATATGCAAAATAAACACCAATACCCCCAAACTTAAACTGTTCAATGTCCTCATTGAAGGTAAAGGTAAAAAGAAAGAAACTCCCTTATTTGGCTTCTTATGCTGCATGAAATGAAGTGGCGCCCTCTCAGAAGTTTCCCCTTCTCATCTCTGTTCTTGGTAAAATAAACTCCACTCAACATTATACTCAACGAACCAACCCAGCTCCATATCAATCTTGCTCTGCTAGAGATTCCACACTCAATGTCTCAATTGATCAGGTTAAGAGGATGAGGTGGATGAGAATTGGTACTTTGGATTGAGGAGGTAGGAGGTTTTCAAAACTAAGGCTTGTAGTGGAGGGGATTTGAATGAGATGGAAGAGATGGGGGATTGCATTAAGGAACTTGAGGGTTTGGGATAAGAGGGACTGAGGCTTGGGTGCTGCTGATAATTGACATGAAGCGGTGCCCCCAAAAGTTGCTAGAATTTTCCTTAAGTTAGGCCCAGTCTGTGAGAGGCACGGCCGCGCGCCAGCTCAGGCTTATCCTGCCGCGGCGGCATGCCAGATCCTGTTTTCTGCAGAATTTTTCTAGGCACAAAGGCTATGGCATTTGAACTTTGCTCCCAAGCAGCTTTTAACCTGAAATATGCAGACAAGACTTATTAAGACCTATTAAACCATCAAAAGTTAATACTTAATATTTACATCAAGAGAATTAAACATGGAAAGATATATGTATTTAAATTACCAAAAAAATCTCTAAGTGTGTATACGCAATGTGCAAGTGTATCAAAAGTATGCTATAAGCTTCATGGTCCCAAATAGATATGCACTAATGCGTAAGATCAAAAATGTAGGCAATTGGCTCCTAATTCCTACAGTATGCAAAAATTTAAACTAAATATTAACTAATAAGAATTAAACGAGGGGGAGGGAAGTATGATAGAAAGCAGGAAATGGAGAATTAAACAAGGAGGGAGAAAAAGAAATGATGGGGTGCCTCCCATCTAGCGCTTGATTTATAGTCCTCTAGCTGGACTCTGTCTGACCACTGCTACCCAACTCTCCGACGATACTGGAGAACCCCTCCATCCATCAGAATAGTTGTGTGACTTTGGCGGCTTCCCAGTAGGAGCGGATGCAGATTTAAACTACCTAGCATTGGATAAGTAAAAGAATTCCCAGTCCTGAAGGTTGGGGAGCTAGGCAAGGGTTCTGTTGTGTAGGTGAAATAATCGAGGCATGGAGTTATAGACCACACAACGGACTCTTCTTCTATTATCTTCTCTTCTGACCACCATGGTTTGAAGCTCACAGACTCTCTCATGTCATCGAGATCCGTATCTATAATGTGGCTTCCAAGGGGGCAAGGGTGTGCAAACTTGACTGGAGTCTCAAACTTCGATAGAGGAGGCTCTTGGGGTATTATCACAGTTGGTTCATACTACTCCATATCCCCAATTATCTCCTCGATATCCATTGCCTTTCGTTCGTCCAGTTCCAAGTGCACTTCTGAATCTCCATCAGTTTCATAGCACCAAGTATCCTGGGGATCATTACTCACGGCTTCAGTCATCTGAGGCATTGGACTTTGACTATCTTGAGCTTCATTTACTTGAGCTTCATTTACTTGCTCAATCACTTCCTCATTCCTTAAAGCTATGCTAATTTGCTCTACCCAAGTCTGAAGATCCTCAATTGACTACTCTTGTTCTACCAAGATCTCCTTTGTTGATGCTAATGAGCTACCCCACATAGTGTTCAATCCTTCCTTTTCTGTTTTAGCCTTGGACTCCCTGTATTGAGGCTCATTTGTAGAAGCATAGTTGATTGGGGCCATCTAACATTGAAAATTTTGGTTTGATGGTTCCTGGCTCCCAAACAACTCCTCTTGGTTTTCTGAGCTTTCATATATGAAGTCCATTGTTGACTGTTCTCCTTGTAAACATGGGGATTGATAAGTGGGTTCGGGTGCACAATTTGGACTTGGCTCATGTTGATCTTGATAGCTCACAGTATGGGTCTGCCCTTGCTCATCCTCTATCATTAAGGCCCTACTAATTTGCTCTGCCCAATTTTGGATATTCTTGACTGACTTCTGTTGCTCAATCAAGATGTCCTTCAGTGATATGTCAGCTCATTCCTTCAAGCTTGCATTTTCTGTGTCACCCTCAAAATTGTGTTGAGGCTCATAAACTGGAGTCTTGAATGTGCATTCTGGGGCGTAAACGAGATTTGGATCCCAATATTGGTCTTGATAATAGTCTGATGAAGGGTCTGGGTGATACCCCCAGTCTTACTGATAGTCGGGATAAGGTTCACTATAGGAGTACTCACCCCCATACTGCGCCTGTCCATAATTGATAGGCTCCTGATGGCTCGTGTAGCTCCCAGCACCATAGCCATAAGTAACTGCCTGCTCTTGACTCTGTTGGGCTGAAATAGTATCCAACCTCCTTGAGAGAACCTCTAGTTGTGCTGAAAGTGAAGCAATTGGGTCGCCGCCATCATTCCCTACTTCCCTTGGTTGCTCTTGCCTTGTGTAGTTCCATGGATAGAAATTTAGATCCATTGTAACTGAAAAGAGAATATAGGAAGAGAATTAAACAAAAATAAAAATGTTTAAATTAAGACTAATCTGATTGAAACTAATGTTGGCAAATAATTATCCAATTAATTCCCCGGCAACGGCTCCAAAAACTTGTTGGTCAGATTTATATGACACAATTAACGCGCAAGTATATGCGGCCAACGAGTAATAAAGAGTAAGTAAAGATATCGTCCCACAGAGAATTATGAATAAAAGACATCAAAACACTAGTACATAATCATTTTAGTCTTATTTAAACAGGCGGTAAAGAGAATGAATTAAACTAAGTTAACTAGGCAAGGAATGGAAGTTAAACTAATTAATCCTAGAGTCGAATTAGATAATGAAGATAAGAGATTCCAATTTCCCCTAATGATTCATCAAAGTCAATTCACTTCCAATTAGGTCAAATTAATCATTATATGTGTTAGCCGAGAATGCAAGAGTAAGAGAAGACCATCTTTCGACGTACCTAAACCATACCACGTGAAATCCACAGGTGATAGACGCACGTGGACACCCACATTACCTAAACCACTATATTCCTATGTGATTTACAAATAAATAGGAGTTAAGGTCAAGTCCTCTATTGACTACGAGCGGCGCTTCGGTATATTTCTATCCTAAGCAGAAATCATAAGTCCAACGCTATGTGAACCTACAATCGCCCGCTATCGCGATTCGATCTAAACCTATATTTTGTCTTTCGATCCTACTTAAGCTATCACAGTAATTGGTAGCTAATCAATTAAGCAATTAAAGCATACATCGCAATAGACAAGCACATAGCAATCAAATAAGACCATTATGTAAGGGAAATCAACATTGACTACTCAAAAGGTTCCATTAGAACCTCAAAATAGATTTAAGGCATAGACAACCCAAATATATTATCCACAAGTTTAGTAGACATTATCCAAATACAAATGATAGCAAGGAGAGTAAGAGATAGAGAAATGCAAATCTTCGTTCGTTTCTCCGAGCTTGGATCTTGGTGTACACACTTGCTTCAATCTCCTTTAACTAATCTAACCCTAGAAACTACACTAACTAATTAACCCTAAGCTTACCTTAATCTACTCCTAATCTATACAAAATAGAAATGAAAAGGAAAAGGAAAAGTAGGGCTAAGCTAAGGGAGAGCTCCCTATTGGAGATACCGAGCAAATGGGGCTGAACCCCCTTATATTAGCCTTCTCCCGTTCATTTTAAGCAAAAGTCAAACTCTGTGTCAAAATTGAGCTGGCGCGACCGCGCGGCTGTTTCCCTTAGACCTGGCGCGGCCGCGAGGTTCCCCAGTCAAGTCCTTTGATTCCTGCATATCGGCGCGGGCGCGCGGGCACGCGAGCTGGCCTTGCAATCCTGGCGCGGCCTCGCGGGCTGTGAACTTGCTGCATTGCTTCTTTTTCTGCTGCAATTATCTTTGACACACTTATGCCTTGCAAGCAAACTCACTTCTTGCCTCTTTACAGCAACACATCCCCATTTAGCCGTTTGACTTCATGCTTTACCCTATCATGCCATCATCATGCTTTTAGCCTATTTTAGTGCGATGCCCTTTTTAGGCTATCTTTGTCCTTTAACGCTCAATAATCGCCAAGAGAGTTCCTAAACATAAACACTATAAAACAAAGGAAAAACATATTAAAAACACAAGGATACTCGAGTTTAAGCCACGAAATAAGCTGGTTACTATCCGACTAAGTGGTCATGAAAACCACTAATCAGTCGGATGGTCCGATTGGGTCCCTTGAGCATAGATGCCCAGAGTGGGGCTTTACTTGAGGCTCTGCCTGATGATCAGAGGGTTAGGGATCGCATCTTGAGGTGATTATTTTTGGTGATCATCAGGGGTTATTTTGTGGCGAACAACTCATCGACTGTGTCCTTTACCCTAGTCAGTGCTACCTGACATGTAGAGCGCCTCAGTGACTTTGATTGGGGTTCCTACACCTTTGCCTATTTTCTCCGAGGTATGCGTATGCTTTTGAAGGGTTTGACGGAAGCTTCGTTAGGGTTTTACTTCTGCTGGTGAGTACATCTTTCTTGTACCTTTTTAATTTCTGCATTTATATTTGTCAGTCTTGGTCACTGAGGACTTTTGATATTTATATGGCCAGTTTTGGGCGTATGAGAGGCTTCCTTGCCTATGGCCCACCACTGCTTTAGGTCTGGAGACCTATCCCATGGGACGGCGTTAGCATCACTCCACTCTGACGGAGGTCCCTGTTGCTGAGGGCTTTACTTATTCCTGCCTGCAGTTAGAGCTTTTGACAGCCAGAGCGATCTTGTGGATCCCATATACCTCTGAGTTTTTGACTATTAGATTTGAGGGAGGCTTCCCCACTGTTCGGGAGTTTGCATTGTCGACCCGCAGAGTCCCATTTTTGACAGAGGGAGGCTGGGAGCTCTATCTAAGAGAGCGTGCTATCAAGAGTACTATAGGGAAGATCCGTATTCCCATTGTTCCTCCTGCTTGGCATCATTAACCATTGATCTAGCCACTGACAGATATCCCTATGGAGGGCGTAAACGGCTTTGCCTTATCAGAGGGCCCTTAAAACTAGGAGGCATTCAGCTGCTGGTGGAGTCCTCGCACGATTGGAGCTCAGACTTGTGCTATCCAGTTTTATGGCAGACATGGTGCCTGGGTCTATGATGTTGACAGATTGGATAGCTTGCCTCAGGGAGCCGACTCATTTGGACCAGATCATAGGGCTGACCCAGTAGTTGGAGAGAGCTCATTTATTCATCAAGCATCTTGGGAAAAATCTATCAGAGGCATCTTCTTTTTACCCTTCCAGCTTAGAAGCGGGCCCCTCTTCAGGTCCATTTTCAAGCAGTTTTGCAGGGGCTGATCCTCCCTTGTACCGCCCAAACATGCCTGATGACCGCGACTTTGTGTCCACGGAGGAGATGGAGCAGGTTAACCACCTGAGCGTAGATGTTTTGGATTTTTTGGATAGCTATTGTAGCTATATCTTTTGGTTGGCCACTATTTTGGCTGTTGGGTGGTTGTGCCCCATTTTGATACACCACTGTTAGTAGTTGGGTGGTGGTGCCCCATATTCCTATACTTTTTATTTTATTTTGTATTTATCATACAGGGATGATGCTTGCAGTAGATAGTTTATTGTAGATATGCATGATATTTCATATCTATTGCATCATGTTTTATATTTATCATCATGCATGTATTATGTCATGTGTATGCATTTAGACAGATGATTTTAGATTTGACCCTTGGATAGTCTTGTGATACGGTGATACAGATGTCGTCATCTATCGTTAGCCATATCAAGCACTCGCCACCATCTGTTATTGCATCATCCTTGAGATCGTGGTACGACAGCCTGCCCTTCCTAGCCAGAGGGACAGTGGATCATATGTTGGGGCATTCGTTGGCCCTCATAGACTTTCAGGTGCCATATGGGTTTATAGATGGCATCTTATCATGTTGGATACCTGATAGATAGGTCTTTCGCTTTGGGCATCATGAGCTGACTCCGACCCTTGAGGAGTACCAGCGGTTTACTGGCTTACCTTTAGAGGTACCCTGCTCTCGTACGACTCGTACGACGATCAGTGATATGAGGAGACCATTTATACGGATGTCAGGTCCTCTCCAGAGCGTAGTTATGGATGAGATCATCTCTGGACGTGTGATCTCCATTGACTTTTTGATCGATCAATTTGGTGAGGTTGACAGTTATGATCGACATTCCGGGAATTTTATTGTATCGGCAAAGGCGTGGCGTTTGGCCAGGATAGACGTTTTACTGATGTGCATCGTAACCTACGTCTATATGCCGCTATGCTTGGACCATTTAGATGTGGGATTGATAGTTGTGGTTCGGGCCCTTAGGCAGGGTAGCACCATCATACCGATGATATTGGCCTAGACGCTGAGTGCAGCCACCCACTGCAGTACCCACCTGGAGGGGTTTTTTAGAGGCAGTTCAGACTTATTGTATGTATGGCTCATGTCTCATCTATGACCGATTGGATTTTTTATACCCCAGGGGTATTGCTTCACCCGTGAGGTAGCCACATCTTACTCCTTCCAGTTTGCGGAGTGCTCAGATGAGGCGTCATTGTCAGTATTTCTGTCTGACATTGCGCATCCATTCTCGATTCTGCCCTACTCAGGGCTAGTCTCCCCCTATAGCTTCATCACCCACACATCTGACATGTACTATTTGCCCCTAGCGGGATTGAGGGGAGTGACTACTTATCATCCTCAGGCTGTTATGGGCCAGTTTGATCAATTTTAGAGCATGCATCAGTTCGAGGGGGATGTTAATCAGAGGATGTCAGCTTTGTCTATGTCATCTACTGATTTGATCCAAGTGTATGAGTGTTGGACTCATAGGGAGAGGGCTGATTTCTTCAGTAGCCATCCGGACCGTTCTCCAGAGTACTCAGCGTGGTTGGAGGCAGATATAGCATCAGCTGCATTCATCTAGTCAGCTCCGATAGTGAATTCAAACGAGGAAGAGCCCATAGAGGATCCTGAGTCTCCTACTGAGGATGAGTTATTCATGGGTCTGACAGCAGCATTAGTTAGTGACCTGCCGATCATTCCTGCAGGGACAGATCCAGCTTTGGCAGACTCACTAGATAGGATGACTTTTGAGAGAGATCACGCTAGAGCGCTGATGTTGACGGCCCTGTCTGGCAGAGACATAGCTTTTGCTGAGAGGGATGCGGCTCGAGCCGCTCAAGATATAACATTAATTGAGAGAGACGAGGCTTGATCTTCTCACGACGCTGCTTTTGTCGATATTAAGCAGACTTTGATCTCCCGGGACGCAGCTTTCGCGGAGAGGGATGAGATTTGATCTGCCAAAGATGCATCCTATGAGGAGATTGAGGAGGTTTTGATTTCCAGAGATGCTGCTTTTGTGGAGAGGGATGAGGCTATAGCTTCCCGGGATTTCCATATTGCTGGCAGTACTGCTCTCCGGTCCTATACTCATGGTCTTGTTACTGAGATGAGTGCATATATTGATGATCACAGTGCCACACTGCAGATGATTGTGGATGTTTTGACCAGTATGGAGGCTGAGGGTATTACACTTGCAACTGCTCCTCCATATTCAGAGAGAGATGCCATGTTGGCACAGTTGGCCCGCTTATCCATGGGTCCATAGACTAGCTTTGTTTTTCCTGCACATACTAGATCAGCCATTTTTGTCATGTACAGGACACTATGTATATATCAAACATTATTATATATTAGAGAAATATATTTTAATTCACTTCCCTGTTTGGATATGTATTGTTATTGCTGAGTGATTACCACTTCTTTCATGACTTGCTGTTGTTGATGTATCTTGAGCTTCTCCTTGATAGACTAACAGTGAGATGTCAGAAAGTATGTCAGATAGACCTGCTGACCAAGGAGGCTTGATAGTTTTTAGGTTTCATATGGTTTTGGTGTCTTGGAACTAGTTTTTATTAATTTTTTGTTTTTTCTTGAAGGTCAAACTACACCATGAATGGCTGCCTACGTACTCCCGGGTGTAGGGAAATCAGGTCATTCGTGTTAGGAATATACATAAGAATGTTATTCCTATTTATATATGATTTGATTATGATATAAATGAATGAATATATAAGTATGCTTGCATTGATAAAAGCTGTAAAGTCCTTTAATAGATAATAGGAATATATGTACAAGGACTTAGACTGAAATGATCAAATATGTTAGGTTGATCCTACATAAGCAAAACAGCTTTGTAAAGTCCTTAAAAAGAAATGATGTACAAGGACTATAAAGATAGAAAGATCAAGCTTGTTAGGTTGATCTTATAATGTAATAGATAGGACTGTCTGATCGTCGAAGCACTGCATCAGAATCGTAGTCTGCCAGGAGAGACAAAGGAGACTCGAAAGCTATCAAGGAGGAATCGTAGTCTGCAGGATAGTAGATCTCGGAGTTTGTAGTCTGCCAGGAGAAATGAGGAAGAATCGTAGTGTGTAGAGAAGAATTTCCTCTGAGCCGTAGTCTGCTGAGGAAGTCATGTTCAGAATCGAAGAGACAGCCTGTCTATGAGCCGACCGAGAAACTGCCAGAACTAAGTCAAGAATTGTCGATCACACTTAAAGTAGTGGAGTCCAAAGATCATCGGAGGCAGAGATAGTAGTCGGGTAAGATCAGACGAAGGCAGCAAGCATGAAGGCAGAATCGTAGTCTGTCAAGGTCTGATCTCGGAATCGTAGTGTCTACAGAACCTAAGCTAAACCGTAGTCTGCAGAACTAAGGCTTCCACAAAGGTTGCTCAACAACGCTAAGGGAAGAATTGTAGTGCCAACACGATTCTCATCAAATGGGCACTCCCAATATATCCAAGGCATGAATCCTCTGTCTGAGCTACAAAGATACATCCTACATAAAGAAGATCTAAGCATCAACTCTATCAACAAGCAGACTGAGTTGTGAGGCCATTCGAGATGAAGTCTTCCACAAGCTAATCATAAAAAGACTTCATGCAAAGTGACTGACTAGAGAAAGTCAGCAAGTGCAGTAGCTGCCAAGAGAACAGAAGACAACGATCTTGAGAATCACTCAAGATCATAGTGTTTGCTAAAGTAAAGAAGGAACTGATACAATCTATAGAGATACCGGCAAATTTGTGAAGAACAAGATAGAAGTGATTAAGCATGGGTCAGACCATTGAAGATAGGTGAACGGGAGATCACTAGGAGAAAGGAGCTGGGTATGCCATAAATCTGAAGTGCCTTGCTATTCAGAAGAGGTCGGAATGACAAGTAAAGATATCAGTTCTTGAGATCAGTCAAGGCAAGCAAAAGTGTTGAACCACTGCACAAATGAAGGAAGAACTGTTCTACATTGAAGATCCAAGAACACTCATCAGAATCGTAGTGTTGTCTCAGCCAATCAAAGCAACATTCAATATGATACACTACGATCAAGGTCCAAGAACATCTGCATCAGAAACATAGAGTTCTGACATCTGAAGATTGAAGCATTGGCAACGGTTTAATCTGAAGACTGACATCCGAACGTTGCTATTTGAGAGCATCGATGCAGAAGGATAACTCCTAAGGATTCGAATCAAGGAATCAAAATGGAGTAATAAAAAAGACTACCAGCCTAACACGGAACAGTGACATCTCTGAGGCAGTAGAGAGAAAGCAGACAGCTGTGTCAATAAAGTCAAAAAGGAGCTGTCACGTCACATCAGCAGTCTGCACCAAATAACTCTAGATCTGCGAAGCAATTCAAATAGCTTCCAACGGCTACTTTCCAACGGGAAGATTATGGAAGGGTATTTAAAGGACAAGCTTCAAAGATAAGAGTTGTTGCTGAGTTGTAGATTTGTTAAGTTATTGGAATGTTACATTGTTGACTCTACGAGTTCCACCAGAGCTGAAGAGAACAAGTCTCAGTGGCAGTGAGACTACGAAGGTGGAAGTGAAGCAGACTTAAAGAAGGACTGAATAGACTAAAGCTTCACTCAACAAGGATGAGAATGCCACTGAAGATGGCAGCCAAGCTGAGAGCCGAGAAGGCCAAGAAGATAGCATTCAGGAAGGTGGCTGAGCATAAAGAATATTAGAAGAGCCACTATACAGATCACCATGAAGAACCAGAAGCTGAACAAGAAAAGATTCAGAACCATGTCTACATATCATTTAAGAATGGTTCAAAGGATGCTAAGGGTCAGAAGAAGGTGACCCACAATGGAAAGCCTTAGCAGTCCTATGTGGTGATGGTACACAGCTGACAGCAAGTGAAGATGAGCTGAAGAGACTGAAGATCAGCTGCACTATAGAAGAGGTCCAGACTTGAAGCAGAATGGTGAGGACCAAGCCTAGCTGCTAAGTACCAAGATGATCAAGCTTCAAGACATTTTAGCAGCAAAGCACAAACAACAACAACAACTACAACTACAAGTAGCCAGGGCCAAAGGGTCCGGAGGGTCTAAATGAGTTCCAAGCCGGAGGGCTTGAAGAGTTCTTAGTGAACTAGAGTTCCAAGCCAAAGGGCTTGAAGAGTTCTTAGTGAACTAAAGGAGTTCCAAGCCAAAGGGCTTAAAGAGTTCAAAAGTGAACTGAAGTTCCAAGGCTACTGGCCTTGATGGAATCTTAGTGATTCAGGGTGTTGTCCATTTATTAGTGGATTTCTTGCGAGAGTGCAGAAGAGTGGATTAGGAGTCGAGTTGGCTCTGAACCACTTAAAACCCTTTTATGTCTTTTACATTCTGTTATTTACTTTATGTATTTACATTATGTACCTAACTGCTATAACTGCTATGTATGTACTAACTAATTACAACTAAACTAACTCCAAGAACAATGTATCAATGTTTATCAATATATCAATGAAGGGGAGATTTAACTTATTCCGCTGTGCTTGAAATGATTCTTATGTTTGTCATATGCTAACTTCTTATCTATACAAATTAAAATGCAAAAGACTTTATAAATTCAAAGGATCTATTCAACCCCCCCCCCCCCCTTCTAGATCTATTGTGTGCCTACTGGGAACTAACAATTGGTATCAGAGCAGGTTCTCATGCTATTCAAAAGCTAATCGCTTTGAGTCTGATCCTAGGCACAAATATTGTTCTAAACTTAGTTTAGTAGTAGGTAACTTGTAAATGCAGATGAGCTCACATGTTGGACATAATATGTACAGGTAGATGTGTATATACACCTGAAGCTGCTCAGATTAGTCCAGTTCTTAAATGCCATAACATCAAGACCAATCCTTGTCCATAGTCAATCTTGTAGTCTGAAGACCAGAGTTGGAAAGTCTACAACAAAGAATCAAGCATCCTCCATTCTAAAAGATGAAAGGCCATACACGCTAAGAAGTGCTTATACAGAGGAGAAAGAAGATTCTCTCAACTATGATTTGGCCAAACAATAGTTGGATATGAACCTTGAGGTTCAAGAGAGTTAAACAACTAAAGATGCCAAAATCTTCCTAGCTTATCTCTTCAAGGCTATGATTGATTGATTGAAGGACAACTAGAGCAACAAGCTGTCAGAAATAAATGTAAAGATATGCAAATCAATGCCTAACCTCATTCTAGTAAGGTAAATGACTGTCAAGAAACTGACAGTGTAAAGATACGGTTCCTCATTAATATAAATGTACATCATGTTGCATCACCTTATGTACTATAATTGTATTCTATCAAGAGACCATACTCTAACCAAAAAGGGGAAGAGAGAAAGTACTTTGGGGTTGGAAACTTAATTGCTAACAAACTTTCTCTTCACCCAAGTTTTAGATTGAAGATAACGTCTTGAAAGAAGTCTAAAATAGGTCATAAGCATATCAAGATCTAATTAAGATTAAGTGGAGAGGTTGGTATGTATGTACAAACCTATGTTCTAAGTTTTTGATAATACGTAGAGTATGATCAGTTCTGGAAGAGTATCTTGAAGATTCTTGGAAACTGATCATCTCCACGAATCAACCAGATACAACTAAGTAATAGAGTTGATTCCTACTCTATAAACCTTCAAAACCTGTGAACGTAACCATGCAACGGATGAAACCATCAAAGAAAAAGAGTGTCTTATTAAAATGACTAATTTTGCACACACTCACAATTATGTATGACAAATGTCATATCTAAATCTGATTCATGCATAGATATGTTCATTGATGCTAAAATGGATGTAAAATCTATCATATGAGGAATAGGGGTTTTGAGAAACTAACCTAGCAGGATCCAATCAAAATTGGATACCAAAATAAAAATTATCTAAACCTACAGGTACTTGGTCTACTTGACCACACTAAGGAATACTGAGGCAGATGGCTTCAGTCATAAAGATTTAACCAGCTGGAGGCTCAAGACATTTCAGCAATGTGCTTGACAAATTACTCTGTGCCAAAGCCTATTCTTGAAGACTTGTTGAGCTCACATATATGAAGCTCACAAGATTGTTGATCACCATATGGAAGCTGTCTATCAAGGAGCTGAAAGAAAATCGTAGTGTTCTCTACGATCAAGACCTTGCCAAGCCTGTGCATGTCAACACACGATGATTGTGTCACAATGACCAAAATCGTAGTGCTTCTCAAATCAGCATCAGAGATTCCAGTTCTGATTAAGGAGGAATGTCAAATTACTGAAGAAAGGCTGATAGATGTTGACAAGTTAATAGTCTCAATGAATCCTCCACTCATCCTCAACTCATAATGAAGATTCTAAGGAAGGACTACGAGCAGCCGAAACATCTAGTCTGGTGTCAAATTAAGGAGACTACGTTCGTAGTTATGTCAACAATCGTGGAGTGATCAGTTCTGAAGATATCTCTCTCCATGAATCAAGGAAGCTTATCTGATAGAGATAATTCCAGTCAGAGAAAGATCAAGTGAAAATCTAAAGAAGCTGTGAACTTCAGGAAAAGAAGAAAAGAAGTCACAGAACAAAGAAGTTCTTTCTCACTACGATTGTAGGGCTATCATCAATCGTAGAGTCCAGACAAAGTATAACTGCAGATGGAGAAACTGCAGCAGCCTCTCAGCCTGAACAGTTATCAGGACTAAATCTGAAGAAAGTATATTACTATTCATGATCTATGCTGAGAAAGAAAAATTGAAGACGGTGGAATTTGTGGAAGAACAGATGAGGATATGGAGATGGTGAAGCTCAAGGAGCAAAATGAGGAAGTGGAATTCTTGCCAGAAGTTGTGAGGATAAACAGGAGCTAACCCAAACTAGAAAGACTCTAGTTGCAGAGTCTCAAAATTCTGTGACTGATGAACCAAATGAATATCCATCATAGTCAGTAGTAATGTTCCAAAATATACTACTGATAACCATATCAACCACCCATCTCAAAATCATAGAGTACCTATGATCAACCATCTGATCATAACAAATGAGCAGGAGGAAACCACGATCATAATCTCTACAAAATCCAACGCCAATGAAAATCCAGAGTTGGAAGATAAACTCCTTAGCAGAAAGGTTAAATATGATGTCAATACTAATCATGTCTAAAGCTTTTCATCTAGTAAGCTCCTCAGGGACAAACCTGATCCTTAGCATTCAGCTAAGAGGTTGGCCCTTTCTGAGCTACCTTACTTTATAAAGAATGCTAATATGAAATCCATCACAAGATTCTCTACTGAATCAAGCAGCATCTCCTCAGAAGATTACAAGCTATAGATGAGAATTGTCAATCCCTCAGAGTCAAATGGAGAAGTTGCCTATTAAAGCATGACCACAGACTACGATCATCGAAGAAGAAGAAAAGATGGTAGAGCAGTCAGGGAAATCGTGGAGTACTAAGAAATGACATGAGTCACTCCACGAATTGAAGAAGTCAATAGTCAACAGAAGAAAAAGTCAAATCTGGTTAACTGACACGATGGAGAAGTCACAGATTGTGACCTAACAGCAACATACAGCTTACCCACTAAGAAACATGAAGGGAACAGTTATAAGAGGGAATTTCAAATAATTGATAGTTTCACTTTAGCGGGTTCATTAAAAGCTACAAACACGTCAAACCCATACACTCATCCTCTCAAAGTCAAAACCTAAATACTTCCAAACAACCAAGATCCTCTCAAACAGTTATTAAATTTTGAATCGCCCCCTGATATCTCACAAGATCCTCACAGAGTTATACTCAAAAACCCTAACTCTTCACATGGAAAACTGGCGAGTAATCACTGGCATTCAGCTCGGAACCAAGACGTTCAAGAAATCTGAGAAGAAGTTCAAAGATATTCTCGAACTGGTGAAGAAGGCTGGATTCTCCTAAAGTCTTGAATCAAACACAAGGATATATGTTGACTTGGTTAAGGAATTCCATTCCAACGTAACCATGAATTCTGGAACTCTTTCTACCAAGGTCAAAGGTCAGATTCTGAAGCTGAAATCTTTTGACATAAATTAGTGCTTAGGTTTCCCTAACCTAGGACTGAAGAGCCTTGATGAAGTTGACATCGAAGAAGCAAAGAAGATTATGGGGTACAGAAGAAACTCTAATCTGAAGGACATGAAGAAAAAGGAGTTTCCCGAAGACTTTGAGTTCCTTGCAGAGATTGTAGGTAAATATATACTATGCAAGGACACTGCATATGATACTGTGAGTGATCAACAGTTGAAGATTATGTCTGCCATAGTTCTGAAGAAGCAGATAAATTTTGGAGCAATCCTGCTTGATCAAATGTCTAAATGGTTGGACAAGGTGGAGAAGAAAAGGCTATCAGGAAAACCACTCACAAAGGTTTTCCATGGAAGGTTTTTGAGTATCATTCTGAAGAAGAGGTTGAAGAACAAAATTAAGGATGATGAGGGCGAAGTCCTTAATAGCCATAAGATAATGACTACACAGCTGTTTGCAAAATGGAAGAAGAATCCAACGGAGAATAAATGGCTAACATATGGCAGCAGTAGCAAGAGTTCCTCAAAGAAAAGGAAGGCAAGTGCCATGAAAGAAGAAGAGTCTTCATCCTCTGAAGGTGTAATTATCCCAAAACCCAAGTCTGCAAAGCCTTTGAAGAAGAAAGCCAAAGTGGTGCAGAGGCAGACCTCAGTTTCCTAAAGAAGTTTATCCACTGAAGAAGAAAACGTGGAGCCAGAAAATGAGATGGGAACAGAGGAGTCCAAAGGTGAACCTTCGGGGAGCAAATTTGGTAATGAAAAAGAATATGCAAGTCCTGTGGCTCATCCTCAAGGTAGCCATTCTGCTGATAAGGGAGAATCTGAACATAAAGTAGTTAGATCTCCCAGGGCAGAAGTGTCAAGAAGTCTGTCTGATGAGTCAGAGACTTCAGAGACTGAAGTTGAAAAGAGATCTGAATCTCCTATAGCTGATTTTCCAAAACAAAGAAAGAGCAACAGATTGCTTGCTTAAGCTATTTCTGGAAAGAAAGGAGAATCGTCTACAGCTATCATAGAGCTCAGT
Organism: Panax stipuleanatus; assembly: GCA_020205555.1. Taxonomy (NCBI): domain Eukaryota; kingdom Viridiplantae; phylum Streptophyta; class Magnoliopsida; order Apiales; family Araliaceae; genus Panax; species Panax stipuleanatus. The sequence continues at coordinate 97,687,006 of CM035115.1, forward strand.
GATGATGATTCTGCATCAAAGGAAAGATGAGTGAAGATATCTACAAAGAATAGTAGTAAAAAGCTGAAGACTACAAAGCTAGAAGAGACTAGTGTATTTGCAAAGGCATGCTCTGATGATGATAATGCTGATGATGATGATCAAATGCATAAAATAACTGATGAGTCAGTTGAAGGAAGTTTACTCCAATCTGACTCCAGCTCAGGTCAGGACAAAAGTAAAAGAGACTTCAGTCCTGAGGATGACGTGCCTGAAGATCTTTATATTTCTTGTCCTGTTCAACGCAAGAGGAGAATAGTGGCAGAAATTGTTGAAGAACCACTAGATGCACTTCCAAAGAAATGGATAAATCATTGGGAGCTATCGTTTACACTCCTAAATTAACCTCACTTTTACTTCATAAATTTAAATAATTAGCACAGTAGTAAGCAAGGATCGATCCCACAGAGAGTGATTTATTTTATATTTATCCTATGATTTCTAACGAAAAGGGGGTTTTGAATTGATTAAACTAAATTAACAAAAATAAAGTAATAAGAATTAACAATGAATAAAAAAACTTCAGTTCTTCAGTTCAGTATCACCTTTTCATAACAATAGATTAATCAAGTGTAATATTATTTACCCTTCAATGAAACTAATAGCCCTAGGTAACAACAAGTTGTGCTACCCGAAACTCCCCTTAGATTGTCACTCAATGAAACAAGCTCTTCACAAGATTCTAACCATTATATAACCTAGAACAAGCTCTCTAGATTTAATATAACAGTAGCATTAAGAACTAGGGAATTAGACTATTCCAAGTAACAAACACATAAGCTCGAATTATTTAACTTGTCTTCTGATAATCATAGCAATACTCAAAAGCATGTCCACAATCATGTATTACTAATTGCTACTTGTGATTAGGAACAATATCAATTACATGTAATATTATTCCTTGATTTAGCATATGACACCAATTCACTAATTTAATCCTGCATAATCACGTTAATAAATTGAATAGCATACAAGAAGTTAAAGTAGATTATCAGAATAAATCTCATGTAAGAAGGAATATATAAAATAAACTTGATCAAACTGTTTAATTATGAAAATAGTTCAACATCCCTTCTGAACTAAATTGAAATAATTAGTTCATCCTTCAAGCGAACTTAGATCTAATATCAAAGAAATAATAAGATGAAAATACAAGGGATTGGATCCCTAAATATGTCACTACCCATTCCTTTTATTTATAAAATTACAGCCCTAATATCCCTTATCTTGCATCCAAGTCCGTTTCGCAAAAGGAATTAAGTAGCTACTTACTGGCTGCCTAGCGTTGTCCAGCGGGAGTCTCCATGTTGCAAGCCCCTCCCCAGCTAAGGTCCTCACTGCTCAGCCAGATGGAATTCGCTTGGATTCAGTTTTGTTAATATCTCCTCTAGTCCAGTTGCTAGCAACGTGGCCCATATCCTTTAATTGCTTTGTGAATAAGCCATAAGCTGCTAGTCACCTACATCTCTAACCCACATCATGATACTTTGGAAATCGAGAGTTCCTCCTTAAATAGATCACTGGCCCACATCATATTTGTAATGGAACAATTACATATTATAGTACATTTTAATAAAATATTACAAAAAAATGCATAAATAAAATATTTACAAAATTAGTGCATATGCAATATTTAATTACAAAAAGAGTGCATTCTTATCCCTTTAATTATGCCCATGATTCTCTCCCACAATTCTCTCCCACAATTCTCTCCCATGATTCTCTCCCACTCAGTCTTCTTCCTCCTCTTTCAACCCGCCTTCTTCCTACTCTTCCACCACCGCCCTCCCCCTCCTCACTGTTCCGCCGCTCCTCCTCCCGCCCCCGCCCACCCCCTCCACTACCCTTCCTCCGACTCCCTTCTCCTCCCCCCGCCAACGCCCCACCCCTCCCTCCGCCTCCTACAGCCACCCCTTTCTCCTCCGCCCGCCCCACCCCCTCCCCTCCCCTCCGCCACCCTTCTCCTCCCTCGCCAACGCCCCCCCTCCCTCCGCCTCCTCCCGCCCCCCCCCTTTCTCCTCCTCCCGCCCCCCCTCTTTCTCCTCCTCCAGCCCCGCCCCGCCCCGCCCCACCCCACCCCCTTCCCTTCTTCCCCCTTCCTCCTCCTCCCCCAAATCGATCCAAGGTGGCCGTCGGTGGAGGCCCCGCCACTGGCCGCGGTGGAGGCCCCTCCACCACCCGTTGCTTCCCTTCCACCACCGGTCCATTCTCCAACTCCACTGGTAACCAAACCTTCATACGTTGGTAACCAAATAGGCATACCAAGGTAACCAAACCTTCATACCAAGGTAACTGAACCTTAATATGAAAGTTTCTTTGTTATGAAGGTTTGGTTACCTTGTTATGAAGGTTTGGTTACCTTGGTATGAAGGTAACCAATTCAGTTTTATTAGGTTACCAATTTATTTTGAATGTGATGCAGTTGGTAACCAAACTTCATGCAGTAGGTTACCAAACAGTCATACCAAGGTAACCAAACCATCATACCAAGGTAACCGAACCTTAATATGAAGGTTTCCTTGTTATGAAGATTTGGTTACTTTGTTATAAAGGTTTGGTTACCTTGGTATGAAGGTTTGGTTACCTTGGTATGAAGGTAACCAATTCAGTTTTATTAGGTTACAAATTTATTTTGAATGTGATGCAGTTGGTAACCAAACTTCATGTAGTTGGTTACCAAACCTTCCGATAAGGTAACCAATTCAGTTTTATTTGATTACCAAATTTATTTTGAATGTGATGCAGTTGGTAGCCAAACTTCGTATAAAGGTAACTATTTTAATTTTTATGGGTAACCAAATCGTCAAAAAAAAATTCAAAATAGCAACTCCGGCGATATAGCGGTTGCGGCGGCGATTTAGCGGCGGGGGAGGAGAATGATGAACAGTAACTCTTTCATAATTTTTTGTTTTTAATTTTCTCATTTTGATTTAAATTTTGAATTATGGATTTGAAATTATTGTTAGATCTAAAAGATTTGAATTTGAATTATTAGTTATCCTTGATTTTAGATTTCTATATTTAATTTGAAATTGAATGGTTTGAATTTTTGCACTTTTTTTGTAATTATTTTATGAATGCACTTTTTTTATAATTACTTTGTAAAAGTTGTATAGTTCTGTAAAGGACTCATTTGTAATTCATTGTTGCTCTGATATAAACCGTGGGTTGCCTTTTTCCATTGCAAGCTGCTTATTTCCTTCATGGCCCATGTATTTGGTGGCTCACTACTTTGTTGATATATATAATATACTCTCCTTTTTAATCTACTAAGCACGTGGGCCCCATGTGATTTAAATCCCATTCCTTTTCCTTTGCTAATTTGTGACGTGAGCTGCACCAATATGTCAAAAGCCGTGGCCCACTTTGATTATTTGGAATCCTTCACCAGCTTGGACTTTTGAGGTGTTTGCTTTAATAATCCTCTATGCTTCCATGCGTGGCTGCCCATTATTCCAAACTCTAATTGGACAAGGCTGCTCCTTCAATTTGTAATGCATGAAAGCCTTCTCCAATTCGGAATTAGCCAATCCGTTAGCTGCTAGGATGACCCACTTTGCATGTACTTGATCCGTGGCCACCATGTTAAATTATTTTGTAAGCTTGATAGGAACCGTGAATGAATTAAAACTACATTGTATGCAATTTCTAAAATGGGTTTAAAAGTCCACAAATTTATTTCTTTTCATCCTTTACGCCTTAATTTACCTGAAATAATTAAACACCTTAATAAGTCCAAATATACAGAAAATATGCAATAAAACTAAATATAAAGGAATAATAATCATCGAATATTATGTACTTATCAAATTCCCCCACACTTAGACTTTACACATCCTCATGTAAACCAAATGTTTGATTTCCAAAAACAATTCTATTCAACCAGTATGTCAAGAGATTTTAAGATCAAATCATGATTATCAATACTAAACCCACAAAAACATAATCAACGTTCATCAATTAACTCACGATAACTACCTTGCCATTTCACCAATAAATTTCATTAAGTCAAATTGTAATCACATAAGCACTCTTCGATGATCCACACACTTACTCAACTCCGTTACCATGGAGCAAAAACCGTGCACACCACTTAAGACTCAATACATATTTTTTTCCTGCTTTATTTATTATTATTTTTTTCTCCAGGACCATTTTCTTTTCCTCTTTGTTTCCGGTGAATGCATTTTATGCTCCATTTCACCTTCCTCAATCATTCTTTTATAAGTGAGTGCATTTTATGCTCTATCTCACTTATTCACACGTGTTTATGGGAGAGTGCGTTTTACGCTCCATCTCATCCCACCACATGACTTCTCTTAACTTTTTGTTTTGATAATTTCATTGATTTTTTTAAACTTTTTTAATTTTTTTCACATGGTCCTGCAAAAAGCATAAGTAGTTCAATAGTTCTAGAGCATGAGATTAGTGCACATAGACAACTCCACAGATAACTTACCCAAATAAGCATATATTACATGTTCAAGTACTCATGAGATACAAATTCAATTCAAATCAACCACTATGGATCATGACTTAGTTTTTCTCAATCATTAACCAATTAAGCACCAAACAGATTTTTGAAATTTAGCATTGATTTTCAATCCTTAACTTTAACATTTGAACACATAGGCAAATAGAATCATGGAATCCAAATTTTTCAAAAAAAATTCAAGGCATCAAATTTTCAAGTTTCCTATCAAAACATGGTGATCAATATCCCTAAAAATAAAATAAAAACCTAAATCTTTCCCCACACACTCAAACCTGATATTATCCCCAATGTAAGAAAATCATGCAAAGAAGAAAGAACTACAACTAACAAATTAAAAAGAAAAGGGATAGAAAGATCAAATCTGAATTCTTGGGTTGCCTCCCAAGCAGCTGCCTTTATTTATTGTCATTGGCTTGACATCTTCCTTTCTTCTATGTAATTGGACTTGTGAACTTTAAATGGACTGGTAACAGTTTTATCCTTAAATGAGGAACATTGTCTACTTCATGATCCTGCTCCTTTCCAGCTACCAAATTCTCCTCGTATAATTGTATTTAATCAAAAGATTCATGTACTAAATAATCCACAACATCAATAATAAAAACAGATTTAACATTACCAAGATACCTTTTAAACTCATCCGCGTTAAACTGGAACTTTGTACTGTCCACTTTCATGGTAAAGGTACAATGGTGTGTATCATTTATTGCTTCTGTTAGTTGTATTGATGAAAATGATTCCTCATCCTTCTCGTAGAGATCTGCATAACTTATCAAATTATTCTCCTCTTCCTCTTGTTCATTCTCGTCATCAAATTCCATATTACAGTCCTTTCCTGGAGTAAACACTGAATCCTCCTGCTCCTCCTCGTCATATCTCTCAACAAACTGAGGGGTTAGCTCCCCTAAACCTTGAGATTCTAACCTTCCTACTATGGTTGCAAGCTGACCAACTTGATCCCTCAAACCTTGAACAGAAGTTCTTGTCTCCTGCTGGAACTGCTGTGTCTGACTCATAAACTATAGTGTTTGGCTCATGAATGCCTTGAACATATCCTCCGTAGATGTCCCAGAATTGACAGGTACTTCATAGCTCAAGTCGTGTTGATCTCTCCATCCGGAATTGTGAGTTCCTGCCCAAGGATCACATTAATGTGGATTTTGTCCGAAGAATGTCCCCACAGCATTAACTTGATGAACAATTACATCCTCTTGCACTATGGGACAATCATTTGTCGCATGCCTTGATTTTGAGCAAATTCCACATACTTTTGCAACCGACACGTTTCCTGTTGTTAATTATTGCACCACAGCAGTTAATTTAGAAATCTATTGTACCAATTCACTCATGCTTACCTCACTTACCCTTTGTGGAGCATAATTCCTTGTTCTGTATTGTTGTAATCTAGCAGCCATGTTTGCAATCAGATTTCTTGCATCCTCCGGTGTCTTATCTACTAATGCTCCTTCGCTAGCCGCATTGATCATACTTCTTTCCATTGGTATCAGTCCCTCGTAGAAGTACTGAATCAAGTGTTGCTCATCGATTTGGTGGGGAGGGTAGCTGTAGCACAACTTCTTGAACCTTTCCCTATACTCGTAGAGAGTTTCTCCATTGAACTGCCTGATTCCACATATCTCCTTCCTTGTATCGGCAAATCTTGATGCAGGAAAATACTTCTCCAAGAATAGCCTTTGTATATCAGTCCATGATCGTATCGATCCTGAAGGAAGATAGTATAACCAGTCTTTAGCCAAATCTGCTAAGGAGAATGGAAAAAGTTTAAGCTTGATCTGCTCCTCTGGAACTCCTTGTGATTTCATCGTGGAACACACCATATGGAACTCCTTTAGATGCTCATATGGATTTTCACCTGTAAGACCACGGAAAGTCGGCAAAAGATTAATTAGCCGGAGTTAAGTTCAAAAGAAACATCTAAAGTAGGATACTCAATACAAAAAAATGGTTGATCAAGATCAGGAGTAGCCAGTTCTTTTAAAGTCTAGTTGTTGTTCGGCACCGCCATCTTTTCCTTTTAAAGTGTTGGAACAAGAGCTTCTTTTGTATCTGCAATTTTCTCTATCTCTTGATCAAGATTTAAGTTAATAGAGTGAGAGGATTGAGTCATAAAACCAAAAGAAAAAGAAAAAGAAAATTATAAAAATAAATGAAAACAAAGAATAAACAAAAACAAATAACACTCTCCGGCAACAGCGCCAAAATTTGGGAGCTGTCGTTTACACTCCTAAATTAACCTCACTTTCACTTCACGAATTTAAATAATTAGCACAGTAGTAAGCAAGGATCGATCCCACAAACAGTGATTTATTTTATATTTATCCTATGATTTCTAATGAAAAGGGGATTTTGAATTGATTAAACTAAATTACCAAAAATAAAGTAATAAGAATTAACAATGAATAAAAAAACTTCAGTTTTTCAGTTCAGTATCACATTTTCACAACAATAGATTAATCAAGTGTAACATTATTTACCCTTCAATGAAACTAATAGCCCTAGGTAACAACAAGCTCTGCTACCCGAAACTCCCCTTAGATTGTCACTCAATGAAACAAGCTCTTCACAAGATTCTAACCATTATATAACCTAGAACAAGCTCTCTAGATTTAAAATAACAGCAGCATTAAGAACTAGGGAATTAGACTATTCCAAGCAATAAACACATAAGCTCGGATTGTTTAACTTGTCTTCTGATAATCATAGCAATACTCAAAAGCTTGTCCACAATCATGTATTACTAATTGCTACTTGTGATTAGCAACAATATCAATTACACGTAATACTATTCCTTGATCTAGCATATAACACCAATTCACTAATTTAATCCTGTAAAATCACGTTAATAAATTGAATAGTATACAAGAAGTTAAAGTAGATTATCAGAATAAATCTCATGTAAGAAGAAATAAATAAAATAAACTTGATCAAACCGTTTAATTATGAAAATAGTTCAACATCCCTTCTGAACTGAATTGAAAGAATTAGTTCATCCTTCAAGCGAACCAAGGTCTAATATCAAAGAAATAATAAGATGAAAATACAAGGGATTGGATCCCTACATATGTCACTACCCATTCCTTTTATATATAAAATTGCAGCCCTAATATCCCTTATCTTGCATCCAAGTCCGTTTCGCAAAAAGAATTAAGTAGCTGCTTACTGGCTGCCTAGCGTGGTCCAGCGAGAGTCTTCATGCTGCAAGCCCCGCCCCAGCGGAGGTCCTCACTGCTCAGCCGGATGTAATTTGCTTGGATTTAGTTTTGTTAATATCTCCTCTAGTCCAGCGGCTAGCAACGTGGCCCATATCCTTTAATTGCTTTGTGAATAAGCCATAAGCTGCTAGTCACCTACATCTCTGACCCACATCATGCTACTTTGGAAATCACGAGTTGCTCTTTAAATAGATCCCTGGCCCACATCATATTTGTAATTCCTTGTTGCTATGATATAAACCGTGGGTTGCCTTTCTCCATTGCAAGCTGCTTATTTCCTTCATGGCCCATGTATTTGGTGGCTCACTACTTTGTTGATATATATAATATACTCTCCTTTTTAATCTACTAAGCACGTGGGCCCCATGTGATTTAAATCCCATTCCTTTTCCTTTGCTAATTTGTGACGTGAGCTGCTCCAATATGTCAAAAGTCGTGGCCCACTTTGATTATTTGGAATCCTTCACCAGCTTGGACTTTTGAGGTGCTTGCTTTAATAATCCTATATGCTTCCATGCGTGGCTGCCCATTATTCCAAACTCTAATTGGACAAGGCTGCTCCTTCAATTTGTAATGCATGAAAGCCTTCTCCAATTCAGAACTAGCCAATCCGTTAGCTGCTAGGATGACCCACTTTGCATGTACTTGATCCGTGGCCACCATGTTACATTATTTTGTAAGCTTGATAGGAACCGTGAATGAATTAAAACTACATTGTATGCAATTTTTGAAATGGGTTTAAAAGTCCACAAACTTATTTCTTTTCATCCTTTACGCCTTAATTTGCCTGAAACAATTAAACACCTTATTAAGTCCAAATATACAGGAAACATGCAATAAAACTAAATATAAAGGAATAATAATCATCGAATATTATGTACTTATCAATCATGGGAATGGAAGTTTGCAAGTGATAGAAATGACTATAGCACATCGACTCAACCATCACGATATTATAAAGCTAGATTCCTAAACCTTGCTTTATTATACTGAAATCAAGGATCATGCTATAAGATGGTTCCATCCTCACATGCCATGGGCAAAGGCATCTCTCACTGGAGATAGTAGTTATCTTTCATGGTGCTTCTCCCAACTCCTTAACCTAGAATTGGTGGCACAAAACTTCCCAAGAGTGAAAAAGTTTGCAACTCTGCTGATCAAAGATAAGTCTCACTTCAAGATATATAGACATGCTGAAAATCATTACATCCCCTACGATTGTCGAGCAAACTCAGATGGAAGAAGGATTCTGCACAAGTCTACAATCATGGAGTCATCTCACGCTATCCTTGAAGAAGATCAAGACGAATTTATGAAGTTGTATTCTGCCCAAGCAACATGGAACTCAACGATTTATTAGATTTCACTACCTTTGAAAATCTATCCAAAGGTGAAAATCGTGGAGTTCACCCTGATAATCAACATGAGGATGATCAACCAAATGCTCAGAAAAAGGATAAACAACCTGATACCACATCTCCTCAAGAGCAAGAGTTGCTGAAGAACTCTGAAGAACTGGTTAAGGAGATTTCTTAAATCACTGCAAAAATAAAGGACATATCAACTAACGAAGATGATGAGCTGTCCAAGAGGCTTCAAGACAGACTTTTCGACATATCCCTAAAGCTTCATCTAAGGGATCAAGTATTTCTGAAGGCTATGACTGATCAAAAGGAAGAAGCTCTACAAGTTCAGAAGGCTAATCAAGATCAAATCCTATTTCTCTCTAACAAGATTGATGATCTGAAACATTCTCTCTCCTTCCAGCTTGAGCTAAGCCAATAAGAACTCAAGATTAAGGTTGGTAACTCATCTCACACGATGGAGCAGCTTATGTCAAACGTGGAACAGCTTTCACTAGTGATTAATGACAAAAAGGGGGAGAAAAAGATACATCAAAAGAGACATTCAAGAAGAGAGCACTCAAGGGAATACTGAAGTCTAAGAAAAAGAATAGCAAAGAGACAAAGATGGCCAAGAGGACGAAGGCAAAGAAGAAGAAGGAAGCAGCAGCAGAAGCAGAATCATCATCTGAGGGGGAGCCAAAAGATGATGACCCCATGAACACAGAATCTGAGGGGGAGCTAAACAAAGAAGAAGAGCATGCAACTGGACCAGAGCCTGATCAGAGCACTCAAAGGGGAGACTGAAGTCTAAGAAAAAGAGTAGCAAAGAGACAAAGATGGCCAAGAGGACAAAGGCAGAGAAGAAGAAGGAAGCAGCAGCAGAAGCAGAATCATCATCTGAGGGGTAGCCAAATGATGATGACCCCATGAACACAGAATCTAAGGGGGAGCTAAACAAAGAAGAACAGCATGCAACTGGAGCAGAGCCTGATCAGACAAAGAAGTGAAGCATGCATCTGAGGGGGAGTAGGGGAAAGAAGAAAAAGAAGAAAGAAAGATGAGCAGCAGCAGAAGCTGATCAACAGACATTTTGGAGACATGCATGGAGCAGAAGAGGTACATCTCTATCTAATTAAGTATATTCTGGATCCAAAATGTAGAGTGTCATAGCATATATAATTTCATATTATCATCAATGACATTCATGATTATCTGCTTTAGAAATACAACTGCTTGCTATATATAAGATTCATTCATCTCATCCATATGCACTGTTATTTTTGTCATAATCAAATAGGGGGAGATTGTTAGGAATATACATAAGAATATTATTCCTATTTATATATGATTTGATTATGATATAAATGAATGAATATGCAAGTATGCTTGCATTGATAAAAGTTGTAAAGTCCTTTGATAGATAATAGGAATATATGTACAAGGACTTAGATTGAAATGATCAAATATGTTAGGTTGATCCTACATAAGCAAAATAGCTTTGTAAAGTCCTTAAAAAGAAATGATGTACAAGGACTATAAAGATAGAAAGATTAAGCTTGTCAGGTTGATCTTATAATGTAATAGATAGGCCTGTCTGATCGTGGAAGCACTGCATCAGAATCATAGTCTGCCAGGAGAGACAAAGGAGACTCGAGAGCTATCAAGGCGGAATCGTAGTCTGCAGGATAGTAGATCTCAAAGTTCATAGTCTGCCAGGAGAAACGAGGAAGAATCGTAGTGTGTCGAGAAGAATTTCCTCTGAGCCGTAGTCTGCTGAGGAAGTTATGTTCAGAATCAAAGAGACAGCCTGTCTATGAGCCGACCGAGAAACTTCCAGAACTAAGTCAAGAATTGTAGATCACACTTAAAGTAATGGAGTCTAATGATCATCAGAGGTAGAGATCGTAGTCGGGTAAGATCAGACGAAGGCAGCAAGTATGAAGGCAGAATCGTAGTCTGTCAAGGTCTGATCTTAGAATCGTAGTGTCTGTAGCAACTAAGCTAAACCATAGTCTGCAGAACTAAGGCTTCTACAAAGGTTGCTCAATAACGCTAAAGGAAGAATTGTAGTGTCAACACGATTCTCATTAAATTGGCACTCCCAATATATCCAAAGCATGAAGCCTCTGGTCTGAGCTACAAAGATACATCCTACAAGAAGAGTACCAGAGAGCACTCACCGAATGGCATACAAGCTAACCGAAGATCTAAGCATCAACTCTATCAACATGCAGACTAAGTTGTGAGGCCATTCAAGATGAAGACTTCCACAAGCTAATCAAAAAAAGACTTCATACAAAGTGACTGACTATATAAAGTCAGCAAGTGCAGTAACTGTCAATAGAACAGAAGACAACGATCTTGAGAATCACTCAAGATCTTAGTGTTTGCCAAAGTAAAGAAGTAACTGATACAATCTACAGAGATACCGATAAATTTGTGAAGAACAAGACAGAAGTGATTAAGTATGGGTCAGACCATTGAAGATATATGAACGGGAGATCACTAGGAGAAAGGAGCTGGGTATGCCACAAATCTGAAGTGTCTTGCTATTCAGAAGAGGTCGGAATGACAAGTAAAGATATCAGTTCCTGAGATCATTCAAGGCAAGCAGAAGTGTTGAAACACTGCACAAATGAAGGAAGAAATGTTTTGCATTAAAGATCCAAGAAGACTCATCAGAATTATAGTGTTGTCTCAGCCAGTCAAAGCAACATTCAATATGATACACTACGATCAAGGTCCAAGAACATCTGCATCAGAAACATAGAGTTCTGACATCTGAAGATTGAAGCATTGGCAACGGTTTAATCTGAAGAGTGACATCTGAACGTTGCTATTTGAGAGCATCGATGCAGAAGGACAACTCCTAAGGATTCGAATCAAGGAATCAGAAAGGAGTAATAAAGAAGACTACCAGCCTGACACGGAACAGTGACATCTCTGAGGCAGTAGAGAGAAAGCAGACTGCTATGTCAGTAAAGTCAAAAAGGAGCTGTCAAGTCACATCAGCAGTCTGCACCAAATAACTCTAGATCTGCGAAGTAATTCAAAAAGCTTCCAACGACTACTTTCCAACGGGAAGCTTATAGAAGGGTATTTAAAGGACAAGCTACAAAGATAAGAATTGTTACTGAGTTGTAGATTCGTCAAGTTATTGGAATGCTACATTGTTGACTCTACGAGTTCCACCAGAGCTGAAGAGAACAAGTCTCAGTGGCAGTGAGACTACGAAGGTGGAAGTGAAGTAGACTTAAAGAAGGACTGAATAGACTAAAGCTTCACTCAATAAGGATGAGAATGCCACTGAAGATGGCAGCCAAGCTGAGAGCCGAGAAGGCCAAGAAGATAGCATTCAGGAAGGTGACTGAGCATAAAGAAGATCAAAAGAGCCACTCTACAGATCACCATGAAGAACTAGAAGCTAAACAAGAAAAGATGCAGAACCATATCTGCATATCATTCAAGAAAGGTTCAAAGGATGCTAAGGGTCAGAAGAAGGTGACCCATAATAAAAAGCCTTAGCAGTCCTATTTGGTGATGGTGCACAGCTGACAGCAAGTAAAGATGAACTGAACAGATTGAAGATCAGCTGCACCATAGAAGAGGTCCAGACTCAAAGCAGAATGCTGAGGACCAAGCCTAGCTGCTAAGTACCAAGATGATCAAGCTTCAAGACATCTTAGTAGCAAAGCACAAACAACAACAACAACTACAAGTAGCCAGGGCCAAAGGGTCCTTGTCCGGAGGGACTAAATGAGTTCCAAGCCAGAGGGCTTGAAGAGTTCTTAGTGAACTAGAGTTCCAAGCCAAAGGGCTTGAAGAGTTCTTAATGAACTAAAGGAGTTCCAAGCCAAAGGGCTTGAAGAGTTAAAAGTGAACTGAAGTTTCAGGGCTGCTGGCCTTGAAGGAATCTTAGTGATTCAAGGTGCTGCCCATTCATTAGTGGATTTCTGCGAGAGTGCAGAAGAGTGGATTAGGAGTCGAGTTGTCTCTGAACCACTTAAAACCCTTTTGTGTCTTTTACATTCTGTCATTTACTTTATGTCTTTACATTATGTACCTAACTGCTATAACTGCTATGTATGTACTAACTACTTACCACTAAACTAACTCCAAGAACAATGTATTAATGTTTATCAATATATCAATGAAGGGGAGATTTAACTTATTTCGTTGTGCTTGAAATAATTTTTATGTTTGTCAAGTGCTAACTTCTTAGCTATACAAATTAAAATGCAAAAGACTTTATAAATTCAAAGGATCTATTAAACCCCCCCCCCCCCCCCTTCTAGATCTATTGTGTGCCTACTGGGAACTAACAATTCGTAGTTCAGTTTTTGTGTGAGAGAGGTTTGAGAAGTATTTATCTTGGGTTTTGAGTTTGGTTTGATGAGTTTTTAAAAAAAAAATTAGTTTGACCGCACCAGAAATGGCGCCTACGTAAGGAGATCAGGTCATTCATATTCCAATTTTTAGTGAAAACCAAACATGATTTGATTTGTAGGACCAGGGTGCAGGTATGCATGCGTTTCAAATATAGTACCTTTTATGGTGTCTGAGTTGATGAGTTGGGGAAATTCAATCCCGTCCATTTCTTGCAATCTAATAGTTCCTCGTGTCAACACTTCCTTGACAATGAAAAGGCCTTCCCAATTTGGGGCGAACTTTCTTTTGGCTTCGTCTTGATTGGCCAAAACTTTCTTCAGCACCAAGTCGTTTTCTTTGAATTGCCGTATTCAGACTTTCTTGTTGTAGGATCAAGCAATCCTTTGCTGATGTGACTACCCGTGGAAAATGGTTGTAGCCCTCTTTTCATCTATCAGGGACAGTTAGTGGTACCAATCTTGCAACCACTGATCTTCGTCTATCTGAGCGTCGATTAACACTCGCAAGGACTCCATCTCTACTTCTATGGGAAGGACAGCTTCCATGCCATAGACCAATGAATAGAGGGTAGCCCTAGTAGAGGTACGCATTGATGTCCTGAACATGTTTGCCGCTTCGACAGCACCATTCATCTTGGGCCAATAGATGACGGAATTGAGATGTTTGATGTAGAACTTGCTGCATAGTTCTCTCATCATCTGATTATTCAGGTTTTTAGCATTGTCTGATACGATCACCTCCTATTATCCATATCGACAGATGATAATATTTCTAATGAAACCAATGATGACCTCTTTTGTGACTTTGGGAAAAGAGGCAGCTTCAACCCATTTGGTGAAGTAATCGATCATGGTGAAGATGAATAGATGACCATTACTGGCTTTAGGTTCTACTGGATCGATCACATCCATTCCCCACATGGAGAAAGGCCATGGTGAACTCATGTTGTGTAGTTCATTTGGAGGAGCATATATGGCATTTCCATATACTTGGCATTGAAAGCATCTCCTGATATGATCGTCGCAGTTAGCTTTGAGTGAGATCCAATAATATCCTGTTCTTAATATCTTCTTGGTCAGCAAATGACCGCTCATGTGTGGACCACAGACTCCACCGTGGACTTCATCCATCAATCTTTGGGCTTGCTCTTTATCAAGGCATCTTAACAGGCCTATTCCAGTATCCCTTTTGTATAGTGCATCTCCGCTTAGATAGAACTTCATAGCTATTTTGTGAATCCGTTTTCGTTCGAATTGGCTTGCCCCAGCGGGTGTAGATCCATCTCGGAGATATTTATTGATATCTTGATACCAAGGTTGTTTGATAGGATGTATTTCATCTAATATGTCTCCAATGTAATTCCCGTATGTCGGGGCCTTCTGACTTGTAAATTTAATGCAGTGAATCCCACTCCTATCGGATATGTGGATCAAGGAAGCTAACATCATCAATGCATCAGCGAATCATTCCTACCCTGAGGAATATGGATGAAGGCTATGTCTTGAAAATCCAAAGATATGTTAACGACTTGTCGGTGATAGGGCAGCAAATGCAGTTCTTTGGTGTGATATGCCCTAGTAGTTTGTCGGATGACCAATTCAGAGTCTCCGAAGACTAGTAAATATTTGATAACCATGGATTGGACTAACTTCAACCCCATTATACATCCTTCATACTCGGCTGTGTTGTTGGTGTTGCCAAATTATAGTTTGGTAGCCATAGGATATTGTTCTCCTATACCAGATATAAGGACTACCCCAGCTCCGGCACCCTCCATGTTTACTACTCCATCAAAATACATTTTTCATGGTTGGACTGTATTCTCTTATTGGAGTTGTTGAATTGTTATGATCCCATCATCTGGGAAATAAGTCTCCAGGGGCTCGAACCCGCCTGTTGGTGCTTCGGCTAATTGATCTGCAATGCCTTGACCTTTGATGGACTTCTGAGTCACATAGACAATGTCGAACTATTGGAGGATCAACTGCCATTTGGACAGTCGACAATTCAACATTGGCTTGTTGAATATGTATTTTAGTGGATCCATACGGGATATGAGGTAGGTCGTGTGCCCATGGAGGTAATGTTGTAACCTCATTGCAGCCCATGCTAACGCATAACACGTCTTTTCGATCTGGGTGTACTTCTGCTCACCACTGCTGAACCTTTTGCTGATGTAGTAGATGGCTCTCTCCTTGCTACTATCATCTTTCTGTCCCAGCAAACAGCCCATTACATTGTCATTGACGGACAAGTACATAAACAGGGAAACTCCGTCCCTTGGGGGTACCAAGACTGGTACTTCGATTAGCTGCTTCTTGATGGCGAGGAAGGATTTCTGACAAACCTCATTCCATTTGGTGGAGGAATTCTTCCTTATTAGCTTAAAGATGGGTTCATAGGTTGCTGTGAGCTGGGAAATGAATCGACTTATGAAGTTGATCCTTCCCAAGAACTCGCGTATCTCCTTCTCAGTTTGAGGTACTAGCATATCAGTGATGGCTTTGATCTTGGCAGGGTCTAGCTCAATGCCTCGATTACTCACCAGAAATCCCAGCAACTTGCCTGATTTGACGCCAAAAGCACATTTGGCTGGATTCAGCTTGAGGTTGTACTTACGCAACCTGTTGAACAACTTCTTGAGATGGTCGATGTGATCGTCCTCCTTTCGGGATTTGATGATAGTGTCGTCCACATAAACCTCTATCTCCTTGTGCATCATGTCATGAAACAGGGCCATCATGGCTCGCTGATATGTGGCTCCGGTATTAATGAGGTCAAAGGACAATCGTTTATAGCAGAAGGTTCCCCAGGGAGTGATGAAAGCTATTTTCTCTAGGTCTTCTTCAGCAACCATAATTTGATGGTAACCAGCAAAGTAATCCACGAAGGAATACATGACATACTGCGCCGTATTGTCTATCAGGATGTGGATGAAAGGTACTGGGAAATTATCCTTGAGGCAGGCTTTGTTCAAATCCCAATAATCCACACACACTCGTACCTTTCCTCGGGTTTAGGTACGGGAACTATGTTTGACAGGCATTCTGGGTATATTGATACCATGATGGTACCTGCTTTGAATTGTTTAACGGCCTCTTCTTTGACTTTCAGATTCCATTCAGGCTTCAATTGTAATAACCAAGAATTTTTGTATTACATTATAAATAAATATATTAAATAATTTGTGATATATTATTGATGATTAAGTGATTATGTGAATAATATGCTATAAGTATTTAAAGGAAGTCTCACTAATAAGTTAAATAAGTTAGTGAATTAACTTAAGTATTTTAATAATCCAGAAAATGGATTTAAGGTGTTAAACCCTAATTACATACACAATAAACTTGAATATGATAAGTCTAATTGGGTTATGTAAGTGAATTAATATTATTGATGGATAATAATATGGAAATATCAATAATAATGAGCATTAGCTCAAGAGCTAATAAATTAAGAAGAATAAGTAATTTAAACAAGCCCAATTATTTAATTAAGCATTGGACTTGTAGATAAATTGATTTAAGGGCAATTAGATTATTGAATTAGCCCAATATAATATGTATAAGACAATTATGGTGATGGCCCAATTTAATTTGTAGAGGAAGGCCAAGTTCATGTTTGTTAGTAATGAAAAACTATGAAAATCAAAGCCCAAAAGGATTAGATAATGGACCAAGCTAAGCCAACTTGTGGGAGGGACATATTAGTCATTAAATAAAGAAGATAATAAAAACAAAAGTGGGAGAGGATAAGGCCTTAGTGGCCGAATTTTGAAGAGGAGAAGGGGAGATGTAAGTTATAATTAAGTTCACTTTATTAGGTAAAAAACTTTTTAGGTGTCATCTAATTAATGGAGACAACACCTTTATTCTTTCTTGCAAGTTATCTTTTTCATAATGAGTGTGACGCCCCCAAATTCCAGGACCGCCACTTGGTCTCTCGAATTCGGTTCATCACGTGCTCATGGTAATACATCGCAATAATGATAACTAAATATCACACAACCACAGCGGAAAATCTATTCTAGAATAATTTACAATGATTTATTATAATTATTCCCCCAAGTCTCGCAACCTACAGTACTTAATAAATTACATAATAATATCAGTTAACGACTTATTACATAATCTAACTTAAGCTTAAACATAATCAAATCCAGTCTTACTACATCATCTTCATACAATATTAATATATTTAAAACATAACAGACATAAGCTAGTTGGTAGCTTTGCCCTTGCCCTTATCAACGCCCGAAGGTTCACCATGCTCTGCCTTAACTGAAATGTTTTAGGGAAAGCAAGAATGAGCACAAATTGCCCAGCAAGTAATATACAATAAGGGTGAGTAATAAGATTCTCAATTCTCAAAAGGGTATAACAAGATTTGATAGTTCAAGAATAACAAGAATATCAACAGTTCTCAATATCAGTCGCTATGGACATGATAATATCAATATGATTCAATAATAAGTCAATTCAAGATTTCAAATAATTGAATACTGAGTAGTCACTACGGACTATGAACTTCTACTAGAATTGACAGTAATAAACTGAAAATCCAACAAAAACAGGTACAACAGGTGATCAGCCTAAAGTACCCTTGTTATGCATAACAATCAACCATACTCAAGTGTGCACGTCGGTTCTCCTACAATTATATATTCCCTTCAAAGAAGATTGTTCTTCTCAGTCAAATACAAGATCCCGCACCAATCAATTAGTTTGGGTTGCTTTTCAATAACATAAGTCCAGCCGAATCAAATGACATAGACACTTTCACAATATTCAAGAACTACTAAGTTCAACATGAATAATAGCTTTAATGAAATAAGAGTTCAAGTATGCTAATTCGATTCAACCGATTAAATAGGAAACTAGTTCGCAATACACAAGATAGGATACTTGCATAGTAAAAGAGTATAAGTTAGGAAACTTTCACAATCATAGATTTCCTTGCATAAAGTAAATGCGTCGGTTAGGATACTTGCACTTTAAAAGAGTGTAAGTAAGAGAACTTGCCTTTAGCGTAGTTTATCCACGAAAAGCAATCAACACTTTCGAATTCCTATCGTAATACAGTTACGTATATATATGATATTCATTAGTCATATAATTTAACTTCACATTTTCTCTTTGAATATACGATCAACACATAAGCTAAGTTTTACCTAGCTACACAGTTATATAGAATATAATTTCTATCCTTAACGTTCCTTCTTTAGAGTTTAAACGCATTCTCATATTATATAAGATCTCAACAATTAGCAAACATGCTTGCATATTATTAATATCACATAAGACCACAATCAATACTAAATATATTTCATTTTAGCAAGTTACGGCATCTCCTTAAGTTAACCGTCAAAATCGGGTTCAAGTAACATCATATAATATCGCGTAGCATGTATTCATATTTAAAGGATACTTTCATGCTTGTATAACTTTTCCAAATCCAATCGTACATGGTATAGGTTCTTAAGTTAATACTTAAAGCCATTCAAGGACACGAACTCATATGGTCTAACATGATTGCTTTTAAACACATAAGATATTCATATAACTTGTATTAGTCATGCTCATGAGTACTCGTATTGCATATATGTAGCTAGCATTGTTATTATCTTGAAAACATGCTTTGTTCATGCTAAACTTTAATCACGGCAACTAATAATGGTATATATACATGCATGACACATGAATGAGTCTAAGAGTACTATCACATGTGTCCATAAATGTCAAATTCTAATTCTCGTCATAACATACCAACGTTCATGTTCAAAGCTTATACTTTGTTAGTATAGTTCATTAATAAGGTCTATCATGTTCATGCTTCCTTATGAAACCTACATATGTAAGTTAACATGCTTTTCATGTATTTCAAGGCCCTATAAACATGCTCGAAAAGTCAGAATGTATACATGCTTCATATATGTTAACGTCGTTTATGAAACTTTAAATTCGTTTCCAAACTATGTGTCATTTGGTTAACCATGCATGCTAATATACTAAAACATGCTTACATTGCCTCATTAGGTTTATATATATGTACTAATCATGCTCCCATGCTTGTTTAAACAAAAATCAAACAATTGGTACATAACAGTTTTGTTGCAGAATGCAGAAAACTGAACACAGAGGCTGGCGCTGCGGCGCGGCAACAGTAGCTTAATACTGGTGCTGCGGCGCGAGTGGCGCTGCGTGCGGCGCTGCGGTGAGTGTGGCGCTGCGGCGAGGGCTGCGGCGCTGCGGCGTCGAGGCAGTTTTCTGCGGTTCAGACTGCAGCGAAAACCGACCCAAAACCTCCCATTTCATCGATTTCAACATACCCAAACATTAGACTTGTTTAACTTACTAACACATACATATATGCTTATATAACAGTCAATAGCAATTATCAATTCCCAATTTCATGAACTCTAACTAATTTACGAATTTCATGTATTTACAGAAATTGAAGAGGAACAATGGAAATGAAAGACTATTCAGTGGTTCCATCATGTGTGTATGTTCATATAACAACAATATAAGGGTTCTACAAACCAATCATGAACCAATTTGGCATAATCAATAATTTCAACAAAACTCAGAGAACAACAATGGAGTTCTTTTGACAGAAAATGAAAATGAAGACACGAAGAGGATTTATACCTCTGTTATGGAGTAAGCTTGCTGATGCTACTATAGAAATTCCTTCTGAACTAAATAGATAATCACAGTATACTCTCTTCTCTTAGAAATATTTTAGCAATGAAATGAAGGTGTAGGGAGTTCCTTTATATAGAAGAATGAATACACAGTCCAAGCTTCTAACTCCCAAATCAAACTAACGGATTGTCAAATTGCATGAAGGTTATAGAATGGTAGGTATTTAGTTGTTAGAATCCATCATTAAAACCACTCCCTTGCTCATCATTGCTACAAGGCTATGGAAATTTACTGAGTTTAAGGAGAAGCAATAGGCTTAGGCCATAATGGCTGTGCACGTGAATGAGGGAAAGGAGAGTGACTATTATATTGGGACAAGCCAAGCAAATCTCAGCATTCTTACAAATGGACTATATGCTACACTTATGTTATATATTATATGTACTCTTAGGTTATAATTACAATGTTCTCCCCATAATGTAATAAATGCAATTTGAATACATATAATCTATGTACATTTTATCTTACCGATATAATACAATCGGATACTACCACATTACATTATATCATATATTATTAAATTGTATTACTCAACAATTATTTATAATAGATCCATGATACATTATTTTAATGTATATCCACACATCATTTGTCACCTACACATATCATAACATATAGTTACTATACATTTAATTCGCATGCTTGCACATATAATTTCTCATCTTATAAATTGAATATTAATTAATAATATACACATATCCTACATCAATCAATATAATTGTTAACCTCCATAACAATTTAATTAACCTTTATATGATTAACTATCACTTTGATATAAATCTTATTATATTTATAAACACGTTGCTCATTATTATTATGTTTCTTGCAATAATAATCACATATTATTAATCAATCCTCATTAGTATTTTATAACAGTTAATTAATATTCTTCGATTAACAATTAATATAGATTAATTGTTCGCTTAAATTAATATAATCATTCTTATATTACGTCACTGTGCCACACAAGGCAATCAACGAGTTTATCACAAACTCCACCAATTTCTCAATTATTATAATTATTCAATTATATATAATTGAATTAATTCATCTCATAACACAAAATCATTTATATTCAAATAAATTCTCATTTCCATTAATATATTTATTTAATAATATATGGAAATTCTCGGGTATTACAATGAGAGAGAGAGAGAGGATAGCAAGATAGTAGAAATGTATAGATATAAGAAATATATCTATACTTTTCATATTAAGTAAATATAACTTTCCATTTTGTTTTCTTTTCATTTACTAAACTTAAGAAAGAGAAAACAAAGAAAATAGAGAGAGAGAAAAGAGAGGAACTCTCGGTGGGAAGAAGAAGAAGAAAGGGAGAGAGCTTAAGTTAGATGCACCCAATATTCATAACATATTACTGTTGGAGAAGAAGAGAAGCCAAGAAAACAAGGTATAAACTAATCTCTAGACTTTATTTTCTTTTCTTTTATGGATTTGATGGAAAAAAGGGGTTCATGATTTGGAAATTTAGAACTTTTTAATATATGTGTTTTATAAGGATTCATGTATGGATCTAACTAATTTATGTGTTATAAGGTAGATCAAAAGGAGAGAAATGAAACTAGATTTCTAGAAAGCTAGAAAACCCTAACTTTCTCTCCCTTTGATCAAATAGTATATTAAATATACACCTTCTTTTCACGATCCGTCGAAGAGGGGTGCTAGATATATGTGTTGACTAATAAACCCAAGTGGTAGAACTCAAAAATCATGTGTAAAAAAGTCGTGGTGTGTGTTTTAGTCAAAACAGTCCATGTAGTAGACAAAGAAGGCTAAAAAGCTCTCTGATCAGTCTACCACGAGGGAAATTTCGTCAACTTTTTGTGCTTTAAAAATTCGAGAAAAATGTGGAGGGTTAATATCAAAGGTTAAATAGGTCCTGTAAAAATTTGAGAATTTTTGGCCATACGGATTGAGAGTTATGCATTTTACGGCGAAGGGCAGCTTTTAAAAATCTAACCAAATAACTCTCTATGTGTGAGTCCAAAAATTATAAACTTTTTACTGAAAGTACATGTATATAATAGGAGCTTACTCTGAAAATTTTAAAAGTTTTGGAGATAATCTCGATTTATGAAAAATCTGACAATATTTGGCTATTATGGGCTATTTAAATATAGTAATGTATGTTAAAAATTTCCAAAAATATATATTTTCATGAGGGGATTATATATAGTTGCTTTTCAGAAAAGAAATAATTTTGGAGTTGTTTTGCTATTTTTCATATAAATGATGTTATATGGATAAATGAATTTATTTAAATATATGATGTCAAAATTATGGAAAATACGATTTTATGACTTGAGACCCTTAAAAGGGAAAACTTATAAGTATAAGTTATGACATGACGAAAAGATTATCCAAGTATAATAGTATTACTAAGACTATAATGTAATATCTAATACTTAACTATGTGATTGAATGTTAGACAATTTAATATAAGATGATAAGATTATAAGTGAGTTATACTATGACTAATCGAAAGATCAATTATAGGTCTTTTCTCTAAATAAGTTAAAAGTAAATTGTATAGCAGTAGACTACGATTGAGGCAAGTTCTCTAGCTCAAACTTGAGTTATATTCCAAAGCATGTTAGTGAATAGTTATTGATGATTATTGACATCCTTACTGATTGTTATTAAATCGCACTTTGTGCAATTGAATTTCATGTTCTATTTTTATTGAACTGTGAATTGTTTAAAGTTCTTTTATTCATGAACTATTTATGATATGGATCTATGCAACTTATATCAGCTAGATTAAGCATGTTTACAATTATTAACTCAAATATATTTTAAATGCGGTGCCTAACCAATTAAAATGGTAAGGACTCTTGACTGAGAAAAAGAACAATTTTACTAAAGCATTATTGAAAAACAATTGTTGCTAGTATATTGAGTGATTATGCATATTTCACCGGGTATGAAAGGCTGATCCCCTTGATTACCAAACTTTATTAAAAGGACCAGTTTAAATACTGACAACCTTAGTATATGTTCATGGTTATTTAATTATTCGAATGTTCAATTATTCGAATATTCAGTTATTGAAATTAATTCATGTTCTTTCACTATCCATTTATCTGATTGAACTTTGAAAGTTAAATTCTTTTCTAATCATGATATATCTCCTTCATATTTAAATTTGCTAAGAAAATTAGTTGATTACTCTTGCTATATCATGACATCTATTTCAACTAAGCCCGAAAGTTAGAGTAAGAAAGACAAGGGCAAGGGCAAGGTCCAATAGTAGTTAATGTAAATGTTTATGTATTATGAGATACTATGTTTGATGGTTCTGTAAACCTTTTGTATTATTATATGTAACTACGGTATGTTTAAGTTAAGGTAATAGACCTTGGGATATGTTTGTAAGACTTTAATACAATGAACAATATATGTTTATTATTCCGCAATAGTTTATAGAATGCTTATGATGATGATGTACCGTGAGCACTGAATCTAAGGTTAGAGAACCCGAATTTGGGGGCGTCACAGGTTGGTATCAGAGCTATAGGTTATAAACATTAGGATGTGAAACCTAGGTTACAACCTTAGAAGAAAACTCGTATAGAGTGTTCTAGGAAATGAATTGAGGAGATTAATCTAGTATAGATTGTACATAATAAAATATCGTTTCATTTTATCAATGAATATATTTTATTGTGATACTGATGTTGTGTTTGTTTGGTTATAAGATGCCTGAGGAAGGACAAGATAGCCATACAGTCGAACAGGAGCCGATAGATCTGGTAGAGGATCAAGCTGATAGTGACGAGCACGACGAGAATATGATGGAGGACTTGTTTGAAGAGAACATGGCGTTGGAGAATAGAGTGACACAGTTGGAACAGTAGAACGCCATTCATCAGTTTACTGAAACTCAATACAAGGAGTTGGCGTACCAGGCTCAGTCAGAGCTTGCTGAAGTGAAGATACAGTTGCATGGGCAGACGACCTCAGCTACACATATGGTTGCCATGAATGCTGAGTTGAGGGAGAGACTAGATCAAGAAGAGGTAAAGCTGGGAGTGTTAAGCGTTGAGCATGAGGCGATGCGATTTGAGTTCGATATGGAGATTGCAGATAAGATCAAGATTGAGCAGGCATGGGTTAGAGCAGCAAACTTGGTGGACCAGCTGGAGTTACTTCTAGAAGAGAAGGAAGTCAGACTAGAGTCTTTGGGACGGGCCATAGATGTAGCATATGCGGGTCCCAGGGTTGGTCAGGTGAGGTCGCGTTTTGAGATCGGCGAGTCTAGCCGGTTGGTACGACGTCGTGTGTGGGAGATGCACTGCAGGAGCAGGAGCATGCCCAAGGGGTACCTGACAGCCAGTGTGGTATTGGTTGGTAGTAATGTATATAGATGCAATAGTACCCTTTTTATTTAGCAGGGTTAGATTAAGGAGGATGCAAACCTCTAGCTATGAGAGGTTGTATGTAAATATGATGTATCCCCATCTTAGTTGTGTAGGGGAGTATACCTTTTGATAGATCCAATATCTAGATGTTTAGAATGGGATAGTTAGCATTTATACAAATATGCCAGGTATGTGTATGACACTAAAAAAAATTGGTATATGAATATAAATGCGCTATTGTGACTAAATGTTTGATTAAGTAGATAAGTCTTGAGAATGAAGATAGTAAGTTATCTCTGTGTTAGTTGAAAGTTTTATTAAGCTGAAAAGGTCATTTCAGCAAGCTGAAAAGAATATTTCAGCAAACTGAAATGGATAGTTCAGCAAGTTGAACATGATGATAATATGATTATTAAAGTTTAAATTACATGTTGTATTTTAAATACTTATAACATATAATGAAACTCGAAGTGATAATGTAAGATTTTGTGTAAACCAGATAATGCCGCCAAGACGCCAAAACCGTTACCAGAGGGAGGAGCAATCTGTAAATAATGAAAGAGAGCAAGCTGACCCAATGCAGAACTTTGCAAATATGATAGCTCAAGCTATGCGAACTCGTGCACCTGCAGCAAGGAATCTAGCGAATAATAGATTAGAAAATTTTAAAGATTTTAAGGCAGTAGGACCGCCAGAATTCAGCGGAACCACGGACCCCATAGAAGCTCAGACATGGGTGAAAGAGATGGAAAAGGCCTTTATCATTTCTAGAGTAGCCGAAGAACAAAAGACGGCTTTTTCTACCTACTTGATGAAAGGTGAGGCTAATTACTGGTGGGAGTCGAACCAAGCTAGAGCCGAAACGAAAGTAATCGCATGGACAAGATTTAAGGAGTTGTTCTTAGAAAGCTACTTCTCAGAAGGCATGCAAGCCAGGATGGAGGTGAAGTTTCTTGAATTGAAGCAAGAGAACATGATAGTTACCAAATATGCAGCAAAATTCAATGAGTTAGCCAGATTCGTACCTTATCAGGTGGATACAGAAGTACGAAAGGCGCATAGGTTTGAAAATGGGCTGAAGCCGTGGATACACAACAAAGTCGCAGTGCTATAAATTGCTACGTTTTTAGCACTGTTAAAAAAGGCTATCATTGCAGAAGGTAGTAGTGAGACAATATCTAGATTTAACCGAGAGAAGAATAAGAAGAAGATTAAAGGTGGACATCAGGGTGCCAGCAGTGGTGGCAGTAATAGTAAGAAACGCAAGTGAAACAGTGGTAATGAATCGGGAACTCAACAACAGAGTACGCCACAGAAGAAGCCAGCATGTGTAAAGTGTGGAAAGAATCACTCAGGGGAGTGTATGAAGAGAAAAAACGTCTGTTATAACTGCGTCCAGGAAGGATATATCTCACCGAATTGTCCTAAACCAAAGAAGTGAGGTTGCTTTTCTTGTGGGGGAACGGGAAATCGATTTAAGGATTGTCCATTTAAGAAGAATACTGACGGAGGAAGTGGAAACAGGAGTAGTACCCCAAAGTTAACAATTGGAGGGCCAACGCAGCAGAGCAAGCCGACAGCCCGAACATTCAACATGACTGTGCAAGACGTAGTGGCATCAAAGGAGGTGGTGTCAGGTATAATTTTGATCAATAATATAAATGCATATGTATTATTTGATTCGGGAGCTACCTGTTTATTTGTGTCTAATGAATTTTCTAGAAGATTAAACTTACCCTGTGAAAAGTTAAAGAATCCAATGAATATAGAAGTTACAAACAAAGAAGTGATCCCTATAGAGTTTGTCTATAACAACTGTGGTGTGGAAATAAGGGGACATAAGTTAAGCGTGAATTTGTTTTCGATACGCCTAGGAGAATTTGATGTTATCTTAGGGATGGATTGGTTGTTTAACCATGAGGCCGTTATAGATTGCCAAAAGAAGAGTATACGCCTTAAGACACCAAATTGGTCTAAGGTGGTATTTATGGTAGCAAGTCGCCAAGACAAATGAGTTGTCTGACGATAATGCAGGCCAAGAGGATATTACGAAAAGGATGTGAAGTTTATTTGGCTCATATAGTGGATACACGGGTTGTGAATTCGAACATGGGGCAGATACCTATAGTTAATGAGTTTGGGGATGTCTTTTCAGAAGAACTTCCGAGACTTCTACCAGATAGAGAGATAAAGTTTGTGATTGATTTATTACCAGGGACATCACCAATATCAAAAGCACCGTATCGAATGGCTCCGGCAGAAATGAAAGAGTTGATGATACAGCTACAAGAGTTGTTGGACAAGAAGTACATCCAACCTAGTGTATCTCCGTGGAGAGCACCGATGTTGTTTGTAAAGAAGAAAGATGGTTCGATGAGGTTTTGTATGGATTATAGAGAGTTGAATAAGGTGACAATCAAGAATAAATATCCGTTATCGAGAATAGACGATCTGTTTGATCAACTTAAAGGAGCGAGATATTTTTCGAAGATTGACCTAAGGACTAGTTACCATCAGTTGAAGGTGAGGACGGAGGATGTACCAAAGACAGCATTTAGAACTCGTTACGGTCATTATGAGTTCTTAGTGATGTCGTTTGGACTGGCGAATGCGCCAGCTACTTTTATGGACTTGATGAACAAAGTATTTAAACTGTACTTGGATAAGTTTGTGGTTGTGTTCATTGACGATATTCTGGTGTATTCGAAGACTGAAGAGGAGCATGTCGAACATCTACGAATTATCTTGGAAACAATAAGGAAAGAGAAGCTATATGCTAAATTTTCAAAATGTGAGTTCTGGTTGAAGAGGGTTCAATTTTTGGGACATGTCATCTACAACGAGGGAATTTTTGTTGATCCAGCGAAAGTAGAAACGGTGAAAAATTAGGGACAACTGAAGACACCGAAAGAGATCAAAAGTTTCTTGGGATTGGCAGGATATTACCAGAGGTTTATTCAAGATTTCTCGAAGATAGCGACACCATTGACTAATCTGACGAGGAAGATTGTTAAGTATGTGTGGACAGAGAAGTGTGAACAAAGTTTTCAAGAATTGAAGAAAATATTAAGTGAAGCACCTGTGTTGTCTTTACCAGATAGTACGGGGGGTTTACAGTGTATAGTGATGTGTCACACAAGGGACTAGTTTGCGTGTTAATGCAGAATAGTAAAGTCATTGTGTACGCGTTACGGTAATTAAAGGACTATGAAAAGGGATACTGATAAGTGGTTTTATTGACCACTTATTCAGATACTTTCCAACTCATTCTGTTGCTTAAACTCAAGTAATTCTGTGGGTTTAATGTGTTTTTCCTTTGTTTTGTGTTTTTCAGGTTTAGGAACTCTTTCGGCGTTTATTGAGCGTTAAAGGATCAAAGGTCGCTTAATTGGGAAAAGGAGCTAAAATGAGCATAAAGTATAAGGATGGCATGGAATGAAGTTGTAATAGAGCAAGGCCACGAGGATGCAAGAAGTGCAAGAAGGCAAGAGCGAAGGTGGCAGCCAAATCCACCAGCAAAGTTCAGCAGCCCGTGCGGCCGCGCCGGAACAAGGCATTCACGCCGCGCGCCCGCGCCGATACCCAGGGCAGAGGCAAGTTTTCTCCAAGCCGCGCGCCCGTGCCAAGAACAAGCCTAAACTACGCGCGGCCGCGCCATCTCAAAATCTTGACCAAGTTGACTTTCACTTAGCAGACGCGGGGGAGGAAATGATATAAGGGTCTTAACCCTTCATTTGGCCGGATACTCCCCCCATTGGGAGCTAAAACCCTAGCCCTAATTCCTCTTTCCCTTCTCTTTTCCTTTCTTGTTTGTTAGATTAGGAGTAGATTAGGTTTAATTAGTTTAGTTAGATTCTAGGGTTAGATTAGTTTGTGAAGATTGAAGCAAGGGTTGAGCATCAAAGATCCAAACAAGGAGGAAGACTCAACATTTGAATTTCTACCTCTTAACTCTCCTTGTATTAAATTTATATTCGGATGATGTTTATGAACCTTGTGGATAATAAATTCAAGTTATTTATGACTTAGTTTATATTTTGGGGTTTTAATGGAACCCAACACATAGTTTGTATTGATTGCTTTCTCTCTTTGCTATTATTGCGAATTGGTTATCATAACTTGTGCTTTTAGATTTATTTCTTATGAACCTGTATGAACTTGACAAATGGATTATAGGTTTAGACCTAGTTATGATATCATGTGAAAGTTAGAGATTCTTGCGGGTAATCTATGAGATTATGTGACGTGTGTCTCATTCATTGTCCTAAAGAGTTAATAATTTGTTAGTGTTTGGGATAGAAATATACCTAAATGCCGTATGCAGCAAAATTGAGAATCTAATCTTAATGACTTCCTATGTGAAAGTTTGTAATTAAAGGAGTAGTTAACAAGATTTTTCCGTGACATGTGTCTTGTTAATTGTTTTGGATATTAGTTGCTTGATAGTGTGTAGGATAAATATATATCTACATGTCGCATTAGGAAGATTCATAGTTGTCCATCGAAAGAGGCTATTATGTAACCGTGATTTCTCGATTGTCAATTCTAGGTGATTATTATTCTAAGTGAGAGAGTTAAGAGATTCGAAAGAAGTGTTGGGGGAAATTGTAATCCCATGTATTCATTATCTGAATTTACCCTAGGATTAGTTATTGTATGTTTTAATTCTCGCCTAGTTAGCGTAGTTTAATTCATTCTCCTTACCATCCATTTAAATAAGACTGAGATGATTATGTACTAGTGTTTTGGCGACTCTTTATCTATTAATTTCTAGTGGGAACGATACCTTTACTCACTCTTTATTACTTGTTGACCGCGTATACTTGCGCGTTAATTATGTCATCTAATCGGACCAACAAGTTTTTGGCGCTGTTGCCGGGGAATTATTTGGATAACTGTTTGCCAACATTAGTTTAAATCAAATTAGTCTTACTTTAAACATTTTATTTTTGTTTTTGTTTCATTCTCTTCTCATATTCTCTTTTCAGGTACAATGGACTTAAATTTCTATCCATGGAATGGTACAAGGCAAGAGCAACCAAGGGAAGCATACACTGATGGCGTCAACCCAATTGCAAAACTTTCAGCACAGCTAGAGGTTCTCTCGAGGAAGCTGGATACTGTCTCAGCTCAGTAGAATCGAGAGACGGCAGTGACCTATGACTACGGTGCTGGGAGCTACGCGAGCCATCAGGAGCTTATCAGTTATGGGCAGGAGCAGTATGGGGGTGGTTATTCCTACACCGAATCTTATCCCACTTATCAACAAAACTGGGGGTATCACCCAATCCCTTCAGCAAACTATTATCAAGACCAGCACTGGGATCCAAATCCTACATACGCCCCAGATTGCACCTTCCAGACTCCAGTTTATGAGCCTCAATACAATTTTGAGGGTGACACAGAAAATGCAAGATTGGAGGAAGGAGGTGACATATCACTGAAACAGAAGTCATTCAAGAATATCCAGAACTGGGCAGAGCAAATTAGCAAGGCCTTGATGACAGAGGAAGAACAAGGGATTCTGACTAATATTGCGAGCTATCAAGATCAATACGAGCCAAGTCCAATTTATGCACCCAATCCCACATACCAACCCCCATGTTTACAAGGAGAACGGTCTTCAATGGACTTCATGTATGAAAGCTCAAAAAACCAAGAGGAGTTGTTTGGGAGCCAGGAACCATCAAACCAAAATTTTCAATGTCAGATGGTCCCAATCAACTATGCTTCTACAAATGAGCCTCAATACAGGGAGTCCAAGGCTGAAACAGAAAAGGAAGGATAGGAAATTATGTGGGGGAATTCCATAGCATCGACAGAGGAGACCTTAATTGAGCAAGAGCAATCGATTGAGGATCTTCAGATTTGGGTGGAGCTGATTAGCATGGCATTAACGAAGGAGGAGGTATATGAACAAGAGACAACATTGCAAGATTTTGTGCCTCCAATGACTGAAGCCGTGAAGTATGACCTTCAGAAAGATTGGTGCTATGAGATGGATACAGAGACTGATAGAGAATCCGAAATGCAATTGCAACTGGACGAGCCGAAGGCAATGGAACAAGAGGAGATAATTGGGGATGTGAAATAGTATGAACCAATAGTGATAATCCCCCAAGAGCCTTCTCCACCGATGTTTGAGACTCCAGTCAAGTTTGCACACCCTTGCCCCCTTGGAAGCCATATTATAGATACGGATCTCTATGACATGAGAGAGTCCGTGAGCTTCAAACCATGGTGGTCAGAAGAGAAGAGAATAGAAGAAGAGTACATTGTGTGGTCTATACCTCCATACCCCGATCATTTCACCTACACAACGGAACCCGTGCCTAGCTTCCCGACCTTTTGTCCGGGGAATTCATATACATATCCGACGATAGGTAGTTTAAATCCGAGTCCTCCTCTATTGGGAAGTCTCCAAAAGCATATAGCAATTCTAATGGATAGAGGGGTTCTCCAATATCATCGGGGAGTCGGATAGCAGTGGTCAGACACAGTCCAGCTAGAGGACTATAAATCAAGCGCTCGATGGGAGGCACCCCATCATTTCTCTTTCTCCCTCTTTGTTTAATTCTCCATTTCCTGCTTTCTATCATACTTCCCTCCCCCTTGTTTAATTCTTATTAGTTTAGTATTTAGTTTAAAAAATTTTAATTCTTGTAGATTAGGAGTTCCATGCCTATATTTTTGAACTTAGGCATTATTGCATATCTTTTTGTGACCATGAAGCTTATGGCACATATTTTGATACACTTGCACATTGCGTATACGCACTTAGAGAATTTTTTGGGAATGTGAATGCATATATCTTTCCATGTTTAATTCTCTTGATGTAAATAGTTAATATACTTTTGTTAGTATAAGAGGGCTTAATAAAGATGTTATGCTTTCTCTCAGGTCAAAGTTGCTGGATAGAATGCAAGCTCAAAGCCAACCTCATTGCCTAGCAAAAATCAGCAGCAGAAAAATCTGATGGCCCGCGCGGCCGCGTCACATGCAGACTGGGCCTGACTTG
Source organism: Panax stipuleanatus (assembly GCA_020205555.1). Taxonomy (NCBI): domain Eukaryota; kingdom Viridiplantae; phylum Streptophyta; class Magnoliopsida; order Apiales; family Araliaceae; genus Panax; species Panax stipuleanatus. The sequence continues at coordinate 97,718,618 of CM035115.1, forward strand.
CAGATTTTGGGGGGCACCAATTCATATTAATTATCAACAGCACCCATGCCTCAGCCCCTCTAATCCCAAACCCTCAAGTTCCTTCATGCAATCTCCCATCTCTTCCCTCTCATTCAATTCCCCCACTACAAGCCTTAGTTTTGAAAACCTCCAACCTCCTCAATCCAAAGTACCAATTCTCATCCGCCTCATCCTCTCAACTTGATCAATTGGGATAGTGAGTGTGGGATCTCTAGCAAAGCAAGATTGATATGGAGCTAGGTTGGTTCGTTGAGTATAGTGTTGAGCGGGGTTTATTTTACCAGAAATGAGAGAGACGGGGAAACTTCTGAGAGGGCGCCACTTCATTTCATGCAGCATCAGAAGCCGAATAGGGGAGTTTCTTTTTACCTTTACCTTCAATGAGGACATTAAACATTTTAAGTTTGGGGGTATTGATTTTGTTTTTGCCTGTAGTTTGTTCATTTCATGTTGTGTTAGTTACATTTAGTGCATATAGGTTGTTTTTGTTAAAATTTATGAAAATTTTAAAAATTTTCTTTTGTTTTTGCATTCTATGTTAGAGCATACTGCATGAATCCAGTTTTTAGTTGGTTAGTTATGTATGTTTCCTGTGAAGAAATTGAATTCACTTGATTTTTGAACTGATTTGAGACTTAAACTTGATTTGAAGGTCATATATGTAAATCCTTATCTGTCAGATACTATGTAACCAGTTAGCACAATAGAGTAACCATCATGACATGCTTAGTTTAAATGTTTACATACTTGTCTTCTGGTGGAAAGTCTATGTTTTAATAAAAGAGTTTCAGTTCTCATATGATAATAACTAGACTGTTAAAAGCTTAAGTTTGGGGAAAATAGGGGTCATACATGATTTATGCGGGGAGATGGAGCGTAAGACGCACTCCCTTGCAGAAAAATAAAAAGAAAAAGAAAACAAAAGAAAAAAAAATTAAGAAAAAGATAAAAAAAGAAAATTGAATAAACACTTCGGCTACGTCGAGTTCTGTGGCCTTTGATATTCGAGCAAGTAAGCTCTAGGGTGTCTCTACACCAAGTGCCCTAAGGCCGTCTGGTCTGGGAGTCGTTGGTCGAAAGCTCGCTACATGGATATCATTGAAAAGCCTAAGAGAACTAGGCATTGCACAGTCAAATATGTACACAGGAAAATGTGAATACGCCCTCGTGAGTAATAAAAGCTTAATGAAACCCCCCTGTTGACTCTTAACTCTAGTAATGCATGGTCTTAGTTAGAACTTATATGATTTAATGTTTATCTTAAGTTAAAGCTTGTTTTTTCCCCTAAGAAGCATAGTAGGTGAGTTATTTATATGAATGCATATCTAATAGTTGCTAAGCACACAACGCACAATACATCAGTGCTGACAGTTTTGGATTTGCAGAGTATGCCTTATGGTCTTGTTTTGGGTAGCTTATCTGTTCGACTATCACGTGGTTTTCTGAGGCATTTCTTTGAAAGTTTAATAGTGGCTGGGAACTTGGATTCGCATTCATGATAGCGTAGGTTGCATACATTATAGATACTGCATTGCACCTTTTGTTTAGTTTTGTTTTGGTTGCTTGAGGGCAAGCAACGTTTAAGCTTGGGGGTATTTGATAAGTGGTTTTATTGACCACTTATTCAGATACTTTCTAACTCGTTTTGTTGCTTAAACTCAAGTAATCCTGTGAGTTTAATGTGTTTTTCCTTTGTTTTGTGTTTTTCAAGTTTAGGAACTCTTTCGGCATTTATTGAGCGTTAAAGGATCAAAGGTCGCTTAATTGGGACAAGGAGCTAAAATGACCTTAAAGTATAAGGATGGCATGGAATGAAGTTATAATAGAGCAAGGCCACGAGGATGCAAGAAGTGCAAGAAGGCAAAAGCGAAGGTGGCAGCCAAATGCACCAGCAAAGTTCAGCAGCCCACGCGGCAACGCCGGGACAAGGCATTCACGCCACGCGCCCGCGTCGATACCGAGAGCAGAGGCTAGTTTTCTCCAAGCCGCGCGCCCGCGCCAAGAACAAGCCTAAACTACGCGTGGCCGCGCCATCTCGAAATCTTGACCAAGTTGACTTTCACTTAGCAGACGCGGGGGAGGAAATGATATAAGGGTCTTAACCCTTCATTTGGCCGGATACTCCCCCCCTTGGGAGCTAAAACCCTAGCCCTAATTCCTCTTTCCCTTCTCTTTTCCTTTCTTGTTTGTTAGATTAGGAGTAGATTAGAGAGTAGATTAGGTTTAATTAGTTTAGTTAGATTCTAGGGTTAGATTAGTTTGTGAAGATTGAAGCAAGGGTTGAGCATCAAAGATCCAAACAAGGAGGAAGACTCAAGATTTGAAATTTCTACCTCTTAACTCTCCTTGTACTAAATTTATATTCGGATGATGTTTATGAACCTTGTGGATAATATATTCAAGTTATTTATGACTTAGTTTATATTTTGGGGTTTCAATGGAACCTAACACATAGTTTGTATTGATTGCTTTCTCTCTTTGCTATTATTGCGAATTGGTTATCATAACTTGTGCTTTTAGATGTATATCTTGTGAACCTGTATGAACTTGACAAATGGATTATAGGTTTAGACCTAGTTATGATATCATGTGAAAGTTAGAGATTCTTGCAGGTAATCAATGAGATTATGTGACGTGTGTCTCATTCATTGTCCTAAAGATTTAATAATTTGTTAGTGTTTGGAATAGAAATATACCTAAATGCCGTATGCAGCCAGATTGAGAATCTAATCTTAATGACTTCCTATGTGAAAGTTGGTAATTGAAGGAGTAGTTAACGAGATTTTTTCGTGACATGTGTCTTGTTAATTGTTTTGGATATTACTTGCTTGATAGTGTGCAGGATAGATATATACCTACATGCTACATTAGGAAGATTCATAGTTGTCCATCGAAAGAGGCTATTATATAACCGTGATTTCTCAGTTGTCAATTCTAGGTGATTCCTATTCTAAGTGAGAGAGTTAAGAGATTCGAACGAAGTGTTGGGGGAAATTGTAATCCCATGTCTTCATTATCTGAATTTATGCTAAGATTAGTTATTTTATGTTTTAATTCTCGCCTAGTTAGCGTAGTTTAATTCATTCTCCTTACCATCCGTTTAAATAAGACTGAGATGATTATGTACTAGTGTTTTGGTGACTCTTTATCTATTAATTCCTCGTGGGAACGATACCTTTACTCACTCTTTATTACTTGTTGACTGCGTATACTTGCGCGTTAATTGTGTCATCTAATCGGACCAACAGATACCCTACCCATGACCTGGAATTGGCTGTGATAGTGTTTGCCCTTAAGATTTGGAGACATTGTCTCTACAGAGAAAGGTGTGAGATATACACAGACCATAAAAATCTGAAGTATACCATTACAAAGAAGGAGTTAAACATGAGGCAGAGGAGATGATTAGAATTGATCAAGGACTATGATTATTTTATTCTATATCATCCAGGGAAGGCCAACGTAGTGGCAGATGCTTTAAGTATGAAGAGTCGAGAAAAGTTGTTCGTATTGACAGACCAAGAAGAATTAGTAAGGAGAATGGAGAAAATGGAGTTGGAGGTGAAAATCTGAAGGATTTGGTTAGAGTGATAGAGATGGAAGCAAGTCCAATTATGTTAGACAAGGTAAAAGAATCACAAAAGATTGATGAAGAATGCGGTAACATAAAGAAGCGGTTGGCTGAAGGCGAAGAGTTGAAGTATAAGATTGACGGCACTTGATTGTTGAGATTTGAAGGAAGAATTTGGGTACCTGCATTACCAGAGTTAAAAGAGGAGATTTTGCAAGAAGTGCACAATACAAGATATTCAATACACTTAAGAAGCATGAAAATGTATCAAGATTTGCGTCAGCATTATTGGTGGGCTAACATGAAGAGAGAGGTTTGCAGAATGCGTCAACAGATGTTTAACTTGTCAAAGAGTTAAGGCAGAGCATCAAAGACCAAGTGGACTATTATAGCCATTGGAAATTCTGGAATTGAAATGGGAGCACGTCACGATGGATTTTGTGGTAGGACTTCCAGTGACACAGAAGGGTTAGGACACCATATGGGTGATTGTCGATCGTCTTACAAAGTTAGCACACTTTTTGCTGATCAAGATCAGGTGTACTTTGGACCAGTTAGCCAAATTATATATTAAGGAAATAATTTTGAGACATGTAGTGTCGGTATCAATTATGTCTGATAGAGATCCGAGCTTCACGTCTAACTTTTGGAGGAGTCTTCAAGAAAAAATGGGGACACAGCTAAGGTTAAGTACCGCGTATCATCCACAGACCGATGGGAAAAGCGAGAGAATGATCCAAATACTAGAAGACATGCTCAAAGCCTGTGTGATGGATTTTAAAGAAAACTAGGAAGATCATCTTCCATTAGTGGAGTTTGCGTATAACAATAGTTATCATGCAAGCATTGGAATGCCGCCGTATGAAGCTTTGTATGGAAGAAAATGCAAAACGCCCTTATGTTGGGACGAGGTAGGTGAACGAAAACTGTTGGGGCCAAAATTTGTGCAGCAGACCGTGGAGATCATCAAAGTGATAAGAGCTCGAATGGTAGCAGCTCAAGATCGACAAAAGAAGTACGCTAATATTCATCTCAAGAAAAGAGACTTCGAAGTGGGAAGCTATGCATTTCTGAAAATATCTCCCTAGAAGGGGAAGATAAGATTTGGAAAGAAAGGTAAACTGAGTTTGAGATTTATTGGACTGTTTGAGATACTAAAGAAGATAGGGGAAGTGGCGTACGAGGTAGCTCTACCTACTGAACTGGAACATATTCATAATGTGTTTCATGTGTCAGTGTTGCGTCCGTACAAGCCGGACTACAAGCATGTGATATCCTACGAGCCGATTCAAGCCGAGAAGGACTTATCACACGAGGAAGTTCCTGTAGAAATTTTGGATAGGAATGAACAGAAACTGAGAAATAAAGTTATACATTCTGTAAAAGTTCTATGGAGAAACCACAATGCTGAGGAAGCTACGTGGGAACTTGAGGAAAAAATGAGGAAGAATTATCCGAATTTTTTTGAGTAACCTTAGGGAAATTCCGGGGACGGAATTCTTATAAGGATTGGAGAATATAATAACCAAGAATTTCTGTGTTGCATTGTAAATAAATATATTAAATAATTTGTGATATATTATTGATGATTAAGTTATTATGTGAATAATATGCTATAAGTATTTAAAGGAAGTCTCACTAATAAGTTAAATAAGTTAGTGAACTAACCTAAGTATTTTAATAATCCAGAAAATAGATTTAAGGTGTTAAACCCTAATTACATACTCAATAAACTTGAATATGACAAGTCTAATTGGGTTATATAAGTGAATTAATATTATTGATGGATAATAATATGGAAATATCATTAATAATGAGCATTAGCTCAAGAACTAATAAATTAAGAAGAATAAGTAATTTAAACAAGCCCAATTATTTAATTAAGTATTGGACTTATAGATAACTTGATTTAAGGGCAATTAGATTATTGAATTAACCCAATATAATATGTATAAGACAAGTATGGAGATGACCCAATTTAATTTGTAGAGAAAGGCCAAGTTCATGTTTGTTAGTAATCAAAAACCATGAAAATCAAAGCCCAAAAGGATTAGATAATGGACCAAGCTAAGCCTATATATGGGAGGGACATATTAGTCATTAAATAAAGAAGATAATAAAAACAAAAGTGGGAGAGGATAAGGCCTTAGTGGCCAAATTTTGAAGAGGAGAAGGGGAGATGTAAGTGATAATTAAGTTCACTTATTAGGTAATTAACTTTTTAGGTGTCATCTAATTAATGGAGACAACACCTTTATTCTTTATTGCAAGTTATCTTTTCCATAATGAGAGAGAGAGAGAGGATAGCAAGATAATAGAAATGTATAGATATAAGAAATATATCTATACTTTTCATATTAAGTAAATATAACTTTCCATTTTGTTTTCTTTTCATTTACTAAGCTTAAGAAAGAGAAAACAAAGAAAATAGAGAGAGAGAAAAGAGAGGAACTCGGTGGGAAGAAGAAGAAGAAAGGGAGAGAGCTTAAGCAAGATGCACCCAAGATTCATAACATATTACGGTTGGAGAAGAAGAGAAGCCAAGAAAATAAGGTATAAACTAATCTCTAGACTTTATTTTCTTTTCTTTTATGGATTTGATGGGAAAAAAAGGTTCATGATTTGGAAGTTTAGAACTTTTTAATATATGTGTTTTATAAGGATTCATGTATGGATCTAACTAATTTAATTGTTAGAAAGTAGATCAAAATGAGAGAAATGAAACTAGATTATTAGAAAGCTAGAAAACCCTAGCTTTCTCTCCCTTTGATCAAATAGTATATTAAATATACACCTTCTTTTCACGATCCGTCGAAGAGGGGTGCTAGATATATGTGTTGAATAATAAACCCAAGTGGTAGAACTCAAAAATCATGTGTAGAAAAGTCGTGGTGTGTGTTTTAGTCAAAACAGCCCATGTAATAGACAAAGAAGGCTAAAAAGCTCTTTGATCAGTCTACCACGAGGGCAATTTCATCAACTTTTCGTGCTTTAAAAATTCGAGGAAAATGTCGAGGGTCAATATCAGAGGTTAGGTTGGTCTTGTAAAAATTTGCAAATTTTTGGCCATACGGATTGAGTTATGCATTTTACGGCGAAGGGCTACTTTTAAAAATCTAACCAAATAACTCTCTGTGTGAGTCCAAAAATTATAACATTTTTACTGGAAGTACATGTATATAATAGGAGCTTACTCTAAAAATTTCTAAATTTTTGGAGACAATCTCGAGTTATGAAAAATCTGACAATATTTGGCTATTATGGGCTATTTAAATATAATAATGTATTTTAAAAATTTCCAGAAAAATTTATTTTCATGAGGGGATTATATATAGTTGCTTTCTAGAAAAGAAATAATTTTGTAGTTATTTTTTTATTTTTCATATAAATGATGTTATATGGATAAATGAATTTATTTAAATATATGATGTCAAAATTATGGAAAATACGATTTTATGACTTGAGACCCTTAAGCATGATTTATGCAGATTTGTGATGAAGGTAGGGGTCAATTGGGAAGAGTCATTATGCGTATGGTGTTTCAGAATGTTTAAAGGAATTAATTAATAAAAGATAAATAATTAAAATAAATCATTTATTTATTTATTAAATGATATAAAATATATTTACATATTAGATTAAAATATTATTAGTAATATTTGACTTAAATGTTATTAAAAAGTTAATAACATTAGTTTAAAATATTATTACATAATTAATAATATTAAACGAGAAATTAAAATAAAGAACTAAGTTATTTTTAAATATAGTTCTTGAATTTGGTATTCAAGAAACTATATTATGCTTGTAGTAGACTAAAATTAGAATTCAGTGTACTGAAATGGATTATGGGTTGCTGAAATAATTTCAGTTTACTGAACTTGATTTCGGTCTGCTGAAATGATGATTTCAGGATACTGAAATATTATCTGGTTTACTGAAATAGTATTTTGGTTTACTGAAATGTTATCTAAGTTACTAAGATGACATATAAAAGGAAAAACTTATAAGTATAAGTTATGACATGATGAAAAGATTATCAAAGTATAATATTATTACTAAGACTATAATGTAATGTCTAATACTTAACTATGTGATTGAATATTAGACAATTTAATATAAGATGATAAGATTATAAGTGAGTTATACTATGACTAATCGAAAGATCTATTATAGGTCTTTTCTCTAAAGAAGTTAAAGTAAATTGCATAGCAGTAGACTACGATTGAGGCAAGTTCTCTAACTCAAAATTTGGACAATTTATTAAAATTTTAAATGATGAATTAAAGGTTAAATAATAGACCTAGACAGAAAATAAGTGTATGGATTTGACATTATTATGAAGGATTTTTATGGATTTAAAAATATTTGGTGAAGACTTACAAGGTTAAGTGTATAAGTGTATATGTTTTGTGTACAGTAATTGTATATGTGTACAGTATGTGGTTAAGGGTCAAGGGTTGATCAGATAATTATATCAGTGACCAACCCTAAAGATATATTAAGAATATCAATGTACAATTAAAAACCCTAACGATTTATTAGGAAACCTTAATACAATTAGGAACCCCTAATTTCTAATTTAGAAAGCTAAATTTTCTATTTAAAACCCTAATTAAAAAATTCTAGAATTAAATTTGTAAAATCTAAGGGTTAAACCCTAAGGGTTGAAACCTGAGGGTCAAAACCTAAGGATTAAAATCTAAGGGTAAGCTAAATGACAAGAATGCCTTTAAAAATATGAGCTAAATGACCAAAATACCCTTTTTGTATTTTTTAATAAGAAAATATGCAAATCTTTCCAAAATATGTGGTGGTTCACCAACTAGATATCTTCCATGCGTACAATATCTCCAAGATCAGATTTTTTTATGCCACCTTGCAAGATTTGTATACATTGAAAAAAAAAGAAAAAAAGAAAAGTTAGAAAAGCTTGACTTTATCTCTCATTCTTGCCAAAATCTTCTCTCTCTTCAAACTTCGAAATATAGAGTGAGAGTGAGTGAAAAGTTAAGCTAAGATCATGTGTTAGCTTGCCAAGAACAACAACAAAGGATCAGAAATCAAAAATCAAAGCATAAAGGTATAAAACCCTAGCTTTATAAAATCTTTAATATTCATGTTATATGTGATGATTTGTTGTTTAAAGTTGTGTTATGTGATGTTATATAGTGATCTGGGCTGTTATATCTTAGATCCATAACATCTAGAGGCACGAAAATCAAGTTTTTCAAAACTGATCATGAACCCTAAAAAGTTATCTGACAGCCATATGTCAGGGCCCATAGATCTGTCTGTGTTAGGTGTTAGGTGTGTTTTGTGTTATAGATCTATTCTATGTCATGTGGACTATGATCTGGAACTGGAATCAGGGCCAGATCATGTCTAGATCTTGAGTTATAAGTGGTCAAAGTCAGTTGACCGACCATGGAAACTGGATTTCTGGGCAACCCAGAAACCCAGAAACCTCTGATAGTCATTTTCAAGGCCTTAGATCTTGCTGTGTTTAAGTTTTTATGTCATGTTGTTGTATTTATGTTGTAGACTGATATGTAGGCTACACAATCATGCATTTAGATCACCCAGAACATGCGTAGAATCAAAGATATGGGTGGTCAAACTAGGGTTGACCACCAGCCTTATGAATTTCTGGAAAACCCAGATATGCTCAAGAACAAGTTTTCTGACATGGTTTGACCATGCCAGATCTTGTTCATGTGATGTTTTTAGATGGATCTAGTGTATGATATATGTTCCTTGACATCAAGACTACATGTTTGAACTTTTAGGACACACTGAGAAAGCCCAAAACTCAAGATTCAAGGCTTGGAAAGTAGGACCCAGCAACTGTTCTTCATTTCTGAAAAACCCAAAAATGAAGAACAGCTCTGACAAGTTTTTCTGGAGCTTAAATCTTGCTGATTTGATATGTTTTGGCCATGAACTTAGTATGTAGTTGTAGTATTACACTTATACTACATGCTTAACACCATTATCTGCCCAGATAACATCAAGAACATTAAATTTGAAGTGGTCAAACTAGTAACCTTGTGACTGCCTTTGAAGGTTCTGACATGCTCAAGAACACCTATAGCGACAGTTTTGTCGCTATAGGCACCCTTTAGCGACAGTTTAATTATAAAATTAATTATTTTATTAAATAATTAGAGAAAATAGTTTTTAATTATTAAAAATTCATAAAAAAATTCCTAAAAATTATTTTAAAGCCTAAAAATGGGTTTTTAATAATTTTGAATATATTTCAATAATATTTAATATTTTTTTTGGAATATTAATGGTATTTAATTTATTTAATTATAATATTAAATAAATTAGTTAAAAATGATTTTAATACTTGAAAAATCATTTAAAAATATATTATGGTAGAAGAAAAATATTTTAAGTTATTTTTAATGACTTTTAATATTTTGTGATGAATTTAATTAATAAATTAATATTGGCAGTGACTGATTTATTTAATAATTATATTAAATAAATTATGGAAAAATAAAATTAATGTTTTAAAAATCATATAAAAATGATTTAAAGGTTATAAAAATTATTTTAAGTTATAAAATATAACTTTTGATATTTTGTCAATAAATACATTAATATTTTAATATTAATGGCAGTTATTTAATAATAATTTTAATTACTTTAAAATCATTTAAAAGCAATAATAAAGTATTAAAAATACTTTGAGATATTATAAATATATCATAATATTATGACATATATTTCATTAATATTTAATATTAAATAAATATTAATGATAATGGAATGTTGTGGTATTTAAATCATATAAATATGATATTGATGATTGAAAAATCTTAATAAATGATAATAATTATTCAAAAATTATTACAAGACTTTGAAAATTATTTTGACTGATAAATAAATTATCTAAGATAATTGTGAACCAGTTTAAGTAGAGTCTTATTGATAATAGGCTCGATAAATATCCGATTAGGCAATCGGGATGTCGAAATAGTACTGAACTCAACTCAGACTAAAATAGTTTAACTTGATACTAGGTCTTATGTGTTCTGTTGACCGATAGGATTATGTGATAATGTGTTTAGGTTATTTTATAACTGTAATTAGCAATAGTTATTGCGATGATATTATTCTAATTGGGAGATCGATATTATCAATATTAGGTCTTCAAATGAAGCTAACTAGATTGCGTAGCAGTAGTCGGCGATAAAGGCAAGTTTTCTAACTCGAACTCGAGTTGTTATTTTAAGTATGCTAGTGGTTAATCATTATTGATTACATCACATCTATGAATTTTTGATTCGCACGTTGTGCATGTTGCATATGTTCATCAGGTATGAAAGGCTGATCACCTTCATTACCATTTGGTCCAGTTGATTAATTCATGTTCATTATTGACCATTCATTTTTATTGTCTCGGTCGTTCAGTTACTAAAATTGATTCATGTTATTTCACAATTGTTATATTGTTGAAAGTCAGCCAGCTTATTGTTCATTCTTTCAATCATGATATATCTTTCCTTGAACTTAAACTTGCTGGGCAAACTTGTTGCTCACCCTTGCTATATCATGATAAACATTGAAGATTAGGATGAATAAATCAGATACACGCAAAGTCAAAGACAGTTCCAGCATTGGTTTGTCATACAGATAAAACTTATAATAGTATTGTATGCTAATGACATTGTATGTCGAGTAGAATATTGAATTCAGGTATTAAGTTAAGGTTACAGACCTTGGGAATTACGTTGTAAAAGTTATTGTATAAACAATTTATGTTTATATCTTCCGCAATAGTTATAGAAATGATGTATCGTAACGTACCAGGTCCGAGGTTCTGGGGACCCAGATTTGGGGCCGTCACAGTTGGTATCAGAGCTGTAGGTTATAAAACTTAGGTAGGGTTACCTTAGGCTATAACTGCAGTGATGGGGATAAGGAATAAACTCAAATAGAGTTTGAAATTTAATTAAGCGATGAATTTGGGCAAGATATTAAAAAGTTAATAAGATTCAAAGAAGAATCCTGATAAGTTATAAAATCCAGAGTTATCTAACTCTGATGATAAAGATAAACTCTAGTAATGAATAGAAAGTGAAAGAAGATCGTAAAATAAAACGATCATAACATAAAAAAGAATCGTAATATAATACGATTATAATATGAGATCACAACGTGATCTGATGAGGTCATAAGAGAATAGATGATCAATCTATGGATTGAAGACTTTATAGCAGAATTGCTATACGAATATGGTACTATGAAATAGTACGAGTTAAACTCAGGAAAGAGTTGTGAATTGTAGATACGGATTAAATGAAATTCGTATCTAGTAAAGAAAGAACTAGGAATAGGTGGGATTTTAGTTGAGGACTCATGTTAGCAGCTAAGTTGTATGATTCCTTGTATGGGCGGGGAATTTATGCTTGGTTTTAGGACCGCTTAGCTTCCTATTTGATTAGTGGCTGAGTTGACCAATTCTTTTTATGGGCAGGGGATTGTGTTTGGTTCGACAACCACTTAGCTTGTTATATTGATAATCATTGAAATATTGGTGTCGCGCTATTCTCTATATGTATGTTGAGAAGGTGATTCTTTTCTCATGTGTATAACGGATAGGTAGAAAATATAAGATGAGGTGCGAGTTCTTTAAACTCACACTTATGGTAAGTTTATGACTCATAATCGTATGATGGAACCCCTCAGCGAATGGACGATTTTGGTCTGACTAGGATAAGTTCCTAAACCCATATGATTGTGAAAAGTTCCTGAACTCATAACGTGTGGCATGTTTTATGAACTGTACTGGGATATAGAATTGTGTGAACGGTGAATTAAGGATCATAGAAATAGATAGATTTATTAAGCAATTGATCATTAGAAAGTGAAGTTGATGGTGGAAGCATAGGTATTCCAAATCTTCTAGCTGTGCTAGACTTTAAAATTTTTGACATCAAGCTAAATTCGTACTGATGTGCCTTTACAAATATAAATGAATTTTGTTATCATCAACACATGGTTACAATTGTGTAGAAGTGGGCTTCGTACCACTAACACCTCGTTACCTGTGGAATGATAACACAACCTAATTTTTAAAGATTTTTGAACCGTTTAAAGAAAAGTCTACGGTAATTGTTTCGGCTAGACAAAGATTATTTAAAATATCAAAACGTATTTTTTTTATCACTAATGCATCATGAAACCTGGTGCAAAGATGATAAAAACGATGGAGTTTTTAATACAGTTTTACCTAGTGTTGGATGTGATCTAAAGATCGTCAGCCCACTATGGTATATTGTTTTATGACAAAGTCGCAAAAATGACGGAATCTTCAACTGACTGTAAATACAGTGCGGTATAATGACGTCATAAAATAATTTTTAGAATTTTAAATCAGTTAAAGAAAAATCAATGCCAATTATAGTGGCTAGACAAATGTTTTGATTGATATTCGAATTATTGATATGCGTCTAAGCTATTTGATTCAGCTAGGCAAATGTTTATGAAAATTCAAGTATTTCATTGAGAATTTATCCCGAACCAAATTATTTTGGTGCGGAATCCTATGATAAGACTGAGGTGAACTATGTTGTTTGGATAAAATAATCCAATCTAGTAGCGTAAATATTCGCTAGACATGATTGATACGTTATGCATGACGTAGGGTATGGTAGGCTGATCACCTAACGTACTCGTATCTGTACTAGTCTGATCACCTAGTACAACATGTTTACAGAATTGGTTGCGGTGAATACCGTTAAACCTGAGAGTTCATGGTCTATATGACCCCTCGACATAATATGAAAAGTTTTTTTTAACTCCTTGGGGAGAAGTCTGGGTAGAAAGTGATGACTGAATAGTTCCTCATAGAAGGAAGGCATATGTATTCAGGAAATCAGATAAAGATTAAGTTGAAAACCTAGTTTTGATGAATGAAGGAAGTAGGGATTTGTAGGCTATAATTTCGGGGACGAAATTCTTAGAAGAAGGGGTGAATGTGACAACCCGAAAATTTGGACAATTTATTAAAATTTTAAATGATGGATTAAAGGTTAAATAAGAGACCTAGACAGAAAATAAGTGTATGGATTTGACATTATTATGAAGGATTTTTATGGATTTAAAAATTTTTGGTGAAGACTTACAAGGTTAAGTGTATAAATGTATATGTTTTGTGTACAGTAATTGTATATGTGTACAGTATGTGGTTAAGGGTCAAGGGTTGATCAGATAATTATATCAGTGATCAACCCTAAAGATATATTAAGAACATCAATGTACAATTAAAAACCCTAACGATTTATTAGGAAACCTTAATACAATTAGGAACCCCTAATTTCTAATTTAGAAAGCTAAAATTTCTATTTAAAACCCTAATTAAAAAATCCTAGAATTAAATTTGTAAAATCTAAGGGTTAAACCCTAAGGGTTGAAACCTAAGGGTCAAAACCTAAGGGTTAAAATCTAAGGGTAAGCTAAATGACAAGAATGCCTTTAAAAATGTGAGCTAAATGACCAAAATACCCTTTTTGTATTCTTTAATAAGAAAATGTGCAAATCTTTCCAAAATATGTGGTGGTTCACCAACTAGATATCTTCCATGTGTACAATATCTCCAAGATCAGATTTTTTTATGCCACCTTGCAAGATTTGTATACATTGAAAAAAAAAAGAAAAGTTAGAAAAGCTTGACTTTATCTCTCATTCTTGCCAAAACCTTCTCTCTCTTCAAACTTCGAAATATAGAGTGAGAGTGAGTGAAAAGTTAAGCTAAGATCATGTGTTAGCTTGCCAAGAACAACAACAAAGGATCAGAAATCAAAAATCAAAGCATAAAGGTATAAAACCCTAGCTTTATAAAATCTTTAATAATCATGTTATATGTTATGATTTGTTGTTTAAAGTTGTGTTATGTGATGTTATATAGTGATCTGAGTTGTTATATCTTAGATCCATAACATCTAGAGGCACGAAAATCAAGTTTTTCAAAACTGATCATGAACCCTAAAAAGTTATCTGACAGCCATATGTCAGGGCCCATAGATCTGTCTGTGTTAGGTGTTAGGTGTGTTTTGTGTTATAGATCTATTCTATGTCATGTGGACTATGATCTGGAACTGGAATCAGGGCCAGATCATGTCTAGATCTTGAGTTATAAGTGGTCAAAGTCAGTTGACCGACCATGGAAACTGGATTTCTGGGCAACCCAGAAACCCAGAAACCTCTGACAGTCATTTTCAAGGCCTTAGATCTTGCTGTGTTTAAGTTTTTATGTCATGTTGTTGTATTTATGTTGTAGACTGACATGTAGGCTACACAATCATGCATTTAGATCACCCAGAACATGCATAGAATCAAAGATATGGGTGGTCAAACTAGGGTTGACCACCAGCCTTATGAATTTCTGGAAAACCCATATATGCTCAAGAACAAGTTTTCTGACATGGTTTGACCATGCCAGATCTTGTTCATGTGATGTTTTTAGATGGATCTAGTGTATGATATATGCTCCTTGACATCAAGACTACATGTTTGAACTTTTAGGACACACTAAGAAAGCCCAAAACTCAAGATTCAAGGCTTGGAAAGTAGGACCCAACAACTGTTCTTCATTTCTGAAAAACCCATAAATGAAGAACAGCTCTGACAAGTTTTTCTGGAGCTTAGATCTTGCTGATTTGATATGTTTTGGCCATGAACTTAGTATGTAGTTGTAGTATTACACTTATACTACATGCTTAACACCATTATCTGCCCAGATAACATCAAAAACATTAAATTTGAAGTGGTCAAACTAGTAACCTTGTGACTGCCTTTGAAGGTTCTGACATGCTCAAGAACACCTATAGCGACAGTTTTGTCGTTATAGGCACCCTTTAGCGACAGTTTAATTATAAAATTAATTATTTTATTAAATAATTAGAGAAAATAGTTTTTAATTATTAAAAATTCATAAAAAAATTCCTAAAAATTATTTTAAAGCCTAAAAATGGGTTTTTAATAATTTTGAATATATTTCAATAATATTTAATATTTTTTTTGGAATATTAATGGTATTTAATTTATTTAATTATAATATTAAATAAATTAGTTAAAAATGATTTTAATACTTGAAAAATCATTTAAAAATATATTATGGTATAAGAAAAATATTTTAAGTTATTTTTAATGACTTTTAATATTTTGTGATGAATTAATTAATAAATTAATATTGGCAGTGATTGATTTATTTAATAATTATATTAAATAAATTATGGAAAAATAAAATTAATGTTTTAAAAATCATATAAAAATGATTTAAAGGTTATAAAAATTATTTTAAGTTATAAAATATAACTTTTGATATTTTGTCAATAAATACATTAATATTTTAATATTAATGGCAGTTATTTAATAATGATTTTAATTACTTTAAAATCATTTAAAAGCAATAATAAAGTATTAAAAATACTTTGAGATATTATAAATATATCATAATATTATGACATATATTTCATTAATATTTAATATTAAATAAATATTAATGATAACAGAATATTATGGTATTTAAATCATATAAATATGATATTGATGATTGAAAAATCTTAATAAATGATAATAATTATTCGAAAATTATTACAAGACTTTGAAAATTATTTTGACTGATAAATAAATTATCTAAGATAATTGTGAACCAGTTTAAGTAGAGTCTTATTGATAATAGGCTCGATAAATATCCGATTAGGCAATCGGGATGTCGAAATAGTACTGAACTCAACTAAGACTGAAATAGTTTAACTTGATACTAGGTCTTATGTGTTCTGTTGACCGATAGGATTATGTGATAATGTGTTTAGGTTATTTTATAACTGTAATTAGCAATAGTTATTGCGATGATATTATTCTAATTGGGAGATCGATATTATCAATATTAGGTCTTCAAATGAAGCTAACTAGATTGCGTAGCAGTAGTCGGCGATAAAGGCAAGTTTTCTAACTCGAACTCGAGTTGTTATTTTAAGTATGCTAGTGGTTAATCATTATTGATTACATCACATCTATGAATTTTTGATTCGCACGTTGTGCATGTTGCATATGTTCATCAGGTATGAAAGGCTGATCACCTTCATTACCATTTGGTCCAGTTGATTAATTCATGTTCATTATTGACCATTCATTTTTATTGTCTCGGTCGTTCAGTTACTAAAATTGATTCATGTTATTTCACAATTGTTATATTGTTGAAAGTCAGCCAGCTTATTGTTCATTCTTTCAATCATGATATATCTTTCCTTGAACTTAAACTTGCTGGGCAAACTTGTTGCTCACCCTTGCTATATCATGATAAACATTGAAGATTAGGATGAATAAATCAGATACACGCAAAGTCAAAGACAGTTCCAGCATTGGTTTGTCATACAGATAAAACTTGTAATAGTATTGTATGCTAATGACATTGTATGTCGAGTATAATATTGAATTCAGGTATTAAGTTAAGGTTACAGACCTTGGGAATTACGTTGTAAAAGTTATTGTATAAACAATTTATGTTTATATCTTCCGCAATAGTTATAGAAATGATGTATCGTAACGTACCAGGTCCGAGGTTCTGGGGACCCGGATTTGGGGGCGTCACATTATCTAAGTTACTAAGATGATATATAAAAGGGAAAACTTATAAGTATAAGTTATGACATGATGAAAAGATTATCAAAGTATAATAGTATTACTAAGACTATAATGTAATGTCTAATACTTAACTATGTGATTGAATATTAGACAATTTAATATAAGATGATAAGATTATAAGTGAGTTATACTATGACTAATCGAAAGATCTATTATAGGTCTTTTCTCTAAAGAAGTTAAAGTAAATTGCATAGCAGTAGACTACGATTGAGGCAAGTTCTCTAACTCAAACTTGAGTTATATTCCAAAGCATGTTAGTGAATAGTTATTGATGATTATTCACATCCTTACTGATTGTTGTTAAATCGCACTTTGTGCAATTGAATTTTCTGTTCTATTATTATTGAACTGTGAATTGTTTAAAGTTCTTTCATTCATGAACTATTTATAATATGGATCTATGCTAGTTATATCAGCTAGATCAAGCATGTTTAAATTTGTTAACTCAAATTAGTTTTAAAAGTGGTGCCTAACCAATTGAAATGGTGAGGACTCTTGACTGAGAAAAAGAAAAATTTACTAAAGCATTATTGAAAAATAATTGTTGCTAGTATATTGAGTGATTATGCATATTTCACCAGGTATGAAAGGTTGATCCCCTTGTTTACCAAACTTTATTAAAAGGACCAGTTTAAATACTAACAACCTTAGTATATGTTCATGGTTATTTAATTATTTGAATGTTCAGTTATTCGAATATTCAGTTATTGAAATTAATTCATGTTCTTTCACTATCCATTTATCTGATTGAACTTTAAAAGTTAAATTCTTTTCTAATCATGATATATCTCCTTCTTATTTAAACTTGCTAAGAAAATTAGTTGATTACTTTTGCTTTATCATGACATCTATTTCAGCTAAGCCTGAAAGTTCTAGTAAGAAAGACAAGGGCAAGGGAAAGGTCCAAGAGTAGTTAATGTAAATGTTTATGTATCATAATATACTATATTTGATGGTTCTGTAAACCTTTTGTATTATTATATATAACTAAGGTATGTTTAAGTTAAGGTAATAGACCTTGGGATATGTTTGTAAGACTTTAATGTAATGAACAGTATATGTTTATTATTTCGCAATAGTTTATAGAATGCTTATGATGATGATGTACCGTGAGCACTAAATCTGAGGTTAGAGAATCCAGATTTAGGGGTGTCACATCAATCGCCTGAGCTTCTATTTGGCTGGATTCAATCCATATTTGATGGGCATTCGATGGATGACAATATCAGTAGATAGTCCAATCATATCTTCATATGACCATGCAAACACATCCTAACTGTGTTAGGAGTTCTATCAGGTCGGTATTTTGGTCTGGTGTGAGGTCTATGCCTATCTGGATTTCTTTGATGTTTTCGGAGGTTCCTATATTGATAGTGATGGTTTGGTCGAGGTTTGGTTTGGGTTTGTCTTTGACCCATTCTTTGATCTCTTCGGGCACCTCATAGTCACCTTCCTCCTCTTGATCAATATCCATCAAGTCGAAGTTCAATTCTACATCAAAGTTGTAGTCATTGTGACAGGTTGGCATCTCATCAGCAGTGACAAACAAATCCAACTCTGGAGTCCCTTTTTAACTGAGGCAAGGGACGCTGCTCCAGTTATCCAGGGTTAGATCCTCATGAACATGGAGGATCAAGGAATTGTGCTCGTCTGCGTCGTCTCAGATAATGATAGAGACATCCTTTACAATAGGGCCGGGGTTTTTCTTTGAACTGCCCCCTTTCCTTTCTTGATGTGAGGAATTTGAATCTGATCCTCATCGTCACTGTCTGGGATCTCATCATTCATACCCTTGTAGTTTATGATAACCCGCATGTTATCAAATGTGTCTCGTCCTTCGTACATGATCTTTTTTTTCCTTTTTGCTATCACCTTCAGGCTTTGGGAATTTTCTTTCTTCGGCTGGTATGATTGGAGGAAACAGCATGGCTGATACAACAGCGGGGATCTTCCTCATTGGCTTTACGAAACCAGCATCAGTGAGATTTGGCAGCAGTATGGTGGAAACATGAGCCTTAGGGTGCTTATGAGGATTCCAGCGGCTTGACCCGAATGACTAACCCAATCCAGCTCTCCCTGTTTGGCTCGGGATTTGGACTGGACTTGTGATACCTTATTGGTTCTTTCCTAACCCTTCTCCAGGTTGGAAACCCAAAGATATCATCTCTTGGCCTACTTTCATTACTTCAAGGGAGACCTTTGGCTTTAGGGTTGGTGCTCTGATAGGTAGATACTAAGTATCACTCACCTCCAGGGCTTGAAAACTAGCAGGTTCAATCCCTGCATCCAGGCTGATCACTGGCATGTCTCCCTGTATGCAGATAGGGTATTCCAGTTCGGCATTGACTGTGATGAGGTTGCCGTTGATAATGTATTTAAGTTGTTGATAGAGGGTGGATGGCACTGCCCCTGCCATGTGGATCCATGGTCTGCCCAATAACAAGTTGTATCCAGTGGCGATGTTGAGCACCTGAAAGGACACATAGAAAGTGTGCGGACCAATCTCCAGAGGAAGCTTTATTTCTCCCATATCTTGTCGAAGAGATCCATTGAAAGCCCGGATGACCATATGACTAGTTTTGATCTGATTCGAGTTAATCTTCATTCTCTTGAGGGTATCGTAGGGACAGATGTTGAGGGATGATCCTCCATCTATGAGCACACCTCCGATCACATACCCGGAAGACATCACTGCTATGTGTAATGACTTGTGATGACCCATCCCTTTTGCAGGTATATCATCGTTAATGAAAGATATCACATTGTTGTTGAAAATATATTCTACCACGTGACGAAATTTCTCGGCATCCACGGTATATAGCAGGTGGGCTTCTTCCAGTACTTTCACCAGAATGTTGCGGTGATCCACCGATGATAGGACCAGATCTAGGATGGACATCTTCTTGGGTACGTCTTTCAGGCTTTGCACCAATTTGATTTCATTGTGTCCTATTTTACTGAGGAACTTTTTGATTCTCTCTTCAGCCACCTTTTCTTTGGCTTTGATGACTGGTTTGATCACCCGCTAAGGCAGGTACAATAGATTTTCCTTTGGTACAATGGCAATGTTGTTGGAGGTGGAACCTTCATCATTCCCATAGTTCCATGGGACCTTCTTCAGACTGATAACTGGATACTGAGGTCTGAAGAGCAAGATTAAAGGCTCGGGTGCGGCCACCTTTTGTGTTTCTTGGACCCCTTTCCCTGGCAATACTAAGGGTGTGATGGTTGGTTCATTGTCACAGGAAACAACCGCCACTGTATCCTGATTCCAAGAAGTGTGAATAAAGAGAGTGTCTTCATCTGGGAGGCCATAATCCTGATTCTCTTTTATCAATTTACTGCTTTCAATCATGTTCTGAATCAGGTTACGAAGTGCCCAGCAATCCTCAGTATCATGGCCGGGTGCATTGGAGTGGTACTGACAAATTTGGTCAGGCTTGAATTTCTTGGATTGAGTGTTCAATGGAGGTAATAAATTTGCAACCTTTCCTTCGTTGATTAACATCTGGAGGATTTCCTTCATCGGCTGGTTCAGGTTGGTGAAATTCTTTTGGAAAAAAAAAATCCTTCCAGCTTGGAAATTCTCATCTTTGGCCATCTTATTGGCCCAAGGTTCATGCTCATGAGACCGGTAGTGATCCCTTATGGGAATGGGACTGATCTCCTGTGTGGGAGGACTTGCATCAAACTGGTTGGTTTGGTTCATCATATGTCTGGTGATCTGATGTTGATATACGACCAGTTCTGCTAACTATTCGATCTGCTCCTTGATAGACCTAATCTTCTGCTCGATCAGGAATCGCATTTCTGAGACTTCCCAGCTGTCTGGGCTGTTGTTGCTAGATGGAGTCAATTCCCCCACATAACGGAGGTATTTAGATCCTTCTCCATTTCCTGTGTTGATCATGTTAACATTTTCCTCTTTGTGCCGAAGGAGGGGATTATCTTGCACATGGGTTGCTCCGGTTTTATCACCACAATCTCTCCATTGTCAATCAAGTCTTGGATTTTATGCTTGAGAGACCAACAGTTTTTGGTGTCATGGCCCGAAGATCCAAAATAGTAGGCACACTTCTTACTTGGGTTGAAATTCTGTCCACCGGTGTTGGTTGATGGAAGGAGTTGCACAATCTTTTTCTGTGCGGTTAATAGTTTCAGCACATTCTTAAGTGAATCCCCTAATGGGGTGAATGTTCTCCGACGTTTGGCCTCCATAGTCTTCTAAAATGGAGGGTTCGAAGGTTGAGCTGAAGCTTGAAAAGGGGTATAGTTCCTCCTTTGAATGGGCATATTGTTTGACTCGCCCCTTGGATTCTGTCCTTGCAATACTAAGGGAACTTCTTCATCTTTCTTCTTATGTGTTCTCTGAGGATTACTCCTATAATTCTCGGACTGGATATGTTCGGCAACGGCTTCCAAGGCAGTCAGGTCCTTTATCTTCCCAGACTTCAATCCCATTTCGGCCATTTCACCGTTCTTGATCATTTCAGAGAATGGTTTTCCTATGCCTACTACGACCCTCTCGTAATATGGAGCGTCTTGAATATCGATGAAGGTCATGACTATCTCAGACTCATTCATAGCTGGGGTGACTTGTTCTGCAACCCTTCTCCATCGTTAAGCATATTCTCTAAATGACTCAGAACTTTGTTCCTTGATTTTTGTAATCTGGTATCTGTCTGGAGCCAGCTAAGATTGGAAGCTGTATTGACTGAGGAAGGCATGGGCCAACTCTTCCCAACTATGAATTTTGGAATTGTCTAAACGGGCATAACAGGCTTTAGCCTCTCTGGTCAGACTCTTCTGAAATAACTGCATTCAAAGTTTCTCGTCCTCTGCATAGGATCCGAGTTCTCTAATGAATACTTTCAAGTGGGTATAAGGTCCCAATACATCATATTTCTTAAAATCGGGAGTTCTAAATTTTTCAGAATAACGAGCCCCAGGGAATATACAGAGGTCTGAATAATTGACACAACCAAATTGCCCAGTCCCTTTGATAGACCGGATGGTTTCTTCTATCTGCTGTGCTTTCTTTAGAATGTCACCATCTTCATGTTCTTTGTTGAGGGTGGTGATTTCAGGGGTTTTGTTGTTGTGTTCTTATTTTGTGGTCCAGGAATCTGAGTCTCGGCTTTTTCGGTCTCTTGACTGCCACCACTACCACCAGGTGTTCCTGGTTCTGTGTGAGCTTGGGCTTGCTTCCCTTTAAGAGCTTTACTTTGTTCTCTCAGGAAATTGGCCAATTCGGTTATCTGATTCTTCAGTCCTTCCAACTCTTCCCTAGAGACAGGGGTGGATCCTGGCTGAGCACTGGAAGTCATGTCCGTGGATGGACTTAGTGCTTTCTTAGACTTAGATCTAGTGACAGGACCAATTTTTCACCTACAACCAAACGTAGGTGTGTCAATATCCTAAGGTAGGTAGGGATAGGATGCATGCCATGATGTGTTTTGTGGTTTTTTAATCTTATCCTGCAAAACAGAGGTCATTTGTTTTGATGACAGGATGACAAGATGTATATAACAAGGAATGTAAAAGTTTTGTTATGGTATTTACATTGTGCTCCTTTACATTGGAATTAAAAACTTGCTATTGAATTGAAAAAGGAAGGCATGAAGAAGCTTCCCATCGAATTTGGTTAATCAGAGGCTGAAATATCTTAGGCTACCCTCGCGACTTTTTGGCATGAAGGTCCCCAAATCATCGCAATCTACTAGAGGGGAAATAAATCCAATCTTTCAACTGGAGCGAATCTGGGTGGTGCATTTTCATGAGCCCCAGAGACTTAGCCGTCCCCAGAGACATTATTTATCACCGACTGGTTTGCCTCCCGGAGGAGGAATCACACAACATACATTCACATACATCGTGTCTCACTGTTATGCATTTGATGACATTGGTGCGAAGCACTAATATGGGTGCAAAGCACAAAAAAAGAAGGAAAGCATTTACTCACATTCATTCAATGTAAAGAAGCAGCATTCACACGTATGTAGTTTTTAAAAGGGAAATTTTTGAAAAGATTTGAATACGGCCTAAGCCCTCTACTGTTCCCCACCAGAGTCGCCACCTGTTGATGTCGGGAAAAAATCCGTGGGTCGGGTCACAACCCGGATCTTTCTCTCTTCCTAAGTTATCTCTACACTTACTTTTTTTATTTGTGAAAAAGGTTTTGAAGGTTTTTTTAGGAAAAGGCCAACATGTATCATGTCGACGATTGAATGTTTTACAAAGTCGACAGTTGGTAGATTTGAAATGGCTGTACCAACTCAACCGAGTTTTGTTTGAAAGAGGCCCAATTGTTGAACACTGTCGAAACTTGATCTTTGAAAACAAAGTTTTGAGTTTAGGGGCTTGGTTAAGTGTGGGGAAGGTGTTAGGCACCCCACAAATCCCGTGTAAACACGGTACCGCATCTTTTCAATATTTTCCTTTAAAATCTATAATGTATGTGTGAATGCTGGAAGCAAATAGGGCCTATCTTTGATTGAAAAGCATGCATATGCATCGTTGAACCTATATACGAAGGGTTTGATTTGATTTGCAAAAAGTCTTTGATTTGATTTGCAAAAGTGTTTGATTTGATTTGCAAAAGCTTCTTTTTTCGATAAAGTTATTGAAATGATGTTTTGAAAGAAGGCTTTTAAACCCTTTACGCTAACATAGGAATTGAAGCACATCGATACTTCAATTTTATCTTTTTAGCCTTAAGGCTCAATTTGAATGGTGATTGTCGGGCTGCGAAGAATCCTCGACCACAACATATATACAAGTGTCGGTCTTCTCATGGGCATGACAGCCATCGGAGTGACTCTGACACGACAAACCATGTTTTCACTATGTTGAGATCTTAAATCCGGATAACCGTTTTAAGGTCTTTTTCATGTACATTTCTACAGAAAAACTGGCAGGGTACATTTGTAAAGTGGAGTTTGTCCATCGTGGGAATCAGATTCTTATCTGTTTGATTATGAATCCCATGATTCCTAGGCTCACATAGGGAGGCCAATAAACCTGCACAACTCAAATTTGTACAAAAATATATCCAAATATCGCCAAAACCAAGGATTCATAAGTAAATCCTGGTTCGCACATGGCTGAAGCATCTTGTTCCCACTAAATAGCGATCTAAGGGCCACGAGGTAGCTTTTATAACTTAAACTAGAAAAATGCTAGATTTAAATAAATCTCAGCCATTCTAGCTTCCCAATTCTGTCTGGACCTATTTTGAACCGTTTGAAAGCTACAGTTGGCGAGATTTAAAGAAATCTAGTTCGCCCACAGAAATGTTAGTGTCGATTCATATCAAATGAATATTTAAAGAAACAATTTAATAAAACTAAGAAAAGCAATATATATATATATATATATATATATATAAGAAAGCTGTAAAGGGCGATGGGTTTTCACGCCGATGCTCGGACTGGAATTGAAATATATATATATATATATATATATATATATATAAGCGAAAAAAAGGCAGTGGGTTTTCACCCCGAGGCCCGGGCTGGAAAGTAAATATATATATATATATAGATAGAAAAGTAGTCAAACCAGGACTGGAAAGATAATCCAGTATGGTGAATGGTGCAAAAACAATAAAAAGGCCACAGAATGATCCAAGGCGAACTTGAATGTAAATATATATATATATATAGACAGAAAAGTAGTCAACCAAGACTGGGAAGATAACCCAGTGTGGTGAATGTTGCTTATATATGCATATATATATATATATATATATATATATATATATATATATATATATATATTAAAGTAGTAAACTACAGCGGATTTGACATCCGGGATTGACAAAATTGAAAAGTTAGTATATATACAATTAAATATATACAAAAAAAAAAAGCCAAACTCGAACTGGGAAGATAACCCAGTCTGGAGAAGTTGCTCAATACGAAGATGCAAGTATATAAAAGCTGTTGGAAACGATAGATCGTCAATCCGAGTTATAGAAATGCCAAAAAAATGCGTGTAGATACTCGAAATTTTTCTTACCCCAATACGAACACTGTGGGAGGACAAAACCGTCAATCAATCCAATCCCGGTACCGATACCAGGCTGCCAATCCAAACCCAACCACCAATGCAGGTCATTCAATTGAAATCTGGCCACCAATGCCGGTAAACCTAAATCCGCCCACCAATGCCGGTAAACTCAAATTCGATCACCAATGTCGGTACTCCAGTCAAATTCGATCACCAATATCAGTATTCTAGTTAAATCCGATCACCAATATCGGTACTCCAGTCAAATTTGATCACCAATATAGGTACTCCAATCAAATTCGATGACTAATATCGGTACTCCAGTCAAATCTGATCACCAATGTCGGTACTCCAGTCAAATTCGATCTCCAATCGGACCGTCTATCCAGCTCTGATCTTTAATCGGACAGTCAATCCAGCTCCGATCTTCAATCGAACCGCCTATCAAGCTCCGATCTCCAATCGGACAGTCCATCCAGCTCCGATCTCTAATTGGACGGTCAATCCAGCTCCGATCTCCAATCAGACCGTCTATCCAGCTCCGATCTCCAATCGTACCGTCTATCCAGCTAAGATCCCCAATCAGACCGTCAATCCAGTTCTGATCTCCAATCGAAACATCTGTCAAGCTCCGATCTCTAATCGGACCGTCTGTCCAGTTTTGATCTCTAATCGGACCGTCTATCCAGCTCCGATCGTCAATCGGACTGTCTATCCATCTCTGATCGTCAATTGGACTGTCAATCCATCTCCGATCGTCAATCGGGCAGTCTATCGAGCTTCGATCTCCAATTAAATCGTCAATCTAGCTCCGATCTCTAATCAGACCATCTATTTAGCTCTGATCTCCACTCACACAGTCTATCTAGCTCCGATCGTTAATCGGACCGTCTATCTAGCTCTGATCTCCAATCGAACAGTCTATCCAGCTCCGATCTCCAATCGGACCGTCAATCCAGATCTGATCTCCAATCGGACCGTCAATCCAGCTTCGATCTCTAATCTGACCGTCTCTCCAGTTCGAATCGTCTATCCAGCTCCGATCTCCAATCGGACCATCAATCCAGCTCCGATCTCCAATCGGACCGTCTATCCAGCTCCGATCTCTAATCTAACAGTCTATCCAGCTCCGATCTCCAATCGAACAGTCCATCCAGCTCCGATCTCCAATCGGACCGTCAATCTAGCTCCGATCTCCAATCGAACCGTCTATTCAGTTCTGATCTCCAATCGGGCCGTCTATCCAGATTCAATCTCCAATCGGACAGTCTATCCAGCTCTGATCTCCAATCGAACCGTCTATCCAGCTCCGATCTCCAGTTGGACCGTCTATCCAACTCCGATCATCAATCGGACCGTTAGATCAACCCCGATCCCAATATCGGGCTATCAAATCAACCCTGATCTTTGATCGGGCCATCAAGTCAAACCCCGATCTCAATATCGGGCCTTCAAATCAGCCTCGGTGGCAATTCGAGAGGTACAAGTCAGCCCCGACATCAACCCGGGAGGTACCGATCAATCCCGATCTCAATATCGGGCCGTCTAATTAGATCCGGCATCAACCTGGGAGGTACAGGTCAACCTTGACATCAACCTAAGACGTGTCAAGTCATCCCCGGTCTCAGTCCGGGAAGTACAGTTCAACCCCAGAGATAACCCTAGGAAGCTGGATCCACCAAGGACCACCCCGGGAGGGGCATAATGGTAATTTTATCAACTCTCAATCAATTCAGTCAAACTCAAGCCGAATTGATGTCATCGAAGTCAGAATGAACCATAACGACGATCCCGAGTGCAAACGACGCAAGACAGCTCAACGGACAAACTGCGGGGAATCGAAGACCTGGTTATGAACCCGTCTTCCTGGACCCAGAAAATGTTTTTCCCATGTCAATGCGACACTCTCGGCGAGAGCTTTTCAGAAAGGTATCGTAAGCCCCAAACGGACGCTCCGATCAAAAGTTAGAAAGTTTTCGATCGGACATAGCATTGCTCGGAGTGCACGTACTTCGAGACGACCAAGCCGGGCAAGTGGTGATAGTAGTGTGCATACAAGCCAATCATGTATGATGATAAAGCACGTACTTTGTAAACAATCTTATTTATTTATTAATAAAATATTCATTTATTAAAGGCATTTAATTATCTACATGTTGCTGTTTTTATAATATGTAAATAACCCATAGTTTTAAGCAAAGCTTTTAGAATCATGATGATGATCATGCTAATGAGATCTAAATTCTTAGAAAGTTTTAAAACTAAAATAGTTCCCAATCGTGGGATTACTAAAAAGGGGATTAGTAAATCCGGATAGATTGGTACATATGTTGCTTGCTCATTGGATGAGGATGATTGATCTCATGATCATTTGTGTGGAGACACTAAAGCAAGTATGTAGGTGCTTATTGGAGAATAAGTTCACTGAACGTGATTCGCTATGGAATACCTAATGGAGTTTTACTCGCATGTCAATAGGAATTCCTAATGTGATAGTAGTACAAGTGATCCTTGGACTTGAGATCATCATAGTATCTTATATGTAACAAATTATACTTTGACTTATTCCTTAAGACCTTTTAAGGCATATATAGGGTATGCTTGGGTATAATGAGTTACGTATGGAGATAATGAATGATCAATAAAGAATCTACCACCTCTAGTAAAAGAGGAGATATGTCCTATGTGATTCGTTAAATGACAACCCAGGAATCCTTGGCCAAGGTGAAATGAAATTAGAAAGGAGTTTCTAATTTGCATTATTTGGAGTTGTGCATTTTCTAATCGAAATATATATAATTAAATAAAATAAGACTTGACAGTAAATCCATGTCTTATATTTAATTGGGACATTGAATGGTGGAAGGATTGAATTGTACGAAACTATTAACTCACAGGTTCTTTTATGATTAATGTTGAAATCTATATTATCTGGAAAGTCGTTGATCGCTAGGGAGGCTTATCCCTATTGTAGAATAAATATTATTTATTTAAATAGATTATTAGTTTAATTTATTTATTTAAATAAGATTAAAATTGTTTTAATTGATTTATTCACAACCGGTTTAATATGGAGAACCTAAAGGGTCACACCATAAAAGGAAGAATAAATATTTAAGAAGGTAATGGCATAATCGTAATAATGCATTAAGTATAATTAATTTAATCTATGGTGATAGAATAAATTAAATAGCTTAATGTTTATTATTTAATATTTTAGAAATATTAAATATAAATTAATAAGAGGAGTCTTATTAATATTATTACAATTATTATTATTTTAATTTCTAAAGGAGTTTAGTAATTAATTTAATATTTAGTACTCTCATTTATTCCTAATAAGATTAGGAGACAAATTAATTAAATGAATTTAATTAATTATTCCCATGTGATGGGAAGCCTAAATTAATTAAAGGAGTTTAATTAATTAAAAGAAATCCCATGTCTAATAGGATTAGAAGGATTGACCAATGTCTATATAAGAGAAGTCTTATAATAGATATTAGAATGATGCAATTCCAATTGTTGGAGAGTACTCCTTTTCTATAGAGGATAGAAAACTAAGGTTAAGCCAAACACCCTCCTTCTTGATAATTCATCTTCCTTGGTGGATCACCTCTAGAGGCCAAACACTTGGGTGGCTAACGTTGATCAAAGGAAGGAATCTAACCCGGAAATTCAAGGAGATCACGAAGAACAAGGAGTTGAACTAGTACCTGTGGAAGCTTCGTTCTACAAGGGTATGATTCCATAACTTCTTATTTATCGTTTTAAATTAATAATTTGCATAAAGGATGATCCGGGTAATGGTTTTGTAGAAATTTTTTAAACTCTGATATACCATGCTTCCGCTAATTTTTGCAATTTGATTGCGTCACGATTTCGTACAAACCCAACAGTGGCATCAGAGCCAAATCTTTATGCAATTATTAATTTATTTTTGATTTCATATACATATGGGTATGTATTTAAAATAATTTATTGGGCATAATTTTATTGTATAAAATTATATTTTTTAAGAAAAAAAAAAAAGAAAAAAAAAAGAGACTTTTTTTGGGACGAATCACAATTTTTTTTGGTGCTAATCTTGAATTCTGCAAAGAAAAGGTGTTGTCTCTTTCTTACTCCAAAAAGAAGGTGACCCATCAGGAAAGGACTTTTTTAATAAACCTGCAGGACTCTTTTAATAAAAGAAGGTGACTTCCTTTTAAAAAATAAATATGATATATTTATATATTATATTCTAAATAATTTTATAATTAAAATAAAGAGTTTATTTTAATCTTGAAATTGGATTTCATGCAATTTAAAATTGCCCATTAAATGATACTCATATATATATGGAATGTTTTAATTCATGAGATGAATATTTATTTATTGATATATATGGTGATATGTATGAAAATAAATGGGGATTGATTATGGACTATTTGACCAATGTGATTGGATTTTATTTTAGTTGAATGCTTGAATGAATGGGTTTTATTAAATGGGGTCTGCGTACCTCGTCTTCTCTAAATTTTTTTTCTTGATGTAAAATTCTATCTCCCTCCTATGTACTTCCCCTTGACTGTTGATCAAGGTTTCTATTTAAATTAAATAGTTTAATGTAATAAGAATAGTTAGAATTATCTTGAAGAAATTGGAGACCAAGGAGCAAGGAGCGCGTGAAGACCTGTTTGTATGGAGCCCGGGTTTAAATGTAATAGTTATATTTAAATTTAAATTCTTGCACTCCTAGGTTTGACCTTTTGGTTCACTTGGTGGCTCTAGTGAACCAAACTAGAATAAAAGTCCATAATCAATCCGGGTAGAATATAATATTCTATATTGCATGCTAAATATTATATATATTATATTTTATGCAAACATGCTTCGCATGTTTAATAAAATGACGCGTATTTTATATATATATGTGCATGCGCGCTAAACAAGATGAGACAAATAATAATAAACCCCTCAAAGAAATAATATTAAGTCCGAAGCGTTCAAATGATATTTGGAATATCGAACGTCGCCTTCTAGCATGATAAATTAATAGAGTATTAAATATTTAATATGAGCTTGTTGTGCTATCCACAAGGCGAGTATTGCGTATTTAAGATGTTAATTAATCACATTTGATGCTTATCAAGAAAATTGAACGATCTAGTCTTGTTGTGCTATCCACAAGGACGAACTTTTTTCTTTTTTGAATTTATGGAAGTGCTAGGCTGGACTTAACTTAAATCATTTTAGTTCGGATGTGCACACACTTGACCATTATGATTTAAGAGGCAAAATAAAAGGAGTTATATAGTGTTGTAATTGACAAGAGTTGTCTACCTATTTATTTGTATATCGCTTGTTGTGCTATCCACAAGGTTATATACATTTGAAATGGGATCCTTATTCTCACTAGCAAATCTTTAATTAGATGTTGCCGAACTATATAAGTGAGGGTAATATAGTTTGATAAAAATAGTGGGAGATACCAATTTAAAATAAAGACCTAAATTTATTTTGGTATGCAAAATTAATAAAATGAATGTTTGCTAAAATGTTATTTTTTCACATGCAGAATTTTAAAAATGTCAAAACCACTAATTTCACTGCGAAGCATACTTGATGCTAATAAGCTTACCGGGCCGAATTATACGGACTGGCTAAGAAATCTGAGAATAGTTCTCACTGCTGAAAAGATTTCTTATGTCCTAAACTCACCTGTCCCTGGAACTGTTCCAGAAACAGTCTCTGAGGAAGAGATTTCCACCATTGTAAAGTGGCAAGATGATGCATCTGTGGCTCAATGCATCATGCTCGCATCCATGAATAACGAGCTTCAGCGTCAGCACGAAAATATGGATGCTCCTACTATGTTGATTCACCTCAAGGAGTTGTATGGTGAACAAAGTAGGACTGCTAGATATGAGATATCTAAGGAGCTCTTCCGATCTCGGATGACCAAGGACAAAGTGAACATAAAGGAACAAAAGAAATCTGATCCAGCTAGCAAAGGAATGTGCTTCCATTGCAACGAGCCGGGTCATTGGAAGAGGAACTGCAAGAAGTTTCTGGCAAAGAAGAAGCTTGGAGAAGCTTCGACTTCCAATCAAGGTTTGTTCATGATTGAAATTAATTTTTCAGAAAGTCAAAATTCTACTTGGGTATTAGATACCGGCTTTGGTTCTCACATATGTAATAATGTGAAGGGACTGGTCAGAAGTAGAAAGCTGAACAATGATGAGGTGATCCTACGAGTGGGGAATGGAGCAAAGATTGCTCCATTAGCTGTAGGAACTTATTATTTAGCAATGTCTTCGGGCAAGTTCATTTATCTTAATAATTGTTATTATGTTCCGAATATTATTAAAAACATTATTTCAATTTCTGTATTGGATATGGAAGGATTTAACGTTGTTATAAAGAACAATAGTTGTTCTATTTATAAAGACGATGTTTTATATGGTATTGGAAATTTGCGAAATGGACTTTATACACTTGACTTACAAGAAAATATTTTTCAAATTGAACAAACTAAGAAAAGGAAAAGAGATGATATTAATTATACTTACATGTGGCACTGTAGACTCGGTCATATCAATGAAACAAGATTATCCAAGTTGCATAAAGATGGGCTCCTTGAGTTATCTGATTATGAATCATATCCAACTTGTGAATCTTATTTCATGGGTAAAATGACTAAATCTCCTTTTAGTGGAAAAGGAGAAAGAGTTACAGAGTTGTTGGCATTGATTCACACAGACGTTTGTGGACCTATGACAACAAGTGCACGGGGTGGGTATTCTTATTTTATTACTTTCACTGATGATCACTCAAGATTTGGATATGTGTATTTAATGAAATACAAGTCAGAATCATTTGAAAAGTTCAAAGAGTTCAGAAGTGAAGTAGAGAAACAAACGGGCAAGAGTATAAAGATACTTCGATCAGATCGAGGTGGAGAATACTTAAGCGGTGAGTTTCTCTATTGTCTCAGTGAAAATAGTATAATCTCACAATGGACTCCTCCAGGTACACCACAGTTAAATGGAGTATCTGAAAGGAGAAATCGAACACTGTTAGACATGGTTCGATCCATGATGAGTTTTACCGACCTTCTAATTTCCTTCTGGGGATATGCCCTAGAAACGGCTGTATACCTACTTAACAAGGTACCTACCAAATCCGCCCCAAAGACTCCATATGAGATGTGGAAGGGGAAGAAACCAAATCTTAAGCATGTTAAGACTTGGGGTTGCCCAGCTTATGTCAAAAAGTTTGAACATGATAAGCTACAGACTAAATTCGAAAAGTGTAGATTTGTGGGATACCCTAAAGAAACTGTAGGGTATTATTTCTATCATCCAACTGATCAAAAGGTGTTTGTTGCGAAACATGCTGCCTTCTTGGAAAAGGAGTTTATCCATGAAGGGGTCAGTGGGAGTAAGATATATCTTGAAGAAGTTCAAGAACCACAAATTACCACGGATCAAAGTCAGGTACCTGACCAAGTAGAAGAACCTACTATGCCACACCCTGTTCGTAAATCTGGGAGAGTACCGAAGATACCTGAGAGGTATGGATTCGTTATAAAGGATGACGATGAGGTACACATCATGAATGATGATGATCCATTGAATTACGAACAGGCTATGAGTAATAAAGACTCAGGGAAATGGCTAGAAGCCATGAAATCCGAAATGGACTCCATGTATGAAAACAAAGTATGGACTTTGGTTTCACCACCTGAAGGCATTAAGCCTATTGGGTGTAAATGGGTCTTTAAAAGAAAGACTGGAGCGGACAGCAAGGTAGAGACCTATAAGGCCCGACTGGTTGCAAAAGGTTTCAAACAAAGACAAGGAGTTGACTATGATGAAACCTTTTCACCAGTAGCTATGCTCAAGTCCATTCGGATTTTGCTTGCGATTGCAACTTATAACGACTATGAGATCTGGCAGATGGACGTGAAAACGGCCTTCCTCAATGGAAAACTTGAGGAGGATGTGTATATGACACAGCCAGAGGGATTTGTTTCAAAGGTTGGAATAAATCAAGTCTGTAAGCTGCAACGATCCATTTATGGATTGAAGCAAGCTTCTCGTAGATGGAACATTCGTTTTGATAATCAAAGAGTTTGATTTTATCAAAAATGACGGTGAACCATGTGTGTACAAGAAGGTTAGTGGGAGAGCAATTTCATTCCTTGTATTATATGTTGATGATATATTACTGATAGGGAATGACATTCCTATGCTACAATCGATTAAAATCTGGTTATCTAAACACTTCTCCATGAAGGACTTGGGAGAAGCATCCTATATTTTGGGGATAAAGATCTATAGAGATAGATCTAAAAGGATGCTTGGTTTATCCCAAGAAACGTACATTGATGCAATGCTAAAGAGATTTAGCATGGAAGATTCCAAAAGAGGTCTCATGCCGATGAGCCATGGAATACATCTCTCCAAGAAACAGGCCCCAAAGACACCTGAGGAGAGAGACCGTATGAGTAAGATCCCTTATGCTTCTGCAATAGGATCTATCATGTACGGTATGATATGTACTAGACCGGATGTTGCTCATGCACTTAGTGTAACGAGCAGATACCAGTCGAATCCTGGAGAAGAGCACTGGAAGGCAGTGAAGAATATCCTAAAGTACTTGAGAAGGACTAAATATATTTTTCTTGTCTACGGTGGGTCTGAATTAAAACTCGAGGGCTTCACAGACTCAAGTTTTCAAACGGACCAAGATGACAGTAAATCTGTTTCGGGGTATGTTTTTACCTTGAACGGAGGCGTAGTGAGTTGGAAGAGTTCCAAGCAGCAAACAGTTGCTGATTCAGTGACAGAGGCAGAGTATATAACTGTAAGTGAAGCTGCAAGTTGATGTTTTAGATGAAAAGTTCATTACAGAACTAGGAATAGTTCCTAAGTCTCATCTTGAATCTAAACATGTGTTGCGGCACTTTGATTAAAAAAAAAAATCATTGAAAAAGGAGAGTGTAGACTCTCAAGACAACATTGCAGATCCATTTACTAAAGCTTTAACACAACAGCAGTTTGATCGTCATTTAGAGAAGATGGGTATGAGATACCATGGCGATTGGCTTTAGTGCAAGTGGGAGATTGATAGTAGTGTGCATACAAGCCAATCATGTATGATGATAAAGCACGTACTTTGTAAACAATCTTATTTATTTATTAATAAAATATTCATTTATTAAAGGCATTTAATTATCTACATGTTGCTGTTTTTATAATATGTAAATAACCCATAGTTTTAAGCAAAGCTTTTAGAATCATGATGATGATCATGCTAATGAGATCTAAATTCTTAGAAAGTTTTAAAACTAAAATAGTTCCCAATCGTGGGATTACTAAAAAGGGGATTAGTAAATCCGGATAGATTGGTACATATGTTGCTTGCTCATTGGATGAGGATGATTGATCTCATGATCATTTGTGTGGAGACACTAAAGCAAGTATGTAGGTGCTTATTGGAGAATAAGTTCACTGAACGTGATTCGCTATGGAATACCTAATGGAGTTTTACTCGCATGTCAATAGGAATTCCTAATGTGATAGTAGTACAAGTGATCCTTGGACTTGAGATCATCATAGTATCTTATATGTAACAAATTATACTTTGACTTATTCCTTAAGACCTTTTAAGGCATATATAGGGTATGCTTGGGTATAATGAGTTACATATGGAGATAATGAATGATCAATAAAGAATCTACCACCTCTAGTAAAAGAGGAGATATGTCCTATGTGATTCGTTAAATGACAACCCAGGAATCCTTGGCCAAGGTGAAATGAAATTAGAAAGGAGTTTCTAATTTGCATTATTTGGAGTTGTGCATTTTCTAATCGAAATATATATAATTAAATAAAATAAGACTTGACAGTAAATCCATGTCTTATATTTAATTGGGACATTGAATGGTGGAAGGATTGAATTGTACGGAACTATTAACTCACAGGTTCTTTTATGATTAATGTTGAAATCTATATTATCTGGAAAGTCGTTGATCGCTAGGGAGGCTTATCCCTATTGTAGAATAAATATTATTTATTTAAATAGATTATTAGTTTAATTTATTTATTTAAATAAGATTAAAATTGTTTTAATTGATTTATTCACAACCGGTTTAATATGGAGAACCTAAAGGGTCACACCATAAAAGGAAGAATAAATATTTAAGAAGGTAATGGCATAATCGTAATAATGCATTAAGTATAATTAATTTAATCTATGGTGATAGAATAAATTAAATAGCTTAATGTTTATTATTTAATATTTTAGAAATATTAAATATAAATTAATAAGAGGAGTCTTATTAATATTATTACAATTATTATTATTTTAATTTCTAAAGGAGTTTAGTAATTAATTTAATATTTAGTACTCTCATTTATTCCTAATAAGATTAGGAGACAAATTAATTAAATGAATTTAATTAATTATTCCCATGTGATGGGAAGCCTAAATTAATTAAAGGAGTTTAATTAATTAAAAGAAATCCCATGTCTAATAGGATTAGAAGGATTGACCAATGTCTATATAAGAGAAGTCTTATAATAGATATTAGAATGATGCAATTCCAATTGTTGGAGAGTACTCCTTTTCTATAGAGGATAGAAAACTAAGGTTAAGCCAAACACCCTCCTTCTTGATAATTCATCTTCCTTGGTGGATCACCTCTAGAGGCCAAACACTTGGGTGGCTAACGTTGATCAAAGGAAGGAATCTAACCCGGAAATTCAAGGAGATCACGAAGAACAAGGAGTTGAACTAGTACCTGTGGAAGCTTCGTTCTACAAGGGTATGATTCCATAACTTCTTATTTATCGTTTTAAATTAATAATTTGCATAAAGGATGATCCGGGTAATGGTTTTGTAGAAATTTTTTAAACTCTGATATACCATGCTTCCGCTAATTTTTGCAATTTGATTGCGTCACGATTTCGTACAAACCCAACAAGTGGGCCCCACCTAGGGGAGCCGCATCTCTACCTGCGGCTACCGCAGGTAGAGTGGAGGCTCCCTGGCCTATAAATAAACGTGCCCCCCTCCCCCCCGCTCATTTAAAAAAAATGGAACGCAGTGAAGCTCTGCCAATTTAAATTTTTGACTTTTACATCTCTTCCAAACCCCAATATTTTCACTCCAACACGTAGATATACCCATATAATACCACATATCAAAAAAACCACCGGTAGATTTGGACGTTTAAAG
The DNA here is from genome assembly GCA_020205555.1 of Panax stipuleanatus. Lineage (NCBI taxonomy): Eukaryota > Viridiplantae > Streptophyta > Magnoliopsida > Apiales > Araliaceae > Panax > Panax stipuleanatus. Next base: position 97,755,114 of record CM035115.1, read on the forward strand.
CCTACGATTTGGCAAAAATCGGGTATTGCAGTATATTGTAAGTATTTTACGATCAGAAAGTCAATACTACTACTTTGCACTGCTTTACACTTGCACACAAAGTTTCATCTTCTAAATATGCCCAGAACTTAGTTCCGTGGCCATTTTCATCAAAAATTGATATAGTTTTGTACATAAACTCCGTTTTCAACATTTCTACAACTCAGATTGACGATCCGTCAGCTCCAGCAGCTTCAATGCACTAGCACGCACATTCTGGCAACTTCGCCGGACTGGGTTATCTTCCCAGTCCGGGTTTGGCATTTTTCTATACATATTTAACTGTTTATGTACTAACATTTCAATTCTGTCAAGCCCGGATGTTAAATCCGTGGTAGTTTACCACTTTTATATATATTTACGCATATATAAGCGACTTTCACCACCACTAGTACTTATATCAGTCCTGGTTGACTACATTTCTGTCAATATATATATATATATATATATATATATATATATATATATATATTTTCAGTCCGACATAGATTACTTCGTAGCTATTTTACTGCTTTTGCACACTTTCCCATACTGGGTGCTCTCCCAATCACTAGGTGACTACTTTCTATCAATTTCAATTCCAGTACGGGCACCGGCGTGAAAACCCATCGCCCTTATTACTATATATATATATATATATATATATATATATATATATATTTCATTTCTGTCATAGCCTGGATTATTTCGTGGCTATTTACAGTTTATATATATATATATATATATATATATTTCAATTCCAGTCCGGGCTTGTGAGTGAAAAACCCATCGCCCTTTTACAGCTTATATATATATATATATATATATATATACATTGCTTTATTCAATTTATTCAACTGCTGCATTTAACATTAATTTGTATATGAATTTGCATTGACATACCTGCGGGCGGACTAGATTTATCCAAATCTCGCCAATTCTAGCTTTCAACGGTTCAAACAGGTCCCGGAAGAACCTGGAAGCTATAATGGCTGAGATTTCTTTAAATCTAGTTATTTTTATAGTTTCAGCTCCAAAAGCAAACTCGCATCCCTTAGATCGCTATCTAGTGGGAACGAGACGCTTTGGCCACGCGCAGTCAGGATTTACTGATGAATCCTTGGTTCCATTGCGACGTGATGATACATACATTTATTTCTGTACAAATTTGAACTGTGCAGGTTTTTTAGCCACTCACATGTGAGCCTAGGAATAGTGGGATTCATGATCAAACTGATCAAAATATGATTCCCACGATGGACAAACTCTGATTTACAGAAGTACCCTGCCCATTTTTCTGTAAAATATACATGCACAGACCTTAAAACGGTTATCTGTATTTAAGGTCTCAACATAGTGAAAATATGGATTGTCGTGTCAGCTTCCCTCCAATGGTTTTCATACCCATGAGGAGACTGACACTTTACATTTATATGGTCAAGGATGCTTCGCAGCCCGACAAATCAGCACTTGCATGCAGCCTTAAGGCTATAAAGATAGAATTAAAAATGGCGATGTGCTTCAATTCGTATGTCAGCGTAAGGGTTTGATAAAACCAGCTTTCAAAACATCACTGTCAATTCAATTCAAAAGCTTTTGCAAATCAAATTAAATGCTTTTGGCAAATCAAATCAAAGACTAATTTTCAAATCAAATCAAACCCTTCAATATAGGCTCAACGAAGCCTGTCAAAGCTTTCAATCAATCAAAAGGCCCAATTTTCAAACAGCATTCACTCACGCATTCCAGTTTTAAGGGAAATATTGAAAAGATTGCGGTACCGTGTTTACACGGGAGTCGTGGGGTGCCTAACACCTTCCCTACACTTAACCAAGCCCCCGAACTCAAAACTCTGATTCAAAAGATCAAGTTTCGACAGTGTCCAGCAATTGGGCCTATTTTCAAATCAAATTCGGTTGAGTTGGTACAACTATTTTCAAAACTGCCAACTGGCGACTCTGTTTAAATCAAATTGTCGACATATACACATGTTGGCCTCTTTCCTAAAAAGCCCTTCAAAACTTTTTTTGCAATAAAAAGAATAATGGTAGAGATAACTTAGGAAGATTGATTTGAGGAAACCGGGTTAACAATCGACCCGCGGTATTTCTTAAATTTTCCAACGTCGACAGGTGGCGACTCTGCTGGGGAAAGTAGAGGGCTTAGGCCGCTTTCAATCTTTTAAAACATTTCCCTTTTAAAACTATTGAATGCGTGAAATCCTGCGTCTCCACAGTCAATGGATGAGTGAACGCTGCGTCTTTCATTAAATGTATGAATGTTATGCCTTTACATTGAATGAATGAGAATGAATGCTTTAGTGCTTCGCACCTATACTAGTGCTTCGCACGAACTGTCAATGCATGCATAAGCGGTGAGGCCGATGTATGTGAATGTATGCTGTGAGTCCATCCACCAGGAGGCTAACCCGGTCGGTGATAAGTAAGGACTCTGAGGACGACTAAGTCTCCGAGGCTACCTCCTGAAAATGCACCACCCAGATTCGCTCCAGTTGAACGATCGGATAAACTTCTCTTCTAGTAGATTGCGATGATCTGGGAACCTTCATGCCAAAACAAAAAGTGGCGAGAGTAACCTAGGATAGGTCAGCTTCTGATCAATCGAATCCAATGGGATGCTTCTTCATGCCTTCCTCTTTCAATTCCCTGTCAAGTCTCCAATTACTGAGGAGCACAATGTAAATGACAATAATAAAAGATTTACTTTCCTGTCAAATATCCTGCCATCCTGCCATCAAAACAACTAACCTCGGTTTTGCAGGATAAACTTAAAAAACATACATCATAAATGCATCCAGTCATTACCTACCACAGGGAACTGACACTCTTATATTTTGGTGTAGGTAGGGAAAAATTGGTCCTATCACTATATCAAAGGCCAGAAAAGCACCCAGTCCATCTACGAACATGGCTTCAAGTGCTTCACCAGAATCTACCCCTGTCTCTAGGGAAGAATTCGAAGGTTTGAAAAATCAGATAACCGAGCTATCCGATTTCCTTTGAGAGCAAAGCAAGGCCTTCAAAGAGAAACAATCTCAAACTCATCCAGAACCAGGAGCATCTGGTAGTGGTGCTGGCGGTCAGGATACAAAAAAGGTCGAAACTCAGATCCCTGGACCCCAGAACCAGGATACAATCAACAAAACTCCAGAAATCACCATCCTAAGTAAAGAACAGGAAGCTGGTGGCATTCTCAAGAAAATGCAGCAAATGGAAGAAACCCTCCGGTCCATCAAAGGAATTGGGGCATTTGGCAGTGTCAACTACTCAGACCTCTGCATATTCCCCAGGGCTCGTTATCCTGAGAAATTCAGAACCCCCGAATTCGAGAAATATGATGGGTTGGGAGATCCATACACACATATGAAAGTTTTCATTGGAGAACTCGGATCCTATGCTGAGGACGAGAAACTTTGAATGCAACTATTTCAGAAGAGTTTAACTGGAGAAGCCAGAGCCTGGTATGCCCGTCTGGACAACTCCAAAATCCACAGTTAGGAAGAATTGTCTCATGATTTCCTCAGCCAATACAGTTTCCAATCTCAGCTAGCTCCAGATCGGTATCAAATTACCAAAATCAAGAAGAATAACACCGAATCATTTAGAGAATATGCCCAGCGATGGAGACGGGTCGCAGCACAAGTCACCCCTGCAATGACAAAATCTGAAATAGTCATGACCTTCATCTATATTCAAGAAGCTCCTTATTATGAAAGGGTCCTAGCAGGCATAGGAAAACTTTTCTCAGAAATGATCAAACACGACGAAATGGCCGAAATGGGCCTCAAGTCCAGAAAAATAAAAGACCTAACAGCACTCGAAGCTGTTGCTGAGCATATCCAATCCAGAAATTGTTGGAGTAATCCCCGGAGGGTCCACAAAAAGAAAGATGAAGAAGTTTCCTTGGTGTTACAAGGACAAAATTCAAGCGGTAATTCAAATAATACACCCATTCAAAGGAGGAACTATACACCTTTCCAAGCTACAACACAGCCTTCAAATCCTTCATTCCAGAAAAACATGGAAGTCAGACGCAGAAAGACATTCACCCCGCTAGGGGATTCACTCAAGAACGTCTTCAAACTTCTAACAACTCAGAAGAAGATTGGCCAACTCCTTCCGCCAACTAACACTAATGCAAGGAACTTCGGTCCTAGCAAGAAATGTGCTTATCATTACTGACCACCGGGACATGACACCCAAGATTGTTGGTCCCTCAAGCACAAGATTCAGGATTTGATTGATAATGGAGAAATTGTGGTCACAAAGCCCGATCAACCGCATGTCCAAGATAATCCTCTCCCACGGCACAAGGAGGAGAGTGTCAACATGATCAACACTTCAAGTGGAGAAGGATCCAAATATCTCCGCTATGTTGAAGAATCAACTCAATCCAACAACCTCAACCCAATGAGTTGGGAAGCTTTTCAAAAACAATTCTTGATAGAGCAAGAAATAAAGTCTATCAAGGAACGAGTCGAGCAGTTGGCTAAACTGGTCGTCTACCAACATCAACTCACCAGAAAGATGTTGAAGCAAATCCATCAATCTATTGGCATTCGCTCTCCTCCAGCGAAAGTTCATTCCAATCAAGATTATAGCAGGACTTGTGAGCTTACACCCTGGACTGATAAGGGGTTCGAAGAAGCAAGTGTCCAAGCAGGTAGAAAGTTCCTATTTCAAAGGAATTTCACTAATTTGAACCAGTCAATGGAAGAAATCCTGCAAATGATGATCAACAAGGGAATGGTTGAAGACTTGATACCTCCGCTGAACCCTCAATCTAGAAAATTCAAACCTGACCAAATATTTCAGTACCATTCCAACTCTCCCGGCCATGATACAGAAGAAAGCTGGGCACTTCGTAACCTAATTCAAGACCTGATTGGGAAAGGTGACCTAATCAGAGGAGCTCAAATCCTCGACATGACAGATAAAGATAGCATCTGGATCCCCGATGCATGGTATCAGGACACAGTGGCTGTCATATCCTGCGATAAAGAATCAATCATCACACCCCTGGCACTGACAGGTAAAGGAGTTCAAGACAAATAAAATCCTGTGAAGGTGGCTGCACCTCAGCCTCTAATTTTGCCCTTCAGGCCTCAGTATCCAATCCTCAGTCTAAAGAAGGTCCCATGGAACTACGGGGACATTAAAAGCTCTACTTCAAACAACATTTCCATCCTGTCAAAGGATAATCCATTGTACCTGCCTCAGCAGGTGATTAAATCAGTTACCAAAGCAAAAGAAAGGGTGGCTGAACAAAAGGTACAAGAGTTCCTCAAAAAGATGGGACACAATGAAATCAAGATAGTGCAAAGCTTGAAAGACGCACCCAGGCAAATATCCATTCTGGACTTGGTCCTATCATCAGAGGACCACCGCAATATCCTAGTGAAGGTACTAGAAGAAGCTCATCTGCCATACATGGTAGACACAAAGAAATTCCGCCATATAATACAACACATTTTTAACAATAATGTGATTTCCTTCACAGACGATGATATCCCAGTTGAGGGAAGGGCCCACCACAAGTTTGCATATAGCCGTTATGTCCTTCGGATACGTGATCGGGGGAGTGCTTATTGATGGAGGATCTTCCCTCAACATTTGTCCATACGACACGTTGGAAAGAATGAAGATTAATCCAAATCAGATCAAAGCCAATCACATGGTTATCCAGGCTTTCGATGGATCTAGCCACCAAGCTATGGGGGAAATCGAGCTTCCTCTAGAAATTGGTCCACACACCTTCTATGTATCTTTCCAGGTGCTCAACATAGCCATCGGATACAACTTGTTGTTGGGCAGGCCATGGATCCATATGGCTGGGGCTGTTCCATCCACCCTCCATCAGCAACTCAAGTACATTATCAACGGCAACCTCATCACAGTAAATGCCGAACCAGAATACACTACCCACATACATGGGGACATGACAGTGATTAGCCTGGATGCCGGGGTTGAGCCTGCAAGTTTTCAAGCTCACGAGGTAAATGATATTCAATATATACCAATTGGGACACCAGCCCTGAAGCCTAAAATTTCCACTAAAGTAATGGCAGTGGGCCAAGAAATGGTAGTTGCGGGTTTCTAACCTGGAGAAGGGTTAGGAAAGAACAAGCACGGCATTAAAATGCCAATTCAAATCCCAAGTTAGATGGGAAAAGCAGGACTGGGATACTTATCCGGGTCAAACCACCGGAATCCACACAAATATCCCAAGGCTCATACCTACACAATTCTGCTCCCAGACCTCACGAGTGCCGGGTGGATGAAACCTGTGAGAAAAATCTCGACTGCATTATCAACCATGTTGTTTCCTCCTGTCATACCTGTCCATGAAAGGAAAGCCCTCAAGCCTGAGGCAGATAGAGAAAAGGGAAAAGAAAAGATCATGTATGAAGGACGAGACCCATTTGCTAACATGAAAGTCATTATCAACTACGAAGGGATGAATGATAAACTCCCAGATAGTGACGACGAAGATTGTGCTCACTTTCCTCGCTACAAACAGAGGAACAATCCACAGAAAAGCCTCGGCCATATCCTAAAGGATGTCTCAATTGTCATTCAAGACGAGACGAACGAGCACACTTCCAGCATCCTCCCTATCCGTGAGGATCTAACAACGGATAATTGGAGCAATGTCCCTTACCTCAGTCGAAAAGGGTAAAAGGGCAGACAATCAATCTGCCCTTAATCATGCTTTCATTTACTACTTATTTTTGATCGCACAGCTGAAGTAGTCACTTTTATCATGATTTACAAATGTTATGTGTATTTAAGCAGTTGTATATATTAATGAAAGCATTTTTGTTTTCAGGACCCAAGCATTGGATATGTGTGTCTCTGCTAATGAGATGCCAACATGTCAACATAACTCCAACCATGATGCAAGATTGAGCTTCTACTTGACGGATCTTGATCAAGAGGAGGAAGATGACTATGAGGTGCTAGAGGAGATCAAGGAATGGGTCAAAGACAAACCCAAACCAAACCTTGACCGAACCTCCACCATTAACATAGGAACCTCTAAAACCATCAAAGAAATCCAAATAGGTTTAGACCTCACATTGGATCAAAAAGTCGACCTGATCGCGCTCCTAACCCAATATCAGGATGTATTTGCATGGTCACATGAAGACATGATCAGTCTATCCACAGACATTGTCATCCATCGGATGTCCATCAATGAAGGGTTCAAACCAGTCAAATAAAAGCTCAGACAATTGAAACTTGAGTGGAGTCTCAAAGTCAAGGAAGAAATCGTTAAGTAATTCAAAGTCGGGATCATCATGGTATCAACATATCCCGAATGGTTATCAAACATAGTCCCCGTGCCTAAACCAAGAGGGAAGGTATGAGTCTGCGTGGATTATCGGGATCTAAACAAAGCCTACCTTAAGGAAAATTTCCTGGTACCTTTTATCCACATCCTAATTAACAATACTACACAGTACGGCATGTATTCCTTCGTAGACTGCTTTGCTGTTTACCATCAAATCATGGTTGCTGAAGAAGATCGGGAGAAAATAGCTTTTATCACTCCCTGGGGAACTTTTTGCTACCGACAATTATCCTTCGCCCTTATCAATGCCGGAGCAACATATTAGCGAGACATGATGGCCCTCTTTCATGATATGATTCACAAAGAAATAGAAGTCTATGTTGACGACATCATCATCAAATCCCGGAGGGAGGATGATCACATAGACCATCTCAGGAAGCTGTTCAACAAGTTGTGCAAGTACAACCTCAAGCTAAATCCCGCCAAATATGCTTTTGGCGTTAAGGCAGGCAAACTGCTAGGATTCCTGATGAGCCCGTGCCTTGTACAGAGAAGGAGATACGAGGATTCCTAGGAAGGATCTACTTCATAAGTCAGTTCATTTCCCAGCTCACAGCAACCTGTGAGCCTATCTTTAAGCTGTTAAGGAAGAATTCCTCCATCAAATGGAATGAGGATTGTCAACAAGCCTTCCTTGCCATTAAAAAGCAGCTTGTAGAAGCACCTATTTTGGTACCTCCGAGGGATAGAGTTCCTTTATTCATGTACCTGTCCGTCAATGCCAATGCCATGGGCTGCATGCTAGGATAGAAGGATGGTAGTAGCAAAGAAAGGGCTATCTACTACATCAGTAAAAGATTCAGCAGCGGGGAACAAAAATACACCCTGATCGAGAAGATATATTGTGCATTAGCATAGGCCTCCATGAGGTTGCAACACTACTTGCATGGGTATACGACGTATCTCATATCCCGTATGAATCCACTCAAATACGTCTTCAACAAACCAATGTTAAATTATCGACTGTCCAAATGGCAGTTGATTCTACAGCAGTTCGACATTGTCTACGTGACTCAGAAATCTATCAAAGGCCAAGGCATTGCAGATCAATTAGCAGAAACACCTTCAGGATTCGAGCCCTTGGAGACAAATTTCCCAGATGAAGGGATTATGACAATTCAACAACTCCAGTCAGAGAATACAGTCCAACCATGGAAAATGTATTTCGACAGAGCGATAAACATGGAAGGTTCCGGAGCTGGGGCAGTCCTTATCTCTGGTACAGGTGATCAATATCCTATGGCTACCAAACTTTAATTTTGCAACACCAACAACATAGCCGAGTACGAAGGCTGTATATTGGGGTTGAAACTAGCCCAATCCATGGGTATCAAACACTTACTGGTCTTTGGAGATTCCGAGTTGGTCATCAGGCAAACCATCGGCAAATATCTCACAAAAGAACTGCATTTGCTGCCCTATCATCGGCAAGTCCTCAAATTATCCCAGGAGTTCGAAGCAATAACCTTCGTCTACATTCCTCAGGGTCGAAATGACTTTGCCGATGCATTGGCATTGTTGGCTTCATTAATCCGCATATCCAACAGGAGCGGGTTTCCCAACATCCAATTTAAAAATAAAAAAGCCCCAACATACAGGAATTACATTGGAGAAGTATCTGACGAAATACCTCCTATCAAGCAACCTTGGTTTTAAGACATCAAGCAATATCTCCGTGATGGATCTACACCCGCTGGTGCAAGTCAATCAGAGCAAAAATGGATTCTCAGAATGGCCATAAAATTCTATTTGAGCGGAGATGCACTTTATAAAAGGGATGCTGGAATAGGCTTGTTAAGACGCCTCGACAAGGAGCAAGCCCAAAGACTAATGGATGAAATTCATGGCGGAGTCTGTGGTCCACACATGAGTGGCCATCTGCTAGCCAAGAAGATAATCAGAACAGGACATTACTGGATCTCGCTCAAAGTTGATTGCGATGATCACGTCAAGAGATGCTTTCAATGCCAAATACATGGAAATGCCATCCACACTCCTCCAAATGAGATGCATAACATGAGTGCACCATAACCTTTTTCTATATGGGGAATGGACGTGATAGGTACAGTCAAAACCAAAGCCAGCAACGGTCATCGGTTCATCTTCACCATGATCGACTACTTCACCAAATGGATTGAAGCAGCCTCTTTTCCTAAGGTTACAAAAGAGGTCATCATCAGTTTCATCAAAAGCAATGTTGTTTGTCGATATGGACAACCAGAGGTGATAGTATCAGACAACGCCAAAAACCTGAACAATCAAATGATGGTAGAACTGTGTGCCAAGTTCCACATCAAGCATCTCAACTCCGTCATCTATCGGCCCAAGATGAACGGTGTTGTCAAAGCGGCCAACAAAAACATCAAGAAGATCATACAAAAAATGTTTGCCAATCACAAAGACTGGCCTGACCTGCTACCTCTCACCCTGTTAGCCTACAGGACATCAATGCGCACCTCTACTGGGGCTACCCCCTATTCCCTGGTCTGTGGCATGGAAGCAGTCATCCCCATAGAAGTAGAGATGGAGTCTTTACGAGTGTTAATAGATGCTCAGATGGACGAAGATCAATGGTTGCAAGACCGATATCATCAACTGTCCCTGATAGACGAAAAAAGGGCCACATCCATTTTCTACGGACGGTTATACCAGCAAAGGATCGTCATATCCTACAACAAGAAAGTCCGAATTCAGCAATTCAAAGAAAATGATTTGGTGCTAAAGAAAATCCTAGCCAATCAGGATGAAGCCAAAGGAAAATTTGCCCCAAACTGGGAAGGCCCTTTCATTGTCAAGGAAGTGCTGACAGGGGGAGCCATCAGGCTACAAGAAATGGACTGGAACGAATTTCCCCAACTCATCAATTCAGACACCGTGAAAAAGTACTACGTCTGAAGCACATCCATACCCGCATCTGGGTCCTACAAATTAAATCAGGTTCGGCGCTTCAATCAAACAGCCTAAACTACGAATGACCTGATCTCCCTCAACTCGGGAGTACGTAGGCAACCATCTATGGTGCGCTCAAACCAAGCAAAAATCCAAAGAACTTGCAAATTCCAGCATTAAAATCCAAAACTCATCAAACCAAATTCAAACCCCAGATAAACTCTTTGCAAGCCTCTTCAATCAAACAACCAGAACTACGCATGACCTGATCTCCCTCAACCCGGGAGTACGTAGGCAGCCATCTACGGCGCGATTTGACCCTCAAGGAAAAAACAAAAAAATGGAAGACCAGTTCCAAGACACCGAAGACAAATAAAAGCTAAAATATTATCAAGCTGTCTGGCTACCAGACCCATTTGAGGAACTCCCTTGACACCTCAACTGTCAGTCCATCAAGGAGAAGCTCAAAATGCATCAACAACTGCGAGTCATGACGGAAGTGGTAATCACTCAGCGATGACAATACATATCTAAGCAGGGAAGTATCTCAAAAATATATTTCTCTGATATATAAACTTCTTTATATACATAGTGCCCTGTACATAACAAAAATGGTTGATCTAGTCTGTGCAGGAAAAATAAAGCTAGTCTATAGACCCAAGGACAAGCGGGTCAGCAATGCCAGCATGGTATATCTCTCTGAAGATGGAGGAGCATCTGTAAGAGTAGTCCACTCAGCCTCCATACGGCTCAGAACATCCACAGTCATCTGCAAGGTGGCACTGTGGTCATCACTGTAAGCACTCATCTGGGTAATCAAACCATGGGTGTAGGATCGGAGAGCAGTACTATCAGCAATGTGGAAATCACGGGAAGCGATAGCCTCATCCCTCTTTGAAAAAGCTGCATCCCGAGAAATCAAAGTCTCCTCAATCTCAACATATGCTACATCACTCGCTAAGCAAACCTCGTCTCGCTCCATAATGGCGGTATCCAAAGCAGAGCGAAGCTCCTCCCGCTCAATAAATCCAGTATCCAAAGCGGTCCTGAGACCATCCCTCTCAGCAAAAGCTAAATCTCTGCCAGATGCGGCAGCCAACATCTGCGCTCTAGCTGAGTCTCTCTCAACGGTCATCCTAAATAGAGAATCTGACAAAGCTGGATCTGTCCCTGTGGGAATAACCGGGGGATCACTAATCAAAGCTACCACCAAATCTGCGAACAGCTCATCCTCAGTAGGAAAATCGGGATCCTCCATGGGCTCCTCCTCGTCAGAATTCGCAAGCAGAGGTAAATGAAGCTCTGCTACTGCGATTGCGGTCTCTGCCTCTAATCATGCAGAATACTCTGGAGAATGACTCGGATGTCTACTGGAGAACTCAACCCTCTCCCTGTGAGTCCAACACTCATAGACTCTAACAAAGTCGGTCGGTGACATAGATGAAGCCGACATCCTCTGATCAGCAGAATCCTCAAGGAGATATATACTCTGCCACTGATCAAACTGCTCCATAACTGCCAAGGGATGATAAGTAGTCACACCCCTCAATCCTGCCAAAGGCAAATAATCCATACCAAATGCATGAGTAATGAAGCTGAACGGGGTTGCCATCCCTGAGCATAACAAAACTGCGAACGAATGCTTAATATCCGACAAAAATGCTAACCAGGACTCTGAGTCGACGCAATCAGGTAGATGGAAGGAGAAAACTGAGGATATCTCATGGCTAAAACAATAGGCATGAGGTCTAAATGATCCAATTGGTCGTATATGTGACATCAACCACATATACAGCACGACCGAGCTACCCCAAAAAAACCCCGCTGGATGGGTACAGCAATAGGTGAGCGACCTCAGTGTCTCCGCTAAGATCATAGGGATAATGGTACTCCCCTGCCTAAGGGCTCTGACTACAACAACCAATCCCACATCAAGGTGATCTAAACGCAATGGCATGTAAACATACGCCACGATGCACATTAGCAACATGTCTATCCTGGCTGTCTGCCAATCCTCTGCAAAAATGATGAAATCTCCGACGTGCCAGTCGTAGCTATCAAGCTCACCATAGCGCTCTATCAAGAAGTCAAGGGAGATCACATGCCCGGAAAGGATCTCAGCCATGACTATGCTCTACCAAAGATCGAACAGCCGAGTAAACGGTCTCCGCATATCACTGATAGCCGTCCGAGCACACGGCAACTCTAAATCCAAGCCAGTAAATCTCTGGTACTCCTCCAGAGTAGGCGAAAGCTCACACCGCCCAATGCGGAATGCCTGTCTCTCCGGTACCCATAGGGGTAGGACGCCATCAATAAAGCCGTTTAGAACCCTGAAATCTATAAGGGCCATCGAACGCCAAGAATCTGGTCAACTGTCCCCCTAGCTGGAAAGGGCAGACTATCATACCATGGCCGCAACGATGCAGCCACCTCTGACCGTGGCAAATGCACTATACGGCTAACTGCAAACGTCGTCATCTGTACCACCATATCACAAGACTGTCTAGAGGTCAAGTCAAATCGCAGCTATCTGAATGCATACACATGATACATGCATGATGACAATGATATAAACATGATGCAGCAGATAAAGATGACAAAAATATCTATAAAAAGCTATCTGCTGCATACATCATCACTATATCCTGGTACAAAGTAAAAGGAATAATACAAGGAAATAGGGCACCACCACCCAACTAATACAGTGGTCTATCAAAATGATGGCACAGACGTCGAATAGCCAAAACAGTGGTTGACCAAAAATATAGCTGACATAGCTATCACAGGAAGTCGAAGACCTCGGTATCAAACCGATCGACCTGCTCCATATCCTCTGTCTGCACAAAGTTGTTGGGATCAGGCATATCTGGGCGGTATAAGGGAGGATCTGCCCCTGTATAACTGCTACTGAATGGACCTGAAGAGGGGCCTGCTCCAGAGCTGGATGGGTCAAATGAAGATGCCTCTGATGGATCTCGGCCAAGGTGCCTGATAAAGAAACGAGCCTGGTCCAACACCCTGGTCAGATGTGCTATCTGGTCTGCATAAGTAGGCTCTCTAATATAAGCTATCCAGTCCATCATCATCATAGATCCCGGCTGTAACACCCCATTTTCGAAATAGAAAGAGAGGTTACTCAAAACACAACATAACTGAAGAAATAATACTAAAGCTCTAAAGCCACAAAAATAGTATTTATAACCAATAAATACCAAAAGGTCAAATCAGAATAAATGTCAAGCTGGCTCAAACCAAAATCTAAAATAGTTATTACAACTCCAAATAAATTATTCGACAACCTAAACAAAACATCTAAATCATTGGATCGAATGGAGCTCTCATCACACTTGCCCTTGATCCCTCTGATTACCTGTCGGAAGAAAAACATAGCATGAGTCAAATGCCCAGTACGGATATAGAATACAAGAATAAAGAACTGAGATAACCAAATCAATAAATGAACTGAACTGAAACGAACAAAACTAACACAAATGAAATAATAGGCTGAATCAAATGGTTGGGTGTTATTTCATACCAAGCTCAAAATAAAATAGAAATATACCTTGCCACACAGGCAAGTCAATTAATGTCACATAGGCAAGTCAAACACACTGGACCGCGAATCCAATGCATGCAAAATCGAAAGGCGTGTTTGGCACAAACATCGCCACTCCGAAGAATAGAACAGAACAGAAAACTAGGGTCGACCCATACGCCTCCCACAACAAAACACCAAATGGCCAACTCCCACCGGAGCACAAAACGGAGACGCCGTGGACTGATCACACCACCACGGAAGGTGTCATGCCTCGGTGCCAAGAGGACATACCTGTGGTACCCCCACAGGTGGTTATAGCTCAGGTATACCCTACGGTATATTCTAACAAAAATACTATGTCACAACACATGCGACACAATATCAACACAAAGGGGTTCTAATACGTACATGTTAAATTAAAATGAATCAACAACATAAATTCTCCAAAAAAATATTAACATGTACGTTACTACAAATATCAAAATAAATTCTAGACATGATACACTAGTCTAAAGAGTACAAATATGAGTTCTAAATATCAACACCAAAACGAAACCATCACATGAATTTGAGAACGAACGATCATGTGAAACAATAAACAAATTCTAAACAGAAAGCAAAACAGACATAACAAAATTAAAAGGATTATCGCTGAAGGAGTACGGAATCCGTACCTGAAGCAAGCAATGTAATACCCAAATTATATTCCAGAAATTATTCGTTAAACTTCTTCCATCTGAGCTAATTAAACAAAATAATGATTAACATAAGTACGTTTGCAAATTATTATTTTCATCTTTAAATCTTTGATAAACTCATTTTATTATTATTATTATTATTTTCCTACAAATTTCAAAATTTAAACTCCCAAATAATTATATACAATACCATAATAATTATTATAACAAATAAATTTCTTTATTAAAAATCTGAATTATACGTTTAATATTGGCAAAAATTTTGTTTATATATATATATATATATATATATATATATATATATATATATATATAAAATAATAATACCGTCACCTCCGTTCCAATTCAATATGTTAACATATATACTATAAGCATCATTGTTTTGTTCCAGCAGCTTGCATTCAAGATAACGAATTTTTAATTAAATTTTAAAAAAAAACTGTCAGCATATGGTCTTCTATCTTCCTAGCAACTTTGGCTTAATGATGATGGATGATGATTATGATATCACGCCATCATGAAATTTGTTGGTCCAACATAATGCTTATAATTGTTCCATGTCAAAGTGCCCAAAGAAACATAGTACAGTACTTATTTTCATATATATATACCATCCACAAGTATATTAATTAGAACTTACCTGAATTAAACAAAATGATTGTGCTTCTATGCCCACGGTATAGCCTCCTCTTTGTTGTGTCGCGGCTGCGTTTCTTTTCCTCAGTTTGTATAATGAAATAAGATTAGGTCTAATTATATATATTTATTTATTAACAGATTTTATTAATTTCTCCTAATTATAATAGGATTTTAATCACACACAAATATAAGTTAGACCCAATTAGTTAAAAGCCTAATTTACCAAATTAGTTTATCCATCATTTATTAATATTTATTAGCCCACATAAATTAAATAAAATGTTTTATCCAAACATAAGAAAGCCCAATTAAAATATTTAAAACAAAATTTTAAAAAGTCATTTATTTATTATTATTATTTTTCGGGTATTACATCACCTACCCCTTAAAAAGGATTCCGTCCCCGGAATCAAAAGAACAGAACGAACTTATTTATCAAAAAGATGCGGATACTCCGCTCGAATAGACTCCTCCATCTCCCGCGTAGCTTCTCGCTCTGACTAGTTTCTCCACAAAATCTTAACAAACGGAATTGTCTTCCTCCTCATAACCCGCTCTTGACGATCCAAAATTGCCTCGGCTTGCTCCACACAAGTAAGATCATCACGAATCTTATCGAACGGATATTGCACCACATGCAATGGGTGATATTGATAACTCCTCAACACCAACACATGAAACACATTATGCACATGAGCTAGCTGTGGAGGCAAAGCTATTCGATATGCAACTGCACCAACCCTCTCCAAAATCTCGAATAGGCCAATATAATGCGGACTAACCTTCCCTTTCAAACCAAATCGCCGAATACCCTTCCAAGGAGAAACTTTTAGGAACACATGCTCACCAGGTTCAAACTCTAAGGTCCTCCTATGCTTATCAGCATAACTCTTCTGCCATGATCGAGCCGACTTCAATTTCTCCTTAGCCACCGCTACCTTCTCCGTAGTGATTTGGACTAACTCAGGCCCTTCTATGCCTCTCTTGCCAACCTCATCCCAACAAGTTGGTGCCCGACATTTCCTACCATACAACGCCTCAAACGGAGCCATCCCAATACTTGCATGCCAACTGTTATTATACGCAAACTCAACTAGTCTTAAGTAATCATCCCAATTACCTGACCACTCAAGTGTACAAGACCTTAACATGTCCTCCAATGTCTGAATGGTCCGTTCGGAATGCCCATCAATTTGCGGATGGAAAGAAGTACTAAAGTTGAGTCGAGTACCCCAAGCTGGTTGAAACCCTTTCCAGAACCGTGAACTGAATCGTGGGTCCCGTTCCAAAATAATAGACACCGGAGTACCATGAAGTCCAACAATCTCCTAATGAAAGATCTGTGCCAACCTATCCACCGAGTAACCCTCGTGGATCGCCAAAAAGTGTGCCAATTTAGTCAACCAGTCCACCACAACCTAAATAGTATCATTATTCCTGAAAGTCTTCGGCAACCCAGTCACAAAATCCATCGTGATATCCTCCCATTTCCACACTAGAATGTCTAACTGTTGCAGCAAACCACTAGCTTGTTGATGTTCTATCTTCACTTGTTGACAAGTGAGGCACTTCCCTACATATTCAGCCACATCTCGCTTTATCCCATTCCACCAAAAATTTTCCTTCAAATCTCTGTACATCTTTGTAGAACCTGGATGAATAAAAAATGGCGAACTATGAGCCTCTATCAAAACCGCCTCCCGAATGATTGGATCAGACGGTACACACAACCGCTCACCCAACCAAATCACACCATAGTCATCAATACGAAAGTCAGGCTGCTATCCCTCCTCCATATTCTGTGCCATACTCCACAATTCCCCATCTTCCTTTTGAGCTTCTTTAACCCGCGAGATAAGAGACGGTTCCACTCCCAACACTATTCGAAGATGCTCCTCATGCTCCTCCCTAGACTTGGAGCAAACCAAAATGTCATCAATAATGACAATAACATATTGGTCCAAGTACTCCTTGAACACCCGGTTCATCAAATCCATAAACACCACCGGAGCATTAGTCAACCCGAATGGCATCACCAGAAACTCGTAATGCCCATAGCGGGTATAAAAAGATGTCTTAGAGACATCCTCATCTCTAACCCTCAACTGATGGTAACCCGACCTCAAGTCTATCTTTGAAAAATACTTCGCCCCCTGAAGTTGGTTAAACAAGTCTTTAATCCTCGGCAATGGATACCGATTCCTGATAGTGATCTTGTTCAACTCCCTGTAGTCTATGCACAACCTCATTGACCCATCTTTCTTCTTCACAAACAAAATCGGAGCACCCCACGACGAAACACTCGGCCGAATCACACCACGATCTAACAGCTCTTGGAACTACTCTTTTAAATCCTATAACTCCAATGGTGCCATCCGATACGGCGCTTTAGAGATAGGCCCTGCACCAGGAACAAGCTCAATAGTAAACTCAACTTCCCACTGCGGTAACAACCCTGACAACTCCTCAGGAAACACATTGGGAAAGTCACGAACAACCAAAATATCCTCAATACGAGACTCACCCTTGGAGGTATCCTTCACATATGCCAAATACCCCTCACAACCCTTCGCCACTAACTTCCCAACCTTCAAAGCTGAAATCAACTTCACCACTCTACTTGGCTGTGAACCCTGAAACACGAATTTTGGAGACTTCACATCTCCAAATATAACCTTCTTCGCCTGACAATCGATGGTGGCCTGGTGCTTATCCAACCAGTCCATCCCGAGAATAACATCAAAATTGTGCATACATATTGAAAGAAGATTAGCCCTACGAATCTTATCCCCAAAGCTGATCGAACACCCTCGATACAAATCAGAGATAATAACAGAAGTCCCCATCGGGGTAGCAATAGACATAACAGAATCTAAAGACTGAGATGGCACACCCAGGTGTCGAACAAAAGACTGAGCAACAATAGAATGAGTAGAACCCGTATCAAATAAAATAGAAGCCTCACGACTGCCAACTAAAAGAGTACCAAAAATAGTACCTGGCGCACCTGCCGCCTGATTATATGTCAAGGAAAACACACGACCACCCTAACGCTGACCTCCATTGCCACCATGATCACCGCCTCCACCATTACCATGTGGCCCGGTACAATCTCTAGCTATGTGACGCATCTGTCCACACAAGAAACATGCACCGGTAACTCTATAACACTGTCTCCCCGGATGATTAGCCCCACACATAGCACAAGGAGCTATCGGAATAAGATTTGGGTTACCCCCACTAGCTAGTCCAGGATAACAACCCTAATTCTGCCCTGCTAACGATTCTGCCACTGCTGGCGATTTTGACATTGATGAGGTAGCTAAAGCTGACGATTATGCCCTTACTGAGGCATCTGTTGGTAAACCCTATTCTAATTCTAGCCATGTCATTACCACCATTATCAATCCCTCTAGCTTATAAGTATCCAACAACACCATTTGGTTCTTCGAGCACCCCAACAAATCAAAGATATTATCTAAATAAGTAATCCAATTCTCTATATTAATTGGACAAAAAGCTAAACAGAATGAATTGGGTTTTTGTTTTTGAAAACTTCTACCCACACGTACGCCAAAAACACATGCTTATCAACACCATATGCATTCCATTCCTCTCCATTTGCGTGTGGAACATTATTTGTCGGGTTTCACTAATCAAGAATCTATGGCAGTTGTTGCATCGCCTATACGACTTGTGCCACCAATTATGTCAAAGCCTGATTAACCGCCTAATTCACCAAGGTAGTCAATGTAGAATTATTCTGGTTGTTAGGCTACGTATTACGCTACTCTTCGCCCCTTCCCCCACCGTTGCCTCCCAGCAACTCTAGCGAATTACGAGCCATTTAACAAAGAAATCAACGAATAAATAACAAAACAGATTAGAGACAGATTTGAATATAACTGAACAGAAAATCAAACGAAACAAAAACCTAACCCAGAAGTTTACCCATAACTCACAGGTCAAACCTAAATAGGTTTTTTACAAGAAAGAACCTAAGCTCTGATACCAACTCTGTAACACCCCCTTTCCAAAATAGAAAGAGAGGTTACTCAAAATACAACAGAACTGAAGAAATAATACTAAAGCTCTAAGCCACAAAAGAATAGTATTTATAACCAATAAATACCAAAAGGTAAAATCAGAAGAAATGTCAAGCTGGCCCAAACCAAAATCTAAAATAGTTATTACAACTCCAAATAAATCATTCGACAACCTAAACAAAGCATCTAAATCATTGGATCGAATGGAGCTCTCATCACACTTGCCCTTGATCCCCCTGATTACCTGCCAAAAGAAAAACACAGCATGAGCCAAATGCCCAGTACGGATATAGAATACAAGAATAAAGAACTGAGATAACCGACTCAATAAATGAACTGAACTGAAACGAACAAAACTAACACAAATGAAATAATAGGCTAAATCAAATGGTTGGGTGTTATTTCATACCGAGCTCAAAATAAAACAGAAATATACCTTGCCACACAGGTAAGTCAATTAATGCCACACAAGCAAGTCACACACACTGGACCGTGAATCTAATGCATGCAAAATTGGAAGGCGTGCTTGGCACAAACATCGCCACTCCGCAGAATAGAACAGAACAGAAAATTAGGGTCGACCCATATGCCTCCCACAACAAAACACCAAATGGTCAACTCCCACCGGAGCACAAAACAGAGACGCCGTGGACTGACCACACCGCCACGAAAGGTGTCATGTGTAATACCCGAGAATTTCCTAATATTATTAAATAAATATATCAATGAAAATGAGAATTTATTTGACTATAAATGATTTTGTGTTATGAGAATACTTAATTCAATTATATATTAAATTGAATAATTATAATAATTGAGAATATGTGGAGTTTGCGATAAACTCGTGAAAGCCTTGTGTCGCACAGTGACGTAATATTAATGATTATATTAATTTAAACGAATAATTAATCTATATTAATTATCGTAGAATATTAATTAATTGTTATAAAATATTAATGGTGATTAATTAATAATATGTGATTATTATTAGTGTGAAATATATAATAATAATAATCGACGTATTTATAAGTATAATAAGATTTACATTTATTTATGCAAGTGTTAATCAGTTATTGTGGACATTGATAATTGCATTGATTAATGAGCAATGGATTAATTGATATTATTATTAAATTAATTAATAAGATAAGTAAATCATTTACTTCTATATGCAAGCAGTCGAATTAAATGTATAGTAACTAACTATATGTTATGCATAATGTAAAGTGTAGTGTGACCATATATTAAGATTTATGAAACTATATGTTATGATATGTGTAGGTGACAAATGATGTGTGGGTATACATTAAAATAGTGTATCATGTATATAAATAATAATTGATGATTATTTATATAATGTAATAATGAAATTAATAAATGAGATAATGTGATGCGATTATATCCGAGTAGATTATATCCGGTATTAATAAATGTACATGGATTATATATATGTTACATTACCATATCACATCTACTACCTTGATATATTAAGCATGTGACTTACATTATAATGTTAATTATAATCTAAATATATAGTATGAATATATATGTATATAGCCTAAGTATGTATATATGCATGTTGCTAGAAGGCTGAGGATTGTTTTGCTGGGGGAGTCACTTTCTCCTTCACGTGAAATATACAAGCTATCCTACTCCCCTATTCTTCCTTAAACTCAGCAACATAGGCTAGCAAATGATGAAGAAGGATGTGGCTCTCATGATTTCATCTACCAACTAATTACCAACCCCCTTGTAACCTCCCTACAATTCAATTTTCCGTTGGTTTGAAATGGTAGGTAATTACATTGTCTGTGTAATGGGAGTTCTATAAATATAGCCTCATCTCCTTCATATTTTTTTTTGCTGAGCATTTTGGCTAAGTGAGACTAGAGAGTATATATATATATATATATATATATATATATATATATATATATATATATATATATATATATATATATATATATCAGTGTTATTGAGATAGCAGCAAGCTTAATTCATAGCAAAGGTATAATCCCATGATTCATGTTCTTCATTTTCATTTATGTCAAAACTCCATTTCTGTTTTCTGTCAAAATCCAAATTCTTGACTATGATGAATTAGATTGCAATTGGATTAAAGGATGTTTATTTAGTTGTTATATAGTCTTATACATGTGTTAATGAGACAATGTGACTGATCACAATCAAGTTCGTGAAGTAATTTCGTGAGTTGGGCTAGAAACTGTCGTGGCTGCCTGCTGTCTGGTGCGAACCAGTAGTGGCGCAGCTGCGCAAGTTTTAGCCTGGGATACGGCGCAGCTGCGCCGGCACCCGGCTGCAGTTTTGTCTTCTGTTTAAAAAGCTGCTAAGTGTAATGAATTACTATAAGCTTAGGCAAGTATGTAAGCATGGGTAATGTATATATATGAGTATATTGATCTAATTTGAGCATGTTATACTATATTAGCATGTATGGTTACCAAAAGCGTATAGTTTGAAATGAATTTAGAACTTTAGAAGTAAACTCGATATTATACGTGCCATGTTTATATACTGACCTTGCAAGCACGTTAGTACCACCTAGAGACACATGAAGTGCATGTTAGCTTATCTATATTGGTTCTGTAATAAGCTATGAATATGTGAACCTAACTAGTGCTCATTCCTAACAAAAATGTAAGTTTGAAGGTGGATATGATCATGTAAATGTTATATATACATTCTGATGTTATGAGCATATTTATATAACTTTGAAATGTATGAATGAACCCTTAACTTGTGTTTATATGGTTCGTAAGGAAGCATAAACATGTTAGGCCCTATTAGTAAGATTTACTAATGGAAATACAAGCTTTGCACGTGAGCATTGACACGATACATGGAGATTTAAATTCTAATATTTATGGACACATGCGATAGTACTCTTAGACTCATTCATGTGTCATGCATGTATATATACCATGATTAGTTGCTGTGATTAAGGTTTAGCGTAAACGAAGCATGTTTTCAAGATAATAACAATGCTAGCTACATATATACGATACGAGTACTCATGAGCATGCCTAATACAAGTTATATGAATATCTTATGTGTTTAAAAAGCGAGCATGTTAGACCATATGAGTTCGTATCCTTGAATGGCTTTAAGTTATTGAAAGTATTGACTTAGAATCCATATCACATATATTTGAAACGAGGAAAGGTTGAATAAACATAAAAGTATCTTTTAATATGTTTATATGCTATGTGGTGTTGTTGGCTTGCATGACCGAACAGAAACCATAAGGCACAGCTCAGCCTTGGCTTGGCTAGAGGGCTGCGCAGCTGCGCTGGACCTAGGCTTAGCCATGGCGCAGCTGCGCCGGCCTGGAATCAGAAGCCATGCAGTTTGATAATCTAATTTTGGACAGATAGCTTATATGATGCCTACATTGCTAAAAATGAAATATATTTAGTATTGATTGTGGTTTTATGTGATATTAATAATATGCGAGTATGTTTGCTAATTGTTGCGATCTTATATGATATGAGAATGTGTTTAAACTCTAAAAGAGGAAGTTAAGGATAGAAATTATATTCTATATAACTGTGTAGCTAGGTTAAGACTTAGCTTATATGATTATCGTATGTACGAGATGAGATATAAAGTTAAATTATATGACTAATGAATATCATATATATACGTAACTGTAATTATGATAAGAATTCGAAAGTGTTGATTTACTTTTCGTGGATAAACTACGCTAAAGGCAAGTTCTCTAACTTACACTCTTTTAAAGTGCAAGTTTCTTTACTTACAGTCATTTATAAGTGCAAGTATCTTAGACCTTTGTGTTTACTGTATTCAAGGAACGTGGTAAGCAAGTTCCTAACTCTACTCTTTATTGAACATTCAATTGGCTTATGCTATTATTGTTATACGAGTAAACTCTTGAGATTAAATTCAGATATTATGAATCATATACTTCATGAATAAGATAAAAGTCGAACTATATTCTTCGGACTTAAATCTTCAAATTAAATTTATAGTTGTTGAGACTATGCCACTTGATTCGGCTAGACTTATATTGTTGAAAAGTGACCCAAACCAATTGATTGGTGCAGGATCTTGTATTTGACTGAGAAGAACAAAATATAACTGTCGGAGAACTGACGCGCGCACTTGAGTATGATTGATTGTTATGCATAACGATGGTGCTTTAGGCTGATCACCTGTTGTACCTGTTTTTGTTGGATTTTCAGTTTATTACTGTTAATTCTAGTAGAAGTTCATAGTCCTTAGCGACTGCTCAGTATTCAGTTATCTTGAAATCTTGAATTGATTTGTTATTGAATCACATTGATATTATTCTGTCCTTAGCGACTATTATTGAAAACTGTTGATATTCTTGTTATCCTTGAACTATCAAACTTTGTTATACCTTTTCGAAAATTAAGGATTATATCACTTACCCTTATTGTATATTACTTGATGGGCAATTTGTGCTCATTCTTGCTTTCCCTAAAATATTTCAGTTAAGGCAGAGCAGGGCGAACCTTCGGGAGTTAATAAGGGCAAGGGCCAGGCTACCAACTAGCTTTTCTCTTTTATGTTTTTAAATATTTTATTGTTGTATTAAGATGATGTAGTAAGACTGGTTTTGATTATGTTTAAGCTTAAGTTAGGTTATGTAATAAGTCGTTAATTGATATTATTATGTAATCTATTAAGTACTGTAGGTTGCGAGACTTGGGGGAATAATTATAATAAATTATTGTAAATTATTCTAGAATAAATTTTCCGCTGTGATGTGTGTTATTTAGTTATTATTATTGTGATGTATTACCATGAGCACGTGATGAACCGAATTCGAGAAACCAAGTGGCGGTCCTGGAATTTGGGGGCGTCACATCATGCCTCGGTGCCAAGAGGACATGCCTGTGGTACCCCTATAGGTGGTTATAGCTCAGGTATACCCTACGGTATATTCTAACAAAAATACTATGTCACAACACATGCGACACAATATCAACACAAAGGGGTTCTAATACGTACATATTAAATCAAAACAAATCAACAACATAAATTCTCCAAAAATATATTAACATGTACATTACTACAAATATCAAAATAAATTCTAGACATGATACACTAGTCTAAAGAGTACAAATATGAGTTCTAAATATCAACGCCAAAACGAAACCATCACATAAATTTGAGAACGAACGATTATGTGAAACAATAAACAAATTCTAAACGGAAAGCAAAACAGACATAACAAAATTAAAAGGATTATCGCTGAAGGAGTACGGAATCCGTACCTGAAGCAAGCAATGTAATACCCAAATTATATTCTAGAAATTATTCGTTAAACTCCTTCCGTCTGAACTAATTAAACAAAATAATGATTAAAATTAGTACGTTTGCAAATTATTATTTCCATCTTTAAATCTTTGATAAACTCATTTTATTATTATTATTATTATCCTGCAAATTCCCAAATTTAAACTTCCAAATAATTATATACAATACCAGAATAATTATTATAACAAATAAATTTCTTTATTAAAAATCTGAATTATACGCTTAATATTGGCAAAAATTCCTTTTATATATATATATATATAATATATATATAAATAATAATATCGTCACCTCCGTTCCAATTCAATATGTTAACATATATACTATAAGAATCATTGTTTTGTTCCAGCAGCTTGCATTCAAGATAACAAATTTTTGATTAAATTTTAAAAAAAAACTGTCAGCACATGGTCTTCTATCTTCTTATCAACTTTGGCTTAATGATGATGGATGATGATCATGATATCACACCATCATGAAATTTGCTGGTCCAACATAATGCTTATAATTGTTCCATATCAAAGTGCCCAAAGAAACATATTACAATAATTATTTTCACATATATATACCATCCACAAGTATATTAATTAGAACTTACCCGAATTAAACAAAATGATTGTGCTTCTATGCCCACGGTATAGCCTCCTCTTTGTTGTGTCGCGGCTGCGTTTCTTTTCCTCAGTTTGTATAATGAAATAAGATTAGGTCTAATTATATATATTTATTTATTAATTTCTCCTAATTATAATAGGATTTTAATCACACACAAATATAAGTTCAACCCAATTAGTTAAAAGCCCAATTTACCAAATTAGTTTATCCATCATTTATTAATATTTATTAGCCCACATAAATTAAATAAAATATTTTATCCAAACATAAGAAAGCCCAATTAAAATATTTAAAACAAAATTTTAAAAAGTCATTTATTTATTATTATTATTTTCGGGTATTACACCGGCACTATGTCTGCCATAAAATGGGTGGCACGAGTCTGAGCCCCGATAGTGCGAGCACTCCACTAACTGTAGAAGGCTGCCTGGCTGTATGGGCCCTTTGATAAATCAAAGCCATCTATACCCTCGAAAGGGATGTCTGTCAAAGGCACGGACAATGGCCAATGATGCCAAGCAGGAGGAGCAATGGGAATACGGATCTCCCCTGTAACGCTCCGAATGGCACGCTATCCAAGATAGAGCTCCCAGCCTCCCTTCGTCAACATAGGGACTCTGCGGGTCGATAAGTCAAACTCCTGACCAGTGGGGAAACCTCCATCAACCCGACGGTCAACTGCTCGGATGTGTACGGCGTCCAGGTGATCAAGCCCGCCGTCAAAAGCTCCAACTGCAGACGGGCATGAATGAATCCCTCAATAACAAGGACCTCCATCAAAATGGAGTGATGCCATCTCCGTCCACGTGGATAGGTCTCCAGACCTAATGCTGAAATGGGTCGTAGGCAAGGAAGCCTCTCAAATGCCCAAAGCTATCCATGCAAATATCAAAAGTCCTCAGTGACCAAGACTGCCAAAAAGTAAGTGCAGAAATAAAAAAGGTACAAAAAGATGTACTCACCAGCAAAAACTGATGGAATCCTAACCAAGCCTACGTCACACCCTTCGAAAGCAGGCGCATACCCTGGAGAAAATAGGCAAAGGTATAGGAGCCCGAATCAAAGTCACTGAGGAGCTCCACATGCTAAGTGGCGCTGATCAAAGCAAAGGACACCGTCGACGAGTTGTCCGCCATGAAATAACACCTGATGATCGACAAAAACAATCGCCTCAGAATGCAATCTCTAGCCCTCCGATCATCAGGCGAAGGCAACTGCAAAGTCCCGTCCTGAGCATCTATACTCAAGGGACCAGATCGGACTGCCCGACCCTTGAATGTCGACTGAGGGACTCCCAACAGGGAACTAACTGCGGTGGGCGAAATGTCAAAGACGACAGGCACTGTCTGGCCCTCAAACTCAATGCCGGTGATAAATCTCCAATCCATAAGAGTCAACATCACCTCGCAATCAAGCAGATGAAGGGACTAAGTCTGGTGGAACCAGCGCTCAGACAAAGCCCTCAGATACCCCCAAGGGCAACGGCAGAGCAGGATCGAGAAGAAGGCCTGAAATCCCCAGCCATCCACGATCTCCCTATAATCCTCGTGCAGAGTCTGATAGAGGGAGTGCACACTAAACTAATTCCCTCGAGGCTGTGTCAAGCCAGGGACCTGCATCAAAAATCAACCCATATCAAAAACCTGTGCCCCGAGAATGGACAGAATATAGGAAAAGAGTCCAGAGAGAAGAAAGACTCCAAGTCACCTTATTGGCCTGAAGATATCTCAAAGGATGGTGACTCAAGTCGCCCAGCAACTCTTGTGTCTGCACAGCAATGCCAGGAACCTCCGCACATGGAACCTGAGCTAGAACAGGAGCAACAACAGCAGCCTCCTCGTCATCAATGTCAATGGGCTGCTCGTCCTATGCGGGACGTATCCTGCTCTCTACTAATCTGCAAGGCGTCCTAGCTGGACGGGCCTGTGGGACGGCAGAAGCCCTCCTCCGTCTAACGCCTGATGAAACCCCAGTAGAGCTGCCGGGTCTATCGCGATCTATCGCATACACCAGTACTCGAAATCACCTCAGACAGGGTGTGGTAAGCCTAAAACCTGTGGCTTATTAATCAATTAATCCAACATACATATCTAAGTCCTAAAACATGCATGGGTCCATCAAAAATACCCCGTACAATCAAAACTACATGTTTTCAAAATCCCAGAAGCTCAAAACCTACATTGGGTCAGTAAAAAACTCCCCATAGAGTTAAAAATTCATGCTTTTCAAAACCTAAGATTTTGGAAAAATTTCGCTAGAGTCTCCTTTGTAAAATGGACTGTCCATATGCACACAGGCATGCCTAGGTGGCCATTTAGAAGCACACCTACCCAAAAATAGAAACAGTTCATAACCTCACATGGTCTCCAAAATACCATAGGCATTTTTAGTTGAAAGTCTAAGCTCACTAGGCCTCAAAAAGGATGATTAAACAGATCAAAAAGTGGAAAAATTGACTGTCTCAGAACCTGAATTTTCTTACATCCAAACGTGCATTACAGTAAAATATGCATTCATATGTAGATAGAAAATTTTTCACAGGTCATATAGACATGCATTTTTCATACATTACGTTTAAAAGCACCCTAGGCGGTTCACATGCTTTTAATGGTCAAAAACTACGAAAGAATGATGGAAAACGTTACTTGCGCCGCGCCGAATGCGTAGGAACTAACGGATTCAGAACCTGACTACCAGAACTCCATAGATCTGAAAAAGAAGATCGAAAATCCTTTCGTTGCTTAAATGGGAAACTTGTAAAATGAAAATCCTGCAGCACATAAATACCCCAGGTGGCCGCAGTTCCACCTGCGGCTACTGCACCTCCACCTGCGGTAGTCCAGGTGGGTCCCACATGCCCCAGCCCTGTTCGGTTTGAGTCAAAACGGAGTTTAAACAGGCCGTCGAATCAAATCTGAAGAGAAATCGCTACGCGATTGAGCGGTTTATCCTGATGAAGAGGGAAACTCTACAAAGACCCTAAACATTCATCCCGGAGCCATGTTCGAGAATCAACAGATCAAATTATGAAAGAACTGCACAAAACTGCCAAAAACTGCCATTTCCAAAGTAATTTCAACTGTTGGCTCAGCCCCAGCGAAGTTCGGGTTCTGAACGAAGTAGTTTCAGCCATTGGCTCAGCCCCAACGAAGTTCGGGTTCTGACCGAAGCAGTTTCAGCCCTTGGCTCAACCCTAGCGAAGTTCGGGTTCCGACCGAAGCAGTTTCAGCCGTTGGCTCAGCCCCAGCGAAGTTCGGGTTCCGACCAAAGCAGTTTCAGCCGTTGGCTCAGCCCCAGCAAAGTTCGGGTTCCAACCGAAGTAGTTTCAACCATTGGCTCAGCCCTAGCGAAGTTCAGGTTCCGACCAAAATAGTTTCAGCCGTTGGCTCAGCCCCAGCGAAGTTCGGGTTCCGACCAAAACAGTTTCGACAATTGGCTCAGCCCCAGAGAAGTTTGAGTTATGACCAAAGCAGTTTCAGTCGTTGGCTCAGCCCAAGAAAAGTTCGGGTTTCGACCGAAGTAGTTTTAGCCGTTAGCTCAGCCCCAGTGAAGTTCGGGTTCCGACCGAAGTAGTTTCAGCCGTTAGCTCAGCCCCAGTGAAGTTCGGGTTCCGACCGAAGTAGTTTCAGCCGTTAGCTCAGCCCCAGCGAAGTTCGGGTTCCGACCGAAGTAGTTTCAGCCGTTGGCTCAGCCCCAGCGAAGTTCGAGTTCCGACCGAAATAGTTTCAACCGTTGGCTCAGCCCCAACAAAGTTCGGGTTCTGACCGAAATAGTTTTAACTGTTGGCCCAGCCCCAGCAAAGTTCGCGTTCTGACCGAAGCAGTTTCAGCCGTTGGCTCAGCCCCAGCGAAGTTCGGGTTCCGACCGAAGCAGTTTCAGCCATTAGTTCCAGTCCAGCGAAGCATCGGGTACTGACCGATGATAACTCAGCCATTGGTTCCAGCCCAGCATAGTTCGGGTTCCGACCGAAGCAGTTTCAGCCATTGGTTCCAGTCCAGCGAAGCACCGGGTACAGACCGGTGATAACTCAGTCGTTGGTTCCAGTCCAGCGAAGCATTGGGTACTGACTGGTGATAATTCAGCCTTTGGCTCAGCCCCATCGAAGCATCGGGTACTGACCGGTGACAACTCAGCCGTTGGTGCAACCCCAGCAAAGTTCGGGTGCCAACCGAAATCAATTTCAACCTTAAGACTAGTCCCATGAGATGTTGGGAGACGATCTACAGTTGAGAGTCATATAACAATCCATCTTCACAAAGGACAGATGATGGAATCTGTTATACACGGCCTTAAAGAAGATCATTGAGGTAGTATCAATCCTTGCCACTTCCTCAATACCTACAAAGCTATCGCAGAGGACGTCATCCCCAACAAATCAAGAAGGGGAAATCTGTGATAGCTCACCCTCTCAGAATCTACGAAGCTATCGTAGAGGACGTCATCCTCAGTAGTTCAATACGGGAAAGTCTGTGATAAATCATCTTCAACGAACTCATTAGAGTCAAACAAATTATCGTGAATGATGTCATCCACCGTCGAAAATGACAAAACTGGCTCGCGATAACTTCCTAATACCATCAATGGGTATACTGGATAGCGTCATCCCCAACAAAGTGATAACGCACACAGCCAAAAGTAGCCCCATTCTACTCTAAGTTGCCCAGCTTCAAAATGGCTCTGGAACTCTTTATTTCCAGTATCTACTAGTCTTTATCCTGTCCATTCCACCACGATACATGGACATGATAAAGAGGGGAATATGTAGACACTCGAAATTTTCCTTGCCTCAATATCAACCTGGTAGGAGGGAAAAACCATCAATCAATCCAAATCCGGCCACCAACGGCGGTCCTTCAACCTAAATTTGATTCCCAATATCAGTAATCAAGCTCTGACAGTCAATCGGACCTCAATCAAGCTCCGACAGTCAATCAGACCATCAATCAAACTCTGATAATTAATCGGACCATCAATTAAACTCTAACAGTCAATCGGACCATCAATAAAACTCTGACAGTCAATCAGACCATCAATCAAGCTCCGACAGTCAATCGGACCATCAATCAAGCTCTGACAGTCAATCGGACCATCAATCAAGCTCCGACAGTCAATCGGACCATCAATCAAGCTCTGACAGTCAATCGGACCATCAATCGGACCATCAATCAAGTTTCGACAGTCAATCGGACCATCAATCAAGGTCCAACAGTAGATCAGATCATCAAGCTCAACCCCGGTGGTAACCTGGGAGGTATCAATCAACCCCGGTCTCGACCCGGGAGGTATCAATCAACCCCGGCCTCAATCCGAGAAGTCAAAGTCAACCCTGTTCTCAATCTGAGAAGTCAAGGCAACCTTAAAATCAATCGAGGACATGTCAAGCCACCTCCGGTCTCAATCTAGGAAACACAATTCATCCCCGACAGCAACCCGGGAAGTCAAACTCAACCCCGGTCTCAACCTGGGAAGTGCAGGTCATCCCCGATCTCAACCCGGGATGTCAGGTCAACTTCAGACATCAACCTAAAGCGTCACAACAACTCCAAAGCAAAACCTAGAATAACCCCATCAGCCTCAGAGATAACCCTGAGGTCTGAAGATCCAAGTCTTGGAATCAGCTCCCGAAAGTCAACCAGCGACCATGCCGACACTACAGGCTGCCCCGGGAGGTGTACAACGGTTATTTCATCAACTCTCAACCAACTTGGTCAAACTCAAGCCAAATCGATGCCGACAAAGTCAGAATGAACCCTAACGACGATCCCGAGTGGTAACTATGCAAGACAGCTCAACGGACAAACTGCGGGGAATCGAAGACCTGGTTATTAACCTATCTTCCTGGACCCAAAAAATGTTTTTTCCTATGTTGTTGCGACACTCTCGGTGAGAGCTTTCCGAAAAGGTATCGCACGCCTCAAACAAACGCTCCGATCAAAAGTTAGAAAGTTTCTGACTGAACATCGCATTGCTCGGAGTGCACGTACTTTGAGACAACCAAGTCGGGCACGTGGGCCCCACCTAGGGGAGCCGCATCTCTACCTACGACTGACGCAGGTAGAGTGGAGGCTCCCTGGCCTACAAATAAACGTTCCCCCCTGCTCATTTAAAAAAAATGGAACGCAGCGAAGCTCTGCCAATTTGATTTTTCAACTTTTACATCTCTTTCGAACCCAAATATTTTCACTCCAACACGTAGATATACCCATATACTACCACATATCAAAAAACCACTGATAGATTTGGACGTTTAAAGCCTACGATTTGGCAAAAAGCCCGTATTACAGTCCATTGTAAGTATTTTTACGATCAGAAAGTCAATACTACTACTTTGAACTGCTTTACACTTGCACATAAAGTTTCATCTTCTAAATATGCCCAGAACTTAGTTCTGTGGCCATTTTCATCAAAAATTGATATATTTTTGTACATAAACTCCGTTTTCAACATTTTTACAACTCGGATTAACGATCCTTCAGCTCCTGCAACTTCAATGCACTAACACGCACATTCTGGCAACTTCGCCGGACTAGGTTATCTTCCCAGTCCGGGTTTGGCCTTTTTCTGTACATATTTAACTGTTTATGTACTAACATTTCAATTCTGTCAAGCCCGGATGTCAAATCCATGGTAGTTTATCGCTTTTATATATATTTACGCATATATAAGCGACTTTCACCATCACTGGTACTCATATCAGTCCTAGTTGACTACATTTCTATCAATATATATATATATATATATATATTTATATATTTTCAGTCCGGCCTGCATTACTTCGTGGCCATGTTATTGATTTTGCACACTTCCCCATACTGGGTGCTCTCCCCAGTCACTGGGTGACTACTTTCTGTCAATTTCAATTTCAGTACGGGCACCAGCGTGAAAACCCATCGCCCTTATTACTATATATATATATATATATATATATATTTCTTTTCTGTCACAGCCTGAATTATGTCGTGGTTATTTACAGTTTTTATAAATATATATATCTATTTCAATTCTAGTCCGGGCTTGCGAGTGAAAAATCCATCGCCCTTTTACAGCTTTTATATATATATAACTATATATATTGCTTTATTCTATTTATTCAACTGTTGTATTTAACATTCATTTGTATATGAATTTGCATTGACATACCTGCGGGCGGACTAGATTTATCCAAATCTCGGCAATTCTAGCTTTCAACAGTTCAAACAGGTCCCAACAGAACCTAGAAGCTATAATGGCTGAGATTTCTTTAAATCTAGTTATTTTAATAGTTTCAGTTCCAAAAGCAACCTCGCATCCCTTAGATCGCTATCTAGTGGGAACGAGACGCTTTGGCCACGCGCAACCAGGATTTACTGATGAATCCTTAGTTCCATTGCGACGTGATGATACATACATTTATTTTTGTACAAATTTGATCTGTGCAGGTTTTTTAGCCACTCACATGTGAGCCTAAGAATAGTGGGATTCATGATCAAACTGATCAGAATCTGATTCCCACGATGGACAAACTCTGATTTACAGATGTACCCTGTCAGTTTTTCTGTAAAATATGCATGCACAGACCTTAAAACAGTTATCTGGATTTAAGGTCTCAACATAGTGAAAATATGGATTGTCGTGTCAACTTCCCTCCGATAGTTTTCATACCCATGAGGAGACCGACACTTTATATTTCTGTGGTCGAGGATGCTTCGCAGCCAGACAAATCACCACTTGCATGCAGCCTTAAGGTTATAAAGATAGAATTGAAAGTGGCGATGTGCTTCAATTCCTATGTCAGCGTAAGGGTTTAATAAAACCAGCTTTCAAAACATCATTGTCAATTCAATTCAAATGCTTTTACAAATCAAATTAAATGCTTTTGGAAAATCAAATCAAAGACTGATTTTCAAATCAAATCACCCTTTGTATATAGGCTCAAAGAAGCCTATCAAAGCTTTTAATCAATCAAAAGGCCCAATTTTCAAACAGCATTCACTCACGCATTCTAATTTTAAGGGAAATATTAAAAAGATTGTGGTACCGTGTTTACACGGGAGTCGTGGGGTGCCTAACACCTTCCCCACACTTAATCAAGCCCCCGAACTCAAACTCCAATTTCAAAAGATCAAGTTTCGACAGTGTCCAGCAATTGGGCCTATTTTCAAATCAAATTCAGTTGAGTTGGTACAACCATTTTCAAAACTACCAACTGGCGACTCTGTTTAAATCAAATCGTCGACATATACACATGTTGGCCTCTTTCCTAAAAAGCCCTTCAAAACCTTTTTTACAATAAAAAGAATAAGGGTAGAGATAACTTAGGAAGATCGATTTAAGAAAAACCGGGTTAACAATTGACCCGCGGTATTTCTTAAATTTTCTAAAGTCGACAGCAGGTGAGTCTATATTGGTGTTCTGTCATTTTCCTATAAATATGGTGCTTAGTTAGAATTGAAAATCACACCAGAATTAGAAAATTTTCACTCTATAATATCGAGCGTATTTCTTGTGAGATTTAGATACTTTAAGTATTGATAGCAGTACAAGTTTTTGTCTACATAATATTCGATATTCCAGTCAAAACTACTCTCTGTTAAGGTAAAGAATATTATTTTTCTCGTAAACTATGTTATTTCCTTTCAATATTCATAAAGAATATTATTTTCTTTCATATTCCATATTATAAAAAAGATAATATTTCATTTCATATTCTTAAATTTAAAGTTACTACGGTAAGTATTGCTTCTATAATTCTAGAAATGATCAGAAATTCTTTGAGTTTTGTGCTTCATCTAATATCATTTGACTGGAATATTAGTCTGAACTTTTTATGAAAATTTTCATCTTTTCATGACGAGTTACTATTCACGAGTTACTATTTATGAGTTACTATTTACAGTAAAAAATATTATTTTTTTATCTAAATTATCTTTGATTGTATCCAAGTTTTGATCTTCATTCTTAAATTTTGCTCCACAGTTGATTATTATGGAGTATTCTTGAACTTGGATAAACTAATTTACGAATCCCTAAGTTTTGTCCTTTATCTCACTGGATTCGTTATTTATATTATTTTTCATCATTCTCAGTCTTAAATGGTGATACAAACGACTATCTTTGGCCTGTAGTGCAAAGATGAATGATTATTTGATGAATATCTTTGACATGTAGTGCAAAGATGATTATCTGATCAATATCTTTGGCCCGTAGTGCAAAGATGGGCAGGTGTTGAGATGAACATGACCACTGGTGATACAAATGAATATCTTTGGCCCGTAGTGCAAAGATGAATATTTGATTCGAGATATATATTGATTGATGTTATAGGGATAAAATATTGATGATGGACTTTTAATTCATAGAAGATAGTAGACATCATTCTCTACTTAACTCTTCTAATGAATTGTTATTTTCGCTGCAGTTGTTGATCTAAAACTTGTTGTCCATAATATTTTATCTGATTTGTTGAATACTAACGATAATTTACTCTTCATTATCTTAGTCATAATATTCTTTACTGGGCTAGTTGAGCTCACCCTTTTCTTCCATTGTTCTCTTCAGGAGATGTGAATGTCGCAGGAACTAGTCAGGGATCGGGGTGATGGTCAGAGTTAGAGAAATAACAGTCCTCACTATTTTGTAGAATAGTGTGATAATAATTGTAATTAATGAGGACTGAATTTGAGTTTTTATATTTCGTATTATATACGATTTGTATTGAAACTCATAGTTGTGTGGTCATATTTTGCACGACCGTATATTATAAAAGATTGTATTTGGATTCTGTACCATGTAGTTGGCGACTCAGAATGGGTTGAGTATTGAACCTATTTTGGGGGCGTCAAAGTTGGTATCAGAGCTTAGGGATATGATCTCTGGCGGAGATCGGGGAATAGAACTAGGAAAGGAGAGACGAGTAAATCCTTCATTAGTGTGTCCTACCTAAGCTTAATTGTTATTTAATTGGTCGGTTGGAACATAGGGTTAATATGTGATATGTTAATTTGTTTGATTAACCCTTGTTTTGTGGCAGTATTTGAGAATGGCAGCTGAAAATCTAAACAATGGAGTGAATGAGACCGTTGAGACACCTGTAATCACCAACCAGGAGAACGTACAACAGGAAAGCAATATTCCTCATATAAACAACCCCACTGATCAAACGATGAACGATGGGATGTTTAGAAGC
This sequence comes from Panax stipuleanatus, assembly GCA_020205555.1. NCBI lineage: Eukaryota > Viridiplantae > Streptophyta > Magnoliopsida > Apiales > Araliaceae > Panax > Panax stipuleanatus. Next base: position 97,790,421 of record CM035115.1, read on the forward strand.
TTTTTGCAATTCATGTAAAACCAGATGAGGGAGACTCGTCTTTATAATACAGGTGGAAATAATAACAACTCGCGGCTTGTCACTGCCAAGCAGTTCAAAGAGTTGGGACCACCAGAATTTTTGGAAAAGCCAAATCCATTCAAGGCAGAAACGTGGGTTAAGCAAATTACCAAGATATTTGATGTCTTGGGATGCACAGAGGAATAGAAGGTTCCATTCGCTACGTTTATGTTTTGCGGAGAGGCAGATTACTGGTGGGCATGTGGTATCAAAACATGGAGTATCTATTGACCCGGCAAAGATTGAAGCAATACAAAGCTGGGAGCAACCGAAGTCGGTGAATGAAGTACATAGCTTTCTGGGTTTAGCTAGTTATTATCGGAAATTCGTGGAAGGATTTTCTTGAATCGCTACTCCATTAACTCAGCTAACTCGAAAAGATACAAAATTCGTATGGAACGAGGAATGCGAGAAGAGCTTCCAAGAGCTCAAGAGAAGACTCATTTCAGTACCTGTTCTGACAATACCATCTGATTCGGATGGATTTGTAATCTACAGCGATGCTTCGGGCAAAGGGTTAGGATGTGTTCTCATGCAATATGGGAAAGTCATAGCCTATGCCTCACAGTAACTCAAAGAATATGAGAGGAATTATCCTACTCATGATCTAGAGTTGGCAGCAGTCGTTTTCACGTTGAAGATCTGAAGACACTATCTGTATAAAGACAAAGTAGAGATTTATACGGATCATAAGAGCCTTAAATATTTCTTCACTCAAAAGAAACTCAACATGCGACAACAACGTTGGCTTGAGCTATTGAAAGATTACGACCATACCATCCAATACCATCCTGAAAAAGCAAACGTGGTAGCTGACACGTTGAGTAGAAGATCATATGCGGGAACGAGTGCGATGATGTTGAGTATACGCGTAGAACCATCTTTGATTGATAAAGTTAAAGCTGCTCAAGCTACAGACCCAGAGCTGAGGAATATGAGGAAGAAGGTGCTATTCCAGAAGCAAGGATTGATGAAGAAGAAATACTTCGAGTCAACTCCAGACTTTGTGTTCCTAACGATTCTGACTTGAAGTATAGAATCATGATGGAGGCACACAACACACAGTTTGCAATCCATCCTGGGAGTACCAAAATGTATCGTGATCTTCGACATTCATTTTGGTGGAGCAATATGAAGAGAGAGATCGCGGAGTTTATCTCGAAGTGTTTAACGTGTCAACGTGTCAAGGCAGAGCATTAAGTGTCAAAGGGTCCATTACAATCACTTGAGATTCCAAAATGGAAGTGGGAACACATTACCATGGATTTCGTTACGAGTCTTCCCAAGGTTTCTCAAGGCATAGATGCGATTTGGGTTACTGTTGATAGATTAACCAAGTCTGATCATTTCTTGCTGATACGGGAGACTTATTCCCTTGAACGTCTTGCTCGTATCTACGTGAATGATATTTTGAGGTTGCATGGCATGCCAGTATCCATAGTTTCGGATCGTGACCCAAGATTCACTTCATGATTTTGGGTCAGTTTGCAGAAAGCTATGGGCACTGATTTACGATTCAGTTCGGCATATCATCCTCAAACGGACGGGCAAACAGAAAGGACTATTCAAACTTTGAAGATCTATTGAGACTCTGTGTTCTAGACTTCAAAGGGAGTTGGGATAAGTACTTACTATTGGTGAAATTCTCCTACAACAACAGTTATCAGGCAAGTATAGGCATGGCTCCATTCAAAGCGTTGTATGGACGAAAATGTCGTTCTCCAGTATGCTGGGATGAGGTGGGTGAAGAAACATTGTTAGGACTGGAGTTAGTACGTATGACTATGGAAAAAATTCAAATGATCCGGCAACGTATACAAACGGCACAAGATAGACAAAAGAGTTATGCGGATCTTCATCGAAGAGACGTGGAATTTAATGTCGGAGATCATGTATTATTACGTGTTTCTCCATGGATAGGAGTTACGAGATTCGAAAAGAAAGGAAAGCTCAATCCATGATTTGTTGGTCCATATGAGATCCTTAACCGAGTAGAAAAGGTGGCCTATAGACTCCCTTTACCGCCTAGTATGTCTCGTGTTCATAACGTTTTTCACATATCCATGCTACGTAAATATGTGAAGGACCCAAACCACATTATTGAATTAGAACCATACGAGATAGCTGAAGATTTAACTTACGAGGAGGTACCTGTCAAGATCTTGGATAAGAAGGAACATGTCCTACGATCGAAGATTATACCTCAAGTTAAAGTTTTGTAGAGGAACCATGATATCGAGGAAATGACCTGGGAGTTAGAATCATAAATAAAAGCGAGGTATCCTCACCTTTTTGACATACCAGGTACGTACGTCAATTTCGAGGACGAAATTTTATAAGGAGGAGAGGTTGTAAGACCCTAACTTTTTATGAATAAAATTTAATTTCCTCTATATATTATTTTGAAATAGTAAGGTGTTGATTTGATAAATATGATAAGTTATGGGTGATTGTGCAAATTTTACAAAGTAAGCAAGTGGTTATAAAATATTCTTTATGTCGGGGAATATTCGTTTTGCCGAGAAATATTCTTTTTGTCGGAGAATATTCATACGACGGCGCAGTCATTGGTGGACCCACAACGGAATGAATGTCGGATATAGAAAGCGACAGAAATAACCTTTTTTGTAAAACTAACGGTAAAATTATTACCGTTAAACTGTTGAAATACCCGGTGATAAAAAATACAGTAATACGCGTTGTTGCACAGTAGCACACGGTATTGCACAGTATTTCAAATTATTGGTTCTTACGTAAGAAGGCACTTACTCAATTATTGTTACAGTAATTACTGTTCAATATTTTATATTATTGATTCCATAATTGCATAATATTTTATTAGTTAAACAATTGCTACGTTGATATTTTATATCAATAATTGCTACGTTGATATTTTATATTAGTGATTCAATAATTGTCATTGCACAGTATTTCAAATTATCAAATCAATAATTCATATTATTTGAATAACATTATTAGATAGCATTATTGGCAATGTCTAAGAAAGTTCTGTCTAGAAAAGGGGTTGGATAATTGCGTGTCAGTAAGGAGAAATCTTTATCGGAAGGCCCCCTCTTTCCTGGGAACAACCTGGTTGTCATTATTGTGGTTCTATAATATTATTTGTGAATAATAATTATTGATAAAAATGATAAGTAAATATTTATTCAATGTGAATTTAAACGGAGGAATTTTTAGTAAAAGTGACAATTATTGAGAATGAATATTTTATCTGTTCTGATAAAATAATTCATTCAAATATATTATTATACTATTGCATTATAAGTGTATAATATGATAATATAATAATATAATAGTGATAATATTTTTTACAACAAATTCACGATATATGAATAAAATGAGATGGAAGAGAGAAAATGAAATTTGGAATTCTTTTAATAATTATAAATGTTTTAATATATATATATATATATATATATATATATATATATATATATATATATGGGTTGGAAGAATTATTTGTCATTTATGGTGGCTGCTTGGTTTTCAAAGAGTGGAGGTGTGGAAAAATCATCCGTATGTAAATTTGAGTAATTTTTTTGTTCAGAATTTGGAAAAACTTTCTTCTACAAAGTTATAGAGAATTAAATTTCATACGGAAAGGACATAAGATTCGTATTTTTCTGATAAAAGAGCTATTTATTATGAATTATTGAAGTTTCAGAAATAAATATTTATTTAAACTATGGGTGGGCTCCACTTTTGTTTTTTGTGGAAAAATGCTGAAATTTCAAAGTGTGGTGTGCGTGAATGGCAAAGGGTGGAAGCCACCGATAGTAGGTAAGTCTATATTGGTGTTCTGGCATTTTTCTACAAATAGGGTACTTAGTTAGAATTAAAAATCACACTAGAATTAGAAAATTTTATCGCTATAATATCGAGCTTGTGAGTATTTAGATACTTTGAGTATTGATAGCAGTGCAAGTTTTTGTCTACATAATATCCGATATTCCAGTCAAAACTACTCTCCTGTTAAGGTAAAGGATATTATTTTTCTCGTAAACGATGTTATTTCCTTTCAATATTCATAAAGAATATTATTTTCTTTCATATTCCATATTATGAAAGTGATAATATTTCATTTCATATTCTTAAATTTAAACTTACTACGGTAAGTATTGCTTCTATAATTCCAGAAATATTCAAAAATTCTTTGAGTTTTGCGCTTCATCTAATATCATTTCACTAGAATATTGGTCTGAATTTTTTATGAAAATTTTCATCTTTTCATGACTAGTTACTATTCACGAGTTACTATTTACGGTAAAAAAAAATATTATTTTTTTTATCTAAATTATCTTTGATTGTATCCAAGTTTTGATCTTCATTCTTGAATTTTGCTCCACAGTTGATTATTATGGAGTATTTTTGAACTTGGATAAACTAATTTACGAATACCTAAGCTTTGTCCTTTATCTCACTGGATTCGTTATTTATATTGTTTTTCATCATCCTCAATCTTAAATGGTGGTACAAACGAATATCTTTGGCCTGTAGTGCAAAGATGAATGATTATTTGATGAATATCTTTGGCATGTAGTGCAAAGATGATTATCTGATCAATATCTTTGGCCCGTAGTGCAAAGATGGACAGGTGTTGAGATGAACATGACCACTGGTGATACAAATGAATATCTTTGGCCCGTAGTGCAAAGATGAATATTTAATTCGAGATATATATTGATTGATGTTACAGGGATAAAATATTGATGATGGGCTTTTAATTCATAGAAGATAGTAGACATCATTCTCTACTTAACTCTTCTAATGAATTGTTATTTTCGCTGCAGTTGTTGATCTAAAACTTATTGTCCATAATATTTTATCTGATTTGTTGAAGAATAACGATAATTTACTCTTCATTATCTTAGTCATAATAATCTTTATTGGGCTAGTTGAACTCACTCTTTTCTTCCATTATTCTCTTCAAAAAATGAGAATGTCGAAGGAACTAGTCGGGGATCGGGGTGATGGTCAGAGTTAGAGAAATAACAATCCTCACTATTTTGTAGAATAGTGTGATAATAATTGTAATTAATGAGGACTGAATTTGAGTGTTTATATTTCGTATTATATACGATTTGTATTGAAACTCACAATTGTGTGGTCGTATTTTGCACGACCGTATGTTATAAAAGATTGTATTTGGATTCTGTACCATGTATTTGGCGACTCAGAATGGGTTGAATATTGAACCTATTTTGGAGGCGTCATAAACATGATCAGCGCCACAAATAGAGAAGGATCCAATTACCTCCGTTATGTGGGAGAATCAATTCAATCCAACAACACCAGCCCAGATAGTTGGGAAGTTTTTGAAAGGCGGTTCCTGATAGAGCAGGAGATCAAGTCTATCAAGGAGCAGATCTAGCAGTTAGCAGAACTGGTTGTTTACCAGCATCAGCTCACCAGGAATGTGGTGAAACAAATCAACCAGTCCATTGACGATCGTCCTCCCACACCAGAGATCACTTCCCCGAGAAGTCAATACCAGCCTAATGAGAATGATCTTTGGGACAACAGGGTGGCCGAAGAAGAGAATCTCAGAGTAGATGGGAAATTCCTATTCTAAAGGAACTTCACCAACCTAAGTCAATCAATGGAAGAAATCCTTCAAATGCTAATCAACGAAGGAATGGTTGCAGACTTGTTACCTCCATTGAACCCTCAAGCCAGAAAATTCAAACCTGACCAAATATGTCAGTACCATTCAAATTCACCGGGCTTTGATACTGAAGATTGCTGGGCATTTCGTAACTTGATTCAAGACATGATTGAAAATGGGAACCTGATAAGGGGAAATCAAATCCTCGATCTCCCAGACAATGACACTCTCTGGATCCCCACTATATGGAACTAGAACACAGTGGCTATTATATCATGCGATGGGAAGTCGACTCTCAAACCCTTAGTACTGACCAGGAAAGGGGTTCAAGAACTACCAGATCCTGTGAAGGTGGCTGCACCTCAGCCTCTAATCTTGCCCTTCAGACCTCAGTATCCAATCATCAGTCTGAAGTGTGTCCCATGGAACTACGGGGACAATGAAGGCTCTACTTCAAATAACGTTACCGTTGTGCCAAAGAATAATCCCTTATACCTACCTCAGTGGGTAATCAAACTAGTCATCAAAGCAAAAGAGAAGGTGGCTGAAGAGAGAATCAAAGAGTTCCTCAACAAAATGGGATACAATGAAATCAAAAAAGTGCAAAACTTGGAGGACGCACCTAAAAAAATGTCCATCCTCGACTTGGTCCTATCCTCAGAGGATCATCGCAACATTCTAGTGAAAGTACTAGAAGAAGCTCATTTGCCACATACAGTGGACACCGAAAAATTCTGTCACGTGATAGAGCACATCTTCAACAGCAATATGATATCTTTCATTGATGTTGATATCCCGGTAGAGGGAACGGGCCACCACAAGTCCCTACATATAGCGATAATATCCTCTGGATATGTGATCAGATGTGTGCTCATCGATGGAGGATCATCCCTCAACATCTGTCCATACGATACTTTAGAAAGGATGAAGATCAATCCGAACCAGATCAAAACCAGTCATATGGTCATCCAGGCCTTCGATGGATCTCGCCGACAAGCTATGGGGGAAATAGAGCTACCTCTAGAGATTGACCCACACACTTTCTACGTATCTTTCCAGGTGCTCAACATCGCCACCGGATACAACTTATTACAGGGCAGACCCTGGATCCACATGGCAGGGGCAGTGCCATCCACCCTCCATCAACAACTCAAGTAGATTATCAACGGCAGCCTCATCACCGTGAATGCTGAACTAGAATACCCTACCTATATACATGGGGATATGCCAGTGATTAGCCTAGATGCGGGGATTAAACCTGCCAGTTTTCAAGCTCTAGAGGTGAGCGATTCTCAGTATCTACCTATCGGGGCACCAGCCCTAAAACCTAAAGTCTCCACCAAAGTAATGACAGTGGGACAAGAAATGGTATCTTCGGGCTTCCAACCTGGAGAAGGGTTGGGAAAGAACAAGCAAGGTATCAAGTTGTCAGTCCAAATCGCAAGTCAAACTAGGAGAGCAGGAATGTGATATTCATTCGGGTCAAGCCATCGGAACCCACATAAACATCCCAAGGCTCATGCCTCCACAATTCTGCTGCCAAACCTCATAAATACTGGATGGGTGAAACCTACGAGAAAAATCCCGGCTGTGGTATCAGCCATGCTATTCCCTCCAATCATACCTATCCATGAAAGAAAAGCCCTCAAGCTTGAGGCAGACAACGAAAAGGGAAAAGAAAATTAAGATCCTGTATGAAGGACAAGACCCATTCACTAATATGAGTGTTATTATCAACTACGAGGGCATGAATGATGAACTCCCAGACAGCGACGACGAGGATCAAGTTCAAATTCCTCGCATCAAGAAGGGAAAATGGAACAGTTCAAAGAAGATCACTAGCCCTATTATAAAGGATGTCTCAGTCATCATCCAAGACGAGACCGATAATCACAAATCCCTGATCCTCCCGGTTCATGAGGATCTGACTTTGGACAACTGGAGTAGTGTCCCGTGCCTCGGTCGAAAAGGGTAAAGGGGCAGAGAGTCAATATGCCCTTAATCATGCTTTCATTTACTACTTACTTTTGCTTGCACAGCTACAGCAGTAATTTTGTTATGCTTTACAAATGCTCTGTATGTTTAAGCAGTTGTATATATTAATGAAAGCATTTTTGTTTTCAGGACCCAAGCATTGGATGTGTGTGTCTCTGCTGATGAGATGCCAACCTGTCAAAATGACTACGACTTTGACGTAGAAATGAACTGCGACTTGATGGATATTGATCAAGAGGAGGAAGATGACTATGAGGTGCCCGAGAAGATCAAAGAATGGGTCGAAGACAAACCCAAACCAAACCTCGAACAAACCATCACTATCAACATAGGAACCTCCGAAAACATCAAAAAAATCCAAATAGGTTCAGACCTCACACCCAATCAAAAAGCCGACCTGATCGAACTCCTACAACAATTCCAGGATATATTTGTATGGTCACATGAAGACATGATTTGCTTATCCACTGATATTGTCATCCATTGAACGCCCATCAAAGATGGATTTAAACCAGTCAAGCAAATGCTCAGGCGATTGAAACCTGAATGGAGTCTGAAAGTCAAAGAAGAAATTGTTAAACAATTCAAAGCCAGAATCATCATGGTATCAACATACCCAAAATGGCTGTCAAACATAGTTCCCGTGCCTAAGCCTGGAGGGAAGGTACGAGTCTGCGTAGATTACTAGGATTTGAACAAAGCCTGCCTCAAGGACATTTTTTCGGTACCGTTCATCCACATCCTGATTGACAATACTGTGCAGTATGGTATGTATTCCTTCGTGGATTGCTTTGCTTGTTATCATCAAATCATGGTTGCTGAAGAAGACTAGGAGAAAATAGCTTTTATCACTCCCTGGGGAACCTTCTGCTATAGACGACTATCCTTTGGCCTTATCAATGCTAGAGCCACGTATCAGCGAGCCATGATGGCCCTCTTTCATGACATGATGCACAAAGCAATCAAAGTTTATGTGGACGACATCATCATCAAATCCTGGAGGGAGGATGATCACATTGACCATTTCAGGAAGCTGTTCAACAGGTTACGTAAGTATAACCTCAAGCTTAATCCCGCCAAATGTGCTTTTGGCGTCAAAGCAGGCAAGCTGCTAGGATTTTTGGTGAGCAATCGGGGCATCGAACTTGACCCTGCCAAGATCAAAGCCATTACTGAAATGCCCGTACCTTGTACAGAGAAGGAGATTTAGGGATTCCTAGGAAGGATCAACTTTATAAGCCGATTCATTTCACAGCTCACAGCAACCTATGAACCTATCTTCAAGCTGTTAAGGAAAAATTCCTCCACCAAATGGAATGAGGAGTGTCAACAAGCCTTCCTTGCCGTCAAGAAGCAACTGACTGAAGCACCTATTTGGTACCCCCAAGGGATGGAGTTCCCTTATTCATGTACCTGTCCGTCAATAACAACGCAATGGGCTGCATGTTAGGACATAAGGATGATAGTAGTAAAGAAAGAGCTATCTACTACATCAGCAAAAGATTCAGTAGTGGTGAATAGAAGTACACCCTGATTGAAAAGATATGTTGTGCGTTAGCATGGGCCGCCATGAGGTTACAACACTATTTGCACGGGCATACGACCTACCTCATATCCCGTATGGATCCACTCAAGTACGTATTTAACAAACCAATGCTGAATTGCCAACTGTCCAAATGGCAGTTGATCCTACAACAATTCGACATTGTCTACGTGACTCAGAAGTCAATCAAGGGTCAAGGTATTGTAGATCAATTAGCTGAAGCACCTTCAAGAGGGTTCGAGCCCCTGGAGACATATTTCCCAGATGATGGGATCATGACAATTCAACAACTCCAGTCAAAGAATGCAGTCCAACCATGGAAAGTGTATTTCGACGGAGCGGTAAACATAGAAGGTGCTGGAGCTGGGGCAGTCCTCATCTCTAGTGTAGGAAAGCAGTATCCTGTGGCTACCAAACTTCAATTTGGCAACACCAACAACACGGCCAAGTATGAAGGCTGTATAATGGGGTTGAAGCTAGCCTAATCCATGTCTATCAAACACCTACTCGTCTTCAGAGATTCTGAGCTGGTCATCAGACAAACCAACGGTGCGTATCTCACCAAAGAACTGCATTTATTGCCCTATCATCGGCAGGTCCTCAAAATATCCCGGGAATTTGAAGACATAACCTTCGTTCATATTCCTCGGGGTCGGAAGGACTTCGCTGATGCATTGGCAACGTTGGCTTCATTAATCTGAATATCCGATACGAGTGGATTGCCCAACATCAAGTTTATAATTCAGAAAGCCCCGACATATGGGAATTACATTGGAGAAGTATCAGATGAAATACCTCCTGTCAAGAAGCCTTGATATCAATACATCAAGGAATATCTCCGTGATGGGTCCACACCCACTAGGGCAAGTCAATCAGAGCGAAAGCGAATTCATAAAATGGCCATGAAGTTCTATTTGAGCGGAGATGCACTTTACAAAAGGGATACTGGAATAGGCCTGTTGAGATGCCTCGACAAAGAGCAAGCTCAAAGACTTATGGATGAAATCCACAGTGGAGTCTGTGGTCCACACATGAGCGGTCATCTGCTGGCCAATAAGATAATCAGAACAGGCCATTATTGGATCTCTTAAGGCTGACTGTGACGATCACGTTAAGAGATGTTTTCAATGCCAAATACATGGAAATGCCATCCACGCTTCTCCGAATGAGCTACACAACATGAGTTCACCATGGCCTTTCTTTATGTGGGGAATGGATGTGATAGGTCCAGTGGAACCAAAAGCCAACAATGGTCATCGATTCATTTTCACCATGATCGATTACTTCACCAAATGGGTTGAAGCAGCCTCTTTTCCTAAAGTCACAAAAGAGGTCATCATTAGTTTCATCAGAAATAATATCGTCTGTCGATATGGACAACCGGAGGTGATCGTATCAGACAACGCCAAGAACCTGAACAATCAAATGATGAAAGAATTGTACAATAAGTTCCACATCAAGCATCTCAATTTCGTCATCTATCGGCCCAAGATGAACGGCGCTGTCGAAGCGGCCAATAAAAACATCAAGAAAATCATGCAGAAAATGTCCGCCAATCACAAAGAATGGCATGACCTGCTGTCTCTTCCCCTGTTAGCATACAGGACGTCATTGCGCACCTCTACTGGGGCTACCCCCTATTCATTGGTCTATGGCATGGAGGCAGTCCTTCCCATAGAGGTAGAGATGGAATCCTTGCGAGTATTGATCGATGCTCAGATAGACAAGGATCAGTGGTTGCAAGACCGGTGTTATCAACTATCCCTGATAGATAAAAAAAGGGCTACAACCATTTTCCACAGACAGTTATACCAGCAAAGGGTCGCCAGATCCTACAATAAAAATGTTCAAATCCGACAATTCAAAGAAAACGACTTGGTGCTAAAGAAAGTCCTGGCCAATCAGGATGAAGCCAATGGAAAATTCGCCCCAAACTAGGAAGGGCTTTTCATTGTCAAGGAAGTATTGACAGGGGGAGCTATCAGACTACAAGAAATGGATGGGAACGAATTTCCCCAACTCATCAATTCAGACACCTTAAAAAGGTACTACGTCTGAGACACATGCATACCCGCATCCGGGTCCTACGAATCAAATTAGGTTTGATTTTTCACTAGAAAGCCTAAACAACGAATGACCTAATCTCCATGCACCCGAGAATACGTAGGCAGCCATTTCTAGTGCGGTCAAACCAAATAAAAAACTCAAAAACTCATCAAACCAAACTCAAAACCCAAGATAAATACTTTTCAAACCATTCCGGCAAACAGCCTGAACTACGAATGACATAATCTCCCTCAATATGGGAGTACGTAGGCAGCCATTTACGGTGCAGTCTGACCTTCAAGAAAAAATGAAAAAAATAAAAGACCAGTTCCAAGACACCAAAGACAAATAGAAACCAAATTCTATCAAGCTACCCTGGTCAAACAGACCCATCTGAGATACTCCCTGACATCTCAACTGTCAATCCATCAAGGAGAAGCTCAAGATACATCTCCAACTGCGAGTCATGAAAGAAGTGGTAATCACTCAGCAATGACAGTACATATCCAATCAGGATAGTGAATTAAAACTATATTTCTCTGATATATAACACTGTTTAATATATACATAGCGCCCTGTACATGATAAAAATGGCTGATCTAGTTTGTGCATAAAAAATAAAGCTAGTCTATGGACCCAAGGACAAGCGGGTCATCAATGCCAGCATGGCATCTCTCTTTGAAGATGGGGGAGTAGCTGTAAGTGCCATCCACTCAGCCTCCATATGGCTCAATACCTCCACAGTCATCTACAAGGTGGCATTGTGGTCATCAATGTATGCACTCATCTCGGTAACCAAACCATGAGTGTAAGATCGAAGAGCAGTACTATCAGTAATGTGGAAATCACGAGAAGCTATAGCCTCATCCCTCTCCGCAAAAGCGGCGTCTCGAGCAATCAAAGTCTCCTCGATCTCAACATATGTTGTGTCCCTAGCTGAGCAGATCTCGACTGGCTCCACAACCACTGCGTCTCTGGCAGATCGGAGCTCCTCCCACTCAATTAATCCAGCATCCAAAACGGCCCTGATTCCATCTCTCTCAGCAAAAGCTAAGTCTCTGCCAGACAAGGCAGCTAACATCTGCGCTCTAGCTGAATCTCACTCAAAGGTCATCCTGAATAGTGAGTCCGCTAAAGCCAGATCCGTCTCTGCAGGAATAACCAACGGATCACTCACTAGAGCCGCTGTCAAACCCGTGAATAGCTCATCCTCGATAAAAGAATCCGGATCCTCCATAGGCTCCTCCTGTCGGAGTTCACAATTGGAGATAAATGAGGCTCTACTGCTGCAACTGCAGTCTCTGCCTCCAACCATACAGAATACTCCGGAGAACGAATGGCTACCAGAGAAATTAGCCCTCTCTCGATGAGTCCAACACTCATATACTCTAACCAAGTTGGTGGACTACATAGAAGAAGCCGACGTCCTCTGATAAGCAGACCCCTCAAAATGGTGCAGACTCTGCAGCTGATCGAACTGACACATGACTGCTAGGGCATGATAGGTAGTCACTCCCCTCAAACCCGCTAGGGGCAAACAACCCAGGCTAGAAGCATGGGTGATAAAGCTATATGGGGACGCTAGCCCTGAGCATGGAAAGATTGAGAACGGATGCTCAATATCTGATAGAAATGCCAACCATGACTCTGCATCAATGCACTCCGCAGGCTGAAAGGAGTAAACTGTGGATGTCTCGTCAGTAAAGCAAAAACCCCGAGGCCTGAAAAATCCAATCGGTTGTATATGGGACATCAACCATATATACAGCAAGACCGAGCTGCCCCTAAAAAACCCCTCTGGATGGGTACTATAATGTGTGGCAGATCTAAATATCTCAGCCAATATCATCGGGACGATGGTGCTACCCTGTCTAAGGGCCCGAACCACAACTACCAATCCCATATCTAGATGATCCAAGTGAAGCGGCATATAGATGTATGCCACAATACACATCAATAGAATATCTACTCTGGCAAGATGTCATGCCTCTACTGAAATAATAAAATCTCCGACATGGCGATCATAGCTGTCGATCTCGCCAAATCGATCGATTAGGAAATCAATCGAGATCACGTGTCCAGATACAATCTCGTCCCTGATCACTATCTGACGGAGACCGGACATACGGGTAAATGGTCTCCTCATATCACTAATAGTCGTACAAGCACATGATAAATCCAGAGCCAATCCAGTAAATTGCTCTTAGTCCTCAAGAGTCGGCATCAACTCATGCCGCCTGAAGCGGAACACCTGTCTCTCAGGTATCCATAGAATACCATCAACAAATCCAGATGGCACCCAAAAATCTGCGAGGGCCAATGAATGCCCTAGCATATGGTCCACTGTCCCTCTAACTGGGTAGGGCAGGCTCTCATACCACGACCTCAATGATGTGTCCACCTCAGACGGTGGTGAATGCTCAATACGGCTGACCGCAGATGACGTTATCTGTAGCACCATACCACAAGACCATCCAGAGGTTAAATCAAGTCGCAGCTGTCTGAATTCATACACATGACATAATATATGCATGATGACAAATATAAACATGATGAGATAGATAGAGAAGATCATGAATATCTACAACAAACTATCTACTGCAGGACATCATCCCAATAGGTTCAGACCTCACACCCAATCAAAAAGCCGACCTGATCGAACTCCTACAACAATTCCAGGATATATTTGTATGGTCACATGAAGACATGATTTGCTTATCCACTGATATTGTCATCCATTGAACGCCCATCAAAGATGGATTTTAACCAGTCAAGCAAATGCTCAGGCGATTGAAACCTGAATGGAGTCTGAAAGTCAAAGAAGAAATTGTTAAACAATTCAAAGCCAGAATCATCATGGTATCAACATACCCAAAATGGCTGTCAAACATAGTTCCCGTGCCTAAGCCTGGAGGGAAGGTACGAGTCTGCGTAGATTACTAGGATTTGAACAAAGCCTGCCTCAAGGACATTTTTTCGGTACCGTTCATCCACATCCTGATTGACAATACTGTGCAGTATGGTATGTATTCCTTCGTGGATTGCTTTGCTTGTTATCATCAAATCATGGTTGCTGAAGAAGACTAGGAGAAAATAGCTTTTATCACTCCCTGGGGAACCTTCTGCTATAGACGACTATCCTTTGGCCTTATCAATGCTAGAGCCACGTATCAGCGAGCCATGATGGCCCTCTTTCATGACATGATGCACAAAGCAATCAAAGTTTATGTGGACGACATCATCATCAAATCCTGGAGGGAGGATGATCACATTGACCATTTCAGGAAGCTGTTCAACAGGTTACGTAAGTATAACCTCAAGCTTAATCCCGCCAAATGTGCTTTTGGCGTCAAAGCAGGCAAGCTGCTAGGATTTTTGGTGAGCAATCGGGGCATCGAACTTGACCCTGCCAAGATCAAAGCCATCACTGAAATGCCCGTACCTTGTACAGAGAAGGAGATATAGGGATTCCTAGGAAGGATCAACTTTATAAGCCGATTCATTTCACAGCTCACAGCAACCTATGAACCTATCTTCAAGCTGTTAAGGAAAAATTCCTCCACCAAATGGAATGAGGAGTGTCAACAAGCCTTCCTTGCCGTCAAGAAGCAGCTGACTGAAGCACCTATTTGGTACCCCCAAGGGATGGAGTTCCCTTATTCATGTACCTGTCCGTCAATAACAACGCAATGGGCTGCATGTTAGGACATAAGGATGATAGTAGTAAAGAAAGAGCTATCTACTACATCAGCAAAAGATTCAGTAGTGGTGAATAGAAGTACACCCTGATTGAAAAGATATGTTGTGCGTTAGCATGGGCCGCCATGAGGTTACAACACTATTTGCACGGGCATACGACCTACCTCATATCCCGTATGGATCCACTCAAGTACGTATTTAACAAACCAATGCTGAATTGCCAACTGTCCAAATGGCAGTTGATCCTACAACAATTCGACATTGTCTACGTGACTCAGAAGTCAATCAAGGGTCAAGGTATTGTAGATCAATTAGCTGAAGCACCTTCAAGAGGGTTCGAGCCCCTGGAGACATATTTCCCAGATGATGGGATCATGACAATTCAACAACTCCAGTCAAAGAATGCAGTCCAACCATGGAAAGTGTATTTCGACGGAGCGGTAAACATAGAAGGTGCTGGAGCTGGGGCAGTCCTCATCTCTAGTGTAGGAAAGCAGTATCCTGTGGCTACCAAACTTCAATTTGGCAACACCAACAACACGGCCAAGTATGAAGGCTGTATAATGGGGTTGAAGCTAGCCTAATCCATGTCTATCAAACACCTACTCGTCTTCAGAGATTCTGAGCTGGTCATCAGACAAACCAACGGTGCGTATCTCACCAAAGAACTGCATTTACTGCCCTATCATCGGCAGGTCCTCAAAATATCCCGGGAATTTGAAGACATAACCTTCGTTCATATTCCTCGGGGTCGGAAGGACTTCGCTGATGCATTGGCAACGTTGGCTTCATTAATCTGAATATCCGATACGAGTGGATTGCCCAACATCAAGTTTATAATTCAGAAAGCCCCGACATATGGGAATTACATTGGAGAAGTATCAGATGAAATACCTCCTGTCAAGAAGCCTTGATATCAATACATCAAGGAATATCTCCGTGATGGGTCCACACCCACTAGGGCAAGTCAATCAGAGCGAAAGCGAATTCATAAAATGGCCATGAAGTTCTATTTGAGCGGAGATGCACTTTACAAAAGGGATACTGGAATAGGCCTGTTGAGATGCCTCGACAAAGAGCAAGCTCAAAGACTTATGGATGAAATCCACAGTGGAGTCTGTGGTCCACACATGAGCGGTCATCTGCTGGCCAATAAGATAATCAGAACAGTCCATTATTGGATCTCTTAAGGCTGACTGTGACGATCACGTTAAGAGATGTTTTCAATGCCAAATACATGGAAATGCCATCCACGCTCCTCCGAATGAGCTGCACAACATGAGTTCACCATGGCCTTTCTTTATGTGGGGAATGGATGTGATAGGTCCAGTGGAACCAAAAGCCAACAATGGTCATCGATTCATTTTCACCATGATCGATTACTTCACCAAATGGGTTGAAGCAGCCTCTTTTCCTAAAGTCACAAAAGAGGTCATCATTAGTTTCATCAGAAATAATATCGTCTGTCGATATGGACAACCGGAGGTGATCGTATCAGACAACGCCAAGAACCTGAACAATCAAATGATGAAAGAATTGTACAATAAGTTCCACATCAAGCATCTCAATTTCGTCATCTATCGGCCCAAGATGAACGGCGCTGTCGAAGCGGCCAATAAAAACATCAAGAAAATCATGCAGAAAATGTCCGCCAATCACAAAGAATGGCATGACCTGCTGTCTCTTCCCCTGTTAGCATACAGGACGTCATTGCGCACCTCTACTGGGGCTACCCCCTATTCATTGGTCTATGGCATGGAGGCAGTCCTTCCCATAGAGGTAGAGATGGAATCCTTGCGAGTATTGATCGATGCTCAGATAGACAAGGATCAGTGGTTGCAAGACCGGTGTTATCAACTATCCCTGATAGATAAAAAAAGGGCTACAACCATTTTCCACAGACAGTTATACCAGCAAAGGGTCGCCAGATCCTACAATAAAAATGTTCAAATCCGACAATTCAAAGAAAACGACTTGGTGCTAAAGAAAGTCCTGGCCAATCAGGATGAAGCCAATGGAAAATTCGCCCCAAACTAGGAAGGGCTTTTCATTGTCAAGGAAGTATTGACAGGGGGAGCTATTAGACTACAAGAAATGGATGGGAACGAATTTCCCCAACTCATCAATTCAGACACCTTAAAAAGGTACTACGTCTGAGACACATGCATACCCGCATCCGGGTCCTACGAATCAAATTAGGTTTGATTTTTCACTAGAAAGCCTAAACAACGAATGACCTAATCTCCATGCACCCGAGAATACGTAGGCAGCCATTTCTAGTGCGGTCAAACCAAATAAAAAACTCAAAAACTCATCAAACCAAACTCAAAACCCAAGATAAATACTTTTCAAACCATTCCGGCAAACAGCCTGAACTACGAATGACATAATCTCCCTCAATATGGGAGTACGTAGGCAGCCATTTACGGTGCAGTCTGACCTTCAAGAAAAAATGAAAAAAATAAAAGACCAGTTCCAAGACACCAAAGACAAATAGAAACAAAATTCTATCAAGCTACCCTGGTCAAACAGACCCATCTGAGATACTCCCTGACATCTCAACTGTCAATCCATCAAGGAGAAGCTCAAGATACATCTCCAACTGCGAGTCATGAAAGAAGTGGTAATCACTCAGCAATGACAGTACATATCCAATCAGGATAGTGAATTAAAACTATATTTCTCTGATATATAACACTGTTTAATATATACATAGCGCCCTGTACATGATAAAAATGGCTGATCTAGTTTGTGCATAAAAAATAAAGCTAGTCTATGGACCCAAGGACAAGCGGGTCATCAATGCCAGCATGGCATCTCTCTTTGAAGATGGGGGAGTAGCTGTAAGTGCCATCCACTCAGCCTCCATATGGCTCAATACCTCCACAGTCATCTACAAGGTGGCATTGTGGTCATCAATGTATGCACTCATCTCGGTAACCAAACCATGAGTGTAAGATCGAAGAGCAGTACTATCAGTAATGTGGAAATCACGAGAAGCTATAGCCTCATCCCTCTCCGCAAAAGCGGCGTCTCGAGCAATCAAAGTCTCCTCGATCTCAACATATGTTGTGTCCCTAGCTGAGCAGATCTCGACTGGCTCCACAACCACTGCGTCTCTGGCAGATCGGAGCTCCTCCCACTCAATTAATCCAGCATCCAAAACGGCCCTGATTCCATCTCTCTCAGCAAAAGCTAAGTCTCTGCCAGACAAGGCAGCTAACATCTGCGCTCTAGCTGAATCTCACTCAAAGGTCATCCTGAATAGTGAGTCCGCTAAAGCCAGATCCGTCTCTGCAGGAATAACCAACGGATCACTCACTAGAGCCGCTGTCAAACCCGTGAATAGCTCATCCTCGATAAAAGAATCCGGATCCTCCATAGGCTCCTCCTGTCGGAGTCCACAATTGGAGATAAATGAGGCTCTACTGCTGCAACTGCAGTCTCTGCCTCCAACCATACAGAATACTCCGGAGAACGAATGGCTACCAGAGAAATTAGCCCTCTCTCGATGAGTCCAACACTCATATACTCTAACCAAGTTGGTGGACTACATAGAAGAAGCCGACGTCCTCTGATAAGCAGACCCCTCAAAATGGTGCAGACTCTGCAGCTGATCGAACTGACACATGACTGCTAGGGCATGATAGGTAGTCACTCCCCTCAAACCCGCTAGGGGCAAACAACCCAGGCTAGAAGCATGGGTGATAAAGCTATATGGGGACGCTAGCCCTGAGCATGGAAAGATTGAGAACGGATGCTCAATATCTGATAGAAATGCCAACCATGACTCTGCATCAATGCACTCCGCAGGCTGAAAGGAGTAAACTGTGGATGTCTCGTCAGTAAAGCAAAAACCTCGAGGCCTGAAAAATCCAATCGGTTGTATATGGGACATCAACCATATATACAGCAAGACCGAGCTGCCCCTAAAAAACCCCTCTGGATGGGTACTATAATGTGTGGCAGATCTAAATATCTCAGCCAATATCATCGGGACGATGGTGCTACCCTGTCTAAGGGCCCGAACCACAACTACCAATCCCATATCTAGATGATCCAAGTGAAGCGGCATATAGATGTATGCCACAATACACATCAATAGAATATCTACTCTGGCAAGATGTCATGCCTCTACTGAAATAATAAAATCTCCGACATGGCGATCATAGCTGTCGATCTCGCCAAATCGATCGATTAGGAAATCAATCGAGATCACGTGTCCAGATACAATCTCGTCCCTGATCACTATCTGACGGAGACCGGACATACGGGTAAATGGTCTCCTCATATCACTAATAGTCGTACAAGCACATGATAAATCCAGAGCCAATCCAGTAAATTGCTCTTAGTCCTCAAGAGTCGGCATCAACTCATGCCGCCTGAAGCGGAACACCTGTCTCTCAGGTATCCATAGAATACCATCAACAAATCCAGATGGCACCCAAAAATCTGCGAGGGCCAATGAATGCCCTAGCATATGGTCCACTGTCCCTCTAACTGGGTAGGGCAGGCTCTCATACCACGACCTCAATGATGTGTCCACCTCAGACGGTGGTGAATGCTCAATACGGCTGACCGCAGATGACGTTATCTGTAGCACCATACCACAAGACCATCCAGAGGTTAAATCAAGTCGCAGCTGTCTGAATTCATACACATGACATAATATATGCATGATGACAAATATAAACATGATGAGATAGATAGAGAAGATCATGAATATCTACAACAAACTATCTACTGCAGGACATCATCCCAATAGGTTCAGACCTCACACCCAATCAAAAAGCCGACCTGATCGAACTCCTACAACAATTCCAGGATATATTTGTATGGTCACATGAAGACATGATTTGCTTATCCACTGATATTGTCGTCCATTGAACGCCCATCAAAGATGGATTTTAACCAGTCAAGCAAATGCTCAGGCGATTGAAACCTGAATGGAGTCTGAAAGTCAAAGAAGAAATTGTTAAACAATTCAAAGCCAGAATCATCATGGTATCAACATACCCAAAATGGCTGTCAAACATAGTTCCCGTGCCTAAGCCTGGAGGGAAGGTACGAGTCTGCGTAGATTACTAGGATTTGAACAAAGCCTGCCTCAAGGACATTTTTTCGGTACCGTTCATCCACATCCTGATTGACAATACTGTGCAGTATGGTATGTATTCCTTCGTGGATTGCTTTGCTTGTTATCATCAAATCATGGTTGCTGAAGAAGACTAGGAGAAAATAGCTTTTATCACTCCCTGGGGAACCTTCTGCTATAGACGACTATCCTTTGGCCTTATCAATGCTAGAGCCACGTATCAGCGAGCCATGATGGCCCTCTTTCATGACATGATGCACAAAGCAATCAAAGTTTATGTGGACGACATCATCATCAAATCCTGGAGGGAGGATGATCACATTGACCATTTCAGGAAGCTGTTCAACAGGTTACGTAAGTATAACCTCAAGCTTAATCCCGCCAAATGTGCTTTTGGCGTCAAAGCAGGCAAGCTGCTAGGATTTTTGGTGAGCAATCGGGGCATCGAACTTGACCCTGCCAAGATCAAAGCCATCACTGAAATGCCCGTACCTTGTACAGAGAAGGAGATATAGGGATTCCTAGGAAGGATCAACTTTATAAGCCGATTCATTTCACAGCTCACAGCAACCTATGAACCTATCTTCAAGCTGTTAAGGAAAAATTCCTCCACCAAATGGAATGAGGAGTGTCAACAAGCCTTCCTTGCCGTCAAGAAGCAGCTGACTGAAGCACCTATTTGGTACCCCCAAGGGATGGAGTTCCCTTATTCATGTACCTGTCCGTCAATAACAACGCAATGGGCTGCATGTTAGGACATAAGGATGATAGTAGTAAAGAAAGAGCTATCTACTACATCAGCAAAAGATTCAGTAGTGGTGAATAGAAGTACACCCTGATTGAAAAGATATGTTGTGCGTTAGCATGGGCCGCCATGAGGTTACAACACTATTTGCACGGGCATACGACCTACCTCATATCCCGTATGGATCCACTCAAGTACGTATTTAACAAACCAATGCTGAATTGCCAACTGTCCAAATGGCAGTTGATCCTACAACAATTCGACATTGTCTACGTGACTCAGAAGTCAATCAAGGGTCAAGGTATTGTAGATCAATTAGCTGAAGCACCTTCAAGAGGGTTCGAGCCCCTGGAGACATATTTCCCAGATGATGGGATCATGACAATTCAACAACTCCAGTCAAAGAATGCAGTCCAACCATGGAAAGTGTATTTCGACGGAGCGGTAAACATAGAAGGTGCTGGAGCTGGGGCAGTCCTCATCTCTAGTGTAGGAAAGCAGTATCCTGTGGCTACCAAACTTCAATTTGGCAACACCAACAACACGGCCAAGTATGAAGGCTGTATAATGGGGTTGAAGCTAGCCTAATCCATGTCTATCAAACACCTACTCGTCTTCAGAGATTCTGAGCTGGTCATCAGACAAACCAACGGTGCGTATCTCACCAAAGAACTGCATTTACTGCCCTATCATCGGCAGGTCCTCAAAATATCCCGGGAATTTGAAGACATAACCTTCGTTCATATTCCTCGGGGTCGGAAGGACTTCGCTGATGCATTGGCAACGTTGGCTTCATTAATCTGAATATCCGATACGAGTGGATTGCCCAACATCAAGTTTATAATTCAGAAAGCCCCGATATATGGGAATTACATTGGAGAAGTATCAGATGAAATACCTCCTGTCAAGAAGCCTTGATATCAATACATCAAGGAATATCTCCGTGATGGGTCCACACCCACTAGGGCAAGTCAATCAGAGCGAAAGCGAATTCATAAAATGGCCATGAAGTTCTATTTGAGCGGAGATGCACTTTACAAAAGGGATACTGGAATAGGCCTGTTGAGATGCCTCGACAAAGAGCAAGCTCAAAGACTTATGGATGAAATCCACAGTGGAGTCTGTGGTCCACACATGAGCGGTCATCTGCTGGCCAATAAGATAATCAGAACAGTCCATTATTGGATCTCTTAAGGCTGACTGTGACGATCACGTTAAGAGATGTTTTCAATGCCAAATACATGGAAATGCCATCCACGCTCCTCCGAATGAGCTGCACAACATGAGTTCACCATGGCCTTTCTTTATGTGGGGAATGGATGTGATAGGTCCAGTGGAACCAAAAGCCAACAATGGTCATCGATTCATTTTCACCATGATCGATTACTTCACTAAATGGGTTGAAGCAGCCTCTTTTCCTAAAGTCACAAAAGAGGTCATCATTAGTTTCATCAGAAATAATATCGTCTGTCGATATGGACAACCGGAGGTGATCGTATCAGACAACGCCAAGAACCTGAACAATCAAATGATGAAAGAATTGTACAATAAGTTCCACATCAAGCATCTCAATTTCGTCATCTATCGGCCCAAGATGAACGGCGCTGTCGAAGCGGCCAATAAAAACATCAAGAAAATCATGCAGAAAATGTCCGCCAATCACAAAGAATGGCATGACCTGCTGTCTCTTCCCCTGTTAGCATACAGGACGTCATTGCGCACCTCTACTGGGGCTACCCCCTATTCATTGGTCTATGGCATGGAGGCAGTCCTTCCCATAGAGGTAGAGATGGAATCCTTGCGAGTATTGATCGATGCTCAGATAGACAAGGATCAGTGGTTGCAAGACCGGTGTTATCAACTATCCCTGATAGATAAAAAAAGGGCTACAACCATTTTCCACAGACAGTTATACCAGCAAAGGGTCGCCAGATCCTACAATAAAAATGTTCAAATCCGACAATTCAAAGAAAACGACTTGGTGCTAAAGAAAGTCCTGGCCAATCAGGATGAAGCCAATGGAAAATTCGCCCCAAACTAGGAAGGGCTTTTCATTGTCAAGGAAGTATTGACAGGGGGAGCTATCAGACTACAAGAAATGGATGGGAACGAATTTCCCCAACTCATCAATTCAGACACCTTAAAAAGGTACTACGTCTGAGACACATGCATACCCGCATCCGGGTCCTACGAATCAAATTAGGTTTGATTTTTCACTAGAAAGCCTAAACAACGAATGACCTAATCTCCATGCACCCGAGAATACGTAGGCAGCCATTTCTAGTGCGGTCAAACCAAATAAAAAACTCAAAAACTCATCAAACCAAACTCAAAACCCAAGATAAATACTTTTCAAACCATTCCGGCAAACAGCCTGAACTACGAATGACATAATCTCCCTCAATATGGGAGTACGTAGGCAGCCATTTACGGTGCAGTCTGACCTTCAAGAAAAAATGAAAAAAATAAAAGACCAGTTCCAAGACACCAAAGACAAATAGAAACCAAATTCTATCAAGCTACCCTGGTCAAACAGACCCATCTGAGATACTCCCTGACATCTCAACTGTCAATCCATCAAGGAGAAGCTCAAGATACATCTCCAACTGCGAGTCATGAAAGAAGTGGTAATCACTCAGCAATGACAGTACATATCCAATCAGGATAGTGAATTAAAACTATATTTCTCTGATATATAACACTGTTTAATATATACATAGCGCCCTGTACATGATAAAAATGGCTGATCTAGTTTGTGCATAAAAAATAAAGCTAGTCTATGGACCCAAGGACAAGCGGGTCATCAATGCCAGCATGGCATCTCTCTTTGAAGATGGGGGAGTAGCTGTAAGTGCCATCCACTCAGCCTCCATATGGCTCAATACCTCCACAGTCATCTACAAGGTGGCATTGTGGTCATCAATGTATGCACTCATCTCGGTAACCAAACCATGAGTGTAAGATCGAAGAGCAGTACTATCAGTAATGTGGAAATCACGAGAAGCTATAGCCTCATCCCTCTCCGCAAAAGCGGCGTCTCGAGCAATCAAAGTCTCCTCGATCTCAACATATGTTGTGTCCCTAGCTGAGCAGATCTCGACTGGCTCCACAACCACTGCGTCTCTGGCAGATCGGAGCTCCTCCCACTCAATTAATCCAGCATCCAAAACGGCCCTGAGTCCATCTCTCTCAGCAAAAGCTAAGTCTCTGCCAGACAAGGCAGCTAACATCTGCGCTCTAGCTGAATCTCACTCAAAGGTCATCCTGAATAGTGAGTCCGCTAAAGCCAGATCCGTCTCTGCAGGAATAACCAACGGATCACTCACTAGAGCCGCTGTCAAACCCGTGAATAGCTCATCCTCGATAAAAGAATCCGGATCCTCCATAGGCTCCTCCTGTCGGAGTCCACAATTGGAGATAAATGAGGCTCTACTGCTGCAACTGCAGTCTCTGCCTCCAACCATACAGAATACTCCGGAGAACGAATGGCTACCAGAGAAATTAGCCCTCTCTCGATGAGTCCAACACTCATATACTCTAACCAAGTTGGTGGACTACATAGAAGAAGCCGACGTCCTCTGATAAGCAGACCCCTCAAAATGGTGCAGACTCTGCAGCTGATCGAACTGACACATGACTGCTAGGGCATGATAGGTAGTCACTCCCCTCAAACCCGCTAGGGGCAAACAACCCAGGCTAGAAGCATGGGTGATAAAGCTATATGGGGACGCTAGCCCTGAGCATGGAAAGATTGAGAACGGATGCTCAATATCTGATAGAAATGCCAACCATGACTCTGCATCAATGCACTCCGCAGGCTGAAAGGAGTAAACTGTGGATGTCTCGTCAGTAAAGCAAAAACCCCGAGGCCTGAAAAATCCAATCGGTTGTATATGGGACATCAACCATATATACAGCAAGACCGAGCTGCCCCTAAAAAACCCCTCTGGATGGGTACTATAATGTGTGGCAGATCTAAATATCTCAGCCAATATCATCGGGACGATGGTGCTACCCTGTCTAAGGGCCCGAACCACAACTACCAATCCCATATCTAGATGATCCAAGTGAAGCGGCATATAGATGTATGCCACAATACACATCAATAGAATATCTACTCTGGCAAGATGTCATGCCTCTACTGAAATAATAAAATCTCCGACATGGCGATCATAGCTGTCGATCTCGCCAAATCGATCGATTAGGAAATCAATCGAGATCACGTGTCCAGATACAATCTCGTCCCTGATCACTATCTGACGGAGACCGGACATACGGGTAAATGGTCTCCTCATATCACTAATAGTCGTACAAGCACATGATAAATCCAGAGCCAATCCAGTAAATTGCTCTTAGTCCTCAAGAGTCGGCATCAACTCATGCCGCCTGAAGCGGAACACCTGTCTCTCAGGTATCCATAGAATACCATCAACAAATCCAGATGGCACCCAAAAATCTGCGAGGGCCAATGAATGCCCTAGCATATGGTCCACTGTCCCTCTAACTGGGTAGGGCAGGCTCTCATACCACGACCTCAATGATGTGTCCACCTCAGACGGTGGTGAATGCTCAATACGGCTGACCGCAGATGACGTTATCTGTAGCACCATACCACAAGACCATCCAGAGGTTAAATCAAGTCGCAGCTGTCTGAATTCATACACATGACATAATATATGCATGATGACAAATATAAACATGATGAGATAGATAGAGAAGATCATGAATATCTACAACAAACTATCTACTGCAGGACATCATCCCAATAGGTTCAGACCTCACACCCAATCAAAAAGCCGACCTGATCGAACTCCTACAACAATTCCAGGATATATTTGTATGGTCACATGAAGACATGATTTGCTTATCCACTGATATTGTCATCCATTGAACGCCCATCAAAGATGGATTTTAACCAGTCAAGCAAATGCTCAGGCGATTGAAACCTGAATGGAGTCTGAAAGTCAAAGAAGAAATTGTTAAACAATTCAAAGCCAGAATCATCATGGTATCAACATACCCAAAATGGCTGTCAAACATAGTTCCCGTGCCTAAGCCTGGAGGGAAGGTACGAGTCTGCGTAGATTACTAGGATTTGAACAAAGCCTGCCTCAAGGACATTTTTTCGGTACCGTTCATCCACATCCTGATTGACAATACTGTGCAGTATGGTATGTATTCCTTCGTGGATTGCTTTGCTTGTTATCATCAAATCATGGTTGCTGAAGAAGACTAGGAGAAAATAGCTTTTATCACTCCCTGGGGAACCTTCTGCTATAGACGACTATCCTTTGGCCTTATCAATGCTAGAGCCACGTATCAGCGAGCCATGATGGCCCTCTTTCATGACATGATGCACAAAGCAATCAAAGTTTATGTGGACGACATCATCATCAAATCCTGGAGGGAGGATGATCACATTGACCATTTCAGGAAGCTGTTCAACAGGTTACGTAAGTATAACCTCAAGCTTAATCCCGCCAAATGTGCTTTTGGCGTCAAAGCAGGCAAGCTGCTAGGATTTTTGGTGAGCAATCGGGGCATCGAACTTGACCCTGCCAAGATCAAAGCCATTACTGAAATGCCCGTACCTTGTACAGAGAAGGAGATATAGGGATTCCTAGGAAGGATCAACTTTATAAGCCGATTCATTTCACAGCTCACAGCAACCTATGAACCTATCTTCAAGCTGTTAAGGAAAAATTCCTCCACCAAATGGAATGAGGAGTGTCAACAAGCCTTCCTTGCCGTCAAGAAGCAGCTGACTGAAGCACCTATTTGGTACCCCCAAGGGATGGAGTTCCCTTATTCATGTACCTGTCCGTCAATAACAACGCAATGGGCTGCATGTTAGGACATAAGGATGATAGTAGTAAAGAAAGAGCTATCTACTACATCAGCAAAAGATTCAGTAGTGGTGAATAGAAGTACACCCTGATTGAAAAGATATGTTGTGCGTTAGCATAGGCCGCCATGAGGTTACAACACTATTTGCACGGGCATACGACCTACCTCATATTCCGTATGGATCCACTCAAGTACGTATTTAACAAACCAATGCTGAATTGCCAACTGTCCAAATGGCAGTTGATCCTACAACAATTCGACATTGTCTACGTGACTCAGAAGTCAATCAAGGGTCAAGGTATTGTAGATCAATTAGCTGAAGCACCTTCAAGAGGGTTCGAGCACTTGGAGACATATTTCCCAGATGATGGGATCATGACAATTCAACAACTCCAGTCAAAGAATGCAGTCCAACCATGGAAAGTGTATTTCGACGGAGCGGTAAACATAGAAGGTGCTGGAGCTGGGGCAGTCCTCATCTCTAGTGTAGGAAAGCAGTATCCTGTGGCTACCAAACTTCAATTTGGCAACACCAACAACACGGCCAAGTATGAAGGCTGTATAATGGGGTTGAAGCTAGCCTAATCCATGTCTATCAAACACCTACTCGTCTTCAGAGATTCTGAGCTGGTCATCAGACAAACCAACAGTGCGTATCTCACCAAAGAACTGCATTTACTGCCCTATCATCGGCAGGTCCTCAAAATATCCCGGGAATTTGAAGACATAACCTTCGTTCATATTCCTCGGGGTCGGAAGGACTTCGCTGATGCATTGGCAACGTTGGCTTCATTAATCTGAATATCCGATACGAGTGGATTGCCCAACATCAAGTTTATAATTCAGAAAGCCCCGACATATGGGAATTACATTGGAGAAGTATCAGATGAAATACCTCCTGTCAAGAAGCCTTGATATCAATACATCAAGGAATATCTCCGTGATGGGTCCACACCCACTAGGGCAAGTCAATCAGAGCGAAAGCGAATTCATAAAATGGCCATGAAGTTCTATTTGAGCGGAGATGCACTTTACAAAAGGGATACTGGAATAGGCCTGTTGAGATGCCTCGACAAAGAGCAAGCTCAAAGACTTATGGATGAAATCCACAGTGGAGTCTGTGGTCCACACATGAGCGGTCATCTGCTGGCCAATAAGATAATCAGAACAGGCCATTATTGGATCTCTTAAGGCTGACTGTGACGATCACGTTAAGAGATGTTTTCAATGCCAAATACATGGAAATGCCATCCACGCTCCTCCGAATGAGCTGCACAACATGAGTTCACCATGGCCTTTCTTTATGTGGGGAATGGATGTGATAGGTCCAGTGGAACCAAAAGCCAACAATGGTCATCGATTCATTTTCACCATGATCGATTACTTCACCAAATGGGTTGAAGCAGCCTCTTTTCCTAAAGTCACAAAAGAGGTCATCATTAGTTTCATCAGAAATAATATCGTCTGTCGATATGGACAACCGGAGGTGATCGTATCAGACAACGCCAAGAACCTGAACAATCAAATGATGAAAGAATTGTACAATAAGTTCCACATCAAGCATCTCAATTTCGTCATCTATCGGCCCAAGATGAACGGCGCTGTCGAAGCGGCCAATAAAAACATCAAGAAAATCATGCAGAAAATGTCCGCCAATCACAAAGAATGGCATGACCTGCTGTCTCTTCCCCTGTTAGCATACAGGACGTCATTGCGCACCTCTACTGGGGCTACCCCCTATTCATTGGTCTATGGCATGGAGGCAGTCCTTCCCATAGAGGTAGAGATGGAATCCTTGCGAGTATTGATCGATGCTCAGATAGACAAGGATCAGTGGTTGCAAGACCGGTGTTATCAACTATCCCTGATAGATAAAAAAAGGGCTACAACCATTTTCCACAGACAGTTATACCAGCAAAGGGTCGCCAGATCCTACAATAAAAATGTTCAAATCCGACAATTCAAAGAAAACGACTTGGTGCTAAAGAAAGTCCTGGCCAATCAGGATGAAGCCAATGGAAAATTCGCCCCAAACTAGGAAGGGCTTTTCATTGTCAAGGAAGTATTGACAGGGGGAGCTATCAGACTACAAGAAATGGATGGGAACGAATTTCCCCAACTCATCAATTCAGACACCTTAAAAAGGTACTACGTCTGAGACACATGCATACCCGCATCCGGGTCCTACGAATCAAATTAGGTTTGATTTTTCACTAGAAAGCCTAAACAACGAATGACCTAATCTCCATGCACCCGAGAATACGTAGGCAGCCATTTCTAGTGCGGTCAAACCAAATAAAAAACTCAAAAACTCATCAAACCAAACTCAAAACCCAAGATAAATACTTTTCAAACCATTCCGGCAAACAGCCTGAACTACGAATGACATAATCTCCCTCAATATGGGAGTACGTAGGCAGCCATTTACGGTGCAGTCTGACCTTCAAGAAAAAATGAAAAAAATAAAAGACCAGTTCCAAGACACCAAAGACAAATAGAAACCAAATTCTATCAAGCTACCCTGGTCAAACAGACCCATCTGAGATACTCCCTGACATCTCAACTGTCAATCCATCAAGGAGAAGCTCAAGATACATCTCCAACTGCGAGTCATGAAAGAAGTGGTAATCACTCAGCAATGACAGTACATATCCAATCAGGATAGTGAATTAAAACTATATTTCTCTGATATATAACACTGTTTAACATATACATAGCGCCCTGTACATGATAAAAATGGCTGATCTAGTTTGTGCATAAAAAATAAAGCTAGTCTATGGACCCAAGGACAAGCGGGTCATCAATGCCAGCATGGCATCTCTCTTTGAAGATGGGGGAGTAGCTGTAAGTGCCATCCACTCAGCCTCCATATGGCTCAATACCTCCACAGTCATCTACAAGGTGGCATTGTGGTCATCAATGTATGCACTCATCTCGGTAACCAAACCATGAGTGTAAGATCGAAGAGCAGTACTATCAGTAATGTGGAAATCACGAGAAGCTATAGCCTCATCCCTCTCCGCAAAAGCGGCGTCTCGAGCAATCAAAGTCTCCTCGATCTCAACATATGTTGTGTCCCTAGCTGAGCAGATCTCGACTGGCTCCACAACCACTGCGTCTCTGGCAGATCGGAGCTCCTCCCACTCAATTAATCCAGCATCCAAAACGGCCCTGAGTCCATCTCTCTCAGCAAAAGCTAAGTCTCTGCCAGACAAGGCAGCTAACATCTGCGCTCTAGCTGAATCTCACTCAAAGGTCATCCTGAATAGTGAGTCCGCTAAAGCCAGATCCGTCTCTGCAGGAATAACCAACGGATCACTCACTAGAGCCGCTGTCAAACCCGTGAATAGCTCATCCTCGATAAAAGAATCCGGATCCTCCATAGGCTCCTCCTGTCGGAGTCCACAATTGGAGATAAATGAGGCTCTACTGCTGCAACTGCAGTCTCTGCCTCCAACCATACAGAATACTCCGGAGAACGAATGGCTACCAGAGAAATTAGCCCTCTCTCGATGAGTCCAACACTCATATACTCTAACCAAGTTGGTGGACTACATAGAAGAAGCCGACGTCCTCTGATAAGCAGACCCCTCAAAATGGTGCAGACTCTGCAGCTGATCGAACTGACACATGACTGCTAGGGCATGATAGGTAGTCACTCCCCTCAAACCCGCTAGGGGCAAACAACCCAGGCTAGAAGCATGGGTGATAAAGCTATATGGGGACGCTAGCCCTGAGCATGGAAAGATTGAGAACGGATGCTCAATATCTGATAGAAATGCCAACCATGACTCTGCATCAATGCACTCCGCAGGCTGAAAGGAGTAAACTGTGGATGTCTCGTCAGTAAAGCAAAAACCCCGAGGCCTGAAAAATCCAATCGGTTGTATATGGGACATCAACCATATATACAGCAAGACCGAGCTGCCCCTAAAAAACCCCTCTGGATGGGTACTATAATGTGTGGCAGATCTAAATATCTCAGCCAATATCATCGGGACGATGGTGCTACCCTGTCTAAGGGCCCGAACCACAACTACCAATCCCATATCTAGATGATCCAAGTGAAGCGGCATATAGATGTATGCCACAATACACATCAATAGAATATCTACTCTGGCAAGATGTCATGCCTCTACTGAAATAATAAAATCTCCGACATGGCGATCATAGCTGTCGATCTCGCCAAATCGATCGATTAGGAAATCAATCGAGATCACGTGTCCAGATACAATCTCGTCCCTGATCACTATCTGACGGAGACCGGACATACGGGTAAATGGTCTCCTCATATCACTAATAGTCGTACAAGCACATGATAAATCCAGAGCCAATCCAGTAAATTGCTCTTAGTCCTCAAGAGTCGGCATCAACTCATGCCGCCTGAAGCGGAACACCTGTCTCTCAGGTATCCATAGAATACCATCAACAAATCCAGATGGCACCCAAAAATCTGCGAGGGCCAATGAATGCCCTAGCATATGGTCCACTGTCCCTCTAACTGGGTAGGGCAGGCTCTCATACCACGACCTCAATGATGTGTCCACCTCAGACGGTGGTGAATGCTCAATACGGCTGACCGCAGATGACGTTATCTGTAGCACCATACCACAAGACCATCCAGAGGTTAAATCAAGTCGCAGCTGTCTGAATTCATACACATGACATAATATATGCATGATGACAAATATAAACATGATGAGATAGATAGAGAAGATCATGAATATCTACAACAAACTATCTACTGCAGGACATCATCCCTGTCTGATAATACAAAGCAGAAAAGAAAATACAGGCAAATGGGGGCACCACCACCCAACTAATACAATGGTCTATCAAAATGATGGCACAACCGCCAAATAGCCAAAACAGTGGCTAACCAAAAATATAGCTCCAATAGCTATCAAAGGAAGTCGAAGACATCAGTGTCAAAGCGATCGACCTGCTCCATCTCCTCAGTGGATACAAAACCGCTGCTATCAGGTATGTCTGGGATGTATAAAGGATGATCTGCCCCTGCATAGCTGATGCTAAATGGACCGAAAGAGGGACCCACTCCAGAGCTGGATAGGTCAAAAGAAGATGCCTCTGACGAATCTCGGCCAAGGTGCCTGATAAAGAAACGGGCCTGCTCCAACTCCCTGGTCAGATATGCTATCTGGTCTGCATGAGTGGGCTCCCTAAGGCAAGATATCCAATCCATCATCATCACGGACCCTGGCACCGTGTCTGCCATGAACTGGGTGGCACGAGTCTGAGCTCCAATAGTGCGAGGACTCCACCAACTGCTAAAGGCCTCCTGGCTATACGGGCCCTTTGATAAGGCGAAGCCATCTATGACCTCCATAGGGATATTTGTCAATGGCACGGTCAATGGACAATGATGCTAAGCAGGAGGAACAGTGGGAATACGAATCTTCCCCATAATGCTCCTAATGGCACGCTCTCCAAGATAGAGCTCCCAGCCTCCCACCGTCAACAAAGGGACTCTGCGGGTCGACAAAACAAACTCCCAACCTGTAGGGACGCCTCCCTCGAATTCGACGGTCAAAAACTCAGAGGTATACGGCGTCCAGGTGATCGAACCCGTCGTCAAAAGCTCCAACTGCAAACAGGCATGAGTGAATCCCTCAGAAACAGGGACCTCCGTCAAAGTGGAGTGATGCCATCTCCATCCCCAAGGATAGGTCTCCAGACCTAGGGCAGAAGCGGGCTGTAGGCAAGGAAGCCTCTCAAATGCCCAAAGCTAATCATGTAAATATCAAAAGCCCTCAGTGACCAAGACTGACAAAAATGAATGCTGGAATCAAAAAGGTACAGAAAGATGTACTCACCAGCAGAAATAGGTAAAATCCTAACCAAGCCTCCATCAGACCCTCCGAAAGCATGCGCATGCCACGGAGAAAATAGGCAAAGGTATAGGAGCCCCAATCATAGTCCCTAAGGCGCTCTACATGTCGAGTGGCGCTAATCAAAGCGAAGGACACAGTAGACGAGTTATCCGCCACAAAATAACACCTGATAATCGGCAAAAACAATTGCCTCAGAATGCAATCTCTAGCCTCTAATCATCAGGCGGGGGCTCCTGTAAAGTCCCATCCTGAGCATCTATACTCAAGGGACCAGATCGGACCGTTCAACCCTTGAATGTCATTGTAGGGACTCCCAGCAGGGACCGAATGACTGTGGGCATAATGTCAGCCATAACAGGCACTGGCTCACCCTCAAACTCAATGCCGATGATAAATATCCAATCCATAGGAGTCATCATCACCTCGCAATCTAGCAAATAAAGGGATTGAGTCTGGTGGAACCAGCGCTTAGAAAAAGCCCTCATATACCCCAGGGGCAACGGCGGGGAAGGATCAAAAAAAAGTCCTGAAAGCCCCAGTCATCTACGATCTCCCTGTAATCCTCGTGCAAAGTATGATACAAGGAATGCACACTTAACCAGTTCCCTCGAGGCTGCGTAAATCCGGGAACCTGCATCAAAAACTAACCCATGTCAAAAACCTGTGCCCCGAGAATGGCAAAAAGGAAGAAAAAGAATCCAAGAAGAGAAAAAACTTCAAGTCACCTCATTGGCATGAAGATATCTCGATGGATGGCGACTCAAGTCGCCCAGCAACTCCTGCATCTGCACAACAATGCCAGGGACCTCCGCACGTGGAGCTTGAGCGGGAACAGAAGCAACAAAAGAAGCCTCCTCATCGTCAATATCAAATGGATGTTCGTCATATGCTGGATGAATCACCGCTTCCACCAATCTACGAGGCGTCCGAGCTGGATGAAGCTGGGGAACATCAGAAGCCCTCCTCTGTCTGATACCTGAGGATACCCTGTTAGAACTGCCGGGTCTCTCACGATCCATTGCATACACCAATACTCCAAATCACCTCAAAAAGGGTAAGGTAAGCCTAAAACCTGCGGCTTATCATTTTTAATCAGTCCAGCATATATCTCTAGGTCTTAAGACATGCATGGGTCAGTTAAAAATACTCAGTAAAGTCAAAATGGCATATTTTCAAAACCTAGAAACTAAAAACCTGCATGGGTCAGTCAAAAATCCCCAGTAGAGTCAAAAATGCATGTTTTTCAATGCCTAAGATTTTGGAAAAATTTCACCAGAGTCTCCTTTGTAAAATGGACTGTCCACATGCACACAGGCACGTCTAGGTGGCCATTCAGTAGCACACCTACCCAAAAATAGAAACAGTTCATATTTATGAAAGAAAATTAAAAGTCAACTTCACATGGTAGCTAAATTACCATGGACATTTTTAGTAAAAAATCCAAGCGCACTAGGTCTCAAAAAGGATGACTAAACTGGTCAAAAAGTGCAAAATATCACTATCTTAGAACCTGAATTTTCTTACATCCAAACGTGTATTACAGTAATATATGCATACATATGTAGTTAGAAAATTATTAGCAGGTCATATAGGCATACATTTTTCAAACATTGCATTTGAAAGGCCTCTAAGTGGTTCGCATGCTTTTAACGGTCAAAACTTGCGAAAAAAGGACGTAAAATGTTACCTGCATTGTGCTGATCATGTAGGAACTGACGGATTAAGAAAACAGCTATCCAAGCTCCGTAGATCTGAAAAAGAAGATCGAAATCCGTTTGGAACTTAAAACGAAAACTTGAAAAATGAAAATCCCGCAGCCCATTAAATAGCCCAGGTGGAAGTGGGCCCACCCGCGGCTGCCGCACCTCCATCTGCGGCAGCCTAGGGTGGGTCCCGCTCCCCCAGGCTCAGTTTAGTTCGGGTCAAAATAGAGTTCTTATGTGCTGCCGAGTCAAATTTGAAGAAAAATCACTACGCGAATGAGCGATTTGTCCTGAACATCTGCGTTTAAGCAGCGGGAATCTGACAAAAAGGGAAGCCCCACAGAGACCCTTGGTATTCATCCCAAAGTCATGTTCGGAGATCAACAGAGCAAACAACAAAAAAACTGCGCAAAACTGCCAAAAACTGCTACTTTCAAAGCGTCGGGTACAGACCGAAGCCGAGTTTAACCGTTGTTTCCATTCCAGCAAAGTCAGGGTATAGACCAAAGCCAGTTCAACCGTTGGTTCCATTACAGTGAAGTTCGGGTATAGACCGAAGCCAGTTTAACTATTGGCACAACCCCAGCGAAGCGTTGGGTACTAACCGATGACAGTTCAGCCGTTGGCACAACCCCAGCGAAGCGTCGGGTACTGACCGATGACAGTTCAGCCATTGACACAACCCCAGTGAAGCGTTAGGTACTGACCGATGATAGTTCAGCCGTTGACACAACCCCAGTGAAGCGTAGGGTACTGACCGATGAAAGTTCAGCCGTTGGCACAAACCCAACGAAGCGTCGGGTACTGACTGATGATAGTTCAGCCGTTAGTACAACCCCAGTGAAGTGTCGGGTAGTGACCGATGACAGTTTAACCGGTTGCTCAGCCCTATCAAAGCTTCGGGAGTGATTCAGTGATGAAGGCAATTATAGTAATCTATCGCCAATGATGGAATCGGTTGTACACATCCTCAAAAGAGAATAAGGTAAAAGATTGGATATTCAGCTCCCTACTGCAAGCTGCCAAATGAAACCTATCATCAGGATAAAACATCGTAAGATCCCAGCAAGGTGACTCGATACCTGAGGGACAATCCCTTCAGATGAGCCTTCCGAAACACACAAGCGGCATCAGCCAAGAGAGGAAATCTGCCCCCTGATAATGCTGACAGATACTAGAAACCATGAGTTTCAAACCATGGTAACATCAACATAATAGCATCCCCATCAGAGTTAAACAGGCTACCGTGAATAATGTCATCCCCAGCAGAAAATGACAAGAATAGTTCGCGGTAACCTATCAATAATATCAAGGGCTGTCCATGACAACATTATCCCCAGCAGATAGATGACGAAAGGAGCCGAGAGCAGCCCCGTTCCACCCAAAGACACCCAGCCTTCGTAACGACTCTGGCATTTGTCTTATTCCCAGTGTCTACTAATCTTTATCCTGTCTGTTCCACTACATTACATGGACATGATAAAGAGAGGCATCTCTATACACTCAAAATTTTTCTTACCCCAATACGAACACTGTGGGAGGATAAAACCGTTAATTAAGCCAATCCCGATACCAATACCAGGCTGCCAATCCAAATCCGGCCACCAATTCCGGTCATTCAGTTGAAATCCAGCCACCAATGCCGGTAAACCTAAATCCGGCCACCAATGCCGGTAAACTCAAATCCGATAACCAATATCGGTACTCCAGTCAAATCTCATCACCAATATCGGTACTCCAGTCAAATTCAATCATCAATATCGATACTCCAGTCAAATTCGATCACCAATATCGGTACTCTAGTCAAATTCGATCTCCAATCGAACCGTTTATCCAACTCTGATCTCCAATCGGACCGTCTATCCAACTTTGATCTCTAATCGAATCATCTATCCAGCTCTGATCTCCCATCGGACAGTCAATCCAGCTCCGATCTCTAATCTGACGGTCTATACAGCTCCGATCTCCAACCGAACCGTCAATTCAGCTCCGATCTCCAATCGGACCGTCTATCCAACTCTGATCTCCAATCGGACCGTCTATCCAGCTCTGATCTCTAATCGTACAGTCAATCCAACTCTGATCTCCAATCAGACAGTCAATCCACCTTCGATCTCCAATCAGACCGTCTATCCAGCTCCGATCGTCAATCGAACCGTCTATCCAGCTCCGATCTCTAATCGGATCGTCAATCCAGCTCCGATCTCTAATCGAACCGTCTATCCAGCTCCAATCTCCAATTGAACCGTCTATCCAGTTCCAATCTCCAATTGGACCGTCTATCCAGCTCTGATTATCAATCGGACCGTTTATCCAGATTCGATCTCCAATCGGAGCATCAATCCAGCTCTGATCTCCAATCGAACCGTATGTTCAGCTCCGATCTCTAATTGGACTGTCTCTCCAACTCCGATCATCAATCGGACTGTCTCTCCAGCTTTGATCTCCATTCGGACCGTCTATCCAGCTCTGATTGTCAATTAGACCGTCTTTCCAGCTCTAAATTTTAATCGGATCGTCAACCCAACTCCGATCTCTAATCGGACAGTCTATCTAGCTCTAATCTCCAATCAGACCGTCTATCCAGCTCCGATCTCTAATTGGATCGTTAATCCAGCTCTGATCTCTAATTAGACAGTCTGTCCAGCTTTGATCTCCAGTCAGACTGTCTATCCAGCTCTGATCTCCAATCAGACAAGCCATCCAGCTCCAATCTCCAATTGAACCGTCAATCCAGCTCCGATCTCCAATCGGACCGTCTATCCAGCTCCGATCTCTAATCGGACCATTAATCCACCTTCGATCTCCAATCGGACCGTCTATCCAGCTCTGATCATCAATCGGATCGTCTATCTAGTCTCCAATCGAACTGTTAATCTAGCTCCAATCTCTAATCAGACCGTCAATCCAGCTCTGATCTCCAATCGGACCGTCTATCCAGCTCTGATCTCCAATCGAACCATCTACCCAGCTTCAATCTCCAATCAGACCGTCTATCCAGCTCAGATCATCAATTGGACCGTCTATCCAGCTCCGATCTCTAACTGGACCGTCAATCCATCTCTAATCTATAATCGGACAGTTTGTCCAGCTTTGATCTCCAGTCGGACTGTCTATCCAGCTTCGATCTCCAATCGGACAGTCCATCCAGCTCCAATCTCTAATCGAACAGTCAATCCAGCTCCGATCTCTAATCGGACCGTCTATCCAGCTCCGATCTCCAATCGGACTGTCTATCCAGCTCCGATCGTCAATCGGACAGACTATCCAGCTCCGATCTCCAATCGGACCGTCAATATAGCTCCAATCTCCAATCGAAATGTCTGTCCAGCTCCGATCTCCAATAAGATCGTCTGTCCAGCTTCGATCTCTAATCAGACCGTCTATCCAAGTCCGATCATTAATCGGACCGTCTGTCCAGCTCCGATCGTCAATCGGATCGTCAATCCATCTACGATCGTCAATTGGATCGTCTATCGAGCTCTGATTTCCAATCAAACCATTAATCCATCTCTGATCTCCAATCAGACAGTCTATTTAGCTCCAATCTCTAATCGGACCGTCTATCCAGCTTCGATCATTAATCGGATCGTCTATCCAGCTCCGATCTCCAATCGGACCGTCTATCCAGCTCCGATCTCTAATCGGACCGTCTATTCAGCTCCGATCTCCAATCGAACCGTTAATCCAGCTCTAATTTCTAATCGAATCATCTATCCAGCTCCGATCTCTAATCGGACAGTCTATCCAGCTCCGATATCCAATCGAACCGTCAATCCAGCTCTGATCTCCAATCGAACCGTCTATCCAGCTCTAATCTCCAATCGGACCATCTATCCAGCTCCGATCTTCAATCGAACAGTCCATCCAACTTTGATCTCTAATCGGACCATCAATCCAGCTTATATCTCTAATCGGACCGTCAATCTAGCTCCGAACTCCAATTGGACCGTCTATCCAGCTTTGATCTCCAATCGGACCATCTATCCAGCTTCGATCTCCAATCGGACAGTCTATCCAGCTCCGATCTCCAATCGGACCGTCTATCCAGCTCTGATCTCCAATCGGACCATCTATCCAGCTCTAATCATCAATCAGACCATTAGATCAACCCCGATCTCAATATCGGGCCTTTAAATCAACCTCAGCGGCAATCTGAGAGGTACAAGTCGGCCCCGGCATCAACCCGGGAGGTACCGATCAATCCCGATCTCAATATCGGGCCGTCAAGTCAATTCCGGCATCAACCTGGGAGGTACAGGTCAACCTTGACATCAACCTAAGACGTGTCAAGTAATCCCCGGTCTCAGTTCAGGAAGTGCAGTTCAGCCCCAGAGATAATCCTAGGAAGCCAGATCCACCAAGGACCACCCCGGGAGGGGCATAATGGTCATTTTATAAACTTTCAGTCAATTCGGTCAAACTCAAGCCGAATTGATGCCATCGAAGTCAGAATAAACCATAACGATGATCCCGAGTGCAAACGACGCAAGACAGCTTAACGGATAAACTGCAGGGAAGCAAAGACCTGGTTATGAACCCGTCTTCTCGAACCAGGAAAATATTTTATCCCATGTCATTGCGACACTCTCGGCAAGGGCTGTTTGAAAAGGTATCGCACGCCTCAAACGGACGCTCTGATCAAAAGTTAAAAAGTTTTGACTTTGACTTCGCGTTGTCCGGAGTACACGTACTTCGAGACGACGGAACTCGGCACCGCTGGCCCCACCAGGGGAGCCGCACCTCTACCTGTGGCAGCAACAAGTAGACTAGAGGCTCCCTGGTTTATAAATATGAGGCCACCCCCTTCATTTTCAAGAATCCAGAAACGCAGCGAAGCTCTGGCAGTTCAATTTTTCAACTTTTACACCTCTTCCAAACCCAAATATTTTCACTCTAACACGTAGATATACCCATATACTACCACAAATCAGAAATAACCGATAGATTTGGACGTATAGAGCCTACAATTCGGCAAAAAGCCCGTGTAGCAGTCCATTGTAAGTATTTTCAAAATCAAAAAGTGAATATTACTTCTTCGTACTTTTATACACTTGCACATTAAGTTTCGTTTTCTAAAAATGCCCAGAACTTAGTTCTGTAACCGTTTTCATCAAAATTTGGTATATTTTTGCATATAAACTGATTTTCTAGCATTTCTACAACTCGGATTGACGATCCGTCAACTCCAGCAGCTTCAATGCACTAGCACATACGTTCTGGCAACTTCGCCGGACTGCGTTATCTTTCCAGTCCGGGTTTGGCCCTTTTTTGTATATATTTAACTGTATATATACTAACATTTCAATTCTGTCAAGCCCGGATGTCAAATCCGAGGTAGTTTACTGCTTATATATATATATATATATATATATATATATATATATATATATATATATTTACGCATATATGAGCGATTTTCACCATCACTGGTCCTCGTATCAGTCTTGGTTGACTACATTTCTATTTATATATATATATATATATATATTTCAATTCAGTCCGGGCACCGGCGTGAAAACCCATCGCCCTTTATACTGTTTTTGTACACTTCGCCATACTGGGTGATCTCCCCAATCACTGGTTGACTACTTTTCTGTAATTTATATTCTAGTCTGGCCTGGATTATTTCGTGGCTTTTATACTTTTTTTTGCACACTTTGCCATACTAGGTGATCTCCCTAGTCACTGGTTGACTACTTTTCTGTACATTTACATTTTGGTTCGGCCTGGATCATTCTATGGCCTTTTTACTGCTTTTATATATATTTATGCATATATAAGCAGCCTTCACCATCACTGGTCCTCTTTCCAGTCTTGGTTGACTACGTTTCTGTTAATATATATATATATATATTTTTAATTCCAGTCCAGGCACCGGCATGAAAACCCATCGCCCTTTACAGTTTTTATATATATATATATTGCTTTACTCGTTTTCTATTCAACTGCTGCTATAAATATTCATCTTATATGAATTGACACTGATATATCTGCAGGCGGACTAGATTTATTTAAATCTCGCCAATTCTTGTTTTCAAACGGTTCAAAACCTTCAGACTGAACTGGGAAGCTAGAATGGATGAGATTTCCTTAAATCTAGCTTTCTTTCTAGTTTCAGCTTCAAAAGCAACCTCGTGTCCCTTAGATCGCTATCTAGTGGGAACGAGATGCTTTGGCAGTGCGGACCGGGATTTACTGAATTAATCCTCGGTTCTGGCAATTTTGGGATATTTATCTATTTTTGTAAAAATTTGAACTGTGCAGGTTTTGGCTACTCACATGTGAGCCTAGGAATCGTGGGATTCATGATCAAACTGATCAGAATCTGATTCCCACGATGGACAAACTCTGATTTACAAATGTACCCTGCCAGTTTTTTTGTAGAAATGTACATGTAAACAGACCTTAAAACGGTTATCCGGATTTAAGGTCTCTAGATAATGAAAAATATTCGATTGTCGTGTTAGCATCCCTCCGATGGTTTTCATACCTATGAGGAGACCGACACTTGTATATTCTATGGTCGAGGATGCTTCGCAGCCCGATAAATCACTATTCACATGCAGCCTTAAGGCTATAAAGATAAAAGTGGAAGTATCAACAGGCTTCAATTCCTATGGCAGCGTTAGGGTTTGATAAACCAGCTTTCAAAACATCATTTTCAAATCAATCAAAAGAAAAGCGTTTCAAGAAAATCTGTGACAAACCGAAAATTTATAAGATTTTAAATGGTTAAAATAAAGGTTAAAGGATAAAACTTAGATAGGAATGTGAGGAATAATTTAAAATTTTTAAAAGAACCTAGATGGTATGATTTGATTTCTTAAAATGTGTATATGTATAGGTAAACATTTATATATTTAGTGATGTGGTATATATATTTTATCAAGAAGAATGATAAGAATAAATATAGTATGAGATTTGTGGGACATGTCTCAATGTATTAAATTATTAGGTATGAGTATGTATATTATTTGATTGCTCATATTTGTTTATTATATAATAAGCAAATAAAAAAAACTAATATAACCTAATAAATATATTAGGTATGAGATTTAAATAACCTAAGGGTTATAATAAGAAAGGATGTTAGTAGTTAAAATATTAACTAAACTTAAGAGATGAATTTTATTATCTCAAGTTATTAATTTTATTAAAGTAAGTCTAATTGGGTTAAGTAATTAAAGGTATATGAGTAAGTAATTGATTTATAAATGTGATGAATAGAAATCCTAATTAAATGATTAGGGTATGATAAAATTAGAGAGGATGGAACTAAGTTAAATTTATGGCTCAAGGAATTATTTGAGTAACCCAATTATTTAATTAAGCATTGGACTTGTAGCTAATTGGATTTAATAACAATTAAGTTATTAAGCGAGCTCAATATATCACGTATGGGAGATGTACTAAGATGGCCCCATTTAATTTTTGGTAGAATTCCAAATTTATTTTAGTTAGTAAGAAAATTAGAAATTTAAAGGAAGGCCCAAAGGAATTAATGAAAGCCCAATCTTTTAGCCAATTGAAGAGGGGTATTTTGAACATTTAGTAAAGCTAAATATTGTAATAAAAACAAAATAAAAATTAAAGGTAAAAGAGGCCACATGTGGCCGGTTATAACATGGAAAGGAAGGAGGGAATGTATGTCATCATTTCATTCAACAACTCTTCACCAACTCTAGCCAAGTGTCACTCCAAGTGCATATCCTCATTATTTAGTCTAGATTTGCAAGCAATCTTTTACTTGCAAGCAACATCATAATAATTAGGAAGAGAGAGAGAGTTGATGGGGGATGTATATGATATATACAAAATATATCTATACAATTACTAACCAACCTAAACAAAGTTCCATTTCATTTTATTTCGCTTCTCTTTCATTCCACTTCTCTCTCCTTTCTTTTTAGCTAACACAAAATAAGAGGGAGAGAGAAGGGGGATTTCGGCAGCCATAATAAAGGTAGAGGGAGAGTATTTTGTGTACTCTAAGTTCATAAACAAACATAGAAAGAAGAAGAAAGAAATCAAGCAAAAGTATAATCTTTAACTAGTGTATTCATTTTATTTTGTGTATTTTCAATTAAAACTTGGATCTAAGATTTTAAAACTCCAAAATCTTAGATCTATATGTTTATAAGTGTTATATGTTTGGATTTATCACTTTTAAGTTTCAAAAGTTAGATCAAAAACAAGAAAAAAGAAACTATGTTTTAAAAAGTTAGAAAACTATAATTTTCTTAGCATAGATTATGATTTGCTTTGATTTGATGAAGGTTTGATGCAATAGATCATGGATCATGGTAAATCATGAGTCTTAGAGGTATTAATATGTATTATGATAGTTTATGATGTTTAAAGTTTGGTTAATCAAGAGATATAGGAAGATTTTGTACAAAACACAAAACTGGAAAAATCATATTTTGGGGAAAACGTAACATAAAATTCAAACGACCATATCTCCTAGTGTATTTCGAATTTTTGAGTGTGGTTAATTTTTGGACTTAGATCTATGAGTCTTCTAACTGTTTCAAGTGCAATCACTGAAAAATTCCATGTAAATTTCCGTTTGGACTTTTTCGAACAAAGGACGCCAAATCTGAAAAACCCAAAAAGTAGGCTATCCAGATTTTTGAAGGGAAGTTTCGTCCACTTGATTAATGTAATAAATTTCAATCTTTTGGGACATTAAAATATATGTTATAAAGTATCTTGTGTCCAAAAATGAACTCATTCCGACTTAAATTGAGCAAGTTATGACTATTTTAATATTTGCATTTTTTTCGATAAAAATCGCTATAACTGGAGTTGTATAACTCTGATGGCCACGAAATTTAAACTGGAGGCTCGCAATAACATGTATAAGATCCCGCCAAGAGTTGGGAATTTTTGGAGTTAAGCGTGAGGTAGTTATTTTCTTAAGGAATTAACTAGAAATGGATTTTTGAAAAATACTTACGGAAGTTGAAAAATTCCTTAAAAAGTATTTTTGTGTATGAAATCTGTGTATATATGTTTGGCCAAAGGGTGGAAAAATAATAAGATAATTTGGTTAAAAAAGGAGAATCCAGTTTCTTGGATTGGAATCCAAATTGCTGGATTGCAATCTGGTTTGCTGGATTGGCCATCAGGCTTGCTGGATTGGATAACAGTTTGAATCCAGGCTTGCTGAATTGGAGGACAGTTGAATCCAGTCTGCTGTATTGGAAAATAGTTACTAAATTGAAATTCAATATGAATCCAGGTTGCTAGATTAGGTATTCGGTTTACTTAATTATAAAGGACTTCTAAAATGAAAGACTAAGTGTTAATTCACAAGTTATATGATACAATAGTGTTAAGTCTAAGGTAGTACAGTCGTACTCTTTAATGGTTGA
The DNA here is from genome assembly GCA_020205555.1 of Panax stipuleanatus. Taxonomy (NCBI): domain Eukaryota; kingdom Viridiplantae; phylum Streptophyta; class Magnoliopsida; order Apiales; family Araliaceae; genus Panax; species Panax stipuleanatus. The sequence continues at coordinate 97,834,012 of CM035115.1, forward strand.
TGTATAGTAGCTGGGCTAAATGACTCCTTCATATGGGGAAGGGATCTACGAATTAGTAACCGATCTAACTCGCTGTGAAAATAGTGTAGACAAGACGGAAGCTAATTTGTTAGTTGTTTGTGGGAAACCACTCAGTATACTATATTGAATATTATTAAAGACTCGATGTGTGCTAGGTTTAGACTTGTGTATATGTATAGTGTTAAGGTTATCTAATATTTGACTATGTGGTTAAGTGTTAGATGGTTAACTTTTAAAGTAATAGACTGATGAGATAAAGTATGTTATACTAATTGAAAGATCAATCTTATAACTGATAGGTCTTTTCAATAAAGCGATTAAATTATATTGCGTAGCAGTAATCGACGGTACAGGCAAGTTTTCTTTAACTCAACCTTGAGTTATATTTCAAAGCATGTTCGTGAATAATTGTTGATTATTCACATCTATACTGATTATTAATTCGCACTTAGTGCATGTTGCATATGTTCATCAGGTATGAAAGACTGATCACCTTCATTACCATATTGTTCAATTGAATTTATTTATGTTCATTGTTGGTTATTCAGCATTATTGATTTATGTTCTTTCACAATTATTATATTGGCGAAAGTTTGTTAGCTTATTATTCTTTTCAATCATGATATATCCTTGTTGTATTTAAACTTGATGGGCAAACTTGTTGCTCTCCCTTGCTATATCATGATAAACATTTCAGATAAAAGAAGAAACTTCGAACACAGTCAAAGGCAAAGACAAGTTCCGGGATGGAATTATTATACGGTTAAAATGGTAATAGTGTAGGATACAAATGACATTATATGTCGCGTAGGATATTGAATGCAGGTATTAAGTTAAGGTTACAGACCTTGGGAATTATGTTATAAAAGTTATTGTATAAATAATTTATGTTTATATCTTCCGCAATAGTTATAGAAATGATGTATCGTAACGTACCAGGTCCGAGGTTCTGGGGACTCGTATTTGGGGGCACTACAGTTGGTATCAGAGCTGTAGGTTATAAACCTTAGGTAGGGTTACCTTAGGCTATAACCACAGGGATAAGGATACAGAATAAACTCAAATAGAGTTTAAGTTCTAAGCGATGGATTTGGGCAAGGTATTAATAAGTCAATAAGATTCAAAGAAGAATCATGACAAGTAATAAAGATCCAGAGTTACCTAACTCTGATAATAAAGATGAACAATAGTAATGAATAGATAGAGTCTAAAAGACTAAAAGTATAAAGGGAAAGAAGATCGTAAAATAAAACGATCATAACATAGAAAAGAATCGTAATATAATACAATTATAATATCAGATTACAACGTGATCTGATGAGGTCATAAGAGGACAGATGATCAATCAAATGATTGAAAACTTTATAGCAGGATTGCTGTATGACAGTGGTACTATGAAATTATTCTATTAAAACTCAGGAAAGAGTTGTGAATTGTAGATACGGATAAAATAAAATTCGTATCGAGTAAAGAGAGAACTAGGATTATGCGTGATTTCAATTAAGGACTCATGTGATAGCTGAGTTATACAAACCATTGTATGGGTGGGGGTTTTGTGCTTGGTCTAACGACTACTTATCACATTGATAATCATTGAAATATCGGTGTCGCGCTATTCGCTATATGTATAATGAGAAGGTGATTCTTTTCTCATGTGTATAACGGCTAAGTAGAGAATGTAACACCCCCGAATCCACGATACAATACTAACATCCACCTCTAAACAACATACGATAACTAAAAATGCAGAATATAATAAACGTACGTCGTTCATTCAAAAGGTGTTACTAGTCCCAAGATTCGATAACCTTAATACAATCTTACAAACATACCCTAGAATAATCATTAGGGTTCATATTACAATAATAGTAATTAAACGAAACGCAAAGACAAAGTCTGCTCCTTACGAACTATCCTACAATCTTTACTTACCATTGCCCTTCCCTAAAGTCTCGGGCTTAACTACAATATAAGTCATGATATAGCAAGAATAAGCAACAAGTTTGCTCAGCAAGTTTAAATACAACAATAAAGGATATATCATGATGAATGAAAAATAGCTGATAATAAATTCAACATATGAATATCTTAAGGATTCAACAATATGAATATTAGAAAGATTCAACAATATGAATATCTAAAAGGATTCAACAATATGAATATTAGAAATATTTAACAATATGAATATTAGAAAGATTCAACAATATGAATATCTAAAAGGATTCAACAATATGAATATCTAAAAGGTTTCAACAATATGAATATTAAAACAATGATAATAATTGCCTTTAGAATGACAGATAGTCGAGTAGACTCTGAACTATAACTTTCTAATGGGTTCAATAGCTAATTGACCCTTTGGATTATAGGCTACTGGCTACAGAAACTTAGTACCTCGAGGAGATCAGCCTCGGGCACAACGTGAATATGCATAACACTTACATATGCTTACTCGTATCATATATTAGATACCTGGGCACACTCCTACATATAAGGGGTGTTCTGTTCTGTCTAAGAATCCTTACCATCAATTGGTTTGGATAGCTTTAAAGAAAACTTTATACACTGGTCTGACCGAGAAAAGGTTCAGACTTTAACTGACACGGTTCAAGAAATTTAGAACCTTGAATAATGTACAAGTCCAAGTCTGTACGAGCTCAAATGCACTAAGTGCAGATATCAATAATATCGATGTGGAATAATTGATAAGTAATTAAACCACTAAATAACATGCTTGGAAATAAAGTTCAAGCAATTAAGTAAACAACTTTCGATTCAACAATAACCTACTTAATACAATATGAGAATGATAGGGAACTTGCATAATAAAAGTGAAGTTTAGAATTTTGCACAATATATGAATTGGTGTAAGTTCGGGAAACTTGCACAATAACCAAAGTTGTGTAGTTCGGGGAACTTGTACAATAATAGACCCTTTGCATAAAATACATGCATAGGTTAGGACACTTGCTCAAATAATCAAAGTGTGAAGTTCGGAGAACTTGCAAAATCAAAGAGTAAAGTTCGGGGAACTTTCAAAATACTCAAAGTGTGAGGTTCGGGGAACTTGAACAATACTCACGTGTGAAGTTCGAGGAACTTGCACAATACTCAACGTGTGAAGTTCGGGGAATTTGCACAATACAATAATAACCTTCTCAATACAATAGGAAACTTTCACCAAAAATAAGTGAAGTTTAGAAACTTGCTTACACGGTTCATTGAATAAAGTAGTACAAGAATTTAGAATACTTGCACAATAAAAGTAGGGTTCGGATACTTGCTTACAATATCCGTTGAATAAAGTAATACAAGGGTCTAGGATACTTGCACAATAAATAAGTGTAAGTCAAGAAAAACTTGCTCAATATAAATTTGAGTAAAGTTAGGGAGCTTACATATAATACAAGAACGGGTTCAAAAGAACTTGCCTGTTTGCTCAGCTACAAATAATTCTAGCTTTAATAAAACTGGTTGGAACGACCTAATATTAACAAGTCGGCCTTTCAATTAGCATATATAAACTAATATAAGCTCACACATACAAGGATCTAGTCATTATATAAGTCTATCACATAGTTAACGTAAGTCAATCCTAATCTGGTCTTAGATTTAATAACTTTAGATTACTAGTTCATAAGCATCAACATAGGCTTGAAACACATAGAATTCCATTTTAATCATGCAATATAGTTTAAGATACACATATTGTAAGGTTCCGTTCATAATTCTAAGTTATAAGGTTTAATACCGATAAACCTTAAGTTAAACAAGTTAATACTTCAAAGGTTCGCTACTCCGGTCATACTATCTCATAACAAGGCTAAACAATACCTAATATGTATGCTCGAGTATACTACACACATATACTTTAATCACGTAGTTCATACTTGAAGTTCATTTTCTATAATTTAGCATGCACATGTGAAATTTGTATATAAACAAATGAGGTTCATGTCAATACGTCTATAGTCATAATGAAATCTTAATACTTATGCTTATATGCTCACAACATGTCTCATATGTTATTTAACTTTCAAATCTCAAGTTCTCCTTCAAAAGTATACTAAGTCCACAAAGATTGTTTTAGTATAATCAAAGTGTTTTGTAACTATGACTAACTTGCATTAGAAACACATACCAAAGCCACATAAATGCTCTCATATCACAAAACAAAATTATTTGTCAAGTTTACTTTGAAAGTTCTTAAGTTTTCCTTGAAAACTCCTTAAATCCATCAATCTCGAATGTTAGTGTGTACAACACTTTAAACGTGCATTTCATGTCAATGTAAACATACTATTGTACTCATAAAATCAAAATATACACATGCTACTTATATGACAAAGTTCGCATTCAAAACTATAAGCTTCATTTTCAAAACATAAGTTTTCCTTTGTAAACCTTTGAGTCTTTCAAACACGTATGCTAGTGCGTTTAATACTCTAATCATGCATATTAACATACTCACCAAATTAGAATGTATATACAATACTTTCATGCTAACGTTCACCTTTGAAACTTATATATTTCGTTAGAAATGTTCAATAGTGGGGTTCACATGTTCATATTCTATTATGAAACTCGCATACCTAAGTCAACATGTCTCCCATACAATTCTAAGTCATGCTATCATGCTTGCAAGGTCAGAATACTATCATGGCAAGTATATATATCGAGTTTGTTTCCATATTCGAAGTTAGTTTATGAAACGCTAAGTTTATTTCAAACTATAATTACTTGTGCAACTATTAGTGAAACATGCTTACATTGCCTCAATACATCTATATATATATATATCACTCATGCTAGTATGCTTAATCCAAACTAGTACCATAAGTTAGCATGAACAGATTGCAAAAAGGAAAAAATTTCTACAGACAGGCACTGGCGCAACTGCGCAGGCTGGCGGCCAGGCAAGTAGCTGTGCAGTTTTCGGCAGACTGAAAACCCAACTCAGAAATTTTCCAACCAAAATCTTTCCAGACAAATTCTAACATAATTCTAACATGTATAATAACTTATATACCACCTAACAATCATGTTCCAATCAACTTAACGATCAATCCATGCTCAATTTAAAGAATCAAAAATTATGAAATTATACAGAAATGAAGAATTTGAATGCAATGATTATACCTTTGTTATATAACTTGCTGCTATCTCTCACTCTCTCAATTCATAAAAATTCAGAATATATGTTCTACTTAACAATAACTCAGTAAAAGATAATGAAAGGGAAGAGAGCTCTATATATATAGCCAATTCAATACACGGTTTCAAGCTTTGTTCAGCAAATCAAAACAAAGGATTGCTAGATTACATAATGGTCAAGGGATGGTAGGTGAGTAGTTGGTGAATCAAATTATGAAACCCACTCTTCATCTCATGATTAGCTATATCTTGTGAAGAAAATGAGGAGAAGATAGACTAGTGTAGCATGTGAGTTCACGTGTATGAGAAATAAGAGGGCAATTGGGCACTTAATATGGGACAAACAAAATCAGCATTGTATTAGCTAGCAAGGTGTATAATGTAAGCAAATACTTGGTTAAATATACAACTATACCCATAATAAATATAATTGGGTTAAATAATATACACACCTTTCATTTCATGTATGCTTAGGATATACATTTAGTTAGTGTCACAATGTTATTTAAATTTAGAAATGTAACAATACAATGTATCAAGTAAGTGCATATGTACCAATCATATAATCCATGTACATTATATAAACACCGAATATCAAGAAATTGGGTATTATTATAACAATAACTATTATTATAATAATTATAATAACTTACTGAAAGTATTATCAATTAATAATGTTTATTGATATTAATGTATGGTGATAGGGTATTCATAAAAGTTTTTCCTACCCACATCATGTAACTTTACTAATACAAATAAATCTTACTATATAATATATAGACATATTAATATGCCACCTTATACTATATAATATATAGTTTACTACCATTAATATAACACATGCTTGTATAAAACAATTTAACCAATAAAATATAATATTATTATATTAATCTCTTACTCATTCATAACAACTAATTACTCCCAATTGGAATTAATCAAATACGATTAAATCTTTACACTATATTCACGTAATTTGAATATTTAATTTACTAACACTTTTATCAATATTCTGATATAAAAGTCTCAGGGTTAATCTACTAATTTAAATAAGCATTAGTGATTCCCTTTAATAAAAATCCTAGCATTTATTCGCATAGGTTTAATTCACATAAGCACATAACCATATAAGGTTTAAATAAGTTTAAAAAATTAACTCCTAAAAATTTTAAATTACATATAAAATTAATAAGGAGCTTAAAATTCCTGGTCGTTACATCCCTCCCCCCTTATAAAAATTCCGTCCTCGGAATTGTAAAAATAAGGTTACTCCAATAAAAACGGATAATTCGCTCTTATCACTTAGATAATCTCTACCGTCTGTTGTACCACTTCTGGTCCCAACAGTCGACGTTCACCTACCTCGTCTCAACACAACGGTGCTCGACACTTTCCTTCCATAAAATGCTTCTAGCAAAATCTCTTCTCTTAGTTCTAGTACTAACGGTACCCAAATTTGTCCTTCAAATCATAGCAGTTCAGTGCTATCAATCTTAAATTTTAACTCATCACCTTTAGCTAATCGCTTCATGATGTTGTCACAAACTTCGTCCTTCTTTTTTGCCTCCTTAACCTTATCTAATAAAGTCGGGCTTACTGACGCTGTAAATAATCTCTCTTTGGTCTCCATCTGATACTTAACCTCTAAGTTTAGTCTTTCGAAAACTCTCACTAATCCTTCTTGAATGGTCAACCTCGATAACTTCTCTCTGCCTTTCCTGCTCAAGGCATCTGTCAGTACATTTGCTTTGCCTGGATGGTACAGAATCTCACAATCATAATCTTTGATCAATTCTAGCCATCGGCGCTGCCTTATGTTTAATTCCTTTTGCGTGATGATATACTTCAGACTGTGTATATCTCACACTTCTCGCCATACAAATAATGCTTCCAAAACTCCAAGGCAAAAACTATTGCTGCTAACTCCAGGTAATGAGTCGGATAACCCTTCTCATAAACCTTCAACTGATCAAACAAATCGTCAATCCTAGGCAATGGGTACTTGTTCTAAATGATGACTTTGTTCAACTCTCGGCAGTTGACACAAGGTCTTAGGGATCTATCTTTCTTCATTACGAATAAGACTGGTGCTCCCCACGGTGATACGCTTGGTCGAATGTATCCCTTATCTAACAACTCTATCTCTCTATCCGGTGGCAATCTCGGAAATTTTTCTTGGGAAAACATCCATGAATTCTCTTCAAATCGGTATAATAGTTCCTATGAATGTCTCCTACGGGGATAATTTCTTTGTTTGCTACTTCTACGCTCATAGGGTGTTCTAACTTCTCACGAGGTAAGTCTAACTGTTTAGCAAATTCTTCAGAAACAAAAGAGCAGGTAGCACCCAAATCAAATAACAAATAGGCATCAATATCATTGATCGGGATGATACCTGACACCACATCCTTGGATTCCACCGCATCCTGTATGGTCATGTTGGCTTGACTGGCTGGCTCTTCGATGTTCAGTCCGTTGTTGTTGTTGCGATTTCTGCTAGCTGCATCGCCCTTTTTCTTCAGGCAGTCCTTGATTTGGTGGTCTGTGGCTCTACACCCGAAACATCCTCCTTTCAACTTGTTCCAACACTGAGGAGCCATGTGCCCCGGTTGTCCACAATGATAATAAGTGATCTTTCCCTTTAAGCATTTCCCCGAGTGGTTCCTCCCGCAGTTACTACACTTTACACTTTTCTTAGCCTCTCCCCCGGATTTGCTACCTCCGGATGATTGGTTCTCCATCCATTTACGCTTATTGGGGTTGTTGCCTCCGCTGCTTTCCCCCTTCTATCCTTCCTGACCGGTCTTCTTTTCTTGTTTAAATCGTGCTATGGCTTCAATGCCTCCTTCGGCAATGAAAGCCCTTTCTAAAAGTTCAGAGAAAGTCTTAATCTTCAATTCATCTACTGCTTTCTGTACCCGTGGTTTCAATTCTAATTCAAATCTCTTTGCCTTCCTGGCCTCCGTGTCCACCTGGTGTGACGCGAATCGGGCCAACTCGTTAAATCTTACCGCGTACTCTGCAACTAATATTGTGACACCCCCGAATCCGGGTCCTCTGACCCCGGTCCGGTCGTCACAAAATAATACAAATATCCACCTCTAAACAACATACAATAACTACATGCGGAATATAATAAACGTATGTCGTTCATTCAAAAGGTGTTACTAGTCCCAAGATTCGATAACCTAAATACAAACATACAAACATACCCTAGAATAGTTATTAGGGTTCATATTACATAACAGTAATTTAATTAAACATAAAGATAAAGTCTGCTCCTTGCAAACTAATCCTACATCTTCCCTTTACCCTTGTCCTTCCTTTAACTGCAATATAAGTTATGATATAGCAAGAGTGAGCAACAAGTTTGCTCAGCAAGTTTAAATACAACAATAAAGGATATATCATGATGAAAATAATATATCTAACAATGAATTCAACAATATGAATATCGAAAGCAGAATAATAATTGCTTTTAGAATAAGTGATAGTCAAGTAGATTTTTGAACTATAAAACTCCAACGGAACCAATAGCTAGTTACTGGCTACAGAATAAGTACTTGAGGGGATCAGCCTCGCGTACGCCATGTATATGCATAACATTCAACTCTGCTATTTTTATCTTATATTAGATACCTGGGGTACTCCCCTATATATAAGGGGTGTTCTTATCAGTCTAAGAATCCATACCATCAATTAGTCAGGATAGCTTTTATAAAACTTCATACAATTGTCTGACCGGACAAGGGTTCAGACTCTATCTGACGTAATTCAAGAATTATAGAACTTTTAAATAAGGTACAAGTCCAAGACTGTACGAACTCAAGTGCACCAAGTGAGAATAACAATAATATCGATGTGGAATAATTGTAAAGTAATTAAACCACCTAATAGCATGCTTGGAAATAAAGTTCAAGCTTTAAATAATTAACTGTCAATACAATAATAACCTGCTCAATACAATATGAGAAGGATAGGAACTTGCACAATAAAGAGTGTAAGGGAACTTGCATTCAAATCAAGTGAAGTTAAGAAACTCGCTTACACAATTCATTAAATAAGGTAGTGCAAGAATTTAGAATACTTGCACAAATAAGAATTAAAGAACTTGCACAACCAAAGAGTGAAGTTCGAAGACTTGCCTGATTGCTTAGCTACAATTAAGTTCTAGTTTTAATTAACTTGCATTGAAATGACCTAATATTAATAAGTCGGCCTTTCAATTAGCATGTGTAAACCAATATAAGTCTATACTTATAAGTATCTACTTATCATATAAGTTTATCACGTAATTCATGTAAGCCAATCAGTATGACTAAGTCTATAAACAATTAACTCTGTCCTTGATTTAATAGTTTTAGAACACCTAGTTTCTATACATCAACATAGGTTTGAATATTTAGCATTTCAAATTAATCATGTTTCAAGAATATACTTTCAAATTTGAATCCTAGCATGCTCACCCTATTCAATTCAAAATCATATGTCTTTATGCCGACCATTCACATACTTTAAGCAATACACGTTCATGCTTCAAAATCGATTACTAGAGTCATGTCATCACATAACAAGGCTAAACAATATTTAATATGCATGCTTGAGTATACTACACACATATACTTTAATCACGTAGTTCATGCTTTAGAAATTCATTTCTTATGAATACGTGCATATGGGAAATTCACGCTTTGATCAAACAAGGTCTATGTTAATATGCTTATAAGTATAATGTGATAGTAGTGTGCATACAAGCCAATCATGTATGATGACAAAGCACATACTTTGTAAACAATCTTATTTATTTATTAATAAAATATTCATTTAAGGCATATAATTATCTACATGGTGCTGTTTTTTTATAATATGTAAATAACCCATAGTTTTAAGCAATGCTTTTAGAATCATGATGAGATCATGATAATGAGATCTAAATTCTTAGAAAGCTTAAAAACTAAAATAGTTCCCAATTGTGGGATTACTAAAATGGGGATTAGTAAATCCGGATAGATTGGTACATATGTTGCTTGCTCATTGGATGAGGATGACTGATCTCATGGTCATTTGTGTGGAGACACTAAAGCAAGTATGTAGGTGCTTATTGAAGAATAAGTTCACTGAACGTGACTCGCTATGGAATACCTAATGGAGTTTTACTCGCCTGTCAATAGGAATTCCTAATGTGATAGTAGTACATGTGATCCTTGGATTTGAGATCATCATAGTATCTTGTATGTAACAAATTATACTTTGACTAATTCCTTAAGGCCTTTTAAGGCATATATAGGGTATGCTTGGGTGTAATGAGTTACATATGGAGATAATGAATGATCAATAAAGAATCTACCACCTCTAGTAAAAGAGGAGATATGTCCTATGTGATTCGTTAAATGACAACCCAGGAATCCTTGGCCAAGGTAGAATGAAATTAGAAAGAGGTTTCTAATTTGCATTATTTGGAGTTGTGCATTTTCTAATCGAAATACATATGATTAAATAAATTAAGACTTGACAGTAAATCCATGTCTTATATTTAATTGGGACATTGTATGGTGGAAGGATTGAATTGTACGGTAACTATTAACTCACAGGTTCTTTTATGATTAATGTTGAAATCTATATTATCTGGAAAGTCGTTGATCGCTAGGGAGGCTTATCCCTATTGTATAATAAATGTTATTTATTTAAATAGATTATTAGTTTAATTTATTTATTTAAATAAGATTAGAATTGTTCTAATTGATTTATTCACAACCGGTTTAATATGGAGAACCTAAAGGGTCACACCATAAAAGGAAGAAGAATTATTTAAGAAGAAAATGGCATGATAGTAATAATGCATTAAGTATAATTAATTTAATCTATGATGATAGAATAAATTAAATAGCTTAATGTTTATTATTTAATATTTTAGAAATATTAAATATAAATTAATAAGAGGAGTCTTATTAATATTATTATTATTATTATTATTATTTTAATTCTAAAGGAGTTTAGGAATTAATATAATATCAGTACTCTCTCTCAATCCTAATAAAGATTAGGATATAAATTAATTAAAAGTATTTAATTAATTAAATAAATAAAACCCTATTCTAATTGGATTAGGATGGTTAACCTAATATCTATATAAGAGAGTCTTATATCAGAAATAAGGTACGTGAATTTTTCAAGAGTTGGGAGTACACATATTCTATAGAGATAGAAACAAGGGTTAAGCCAATAACCCATCTTACTGAGTTCTTCATCTTCCTTAGTGGATCACCGTTAGAGGCCAAACATTTGGGTGGCTGACATTGATCAAGGGAAGGAGCCACTACAGAGGAATCAAAGGAATCAAAGGAGTAGAACTTGTACCTGAGGAAGCTTGGATCTTCAAAGGTATAATTCTGTTTTTCTCATTCTTCATTCACTGATAATTGATGCATAAGAATGATCATGGTAATGGGTTTGTATAAATTTTTGAAAACCTAGTTTTTTACGCTTTCGCCCTATTTATGTGATTTGATTGCATGATTGCGTTACGTACAAACCCAACAGTGGTATCAGAGCCAATCTTGTGCTAATTATCAGTCTATGTGATTCCATACATGTATGATATGCGATTTGATCGAGTTCTAACCAACAAAATTTTTTCAGATTCTGCGAAGCTGCGCAGCTTCGCCGGTACAAGGCAATATTGCTGCGCAGCTGCGCCGGGTGTTGTTCCTGGTTTTCATGCTGCGCCGGTTCCCTTTACATTCTTGGTGCAGCTGCGCCACTGGACAGGAATTGAATTTGTTTTTTTATTTTATTTAATTAAATGAATGGTTCATTTAATTAATAAAGATTTAAAATAAAGATGTTTATTTTATATGAAATGAGATTTCAGAATTGCTAAAATTAAAGAGTTTAATTTGGAATTGTTTTTGAATGAAATAAATGAGTTTATTTTTCCAAAAACAAAGTTTAGCAAACTTTTGCCCATTAACTGATATTAATACATATATGAAATGAATTTACTTTCATGAGATGAATAAGTTTTATCGATACGTATGATGATATGTATGGTAATAAAAGGGATTGATTATGGACTATGACCAATGTGATTGAATTTTATTTTGGATGAATGCTTAAATGTATGGGTTTTATAAAATGGGGTCTGCGTACCTCGTCTTCTCTGATTTTATTCTTGGTGTAAAATTCTATCTCCCTTCTATGTACTTCCCCTTGACTACTGATCAAGGTTTCTATTTAAAAATAATTTATGTAATAGAGATAGTTAGAATTATCTTGAAGAAACTGGAGACCAAGGAGCAAGGAGCGCGTGAAGACCCGTTTGTATGGAGCCCGGGTTTAAATGTAACAGTTACGTTTAAATTTAAATTTTTGCACTCCTAGGTTTAACCTTTTGGTTCACTTGGTGGCTCTAGTGAACCAAACTAGAATAAAAGTTCATAATTAATCTGGGTAGAATATAGTATTCTATATTGTATGCTAAATATTATATATATTATATTTTATACAAACATGCTTCGCATGTTTAATAAAATGACGCGTATTTTATATATATATATATGTGCATGCGCGCTTAAAAAGATGAGACAAATAATAACAAACCCCTCAAAGAAATATTATTAAGTCTGAAGCGTTCAAATGATATTTGGAATATCGAACGTCGCCTTCTGGCATGATTAGTTAATAGAGTATTAAATATTTAATATGAGTTTGTTGTGCTATCCACAAGGCGAGTATTGAATATTTAAGATGTTAATTAATCACATTTGATGCTTATCAAGAAAATTGAACGATCTAGTCTTGTTGTGCTATCCACAAGGACGAAAATTTTTCTTTTTTGAATTTATGGAAGTGCTAGGCTGGACTTAACTTAAATCATTTTAGTTCGGATGTGCACACACATGACCATTATGATTTAAGAGGCAAAATAAAAGGAGTTACATGGTGATGTAATTGACAAGAGTTGTCTACCTATTTATTTGTATATCGCTTGTTGTGCTATCCACAAGGTTATATACATTTGAAATGGGATCCTTAATCTCACTAGCAAATCTTTAATTAGATGTTGCCGAACTATATGAGTGAGGGTAATATAGTTTGATGAAAATAGTGGGAGATACTAATTTAAAATAAAGATCTAAATTTATTTTGGTATGCAAAGTTAATAAAATGAATGTTTGCTAAAATGTTGTCTTTTCACATGCAGAATTTTAAAAATGTCAAAATCACTAATCTCACTACGAAGCATACTTGATGCAAATAAGCTTACCGGCCCGGATTATGAGGACTGGCTAAGAAATCTGAGAATTGTTCTCACTGCTGAAAAGATTTCTTATGTCCTAAATTCCACTATCCCTGAATCTGTTTCAGAAACAGCCTCTGAGGAAGAGATTGCCACTTTCAATAAGTGGCAAGATGATGCATCTGTGGCTCAATGCATCATGCTCGCATCCATGAATAACGAGCTTCAGCGTCAGCACGAAAAAATAGATGCTCCTGCTATGCTGCTTCACCTCAAGGAGTTGTATGGTGAACAGAGTAGGACTGCTAGATATGAGATATCTAAGGAGCTCTTCCGATCTCGGATGACCGAGGGCACTGTCGTCGAGACTCATGCTCTGAAGGTAATCAATTTGATTGAACGCCTTGGACAGCTTGGGTTCGTCATGGATGGGGAGTTGAGTCAAGACTTGGTCTTGCAGTCACTCCCTGAGACCTTCTCGCAGTTTGTGGTTAATTTTCACATGAATAAGCTAGATGTCAGCTTACCTGAGCTGCTTAACATGCTGAAAACTGCAGAAGGTCACTTCTCATCCAAGAAGAACCATGTCTTGATGGTGGATTCTTCCAATAAAAGGAAGAGGCCCAAGGTGTCTTCTGAAAAGAAGAAATCTAAGAAGGCTAAGGGAAAAGGGAAAGAAAAGGAGCAAAAGAAACCTGAACCAGCTAAAGGAATGTGCTTTCATTGCAATGAGCCGGGACATTGGAAGAGGAACTGCAAGAAGTTTCTAGCAGAGAAGAAGCTTGGAGAAGCTTCGACTTCCAATCAAGGTTTGTTTATGATTGAAATTAATTTTTCTGAAAGTCATAATTCTACTTGGGTGTTGGATACCGGCTGTGGTTCTCACATATGTAATAATGTGCAGGGACTGGTCAGAAGTAGAAAGCTGAACAAAGATGAGGTGATCCTACGAGTGGAAAATGGAGCAAAAGTTGCTGCATTAGCTGTAGGAACTTATTATTTAGCAATGCCTTCGGGCAAATCCATTTATCTTAATAATTGTTATTATGTTCTGAATATTATTAAAAACATTATTTCAATTTCTGTATTGGATATGGAAGGTTTTGACGTTATTACAAAGAACAATGGTTGTTCAATTTATAAAGACGATGTTTTATATGGTATTGGAAATTTGCGAAATGGACTTTATACACTTGACTTACAAGAAAATATATTTCAAATTGAACAAATTAAGAAAAGGAAAAGAGATGATATTAATTATACCTATATGTGGCACTTTAGACTCGGTCATATCAATGAAACAAGATTATCCAAGTTGCATAAAGATGGGCTCCTCGAGCTATCTGATTATGAATCATATCCAACTTGTGAATCTTGTCTCATGGGTAAAATGACTAAATCTCCTTTTAGTAGAAAAGGAGAGAGAGTTACAGAGTTGTTGGCATTGATTCACACAGACGTTTGTGGACCTATGACAACAAGTGCACGGGGTGGGTATTCTTATTTTATTACTTTCACTGATGATCACTCAAGATTTGGATATGTGTATTTAATGAAATACAAATCAGAATCATTTGAAAAGTTCAAAGAGTTCAGAAGTGAAGTAGAGAAACAAATGGACAAGAGTATTAAGATACTTCGATCAGATCGAGGTGGAGAATACTTAAGCAGTGAGTTTCTCAATTGTCTCAGAGAAAATGGTATAATCTCACAATGGACTCCTCCAGGTACACCACAGTTAAATGGAGTATCTGAAAGGAGAAATCGAACACTGTTGGACATGGTTCGATCCATGATAAGTTTTACCGACCTTCCAATTTCCTTCTAGGGATATGCCCTAGAAACGGCTGCATACCTACTTAACAAGGTACCTACCAAATCCGCCCCAAAGACTCCATATGAGATGTGGAAAGGGAGGAAACCAAATCTTAAGCATGTTAAGACTTGGGGTTGTCCAGCTTATGTCAAAAAGTTTGAAAATGATAAGCTACAGACTAAATCCGATAAGTGTAGATTTGTGGGATACCCTAAAGAAACCGTAGGGTATTATTTCTATCATCCAACTGATCAAAAGGTGTTTGTTGCGAAACATGCTACCTTCTTGGAGAAAGAGTTTATCCATGAAGGGGTCAGTGGGAGCAAGATATATCTTGAAGAAGTTCAAGAACCACAAGTTACCACGGACCAAAGTCAGGTACCTAACCAAGTAGAAGAACCTACTGTACCACACCCTGTTCGTAAATCTGGAAGAGTACCGAAAATACCTGAGAGGTATGGATTCGTTATAGAGGATAACGATGAGGTACACATCATGAATGATGATGATCCATTGAATTACGAGCAGGCTATGAGTAATAAAGACTCAGGAAAATGGCTTGAAGCCATGAAATCCGAAATGGACTCCATGTATGAAAACAAAGTATGGTCTTTGGTTTCACCACCTGAAGGTATTAAACCTAATGGGTGTAAATGGGTTTTTAAGAAAAAGACTGGAGCAGACGGAAAGGTAGAGACCTATAAGGCCCGACTGGTTGCAAAAGGTTTCAAACAAAGACAAGGAGTTGACTATGATGAAACCTCTCACCAGTAGCCATGCTCAAGTCCATTCGGATTTTGCTTGCGATTGCAGCTTACAACGACTATGAGATCTGGTAGATGGACGTGAAAACGGCCTTCCTCAATGGGAAACTTGAGGAGGATGTGTATATGACACAGCCAGAGGGATTTATTTCAAAAGTTGGAACAAATCAAGTCTGTAAGCTACAACGATCCATTTATGGGTTGAAGCAAGCTTCTCGTAGATGGAACATTCGTTTTGATGAGACAATCAAAGAGTTTGATTTTATCAAAAATGAGGATGAACCATGTGTATACAAGAAGGTTAGTGGGAGCGCAGTATCATTCCTTGTATTATATGTTGATGATATATTACTGATAGGGAATGACATTCCAATGTTACAATCCATTAAAATTTGGTTATCTAAAAACTTCTCCATGAAGGACTTGGGTGAAGCATCCTATATTTTGGGGATAAAGATCTATAGAGATAGATCTAAAAGGATGCTCGGCTTATCCCAAGGAACGTACATTGATACGATGCTAAAGAGGTTTAGCATGGAAGATTCCAAAAGAGGTCTCATGCCGATGAGCCATGGAATAAATCTCTCCAAGAAACAAGCCCCAAAGACACCTGAGGAGAGAGACCGTATGAGTAAGATCCCTTATGCTTCTGCAATAGGATCTATCATGTACGGTATAATATGTACTAGACCGGATGTTGCTCACGCACTTAGTGTAACAAGCAGATACCAGTCGAATCCAGGAGAAGAGCACTGGAAGGCAGTGAAAAATATCCTAAAGTACTTGAGAAGGACTAAAGATATTTTTCTTGTCTACAGTGGGTCTGAATTAAAACTCGAGGGATTCACGGACTCAATTTTCAAACAGACCAAGATGACAGTAAATCTGTTTCAGGGTATGTTTTTACCTTGAACGGAGGTGCAATGAGTTGGAAGAGTTCCAAGCAGCAAACGGTTGCTGATTCAGTGACAGAGGCAGAGTATATAGCTGCAAGTGAAGCTGCAAAGGAAGTTGTTTGGATGAAGAAGTTCATAACTGAACTTGGTGTGGTTCCTAGCATTGGAGAAGCAGTTCCCGTATACTTTGAAAACACCAGAACGGTTGCACAGGCTAAGGAACCCAGGTCTCATCAGAAATCTAAACACGTGTTGCGGCGATTTCACTTGATCAGGGAGATCATTGAAAGAGGAGACGTCACCTTGGAGCGTGTAGACTCTCAAGACAACATTGCAGATCCATTTACTAAAGCTTTAACACAACAGCAGTTTGATCGTCACTTAGAGAAGATGGGTATGAGATACCATGGCGATTGGCTTTAGTGCAAGTGGGAGATTGATAGTAGTGTGCATACAAGCCAATCATGTATGATGACAAAGCACATACTTTGTAAACAATCTTATTTATTTATTAATAAAATATTCATTTAAGGCATATAATTATCTACATGGTGCTGTTTTTTTTATAATATGTAAATAACCCATAGTTTTAAGCAATGCTTTTAGAATCATGATGAGATCATGATAATGAGATCTAAATTCTTAGAAAGCTTAAAAACTAAAATAGTTCTCAATTGTGGGATTACTAAAATGGGGATTAGTAAATCCGGATAGATTGGTACATATGTTGCTTGCTCATTGGATGAGGATGACTGATCTCATGGTCATTTGTGTGGAGACACTAAAGCAAGTATGTAGGTGCTTATTGGAGAATAATTTCACTGAACGTGACTCGCTATGGAATACCTAATGGAGTTTTACTCGCCTGCCAATAGGAATTCCTAATGTGATAGTAGTACATACGATCCTTGGACTTGAGATCATCATAGTATCTTGTATGTAACAAATTATACTTTGACTAATTCCTTAAGGCCTTTTAAGGCATATATCGGGTATGCTTGGGTGTAATGAGTTACATATGGAGATAATGAATGATCAATAAAGAATCTACCACCTCTAGTAAAAGAGGAGATATGTCCTATGTGATTCGTTAAATGACAACCCAGGAATCCTTGGCCAAGGTAGAATGAAATTAGAAAGAGGTTTCTAATTTGCATTATTTGGAGTTGTGCATTTTCTAATCGAAATACATATGATTAAATAAATTAAGACTTGACAGTAAATCCATGTCTTATATTTAATTGGGACATTGTATGGTGGAAGGATTGAATTGTACGGTAACTATTAACTCACAGGTTCTTTTATGATTAATGTTGAAATCTATATTATCTGGAAAGTCGTTGATCGCTAGGGAGGCTTATCCCTATTGTAGAATAAATGTTATTTATTTAAATAGATTATTAGTTTAATTTATTTATTTAAATAAGATTAGAATTGTTCTAATTGATTTATTCACAACCGGTTTAATATGGAGAACCTAAAGGGTCACACCATAAAAGGAAGAAGAATTATTTAAGAAGAAAATGGCATGATAGTAATAATGCATTAAGTATAATTAATTTAATCTATGATGATAGAATAAATTAAATAGCTTAATGTTTATTATTTAATATTTTAGAAATATTAAATATAAATTAATAAGAGGAGTCTTATTAATATTATTATTATTATTATTATTATTTTAATTCTAAAGGAGTTTAGGAATTAATATAATATCAGTACTCTCTCTCAATCCTAATAAAGATTAGGATATAAATTAATTAAAAGTATTTAATTAATTAATTAAATAAAACCCTATTCTAATTGGATTAGGAGGGTTAACCTAATATCTATATAAGAGAGTCTTATATCAGAAATAAGGTACGTGAATTTTTCAAGAGTTGGGAGTACACATATTCTATAGAGATAGAAACAAGGGTTAAGCCAATAACCCATCTTACTGAGTTCTTCATCTTCCTTGGTGGATCACCGTTAGAGGCCAAACATTTGGGTGGCTGACATTGATCAAGGGAAGGAGCCACTATAGAGGAATCAAAGGAATCAAAGGAGTAGAACTTGTACCTGAGGAAGCTTGGATCTTCAAAGGTATAATTCTGTTTTTCTCCTTCTTCATTCACTGATAATTGATGCATAAGAATGATCATGGTAATGGGTTTGTATAAATTTTTGAAAACCTAGTTTTTTACGCTTCCGCCCTATTTATGTGATTTGATTGCATGATTGCGTTACGTACAAACCCAACATAATGAACGTTAATACACATGCTCGCGTGATCATAATATCATTTTCATGGTAATCGACGCTATTTAGTTTTCTCATTCTAAGTTTTCACATCGAAAATCACATTAAGTCAACAAGATATCATAACACATGTTAAGTGCATTGTAGTCATGACTCGCATGCCTTAGAACCCATTTATATGCCACATATATGTTCTCAAATAGTCAGAATCTAAAAGACATTAAGTCTTGGTCAAGTTTATTTTCAAAAGTCTTAAGTTTCTCATTTCGAAATCGTCCGAATCTTGCAATCACGTATGCTAGTGTGTGAACACACTTTAGACTCGCATTTCATGACAATATAAACCACACTATTGTGTTTACAAAATTAGAATGTTCACGTGATACGTCCATGACAAGGTTTACTTTTGAAATTACAAGTTTCCCTTTTTAAAACATATGTTTTTCTTTCGTAAAACATGGCCATGTCATATATGTGTAACATCAAGGAATACCTACTTATACCATGTCATTGTACTAATATTTATAGTTTAATCATGTTCACATACTTGTTTCAATGGTATATCACATGTTAGTATATCACAGCAGCTTAACAGAAGCAGAAAACGAAAACTGGCAACAGGAACCTGCGCAGCTGCGCCGGTGTCCGGCCAGTGCTTGAGCAGTTTCTGCTTCGGCAGAAACTTAAGCCATACTCAGATTTCTTCAATAATTTGATCCTATACCAGCCATATTACAGTTTCTAAACTATCATGACAACTTATACAACACATAGCAAGCATTCTCTAATCAAATGATCATTCAATTTAACACAATCAAGAATTTGATAATGAAGATCATGAATGGAAATTACCTCTGTGAATGAACTTGCTGCTAAACAAAATCAGTGCTACTATGATACTCTCCCTTAAATCAATTGAAATGCTCAGCAAATGAATGAAGGAGAAGAGATGTCATATATATAGGCAATTTGTATATCTAGACAATGTGATTGCCTTCCAATTTAAACCAATGGAATGAAGAATTGCTTGTTGGCTAATAAAGAGCTGTTGATTGGTAGGTGAAATCCATCATGAAGACCACATCCCTTATAATTATTAGCTACATTTGCTAAAATTGAGAAGGAGATAGAGTAGGATAGCCATGAGGTTATTCACGTGAAGAGGAGGAAATTGAGCAACAATCTGAACTCAGCAACTTGCAAGGTGTATATTTTATGTTAACACACATTATAAGTATACTTATAATATACACACACTTCATTCCATGAATACATAGATTACACATTATATACTTGGTTTATATATCCAATTGGTGTCACAATGTAGTTTCAATAAGCTATTAATATTACCATGTAGTAAGTAGGGTACATATAAATACCTCAACGTATAATCTATGTACATTATATTAACACCGAATATAAAGCAATTTGGTATTATTATTATAATAACTGTTACTATAATCATTATACTAACTTATTGAAATCATTTATCAATTAATAATGTTATTGATATTAATATAAGGTAATAGGGTATTCATCAAATTTTACCCACACACATCATGTCACATAAACAATATTATTATGTAACTCTATTAATGCAATTAATCTTACTATATAGTCCATACATGCAATATTCACCACATTAATATGTCACATTGCATTATGTATAATATAGATAGCTACCATATAGTAGAGGTTTAGTATCGCATGCTTGTGTATAACAGTAAATCAATTAAATATAATAATATTATATTATCAGTTCTCTTACACATTAATTATTATTTATTCATAATAATAATTAAATAACACATTATCGATTAATTAATCATAATTGAAATTAATCAATAGGTTCAAATCTTGCCACTATATTCAAATAAATTGAATATGTAAGAACCCAGATTTTTGAGAATTATTAAATAAGAATTAAATAAATAAAATTCTTATTAAATGATATATGGTGGGATATTATTACATATGTGAGTAAGAACTATGCAATATGTGATGTTTATGTTAATAAATATATGAGAAGTATATATTTATTACTTATAAATAAATTGTAGGAGCAATTTATTAAAGGAAAAAATTAGTTAAGTATACAAATAATATGGTATACTTTATAAAGGATATTAAAATAAATTCTATTATGGAATTATTTAAATAAAGAGAGAATATTAATGATATATGTAAATAAATTGATATAAACAATTTATAATGTGAAAGAATATATTTATTATTTATTTTTCTTATGTGATGTGGGTGCATTACATGGACTATTTGCAAGGTGATAAATATATATAGTTATTTTGTATATATTTATTATGTGAAGAAATAAAATCATGATGAACAATTTGACAAAGAATTACAGGATGTGGTTTAAGTGTATAATATTATGTATACTTTATCCAATAATATGAGAATAAATTCTTATGTGAAATTATTTTAATAATGGATGGATATTATATTTATTATAATATCTTAAGAAAATAAATAAATTCTTAAATGAATTTATGTTAATGAGGAAAGATGTTATATTAAGTAGGCAAATAATAGTATTTGCATGGAAAATTATGTGATGCATATTTATTTTGCATTTATAAAATAAATATGTAATTAAAGCATATTAGGTTATGTGTTTATTTTGGGAATATATAATTTATATACTACAAATGGGTAATATTTTATATATGTTCCAAGAGTTGAAACATTTAATTATTGGGTGAGTTAGTAACTTAATATTTAAAAATCTAGTTACTAGCTATTAGGTAGTTTAAATTATTCAATACAAGCATTATTTGGTTTAGTGGGTAATTAAATAATTGAGCTAAAAGGATAATTCCTATTTTACCCATCTACTATTCAAAGCTTTGTGCCCAAGCCTATTTTCCCTTCATGTTGCCGTGTGTGTGTGAGAGGGGAAAGAGGAGTAAAATCTACACCATCTCTAAACTTAGGCACCAAGGATATTTGACTTAGAAAATTACAAAAGTCTTCTCCTTCCTTCTCTCCCTAACCGTAGCCTCCCTCTCCCAAATTTCTTGGAAATTAAATTTTTCAAAGTATGGTATAGTGAAGAATTGTGTGCCTGAGGGAGCCTTAGCTAAATTGGATTCAAGAATTAAGTAAAGTTGAAGATAGCAAGACTTGGATTTATGAAAGAAACAGAGCATAAGGTATAAATTTATGCTCAATTTCGATTTTAATTGAAGCTATAGAATATATAATTTTCTATTGCTAAACTTGAGATTTTTAGAAGTTTTGTAGCTTATGAGATAATTTTTAATGGGATTCCGTTATAAGGAATCAAGTTTTAATTTATGTATGGTTACATATCATGGGAATTGATTTTGAAGTTGAAGAACAAAATTTAAATTTTGTTAGTAAGCATAAGTTTACTAAAAAAAATCATTTTAGTTGCTTTTATGCTTGAATTATTAATGGAATGATGAGTTTTAGAGACTTGGTGGCTAGGTATGGGTTGTGGGATGTATAAGGATGGATTTGTGGCAAAAATCGCTAACAAATCGATAAGAAATCGAGTCGAACGAATAACGCACGTTATATGTTCGATAAATGGCCTTAAAGAACCAACGCGGCTAAAAACTTAAAATTTAACGAAGCCGACACTTGGAACAAGTCTTATTATGTTAATATAGATTTATTTGTAAAGAAAGTTGGGTTAGAACGGAGCGAGGCGAGTTTTGAACGTTAATTGCAAAGTTGAAAAACTAGTGCGAACAGCCTTTTTGGATGCATTATTTGAACAGCTTAAAATACCCAAATATCAGTGGTGATATTTTTTAAAAATACTTTGATATGCCAAGTATAACATATCCAAAAATCAGATTAATCCGATAAACGAGCAGCGCGTACGAAAATCGCGAAGTGGCTGCGTTGATAAGAAGTCGAGCAGATTTCAGCACGCCGCCGTGCGCGGCAGCGCCCGCGCGCGCCCGTCGGCGGCAGCGCGGCGTTGGGCAGAAAATGTGTTCTGACATCATTTTTAAGCGTGATTTTGATGAGTTTTCATGATCCATTTTCAAAGTTTAAAATTTTTCTAAAATACTATGACATGTGGTCTATAACATGCCCGAAAAATTTCTGTTATACGACTTATGATTTGAAAATTAAAAATGAGCGAACATGCATGTCAGGACTTATAATTTGGGCGACGCCGAGCGTCGACGCGCCGAGCGATTTTGACGTTCGACGTTTCGAATCGCGTTCCGGCGAAATAATAAGTCATAATAAATCTAATAAAGTCTTACGGGACAAGATTTGACTATAAATGATATTTTATGCCGAGAAACTTTCTTTCGGACATAAATAATGCAATAAAAATATGTAATAAATATAAAGTTACATATTTAAGCGAAATAAAAACCAAGGTTGCCTATAAAATTATTTTGTGGTGCAACGAAGAGTGAGAGACCTGTAAAAATTTGTATTAATCATAAAAATATTATTTTGAGGTTTTCGGAGTTCAAAATGAGATTTTTGAGCTAAAATTTATATAGCGGTATATATATGTATATTTAATATATATATACATATCTAGTAAAAATGTGAAACAAAAAGCGTGGAACCGTTAAAAATAATATAATGGTCCTAAGAGTAATGAAACGAATGTTTTCGGAATTCGAAACGAAGATTTTGAATAAAGAATTTCCTAACAAATATATATTTAATTTAAATATATATAGTGAAAATGCGAATATTCGTAAAACGAGAAATGAAGCAAATGTGCGGACATGATAAAATGTTTTTAAATGAGTTAATGATCTGAGTTAACTCATGAGTGGACAAAAAGTTATAAAAATTATTTAAATCAAGAAAAAATATAGTAAATTGAATTTTTACTATAAAAGATATATAATATCTGTTTAAAACCTGAATTCACAAATAAAGGTAAAAGATATTCCTAACGTGGAATATAAATGATTTAAGCTTCGGTATGTAATATATTTACATATGACAATGTGAAGGACCTTTATTTAGCATAAAAAGGTTAAAAAAAAGAGAAAAGAATTAAGTTTTTAAATAAACTACTATTCTTTTTGAGTTAGAATAAATAATATTAGTTTGTGTAAACTAATAATTATTATTAATAAATATACATGCATGTTTTGTTACATAAATGGTTACCTAATATGTGTGTATATGTAAACACGATTGTGTAGGAATTGTGGAGGAACTAAAGTTAAATTTTAGCGGTAATCTCCAATCAAGGCAAGTTTTTCAGTTCTGTTATGTTTGTGGATTGTATGTGATTATATGGTGAGTTGTATACCATGTTTATTAAATTGTTAAAGTCAAAATATGACTAAGTCAATTGGGTTATGGAACTCAATTGCTATATGTGATCTGTGATAGCATGTGTTGTATGAGAATGTAAGACGTAAAAAGGCATGTATAAATGTATTGCATGAAATTATAGAACTGTGATATGTCTAGTAGAAGATTTATTGATGCATGTAGAATATGCATAGTAAAGAAAGTATGTTGCATATAGAGTTGTGTGTTATGTGAAACATGATAGACTGTTAAATTTGCTGGGCCGTCGAGCTCAATCTTGCAAACATAAATATTTTGCAGGTTAATGATGTTATGCAATATTACTTGCTATTCGGATGAAGAAGATTGATGGATGTGCGAAATGGATACATTTTCTTACCTTAGAAATGGTAGAAACCTATGTTTGATAGTTTGATATATGTAATCAACAACTATGTATAGTTTAAAATATTCAATAAAGAATATTCGTGTTAGATGTATTGCAATGAATATTTTATTTAAATAAAGGAATATAGTGACATTACTATATAAGAAAGAATTAATATTGAGTTATATATATTAATATAACTTTGATAAGAGAAATCATTAAATAAATATGATTTCATTATAAAAAAGAATTGTAAAGGTTGAGATTCAGGGAACGAATGAATGGAATAAAAGAAAAAAAATTTATTCTGCATTTTTAGCTATTTTAACATTAAATAATGTTTTAAAAGCTAGAACAATATAATATTAACGCACAAGATCGGGAAAAGAAATAGACCCGATTTTGGGGTCGTTACAGAATATGTAATTATTAATAATCTCATAAATTCTCTGATATTAAATCCTTAAGGTTAGTCCACTAATTTAAATAACTCATTAGTGACTTCCTCTAATCATTTCACAATTCTCACCCCCACATAAGGTTTAAATAAACTCACAAAATTAACTCTTTAAAATTAAATCACATATTTAATAAATAAGGAGTTTAAAATTCATGGTCATTACAGATATACCTCCTTGTCTCAGCTCCAGAAACTTAACTTCCATATCTTGTTGCGTATTCTCCGAAAAGAAATTCTTAAATTTGTCCCACATAATAACTCCTTCGCCTGCTAGTCCTTATTGGCTTCCCACCAATAGTTAGCTTCGCCCTTCATCATGAAAGTGGCAAAACTCGTCTTCTGTGCTTCGGCCACCCGTGCGACCTCAAACACCTTCTCTATTTCTTCTATCCATGTCAGGGCATCGATTGGGTCTAAGGTTTCCCAGAATTTTGGTGGTCCTACCAATTTAAAGTCCTTAAAGCTAGCCAAGTGATGTCCTAGCTGCCCTGCTGTTGGCTAGGGTCTGTTCTGCATTGCTTCTTTTAACAGGTTAACGAAGCTCTGCATTGGGTCGACATTTTCCCCTCCACCATTGTTAACAGATCCTTCCTCCCTTTGGTTCCGCGAAAATCTCCTAGGCGACATGATCCTTAGGAAAGGAAGAAAACTTTAGTCGTTACGTGATATGCTATTCAAGTTAGCATTAAGAAGTTTAGGACGTCTATCAATCATAGCTGATTTAAATAAATAACTTCAGTATCATAATAAGACTCGATGGATCTCCTCAATCCATCACTTACAAACTCTACTTGAGTTTTCAACTAAGGTCATAACTTAGGTTTCGCATTCCTAACGTTTATAACCTAAAGCTTTGATACCAACCTGTGACACCCCCGAATATGGGTCCTCTGACCCCGATCCGGTCGCCACGATACAATACTAACATCCACCTCTAAACAACATATGATAACTAAAAATGCATAATATAATAAACGTACGTCGTTCATTCAAAAGGTGTTACTAGTTTCAAGATTCGATAACCTTAATACAATCTTACAAACATACCCTAGAATACTCATTAGGGTTCATATTATAATAATAGTAATTAAAAAAACGCAAAGACAAAGTCTGCTCCTTGCGAACTATCCTACAATCTTTACTTACCATTGCCCTTCCCTGAAGTCTCGGGCTTAACTACAATATAAGTCATGATATAGCAAGAATGAGCAACAAGTTTGCTCAGCAAGTTTAAATACAACAATAAAGGATATATCATGATGAATGAAAAATAGCTGATAATGAATTCAACATATGAATATCTTAAGGATTCAACAATATGAATATTAGAAAGATTCAACAATATGAATATCTAAAAGGATTCAACAATATGAATATTAGAAAATTTTAACAATATGAATATTAGAAAGATTCAACAATATGAATATCTAAAAGGATTCAACAATATGAATATCTAAAAGGTTTCAACAATATGAATATTAAAAGCAATGATAATAATTACCTTTAGAATGACTGATAGTCGAGTAGACTCTGAACTATAAATTTCCAATGGGTTCAATAGCTAATTGACCCTTTGGATTACAGGCTACTGGCTACAAAAACTTAGTACCTCGAGGAGATCAGCCTCGGGCACAACGTGAATATGCATAACACTTACATCTACTTACTCGTATCATATATTAGATACCCGGGCACACTCCTACATATGAGGGGTGTTCTGTTCTGTCTAAGAATCCTTACCATCAATTGGTTTGGATAGCTTTAAAGAAAACTTTATACACTGGTCTGACCGAGAAAAGGTTCAGACTTTAACTGACACGGTTCAAGAAATTTAGAACCTTGAATAATGTACAAGTCCAAGTCTGTACGAGCTCAAATGCACTAAGTGCGGATATCAATAATATCGATGTGGAATAATTGATAAGTAATTAAACCACTAAATAACATGCTTGGAAATAAAGTTCAAGCAATTAAGTAAACAACTTTCGATTCAACAATAACCTACTTAATACAATATGAGAATGATAGGGAACTTGCACAATAAAAGTGAAGTTTAGAATTTTGCACAATATATGAATTGGTGTAAGTTTGGGAAACTTGCACAATAACCAAAGTTGTGTAGTTCGGGGAACTTGCACAATAACCAAAGTTGTCTAGTTTGGGGAACTTACACAATAACCAAAGTTGTGTAGTTCGGGGAACTTGAACAATAATAGACCCCTTGCATAAAATACATGCATAGGTTAGGACACTTGCTCAAATAATCAAAGTGTGAGGTTCGGAGAACTTGCGAAATCAAAGAGTGAAGTACGGGAAACTTTCACAATACTCAAAGTGTGAGGTTCGGGGAACTTGAACAATACTCACGTGTGAAGTTCGGGGAACTTGCACAATACTCAACGTCTGAAGTTCGGGAAATTTGCACAATACAATAATAACCTTCTCAATACAATAGGAAACTTTCACCAAAAACAAGTTAAGTTTAGAAACTTGCTTACACGGTTCATTGAATAAAGTAGTACAAGAATTTAGAATACTTGCACAATAAAAGTAGGGTTCGGATACTTGCTTACAATATCCGTTGAATAAAGTAATACAAGGGTCTAGGATACTTGCACAATAAATAAGTGTAAGTCAAGAAAAACTTGCTCAATATAAATTTGAGTAAAGTTAGGGAGACTTACATATAATACAAGAACGGGTTCAAAAGAACTTGCCTGTTTGCTCAGTTACAAATAATTCTAACTTTAATAAAACTCGTTGGAATGACCTAATATTAACAAGTCGGCCTTTCAATTAGCATATATAAACTAATATAAGCTCACACATACAACGATCTAGTCATTATATAATTCTATCACATAGTTAACGTAAGTCAATCCTAATCTGGTCTTAGATTTAATAACTTTAGATTACTAGTTCATAAGCATCAACATAGGCTTGAAACACATAGAATTCCATTTTAATCATGCAATATAGTTTAAGATACACATATTGTAAGGTTCCGTTCATAATTCTAAGTTATAAGGTTTAATACCGATAAACCTTAAGTTAAACAAGTTCATACTTCAAAGGTTCGCTACTCCGGTCATACTATCTCATAACAAGGCTAAACAATACCTAATATGTATGCTCGAGTATACTACACACATATACTTTAATCACGTAGTTCATACTTGAAGTTCATTTTTTATAATTTAGCATGCACATGTGAAATTTGTATATAAACAAATGAGGTTCATGTCATTATGTCTATAGTCATAATGAAATCTTAATACTTATGCTTATATGCTCACAACATGTCTCACATGGTATTTAACTTTCAAATCTTAAGTTCTCCTTCAAAAGTATACTAAGTCCACAAAGATCGTTTTAGTATAATCAAAGTGTTTTGTAACTATGACTCACTTGCATTAGAAACACATACCAAAGCCACATGAATGCTTTCATATCACAAGACAAAATTATTGGTCAAGTTTACTTTGAAAGTTCTTAAGTTTTCCTTGAAAACTCCTTAAATCCATCAATCTCGAATGCTAGTGTGTACAACACTTTAAACCCGCATTTCATGTCAATGTAAACATACTATTATGCTCATAATATCAAAATATACGCATGCTACTTATATGACAAAGTTCGCATTCAAAACTATAAGCTTCATTTTCAAAACATAAGTTTTCCTTTGTAAACCTTTCAGTCTTTCAAACACGTATTTTAGTGCAGTTAATACTCTAATCATGCATATTAACATGCTCGCCAAATTAGAATGTATATACAATACTTTCATGCTAACGTTCACCTTTAAAACTTACATGTTTCGTTAGAACTGTTCAATAGTGGGGTTCACATGTTCATATTCTATTATGCAACCCGCATACCTAAGTCAACATGTCTCCCATACAATTCTAAGTCATGCTATCATGCTTGCAAGGTCAGAATACTATCATGGCAAGTATACATATCGAGTTTGTTTTCATATTCGAAGTTAGTTTATGAAACGCTAAGTTTATTTCAAACTATAATTACTTATGCAACTATTAGTGAAACATGCTTACATTGCCTCAATACATCCATATATATATCACTCATGCTAGTATGCTTAATCCAAACTAGTACCATAAGTTAGCATGAACAGATTGCAAAAAGGAAAAAATTTCTGCAGACAGGCACTGGTGCAGCTGCGCAGGCTGGCGGCCAGGCTAGAAGCTGTGCAGTTTTGGGCAGACTGGAAACCCAACTCAGAAATTTTCCAACCAAAATCGTTCCAGACAAATTCTAACATGTATAATAACTTATATACCACCTAACAATCATGTTCCAATCAACTTAACGATCCATCCATACTCAATTTAAAGAATCAAGAATTATAAAATTATACAGAAATGAATAACTTGAATGCAATGATTATACCTTTGTTATATGGCTTGCTGCTATCTCTCACTCTCTCAATTCAATAGAAATTCAGAATATAAGTTCTACTTAACAATAACTCAGTAAAAGATAATGAGAGGGAAGAGAGCTCTATATATATAGCCAATTCAATACACGGTTTCAAGCTTTGTTCACCAAATCATAACAAAGAATTGCTAGATTACATAATGGTCAAGGGATGGTAGGTGAGTAGTTGGTGAATCAAATTATGAAACCCACTCTTCATCTCATGATTAGCTATAGCTTGTGAAGAAAATGAGGAGAAGATAGACTAGTGTAGCATGTGAGTTCACGTGTATAAGAAATAAGAGGGCAATTGGGCACTTAATATGGGACAAACAAACTCAACATTGTATTAGCTAGCAAGGTGTATAATGTAAGCAAAGGTTAAATATACAACTATACCCATAATAAATATAATTGGGTTAAATAATATACACACCTTTCATTTCATGTATGCTTAGGTTATACATTTAGTTAGTGTCACAATGTTATTTAAATTTAGAAATGTAACAATACAATGTATCAAGTAAGTACATATGTACCAATCATATAATCCATGTACATTATATAAACACCGAATATCAAGAAATTGGGTATTATTATAACAATAACTGTTATTATAATAATTATAATAACTTACTGAAAGTATTATCAATTAATAATGTTTATTGATATTAATGTATGGTGATAGGGTATTCATAAAAGTTTTTCCTACCCACATCATGTAACTTTACTAATACAAATAAATCTTACTATATAATATATAGACATATTAATATGCCACCTTATACTATATAATATATAGTTTACTACCATTAATATAACACATGCTTGTATAAAACAATTTAACCAATAAAATATAATATTATTATATTAATCTCTTACTCATTCATAATAATAATTAATCATCCCATTATCAACTAATTACTCCCAATTGGAATTAATCAAACACGATTAAATCTCTACACTATATTCACGTAATTTGAATATATAATTTACTAAAACTTTTATCAATATTATGATATAAAAGTCTTAGGGTAAATCTACTAATTTAAATAACCATTAGTGATTCCCTTTAATAAAAATCCTAGCATTTATTCGCATAGGTTTAATTCACATAAGCACATAACCACATAAGGTTTAAATAAGTTTAAAAAATTAACTCCTAAAAATTTTAAATCACATATAAAATTAATAAGGAGCTTAAAATTCCTGGTCGTTATAGAGAATATAAGATTAAGTGCGAGTTCTTTAAACTCATACGTATGGTAAGTTCATAACTCATAATCGTATGGTGGAACCCCTCAGCGAATGGATGACTTTGGTCTGACTAGGATAAGTTCCTAAACCCATATGATTGTGGAAAGTTCCTAAACTCATAACGTGTGGAATGTTTGATGAACTGTACTGGGATATAGAATTGTGTGAACGACGAATTGAGGACCATAGGAATAGATAGAATTATTAAGCAATCGATCATTAGAAAGTGAAGTTGTTGGTGGAAGTATAGGTATTCCAAATCTTCTAGCTATGCTAGACTTCGAAATTTTTGGACATCAAGCTAAATTCGCACTAATGTGCCTTTATAAATAAAAATGAACTTTTGGTTATCTTTAAAACATGGTTATAATTGTGTATGTGTGGACTTCGGGACCCTTACACATCGTTACCTGTTTCGATATGATAATTTAAAAAATGATTTTCAAATATTTTTGAACCGTTTAACAGAAAAGTCTATGCTAATTGTTTCGGCTAGACAAAAATAATTTAGGATATCAAAATATATTTTATATATCATCAATGCATCATGGAACCTGATGCAAGGATGATAAAAACGATGGAGTCATTAATGCAGTATTGCCTAGTGTTAGATGTGATCTAAAGATCGTCAGCCCACTATGGTATATTGTTGTATGACAAAGTCACAAAAATAATGGAATCTAAAACGAATTGTAAATACAGTGCAGTATCATGACGTCATAAAATAATTTTTAGAATTTTAAAAGAATATTCAAGTGCCAATTAAATTTGGCCAGACACATGTTTTGATTGATATTGGAATTATTGGTATATGTCTAAGCTAATTGATTCAACTAGACAATGTTTATGAAAATTCAAGTATCTTTTTGAGAACTTATCCCGAACCATATTATTTTGATTCGGACTCCAGGCTGAGTATGAACATCCCTAAATTGGAAAATATTTTTGTGCCGAATGGCAGTGATGTGGAACGCAAATGTTGTTCAAATTGTGCCGAATGGCAGTGATGTAGCATCTGATCAATACAGGGCATATGGGCTGATCACCCAATGTGTCCGTAAGTCCAGAGCGGTTTGCAGATGAATTTCTGTTTAAACCTTTTCGAAATTGAAAAATAAAAGTTCATGGCCACTCAGCATTATTTGAAAAGTTTTTAACTTCTTGGAGAGAAGTATGGGTAGAATGTGATGATAGAATAGTTCCTCAAAGAAAAAAGCCGTGTGTACTCATTAAATGAGAATGAAATAAGATAAAGGTTAAGTTGAAAACCTAGTTTTGGTGAATAGAAGGAGTAGGGATTAGTAGGCTGTAATTTCGAGAACGAAATTCTTAGAAGAAGGGATAAATGTGACAACCCAGAAATTTATAAGATTTTAAATGATTAAAATAAAGGTTAAAGGATAAAACCTAGATAGGAATGTGAGGAATAATTTAAAATTTTTAAAAAAACCTATATGGTTTGATTTGAATTCTTAAAATGTGTATATGCATAGGTAAACATATATATATTTAGTGATGTGGTATACATATTTTAGCAAGAAGAATGATAAGAATAAATATAGTATAAGATTTGTCTCAATGTATTAAATTATTAGGTATGAGTATGTATATTATTTGATTGCTCATATTTGTTTATTATATAATAAGCAAATAAAAAGAAACTAATATAACCTAATAAATATATTAGGTATGAGATTTAAATAACCTAAGGGTTATAATAAGAAAGGATGTTAGTATTTAAAATATTAACTAAACTTAAGAGATTAATTTTATTATCTCAAGTTATTAATTTTATTAAAGTAAGTCTAATTGGGTTAAGTAATTAAAGGTATATGAGTAAAGAGTTGATTTATAAATGTGATGAATAGAAATCCTAATTAAATGATTAGGATATGATAAAATTAGAGAGGATGGAACTAAGTTAATTTTATGGCTCAAGAAATTATTTGAGTAGCCTAATTATTTAATTAAGCATTGGACTTGTAGCTAATTGGATTTAATAACAATTAAGTTATTAAGCGAACCCAATATATCACGTATGGGAGATGTACTAAGATGGCCCCATTTAATTTTTGGTGGAATTCCAAATTTATTTTAGTTAGTAAGAAAATTAGGAATTTAAAGGAAGGCCCAAAGGAATTAATGAAAGCCCAATCTTTTAGCCAATTGAAGAAGGGTATTTTGGATATTTAGTAAAGCTAAATATTGTAATAAAAACAAAATAAAAATTAAAGGGAAAAGAGGCCAGGCCTGTTATAACATGGAAAGGAAGGAGGGAATGTATGTCATCATTTCATTCAACAACTCTTCACCAACTCTAGCCAAGTGTCACTCCAAGTGCTTATCCTCATTATTTAGTCTAGATTTGCAAGCAATCTTTTACTTGCAAGCAACATCATAATAATTAGGAAGAGAGAGAGAGTTGATGGGGGATGTATATGATATATACAAAATATATCTATACAATTACTAACCAACCAAAACAAAGTTCCATTTCATTTCATTTCGCTTCTCTTTCATTCCACTTCTCTCTCCTTTCTTTTTAGCTAACACAAAACAAGAGGGAGAGAGAAGGGGGGATTTCGGCAGCCATAATAAAGGTAGAGGGAGAGTATTTTGTGTACTCTAAGTTCATAAACAAACATAGAAAGAAGAAGAAAGAAATCAAGCAAAGGTATAATCTTTAACTAGTGTATTCATTTTATTTTGTGTATTTAAAATCAAAACTTGGATCTAAGATTTTAGAACTCTAAAATCTTAGATCTATATGTTTATAAGTGTTATATGTTTGGATCTATCACTTTTAAGTTTCAAAAGTTAGATCAAAAGCAAGAAAAAAGAAACTATATTTTAAAAAGTTAGAAAACTATGATTTTCTTAGCATAGATTATGATTTGCTTTGATTTGATGAAGGTTTGACGCAATAGATCAGGGATCATGGTAGATCCATGAGTCTTAGAGGTATTAATATGTATTATGATAGTTTATGATGTTTAAAGTTTGGTTAATCAAGAGATCTAGGAAGATTTTGTACAAAACACAAAACTGAAAAAAATAGATTTTGGGGAAAACGTAACAAGAAATTCAAACGACCATATCTCCTAGTGTATTTTGAATTTTTGAGTGTGGTTAATTTCTAGACTTAGATATATGAGTCTTTTAACTTTTTCAAGTGCAATCACTGAAAAATTCCATGTAGATTTTCATTTGGACTATTTTGAACAAAGGACACCAAATCTAAAAAACCCAAAAAGTAGGTTGTCCAGATTTTTGAAGGGCAGTTTCATCCACTTAATTAATGTAATAAATGTCAATCTTTTGGGACATTAAAATATATGTTATAAAGTATCTTGTGTCCAAAAATGAACTCATTCCGACTTAAATTGAGCAAGTTATGACTATTTTAATATTTGTATTTTTTCTATAAAAATCGCTATAACTGGAGTTGTATAACTCTGATGGCCACGAAATTTAAATTGGAGGCTCGCAATAACATGTATAAGATCCCTCCAAGAGTTGGGAATTTTTGGAGTTAAGCGTGAGGTAGTTATTTTCTTAAGGAATTAACTAGAAATGGATTTTTGAAAAATACTTACGGAAGTTGAAAAATTCCTTAAAAAGTATTTTTGTGTATGAAATATGTGTATATATGTTTGGCCAAAGGGTGGAAAAATAATAAGATAATTTGGTTAAAAAAGGAGAATCCAGTTTCTTGGATTGGAATTCAAATTGCTGGATTGCAATCTGGTTTGCTGGATTGGCCATCAGGCTTGCTGGATTAGATGTTGAATAATCCAGACTTGCTGGATTGGAGGTTAGTTGAATCCAGGCTTGCTGGATTGGATAACAGTTTGAATCCAGGCTTGCTGAATTGGAGGACAGTTGAATCCAGTCTGCTGTATTGGAAAATAGTTACTAAATTGAAATTCAATATGAATCCAGGTTGCTAGATTAGGTATTCGATTTACTTAATTATAAAGGACTTAATGAAAGACTAAGTGTTAATTCACAAGTTATATGATACAGTAGTGTTAAGTCTAAGGTAGTACAGTCGTACTCTTTAATTGTTGATGTATAGTAGCTGGGCTAAACGACTCCTTCATATGGGAAAGGGATCTATGAATTAGTAACCGATCTAACTCGCTGTGAAAACAGTGTAGACAAGACGAAAGCTAATTTGTTAGTTGTTTGTGAGAAACCACTCAGTATACTATATTGAATATTATTAAAGACTCGATGTGTGCTAGGTTTAGACTTGTGTATATGTATAGTGTTAAGGTTATCTAATATTTGACTATGTGTTAAGTGTTAGATGGTTAACTTTTAAAGTAATAGACTGATGAGATAAAGTATGTTATACTAATTGAAAGATCAATCTTATAACTGATAGGTTTTTTCAATAAAGCGATTAAATTATATTGCGTAGCAGTAATCGACGGTACAGGCAAGTTTTCTTTAACTCAACCTTGAGTTATATTTCAAAGCATGTTCGTGAATAATTATTGTTGATTATTCATATCTATACTGATTATTGATTCGCACTTAGTGCATGTTGCATATGTTCATCAGGTATGAAAGGCTGATCACCTTCATTACCATATTGTTCAGTTGAATTTATTCATGTTCATTGTTGGTTATTCAGCATTATTGATTCATGTTCTTTCACAATTATTATATTGTTGAAAGTTTGTCAGCTTATTATTCTTTTCAATCATGATATATCCTTGTTGTATTTAAACTTGCTAGGCAAACTTGTTGCTCACCCTTGCTATATCATGATAAATATTTTAGATTAAAGAAGAAACTTCGGACACAGTCAAAGGCAAAGACAAGTTTCAGGATGGAATTATTATACGGTTAAAATGGTAATAGTGTAGGATACAAATGACATTGTATGTCGTGTAGGATATTGAATGCAGGTATTAAGTTAAGGTTACAGACCTTGGGAATTATGTTGTAAAAGTTATTGTATAAACAATTTATATTTATATCTTCCGCAATAGTTATAGAAATGATATATCGTAACATACCATGTCCGACGTTCTGGGGACTTGGATTTGGGGTCGCTACAAAATCAAATTAAATACTTTTGCAAATCAAATCAAAGACTGATTTTCAAATCAAATCAAACCCTTCGTATATAGGTTCAACGAAGCAAAGCACTACTTTCAATCAATCAAATCAATAGGCCTAATTTTTAAACAGCATTCACTCACGCATTCTAGTTTTAAAGAGAAATATTGAAAATATGCGGTACCGTGTTTCCACGGGAGTCGTGGGGTGCCTAACA
The DNA here is from genome assembly GCA_020205555.1 of Panax stipuleanatus. Lineage (NCBI taxonomy): Eukaryota > Viridiplantae > Streptophyta > Magnoliopsida > Apiales > Araliaceae > Panax > Panax stipuleanatus. The sequence goes on from CM035115.1 coordinate 97,870,243, forward strand.
TGTAACGATTGAGATTTTACATATTAAATTTTAAATATTTATTGAGTAAATAAAAATTTATGTGATTTATTTATTGAATTAAATAAATAAATTATGTGATTTTGTGGAATGATTTAATTAAGAGTTATATATTAATTAAATGAATATGTAATATTTAATTTAATTTATGTATATTAATTTTATAGTATAATTCTAATTTAATTGAGATAATTAAATTAGATGATTTATGTGGTGAGTGTTGCATGAAATTATAATTAGCGAGTAATTATAATTGTTATGTGATTAATTGATGTTAGATTTTTATTAATTAAATTATAATGTAAAGATTTAATTAATTAAAGTGTAACATTAAAGTATGTGTAAAAAAGATTTATTAAATAAAGAAAAGAGTTTTAAAAGATCTTTGCCAAACAAGGCCATTGCACCTTTTTTAATCTTATTTTTCCAAACAAGGCCTTAAGCCCAAAAAATTAGTTTTTTAAAATAGTGTGGTTTTACCCAAACTTGGCCTTATGGCTATTCAATTTCAAATTTTTGTAACTTATGTAATTATTAGTAGTTAATATAGTAATTAGTATAATACTTATTAATATTATAGGTTACATATATATGATATATGTATATGTATATTATATCTATAATATAATACACGTTAAAAGATTAGTAAGTTAGTTTTAGAAGAACAAAGAAAGAAAAACATAGAAGAGAGTTAGAGAGAATACTCAGAGAAGAAGGAAAGGAAGAAGAGAAAAGAAGAAGAAGCTTTGAGAAAGCAAAAAGGAAGCAAGCCCCATCATCATCTCCATCTCTTCTCTTATTCCAAACTAGAAAGGGTATAATCCTAGAACTCCATGAATTTTATTATGTTCTTCAATATTTTAATAGTTTAAAACTTCTCTATAAAAGCTTTTTGAGTAAATTATTTGATCATGATATATATATGTGATGTATATATATATATATATATTGATGATTATATATGAGTTATATTGTTGTTTCAGCAATTCAATCCATGTAATTTTGTTAAACAAGAAGAAATCATTCTTGTACGCTATGCAAGCTTTATCATTGTATCTTTTCATTGTGCAAGTTCTCTAACCCTTGCTCAATATATCATGAAAGTTCATTCCCATTTCTTAACTTGTTATGTATTGTACAAGTTATACTGTATTCAAATATTCGTAAAACATAAGTATTGAAGTATTATTTAAGTAATGTGATCTTGACTTAGTTATTCAAGCAAGATCTATGTGATCTATCGAATGCTTTAAGTTATTTCCAAAGCATACCTAGTTATCATGAAATTTATTGTTGTATCTTACATTTGATTCATAATTCTTATATTATCGAACTGTTAAAACATTGTGAGTCGATTCAACTACTCCTAGTTGATGATAGTTAAAACTCCAAAGTTCCTTTATCTATCCAAACCAAAGTTTCTTTGGTGCGAACTTGTATTCAAATACTGAGAATGAACAACCCTATTTATTAGGGGACATTTATGCGAAAGCATTAAGATGATTGTGCACAATACATGGTACGAAGGGCTGATCCCCCTAAGTACGAGTTAAAGGTCCATAGTCTCAATGACTGTTAAAGGTTTTAAATAGAAATATTTATAACCTAGGACATAGTTCAAGGTCATATGACCCTCTGATAAATTCTATACTCGAATTTTAAATATGATGAAAGAATTATTATTCAATTCTTTATTTTGATAAAAGTAAAGTCATTCAAACCTTCCAAAGTTATTCAGTTATGTCATATCACTGTTGTATTTCAAGTGAGCTTTTGTTTGCTCACTCCTACATATTTTATAACCCCTTGCAGTTAAGGCCAAGAATGTTGACGTACCGTCAACAAGTAAAGGAAAAGGAAAGATGAGCAAGTGAAGACTTATTGTCTTCAATATCTGTTTGTAATAAGACTTAGTTAATGATGTTTTATTTCCGCATTTATTTGATTGATGTTAAGGTTTAGTTAACCCTGGGATTTTATATTGGATAAGTTGTAATCCTTTGTCAAGGAAGATTCTATTTAAGTATTTATAAAGGTTGTAATTTACTTTGCAATTCTTTATTATTGGGTAGATGTATGATTTATTTAGAAAGTGAACACCAAATCTTGTGGAAACGAAGTACCCGAATTTGGGGCAGCACTTGACTATCACTGGACCATCGCCACTGCAAGTTGTTCAACCCACTGTCCGCACATTCAACATGACGGTGCAGGACGTTGTGCAGTCAAAAGATGTGGTGGAAGGTATCATTCCGGTCAATAGTATAAATGCATATGTATTATTTGATTCGGGTGCTACTTGTTCATTCATATATGATGATTTTGCTAAGACCCTAGACTTACCTATAGAGGAGTTAGTTTACCCCTTGAACATAGAAATTGCGAATAGGGAGGTTATTCCTGTTAGGTTTGTATACAATAATTGTAGATTGGACATTAAGGGTCAGGAGCTGAGGGTAGATTTGATTCTGATAAAACTTGGGGAATTCGATGTCATATTGGGGATGGACTGGTTGTTCAACCATGGGGCGGTAATCGACTGTCAGAAGAAGTCGGTAAACCTTACGACTCCGTCAAAAGTAGTGTTCTATGGTAGTAAATTGCCTAGACAAGCGAGTTGTCTGACGGTTATGCAAGCCAAAAAACTTTTGACATAAGGCTGTGTAGGATATCTAGCCTACATAGTAGATATGCGTAAGGAGAGCCCGAAGTTAGAAGAGATACCAATGGTTAGGGAGTTTGTGGACGTGTTTTCGGATGATTTACCAGGACTTCCACCAGATAGGGAGATAGAGTTCGTGATCGACTTAGCACCGGGAACTGCTCTAATTTTGAAGGCTCCGTACCGAATGGCTCTAATCGAGATGAAGGAACTGATGGTTCAACTTCAAGAATTGCTGGACAAGAAGTATATTCAGCCGAGCATTTCACCATGGGGAGCACCAGTTTTATTCGTGAAAAAGAAGGATGGATCGATGCGTCTTTGCATTGACTATAGGGAATTGAACAAAGTTACGATCAAGAATAGGTATCCTTTACCTAGGATCGATGACTTGTTCGATCAACTGAAGGGGACTAGATACTTCTCGAAAATTAATTTGAGAAGTGGGTATCATCAGTTGAAGGTGAGGAGAGAAGATATACCGAAAACGGATTTCAGAACTCGGTATGGACATTACGAGTTCTTAGTGATGTCATTTGGTCTAACGAATGCCCCAGCTACATTTATGGATTTAATGAACAAGGTGTTTAAGCCATTCCTAGATAAGTTCGTGGTGGTGTTCATAGATGACATCCTAGTTTACTCCAAAACCAAGGAGGAACACACTGAACACTTAAGGCTGACCTTAGAATCGCTGTGACGAGAGAAGCTTTATCCAAAATTCTCGAAGTGCGAATTTTGGTTGGAACGTGTGCAATTTATTGGCCACATAATTGACAAAGAGGGGATTTCGGTAGATCCGTCGAAGGTTGAATCGGTAATAAATTGGGATCAGCCAAAGACGCCGTCTGAAGTTAGGAGTTTCTTGGGATTGGCAGGTTATTACAGAAGATTTATCCAAGACTTTTCCAAGATCGCAACTCCGTTGACGAATTTGACTCGTAAAATAGTTAAGTTTGTTTGGATGAAAAAGTGTGAGGAAAGTTTTTAAGAGTTGAAGAAGAGGTTGTGTACAGCACCTGTGTTGTCTTTGCCGGATAGTACGGGAAATTTCATGGTATATAGTGATGCCTCACATAAGGGATTAGGCTGTGTGCTGATGCAGAGTGGCAAGGTCATTGCCTATGCGTCACGTCAGCTGAAAGATTATGAGAAGGGGTATCCATCCCATGACTTAGAATTGGCGGCAGTAGTGTTTGCTCTGAAGATATGGAGACACTATTTATATGGAGAGAAGTGTGAGATATACACAAATCATAAGAGTCTGAAGTATATATTCAGCCAGAAGGATTTGAACATGTGCCAAAGGAGATGGTTGGAACTGATCAAGGACTACGATTGCGAGATACTTTACCATCCGGGTAAAGCTAACGTCATCGCCGACGCTATCACGATGGAAATTCCAGATTGGAAGTGGGAACATATCACGATAGATTTTGTGGTTAGTCTTTCAGCGATTAAGAAAGGATTTGATGCGATATGGGTCATAGTGGATCGACTGACGAAGTCAACCCACTTTCTACCAATCAGGATTAAATACAACTTAGAACAATTGGCGAAGCTGTACATCAAGGAGGTTCTTTCTCGACACGGTGTTCCGGTGTCAATTGTGTCCGACAGAGATTCGCGTTTTACGTCAAATTTCTGGAAGCATTTGTAAGAGTGTCTGGGAACACAATTGCGAATGAGTACAGCATACCATCCTCAAACTGATGGCCAGAGCGAGAGGACAATTCAGACGCTTGGGGATATGCTGAGAGCTTGCGCGATGGACTTCAAGGGAAGCTGGGATGATCATCTACAGTTAGTGGAGTTTGCCTACAACAATAGTTACCACGCGAGTATCGGCATGCCTCCTTATGAAGCGTTATACGGCAGGAAATGCAGAACTCCCTTGTACTGGAATGAAGTCGGTGAACGTCAGCTGTTGGGACCGGAATTGGTGCAACAAACTGCTGAAATTGTGAAGCTGATCAGAACAAGATTGGTTGCTGCTCAAGACAGATAAAAGAAGTATGTTGATCAACATCGACAGTGTAAGACCCCAACTTTTATGAATAAAAAAATTGAATTTCCTCTATATATTATTTTGAAATAGTCAGGGTTAATTTGATAATGTGAAATGTTATGGGCAAAATGCGCAAATATTTTAAATAAGCAAGTGGTTATAAAATATTCATTGTTGTCGGGGAATATTCATTTGGTCGTGGAATATTCTTGTTGTCGGGGAATATTCGTACGACAGCGCAGCCATTTGTGGGCCCCACAACGGAATAACTGTCGAATATAGAAAGCGACAGAAATAATCTTTTTATCAATAATGGTAAAACTGTTACGGTTAAACTGTTAAAATACCCGGTGGTTAAAATACAGTAATACGCGGTGCTGCACAGTAGCACACGGTATTGCACAGTAATTTTAATTATTGATTCTTACGTAAGAAGGCATTTACTCAATAATTGTTACAATAATTAATGTTCAATATTATATATTATTGATTCAGTAATTGCTACAACTGCATAATATTTTATTGATTCAATAATTGCTACAATTGCATAATATTTTATTGATTCAATAATTGTTATGTTGATATTTTATATCAATAATTGCTACGTTGATATTTTATATTATTGTTTCAATAATTGTCACTGCACAGTATTTTCCATTATCAAATCAATAAATCATATTATTTGAATAATATTATTAGTTAGCATTATTGGCAATGTCTAAGAAAGTTCTGTCTAGGAGGGGTTATTTAATTGCGCGCCAGTAAGGAGAAATCCTTATCGGAAGGCCTCCGCTTTCCTGGGAACGACCTGGTTGTCAATATTACAGTTCTGTAATATTACTTGTGAATAATTAATTATTGATTTATATGATAAGTAAATATTTATTTTATGTGGAGAAATTAATGTTGATGTTTTATCAGTATTTTGGTGTGAAAATCATCCGTATGTGGATTTCGGTCACTTTTCGTTTGGAATTTGGAAAAACTTTCTTCTACAAAGTTGTAGAGAATTAAATTTTCTATAAAAAGGCTATAGAATTCGTATTTTTCTGATAAAAGGGCTATTTATTATGAATTATTAAAGTTGCAAAAATAAATATTTTATTTATTAAAAAAATGGGTGGGCCCCACTTTTATTTTTGGTGGAAAAATTCTGAATTCTAAGCTAATGTGCGTTTGAATTTCAGAGGGTTGAAGCCACCGGTAGCAGGTAAGTTAGCTTTGGTGTTCTAGCATTTTCCTATAAATAGGGTGCTTAGGTTAGAATTGAAAATCACACCTGAATCATAACTTTCTCTCTCTATAATATCGAGCGTATTTTTGTGAGTATTTAGATACTTTGTGTATTACTATTCAGTGCAAGTTTTCTTCAGTATTATATCCGATATTCCAGTTCAAAGTACTGTTCTTTTGAGGTAAGGGATGTTATTTTCTTTCGTAAACGATGTTATTCTTTTCAATATCATTATACCAAAATATTGTCATGGATTTTATTATGAAATTCTTACTTTTTCCGTCGGAGTTACTATTCACGTATACGGCACTATTCACGTATACGACACTATTCACAAAAAAAATAAATTTTCTTCTATTTGTCCAAGTTGCTTGTTAAGGTTCCTATCTTTGATTGGATCCAAGTTTTGATCTTCATTCTTGAATTTTGCTCCACAATTAATTATTATGGAGTATTCTTGAACTTGGATAAACTAAATTACGAATCCCTAATTTTGTCCTTTATCTCATTGGATTCGTTTTTTTAAAAATATTTTTCATCATCTTCAGTCTTAAATGGTGATACAAAAGAATATCTTTGGCTTGTAGTGCAAAGATGGATGATTATTTGATGAATATCTTTGGCCTGTAGTGCAAAGATGAATGATTACCTGATAAATATCTTTGGCCCGTAGTGCAAAGATGAATATTTGATTCAAGATATTTATTGATTGATGTTACAGGGATAAAATATTGATGATGGACTTTTAAATCATAGAAGATAGTAGACTTCATTCTCTACTTAACTCTTCTAATGAATTGCTATTTTCGCTGCGAATATTGATCTAAAACTTGTTGTCAATAATATTTTATCTGATTTGTTGAAGACTAACGATAAATTATTTTTTATTATCTTAGTCATAATATTCTTTACTGGGCTAGTTGAGCTCACCCTTTTCATCTATTGTCCTCTTCAGGAAATGAGAATGTCGCAGGGACGAGTCGGGAGACAAAGTGATGGTCCAAGTTAGAGCAGTAGTAGTCCTCACTATTTTTATATAGTGTGATAATAATTATAATGAAGACTTAGTTGAATGTTTATATTTTCTAGATGTTTGTATTGACACTCACAGTGTCTGGTCGTATTTTTCACGACCATGTGTTATAAAAGATTGTATTTGGATTCTGTACCATGTGTTTGGTGACTCAGAATAGGTTGGGTTGACTGGACCTATTCTGGGGGCGTCTCAGTTGGTATCAGAGCTTAGGGATATGGTCTCTGGCAGAGATCGGGGAATAGAACTAGGAGGGGAGAGACGAGTAAATCCTTCGCTAGTGTTTCCTACCTAAGCTTATCTGATGTTTAATTGGTCAGTTGGAGTATAGGGTTGATATGTTAATTTGTTTAATTAACCCTTGTTTTATGGCAGTATTTGAGAATGGCAGCTGAGAATGTTAACAATGGAGTGAATGAGACTGTGGAGACACCTTTAATCACCAACCAGGAGAACGTGCAACAGGAAGGCAATATTCCTCCTGTAAACGACCCTACCAACCAGACGATAAACGAGGAAATATTTAGAAGTTTTTTGCAGTTCATGCAAAACCAGACGAGGGAGACTCGTGTGCAGAATACAGGTGGAAATAATAACAACACGCGGATTTTCACTGCCAAGCAGTTCAAAGAGTTGGGACCACCAGAGTTTTTGGGAAAGCCGGATCCGATCAAGGCGGAGACGTGGGTTAAGAAAATTACCAAGATATTTGATGTCTTGGGATGCACGAAGGAACAGAAGGTTCCATTCGCCACCTTTATGTTCCGTGGAGAGGCAGATTACTAGTGGGAGTCTGTGAAGCGTACCCAGCCTGCCACACTCAAGATGTCTTGGGAACCGTTCCAGAAACTGTTCAATGACAATTACTTTCCTGATAGTATTCGTCATATGAAGGAGGTAGAGTTTATCAAGCTAGAACAAAACAACATGACTGTGTCCCAGTACGAGGCTAAGTTCTCAGAGTTGTCCAGTTTTGCACCTCATTTGGTGGAGAATGAGGAACGTATGACGCGGATGTTTCTGAGAGGTTTGAAACCCGAAATACGTCATTACCTCATTTCTGACAAATTTTCTTTATATTCAAATGTTGTGAACAGGGCCATTTATTAGAACAAGATATTGATTATGTTCAACCAAGGGACAACAATCAAGGTCGTACCGGTGGCAGCAGTCATCGGAAACAATGACAACCAGCAGGGAGGAAAGTATCATGACAGAAGCGGTAACCACTCCGACGGTAATCGTAGCCATGATAGTAGAAAAAGCGAATCGGGGGGAGATTTCAAGAAGAGAAGGTACAACAATGAGAACGTGAAGACGTCGACATCAGCACCAGCATCAACTGTTTCTAGGGGAGGAGAACGACCACCGGTCGTATGCTATAAATGCGGGAAAGAGGGACACATCAGCCCAAACTGCCCACAATAATTCAAAGCATGCTATAACTGTGGAAAAAAAGGACATATAGCTCGAGATTGTCCTGTAGCGAAACCAAGTCCAGCGGGGGTGGTGATTCCAAAGGCGGTTTCGGACAAGTCAAAGTCGGTGGTTCCTGGAAGAGCGTTTGTCGTGACAGCCCAAAATGCGAGGAACCCACACGAGGTGATTACGGGTAAGCTAATCATAAACTCTTGCAAAGTTTACACCTTGTTAGATACCGGTGCTACCCATTCTTTTATTTCACCTGCTTGTGCTCAACGATTAAATTTGACACCTGAGAAGTTAGACTTTGACTTATCTGTTGAAACTCCGTTAGGAGAAACCTTTGTTACATCTACAGTTTATAAATCTTGTTTGATTCAGATTGGTACCCTTACCTTACCTGTTGATCTTATATCTTTGAAAATACTTGCATTTGACGTGATTTTAGGAATTGACTGGTTAACCACTTACCATGCCAAAATTAATTTTTTTTTATAAGGTTGTTAGTTTTTATATTCCTAACCAACCTGTTGTGCGAATCCAAACAACCAAACCATTAAAATCAGTCAATGTCATTTCAAGTCACAAAGCTATTCGTTTATTGAAAAACGGATGTCAAGCTTTCTTAGCTCATGTCACTTATCTAAACCAAAATACGTCAGATTTGAATAATATTTCTGTTGTTAATGAGTTTCCTGATGTATTTCCTGAAGAACTTCCAGGTCTACCCCCAAAACGTGAAGTTGAATTCTTTGTTGACCTTGAGCCCGGTACAAAACCCATTTCTAAAACTCCATATCGAATGGCTCCTATTGAACTTCAGGAGTTAAAGGTCCAACTACAGGAGTTGTTAGACATCGGTTTCATTCATCCTAGTACGTCTCATTGGGGTGCTCCTGTTTTATTCGTAAAGAAGAAAGACGGGAGTATGCGACTATGTATTAACTATCGGGAGTTGAACCATGTCACCATCAAGAATAGGTATCCGCTACCTCATATTGATGACCTATTCGACCAGTTGCAAGGAGCACAATTCTTTTCAAAGATCGATCTTCGTTTTGGATATCATCAGTTGAAGATAAAACTAAGGATATTCCGAAGACTGCCTTCAGAACTCGATACGGGCATTATGAGTTCTTAGTCATGTCTTTTGGATTGACTAATGCTCCTGCTGCTTTCATGGATATGATGAACCGTGTATTCAAGGAATATTTGGATCAGTTCGTGGTTGTCTTTATTGATGACATCCTCATCTATTTCAAAAGCCGTGAAGATCATGAGCACCACTTGAAGCTGGTACTTCAAAGACTTCGTGAAAACAAGTTATATGCTAAGTTGAAGAAATGCGAGTTCTGGCTTGAGCAAGTAGCATTCCTTGGGCACGTGGAATCGAAACATGGAGTATCTGTTGACCCGGCGAAGATTGAAGCAATACAAAGTTGGGAGCAACCAAAGTCGGCGACCGAAGTGCGTAGCTTTCTGGGCTTAGCTGGTTATTATCGGAGGTTCGTAGAGGGATTTTCTCGAAATCGCTACTCCATTAACTCAGTTGACTCAAAAAGATACAAAATTCGTTTGGAGCAAGGAATGCGAGAAGAGCTTCCAAGAGCTCAAAAGGAGACTTATCTCGGCACTTGTTCTGACAATACCATCTGGTTCGGATGGATTTGTTATCTACAGCGATGCTTTGGGCAAAGGGTTAGGATGTGCTCTCATGTAACATGGGAAAGTCATAGCCTATGCCTCGCGACAACTCAAGGAGTATGAGAGGAATTATCCCACTCATGATCTAGAGTTGGCAGCAGTCGTTTTTGCATTGAAGATTTGGAGACACTACCTGTACGGGGAAAAAGTGGAGATTTATACGGATCATAAGAGCCTTAAATATTTTTTCACTCAGAAGGAACTCAACATGCGGCAACGACGTTGGCTTGAGCTGTTGAAAGATTATGATCATACCATCCAATACCATCTGGGAAAAGTGAACGTGGTAGCTGACGCGTTGAGTAGAAGATCATATGCGGGAACGAGTGCGATGATGTCAAGTATACGCGTAGAACCAGCTTTGATTGATAAAGTTAAAGCTGCTCAAGCTACGGATCCGAAGCTGATGAAGATGAAGAAGAAGGTGCAAGAAGGTGCGGTTCCAGAAGCAAGAATCGATGAAGAAGGAATACTCCGAGTCAACTCCAGACTTTGTGTTCCTAACGATTCTGATTTGAAGTATAGAATCATGATGGAGGCACATAACACACTGTTTGTAATCCATCCTGGGAGTACCAAAATGTATCGTGATCTTCGACATACATTTTGGTGGAGCAATATGAAGAGAGAGATCGCGGAGTTTATTTCGAGATGTTTAACTTGTCAACATGTAAAGGCGTAGCATCAAGTGCCGAAGGGTCTATTGCAACCACTAGAGATTCTGAAATGGAAGTGGGAACACATTACCATGGATTTCGTTACGGGTCTTCCCAAGGTTTCTCAAGGCATAGATGCGATTTGGGTTATTGTTGATAGATTAACCAAGTCTGCTCATTTCTTGCCGATACGGGAGACCTATTCCCTTAAACGACTTGCTCGTATGTACGTGAGTGAGATTGTGAGGTTGCATGGCATGCCAGTATCCATAGTTTCGGATCGTGTCCCAAGATTTACTTCACGATTTTGGGTTAGCTTGCAGAAAGCTATGGGCACGGACTTACGATTCAGTTCGGCATATCATCCTCAAACGGATGGGCAATCGGAAAGGACTATTCAAACCCTTGAAGATCTATTAAGACTCTGTATTCTAGACTTCAAAGGGAGTTGGGATAAGTACCTACCATTGGTGGAATTCTCTTACAATAACAGTTATCAGGCAAGTATAGGTGTGGCTCCATTCGAGGCATTGTATGGGAGAAAGTGTCGTTCTCCAGTATGTTGGGATGAGGTTGGTGAAGCAACATTATTGGGACCGAAGTTAGTACGTATGACTACGAAAAAGATCCAAATGATCCGACAACGTATACAAACGGCATAGAATCAACAAAAGAGTTATGAGGATCTTCATCAAAAAGACGTGGAATTTAATGTTGGGGACCATGTATTATTACGTGTTGCTCCGTGGAAAGGAGTTACGAGGTTTGGGAAAAGAGAAAAGCTCAATCCACGATTCATTGGTCCATTTGAGATTCTTGACTGAGTAGGAAATGTGGCCTATAGACTCGCATTTCCTCCAAGCATGTCTCGTGTTCATAACGTGTTTCACATATATGTGTTACGTAAATAAGTGAAAGACCCGAGCCACATTATTGAGTTAGAACCGACGAGATAGCCGAAGATTTAACGTACGAGGAGGTACCGTCAAGATTTTGGATAGGAAGGAGCATGTCCTACGCACAAAGGTTATACCACAAGTCAAAGTTTTGTGGAGGAACCATGCTATTGAGGAAATGACCTGGGAGTTGGAATCGGATATGAAAGCGAGGTATCCTCACCTTTTCGAAACACCAGGTACGCACGTCAATTTTGAGGATGAAATTTCATAAAGAGGGGAGGTTGTAAGACCCCAACTTTTATGAATAAAAAAATTGAATTTCCTCTATATATTATTTTGAAATAGTCAGGGGTTAATTTAATAATGTGAAATGTTATGGGTAAAATGCGCAAATATTTTAAATAAGCAAGTGGTTATAAAATATTCATTATTGTCGTGGAATATTCGTTTGGTCGTGGAATATTCTTGTTGTCGGGAAATATTCGTACAACGGCGCAGCCATTTGTGGGCCCCACAACGGAATAACTGTCGGATATAGAAAGCGACAGAAATAACCTTTTTATAAATAATGGTAAAACTGTTACGGTTAAACTGTTGAAATACCCGGTGGTTAAAATACAGTAATACGCGGTGTTGCACAGTAGCATATGGTATTGCACAGTAATTTTAATTATTGATTCTTACGTAAGAAGGCATTTACTCAATAATTGTTATAGTAATTACTGTTCAATATTTTATATTATTGATTCAATAATTGCTACAACTGCATAATATTTTATTGATTCAATAATTGCTACAATTGCATAATATTTTATTGATTCAATAATTGATATGTTGATATTTTATATCAATAATTGCTACGTTGATATTTTATATTATTGTTTCAATAATTGTCACTGCACAGTATTTCCCATTATCAAATCAATAAATCATATTATTTGAATAATATTATTAGATAACATTATTGGCAATGTCTAAGAAAGTTCTGTCTAGGAGGGGTTATTTAATTGTGCGCCAGTAAGAAGAAATCCTTATCGGAAGGCCCTTCTTTCCTGGGAACGACCTGGTTGTCAATATTATAGTTCTGTAATATTATTTGTGAATAATTAATTATTGATTTATATGATAAGGAAATATTTATTTTATGTGGAGAAATTAATGTTGATGTTTTATCAGTATTTTGGTGTGAAAATCATCCATATGTGGATTTCGGTCACTTTTCGTTTGGAATTTGGAAAAACTTTCTCCTACAAAGTTGTAGAGAATTAAATTTCCTATAGAAAGGACATAGAATTCGTATTTTTCTGATAAAATGGCTATTTATTATGAATTATTGAAGTTGCAAAAATAAATGTTTTATTTATTAAAAACATGGGTGGGCCCCACTTTTGTTTTTGGTGGAAAAATTCTGAATTCTAAGCTGGTGTGCGTTGGAATTTCAGAGGGTTGAAACCACCGGTAGCACGTAAGTCAGCTTTGATGTTATGGCATTTTTCTATAAATAGGGTACTTAGGTTAGAATTAAAAAACACACCAGAATCAAAAGTTTTCCTCTCTATAATATCGAGCGTATTTTTGTGAGTATTTAGATAATTTGAGTGTTACTATTCAGTGCAAGTTTCCTTCAGTATTATATTCGATATTCCAGTTCGAAGTACTATTCTTTTGAAGTAAGGAATGTTATTTTCTTTCGTAAACGATGTTATTCTTTTCAATATCATTATACCAAAATATTGTCATAGATTTTATTATGAAATTCTTACTTTTTCTGTCGGAGTTACTATTCACGTATACGGCACTATTCACGTATACGGCACTATGCACGAAAAAATTAAATTTTCTTCTATTTGTCCAAGTTGCTTGTTAAGGTTCCTATCTTTGATTGGATCCAAGTTTTGATCCTCATTCTTGAATTTTACTCCACAATTAATTATTATGGAGTATTCTTGAACTTGGATAAACTAAATTACGAATCCGTAATTTTGTCATTTATCTCACTGAATTCGTTTTTTTTTAAAATATTTTTCATCATCTTCAGTCTTAAATGGTGATACAAAAGAATATCTTTGGCCTGTAGTGCAAAGATGGATGATTATTTGATGAATATCTTTGGCCTGTACTGCAAAGATGAATGTTTACCTGATGAATATCTTTGGCCCGTAGTGCAAAGATGAATATTTGATTCAAGATATTTATTGATTGATGTTACAGGGATAAAATATTGATGATGGACTTTTAAATCATAGAAGAGATAGTAGACTTCATTCTCTACTTAACTCTTCTAATGAATTGCTATTTTCACTGCGAATATTGATCTAAAACTTGTTGTCAATAATATTTTATCTGATTTGTTGAAGACTAACGATAAATTGTTCTTTATTATCTTAGTCATAATATTCTTTACTGGGCTAGTTGAGCTCACCCTTTTCATCTATTGTCCTCTTCAGAAAATGAGAATGTCGCAGGGACGAGTCGGGGGACAGAGTGATGGTCCGAGTTAGAGCAGTAGTAGTCCTCACTATTTTTATATAGTGTGATAATAATTGTAATGAGGACTTAGTTGAATGTTTATATTTTCTAGATATTTATATTGACACTCACAGTGTCTAGTCGTATTTTTCACGACCTTGTGTTATAAAAGATTGTATTTGGATTCTGTACTATGTGTTTGGCGACTTAGAATGGGTTGGATTGACTGGACCTATTCTAGGGGCGTCTCAGACAGAATCGGGAATTCTTACCAGGAAGCTTCGTTTTCCTGAAGGTATCTCCCTGGAAGGGGAAGATTAGATTTGGCAAGAAGGGGAAGCTGAGTCCCCGATTTATTGGGCCTTTTGAGGTACTACGAAAAGTTGATGAAGTAGCTTACGAGGTGGCATTACCTCTAGAGCTGGACAATATACAAAACGTATTTCATATTTTCGTGTTACGACCTTACAAAGATGACTAGAAACATGTAATAGAATACGAGCCTTTACAGTTTGATAAAGACTTGACATACGAAGAAGTACATGTTCAAATAGTTGATAGGAAAGAACAAGTACTTAGGAATAAAGTAATACCTTCTGTTAAGGTAATTTGGAGGAACCACAGTGCTGAAGAAGCCACGTGGGAACTCGATGATGTAATGGGGAAATTGTATCCTCAATTATTTGCTTAATTAAATTGTGTAACCCTTATGTATCGATTATGGGGACAGAATCCTTTTAAGGGGGGAAAATGTAACCGATGAGATTTTTTTTTATTATGTGTGATTCTGGGGATAAAATCCTTTTAAGGATAGAAGATTGTAACAATTGAGATTTTACATATTAAATTTTAAATATTTATTGAGTAAATAAATATTTTATGTGATTTATTTATTGAATTAAATAAATAAATTATGCAATTTTGTGGAATGATTTAATTAAGAGTTATATATTAATTAAATAAATATTTAATATTTAATTTAATTCATGTATATTGATTTTATAGTATAATTCTAATTTAATTGAGATAATTAAATTAGATGATTTATGTGGTGAGTGTTGCATGAAATTATAATTAGCGAGTAATTATAATTGTTATGTGATTAATTGATGTTAGATTTTTATTAATTAAATTAGAATGTAAAGATTTAATTAATTAAAGTGTAACATTAAAGTATGTGTAAAAAAAGATTTATTAAATAAAGAAAAGAGTTTTAAAATATCTTTGCCAAACGAGGCCCTTGCACCTTTTTTAATCTTATTTTTCCAAACAAGGCCTTAAGCTCAAAAAGTTAGTTTTTTAAAATAGTGTGGTTTTACCCAAACTTGGTCTTATGGCTATTCAATTTCAAATTTTTGTAACTTATGTAATTATTAGTAGTTAATATAGTAATTAGTATAATACTTATTAATATTATAGGTTACATATATATGATATATGTATATGTATATTATATCTATAATATAATACACGTTAAAAGATTAGTAAGTTAGTTTTAGAAGAACAAAGAAAGAAAAACAGAGAAGAGAGTTAGAGAGAATACTCAAAGAAGAAGGAAAGGAAGAAGAGAAAAGAAGAAGAAGCTTTGAGAAAGCAAAAAGGAAGCAAGCCCCATCATCATCTCCATCTCTTCTCTTAATCCAAACTAGAAAGGGTATAATCCTAGAACTCCATGAATTTTATTATGTTCTTCAATATTTTCATAGTTTAAAACTTCTCTGTAAAAGCTTTTTGAGTAAATTATTTGATCATGATGTATATATGTGATGTATATATATATATATATATATATATTGATAATTATATATAAGTTATATTGTTGTTTCAGCAATTCAATCCATGTAATTTTGTTAAACAAGAAGAAATCATGTATACAGTATTTTACTGAGAACTAATTTTGAAGAATAGCCTTTTAAACTGTCAAAATTGGTATGTGTTTGTCAATTATTATTTAAATTGATCCTGGGATATGTTAATATATTTAAATTAGAGTTATTTCAATTGGAATTACATGAATTGATTGAAAAACGAATTCGTAATAGTAATTTTTGTCAAGAACGTTTGATATTGTAGTTTTCTTCAAAAATCATAAAAAACTTGATTTTGATTATGTGTTGTAAGGATTTTATATGTTATAATCATGTTAAAGAGTCCAAAATATTGTTGTTATCAAGTTTCATGTTAATTATGTTGAGAAAAATCAAATTCGGTGTGAAGAAATAAGCTAAATTGGCTTATTTTTCTGCCAATTCGCGAACTGGCACTTCCACCAGAAGCGGGACCCTCCCCAGCGGGGCTTATTGTCTTGGGGGACCCACCCCAGAGGGTTAACCTGCTGTTCGAGTTTTTGTTTTGTGTTTCGTTGAGTTTTCGTGCGATGTTTGTTTAGCTAACGTATTTTCATGACTTGTTAAGTGTAATAGGTAATGAGATAACCTACTTTTGATGTGTTTAAGATAATTTGAAGCCTTATATGAATGTGTTACATGTGTATGGGTGTATTACTTTCATAAGGTACACATAATGATCTAAAGCGTTATAAGCTTGTGAAATGTATGTCGTGAATATAGACTCCCAGCAGAGGTATTATCAAACCACTTCCTCTTCTGGTTCACAGTGCTGCTACCCCCAGACTTGGTTTCTACCTCATTCTTCTTCTTCTTATCCTGGTTGAACTTCGTCACCGCTTCGCTTCCTCCCTCAGCAAGTATGGCCTTCTCCAGCACCACTGCAAAGGTATTCAGCTGGAACATGGAAACCTTGCTGTAGAGCCAGGGCTTTAGTCCCCGCTCAAACCTTCTCGCCTTCCTAGCGTCAGTGCTAACCTGGTATGTAGCGAACCTGGCCAACTCGTTAAACTTAGAGGCATACTCAGACACCGTCATCCCTCCTTGATTAAGTTCTAGGAACTGGACCTCCATCTGGTCCTGCGAACTCACTGGAAAATACATCTCGTAGAAAATTTCCTTGAAACGTTCCCACATGATGACTCCCTCTCCTTCTCGAGTCTTGTTAGCCTGCCACCAAAAGCTAGCATCCGACTTCAACATGAAAGCGTCTTTTGGTCTTCTCCTACCCTAGCCACGTCAAATACCTTCTCCATTTCCATAACCCATGTCTGAGCTTCAATAGGGTTAGTCGATCCTTTGAACTCAGGCGGTCCTACTGCCTTGAATTCCTTGAAAGTAGTATCCTGCACCTGCGGCTGATTAGTAAGAGCTCCTGTCAACAGGTTCACCAATTGCTGAACCGAATTGGGATTCGTTCCCTCGTTATTGTTGTTGTTCGTTGAACCCTCGGGATTTTGACGTGTTACTCTTCTTCTAGGAGGCATTTTCTGTTAAGAAAATATTATTATTAGACCCTTTATTCAATTATTAAGTACTCCAGTTCATACTTAAACGTTTAAACAATTCAGTGCACATAGAATACATAGCACGTCAATAAACTTTTTTTTATTCATTAGTCGTAGTTTAAAAACATCAATCAGATAGTATTTCTGCCATTTACATCACCCTTCCTGAACTGGAAAAGTTGCAGGATTATATTATTAACTCATCCCATTCTTATCTCAAATTATGGTATTTACTTTATTTAATACAAAAAGCAATACATAAATAAAAGCTCCACTACTACTACTACTGCTACTACTACTATTACTGCTACTGCTGCTACTGCCTAGGCATATTAATACGTCGCACAGCCTCTCTACATTCCTCTTTCATTACCCGAAATGCCGTTCTTCGGTCCACCACATACCACGGTAAACCTTGGAACTGAGCTAGGTAGTAGAAAATACGGTCCTGAGCTCTCTCTATCGCTGTATGAAATGCATATTCTGTTTCCCAGCTTGGCCCTCTTGGCTTCAGCTTCATCTTCAGCTCGATCAGCTCGTTGATTAGCCCTCAAGCTTGACTCCTCAGCTCTGGCACGCTTCCTCGACTCCTCCTGGATGTCTTGCTTCAGCTTTGCCAATTCAAAACGAGCAGCATCTCTTTCAACCTCCGTATGTATCAGGTTCCACTGTGCATCTCCCAGGTCACTTGCCATTTCCTCGATCGTCTCATCTCGTTGCTGGATAGTCTCCTCGAGATCTCCTACTCGTCCATGAAGCTCCACGTTGCTATCTTAGACTGCCTCGTACATCTCAGCACTAGTAGAGTGAGGTGGGAATTCCTCTTCGGGATCCTCTTCCTCCTCTTCCTCCTCTTCAGACTCGTCCTCGTCCTCATCCTCTGGAATAGGTGTTAGCTCACGCTCCCGACCAGCTACAGTGATCACTGGAGATGGCTCTCTCCTAACCAGCTGCTCCCAGACAATATGTATGTCACGGGGCTCTTCCTCTCTAGGCACCTGAGGTACATCCTCTCTAGCCTGACTAGGTTCTCCCACGTTCAACATCCTGACAAAAGAATTTTAAAGTTCATTATTACGTGATAACGAATCGTCACTCTTCGAATACTATAATGTAAACACGTAGCACATAAGATAGTTTATTATCTTTACCTATCACCCCTATCTTTTCGATCTTATCTATAAGGCTACTAACCTAAGATTTTTCCCCACCTAAAGTTTCATAACCTACTTCTTTGATACCAACCTGTGACACCCCCAAATCCGGGTACTTCTTTTCCACATGATTTGGTGTTCACTTTCTAATATAACATACATCTACCCAATGAATAATGTAAAATAAATTACAACTTAAATTAGAATAGATAAATCTCCTTTAAAACAAGGGTTACAACCTTTTCAAGATAATCCCGGATTACTCTAACCCTGACATGAATATAATAAAGTGCGGAAACAAAAACATAACATTCAAGTCTTATTACAATCATTCTCAATATAAATAAAAAAAACAAGTCTTCACTTGCTTTGCTTTCCCTTGCCCTTACTCGTAGACGGAGCATCAGCGTTATCAACCTTAACTGAAATTGTTATTTAATGCAAGAGTGAGCAAACCACAGCTCACTGGAGTTTAACAATAACATAGACATGAAAGGATATATTTAAAAAAATCTGAACAACTTAGCTTGCTTCAATAATAAAGAATTGAATAATAATTCTCTATCAACATTAAAATTCGAATATAGAATTTATCTGAGGGTCATAAGACCTTTGAACTCTTATCCTAGGTTATAAATATTTCTATTTAAACCTTTAACAATCAATAAGACTATGGACCTTAACTCGTACTTAGGGGAATCAGCCTTTCGTACCATGTATTGTGCACAAACATCTTAACGCTATGCGTAGTAACCTCCCCTAGTAAATAGGGTTGTTCAACTCAGTAATTTGAATTCAAGTCCGCACCAAAGAAAGTTTGGTTTGGATAAGCTTACAATGGTAATTTAGAATTCACGTTCATCAACTAAGGATTAGTTGAATCGACTTCCAATAATTCATAAATAAAGAATTATGAATTAACATATGCTTTAGAATCAACTTAAAGCATTTAAAATAATAACTGGATCTTACTTGAACAATAAGTTAAGATCATAATCAACTTAAAGCATTTAAAATAATAACTGGATCTTACTTGAACAATAAGTTAAGATCATTTTAATTAAATAAACAATTGTCTAATACAGAAATAAAAAAGGACATTCTTAACAAGAATATATGAACTCAAGAATTATACAAGATTAGGGTTTAGAAAACTTGCATAAAATTAACGAGTTTAAGGTTTAGAAGACTTGCCTCAAGTGCAAGCTACTTAATTCAATTCACGTACTTTAATACTTCCTATACACATTCAATTATAATAATCTAAATCAGTTAACACATAACTAATTCACATAAGTGGTTAACCCTCATGGTTAACTCACTCTAATTAAATAAACAATAATAATTAACTATCACATTGTTAATCACATCACACATATACTCACATAATTAACTTAATTATGTATTTAACTAAATTATAATTAAACAATTATAACTCAAACACTTAATCAAATTATAATTACCATTTAAATTATAAATAATTATAATTTAAAATCAATTAAACTACATTCATACATTTATAATTACACAATTTATAATTAATCATGTAATTATCAATTTAATTAATAATTACTTAAACTATACCATGCATTATAATTACACAATTTATAATTAATTATGTAATTATCAATTTAAAATCCACAATTAAACATGCATTTATTAAATTATAATTACATAAATTATAATTTAAATTAACATCTAATAAATCAACCTTTATTCATTATAATTTAATTATAATTTAAAATAAACATTTACTTTTGATTATAATTATTTAAATTATAATCATATATCACATTTAAATAATAATTCAAATTATACTTTAAGGTTTTCAAACCTCTTTTCTTTTCTAAATATAAATTTGTCAAATTTATGTTAACAACATGTTGTAGCGACTAGATATATGCTCACTATCATAGCATAATTAAACTAGGTTCAAAATCAACACTGCACAATTAGCTAACCTTCACTGCCTAAGCACTGTGCCCGGCGCAGCTGCGCAGCCAG
The DNA here is from genome assembly GCA_020205555.1 of Panax stipuleanatus. Taxonomy (NCBI): domain Eukaryota; kingdom Viridiplantae; phylum Streptophyta; class Magnoliopsida; order Apiales; family Araliaceae; genus Panax; species Panax stipuleanatus. The sequence goes on from CM035115.1 coordinate 97,890,861, forward strand.
CTGCCCTATAACCGGCGCAGCTGCGCAGGGAAGGATTCTGGGAAAGGCAGCCGGTGCAGCTGCGCTGCTTCTGGCTGTGTTACCGGCGCAGCTGCGCAGGAACACGGACAGAGGCAGACAGCAACGGCACCATGCTTCACTGATTAACCCATACAAGCCAACAATTGGCAATTCACAGTAACTTAAACATTGTAAATCATACCTATGCAATAATACATATATATAACATGCTTCTAAAACACAAAACCATCTACACAATGATAATCACAAATTTTAAAATCTAATTTGGCCATTTTCATGAAAACTCATATTTTTCATAAAATAATTCACTGTAACTATTTTTCTCCATCAATTCGAACTTATATACATGCATTACATACAAAGTTGAAGATAGCATCCAGAAATTACTTAATAAGCATATTAACACATACCAATTGCATGAATTTCTCAATTAACATTAACCACACTCATGAAATTCCATATGAACTCATATAAACATGAATTTTCTGTTAAAAATATATTTCCACAGTAATTTAATTTTTGAAAATCCTCTTATGTCATACAATTACCACAATCAACACATGGATACAATACATATATATAAAATTCATGATTACATAATTTCATGAAATTCACAGAAAACTAAATTTACAGAAACTCAAAATAATGAAGAACAACTGATCACAATTCTTTAAAACTATAAGATATTAATTACCTTTTTGATGATTGGATAAGAATACAATGACTAATTCTAGTCTTCACAAGTTTCTTCTTCCTTCTCTTCTCTAACTTCTCTGCTCTTCTTTTCTCTTTTTGTTCTTAGCTTTACAAACTAACTTCTAATCTAACGTAGTATAGATATATTATAACTGATATAATATACGTATACTAATGATATATATGTAACTGCTAATTACTTAATATATATAATAAATACATTTATTATATAAGTTACAAAATTCAAAAAACTACAATGCCTTGTTTGGCAAAACAAGGTTATTTTCAAAATTTGATTATTAATGCTAAGGCCATGTTTGGTAAACAGTTTATTTAAAAACAGCTTTTTGATAGTTAGGACCCTGTTTGGTAGAAATAGGTTTAAAACAAGTACAAGAGCCTTGTTTGGTAAAAATTATTTAAAAATTCTTTTCCTTTTATTTTAATAAATCATTTTGACACATACTTTAATGTCATATTTTAATCAATTAAATATTAATCATCTAATTTAATCAATTAAAATCTAACATCCATTAATCACATAAAATTTGTCACATAATTATAATTACTCGCTAATTATAATTCATGTAACACTTCATCATATAATTCATCTAATTCAATTATCTCAATTAAATTAGAACTATAATATAACATTAATATATATACATATCAATTAAATAACATTCATTAAATTAATATGTAACACTCAATTAAATCATTACCATAATTTACTTAATCTATTTATTTACTCAATAAATAATTCACATAAATATTTATTTAATTCAATAAATATTTAAAATTAAATATAAAATCTCAATCGTTACAATTAGGTACTGATAGATGTTTTGAACATAATGTAATGTGTAGGGTAATTGTGGAAGTGATTATAATTATTAAAGTGTAGCTTGCGCTCGAGGCAAGTTCTCTGATCCTTATTCTTTTACGTTAAGCAAGTCTTTATTTCTAAACTTGTTATTTATTTTGTGCAAGCTTTCTAAACCATTCTTGTACGCTATGCAAGCTTTATCATTGTATCTTTTCATTGTGCAAGTTCTCTAACCCTTGCTCAATATATCATGAAAGTTCATTCCCATTTCTTAACTTGTTATGTATTGTACAAGTTATACTGTATTCAAATATTCGTAAAACATAAGTATTGAAGTATTATTTAAGTAATGTGATCTTGACTTAGTTGTTCAAGCAAGATCTATGTGATCTATCGAATGCTTTAAGTTATTTCCAAAGCATGCCTAGTTATCATGAAATCTATTGTTATATCTTACATTTGATTCATAATTCTTATATTATCGAACTGTTAAAGCATTGTGAGTCGATTCAACTACTCCTAGTTGATAATAGTTGAAACTCCAAAGTTCCTTTATCTATCCAAACCAAAGTTTCTTTGGTGCGGACTTGTATTCAAATACTGAGAATGAACAACCCTATTTATTAAGGGACATTTATGCGAAAGCGTTAAGATGGTTATGCATAATACATGGTACGAATGGCTGATCCCCCTAAGTACGAGTTAAAAGTCCATAGTCTCAATGACTGTTAAAGGTTTTAAATAAAAATATTTATAACCTAGGACATAGTTCAAGGTCGTATGACCCTCAGATAAATTCTATACTCGAATTTTAAATATGATAAAAGAATTATTATTCAATTCTTTATTTTGATGAAAGTAAAGTCATTCAAACCTTTCGAAGTTATTCAGTTATGTCATATCACTGTTGTATTTCAAGTGAGCTTTTGTTTGCTCACTCTTGCATATTTTATAACCCCTGCAGTTAAGGCCGAGAATGTTGACGTACAGTCAACAAGTAAAGAAAAAGGAAAGAGGAGCAAGTGAAGACTTGTTGTCTTCAATATCTGATTGTAATAAGACTTAGTTAATGATGTTTTATTTTCGCATTTATTTGATTGATGTTAAGGTTTAGTTAACCCTGGGATTTAATATTGGATAAGTTGTAATCCTTTGTCAAGGAAGATTCTATTTAAGTATTTATGAAGGTTGTAATTTACTTTGCAATTCTTTATTATTGGGTAGATATATGATTTATTTAGAAAGTGAACACCAAATCTTGTGAAAACGAAGTACCCGAATTTGGGGGTGTCACATAACAGCTTCCCCACACTTAACCAAGCCCCCGAGCTCAAATCTTTGTTTTCAAAGATCTAGTTTCGACAGTGTCCAGCAATTGGGCCTCTTTCAAACAAAACTCGGTTGAGTTGGTACAACCATTTCAAATCTACCAACTGGAGACTCTGTAAAACTTTTAAATCGTCGACATGATACATATTGGCCTTTCCTAAATAACCCTTCAAAACCTTATTTCTAAATAAAAAGAGTGAGGGTAGAGAAAAATTAGGAAAAGAGATTAAAAGATCCTGGTTGTGACCCGACCCGCGAATTTTTAAACCAATGTCAACAATGCGTTTAGGTACTAAAATGTACCAAAAGTTGACAAAAAGGGCTACGGAACTGAGTTTTGGGCATATTTAGAAAACGAAACTTGATATGCAAGTGTATAAAAGTGCGAAGAAGTAATAATAACTTTCTGATCTTAAAAATACTCACAATGGACTGCTACACGGGCTTTTTGTCAAATCGTTGGCTTTAAACGTCAAAATCTACCTGTTATTTTCTGATATGTGGTAGTATGTGGGTATATCTACTTGTTAGAGTAAAAAAATTTGGGTTTGGAAGACAAGAAAATAGTTGAAAAACCAAACGGGCAAGGGTTTAGAGCGTTTCTCAATTCTTTAAATGAACTGGGGGTGAGTTCATATATATAGACCCAGGAGCCTCCACTCTACCTGCTGCTACCACATGTAGAGGTGCGGCTCCACGTGTCAGGGCCCACGTGGCGAGTCCTATTGCATCGAAGTACGTGCACTCCGAGCAATGCGATGTCAGGTTCGAAACTTTCTAACTTTTGATCGGAGTGTCCGTTTGAGGCGTGCTGTACCATTCCAAAAATCCCTCGCCGAGAGTGTCACAATGACATGGGATAAAATATTTTTTGGGTCTAAGAAGATGGGTTCATAATCAGGTCTTTGATTCCCCGCAGTTTGTCCGTTGAGCTGTCTTGCACTGTTTGCACTCGGGATCATTGTTATGGTTCGTTCTGACCTTGGTGGCATCAATTTCTACTTCATTTTGATCGAATCGGCTTATAGTTGGTAAAATGACTACTTTGCCCCTTCTAGGGTTGCTTTCAGTGTTGGCATGGCCTTCAGTTGACTTCTTGGGGTTGTTTCCAAGATTTGGATCCCATTCGAGTCTGTTTGTCCTCAGTGTTGTCTCTGAGGTTGACTTGGTCCCTCCAGGTTTTCCTCTGGAGATGTTGTGATGCTTCAGAATTGTTTTCGAAGTTGACCTGACCTCCCGAGTTGAGACGGGGATGACCTGCACCTCCCGGGTTGAGACCGGGGCTGACTTGTACCTCCCAAGTTAAGACCGGGGCAGAACTGTACCTCTTGGGTTGAGACCGGGGCTGACCTGTACCTCCCGGGTTGAGATCGGGGCGGACCTGTACCTCCCAGGTTGAGACCGGGGCTGACCTGTACCTCTCAGGTTGAGATCGGGGCTGACCTATACCTTCCGGGTTGAGACCGGGGCTGACCTGTACCTCCCGGGTTGAGACTGGGGCTGATCTGTATCTCCCGGGTTGAGACCGGGGTTGATTTAATGGCCCGAAATTGATACCGAGGTTGAGTTGATGGCCCGGTATTGGGTTGGGTTGAGTTGATGGCCCGATATTGAGATCGAGGTTGAGTTGATGGCCCGGTATTGAGACCGGGGTTAATTTGATGACCCGATATTAATACCGGGGTTGAGTTGATGGCCCGATATTGAGACCGGGGTTGAGTTGATGACCCGGTATTTATACCGGGGTTGAGTTGATGGCCCGGTATTGAGACTGGGGTTGAGTTGATGGCCCAGTATTGAGACCGGGGTAGATTTGATGACCCGGTATTGAGATCGGGGTTGAGTTGATGGCCCGGTATTGAGACCGGGGTAGATTTGATGACCCGGTATTGAGATCGGGGTTGAGTTGATGGCCCGGTATTGAGACCGGGGTTGAGTTGATGGCCCGTTATTAAGACCGGGGTTGAGTTGATGGTCCGATATTGAGACCGAGGTTGAGTTGATGGCCCGGTATTGAGATCGGGGTTGAGTTGATGGCCCAGTATTGAGACCGGGAGTTGATGGCCCGATATTGAGACCGGGGTTGATTTCATGACCCGGTATTGAGACCGGGGTTGAGTTGATGGCCCGGTATTGAGACCGGGGTTGATTTGATGACCCGGTATTGAGACCGGGGTTGATTTGATCAGACAGTTTTGCCCTCCTACAGTGTTAGTAACAGGGAAACGAAATTTCGAGTGTCTACAACCTTGCCGAGTGATACCGAAAAGAATCCTATGGGAGGTCATGAGCAATGTCAAGGTGTCACACTTCGAAGTGGAAAATAGTTAGCCGAGCGAGATTCAGAAAAGCCGAAGACTGAAAAGCAGGTGGAGACAAGTGTGGAGGAAACAGTGGAAGGGAATAAAGTAGGAAAAGATTCAGCGATAAAGGAACAGGTTGTTACACCGACAGTTTCCCACCACCATCCTTTCAACAACGGATCTGGAAACAGAAACTAGAGAAGCAGTTTACTAAGTTTCTAGAGGTGTTCAAGAAGCTGCATATCAACATTCCGTTCACGGAAGCATTAGAGCAAATGCCTAGTTATGCCAAGTTCATGAAGGATATCTTGTTGAAGAAAAAGAAGTTAGAGGACTTCGAAACGGTGGCATTAACAGAGGAATGTAGCGCTATACTGCAAAAGAAGCTTCCACCTAAATTGAAAGATCCAGGCAGTTTCACCATCCCATACACAATAGGTAGTTTGGCCTTCAATAAATGTCTGTGTGACTTAGGTGTAAGTATAAACCTCATGCCACTATCAGTTTACATTCAGTTGGGCTTATCGGCACCTAGACCAACAAACATCTCCCTACAGCTTGCGGACAGATCGGTGACATACCACAGGGAATTGTTGAAGATATTCTGGTCAAAGTTGACAAATTCATATTCCCAGCTGACTTCATCATCTTGGACTATGAAGAGGATAAGGACATTCCGATAATCCTCAGGCAATCGTTTTTGGCAACCGGTAGGACTCTCATCGATGTTCAGAAAGAAGAGTTGACCATGAGGGTTCAAGACCAAGAGGTAACCTTCAACGTTTTCAAGGCCATAAACTTCCCCAAAGAGCATGAGGAGTGTTTTCGCATGTATATAAATTAGAAAGTGGTACAAAGCCGTATATTGAGTATCGACCCTTTAGAAACAACAATTATGGGAGATTGTGACAGTGACGATCCAGAGTTGATGGAATATCTGAAATTGTTAGATGCACAACCTAGGTTGAACAGGTTCAAAGTACCATTTAAGCCATTGGAGGTGGCAGGAATTTCAGCAACTCGAATGAAACCATCTCTAGAGGAACCACCTACACTCGAACTCAAACCCTTACCTAACCATCTCAGGTATGCTTATTTGGGTAATTCATCTATTTTACCTGTTATTATTACATCTGCGCTTAACGAATTGTAGGAAAGGAAGCTGTTAAGAGTTCTGCGGGAGTACAAGTCTGCTATTGGATGGACTATCGCCAACATCAAAGGAATCAGCCCTTCATTCTGTATGCACAATATTCTTATGGAGGAGGATGGTAAGACTACAGTGGAACATCAACGGAGGCTCAATCCAATTATGAAAGAGGTAGTGAAGAAGGAAATCTTGAAATGGTTTGATGCTGGAATTATCTACTCGATCTCAGATAGTGCATAGGTGAGCCCAGTTCAATGTGTCCCGAAGAAAGGTGGTATGATAGTAGTGAAGAATGAAAATAATGAATTGATACCGACAAGGAAAGTGACCGGCTGGAGGGTTTGCATGGATTATTGAAAGCTAAATAAGGCAACTGGAAAGGATCATTTCCCCTTGCCGTTTATTGATCAGATGTTGGATAGACTAGCTGGACATGAGTATTACTGTTTGCTAGATGGGTATTCGGGATACAATCAGATTGTTATTGCACCGGAAGATCAAGAAAAGACGACGTTCACATGCCCATATGGCACCTTTGCCTTTAGAAGGATGTCATTCGGGTTGTGTAACGCATCGGCGACCTTTCAGAGATGCATGATGGCGATTTTATCAGATATGGTGGAGCACAGTGTTGATGTATTTATGGACAACTTCTCAGTATTTGGGGATTCTTTTGACAGGTGCCTCAAAAATCTGGTCATGGTATTAAAAAGATGCGTTGAAACTAATCTGGTGCTAAACTGAGAAAAGTGCCATTTCATGGTCCAAGAAAGGATAATACTTAGGCATAAAGTTTCGGAAAAAGGGTTGGAAGTGGTTCGAGCAAAATTGGAAACAATAGAGAATCTGCCACTGCCAACCTCAGTAAAGGGTATTCGGAGTTTTCTCGATCATGCTGGATTATACCGCCGATTCATCAAGGACTTCTCCAAAATCACAAAACCACTACGCATTCTATTGGAGAAAGATGTACCCTTCAAATTTGACGAAGACTGTCTAGCGGCGTTTGAGCAGTTGAAGAAGAAACTAACCACAGCACTTGTGATCGTAGCACCGAACTGGACAATTTTGTTTGAGTTAATGTGTGATGCCAGTGACTATGCAGTAGGGGCTGTGTTGGGACAACGCCGAGAAAAAGTCTTTCATGTCATCTACTATGCGAGCAAGACGTTGACGGATGCACAGCTGAACTACACAACCACCAAAAAGGAATTGCTTGTGATTGTGTATGCGTTCAATAAGTTTTGCTCGTACTTGGTTGGAACTAATGTGGTGGTATACATAGATCACTCGGCCATCCGATATCTAGTTGCAAAGAAAGACGCAAAGCCGAGACTGATTCGCTAGATTTTGCTCCTCCAAGAATTTGATTTAGAGATTAAAGATAAGAAGGGGACAAAAAATCAGGTAGTTGACCACCTTTCACGATTAGAGAATCTGAATTATGACAAAACGGACAAAGTGGTGATCAATGAGTTCTTTCCTGATGAACAGTTATTTCTGATTTATAGCAAGTTTTCGTGGTATGCGGACTTTGCAAATTACTTGGTAAGCAATATTCTCCCACCAGATTTGAAGCGACAACAGAAGAAGAAATTCTTATATGATGTGAAGTGTTATATATGGGATGAACCATTTCTGTTCCGACAGTGTGCCGATAGAATGATTCGGCGATGTGTGCCGGAAAGTGAAGTTGAAAGCATCTTACAAGCATGTCACACCTCATTATATGGGGGACACTATGGGAGTGAAAGAATGGCCGCGAAAGTTCTCCAGATAGGTTTTTATTGGCCCACCTTATTCAAAGACGCACATCAGTGTGTGAAAAACTGTGATCAATGTCAACGGGTGGGCAACATTTCTAAGCGGAACGAGATGACACTTAACATGATTTTGGAAGTTGAGGTTTTTGATGTATGGGGAATCGATTTCATGAGACCTTTTTCGTCGTCATTCAGCAATTTATATATCCTGTTGGCAGTCGACTATGTGTCGAAGTGGGTTGAGGCAGTCGCGCTACCAACAAATGATGCAAAAGTGGTGTTGAAATTTTTTCAAAAGAACATCTTCACCTCATTTGGCACTCCAAGAGCAGTCATCAGTGATGAGGGTAATCACTTCTGCAACAAGTACTTCACGGCACTCCTGACTAAGTATGGGATCAACCACAGAATCGACACGGCCTATCACCCCCAGATGAGTGGCCAAGCCGAAGTATCTAAAAGGGAGGTGAAAAGAATCTTGGAGAAAGTTGTAAACCCGAATCGAAAAGATTGGTCTTTGAAATTAGATGACACTCTTTGGGCGTATCGGACCGCTTATAAGACCTCGATAGGCATGTCTCCATACCAGTTGGTCTACAGAAAGGCGTGTCACCTTCTAGTGGAACTCAGACATAAAATCTATTGGGCCATCAAGAAACTCAACTTTGACCTATCAGCAGCAGGGGAGAAGAGACTGTTACAACTCAATGAGTTAGATGAATTTCGCCTGCAAGCATACGAGAACTCAAAGTTGTATAAAGAAAAAGTCAAGAAATGGCACGATCAGAAGATAGTGAACAGAAAGTTTGAACCGGGCCAATCAGTGCTATTATTCAACTCTCGGTTGAAACTCTTTCCCAGGAAAATGAAATCTAGGCGGTCGAGGCCATTCACGGTCAAAACTGCATTTTCACACGGCGCCGTTGAACTCTATGGCCGGGATCCTAAGAAAACATTTAAAGTTAATGGCCAACGCCTCACGCATTATTGGGGAGGTGACGTCGATCGCCAAGCGACCTCGGTCGACCTTGCCGAGCCAATTTAAAAGAGGGAGTAGTCAGGCTGAATGACTTAAAATCAAGCGGTCTATAGGAGGCAACCCATTCTTTACTTTCATTTTTCGTAAATAGATGTAAATTAGTTGGAATCATGCACATTAAATAGTCGTTTTTCTTTATAATGCTTATTCTAACATTTTCAAGGTTATTTGGTACAGGTATGGGCCACGGACAGAGAATATGCAAGCTAGAATTCATTAGACAACATTAAACTTAGTGGAAAACTAGTCACGGGGCAATCCTGCAAAAAAGAAGTCAAAAATTTCAAGCCAGCAAGATCCCCCATGCTCGCCCTGGCGGGCCAATTTAGGCTTACATGTGCCGCCCCGGGCTTTCGTGCTGCATAGGGGCAGCCCCGGCGGGCCTCCAAGGGTAAAAGGAGTCCGCCCCGGTGGGCATACGGAAATCAGGTTTTTTAAAACACATACAAGCACTTGATTTGAGCCATTCCAAAACATAACTTCAAGCCCTAATCTACTGAAAAGCTCTCCAAAGTCCATCTCGATCAACAACTTCTCTTCTAAAGCTCCAATCAATATGGATTTCAATCACACACTAATCAAGCAACTTGGAACAACAAGTTCAAACTCCACTCTTCATCAAATAAAATTCACACAAACAAGGGATTGAAGTCAATTGGTGCAATTCTGAACATCAATCAATTCGTGAGGTAACATACAAATTCTAATGGTAAGCATACATAGATACAATCCATTGATTGATTTTGTACCAGAGTGAACAAGTAAGATAAGAAATTGGGGGAAAAGTGAATTTGGGGTATTTTATATGTGGGCTATAGTTTGGTTGTTAGAATTGTTGCACTTGATATAGATATACTGCTTGAGTTGTTTATATCAGACAATATTGGGGGAAGATTAGGAAGTAAACATCACCATCATCAAGCTCTGTGGACATTGCCCACCAACTGTTTGCCAAAAAGCCACAACTACACTGCACATAGGAATTAGTTAATTTTGGGTGATTAAGACATCATACCACCGCGAGCACCAAAAATACAAAAGGGTGAGGGCTCGTCCACCCCTGCTAAACCATATGATCGAAAGAAATTTTGAAGTGCTTTCGTCGTCGACAGATTTGACTACTTGGCGGGTAAGGCACTAACCCCCGAACGTGGCCTTCGACCCGACGTTTTGGATGGAGAGATAGGGATTCAGATCATCAAGCAGGGCTGGGACACCTTTACTGATCAGCCCGAGTCTGCAGTGGTAGCCGCGGTCAAAGAGTTATATATGAACGCCGAAGACATATCACCTTTTTCAGCGTTCGTCAGGGAAAGATGGTGGATTTTAGTGTCAAGGCAATAAATGACTTCTACAACTTACGCCAGCCTGCAATATGTCAGTATACTGAGTTTCGAGACAGGGGGCAGACTATGATCAAATCCTCACAAAAATCTGCAAGCCCGACACGGTTTAGAAAAAGGGCAAGAAAAGGCACATTGTTCTTGAGCTCGGAGTTGAGCCTCTATGGGAAAATCTGGAATTCCTTCCTCTGTGCCAAGCTCATTCCCTCTCAGCATACGAGCGAGATCACAAAGGAAAAGGCCTCACTGTTGTATGCGATCATCAAAGACTTCGACATCAACATTGGGGCAATCATTAGTTTCTCTATTCGTTGATGCTTGAGAGGGCCCATGTCGGGAGGATTGCCACATCCATCCCTTATCACCGAGTTGTGCCGCCGTGCTAGTGTTAGGTGGGCAGACGATGAGCTGATTCAGCAACCACTGCAGCTGCTGGACACAAGGATGATTGCCCATTACAGAGTCAGGAAAAAGGGCACGTCACATCCACGTGGCCTCGACTTCATATTTCCTTTAGACTCGGATGAGGAAGAGGACGAAGCCATGGATGCGGACTACGTGGTGCCTGAGGAGGATGAGTTTTCAGAGGACAGACTAACCGAAGAGGGGGATGCCACTACGTCGAGCACTTCTCGCTCAGCGAAGTTCATAGTCAGTTCCCAGTTCCGATCACTTCAGCGGCAGTTGGATAACCGGCGCAGGGTGGAGGACAAGAGGTCAGATTGGCTGGCGGCGAGACAGAGCCATATGTTCGAGACTTAGAACACTTTCAACGCCGCCTTAGTCGAGGCATTTGCGCGGCTCAGCACGTCCGCCGAGCCATTTTAGTTCCCGACTCTGCAGCCACTCCCCGGCTACCCACCATTTGATTCTAATGTGGAGGTGGTCGAGCCTGATCCATGATTATTCAGGGAAGTCCTCTAAGCTTAAGTTCATTATTTTCACAATGAGAACATTACACGATTTAAGTTTGGGGGTGTATAGTATTTATCATGATATTGTTAGAGCACGGCATTTAGGTTATTGCATGTAGTTTTAGCATTTAATTGCATTAGTAGTTTATTTAATTGCTTTTATTTGAAAAAAATATATAAAAATGAAAAAAATCACAAAATCACAAAAATAGTCATTAGTTAGTATTGCATAAGTTAAAGAATGTCAGTAAGTGTGAAGTTACCTTAGCCAGTGATGAGACTGGAATTGCATAGAACTTGAATAGTAATGACAAATAAGACATAGATGTAATTTCAGACCATGACATGAATCTTTACCTGTTTAACACTGTTGTAATGGATAGCACATTAGGATGACTATGTAGTCCAACTGGGTTCAAAGGGTGACATAATTGACTTCTTGAAAGAAATTGATCTTTAATGATAGAAATTCAGTGAACTAGTAGTGATGACTAGGATTAGGCAGAAACCTAAGTTTGAGGGAAGATATGGGAGCTATCTAAAAGAAAAGAAAAGAAATGAAGAAAAAAAAAAGAGAAAATTTGAAAAAGGAAAATAATATGTGAATAAAAACCGTGACTCGTTTAGTTCTGTGGCCTTTGATACTCCAGTAAGTACGCCCTAGGGGATGTTTCTACACCCAGCGCCCTAAAACCATCTGGCTTGGGAGTCGTTGGTCGAAAGCTCGCTACACGTGTATCACTGAATAGCCTAAGGGATCTAGACATTGTACAGTCATGAGTAAAGTAGAAATACGGGGAAATGAGAAAAATGCCCCCGTAAATGAATAAAAATAGCGAAAAGTTTCCCATATTGACTTCCAACTTGGTTGATGTTGAGTCTCAGCTGATTTACCTTGTTTACACAATTTCTTGAGTTAAAGCTGTGTTTTCCTTTTAAGAAGCGTATTATGAGATATATTTGAACTGTAGTTGGTATCATGGTTGTCGAGCACGCATACACACACACTACATCGGTGTTGTTAGTTCCCAGTAGGCACACTAATAGATCTAGAAGGGGGGTTGAATAAATCCTTTGCGTTTTTAAACTCTTTTCCTTTTTATTTTGTATTGCTAAGAAGTTAGCACATGACAAACATAAGAATCATTTCAATCACAGTGGAATAAGTTAAATATCCCCTTCATTGATATATTGATAAACATTGATGCATTGTTCTTAGAGTTAGTTTATTTGTAAGTAGTTAGTACATACATCGCAGTTATAGCAGTTAAGTACATAATTTAATGACTGAAAGTAAATGACAAAATGTAAAAGACACAAAGGGTTTTAAGTGGTTCAGAGACACAAGCTCCTAATCCTTCTGCACTCTCGCCGGAAATCCACTAAGGAATGGGCAGCACCCTGAATCACTAAGATTCCTTCAAGGCCCGCAGCCCTGGAACTTCAGTTCATTAAGAACTCTGCAAGCTCTCCGGCTTGGAACTTCTCTAGTTCACTAAGAACTCTTCAAGGCCAGCAGCCTTGAAACTTCAGTTCACTTAGAACTCTTCAAGCCCTCTGGCTTGGAACTCATTTAGTCTTTCTGGACAAGGACCCCTTTGGCCCTGGCTACTTGTAGTTGTAGTTGTTGTTGTTGTTTGTGCTTTACTACTAAGATGTCTTGAAGCTTGATCATCTTTGTACTTAGCAGCTAGGCTTGGTCCTCAGCATTTAGCTTCAAGTCTGGAACTCTTCTTTGGTGCAACTAATCTTTATTCTATTCAGCTCATCTTCACTTGATGTCAGCTGTGCACCATCACCACATAGAACTGCTAAGGCTTTTCATTGTGGGTCATCTTCTTTTGACCCTTAGCAGCCCTTGAACCCTTCTTGAATGATATGCAGACATGGTTCTGCATCTTTACTGGTTCAGCTTCTGGTTCTTCATGGTGATTCGTAGAGTGGCTCTTCTGATTTTCTTTATGCTCAGCCACTTTCTTGAATGCTATCTTATTGGCCTTCTCGGCTCTCAGCTTGGCTGCCATCTTCAATGGCATTCTCATCCTTGTTGAGTGAAGCTTTAATCTGTTCATTCCTTCTTCAAGTCTGCTTCACTTCCACCTTCGTAGTCTCACTGCCACTGAGACTTGTTCTCTTTAGCTCTGGTGGAACTCGTAAAGTCAACAATGTAGCATTCCAACAACTCGACGAATCTATAACTCAGCAACAACTCTTATCTTTGAAGCTTGTCCTTTAAATACCCCTCCATGATCTTCCCATTGGAAAGTAGCCGTTGGAAGCTATTTGAATTTCTTCGCAAATCTCGAGTTATTTGGTGCAGACTGCTGATGTGACATGACAGGTCCTTTTTGACTTTACTGACACAGCAGTCTGCTTTCTCACCTACCGCCTCAAAGATGTCACTGTTCTGTGTTAGGCTGGTAGTCATCTTTATTACTCCTTTCTGATTTCTTAATTTGAATCCTTAAGAGTTGTCCTTCTGCATCGATGCTCTCAATCAGCAACGTTCGAATGTCAATCTTCATATTGATACATTGTCAGAGCTTCAATATTCAGATGTAAGAACTCCATAATTATGATGCAGATGTTCTTGGACCTTTATCGTAGTGTGTCTTGTAGAATGTTATTTTGACTGGTTGAGACAACACTACGATTTTGAAGAGTGTACTTGGATCTTTAATGTAGAACACCTCTTCTTTTACTTGTGCAGTGCTTCAACACTTTTGCTTGCCTCGATTGATCTAAGGAACTGATAGCTTGACTTGTCGTTCTGGCCTCTTCTGAATATCAAGACACCTCAGATTTGTGGCATACCTAGCTCTCTTTCTCTTGGTGATCTTCCGTTCACCTATCTTCAATGGGCTGACCCATGCTTAATCATTTTTGTCTTGTTCTTCATAAGTTGGCCGGTATCTCTGTATAAACTGTATCAGTTCCTTCTTGATTTGGCAAACACTACGATACTGAGTGATTCTTAATATCGTTGTCTTTTGTTCTCTTGACAGCATCTGCACTCACTGACTTTCTCTAGTTAGCTACTAAGTCTGAAGTCTTCTTCTGATTTGCTTGTGGAAGACTTCATCATGAATGGCTTTACAACTTCAATCTGCATGATGACTGAGTTGATGCTTGGATCTTCTGTTAGCTTGCATGCATTCATTGAATGCTTTCTGGTTCCCTTCATGTGGAATATATCTTTGTAGCTCAGACCAGAAGCTCCATGCTTTGGATATTATGGGAGTGCCCATTTGTTGAGAATCGTGTTAACACTACGATTCTTCCCTTAGCGTTGTTGAGCAACCATTGTGGAAGTCTTAGCTCTGCAGACTACGATTCGGCTTTGTTGCTGCAGACACTACGATTCCAAGATCAGACCTTGACAGACTACGATTCTGCCTTTATGTTTGTTGTCCTCATCTGATCTGGCCCGACTGCGATTTCTGCCTTTGATGATCAGTAGACTCCATAACTTCAAGTGTGATCTACGATTCTTGACTTGGTTCTGGCAGACATTCGGTCGGCTCATAGACAGACTGTCTCTACGATCCTGAACATAACTTCCTCAACAGACTACAGCTCTGAGAAGGTTCTTCTCGACACACTACGATCCTTCCTCGTCTCTCCCAGCAGACTACGAACTCCGAGATCTACTATCCTTGCCGACTACGATTCCGCCTTGATAGTTCTCGAGTCTTCCTTGTCTCCCCAGGCAGACTACGATGCTGGTGCAGTGCTCGATGATCAGACAAGCCTATCTATTACATTGTATAAGATCAACCTAACAAGCTTGATCTTTCTATATTTATAGTCCTTGTACATCATTTCTTTTTAAGGACTTTACAAAGTTATTTTGCTTATGTAGGATCAACCTAACATATTTGATAAATTCATTCTAAGTCCTTGTACATATATTCCTATCATCTATCAAAGGACTTTACAGCTTTTGTCAATGCAAGCATACTTGCATATTCATTCATTATATCATAATCAAATCATATATAAATAGGAATAACATTCTCCAATATATTCCTAACAGGTGTTAACAGGCATTGATTGATATATTAGTTTGAGTTGCAGACATGTTTTGGTTAGATTTGCTGTTTATATCTGTTGTAATTTCTCTGAGGCAATACTTATTAGCTTTATACTATCTGACAGTTGTATTCATATTCATTGTAGTTAGTTGCATGTGCATTTTTTTGCTTGAGGACAAGCAAAGTCTCAAGTTTGGGTGTATTTGATGAGTCAGTTTATACCTACGAATCGATGGCCTTTATAGCGTGATTCTTTGCTACTCAAGTAGTTTTAGTATTATTTTACTTGGTTTTTGTATTGTTGATTGCAGGAACCGAAAGGGATGGAAACGAGGACTTAATAGCCATTTTCAGCATCTCATAGCCAGGACACCAATCGGGGCGGACCTTTATAGAGCAAAACACCCGCCGGGGCGGAGGTGCAATAATTCAGGGAATTGGACACCCGCCGGAGCGGGCTACTTCAAGGTAAAATACCCGCTGAGGCGGGGGTACCCGGCAGAGATAAAGGTTTCCTTGTTCTAGTGAGATTCTATAGAATTAAAGATGGAGTATTTGGCTTGCGATTGGGATGATATTTAAGGCTAATAGAGGGGCATATATGACATTATTCTTGGACATTGACAAACCCTAATCTATGGGAGTTGACACGTGAGGAGGATTGAAGCAAAGCAAAGCACGACGAACGTAAGGCAAGATTGAAGACGAGTAGCTATACAATTTCAGATTCTATTTTCGCTCTTCATCTATACCTTGTATTCAGAATGTTATTTACTGTGTGGATGATAGTTTTTACTTTGTCTATGATGAACTAATCTACTATTTAAGTCTACAACGGAGCTTATTATGTAACTAAGAATTGACATGCTTTCACTTTAGCTTATTGAGATTATTATCAGATTATTTGCTATTATTTGTGCTTACTTTATGTTATTGCTTGATCACCAATTACTTGTTATTCCATATGAACTAAAGAGATGACATATGTAGTTGGAACTAATCATAGTGACGTATGTTTGTGATTTCTACAATTAGTTAGAATTCATAATTCATGTGTAGGATAGAGATATCTATACATCATGTGTAATCTTAAGAGAACTTAATATTAAACTTTTTTCAATTATAATTCACATAGAGATATATTGAGTTAGTTAATTAACGTGTCTTGCTTAATTCTATCAATTATGGATTTGAGTGAGTATGGATGTAATGCATTGAGAGATGGTTATATCTACTCTTGTGTGCTTGGTTAATAATCTGGAATAATTGATTTAAGTTGAAAGGAAGTATGTCATTCGAAGTGAACCAATAAGTGAAGTTGTAGGCTTAATTCTCCGATAACTTGTGAAATTTCTGGATAGTGTTGGTCATAGTTTAAGTGGTAGTTTTATATAAATATCATCATTTAATCATTGGTTTAATAAAATTGAGATAGTATAAAATTGGTAATTGTTAGGATAAGGTGTAATTATTATCTTTGTGGGAACGATACTTTTCTTATCATTATATTACTTGTTGATCACGTATACTTGCGTGTTGCGCGTATTAGATTTTATCCAACAGGCACATTTCACCAAACTACCCAAAGCCGAAATAGATCAAGGGATGTTTTGCTTGTGGCTCAACCGAGCATCAAATCAAAGACTGTCCAAAGAAAGGGAATAGTGGAGGAAGATGCCATTAGGGAGGAGGCAGCAAACTCATGATCGGCGAACCTGCGCAATCCAACCGACCAACTGCCAGAACATTTAACATGATCGTACAGGACGCAGTAGCTGCGAAGGACGTGATGTCAGGTATTATCCCAATCAATAATATAAATGCTTATGTATTATTTGATTCGGGTGCTACCTGTTCGTTTGTGTCTGAAGAATTTGCTAGTCGACTAAACTTAATCCAAGAACGATTAGGAAATCCTTTGAACATAGAAGTTGCGAATAAGGAAGTAATCCTCGTAGAGTTCGTTTACCGAAATTGTTGTGCAAACCTTAGAGGACACGAACTAAGCGTAGACTTAATTCCTATTAGATTTGGAGAATTTGATGTGATACTGGGAATGGATTGGTTATACAACCACGCTATAATAATTGACAGTCAGAAGAAAAGTGTGAACCTTTAGACTCTAAATCGATCTAAGGTAGTGTTTTATGGTAGCTCATCGCTTAGGCAATCGTGTTGCCTTACGATGATGCAGGCCAAGAAATTATTAAGAAAAAGATGTGTAGGTTACTTAGCCCATATTATAGATACTCAAAAAAAGGGAGTAGAAATGAAAGATATATATGTGGTAAGGGAATTTCAAGACGTATTTCCAAACGATCTACCTAGTCTTCCGCCAGACAGAGAAAACGAATTCGTAATAGACTTAGCACCGGGAGCTGCACCGATTTCAAAAGCTCCATATCGTATGGCACCGATAGAAATGAAGGAATTGATGGTACAATTGCAAGAATTGCTAGATAAGGGTTATATTCTGCCAAGTGTGTCTCCGTGGGGAGCACCAGTGTTGTTTGTTAAGAAGAATGATGGATCGATGAGGCTCTGTATCAATTATCGAGAATTAAACAAGGTGACGATCAAGAATAGGTATCCGTTGCCGAGGATAGACGACCTTTTCGACCAATTGAAGGGAGCAAAGTGTTTCTCAAAAATAGATCTGCGAACGGGTTATCATCAGTTTAAGGTACGAGAGGAAGACATACCAAAAACGGCATTCTGAACCCGATACGGACACTACGAATTTTTGGTGATGTCATTCGGTTTGACTAACGCTCCAGCAGCATTCATGGACTTGATGAACCGAGTTTTGAAGTCATACTTGGATCAGTTCATGGTAGTTTTCATCGACGACGTTTTTATTTATTCAAGGACCAAAGAAGAGCACGCCGAACATCTGAAGATGGTTTTAGAAGCGCTAAGAAGGGAGAAGATGTGCTCAAAGTTTTCAAACTATTAATTTTTGATGGAGAAAGTCCAGTTTCTAGGACACGTGATAAACAATGATGGAATTTTAGTGGACCCTGCGATGGTGGAGGCAGTGAGTAATTAGGAACAACCAAAGACACCAACTGAAGTAAGGAGTTTCTTAGGGTTAGTCGGGTACTATCGAAGTTTTATTCAAGATTTTTCTAAGATAGCGACCCCGTTAACCAATCTAACAAGGAAGACAGTGAAGTTTGTTTGGACGGAGAAATGTGAAGAAAGTTTCAAGGAATTGAAAAGAGGTTGAGTGAGGCGCCTATATTGTCATTGTCGAATGATGCGGGAGGCTTCGTGGTGTATAGTGATGCGTCGCACAAAGGACTTGGATGTGTGCTAATGCAACATATCAAGGTCATTGCATATGCATCGCGACAGTTGAAAGACTACGAAAAACGATACCCTACCCATGACTTAGAGTTAGCAACAGTAGTTTTTGCATTAAAGATATGGAGGCATTATTTGTACGAAGAAAAATGTGAGATATATACAGACCATAAGAGTTTGAAATATATCTTCACACAGAAAGAGTTAAACATGCGACAAAGGAGGTGGTTGGAATTAATTAAGGATTATGACTGCGAGATTCTTTATCACTCGGGAAAGGCAAACATAGTAGCCGACGCATTGAGTAGAAAAGGAAGGGAGAAGTTATTTGTGCTGACATCTCAAGAGGAGCTAATAAGAGAAATGGAGAGATTGGAAATAGAAGTGAGGAACCTGGAAGGTCTGAGGAAAAATTATGTGTAATGAAGGCTCATCCGACATTATTGGATAGAATTAAGGAATCGCAAGAGAAGGATGGAGAGTGTGAGAAAATAAAGAAGAGGATAGTAGAAAATGAAGAAGAAAAGTTTAAGATGGATAAAGACGGTGTATTGAGATTTGAAGGTCGAATATAGGTGCCATCTATAACTGAACTGAGAGAGGAAATCTTGCACGAAGCACACAATACGACATATTCTTTTCATCTAGAAGGCACAAAAATGTATCAAGATCTTCGCCAGCATTTTTGATGGCCCAATTTGAAACGTGAAGTTGCAGAGTGCGTTAATAGATGTCTTACTTGTCAATAAGTCAAAGCAGAGAACCAAAGGCCGAGTGGCCTACTTCAATCGCTGGAAATACCGGAATGGAAATGGGAGCACATTACGATGGACTTCATTGTGGGACTTCCGGTCACGCAGAAAGGTTATGATGCTATTTGGGTTATCGTGGATCGACTAACAAAGACAACTCATTTTCTACCAATCAAGATCCGATTCAATTTAAATCAGTTAGCAAGTCTATACGTAAAGGAAATCATTTCATGACATGGAGTGCCGGTATCAATTATCTCCGATTGAGATCCGCGCTTCACGTTAAATTTTTGGAAGAGTTTGCAAGAGAGGATGGAAACACAATTAAGGTTAAGCACTACTTATCATCCTCAGACAGAAGGACAGAGTGAGCGAACAATATAAATGCTAGAGGATATGCTTAGAGCTTGCGTGATGGACTACAAAGGGAATTGGGATGACCACATATCCTTAGTAGAATTTGCTTATAACAATAGTTATCATGTGAGTATCGATATGCCACCATACGAAGCTCTCTACGAAAGAAAATACAGAACACCATTGTGCTGGGACGAAGTCGGAGAACGACGAATTTTGGGACCAGAATTAGTCCAACAAACAGCAGATGTGGTAACAACAATAAGAGCCAGATTGGTAGCAACTCAAGACCGCCAATAGAAATACGCAGATTTGCATTGTTAGAACCAAGACTTTGAAGTCTGCAATTTCGTATTTTTGATAATATCTCCTTCGAAAGGGAAAATACGATTCGGCAAGAAATGGAAATTGAGTCTGAGGTTCATAAGACCGTTCAAAGTTTTGAAGATAGTAGGTGAAGTGGCTTACAAGGTAGCTTTACCGCCCGAACTGGAACACATCCACAACGTGTTTTACATTTTTGTGATACGTCCATATAAGCCTGATTATAAGCACGTGATATCTTATGAGCCCATTCAAGTAGAAAAGAATCTGGATTACGAGGAAATTCTTGTCCAAATAGTAGATAGGAAAGAACAAACTTTGAGAAATAAAACTATATCTTCTGTAAAGGTAATTTGGCGAAACCACAATGTCGAGGAGGCTACGTGAGAATTAGAGGACAAGATGAGGAGGGACTATCCCCATCTTTTTGTGTAACCTTGTATTAATTCCGAGGAAGAAATTTTTATAATGGGGGAGGATGTAATATCCGAGAATTTTTTGAATAATATTAATAATTAAATTAATATAAAGGTTTAAATATTTATTTGAATATAAATATACATTGTTGTGACATGGGATATGATAATTCAATTAAATTGAGTTAAATATGTGATGAGCAAGTGATATTATGAAAATAATGAAAAGCTTAATTTAAGCTTTAGTGATATGCCTTGTGTGGCATATTGGTGGACTAAGTGATGATTTAATTAAATTAATAAATGAATAAGTAAAGTGATGGACTAATTACCATTTTATTTCTCTCATTATTAATATGAACATTAATGTTTAATTAATTATTGTTATGTGCCACCATGTGTGATATAGGGTCATGTAAGTGGTAGTGCCATATGGTTGCTAGATGCATTAGATATAGTATAAGGTGTGACATTATTATATGAATAAATGTTATACAAACTATATGGTAAAAGTAAATTAAATTAAATAATTCTCTAAGTTATATGAAAAAGCTTATGTGACATCATGATGTGTGGTGGGGGAAGTGAATATGTATTTTAAATATATGGGAGAAAATAAATTTAAGTAAATAAATATTTATTTCAACATTTATGTGGATTTAAAATAATAAAGTTTTATGAAAATTATGAGTTGATAGTACTCAGCTAAATTATATTTCAGTATTATCCTGACTAACCAAATGTACATGGATTATATGATTATATATATACCCCCAACTTATCACAATGTAATAATATTATCTCATTAAAGTTACATTTGTAAGCCCAAAAGGAATTAAAACCTAGTATTGTTGGTAGCCATTTGCAAATGCTGAGTTTATAAGGGAGTGTCCCATTTCTCCCATTCGCGTGTATAGGCCATTGGCCTAAGCCTATTTCCCCTACAATATCAAACTCAGGAAAATGATGATGATGGAGAGGGGAGTTGGTCCAATAGTGATGGGGGAACTATACTACCAAACCCTCATTGTCCATTGGTTACTCCTTTCTTCCATTGAATTCAAATGTTGGGAAATAACTTTATATGGGTAATACATTCTCTATATATTGCAACCTCCTCTTCTCAAATTCAATTTGCTAGATTGTTGGTTGAGTTAAATTAGAGAAAGTGTTGTTGAGAATTGAGAGAGTATAATCAGAGATTTGAAGAAGTTCCTGTCAAAGCTTCAAGAGGTATAATTCTTAATTATGTTTTGAAATTCAAGCATTTATGATTCTTAGAAATTTGTATGAATTAGTTGTTGATTGATATGAGAAATGACGTTAACATGTTAGTAGAGTTTATATGCATGTAAGTGAACAATGTGGCTGATGTTTAAGCTTGTTGTGTGAAATAATGTGTATGTGGGTTGAGCTCTGTAGTTGCAGAGCTCTTCCTGGTGTTGTGCAGGAAGGGCGCAACTGCGCCGGCCGCGCCAATCCGACAGCACAAACCGGCGCAGCTGCGCCGAGTACTAGTCATGAATTCTGATTTTTGCTGTAATGTGGTAGTTCTAACATGCTAATATGGCTTAGACATGCATGAAAATAAGCTTGAATTGTGGACCTAGATTCCTTCGCATAGCATGAGTGTTCTAGCTTGCTTTAGTATGCGTTTTCTAAAGAAGACTTAGAGTTTTAAAAATGAACTTTGATGAAACTTATAATGTCTAAGTTCTGACTTTGTGAGCATGTGTATATGGTCTAGCTAAGTATGAAATGTGATTCAAATTGAAATGCATGTGTTAAATTACTTTAGCTTGGGTTAAAATGACTTTTAAAAGCAAATTTGGACGTTTTGCAAACTAAACTCTATAAGCAGTATGATAATGGTATTCCGATCCTTGTAGCATATGTTTACGACTTAATTATATATAAAAATGAGTATGAGATATAATTCAAAGTTACATTGCATATTTAGTTGCTTTGACATGGATTTTCAAAGGAAAACTTAAAAATTTTGAAACTAGGATTGAGAAATGTTGAGTCACTTATGTTCTGACCTTATGTGCAAGCATGATATAACTTTTTATGCACCTAAGCATAATTGATAGGTGCACCCACCTAGTTAGACATGACATGGATTAGTTAAGCATGATTTAGAGTAAGCTTTAAGTAATTAATGATCTATGCTAGCTAGACATAAGTAAGTTGAACACATATGAACAAGTGTATATGTTATGTGTTAATACCCTGGTATGCTAAGGAATGAGACAGAACCAGGAGAGCAAAGCTCAACTCTAGTCTGGCCAGGGGACAGCGCAGCTATGCCGTCCCTAAGCCCAACTGGAGCGCAGTTGCGCCCTTCTGCAGTCTGATCTGACTATTTAATTTGTAATCTGAGAATTGTAACAAGCATATACTGGTGACTTAAGCTATGATATATGTTGAAAGTAAGGTTCTAAGTGTTTAAGTGTATTGTGGCTACATTGAATCAATATTTAACAAATTTTCTTAAAAGTCTTGATAGAGTTTTCAAAGAGAAATCAATGTTAATTGTGTGATCGGATTTTATGACTAAGAGAGAACTTGATATGCGTTATTAACTTACGGGATCAAATATATATTAGAATGTTGAGTTACGTGTAGAGTTTGAATAACTAATTAGAATATATGTATATACATAACTATGATACAATAGGAATTCAAGTTTTTGATAAGATATAGGTTGGTAAACTACGCATAAGGTAAGTTCCCTAACTCTCTTAACTTTACATATTGTATAAATTCGAATTGTTGCTATATCGACCATGTTTACATCGAGCAAATATCTATTACTATTCAAAAATCGATTTTACATCTTGATGTTGTTGCAAGCATTGAACTTATCGTTCCTAAATGCATTATAAAAGTTATCTAAGCCATTTGTTTCGCTAGACTAAATCATGTGTTAAAAATTATATAACTGTCGGGGAATTGAAGGGCGCACATACTAGCATGTTTAAATGTTATGCATAACGTAGGGTACTTTAGGCTGATCACTTGTTGTACTTGTTACATTGAATTTTCAGTATAATACTGTTAATTCTAGCAGGAGTTCTTAGTCTCCATAGTGACTACTAAGTGTTCATTCTTCTTGAACTTTGAAATGATTAAACTTTTGAATCTTGATGATATCTTTTGGTCCATAGCGACTCATTTAGAATAATTGATACTTCTCGTTATTCTTGAACTATCATTTACTGTTATCCCTTGAAATTCGAACTTTATATTGTTCACCCTTATTACTATATTACTTGCTGGGCAAATTTGTCACTCATTCTTGCTTCCCTAAAAACTTTACAGTTAAGGCAGAGCAAGGCAGTACCTCCGAGAATGACAAGGGCAAGGGCAAGGCTACGGATTAGCTTTAGTCCTTTAAGAATAGAAAAGTTATTATTATTATTATGTTGTATTAAGAAATGACTAAATTATGTTTTAAGTTATGTCCTAGACTTATTTATGTATTGTTGTAGTGACTGTTTCGAAACCTTGGGACAAGAATAATGATGTTATAACAATGTAAATTATTATATTTTTCCGTTGTTGGTGATTTTAGTGTGATATTAGAATTAGAACGTAAAACACCGAATTCGAGGTATAAGTACATGAATTTGGGGGCGTCACAATACTGGTACAAATATACATTAAGCTCATTCATCATCAAATTAAAATATGCAATCTTTAACACTTTTTAAGGCACCCCCTCGATTAATTAGCCAAACTTGCTAACCTTTCCAAGTAATCACCATGATTAGTGATTAATTAGAAGGTTAAACCTTCATTTAGAATCAATAGCCACAAGTTTGGTCACTTCTCACCTTTTGTCACTTGCCAACACAAAAGTGTTAAGCAAAGGCTTGTTATTTCATTATTTTTCTTAGTCCATTTCCTTTTTGGTTGTTACTTGTAACTAGTAAACTAAATTTTTATTTACTTCCATGTAATGATTTTCTAACTTTCCATTTGTATAAATATCATTCATGTATGATTATAATTCACATTTTAAGATTGTAATTTTAACTATATTGAACAATTCTCATTTTTCATTACCATATGTACAAAAATCTTTTGTGTATTACAAGCTTTGTATGTATGGCTTGCCTATAGATTAGTGGGAGATTTGATGAGAAAAAACTAAATTTAGATTTGGATTTAGAGATGTTTTTCTCTTACTTTCTCAAATTCTCTCCCTAGATAAAACAATTTCTCTTTCTAAAATGTCTTATTCTTCTAAAAAAATGAGCCAAAGTAGTCTTATATAGGCACCCAAGCTTGCCACAAATCCACCTACGACAGCCTTAGGACGAGGCCCACCTGTATCTTATCGTGTCACACGGTCGATTTTTCATGTTGTGCACTGAAACGTCCATAACTTTCAAATTGTGAAAAGTTAGAAAACGTACTATACCAATCCGAAAGTTCTTTTCAAGAGCTACACAATGGTATCAAGTATGATCAATTTCATGGAGAAAAAAAAGGAAAACCATCCTTCTGTGAACATCGACTAGTCGTTTATCTTCTTTTTTATAACTTGACGCTCGGAGGTCATTATGGAGATTTCAAATAATCATTTTGAGCCTTATTCTCTTACCACTGTTAGAGAAAAGATGTACAAATTTTGGGTGTCTACATCCTTTTCATGGTATGAGATACTAGGAAATTATATATTTATTTAGGAAAAAAAGGAAAAAAGAAATTATAGATTTTTATTCTTGAACGTAACGAGAGTCCAGGTGCTTGGAAAGCGTTTCTCCTTTTATTTTGGTGTATATTTCCTCCGTCCTATGATAAAAGTCCCTTATTACAATTTTAGATAATCCCAAATTAAATGTCTACTTAACTTAAATATTCTATTTTTTACAATAATTTACTTATAATACTTTAATATTAATTGTCATATTTTTATTTTTTATGCATATTTATGGAGTATCACTAGTCATGTGTAAAAAACTATATAATTAAACGGGAATTTAAATATATACAATTTTATCATTTTTTTAATAACCACAAAAAGTCAATCATGACATTTATAGTGGGACGTGGGAGTAAGTACCAAATCCTATTCAAAAATTTTATGTGGACCGAAAAATTGGATAGAAGTGTTTAAATTTCACTTATTTATACTTTGACCCCAATAAAAATATGAAATTCAAATACACTCATGTCTAATTTTCATGTTCACGTAGAAGAGCTAAACACTCTCTCTCTCTCTCTATATATATATATATATATATATATATATATATATATATATATATATATACACACACACACACACACATATATGGGCAATATGGTCATACACAGCTCTCTCTATATATATAACCAATATGGTCATACACAGCTGTGTGTATATTTTATTTGTGCATAGTCTGTTAAACTACGTTGTTTGTCAGATTTGTTTTTTAAAAAAAATTAACTTCTCTCTTTTCAAAAAAAAGGAATCAAAAGCAAAACTGCCAAAACAACCTAGTTTGACATATTGTGCACAAATAAAACATACACACAGATGTGTATGACCATATTGTCTATGTATATATACATACATAACAAATCTAAAGCACTCCTCTTAAATAATAATCTCTCTTAAATAACATTCATTTGTTAAAACTACGTCGTTTTGGATATTCTTTTAAAAAAATAAAATAATATTAAAATAGAGTGGTTCCGCTTGCTTTTCTTTTATTTATAAAAATGCTACCCGCGAACCCACTTATTTTTTAAAAGAATATCCAAAACGACGTAGTTTTAATAAAGGAATACTATTTAAGAGAAAATGCTATTTAAGAATAGTGCTTTAGAACAATCCTGCTATTTAAGAATAGTGCTTTAGAACAATCCTCTACAGAACGGATCTAAAGCACTTATCTTAAATAACACTCTTTTTTAAATAACACTCATTTATCAAAACTATGTCGTTTTGGAGATTCTTTTAAAAAGCAAAATAATATTAAAATAGAGTGGTCCCACTTGCTTTCCTTTTATTAACAAAAATGCCACCTGCGACTTCTCTTATTTTTTAAAGGTTGATTGGCACTTCTGTCCCTCCAATTTGAAACCCACTTTCAAAGTCGTCCCTAAAGTTTAATTTTCATCAGTTAGATCCTTAAAGTCGCATTTTGTTCGCGTTTCTGTTCCTTCAGCCCAATTTAACCTCAACCCGACCCATTTTGACCAATTTTAACCCAACCCGACCCAGTTTGACCCAACCCAAATTTTTAATATTTTAAAATATAATATTATTTTTAAAATAAGTTAAAAATAATAATTATATTTTGTAAGACCCCAACTTTTTAATGAATAAGATTTAATTTCCTCTATATATTATTTTAAAATAGTAAGGGATGATTTGATAAATGTGGTAAGTTATGGGTGAAATGTGTAAATTTTATAAAGTTAGCAAGTGGTAATAAAATATTCATTGTTGTCGGAGAATATTCGTTTGGTCGTGGAATATTCTTGTTGTCGGGGAATATTCGTACGACGGCGCAGCCATTTGTGGGCCCCACAATGGAATAACTGTCGGATGAAGAAAACGACAAGAATAAGTTTTCTAATAATAACGGCGTAGTTGTTACTGTTAGAACTTTTGAAATACCAAGTGGTTAAAATACAATAATACGCGTTGTTGCACAGTAGCACACGGTATTGCACAGTAATTCTAATTATTGATTCTTATGTAAGAAGTCACTTACTCAATAATTGTTACAGTAATTACTGTTCAATATTTTATTTTATTGATTCAATAATTGCTACATTGATAATTGTATAATATTTTATTAATTCAATAATTGCTACGTTGATATTTTATATTATTAATTCAATAATTGTTACAGTAACCACTGCACAGTATTTTACATTATCAAATCAATAATTCATATTATTTGAATAATATTATTAAATAGCATTATTGACAATGTCTAGAAAGTTCTGTCAAGAAAAGGGGTTAAGTTATATAATTACGCGCCAATGAGAAGAAATCCTTATCGGAAAGCCCCCTCTTTCCTATGAATGACCTGGTTGTCAATGTTGTAGTTCTGTAATATTATTTGTGAATAATTAATTATTGATATACATGATAAGAAAATATTTATTTCAATTTTTGTGACGCCCCCAAAATAGGTTCAATACTCAACCCATTTTGAGTCACCAAATACACTCAACAAAATTCAAATACAATCTTTCATATCACACGGTCGTGCAAAATACGATCACACAACTGTGAGTGTCAATACAGACATGTAGAAAATATTAACATTCAAACTAAGTCCTCATTACATTTATTATCATACTATTTTAAATAAAAAAAATAGTGAGGACTTCTACAACTCTAACTCGGACCATCACTCCATTCTCCAACTAGTACCCGCGATATTCTCATTTCCTGAAGAGAACAATGGAAGAAAAGGATGAGCTCAACTAGCCCAGTAAAGAATATTATGACTAAGATAATGAAAAACAAATTATCGTTAGCCTTCAATAAATCAGATAAAATATTATGGACAATAAGTTTTAGATCAATATTCGCAGCGAAAATAACAATTCATTAGAAGAGTTAAGTAGAGAATGATGTCTACTATCTTCTTTGATTTAAAAGTCCATCATCAATATTTTATCCCTGTAACATCAATCAATATACATCTCGAATCAAATATCCATCTTTGCACTACGGGCCAAAGATATTCATTTGTATCATCAGTTGGTCATGTTCATCTCAACACCTGTCCATCTTTGCACTACGGGCCAAAGATATTCATCAGGTATTTGCACTACAGACCAAAGATATTCATCACGTAATTATTCATTTTTGCACACAGGCCAAAGATATTCAGTTATATCACCATTTAAAACTGAGGATGATGAAAAATAATATGAATAACGGATCCAGTGAGATAAAGGACAAATATTAGAGAATTTATCCAGAGTTCAAGAATGAAGATCAAAACCTGGATCCAATCAAAGATGATTTGGAAGAAGACAGAAAAAATTATCGTGAATAGTATTCCATGAATAGTAACTCATGAATAGTAACTCGACATGAAAAGATAAAATTTTCACAAGAAAGTTCAGACCAATATTCTAGTGAAATAATATTAGATGAAGCGCAAAACTCAAGTAATATCTGATCATTTCAGGAATTATAGAAGCAATACTTACCGTAGTAAGTTTAGAGTTAGGAATCTGAAATGAAACAATATACGAAACTGCAATTAAATTTTCACTCGTCTGGCGGTAGTCCGCTCAGACAGATTATTTCCACAATTTAATAACAACTGAATACGAAGGGTTATTCACCAGGCATGCGGTAGTCCGCGTAGACAGGTTATTCCCACATAATAATAAAGAATATAATAACAACAGGATTTCACCATGCATGCGGTAGTTCGCGTAGATAGGTTATTCCAACAGAATAATAAAGAATAGAATAACAACCCTTACGAGTATTGAAAGAAAATAACTCTCTTCATGAATACGAAAGAAATAATACCCCTTACCTTAAAATTTGGAGACTGCACTAGCGTAATAGCAGAATACTCTTCTTCTTTCTCTCTTATTTTATCTATATTTTCTCTCTCTATAGCTTTAGTGAATTGGTGAGAAATAATGAAAAAATGAGCTTCTATTTATAGGCTCGGCAGAGTAAGGGTAAAATAGTCTTTTTGCCATAATTTATGGCATCATCGCTTACATCATCGATCTATGACATCATTGCTTACCTCATCGCTCCGATGACATCATTGCTTACCTCATCGCTCCGATGACATCATTGTTTGCATCATAAGAGTTCAAATTCAATTTGCACTCTTCCACTTCGTTTAACTTTTATACCATGAATTTACTATAATAATGTTACCATTCAAATTATAAAAATCATACTATTATATAATCACATCATACTACTATAATGTAATATTATAATAATATATTTGAATGAATTATTTTATCGGACAAGATAAAATACCAACTTTCAACAAATGTCACATGTTAAAAATTTCTCCGTTTAAATTCTCATTGAATAAATATTTTCTTATCATATATATCAAAAATTAATTATTCACAAATAATATTACAGAACTACAATATTGACAACCAGGTCGTTTCCAGAAAAAAGAGGGCCTTCCGATAAGGATTTTTCCTTACTGACGCGCAATTAATCAACCCCTTTTCTAGACAGAACTTCCTTAGACATTGCCAATAATGCTATCTAATAATATTATTCAAATAATATGAATTATTAATTTGATAATTTGAAATAATGTGCAATGATAATTATTGAATCAATAATATAAAATAGCAAAGTAACACTTATGGATATAAAATATCAACGTATCAAATATTGAACCAATAAAATATTATGCAATTATTGAATCAATAATATAAAATATTGAATAGTAATTACTGTAACAATAATTGAGTAAGTGCCTTCCTACGTAAGAATCAATAATTCAAGATACTGTGCAATACCGTGTGCTACCGTGCAACACCGCGTATTACTGTATTTTAACCACCGGGTATTTCAACAGTACTAACGGTAACAGTTTTGCCTTAATTTTTATAAAAAGGTTACTTCTGTCGTTTTCTATATCCGACATTTATTCTATTATGGGGTCCACCAATGATTGCGTCGTCGTACGAATATTCTCCGACAAAAAGAATATTCCTCGACCAAACGAATATTCCCCGACACAACGAATATTTTATAACCACTTACTTACTTTGTGAACTTTGCACATTTCACCCATAACTTATCACATTTATCAAATCAACACCTTACTATTTCAAAATAATATATAAAAAAAATTAAATCTTATTCATAAAATTTGGGGTCTTACAACCTCCCCTCCTTATGAAATTTTGTTCTCGAAATTGACGTACGTACCTGGTATGTCGAAAAGGTGAGGATATCTCGTTTTCATTTTCGATTCTAACTCCCAGGTCATTTCCTCAATATCATGGTTCCTCCACAAAACTTTAACTTGAGGTATAACCTTTGAGCGTAGGACATGTTCCTTCCTATCCAAGATCTTAACAGGTACCTCCTCGTATGTTAAATCTTCGGCTATCTCGTCTGGTTCTAACTCAATAATGTGGTTTGGATCTTTCACATATTTACAAAGCACAGATATGTGAAAAACGTTATGAACACGAGACATGCTTGGAGGTAAGGCGAGTCTATAGGCCACATTTCCTACTCGGTCAAGTATTTCAAATGGACCAATGAATCGTGGGTTGAGCTTTCCTCTCTTTTCGAATCTCGTAACTCCTTTTCATGGAGCAACACGTAATAATACATGATCTCAGGCATTGAACTCCATGTCTCTTCGATGAAGATCAGCATAACTCTTTTGTCGATCTTGTGCAGTTTGTATACATGGCCGGATCATTTGAATCTTTTTCGTAGTCATACGTACTAACTCCGGTCTCAACAATGTTGCTTCACCCACCTCATCCCAGCATACTGGAGAATGACATTTTCGTCCATACAACGCCTCGAATGGAGCCATGCCTATACTTCCCTGATAACTGTTGTTGTAGGAGAATTCCACCAATGGTAGGTACTTATCCCAACTCCCTTTGATGTCTAGAACACAAAGTCTCAATAGATCTTTAAGAGTTTGGATACTCCTTTCCAATTGCCCATCCGTTTGTGGATGATATGCCGAACTAAATCGTAAATCCGTGCTCATAGCTTTCTGCAAGCTGACCCAGAATCGTGAAGTGAATCTTGGGTCACGGTCCAAAACTATGGATACTGGCGTGCTATGCAATCTCACAATCTCATTCACGTACATACGAGCAAGACGTTCAAAGGAATAAGTCTCTCGTATCGGCAAGAATGAGCAGACTTGGTTAATCTATCAACAATAACCCAAATCGCATCTATGCCTTGAGAAACCTTGGGAAGACCCGTAATGAAATCTATGGTAATGTGTTCCCACTTCCACTTTGGAATCTCAAGTGGTTGCAATGGACCCTTTGGCATTTTATGCTCCGCCTTGACACGTTGAAACGTTAAACACCTTGAGATGAACTCCGCGATCCCTCTCTTCATATTGCTCCACCAAAATATAGGTCGAAGATCACGATACATTTTGGTACTTCCAGGATGGATTGCAAACGGTGTGTTGTGTGCCTCCATCATGATTCTATACTTCAAATCAGAATCGTCAGGAACACAAAGTCTGGAGTTGACTCAAAGTATTCCTTCTTCATCAATCCTTGCTTCTGGAATAGCACCTTCTTGCACCTTCTTCCTCATATTCATCAGCTCCAGGTTTGTAGCTTGAGCAGCTTTAACTTTATCAATCAAGGCTGGTTCTACGCGTATACTTAATATCATCGCATGGGTCCCCGGAGTCTTAAACTCTATCTCCATCTTTTGTAAATCACACAAAATAGGCCTTGAAAGCATCGCATTCATTCCCGCATATGATCTTCTACTCAACGCGTCAGCAACCACGTTCGTTTTTTAAGGATGGTATTGGATGGTATGATCGTAATCTTTCAACAACTCAAGCCAACGTCGTTGCCGCATGTTGAGTTCCTTCTGGATGAAGAAATACTTGAGGCTCTTATGATCCGTATAGATCTCCACTTTCTCCCCATACAGATAGTGTCTCCAAATCTTCAACGCGAAAACGACTGCTGCCAACTCTAGATCATGAGTAGGATAATTCCTCTCATATTCCTTTAGTTGTCGCGAGGCATAGGCTATGACTTTCCCATGTTGCATGAGAACACATCCTAACCCTTTGCCCAAAGCATCACTATAAATGACAAATCCATCCGAACCAGATAGTATCGTCAAAACAGGTGCCGAAATGAGTTTCCTCTTGAGCTCTTGAAATGTCTTCTCGCATTCCTCATTCCATACGAATTTTGTATCTTTCCGAGTCAGCTGAGTTAATGGAGTAGCGATTCGAGAAAATCCTTCGACGAATCTCCGATAATAACCAGCTAAGCCCAGAAAGCTACGCACTTTGGTCACTGACTTCAGTTGCTCCCAACTTTGTATTGTTTTAATCTTCGCCGGGTCCACAGATACTCCACGTTTTGATACTACGTGCCCTAGGAATGCTACCTCCTCAAGCCAAAACTCACATTTCTTCAGCTTGGCATATAACTTGTTTTCACGAAGCCTTTGAAGTACTAGCTTCAAGTGGTGCTCATGATCTTCACGGCTTTTGGAATAGATGAGGATGTCATCAATAAAGACAACCACGAACTGATCCAAATATTCCTTGAATACACGGTTCATCATATCCATGAAGGCAGCAGGAGCATTAGTCAATCCAAAAGACATGACTAAGAATTCATAATGCCCGTATCGAGTTCTAAAAGCAGTCTTCGGAATATCCTCAGTTTTAATCTTCAGCTGATGATATCCAAAACGAAGATCGATCTTTGAAAAGAATTGTGCACCTTACAACTGGTCGAACAGGTCATCAATACGAGGTAATGGATACCTATTCTTGATTGGGACATGGTTCAACTCCCGATAGTCAATACAAAGTCGCATACTCCCGTCTTTCTTGTTTACGAATAAAACAGGAGCACCCCAAGGAGATGTACTAGGACGTATAAAACCGATGTCTAACAACTCATGTTGTTGGACCTTTAACTCCTGAAGTTCTATAGGAGCCATTCGATATGGGGTTTTAGAAATGGGTTTTGTACCGGGTTCAAGGTCAATAAAGAATTCAACTTCACGTTCCGGGGGTAGACCGGGAAGTTCTTCGAGAAATACATCAGGAAACTCATTAACATCAGAAATATCATTCAAACCTGACGTATTCTGGTTTAGATCAGTGACATGGGCTAAGAAAGCTTGACATCCGTTTTTCAATAAACGAATAGCTTTATGACTTGAAATAACATTGGTTGATTTTAGTGATTTGGTTATTTGAATTCGCACAATAGGTTGGTTAGGAATATGAAAACTAACAACCTTACGAAAGCAATCAATTTTGGCATGATAAGTGGTCAACCAGTCAATTCCTAAAATCACATCAAATGCAAGTATTTTCAACGATATAAGATCAACAGGTAGGGTGAGGGTACCAATTTGAATCGAGCAAGATTTGTAAACTGTAGATGTAACGAAGGTTTCTCCCAACGGAGTTTCAACAGATAAGTCCAAGTATAATTTCTCAGGTGTCAAGTTCAAACGTTGAGCACAAAGAGGTGAAATAAAAGAATGGGTAGCACCCGTATCTAATAAAGTGTAAACTTCGCAAGAGTTTATTATCAGCTTACCCGTAATAACCACGTTCGGGTTCCTTTCTTGTTGGGCAGTCACGACAAAAGCTCTTCCAGGAACCACTGACTTTGACTTGTCAGGGATAGCCTTTGGAGTCACCATCCCTGCTGGACTTGGTTTCGCTACAGGACACACTCGAGCTATGTTGTGACGCCCCCAGAATTGGTCCAATCAACCCAACCCATTCTGAGTCGCCAAATACATGGTATAGAATTCAAATACAATCTTTCATATCAAACAGTCGTGCAAAATACGACCACACAACTGTGAGTGTCAATACAGACATGTAGAAAATATTAACATTCAAACTAAGTACTCATTACATTTATTATCACACTATTTTAAATAAATAAAAATAGTGAGGACTTCTACAGCTCTAACTCGGACCATCACTCCATTCCCCGACTAGTACCCGCGATATTCTCATTTTCTGAAGAGAACAATGGAAGAAAATGGTGAGCTCAACTAGCCCAGTAAAGAATATTATGACTAAGATAATGAAAAACAAATTATCGTTAGTCTTCAACAAATCAGATAAAACATTATGGACAACAAGTTTTAGATCAACAACTGCAGTGGAAATAACAATTCATTAGAAGAGTTAAGTAGAGAATGATGTCTACTATCTTCTATGATTTAAAGTCCATCATCAATATTTTATCCTTGTAATATCAATCAATATATATCTCGAATCAAATATTCATCTTTGCACTACGGGCTAAAGATATTCATTTGTATCACCAGTGGTCATGTTCATCTCAACATCTGTCCATCTTTGCACTACGGGCCAAAGATATTCATCAGGAATCATTTTTGCACTACAAGCCAAAGATATTCATTAAATAATCATTCATCTTTGCACTACAGGCCAAAGATATTCATTTGTATCATCATTTAAGACTGAGGATGATGAAAAATAATATAAAAACGAATTCAGTGAGATAATGGACAAAAATTAGGGATTCATAATTTAGTTTATCTAAGTTCAAGAATACTCCGTAATAATCAATTGTGGAGCAAAATTCAAGAATGAAGTTCAAAACTTGGATCCAATCAAAGATAAAAAAAATATTTTTTTTTACCATGAATAGTAACTCGTGAATAGTAACTCGTGAATAGTAACTCATGAATAGTAACTTATCATGAAAAGATGAAAATTTCATAACAAGTTCAGACCAATATTTCAGTGAAATAATATTTCGTACGAGTATGAATGAATATAAGAAACTGTAATTGGATTTTCACCCGTCATGCGGTAATCCGCGTAGACAGATCATTTCCACAATTTAATAGAAATGAATACGAAGGGTGATTCACCACGCATACGGTAATCCGCGTAGATAGGTTATTCCCTCAAATTATTAAGGAATTGAATGAATACAAAAGGTTTTCAACAGGCATGCGGTAATCCACGTAGACAGGTTACTCCCACAGATCAATAAAGAATGAATACGAAGGGTTATTCACTATGCATGCGGTAGTCCGCGTAGACAGGTTACTCCCACAGATCAATAAAGAATAGAGTAACAACCCTTACGAGTATTAAAAGAAAATAGCATTCTTTATGAATATAAAAGAAATAATACCCCTTACCTCAGTAGAAGATTGGATACTGGAATAGTGTAGTAGCAGAATACTCTTCTTCTTTCTCTCTCTATAATTTTTCTCACTATTATAACTTTGCTCTTCAAGAATGGTGAGAAATGAATGAAATTAGCTTGCTATTTATAGGCTAGAAAAAGGTTGGTTAATTACACTTTAGTACCTCCATCTTTGCCTAAATTTTTAATTTAGTCCCTCAAGTTTATAAATCTTGCACCTCCACCCCTGCAACTACCCACCAACTATTTATTATCCACCAATAAGTGGGTCCCACATGTTAACCACCCATTAATTGCTCATTTATTCGATTAATTCTCCGTTTGGTCAATTTAACATCCGAAAATCAACTATTATCGAAATAAATGTCGATTTCTACTAAAATTAATATTTTCAACACAATGAAAATATTTTTATCAACCATTCATCAATTATTATTTAAATTAATATTACAGAATCACAATCATGACAACCAGGTCGTTCCCAGGAAAGAGGGGGCCTTCCGATAAAGATTTCTTCTTATTGGCGGCGCGCAATTAACTAACCCCTTTCCTAGACAGAACTTTCTAGACATTGCCAATAATGCTATTTAATAATATCATTTAAATAATATAACTGACCATTATTGGTTTAATAATGTAAAATATTGTGCAGACGATATTGTGACAATAATTGAATCAATAATATGATATACTGTGCAACAACTACTGTAGCAATTATTGAATACTGAGTGACTTCTTACGTAAGCATCAATAATCAAAGACATTGTGCAATACCGTGTGCTACTTTGCAACAACGCGTATTACTGTATTTTTATCACCGGATATTTTAACAGTTTAACGGTAAAAGTTTTGCCGTGAAAATGTTATTTCTGTCACTTTCTATATCCGATACCTATTTCGTTGTGGGGTCCACCAATGACTGCGCCGTAGTACGAATATTCTCCGACAAAAGAATATTTCTCGACACAACGAATATGTTATGACCACTTACTTACTTTGTAAAATTTGCACATTCCACCCATAACTTACCACATTTATCAAATCAACACCTTACTATTTCAAAATAATATATAGTGGAAATTAAATCTTTATTCATAAAAGTTAGGGTCTTACAACCTCCCCTCCTTATGAAATTTCGTCCTCGAAATTGACGTACGTACCTGGTATGTCGAAAAGGTGAGGATACCTCACTTTCATTTCCGATTCTAACTCCCAAGTCATTTCCTTGATATCATGGTTCCTCCACAAAACTTTAACTTGAGGTATAATCTTCGAGTGTAGGACATGTTCCTTCTTATCCAAGATCTTGACAAGTACCTCCTCGTACGTTAAATCTTCGGCTATCTCGTCTAGTTCTAACTCAATAATGTAGTTTGGGTCTTTCACATATTTACGTAACATGGATATATGAAAAATGTTATGAACACGAGACATGCTTGGAGGTAAAGCGAGTCTATAGGCCATCTTTCTTACTCGATCAAGGATCTCATATGGACCAATGAATCGTGGATTAAGCTTTTCTCTTTTCCCGAATCTCGTAACTCCTTTCCATGGAGCAACACGTAATAATACATGATCTCCGACATTAAATTCTACGTCTCTTCGATGAATATCCGCATAACTCTTTTGTCGATCTTGTGCCGTTTGTATACGTTGTCGGATTATTTGAATTTTTTCCGTAGTCATACGTACTAACTCCGGTCCCAACAATGTTGCTTCACCCACCTCGTCCCAGCATACTGGAGAATGACACTTTCGTCCATACAACGCCTCGAATGGAGCCATGCCTATACTTGCCTGATAACTGTTATTGTAGGATAATTCCACCAATGGTAAGTACTTGTCCCAACTCCCTTTGAAGTCTAGAACACAGAGTCTCAATAGATCTTCAAGAGTTTGAATAGTCCTTTCCGATTGCCCATCAGTTTGAGGATGATATGCAGAACTGAATCGTAGATCGGTGCCCATAGCTTTCTGCAAACTGACCCAAAATCGTGAAGTAAATCTTGGGTCACGATCCGAAATTATGGATACTGGCATGCCATGAAATCTCACAATCTCATTTATGTACATATGAGCAAGACGTTCCAGTGAATAAGTCTCTCGTATAGGCAAGAAATGAGCAGACTTGGTTAATCTATCGAGAATAACCCAAATTGCATCTATGCCTTGAGAAACCTTGGGAAGACCCGTAACGAAATCCATGGTAATGTGTTCCCAATTCCATTTTGGAATCTCAAGTGGTTGCAATGGACCCTTTGGCACTTGATGCTCCGCCTTGACACGTTGACACGTTAAACACCTCGAGATAAACTCCGCGATCTCTCTCTTCATATTGCTCCACCAAAATGTATGTCGAAGATCACGATACATTTTGGTACTTCCAGGATGGATTGCAAACGGTGTGTTGTATGCCTCCATCATGATTCTATACTTCAAATCAGAATCGTTAGGAACACAAAGTCTGGAGTTGACTCGAAGTATTCCTTCTTCATCGATTCTTGCTTCTGGAATAACACCTTCTTGCACCTTCTTCTTCATCTTCATCAGCTCCGGGT
Source organism: Panax stipuleanatus (assembly GCA_020205555.1). Lineage (NCBI taxonomy): Eukaryota > Viridiplantae > Streptophyta > Magnoliopsida > Apiales > Araliaceae > Panax > Panax stipuleanatus. The sequence goes on from CM035115.1 coordinate 97,928,875, forward strand.
CTGTAGCTTGAGCAGCTTTAACTTTATCAATCAAAGCTGGTTCTACGCGTAAACTTGACATCATCATGTGGGTCCCCGGAGTCTTGAACTCTATCTACATCCTTTGTAAGTCACACAAAATGGGCCTTTGTGTTGACAGCATCGCACTCATTCCCGCATATGATCTTCTACTTGACGCGTCTGCTACCACGTTCGCTTTTCCAGGATGGTATTGGATGGTATGGTCGTAATCTTTCAACAGTTCAAGCCAACGTCGTTGCCGCATGTTGAGTTCCTTCTGTGTAAAGAAATATTTGAGGCTCTTATGATCCGTATAGATCTCCACTTTCTCCCCATATAGGCAGTGCCTCCATATCTTCAACGCAAAAACGACTGCTGCCAACTCTAGATCATGAGTAGGATAATTTCTCTCATATTCTTTGAGTTGTCTTGAGGCATAGGCTATGACTTTCCCATGTTGCATGAGAACACATCCTAACCCTTTGCCCGAAGCATCGTTGTAAATGACAAATCCATCCGAACCAGATGGTATCGTCAGAACAGGTGCCGAAATGAGTCTCCTCTTGAGCTCTTGAAAGCTCTTCTCGCATTCCTCGTTCCATACGAATTTTGTATCTTTCCGAGTCAGCTGAGTTAATGGAGTAGCGATTCGAGAAAATTCTTCCACGAATCTCCGATAATAACCAGCTAAGCCCAAAAAGCTACGTACTTCGGTCACCGACTTAGGTTGCTCCCAACTTTGTATTGCTTTAATCTTCGTCGGGTCAACAGATACCCCATGTTTTGATACCACGTGCCCAAGGAATGCTACTTCCTCAAGCCAGAACTCGCATTTCTTCAACTTGGCATAAAGCTTGTTATCACGAAGCCTTTGAAGTACCAGCTTCAAGTGGTGCTTATGATCTTCACGGCTTTTAGAATAGATGAGGATGTCATAAATAAAAACAACCACGAACTGATCCAAATATTCCTTGAATACACGGTTCATCATATCCATGAAAGCAGCAGGAGCATTAGTCAACCCAAAAGACATGACTAAGAATTCATAATGCCCGTATCGAGTTCTGAAAGCAGGCTTTGGAATATCCTCAGTTTTAATCTTTAACTGATGATATATAGAACGAAGATCGATCTTTGAAAAGAACTGTGCACCTTGCAACTGGTCGAACAGGTCATCAATGTGAGGTAACGGATACCTATTCTTGATGGTGACATGGTTCAACTCTTGATAGTCAATACAAAGTCGCATACTCCCGTCTTTCTTCTTTATGAATAAAACAGGACCACCCCAAGGAGATGTACTAGGACGAATGAAACCAATGTCTAACAACTCCTGTAGTTGGACCTTTAACTCCTGAAGTTCAATAGAAGCCATTCGATATGGGGTTTTAGAAATGGGTTTTGTACCGGGTTCAAGGTCAATAAAGAATTCAACTTCACGTTCTGGGGGTAGACCGAGAAGTTCTTAGGGAAATTCATCAGGAAATTCATTAACAATAGAAATATCATTCAAATCTGACGTATTCTGATTTAAATCAGTGACATGGGCTAAGAAAGCTTAACATCCGTTTTTCAATAAACGAATAGCTTTATGACTTGAAATGATATTGATTGATATTAGTGGTTTGGTTGTTTGAATTCGCACAACAGGTTGGTTAGGAATATGAAAACTAACAACCTTATGAAAACAATCAATTTTGGCATGATAAGTGGTTAACCAGTCAATTCCTAAAATCACGTCAAATGCAAGTATTTTTAAAGATATAAGATCAACAGGTAGGGTGAGGGTACCAATTTGAATCAAGCAAGATTTGTAAACTGTTGATGTAACAAAGGTTTCTCCCAACAGAGTTTCAACTGATAAGTCAAAGTCTAATTTCTCAGGTGTCAAGTTCAAACGTTGAGCACAAGCAGGTGAAATAAAAGAATGGGTAGCACCTGTATCTAATAAAGTGTAAACTTCGCAAGAGTTTATTATCAGCTTACCCGTAATAACCTCTTTCGGGGTCCTTGCTTGTTGGGCAGTCACGACAAAAGCTCTTCCAGGAACTACCGACTTTGACTTGTCCGGAACAGCCTTAGGAATCACCACCCTCGCTAGATTTGGTTTGGCTACAGGACACACTCGAGCTATATGTCCTTCCTTTCCACAGTTATAACACACCTTAGATTGTTGTGTGCAGTTGGGACTGATGTGTCCCTCTTGCCGGCATTTATAGCATACGACTGGCGGTTGTTCTCCTCCCCTAAAAACAGTTAGTGCTGCTGTCGACGTCTTCACGTTCTCATTGTTGTACCTTCTCTTTTTGAAATCTCCTCCCGACTCACTTCTTCTATTATCATGGCCACGATTACCACCGAAGTGGTTACCGCTTCTGTAATAATACTTTCCTCCCTCCTGGTTGTCATTGCTCCGATGACTGCTGCCACCGATACGACCTTGGTTGTTGTCCCTTGGTTGAACGTAATCACTATCTCGTTCTAATAACTGGGCCCTGTTCACTACATCCGAATATAGAGAAAATTTGTGAGAAATGAGGTATTGACGAATCTCGGGTTTCAAACCTCTTAGAAACATCCGCGTCATACGTTCCTCATTCTCCACCAAATGAGGTGCAAACCAGGATAACTCCGCGAACTTTGCCTCGTACTGGGACACAGTCATGTTGTTCTGTTCCAGTCTAATAAACTCTACCTCTTTCATGTGACAAATACTTTCTGGAAAGTACTTGTCATTGAACAGTTTCTGGAACGCCCCCAAGACATCTTGAGTGCGGCAGGCTGGGTACGCTTCACAGATTCCCACCAGTATTCTGCCTCTCTACGGAACATAAACGTGGCGAATGGAACCTTCTGTTCCTCCGTGCATCCCAAGGCATCAAATATCTTGGTAATTTGCTTAATCTAATTTTTTGCCTTTATTGGATCTAGCTTTCCCTGAAACTCTGGTGGTCCCAACTCTTTAAACTGCTTGGCAGTGACAAGCCGCGAGTTATTATTTCCACCTGTATTATGAACACGAGTCTCCCTCGTCTGGTTTTGCATGAACTGCAAAAAACTTCTGAACATCCCATCATTTATCATTTCTTCGGTAGGGTTGTTTACAGGAGAATTGTTGCCTTCCTGTTGCACGTTCTCTTGGTTGGTGATTAAAGGTGTCTCAACGGTCTCATTCACTCCATTGTTTAGATTTTCAGCTGCCATTCTCAAATACTGCCACAAAACAAGGGTTAATCAAACAAATTAACATACCACATATTAACCATATATTCCAACCGACCAATTAAATAACAATTAAGCTTAGGTAGGACACACTAACGAAGGTTTTACTCGTCTCTCCCCTCCTAGTTCTATTCTCAGATCTCCGCCAGAGATCATATCCCTAAGCTCTGATACCAACTGTGACGCCCCCAAAATTGGTCCAATCAACCCAACCCATTCTGAGTCGCCAAATACATGGTACAGAATCCAAATACAATCTTTCATATCAAACAGTCGTGCAAAATACGACCACACAACTGTGAGTGTCAATACAGACATGTAGAAAATATTAACATTCAAACTAAGTACTCATTACATTTATTATCACACTATTTTAAATAAATAAAAATAGTGAGGACTTCTACAGCTCTAACTCGGACCATCACTCCATTCCCCGACTAGTACCCGCGATATTCTCATTTCCTGAAGAGAACAATGAAAGAAAAGGGTGAGCTCAACTAGCCCAGTAAAGAATATTATGACTAAGATAATGAAAAAGAAATTATCGTTAGTCTTCAACAAATCAGATAAAACATTATGGACAACAAGTTTTAAATCAACAACTGCAGCGGAAATAATAATTTATTAGAAGAGTTAAGTAGAGAATGATGTCTACTATCTTCTATGATTTAAAGTCCATCATCAATATTTTATCCCTGTAACATCAATCAATATATATCTCGAATCAAATATTCATCTTTGCACTACGGGCTAAAGATATTCATTTGTATCACCAGTGGTCATGTTCATCTCAACACCTGTCCATCTTTGCACTACGGGCCAAAGATGTTCATCAGGTAATCATTTTTGCACTACAGGCCAAAGATATTCATCAAATAATCATTCTTCTTTGCACTACAGGCTAAAGATATTCATTTGTATCATTATTTAAGACTGAGGATGATGAAAAATAATATAAAAACGAATTCAGTGAGATAAAAGACAAAAATTAGGGATTCATAATTTAGTTTATCCAAGTTCAAGAATACTCCGTAATAATCAATTGTGGAGCAAAATTCAAGAATGAAGTTCAAAACTTGGATCCAATCAAAGATTAAAAAAAATATTTTTTTTACCATGAATAGTAACTCGTGAATAGTAACTTATCATAAAAAGATGAAAATTTCATAACAAGTTCAGACCAATATTCCAGTGAAATAATATTTCGTACGAGAATGAATGAATATACGAAACTGTAATTGGATTTTCACCCGTCATGCGGTAATCTGCGTAGACAAATCATTTCCACAATTTAATAGAAATAAATACGAAGGGTGATTCACCACGCATGCGGTAATCCGCGTAGACAGGTTATTCCCACATATTATTAAGGAATTGAATGAATACAAAAGGTTTTCAACAGGCATGCGGTAATCCGCGTAGACAGGTTACTCCCACAGATCAATAAAGAATGAATACGAAGGGTTATTCACCATGCATGAGGTAGTCCGCGTAGACAGGTTACTCCCACAGATCAATAAAGAATAGAGTAACAACCCTTACGAGTATTGAAAAAAAATAGCATTCTTTATGAATATAAAAGAAATAATACCCCTTACCTCAGTAGAAGATTGGATACTGGAATAGTGTAGTAGGAGAATACTCTTCTTCTTTCTCTCTCTATAATTTTTCTCACTATTATAACTTTGCTCTTCAAGAATGGTGAGAAATGAATGAAATTAGCTTGCTATTTATAGGCTAGAAAAAGGTTGGTTAATTATACTTTAGTACCTCCACCTTTGCCTAAATTTTTAATTTAGTCCCTCAAGTTTATAAATCTTGCACCTCCACCCCTGCAACTACCCACCAACTATTTATTATCCACCAATAAGTGGGTCCCACATTTTAACCACCCATTAATTGCTCATTTATTCGATTAATTCTCCGTTTGGTCAATTTAACATCCGAAAATCAACTATTATCGAAATAAATGTCGATTTCTACTAACATTAATATTTTCAACACAAAGAAAATATTTTTATCAACCATTCATCAATTATTATTTAAATTAATATTACAGAATCACAATCATGACAACCAGGTCGTTCCCAGGAAAGAGGGGGCCTTCCGATAAAGATTTCTTCTTATTGGCGCAATTAACTAACCCCTTTCCTAGACAGAACTTTCTAGACATTGCCAATAATGCTATTTAATAATATCATTTAAATAATATAACTGACCATTATTGATTTAATAATGTAAAATATTGTGCAGACGATACTGTGACAATAATTGAATCAATAATATGATATATTGTGCAACAACTACTGTAGCAATTATTGAATACTGAGTGACTTCTTACATAAGCATCAATAATCAAAGATATTGTGCAATACCGTGTGCTACTTTGCATCAACGCGTATTACTGTATTTTTATCACCGGGTATTTTAACAGTTTAATGGTAAAAGTTTTGCCGTGAAAATGTTAGTTCTGTCACTTTTTATATCCGACAATTATTCTTTTGTGGGGTCCACCAATGACTGCGCCATCGTACGAATATTCTTCGACAAAAGAATATTTCCCGACACAACGAATATGTTATGACCACTTACTTACTTTGTAAAATTTGCACATTTCACCCATAACTTACCACATTTATCAAATCAACACCTTACTATTTCAAAATAATATATAGAGAAAATTAAATCTTTATTCATAAAATGATATGCAGAACTGAATCGTAGATCGGTGCCCATAGCTTTCTGCAAATTGACCCAAAATAGTGAAGTAAATCTTGGGTCACGATCCGAAATTATGGATACTGGCATGCCATGCAATCTCACAATCTCATTTATGTACATATGAGCAAGACGTTCCAGTGAATAAGTCTCTCATATAGGCAAGAAATGAGCAGACTTAGTTAATCTATTGACAATAACCCAAATTGCATCTATGCCTTGAGAAACCTTGGGAAGACCCGTAACGAAATCCATGGTAATGTGTTCCCACTTCTATTTTGGAATCTCAAGTGGTTGCAATGGACCCTTTGGCACTTGATGCTCCGCCTTGACACGTTGACACGTTAAACACCTCGAGATAAACTCCGCAATCTCTCTCTTCATATTGCTCCACCAAAATGTATGTCGAAGATCACGATACATTTTGGTACTTCCAGGATGGATTGCAAACGGTGTGTTGTGTGCCTCCATCATGATTCTATACTTCAAATCAGAATTGTTAGGAACACAAAGTCTGGAGTTGACTCGAAGTATTCCTTCTTCATCGATTCTTGCTTCTGGAATAACACCTTCTTGCACCTTCTTCTTCATCTTCATCAGCTCCGGGTCTGTATGTAAGAACCGTGAATTTCATGAATAAATTTTTTTTTTTGATATAATAAGAAAATGAATACTTATTGGAACATAATGTTTACGAGTTATGAGAAAAGTAATTCGATTATATTAAATTGAATTTAGAAGAAAATACAGAGGAATTCAACGAACTTGTAGAATGCCTTGTGTGGCATGAGAATGAAAATGATGATGATTTAATTAATTCAAGAGGAAAATCAATAAGCGAAGGATTAATTAATATTACATTGTTAATTAATTGTTCTTATTAATGAGTAATTATTAATAGTATGTTATTGGGAATAACAAAACATTTACGAATAAGTAATTGATGAATATAATAAGAGTTATATTTAATTGATTATTTGTTGAGTGTAAACATGTGATAGTTAATCATACAATAACGTTATTAAGTGTTATTATGAATAATAATCAGTTAAAGAGTAAATGAATTATTAAGTGAACAATTAATCTATATTAATTGTTAATTGTTATTATAAGAAATATAATGATAGTCTGTCGATTTACTATTATTGCAAGTAATAGTATAATAATAAGTAACTTATTTATAAATATAATAAGATTTGTATTGAGGAATGTGATTATTGATAAGGATAAATTAATAAAGAAATTACTATATGAACAATTAATTGTTTTTTAATTATAATAGAATATTAATGGTGATCAATTATTAATAATATGTGATTATTATTATTGCAAGTAATATAATAATAATAAGTGACTTGGTTATAAGTATAATAAGATTTGTATTTATTGAATGTGGTAATTAATCCTATAAGTGATAATGAATTATTATGGAGATTAATAATTACATTGATTGATGAGAAAGGGATTAATTAATATTATTAATAAGATAAGTAATTACCATTAAGAATAATAATATATAATCGAGTGGATTGTTATTGCTATATGCCAAACATGCGATAATCAAATATCGTAGCTATAGCTATATCATATAGTGTAATGTGGCCTTGAAGGTGACTATATTATTTATAGAAACCATATATTAAAAAAATTGATTAAATTATATAAGCTACTTGAATAAAGCCTATGTGACAATGTGAGTGTGTGGACATTAAAATAATACATCATGGATATATTGTAAATAATTGTTGGATAGTAGAATTTAATAATAAAGGAGACAATGTAATGTGATAATATCTGAGTAAATTATATCCGGTATTAACAAAATGTACATGGTTATATGTATTCCAACTTATTACCTTGCAATATTATTTTATGAGGACCCAAGTGTACATGGATTTTATGTGTAAATTATTTTTACTACATACCTTATTGTCTAAATTAAAGTACATTATGACTCAAATTATAAACTAAGTATATGATATGTGTGTATAATAATTCAAGTGTTGTGTGTTACAAATGCTGACTTAGTATGCCTTGTCCCATAATAAGAGTCACAACTCTCCTACACACGTGAAAGGCTAAAGCCTACCATTCCTCTCAAACTCAGCAAACTAGGATAGCTTCATAGCAATCATCAATGGGGAGTGGTTTTCATGATTTCATTCACCAACTAAGTTACCAACTCCCTCTTATCTAGCATATAATTCATTCTTCCGTAAGTTGAAAATGGAGAGCAAAGCAATGGACTGGATAATGGATTTTCTTTAAATAAGCTCCTCTCCTTCTTCATTCCTTTTGCTGGGAATTTACTAATTAAGTGAGGATTGAGAGGTAGCATAGCATTATAGTGCAGAGTCTGAGAATTTAATAAGATTGTAGCAGCAAGTTCATTATACATAACAGAGGTATAGTATATCTCTCATGTTCGTCATTTTCATTTTCTGTCAAAAAACTCATTTCTTAATTTTGCCAAATTAGATTGTGTTTGGATTGTAGAACCCTTCTATTGTTGTTATATGGATATACATACATGATGGAATTACTACATAACTTCCATGTCCTTTATTTCCATTTTCTGTTGGTATTCTAAAATTTCTATAAATCTTAAATTCTTGGTTTGAGTTGGAAATTCATGAATTGATGATTTGATAATGTTTATTTGATTGATATATAGCCTTAGAAACATGTTAAAACTGAAATGTGGTTGATTGAAACTGATTTCGGGAAGTAATTTCTGTGTTGGGCTGGAAACTGCCGAAGCAGACTGCAGTCTGGCACGAACCAGACGCGACGCAGCTGCGCCGGTATAACACTGGGGCGCGCGCAACTGCGCCGGCCTTTGTGTTCAGTTTTGATTTCTGCTTTAAATTCTATTAAGTGATTGTGTAATTGCATAACTAAGATGAGCATGCGAGCATGAGTAGCATACATATATAAGTATGTAGACCTAATATGAGCATGTTCTACTATGATTATATCCATGATTAATGGACGATTATAATTTCCAAAGTAAACGTAAAGTTTTGTAAACGAAATTGACTTATACGAACCATGTCGACATTCTGATTTTTCAAGCGTGATTATATGATTTAAGAATGCAAGAAAAGCGTGTTAACTTACATATATATGTGTCATAGTATAACATGAGCATGTCAAACCTCGTTAGTGAACATTTCAAACGAAAATTTAAGTTTTAAAGGTGAACATTGGCATGAAGGTATCATATATGTAATCTGATTTTTGCGAGCATGTTAGTATAATGTAGAGATGCATGAAAGATGTATTACCTTGTGTATATAGGTGTCATATTATAACTTAAGCATGTGGACCTTAATAGTGAATATTTAACTAAAGAAAAGTATACGTTGAGAATGGACTTTGACATATAAGTATGATATTCATATTTTGATCATATGAGCATGATAATATACTTATATGACTAATTATGACCATAAGCTAGCATGATTTGTAATACATAGTTTCCTTGCTCGTGTCCAATTGTTTAACTATAAACTAAATGGTTTTTCAAAGGAAAATTGATATATTTGAAACTGATATCTATGAATACCATATGAGAGATGCTCTAACCTTGTGAGCATGTAAATTTGACTTAACTACCTATGCAATGTGAATATAAGGTGTTGAGTTTATGCTAGCATACATGATTAGTCGTAACGATTTCAAAAGCAAAGTTCGGACTTTTTGCAAACTAAGTTGCATGATCATAGTGTAATAACATCGCTAATATATCATGTATGTACACATACTTGTTAAAAATAATGCGAGTTAATCGGGTATGAGGTTGATTAAGTTTTCAAACCAATAACGGTGCTAGTTATATATATGTGATGTGAATACTCATGAGCATGCCTAGCTTGGGTTATATGACTACCGTATAGGTTTAAATGACAAGCATGATAACTTATGTGAATTCATGGCATTGTATGACCCTAGGTCGTTAGGAACCATGAATTAGAACTATATCATGTAAATCGAACGTGAAAAGGTTGAACGAGCATGAAAGTATCCTTTAATATGAATACATGCTATATGATATCATATGTTGACACTTGAATCCGATTTTGACGGTTAACTTATAGAAATGCCATAACTTACTAAAATAAAATATATTTAGTATTGATTATGAGATGTTAATGATATGAGAATATGTTTAAACTCAAAACGAGGAACGTTAAGGATAAAAGTATATTAGTTGAGACTTGTGAATTAAATATGATACTATATATGATATAATTGGGTAGCTAGGCTAAGACTTAGCTTGTGTGTTGATTGTATATCCAAGATAAGATATGATGTTATACTATATGACTAATGAATATCCTATACATATAAATATAGGGATTCGAAAGTGTCGATTTATTTAAACGAGGATAAACTACGCATAAGGCAAGTTTTCTGACTTACACTTATTTATAGTGCAAATATCTGAACCCTACTTTTATTGTGTTGCAAGTATCCTATCCTTGTGGTTACTTATTCGAGGAACGTCGCCAGCAAGTTCCCTAACTTATACTCTTTCATTGTGCAAGTTTCCTTGAAACCATTCTTGTATATTAATTGTAAGTATCTGACTACTCTTTTATTGAGCAAGTATTTGATTCATACTCTTTATTGAACACATATTCGAGCTTGTACTAACTTTGGTCGTACGAGTAAATAGGTGCTAGAATAATTTTTTCCTTACACATTTATGTTTCATAGTTTAATTTAAATCACGATTATATTCTTCGAATTATTGTTGCGAGTATTGAACTCATAAATTGTTCTTATATACATTGTTGAAATTGTCTACGCCATTTAATTCGGCTAGACCAATATCATGAGCACACAGGCCAAAGATATTCAGTTATATCACCATTTAAAACTGAGGATGATGAAAAATAATACGAATAACAGATCCAGTGAGATAAAGGATAAATATTAGAGAATTTATCTAGAGTTCAAGAATGAAGATCAAAACCTGGATCCAATCAAAGATGATTTGGAAGAAAAAAAATATTTTTTTATCGTGAATAGTATCCCGTGAATAGCAACTCGTGAATAGTAACTCGACATGAAAAGATAAAAATTTCACAAGAAAGTTCATACCAATATTCTAGTGAAATAATATTAGATGAAGCGCAAAACTCAAGTAATATCTGATCATTTCAAAAATTATAGAAGCAATACTTACCGTAGTAAGTTTAGAGTTAGGAATCTGAAATGAAACAATATACGAAACTGCAATTGAATTTTCACCCGTCTGGCGGTAGTCCACTCAGACAGATTATTTCCACAATTTAATAACAACTGAATACGAAGGGTTATTCACCAGGCATGCGGTAGTCAGCGTAGATAGGTTATTCCAACAGAATAATAAAGAATGGAATAACAACCCTTACGAGTATTGAAAGAAAATAACTCTCTTCATGAATACGAAAGAAATAATACCCCTTACCTTCAAATTTGGAGACTGCACTAGCGTAATAGCAGAATACTCTTTTTCTTTCTCTCTTATTTTATCTATACTTTCTCTCTCTATAGCTTTAGTGAATTGGTGAGAAATAATAAAGAATTGAGCTTCTATTTATAGGCTCGACAGAGTAAGGGTAAAATAGTCTTTTTGCCATAATTTATGAAAATCACACCAGAATCAGAAAATTTTTTCTCTATAATATCGAGCATATTTCTTGTGAGTATTTAGATACTTTGAGTGTTGATAACAGTGCAAATTTTTCTCATCCAGTCAGACCGAGTATTATACTGAGGTAAAGGATGTTATTTTTCTTGTAAATGATGTTATTTCCTTTTAATATTCATAATGAATGTTAATTTTTTTCATATTCCATATTATGAAAGTGATAATATTTTATTTCATATTCCTTAATTTGAACTTACCAAGGTAAGTATTGCTTCTATAATTCCTGAAATGATCAGAAATTTTTTGAGTTTTGCGCTTCATCTAGTATCATTTCACCAGAATAATTTTTTGAATTTACTCGTGAAATTTTTATCTTTTCATGTCGAGTTACTATTCATGAGTTACTATTCACGGGATACTATTCACGATAAAAAAAAATTTCTTTTTATCTTTGATTGGATCCAGTTTTGATCTTCATTCTTGAACTCTGGATAAATTCTCTAATATTTGTCCTTTACCTCACTGGATTCGTTATTCGTATTATTTTTCATCATCCTCAGTTTTAAATGGTGATATAACTGAATATCTTTGGCCTATAGTGCAAAGATGAATGATTACTTGATGAATATCTTTGGCCTATAGTGCAAAGATGAATGATTACCTGATGAATATCTTTGGCCCGTAGTGCAAAGATGGACAGGTGTTGAGATGAACATGACCAACTGGTGATACAAATGAATATCTTTGGCCGTAGTGCAAAGATGAATATTTGATTCAAGATGTATATTAATTGATGTTACAGGGATAAAATATTAATGATAAACTTTTAAATCATAGAAGATAGTAGACTTCATTCTCTACTTAACTCTTCTAATGAATTGTTATTTTCCCTGCGAATATTGATCTAAAACTTGTTGTCCATTATATTTTATCTGATTTATTGAAGGCAAACGATAATTTATTTTTCATTATCTTAGTCATAATATTTTTTACTGGGCTAGTTGAGCTCATCCTTTTCATCTATTGTCCTCTTCAGGGAATGAGAATGTTGCGGGGACTAGTCGGAAAATAGTGTGATGATCAGAGTTAGATCTGTAACAGTCCTCACTATTCTATAAAATAGTGGAACAATATTTGTAATGAGTAAGAAATGAATTTAAGTGTTTATATTTCGTATTATATACGATTTGTATCGAAGCTCACAGTTGTGTGGTCGTATTTTGCACGACCGTATGTTATAAAAGATTATATTTGGATTCTGTACCATGTATTTGGCGACTCAGAATGGGTTGAGTATTGAACCTATTTTGGGAGCGTCACATATTTAACATTTAAAAAATAATATTTAATATTTTAAAATAAATTATTATTTTTAAAATAATAATTATTTTAATATTTTAAAATAATAATTATTTTAATATTTTAAAATAAAATAATTATTTAAAAAATAGTTATTTTTAATATTTAAAAATAAAATATTAGTTTTTAAAGAAATATTAAATAATAATTATATTTAATATTTTAAAATAATATTTATTTTTTTATTTAAAATAAAATATTATTTTTTAAAAGTTATAAAAATAATTATTATTCTAAGGAAAAAATATTAGAAACTTCTATTTTTTCAAAAATGAGTAAGTTTCATAAAATATAGATTCAAAAAAATACATAAGAAAATGAAATATAATTTTTTTTAAAATAAAGTGATTTTTTCATTTTTTTTATGTACAAATTTATTTTCAAATTTTTTTTTAATATCTTTACCATTATTATATGTATTCTTAATGTTAGGATTTTCAAAAACAAAAACTAAAAATAGAAATTAAAATACAAAAAACAATAAAAGATTTAAAAAATGACTCAATATTTTTTAAATAAATAATTTTTTAAAAAATAATAATTATTTTTTAGGAAAAAAAAATAGATTTTTTTTTTAACTTTGGGGATTCAATCTTAAATTTTTCTAAAAAAAAATTTATTTTTTTAAAAAATATTTAATTATTTATTTAAAAAAATTGAATTAGTTTTTTATAATTTATCTTTTACTTTTTTTGTGTTTTAATTTCTATTTTTAGTTTTTATTTTTAAAAATTCTAATATTGAGAATACATATAATAATTGTAAAGATATTATTATTATTTTTTCTGAAAAAAAAGTTTTACATAAAATTTTTTTAAAAAAACTACTTTATTTTTTAAAGAATAAAGTTGTTTTTTCTTATGTCATTTTTTTGAATCTATATTTTATGAAACTTTACTCATTTTTGAAAAAAAATATTAGAAACTAGAATAATAATTATTTTTATAACTTTCAAAAAATAATATTTTATTTTAAAATGTTAAATATAATTATTATTTTTAAATTATTTTAAAAAATATTTTATATTAGAATATTAAATATAATTATTATTTTAAAAATAATATTTACTTTTAAAATATTAAAAATAATAATTATTTTAAAAAATATTTATTTTAGAATATTAAATATTATTACTATTTATTTTTTTAAAAAAAGTCATATTTTATTTTTAAATATTAAAAATAATTATTTTTAAAATAACTATTTTAATTTAAAATATTAAAATTATTATTATTTTAAAAAAATAATTTATTTTAGAATATTAAATATTATTATTTTTAAATGGTAAATAAAATTATTATTTTAAACTTATTTTAAAAATTATATTATATTTTAAAATATTAAAATTTTGAGTTGTGTCAAGCTGGGTCAGGTTGGGTTAAAATTGGTTAAAATGGGTCGGGTTGAGGTCAAATTGGGCTGAAGGAATGGAAACGCCAACAAAATGCCACTTTAAGGACCTAATTGACGAAAATTGAACTTTAGGGACGACTTTGAAAGTGGGTGTCAACTTGAAGGGATAAAAGTGTCATTCAGCCTTTTTTAAAAGAATCTCCAAAATGATGTAGTTTTAATAAAAGAGTACTATTTAAGATAGAGTGCTATTTAGGAGAGTTTTTTAGATCCATTCTCTATCTATCTATACAAAACACAAGTGTTTTTGAAAAAATTAATTTCCCGCTCAGCCTATTAAAAGATCCGGACCGTCCAAAGTTCGGATAAATCTAACCCTTCAAATGTAATGTATGAGAAAGCTGAGTAATATAACTCACTCTATCCTCTTCTTCTCTCTTTTCGTTCCAAAAAGAAAGTCATGCTTAGCCTCTCCTTCTCTCAAGCTACGAATTAAAGGATTCATCAGCTCTGTCAAAGCAAAAGTTAAGCAAGAGTTAGAGCTAACAACTGAATTGGAAGGAGAATCAAAGCAAAACAATGTCAAAGAAAGGATTCAAATAAACTATAATCAAGATTAGAGCAAGGATTCAACCGCAATATTAAGGCAAACAAAGGTAATTTTACTCCTTTTTTATAAAATTAGAGAATTTTAATATGAGATAGTTGATTATTGCTGAAATTGGGTGTTTTAATATGAAATATTGGAACCATGAAGGGTTCGGGTTTTAAAATCATTGTTTGGTCTAAGCTCTCTCACTTCCTTAAGCCATCCGTTTATACCAAGATTTATTCTCAGATCTCTTAACCTTCAAGTATACCTTCTTCTTATAATTCTTCTAAGTATCAAACGTTTTACCAAGTTTGAAGAAATTACCAAGCAAGTGAGTTTAAACTGAAATTGAAGAAGAAGCCTAGCAAAATAGTTGCAAAGGAAAAAGTTAAATCATACCATTGAAGTGAATTCAAGTTAACAACCAAGAAAGGTGCCCAACTTACTTTTTCTTTTGTTTACAATGAGAAGTTTATTGTTAATTTTTGAAATTAGTTATAAAATTGGTGGTGGGAGAATTGGAAATTGTAGGAGCCATAATGGGTACAGTTGGTATAAGGAGATGACATGTTATGTGTCTAAATTTTATGAAATCTAAGCTATGTAAGTGCTTATATATGTATGGGTTAGTAAGTAAACAAATAGTTCATATGAATTTTTATGGTGTAATCAGTTGGTGGTAATCTGAAATAGAGAAAAGGAGTTTAGGTTGGGTTGTGAGGAGTAATAAGGTGGATAAAGGAGGCTAGAACAAATAAAAACTCAAGAAATTTGAACTTTAAAAGAGTGCACACATAGTGTTCAACAAAAGTCCTATATAGACTGCTTTAGTTAAAAACCAAGAATTCAGTAAAGCCAAAGTTAAGAGTACAAGTATAAACATTTTATTCAGTTAGTTAAAGTGTTTGAGGGAATTGAAATGGTACCAAAAGCGATTTTAAGCCAAAACGAAAACTCAAAAATTAGTAGGTCAAGTCATTTTTGAGTATTGTTTAGGACAGCGTAAAGAGTCCAAAATGGGGAGTTTATAATTTTTAAATACAGTCTTATATGTTATATATAAACTATTAAAAATTCATTTTAATCCGGTGTATGAGCTAGAAGTAATGAGGTTGCAAAATGGGCACGATGGAAATAGGGCTGCTGCCCATGGCAGCAGCAGTGGCTATGTTGAGCGTTGGCTGGGGGCTTCCCTTGGGCTCTCAGTCAACACATTTAAATTGCAGGATTGCCTAGCTAATATTTCTCTATAATAGGTGAGTGTATCACATATAAAGTAACCAAGATGCAACGTAATCGAATCAAGAATGTGGGAAATTAAAAACACGCGAAGTAAGGAGCAGGGGAAGTAGCTGCTGTATAGGCAGCAGCAAATGACAGCGAATTGCTGCAATAGCAGCTTTGGACGAGCCAATTTTTGGCTTCGTGGTTTAATTTGTTAAGTTACCCGCAAAAGTTAGTTTACATTTTTGGACGGGTACTGTAAGACCCCAACTTTTATGAATAAAGATTGAATTTTCTCTATATATTATTTTAAATAGTAAGGTGTTGATTTAATGAATGTGGTAAGTTATGGGGCGATATGTGCAAGTTTTACAACGTAAGCAAGTGGTCATAAAATATTCATTGTGTTGGAGAATATTCGTTCGGTCGGGGGAATATTCGTAAGACGGCGCAATCATTGGTAGGTCCCATAACGAAAAACTGTCGGATGAAGAAAACGACAAAAATAAGTTTTCTAAAAATAAAGGCAGAACTGTTACCGTTAAATTGTTGAAATACCCGGTGATAAAAGTACAGTAATACGCCTGATTACATAGTAGTACACGGTATTGCACAGTATCTCTGATTATTGATTCTTACGTAAGAAGTCACTCAGTTTCATTCAATAATTGCCACAGTAATTGTTACACAGTATCTCACATTATTGATTCAATTATTGTCACAGTATCATCTACATAATATTTTATATTATTAAATCAATAATTGACGCGATACAATTATATAATTGCGCGCCAGTAACGATATATCCTTATCGAAAAGCCCCCTCTTTCCTAGTATTGATCTGGTTGTTAATATTAGCAACTTATAATATTAATTGTGAATAATTATTATGTGGTGGATATTGGTTCAATTTTGATATAAATGAAGGAATTTAGCATGAAATATTTGTTGAAAGTTTGGCAATTATCTTCTACGATAAAATATTCATTCAAATATATTATTATAATATTACATTATAATAATGTGATAATATAATAATATAAAATTTTTATAATTTAAATGGTAATAATATTATTATAATAATAGATAATTTTCAACATGTGAATAAAAGTGAAGAGAATGTTATTATTTTTATTTTGATTCATTTCGTGCACGTTTCCGTCTCCTACACATTTTTTTTTCCAAAGAGGTGGTTGATTGATTGCCTTGCAAGGTTGTTTTCCAAATGTTGTGGGCCTCACCTATTGGAAATGATAGGCAGAGAAAGAAGTTAGGAAGTTAGGCTTGGAATGAAGAAAAAAAAGTTAGGCAGGAAAGAAAAAAATGCATAGTTAGGCAGCCTGTTGGTTTTTTCCTCCGAAATTTCACTATAAAAGGGAGGTTACCCCTCCTTCCTAAACACACCATTACAATATCAGAAATTCTTATCCTATAGTACTGTGAGTATTTCTCTTGAGTATAAAGATACTTTGAGTGTAGCTTTTTGTGCAAGATTTTCTCATAATAATATTCGATATTCCAGTCAAATCTAGTTTCAACTAAGGTAAAGGATATTATTTTTCTCGTAAATGATGTTATTTTCTTTCAATATTCGTAAATAATATTATTTTCTTTCATATTCTATATTATGAAAGTGAAATATTTCATTTCATATTCCTAAATTTAAACTTACTATGGTAAGTGTTGCTTCTATAATTCCTGAAATGATTAGAAATTTCATGAGTTTTGCGCTTCATCTAATATCATATCACTGGAATATTGGTATGAATATTATTATGAAATTTTTACATTTTTATGTCGGAGTTACTATTCATGTATACGGCACTATTCACGTATACGATACTATTCACGAATACGGTAGTATTCACAGAAAAATTAAATTTTATTTTCTTTGTCCAAGTTGTCTGTTATGGTTCCTATCTTTGATTGTATCCATGTTTTGAACTTCATTCTTAAATTTTGTTCCACAATTGATTATTATGGAGTATTCTTGAACTTGGATAAACTAAATTATAAATCCCTAATCTTTGTCCTTTATCTCACTGGATTCGTTATTTATATTATTTTTCATCATCCTCAGTCCTAAATGGTGATGTAATTGAATATCTTTGGCCTGTAGAGCAAAGATAAAAGATTACTTGATGAATATCTTTGACCTGTAGTGCAAAGATAAATGATTACCTGATGAATATATTTGGCCCGTAGTGCAAAGATGGACAGGTGTTGAGATGAACATGACCACTGGCGATACAAATGAATATCTTTGGTCCGTAGTGTAAAGATAAATATTTGATTTGAGATATATTGATTGATGTTACAAGGATAAAATATTGATGATGGACTTTTAAATCATAGAAGATAGTAGACTTCATTCTCTACGTAACTCTTCTAATGAATTGTTATTTCCGCTGCAGTTGTTGATCTAAAACTTGTTGTCCATAATATTTTATCTAATTTGTTGAAGACTAACGATAAATTATTCTTCATTATCGTAGTCATAATGTTCTTTACTATGCTAGTTGAGCTCACCCTTTTCTTCTATTATCCTCTTCAGGAAATGAGAATGTCGCAGGGACTAGTCGGGGGACAGAGTGATGGTCCGAGTTAAGAGCAGTAGTAGTCCTCACTATTTTTGTAAAATAGTGTGATAATAATTATAATGAGGACTTAGTTTGAGTGTTTATATTTTCTACATGTTTGTATTAACACTCACAGTTGTGTGGTCGTTTTTTGCACGACCGTATGATATAAAAGATTGTATTTGGATTATGTACCATGTATTTGGCGACTCAGAATGGGTTGAGTATTGAACCTATTTTGGGGGCGTCACAGTTGGTATCAGAGCTTAGGGATATGATCTCTGGGAATAGAACTAGGAGGGGAGAGACGAGTAAATCCTTCGTTAGTGTGTCCTACCTAAGCTTATTTGGTATTTAAATTGGTCGGTCGGAACATAGGGATAATATGTGACATATCAATTTGTTTAATTAACCTTTGTTTTATGGCAGTATTTGAGAATGACAGCTGAAAATCTAAGCAATGGAGTGAATGAGACCGTTGAGACACCTTTAATCACTAACCAGGAGAACGTGCAACAGAAAGGCATTATTCCTCTTGTAAACAACACCACCAATCAAACGATGAACGATGGGATGTTTAGAAGCTTTTTGCAATTCATGCAAAGTCAGACGAGGGAGACTCGTGTGCAAAATACAGGTGGAAATAATAACTCGTGGCTTGTCACTGCCAAGCAGTTCAATGAGTTGGGACCACCAGAGTTTTTGGGAAAACCAGATCCAATCAAGGCAGAAACATGGGTTAAGCAAATTACCAAGATATTTGAAGTCTTGGGATGCACGGAGGAGCAAAAGGTTCCATTCGCCACCTTTATGTTCCGTGGAGAGGCAGATTACTGGTGGGAATCTGTGAAGCGTACTCAGCCTGCCGTACTCAAGATGTCTTGGGAGGAGTTCCAGAAACTATTCAATGACAAGTACTTTTCAGAAAGTATTTGTCATATGAAGGAGGTAGAGTTTATCAAACTGGAACAGAACAACATGACTGTGTCCCAGTACGAGGCTAAGTTCGTGGAATTATCCCGGTTCGCATCTCATTTGGTGGATAATGAGGAACGTATGACGCGAATGTTTTTGAGAGGTTTGAAATCCGAAATTCGTCAGTACCTCATTTCTCACAAACTTTGTTTGTATTCAAATGTGGTGAACAGGGCCCAATTATTAGAACGAGATAATGATTATGTTCAACCAAGGAACAACAACCAAGGTCGTACCAGTGGGAGCACTCATCGGAACAATGATAACCATAGGGGAGGAAAGTATCATGACAGAAGCGGTAACCATTCTGGTGGTAATCGTGGCCATGATAATAGAAGAACTGAGTCGGGGGGAGATTTCAAGAAGAGAAGATACAACAATGAGAACGTGAAGACGTCGACAGCAGCACCAGCTTCAACTGTTTCTAAGGGAGGAGAACAACCACCGGTCGTATGCTATAAATGCGGGCAAGAGGGACACATCAGTCCCAACTGCACACAGCAATCCAAGGTGTGGTATAACTATGGAAAAGAAGGCCACATAGCTCGAATGTGTCTTGTAGCGAAACCAAGTCCAACAAAGATGGTGACTCCAAAGGCTGTCCCAGACAAGTCAAAGTCAGTGGTTCCTAGAAAAGCTTTTGTCGTAACTGCCCAACAAGCGAAGAACCCGAACGAGGTGATCACGGGTATGCTAATCATAAACTCTTGTGAAGTATATACCTTATTAGATACCGGTGCTACCCATTCTTTTATTTCACATGCTTGTGCTCAACGTTTAAACTTGACTTATGAGAAATTAGGCTTTGACTTATCTGTTGAAACTCCGTTAGGAGAAACCTTCGTTACATCCACAGTTTACAAATCTTGCTCGATTCAAATTGGTACCCTCACCCTACCTGTTAATCTTATATCTTTGAAAATACTTGCATTTGATGTGATTTTAGGAATTAACTGGTTAACCACTTATCATTCCAAAATTGATTGTTTTCGTATGGTTGTTAGTTTTTATATTCCTAACCAACCTGTTGTGCGAATTCAAACAACCAAACCACTAAAATCAATCAATGTCATTTCAAGTCATAAAGTTATTCGTTTATTGAAAAATGGATGTCAAGTTTTCTTAGCCCATGTCACTGATTTAAACCAGAATACGTCAGATTTGAATGATATTTCTGTTGTTAATGAGTTTCCTGATGTATTTCCCAAAGAACTTCTCGATCTACCCCCAGAACGTGAAGTTGAATTCTTTATTGACCTTGAACCCGGTACAAAATCCATTTCTAAAACCCCATATCGAATGGCTCCTATTAAACTTCAGGAGTTAAAGGTCCAACTACAGGAGTTGTTAAACATTGGTTTCATTCGTCCTAGTACATCTCCTTAGGGTGCTCTTGTTTTATTCGTAAAGAAGAAAGACGGGAGTATGCGACTTTGTATTGACTATCGGGAGTTGAACCATGTCACCATCAAGAATAGGTATCCGCTACCTCGCATTGATGGCCTGTTCGACCAGTTGCAAGGTGCACAATTCTTTTCAAAGATCGATCTTCGTTCTGGATATCATCAATTAAAGATTAAAACTGAGGATATTCCGAAGACTGCCTTCAGAACTCGATACGGGCATTATGAATTCTTAGTCATGTCTTTTGGATTGACTAATGCTCCTGCTGCTTTCATGGATATGATGAAACGTATATTTAAGGAATATTTGGATCAGTTCGTTGTTGTCTTTATTGATGACATCCTCATCTATTCCAATAGCCGTGAAGATCATGAGCAACACTTGAATCTGGTACTTCAAAGGCTTCGTAGAAACAAACTATATGTCAAGTTGAAGAAATGCGAATTCTGGCTTGAGGATGTAGCATTCCTTGGGCACGTGGTATCAAAAACAAGGAGTATCTGTTGATCCGGCGAAGATTAAAGCAATATAAAGTTGGGAGCAACCTAAGTCGGTGACCGAAGTACGTAGCTTTCTGGGCTTAGCTGGTTATTATCGGAGATTCGTGGAAGAATTTTCTCGAATCGCTACTCCATTAACTTAGCTGACTCAGAAAGATACAAAATTCGTATGGAACGAGGAATACGAGAAGAGCTTCTAAAAGCTCAAGAGGAGACTCATTTCAGCACCTGTTCTGACAATACTATCTGGTTCGGATGGATTTGTCATCTACAGCAATGCTTTGGGCAAAGGGTTAGGATGTGTTTTCATGCAACATGGGAAAGTTATAGCCTATGCTTCACGGCAACTCAAAGAATATGAGAGAAATTATCCTACTCATGATCTAGAGTTGGCAGCAGTCGTTTTCGCGTTAAAGATCTGGACACACTACCTGTATGGGGAGAAAGTGGAGATTTATACGGATCATAAGAGCCTTAAATATTTCTTCACTCAAAAGGAACTCAACATGTGGCAACGACGTTGGCTTGAGCTGTTAAAAGATTACGACCATACCATCCAATACCATCCTGGAAAAGCGAACGAGGTAGCTGACGCTTTAAGTAGAAGATCATATGCAGGAACGAGTGCGATGTTGTCAACACAAAGGCCCATTTTGTATGACTTACAAAGGATGGAGATATAGTTCAAGACTCCGGGGACCCACGTGATGATGTCAAGTATACGTGTAGAACCAGCTTTAATTGATAAAGTTAAAGCTGCTCAAGCTACAGACCCGGAGCTAATGAAGATGAAGAAGAAAGTGCAAGAAGGTGCGGTTCCAGAAGCAAGAATCGATGAAGAAGGAATACTTCGAGTCAACTCCAGACTTTGTGTTCCTAACGATTCTGATTTAAAGTATAGAATCATGATGGAAGCACACAACACATCATTTGCAATCCATCCTGGGAGTACCAAAATGTATCGTGATCTTCGACATATATTTTGGTGGAGCAATATGAAGAGAGAGATCACGGAGTTTATCTCGAGTTGTTTAACTTGTCAACATGTCAAGGCGGAGCATCAAGTGCCAAAGGGTCCATTGTAACCTTTTGAGATTCCAAAATGAAAGTGGGAACACATTACCATGAATTTCGTTACGGGTCTTCCCAAGGTTTCTCAAAGCATAGATGCGATTTGGGTTATTGTCGATAGATTAACCAAGTCTGCTTATTTCTTGCCTATACGAGAGACTTATTCACTGGAACGTCTGGCTCGTATGTACGTAAGTGAGATTGTGAGATTGCATGGCATGCCAGTATCCATAGTTTCGAATCGTGACCCAAGATTCACTTCACGATTTTGGGTCAGTTTGCAGAAAGCTATGGGCACAAATTTACGATTCAGTTCGGCATATCATCCTCAAATGGACGGGCAATCGGAAATTACTATTCAAACTCTTGAAGATCTATTGAGACTCTGTATTCTAGACTTCAAAGGGAGTTGGGATAAGTACTTACCATTGGTGGAATTCTCCTACAATAACAGTTATCAGGCAAGTATAGGCAAGTATAGGCATGACTCCATTCGAGGCGTTGTATGGACAAAAGTGTCGTTCTCCAGTATGCTAGGATGAAGTGGGTGAAGCAACATTGTAGGGACCGGAGTTAGTACGTATGACTACGGAAAAGATCAAAATGATCCGGCAACGTATACAAACGGCACAAGATCGACAAAAGAGTTATGTGGATCTTCATCGAAGAGACGTGGAATTTAATGTTGGGGATCATGTATTGTTACGTGTTGCTCCATGGAAGGGAGTTACGAGATTCGGGAAGAGAGGAAAACTCAAATCACGATTCATTGGTCCATTTGAAATCCTTGACCGAGTAGGAAATATAGCCTAGAGACTCGCTTTACCTCCAAACATGTCTCGTGTTCATAACATTTTTCACATATCCGTGTTTCGTAAATATGTGAAAGATCCAAACCACATTATTGAGTTAGAACTGGACGAGATAGCTGAAGATTTAACGTACGAGGAGGTACTTGTCAAGATCTTGTATAGGAATGAGCATGTCCTACACTCGAAGATTATACCTCAAGTTAAAGTTTTGTGGAGAAACCATGATATCGAGAAAATGACCTAGGAGTTAGAATCGAAAATAAAAACGAGGTATCCTCACTTTTTCGAAATACCAGGTACGCACGTCAATTTTGAGGACGAAATTTCATAAGGAGAAGAGGTTGTAAGACCCTAACTTTTATGAATAAAATTGAATTTCCTCTATATATTATTTTAAATAGTAATGTGTTGATTTGATGAATGTGGTAAGTTATGGGGCAATATGTGCAAGTTTTACAAAGTAAGCAAGTGGTCATAAAATATTCATTGTGTCTGGAAATATTCGTTCGGTCGGGGAAATATTCTTTTTGTCGGGGAAAATTCATACGACGACGCAATCATTGGTGGGTCCCATAACAAAAAACTGTCGGATGAAGAAAACAACAAAAATAAGTTTTCTAAAAATAAAGCCAGAATTGTTACCGTTAAACTGTTGAAATACCCGGTGATAAAAGTACAGTAATACGCATAGTTGCACAGTAGCACACGGTATTGCACAGTATCTCTGATTATTGATTCTTACATAAGAAGTCACTCAGTTTTATTCAATAATTGCCACAGTAATTGTTGCGTAGTATCTCATATTATTGATTTAATTATTGTCACAGTATCATCTGCATAATATTTTATATTATTAAATCAATAATTGACGCGATACAATTATTCATATTATTAGTTTGCATTATTGACAATGTCTAGAAAATTCTGTCGAGGAAAGGGGTTAGGTTATATAATTGCGCGCTAGTAACGATAAATCCTTATCGGAAAGCCCCCTTTTTCCTAAGAATGATCTGGTTGTTAATATTGTGAACTTATAATATTAATTGTGAATAATTATTATGTGGTGGATATTGGTTCAATTTTGATATAAATGAAGGAATTTAGCATGAAATATTTGTATAATAATGTGATAATATAATAATATAAAATTTTTATAATTTAATAATAATATTATTATAATAATATATAATTTTCAGCATGTGAATAAAAGTGGAGAGAAGGTTATCATTTTTATTTTGAATTCATTTCGTGCACGTTTCCTTCTCCTGCACATTTTTTTTTCCAAAGAGGTGGTTGATTGATTGCCTACAAGGTTGTTTTCCAAATTTTGTGGGCCTTACCTATTGGAAATGATAGGCAGAGAAAGAAGTTAGGAAGTTAGGCTTGGAATGAAGAAAAAAAAGTTAGGCAGGGAAGAAAAAATGCATAGTTAGGTAGCCTGTTGGTTTTTTCCTCCAAAATTTCACTGTAAAATGGAGGTTACCCCTCCTTCCTAAACACACCATTACAATATCAGAAATTCTTATCCTATAGTATTGTGAGTATTTCTCTTGAGTATAAAGATACTTTGAGTGTAGCTTTTTGTGCAAGATTTTCTCAGAATAATATTCGATATTCCAGTCAAATCTAGTTTCAACTGAGGTAAAGGATATTATTTTTCTCGTAAATGATGTTGTTTTCTTTCAATATTCGTAAATGATATTATTTTTTTTTCATATTTTATATTATGAAAGTGAAATATTTCATTTCATATTCCTAAATTTAAACTTACTATGGTAAGTATTGCTTCTATAATTCCTGAAATGATTAGAAATTTCGTGAGTTTTGCGCTTCATCTAATATCATATCACTGGAATATTGGTATGAATATTATTATGAAATTTTTATCTTTTTATGTCGGAGTTACTATTCACGTACATGACACTATTCACGAATACGGTAGTATTCTCAGAAAAATTAAATTTTATTTTCTTTGTCCAAGTTGTCTGTTATGGTTCCTATCTTTGATTGTATCCATGTTTTGAACTTCATTCTTAAATTTTGTTCCACAATTGATTATTATGGAGTATTCTTGAACTTGGATAAACTAAATTATAAATCCCTAATCTTTGTCCTTTATCTCACTGGATTCGTTATTTATATTATTTTTCATCATCCTCAGTCCTAAATGGTGATGTAATTGAATATCTTTGGCCTGTAGAGCAAAGATGAAAGATTACTTGATGAATATCTTTGACCTGTAGTGCAAAGATAAATGATTACCTGATGAATATATTTGGCCCGTAGTGCAAAGATGGACAGGTGTTGAGATGAACATGACCACTGGCGATACAAATGAATATCTTTGGTCCGTAGTGTAAAGATAAATATTTGATTTGAGATATATTGATTGATGTTACAAGGATAAAATATTGATGATGGACTTTTAAATCATAGAAGATAGTAGACTTCATTCTCTACGTAACTCTTCTAATGAATTGTTATTTCCGCTGCAGTTGTTGATCTAAAACTTGTTGTCCATAATATTTTATCTAATTTGTTGAAGACTAACGATAAATTATTCTTCATTATCGTAGTCATAATGTTCTTTACTATGCTAGTTGAGCTCACCCTTTTCTTCTATTATCCTCTTCAGGAAATGAGAATGTCGCAGGGACTAGTCGGGGGACAGAGTGATGGTCCGAGTTAAGAGCAGTAGTAGTCCTCATTATTTTTGTAAAATAGTGTGATAATAATTGTAATGAGGACTTAGTTTGAGTGTTTATATTTTCTACATGTTTGTATTGACACTCATAGTTGTGTGGTCGTATTTTGCACGACCGTATGATATAAAATATTGTATTTGAATTCTGTACCATGTATTTGGCGACTCAAAATGGGTTGAGTATTGAACCTATTTTGGGGGCGTCATAGTTTCAATGTAGCATTGTCATTGTGTTGAAGCAGTTAATCGGACCTTACAAGACATTCGTGATAACTCACAACCATTTGGAGGTATTACTGTTGTTCTTAGGGGAGATTTTAGGCAGATTCTTCTTGTTATACCTAGAGGTCTTCTCGAGCATATAGTGGCAGCATCACTACGACGTTCTTTGCTTTGGAAAGATATACATGTCTTGACTTTACAAGTTAACATGCGCTTACACGATGACCAATCTGTATTATTTGATTTCTCGGCTTTTCTTAATGAGGTTTGAGTATTTGTATCTTTATTCATATTGACATCTATATATCGTCGAGAATATTTTATAATTTACTAATCCTTCATTAATGTGTAGATTGGGCCTAATCCTCAAGAATCTATACAACTTCCAGATTCAATAAAAATAACTCAAAGTGTAGATAATCTGATCTCGACCATCTACTCAGAGCTAGAAGTGCTAAGTAAGGTCACTCCCGAATTCTTAAAAGAGCGCACAATTCTATCTGCTAGAAATGATGATGTCAATGATATTAACCTAGCTGCGTTGGCGATTTTTCCGGGAGAAATACATACATACTTTGCTGCTGACAAAATGGTTGAAGATGATGACGTGGATCGGACTATTATGCATCGGTACCCGAATGAGTATTTGAACACACTCAATCCCCCTGGACTACCACCGTTCAAATTATATTTAAAAAAGGGTTGTCCAATAATGCTTCTAAGGAACATTGCACCGAAAGATGGCCATTGTAATGGTACTAGACTTATCATAGTCAAGTGTGGTGCTCTTATAAATAACAGATTTTTGTTATAAATAACAGATTTACTAGACTAACATTTTGCGTTCTCTTATAAATAACAGATTTTTGTTACAAATAATATTTGTTGGCCGTGGACGTTGCCGATAGATAGTCTTTCTTTTCAAAAGTTTATGTACCGAAGACATGGTAGAGCTCGACAGATCTACAAGAAAAATGTTGTTATATGTATTTTTAAGAACATAGTTTATTAAAAGTGGTAATATTTTTTGGTAGATAATTGGAAAATAGATTGTTGTATACAAATTTATTGATATACGCGATGTTGTATTTATTATAAATTTGGTAGATAATTGGAAAATAGATTGTTGTAAAAAAAATTATTGATATACGCGCTGTTGTATTTATTATAAATTTATATTAGTAAGTGTGTCATCCATTATGTGTATAGAGTTCGCAGGTGATCGATACAAAGGAGACATTGCTGTGAAGGTATATGTATTTTGATTATTCACTTTTTCCGAGGAAATGTATAAGTGGAAAGTATTTTCTGTCCATAACTTATACATAAATTGAAGATAATCTTCATTATTTTATTTACTTTACATGCAAAGAAGGAAAAATATTTTTGTTTGAATGCCTAACTGTGTTTGAATGCCTAATATCTAATTTTTAAAGATCTGTATGACACCTTCAGTGGATGATTTGGTAACATCCATTTTGTGTCATTATTTTTTTTTCTTTTCAATGATTTCGTATTATTGATTTGAGTCGAATTGAAAATATGGAATCAATTTTCTTAATAGCGGTGGCGACAGGAGACTATATTTATATTGGTGTTGTCAATTTAATGTTTTAGGTAAATAATGAGCATGTATAGAATTTTGATGGACAAGTAAACAATGAGCATGCAAATATTGGAGCTGTCAATTTAATGTTTTAGATAAATAATGAGCATGTAGCGAATTTTGATGAACAAGTAAATAATGAGCATGTAAATATAATTTGTGACAAAATTCTCGACTTCTTTATATTTTGGGTGGATGTTTATCTTGATTAGAAAATTTTTAATTTATAATAAATAATTACAAAATTTTCTAATTTTTATCAAATAAATAATATTTTCACATTTTCAATTCACATTTTACATTTTTCATTTAGATTGATCTTTAGCTACTCCCTCCGTCCCATAGTTATAGGCTGATTTTCTATTTTGGGATGTCCTAATATATAGGCTACTTACTATTTATAAAATTTAGTTGGTTCATTGTTTTTCTTTTATGCCCTTATAATAAATATTAAACCATTTTTTTTTGAAGAAACAATATTCAACATCATTATTTTTATCACCACATTTAATGTTGTTGTATTCTTAATAAAAGAATTTAACTTTTTAGGCTTTACTAGTTTAATATATTTTGTGATTGGTTGAAAGTTTATGTAACTTTAAAACTCTATTTTTGGTAAAAGTTCTATGGTTAAGAACTTTAATGATCAGTACACGTTAATCAATTAAGTTGAGAGTTCCAGTGTGATACGTAAGGAGTAATTAACTTATTCATTAATTCCATATTAAGGGGTATATGTGGAAAATTTCTTTTAAAAATTGTCACTTAAATTAACTTAAATGATTTTCTTAAATTATGTGCCAAAAGAAATCAGCCAATAACTATGGAACGGAGAGAGTATTAAATAATTACACTAGTATTGGTAGGGCCGGACGAACGTGTTAACCCTACTATTATATATAGAGTAACTCCAAGCTATCAAAACGCACATATGTTATTTTAAACGTCTCGGTTATGGTGTGAGGACAGTTAGTTTTAGGGTTTTTCTTTACACTCTTCTTGTTTTCGTTGTTCTCTTCGATTCTGAGGTATTGAGTTTTTCCCCTCTTGAAGCAAATCGAGAGGAAAACACTAGTTTAAAACTTGTTTGCGCGCTAATTAATTAGATATCTGGTATTATTCTATTTTTATGGTAGTATTTTTGGGTATTTTAACTCAACATCTCTATAATGTTGGTGTCTAGAATGTTGGTAAGTTTTGGGTACTTCTAGGGTTGAATCTTTGTTTGGTTTAAAATTTGGTTATTTAAGTTACAGTATCTCCTTTTTGGCATAAATGGTATTGGTAGATTGCAGTGTTGTGGATCTCAGTTTCTGTCTTTTGAGCTACTTGGGCGTAGTATTTTGTTTAGATCTCTGTTTGACATTTGGTTTATTTACAACATTAGCACTTTTTAATTCTTTCTAAAGTGTTTTTGAGGAATATTGAAGAATATTGTTGTGTTTTGGGTAAAATTAGTTTGAATCTTCGCATTGATTTCTGACGAGCCTGATAAATAATTTTTTTGCTTCTTTTTCAGTGTTTCAGCACGTTTTTCTCTCACTTCTCAAGCTACTGCTAATATCTAGGTAAATCTAGCAGTAATATTCATTTTATATCATGCATGGCTTGTTTAGTGTTCAGTTGAACCTTTATGGACATACTTGTGCGTTTTATTTGTTTGTTATGGTTTATGCCAGTCTCCAAAGTAGAATATTTCTCTGTTTTGGTGTTTGTTTTAAGGGTTTACTAATAGTTTGCACCGCATTTTTCAGATCAAGGCCTCTGCTAGTACAAGGAGAGGGTCACTTTTTATGTATTTGTTCCCTTCTAACCGCAGTCATGTAATTTGGTGTCTTTTACCATTTTGGGGCTTTTAAGAGGTCTTTTGTTGTTATGTCTCAGAACCTTAGTTCTTTTGTTTGGTGAATAATCTTTTAAAACTTTAAATCCTCCTGATGGGGTAAAGTTATATAATTTTTCCAAGGATATATATATTTTTTAATCCTCTTGTTCTGCATTTGTATAAAGAACATAAATGTGTTTTAGGGTCTTGTTCTAATGTTTGCTTAAGATTTTAGATCTAGTTCCTTGTCTGTTTTTTGGTCTGGGCTTCACATACAATCTCAAAAATGAGAAAACGTCGGTTTCCTTTGTACTAAAATCCGCATGTAGCCAAACATCCCCTCCTTTTGGAAAAGCTTGTCATTGCATATCAGTATCTATGTATGATTGTTTTCTGGCATATTCTCTGGATGTCTTTGGTGACTTTGTGGTTTCAGCTGTTTTAAATTTTAATGTTTGGATACTTGTAAAAACATGTACATTTTTAACTTTTGGAGATGTTATGCCTTTTGGATTCTACTTCGTGGCCATACACCATTTGTTAGATATATTCAAGCCTTCCATATGGTTGGGTGCTCTGTCAGAGCCTTATCATGTGAGTTCTGACACAGGATACGGGTTCTAATTCCTTGGTGACATGAATTTTTCTCCTCCTGTTTGAAGTTTATAATTTATGAACTGTAAGTATATTATGCTAACATGCTGCGTAGAACCCTAATATTTTAACTACTTCACTTTTAAGGATATATATTTCAGAATATCCAACAGTTTCTGCTTTTGGTACTTGATTAAAGAGACTGTAGAACTTGTTTTGGAATGTATAGATTGTTTTTATAACTCATTATCCTAGGTTTATTTGGCTTTGCCTCTTCTTTTTCTAAATAGAAAAAGTATAAGCATGCCCTTCTGTTTGTTGATCACATCTGGTGTCAAGCAGATTGAGTTGAGTACTTGTCTCACCTTTCTAACTAGTTGATTGCTTAAAAACTTGAGCAGAAGCAGTCACACAGCCCAGTTTTCTTTTGCACCTGATGTGACTATACTTTCCATTTTCATGGATTTCAGTGTTTATAACATCGGTTGAAATATTTGATATATAGGATCGGGTAATGGCTTCATTTGAACAAGAAGGTAATGGGGCAGCAGGTAATGGGGCAGCAGAGGAGGCTCTGCCTCCGCCTCCTCCTGTTCCTGCAGATGTTGTTCCAATGCGGGCAGAAGCAGATGCTATTGCTGAACCAGTTAAGAAGAAGATTGTGCGAGTACCAATAGCTAGACGTGGCCTGGCATCCAAGGGGCAAAAAATTTCACTCCAGACTAATCACTTCAAAGTGAATGTGACCAATGTTAATGGGCACTTCTTCCATTACAGTGTAAGTTTTCACCTGACTATCAACACCATCAGGGCTTTAACTTATCTTGTTAAGTTGTACAACTTATTTTTACTTTATGTTTGAGTTTGTGTGTATCAAAACTATGAATGTGTTGTCATAGATTGTACTATATGCAATTGAACAATTAGAATTATGTTTTTATATTTTTTTGTGTTGTGAAAGTTTAAATTTAGACGTGTATAGTAATGCTTCTTAAAATCTGTGCCTTGTAGCTCTCTTTTCAAGATGACAATCAAAATGGGACTGAGGAGTAACTGACCTTTATTTTGATGCATTACTTTGAACAGGTTGCCCTTTTTTATGAAGATGGCCGCCCAGTTGATGGAAAGGGTATTGGAAGAAGAGTGCTTGATCGAGTTCACGAGACTTACGATTCAGAGTTAGATGGAAAAGACTTCGCTTATGATGGGGAGAAGAGTTTGTTTACTGTTGGTGCTCTTCCACGTAATAAACTGGAGTTTACTATTGTGCTCGAGGATATTACTTCCCATCGGTAACTATTACTCATTAATGCTCACGTTATTATTATGTGATGTTGGCTTTGTTCTAACAGATTGTTTGTATTCAGAAATAACGGTAATTGCAGCCCTAATGGTCATGGAAGTCCAAATGAGAATGATCGAAAGAGGTTAAGACGTCCATATCAATCGAAAACATTCAAAGTGGAAATAAGTTTTGCTGCTAAAATTCCTATGCAGGCCATTGCACAAGCATTACGTGGTCAGGAGTCGGAAAACTCTCAAGAAGCCTTGCGAGTTCTTGATATAATCTTGAGGCAGCATGCGGCAAAGCAGTATGTTATTTTTCCTCAACACTTGTTATGGCTCTTTTTGTCAATTGTCTAACATATATGGAGAACTGCAGGGGTTGCCTACTTGTTCGTCAATCTTTCTTCCACAATGATGTGAATAATTTTACTGATGTGGGTGGTGGTGTTCTTGGTTGTCGAGGATTCCATTCGTCTTTTCGTACCTCTCAGGGTGGCTTGTCTTTGAATATTGGTAATTGTTTTTAAAATTACTTTTTTGGTTTCTTTATCTCACCATTTTTCTGATCACTGATGATTCAATAACCAACTCTATTTTGATGACTATCAGATGTATCTACAACAATGATTATCCAGCCTGGTCCAGTAGTTGATTTTCTAATTGCCAACCAAAATGTGAAGGATCCCTTTTCAGTTGACTGGGCAAAGGTAACTAATGTTTCACTTCATAATCAATCAATTTATATTTAGTAATAGTTGGT
Organism: Panax stipuleanatus; assembly: GCA_020205555.1. Lineage (NCBI taxonomy): Eukaryota > Viridiplantae > Streptophyta > Magnoliopsida > Apiales > Araliaceae > Panax > Panax stipuleanatus. The sequence continues at coordinate 97,961,323 of CM035115.1, forward strand.
AAGATTTTCTCTCTTCATTTGATCAGGCCAAACGGGTGCTAAAGAATTTGAGGGTGAAAACTAGTCCAACCAACACTGAGTACAAGATTACTGGATTGAGTGACAGACCTTGCAAAGAGCAGACGTATACTTCTGCTACATATTTGAAACCCTTTGTCTAACTACACTAATGATGGCTGATGCGGTTATTATCTTAGTAAAAGCAGACTTTCTCACCATACATGAAATTATTTTCATTTTGCTGTTGTAGGTTTACATTAAAGAAAAAAGGTGGAAAGGATGAGCATGGTGAAGTGCAATCAATCGAAATAACTGTTTATGATTATTTTGTCAATCACCGCCATATTGAATTGCGCTACTCTGCTGAACTACCATGCATTAATGTTGGGAAGCCGAAGCGACCAACTTATTTTCCTCTTGAGGTGAAACAATGGTTTTGTTCAGCTCATTCAGTTAATATAAAATGCTTCTTATGAAGGGATTATGAGAATTTTTTAATTGTATTGTTTTCTGCAATCGGTTTTAGCTTTGTTCACTGGTTTCCTTGCAACGTTACACAAAAGCGCTATCCATTCTTCAGCGTTCGTCCTTGGTGGAGAAATCAAGGCAAAAGCCACAAGAAAGGATGAAAACTTTGACGAATGTAGGTCTCTTATCCAAACCCTAGTGGCTCAATCATTAGGCTTGGATGTTTACTTCTTTCATGCTTATGGCAGGCTCTGAAAATCAACAATTATGCTGCTGAGCCTATGTTGCGTGCATGCGGTGTTTCAATTAGTAATAGCTTCACTCAGGTTGAAGGCCGTGTTCTGTCAGCACCAAGGGTATAAACTATACTGCAAAAAATGGCCTTTCTGTTTGTTGCATTTGTACTATTGATTTCTTTTTCATAACTTTGTTATCCAAGGCGATAGATATGCTTTTCATCTTGTTAGGTTGCTCTTAGAAGTTACAACTTGCTAGAAAGTATAATCACCATTTTAGGATTGCTATATCACTTATTATTGGTTATGATATTCTCAGTTTGATGTACAACAATTTGTTATAGAACTTGCTAGAAAGTAAAATCATCATTTTAGGATTTCTCTATCACTTATTATTCGATATGATATTCTCAGTTTAATGTACAACAATTTGTTATCATTAACTGAATTTGTATTTAATCATTTAATACTATCAGTAGGGCTAAATTCTTATTTTAATTTTTTCTTCACTTTTGTCTACACTTTGGCTTATTAGTATTTTATTGCAGTTGAAAGTGGGTAATGGTGAAGATTTCTTTCCTCGTAATGGTCGCTGGAACTTTAACAATAAGGTGTGCTTTATTTATTTATTTATTAAATTTGTATTCTTTTGTTTCCGTTGCTCTAACAAGATTTTTACATGCTTGACTAGAAACTGGTGGAGCCGACTAAGATAGAACGATGGGCTGTTGTCAACTTCTCAGCTCGCTGTAACATTCAAGGCCTTATTAGAGATCTTATCAAATGTGGAGATATGAAAGGAATTGTATGCTCTTTCACATTTTATATATACGTCCTTTTTAATTAAAAATTGTGAGTATGAATGAGTCTGTTTTCTTGATTATAGTCGATAGGTGATCCATTTGATGTGTTCGAAGAGAATCCGCAGCACAGAAGGGCCCCACCCCTTGTAAGAGTTGAAAAGATGTTTGAGGCCATACAGTCAAAACTCCCTGGAACTCCCCAATTTCTTCTGTGTCTACTTCCCGAGAGGAAGAACTCCAACCTCTATGGTTTGTTTTGAGTTGATTTATTCTCTACCATTTTTTTTTGTTAAGTGTTAAATAAATGATTTGGTTAACCTACTAGGTCCTTGGAAAAGGAAGAATCTATCTGAATATGGAATTGTTACACAATGTATTGCTCCAACCAGAGTCAATGATCAGTATCTGACTAATGTGCTCCTTAAGATCAATGCAAAGGTATGATAACTGTATTGTGGCTTTCTAAGCTGACAATCTGTTCTTAGGTTTTCCCCTACCACCAGTGATTAAAAAACAAACAACACACTACTAAAGGCAATAAGTTCCATAAAGGCAAATACAAAAAGACTATAAATGGAATTTAACTTCAATGTAGCAGCCAGACATGGGAGGGTTAGTGTTTTAGTAAATCTTTTAAATTTTTAGTGCAATCTTTTTCATCATCTTTGCAGCTTGGTGGATTGAATTCTTTATTAGCAGTTGAGCATTCTCCTTCCATCCCTTTGGTATCGAAGGCTCCAACAATTATTCTTGGGATGGACGTATCCCATGGCTCACCTGGGCAATCTGACGTTCCATCAATTGCTGCGGTAATATGCTCTGCCCTTTTTACTTGTCTGCCTCTTTGAATGGCTTCAACTTCCTGAAAAACATTGAACTATTGGCAAGTTTTAGTAAATAAGAATTTTTGATTCATGAACATACTATCATTCTATAACAGAGACATGAAAGATAAATCTTATCACTTACTGTACTGTTCTGCTCTTTTACCTTTGATTAAAATTCACAGGTGGTTAGTTCCCGGCAGTGGCCACTGATTTCACGTTATAGGGCATCGGTTCGTACTCAGTCCCCAAAGGTTGAAATGATAGATTCCTTGTTCAAAAAAGTTTCTGACACTGAAGATGATGGAATAATGAGGTGGGATTTCCTTGAGTTTTAAGTAGGTGGTTCCAGGTGTTTGTGGTTACATGCATTTGTGCTGTTCAGAACTATTTTATATAAACCTATTGATTTATAATAAAAGAACACCTATTAATTTATAATAAAGAACATTTACATCGAGTTGTTTGAATTATTAATATTATATAATTTACACTATTAGATAAAAGAAAAGAAGAGAAATTTCAAATCACTAAAGAATAGAAATAGAGGGGGAGTGATAATAACTTTCCTTGTGTTTGTGAGTTAAGGTCCTTACGGAGAGAAAGTGGACATGGAAGGAATTAAATTTGTAGTGTTTTTTATTCGAAGGTAGAGTGGGAATAATTAACTTTTGTATAGAAGTAAAATAATTTTCCACCAAAATCTTCCTATTTTCTGGTGGAAAGCTTTGGGTAGAAAGTTGGGGTTACTTTCCACCCAATTTCCTCACTCCTTATAAAAACTTACAATCATAACATTTGGAAGGAAACTTTTAAAACCATTTCGCTTCCTTTATTTCACTCTTTTTGAAACTCGCAAACACTTATTGTTTGTTTGAAAGTATTACACTTGGGATATGACTATTAATTTTAAGTTTCGTGTTTGTTTTTAAATTTGAGCTTGGGATACACCCCCCACCCCTACACCACCGCCCCCACTCAAAAAAATAATATTTACTGATTATGTATACATCCCACCCCCACTCAAAAAAAAATGTTTACTGAATAATATATCCATTTATTTAAAAGTTTTTAATTAATTCATTATTTTTAGATGTATAAATAAGTTTAAATTATAGTTTAAAATATGTTATTATTGATAAGGGTATAATAGTCAAAACGATATTGTTTAATCCAATCTTTTAATTAATCTTGGAAAAAACAAACATAATATGTGATTGTTTTAAGTTATCCCATGAACAATCCCATGAAAAATAAACATGTGACTAAGACTATTTAATCTTTGGATTAATAGTTTTGGGATTATAATCCCGAGATTATAATCCTTGCAAACAAACATGGCTTTAGGGATTTAATGACCGTAATTGCTATCTGAAATTTACTCCCATTAATTTTTGTATTTTTTCCCTTGTGGTCAATTTTAAAGGTGAGATTTCTCTTGAATTTCAGGGAGCTTTTGGTAGACTTCTATGTGAGTTCAGGGAAGAGGAAGCCTGATCAGATAATCATATTCAGGTATATATATGTATATACGTACGAGTATTCAGTTAGTAGCATGTAATTTTCCTACTCTATATTGAGATGTCATTTGATCTTTTTGCTAAGATAAAGACAAAATTTAGAAACAATTAAATACAATTTTAGCACTTGACTACTTGATTAGTAGAAGAAGTGTTTTTACCTTCCCATGATTGTTTTTACCTACTTATGGTATATATAGAGGTAGGGCTTGAGCAGAAGTCATAGTGTAATTTTGATGTACGAGCAGTCGAGCAATTAAAATTTGGAAGTAAATACGTAAATTTTGATATGATTATGTCAAGCCCTTTTTGGAGCTTAACCAGAAAATAAGAGCGAAACATAAATATAGATGGATAGAATTAGAGAAAAGGGAGGAAGGAGGAGAATACAGTGAATACTCATTGTGTTCGTGAGATACACAGAGAGAGAAATGGAGTAGTTGAAAGCTTCACTCAATTCATTCATAATATCAAACTTGGGGATTACTCCACCCATTACACACATATATAGCTCTACTAAAATGCTGAAAAGTGTAAATATTCCAAACCTACACTACTCTCTTATCCTACACATTTGCCAACAACCTCCATGTGCACACTTGCGCATACAAAATATTTAACTTTAGAATATACTAACTATTTTAGTTATGCCCAGTTTACCCTTCCATTTGCAATCTTGAGATTCCCTGCTTAAGAACATTCATGTCATGAATTTGTATCGAAAATAGAACAGTTGTAATCTAGACCCTGATTTCCTCCAAGATCAAAGATGAAGCTTTCGAGTTTGCTCATTCAAACTATGCCATTGCAAGACCTGTCTACATGTTCAATGAAAAGTTTTGCTTTACAAATCCCTTCTTGATTTTCAGTTGTTCCCATTGAATTTCAAGGGATACCCATAGTTTGAATGAAAGGTTCTGAGGTCATTTGCACATCATTCAGGCTTCAACTTCATTTTTGATTTGAAGAGTGACCACTTATAGCTCTGCCAAAACCATTCAGCCTTCCACCAATTAACCTCTTAACTTGGCTAGAAACATTTACTTTTTGTACATAATAATTTGCTTGGAAGGACATAATGTGAAAGATTCTGTCCCAATTTGAAATTGAAAGCCTTTGACCTCAAAACTAGTGGATAATCTTGCTTTTGCACACAAACTACTCCACCTCTTTGATGCACGAGTATAAACATTTATCCCTAGTGCAATAGCTTGGTATGAACAGATGAAGTCATCTTATTGAGATGACATTTGCTCCATTTGAACCTGTTTGAAGAAGGTTCAGCTGGTAATATCCTCCATATGTTCCTTGTTAACAAGGAGCTTTTACTTAAGATTCTCCAAGCTACTTTGAATCCAAACCTCGCCAACTTGGAGCTCTTACCAATGTTCTAAAAGGCGGGGGGTCGGTTGGGGGGGGGGTTGTCTAGGTGGAATTTTTTATTTTAAGCCAATTTTAATATTTATCTTACATTTATCCAAATAAAACAATAATATAAAGCAAAAAATCTATAATAAAGATAATAAAGACATTTGTTTAAAGTTGAAACACGCATCAATATTACCAATGTCAAAGTTCGGTTGGGGGGGGGGGGGTTGTCTAGGTGGAATTTTTTATTTTAAGCCAATTTTAATATTTATCTTACATTTATCCAAATAAAACAATAATATAAAGCAAAAAATCTATAATAAAGATAATAAAGACCTTTGTTTAAAGTTGAAACACGCATCAATATTACCAATGTCAAAGTTCAAACACAAACATGCAATTGTTTTGAGTTTAAACATATTTTTAACATATTAGTTTTATTCATAAATAAGATTGTTATTAAATAATAAAATTTAAAATTTCAAGAATTCAATTCAATATTAAATTTTAAGAATTATATTAAATTAAACTAAATATTACAAATGTATCATCATTTATATAATTTGAAGTTGGTACAAGTTCAAAAAATTACAACTATAATAAAATTATATCTTGTTCACTTCTTGTTGTAATTTGATTTGTTACAGCCTTCATTTTGAGTATGATAAATTATTAGAAAAATTAATATATCAAGATCTGGTTTGGGTAGTAATTAAAATAAAAAACTCTACACCGCCTAAGTCCGCCTATGCTTTGCCTAATTTCTTGGAGGAATTTTTTTGCCGCCTTGGGCCTAGGCGAGGCGTCAGGGGGGCCTAGCGCCTAGGCGGGGATTAATCGGATCGAGACGGGGATTTTTAGAACACTTGCTCTTACTTGAGATCAATTTAAGTTCTTCATTGTTTCTCATTTTTTTAATGTTGGTCATTTTAATTCCTTGCATAATTTCAGCAATAACAACTAGAATTTTTTGCTAACTATGACCATTTTTTTATGGAAAAAGACTTGGTTTCAGGTTGTATGTCCTTTAGGGAGATTTGGTCAATGCCCGTTTGAATTTCTCTAAGGTTTCACCAGTTGGAAATTTTCATTTTAGGTCATCTCTCAACAAAAAATGAACTAAAAGCACCTGCACCTTCTCATTACCAACACTAAAAGTACCATCTTGAACATTTAAAGCATAGATAACTACCTTACCATGGTCATTCCCTTTCCTTACCATGGTCATTCCCTTTATTGATAGCATTCCAATGAAATGGAGCCTCTTTATCAAAATAGAAGTCTTGATTTCAAGTTGATCCTTCACAGAGGAGTGTTGGTTTTCAAGGTTATCTTCTAAGTGAAAATGTTATAGGAACACTTTTGTTTTTTCCCTCCAAGGATTAGGCTTCGCAAACCATTCCCTTTTGATAATAGATAACTTGTCTTCTACATCAATGGTCCTCAAGAGTTGATGTTTGCTTATTTTGAAAATGAATATGTCCTGCTTAAGACTTTGATTACCTTGAACTTTGGTTCACTCTTGCCCTGTATCTTCCTTGGGAATCAATACATTCAATGGTTGCAATTCTGCATAAATTTTTTCTTTTCTTCCTTGAAGTTTCTGTGCAACACTCATTGCTCTTGCCAAGACCATAATTAATGGCTTTAGTATAATAGTAGGGTTGGAGTAATAGGCTAATGACCTTTTCAAAATACTCAGGATAGGTATAGGGAAAACAATTTGATGTTCTAGTTTTTTTTGAGTACGTCTTGAATGAACATTTTCACTCTCTCAAGGTTCAAGAGATGAAAACCATTCATTCTGGGATTGATTTGGAATAGCAACAACCACGGAGATCACAAGAGTCCTTACCAACATATATAATACAGGCACATGAGGTGATCAACCCCTAGCACCTAATATTATGCATAACATTCAGTCATAGCGCGCAAGTCGATCCCCCAACATATATAATACCCCTTACACCTGAGGGTTGTTCATCTCAGCAGATCACAAGAATCCTTACCAAAACAATTGGTTCGAATAGTTTTCTCAAAGAATAATGGTTCATTATCAATTTTACTTGCTTTTTGGTCTAGCCGAATCAAATGGCTTAGACCTATTTCTCAAAATAATCACATACTCATCAATACTGATGTTTAGAAAGAATTTCTCAAAGGTGTTCAACCAAAGTTTAAGAAAACTGACATGTTTGAATCTAGGAATGATTTCCAACAATAGATGCATAAATGGCATATTCAATAGAAGACGTCTCTTATGAGATGTATATTTGACAACAACAATTTTTTTGAAGAAACTATAATAACCAAGAATTTGGTATGATAATAAATCTTACTCAGGAATTTGCACAACATACACAATCTGTGTAAGATACTTGCACAATATGTGTAAGTTAGGAACTTGCCTAGATTGCACCTACAATTAATTCTAAATCCTTCTTTTTTAAGACAACCTACACTTGTCATAAATAGAGGTTAATCTCTATCAATTAAAGACCTAAGCTAAGTTATGTAATAGTTAAGGTCCCCAGAATCTGGGAAAATGATTGTAATGATATATTATCTTTATATTATTCTGCGATATTTTGAGATTTAGATAGATGAATTGTATCGTGGAGTTACCAAGTTCAGGTAGAGGTGTATTTGAATTTGGGGTCGTCACACATAATCTCTGTTTCAACTTTTAAAACTTTAAGAATGGACACGTCACAACTGTCTGTAATCCCAAAATTTGGAAAATACTCTTTCTCTTGCTCTGCTTGAAGATGTGTCCACAAGTCAATAAGGCATTCTTTTATAAAAGATATGTCATCTTTTAATAAAGATACGTCATCTTTTGAAGAACATATAGAAATCACTTTTGTGTAGCCTTCTAAAGTTCTCTTGTTTTAACTTGACGTTTTCTTACTTCAGCTTGCTGACGTTTCCTTATTTAAGCTTTCTTTTGTTCATGTTGATATCGACGTTCCAATTTACCAAGGTAATCTTGTGCATCAATCGTATATCCCATCTTAGCTCTTCCTGCTTGTATTTCAAATATCTATGACCACATGTATTAATAAGGTAGTATATTATGTCACTTTCATCGTCAAGAAACTTAATATACTCTTTTACTTCGACAATCAATTCTTTAGTGGCTTGATACATTGGGTGTTTGGGACAATGAGTTATAAAATAAATAAAACAATACCTTTTTTTTGATAACTTAAGGGCCTAACTGAAAAGAAAAAAAATAGGGGTTAAAGTTTGAATTCAGAAAGTGTAGGGGTTGATTTAGAAAGGATGAAAGGGTACAAGTGAATAGTGTATAAACTACGGAGCTAAAATTAAAAAGGTAAGAAAACCATGGGATGTAAACCACTATTTTGGAAAGATATTTATAAGGTTAGGTTTACCATGTTTTCTTATTACCGCAATCATCTGCAACAGCCACAAGCAGCCCCCTTTAGACAATGGGCAAGAAACAAAGCATCAAGGCAAGGTTTTCTTTTCTTTTTTTCCGATGAACAGTAATTCCGACGATGAACAGTAACTTTGGCAGTGATGAACATTATTGGTATTATTTTTCTGACAACCCAAGATCTCCCAAAAACTGAAAAATTAATAGAGAAACCTTAAGCATTGATACCAAAAATGATGCGTGACAGATCTGGGATGAAGAATTAACGTAAAATAAGCTAGGATTTAAATTCCACGTTTAAACCACTAGGATCTCTTAAGTGTATCACTCCACGTATCAAAACCAAGATGGATAAAATATTTCTACGGTATGAATAAAATATCAATACCAATAATCTGTAGTCTAAATGACTTATGTTGTGGGGATTACATCACTATTTAAAGAAGACTCAAAACCCTAATATTACTTGAGAAATAATAAAAGTACTAAACGAATAAAATACCGTTATTTATAATTCCTTTGTTAATTAATGTCTTAAATCCCCACTAATAAATAAAATTAATAAATCACATTAACTATTTTTAATATCAAACATAATAAAAATTCTAAATAATAAATATAACAAATCTCTTTTTTGTTCTTGACTTAGAGTCCCCACACCATCACCACATCATGCTCATCATAATATATAGGAACTCCTTCACAATTTGCTTCTTCACATTCCTTGATCCAGTTTCTAGCATCATCACCTTTAGTGAATGATGATGGGAACACAAGCTTGAGATGTTTGAGTTTCTTTCCCTCTTTATTTTCTTTATCAAAATTGTTCCTCGACCTCCATTGGACATTATCTTCTTCATATGTTTTAGCCCTTGACTTCTTTGCATGACTTGCATCTATGTTTCCTCTATAGCCTATGCGAACTGGCTTCTTGTCCCTTCTTCTTCTATCTCCAAAGAGTTTAACCAAACATTTCTCATTATTTGAGCCTTTTTGTTTCAGCAATTCATTCATACCAACTATGAAATAATCCATTTTTTTTAATCATTGAGCTGCAACTTCTCATTTGTATACTCTTTGTAACTTAGAAAGTCCTGTTGTGAAATTAGTGATTCAAAGTGTGAAATTGAATCACAAAACAATTGTGATTCTAAGTGTGAGAAATGATCAAGTAGCAGCAATACTACTACCTGATTATGAGTAAGAGAGCTCAGTTAAACAAATTGAGTATCCGAAATAGAACAAGGTTTAAACTCAACTAGCTACTGCTTAGTTGAATTTTAATGAGTAAATGAGCACACAAATAAGCACAAGCACCGAAGGATCAAAGCTAAATACTAACACTAGTTACCCAGGCAGTAACAAGCATTAATACTAACAATATAGCAGAAACTGTTTAGTTTTAGAGTTTGAAAACAACTGAAAATATAATAACTATATTTTTGGGTTTTTGAATGACTAAACTAATTCTAGATATGCCAAACAAAGTGAATTAATTCACTGAATCACAAACAAAAACAGATCAAACCAAGTAAAATCACAGAATCTGGAAAGTTTTTTGAACCGAGAAGAATAAGCAACGTATGGATTGAAACATATTTGGGTGTTGATGTTTATGAGAAATATATTATGAGCTACTACTATCAGACTGAAACGAGTAAAAGGGAGTGATTAATACCTGAAACAAGTGACTAATCACTCTTAGACTGAAACGAGTAAAAGGGAGTGATGAGCTACTACTATGCCTTTTTGCTGCTCCTTTGGAGTTGTGATTCTGAGTTTGAGTTTCTGCTGATGTATTGGGGATGATTATAAGTGGTGTTTGAAGAATAGAAGAGAGAGATTTCAATTTGGAATTGGAATAGAGAAGATTTTAGAGGTTTAAGATAGAAGAAAATAGAGGATTTAGAGGAAGAAGATGATGAGTTTGGATAGAGCTTGAGCTCTGATACCAATTTGTCAAGCCATTGTTGCTTAACCAGAAAATAAGTGAGAAACAGAGATATAGATGGATAGAATTAGAGAGAGAAAAGGGAGAAAGGAGAACACAATATTCACTGTGTTCGTGAGATACAAAGAGATAGAAATGGAGTAGCTGAAAGCTTTACTCAATTCATTCATAAAATTCATAATATCAAACTTGGGGATTACTTTCACACATGTATAGCTATTAAAATACTGTATAGTGTAAATATTCCTAACATACACCACTCCTTATCCTGCACACATGCTAACAACCTCCATGTGCTTTCGATATCTTGGAACTTTAGTATATTGTTCTTTTTTTCCTGCATCGAGTCTTTCCAAAATATACATAGAGTATGCATAAATTTGCATATCTTTCCAATGTCTCCAGAAAAATAAAATTAATATCACAACACAAATGTATCAACCAAATTTAAATGAATTGCTAGATTTCAAGATTCGGATTATCCAAATTTAAATTCTTAGCTTTAATCCAAACAGTTCCTTTACATAAGGGTTCAAACAGAAATTTCACCTTAAAGTCCTGTGCCAATACTATCAACTAAAGAACCCGTTATTGCACTGTGTTTCTTGTATCTGACTAAATCATGTTCAGATATGTGTGTACACTACTGGTGGTTTACTCTTGCTTAACAATAAATTTTTTTATTGGGTTCACTTTTTTTTGTGGTTAGGGATGGTGTAAGTGAATCTCAGTTTAATCAGGTTCTGAACATTGAACTAGATCAAATAATTGAGGTTTGTCTAATCAATTTAAGGACTATTTCCCTGTTTATTCTTTTGTATTAGAAGGAAATATGCAATTGTACACCCTTCTATTTAAATTATGCAGGCCTGCAAGTTCCTTGATGAGAAATGGTGCCCAAAGTTTGTTGTAATCATTGCACAGAAAAATCACCATACAAAATTTTTCCAGTCAGGATCTCCCGATAATGTTCCCCCAGGTAAACGTTCCAGACAATCATACTGTGAAATAGAATTGTGGTTGAGCCAATTCCATAATTTTAATGCTTTTAATTTATTTTGTTCAGGAACTGTGATAGACAATAATATTTGTCACCCGCGGAGCAATGATTTTTACTTGTGTGCTCAGGCTGGAATGATTGTGAGTAATATCAAATACTGTTGTCAATTTTTCTTCTGTTTACAAGAATCAGATGTTTTTGTAGAGTTTTGTATAAAATAAATAATAGCTTTAATTATCTGTGCTGAATCTTGTAATATTTCAATGTTTTTATTTTCTGTGCTGAATCTTGTAATATTTTCAATGTTCTGCTGTGTCTGTATTGTACATGTATAAGATTTCAAGCTGGAGATCCTATCAAGTTGGTTGATCAGGGATAAAATTTGTTATATGTGGGCTCAGATTTGTTAGTTAGTGGGACAATCAGGCTCAATTATAGTTCGACAGTCTGCCACCACCCCACCCTGCCAATCTCACGATGCTAGTGTTGGTTTGACATAATTGTTATTCTACTAGTGTAACCCATCTGAACTTGGTTTCGATTCATTGTAAGCAGTTTCTAGTTGAATGAAGTACTACTGGTGATGAAAGGACATCCCAACTAGATTTTATTTATTTTAGGACACGATGGGAGAGGTGAAATATGAAGCTGAGGCTAGGAAGAAGCTCTGAATCTGATTTAGTTTGACCTTTCCTTGCATGTATTTGTTCCTGCCTGAATTTGGTATAATTTTTGAACAACTTGGACAGGTTACCTTCCACTGAATTATATTAACATGGAGTTTTTCTCTTATTTTCTCATGAATATTTTTGTGGACTGATGATATAATCAGATCTAATATATATACTTTTTAATACTGAACTAATTTGGCACGTTTTTCATGTTATGTTTATTATGTATATTAGCTATTTGATGCATTGTACTATTTTGTAAGCTTCCTAGGGAACATTGTTGATAATTTGTATTCTGCATGTACACGTTAGATATTTTCCTTGAGCTTGCCATTATGTTGAGCTGTTGACCGATTCATCTTTACTCAATAGGGCACCACAAGACCCACACATTACCATGTTCTGTTGGATGAGGTTGGGTTCTCAGCAGATGATCTCCAGGACCTTGTCCATTCTCTTTCTTACGTGTAAGTGTTCTCTAAGTTATTTAAACCATCATGATTAATTCGTTTGCCATGATTAAACAGTTATTGACCATCCAGATAACTGTTTCTGCAGGTACCAGAGAAGCACAACTGCAATTTCTGTAGGTAATATTCATTTTCGACAAGAGTGATGCTTGACGTTGCTTATGTAGATGGTGTAAAATGATCATAAAAAATCTAACGTAAACAGTTCCTTGGATAACTGATTTATTTATCATCTCTCGCAAGTTGTGAAATTATTAATTGCAATGTTTTTGATATTTACACATTCAACGTACAGTTGCTCCGATCTGCTATGCTCACTTGGCAGCCACTCAGATGGGCCAATTTATGAAGTTTGAGGACATGTCAGAAACATCCTCAAGTCATGGTGGGTTGACATCTGCTGGGGCTGTTCCTGTCCCCCAGTTGCCACGGTTGCAGGATAAAGTGTGCAATTCAATGTTCTTTTGTTGAAGCCTTGTGGCCGTTTCCTTCTGGTTTGTTAGAATAATATGCTCGACACTAGTTTGTATGTATATATTATTCCCATCTTGCTTTTGTTGCGACCCTTCTCTAATAATGGGCCATATCCTAAATCCCTGGATTCTGTTATTATGCATCTGTAGTTGGCACTTGACCCTTGCTCTTTTAGCCCTTGGCTGTTGCCTTTTTTGTAGCCTTTTGCATATATTACTGATTTGCAAATTTGGCTAGTGAACTAGTGAATTACTTTGACTGGCTAGTGAACCATATGCAACTCATTTAGATTATATATGATGTGTGAAGGAAGTAGCCAACTATACACCTGGTTTTTCCACGTGCCTGAAAAGTTTGGGACAAAGAACCCAACTTGTGGCATTTTCTCTTCATATGCAAGTCGATGCTCTTCTTGACTCTTTTTTGGGCTGTTCTTCTTGACTCTTTTTTGGGCTATTCAGAATTATTTGAAAGTGTTCTATCTTTGCTTGATTTAGCTTAAGCTCTTCATATTTATGCAAATACTCCCTCTCACATGCACGTGGAGAAGGGACTAATGTACATTTGAACTATCCAATCAATATACAACGGATTGCTTTGTTCGGCTGTTTGTGAAGACTGAAACTCTTATGGCCTTTAAGCTAATGTCTTTGTTTATGCTACTGACTCAGTTTGGTACTACTTTTGGTTCATTTTGTTACTAAAAACGGTGGTGGAAATTTAGTACCAAATGCTTGGCAATCCTTGGTAGAGCTTATTTATGATGTCTTACCAAATTTGGTAAATGAACAAATAGGTGGTCTTTTCGGACATGTTAAACAAAAGTTTCTCGCATTTGGTTTAGCTAATGAGCAATCTTTTTAAAGCGTTAACGTGCCTTATATTAGAATCTTAGTAAAGCATTCTTTCTCCTGAACAAGCTTACTAATAAGGCGGCAATTTCTTTCTCAAAGTTGAGTTTTTCCCTTCTAGCTTTAGTTAAAGGCTCGCGTAGGAGCTTAATTTGGCTTGTGTAGGGGGGTTTTTGGCTCCTTCCCGGTTACTTTTAAAAAGCTTAATTTGTTTTATAAGAGCTTAGATAATGTATTTTATGCCCAACTGTAACGATTCCAAAATCTGGATAAATCGACTCCTGAATTTGGTCGTTAATAATACATTTATATTTTAACTTTACATCATTAATTGAAATAATAATCAATAAAATGTGGATAAATTTAAAACTTTTTGTATTCTTTCTTTTATTTCTTAAATCACAACTTTTATGATTACATATTTTAGAATTATATTTATTCTATGATTCATTTTATTAGAGTTATCATATAAGATTACACGTCTCAATACAATATCCTTCATATATCAGATATTTCAATGATTACAACCTGTCATTACATACACATCATAATTATTAACTACATACATTGAAACCCTTAACATGTTTCAAAACTATTTCTAGCTGAAGAAAGTTTATTTTCTTGCATATCTTCTGATCCTTATTATCCAGATGGCAAATAATACTACATTTAATCTTTAACCTGCAAAAATTTTATTTTTGCTAGATTGAGTTCGACAGTTCAACAAATCAAATAGTTTTCATGCATTACATAACACATAATTTCATGCTCAAATCATACATCATAATCCTTTTTCTATACATTTCATACATGTTGCATTTCACATATCATATAAAAACTGAGTTTCATAACTCAATCAACTTAGTCATAAATTGACTTTCACAATTTATAGAGCATCATCATATGTAATTCAGCATACTTATTGCAGTACAGTTTACAAACAATCAATATCAAATTCATATAGCACATAAGAACTGAAAGACTTGTCTGGCTTGTTGATTACAAGTATAGCTCAACCGCTTTGCGTATATCCTACACAATTTAGGAATACACATACGCACACATCAGATACATATATCAAATTAACTTTACATTGATCTTTCATAATATTTGTTTTAGTTTTGATAATCTCTTACCTAACTTTGTTTATCATAGCCAACTTATGTATAGTTAGTCTAAACACCTTGTAATTCATGTCTTTTAAAGTTTTAGAGATCCATAATATCATGTCACGAGGTCAAGTTCATAATTTGAAACATCTTGATTACTCTACAGTGCAGCGCGGCTGGGAGCTGTCGTTTACACTCCTAAATTAACCTCACTTTCACTTTACAAATTCAAACAATTAGCACAATAGTAAGGATCGATCCGACAGAGAGTGATTTGTTTTATATTTATTCAATTGTTTCCAATAAGAAGGGGTTTTTGAATTGATTAAACTAAATTAACAAGAATAAACTAATAAGAATTAACAATGAATAAAAAGTTTCAGTTCTTCAGTTCAGTATCACCTTTTTACAATAATAGATTAATTAAGTATAACATTATTTACTCTTCAATGAAACTAATAGTCCTAAGTAACAACAAGCTTTGCTACCCGAAACTCCCCTTAGATTGTCACTTAATGAAACAAGCTCTTCACAAGATTCTAACTATTATATAACCTAGAACATGCTTTCTAGATTTAATATAATAGCAGCATAAGAACTAGGGAATTAGACTATTCCAAGCAACAAACACATAAGCTCGGATTGTTTAACTTGTCTTCTGATAATCATAGCAATACTCAAAAGTTTGTCCACAATCAGGTATTACTAATTACTACCTGTGATTAGGAACAATATCAATTACACGTAATACTATTCCTTGATCTAGCATATGATATCTGTTAACCAACTCAATCTTGCAGAAATCAAATCAGTTAAGCCAAATAGCATTCAGAAATTAAATCAGATTATCAAGAATGAATTTCATGTGAGAATGAATAAATAATGAATATTCAATTAACCATTAATTATAAATAAGATTCAACATCCCTTAGAACTGAATAAAGAAAACTAGCCTGACATGCTCCAAGTCTGCACTTCAATGAAGTATGATAGTTGGTAGAAGATTGAATAATACCCTGACTATTACATCTATTTATAGTGCTAGACAAAGTCCTAAATCCTATAAGAACTAGAAATCCAAATCCTAAAAAGAATTGCAAATCATAATTAGTTTCCATAAAGAAATAGAATCTAATAAGGAAATAAAATCTCAGTCCAAAGCAATCTTAATTCTAATAGTAATATCAATCCAAATCCATGTAGAAAGATGCCAAAATCTGCTTTTAGAAGCTTTCCAAAAATCTAAGATTTCCAAATTTTATTTTTCTCTTCAATTCAGCTCCAAATCAACTTGTTTCCATCCTTTTAGTTTTAATTCACCTGAAAACAATAAACAACTTATTAAGCTCATATACACATGAAACATGCAATAAAACCAAACGTAAAGGAATAAAAAATCATGAATATTGTGTACTTATCAAATTCCCCCACACTTAGTCTTTTACACGTCCTCGTGTAAACCAAAAGTTTAATTTCAAAAAAAACTCTACTCAACCATAATGTCAAAAGATTTCAAGATCAAATCATGATTATCAACACTAAACCCACAAACATAATCAATGCTTCATCAATTAACTCAAAACAACAACCATGCCTTTTCACCATTGAATTTTATTAAGTCAAATTGTATTTACATAAGCACTCTTCTATTATCCACACACTTACTCAACTTAGTTACCATAGAGCAAAAATCGTGCACACCACTTAAGACTAAATATATATTTTTTCTGCTTTATTTTTTTTACCAGAACCATTTCATTTTCCTCTTTATTTACGGTGAATGCATTTTATGCTCCGTTTTACCTTCCTCAATCTTTCTTTTGTAAGTGAGTGCATTTTATGTTCCATCTCACTTATTCGCACGTGTTTATGGGAGAGTGCATTTTACGCTCCATCTCATCCCACCACATGGTTTCTCTTTTGCTTCTTTTTCTATTTTTCAACAATTTCTTTGATTTTCAACTTTTCTGATTTTTTTTCCACATGGTCCTGCAAAAAGCATAAGCAGTTCAATAGTTATAAAGCATGAGATTAGTGCACATAGACAACTCCACAGATAACTAAGCCAAATGAGCATATATCACATGTTCAAGTACTCATGCGACACAAATTCAATTCAAATCAATTACTATGGATCATGACTTAGTTTTTATCAATCATTAACCAATTAAGCATCAAATTTTGAAATTTTGCATTGATTTTTAATTTTTGACTTTAACCTTCGAACACATAGGCAAATAGAATTATGGAACTCAAGTTTTTCAAAATTTTTCAAAAGGCATCAAGTTTTCAAATTTCCTATCAAAATCGGATCAATATCCCTAAATAAAATAAAAACCTAAATCTTTCTCCCTACACTCAAACCTTACATTGTCCCAAATGTAAGAAAATCATGCAAAGAAGAAAGAACTACATGTAAATAAAAAAAAACTAATAAGTAAATGGATAGAAAAATCAAATTTGAGATTTTGGGTTGCATCCTAAGCAGCTGCCCTTGTTTATTGTCATTGGCTTGACATCATCCTTCCCATTCTATGTAATCAGACTTGTGAACTTCAAGTGAGCTGGTAACAGTTTTAGTTCATCATGAGCATCACTTAGATCATGATTTTGCTCCTTTCCAGGCCTCAAATCCTCCTTGTATATTTATTCAAAAGATTCATGCATTATAGAGTCAACAACTGATAAGTAGGTTTTATACCTACTTATTGGTTATCAACTTACTATAATTATGGCTTAATCTCAAGTGTATTTGTGTCTTTTATGCTCTTTATCTTTCTTTTATAGGCTGCATGAAGGAAACTCTTTTGTGAGTAAATGGCATGAAATCGGCATGGAAATGGCTGGAAGGCAAGGTGGAGAGCTTTTGGTGGACTAAAGGTGGAACTAGCATGTCGAGATGGCTTATGGCTTATGAAAATGGCCTTAGATCAGTACGAAGTGAAGGCAAGTGAAGGACCAAGGCAGCAACAATGCACCAGCAGAAGAATGTAGAAAATCAGCATAGCGCGGCCGCGCCGACATGAAGAGCAAAAGTGGCGCGCCCGCGCCAGGAGGAAATCGACCTGCAGATCAGCGCGCACGCGCTCCAAAAGGCTTATGGGCTGGTGCGGCCGCGCCAGTCAAATACTGAAAAATGTTGACTTTTCACTTAAAAACTGCTGTAACGTATTTTCCTTAAAAGGGTGTATCTGCAAGTTACGAGACAAAGTTTTCATCATTTTTTATTTCCATTCTAGGGTTTTGAAGAGCTAGAGAGAGTTCTTAGCTACTATTCTACTATTTTAGCTTCTCTATTTGGTTCTTAGTAGATTTTGATTTTAGGGTTTTAATTTGGGTTGATTGTGGATTTGAACTGAGCTTGGAGGTTTACTTTGGACAGAGATTTATCAGATTTGCAATTTCCTATTCTCTTAACTCTCTTTGCTTTCATTGTATCATCTCAATGCTTGGATCAAACCCCATAATGGTTATTACTTCAGTGATGAACTAATCACCATTATGGGATTCTAATGGAGGTTATTGCTTAGTTCAGATCTTTATGCCTCTTTGTTATGTGTGATTGATTATATATGGATTGCCTAGCATGGTTGTGTTTATTGTTTAGATGCTTGATCACCATCTACCTTAATAATTTGTATGGAATTAAAAGAGGAAGTACAAATTCAGATTTGGCCATGCTAAATTTGCATGTGATAGATTTTGTGATTCGTAATTCGGATAGACATATATCGGCTTACCATGTGTAGTCAATTGAGAGAGCTTGCATTTAAATCGGTATTACTTGTAAGTCACATAGAAATATAGTGAGTTAGGTAATATTGATGGTCATATGAATTCTATCTCTTTTGTGGATTTTATATGATATGGGCATGGTATATCGAAAGATAGCCATGTCTCACCTTTGTGCTCTCGACTAGCAATCCGAAGTAATTAATTAGGCTTAACAAGAGGTAAATAATCTAGATGATGTATTAAGTGAAGTTAGGATCCCATATCTCCCCAATTTGAATCATTCGCTTGTTAATTAGTTAATTAGTTGATAATTGTTAACGCTAGTAAATCACATCTTATTCACTCGTTTAAGCAGCCAGAAATAGCTACAAAGTTGTTGCATGATAGATTAGAAGTAATTACTTTTTCTTCGTGGGAACGATACTTGACTTATCATATATTACTTGTTGACCGTGTATACTTGCACGTGTGTGTTTGTTTTGTTAACACCGAAACGGAGCATAAAGTTTTTGCAAAAACTTGTTGGTCATTTTCCTGATCAATATATGCGTGCAAGTATACACGGTCAACAAGTAATAAAGAGTAAGTAGAGTATCGTTCCCACGAAGAATTAACAAATAAAATTCACCAATCACTAACCCATAACCATTTCAATCTTATTTAAACGAATGATTTGATATTATGAATAAAACTGTGCAATTAAACTAATATTAACTATCCCTAGACTGAAACTAGATAATGAAGATATGCGACTACAATTTCACCTATTGGTTCATCTAAATCAATACACTTCCCGTTAAGCCAAATTAATCATCACAGATTGTTAGCCAAGAACACGAAGGCAAGACAAGGCCATCTCTCGATGTACCAAGCCCATATCACGTATAATCCACAAATGATAGAATGCACGTGAACACCCAAATTACATAAATCACTATATGTCTATGTGACTTAACATTAATAAGGGTTTAAGCGCAAGTTCTCAAATGACTACAAGCGGTGCTTCAGTATATGTCTATCCGAAGCACGAATCATACATTACATCACTATGTAGAACATACAAACACAAGCTATTACGATCAGATCTAAATCCATGCTTCATTTTTCAAGTTCATTTGGATTATCATGGTAATTGATGGCCAATCAAGTAAACAATTAGGTATGAATCATAATAGATAATCCAATAACAATCAATAAGACTAACATGGAAGCATATCAAAATAAACTACTCAATAGAATCCATTATAATCTCAAAATGGAGTTTATTTCATTATTAAAGTGAAATCCATAATCTACAATTGAATAAACATTGAATGATATAAAGAAAGAAGGAGAGAATTTAGGGTTTGGAGTAAGCAAATCTGAATTCTCTTGCTTCCAATATGAATCTCCAATGATCTTCAAGAGCTTCAATCTCCAACTCTAATCTAATCTAGGGTTCTAATAATCTAACCTAATCTAATGATAAAATTGAAGAGAAGAAGAGAACATATATCTACTCTTGATCCCAAGGGGTGGAATACCCTATTACATACTGATATGTCTCTCTTTTATAAGCCCTAATATGACTCTCACCTCAAGTTATGCTTCAATCGCACTCTTTAATGAAAAAGTCAACTCTGGTCAGCTTCAGGAGTGGCGCGGCCGCGCTGGAAATGGCCTGGAATTGGGCGCGGGCGTGCTAGTAACAAATATCAATTTTTTGGCCTGGGAAAGTGCGCGACCGCGCTCCAAATACACTACAAAATGGCACGGTCGCACCGCATAAATTATGCTACAGTGACCTTTGGTAGAAACGCCATAACTTTTGATCCGAGAGGAGTTACGGGCCTGCCACCTGTTAAATCGAAGATATCGTCGAGATCTATAACTTTCATTCTTTGAGCATTGAGAAATAATGGACGGATGAAGGTCGAAATTGGGCTCCAAGTGACAGCTGTGCAATGGCAACCCAAAACTGTGAAGTTCAATGTCCGTTGGTACAAGGGTCATAACTTTTGCCTCTGAACTCCGATTGGGATGATTCAAGATGTTCCTTAAAGCTTAGAAGAAGCTCTACAATAAGACCTAAGTTCCAATCCAAGAACATGAGATGAACATGAAAGCCCAAACGATGTCCGGATTGCATTTCCTACCCTTTTCATACCAATAGCCGCTCACACGGTTCCCAAGCATAAGATCTACAAAATAAACACAAAATGCATGAAAAGTATCTAAGAAACATAGGTTTAAGCAACTAATTCAAGTAGTAGATATCGGATAAGTAGTTATAAAACCGACTTATCAAATACCCCCAAACTTGAACCGTTGTTTGTCCCCAAGCAACACAACAAAATGCAAATGCAATATACTAAACGCAATGCAATCTAATATAAATGCTAACGAATCCAAATACCAGGCAGATATGAAGCTCACAAGAATTGCCTCAGAGAAACTACAAAATTTTCAAACAAAAAATTTAACTAAGAACAAGGCCATAATGTATATTATTCTTTAAATCAAAACCTGTTATCACTGATGTAGTGTGTGTGTGTGTGCTTAGCAACCATTAAACTTGCTACAGAACAAATACTTCACATAATATGCTTCTTAGAGGGAAAAAATAAAGTTTCAACTCAGGAAAGGTAGTAAACAAATTAAGCTCCAACCAAGACTACGCATCAACTAAGCTAAGAGTCAACAAAGGGTTTATTATGCTTTTATTCACTCACGAGGGCGATATTCGCGCATTCCCATGTTTACACCCGACTGTGCAATGCCTGGCCCTCTTAGGCTTTTCAATGATACCCATGTAGCGAGCTTTTGACCAACGACTCCCAAACCCTAAGGCTTTAGGGTGCTGGGTGTAAAGACAATCCCCTAGGGCGTACTTGCTCGAATATCAAAGGCCACAGGACTCGACTAGCCAAGGTGTTTATTCAATATTCTATTTTCTTTTCTTTTCTTTTTCTCATTTTTTAAATATTTATATAGGATGCATACCCCTTGTTTTTACCCCCAAACTTAAGCTTTTGCATCATCTAGCTATTGCTAACTGTCTACTAAATCTCTATCATTAAAACATAAATTTCCCAAAAGAAGACAATTATGTGACCATTTAAACTGAGCAAATCGTAATGGATACTGTAAAGTGCTATTCGAATACATCAGTTTCAAACAGATTAAAATTCACATCATGCTATAACATTACAACCAAGCCTAAGTAATCAAAACTGATCAAAAATCATGCAGTTCCAATCTCTTCATAGGCCAAATGAATTTCACACAAACTGAAAACTTGGATTCATGCAATATGACATAAGTAAATGCAACAATTAAAAACAAATATTTTTGAATTTTCTTTTCAATTTATTAGATGCAACATATGAGTAAAAACTAAACTCTATGCAATAAACATGAACATACTAATATGCACCCTAAAGAAGAACGATCCCCCCAAACTTAAAACGAACAATGCCCTCATTGTAATAAAAAGTAAAAGACTACTCCCCTAAGTGGCATCGTCATCTCCGTCCGCCTTCTCATGATCCAATGGTGTATCAGGCGGTGGATAAGTCTGGATGGATCCAAAAGTTGGAAACTGAGCGTGGACTTCTCTAATGCCTTGGAAATTCGGCTTGCAATCCCCCCAAACTTAGTTGGCACTCCAATTTAGTTCTTCAGCCCTTTTTAGAAACACTTGTAGTGCGCTTTGTTTTTGACTTCTATTCTGACCATTCATCCTCATAGCAATTGAATTGAACCTGAGAGGATCTCAAAACAAACTATTAATACTACTATAATCTACCAAAAATTCTACTAAATATCAAAACTACGAAGAATTAAACATAGAGGGAGAAATGAGTGGATATGTAAATACGAATTAAACAAGGAGGGAGAGAGTTTGGATGGGGTACCTCCCATTGAGCGATTGGTTTATAGTCCTCTAGCTGGACTTCTTCTTGTCAAGGCTAACCAATTCCTCTACGATAAGTGAGGAACCCTCCATCTATTAGGACCAATGTATACTTTGAGAGGTTCCCATTAGTAATAGCCTTCAATTTTAAGTTACCTAGCTTGCTTCTTGTAGATAAGTTCCCAATTTCTAATATCGAATAGCTAGGCGTTTTCGCCGTTGTGCTCATAAACAGATTGGGGAATTGGGGCATGAAAAACACAACGGGCTCTTCTTCTATTTTATCTTCCTCGGACCACCATGGTTTTAATGTTTGGCCATCTCTTATGTCATAAAGAACATTGCCGTCGTTTGCGCTGATAATGCCGTGATGGCATCCACATCCAATACCCTGGCAACTCTTGGCTGAGGCATTCTATCTGTCGGATTCTGGAAGCTATTTTCCGTCATGGTCTCAATCAAATCATAGGCTTCCTCATAGCTCGTATCCCATAAAGCTCCTCCTGCGGCGGCATCCATGATTGGCCTAGATTGCCATCCTAAGCCATTATAGAAAGTATTGATCACCATCCAATCTGGCACCCCGTGGTGAGGGCATTTCCTTAGCATCTCCTTATATCTTTCCCAAGCCTTATACAACGATTCTCCTTGTTGTTGCTCAAACTGAGATAGAGCACTCCTCAACTTCACTGTTTTAGCCATAGGAAAGAACTTTGCTAAAATTTTTTGTGCTAAGTCCTCCCACATAGTCACTGATCCTGATGGTAGCGAATGAAGCCAACTCCTGTCTTTGTCCTTCAAAGTGAATGGAAAGAGCCGAAGCTTCACCTCATCATCCAACACATTGTTGTACTTGAACGTGTTGCAAATTTTAATGAAACTCAGAAGATGTTCGTTCGGATCATCAGTAGCTGCACCCTCAAACTGGATTGTGTTCTGTACCATCTGAATTGTCCCTGGTTTGATTTCAAAGGTGTTCGCAGCTATCGCTGGCCGGACTATACTCAACTATAGCTCATTGATGTTTGGCATAAAGTAATCCTTCAACGCTCTATGTTCCTCGGCTGCCATTTGTATTGGTATTTTAGTGTCCACTTGTGTGTTAGTAGTCCGTGTATTCACTCTCCAAGCTTTCCCGTTGATGTTATCCTGTCTAGGCACCAAGGCAGAGTTTGTAGATCGAGTGTGCATATACTAACCAAAGAGTACCTGAAACACAATAAAAATAAAAATGAGATAAGATGTGAATTGTTCAAGTCAGACAAATTTAACTTAAATTGATGTTGATAGTAATAAAAATAACAACTTATCCCCGACAACGGTGCCAAAAACTTGTTGGTCATTTTTTCGATCAATATATGCGTGCAAGTATACACGGTCAACAAGTAATAAAGAGTAAGTAGACTATTATTCCCACGGAGAATTAACAAATAAAATTCACCAATCACTAACCCATAACCATTTCAATCTATTTAAACGAATGATTAGATATTATGAATAAAACTGTGCAATTAAACTAATATTAACTATCCCTAGACTGAAACTAGATAATGAAGATATGCGACTACAATTTCACCTATTGGTTCATCTAAATCAATACACTTCCCGTTAAGCCAAATTAATCATCACAGATTGTTAGCCAAGAACACGAAGGCAAGACAAGGCCATCTCTCGATGTACCAAGCCCATATCACGTATAATCCACAAATGATAGAATGCACGTGAACACCCAAATTACATAAATCACTATATGTCTATGTGACTTAACATTAATAAGGGTTTAAGCGCAAGTTCTCAAATGACTACAAGCGGTGCTTCAGTATATGTCTATCCGAAGCACGAATCATACATTCCATCACTATGTAGAACATACAAACACAAGCTATTACGATCAGATCTAAATCCATGCTTCATTTTTCAAGTTCATTTGGATTATCACGGTAATTGATGGCCAATCAAGTAAACAATTAGGTATGAATCATAATAGATAATCCAATAACAATCAATAAGACTAACATGGAAGCATATCAAAATAAACTACTCAATAGAATCCATTATAATCTCAAAATGGAGTTTATTTCATTATTAAAGTGAAATCCATAATCTACAATTGAATAAACATTGAATGATATAAAGAAAGAAGGAGAGAATTTAGGGTTTGGAGTAAGCAAATCTGAATTCTCTTGCTTCCAATATGAATCTCCAATGATCTTCAAGAGCTTCAATCTCCAACTCTAATCTAATCTAGGGTTCTAATAATCTAACCTAATCTAATGATAAAATTGAAGAGAAGAAGAGAACATATGCCTACTCTTGATCCCAAGGGGTGGAATACCCTATTACTTACTGATATGTCTCTCTTTTATAAACCCTAATATGACTCTCACCTCAAGTTACGCTTCAATCGCACTCTTTAACGAAAAAGTCTACTCTGGTCAGCTTTAGGAGTGGCGCGGCCGCGCTGGAAATGGGCTGGAATTGGGCGCGGGCGCGCTAGTAACAAATATCATTTTTTTATCCTGGCGAAGAGCGCGACCGCGCTCTAAATACACTACAAAATGGCGTGGCAGCGCCGCAGAAATTCTGCTGCAGTGACCTCTAGTAGAACAGCCATAACTTTTTATCCGAGAGGAGTTACGGGCTTGCCATCTGTTAAATCGAAGATATCGACGAGATTTACAACTTTCATTCTTTGAGCATTGAGAAATAATGGACGGATGAAGGTCGAAATTGGGCTCCAAGTGACAGTTGTGCAATGGCAACCCAAAACTATGAAGTTCAATGTTCGTTGGTACAAGGGTCATAACTTTCGCCTCCGAACTCCGATTGAGATGATTCAAGATATTCCGAAAAGCTTAGAAGAAACTCTACAATAAGATCCAAGTTCCAATCCAAGAACATGAGATGAACATGAAAGCCCAAATGATGTTTGGATTGCATTTCCTTCCCTTTTCATACCAATAGCCGCTCACACAGTTCCCAAGCATAAGATCTACAAAATGAACACAAAATGCATGAAAAGTAACTAAGAAACATAGGTTTAAGCAACTAATTCAAGTAGTAGATACCGGATAAGTAGGTATAAAACCAACTTATCAACAACATTAGTAGCAAAAATAAAATTAATATTACCAAGATACCTTTTGACTTCATATATGACGAACTGGATATTTGCATCATCCAATTCCATGGTTAAGGTCTCATTGTGTTTATCATTCACTGTTTTTTTGTTTGCACAGATGTATTATCTATATCCTCTTTGTAAAGATCTGCAGAACTTATCAAAATTTTCTCATATTCCTTTTGTTCCTCCTCCTCATCACATCCCTTGGTAATTGCACTTACGTTCTCAATAGTTTGAGAGGGTGACCTCCCTAAGCCTTGAGATTCCAACCTCCCTACCGTGGCTGCAAGCTGGCCCACTTGGTTCCTCAATTCTTGAACAGAAGTCCTTGTATCTTGCTAGAACTGCTATGTCTGGCTCATAAATACCTTGAACATGTCCTCCATGGATGTTCCAGAATTGTCAAGTACTTCTTCGGTATATGTTTAGTACTGAGGTTGAGTCTGCTAAAAATCTTGTTGCAAAATTAAAAAAACAGGTTGCATTGGTGGCCTAGTACCTTCATAGCTCAAGTCGGGATGATCTCTCCATCATGGATTGTGAGTTTCTGCCCAAGGATCATATTGATGTTGATGTTGTCCTAAGAATATCCCCACAGCATTGACTTGTTGAACAGTGTTATCCTCATGTAGTATTAGACATGCATCCGAAGTATGTCCGGACATTGAACAAATTCCATATACCATTGCTACTTGCATATTCCCTGCAACCATTTGTCGAACCAAAGCAGTTAAATCAAAAATTTGTTGCTCAATTGACTTGTGCTTACCTCATTCACCCTTTGAGGAGTATGATCCATCCTAGTTCCATACTGTTGTGAGTTGACTGCCATGTTTGCAATTAGGTTCTTCGCAACTTCTGGAGTTTTGTCTACCAGTGCTCCTCCACTTGCTGCATCAATCATGCTTCTATCCATTGGTAGAAACCCCTTATAGAAGTACTGGATCTAGTGATGATCATCAATTCCGTGAGGTGGACAGCTAGAACATAATTTATTAAACCTTTCTCAATACTCATAGAGAGTGTCTCCATTGAACTGACTGATTCCGCATATCTCCTTCCTTATGTTAACAACTTGATAAGTACACAATATTCTTGATTTGTTATTCCTTTACGTTTGGTTTTATTGCATGTTTCATGTGTATATGAGCTTAATAAGTTGTTTAATTATTTTCAGGTGAATTACAGCTTATAGGAATAAAGCAAGCTAAAAGAGGTGATCTGGCAGATAGGCGCGAGGCGCGCTAGAAGTGTATTGAAAGAAGCGCGGGCCGCGCTGCATCATGGAAGACTTCCTTCCTTAGTAGAGCGGGGCGCGCCGCTTTGTGAAGGGACCGGGCGCAGGGCGCGCCGGTCGGACGGATCTGGCCAGGTTTAGTTATGTAAAATATGAAGTTGAGTTGGAAAAGGATTGCAGACTTGCCTATTTATATTAGGGTTTGTTTAGACTATAAATATTAGTTATTCTCTTAGTAGTAGGGAATATTCTTTGATCTTTCATCTTGGATCTAGGAATTCTTAAGGACATGGGCTAACACTTTCAATTCAATTTTGAAGGGATGTTGAACCTTATTATCAATTAACGGTTTGATCAAATTTATATTATTTATTCTTTCGTATATGAGATTTATTTTGATTATCTACATAAACTTTCATATATGCTAGATTAAGATATATATTAAGCAAACGATGTATGTGTAATCATAAGTAGTAATTAATGATATTTGATTGTGGTCAAGCTTTTGAATATTGTTAAGATTTTCAGAAGACAAGTTAAATAATTCATGATTGTGTAATTATTGCTTGGAATAATCTAATTCTCATTCTTAATGCTTCTGTCATATTAAATCTAGATTGATAGTTCTAGGTTGTATGATAGCTAGGATCTTTTGTTGGCGATCGTCGCATTAGATTTACACTTAAGGAGAATTTCGGGTAATTTGCGATCACGGTTATCTAGGGTTATTAATCTCATTCGAAGATAAATAGTGTAAACACTTGGTTAATCCATAATTGTGGAAAGGGGATACTGAACTGAAGAATTGAAGCTTTTTATTCATTGATATTTTATTTAATTCACTTTCGTTAATTAAACTTTTCAAACTAAAAACCCCCAATTCATTGAAAATACTTGGATAGATATTAAACATAATATTTTTTGTGGGATCGATCCTTGCTTATTACTATACTAATTCTTGAGTTAGTTGAATAAAGAGTAAGGTAAATTTAGTAGTGCTAGACGACAGCTACTAAATTTTGGCGCCGTTGCCGGGGAGTGTTATTTGTTTTTATTTATTCAATAGTTTTCATTTTTTTTATTATTTTCTTTTTCTTTTTTATTTTATGACTCAATCCTTTCACTTTATTGACTTAAATTTTGATCAAGAGATAGAGACAACTGTAGATACAAAAGAAGCTCTTGTTCCAACACTTGAAAAGAAAAAGATGGAGGTGCCAAGAAACAACAGAACTTTAAAAGAACTGGCTACTCCTGACCTTGATCAACCATCCTTGTGTATTGAATATCCTAATTTAGATGTTGCTTTTGAACTTAACTATGGACTAATTCATCTTTTGCCTATTTTTCGTGGTCTTACAGGTGAAAATTCATATAAGCATCTAAAGGAGTTCCATGTGGTGTGTTCCATAATGAAAGGAGTGACAGAGGAGCAGATAAAGCTTAGACTATTTCCGTTCTCATTAGCAGATTTGGCTAAAGACTAGTTATACTATCTTCCTTCAGGATCAATACGATCATGGCCTGAGATGCAAAAGTTATTTTTGGAGAAGTAATTTCCTGCTTCAAGAATTGCTAACATAAGGAAGGAGATATGTGGAATCAGGCAGTTTAATGGAGAGAATCTCTATGAGTATTGGGAAAGGTTCAAGAAGTTGTGTTCCAGCTGTCCACCTCACGGAATTGATGACTATCACTTGATTCAGTACTTCTATGAAGGGTTACGACCAATGGATAGAAGTATGATTGATGCATCAAGTGGAGGAGCACTGGTAGATAAGATTCAAGAAGCTGCAAGGAACGTAATTACAAACATGGCAGCTAACTTACAGCAGTATGGAACTAGGATGGAACATACACCTCAAAGGGTAAATGGGGTAAGTACAAGTAATATTGAACAACAAATTTTCGAATTAACTGCTTTGGTTCGTCAAATGGCTACAGGGAATATGCAAGTTGCAAAAGAGTGTGGAATTTGCTCAAAGTTAGGACATACCAGTGATGCTTGTCCAATATTGCATGAGGATGAAACTGTGCAACACGTCAATGCCGTGAGAACATTCTTAGGACATCATCGGCATCAATATGATCCTTGGGCAGAAACTTACAATCTCGGATGGAGGGATCATCCAGACTTGAGCTACGAAGTACCTGCTAATTCTGGAACGTTTATAGAGGATATGTTCAAAGCTTTCATGAAGCTGACGCAACAGTTCCAGCAAGAGACAAGGACTTCTATCCATATATTGGAGAATCAGATGAGTCAGCTTGCTACCACAGTTAGCAGTATGGAATCTCAAAGCTTAGGGAAGTTAATTACTTAGTTTGTTGAGAGCTTCAGTGCAATGGGATGTGATGTGACACCCCCAAATCTGGGTACTTCGTTTCCACATGATTTGGTGTTCACTTTCTAATTAAAACATACATCTACCCAGTAATAAAGAATTTCAAACTAATTACAACCTTCATAAAACCTTAATAAAAATCTCCCTCTAGAAAGAATGACAACTTGTTCAATAAAATCCCAGGGTTATCTAAACCTTAACATCATTTAGATAACGTAAATGCGGAAACATAAACATAACCAACTAAGTCTTATTACAAACGCAACTTGACATAACAAGCCTTTATTTATTCATCTTTCCTTTTCCTTTACTTGTTGATGGTATGTCAACATTCTTGGTCTCAACTGCAAGTGGTGGTAAAGCAGGAAAGAGTGAGCAAACAAAAGCTCACTTGAAATACAACAGTGATATGACATAAGTGAATCTTTTCAAAAGAGTTTGAATAACTTTACTTTCATCAATATAAAGAATTGAATTATAATTCTTTCATCAATATATAGAATTCGAATATGGAATCATCTGAGGGTCATAAGACCTTGAACCATTGTCCTAGGTTATAAATATTTCTATTTAAACCTTTAACAGTCAATAAGACTATAGACATTAACTTGTACTCAGGGGGATCAACCCTTTGTACCAGGAATTGTGCACAACCACCTTGACGCTTTTGCATAAAATATCCCCTAATTAATAGGGTTGTTCCTTCTCAGAAATTGAATACAAGTCCGCACCAAAGAAAGTTTGGTTTGGATAGATAAGGGAACTTTAGAGTTCAACTATCATCAACTAGGAGTAGTTGAATCGACTTTCAGTTCTTTACAGTTCAATAATATAAGAATCATGAACCAATTGCAAAATGTGACAATAAACTTCATAATAGATAGGCATGCTTTTAGAAATAACTTAAAGCATTCGATAGACTAAGTAGATCTTACTTGAACAACTAAGTCAAGATCATATTACTAAAATAACGCTTTAATACTTACGCTTTATGAGTGTGGTATAACTTGTACCACATATAACAAGTTAAGGAACGTGAATGAACTTTCATGATTTCTTGAGCAAGGGTTAGGAAACTTGCACAATGAAAATATACAATGAATAGACTTGTATAGCATTCAAGAGTAGCTTAAAGAACTTGCACAATATAAATAACAAGTTTAGAAACTTGCTTAACATAAGAGAATAAGGGTAAGAGAACTTGCCTTAAGCGCAAGCTACACTTTAGCAATTATAACCACTTCACAAACACCCTACACATTTATATTACATTTAAACCATCTATTAGTATCCAACTACAATATTTAAACCATCGAACTTCATATCTAAGTCCAACTCACAATATAATTTACCACATTGGTTGCTAATTAGTTAAGTACGTGAGTCTATACTCACGGCATACATTCATAAGCCTATAACTCAATGAATCGTGTTGTATGAATCGTGTTGTGTGCCTCGTGAAAGCAACACACACACACACATGTAACACATTTATAATATATTTCAATCTAACTTAAACACATCAAAAACATGTTATCTTATTACACCTTTCACTTTCCAAGTCTTAGAAACAAGTTAGCTTAACAAACGGGGCATAAAAACTCAAAAACAAAACTCAAAATTTTCTGGGCAGCAACATCACCCCCTGGGGCGGGTCCCCATAGGGCAATACACCCGCTGGGGCGGGTGCTCCCCCTGCTGCACCACTTGGTTCGCGAACTGGTGGAGAATAAAGCCAATTTGGCTCATTCCTTCACACCGAATTTGATTTTTTTCCAACATGATAAACATAAAACTTGATACTAACAATATTTTAAACTTATTAACATGCTCATAACATATATAATCCATAAAACATATAATCCAAAACAAGATTTCATGATTTTCAAAGAAAACACAATTTTAAGCGTTCTTGACGAAAATTGTTACTACGAATTCGTTTTTCATCCAATTCAAGTGATTCCAATTGTAATCACTCATATTCTTAACATATTAACTTAATACATGATCAATTTTAACAATGACTCAAAATCAACATCAATTTGATAGTTTTAAAAGCCGTTTTTCAGAAATAACTTCACCGAACATCACTATGAACACACTTCCTATTGTTTATCAAAAATTCATTGATTGAATTACTAGTACAACCATATAACTCATATATAATCATGTTATATCATATATTACACATAATTCATGCTCACATCAAGGATTTAAAGAAATTTTCAACATAAATTCATAATCTAACACTATGAACATGAATTTCATAGTATTCATCATATACTTATGAATTGAAATTCTTAAACAACTATGAAACCCTCATGTAAACATATGTATATATATATATATATATATGTATATATATACATACATATCCCATTCACATATCAAAATAAATAGCTTTCACAAAGAGACTTTCACATAGAGTTCTAAAACCATGAAAACATAACAGAATATGCTTTGAAAACTTGTTTTTACAACAATTGTATTTTGAAAACCCTTTCATGGCATACAATTACATATGAAAACATATGAACACCATATATACATATAATTTCATGATTGTAAAAACTTAATTTGATAAAAAAGAATTACAACACATAAGAATTGAGTACAAGGGTTAGGGTATAACCTTACTAGTTTTACTTAAAGAGAAGAGATGATGAAGATGATGATCCTCTTATGCCTTCTCAAGCCTTTCTTCCTCTTCTCTCTTCTTCTTCTCTGACAATTCTCTCTAACCCTCTTCTTCTTTCTTTCTTTGTTTTGTAAAACTAACGTAACTTTTAACTTAACATATATTATACAATATACAAATATAATAGATATGTAACTTATATATAATAAATATAATATTTATAACCATATTAATTCTTATTAATAACATAGGTTACAAAATTTGAAAAGTCCAAGGCCATGTTTGGCAACCTCTTAGAAAAATAGGTTTTTAGTGCTAAGGCCTTGTTTTACCTTTGGTAAAATAAGATTAAACAAGTACAAGGGCCTTGTTTGGTAAAACACTTTAAAATCTTTTTCTAGTCTTTTAATAACTCTTTAAATCCATAGATTAAATATTACACTTATTTAATTAAATTACAACACTCTAATTCAATTAAATAAACTAACATTCACATAATACCAAATTGTCACACAATTGAATTTCCTTTATTAAACATAATTCGTCTAACAAATTATTATCACTTAGCACATAACATTAACTATAATTAAAGTATTCCCAATTAAATTAAAATGATGCTACACCATTGCTAACATATCAATTTAATTAATTATATAGCACTTAATTAAATTGTCCACAACAATCGCACAATTTATTTATTTATCTTCACAAATAAATTCCATAAAATATTTATTTAATTCAATAAATATTTACAATTAACATATAAAATTCTCAATCGTTACAGTCTTCCCTCCTTAAAAGGATTCTGTCCCTAGAATCACAACATAAAAAAAAAAAAATCTCATAAAAATTCTCACCTCATAAAAATTCTCATCTGTTACATTTTTCCCTCCTTAAAAGGATTCTGTCCCCAGAATCGATATCTAAGGGGTTACACACTTCAATTAAGCAAATAATTGAGGATAAGACTTCATCATAAAATCTTCGAGTTCCCACGTAGCTTCTTCAGCACTATGGTTCCTCCAAATTACCTTAACAGAAGGTATCACTTTATTCCTAAGTACTTGTTCCTTTCTGTCATTAATTTGAATAGGAACCTCTTCATAAGTTAAGTCTTTATTAAATTGTAAAGGCTCGTATTCTATTACATGTTTATAGTCGTGTTTGTAAGGCCGTAACACGGAAATATGAAATACGTTATGTATATTCTCGAGTTCCGGAGGTAATACCACTTTGTAAGCTACCTCGCCAACTTTTCGTAATACCTCAAAAGGTCCAATAAATCGGGGACTCAGTTTCCCTTTCTTGCCAAATCTAATCTTCCCCTTCCAGGGAGATACCTTAAGGAAAACGAAGCTTCCTGGTAAGAATTCTCGGTTCTGTCGATGTTGATCGGCATATTTCTTCTGTCTGTCCTGAGCAGCAACCAATCTTGTTCTGATCAGCTTCATAATTTTAGCAGTTTGTTGTACCAATTCCGGTCCCAACAGCTGACGTTCACCGACTTCATTCCAACATAAAGGAGTTCTGGACTTTCTGCCGTATAACGCTTCGTAAGGCGGCATGCCGATACTCGCGTGGTAACTATTGTTGTAGGCGAACTCCACCAATGGTAGATGATCGTCCCAGCTTCCTTTGAAGTCCATCACACATGCTCTCAGTATATCCTCAAACGTCTGAATTGTTCTCTCGCTCTGGCCATCGGTTTGAGGATGGTACGCTGTACTCATTCGCAACTGCGTTCCCAAACATTCTTGTAAACGCTTCCAGAAATTTGACGTAAAACGCGGATCTCTGTCTGACACAATCGACACTGGAACACCATGTAGAGAAATAATCTCCTTAATGTATAATTTAGCTAATTGTTCCAAGTTATATTTAATCTTGATTGGTAAAAAATGGGTTGACTTCGTCAGTCAATCCACAATAACCCATATTGCATCGAAACCTTTCTGAGTCGCTGGAAGACCAATCACGAAATCCATCGTGATATGCTCCCACTTCCACTTTGGAATTTCTAACGGTTGCAGCAATCCGCTAGGTCTCTGGTGTTCTGCCTTGACTTTTTGACAAGTTAGACATTTCGCAACGCATTCAGCTACATCCTTCTTCATATTCGGCCACCAAAAATAATGCCTGAGATCCTGGTACATCTTCGTACTCCCAGGGTGAATTGAATATCTCGAGCTGTGAGCTTCGCTTAAGATTTCCTCCTTAACTTTCGATACTGGCGGTACCCAGATTCTACCTTCAAATCGTAGTAGATCCTCACTGTCGATCTTGAATTTAACCTCTTCACCATCAGCTATTCTCTTTCGAATCTTCTCGCATTCTTCATCGTGAAGTTGAGCTTCTTTTACCTTGTCCACAATTGTAGAACCAGTGGTTACTTGGAACAACTTTTCATCCAATTTCTTTGGAAACTTTACTTCCAGCTTTAATCTAGCCATCTGCTCTATTAACTGATCCTGATCAGTTAACATATTCAGCTTCTCCCGACCTTTCCTGCTCAAAGAGTCGACGACAACGTTAGCTTTACCCGGATGGTAAAGTATCTCGCAATCGTAGTCTTTAATCAGTTCCAACCATCTCATTTGGCGCATGTTCAAATCCTTCTGGGTAAAGATATACTTCAGACTCTTGTGATCTGTGTATATTTCACACTTCTCTCCATATAAGTAGTGTCTCCAAATCTTTAGAGCAAACACTACTGCTTCCAACTCCAAGTCATGGGTCAGATACCCCTTCTCGTAGTCCTTCAGCTGACGTGACGCATAGGCAATGACTTTGCCGCTCTGCAACAACACACAGCCTAATCCTTTATGTGAGGCATCACTATATACCACGAAATTTCCCGAACTATCCGGTAAAGATAATGCAGACGCAGTACTCAACCTCTTCTTCAACTCTTGAAAACTCTCCTCACACTTCTCCGTCCAAACAAATTTAACTGTTTTACGAGTCAGATTCATCAACGGAGTTGTGATTTTAGAAAAGTCTTGGATAAATCTCCGATAATAACCTGCCAATCCCAAGAAACTCCTCACTTCAGACGGCGTCTTCGGCTGATCCCAATTCATTACCGCTTCAACCTTCGACGGATCTACCGAAATACCATTCTTGTCGATCACGTGGACAAGAAATTGCACACGTTCGAACCAAAATTCGCATTTTGAGAATTTAGCGTAAAGCTTTTCTCGTCTCAGTGCTTCTAAGGTTAGTCTTAAGTGTTCAGCATGCTCCTCCTCGGTCTTAGAATAAACCAGGATGTCATCTATAAACACTAACACAAACTTGTCCAGAAATGGCTTGAACACCCTGTTCATTAGGTCCATAAA
Source organism: Panax stipuleanatus (assembly GCA_020205555.1). Classification (NCBI taxonomy): domain Eukaryota; kingdom Viridiplantae; phylum Streptophyta; class Magnoliopsida; order Apiales; family Araliaceae; genus Panax; species Panax stipuleanatus. Next base: position 97,996,783 of record CM035115.1, read on the forward strand.
TGCAGCTGGGGCATTCGTAAGACCAAATGACATCACCAAGAACTCGTAATGACCATACCGAGTTCTAAAAGCAGTTTTCGATATATCTTCCTTCCTCACCTTCAACTGATGATACCCGCTTCTCAAATCGATTTTGAGAAGTACTTCGCACCCTTCAGTTGATCAAACAAGTCATCGATCTTAGGTAAAGGATACCTATTCTTGATCGTAACTTTATTCAACTTCCTATAATCAATGCAGAGACGCATCGATCCATCCTTCTTCTTCACGTATAAAACAGGCGCTCCCCACGGCGAAACGCTCGGTTGGATATACTTCTTGTCTAACAGTTCTTGCAGTTGAACCATTAGTTCCTTCATCTCAACTGGAGCCATTCGATATGGAGCCTTCGAAATTAGAGCAGTTCCCGGCGCTAAATCGATCACGAACTCTGTCTCCCTATCTGGCGGAAGTCCTGGCAAATCGCTCGGAAAAACGTCCACAAACTCCTTAACTAACGATATCTCCTCTACCTTAGGGCTCTCCTTACGCGTATCTACTATGTAGGCTAAATATCCTACATAGCCTTGCATCAAAAGTTTCTTGGCTTGCATCACCGTCAGACAATTCGCTTGTCTAGGCAATTTACTACCATAGAACACCAACTTTGACGGAGTCGTAAGGTTTACTAACTTCTTCTGACAGTCGATTATCGCCCCATGGTTGAACAACCAGTCCATACCTAGTATGACGTCGAATTCCCCAAGTTTAATCGGAATCAAATCTACTCTAAGTTACTGACCTTTAATGTCCAGTCTACAATTCCTATAAACACTCCTAACATGAATAATCTCCCTATTCGTAATTTCTATGCTCAAAGGTTAAACTAACTCCTCTACAGGTAAGTCTAGGGTTTTAGCAAAATCATCAGATATGAATGAACAAGTAGCACCCGAATCAAATAATACATATGCATTTATACTATTGATCGGAATAATACCTGCCACCACATCTTTTGATTGCACCGCGTCTTGCACCGTTATGTTGAATGTGCGGGCAGTGGGTATAACGGCCTGTAGCGGCGATGGTCCGGCAAGAGTCAGAATGCTGCCGTTGTCCTTCCCTCCATTCCCTATTGACCCTGTCGCTGGCTTCTTAGGGCAATTACGAGCCATGTGATCCTTGGATCCACATATATAACAAGCTCCTTTCTTGGGGTTTGGGCAATATGGCGCGATGTGGCCTTCCTGACCACATTTGTAGCATACGCGTTTCCCTTTCATGCACACTCCAGTGTGAGTCTTTCCGCATGTAGCACACGCTTTGAGCTTCCTCTTCTGCTGGCCTCCCTGCTGACTCCCAGCAGAGTTATTGTCATTTCACTTCCTCTTCTGATGGATAGCCCCGCTACCACTAGCCTTAGTTTCCGTTTCATTCTTCTTCTTCTTATCTTGGTTGAATTTATTCACCGCTTCCCTTCCCCCTTCAGCTAGAATAGCCTTTTCCAGCACGGCTGCAAACGTGTTTAGCTGGAACATAGAGACCTTGCTGTAGAGCCAGGGTTTCAGTCCCCGCTCAAACCTCCTCGCCTTCCTAGCATCCGTGCTGACCTGGTAAGTAGCGAACCTGGTCAGTTCATTAAACTTCGTCGCGTATTCCGACACTAACACCGTTCCCTGCTTTAGCTCTAAGAATTGGACCTCCATCTGATCTTGCGAACTTACTGGGAAGTGCATCTCGTAGTGCATCTCGTAGAACATCTCTTTGAAATGTTCCCATGCTATGACTCCTTCTCCCTCTCTAGTCTTATTCGCCTGCCACCAGAAGCTAGCATCTGACTTCAACATAAAAGTCGCAAATGCCATTTTTTGGTCTTCACTGACCCTAGCCACGTCAAATACCTTTTCTATTTCCATAATCCACGTCTGAGCATCTATAGGGTTTGTCGATCCCTTAAAATGCATAAAATGCGAAATGCATTCACCGGAAACAAAGAAGAAAATAAAAGGATTCTGGTAAAAAATAAAGCAGGAAAAGTATGTTTTGAGTGGTGTGCACGGCTTTTGCTCCATGGTAACTAAGTTGAGTAAGTGTGTGGATCATAGAAGAGTGCTTATGTGGATACAATTTGACTTAATGAAATTCATTGGTGAAGTGGCAAGGTGGTTATCTTGAGTTGATTAATGAAGCATTGATTATATTTTTATGGGTTTAGTGTTGATAATCATGATTTGATCTTGAAATCTTTTGAGATTATGGTTGAGTAGAGTTTTTGTTGGAAATCAAACTTTTGGTTTACATAAGGACGTGTAAAAGACTAAGTGTGGGGGAATTTGATAAGTACACAATAGTCATGATTTGTTATTCCTTTACGTTTGGTTTTATTGCGTGTTTCATGTGTATATGAGCTTAATAAGTTGTTTAATTATTTTCAGGTGAATTACAGCTTATAGGAATAAAGCAAGCTAAAAGAGGTGATCTGGCAGATAGGCGCGGGGAGCGCTAGAAGTGTATTGAAAGAAGCGCGGGCCGCGCCGCATCGTGGAAGACTTCCTGCCTGAGTAGCGCGGGGCGCGCCGCCTTGTGAAGGGACAGGGTGCGAGGCGCGCCGGTCGGACGGATCTGGCCAAGATTAGTTATGTAAAACATGAAGTTGAGTTGGAAAAGGATTGCAGACTTGCCTATTTGTACTAGGGTTTGTTTAGACTATAAATATTAGTTATTCTCTTAGTAGTAGGGACTCTTCTTTGATCTTTCATCTTGGATCTAGGAATTCTTGAGGACATGGGCTAACCACTTTCAATTCAATTCTGAAGAGATGTTGAACCTTATTATCAATTAACGGTTTGATCAAATTTATATTATTTATTCTTTCGTATATGAGATTTATTCTGATTATCTACATAAACTTTCATGTATGCTAGATTAAGATATATATTAAGCAAACGATGTATGATTAATCATAAGTAGCAATTAATGATATTTGATTGTGATCAAGCTTTTGAATATTGTTAAGGTTTTCAGAAGACAAGTTAAATAATTCATGATTGCGTAATTATTGCTTGGAATAATCTAATTCTCATTCTTAATGCTTCTGTCATATTAAATCTAGACTGATAGTTCTAGGTTGTATGATAGCTAGGATCTTTTGTTGATGATCGTCGCATTAGATTTACACTTAAGGAGAATTTCGGGTAATTTGCGTTCGCGGTTATCTAGGGTTATTAATCTCATTCGAAGATAAATAGTGTAAACACTTGGTTAATCCATAATTGTGGAAAGGGGATACTGAACTGAGGAATTGAAGCTTTTTATTCATTGATATTTTATTTAATTCACTGTCGTTAATTAAACTTTTCAAACTAAAAACCCCAATTCATTGGAAATACTTGGATAGATATTAAACATAATATTTTCTGTGGGATCGATCCTTTCTTATTACTATACTAATTCTTGAGTTAGTTGAATAAAGAATAAGGTAAATTTAGTCGTGCTAGACGACAGCTACCACAACTCTTGAGGCAGGAAAGTACTTCTCTAAGAATAGCTTTTGCATATCAGTCCATGATCGTATTGATCCTGAAAGAAGATAGTATAACCATTCTTTAGCCAAATTTGCTAATGAGAATGGAAAAATTCTAAGCTTGATCTGCTCCTCTGTCAGTCCTTGCGATTTCATCATAGAACACACCACATGGAACTCCTTTAGATGCTTATATGGATTTTCAATTGTAAGACCATGAAAAGTAGGCAAAAGACGAATTAGTCCAGAGTTAAGTTCAAAAGCAATATCTAAAGTAGGATACTCAATACACAATGATGGTTGATCAAGATTAGGAGTAGCTAATTCTTTTATAGTCTTGTTGTTATTTGGCATTGCCATCTCTTCCTCTTCAAGTGATGGAACAAGTGCTTCTTTTGTATCTGCAGTTTTTTCTATCTCTTGATCAAAATTTAAGCCAATAGAGTGAGAGGATTGAGTCATAAAATAAAAAGAAAAATAAAAAGAAAATAATAAAAATAAACGAAAATAAAGAATAAACAAAAACAAATAACACTCTCCGGCAACGGCGCCAAAATTTGGGAGCTGTCGTTTACACTCCTAAATTAACCTCACTTTTTTTCACTTTACAAATTCAAACAATTAGAACAATAGTAAGCAAGGATCGATCCCACAGAGAGTGATTTATTTTATATTTATTCAATTGTTTCCAATAAGAAGGGGGTTTTGAATTGATTAAACTAAATTAACAAGAATAAACTACTAAGAATTAACAATGAATAAAAAGTTTTAGTTCTTCAGTTCAATATCACCTTTTTACAACAATAGATTAATCAAGTATAACATTATTTACCCTTCAATGAAACTAATAGTCTTAGGTAACAACAAGCTCTGCTACCCGAAACTCCCATTAGATTGTCACTCAATGAAACAAGCTCTTCACAAGATTCAAACTATTGTATAACCTAGAACAAGCTCTCTAGATTTAATATAACAGTAACATTAAGAACTAGGGAATTAGACTATTCCAAGCAACAAACACATAAGCTCGGATTGTTTAACTTGTCTTCTGATAATCATAGCAATACTCAAAAGCTTGTCCACAATCAGGTATTACTAATTACTACTTGTGATTATGAACAATATCAATTACACGTAATACTATTCCTTGATCTAGCATCTGCTATATGTTAACCAACTCAATCCTACAGAAATCAAATCAGTTAAGCCAAATAACATTCAAAAATTAAATCATATTATCAAGAATGAATTTCATGTGAGAATGAATAAATAATGAATACTCAATTAACCATTAATTATAAATAAGATTCAACATCCCTTGGAACTGAATAAAGAAAACTAGCCTGACATGCTCCAAGTCTACACTTCAATGAGGTATGATAGTTGGTAGAAGATTGAATAATACCCTGACTATTACATCTATTTATAGTGCTAGACAAAGTCCTAAATCCTATAAGAACTAAAAATCCAAATCCTAAAAGGAATTACAAATCATAATTAGTTTCCATAAAAAAATAGAATCTAATAAGGAAATAAAATCTTAGTCCAAAGCAATCCTAATTCTAATAGCAATATCAATCCAAATCCATGTAGAAAGATGCCAAAATCTGCTTTTAGAAACTTTTCAAAAATCTAAGATTTCCAAATTTTATTTTTCTCTTCAATTCAGCTCCAAATCAAGTTGTTTTCATCCTTTTAGCTTTAATTCACCTAAAAACAATAAACAACTTATTAAGCTCATATACACATGAAACATGCAATAAAACCTAACGTAAAGGAATAAAAAATCATGAATATTGTGTACTTATCAGCGGCCGTGCTGCATTTATGCTTGGGAGTGGCGCGGCCATGTTACTCACTGTTCAACCCAAACTTAAGATTTTTATTTTCCTTTTCATCTGATATCATATAAAGCTTATTTAACTCCTCATATGACGCATAATAAGGATGTTTCCCAGTAGCTTTGATACCCACATCGCTTGCGTCAAAGTTACTTTCAAAACCATATAGTTTTATTTTGAAATTTTTATGCAACCTAGACTTAACGAATTTAAATAGCTTTCTTGCCTATACTAAATACCATTCTAGATACTCATATCCATCATATCTTAGGCAAAATCTAGAGTTTGAAAATAGCAACCCACAATAAACTTATAATCTTCTTTTTCAAACCTCCTTTTAGTTTTCATATGAAATCTTATATTAACTAAGTTATGGTAACTCATTTTATGCGAATCTATTATGACATCCTATCAGGTATATTTTACAGTATATTAAACTCTAATACACATGCCTTATAACTCAGTTTACACAAAACTCATCTTAAGCCTACTGCAGACCAGCACGACCGCGCTGATATTTTTCCTTGGAAGTGGCGCGGTCGCGCCACTTTGAATCAGACTCTGTTTTAGCTTAAGAACTGTAGAACCCAGAACCAACATCCCTAAAGTCTTTATTACGCTTCTATGCTACCATACATAAGACCAAACAAATAAAAGCAAGTCTCCAATCTTATATCATACTACACAAAGTCATATACAACAACAATTTTTCTCAATTTCCATAATTTTCTAGAAAACTTCCCTCTTAAACATTTTAACAGTTAACCAGAGAGCATAACTTTATTACTTTAGAATTCATAAGAGTTTGATCATGATTCTTATCCTGAATTCAATAGAAATCAAATCTTATACTTTTATATAACATATACTTTCATTTTTCAAATAATTCCACAACTACTTTTACATCTAAGCATACCCAATTAAAGAAACACATCAACAGTGTATAATTACTTACTTCTTGATTGCTTGTTTCATGATTCACTGCTTGATTTAGACGGGTACGTTGCTCTAATTCCTCCTTAATCTTCCAATGTTTTCTTCCAATTTTCTCAGCAACCCAATATGCTCTCTCCTCCCCTCAATTTCACAGAAAACCCATCACACTCTTTCTCTTTGTGTTTTTCTTTTTTACACTTGTAGAGGAATATAATGTGTTGGGAATTGTATATCCAAATTTGATGTTGCAAGTAAATATATATACATGAATTATTCAAGTTGTAAAGTCCTTATTAGTTCATATGTACAAGGACTTAGATTGAAGATCAAAATTGTTAAGTTGATCTGAGCTGAACGTTTATCATTATGTAAATGAATGTATAGAAGAAAAATCAAGCTTGTTAGGTTGATCTCTTGAAATATAATAGTTAGGCCTAAATAGATTCACAGTCTGTCGAGCCAACCAAGAGTTTGCATAAGCCAAGGTAGAATCGTGGAGTACTAAGGAAGTTACTCTCAGAATCGTAGTCTGTCAAGGAAGCCATGTTCAGAATCGTTGATACAGTCTGCCAAGTGCCTGTCGAGCCAAGTCAAGAATCGCAGTCTTCTCTAGGAAACATGGAGTTTACAAGTTGTCTCAAGTAAAGATCGTAGTCAGTCAAAGCTTTAAGTAGAATCATATAGTACTCTATGATCAAGACTGAATCGCTTACAAGCACACCAACACACAACGATCGTAGTATGAAGATAACAATCGTGGTGCTTCTTCAGTTAGCACCAGAAGTATCAAGATTTGCCTATTTGATGAAGGAGGATGTCTAACAAATGAAGAATGGCTTATCAACGTTGACATTTTGGGAATCCCAATGCTCTAACATATATCCTCAGTTTGAATCAAAGAAACGTGAGGAAAAAGATAAGGTGACTACTTTCTGTCTGCTGAAAGCACCTTTTCAGGTGTTAGGTGAGAAAGCAGTCTGCAGTGTCAGGCGAGTCAGACAGCAGTGCACCATATTCCCAGAAAATCAACATCAAGTGCTCAGAACGTCTGGAACATTAAATGCTCAAACAGAAGCCTTTCAATGGGAAGATTTCAAAGGCTCCTACATAAGGAAAACAGATTGAAGATTTCAGACAAGCAAGAAAGAACGCACAAAAGCTCAAGAACACTCAAAGCCAAACTCTACAATCTAAAAAGAATAGTTTGCTTCGCTACTCAATTCTTTAGAACTTATACTTAACGGCAACTGAGTAGCACACCAACGAACTAAACTCTCATTACAGTGTATTCCAAGTCTGCTGGGCTTAAAGAGTTCTTAGTGAACTAGAAGTTCCAAGTCTGCTGGCCTTGAAGAGTTCTTAGTGAACTAGAAGTTCCAAGACTGCTGGTCTTGAAGGAATCTCAGTGATTCAAAGTTGTATCGATATCCTTAGTGAATTTCTTACTCATGGAGTAGAAGAGTGGATTTGGAGTCTTGAGTGCTTTGAACTACTTAAAAAAACTGTGTCATTACATTCTGTTATTCACTAACTGCCATATCTGCCATAACTGCTATAACTGCTAATCAAACTATAAACTTACTTTATCTTAAGGGGATAACCAAATCATATATTCCGCTGTGGTTAATTAATTTATTTAATTAACAAATCTGATAAGTTATTTTTGAAAAGGAAATTTTTTACAAATATCTATTCAACCCCCCTTCTAGATAACTATTGTGCCTCCGGGAACTAACATAATGAAAATAAACTGATGAAGATTGAGAGAAATAATATTGCTTTCAGCTAATTGAGCGTTATTGAAAAAAACAAGGGTCAGAACGTTATGGCTTCCCAAGAGTTTGGTTAGCCTACAGTTTGTTTTCCTGTCTTCCAATTGGTTGATAAATATCATGCTTTATTTCTTTTGGGAAAGCCTTGTTTAATTTCATGTTAAATTATTTAGCCAATTGCACTTCTCCAATTATATCCGATAATTATCCCAAATATTAATAATTATATCCCATTCATCTATCTCCCATTTATCTACCTATTTAACCAATTTTTATATTACAAATTGGACTTTTATCGGGTTTATTACAATATTAAACTGGACATTTAATTCCCACATACTCGGAATATTTTATTCCTTACATTCAAAATTTATCATTTTAATTAAGATTTCGATTTAACCATTCATCAACTAATTTACAAATTCCATTTAATTATTTATTAATGTACCAATTTAATTAATTAATGGGTTCCTTTAATTGGATTAGTTACTTTCTAACCCATTAACTTCCCTTATTCATGTACTTAAATGTACATGAAACCCATATATATTTGGTAATCATACTTACACTAAATAAATTATTCCCATAATAATTTCCATCAAAATATTTACTTATACAATGAATAACATTTTGGCATGAATAATGCTCACAATCGTTACATTAATTAACCATTAATTCTTTCGCTCCAAATATATATATCATACTCTTGCTCATCACATAAACCATGAATATATATATATATATATATATATATATATATATATATATATATAACTCATTTATATTTATACTCAAATTCGTCGCGTCTTATAATAAGAATTTTATTTATTAAATTCTTATTTAAATTTTATTTTTGAAAATCCGGGTTGTCACATTCTTCACCTCTTATTAGGATTTTGTCCTCGGAATCATCGAAACTTTCCTTACTCGATTTTCATCTAATTTCTTTTGAATTTTATCGTTGAATAAGTTCAACGCATTACTTTAATATAGATTTTATATTTCCTATTCCCTTCATTTTCCTTAACCATTCTTATAGGTTTTATGTCATAACCTTTATTTGAACTCAATTATTCATAACCTTTATTTGAACTTAATTATATCGAGTATTATATATTCTTTAACCCATCCATTTCTTTTTCTAAGAATCATTGTATGCCACAATCGTTCTACTAGTTCAGTACTATATATTCACCCAATTCATGAACATTCAAGATATCACATTCACACATTCTTCTAAGAATTCAACCCCGAATTAACTTTACAAGTTACCATTCTAATTTCTCTTTAAAGATAATTCTAAAATCATTTCACACCTTTTTTTCTAAAAAATTTGTAACTTCATCTCTTCCTTCTCGGAATTTCATCATTTCCACCATTTATAAAATTTTCTATGATTTTTTACTAATTTTTAAACTAACTTTAATTAGCTTAAAAATTCAATAAATACTTCTGATCTTCAATAATTCTCCAAAACTTTCCAGTAATTTTGAAATAATATTATAGGATTTTTCACCAAGTTTCATAATTTTTCATCATTCATAGAATTTTCTATTAATTCCCACCATGTTTAAAGCTAACTATAAATAGCCTAAAAATACAATAAATATTTTTGTTCTTCAATAATTCATCAAAAATTGACAGAATTTCTAAAATGATATTATAAGATTCATGTAGAAATATTTTTAGATAATTTAATTATAATTTTCAATATTTGAAAACTTCAATAATTCATAGTAATTAACCATTTTATCAAAAAATTACGAATATTATGTCATTTTCATGTGAAATTTAATTCTCTACAGCTTTGTAGAAGAAAGTTTCTCCAAATTCTACCGCTAACATAGAGAAACAGGCTTATCGAAAAAGTTCGCCGGCATCGAATTTTTCAGTCATCTTCTTCCACGACTGTGCAGTTTTTCTGCTAGTTTTTCATCATTTTTCTGCCCAAATCAGATCTACTATATTTTAGGAGTCCAATCATATTTTTGGTTTCAAAATCTGTTAGAGATTTCATGCTAAACAAACATTCGAAAATATTTTCCGGCGAATATTTCTTTCCTTTGATATTTTACTCAGGAACGATGAAGTTAGTCAAGAATGACTATAAACATAAAATGTGTCGGAGTTAACTTTTGATCAAAGTCAACGTTTGACTTTTTGAAGTAACGATTGTAAATTAAGCTTAACCTTGTATTAAGGGTTATTACTATTTATTGAATAAAATAAATATTCTAATGGAAATTATTATTGAAGTAATTTATTTTGTGTGAATATGTTAACCAAATGTATGTGGGTTACTTGTATATTTTGATGCGTAATTTTAGTATGCTAATGAGTTAGGAAAGTAATTAATTCAATTAAAAGAACCCATTAATAATTAGATTAGTTGGCTAGTAAATGGCTAAATGAAATTCTGGTTATTCTATTAAAGTTTTAGTGTAAGGAAATAAATATTCCGAATATGTGGGAATTAAATGGTAATTTAATTTCATAATAAACCCAAATTAAATCCAATTTGTAATATAAAAACTGGTTAAATGAGTAGATAAATGGGAGGTAGATAAATGTGATATAATTATCAGTATTTGGGATAATTATCAGATATATTTGGAGAAATGGAATTGAATAAATAATTTAGCAAACTGATCAAATATATGTGTTAGCCAATTTTAAAAAAATAAGAAAGAGAATAAATGGACCAATTAGAGAGATAGAGTAATGTGCATATAAACTAAATGAGCTGCTCAGACCTTCCTTCTTCCAATAACATTTGGTTAATCAATATTGAATCAGTTATTCCCCTCATTCCTCATCAAATATGAAAAAGTTTTTATCAGTTTACTTTTCATTCCACCATTTGAAAGTGAAAAAGATATATAGAAGTTTTGTAAATCCAATTTTGGGTCTGTTATAGAAGGAGAAGATTTAGAGCAGTTCCTTCCTTCAATCTAAAGCCGTCAATTGAATTGAGGAAGATTGAAATCAAGAGTTTGAGCAAGAATGTAACAACTAAGAGGTAAAGATATACTTTGGTTTTGTTTTAAGTAGTTTAATGGTTGGAAGATTATGATAATTATTGGCTGCAATTTGTATGGTGCTGAAAGATTTCTAGGTGAAATCCGGACTAATTCAAAACTAGAAAACACTGAGATTTGAGAGTTCAAATTATGCTTACAAGTTATTTGTGAAAATATGTCAATGATAAATTGTTTGGATAAAAAATGAAGAATTAGTTGATGAAGATATTACTTGATAATATAAAATGGAAATAAAGCATGTTCCAAGTTATTTAGACTTCTTGAATGGAAGCTAGGAAGCAAAGGATAAGAATTATGTGGCTTTATTCTGGGTTCTACAGATAGCAGACTAGAGCAGAGCAGGATTCAAAATGGCACGACCGCGCCACTTCTAAGGTCTATTACCAGTGCGGCTGCGCTGGCATGCAATTTTCTCAAAATTAGTTTGATGTAATATGAGCTTTAAGGCATATGTGGAAAGGTTCTCTATTCTCTATTGTGTATCTTAAAGGATGTTCAGGATGGCTAGGAAAGGATTGAATTATTTAAGTTAATTTTGCTAAGAAGATTCAAAAGAGAAACTAAGTTATTTTGAAAATAAACTTGAATGCAACTAGAAGGGGGTCCCAATCTGGTTTAAGGCCCTCATGACATGTGGTAATATGATTAAAAAGAACCTGAGCATGATAGGAGTTGGATAGAGTTTGAAAAACTCAGTTCTGGGCTGAAAAGGGTGTAGCGCGACCGTGCCACTCCCAGGCTTAATTATAGCACGACCGCACCGTGTTGCATAGCATTCAAGATAAGTTTGATATGATATGGACCTTGAGGCGTGGGTGTAGGAATCTCTAAAGCTTTAATATATGGGACACAAGGTGTCTAGTCTGTCCAAACATATAATGACTATGTCAAGCAAAGATCGAATAAGAAATTTTAATGAAACTAATGAACAAGATAAAGACAATACATTAAGTTAATGTAAATTAAGTTGCATGAACTATATGCCTAATAGTTGATATGTGTGATTATATGTTGTGTATGATACGTGAAGTACAAATAGCTATAAGCTATTAATCTAAAGTCGTAATGTAACGCCTGAGAAAATTGAATTATTATGTGAATTAATTTTTATTTGATTATATGAATTAAATGAGATTATATGTTTATTAAACTGAGTAAGCTGTTTAAAAGTCGTTCTATGACCTAGAATGTATGAATGTGGTTAGGATTCTGGTTGTGAGCTAGGATTAAATGGAATGAATTTTCAAGACCAAAAAAAAGTTTTTCGATAATTTTTGTAAAATAACTATTCATCCGTTTTTTCTCGGGAATTATTTTTGAATTTCTGAGAAACACGTAATGATAGAATTCTGAGACGAGATTGAATATCAATTAATATTTCAATTATAGCAATCGAAGTTTTCGTCTGAGGACTTAAAAACCTAAGGGTTAGGGAAAGTAAATTTCTAAGAAAAGAAAAGATTAAGTGTAATAAGAATCATTATTATACGTGAAGAATACGAGTATAATAATAGGTATTATATGAGTATAGTACAAAGATTAATACAACATATAATATGAATATCATACGAAGAGAATACGAGAATTATACGATAAGAATAAACATAAATCTTAATGGACTATAGCTATTGGACTTAGACTTTGGCAAGCCCAATTGAACAATGATTAAAGCCCAATGATGAATTATATCAAGGCCCAAGTAATAATTAAATCAAGCCCAAAGTTAGGCCCGATATGAATTAATTCTAAGCCCGAACCAAGAACCGAACCCGTGGGTCGAACCGATGGGTCACCAAGTGGGTAAAACCCATGGGGCAACCTATGCGGGTCCCCCTTGGAGCACATGGGCCGACCTAGGAGGTGGCCAAGCTTCCTTGGAAATATTGGTGAAAAGGTGAGGAGGTGGTGAATAGTAGGGAGGTTTGCCTTTTAACCATTTTGGCCCCACCTTGCAAATTCTATATAAGCTAGCTTAAGTGGTTCATTAGTTGTTTTACAAACTTGAACACACATATATTGAGAGAGAGAGAGAAGAGCTTTAACAAGGAATCAAAGGAAGAAAAAGCTAATTAGTTTAACAAACTATCAAGAACGCAAAGAACGCACAGGTAAAAACACGTAAACTCAAACTTTCGATTCCTTTCTATTAAGTTTTTGTAGAGAAGTATGAATTGGTGGAGCATGTCTCTTCTGGAGTAATAAGCATGGATATTAGCAAACAAAAACGTTAATAAGCCATATATAAGCGTGAATTAGAATTGAATGATTAAGCATTAATCAAATAACCCATAAAACTTAGAGCTTGTTGTTGATGGACAAATTAAAAACCATCGCGTATAAGTTAGATGCAAATTATTGGTTAGGACTTAGACGAATAACTAATGGATTAATTCCTGTGGCGCCCCCAAATTCAGACCGCTCTTGTCTCGAATTTGGTTCATCACGTTCTAAATATCTAACGACATAAATAACATCTCGCGCAACGAAAATAATAGAATAGATTATATTTATTTAATATAATCATTCACGACCCAAGGTTTCATAACTTAAACATTCCTTACATAGCTTAAACACATTTAAACATAGCTTAGACATAGCTACTACATAATACAAATTCAATTTTATTACATCATCATAATATATTTAACTAAACACAAAGCTACTCCATAGCCATGCCCTTGCCCTTATCAGTGCTCGAGGGTCCGCCTTGCTCTGCCTTAACTGAAATGTTTTTAGGGAAAGCAAGAATGAGCAATAAGTTTGCTCAGCAAGTAATATAGCAATAAGGGGTCTATATAGTTTTCAATTCCCAAGGGTACAACAATAACTGATAGTCCAAGAATAACAAGAAGTATCGATAATTTTCAATAATAGTCGATATGGACAGAAAGATATCAATAAGATTCAAGATTTAACCTTTTCACAATTCAAGAGAAATGAATACTGGGCAGTCACTAAGGACTATGAACTCCTACTAGAATTAACAGTAATATTCTGATAATTCAATCAAAACAAGTACAACAGGTGATCAGCCTAAAGTACCATACGTTATGCATAACATTTAATCGTACTCAAGTGTGCACGTCGGTCTCCCGACAAATATATTTTTCCCTTAAAAAGGGTTGTTCATCTCAGTCAATTATAAGATTTCGCAACATAGGATATTAGTCTAGCCGAATCAAATGACTTAGACACTTTTGTAATGCATTTAGGAATGATAAGTTCAACTGCTTGCAACAACATCCAAATATAAAGTTGATATTTGAATAATAACGAATATTAGTTGGCATGGCAACAATTCGGATTTATACACTATGTAAGTGAAAAGAGTTAAGGAACTTGCTCAAAAAAGTAAGGTTCGAATACTTGCACAATATTCAACATCAAATGAAGTTTAGGAAACTTGCTCGATAAAAGTAGGGTTAAGAACTTGCATAAAGTGAATACGTCGGTTATGATACTTGCCTTATGCGTAGTTTACCAATGTATAGCTTATCAACACTTTTCGAATCCTATTATAACATAGTTACGTATATAGGATATTCATTAGTTATGTACGTTGAATACATATACTTGATATGAACGTTAAGCACATACATACGATCCTATCTTAGTCGTATGATCTTACACGTACGTCATTATGTATTTACATACACATTGCATAAAAAATCAGTTTGTAAGACTCTATGAAATCAAATAACATAGTTTGTTATCAATTCTCATCTAATCAAGGCTTTAAGTGTTCATTTAACAAATCTCTCACATTTAGTTGTTATACCCATGCAATGAGGTCAATAAGCTTCAATTACGCATGCTCAAGTTATTTTAGTCATGCATTTCATGTTCTATGGTTTCACTTCTTTGAAACTTGTTCTAAACCATGCTCAACTAGTTTACAATGAACGTGGCTAGTTAGACATACATTTCAATCGTGTCTAGAGGCATATGATACCCTATCAAGATGGTCATGAATTTCAGAATACATGCAAAGTAACTTCACATGTCAAATTTTATGCTTACATACATACACAATCAGGCCACATAAGCATGCTTAGAAGTTTCAAAACTTAAAGGGCATATAGTTTATCAAGTTCGTATTAGAAACTCTAAGTTTCTCTTCGAAGGTTATCAAAACCATTTAAGCATTCAAAGTAAACATACCATGTTTCATGCTCATGTACATACGTAATCAGACCGTAATAGCATGTTTTCAAGTTCAGAGTTTAAAGTGTACATAGTTCATGAGTTTGCACTGTGAAAACTCAAGTTTCCTTTGGAAACCAAGCTTTGATAAGTGACTACATGAAAGGCCATCTAAACTAGCATGTTAGGGACTTATTTATGCTTAATGACATTATACTAGCATGCTCCATAAGTAAGAAACCACAAAAATCATTTTCTAATTCTGCAGAAGGGCACAACCACGCCCTGTTTGTACTAGGGAGTGGCGCGGTCGAGTCACTCCGATTCCAGCCAGGAAGCCCTTCTGCTATTGCAGAGCTTCAACCCAATCATGCAATTCTTCATGAATCATGCTTGATTTCTATCACATTGCATATATAACATGTATACAAACCTAACTAATAAGTTAACAATCATTCCTCAACCCAATTAACATAGAATTCATGCATAATCAAGAATGTAGAAATTTCAAGAATGAAGACCACTAGAGAGTATACCTCTGCTAATGAGCTTGCTGCTAAATGATTTCCTCAATTCTCAGACTTCTCACCACTATGCTATACTTCCTCTCAATTCTCAATTAACAGAAAACTCAGCAATTAAAAACAAGAAGGAGAGAGCCTCATTTTATAGGCAATGCATTACACAGACATTAGTTTTCTACACCATTCCAAACCAACGGGAAGAGCAAGAACATGATTGGTTAAATCTCCAGAATGTCGAAGTAAAAGCTAAAAAAATAGAGCCAAAATTTGAAATTTTTAATTATCCAAGCTTAAAAGACAACTACTAGTTTGAATTTTGACATCATAATGGTGGAACCACATGTACTTTAAAGAATTAAGTATATGGGACCATTAATGGTAATTTGGACAATTAATCTAGTAAATTTTTTTTAAGAAGGAATGTTGCAAACAATGCCCGGGATGCTACTTTTATTGAGCGGGATGAGGCTCTAACTACCCGAGATGTTTACATCGCTGATAGTACTACACTCAGGTCCTATACCCATAAAATTATTGTAGATATGAGTGCCTTCATAGATGATCATAGTAGCACTATCTAGATGGTTGTGGATCTTCTAGCTCGCATGGAGACCTTAGGACATGAGATTACAGATGCACCTCCATCTTCTGAGAGGAATGCCATGTTGGACTTGCTATCCCGTTTATCAACGGGTTTATAGACTAGCTTTCATTTTCTTGCACAGACTAGATTAGCCATTTTTGTCATGTACAGGATACATTATATATATTAAACAATATTATATGGCAGAGAAATATATTTTGATTCACTTTCCTTTTGGATATGTATTGTCATTACTGAGTGATTACCACTTTTTCATAACTTGTTTTCTTGATGTGTCATGAGCTTTTCCTTGATGGATTGACATTGAGATGTTGGAGAGTACCTCAGAAGGGCCTGTAGATCAGGGAGGTCTTAATAGTGTTTGGTTTTTATATGGGTTTCAGTGTCTTGGGACTAGTTTTTTAATAGGGTTTTATTTTTTTCTCGAAAGTTAAATCGCACCATAAATGCCTGCCTACGTACTCCCGGGTTGAGGGATATCAGGTCATTCGTAGTTCAGGCTTGGCCTGAAAGGTTTGAGAAATGTTTATTTGGGTTTGAGCTTGGTTTGAGAAGTTTTTTATTTTTTGTTTAGTTTTACCGCACCATAGATGGTTGCCTACGTACTCCCGGGTTAAGGGAGATAAGGTCATTCGTAGTTCAGGCTTCTAGTGAAAACCTGAATTGATTTGATTTTTTTTTTCACAGAACCAGGATGATGGCTTGCAGGTGCTTCAGACATAGTATCTCTTCACGGTGTCTGAATTGATGAGCTGGGGAAATTCTTTCCCATCCATCTCTTGCAATCTGATGGCTCCTCCTGTCAACACTTCTTTGACAATGAAAGGGCCTTCCCAATTCGGGGCAAACTTTCCTTTGGCTTCATCTTGATTGGCAAGGACTTTCTTCAGTACTAAATCATTTTCTTTGAATTTTTGAAGTAGAACTTTCTTGTTGTATGACCGAGTAATCCTTTGTTGATATAATTGCTCGTAAAATATGGTTGTAGCCATTTTTTCATCTATCAGGGATAACTAGTGGTATCGCTCTTGCAACCACTGGTCTTCTTTCATCTGAGTATCTATTAACACCCTCAATAACTCCATTTCCACTTCTATGGGGAGTACTGCTTCCATGCTATAGACTAATGAGTAGGGGGTAGCCCCAGTAGAAGTACGCATTGACGTTATGTAGGCTAGCAGAGTCAGAGGCAATAAGTCGCGCCATCCTTTGTGATTGGCGAACATTTTTTGCATGATCTTCTTGATATTTTTGTTGGCCGCTTCGACAGCACCATTCATCTTGGGACGATAGATGATGAAATTGAGATGCTTGATCTAAAATTTGCTATATAATTCTCTCTGTTGGGTTTGTACGAAATCGTGACGCAATCAAATTACAAAAATTAGCGGAAGCATGGTATATCAGAGTTTAAAAAAAATTTCTACAAAACCATTATCCGGATCATCCTTTATGCAAATTATTAATTTAAAACGATAAATAAGAAGTTATGGAATCATACCCTTGTAGAACAAAGCTTCCACAGGTACTAGTTCAACTCCTTGTTCTTCGTGATCTCCTTGAATTTCCGGGTTAGATTCCTTTCTTTGATCAACGTTAGCCACCCAAGTGTTTGGCCTCTAGAGGTGATCCACCAAGGAAGAGAAATTATCAAGAAGGAGGGTGTTTGGTTTAGTGTTCTATCCTCTATGGAAAAGGAGTACTCTCCAACAATTAGAATTGCATCATCTAATATCTATTATAAGACTTCTCTTATATAGACATTGGTCAACCCTTCTAATCCTATTAGACATGGGATTTCTTTTAATTAATTAAACTCCTTTAATTAATTTAGGCTTCCCACCACATGGGAATAATTAATTAAATTCATTTAATTAATTTGTCTCCTAATCTTATTAGGAATAAATGAGAGTACTAAATATTAAATTAATTACTAAACTCCTTTAGAAATTAAAATAATAATAATTGTAATAATATTAATAAGACTCCTCTTATTAATTTATATTTAATATTTTTAAAATATTAAATAATAAACATTAAGCTATTTAATTTATTCTATCACCATAGATTAAATTAATTATACTTAATGCATTATTACGATTATGCCATTACCTTCTTAAATAATTATTCTTCCTTTTATGGTGTGACCCTTTAGGTTCTCCATATTAAACCGGTTGTGAATAAATCAATTAAAACAATTTTAATCTTATTTAAATAAATAAATTAAACTAATAATCTATTTAAATAAATAATATTTATTCTACAATAGGGATAAGCCTCCCTAGCGATCAACGACTTTCCAGATAATATAGATTTCAACATTAATCATAAAAGAACCTGTGAGTTAATAGTTACCATACAATTCAATCCTTCCACCATACAATGTCCCAATTAAATATAAGACATGGATTTACTGTCAAGTCTTATTTTATTTAATTATATGTATTTCGATTAGAAAATGCACAACTCCAAATAATGCAAATTAAAAACTCCTTTCTAATTTCATTTCACCTTGGCCAAGGATTCCTGGGTTGTCATTTAACGAATCACATAGGACATATCTCCTCTTTTACTAGAGGTGGTAGATTCTTTATTGATCATTCATTATCTCCATATGTAACTCATTATACCCAAGCATACCCTATATATGCCTTAAAAGGTCTTAAGGAATAAGTCAAAGTATAATTTGTTACATACAAGATACTATGATGATCTCAAGTCCAAGGATCACTTGTACTACTATCACATTAGGAATTCCTATTGACATGCGAGTAAAACTCCATTAGGTATTCCATAGCGAATCACGTTCAGTGAATTTATTCTCCAATAAGCACCTACATACTTGCTTTAGTGTCTCCACACAAATGATCATGAGATCAATCATCCTCATCCAATGAGCAAGCAACGTATGTACCAATCTATCCGGATTTACTAATCCCCTTTTTAGTAATCCCACGATTGGGAACTATTTTAGTTTTAAAACTTTCTAAGAATTTAAATCTCATTAGCATGATCATCATCATGATTCTAAAAGCTTTGTTTAAAACTATGGGTTATTTACATATTATAAAAACAGCAACATGTAGATAATTAAATGCCTTTAATAAATGAATATTTTATTAATAAATAAATAAGATTGTTTACAAAGTACGTGCTTTATCATCATACATGATTGGCTTGTATGCACACTGCTATCACTCTCATCATATGGTTGTTTAAATTCTTGGCATTGTCTGATATGATCACCTACGATTGTCCATGTCAACAGATTACATTGTTTCGGATGAAACCAATAATTACCTCTTTGCTGACTTTGGGAAAAGAGGTAGCGTCAACCCATTTGGTGAAGTAATCAATCATGGTGAAGATGAATTGATGACCATTGCTGGCTTTGGGTTCTATTGGCCCAATCACGTCCATTCCCCACATGGAAAAGGGCCATGGCGAACTCATGTTGTGCAGTTCATTTGGAGGAGTATGGATGGAATTTCCATGGACTTGGCATTTGTAGCATCTCCAGACGTGATCATCACAGTCAGCTCTGAGAGAGATCCAGTAATTCCCTGTTCTCAATATCTTTTTGGCAAGTAAAGGACCACTCATGTATGGACCACAGACTCCACCGTGGACTTCATCCATCAGTCTTTGGGCTTGATCCTTATCCAGACCTCTTAAAAGTCCTATAGCGTCGTCCCTTTTATAGAGTGCATCTTCGCTTAGATAGAATTTCATAGCCATCTTATGAATCCGCTTTCTTTCAGCTTGACTTGCCCTGGTAGGCGTAGATCCATCTTGAAGATATTCTTTTATATCTTGGTACCAAGGCTATTTGATAGGAGGTAGTTCATCTGATATTTCTCCGCCTTTTGGTTTGCAAATTTGATGTAAGGAATTTCCATCCTATCAGATATGTGGATCAAGGAAGCCAACATTGCCAATGCATCAGCAAAGTCATTCCTACCTTGAGGGATGTGGACAAAGGTTATTTCTTTAAACTCTATGCATATCTTGATAACCTACCGATGATAGGGCAGCAAATGTAATTCTTTGGTATGATATGCCCCAGTGGTTTGTTTGATAACCAACTAAGAATCCCCAAAGACTAGTAAACGTTTGATACCCATGGATTGGGCTAGTTTCAACCCCATTATGTAGCCTTCATACTCAGATGTGTGGTTGGTATTAACAAACTGCAACTTGATGGCCACAGGATACTGTTCTCCTGTAAAAGAGACAAGAACTGCCCCAGTTCCGACACCTTCCATGTTCATGGCTCCATCAAAATATATTTTCTAATACTGGACTGTATTTTCTTGAGGGATTTGTTGAATTGTCATTATCCCATTATCCGAGAAATAAGTTTTCAAGGGTTCAAAATCCCCTGACGGTGCTTTAGCCAGTTGATCTGCAATTCCCTGACCTTTGACAGACTTCTGAGTCACGTAGATAATGTCAAACTGTTGTAGGATCAACTTCCATTTGGATAATCGATAATTCAATATGGGTTTGCTGAATACATACTTCAGTGGATCCATGTGGGATATGAGATAGGTCGTGTGCCCATGTAGATAATGTTGTAACCTCACGGCGGCCCATGCTAATGCACAACAAGTCTTTTCAATCAAAGTGTACTTCTGCTCGCCGCTACTGAATCTTTTGCTGAGGTAATAGATAGCTTTCTCTTTGCTTCTATCATCCTTCTGCCCAGCATACAGCCCATTACATTGGCATTAACTGACAGGTATATAAACAGGGGAACCTCATCCCTTGGGGGTACGAAGACAAGTGCTTCGATCAACTGTTTCTTGATGGAAAGGAAGGCTTTTTGACAATCTTCATTCCATTTCATGGAAGAATTTTTCCTTAACAACTTAAAGATGGGTTCACAAGTTGCCGTGAGTTAGAGATGAATCTGCTTATGAACTTGATTCTCCCCAGAAATCCCCGTATTACCTTTTCTGTTCGGGGCACGGGCATCTCGGTGATTGCTTTAATTTTGGTGGGATCCAGTTCAATGCCTCTGTTGCTCACTAGAAATCCCAACAACTTGCCTGATTTGACACCAAAAGCACATTTGGCCGGATTTAGGTTTAGGTTGACTTGCGCCCTGTTGAAAAACTTTTTAAGATGGCTGATGTGGTCATCCTCCTTCCGAGATTTGATGATGATGTCATTATTGGGTTTGTACGTAACGCAATCATGCAATCAAATCACATAAATAGGGCGGAAGCGTAAAAAACTAGGTTTTCAAAAATTTATACAAACCCAATACCATGATCATTCTTATGCATCAATTATCAGTGAATGAAGAAGGAGAAAAACAGAATTATACCTTTGAAGATTCAAGCTTCCTCAGGTACAAGTTCTACTCCTTTGA
This sequence comes from Panax stipuleanatus, assembly GCA_020205555.1. Taxonomy (NCBI): domain Eukaryota; kingdom Viridiplantae; phylum Streptophyta; class Magnoliopsida; order Apiales; family Araliaceae; genus Panax; species Panax stipuleanatus. Next base: position 98,018,523 of record CM035115.1, read on the forward strand.
TTCCTTTGATTCCTCTGTAGTGGCTCCTTCCCTTGATCAATGTCAGCCACCCAAATGTTTGGCCTCTAACGGTGATCCACCAAGGAAGATGAAGAACTCAGTAAGATGGGTTATTGGCTTAACCCTTATTTCTATCTCTATAGAATATGTGTACTCCCAACTCTTGAAAAATTCACGTACCTTATTTCTGATATAAGACTCTCTTATATAGATATTAGGTTAACCCTCCTAATCCAATTAGAATAGGGTTTTATTTATTTAATTAATTAAATACTTTTAATTAATTTATATCCTAATCTTTATTAGGATTGAGAGAGAGTACTGATATTATATTAATTCCTAAACTCCTTTAGAATTAAAATAATAATAATAATAATAATAATAATATTAATAAGACTCCTCTTATTAATTTATATTTAATATTTATAAAATAGTAAATAATAAACATTAAGCTATTTAATTTATTCTATCATCATAGATTAAATTAATTATACTTAATGCATTATTACTATCATGCCATTTTCTTCTTAAATAATTCTTCTTCGTTTTATGGTGTGACCCTTTAGGTTCTCCATATTAAATCGGTTGTGAATAAATCAATTAGAACAATTCTAATCTTATTTAAATAAACAAATTAAACTAATAATCTATTTAAATAAATAACATTTATTCTACAATAGGGATAAGCCTCTCTAGCGATCAACGACTTTCTAGATAATATAGATTTCAACATTAATCATAAAAGAACCTGTGAGTTAATAGTTACCGTACAATTCAATCCTTCCACTATACAATGTCCCAATTAAATATAAGACATGGATTTACTGTCAAGTCTTAATTTATTTAATTATATGTATTTCGATTAGAAAATGCACAACTCCAAATAATGCAAATTAGAAACCTCTTTCTAATTTCATTCTACCTTGGCCAAGGATTCCTGGGTTGTCATTTAACGAATCACATAGGACATATCTCCTCTTTTACTAGAGGTGGTAGATTCTTTATTGATCATTCATTATCTCCATATGTTACTCATTACACCCAAGCATACCCTATATATGCCTTAAAAGGCCTTAAGGAATTAGTCAAAGTATAATTTGTTACATACAAGATACTATGATGATCTCAAGGCCAAGGATCGCATGTACTACTATCACATTAGGAATTCCTATTGACAGGCGAGTAAAACTCCATTAGGTATTCCATAGCGAGTCACGTTCAGTGAACTTATTCTCCAATAAGCACCTACATACTTGCTTCAGTGTCTCCACACAAATGACCATGAGATCTGTCATCCTCATCCAATGAGCAAGCAACATATGTACCAATCTATCCGGATTTACTAATTCCCATTTTAGTAATCCCACAATTGGGAACTATTTTAGTTTTTAAGCTTTCTAAGAATTTAGATCTCATTATCATGATCTCATCATGATTCTAAAAGCATTGTTTAAAACTATGGGTTATTTACATATTATAAAAACAGCACCATGTAAATAATTATATGTCTTAAATGAATATTTTATTAATAAATAAATAAGATTGTTTACAAAGTATGTGCTTTGTCATCATACATGATTGGCGTGTATGCACACTACTATCAATCTCCCACTTGCACTAAAGCCAATCGCCATGGTATCTCATACCCATCTTCTCTAAGTGACGATCAAACTGCTGTTGTGTTAAAGCTTTAGTAAATGGATCTGCAATGTTGTCTTGAGAGTCTACACGCTCCAAGGTGACGTCTCCTCTTTCAATGATCTCCCTGATCAAGTGAAATCGCCGCAACACGTGTTTAGATTTCTGATGAGACCTGGGTTCCTTAGCCTGTGCAACCGCTCCGGTGTTGTCACAGTATACGGGAACTGCTTCTCCAATGCTAGGAACCACACCAAGTTCAGTTATGAACTTCTTCATCCAAACAGCTTCCTTTGCAGCTTCACTTGCAGCTATATACTCTGCCTCTGTCACTGAATCAGCAACCGTTTGTTGCTTGGAACTCTTCCAACTCACTGCACCTCCGTTCAAGGTAAACACATACCCTGAAACAGATTTACTGTCATCTTGGTCTGTTTGAAAACTTGAGTCTGTGAATCCCTCGAGTTTTAATTCAGACCCACTGTAGCAAGAAAAATATCTTTAGTCCTTCTCAAGTACTTTAGGATATTTTTCACTGCCTTCCAGTGCTCTTCTCCTGGATTCGACTGGTATCTGCTTGTTACACTAAGTGCGTGAGCAACATCCGGTCTAGTACATATCATACCGTACATGATAGATCCTATTGCAGAAGCATAAGGGATCTTACTCATACGGTCTCTCTCCTCAAGTGTCTTTGGGGCCTGTTTCTTAGAGAGATTTATTCCATGGCTCATCGGCATGAGACCTCTTTTGGAATCTTCCATGCTAAACCTCTTTAGCATCGTATCAATGTACGTTCCTTGGGATAAGCCGAGCATCCTTTTAGATCTATCTCTATAGATCTTTATCCTCAAAATATAGGATGCTTCACCCAAGTCCTTCATGGAGAAGTTTTTAGATAACCAGATTTTAATGGATTGTAACATAGGAATGTCATTCCCTATCAGTAATATATCATCAACATATAATACAAGGAATGATACTGCGCTCCCACTAACCTTCTTGTATACACATGGTTCATCCTCATTTTTGATAAAATCAAACTCTTTGATTGTCTCATCAAAACGAATGTTCCATCTACGAGAAGCTTGCTTCAACCCATAAATGGATCGTTGTAGCTTACAGACTTGATTTGTTCCAACTTTTGAAATAAATCCCTCCGGCTGTGTCATATACACATCCTCCTCAAGTTTCCCATTGAGGAAGGCCGTTTGCACGTCCATCTGCCAGATCTCATAGTCGTTGTAAGCTGCAATCGCAAGCAAAATCCGAATGGACTTGAGCATGGCTACTGGTGAGAAGGTTTCATCATAGTCAACTCCTTGTCTTTGTTTGAAACCTTTTGCAACCAGTCGGGCCTTATAGGTCTCTACCTTTTCTTCTACTCCAGTCTTTTTCTTAAAAACCCATTTACACCCAATAGGTTTAATACCTTCAGGTGGTGAAACCAAAGACCATACTTTGTTTTCATACATGGAGTCCATTTCGGATTTCATTGCTTCAAGCCATTTCCCTAAGTCTTTATTACTCATAGCCTGTTCGTAATTCAATGGATCATCATTATTCATGATGTGTACCTCATCGTTATCCTCTATAACGAATCCATACCTCTCAGGTATCTTCGGTACTCTTCCAGATTTACGAACAGGGTGTGGTACAGTAGGTTCTTCTACTTGGTTAGGTACCTGACTTTGGTCCGTGGTAACTTGTGGTTCTTGAACTTCTTCAAGATATATCTTGCTCCCACTGACCCCTTCATGGATAAACTCTTTCTCCAAGAAGGTAGCATGTTTCGCAACAAACACCTTTTGATCAGTTGGATGATAGAAATAATACCCTACGGTTTCTTTAGGGTATCCCACAAATCTACACTTATCGGATTTAGTCTGTAGCTTATCATTTTCAAACTTTTTGACATAAGCTGGACAACCCCAAGTCTTAACATGCTTAAGATTTGGTTTCCTCCCTTTCCACATCTCATATGGAGTCTTTGGGGCGGATTTGGTAGGTACCTTGTTAAGTAGGTATGCAGCCGTTTCTAGGGCATATCCCCAGAAGGAAATTGGAAGGTCGGTAAAACTCATCATGGATCGAACCATGTCTAACAGTGTTCGATTTCTCCTTTCAGATACTCCATTTAACTGTGGTGTACTTGGAGGAGTCTATTGTGAGATTATACCATTTTCTCTGAGACAATTGAGAAACTCACTGCTTAAGTATTCTCCACCTCGATCTGATCGAAGTATCTTAATACTCTTGCCCGTTTGTTTCTCTACTTCACTTCTGAACTCTTTGAACTTTTCAAATGATTCTGATTTGTATTTCATTAAATACACATATCCAAATCTTGAGTGATCATCAGTGAAAGTAATAAAATAAGAATACCCACCCCGTGCACTTGTTGTCATAGGTCCACAAACGTCTGTGTGAATCAATGCCAACAACTCTGTAACTCTCTCTCCTTTTCCACTAAAAGGAGATTTAGTCATTTTACCCATGAGACAAGATTCACAAGTTGGATATGATTCATAATTAGATAGCTCGAGGAGCCCATCTTTATGCAACTCGAATAATCTTGTTTCATTGATATGACCGAGTCTACAGTGCCACATATAGGTATAATTAATATCATCTCTTTTCCTTTTCTTAATTTGTTCAATTTGAAATATATTTTCTTGTAAGTCAAGTGTATAAAGTCCATTTCGCAAATTTCCAATACCATATAAAACATCGTCTTTATAAATAGAACAACCATTGTTCTTTATAATAACGTCAAAACCTTCCATATCCAATACAGAAATTGAAATAATGTTTTTAATAATATTCGGAACATAATAACAATTATTAAGATAAATGGATTTGCCCGAAGGCATTGCTAAACAATAAGTTCCTACAGCTAATGCAACAACTTTTGCTCCATTTCCCACTCGTAGGATTACCACATCTCTGTTCAGCTTTCTACTTCTGACCAGTCCCTGCACAGTATTACATATGTGAGAACCACAGCCGGTATCCAATACCCAAGTAGAATTATGACTTTCAAAAAAATTAATTTCAATCATAAACAAACCTTGATTGGAAGTCGAAGCTTCTCCAAGCTTCTTCTCTGCTAGAAACTTCTTGCAGTTCCTCTTCCAATGTCCCGGCTCATTGCAATGAAAGCACATTCCTTTAGCTGGTTCAGGTTTCTTTTGCCCCTTTTCTTTCCTTTTTCCCTTAGCCTTCTTAGATTTCTTCTTTTCAGAAGACACCTTGGGCCTCTTCCTTTTATTGGAAGAATCCACCATCAAGACATGGTTCTTCTTGGATGAGAAGTGACCTTCTGCAGTTTTCAGCATGTTAAGCAGCTCAGGTAAGCTGACATCTAGCTTATTCATGTGAAAATTAACCACAAACTGCGAGAAGGTCTCAGGGAGTGACTGCAAGACCAAGTCTTGACTCAACTCCCCATCTATGACGAACCCAAGCTGTCCAAAGCGTTCAATCAAATTGATTACCTTCAGAACATGAGTCTCGACGGCAGTGCCCTCGGTCATCCGAGATCGGAAGAGCTCCTTAGATATCTCATATCTAGCAGTCCTACTCTGTTCACCATACAACTCCTTGAGGTGAAGCAGCATAGCAGGAGCATCCATTTTTTCGTGCTGACGCTGAAGCTCGTTATTCATGGATGCGAGCATGATACATTGAGCCATAGATGCATCATCTTGCCACTTATTGAAAGTGGCAATCTCTTCCTCAGAGGCTGTTTCTAAAACAGATTCAGGAATAGTGGAATTTAGGACATAAGAAATCTTTTCAGCAGTGAGAACAATTCTCAGATTTCTTAGCCAGTCCTCATAATTCGAGCTGGTAAGCTTATTTGCATCAAGTATGCTTCGTAGTGAGATTAGTGATTTTGATATTTTTAAAATTCTGCATGTGAAAAGACAACATTTTAGCAAACATTCATTTTATTAACTTTACATACCAAAATAAATTTAGGTCTTTATTTTAAATTGGTATCTCCCACTATTTTTATCAAACTATATTACCCTCACTCATATAGTTCGGCAACATCTAATTAAAGATTTGCTAGTGAGATTAAGGATCCCACTTCAAATGTATATAACCTTGTGGATAGCACAACAAGCGATATACAAATAAATAGGTAGACAACTCTTGTCAATTACATCACCATGTAACTCCTTTTATTTTGCCTCTTAAATCATAATGGTCATGTGTGTGCACATCCGAACTAAAATGATTTAAGTTAAGTCCAGCCTAGCACTTCCATAAATTCAAAAAAGAAAAATTTTCGTCCTTGTGGATAGCACAACAAGACTAGATCATTCAATTTTCTTGATAAGCATCAAATGTGATTAATTAACATCTTAAATACGCAATACTCGCCTTGTGGATAGCACAACAAACTCATATTAAATATTTAATACTCTATTAACTAATCATGCTAGAAGGCGACGTTCGATATTCCAAATATCATTTGAACGCTTCAGACTTAATATTATTTCTTTGAGGGGTTTGTTATTATTTGTCTCATCTTTTTAAGCGCGCATGCAGATATATATATAAAATACGCGTCATTTTATTAAACATGCGAAGCATGTTTGTATAAAATATAATATATATAATATTTAGCATGCAATATAGAATACTATATTCTACCCAGATTGATTATGGACTTTTATTCTAGTTTGGTTCACTAGAGCCACCAAGTGAACCAAAAGGTCAAACCTAGGAGTGCAAGAATTTAAATTTAAATATAACTATTACATTTAAACCCTGGCTCCATACAAATGAGTCTTCACGCGTTCCTTGCTCCTTGGTCTCCAATTTCTTCAAAATAATTCTAACTATCTCTATTACATTAACTATTTAAAATTAAATAGAAACCTTGATCAGCAGTCAAGGGGAAGTACATAGAAAGGAGATAGAATTTACATCAAGAATAAAACTAGAGAAGACGAGGTACGCATACCCCATTTTATAAAACTCATTCATTCAAGCATTCAACCAAAATAAAATCCAATCACATTGGTCATAGTCCATAATCAATCCCTTTTATTACCATACATATCATCATACGTATCAATAAAACTTATTCATCTCATGAAAATAAATTCATTCCATATATGTATTAATATCAGTTAATGGGCAAAAGTTTGCTAAACTTTATTTTTGGAAAAATAAACTCCTTTATTTCATTCAAAAATAATTCCAAATTAAACTCTTTAATTTTAGCAATTCTGAAATCTCATTTCATATAAAATAAACATATTTATTTTAAACCTTTATTAATTAAATAAACCATTCATTTAATTAAATAAAACAAACAAAAAAAATTTTCAGTTCCTGTCTAGTGGCGTAGCTGCGCCAACAATGTAAAGGGAACCGGCGCAGCTGCGCAGCATGAAAACCAGGAACAACACCCGGCGCAGCTGCGCAGCAATATTGCCGCCTTGTACCGGCGCAGCTGCGCAGAATCTGAAAAATTTTTTGTTGCCCAGAACTCGATCCATTCGCATATCATACATGTATGGAATCTCATAGACTGATAATTAGCATAAGATTGGCTCTGATACCACTGTTGGGTTTGTACGTAACGCAATCATGCAATCAAATCACATAAATAGGGCGGAAGCGTAAAAAACTAGGTTTTCAAAAATTTATACAAACCCATTACCATGATCATTCTTATGCATCAATTATCAGTGAATGAAGAAGGAGAAAAACAGAATTATACCTTTGAAGATTCAAGCTTCCTCAGGTACAAGTTCTACTCCTTTGATTCCTTTGATTCCTCTGTAGTGGCTCCTTCCCTTGATCAATGTCAGCCATCCAAATGTTTGGCCTCTAACGGTGATCCACCAAGGAAGATGAAGAACTCAGTAAGATGGGTTATTGGCTTAACCCTTGTTTCTATCTCTATAGAATATGTGTACTCCCAACTCTTAAAAAATTCACGTACCTTATTTCTGATATAAGACTCTCTTATATAGATATTAGGTTAACCCTCCTAATCCAATTAGAATAGGGTTTTATTTAATTAATTAATTAAATATTTTTAATTAATTTATATCCTAATCTTTATTAGGATTGAGAGAGAGTACTGATATTATATTTTCTCCTTTTATTAAAATAATTCAATATTAGAAATTATTTTAATATCCTTTATTAGAAATATATAATTACTATTTCTCTTTCCTTTCTATAAATTGCCCCAACACAACTTTTTTAATCTATACATTTAATTATATCTCAAATATTAGTTAATTCTCTAATCAATATTCATTTAAAGATATATTGATTATCATCTCTCTTTAATAACGTATATATATTTATTAACGTTATTCGCACATTAGACTTTCTCACATATTATCATTCTAAGTAATATATAAAAAGTACTAACTATAATTATATTTTCAACACATATATTAATTCACCCCTTTACTAAATTACCATAGTTGATTTAGGTTTTAATATTATATTATTTCATAATATAATTTTCACTTTAATTAACCAATACTTATTCTTGTTAGTTAATTCCCATAATTAACTAATTCATGCTTTACTATCTCAATCTATCCATGGATAGTTTAAGCACTAATCATAACTAATACTACATCATACTAGTCGCTAGTATATATATTCAAGAAAATGGTAATTATTCACTTAAGGTATTTAATGGCACCACTTACTATGCTCAAATAATTCTATAAATTATTTAATGTCGATAGATAAATTTTATCCATCTTATTACTAATTCATCTTTACAATTCTTAACAAATATATATAATAATATATTTATTAAACACAAGAATCTTATATTGCATAGTTCATATTATCTTATGCAACACAATACCACATACTTCCTAACACATATATATTCTTATTCGAACCCATCTCATGCTTAAGAATTTTATTTATTAAATTCTTATTTTATAAATTCTGAAAATTCTGGTTCTTACAGCAGCCTGTACTAGCGGCTGATTCGCAAGCGCTCCCGTAAGTAAGTTCACCAATTGCTGAACTGGATTGGCATTCGCCTCATCGTTGTTGTTGTTGTTTGTAGAACCCTCTTGTGGTTGACGTGTAGGTCTTATTCTAGGAGGCATCTTTCTGTTAAGACATACTCTTATTAGATCCTTACTCATCTCTTAAATATTTAAGTTCAAACTTAAACATTTAACAAAATAAATTCACACTTGAACACATAGCACGTCAATAAAATTCGATATTTTATTCATTCATAGTTTTTTAAAACATAGAATAGATAGCATCTCTGCTATTTATATCATCTTTCCTGAACTGAAACAAGTTGCAGGATTACATCATTATCTTATCCCATTATTAACTCAAATTCTGGGACTTACAAATTTTTTTAATACATAAAGAAACACATACTTTATTACTCTACTATCTAGGCATGTTAAGACGTCGCATAACCTCTCCACGTTCTTCTTCCATCACGCGAAACACTGTTATACGATCCACCACATACCACGGCGAATCCTTGAACTGAGCTGGGTAATAAAAGACACGATCTTGGGCCCTATCTATAGCCGAATGAAACGCATAGTCTGTCTCCTTCATCTTGGCCTTCTTCGCTTGAACCTTGTCCTCTGCACGATCTTCACGTTGAGTAGCCTTCAAGCACGCATCCTCTGCTTTGGCACGCTTTGCTGACTCCTCTTTTATGTCATTCTTTAGTTTCTCTAGTTCAGCCAGTGCATCATCCCTTTCACTTTCCACGTGAACTAGATCCCACTTCACGTTTCCAAGATGCCCGTCCAGTTCTTGAATCGTCTCCTCCTTTTGCTGTATGGTGGTCTGACTCACATCCACCAGTTCCTCTAGCTCTCCAACTCTACCCTACAGCTTAATGTTGCTGTCGTAGACTTCCTCGTATTTCACAGCGCTGATAGAGTTAGGTGGAAATTCCTTTTTAGGATCCTCCTCCTCTTCCTCTGACTCATCCTCGTCATCTCAGTCAAAGATTGGCTTATGCTCCTGACCCACTACTGTGATCAATGGAGATGACTCTCTCTGAACCAACTGCTCCCAGACAGTATGGATGTCTCGGGGCTCCTCATCCCTAGGCATCTGGGTAACTCCTCCCTAGCCTGACTGGACTCTCCAACAATCGTCATCCTGACAACAAAATTTTAAGGTTTAATTATTACGTGACATCGATTGATACCCCTTGTCACTCAATGTTACTCGAGAGTATCTAAACATAAGCACATATCACATAAGGTAGTTTATTATCTTTAACTATCATCACTATCTTTTCGATCTCCTAAAAGGCTACTACCTAAGGTTTCCTACCTAAGGTTCATAACCTAAAGCTTTGATACCAACTTGTGACACCCCCAAATTCGGGTACTTCATTTTCACATGATTTGGTGTTCACTGTAATACCCGTGAATTTTCATATATTATTAAATAAATATATTAATGGAAACGAGAATTTATTTGAATATAAATGATTTTGTGTTATGAGATGAATTAATTCAATTATATAAGATTGAATAATTATAATAATTGAGAAATTGGTGGAGTTTGCGATAAACTCATTGATTGCCTTGTGTGGCACAGTGACGTAATATAAGAATGATTATATTAATTTAAGCGAACAATTAATCTATATTAATTGTTAATCGTAGAATATTAATTAATTGTCATCATAGAATAATTGTTATAAAATATTAATGGTGATTGATTAATAATATGTGATTATTATTATTGCAAGAAACATAATAATAATGAGCAACGTGTTTATAAATATAATAAGATTTATATTAAAGTGATAATTAATCATATAAGGGTTAATTAAATTGTTATGGAGATTAACAATTATATTGATTGAACTATATGAGCTACTTGATTAATAGCCTATGTGACAATATGTATGTAAGTATACATTAAAATATTGTATCATAAATATAAATAATTGATGAATATTTATATATATAATGGAATAATAAAATTTAATAAAGGAAATAATGTGATGTGATTATATCCGGTATTAATAAATGTACATGGATGATATGTATGTTACATTGCCATATCACATCTACTACTTTGAAATATTAAGCATGTGACTTACATTATAATGATAATTATAATCTAAATATATAGTATGAATGTATATGTAATAGCCTAAGTGTATGATATATGTATATATGGCCTTAGTGTTAATACACTTCATGTTGCAAAATGCTGGATACTTAGAAGTTTGGCCCATGTTGACAAACACAATCCTTATACACGTGAACAACTCAAGCTAGCCTACTCCCTATTTCTTCCTCAAACTCAGCATTGCATAGCTCATGATTATGGAGGGAATGGGATTCATGATGAATCCAACTACCATTTACCTACTACTCTTTAACCCCCATACAATTCACAAATCTCGTTGGTTTAATTTGTTGTACAATTACATTGTCTGGGTCTTGGCTTTGCTATTTATATGGCCCCTTCTCCTTCAATTTCATTTGCTGTGAGTTTACATAAGTGTTGAGTTGAGAGAATACATTGATAGTATAACAGCATTGTAAGTAGTAGTATAGCAGCAAGTTCAATTCACAAACTAACAGAGGTATAATTCCTCTCCTTGTTCTTCATTTTCATTTCCTGTTTCTGTTACTGCAATTGCTTAAATTCTTGATTATGCAAAATTGGATTGCAATTGGATTGTAGAGAACTTATATTGTTGTTATATGAACATACATACCTGATGGAACCACTATATAGCTTTCTTGACTTTCATTTCCATTGTTGCTCTGTAATTTTTGTAAAGCATCAAATTCGTGTGAAATTAGTTAGGGTTCATGAATTTGAGAATTTATAAATGCGATTGACTGTTATATAAGCATATATATGTGTTAGTAAGTTAAAAACGTTAGTGTAATGGCATATGGGTATGTTGAAATCGATGAAATGGGAGGTTTGGGTCGGTTTCGGCTGCAGTGTGAACTGCAGAAACTGTCCACACGCCGCAGTGCCATCGTCCGCGCCTCCCACGCCGCAGCTCCAATCCTCGCGCCGCAGTGCCACCCGAGCCACAGCGCCAGATTGTGGCTGCTGTTGCAGCGCCGCAGCGTCGGACTCTGTGTGCAGTTTTTTGCATTCTACAACAAAACTGTTATGTACTAATTGTTTGATTTTTGTTTAAACAAGCATAGAAGCATGATTAATACATATTTATAAACCTAATGAGGCAATGTAAGCATGTTTTAGTATATTAGCATGCATGGTTAACCAAACGACATATAGTTTGGAAACGAACTTAAAGTTTCCTAAACGAACGTTAACATATATGAAGCATGTTAATATTCTGATTTTTCAAGGCATGTCGGTATGAGGTAGAGATGCATAAAAGACATATTAACTTATGTATATATGGTTCGTAGTATGACAAGAGCATGTTAGACCTCACTATTGAACATATCTAACAAAAATACAAGTTTTGAAGGATGATATTGACATGTAAAGACCATGTATACATTCTGACTTTTCGAGCATGTTTATAGGGCCTTGAAATGCATGAAAAACATGTTAACTTATATATATAGGTTTCATAAGGAAGCATGGACATGGTAGACCTTACTAATGAACTAAACTAACAAAGTATAAGCTTTGAACGTAAACTTTGGTATGTTATGACGAGAATTAGAATCTGATAATTTGGACACATGTGATAGTACTCTTAGACTCATTCATATGTCATGCATGTATATATACCATGATTAGTTACCGTGATTAAAGTTTAGCATAAACGAAGCATGTTTTCAAGATAATAACAATGCTAGCTACATATATGCGATACGAGTACTCATGAGCATGCCTAATACAAGTTATATGAAAATCTTATGTGTTTAAAAAGCGAGCATGTTAGACCATATGAGTTCTTGTCCTTGAATGGCTTTAAGTATTAACTTAAGAACCTATACCATGTACGATTGGATTTGAAAAAGTTATACAAGCATGAAAGTATCCTTTAAATATGAATACATGCTACGTGATATTATAGGATGTTACTTGAACCCGATTTTGACGGTTAACTTAAGGGGATGCCGTAACTTGCTAAAATGAAATATATTTAGTATTGATTACGATCTTATAAGATATGAGAATGTGTTTAAACTCTAAAGGAGGAACGTTAAGGATAGAAATTATGTTCTATATAACTGTGTAGCTAGGTAAAACCTAGCTTATATGTTGATCGTATATTCGAAGATAAAATGTGAAGTTTAATTATATGACTAATGAATATCATATATATACGTAACTGTATTACGATAGAAATTCAAAAGTGTTGATTTGCTTTTCGTGGATAAACTACGCTAAAGGCAAGTTCTCTTACTTACACTCTTTTAAAGTGCAAGTATCCTAACCGACGCATTTACTTTATGCAAGGAAATCTATGATTGTGCAAGTTTCCTAACTTACACTCTTTTACTGTGCAAGTATTCTATCCTTGTATATTGCGAACTAGTTTCCTACTTAATCGGTTGAATTGAATTAGCATACTTGAACTCTTATTTCATTAAAGCTATTATTCCTGTTGAACTTAGTATTGTTCTTGAATATTGTGAAAGTGTCTATGCCATTTGATTCGGCTAGACTTATATCATTGGAAATCAACCCAAACTAATTGATTGGTGCAGGATCTTGTATTTGACTGAGAAGAACAACCTTCTTTGAAGGGAATATATAATTGTCGGAGGACCGACGTGCACACTTGAGTATGATTGATTGTTATGCATAACGATGGTGCTTTAGGCTGATCACCTGTTGTACCTATTTTTGTTGGATTTTCAGTTTATTACTGTTAATTCTAGTAGAAGTTCATAGTCCTTAGCGACTGCTCAGTATTCAGTTATCTTGAAATCTTGAATTGATTTGTTGTTGAGTCACATTGATATTATTCTGTCCTTAGCGACTGTTATTGAAAACTGTTGATATTCTTGTTATCCTTGAATTATCAAACCTTGCTATACTTTTTTTAAGAATTGAGAATTATATTACAAACCCTTATTGTATATTACTTGCTGGGCAATTTGTGTTCTTTCTTGCTTTTCCTAAAACATTTCAGTTAAGGCAGAGCAGGGCGAACCTTCGGGCGTTGATAAGGGCAAGGGCAAGGCTACCAACTAGCTTGTCTCTTTTATGTTTTTAAATATTTTATTGTCGTATTAAGATGATGTAGTAAGACTGATTTTGATTATGTTTAAGCTTAAGTTAGGTTATGAAATAAGTCGTTAATTGATATTATTATGTAATCTATTAAGTACTGTAGGTTGCGAGACTTGGAGGAATACTTATAATAAATCATTGTAAATTATTCTAGAATAGATTTTCCGCTGTGATGTGTGTTGTTTAGTTATTATTATTGTGATGTATTACCACGAGCACGTGATGAACCGAATTCGAGAGACCAAGTGGCGGTCCTGGAATTTGGGGGTGTCACATTCACTATCTAAATAAAACATAACTAACTGCCCATAAATAAGGAATGCAAAATAAATTACAACCTTAATAAATAAAATCTTCCTTCAAAAGGATTACAACTTATCAAAACGTTCCCAGGGTTTCTAACCTTAAACATCGTCAATGCAGAAAATAAAACATCATATAATAACTTAAAGTCTTATTACAAATCATATCATAAATATGAACAAGTCTTCACTTGTTCATCTTGCCTTTGCCTTTGCTAGTTGACGGCTCGTCAACTTTCTCAACTTTGGCTGCAATGGTTATATATATGCAAGAGTGAGCAAACAAAGCTCACTTGAAATAACAATCAATAATGATGACATATCACTGAATAAGTTCAACTAAATTGAATAACATTTCTATCATCGATAATCAAGAATTGAATATAGAATTTAGAATTCATCTGAGGGTCATAAAACTTTGAACTATGTCCTAGGTTGTAAGTATTTCTACTTAGACCTTTAACAGTCGTTAGACTATATGGACTCTAACTCGTACTTATGGGGATCAACCCTTTGTACCATGTATTGTGCATAAATATCTTAACGCTTTCGCATGGTAATCCCCTATTATTAGGGTTGTTCATCTCAATATTAGTTAACGAGTCCACACCAAAGAAAGTTTGGTTTGGATAAGCTCAAAGGGTAATTTAGAGTTCAACTATCATCAACTAAGGAGTAGTTGGATCAACTTACAATAATTAAGAGTTCGATAACAAAAGAATTATAAAATACTATGAGTCATACAATAGACATCATATTTAACAGTCATGCTTTAGAAATAAACTTAAAGCATTTGAAAGATACAATAAAACCTTACTTGAGCAATTAAGTCAAGGTTGCATTATTTCAATAATGAACTTTAATAAGATATTTGTCTAATGCAGAATAAAAGAACTTGCTCAATTAAAGAGTATAGTTAGAAAACTTGCATAATATAAAAGAAAGGTTTAGGAACTTGCCTCGTGCGTAAGCTAGCAATTATTATCTCGTTCCATAATTATTCTACGTACACGTTATTAACAATAGTAACATAAATTAGTTACCATATAGCTACAACACATCATTAGTTAACCCATCTAAGTTAACTCATCATTCTTTATTTATTAGGTTTAATCACTAATTATCACATAACATGATCAAACCACGCATTCACATCAAACTTTATAATTAATCAAATTATAATTTAAAATCATACATTTCATATTAAAAATATAATTTAATACTGTCAAATTAGCATATAATTTTATTAACATGCTTTTATATTTATTACATTAACATTCTCATAAAATTATCTATTTAAATATAATTTTCTGGCTAAACTGCATAGGTGGGGCTGCAGCGCCACATAATGAACTGCAGCCGGCACTGCGGCGCCGTGCCACGTCATCAGGGGCTCTGCAGGCCTGGCGCTGCAGCGCTCTAGTTACACTCAGAACTGGCGCTGCCGCGCTGCCACGTCAGCACACTCTGAAATCTGGTCTTGGCACTGTAGCACTGCAGTCAACAAACATAACTGGCGCTGCAGCGCCGTGCTACGTCACCTTACTCTGCAGTGGCGCTGTCACAGTCAGGCGCAGACAGCCTCGCAAATTTTGCAGGAAAAAGCCAATTTGGCTTATTTCTTCGCACCAAACTCAGAATTTAACTCACACAATGCATATAAAGCTTTATAAAATGATAACTTTATGTTTCTAACATGTTTTAACATATATAAACATTACAACAATCAATTAAAAATATTTAATTTTATAATTTTGAAGAAAACACCATTGTTAAGTGTTCTTGATGAAAATAAACACTGTAACTTTGTTTTTAAACCAAATCACATAATTTAAATCATGTTATTTTCGTTTTTTAACATATTATTATAATCTAAATTCAATTTACATCATAAAGCATGAATTAAACATCAATTTTGATATTAAAGAAACTATTTTTCAAAATAGTTCACTGTAAATTACTATGAACATGATTTCTTCATGTTCATCATATTTGCATGAATTAAACAACTTAAACTATCATATAAATCATATATAAATAGTTTATAACACAAATTACATATATAAATCATGTTTACATGAATTTCATGAAAACTCAAATATATAGAAGTAAAACTATGAAGAACAAGAAAACTTAATTTAGAAATCTTAAAGTTTAGATTGCTACCTTGTTAGCTTTTAGAAGGAGATGAAGAAGATGGATGATGAGTTTTTTTGAATTCACAAAGCTTTCTCGTTCTTCTTTCTTCTCTCTTTTCTCTCTAGTTTTCTTTCTCTACTATTTCTCTTTTCTTACTCTGATTTTCTAACTTACGCATTATACATATAACTGATATAGATATAAAATATAATAACTGATAAAACATAATATTTATATTAACCATTTATCGGTTACTTTTTATTTTAAAAATCAAAAGCCACTAAGGCTTGTTTGGCAAAACCAATTTAAAAATAAATTTTTAGAAACTAAGGGCCATGTTTAGTAAAACTCATTTAAAATAGACTTAAGGGCCCTGTTTGGTAAAACTGAATTAAAACCCTTTTAATTTATTTTAATAACTCTTTTACTACATAGTTTAAATGTCATACTTTATTTAATTAAATCTCAATATTCTAATTTAATTAAATTAAAGCTAATATCAATTAATTAAATAAAATTGCCACATAAATTAAATTGATACGCAATTATAATTTACTCATTAATCATAATTCTATGTAACAAATTAGTAAATCTCTAATGTAATTATTTAAGTTAAATTAGATATTACTATAATTATTCATTAAATCATTAAATCCCTATTTAACAAATCACCACATAAAAATTCATCTAATTTAATTACTTCAATTAAATTAGAACTTCATCACACAATTACTTAAACATCAATTTAATATTAATCATCAATTTAATTAATATATTGCACTTAACTAAATTACTCCACAACATAATCACATCAATTATTTATTCAACTCAATAAATAAATTAATAAAAATATTTATTTAATTCAATAAATATTTAAAATAAAATACAAAATCTCGTTTGTTACAATTTTCATTGAAATTCATGACGCAAGCTCTTAGCATGTCCTCAGAGTAAATGTATTATTAGCTTTCGAGTCTTAATACATATCATCTTTTCTGTTAGTGATTCATTTATGAAATCCCTAACAACAAAATAATCACCATAATACATTCTCACTTTAGAACAAATAATCTTCATCTATTGAGTAATTCAAAAATTAACATATTTGTTGTTTACACAAGTAACACTATTATTATAATTCAATACAAACTCAACTAAGAAACTAGCCTTCCTTTCATGTGCTTTTGATAGTAGCCGAAGCGTGGTAAAAATATTATTTTAAAATTTTACAAACCTTATACCCGGATCATCATTTATGCACAATTATTAATTAAACAAAAGAGAAGAAATTATAGAATCATACCCTTGTAGAACTAAGCTTTCACAGGTATGAGTTCAACTCCAAATCCTTTGTGATCTCCTTGAGTTCTCCGGGATTATTTCCTTCCTTTGATCAACGTTAGCCACCCAAACGTTTGGCCTCTAGAGGTGATCCACCAAGAAAGAAGAGATATTCAAGAAGGTGGGTGTTTGGCAAAACCCTAATTCTATCTCTATAGAATGTGTATACTTTCTTAACTATTAGAATAGTGTGTAATGTCTAACCTTGTTCCATAATAAGACTTTCTTATTTATAAATGAAGGCAACCCTCCTAAACCTTTTAGGAATTGGATTTCATATACATTAATTAAACCTTTTAATTAATTAGGCTTCCCAATCCTATTGGGACTAATTAAACTCTTTTAATTAATTAGCCTCCTAATCTTATTAGGAATATATGGGAGAAAGAGAGTATCTTATTAATTAATTCCCAAACTCCTTTAGAAATTAAATAATAATAATAAGTCACTTCTTATAAATTTATATTTAATACTTCCAAAATATTAAATAATAAATAATAAGCTATTTAATTTATTCTATCACCATAGATTAAATTAAATATACTTAACTTATTATTACGATTATGTCATTAGCTTCTTTAATAAATATTCTTCCTTTTATGGTGTGACTCTTTAGGTACTCCATATTAAACTGGTTGTGAATAAATAAATTAGAACAATTCTAATCTTATTTAAATAAATAAATTAAACTAATAATTTATTTAAATAAATAACATTTATTCTACAATAAGGGTAAGCCCCCTTAGGGATCAACGATTTTCCAGATAATATAGGTTTCAACATTAATCATAAAAGAACTTGTGAGTAAATAGTTACCGTACAATTCATTCCTTCCACTATACAATGTCTCAATTAAATATAAGATATGGATTTACTATTAAGTCTTATTTTATTTAATTATATGTATTTCGATTTTAAAATGCACAACACCAAATAATGCAAATTAGAAACTATTTTCTAATTTCATTCTTCTTTGGCCAAGGACTACTGGGTTCTCATTTATCAAATCACATAGGACATTCTCTTCTTTTACTAGAAGTGGTAGATCCTTTATTGATCATTCATTATCTTCATACATAAATCATTATACCCAATCATACCCTTTGATATACCCTTAGGGTCTTAAGCGACATGTCAAAGTATAACTCATCATACATAAGATACTATAATGATCTCAAGTCTAAGGATTATTTGTACTACTATCACTTAAGGAATTCCTATTGATAGGCAAGTAAAACTCTATTAGGTATTCCTTAGCAAGCCACGTTCAGTGAACTTATTCTCAAATAAGCACCTACATACTTACTTTAGTGTCTCCATACAAGTGATTATGAGATCAATCATCCACATCCAATGAGCAAGTCAACGTATGTACCAATCTATTCGGATTCACTAATTCTCTTTTTAGTAATCCAACGATTGGGAACTATTTTAGTTTTTAAGCTTTCTAAGAATTTAGATCTCATTAGCATGATCAACATCATGATTCTAAAAGCATTGCTTAAAACTATGGGTTATTTACATATTATAAATAATGAGAAGATCTAATTGGTTATTATTTATTATTAAATCATAACTAAAGGTAATTAATTAATTACTATTTAATTAATATTAAATAGTAATCAAATGAAGATGGAGTTAATAAATAAAGGAAATTTAAATAACTCCTTAATTAAACAATTATAATAAATCGTTTATGGATCTAATAAGTGTTTATCACCTAATAAAAACCTTATTAGTTATTAAATCATTAACCTAAGATCAATTAAATATCTTATAGGATTAATGATAGTACATTATATATATATATACTTTGTTATTGAATTATTTGTTAGATAATAGTACCAGTAAGCTTATAGATGAACAATTATACGCAGTACTAATTGATAGATATACATTATCAATGTTAGGTAATTCAAAGAGTGTTAATTAAAGCTAGTTAGCCGTAGCTCGTCGAACAGGCAAGTTTCCTAAATCAAACTCGAGTTATTACTTTCAATGTATGTTAGTGGATAATTATTGTTGATTATTCCACATCCTTAATGAATTATTATAAATCGCACTTTGTGCAATTGAATTCTTGTTCTATTATTTATTGAACTGTGAATTGATTAAAGTTCTTTTATTCATGAACTATTTATGAGATGGATCTATGCTAGTTGTATCAGCTAGATCAAGCATGTTTAAAATTTGTTAACTAAAATTCGTTTTAAAAAGCTGTTCTTAATCAATTGACTTGATAAGGACTCTTGACTGAGAAAAGAATATTTTATTAAAGCATTATATTGGAAAACAATTGTTGCTAGTCTATTAAGTGTTTATGCATAATACACCGGGTATGAAAGGCTGATCCTCTTGATTACCAAAACTTACTAAAAGGACAAGTTTAAATACTGACAACCTTAGCAGATGTTCATAGTCACTCTAGACCACTAAGTATCTATTATTCAAATAGTCAAATAATAACTTATTGAAATGTAATTCATGTTCTTCTACAATCAAATTCCATTGTTGATAATTGAAATATAAAATTCCTTTCTAATCATGATATATCTCCTTTGTATTTAAACTTGCTAAGCAAATTTGTTGCTTACCCTTGCTATATCATGACGTTTATTTCAGCTAAGCCAGGATCCTTAAAGAAAGATAAAGAAAAGGGCAAGGTTCAAGAGTAGTTATTATAAACTAATTAAATATTTGATGTAATTATTTAAGTAAACCTTTTGTAATAGTAAGGGTAGGTTTATGTTAAGGTTATGAGACCATGGGATTATGATGTAGAACTTTATGTTAATGAACAATGTATGTTTATTATTTCACAATAGTTTATAAAATGTTTATGATGATGATGTAACGTGAGCACCGAACCCGAGGTTAGAGAACCCGGATTTAGGGGCGCCACAGGTTGGTATCAAAGCTGTAGATTATAAACATTAGGATGCGAAACCTAGGTTATAACCTTAGAAGAAAACTCGTATAGAGTATGCTAGGAGATGGATTGGGGAGATTCATCTAGTATAGATTTTATCAATGAATATATTTTATTATGATACTGATGTTGTGTTTATTTAGTTATAGGATGCCTGAGGAAGGACAAGATAGCCATATAGTTGAGCAAGAGCCGATGGATCCGATAGAGGATCAAGCTAATAGTGACGAACATGGCGAGGATATGATGGGGGATTTGTTCGAAGAGAACATGGCGCTGGAGAATAGAGTGACACAATTGGAGCAGGAGAACGCCACTTATTAGTTTACTGAAACTCAATACAAGGAGTTGGCGTACCAGGCTCAGTCAGAGCTTGCTGAGATGAAGATACAGTTACAGGGACAGACGACCTCGACTCAGCAGATGGTAACTATGAATGCTGAGCTGAGGGAGAGACTAGAACAAGAGGAGGTAAAGCTTGGAGTGTTAAGAGTTAAGCATGAGGCAATGCGATTTGAGTTTGATCTGGAGATTGCAGATAAGATCAGGATTGAGCAAGCATGGATTAGAGCAGCAAATATGGTGGACCAGCTGGAGTTACTTCTGGAAGAGAAAGAAGTTAGACTAGAGTCTTTGGGACGGGCCTTAGATGCAGCATATGAGGGTCCCAGGGTTGGTCATGTGAGGTCACGTTTTGAGATCGGCTAGTCTAGCCGGTCGGTGCGACGCCGTGTGATGGGAGATGCACTATAGGAGTAGGAGCATGCCCAAGGGGTACCTGGCAGCCAGTGAGGTGTTGGTTGGTATTAAAGTATATAGATGCAATAGTACCCTTTTTATTTAGCAGGGTTAGATTAAGTATGATGTAAACCCCTAGTTGTGAGAGGTTGTATGTAAATATGATGTATCCCCATCTTAGTTGTGTAGGGGAGTATACCTTTTGATAGATCCCATATCTAGATGTTTAGAATGGGATAGTTAGCCTTCATAGAAATATGCCAGGTATGTGCATGACACTAAAAAAAAAATTTGGTATATGAATATAAATGCACTATTATGACTAAATGTTTGATTAAGTAGATAAGTCTTGAGATAGTAAGTTATCTATGTGATAATTGAAAGTTTTATTAAGCTGAAAAGGTCATTTCAGCAAGCTGAAAAGAATATTTTAGCAAGCTGAAATGGATAGTTCAGTAAGTTAAAAATGATGATAATGTGATTATTAAAGTTTAAATTACATGTTGTATTTTAAATACTTATAACATATAATGAAACTTGAAGTGATAATGTAAGATTTTGTTTAAACCAGATAATGCCGCCAAGACGCCAAAACAGTAACCAGAGGGAGGAGCGATCTTTAAATAATGAAAGAGAGCAAGCTGACCCAATGCAGAACTTTGCAAATATGATAGCTCGAGCTATGCAGACTCGTGCACCTGCAGCAAGGAATCAAGAGAGTAATAGATTAGCAAATTTTAAATATTTTAAGGCAGTAGGACCGCCAAAATTCTGCAGAACCACGGACCCCATAGAAGCTCAAACATGGGTGAAAGACATAGAAAAGGCCGTTATCATTGCTAGGGTAGCCGAAGAGCAAAAGACAGCTTTTGCTACCTACTTGATGAAAGGTGAGGCTAATTACTGGTGGGAGTCAAACCAAGCTAGAGCCGGAACGGAAGTAGTCGCATGGACAAGATTTAAGGAGTTGTTCTTAGAAAGCTATTTCTCAGAAGGCATGCAAGCCAGAATGGAGGTTAAATTTCTTGAATTGAAGCAAGAGAGCATGACAGCTGCCGAATATGCAGCAAAGTTCAATGAGTTAGCCAGATTCGCACCACATCAGGTGGATACAGAAGTACAAAAGGCGCTTAGGTTTGAAAATGGGCTGAAGCCGTGGATAAACAGTAAAGTCGCAGTGCTACAAATTGCTATATTTTCATCACTGTTAGAACAGGCTATCATTGCAGAAGGTAGTAGTGAGGCAATATCTAGATTCAACCGAGAGAAGAATAAGAAGGAGATTGAAGGTGGACATCAGGGTGCCAGCAGTGGGGGCAGTAACAGTAAGAAGCGCAAGTGGAACAGTGGTAATGACTCTGGAACTCAACAAAGGAGTACACCACAGAAAAAGCCAGCATGTGTAAAGTGTGGAAAGAATCACTCTAGGAGTGTATGAAGGGGAAGAATGTCTGTTATAACTGCGGCCAGGAAGGACATATCTCACCGAATTATCCTAAACCAAAGAAGGGAGGTGATAGTAGTGTGCATATAAATCAATCATGTATGATAATAAAGCACATACTTTGTAAATAATCTTATTTATTTATTAATAAAATATTCATTTAAGGCATTTAATTATCTATATGGTGCTGTTTTTATAATATGTAAATAACCCATAATTTTAAGCAATTCCATTAGAATCATGATGAGATCATGCTAATGAGATCTAAATTCTTAGAAAGCTTAAAAACTAAAATAGTTCCCAATCGTGGGATTACTAAAATGGGGATTAGTAAATCCGGATATAGTGGTACATATGTTGCTTGCTTATTGGATGAGGATGACTGATCTCATGGTCATTTGTGTGAAGACACTAAAGCAAGTATGTATGTGCTTATTGGAGAATAAGTTCACTGAACGTGACTCGCTATGGAATACCTAATGGGGTTTTACTCACCTGTCAATAGGAATTCCTAATGTGATAGTAGTACAAGTGATCCTTGGACTTGAGATCATTATAGTATCTTGTATGTAACAAATTATACTTTGACTTATTCCATAAGGCCTTTTAAGGTATATATAGGGTATGCTTGGATATAATGAGTTACATATGGAGATAATGTATGATCAATAAAGAATCTACCACCTCTAGTAAAAGAGGAGATATGTCCTATGTGATTCGTTAAATGACAACCCAGGAATCCTTGGCCAAGGTGGAATAAAATTAGAAAGAGGTTTCTAATTTGCATTATTTGGAGTTGTGCGTTTTTCTAATCGAAATACATATGATTAAATAAATTAAGACTTAACAGTAAATCCATGTCTTATATTTAATTGGGACATTGTATGGTGAAAGGATTGAATTGTACGGTAACTATTAACTCACATGTTCTTTTATGATTTATATTGAAATCTATATTATCTGAAAAGTCATTGATCGCTAGGGAGGCTTATCCCTATTGTAGAATAAATGTTATTTATTTAAATAGATTATTAGTTTAATTTATGTATTTAAATAAGATTAGAATTTTTTTAATTGATTTATTCACAACCGGTTTAATATGGAGAACCTAAAGGGTCACACCATAAAAGGAAGAAGAATTATTTAAGAAAAAAATGGCATGCTAATAATAATGCATTAAGTATAATTAATTTAATCTATGGTGACAGAATAAATTAAATAGCTTAATGTTTATTATTTAATATTTTAAAAATATTAAATATAAATTAATAAGAGGAGTCATATTAATATTAATATTATTATTATTATTATTTTAATTCTAAAAGAGTTTAGGAATTAATATAATATCAGTACTCTCTCTCAATCCTAATAAGATTAGGATATAAATTAATTAAAAGTAATTAATTAAATAAAATCCTATTCTAATTGGATTGGGAGGGTTAACCTAATATCTATATAAGAGAGTCTT
This sequence comes from Panax stipuleanatus, assembly GCA_020205555.1. Classification (NCBI taxonomy): domain Eukaryota; kingdom Viridiplantae; phylum Streptophyta; class Magnoliopsida; order Apiales; family Araliaceae; genus Panax; species Panax stipuleanatus. The sequence continues at coordinate 98,042,723 of CM035115.1, forward strand.
ATATCAGAAATAAGGAACGTGAATTTTTCCAAGGGATATAAAGATAGAAACAAGGGTTAAGCCAATAACTCATCTTCCTTGGTGGATCACCGTTAGAGGCCAAACAATTGGGTAGCTGACATTGATTAAGGGAAGGAGCCATTATAGAGGAATCAAAGGAGTAGAACTTGTATCTGAGGAAGCTTGGATCTTCAAATGTATAATTTCATCTTCTCCTTCTATGTATTGACTGATAATTAATGCACAAGAAAGATCATGGTTAAGGGTTTGTAAGAAATTCTAAAATATGATTTTTCACCCTTTCCGCTGCGTTTATGTAATTTGATTGCATGCTTATGTTTCTAGCAAACCCAATAGTGGTATCAGAGCCAATCTTGTGCTAATTATCAGTCTATGTGATTCCATACATGTATAATATGTGATTGGATCGAGTTCTTGGGTAACAAAAAATTTTTGTTTCTGCGATGTTGCGCAGCTGTGCCGGTGCTAACTCTTCTTGCTGCGTAGCTGCGCCGATGTCGAATCCCAATTTTTGTGCTGCGCAGCTGCGCCGGTTCCCTATGCTTTCCGAGTGCAGCTGCGCCCCTGGACAGATACAGATTTTTTTTCTTTAATTAAATAAATGGTTTATTTAATTAATAAAAGTTTAAAATAAAGATGTTTATTTTATATAAAATATGATTTTAGAATTGCTAAAATTAAAGAGTTTAATTTGAATTTATTTTTGAATGAAATAAATGAGTTTATTTTTTCAAAAACAAAGTTTAGCAAACTTTTGCCCATTAACTGATATTAATACATATATAGAATGAATTTATTTTCATGAGATGAATAAGTTTTATTGATATGTATGATGATATGTATGTTAATAAAAGGGATTGATTATGGACTATAACCAATGTGATTGGATTTTATTTTGGATGAATGCTTGAATGTATGGGTTTTATAAAATGGGGTCTGCGTAACTCGTCTTTTCTGGTTTTCTTCTTATTGTAAATTCTATCTCTCTCCTATGTACTTTTCCTTGACTGTTGATCAAGGTTTCTATTTAAATGAAATAGTTTATGTAGTAGGATTAGTTAGAATTTTTGAAGAACTGGAGATCAAGGAGCAAGGAGCGCTTGAAGACCCATTTGTATGGAGCCCGGGTTTAAATGTAATAGTTACGTTTAAATTTAAATTCTTGCACTCCTAGGTTTGACCTTTTGGTTCACTTGGTGGCTCTAGTGAACCAAACTAGAATAAAAGTCCATAATCAATCTGGGTAGAATATAGTATTCTATATTGCATGCTAAATATTATATATATATATATATATATATATATTATATTTTATGCAAACATGCTTCGCATGTTTAATAAAATGATGCGTATTTTATATATATGTGCATGCGCACTAAACAAGATGAGACAAATAATAACATACCCCTCAAAGAAACAAGATTAAGTCCGAAGCGTTCAAAGATATTTAGAATATCGAACGTCGCCTTCTAGCATGATAAATTAATAGAGTATTAAATATTTAATATGAGCTTGTTGTGCTATTCACAAGGCGAGTATTGCGTATTTAAGATGTTAATTAATCACATTTGATGCTTATCAAGAAAATTGAAGGATCTAGTCTTGTTGTGCTATCCACAAGGACGAACATTTTTCTTTTTTGAATTTATGGAAGTGCTAGGCTGGACTTAACTTAAATCATTTTAGTTCGGATGTGCACACACTTAACCATTATGATTTAAGAGGCAAAATAAAAAGGAGTTACATGGTGATGTAATTGACAAGAGTTGTCTACCTATTTATTTGCATATCGCTTGTTGTGCTATCCACAAGGTTATATACATTTGAAATGAGATCCTTATTCTCACTAGCAAATCTTTAATTAGATGTTGCCGAACTATATAAGTGAGGGTAATATAGTTTGATAAAAACAGTAGGAGATACCAATTTGAAATAAAGACCTAAATTTATTTTGGTATGCAAAGTTAATAAAATGAATGTTTGCTAAAATGTTATCTTTTTCACATGCAGAATTTTAAAAATGTCTAAATCACTAATCTCACTACGAAGCATACTTGATGCAAATAAGCTTACCGGGCCGAATTATGAGGACTGGCTAAGAAATTTGAGAATTGTTCTCACTGCTGAAAAGATTTCTTATGTCCTAAATTCAACTGTCCCTGAATCTATTTCGGAAATAGTCTTTGAGGAAGAGATTACCACTTTTAATAAGTGGCAAAATGATTCATCTGTGGCTCAATGCATCATGCTCGCATCCATGAATAACGAGCTTCAGCGTTAACACGAAAAAATGGATGCTCCTGCTATGCTGCTTCACCTCAAGGAGTTGTATGGTGAACAGAGTAGGACTGCTAGATATAAGATATCTAAGGAGCTCTTCCGATCTCGGATGACCGAGGGTGCTGCTGTCAAGACTCATGTCCTGAAAGTGATCAATTTGATTGAACGCCTTGGACAGCTTGGGTTCGTCATGGATGGGGAGTTGAGTCAAGACTTGATCCTGCAGTCACTCCTTGAGTCATTCTCACAGTTTGTGGTTAATTTTCACATGAATAAGCTAGATGTCAGCATACCTGAGCTGCTTAACATGCTGAAAACTGCAGAAGGTCACTTCTCATCCAAGAAGAACCATGTCTTGATGGTGGATTCTTCCAATAAAAGGAAGAGGCCCAAGGTGTCTTCTGAAAAGAAGAAATCCAAGAAGGCTAAGGGAAAGGGGAAAGAAAAGGAACAAGCCGGGACATTGGAAGAGGAACTGCAAGAAGTTTCTGGCAGAGAAGAAGCTTGGAGAAGCTTCGACTTCCAATCAAGGTTTGTTTATGATTGAAATTAAGTTTTCTGAAAGTCATAATTCTACTTGGGTATTGGATACCGGCTGTGGGTCTCACATATGTAACATTGTGCAGGGACTAGTCAGAAGTAGAAAGCTGAATAATGAAGAGGTGATACTACGAGTGGGGAATGGAGCAAAGGTTGCTGCATTAGCTGTAGGAACTTATTATTTAGCAATGCCTTCGGGCAAGTCCATTTATCTTAATAACTGTTATTATGTTCTGAATATTATTAAAAATATTATTTCAATTTCTGTATTGGATATGGAAGGTTTTGACGTTATTATAAAAAACAATGGTTGTTCTATTTATAAAGACGATGTTTTATATGGTATTGAAAATTTGCGAAATGGGCTTTATATACTTGACTTGCAAGAAAATATATTTCAAATTGAACAAACTAAGAAAAGGAAAAGAGATGATATTAATTATACCTACATGTGGCACTGTAGACTCGGTCATATCAATGAAACAAGATTATCCAAGTTGCATAAGGATGGGCTCCTAGAGCTTTCCGATTATGAATCACATCCAACTTGTGAATCTTGTCTCATGGGTAAAATGACTAAATCTCCTTTTAGTGGAAAAGGAGAAAGAGTTATGGAGTTGTTGGCATTGATTCACACAGATGCTTGTGGACCTATGACAACAAGTGCACGGGGTGGGTATTCTTATTTTATTACTTTTACTGATGATCACTCAAGATTTGGATATGTGTATTTAATGAAATATAAGTCAGAATCATTTGAAAAGTTCAAAAAGTTTAGAGGTGAAGTAGAGAAACAAACGGGCAAGAGTATTAAGGTATTTCGATCAGATCGAGGTGGAGAATACTTAAGCGATGAGTTTCTCAATTGTCTCAAAGAAAATAGTATAATCTCACAATGGACTCCTCCAGGTACACCACAATTAAATGGAGTATCTGAAAGGAGAAATCGAACACTGTTGGACATGGTTCGATCCATGATGAGTTTTACCAACCTTTCAATTTCCTTCTGGGGATATATCCTAGAAACGGTTGCATACTTACTTAACAAGGTACCTACCAAATCCACCCCAAAGACTCCATATAAGATGTGGAAGGGGAGGAAACCAAATCTTAAGCATGTTAAGACTTGGGGTTGTCCAGCTTATGTCAAAAAGTTTGAAAATGATAAGCTACAGACTAAATTCGATAAGTGTAGATTTATGGGATACCCTAAAAAAACTTTAAGGTATTATTTTTATCATCCAACTGATCAAAAGGTGTTTGTTGTGAAACATGCTGCCTTCTTGGAAAAGGAGTTTATCCATGAAGGGGTCAGTGGGAGTAAGATATATCTTGAAGAAGTTCAAGAACCACAAATTACCACGGACCAAAGTCAGGTACCTAACCAAGTAGAAGAACCTACTGTACCACACCCTGTTCGTAAATCTGGAAGAGTACCAAAGATACCTGAGAGGTATGGATTCGTTATAGAGGATAACGATGAGGTACACATCATGAATGATGATGATCCATTGAATTACGAACAGGCTATGAGTAATAAAGACTCAGGGAAATGGCTTGAAGCCATGAAATTTGAAATGGACACCATGTATGAAAACAAAGTATGGTCTTTGGTTTCACCACCTGAAGGTATTAAACCTATTGGGTGTAAATGGGTTTTTAAGAAAAAGACTAGAGCAGACGGAAAGGTAGAGACCTATAAGGCCCAACTGGTTGCAAAAGGTTTCAAACAAAGACAAGGAGTTGACTATGATGAAACCTTCTCACCAGTAGCCATGCTCAAGTCCATTCGGATTTTGCTTGCGATTGCAGCTTACAACGACTATGAGATCCGGCAGATGGACGTGCAAACGGCCTTCCTCAATGGGAAACTTGAGGAGGATGTGTATATGACACAGCCAGAGGGATTTATTTCAAAAGTTGGAACAAATCAAGTCTGTAAGCTACAACGATCCATTTATGGGTTGAAGCAAGCTTCTCGTAGATGGAACATTCGTTTTGATGAGATAATCAAAGAGTTTGATTTTATCAAAAACGAGGATGAACCATGTGTATACAAGAAGGTTAGTGGGAGCGCAGTATCATTCCTTGTATTATATGTTGATGATATATTACTGATAGGGAATGACATTCCTATGTTACAATCCATTAAAATCTGGTTATCTAAAAACTTCTCCATGAAGGACTTGGGTGAAGCATCCTATATTTTGAGGATAAAGATCTATAGAGATAGATCTAAAAGGATGCTCGGCTTATCCCAAGGAACGTACATTGATATGATGCTAAAGAGGTTTAGCATGGAAGATTCCAAAAGAGGTCTCATGCCGATGAGCCATGGAATAAATCTCTCTAAGAAACAGGCCCCAAAGACACTTGAGGAGAGAGACCGTATGAGTAAGATCCCTTATGCTTCTGCAATAGGATCTATCATGTACGGTATGATATGTACTAGACCGAATGTTGCTCACGCACTTAGTGTAACAAGCAGATACCAGTCGAATTCAGGAGAAGAGCACTGGAAGGCAGTGAAGAATATCTTAAAGTACTCGAGAAGGACTAAAGATATTTTTCTTGTCTACGGTGGGTCTGAATTAAAACTTGAGGGATTCACGGACTCAAGTTTTCAAACAGACCAAGATGATAGTAAATCTATTTCAGGATATGTGTTTACCTTGAATGGAGACACAGTGAGTTGGAAGAGTTCCAAGCAGCAAATAGTTGCTGATTCAGTGACAGAGGCAGAGTATATAGCTGCAAGTGAAGTTGCAAAGGAAGATGTTTGGATGAAGAAGTTCATAACTGAACTTGGTGTGGTTCCTAGCATTGGAGAAGCAGTTCCCATATACTGTGACAACACTGGAGCGGTTGCATAGGCTAAGGAACCCAGTTCTTATCAGAAATCCAAACACATGTTGCGGCGATTTCACTTGATCAGGGAGATCATTGAAAGAGGAGACGTCACCTTGGAGCGTGTGGACTCTCAAGACAATATTGCAGATCCATTTACTAAAGCTCTAATACAACAGCAGTTTGATCGTCACTTAGAGAAGATGGGCTTAGAGAAGATGGGTATGAGATAACATGGCGATTGGCTTTAGTGCAAGTGGGAGATTGATAGTAGTGTGCATACAAGCCAATCATGTATGATGATAAAGCACATACTTTGTAAATAATCTTATATATTTATTAATAAAATATTCATTTAAGGCATTTAATTATCTACATGGTGCTGTTTTTATAATATATAAATAACCCATAATTTTAAGCAATGCTTTTAGAATCATGATGAGATCATGCTAATGAGATCTAAATTCTTAGAAAGCTTAAAAAGTAAAATAGTTCCCAATCGTGGGATTACTAAAATGGAGATTAGTAAATCCGGATAGATTGGTACATATGTTACTTGCTCATTGGATGAGGATGACTGATCTCATGGTCATTTGTGTGGAGACACTAAAGAAAGTATGTAGGTATTTATTGGAGAAAAAGTTCACTGAACGTGACTCTCTATGGAATACCTAATGGAGTTTTACTCGCCTGTCAATAGGAATTCCTAATGTGATAGTAGTACAAGTGATCCTTGGACTTGAGATCATCATAGTATCTTGTATGTAACAAATTATACGTTGACTTATTCCTTAAGGCCTTTTAAGGTATATATAGGGTATGCTTGGGTATAATGAGTTACATATGGAGATAATGTATGATCAATAAAAAATCTATCACCTCTAGTAAAAGAGGAGATATGTCCTATGTGATTCGTTAAATGACAACCTAGGAATCCTTGGCCAAGGTGGAATGAAATTAGAAAGAGGTTTCTAATTTGTATTATTTGGATTTGTGCGTTTTCTAATCGAAATACATATGATTAAATAAATTAAGACTTGATAGTAAATCCGTATCTTATATTTAATTGGGACATTGTATGGTGGAAGGATTGAATTGTACGGTAACTATTAACTCACAGGGTTTTTTATGATTAATGTTGAAATCTATATTATCTGAAAAGTCGTTGATCGCTAGGGAGGCTTATCCCTATTGTAGAGTAAATGTTATTTATTTAAATAGATTATTAGTTTAATTTATTTATTTAAATAAGATTAGAATTGTTCTAATTGATTTATTCACAACCGGTTTAATATGGAGAACCTAAAGGGTCACACCATAAAAGGAAGAAGAATTGTTTAAGAAGAAAATGGCATGATAATAATAATGTACTAAGTATAATTAATTTAATCTATGGTGTAGAATAAATTAAATAGCTTAGTGTTTATTATTTAATATTTTAGAAATATTAAATATAAATTAATAACAGGAGTCTTATTATTATTATTATTATTATTATTATTATTATTTTAATTCTAAAGGAGTTTAGGAATTAATATAATATCAGTACTCTCTCTCAATCCTAATAAGATTAGGATATAAATTAATTAAAAGTATTTAATTAATTAATTGGATTAGGAGGGTTAACCTAATATCTATATAAGAGAGTCTTATATTAGAAATAAGGAACGTGAGTTTTTCCAAGGGTTGGGAGTACACATATTCTATAGAGATAGAAACAAGGGTTAAGCCAATAACCCATCTTCCTGAGTTCTTCATCTTCCTTGGTGGATCACCGTTAGAGGCCAAACAATTGGGTGGCTGACATTGATCAAGGGAAGGAGCCACTACAGAGGAATTAAAGGAATCAAAGGACTAGAACTTGTACCTGAGGAAGCTTGGATCTTCAAAGGTATAATTCCATCTTCTCCTTCTATGTATTGACTGATAAGTGATGCACAAGAAAGATCATGGTTAAGGGTTTGTAAGAAATTTTAAAATCTAATTTTTCATCCCTTCCGCTGCGTTTATGTAATTTGGTTGCATGCTTATGTTTCTAGCAAACCCAACAGGAGGTTGCTTTTCTTGTGGGGGAACGAGACATCGATTTAAGGATTGTCCATTTAAGAAGAATACTGACGAAGGAAGTGGAAACAGAAGCAGTACCCCAAAATTAACAATTGGAGGGCCAACGCAGCAGAACAAGCCGACAGCCCGAACTTTTAACATGACTGTGCAAGATGCAATTGCATCAAAGGAGGTGGTGTTAGGTATAATTCTGATCAATAATATAGATGCATATGTATTATTTGATTCGGGAGCTACCTGTTCATTTGTATTTGATGAATTTGCTAGAAGATTAAACTTACCCTGTGAAAAGTTAAAGGACCCAATGAATATAGAGGTTGCAAACAAAGAAGTGATCCCTGTAGAGTTTATCTATAACAACTGTGGTGTGGAAATAAGGGGACATAAGTTAAGCGTGAATTTGATTCCGATACGCTTAGAGGAATTTGATGTTATCCTAGGGATGGATTGGTTGTTTAACCATGAGGCAGTTATAGATTGCCAGAAGAAGAGTATACGCCTTAAGACACCAAATAAGTCTAAGGTTGTATTTTATAGTAGCAAGTCGCCTAGACAAACGAGTTGTCTGACGATGATGCAGGCCAGGAGGATGTTACAAAAAGGATGTGAAGGTTATTTGGCTCATGTAGTGGATACACGGGTTGCGAATTCGGACATGGGGCAGATACCTATAGTTAATAAGTTTGGGAATGTCTTTCCAGAAGAACTTCCGGAACTTCTGCCAGACAGAGAGATAGAGTTTGTGATTGATTTAGTACCGGGGACAGAGCCGATATCGAAAGCACTGTATCGAATGGCTCCGATAAAAATGAAAGAGTTGATGATCCAGCTACAAGAGTTGTTGGTTAAGAAGTACATCCAACTGAGTGTATCTCTGTGGGGAGCACCTGTGTTATTTGTAAAGAAGAAAGATGGTTCGATGAGGCTGTGTATGGATTATAGAGAGTTGAATAAGGTGGCAATCAAGAACAAATATCCGTTATCGAGAATAGACGATTTGTTTGATCAACTTAAAGGAGCGAGATATTTTTCGAAGATTGACCTAAGGACTGGTTATCATCAGTTGAAGGTAAGGACGGAGGATGTACCAAAGACAACATTTAGAACTCGTTACAGCCATTATGAGTTCTTAGTGATGTCGTTTGGATTAACGAATGCGCCAGCTGCTTTTATAGACTTGATGAACAGAGTATTTAAACCGTACTTGGATAAGTTTGTGGTTGTGTTCATTGAAGATATTCTGGTGTATTCAAAGACTGAGGAGGAGCATGCCGAACATTTACGAATTGTATTGGAAACATTAAGAGAAGAGAAGTTATATGTGAAATTTTCAAAGTGTGAGTTCTGGTTGAAGAGAGTTCAATTTTTGGGACATGTCATCGACAACGAGGGAATTTCTGTTGATCCAGCGAAAGTAAAAGCGGTGAAAAATTGGGGACAACCGAAGACACCGACAGAGACAAAAAGTTTCTTGGGATTGGCATGATATTATCGGAGCTTTATTCAGGACTTCTCAAAGATAACGACACCATTGACTAATCTGACGAGGAAGACTGTTAATTATGTGTGGACAGAGAAGTGTGAACAGAGTTTTTAGGAATTGAAGAAAAGATTGAGTGAAGCACCTGTGTTATCTTTACCAGATAGTACAGAGGATTTTACAGTATATAGTGATGCGTCACACAAGGGACTGGGTTGCGTGTTAATGCAGAATGGTAAAGTCAATTCATACGCGTCACAGCAATTAAAGGACTGTGAGAAGGGATACCCTACCCATGACCTGGAATTAGCTGCGGTAGTGTTTGCCCTTAAGATTTGGAGACATTATCTCTATAGAAAAAGGTGTGAGATATACACAGACCACAAAAGTCTGAAGTATATCTTTACTCAAAAGGAGTTCAACATGAGGCAGAGGAGATGGTTAGAATTGATCAAGGACTATGATTGTGATATTCTATATCATCCAGGGAAGGCCAATGTAGTGGCAGATGCTTTAAGGAGGAAGAGTCGAGAAAAATTGTTTGTATTTACAGACCAAGAAGAATTAGTCAGGGAAATGGAGAAAATGGAGTTGGAGGTGAAAAATCAGAAGGATTCGGATATAGTGATAGAAATAGAAGCAAGTCCGACTTTATTAGACAAGGTGAAAGAATCACAAGGGAATGATGAAGAATGCGGTAACATCACGAAGTGGTCAGCTGAAGGCGAAGAGTTGAAGTATAAAATTGATGGCACTGGATTGCTGAGATTATAAGGAAGAATTTGGGTACCTGCACAATACGAGATATTCAATACACCCTTCCAGCACGAAGATGTATCAAGATTTGAGTCAACATTATTGGTGGCCAAACATGAAGAGAAAGGTTGCTGAATGCGTCAGCAGATGTTTAACTTGTCAGAAAGTTAAAGTAGAGCATCAACGACCAAGTGGACTATTACAGCCATTGGAAATTCTGGAATAGAAATGGGAGCACGTCACGATGGATTTTGTGGTAGGACTTCCAGCGACACAGGAGGGTTATGACGCCATATGGGTGATTGTTGATCGTCTTATAAAGTCAGCACACTTTTTGTCGATCAGGATCAGGTATACTTTGGATCAGTTAGCCAAGTTGTATATCAAAGAAATAATTTCGAGACATGGAGTGCCAATATCAATTGTGTCTGATAGAGATCCGAGCTTCATGTCTAACTTTTGGAGGAGTCTTCAAGAAAGAATGGGGACACAACTAAGGTTAAGTACTGTGTATCATCCACAGACAGACAGGCAAAGCGAGAGAACGATTCAAACACTAGAAGACATGCTCAGAGCTTATGTGATGGACTTCAAAGGAAGCTGGGAAGATCATCTTCCATTGGTAGAGTTTGCGTATAATAATAGTTATCATGCAAGCATTAGAATGTCGTCGTATGAAGCCCTGTATGGAAGAAAGTGCAGAACACCCTTATGTTAGGACGAGGTAGGTGAACGAAGACTGTTAAGGCCAGAATTGGTGCAGCAGACCGTGGAGATCATCAAAGTGATAAGAGCTCGACTGGTAGCAGCTCAGGATCGACAAAAGAGGTAAGCAGATATTCATCGCAAGAAAAGAGACTTTGAAGTGGGAAGTTATGCATTTTTGAAAGTATCTCCCTGGAAGGGGAAGATAAGATTTGGGAAGAAAGGTAAACTGAGTCCGAGATTTATTGGACCGTTTGAGATATTGAAGAAGATAGGGGAAGTGGCGTACGAGGTAGCTTTACCTCCTGAACTGGAACATATTCACAATGTGTTTCATGTGTCAGTGTTGCGTCCGTACAAGTCGGATTACAAGCATGTAATATCCTACGAGCCGATTCAAGTCGAGAAGGACTTATCATACGAGGAAATTCCTGTAAAAATTTTGGATAGGAAAGAACAAAAATTGAGAAATAAGGTGATACATTCTGTCAAAATCCTATGGAGAAACCACAATGCTGAGGAAGCTACGTGGGAACTTGAGAAAAAGATGAGGAAGAACTATCCAAATCTTTTTTTGTAACCTTAAGGAAATTTCGGGGACAGAATTCTTATAAGGAGAGGAGAATGTAATAACCAAGAATTTCTGTGTTGTACTGTAATAAATATATTTAATAATTATGATATATTATAGATAACTAAGTGATTAAGTGATTATATGAATAGTATGTTAAAGTATTTAAAGGAAGTCTCACTAATAAGTTAAATAAGCTAGTGGACTAACCTAAGTATTTTAATAATCAAGAAAATGGATTTAAGATGTTAAACCCTAATTACATACTCAATAAACTTGAATACGACAAGTCTAATTAGGTTATGTAAGTGAATTAATATTATTGATGGATAATAATATGGAAATATCAATAATAATGAGCATTAGCTAAAGAGCTAATAAATTAATAAGAGTAAGTGATTTAAACAAGCCCAATTATTTAATTAAGCATTGGACTTGTAGATAAATTAATTTAAGAACAATTAAATTATTGAATTAGCCCAATATATCATATATAAGATAAATATAATAATGGCCCAATTGAAGTAATAGAGGAGGGCCAAACTCAATTTTGTAAGTAAGCAAAATAAGAAAAGGTGCAAGCAAAAAAAAACTTTAATTAGAAGCCCAAAAGAATTAAAGGAATGGCCCAACTTTAGACCACTTAAAGAGGGGCATTTTGGTCAATTGTTAAGCATAATTTTGCAACAAAAATAAATCAAAAATGGAAGAAAAGAGGGTGATATAGCTGGCTATTGGAGGGAAAAATGGGGAGAAAATGAAAACTTATTTAGCTTGTCCAAAAATGTGGCTATATTCTATTAACTCTCAACCACCCTCCTTATGTGTCAACTTGTGAACTTAGCCAACACTTATAAACTTGTGTGCAAGCAAGCTAAGGAAGAAATGAGAGAGAGATTGGGTAAATATGATAGATATACCTAATATGTATATACACATTTTTGCTAAACACTTAAAGGTTTTATTTCTTTTATTCCATCTCATTCTCTTACTTCCAAGCTTCTTAGCTAAAAGAAAAACAAAGCAAAACAAGGGAGAGAGAGAGGGGCTGAAAATTTCGGCAGCTATAAGGAGAATAGGGGAGGCTGTAAGACCCGAATTTTCAAAAAATTATTAAAATGAGAATTTAATAAATAAATTCTTAAGGCATGTATTGGGTTCGAATATATATATATATATATATATATATGTATATGTATATATATATATGTATATGTATATATATATATATGTGTGTGTGTGTGTGTGTGTGTGTGTGTTATGAGATAGAAAGTATTGTGTTACATAGGGTAATATGAATTATGTAATATCTGATTAATAAATATATTATTAATGTATATTTGTTATTTATCGTAGCGACAATTTAGTTGAGATAAAGGAGGTGGATAAAATTTTCTATCGATATTAAATAATTTATAGAATTATTTTATCATAGTAAGTTGGTGGTATTAAGTATTTTTAATGAATAATCGCATTTTTCTTGAAAAATATATGTACTAGTAACTAGTATGATGTATTATGGGTTATTATTAGTGCTTAAGCTATCCCTTGATGGATTGAGATAATAAAGCATGAATTAGTTAATTATGGGAATTAACTAACAAGAATAAGTATTGGTTAATAAAAGTGAAAGTTATATTATAGAATAATATAATATTAAAACCTAAATCAACTATGGTGATTTAGTAAAAGGGGATTAATCCACTTGAGTAAAGGGGTGAATTAATATGTGTTGAAAAATGTAATTATAGTTAGTACTTTTTATATATTACTTAGAATGGTAATATGTGAAAAAGTCTAATGTGCGAATAACGTTAATAATATATATATATATATATATATATATATATATATATATATATATATATATATATACGTTATTAAAGAGAGATGATAATCAATATATCTTTAAATGAATATTGATTAAAGAATTAACTAATATTTGAGATATGATTAAATGTATAGATTAAAGAAGTTGTGTTGGGGTAATTCATAGAAAGGAAAGAGAAATAGTTATTATATATTTCTAATAAAGGATATTAAAATAATTTCTAATATTGAATTATTTTAATAAAAGGAGAAAATGTTATTTTTGAATAATAATATTACCTTATATGTTTTTGTATGAGGTAATAGATATGATTAATTAATATGGTAAATATATTAAAAAATATTTACTATATGTAAATAAATTGATAGAAATAATTTATTATAATAGAAAATAAACTTATTATAATATATGTACATGTGCCGTACATATAATTATTTTTAATAGATATTATATTAAGAATAATATCTTGAGACAATAAGTAAATTATTTTCTAATAATGAATGTCTTTATTTGGAGAAAACATAATATTTTATGTTATGGCAAAATACATAAATTCTAATGTATTTTCAAGAGAGTTAATTAATGAAAGAAAACTAAGTTATTATTTTATCGTAGATATTATTATTTAAATAATTAATATAGTAAATCTTAATTATTTTAAGCGTAAAGGTTATACAAATTATAAGTGTATAATTAATTGAGGTGGCTTAGCATTAAAATGCTTGAGTTACACAATATTATATTAAAAGAATATTAAGTGTGGTGAAAGTGATAATAAGCTTAAGATTGAGCTTGTGAGAAATGCCTTGTGTGGCACGATTATAGATTCGATGATGAATGAATCAATTCAAGGATGAAGGAATTATTAATTAAACAATTAATCTATATTAATTGTTAATTGTTGTTATAATACTATATTGATTTATTATTATGGCCACTGATAGTATAATAATAAGAAAAATGATTATAAATATAATCGGAATTGTGATTATTAAATTGATGAGGAATGAGATAAATTGTCTTATAATATTGATTATTGATATGGGTAATATACTATTATCAAGTAATTATTTGATAATATGTTGATTAAATAGTAAATAATTTATAAATATAATAAGATTTATATTTATTTAATGTGATAATTAATCATATAAATGTTAATTAATTGTTATAGAGATTTATAATTTTATTGATTGATGAAGAATGGATTAATTAATATTATTATTAATTAATTGATAAGATAAGTCATTAATTAATAATAATATATAAACGAGTAGATTATGTTTGCTCAACTAGTTGATATGTGCAAAGGATGAGATAATTTAAAAGTATAACATATAGTAATGACACACGTGTTATATAAAGTGTAGTGCAACACATAAGTGTGACCATACAATTATATATAAACTATATTATATATTGCAATGTGACGCATTAATATAGCTATATATTATATATATAGACTATATAGTAAGATTAATTGCATTATGTGAGTTACATAATAGTAAGTGTTTATATGACAATAAGTGTATGGGTGAACATTGATGTATAGTAATATCAATAACCATTGTTAATTGATAATGTATGCAATAAGTTATTATAACTGTAATAATAACCGTTATGATAATTAATAACCGTTATGATAATACCCAATTAAATTATAGTTGGTATTAAGGAGAATGTACATAAATTATATGTTGGTGTATATGTACCTATTTGATACATTGTATTATTAATGACCGATTTGAAATAACATTGTAACACCCATTTTAATGTATAACTTAAGTATATACTATATGTATATATATATATATATATATATATGACCTTAGTGTTGTATTACACTTTGGAAGTTGCTGAGTTCCTTGGTCTTGTCCCAAATAAGAGCCCATCCTCAATTTTCTCTTCACTTGAACAACCACATGGCTACACTACTCTATCTTTTTCTCAAATTCATCAATCCTAGCTAATCATTATAAGGGGAGTGGGATTCATGATTGAATTCACCCACTTCTTGTTACCCATTGTGCAATCTTGTTCTCTGTTGGATTGAATAAGCAAAGTCATGAACCGGGTATTAAATTGCCTATATAAGAGCTCTTCTTTTTCATGTTTTCATTTGCTGAGATTTATGTTAAGTGGAAATTGAGAGAGAATACAGCATATTAGTAAGGAGTCTAAGAATTGAGGAAGTTCAATTAACAGCAAGTATATTGTTGAGGTATAAGCTTTACATTCATGCTCTCCAATCTTTGAAAATATATAAGTCCTTGATTCTTGAATTAAGTATATATTGATGAATATTAGAATTGGGAAATGCTTGTTATGTGTTATATAAGATTATAAACATGTTAGAATTACATTATAACTTGACTGAATTGATTTTCGTTGAGAATTTCTGAGTTGGGCTAAAGTTCTGCCGAAGCAGAACTGTTCTATCTATGGCCAGCAACCTGCGCAGCTGCGCCAGGGCCTGTTCTTGAATTTTGTTTTCTGTTTCATATCTGATTATGCTATCTTGATGGTACCAATTTAGGCAAGCATGTGAACATGATTAACATGCATATAGGAGTACCTTGACATGACATAAGCATGTATGACCATGATAGTATACATTATTGATGAAAGGTTTTATGATTTACAAAATGAGCCTAGAATTGATAAAGTGAACTTTGACACATGCGTAATATGTGTGTTCTGATTTTGTGAAAATGATAGTAGGGTCTATTTTGACATGAGAACTAAGTCTAAAGTGTGAGCACACATACATGATTGAAGAATAAGAGGATTTCAAAGAAAAGCTTAAAGACTTTTGAAAAGAACTTGACAAAGACTTATGTCTTTTAAATTCTAACCATATGAGAACGTATACGAGGTTTATATATTTGTTTTTAATACATGCGAGTCATGGCTACGAGACACTTTGTATAAACTAAATGTTGCCTTTGTGGACTTAGTGTACTTTGCAATCGAAACTTATAGTTTGAAAGCTAAATAGCATCGATTACCATGTGAGTTACGTTATGATCATGCAAGCATGTATATTAGGATTCATTATGCCTATAGACATGTTGACATGAACATCATTTGTTTATACATGGATTTCACATATGCACGCATATTCATAGAAAATGAATTTCTAAAAGTATAAACTACGTGAATTAAAGTACGCATGTGTGGTATACGCATGAGCATGCCTACTTACTATTGTTTAGTCTCGTTATGTGGTAATATGACCGTAGTAGCGGCTTGAAGCATGAACTTATTTTACTTAAAGTATAAGAATGTCCGGCATGAAAAATATATAACCTTGAAGTGGACATAGAATGTGCATGCTAGGTTTCAAACTTGAGTTAGTAACCTTATAAACATGTATACATGATGAATATAGTAGCCTTGCATGACTAGTTTAAGTATGACAAGGATTTTGAAAGGTGAAACTTAGAAAGTTGAATGTAATGGTTATATAAAACCCGGGAATTATAATTTCGATAAGAAACGTAAGAGAAATATAGATCATGTATCTATAAGTTTTAAATATATGTCAAATACATTTAGTTAAGTGTGTGATACATGTATATGAAGGAATGGTGGTAAGTATGTAAGGTTAAGGTATACCTATACGTACATAGTTATTTTAAGAATACGATGAGAAAGTAAAACGAAGGTTTTAAGAATCAAGTTAGACAACAATGTAACATTTATTATTATATTAAGAATGTGTGGATACATATAACTAATAAGTGTGAATCCATGATTATATAACTGTGTAGGATTACACGAAGTGCATATATCTATAAGTTGTTAAGTCGTAGTTGTTAAACTACGAATTAGGCAAGTTTTTCAGTTCCTATTGGATATATGAATTCAATAACTGTTAGTTGAATTATATTATGCTGTGATGATGTGAACTTATATATGAACTGTATATGAGATATGTATGAGATTGAAAGTTGATCTTTGATGATATGCTTGTTATGTGAAAAGTAATATACTTAGTAAATATAAATTGATTATAAATGCATGAATTGAGTATGATGTTATATGTTATGTGATGCATGCAAACTGTTAGAATTGTTGAGCTGTCGAGCTCACTCTTGCAAATAATCATTTTTGCAGGTTAAGGATACACTGTATAGTTACGTGCTTCTTGATTGATAGAATTCGATAGTATCGCAACGGAGATTTTTATTTATTTAAAGATATACTCCTGAATTATGTTTGAGTTCTAGGAGTGGTACTTGATAATTGTTTATGATGTTTAATACTTGTCGTATCGTAAAAATATATTAGTTAATACATAGAGGATATCTAATTGAGATATAAACGTTTCTACAATAATTCGGATATAGTGAATCATATATAGTGATTCAAGGATTTGTAATTGATTTAAGTTATGAAATCAATAAAAAGATTTTATTCAAAGGAGATTAAAAAAGTTTAAATTATTCCGTATTTTTATAACATCGAATATGATATAAGACAGGAATGGTAAATGACAAATATTGTAACTTATAAAAGTTTGGGGTCATTACACAAGATCTTGGATGTGAAAAGAATTTATATTCTAATTTGTAATAAAGTGAAGTTATATTCTTTAAGTAATGAATAAAAGATGCAAATATTTAACTAGCAGTATCGTGACTTCACCGGATCCGAGGTTATAAAAGGGACCCGGATTTGGGGTCGTCACAGGTTGGTATCAAAGCTGTAAGTTATAAATCTTAGGTAAGTGTACCTTAGACTATAACCTGAGAGAGGGAAACAAAAGATTAAAATATATATATACGTAAAGATTCAAAGAAGAATCTCAAAGTATCTAGAGGATGAGAATCAGGAGTTTCCTAACTCCAGTAATAAGAATCTTAAGACAATGTTTATAAGATGAATATGACAGAGATAATGAGAATGAACTCAAATGGAGTTTGGCTGATAATAGGGAAAGAACTCTAAGATAAACCGATGATCACGACATGATCAGATTAAAGTATGGAATGATAAATAGTCTGTAACGACTAAGTGGGTATAGCTTGGTGCTATGAGAGAATGTAGTATGAAATAGTACGAGATGAACTCATGAAGAGTTGTATGTGATGAAACATATAAAGTTCGTAATGAGCCAAGAACAAGCTAAGAGTAAGATAGAGTTAAGTGTTGGATTTTCATTGAGGACTCATGTGATGGCTTAGTTGTACAAACTTTTGTATAGGCAGAGGCTTGTGCTTGCGCTGAGTGCATCACATTGATAATCGTTGGAATGTTAGTGTCGCGTTATCATTATACATATGGCGGAAAGGTGATTCTTTTCTCATATTTATTTTGATAGATAGAGATTTCTAAGATTAAATTAGATAATACTAAGATTAGGTGCGAGTTCTTAAGACTCATGCCTATGACAAGTTCGTGACTCATAATCGTATGGTGGAACCCCTCAGCGAATGGACGACTTTGGTCTGACTAGGATAAGTTCCTAAACCCATATGATTGTGGTAAGTTCCTGAACTTTCATGGTGTGGTAAGTTGGTGAACTGTACTGGGAATAGATATATTATATATATAGTAGTAAGAGTTTTGATATAGTGAGCTTTGATGGAGTAAGAGATTGTAGTTAATGGAGAAATTTGGATTTTTCTAAATCTTCTAGCTACGCTAGATTTTCAAAATTTATTGACTTCGTGCTAGTGTTTGCACTTTTGTTTTCTTGAGAAAACCTTGGGTCAAATGATTGAACCAATGAGTTTAAAAAAAAATAACACCATTATTCGTATGTCTAAGCTATTATTTCAGCTAAGACAAAAATGATTTAAAAATATTTCAAAATGTATTTTGACCATGTGCATCATTTGATATGGTGTAGGATGGTAAACGATGAAGTTATCAATGCAATCGAACCTAGTGTCGGAAGTGATCGTAAGATCGTCAGCCCACTATGGTATGATGTAGTATGGCGAAGTCACAAAATGACGAAATCTTCAACGTACTACTAAGTTGGTGCGGCATTTTGACGTCATAAAATGATTTTTGGTTTTTCTTCAAATTATGAAAAGTTGACTGAATTATTTTGATTGATGTCCGAATTATTGATAAGATTCTAAGCTATTTGACTCGGCTAGGCTACTGTTGAAAAGTGATTATAGAATCTAAGCATTCTTGCGTATTTATGCCAAACCAGATTGTTTTGGTGCAGATTTAAATGTTAAAAAGCTAAGGTGAACAACCCTATTACAGGAATGAGACGCCCCCAGAATAGGTCCAGTCAACCCAACCCATTCTGAGTCGCTAAACACAAGGTACAGAATCCAAATACAATCTTTTATAACACAAGGTCGTGAAAAATACGACCAGATACTGTGAGTGTCTATACAAACATCTAAAAAATATAAACATTCAACTAAGTCCTCATTACAATTATTATCACACTATATAAAAATAGTGAGGACTACTACTGCTCTAACTCGGACCATCACTCTGTCCCCCGACTCGTCCCTGCGACATTCTCATTTCCTGAAGAGGACAATAGATGAAAAGGGTGAGCTCAACTAGCCCAGTAAAGAATATTATGACTAAGATAATAAAGAATAATTTATCGTTAGTCTTCAACAAATCAGATAAAATATTATTGACAACAAGTTTTAGATCAATATTCGCAGCGGAAATAGCAATTCATTAGAAGAGTTAAGTAGAGAATGAAGTCTACTATCTTCTATGACTTAAAAGTCCATCATCAATATTTTATCCCTGTAACATTAATCAAAAAATATCTTGAATCAAATATTCATCTTTGCACTACGGGCCAAAGATATTCATCAGGTAATCATTCATCTTTGCACTACAGGCCAAAGATATTCATCAAATAATCATCCATTTTTACACTACAGGCCAAAGATATTCTTTTGTATCACCATTTAAGACTGAAGATGATGAAAAATATTTTTAAAAAAACGAATCCAGTGAGATAAAGGACAAAATTAGGGATTCATAATTTAGTTTATCCAAGTTCATGAATACTCCACAATAATTAATTGTGGAGCAAAATTCAAGAATGAAGATCAAAACTTGGATCCAATCAAAGATAGGAACCTTAACAAGCAACTTGGACAAATAGAAGAAAATTTAATTTTTTCGTGAATAGTGCCGTATACGTGAATAGTAATTTTGATGGAAAAAGTAAGAATTTTATAATAAAATCCATGACAATATTTTGGTATAATGATATTGAAAAGAATAACATCGTTTGTGAAAGAAAATAACATCCCTTACCTCAAAAGAACAGTACTTCGAACTGGAATATCGGATATAATACTGAAGGAAACTTGCACTGAATAGTAACACTCAAAGTATCTAAATACTCATAAAATACGCTCGATATTATAGAGAGAGAAAACTTCTGATTCTGGTGTGATTTTCAATTCTAACTTAAGCACCCTATTTATAAGAAAATACCAGAACACCAAAGCTGACTTACCTGCTACCAGTGGCTTCAGCCCTCTGAAATTTCAACGCACACCAGTTTAGAATTCAGAATTTTTCCACAAAAAACAAAAGTGGGGCCCACCCATTTTTTTAATAAATAAAACATTTATTTCTGCAACTTCAATAATTCATAATAAATAGTCCTTTTATTAGAAAAATACGAATTCTATGTCCTTTTCATAGGAAATTTAATTCTCTACAACTTTGTAGAAGAAAGTTTTTTCCAAATTTCAAATGAAAAGTGATCGAAATCCACATACGGATGATTTCCACACCAAAATACTGATAAAACATCAACATTAATTTCTCCACATAAAATAAATATTTTCTTATCATATAAATCAATAATTAATTATTCACAAATAATATTACAGAACTGCAATATTGACAACCAGGTCGTTCCCAGGAAAGAGGGGGCCTTCCGATAAGGATTTCCCCTTACTGGCGCACAATTAAATAATCCCTCCTAGACAGAACTTTCTTAGACATTGCCAATAATGATATCTAATAATATTATTCAAATAATATTATTTATTGATTTGATAATGGGAAATACTGTGCAGTGACAATTATTGAAACAATAATATAAAATATCAACGTAGCAATTATTGATATAAAATATCAACATATCAATTATTGAATCAATAAAATATTATGCAACTATAGCAATTATTAAATCAATAAAATATTATGCAGTTGTAGCAATTATTGAATCAATAATATAAAATATTGAACAGTAATTACTTTAATAATTATTGAGTGAATGTCTTCTTACGTGAGAATCAATAATTAAAATTACTGTGCAATACCGTGTGCTACTGAGCAACACCGCGTATTACTGTATTTTAACCACCGGGAATTTCAACAGTTTAACCGTAACAGTTTTACCATTATTTATAAAAAGGTTATTTCTGTCGCTTTCTATATCCGATAGTTATTCCGTTGTGGGGCCCACAATTGGCTGCGCCGTCGTACGTATATTCCCCTACAACAAAAATATTCTACGACCAAACGAATATTTCCCTACAACAATGAATATTTTATAAACACTTGCTTATTTAAAATATTTGCGCATTTTATCCATAACATTTCACATTATCAAATTAACCCCTGACTATTTCAAAATAATATATAGAGGAAATTCAATTTTTTTATTCATAAAAGTTGGGGTCTTACAACCGTCCCTCCTTATGAAATTTCGTCCTCGAAATTGACGTGTGTACCTTGTGTTTCGAAAAGGTGAGGATACCTCGCTTTCATTTTCAATTCCAACTCCCTGGTTATTTCCTCAATAGCATGGTTCCTCCACAAAACTTTGACCTATGGTATAACCTTAGTGCGTAGGACATGCTCCTTTCTATCCAAAATCTTGACAGGTACCTCCTCGTACGTTAAATCTTCGGCTATCTCGTCCGGTTCTAACTCAATAATGTGGCTCGGGTCTTTCACATATTTACGTAACACAGATATGTGAAACACGTTATGAACACGAGACATACTTGGAGGTAATGCGAGTCTATAGGCCACATTTTCTACTCGGTCAAGAATCTCAAATGGACCAATGAATCGTGGATTGAGCTTTCCTCACTTTCTAAACCTCGTAACTCCTTTCCACGGAGCAACACGTAATAATATATGGTCCCCAACATTAAATTCCACTTCCTTTCGATGAAGATCCGCAAATCTATTTTGTCGATTCTGTGCCGTTTGTATACGTTGTCGGATCATTTGGATCTTTTCCGTAGTCATACGTAATAACTCCGGTCCCAATAATGTTGCTTCACCCACCTCATCCCAACATACTGGAGAACGACAATTTCTCCCATACAACGCCTCGAATGGAGCCACACCTATACTTGCCTGATAACTGTTATTGTAGGAGAATTCCACCAATGGTAGGTACTTATCCCAACTCCCTTTGAAGTCTAGAACATAGAGTCTCAATAGATCTTCAAGAGTTTGAATAGTCCTTTCCGATTGCCCGTCCGTTTGAGGATGATATGTCGAACTGAATCGTAAGTCCATGCCCATAGCTTTCTGCAAGCTAACCCAAAATCGTGAAGTAAATCTTGGGTTACAATCCGAAACTATGGATACTGGCATGCCATGCAACCTCACAATCTCACTCACGTACATACGAGCAAGTCGTTCAAGGGAATAGGTCTCCCGTATCGGCAAGAAATGAGCAGACTTGGTTAATCTATCAACAATAACCCAAATCGCATCTATGCCTTGAGAAACCTTGGGAAGACCCGTAACAAAATTCATGGTAATGTATTCCCACTTCCATTTCGGAATCTCCAGTGGTTGCAATGGACCCTTCGGCACTTGATGCTCCGCCTTTACACGTTGACAAGTTAAACATCTCAAAATAAACTCCGGGATCTCTCTCTTCATATTGCTCCACCAAATTGTATGTCGAAGATCACGATACATTTTGGTACTCCCAGGATAGATTGCAAACGGTGTGTTGTGTGCCTCCATCATGATTCTATACTTTAAATCAGAATCATTAGGAACACAAAGTCTGGAGTTGACTCGGAGTATTTCACCTTCATCGATTCTTGCTTCTGGAATCGCACCTTCTTGCACCTTCTTCTTCATCTTCATCAGCTCCGGATCCGTAGCTTGAGCAGCTTTAACTTTATCAATCAAAGCTGGTTCTACGCGTATACTTGACATCATCGCACTCATTCCAGCATATGATCTTCTACTCAACGCGTCAGCTACCACGTTCGCTTTTCCCGGATGGTATTGGATGATATGATCGTAATCTTTCAACAGCTCAAGCCAATGTCGTTGCCGCATATTGAGTTCCTTCTGAGTGAAAAAATATTTTAAGGCTCTTATGATCTGTATAAATCTCCACTTTCTCCCCGTACAGATAGTGTCTCCCGATCTTCAACGGGAAAACGACTGCTGCCAACTCTACATCATGAGTAAGATAATTCCTCTTATACTCCTTAAGTTGTCGCGAGGCATAGGCTATAATTTTCCCATGTTGCATGAGAACACATCCTAACCCTTTGCCCGAAGCATCGCTGTAGATAACAAATCCATCTGAACCAGATGGTATTGTCAGAACAGGTGCCGAGATAAGTCTCCTTTTGAGCTCTTGGAAGCTCTTCTCGTATTCCTCGCTCCAATTGAATTTTGTATCTTTCTGAGTTAATTGAGTTAATGGAGTAGCGATTCGAGAAAATCCCTCTACGAACCTCCGATAATAACCAGCTAAGCCTAGAAAGCTACGCACTTTGGTCACCGACTTTGGTTGCTCCCAACTTTGTATTGCTTCAATCTTCGCTGGGTCAACAGATACTCCATGTTTCGATACCACGTGCCCAAGGAATGCTACTTCCTCAAGCCAGAACTTGCATTTCTTCAACTTAGTATATAACTTGTTTTCACGAAGTCTTTGAAGTACCAGCTTCAAGTGGTGCTCATGATCTTCACGGCTTTTGGAATAGATGAGGATGTCATTAATAAAGACAACCACGAACTGATCCAAATATTCCTTGAATACATGGTTTATTATATCCATGAAAGCAGCAGGAGCATTAGTCAATCCAAAAGACATGACTAAGAACTCATAATGCCCGTACCGATTTCTGAAGGCAGTCTTCGAAATATCCTCAGTTTTAATCTTCAGCTGATGATATCCAGAACGAAGATTGATCTTTGAAAAGAATTGTGCTCCTTGCAATTGGTCGAATAGGTCATCAATACGAGGTAACGGATACCTATTCTTGATGGTGACATGGTTCAACTCCCGATAGTCAATACAAAGTCGCATACTCCCGTCTTTCTTCTTTACGAATAAAACAGGAGCACCCCAAGGAGACGTACTAGGAAGAATGAAACCGATGTCTAACAACTCCTGTAGTTGGACCTTTAACTCCTGAAGTTCAATAGGAGCCATTCGATATGGAGTTTTAGAAATGGGTTTTGTATAGGGCTCAAGGTCAATAAAGAATTCAACTTCACATTCTAGGGGTAGACCGGGAAGTTCTTCGGGAAATACATCAGGAAACTCATTAACAACAGAAATATTATTCAAATCTGACGTATTTTGGTTTAGATCAGTGACATGAGCTAAGAAAGCTTGACATTCATTTTTCAATAAACGAATAGCTTTGTCACTTGAAATGATATTGACTGATTTTAGTGGTTTGGTTGTTTGGATTCGCACAACAGGTTGGTTAGGAATAAAAAAACTAACAACCTTACGAAAATAATTAATTTTGGCATGGTAAGTGGTTAACCAGTCAATTCCTAAAATCACGTCAAATGCAAGTATTTTCAAAGATATAAGATCAAAAGGTAAGGTAAGGGTACCAATCTGAATCAAGCAAGATTTATAAACAGTAGATGTAACGAAGGTTTCTCCTAACAGAGTTTCAACAGATAAGTCAAAGTCTAACTTCTCAGGTGTCAAATTTAATCGTTGAGCACAAGCAGGTGAAATAAAAGAATGGGTAGCACCGGTATCTAACAAGGTGTAAACTTTGCAAGAGTTTATGATTAGCTTACCCGTAATCACCTCATGTGGGTTCCTCGCGTTTTGGGCTATCACAACAAACGCTCTTCCAAGAACCACTGACTTTGACTTGTCCGAAACTGCCTTTGGAATCACCACCCCCGCTGGACTTGGTTTCGCTACAGGACAATCTCGAGCTATATGTCCTTCTTTTCCACAGTTATAGCATGCTTTGAATTGTTGTGGGCAGTTTGGGCTGATGTGTCCCTCTTTCCCGCATTTATAGCATACGACCGATGGTCGTTCTCCTCCCCTAGAAACAGTTGATGCTGGTGTTGATGTCGACGTCTTCACGTTCTCATTGTTGTACCTTCTCTTCTTGAAATCTCCCCCCGATTTGCTTTTTCTACTATCATGGCCACGATTACCACCGGAGTGGTTACCGCTTCTGTCATGATACTTTTCTCCCTGCTCGTTGTCATTGTTCCGATGACTGCTGCCACCGGTACGACCTTGATTGTTGTCCCTTGGTTGAACATAATCATTATCTCGTTCTAATAACTAGGCCCTGTTCACAACATCTGAATATAAAGAAAATTTTTGAGAAATGAGGTATTGACGTATTTCGGGTTTCAAACCTCTCAGAAACATCCGCGTCATACGTTCCTCATTCTCCACCAAATGAGGTGCAAAACTGGACAACTCTGCGAACTTAGCCTCGTACTGGGACACAGTCATGTTGTTTTGTTATAGTTTGATAAACTCTACCTCCTTCATATGACGAATACTTTCAGGAAAGTAATTGTCATTGAACAGTTTCTGGAACGGTTCCCAAGACATCTTGAGTGCGGCAGGCTGGGTACGCTTCACAGACTCCCACCAGTAATCTGCCTCTCCACGGAACATAAAGGTGGCGAATGGAACCTTCTGTTCCTCCGTGCATCCTAAGACATCAAATATCTTGGTAATTTGCTTAACCCACGTCTCCGCCTTGATCGGATCCGGCTTTCCCAAAAACTCTGGTGGTCCCAACTCTTTGAACTGCTTGGCAGTGAAAATCCGCGTGTTGTTATTATTTCCACCTGTATTCTGCACACGAGTCTCCCTCGTCTGGTTTTTCATGAACTGCAAAAAACTTCTAAATATTTCCTCGTTCATCGTCTGGTTGGTAGGGTCGTTTACAGGAGGAATATTGCCTTCCTGTTGCACGTTCTCCTGGTTGGTGATTAAAGGTGTCTCCACAGTCTCATTCACTCCATTGTTAACATTCTCAGCTGCCATTCTCAAATACTGCCATAAAATAAGGGTTAATTAAACAAATTAACATATCAACCCTATACTCCGACTGACCAATTAAACATCAGATAAGCTTAGGTAGGACACACTAGCGAAGGATTTACTCGTCTCTCCCTTCTTAGTTCTATTCCCCGATCTCTGCCAGAGACTATATCCCTAAGCTCTAATACCAACTGAGACGCCCCCAGAATAGGTCCAGTCAACCCAACCCATTCTGAGTCGCCAAACACATGGTACAGAATCCAAATATAATCTTTTATAACACAAGGTCGTGAAAAATATGACCAGACACTGTGAGTGTCAAAACAAACGTCTAGAAAATATAAACATTCAACTAAGTCCTCATTACAATTATTATCACACTATATAAAAATAGTGAGGACTACTACTGCTCTAACTCGGACCATCACTCTGTCCCCCGACTCGTCCCTGCGACATTCTCATTTCCTAAAGAGGACAATAGATGAAAAGGGTGAGCTCAACTAGCCCAGTAAAGAATATTATGACTAAGATAATAAAGAACAATTTATCGTTAGTCTTCAACAAATCAGATAAAATATTATTGACAACAAGTTTTAGATCAATATTCGCAGCAGAAATAGCAATTCATTAGAAGAGTTAAGTAGAGAATGAAGTCTACTATCTTTTATGATTTAAAAGTCCATCATCAATATTTTATCCCTGTAACATCAATCAAAAAATATCTTGAATCAAATATTCATCTTTGCACTACGGGCCAAAGATATTCATCAGGTAATCATTCATCTTTGCACTACAGGCCAAAGATATTCATCAAATAATCATCCATCTTTGTACTACAGGCCAAAGATATTCTTTTGTATCACCATGTAAGACTGAAAATGATGAAAAATATTTTTAAAAAAATGAATCCAGTGAGATAAATGACAAAATTAGGGATTCGTAATTTAGTTTATCCAAGTTCAAGAATACTCCACAATAATTAATTGTGGAGCAAAATTCAAGAATGAAGATCAAAACTTGGATCCAATCAAAGATAGGAACCTTAACAAGCAACTTGGACAAATAGAAGAAAATTTAATTTTTTCGTGAATAGTGCCATATACGTGAATAGTGCCGTATACGTGAATAGTAATTCTGACAAAAAAGTAAGAATTTCATAATAAAATCCATGAAAATATTTTGGTATAATGATATTGAAAAGAATAACATCGTTTACGAAAGAAAATAACATCCCTTACCTCAAAAGAACAGTACTTCGAACTGGAATATCGGATATAATACTAAAAGAAACTTGCACTGAATAGTAACACTTAAAGTATCTAAATATTCACAAAAATATGCTCGATATTATAGAGAGAGAAAACTTCTGATTCTGGTGTGATTTTCAATTCTAACCTAAGCACCATATTTATAGGAAAATGCCAGAATACCAAAACTAACTTACCTGCTACCGGTGGCTTCAACCCTCTGAAATTCCAATGCACACCAGCTTAGAATTCAGAATTTTTCCACCAAAAACAAAAGTGGGGCCCACCCATTTTTTTAATAAATAAAACATTTATTTTCGCAACTTCAATAATTCATAATAAATAGCCCTTTTATCAGAAAAATACAAATTCTATGTCATTTTCATAGAAAATTTAATTATCTACAACTTCGTAGAAGAAAGTTTTTTCCAAATTCCAAATGAAAAGTGACTGAAATCCACATACGGATGATTTTCACACCAAAATACTGATAAAACATCAACATTAATTTCTCCACATAAAATAAATATTTCTTTATCATATAAATTAATAATTAATTATTCACAAATAATATTACAGAACTGCAATATTGATAATCAGGTCGTTCCTAGGAAAGAGGGGGCCTTCCGATAAGGATTTCTCCTTACTGGCGCGCAATTAAATAACCCCTCCTAGACAGAACTTTCTTAGATATTGTCAATAATGCTATCTAATAATATTATTCAAATAATATTATTTATTGATTTGATAATGGGAAATACTGTGCAGTGACAATTATTGAAACAATAATATAAAATATCAACGTAGCAATTATTGATATAAAATATCAACTTATCAATTATTGAATCAATAAAATATTATGCAACTATAACAATTATTAAATCAATAAAATATTATGCAGTTGTAGCAATTATTGAATCAATAATATAAAATATTGAACAGTAATTACTTTAATAATTATTGAGTAAATGTCTTCTTACGTGAGAATCAATAATTAAAATTACTGTGCAATACCGTGTGCTACTGAGCAACACCGCGTATTACTGTATTTTAACCACCGGGAATTTCAACAGTTTAACCGTAACAGTTTTACCATTATTTATAAAAAGGTTATTTCTGTCGCTTTCTATATCCGACAGTTATTCCGTTGTGGGGCCCACAAATGGCTGCGCCGTCGTACGAATATTCTCCGACAATAAGAATATTCCACGACCAAACGAATATTCCCCGAGAACAATGAATATTTTATAATCACTTGCTTATTTAAAATATTTGCGCATTTTACCCATAAATTTCACATTATCAAATTAACCCCTGACTATTTCAAAATAATATATAGAGGAAATTCAATTTTTTTATTCATAAAAGTTGGGGTCTTACAAGGAACATATTTTCGAAGACAGTGGTCACGAACGTAACGCATATAGTCGTTACAGCACGCATATAGTCGTTACAGCACGCTCCGTTGTGGCCCAACGTAGTAGTACAATAGGCTAGCCACCTAGAGTACGTGTGGAGGATGTTTTCAGTCCTTGTGATTGATAAACACTCTGGTTTACAGTGCGGAGACTCGTGTTGAGGCATTGTAAACATGGAGAAAAGTTCACGGTCTTGTTACCCCTCGGCATAATTTGGAATCTGAGTTATTCATACTACTTTCTGATTATTGAAAAATCGTGGAAGATTCTTATTCTTCTGAAGGATGAATGTAGTAAGTAAAATATTCCTTAGAAAGGAGAAAATGGTAGAATCTGATTGAGAAGGTTATAATAATAAAACTTCCGTAAAGAGAATGAATAAAATTATTCAAAAGAATATGTAATATTCGGAATAGCACCGAGTAGAGGAAGTTTCGGTGATTCCGAGGACGGAATCCTTATAAAGGGGAGATGATGTAAGAACCCAAATTTTTAAGAAATTATTAAAATGAGAATTTAATAAATAAAATTCTTAAGGCATGTATTGGGTTCGAATATATATATATATATATATATATATATATATATATATATATATATATGTGTGTGTGTGTGTGTGTGTGTGTGTGTGTGTGTATGTGTGTGTGTGTTATGAGATAGAAAGTATTGTGTTACATAGGGTAATATGAACTATGTAATATCTGATTAATAAATATATTATTAATGTATATTTGTTATTTATCGTAGCAACAATTTAGTTGAGATAAAGGAGGTGGATAAAATTTTCTAGCAATATTAAATAATTTATAGAATTATTTTATCATAGTAAGTTGGTGGTATTAAGTAATTTTAATGAATAATCGCCTTTTTCTTGAATAATATATGTACTAGTAACTAGTATGATGTATTATGGGTTATTATTAATGCTTAAGCTATCGCTTGATGGATTGGGATAATAAAGCATGGATTAGTTAGTTATGAGAATTAACTAACAAGAATAAGTATTGGTTAATTAAAGTGAAAGTTATATTATGGAATAATATAATATTAAAACCTAAATCAACTATGGTGATTTAGTAAAGGGGGATTAATTCACTTGAGTAAAGGGATGAATTAATATATGTGTTAAAAATGTAATTATAGTTAGTACTTTTTATATATTACTTAGAATGGTAATATGTGAAAAAGTCTAATGTGCGAATAACGTTAATAATATATATATACGTTATTAAAGAGAGATGGTAATCAATATATCTTTAAATGAATATTGATTAGAGAATTAACTAATATTTGAGATATGATTAAATGTATAGATTAAAGAAGTTGTGTCGGGGCAATTTATAGAAATAAAAGAGAAATAATTATTATATATTTCTAATAAAGGATATTAAAATAATTTCTAATATTGAATTATTTTAATAAAAGGAGAAAATGTTATTTTTGAATAATAATATTATCTTATATGTTTTTGTTTGAGGTAATAGGTATAATTAATTAATATGGTAAATATATTAAAACATATTTGTTATATGTAAATAAATTGATAGAAATAATTTATTATAATAAAAAATAAACTTATTATAATATATGTACATGTGCCGTACATGTAATTATTTTTAATAGATATTATATTAAGAATAATATCTTAAGACAATAAGTAAATTATTTTTTAATAATGAATGTCTTTATTTGGAGAAAACATAATATTTTATGTTATGGCAAAATACATAAATTCTAATGTATTTTCAAGAGAGTTAATTAATGAAAGAAAACTAAGTTATTATTTTGTCGTGGATATTATTATTGAAATAATTAATAGAGTAAATCTTAATTATTCTAAGTGTAAAGGTTATACAAATTATAAGTGTATAATTAATTGAGGTAGCTTAGCATTAAAATGCTTGAGTCACACAACATTATATTAAAAGACAATAAGTCTTGGCAGACATGGAAATTGGACATGATAATTGGACATTTCCATTTTTTTTTTGTGATTCCTAAAAAATGTATAGTATTTATTCCAACTGAAATTTTTACAAAAAAAATATTTTAGGTGTAATTTGAATACATATACAATAACAGTATTGTACAGTCTATATAATACTGTTCTTGTATATGTATCCAAATTACACCTAAAATATTATTTTTTGTAAAAATTTCAGTTGAAATAAATACTATATATTTTTTAGGAGTCACAACAAAAACTAAAAATAAAAAATAAAAAATTGAAATGTCCAATTTCCATGTCCCCATAGAAGGACTCATTAAAAGAATATTAAGTGTGGTGGAAGTAATAATAAGCTTAAGATTGAGGTTGTGAGAAATGCCTTTTGTGACACGATAATAGATTCGATGATGAATAAATTAATTCAAGGATGGAGAAATTATTAATTAAATAATTAATCTATATTAATTGTTAATTGTTGTTATAATATGATGTTGATTTATTATTATGGCCAGTGATAGTATAATAATAAGAAAATTAATTATAAATATAATCAAAATTGTGATTATTAAATTAATGAGGAATGAGATAAATTGTCTTATAATATTGATTATTGATATGGGTAATATACTATTATCAAGTAATTATTTGATAATATGTTGATTAATGAGTAAATGATTTATAAATATAATAAGATTTATATTTATTTAATGTAATAATTAATCATATAAATATTAATTAATTATTATAGAGATTTATAATTTCATTGATTGATGAAGAATGAATGAATTAATATTATTATTAATTAATTGATAATATAAGTGATAATTAATAATTATATATAAACGAGTAGATTATATTTGCTCAGCTAGTTGATATGTGCAAAGGATGAGATAATTTAAAAGTATAACATATAGTAATGACACGTGTTATATAAAGTGTAGTGCAACACATAAGTGTGACCATACAATTATATATAAACTATATTATATAATACAATGTGACGCATTAATATAGCTATATATTATATATATAGACTATATTGTAAGATTAATTGCATTATGTGAGTTACATAATAGTAAGTGTTTATGTGACAATAAGTGTATGGGTGAACATTGATGTATAGTAATATCAATAACCATTATTAATTGATAATATATGCAATAAGTTATTATAACTGTAATAATAACCGTTATGATAATTAATAACCATTATGATAATACCCAATTAAATTATAGTTGGTATTAAGTAGAATGTACAAAGATTATATGTTGGTGTATATGTACCTATTTGATACATTGTATTATTAATGACCGATTTGAAATAACATTGTAACACCCATTTTAATGTATAACTTAAGTATATACTATATATATATATATATATATATGACCTTAGTGTTGTATTACACTTTGCAAGTTGTTGAGTTCCTTGGTCTTGTCCCATAATAAGAGCCCATCCTCAATTTTCTCTTCACGTGAACAACCACATGGCTACACTACTCTATCTTCTTCTCAAATTCATCAATCCTAGCTAATCATTATAAGGGGAGTGGGATTCATGATTGAATTCACCCACTTCATGTTACCCATTGTGCAATCTTGTTCTCTGTTGGATTGAATAAGCAAAGTCATGAACCGGGTATTGAATTGCCTATATAAGAGCTCTTCTTCTCATGTTTTCATTTGCTGAGATTTATCTTAAGTGGAAATTGAGAGAGAATACAGCATGTTAGTAAGGAGTCTAAGAATTGAGGAAGTTCAATTAACAGCAAGCATATTGCAGAGGTATAAGCTTTACATTCATGCTCTCCAATCTCTGAAAATTTATAAGTTCTTGATCTTGAATTAAGTATGTATTGATGAATATTAGAATTGGAAAATGCTTGTTAGGTGTTATATAAGATTATAAACATGTTAGAATTACATTTATAGCATGACTGAATTGATTTTCGTTGAGAATTTCTGAGTTGGGCTAAAGTTCTGCCGAAGTAGAACAGTTCTATCTCTGGCCGGCCACCTGCGCAGCTGCACCAGGGCCTGTTCTTGAATTTTGTTTTCTGTTTCATATCTGATTATGCTATCTTAATGGTACCAATTTAGGCAAGCATGTGAACATGATTAACATGCATATAGGAGTACCTTGACAGGACATAAGCATGTATGACCATGATAGTATACACTATTGATGAAAGGCTTTATGATTTACAAAATAAGCTTAGAATTGATAAAGTGAACTTTGACACATGCGTAATATGTGTGTTCTGATTTTGTGAAAATGATAGTAGGGTCTATTTTGACATGAGAACTATGTGTAAAGTGTGAGCACACATACATGATTGAAGAATAAGAGGATTTCAAAGAAAAGCTTAAAGACTTTTGAAAAGAACTTGACAAAGACTTATGTCTTTTAAATTCTAACCATATGAGAATGTATACGAGGTTTATATATGTGTTTTTAATACATTTGAGTCATGGCTACGAGACACTTTGTATAAACTAAATGTTGCCTTTGTGGACTTAGTGTACTTTGCAATGGAAACTTATAGTTTGAAAGCTAAATAACATCGATTACCATGTGAGTTACGTTATGATCATGCAAACATGTATATTAGGATTCATTATGCCTATAGACATGTTGACATGAACATCATTTGTTTATACATGGATTTTATATATGCACGAATATTCATAGAAAATGAATTTTTAAAAGTATAAACTATGTGAATTAAAGTACGCATGTGTGGTATACGCACGAGCATGCCTACTTACTATTGTTTAGTCTCGTTATGTGGTAATATGACCGTAGTAGCGGACCCTTGAAGCATGAACTTGTTTTACTTAAAGTATAAGAATGTCCGGCATGAAAAACATATAACCTTGAAGTGGACATAGAATGTGCATGCTAGGTTTTAAACTTGAGTTAGTAACCTTATAAACATGTATACATGATGAACATAGTAGCCTTGCATGACTAATTTAAGTATGACAAGGATTTTGAAAGGTGAAACTTAGAAAGTTGAATGTAATGGTTATATAAAACCCGGGAATTATAATTTCGATAAGAAACGTAAGAGAAATATAGATCATGTATCTATAAGTTTTAAATATATGTCGAATACATTTAGTTAAGTGTGTGATACATGTATATGAAGGAATGGTGGTAAGTATGTAAGGTTAAGGTATACCTATACGTAAATAGTTATTTTAAGAATACGATGAGAAAGTAAAATGAAGGTTTTAAGAATCAAGTTAGACAACAATGTAATCTTTATTATTACATTAAGAATGTGTGGATACATATAACTGATAAGTGTGAATCCATGATTATATAACTGTATAGGATTACACGAAGTGTATATATCTATAAGTAGTTAAGTCATAGTTGTTAAACTACGAATCAGGCAAGTCTTTCAGTTCCTATTTGATATATGAATTCAATAACTGTTAGTTGAATTATATTATGCTGTGATGATGTGAATTTATATATGAACTGTATATGAGATATGTATGAGATTGAAAGTTGATCTTTGATGATATGCTTGTTATGTGAGAAGTAATATACTTAGTAAATATAAATTGATTATAAATGCATGAACTGAGTATGATGTTATATGCTATGTGATGCATGAAAACTGTTAGAATTACTGAGCTATCGAGCTCACTCTTGCAAATAATCATGTTTGCGGGTTAAGGATACACGGTAAAGTTACGTGCTTCTTGATTGATAGAATTCGATAGTATCGCAACGAAGATTTCTATTTATTTAAAGCTATACTCCTGAATCATGTTTGAGTTTTAGGAGTGGTACTTGATAGTTGTTTACGATGTTTAATACTTGTCGTATCGTAAAAATGTATTAGTTAATACATAGAGGATATCGAATTGAGATGTAAACGTTTATACAATAATTCGGATATAGTTAATCATATATAGTGATTCAAGGATTTGTAATTGATTTAAGCTATGAAATCAATAAAAAGATTTTATTCAAAGGAGATTGAAAAAGTTTAAATTATTCCGTATTTTTATAACATCGAATATGATATAAGACAGGAATGGTAAATGACAAAGATTGTAACTTATAAAAGTTTGGGGTCATTACACAAGATCTTGGATGTGAAAAGAATTTATATTCTAATTTGTAATAAAGTGAAGTTATATTCTTTAAGTAATGAATAAAAGATGTAAATATTTAACTAGCAATATTATGACTACACCGGATCCGAGGTAGTAAAAGGGACCCGAATTTGGGGGCGTCACAGAGGCCTTAAATCTTAATGCATCCTAAATTTATAAGCTACTTTGGAAGAATTAGAAGAAGTGCAAGAAGAACTAGGTAAGATCTCCAAAATTTTCTAGTTTAGCTCACTTTATTTTGTTAGATCTTGAGAAAACAAGAAGCTTTTATGTTGGATCTTTAAAAACTTCTGATTTACATGAGTATTAGTGTTTCATATGTGAATAAAAATATTTTTAAAGTTAAAAGTTAGATCCAA
Organism: Panax stipuleanatus; assembly: GCA_020205555.1. Classification (NCBI taxonomy): domain Eukaryota; kingdom Viridiplantae; phylum Streptophyta; class Magnoliopsida; order Apiales; family Araliaceae; genus Panax; species Panax stipuleanatus. The sequence continues at coordinate 98,078,157 of CM035115.1, forward strand.
AGAGAGAAAAACAAATTTTGTAGAAAAAGATTTAAGAAAAATCTTTCTCTTGTATGCTATATGTATTTTTGTGTTTAGATTCTTGGGGTTCATGTTGAAAATAGTTAGAATTATGTTAAAATGTTAGATCTTGAGTTTAATAAGTGAAACTTGTGGATTTGTATGAGTTTATATGAAAAAGTTTGGAAAAAGGAAGTTATATGGATTTTTAAGAAATTTCTAATTAACTAGAGTGCTATAAAATGTTCATTTTGAAATATACAAGTGATAATTGTGATTTTCTTTCTTGATATGCTAGATACATGAGTTAAGGGAAAAACTCATTTGGAATCACTCAAATATGTTTAAAAATGAGCAAGTTATGAATTTAATTTCAAACTACCCCAACTGTTGAAAACATGCTACTGGCCAGCCACTTCTGTCCAGTTTTCCGGGACCAAAACAGATCCAAAATTGATGTCTGATATATGAAAATTATAGTTCGGGAAAATACGAATCCAACAATACCAATTAGTCCTAAATCGGAGTTGTAGATTTCATTTTGTGAAGGTTTTAGTGAAGGACCCCAAAAACTGTCAACAAAGGCTAAAAATTTAAAAAAAATAAAGAAAATGGACCGGTTCAGCCTTTTCCGGCGAACCGAAAAATTTTCCGACTACCGGTTTAGCGACTTTTCGGCCGGTTCTAATGGTGGGATCGGAACCCAAATTTTTTTAAAAATGTGAAGAAAATTATAATATTTAATTTATAATTTTTTTGGACAGATTTGTATTTATTGAGTAATTAATGGTTTAAACTCCTTTAAATCATTTAAATTTTTTTTACTAATAAATAACTTTTAAAGGCGCTAATTGATTATTAAGCTAATTACATATAAAGTTAAATGTAATTAACTATTTAATTATTATTTAAATGATATTAAGTGATAATTAAGTAGAGTTAGTGTTAATAAAATAACTATTTATTATTTAATTAAGATTAAATAATAATTAGAGTTAAATAATTTATTAATTATTATTTAATTAATATTAAATAATAATTAAAGAATATTTAAGTAAGATTAAGTAATAATAAAGTAATTACTTACTTACATTAACATAAAAGTTTATAAAAATAATTATTTATTATTTTATTAATATTAAAAAATAAATAAGAACAAGTAATAATTAATTATTTTTAAATTAATAAGAAAGAATAATTAAAGATTTATTAAATGAATTAATTATTTATTATTTAATTAATATTAAATTATAAATAAGGACAAATGTTAATTAATTATTTTTTAAATAATAATAGGGAATAATTAAAGATTAATGAAGTAAATAAATTAATTATTTACTATTCAAGGATAAGGAATTAATTAATTATTAATTAATTAATATTAAATAATAATTAAAGATAAATAATATTTTGATTATCCATTATTTAATTAACATTAAATAATGAGAAGATCTAATTGGTTATTATTTATTATTAAATAATAACTAAAGGTAATTAATTAATTACTATTTATTTAATATTAAATAGTAATCAAATGAAGATGGAGTTAATAAATAAAGGAAATTTTAATAACTCCTTAATTAAACAATTATAATAAATCATTTAAGGATCTAATAAGTGTTTATCACCTAATAAAAGCCTTATTAATTATTAAATCATTAACCTAAGATCAATTAAATATCTTATAGGATTAATGATAGTACATTATATATATGTACTTTGTGATTGAATTATTTGTTAGATAATAGTACCAGTAAGCCTATAGATGAACAATTATACGTAGTACTAATTGATAAATATACATTATCAATGTTAGGTAATTCAAATAGTGTTAATTAAAGCTAGTTAGTCGTAGCTCGTCGAACAGGCAAGTTTCCTAACTTAAACTCGAGTTATTACTTTCAAAGCATGTTAGTAGATAATTATTGTTGATTATTCTACATCCTTAATGAATTATTGTAAATCGCATTTTGTGTAATTGAATTCTTGTTCTATTATTTATTAAACTGTGAATTGATTAAAGTTCTTTTATTCATGAACTATTTATGAGATGGATCTATGCTATTTGTATCAGCTAGATCAAGCATGTTTAAAATTTGTTAACTAAAATTCGTTTTAAAAAGTTGTTCTTAATCAATTGACTTGATAAGGACTCTTGACTGAGAAAAGAATATTTTATTAAAGCATTATATTGGAAAACAATTGTTGCTAGTTTATTAAGTGTTTATGCATAATACAACGGGTATGAAAGGCTGATCCCCTTGATTACCAAAACTTACTAAAAGGACCAGTTTAAATACTGATAACCTTAGCAGATGTTCATGGTCACTTTAGACCACTCAGTATCTATTATTCAAATATTCGAATAATAACTTATTGAAATGTAATTCATGTTCTTCTACAATCAAATTCCATTGTTGAACATTGAACGATAAAATTCCTTTCTAATCATGATATATCTCTTTTGTATTTAAACTTGCTAAGCAAATTTGTTGCTTACCCTTGCTATATCATGGCATTGATTTCAGGTAAGCCGGGATCCTTAAAGAAAGATAAAGGAAAGGGGAAGGTTCAAGAGTAGTTATTATGAACCAATTAAATATTTGATGTAATTATTTAAGTAAACCTTTTGTAATAGTAAAGGTAGATTTATGTTAAGGTTATGAGACCATGGGATTATGATGTAGAACTTTATGTTAATGAACAATGTATGTTTATTATTCCGCAATAGTTTATAGAATGCTTATGATGATGATGTATCGTGAGCACCGAACCCGAGGTTAGAGAACCCGAGTTTGGGGGCGCCACAAATAGGGTGTTGTACAATAAGTTCTTCTACTTGGTCAGGTACCTAACTTTAATCCGTTGTTATTTGTGGTTCTTGAACTTCTTCAAGATATATCTTACCCCCACTGACCTCTTCGAGGATAAACTCCTTTTTAAGAAGGAAACATGTTTCGCAACAAACACCTTTTGATCAGTTGAATGATAGAAATAATACCTTGATGTTTCTTTAGGGTATCCACAAATCTATACTTGTCGGATTTAGTCTGCAGCTTATCATTCTCAAACTTTTTGACATAAGCTGGACAACCCCAAGTCTTAACATGCTTAAGATTTTTCTTCCTCTCTGTCCATATCTCATATGGAATTTTTGGGACGGATTTGGTAGGTACCTTGTTAAGTAGGTATGCAGCCAATTCTAGGGTATAACCCCAGAAGGAAACTGGAAGATCGGTAAAGCTCATCATGAAACGAATCATGTCCAACAGTGTTCGATTTCTCCTTTTTAGACACACCATTCAACTGTGGTGTTCCTGGTGGAGTCCATTGTGAGATTATACCATTTTCTTTGAGATAATTGAGAAACTCACCGCTTAAGTATTCACCACCTCGATCCGATCAAAGAATCTTAATACTCTTGCTAGTTTGTTTCTCTACTTCACTTCAGAATTCTTTGAACTTTTCAAACGATTCGGATTTGTATTTCATTAAATATACATATCCAAATCTTTAATGATCGTTCGTGAATATAATAAAATAAGAATACCCTCCTCGTGCGTTTGTTGTCATAGGTCCACAAACGTCTGTGTACCAACACTAACAAATATGTAACTCTTTCTCCTTTTCCACTAAAAGGATATTTGGTCATCTTTCCCATGAGACAAGATTCACAAGTTAGATATGATTCAAAATCAGATAGCTCTAAGAGCCCATCACTATGTAACTTGAATAATCTTGTTTCATTAATATGACCGAGTCTAAAGTGCCATATAAAGGTATAATTAACATAATCTCTTTTCTGTTTCTTAATTTGTTCAATTTGAAATATATTTCCATGCAAGTCAAGTACATAAAGTCCAATAAGTAATTTTCCAACACCATATAAAACATCCTTATTATAATAGAACAACGATAGTTCTTTATTATAATATTGTAACCATCCATATCCAACAATGAAATAGAAATAATGTTTCTAATGATGTTTGGAGTAAAATAACAATTATTTAAACTAATGGACTTGCTCGTAGGTAGTGGTAAACAATAAGTCCCTACAACTAATGCAGCAACCTTTGCTTCATTTCCTACTCGTAGGACGACTTTATCCTTGTTTAGTTTTTTACTTCTGACCAGTCCCTGCATAGTATTACATATGTGAGAACCACAACCGGTATCCAATACCCAAGTAGAAGTTTGACTTTCAGAAAAATTAATTTCAATCATAAACAAACCTTGATTGAAAGTCAAAGCTTCTCAAGCTTCTTCTCTGCTAGAAACTTCTTGCAGTTCCTCTTCCAGTGACCCGGTTCGTTGCAATGGAATCACATTTCTTTGCTAGCTGGATCAGGTTTCTTTTGATCCTTCACTTTCGCCCTGCCTTAGCCTTCTTGGTTTTCTTCTTTTCAGAAGATACCTTAGACCTCTTCCTTTTTTTAGAAGAATCATCTACCAGTAAGACTTGGTTCTTCTTGGATGGGAAGTGTCCTTCAGCATTTTTCAACATGCTAAGTAATTCAGCCAAGTTGACATCCAACTTATTCATGTAGAAATTCACAACAAATTGTGAAAAGGTATCTGGGAGGGACTACAACATCAAATCTTGACTTAACCCCACATCAATGATGAAATCAAACTGTCCAAGACGTTCAATCAAATTGATTATCTTTAGGACATGATTCTCAACAATAGTGCCCTCGGTCATCCGAGATCGGAAGAGCTCCTTAGATATCTCATATCTAGTAGTCCTACTTTGTTCACCATACAACTCTTTGAGGTGCAGCAATATAGTAGGAGCATCCATAGTTTCATGCTGACACTGAAGCTCGTTACTCATGGATGCGAGTATGATGCATTGAGCCACAGATGCATCATCTTGCCACTTCTTAAAAGTAGCAATCTCTTCCTCAGAGGCTTCTTCTGCAACATTTGCAGGGATAGACAAATTTAGGACATAGGAAATCTTTTCTGTAGTGAGAACAATTCTCAGATTCCTTAACCTGTTTATATAATTTGGCCCGGTTAGTTTGTTAGCATCATGTATGCTACGAAGTGATAGTGAGTGTGACATTTTTAAATTCTGCATGTGAAATAAAACAACATTTTTAGCAAACATTCATTTAATTAATTATCAAAATAAATTATGTCTTATTTTAATTTGGTATCTCCCACTATTTTCTTCAAACTATATTACCCTCATAATATATAGTTCGGCAAATCTAATTAAAGATTTGCTAGTGAGATTAAGGATCTCATTTCAAATATATATAGCCTTGTGGTGTCACAACAAACAATATATAAATAAATAGGTAGAGAACTATTGTCAATTACATCATCATGTAACTCCTTTTATGCCTCTTAGATTATTTTGATCAAGTGGTGACACATCCGAATCAAATTATCCAAGTTAAGTCCAACCTAGCACTTTCATATATTCAAAAAAAAATAAAAATCCTTGTGGTGACACAAAAAAATAGTATTGTCCAATTTCTTTATAAGCATCAAATGTGATAAAATAACACCTTAAATATTTAGTACTTGCCTTGTGGTGACACAACAAACTCATATTAAATATTTAATACTCTATTAATTTTATCATGCTAGAAGGCGACGTTTGATATTCCAAATATTTTTTAACGCTTAGGATTTAATATAATTTCTTTGAGGGGTTTGTTATTAATTATCTCATCTTGTTTAGCGCTACACCTAGCAAACGGGTAGGCTTGGCCCGTTTGGGCCAGGCAAGCGGCGGGCCAAAAAGGCCCGACTTTTGCTGGGCTAAAAATGACCAGCCCAACGCCCGGCCCGTGGCAGGTGGGCTGGCCCGCGGGCTCAGACCAATTTATGTCTACATTTTTGATATTTTTTTGGGTTTGGCCCAAACGGGCTAGCCAAAAAGGCCCGACTTTTGCTGGGCTAAAAATTAGCAGCCCAACGCCCGCCCTGTGGCGGGCGGGCTGGCTCGCGGTCTGGGCCAAGTTTTGCCAGGTCTATTTAGCGCGCATTCACACACACATACACGGATATATATATATATATACATATATATATATATATATATAGTATAAGCTGAATATAGAATACTATATTCTACCCGGATTGATTATGGACTTTTATTCTAGTTTGGTTCACTAGAGCCACCAAGTAAACCAAAAGGTCAAACCTAGGAGTGCAAAAATTAAATTTAAACATAACTATTACATTTAAACCCGGGCTCCATACTAACGGGTCGTCATGCGCTCTTTGCTCTTTGGTCTCCAATTCTTCAAGATAATTTAACTAATCATATTACATAAACTATTTAATTTAAATAGAAACCTTGATCAGCAGTCAAGGGGAAGTACATGGGAAAGAGATATAATTTTACATCAAGAAAAATTAGAGAAGACGAGGTACTCGGACCTCATTTAATAAAACTCATACATTCAAGCATTCAACTAAAATAAAATCCAATTACATTGGTCAACTGTCCATAATCAACCCCATTTATTATCATACATATCATCGTATGCATCAATAAATAAAATTCATCTCATGAATAATAATTCCATTCTACATATGCATCGATATAATTTAATGGGCAAAATTTTTTTGTATGTAATCAAATAAAATAAACTCCTTTATTTCATTTTTGGAAAAATTGCAAAAAATTAATATCAGAATTTTTTCTGCAGCCCCGGCGCGCCGTGCGTCACCATTGGCGCTCCCCGCACCAACCTTACAGAAAAATTCGAGATTTATGCAGCGGCGAAATCTTGAATTTCTCATTCGCGATTTTTGACCTTTTCATCCAAAAATTAAGATTTCATACAACATTTTATGCCCAATAAATTGTTCCAAACACATACCCATACATATATGGAATCAAAACAATTAATAACTCGCATAAAGGTTTAGCTCTGATATCATTGTTAGGTTTGTAACAATCAAAGTAGTGGAAGCATGGTAAAAATAAGATTTTAAAATTTTACAAACCTTATACCGGTATCATCCTTTAGTCGTCTTCATCAGCTAGTGAGTTAATTTCTTTTTGGCTCAAGAAAACTTTTTTTCATAACTATATTAAACATTCATTTACTATTTTTTGACAATGTCATAACTATATTAAACATACAGATGCTAGACGTCGGTGTCAGCGAGGGCCTAACCTCGGTCGATTAGGTCGTCCGCCGGCAGTTCCTGACACAGTTCCTTTTGATGTCGGCTCATCGGTGTAGGTTTCAACTATAATATATCACTTATGTTCAATTAGAATGATATTATTATGTGATTAAAAAATTAAAATGTTCTATATAAATTTTGTATTCTAGTATTATAGATCCTGTCGCGAAGGCGACCGTACACGCTATATGCCTGGCGCATCTCCCGACTGGCTGTATGCGATTTAGCCAGTACTAGCGTTACGATGCCGGCTTTATGGGGACAGTGTTGCGGGAGTTTCATGTAAGTTAAATTACATATATTAAATCAAGGTCCAAGTTATTTACATATTGTTCAAATAATTAATTATACATACGTTATGTCCGTTTGATAGAGGTATTATAGATATGAGGTCGGCATCACTGATGGGGATGGTGACGCTGTTATTATTGCACACATCTCAAAGAACTATGCCGGCTTGCTGTACGAGATGCGGCAGAGAGAAGTCTGGGCAGTAGAAGAATCGCCCGGAACTACTATACGAAATCATCAGGCGCCGACAGTATCAGATGCAGCATGGGCTGCTATGTGTACGAACTGGGATAATGTTGCCTTCAAGACCAAGTCCGAGAAGATGAAGAAGAATCGAGGCCAGCTACGGCTTGAACATACTTCTGGATCGCAGTCGTTTTAGGAGGTTAAGTCGGTATATATTTATATTTAGTTTAGTTTAATATTGAACTGCAACTATAGTAATATAAGGTAATATTAATTAATATACATGATTTAGGCCATGGGGAGTAGCTTGGGCCGACTTCCTACTATGATGGAGTTTTGGGATAGTGTCCATGCGCCGAAGGAGTCGACTTCGTCTAGGTTGATGATGTCTCCTGCAGCACTAGGTATACGGATAATACATTTACTATAATAAATATTATTTAGGATCATATTACGTAATTTATATGATGATACCAAGTTAACTCACATGTACATATATTAAATTACAGGACCGGTTTGAGAAGCTCCGCAACCAACATATAGCGGAGTTGCAGGCGGCTAGGGGCTATGCTGAGATGTTAGATTCCACCATCCCTCCGGCCGAGATTAGTTTATCTCAGGATGAGGAGACGACTCTTTGGGTAGCGTCACAAAATCCTCCCACTAGCACTACCGGCCGGTATCGAGTGATGGGGTTGCCGAGGATACCAACCTATACACTACCTGGAGGTATGATATTTTACTTTATTTCTTGTTTATGAATAAAGTAAACTTATAATATTATTCATGTTATATTTATTTTTGTAGGCTCTAGCCAGCGTTTGCGTCCGAGAGCCCCCGTGGGACCATCACATACTGGCGCTGGCTTAGACGATGCTTTGTTCCAGCAGGTTATTGCTGCGGTGTCGGAGAGGTTTGAGATGGATCCGATATTCCGTCGTCAGGACCTGCCCAGCCATTCTCGCCTCCATTAGCTTGCGCAGGACGTTGCAGTTGGTGCCACCGCCGAGAGCACGGGTATCCCTCCGGAGTAGTTCGCCGTGATACGCGAGGAGATTGTTCGGATGGTGGTTACCTTACTCATGGATGCGTTTGGGCCGATGCTGAGTCAGCCCTCGACTACTCAGGTATACTATTCGTTTTAAATTCAAGCATAGATTCTGCATGTTATTTAATTTTCATTTAGTTATCTTTAACTGTATCATATATATGGACTAATGAGTTATATTATATTGTATCAACAGGGTGACGAGCAGGCTGACGATGCTGAGCGGTTGGACGACAACGGCAACGGCGACATCGATTTTCATACACCCGAGCAGGAGCGACGCCCGCCCGTGACTTAGTTTTGTAGATGATCATTAGTACATATTTACTTTAGTTTAGCTTAATGTGATGTAAATTTTTATAGTTTAGTTGATTTTTGACGTATTGTAGCTTTTAACTATCATTACTTTAGTTTGACATCTTTACTTTAGTTTAGTTTAATGGCATATTTAATATACTTTAGTTTAGTTGATCAGAACTTTAGTTTAACATGTCATATTCATGTTGGCCTTGGTAATTCATATTCATGTTGGCCTTAGAAATTTTATTATTGTTGGCCTTGGTAGTTGGCCTTGGTAATTCATATATATTCATGTTGTTGGAGAATTATAGTTATGTATTATGTGCTGTTGGGAAAAAAACAGGTTTACAGGTACAAAAATGTGGGTTATTACCCTGGATATTGCTAAAACAGATTAAACATTAAAAAAAGGGTTAACCTCGACGGAATAAGGATATCCTCGACGGAATTCCGTCGACTCTAAACCTTTTCCAATCTCAGCTGACTTGCCACGTGTCAATCCTAAAGACGACAGAGTATCCTCGACGGATGATATTCGGTCGAGAATAGCTTAAGGTCGACTTAATATTCGGTCGAGGTTATTTTCGTCAAGGGTAGTTATCCCCGACTGAAAGATCTACTGACTTAATTTTGACGTGCTTATATCCGACTAAATTTTCTACAGAATATTCCGTCGAAATTAAGCATAATCTCGACGAAATATACTTAATTCCGACGAAATATTCCGTCGAAAATAACCCTTTTTGTTGTAGTGAACTCCTTATATTTTTCCTCTTAGATCATAATAGTCAAGTGTGTGCACATCTGAGCTAAAATGATTTAAGTTAAGTCAGGCCCATCATTTCCATATAAGTGAAGAAAAAAATACAGCTCTTGTGTGTGCAAAACAAAACGGTAATGATCAATTCCTTATAAACATTTAATGTAATAAAATAACATCTTAAATATTTAATACTTACCTTGTGTGTGCACAACAAACTAATATTAAATATTTAATACTTTATTCTTTTATTATGTTAGAAGGCGATATTCGATATTCCAAATATCTTTGAACGTTACAACTAAATATAATTTATTTGAGAGGTTTGTTATTATTTGTCTCATCTTGTTTAGTGCGTATGCATGTATATATATATATATATATATAAAATATGCGTCATATTAATTCACATGCGAAGCATGTTGTATAATATATAATATATATAATTAATAAGCATGAACATATAGAATACTATATTCTACTTGGATTGATTATGAACTTTATTCTAGTTTGGTTCACTAGAGCCACCAAGTGAACCAAAATGTCAAACCTAGGGTGTAAGAATTAAATTTAAATATAACTATTACATTTAAATCCCGGGCTCCATTATAAACGGGTCTTCAAGCGCTCCTTGCTCGTTATTCTCCAATTCTTCAAGAAAATTCTAACTAATCATATTAAATAAACTATTTAATTAAATAGAAACCTTGATCAGTAGTCAAGGGAAAGTACATAGGAGGGAGATAGAATTTACATCAAGAAAAATTAGAGAAGACGAGGTACGCATACTCCATTTAATAAAACTCATACATTCATGCATCCAACTAAAATAAAATCCAATCACATTGGTCAATAATCCATAATCAATCCATTTATTATCATACATATCATCATATGCATCAATAAATAACATTCTTCTCATGAATAGTAAAATTATTCCATATATATATTTATATCGATATAATGGGAAATTTTAGTTAGCATAAAATCCAATTTTGAATTAAAATAAACTCCTTTTGTTTAATCCAAATTTAAATCAAAATAAACTCATTTATATTAATTAATCATGAAATCTAATTCCAGATCAAAATAAACTCCTTTATTTTAACTTTTAAAATAGTTTTTGGGAAAAATACAAAGTATGTGGAATCCAATTCCTTATCAAAATAAACTCCTTTATTTTGTTTAATATGAAATCCTATTTCATATCTAAATAAACTTATTTATTTAAAGAAACATGGAATCCCTTTTCCTAATTACAAATAAACTCCTTTATTTTTAGGAAACATGGAATTTAATTTCAACTCTAATTAGTTATCATGGAATTCAATTCCAACTCTAAATAGTTAGCATGAAATTAAATTCTAATTAAAACAAATATTTTTATTTTAATATAATTTTAAATAAAATAAATTCTTTTATTTTATTAATGAAAAATTGCTCAAATAAAAAAATAAATCAAAATCAGACTTTCTACTGGCCCGACGCGCTTCGTGCCTACCCTACAGAAACCAGCGCGCCCCGTGCCTCCACTGCTGCCCCCTGCGCCAATCTGAATTCTGGGTTTTTTATTTATTGGAAATCGCGATTTTTGGTATTTTCTTCCCAAAAATATAAGTTTATACAAAAAATTATACTCAATAAACTGTTCAAAACACATACCCATATATATATGGAATATAAACAATTAATAACTCGTATAAAGGTTTGGCTTTGATACCACTGTTAGGTTTGTAAGATTCATGAACGCAATCAAATTGCATAAAATAAGTGGAAGCTTGGTAAATAATGGTTTTAAAATTTTTCAAACCATATACCGGGATCATACTTTATGCACAGTTGTTAATTAAACAAAAAGATTAAGACTAAGATTCATACCCTTGAAGATTTTAGCTTCCTCAGGTACGGGTTCAACTCCAAATCTTTTTTTCGTTCTACTTGAATCCACATGGTTGATTCCTTCATTTGATCAACGTTAGCCACCCAAGTGTTTGGCCTCTAGAGGTGATCCACCAAGGAAGAACAAGAATTCAAGAAGAAGGGTGTTTGGCAAAACCCTAGTTTCCATCTCTATTGAAAATGTGTACTCTCTCAACTCTTGGAATAAAGTGTGTAATCTTGTTCCATAATAAGACTTTCTTATATATAGATGTAGGCAACCCTCTTAAACTATTTAGGATTAGGGTTTCATATTCATTAATTAAACTCTTTTAATTAATTAGGTTTCCCAATCCTATTGGGAATAATTAAACTCTTTTAATTAATTAGCCTTCTAATCTTATTAGGAATATATATATTTATATATATATGAGAGTGTCTTATTAATTAATTCCCAAACACCTTTAGAAATTAAATAATAATAATAATAATAGTAATAATAATAGTAAGACATATCTTATTAATTTATATTTAATATTTCTAAAATATTAAATAAATATTAAGCTATTTAATTTATTCTATCACCATAGATTAAATTAAATATACTTAACTTATTATTACGATTAAGCCATTAGTTTCTTTAATAAATATTCTTCCTTTTATGGTGCGACCCTTTAGGTTCTCCATATTAAATCGGTTGTGAATAAATCAATTAAAAAAATTCTAATCTTATTTAAATAAATAAATTAAACTAATAATTCATTTAAATAAGTAACATTTATTCTATAATAAGGGTAAGCCCCCTTAGCGATCAACGACTTTTCAGATAATAAAGATTTCAACATTAATCATAAAAGAACTTTTGAGTAAATAGTTACCGTACAATTTAATCCTTCCACCATACAATGCCCTAATTAAATATAAGACATGGAATTATTGTCAAATCTTTTTTTATTTAATTTTTGTATGTGTTTCGACCCTTAAATGCACAACTCCAAATAATGCAAATTAGAAACTTCTTTCGAATTTCATTCTCCCTTGGCCAAAGATTTCTAGGTTGTCATTTATCGAATCACATAGGACATTTCTATTCTTATACTAGAAGCGGTAGATTTTTTATTGATCATTTATTATCTCAATGTATAAATTATTATACCCAAGCATACCCTTTGATATACCCTAAGGGTCTTAAGGGACATGTCAAAGTATAACTTATCATACACACACAAGATACTATGATGATCTCAAGTCTAAAGATCACTTGTACTACTATCACAACAAGAATTCTTATTAACAGATAAGTAAAACTCCATTAGATATTCCTTAGCGAGCCACGTTCAGTAAACTTATTCTCCAATAAGCACCTACATACTTGCTTTAGTGTCTCCACACAAATGATCATGGGATCAATCATCCTCATCCAATGAGCAAACAACGTATGTACCAATCTATTCGGATTCACTAATCTCCTTTTTAGTAATCCAACGATTGGGAACTATTTTAGTTTTAAGCTATCTAAAAATTTAGATCTCATTAGCATGATCATCATCATGACTCTAAAAGCATTGCTTAAAACTATGGGTTTATCACATATTATAAAAATAACACCATGTAGATAAATAAATGCCTTTAATTATATAACTCTTTTATTAATAAATGAATAAGATTGTTACAAAGTATATGCTTTATCATCAAACATGATTAGCTTGTCTACATACTACTTTCACATGCATATAGAATACTATATTCTACCCCAATTAATTATGGACTCTATTATAGTTTGGTTCACTAGAGCCACCAAGTGAACCAAAAGTTCAAACCTAGGGTGCAAGAACAGAATTTAAATATAACTATTACATTTAAACCCGGGCTCCATTAGAAATGAGTCTTCAAGCACTCCTTGGTCCTTAGTCTCAACCTCTTCAAGATAATTCTAACTAATCCTATTACATAAATAATTTAATTTAAATAAAAACCTTGATCAGCAGTCAAGGAGAAGTACATAGCAGGAAGATATAATTTTAGATCAATAAAAATTAGAGAAGACGAGGTACGCGGACCTTATTTAATAAAACACATACATTCAAGCATTCAACTAAAATAAAATCCAATCACATTGGTTAATAGTCCATAATCAACCCCATTTATTATCATACATATCACCATATGTATCAATAAATAAAACATTCACTATATATATTGATATCGATTTAATGGGTAAATTAATTAGCATTAATCCCAATTATGATTTAAAAAATAAACTCCTTTATTTAATCAACTTGGAATCCAATTCTAAATACAAAATAAACAACTTTATTTTAATTTAGAATAATTGGAAAAACATTGAATCTAATTTTTAATTTAAATAAACCTTTTATTTTAATTAAAAATCAGATAAATAAATAAAACAAATTTTTATTTAATCTGGGTACCGGCGTTGCGGCGCCCCGAACGAACCAACTTCGGGCGCTACAACGTCGGGTGACCCGTTTTTTCAAAAAACTAGATCTGGCGCTGTGGCGCCCCATTTACTCTGTAAACAGGTGCTGCAGCGCTGGGTTGCCCCTTTCATAACCCGAACCGGCACTGCAGCGCCTAGATTACATTGTAATCCGGCGCAGCGGCGCCAGTGCCAAAAATCAATTTTTTCAGTTCACGAATTATGCAGTTTTTCTCCAAAAACTTGATTCTATGCCAATAATTATGTCCAAAAAATTATTCCAAACACATCAACAAACATATTAAATCTGAACAATTAATAACTTGGATAAATGTTTGGTTTTAATACCACTGTTAGGTTTGTAAGATTCATGAAAGCAATCAAATTGCATAAACTAAGCGGAAGCATGGTAAATCAGAGTTTTAAAATTTTACAAATCATATACCTGGATCATCATTTATGCACATTTATTAATTAAATGAAATAGATGGAGATTAGATTCATACTATTATAGAACTAAGCTTCCACATGTACGAGTTCAACTCTAAATCCTTCTCGCTCTCCTTGAGTTCTCCGGGTTTGATTCCTTCCTTTGATCAACGTTAGCCACCCAAGTGTTTGACCTTTAGAGGTGATCCACCAAGGAAGAAGAGTTATTCAAGAAGGTGGGTGTTTGGCTAAACCCTAGTTTCTATCTCTATAGTAATGGTATACTCTCCCATCTTTTAGAATGAAATGTGTAATCTTGTTCCATAATAAGACCCTTTTAAACTATTTAGGATTAGGATTTCATATTAATTAATTAAACCCTTTTAATTAATTAGGTTTTCCAATCTTATTGGGATATAATTAAACTCTTTTAATTAATTAGTCTCCTAATCTTATTAGGAATATATATATGAGAGAGTATCTTATTAATTAATTTCCAAACTCGTTTAGAAATTAAATAATAATAATAATAATAATAATAATAATAATAATAATAATAATAATAATAATAATAATAATAATAATAATAGTAATAATAATAATAATAAGACTTCTCTTATTAATTTATATTTAATATTTTTAAAATATTAAATAATAAATATTATGCTATTTAATTTATTCTATCACCATAGATTAAATTAAATATACTTAATTCATTATAACGATTATGTCATTTGCTTCTTTAATAAATATTATTTCTTTTACGGTATGACCTTTTAAGTTCTCCATATTAAACCGATTGTGAATAAATCAATTAGAACAATTCTAATATTATTTAAATAAATAAATAAAATTAATAATTTATTTAAATAAATAATATTTATTCTACAAAAATGGTAAACCCCCTTAGCGATCAACAACTTTCCAGATAATATAGATTTTTAACATTAATCATAAAAGAGACTTTGAGTTAATAGTTACCGTACAATTCATTCCTTCCACCATACAATGTCCCAATTAAATATACGACATGAAATTACTATCAAGTCTTATTTTACTTAATTATATATATTTCGATCCTAAAATGCACAACTTCAAATAATGTAAATTAGAAACTCTTTTCTAATTTTATTCTGTCTTGGCCAAAGACTACTTGGTTGTCATTTATTGAATCACATAAGACATTATCTTCTTTTACTAGAAGCGGTAGATTCTTTATTTATCATTCATTATCTCCACGTATAAATTATTATACCCAAGCATATCCTTTGATATACCCTTAGGGTCTTAAGGGATATGTCAAAGTATAACTCATCATACACAAGATACTATGATCATCTTAAGTCTAAGGATTATTTGTACTACTATCACTTAAGGAATTCCTATTGATAGGCAAGTAAAACTCCATTAGGTATTCCTTAGCGAGTCACGTTTAGTGTACTTATTCTCCAATAAGCACCTACATACTTGCTTTAGTGTCTCCACACAAATGATTATGAGATCGATCATTCTCATCCAATGAGCGAGCAATGTATGTAGCAATCCATCTGAATTCACTAATCTTCTTTTTAGTAATCCAACAATTGAGAACTATTTTAATTTTAAGCTATCTAAGAATTTAGATCTAATTAGCATTATCATCATCATTATTCTAAAAGCATTGCTTAAAACTATGGGTTTATCACATATTATAAAAACAGAACCATGTAGATAAATAAATACCTTTAATTAAATAACACTTTTATTAATAAATGAATAAGATTGTTACAAAGTATATGCTTTATCATCAAACATGATTGGCTTGTATGCATACTACTTTCAATCTCCCACTTGCACTAAATCCAATCGCCATAGTATCTTATACCCATCTTCTCTAAGTGACGATCAAACTGATGTTGTGTTACAGTTTTAGTAAATGGATCTGAAATATTGTCTTGAGAGTCCACACGCTCCAGGGTGAAATCTCCTCTTTCAATGATCTCTTTAATCAAATGAAACCGCCTCAACATGTGTTTAGATTTCTGATGAGACCTGGGTTCCTTAGCCTGTGCAATAGCTCCGGTGTTGTCACAGAATAAAGGCATTGCTCCTTTAATGTTAGGAACCACAACAAGTTCAGTTATGAACTTCTTCATCCAAACAGCTTCCTTTGCAGCTTCACTTGCAGCTATGTACTCTACCTCTGTCATTGAATCAGCAATATTTTGCTGCTTGGAACTCTTCCAATTCATTGCGCCATCGTTCAAGGTAAATACATACCCCGAAATGGATTTACTATCATCTTGTTTCGTTTGAAAACTTGAGTCTGTATAGCCCTCTAGTTTCAACTTAGACCCACCGTAGACAAGAAATACATCCTTAGTTCTTCTTAAGTACTTTAGGATATTTTTCACTGCCTTCCAGTGCTCTTCTCCAGGATTCAACTGATATCTGCTCGTTACACTAAGTGCAGAAGAGACATCAGTTCTAGTACATAT
The DNA here is from genome assembly GCA_020205555.1 of Panax stipuleanatus. Lineage (NCBI taxonomy): Eukaryota > Viridiplantae > Streptophyta > Magnoliopsida > Apiales > Araliaceae > Panax > Panax stipuleanatus. The sequence goes on from CM035115.1 coordinate 98,095,124, forward strand.
CATACCGTAAATGATAGATCCTATTACTGAAGCATATGGAATCTTACTCATACGGTCTCTCTCCGCAGGTGTCTTTGGGGCCTGTTTCTTGGAGAGATATATTTCATGGCTCATCGGCATGAAACCTCTCTTGGAATCTTTCATGCTAAACTTCTTTAGCATTGAGTCAATGTATGTTCCTTGGGAAGAGTCAAACATCCTTTTAGATCTATCTCTATATATCTTTATCCCTAAAATATAGGATGCTTCTCCCAAGTCCTTCATGGAGAAGTGTTTAGATAACCAAATATTGATCGACTGTAGCATAAGAATATCATTCCCTATCAGTAATATATCATCAACATATAATACAAGGAATGATACAGCGCTCCCACTAACCTTCTTATACACACATGGTTCATCCTTATTTTTGATAAAATCAAACTCTTTGATTGTCTCATCACAACGGATGTTCCACCTTCGAGAAGCTTGCTTCAATCCATAAATGGATCGTTGCAGCTTACAGACTTGATTTATTCCAACTGTTAAAATAAAACCCTCTGGCAATTTTCGTAGTCGTAATAAGCTGCAATTGCAAGAAAAATACGAATGGACTTGAGCATAGCTACTGGTGAGAATGTTTCATCATAGTAACCACCTTGTCTTTGTTTGAAACCTTTCGTAACCAGTCGGGCCTTATAGGTCTCTACCTTTCAATCTGCTCTAGTCTTTCTTTTAAAGACCTATTTGCACGTAATAGGCTTAATGCCCTCAGGTGATGAAACCAGAGTCCATACTTTGTTCTCATACATGGAGTCCATCTCAGATTTCACGACTTCTTGCCATTTCTCTGAGTCTTTACTACTCATAGTATGTTCGTAATTCAAAGGATCAGCATCATCTATGATGCGTACCTCATCGTCATCCTCTATGACGAATCCATACTTATCAGGTATCTTCGGTACTCTCCCAGATTTACGAATAGGGTGTGTTACAGTAGGTTCTTCCACTTGGTCAGGTACCTGACTTTGATTCGTAGTAATTTGTGGTTCTTGAATTTCTTCAAGATATATCTTACTCCCATTGACCCCTTCAAGGATAAACTCTTTTTCCAAGAAAGCAACATATTTAGCAACAAACACCTTTTGATCAGTTGGATGATAGAAATAATAACCTGATGTTTCTTTAGGGTATCCCACAAATCTATATTTGTCAGATCTAGTCTGCAGCTTATCATTCTTAAACTTTTTGACATAAGCTGGACAACCCTAAGTCTTAATGTGACACCCCCAAATCTGGGTACTTCGTTTCCACATGATTTGGTGTTCACTTTCTAAATAGAACATACATATACCCATAATAAGGAATGTAAAATAAATTACAACCTTGAATAAATAATAAAATCTTCCTTAAAAAGGAATTACAACCTTATTCAAAATCATCCCAGGGTTTATCTAACCTTAATATAAGTAATAATGCGGAAATAAAAACATAACATAAAGTCTTATTACAATCAAAATCAAAAGATAACAAGTCTTCACTTGTTCATCTTGCCTTTCCCTTTACTCGTTGACGGTACGTCAACGTTTTCGGCTTTAACTGCAAGGAATTATTAAATATGCAAGAGTGAGCAAATAAACGCTCACTGGAATACAACAATAATAAGGATATAATTGAATAGTTTCAATAGATCTGAATAACTTTACTTTCATCAACCATAAAGAATTGAATAATAATTCTTTCATTAATAACTAGAATTTCGAATATTGAAATCATCTAAGGACCCTAGGTTATAAACATTTCTATTTAAAACTTTTAACAATCATTTAAACTATGGACCTTAACTCGTAGTTAGGGGGATCACCCCTTCGTACCATGTATTGTGAACAACCATCTTAACGTTTTTGTATAGTAACCTCCCCTAATAAATAGGGTTGTTCATCTCAGTTTTGACTACAAGTCCGCACCAAAGAAATCTTGGTTTGGATAAGCTTAAAGGGTAATTTAGGATTCAACGTTCATCAACTAAGGAATAGTTGAGTCGACTTACAATAATCAAGAATAATTCAATAATAACAATTATGAAATACTTATGCTTTAGAATTTAACTTAAAGCATACGAAAGATAAGATAGACCTTGCTTGAACAATAAGTCAAAGTCACTTTAAGTAAATCATGAATTTTAAATACATACTTGTCTAGTGCAGAAATAAAAGGACAATCTCGAACACAATAAATATTTGAATTTAAAACACTTTTATAACAGTAACAAGTTTGAGTTTAGAAAACTTGCACAATATAAGAATTAAAGAACTTGTATATAATTGACGAGTTTAAGGATAGAAAATTTGCCTCAAGCACAAGCTGCTATTAAAATCACATTATTTAACACTTCTTACACAAATATATTTAATCACAATAATCTAAATTAGTTAACACATAACTAATTCACATAATTAGTTAACCCATATAGGTTAACTCTTTCTAGTTTAATTAATAAGTTAATAATTAACCATCACATAATTAATTATACCACATAGGCATGCTCACATAATTAAATCAATAATAATTATGTGTTTCATATTAATTAAATTATAATTAAATGAATTATAATTTAAACATTTAATATAATTATAATTACTCAAATTATAATCAAATCTTATTTTAATTAAATTATAAATAATTTATAATTTATAATTAATTAAACTACATCATGCATTTACTAAATTATAATTACACAAATTATATTTAATCATGCAAATATTGAATTATAATATACAAATTATAACTTATAATTAATCATGCATTTATTAAATTATAATTACATAAATTATAATTTAAATTAACATTTACTTGATTAAAATAAATCAAATAATATTTATTATAATTTAACAAAATTATAATTTAAATTAAACCTTTACTCTAATTATTATTATTCAAAATTATAACCACACTATATATTTTATTAATATAATATACTAATATTCATTTTCATGTCATTAAACTATCACATTCAATTAGCCTTTTATGATACAACAAAATACATAAAAGAAATAACCCATCCTGACTTTCTGCACCCCCCCTCGCCGGGGTGGGGGTTTTACTCTTGATAGGCTCGCCGGGGAGGGCACCTTACAAAATACATGTTTGTAGTCGTGCTTGTAAGTTCTCAACACAGAAATGTGGAAGACGTTTTGTATATTCTCTAGCTCCGGAGGTAACGCCACCTTGTAAGCTACCTCGCCCACCTTTCGTAGTACCTTGAAAGGTCCAATAAATCAGGGACTCAGCTTCTCCTTCTTACCGAATCTGATCTTCCCCTTCCAGGGAGATACTTTCAGGAAAACAAAACTTCTTGGTAAAAATTCTCGGTTCTGTCAATGTTGATTGGCATATTTGTTTTGTCTATCTTGAGCAACAACCAATCTTGTTCTGATCAGCTTCACGATTTCGGAGGTTTGTTTTACCGGTTTGTCCCCAATAGTTGACGTTCACCGACTTCATCCCAGCACAAGCGAGTTCTGCATTTTATGCCGTATAACACTTCGTAAGGCGGCATGCCGATACTTGCGTGGTAACTATTATTGTAGGTGTTGGTCGGAAAACCGATCACTAAACACGCGCAAGTATACGCGGTCTAACAAGTAATACAGTGAGAAGGAAAGTGTCGTACCCACGAGGAACTATCACTAATATTTACCAAATACCAACTTTGTATCGCTTAAGTCTTATTCGAACAGTAAACTAATAGGAGTGTGGTTAAACTAGTTATAACTAATTATTAAAGCAAGTAAACGGATAACGAATGGTAATCAAAGGAATTACAAGCTAAGGTTACAACTTCACCCCACACAAGCATTCCGTCGAACACCTGGCGTGCTATGCTTCATCAAACTTCCTACCCTTCTCTCTTTGGTCTTAATGGTCATGACAGTTTGTCGACCGAGAACACACAGGTGCTCATACACCTCTGTTTAGGTATGCACAAACATATCCTCTCCAGATCCACCCGAAAGGGAATAGAACAGAAAAGAACATCCAAACTAAGTGATAATCCTACACATGTCTATGCGAATTAACCTAACAAGGATTTAAGCATAAGTTCTCAATTAGGTCACACGTGGCACACAGATATATGTCTATTCTACGCACACTTATGCAGTCAAAACTCATAATCACATGCCAATATATTTAGGTGTAAATCTATAATCCTTCTTTCGATATCATATAGATTACCAAAATCATCACTAATGTCTTAGTGAGAATCATTAAGCATGAATATATTAAACCAAACCATATGGTGCCAACCAAAGAGATAAGACAGTCAATTTAACTAACAAAGGGTTCCGTTATAACCTTAGAGCCAATACTTAGTTCATAGCTATTGAACAAAATATAAGTAGCAATAAAGACAACATTTATGGATTACAAAATTAGAGGAAATAAATGGATAAGAATAAACTCTGTCAAAGCTCTTCAGTCTCCAAACATTCCGCTCCTTTCAAGCTCTCCAATCCGTGTAGCTCACTGCTCTTGTTGCTCCAAGGAAATCCCAGACTTTATCCTCATCTACCTAATCTATATTTACAAACATTACCTAATAACTAGAGAGAGAAAGTACAAAAGAGATCTAATCTATCCTAAGCTAAGTTAACTGATTCTATCCCAGTCTTCTTTCTCTGCTCTTTTTCTTCCTCCCCAATACCTCTCTGTAGAGGCTCTCTTCATATATATATATATATATATATATATATATAAATATATATCTGTTTTCCTCCTTTTGCTAGGTTAAAAGCAAGCCTTTCCTGCCTTGGCACCGGAGGTCGCGCTGCGGCGCGGGAAATAGGCTTATAAGTGGCGCTGCGGCGCCACGTTAAAATCAAAAGACCGAAGGTCGCGCTGCGGCGCGAGTTCATAAAGGAACTGTGGCGCTGCAGCTCCAGAATGACATCAGCAAGGACCAGGGGCGGCGCCGCGGCGCGAGAATGAGAAGAGGCATTGGCGCTGCGGCGCCAGTATATGTAAATTCTCCGTTTTGTCCCCTGAAAGCTAGAAAAGTCCTGTAAAGCCTGCAATACATCGGTTAAGCATAATAATACTATAAACATATAAAACTATATAAAAACTACGAAGATCAGGCAACTATTTAAGCCATAAATTATCCGATTTGCGGGTATAAATCCCACTCATCAGTAGGCGAACTACACCAATTATAGATGATCGTCCTAGCTTCTCTTGAAGTCCATTATTACGCAAGCTCTCAGCATGTCCTTAAGCGTCTGAATCGTTCTCTCGCTCTGGCCATCAGTCTGAGGATGGTATGCCATACTCATTCATAATTGTGTTCCCAGACACTCTTGTAAATATTTCCAGAAGTTCAACGTAAAACGCAGATCTCTGTCGGACACAATCGACACCGAAACACTGTGTCAAGAGATAATTTCCTTAACGTACAATTTCGCTAATTGATCCAAGTTATACTTAATCCTGATAGGTAGAAAGTGGGCTGACTTCGTCAGTCGATCCACTATAACTCATATCGCATCAAATCCCTTCCAAGTCGCTGGAAGACCAACCACGAAATCCATCGTGATGTGCTCCTACTTTCACTCTAGAATTTCTAACAGTTGCAGCAGTCCACTTAGTCTTCGGCTGCTCCCAATTCATAACGGCTTCAACCTTCGACGGATCTACTGAAATCACATCCTTAACGATCACGTGGCCAAGAAATTGCACACGTTCTAACCAGAATTCTCATTTCGAGAATTTTACATATAGTTTTTTGCGTCTCAGCGATTCCAACGTCAGCCTTAAATGTTCGGTGTGTTCCTCCTTGGTCTAAGAATAAATCAGGATGTCATCTATGAACACCACTACGAACTTATCTAGGAACGGCTTGAACACCCTATTCATTAAGTCCATAAATGTAGCTGGGGAATTCGTTAGACCAAATGACATCACTAAGAACTCATAATGTCCATACCGAGTTCTGAAAGCCATTTTCAGTATATCTTCCCTTCTCACCTTTAATTGATGATACCCGCTTCTCAAATCAATTTTTGGAAAGTGTTTAGCACCCTTCAGTTGATCGAATAAGTCATCGATCCTAGGTAAAGGATACCTATTCTTGATCGTAACTTTGTTCAATTCCCTATAATTAATGCAAAGCCGCATCGATCCATCCTTTTTCTTCACGAACAAAACGGGCGCTCCCCACAGCGAATTGCTCGGCTGAATATACTTCTTGTCCAGCAATTCTTGCAGTTGAACCATCAGTTCCTTCATCTCGATCTGAGCCATTCAGTACGGAGCTTTCAAAATTAGAGCAGTTCCCGGTGCTAAGTCGATCAAGAACTCTATCTTCTTATCTGGCGAAAGTCCTGGTAAGTCGCTCTGAAATACGTCCACAAACTCCCTAACCACTGATATCTCTTCTATCTTTGGGCTCTCCTTACGCGTATCTACTATGTAGGCTAGATATCCTACACAGCCTTGCGTCAAAAGTTTTTTGGCTTGCATAACCGTCAGACAATTCGCTTGTCTAGGCGATTTACTACCATAGAACACTACTTTTGAAGGAGTCGTAAGGTTTACCGACTTCTTCTGACAGTCGATTACCGCCCCATGGTTGAACAACCAGTCCATCCCCAATATGACGTCAAATTCCCCAAGTTTTATCGGAATCAAATCTACCCTCAGCTCCTGACCCTTAATGTCCAATCGACAGTTCTTGTATACAAACCTAACAAGAATGACTTCTTATTCGCAATTTCTATGTTCAAGAAGTAAGCTAACTCCTCTATAGGTAAGTCTAGGGTTTTACCAAAATCATCAGATATGAATGAACAAGTAGCTCCCGAATCAAATAATACTTATGTATTTATACTATTGATCGGTATAATACCTGCCACCACATCTTTTGACTGCACAACGTCCAGCACCGTCATATTGAACGTGCGGGTAGTGGGTCGAACGACTTGCAGTGGCGACAGTCCAGCGATAGTCAGAGTGCTGCTGCTGCCATTTCCTCCATTCCCTGTTAACCCTGCCGTTGGCTTCTTAGGGCAGCTATGAGCCATGTGATCCTTGGATCCACATGTATAGCAAGCTCCCTTCTTCGGGTTTGGGCAACTCGGCGCGATGTGGCCTTCCTGACCACAGTTGTAGCACACCCGTTTCCCTTTCATGCACACTCTAGTGTGAGTCTTCCCGCATGTAGCACATGCTTCGAGCTTCCTCTTTTGCTGGCCTCCCTGCTGACTCCCAACAGAGGTGTTGTCGTTCCACTTTCTTTTCTGATGGATAGCCCCGCTACCACCAGCCTTGTTTTCTGTCTCAATCTTCTTCTTCTTGTCTTGGTTGAATTTAGTCACGGCGTCGCTCCCTCTTTCAGCTAGAATGACCTTATCCAGTACAGCTGCAAACGTGTTCAGTTGGAACATAGAGACCTTACTGTAGATCCAGGGTTTTAATCCCCGCTCAAACCTCCTCGCCTTCCTAGCGTTCGTGCTGACCTGGTATGTAGTGAACCTGGCCAACTCGTTAAACTTCGCGACGTATTCAGACACCGTCATCCCTCCCTGTTTCAGCTCTAGAAACTGGACCTCCATCTGGTTCTGTGAGCTAACTGGAAAGTACATTTCAAAGAACATCTCTTTAAAATGTTCCCACGGTATTACTCTTTCTCCCTCTCTGGTCCTATTAGTTTGCCACCAGAAACTAGCATCTGACTTCAACATGAAAGCCGCGAATGCTGTTTTCTGGTCTTCACCGACTCTAGCTACGTCGAAGACCTTCTCCATCTCCATCACCCACGTATGAGCATCTACAGGGTTTGTCGATCCCTTGAATTCGGGCGGTCCTACTTCCTTGAATTCCTTAAATGTAGTACCCTGCACTTGCGGCTGATTTGCAAGTGCCCCCGTCAGTAGGTTCACTAACTCCTAAATCGAGTTGGGGTTTGTTCCATTATTATTGTTGTTGCTCGTCGAACCCTCGGGGTTTTGATGTGTAGGTCTTCTTCTAGGAGGCATTTTCTGTTAAGAAATATTATTATTAGCTCCTCTACTAAATTCTTAAGTATTCAAGTTCAGACTTAAACAATTAAATAACTTAGTTCATATTGAACACATAGCACATCCATAAGCTTCTTTTATTCATTACTCGTAGTTTTAAAACATAGAATAGATAACATCTCTGCTATTTACATCATCTTTCCTGAACTTGAACAAGTTACAGGACTACATCATCACTTTATCCCATTATTATCTCAAATTATGGGATTTACATTTATTTATTACAAAAAGAAACAAATAATTTAAAAGCTCTAATGTCTAGGCATATTAAGACGTCGCACAGCCTCTCTACGTTTTTCCTCCATCACCCGAAACGCTATCCTTCAGTCCACCACATACCATGGTAAACCGGAACTAAGTTGAGTAATAGAAGATATGGTCCTGGGCCCTATCTATGGCTGTATATAATGCATATTCTGTTTCCCTTAGCTTGGCCCTTTTGGCTTCAGCCTCGTCTTCAGCTCGATCGGCTCGTTGAATAACCCTCAAGCATGTCTCCTCAGCTCTGGCATACTTCATCGACTCCTCTTGGATGTCTTGCTTCAGCTTCGCTATCTTAGCTCGTGCCTCGTCCTTATCATTCTCTACGTAAATTAGCTTCCACTGCGCTTCTCCTAGTTCACTATCCATCTCTTCGATAGTCTCATCCCGCTGCTAGATGGTTTCTTCAAGCTCTCCGACTCGACCATGTAGCTCCACGTTATTGTCGTAGACTGCCTCGTACATCTCAGCACTAGTAGAGTGAGGTTGGAATTCCTCTTCGGGATCCTCTTCTTCCTCTGACTCATCCTCGTTCTCCTCCTCTAGAATAGGTGTCAGCCCATGCTCCCGACCAGCTACGGTGATCATTGGAGATGGCTCTCTCCTAACCAACTATTCCCAGACAACATGGATGTCTCGGGACTCCTCCTCTTTAGGCACCTGAGGTATATCCTCCTTAGCCTGACTGGATTCTCCAACGTTCGTCATCTTGACAAAAGAATTTTAAAGTTTATTATTACGTGATATTGAGTCGTCACTCTTCGAATCCTTAAACGTAAACACATAGCACACAAGGTAGTTTATTATCTTTATCTATCACCACTATCTTTTCGATCTTCCTATAAGGCTACTACCTAAGGTTTTTCCCCCCACCTAAGGTTCATAACCAACTGCTTCGATACCAACCTGTGACACCCCCAAATCCGGGTACTTCGTTTTCACATGATTTGGTGTTCACTTTCTAAATAGAACATACATCTACCCATAATAAGGAATGTAAAATAAATTACAACCTTGAATAAATAATAAAATCTTCCTTAAAAAGGAATTACAACCTTATTCAAAATCATCCCAGGGTTTTTCTAACCTTAACATAAATAATAATGCGAAAATAAAAACATAACATAAAGTCTTATTACAATCAAAATCAAAAGATAACAAGTCTTCACTTGTTCATCTTGCCTTTCCCTTTACTCGTTGACGGTACGTTAATGTTCTCGGCTTTAACTGCAAGGGATTATTAAATATGCAAGAGTGAGCAAACAAACGCTCACTGGAATACAACAATAATAAGGCTATAATTGAATAGTTTTAATAGATCTGAATAACTTTACTTTCATCAACCATAAAGAATTGAATAATAATTCTTTCATTAATAACTAGAATTTCGAATATTGAAATCATTTGAGGGTCATAAGACCTTGAACTTTTGTCCTAGTTATAAACATTTCTATTTAAAACCTTTAACAGTCATTTAGACTATGGACCTTAACTCGTACTTAGGGGGATCACCCCTTCGTACCATGTATTGTGCACAACCATCTTAACGCTTTCGCATAGTAACCTCTCCTAATAAATTGGGTTGTTCATCTTAGTATTTGAGTACAAGTCCGCACCAAAGAAAGTTTGGTTTGGATAAGCTTAAAGGGTAATTTAGGATTCAACGTTCATCAACTATGGAATAGTTGAGTCGACTTACAATAATCAAGAATAATTCAATAATAACAATTATGAAATACTTATGCTTTAGAATTTAACTTAAAGCATACGAAAGATAAGATAGACCTTGCTTGAACAATAAGTCAAAGTCACTTTAAGTAAATCATGAATTTTAAATACATACTTGTCTAGTGCAGAAATAAAAGGACAAAGTTGAACACAATAAATATTTGAATTTAAAACACTTTTATAACAATAACAAGTTTGAGTTTAGAAAACTTGCACAATATAAGAATTAAAGAATTTGTATATAATTGACGAGTTTAAGGATAGAAAACTTGCTTCAAGCGCAAGCTACTATTAAAATCACGTTTATTTAACACTTCCTACACACATATATTTAATCACAATAATCTAAATTAGTTAACACATAACTAATTCACATAATTGGTTCACCCATATAGGTTAACTCTTTCTAGTTTAATTAATAAGTTAATAATTAACCGTCACATAATTAATTACACCACATAGGCATGCTCACATAATTAAATCAATAATAATTATGTGTTTCATATTAATTAAATTATAATTTAAACACTTAATCTAATTATAATTACTCAAATTATAATCACATCTTATTTTAATTAAATTATAAATAATTTATAATTTATAATTAATTAAACTACATCATGCATTTACTAAATTATAATTATACAAATTATAATTAATCATGCAAATATTGAATTATAATACACAAATTATAACTTATAATTAATCATGTATTTATTAAATTATAATTTAAATTAACATTTACTTGATTAAAATAAATCAAATAATATTCATTATAATTTAAATTAAACCTTTACTCTAATTTTAATTATTCAAAATTATAACCACACTATATATTTTATTAATATAATATATTAATATTCATTTTCATGTCATCAAATTATCACCTTCAATTAGCCTTTTATGATATAACAAAATACGTAAAAGAAATAACCCATCTTGACTTTCTGCAACCCCCCCCCCCCCCCCGGGGCGGGGTTTTTACTCTTGATAGGCCCTCCGGGGCGGGCCCCTTACAGGGTCGGCAGACATGCTAGCGAACTGTGTAGAGAAAAAGCCAATTTGGCTTATTTCTCCACACCAAAATTCCAATTTCAGTCAATACAAGTCATATTAATTTTATAAAAACATAAACTTAAAGCTTCTAACCTGATTTTAACATATATAAACATTACAACCCATAATCAAAACAACCAATTTCATGATTCTTAAAGAAAAGCCATTGCTACGTGTTCTTCATAAAATTGAACACTGTACTTTTGTTTTTAAACCAATTCACACAATTTCCAAGCATAACCAATTAGTTTCTAATCATGCTAACATAATCTACGATTACATTACACAACAATTAACAATTAAACTAAAATTTTAATTTTAAAATAGCTATTTATCAAAACCAATGCACTGTAAATTTTGATGAACATGATTTCTTCATGTTTATCATATTAACATGAATTAAACTACTAATTAGGCATGAAATTCATATATGAGCATGCTAGAACACAATTGATACATATTATTTCATGTTTACACAATTTTCACCATAACTCAATTAACAGAGAACTTTATACTTTATAAAGAACATATAAACAAATTTCTAACAACTAAAGATGAGAGTTATACCCTTATGCTTAGTGGATTGAAAGGAGAGGATGATGATGATAACCTCAAAGCTTTTCTTCCTCTTCTTCTTCCTTTCTCTTCTTTTCTCTCTAGACTACTCTGTATTCTCTCTAACTTTTCTCTGTTTTGTTCTAACACCGACCAATTCTAACTTAACGTATATCTATATTACTTAACTGATAATATAATATAGATATAATAGATATAGCATATAAATATATATATATATATATATATATATATGTATATGTAACTTATAAATTATAATTGCAAATAATAACTCCTACAATAATTACATAGGTTGCACTTATTTGAATTTAAAAAGCCATAAGGCTTGTTTGGCAAAAACTGTTTATTTTTAAAAACTAACTTTTTGAGCTTAAGGTCTTGTTTGGTAAAATATGATTAAAACAAAAGTAAGGGTATTGTTTGGTAAAATCTTTTAAAATTCTTTTCTTTATTTTAATAAATCCTTTTAACACATACTTTAAATGCTATACTTTAATTAATTAAATCTTTAACATTCTTATTTAATTAATCAAAATCTAACATCAATTAATCACACAAAAAAATTGTCACATAACAATTATAATTACTCGCTAATTATAATTCATGTAACACTCATCGCATAACTCATCCAATTTAATTATCTCAATTAAATTAGAACTATACTATAAAATCAATACATATTAATTAAATTAAATATTAAATATTCACTTAATTAATATACAACTCTTAATTAAATCACTCCACAAATTCACATAATTTATTTATTCAACTCAATAAGTATTAAAACTAAATATATAAAATCTCAATCGTTACAATCTTCCTTCCTTAAAAGGATTCTGTCCCCATAATCACACATAAAAAAAATCTCGTCTATTACATTCTTCCCCCTTAAAAGGATTCTGTCCCCAGAATCGGTACACAAGGGTTTCACAAAACTAAGCAAATAATTGCGGATAAGATTTCATCATAACATCTTCAAGTTCTCACGTAGCTTCTTCAGTACCGTGGTTCCTCCAGATTACCTTAACAGAAGGTATCACTTTATTTCTAAGTACCTGTTCTTTTCTATCAACTATTTGAACAGGCACTTCTTCATATGTTAAGTCTTTATCGAATTGTAAAGGCTCATATTCTATTACATGTTTGTAGTCGTGCTTGTAAGTTCTCAACACAGAAATGTGGAAGACGTTTTGTATATTCTCTAGCTCCGGAGGTAACGCCACCTTGTAAGCTACCTCGCCCACCTTTCGTAGTACCTTGAAAGGTTCAATAAATCAAGGACTCAGCTTCTCCTTCTTACCGAATCTGATCTTCCCCTTCCAGGGAGATACTTTCAGGAAAACAAAACTTCCTGGTAAAAATTTTCGGTTCTGTCGATGTTGATCGACATATTTCTTCTGTCTGTCTTGAGCAGCAACCAATCTTGTTCTGATTAGCTTCACGATTTTGGCGGTTTGTTGTACCAGTTCTGGCCCCAACAGTTGACGTTCACCGACTTCATCCCAGCACAAGGGAGTTCTGCATTTCTGCCGTATAACGCTTCGTAAGGCGGCATGCCGATACTTGTGTGGTAACTATTGTTGTAGGCAAACTCCAGCAATGGTAGATGATCATCCAAGCTTCCCTTGAAGTCCATTACGCAAGCTCTCAGCATATCCTCAAGCGTTTGAGTCGTTCTCTCGCTCTGGCCATCAGTTTGGGGATGGTATGCCACACTCATTCACAATTGTGTTCCCAGACACTCTTGCAATCGTTTCTAGAAGTTTGACGTAAAATGCGGATCTTTGTCGGACACAATCGACACCGGAACACCGTGTCGAGAGATAATTTTCTTAACGTACAATTTCGCTAACTGATCCAAGTTATACTTAATCCTGATCGGTAGAAAGTGGGCTGACTTCGTCAGTCGATCCACTATAACCCATATCGCATTAAATCCCTTCTGAGTCGCTGGAAGACCAACCAAAAAATCCATCGTGATGTGCTCCCACTTCCATTCTGGAATTTCTAACAGTTATAGCAGTCCACTTGGTCTTCGGCTGCTCAACCCCAGCGAAGCGTCGGGCACAGACCGGTGACAGTTCAACCGTTGGCTCAACCCCAGCTAAGCGTCAGGTACAGACCAAGGACAGTTCAACCGTTGGGTCAACCATAGCGAAGCGTCGGGTACAGACCGAGGACAGTTCAACAGTTGGCTCAACCCCAGCGAAGCGTCAGGTACAGACCGAGGACAGTTCAGCCGTTGGCTCAACCCCAGCAAAGCGTCGGGTATAAACCGGTGACAGTTCAGTCGTTGGCTCAACCCCAGTGAAGTGTCGGGTACAGACCAATGATAGTTCAGCCATTTGCTCAACCCCAACAAAGCTTCGGGTATAGATCTATGACACATCAACTGTGGGCACAACCCCTGCGAGGCATCAGGAATGATCCGGTGGCGAAAGCAATATAATAATCCATCCCCACAAAGGACAGATGATGGAATCTGTTATACAAATCCTTAGAGGGAGTACTGAGATAGATTGGTGATTCAATCTCCTGTGGCAAACTATCGGTGTAGAGTATCGTCAAGATAGGCATCGAGAACAATTGTGGAGGTAACTTGACAACAAAGATGTATCCCCACCAGAGGAGCCTGCTGAAAGGCATACCAATATCAATCGAAAGGAAATGTGCTCCACGGAGAGTATCGACGGATGAGGGAAAACCTTTGGCCTCAAACCAAGAATTCACCTAGGCTATCATGACTGACGTCATCCCCAATAGAAAGTGACGAAAACATTTTGCGATAGCCTATCAGTGATATCCCAAGCAAATAAAGGGGTAAACGATCAGGGATAGCCCCATTCCACTCAAAGGTATCCAACTTTCAGAATATATCCCGCAGTTGTCATATTTCCAGTGTCTACCAATCTTTATCTTGTTCATTCTATTGCATTGCATGAACATGATAAAGAGGGGCATCTGTAGACACTAGAAATTTTGTTTCCCTGTTTATTAGCACTGTAGGAGGGCAAGACAGTCTTTTCAAATTAACCCCGATCTTAATACCGGGTCGTCAAATCAAACTCTGTCTCAATACCGGGCCATCAACTCAACCCCGGTCTCAATATCGGGCCATCAACTCAACCCCGGTCTCAATACCAGGCCGTCAACTCAACCCCTGTCTCAATACTGGGCCATCAACTCAACCCTGGTCTCAATACCGGGAAGTTAACTCAACCCCGGTCTTAATACCGGACCATCAACTCAACCCCGGTCTCAATACCGGGCCTTTAACTCAACCCCGATCTCAATACTGGACCATTAAATCAACCCCGGTCTCAATACCGGGTTGTCAAATCAACCCTGGTTTTAATATTGGCCCATCAACTCAACCATGGTCTCAATACTGGGTCGTCAACTCAACCCCGATCTCAATATCGGACCATCAAATTAACCCCGGTCTTAATACCAGGTCGTCAAATCAGCCTCAGTCTCAATACCGGGCCATCGACTTAACCCCAGTCTTAATACCAGGCCACCAATTCAGCCCCGGTCACAACCCAGGAAGTACAGGTCAGCCCCGATCTCAACTCGGGAGGTACAGGTCAGCCCCGGTCTCAACCCGGGAGGTACAGGTCAACCCCGGTCTCAACTCAGAAGGTATAGGTCAGCTACAGTCTCAACCCGGGAAGTACAGGTCAGCCCTGGTCTTAACTCAAAAGGTGCAGGTCAGCCCTGGTCTCAACCCGGGAGATACAGGTCAACCCCGATCTCAACCCGAAAGATACAGGTCATCACCGGTCTCAACCCGGGAGGTACAAGCCAGCCCTGGTCTCAACTCGGGAGGTACATGTCAGCCTCGATCTCAACCCGAGAGGTATAGGTCATCACCGGTCTCAACCTGAGAGGTACATGTTAGCCCCGGTCTTAATACCGGACTATCAAATTAACCTCGGTCTCAATACTGGGACATCAAATCAACCCCGGTCTCAATACCGGGCCATCAACTCAACCCCGGTCTCAATACCGGGCCACCAATTCAGCCCCGATCTCAACCCGGGAGGTACAGGTCAGCCCCGGTCTAAACTCGAGAGGTACAGATCAGCCCCGGTCTCAACCCGGGAGGTATAGGTCAGCCCCAGTCTCAAGCCAAGAGGTACAGATCAGCCCCGGTCTTAACCCGGGAGGTGCAGATCAGCCCCGATCTCAACCCGGGATGTACAGGTCAGCCCCAATTTTAACCCGGGAGGTACAGGTCAGCCCCGATCTCAACTCGGGAGGTACAAGTCATCACCGGTCTCAACCTGGAAGGTACAGGTCAGCCCCGATCTCAACCTGGGAGGTACAGGTCAGCTCCGATCTCAACCCGGGAGGTACATATCAGCCCCGATCTCAACCCGGGAGGTACAGGTCAGCCCCAGTCTCAACCCGGGACGTACAGGTCAGCCCCGATCTCAACTTGGAAAGTATATGTCATCCACGGTCTCAACCCGGGAGGTACAGGTCAGCCCGGTCTAAACCCGGGAGGTACAGGTCAGGCCCAGTCTCAACCCGGTAGGTTAGGTCAACTTCGGAAATAATCCTAAAGCCTCACAACATCTCCAGAGGAAAACTTGGAATGACCAAGTCAGCCTCGGAGACAACCTTGAGGGCAAACAAGAATTAACTGGGATCCAAACCCTGAAAACAACCCCAGGAAGTCAGCCAAAGGCCATGCCAGCACTAAGGGCAACCCCGGAATAGGCAAAATGGTTATTTTACCAAATTGAAGCCAATTCGATCAAACTCAAGCTGAATTGATGCTACTAAGGTCAGAACGAACCATAAAAATGATCCCAAGTGGAAACAACGTAAGATAGCTCAACGAACAAACTACGAGGAATCAAAGACTTGGTTATGAACCAGTCTTTTTGGACTCGAAAAAGGTTTTCTCCTATGTCATTGCAATGCGCTCGGTGAGGATTTTCCGAAAAGGCACAACACGCCTTAAATGGACGCTCTGATCAAAAATTAGAAAGTTTCAAATTGGACCTCAAACTGCTTAGAGTGCATGTACTTCGAGACGACGGGACCCACCACGGGACCCCTGCCACATGGAGCCACAGGTGGACCCACGGCAACCGCGGGTTGACTTACTTCTCCCGGGTCTATATATATGAGGTGACCCCTAGCTCATTTCATAATTCAAAAACGCTATGAACCCTTGCTCGTTTGGTTTTTCATCCATTTTCTTGTCTTCCAAACCCAAAATTTTTTACTCTAACACATAGATATACCCACATACTACCACATATCAAAAACTGAACTATAGAATCGGACGTTTTAAGTCTATGATTTGGCAAAAATCCTATGTAGTAGTCCATTGTGAGTATTTTTACGATCAACAAGTTTATATTACTTCATTACGCTGTTATACATTTTCATATCAAGTTTCATTTTTTAAATATGCCTAAAACTCAGTTCTGTGGCCGTTTTTCTTGAATTTTGGTATATTTTAGTTCCTAAACACATTTTCTGGCATTGCTACAACTCGGATTGACGATCCGTCATTTCTAACAGCTTTTATATACTAATATCTTCGTTTTGAGCAACTTCACTGGACTGGGTTATCTTTCTTTCCCGGGTTTGGCTTTTTTTTTGTTGTATATATTTAACTATATATATACTAACATTTCAATTCTGTCAAGCCCGGATGTTAAATCCGCGGTAGTATACTGCTTATATATATATATGCACCCTTCACCGGACTGGGTTATCTTTCCAGTCT
Source organism: Panax stipuleanatus (assembly GCA_020205555.1). Classification (NCBI taxonomy): domain Eukaryota; kingdom Viridiplantae; phylum Streptophyta; class Magnoliopsida; order Apiales; family Araliaceae; genus Panax; species Panax stipuleanatus. Next base: position 98,112,548 of record CM035115.1, read on the forward strand.
CGGTTTGACTATTTTTTGGTCTATATTTAAATTCCATTTTGGCCTGGATCATTTCGTGGCCTTTTATTGCTTTTATATATATAGAATGTCCATTGCTCTTTTACAGCTTTTATATATATATATATATATATATATATATATATATATATTTCTATTTTAGTCCAGGCAAAGGATAGAATGTCCGTCTCCCTTTACCGCTTATATATATATATATATATATATATATTTTGATTTTGTCAAGCCTGGATCACTCCGTGGCTTTTACAGCTTTTATAAATATATATATTTACATTCTAGTCCAAGCATCGGAGTTAAAATCCATCACCCTTTATAGTTTTTGTGTATATATATATATATATATATATATTACTTTACTCATTTTATTTAATTGTTGCTTTAAATATTCATTTGATATGAATCGACACTGACATTTCTATGGGCGGACTAGATTTATTTAAATCTCGCCAACTCTAGCTTTCAAACGGTTCAAAATAGGTCCAGACAGAACCGGGAAGCTAGAATGACTGAGATTTATTTAAATCTAGTATTTTTCTAGTTCCAATTACAAAAGCTACCTCGTGGCCCTTAGATCGCTATCTAGTGAGAATGAGATGCTTCAGCCATATGCGAGCCATGATTTACTGATGAAGCCTTGGTTCTGGAGATATTTGAATATATTTCTGTACAAATTTGAGCTGTGTAGGTTTATTGGCTTCCCTATGTGAGCCTAGGAATCATGGAATTCATGATCGAACAGATCAGAATCTGATTTCCACAATAGACAAATTCCATTTTACAAATGTACCCTGCAAGTTTTTCTGTAAAAATTTACATACAAAAGACCTTAAAATGGTTATCCGGATTTAAGGTATCAACATAGTGAAAATATGGTTTGTCGTATCAGAGTCACTTCGATGGCTGTCATGCCCAAGAGAAGACCGACACTTGTATATATTTTGTGGTTGAGGATGCTTTGTAGCCCGACAATCACCATTCAAATTGAGCTAAAAGGCTGAAAAGATAAAACTAAAGTATTAATATGCTTCAATTCCTATGTTAGCGTAAGGGTTTGAAAAACCTGCTTTCAAAACGTCATTTCAATAATCTTATCAAAAAAAGAAGCTTTTGCAAATCAAATCAAACACTTTTTCAAATCAAAGAATTTTTGCAAATCAAATCAAACCCTTCGTATATAGGTTCAACGATGCATTAACATACTTCCAATCAAAGCATAGGCCCAATTTCTTCCAGCATTCACACACACATTGCAGATTTAAAAGGGAAATATTGAAAAGATGCGGTTTCGTGTTTATACGGGAGTTGTGGGGGTGCCTAACACCTTCCCCACACTTAACCAAGCCCCTGAACTCAAAACTTCGTTTTAAAGATCAAGTTTCGACAGTGTCCAACAATTGGGCCTCTTTTCAAACAAAACTCGGTTGAGTTGGTACAATCATTTCAAATCTACCAACTGGCGACTTTGTAAAACGTTCAAATTATCGACAGGATACATTTTGGCCTTTTCCTAAAAAACCCTTCATAACCTTTTTCACAATAAAAAGAATAAGGGTAGACAGAACTTAGGAAGAGAGAAAGATTCGAGTTGTGACCCGACCCGCAGATTTTTTTCCCGACGTTGACAAATGCTATTTACATCAACTATCCCGAGATAAAAGAATCTTCAGGATTAAATCATCATATTCCATTAGTTATATCCACACTGGAATTTACCTTATTTACTACCATAGATATTCACATAACTTATTACTATTTCTATCATGGCCTACTAAGACATCGAACAACTTCTCTGTGCACTTCCTCCATGATACGGAACATCGACCTGCGATCCAACATGTACCATGGTAAGTCCTCAAACTTGTCCCCTCAATCTTAGCATTCTTTGCCCGTTCACTATCTTCAACGAGATCTGCATGTCGTGCAGCCTTCATCCAAGCGTCTTCCGCTCTCATGCGCTTTGCTGTCTCCTCACTCAGGTCACCCTTCAATTTCTCTACTTCAGCCAACAACTCTTCCTTTTGACTCTCTGCCTGAACTAGCTTCCATTCCACGTCTCCAAGGCGTTCATCAAAATTTTCAATCTTGTCATCCTTCTGCTCTATAGCTGTCTGCCAGCTCCTCCAACTCTCCAACTCTATCCTGTAACTCTATGTTACGGTCGTACAACTCATCGTACATCTCAATTGCAATAGAATTAGGTGGAATCTCATCAGGATCCTCATATCCTTCCTCAGCCTCTACCTCTATCTCCTCAGAGTCCTCTTCTGGATCAAACTTAGGCTCATGCTCCTGACCCACAACTGTGATCAACAGAGATAGCTCCCTCTGTACCAACTGCTCCCAGATGGTATGAATGTCTCGGGGCTCCTCCTCTCTAGCTACTTGGGGCTCATCCTCCCTAGGCTGACTGGATCCTCCAACATCAGACATCTTGACAATAAAATTTGAAGTTTTAATTACTACTCGATGCTATTCGGTACTCGCGAGCACATAGGTTATTAACACATAAGCACATAAAGTCTTTTATTATCTTTGATGAATTTCCTTAATTCATTCCTTAAACTAGATAAGAGTTTATCACCACTATGTTTTCGATCTCTTATAAGGCTACTACCTAAGGTTTCCCAACCTAAGGTTCATAACCTAAAGCTCTGATACCAACTTGTGACACCCCCAAATCTGGGTACTCCGTTTCCACAGGATTTGGTGTTCAGTGTCCAATTAAAACATATCTAACTACCCATAAGTAGGGATATGAATGAAACTCATAACTAAAATAGAAATCCTCCCATTAAAGGGTTGCAACATCTTAAACAAATTATTCACATGTAATCCAACCTTAAATACATCAATGCGAAAATATAATAAAATTAAATAAGTCTCATACATAAATAACTTCAAATAACTTAAACAAGTTTTCAACACTTGTTCATCTTGTCCTTGCCCTTACTAGTGGATGGCTCGTCAACTCTTTCAACCTTAGCTGCAATGTTATTATGCAAGAGTTAGCAAACAATTGCCGACAAGTATAACAATAGCAATAGTAATAAAATAAGACTAATCAATGAGTTCTGAATAATAAAAAAAACTAGGCTTTTGAATCAAGATTAGAAAACAAGATCAAAAGTAAATCTGAGGGTCATAAGACCATGAACTATGTCCTAGGTTATCAAGTATATTTTTACTTTAAACCTTTAACAGTCATAAGACTATATGGACCTTACTTCTCGTACTTAGGGGGATCAACCCTTTGTACCATGTATTGTGCACAAACATCTTAACGCTATCTCGTAATATAATCCGCTATAGTAGAATTGTTCATCTCAGTTTTGACATAAGAGTCCGCACCAAAGGATGTTTGGTTTGGACAATCTTTAACAATAGTTCTAGATTTTAGAACGCTCATCAACTATGGACTAGTCTAATTAATAAGGGTTCACTAGCCATTCAAGGGTTTAATATAATAATATAATCGATATTTAAATCAAGATTGAATCTCAACTATATACAATTGAATAAACATTGTATAACTGAAGTATTACTTCAAAAGAATTAGAACATCTTATTTGGAATCATGAACTTGAATAATCTAGGCTTTGAATAGCTAGAAACAAAAGTAAGAAACTTGCTCAATATAAGAATAGGATTTAAGAACTTGCTTAATGAAAGTTTAGAGTTAGGGAACTTGCGTAATTGTAATCAAGATAGGGTAAGGAAACTTGCCTCGTGCGTAAGCTATCCCTACATACCATTTAAAGTCACAATACCAATTAATTATAACACAACTAGCATTATAAGTATACTTTCTTTTAACTTAACTTAGCTCTAAATTCGATTATACTAACCACATACACAAACCTTAACTCTTAAACACATTATTAAACCTCACGGATAATGAGTTTAAGTATGCATTCAACATATCAATTAATCACTTGAAACCATCATTGACATGTTACTAATCTGTTTTAACATATCATTATATGATTAATACATTTTCATGTTCATTAGATTAGGCTTAAATTTCATTTTTTGGACTTAAACAATTAAATAAAATTTTCTTGACAAAACTGCCAAGTGGCGCTGCAGCGTAGCCCAAAGGCCTAAGATCCGGCGATGCGGCGCGAACCTGGCGCTGCAGCTCCCAAATATAACTGTTGAGAGGTGTTGCGGCCTGGTTCCAGCGCTGCGGTGCCAAAATTACTATTGGTATAGGTGCTACGGCGCCGCGACTCAAAAATAGATTATGACGAATGCGAATGAACACAGATAAGCCATACACTTCCAATTTCTTTGTCCATACAACAATTTAAGCATACCTAGACACTACAATTCATATAGAATCACAACCCAACCTTTCTAGCATGCTTCTAACATCACAAACCACATAAATCATCAATCTAAAGGCTCAAAATCAAGATTTTTGCCATTTTTCAAAGTTTCATCAAGTTTAATGAAATCACACACAACAAGTTCGTTGCTACACCAAATCAGTCCATTAAACTTGCATTCTTTTCGTTTCTTAATGTATAAACATAATCAATCATTAATTTACAGATTAACATATAAATTAAGCATCAATTTTTATACATATAAGCCATATTCGTATATTTTTCCACTTTAACTCAAAACTTCCTTTTTAACCATAATTTTATGGATTAATTCAACCAAATTTGCTTATATACATCATATAATGATTTATACATACTACCCAACACATATACATCATTTTCTCATGCATTAGTCACAAAAATCCATTTACAGAGAACTTAAAAATTAATTTTCAGTTAAACCATAAAGAACACAAACAAAAGCTATGAGATTAAGAGTTTACCGTTGATTTCTTGTTTAGATTACACAAAGATGATAGAACACTCCTCTTGATTCTCTAAGTCTTTTTCTTCAATCTCAATTTCTCTCAAAGCTCTCTCTTTTTCTCTATTTAGTTTTCCAGATTTATGTTTAAACTAACTGACATAAACTTAATATACGTATATAATATAACTGGTATATACATGAGTATCAGTTAAGCGCGTCATGACTTAAACTGATCCCATGTTCTCAACCCATAAAGGCTCCCTTTTAGTTTATTTTTATTTTCTTTTTATTATATTGAACAAAATGTCACACTTTAATTAATCAACTTCTAATATTTAAATTTCATTAAATTAAAGTCAATATAAACTCATTAAATTAAATTATCACATAACTAAAATTCATATTTATTAATTATAACAAATCATCAAATTTCTAATTAATTAGAACAACATTATAATTATTAAACAACTCATTTAATTTAATCCCCAATTAAATTCAAACTTCAAACTATAAAATCATTCAACATTAATTTAATTAATATATTACACTTCATTAAATTGCTCCACAATATATTCACGTCAATTATTTATTTAACCCCATAAATAAATCAACAAAAAATTTATTTAATTCAATAAATAATTTAAATTAAATATAAAAATCATATTCGTTACATAGCCTCCTAATCTTATTATGAATATTGATGAGTAGGTTGAAAGCCTACGAAATTGGGTATAATTAACTTGGATTATTGTGGGTTTTTGAGTATTGTACACGTTACTTTTGGTGTTTTTGTGTTATTTTGCAAGAAAAGAGGTATGACAGGCTAGAAAAGTTAAAAAAGGAGGTAAAGCTGAAGAGATGGACAAACTGGCAGCATGGCGCGGGGCGCGCCAGAGGATCTAGAGTTCTACATATCAAGCGAGAGCCGCGCCACTTTACAAAGGGACCGGGCGCGAGGCGCACCGGTCTGACGGATCTGATACTATTTTGGTTTACTTAAACGCAAAAGTTGATCCAAAAAAGGACTTTTGACTTACTTTATGTAATAAGGTTTTGCTAGGATTATAAATATTATTTGTTTACTTAGTTTTACATATCTTTTTGACTGGCAATCAATTGGGGGCTACTCTTAGAGCTTTTGGACATTGAATTGGAGACTTTATGAGACAAATTTTAGAGGGCAAGATTGAAGATCATCGATAGAGTTTTTCTTCTTCCTCTTAATTAAATTTATGTACTCAAGATGTTTATCATTTATTATCTTTTAGTTTCTATTTTGATGATGAACTAATTCCTTAATTAGGAGTACAATAGAACCTTTTACAAAGTTTTAATTCAATTGCCATTATTCTCGCTTGAAAATTCTTTTGAGTTGATTATTATATTATGTGTATAATTAAATGATTATTTGGCTAACAATTTATCTCATATCTTTGATTGAATTAAAAGAGGAAATCTTAGATTAGAACTAAGGATCCAAAGTTCTGCATGTCAAGCGCGGGCCGCGCCACTTTTCAAAGGGACCGGGCATGGGGCGGGCCGGTCTGAAGAATCATATACTGATTTGGTTTATTTAAATGCAAAAGTTGATCCAAAAGAGGACTTTGACTTACTTTATGTAATAGGGTTTTTCTAGGATAAATATTAGTTGTTTACTTAGTTTTACATATTTTTTGATTGACAATGAATTGGGGGCTACTCTTGGAGCTGTTGGATATTGAATTAGAAACTTTACGAGATTGATTTTAGAGGGCAAGATTGAAGATCATCGATAGAGTTTTTCTTCTTCATCTTAATTAAATTTATGTACTCAAGATGTTTATCAATTATTATCTTTTAATTTCTATTTTGATGATGAACTAATTCCTTAATTAGGAGTACAATGGAACCTTTTACAAAGCTTTAATTCAATTGCCATTATTCTCGCTTGATAATTCTTTTGAGATGATTATTATATTCTGTGCATAATTAAATGATTGTTTGGCCAACAATTTATCTCATATCTTTGATTGACTTGAAAGAAGAAATCTTATATTAGAACTGAATATAATAATGCATGAATTTGTTAATTCTTCCTCAGGAAAACATAACAGTGTATGAGACGAAAGTACTTGTATGTCATGCGTAATGGTTGTGACACCCCCGAATTCGGGTCCTCTGACCCTGTTCCGGTCGCCACGATACAATACTAACATCCACCTCTAACAACATACGATAACTAAAAATGCGAAATATAATAAACGTAAGTCGTTCATTCAAAAGGTGTTACTAGTCCCAAGATTCGATAACCTTAATACATCAATACAAACATACCCTAGAATAAACATTAGGGTTCATATTATATTAACAGTAATTAAACTAGACATAAAGATAAAGTCTGCTCCTTGCAAACCATCCTAAATCTTTCCTTTACCCTTGTCCTTCCTTGAGGGCTCGGGCTTAACTGCAATATAAGTCATGATATAGTAAGAATGAGCAACAAGTTTGCTCAGCAAGTTTAGATACAATAATAAAGGATATATCATGATGAATGGAAAAATATCTGACAACGATTTCAACAAAATGAATATCTTATAGATTCAACAATATGAATATTAGAACGATTCAATAATATGAATATCTGAACGATTCAACAATATGAATATCTGAACGAATCAGTACGAATAATAGAATGATTCAATAATATGAATATTTGTAAGGTTCAACAACTTGCATGATTCAACACTATGAACATCTGAACAATTTAACAATATGAATATTAAAAGCAAAGATAATAATTGCCTTTAGAATGACTGATAGTCGAGTAGACTCTGAACTATAACTTTCTAATGGGTTCAATAGCTAATTGACCCTTTTTAGAATTACTGGCTTCTGGCTACAAAAACTTAGTACCTTGAGGAGATTAGTCTCGGGCACAACGTGAATATGCATAACACTTAAATCTGCTTACTCGTATCATATATATTAGATACCTGGGCACACTCCTACATATGAGGGGTGTTCTGTTCCGTCTAAGAATCCTTACCATCAATTGGTTTGGATAGCTTCAAAGAAAACTTCATACACTAGTCTGACCGAGCAAAGGTTCAGACTCTTACTGACATGGTTCAAGAAATTTAGAACCTTGAATAATGTACAAGTCCAAGACTGTACAAGCTCAAATGCACTAGGTGCGGACATCAATAATATCGATGTGGAATAATTGATAAGTAATTAAACCACTAAATAACATGCTTGGAAATAAAGTTCAAGCAATTAAGTAAACAACTTTCGATTCAACAATAACCTACTCAATACAATATGAGAAGGATAGAGAACTTGCACAAAGTGAAGTTTAGAATTTGCACAATATAGGAATTTGTGTAAGTTCGGGGAACTTGCACAATACTCAACGTGTGAAGTTCGGGGAATTTGCACAATACTCAGCGTGTGAAGTTCGGAGAACTTGCACAATACTAGATTTTCTTGCATAAAATAAATGCATAGGCTTAGACACTTATAACATCAAAGAGTGAAATTCTGGGAATTTCACCATAATAGATCCCTTGCATAAAGTAAATGCATAGGTTAGGACATTTGCTTACAACGTTCTTTGAGTAAAGTAAACACAAAGATAAGATACTTGCACAATATACGAGTTTGTATAAGTTTAGAGAACTTGCATAATAAAGAAATGAAGTTCGGGAATTTGCAAAATAACCATAGTGTGAAGTTCGGGGAACTTTCACAATACTCAAAAATAACCTGCTTGATACAATATGAGAAGGATAGGAAACTTTTACTAAAAATAAGTGAAGTTTAGAAACTTGCTTACACGGTTCATTGAATAAGGTAGTACAAGAATTTAGGATACTTGCATTCAATATAACAATCAACTGAAGTTAGGAAACTTGCTTACAATATCTGTTGAATAAAGTAATGCAAAGGTCTAGGAAACTTGCTCAAATATAACTTGAGGAAGATAGGGAACTTGCAAATAATATAATAACGGGTTCAAAAGAACTTGCACAATCAAAGAGTGAAGTTCGGGAACTTGCCTGTTTGCTCAGCTACAAATAAATTCTAGCTTTAATAAAACTGCGTTGGAACGACCTAGCATTAACAAGTCGGCCTCTCCAATTAGTATATATAAACTAATATAAGTTCACACATACAAGACTCTAGTCATTATATAATTCTATCACGTAGTTCACGTAAGTCAATCTAATCTTGTCTTAGATTTAATAATTTTAGATTGTCTAGTTCATAAGCATCAACATAGGCTTGAACACATAGCACTTCCAGTTACTGATATAAATCAACGCATATGTTTATCAAGTTTATCTAACTCAAGTTCGAAAGCTAATATATTCATTCTATGTCCACTTCAAGACCACATGTTTGTATGTCGGATATTCACATACTTTAAACAATATAAGTTCATTCTTCAAGATTGGTTACTAAAGTCATGTTATTACATAACAAGGTCAAACAATACTTAAGTACTTATGCTTGTGCGTATACTACAAGTGTACACTTTAATCGTCATAACTCATGCCTTAAGAATCCACTTTCTATGAGTATGCGTGCATAGCTGAAATCTGTGTTTAACCAAGTGCGGTTCATGTTAATATGTCTATAGGCATAATGACATCCTAATAAACATCCTTCTATGCACACAACATGACTCACATGGTATTTAACTTTCAAATCTTAAGTTCTCTTTTGAAATAGTTGAAATCTTGCAATCGTGCATGCTAGTGTGTTCAGCACTTTAAACGTACATATATAGACCATACGGTCAGGTTCATAAAATCAGAATTTATATCTCAATGTAACATGCCAAGTCTATGTTCAATGCTCATGTTTCGTTAGTAAGTTTTCCCTAATGAGGTCTAACATGACCGTGCACATTTTTAAACATGTATATACCAATTATCATGTTCTTCATGCCTATCTAGGTCATACTAACATGCTCGTTAAATTAGAATGCATACACAATATCTACATGTTAAAGTTCACCTTTGAAACTTATATGTTTCGCTAGAAATCTTTAATAGTGGGGTTCACATGCTCATATTCTATTATGAAACCCGTATACCAAAGTCAACATGCCTCCCATACAATTCTAAGTCATACTATCATGCTTGCAAGGTCAGAATACTATCATGACAAGTATACATATCTAGTTTGTTTCCATATTCGAAGTTAGTTTATGAAACACTAAGTTTATTTCAAACTATAATTACTTGTGCAACTATTAGTGAAACATGCTTACACTGCCTCAATACATCCATATATATATATATATCACTCATGCTAGTATGCTTAATCCAAACTAGTACCATAAGTTTGCATGAGCAGAAAGTAAAACAGAAAGCAAAACTGCAGACAGGCACTGGCGCAGCTGCGCCGCTGGCCAGTGCAACACTGGCGCAGCTGCGCAGGCTGGCGGCCAGGCCTGAGGCAGTGCAGTTTTCGGTAGACTGTAAACCCAACTCAAATTTTCTCCAACGAAAATCATTCTAACAATTTCTAACATAATTCTAACATGATTATAACTCCATATAACAAACATATATCACAATTCAATTACCATCAATCCTTGTTCAATCAAGAATTCAAAAATCAAGAAAATTGCAGAGAATGAGATAGGGAGAGCATGAATTGGAATTTATACCTCTGTCAAAGGAATGGACTGCAATACTAATTCTCCCTCACTGATAACTCTCTCAACTCAATTGAAAACTCAGTCTACTAGCTCAATTTTATACTTTAGAGAAAATCTCAGCAATGTTAATTATGAAGGAGGAGAGCTCTTATATAGACAAATGGATAACCAGTCCATGACTTTGCAAAACAATGGAAATCCAGATTATACAATGGGCAAGGAATGGTTGGTGAGCAGTTGGTGATTTCATCATGAATCCTACACCTCTTGAAATCATTAGCTAGCTTTGTGAAGAAATTGAGGAGAAGTAGAGTAGTGTAGTAGCCATGTGGGTTCACGTGTGAAGAATGAAGAGAAGAGGGGCTCTCATATTAACTCAGCAACTTGCATTCCATGTACCAATGTTATATATATTTATACATATAGTATATACTTAAGCTACATGTATCCATTCCATATATATTTAAATGGGAGCTACAATGTTATTTCTAATGAACAAATAATGATATAATGCATCAAGTAAGGTATATACATATAATCCATGTACATTTTCTATTAACACCGAATATAATACAATAGTGTATTGCTCATTATTTTACCGTAACTGTTATTATTATAATCATAACTTAATGAAATCATTATCAATTAATAATGTTTTTTTTTGATAAAATATAAGGTGATAGGGTATTCATAATAGTTTTCCTACCCTCATCATGAAACATGCTCTAAGTACACATTACACTTATCAATCTCACATAATTCAATTAAAATTACTACATATTGATGAGGCATACATGAATGTTTACTTACACACTTCAAGTCACATAAGCAATATTATTGTGTACTCTACTAATGTAAATAAATCTTACTATATAGTCTATATGTATAATATAAGCCACATTAATATGTTACCTTGTACTATATAAAATATATAGTTAACTACCATATATATAAAAAGTTTACATATCACATGCTTGTATAAAATAATTAATCAATTAACCAAGTAAATATAATATTATTATATTTATTAGTTCTCTTACTCATAATTATTATTTATTCATAATAATTATAAATCAATACATAATTAATTAATTACTCCCAATTCATTAATTATTATTTACTCATAATAATTATAAATCAACAACAATAATAATTTCATACGTTATCAATTAATTACCCAAATATAAATAATTAATCACGATTAAATCTCTACACTATATTCAAAAAATTTGAATATATAATTTACTAACACTCTTATTAATATTCTGATATAAAAGTCTCAGGGTTAATCTACTAATTTAAATAACTATTAGTGATTCCCTTTAATAAAAATCCTAGCATTTATTAGCATATGTTAAATCACATAAGCACATAACCACATAAGGTTTAAATAAGTTTGAAAAATTAACTCTCAAAATTTTTAAATCACAGATAAAATTAATAAGAAGCTTAAAATTCCTGGTCGTTACAATGGTGATAGGCGTGTGAACTTATTAAATCTATTTTAAGTGTTTTGCACGAAAGTAGTAAAATAACTGAAATATGTATTTTTACTAATCATTGAAAGGTGTTAGTAAATTTAGAGGTAAACCTAGTTGTCAATTCATTGGATTAAATTGAGTGGGAATAAGGTAAGGGAATTATTGCAAAGTAATTAGGGAAATTGTATTCCTGTGCTTTAATCATCTGATAACCAATACTTGTCAGTTTAATTAGTTCTTAATCACGTTAATTTAGTTAATTCTCTCAAATCAATTGGAGTGACTATTTAAATAGGATAAATTAGTAGAAATTGGATAATTAAAATAATTATTATTGATTTTTCCCTGTGGGTTCGGCATTCTTGTTACTACTTTATTACTTGATTGACTGTGTGCACTTGCGCGTATTTGTCATTATATAAATCAGACAACAAGTTTTTGGTGTCATTGCCGGGGAACGGTTCTAATAATTATTTTATTACTAGTTTTTATTTGTTTAGTTTATTTAAACAGATTTTTATTTTTATTTGTTGTTTACTTTTACAGGCTTCCTTCTATTCAGGTCTATTCAAGCAGTGATCCGGGATTTTTGTATGCACCGAGTGAAATCAATGGTTTATGCAAACACGATCCAAGGGTCTTGATTTAGTTCCTTACGATAGTGAAATTGAACGTACATTCAGATGGAGACTAAACTTCAATCAAGCTACAATGGAAAATCAGGAAGCCGCGGCTGAGGTAGAATATAAACCGCTTCTGGAGTATGGCATGCCAAAGGTTACGGACATTCAATCTAGTATAGCACGACCTGCAATTGCAACCAATAGTTTTGAGATCAAATCAGGCACAATTCATATGATCCAGAACTCAGTGTAGTTCGAGGGAGCACCGATTGACGACCCCAATGATCACCTTATCAGCTTCTTGGAATTTTGAGATACATTCAGATTTCACGGGATGACTGAGGATGCAGTAAGGCTAAGGCTATTTCAATTCACATTGAGAGATAAAGCCAAGAGTTGGTTACATTCATTTCCACCGGAGTCAATCACAACATGGGATGATTTGGAGCAAAAGTTTCTTGCAAAATTCTTCCCGCCATTAAAGACGGCCAAGATGCGGAATGATGTTCTCTCATTCAGACAGTTTGATTAAGAATCATTATATGAGGCTTGGGAGAGGTACAAGGATTTGTTTTGAAAATGTCCACATCATGGGTTACCGTTATGGCTTCAGGTGCATACCTTCTACAATAGTCTTGACGATCAGTTAAGGACCAACATCGATGCCGCTGCAGGTGGAGCTTTGAATGAAAAAAGTTGTGACGAGGGCTATGATCTTTTAGAAATTACGGCAGCCAATAACTACCAATGGCCAACGAGCAGGATGTCTCAACCAAAGGTGGCAGGGGTATTTGAATTGGACGCCGTAACAACACTATCATCACAGGTATCAGCTCAGATTTCCTCTTTGACCAAGAAAATTGATGCTTTGGGTGTACAGAATGTTTAGAAAGTGGAAGTGGTATGCGAGTTATGTGCAGGGACCCATCCATCAGAACAATGTGCCATTAACACCGAATCAATACAGTTTGTGGGAAATTCTAGTAGGCAGCAATATGGGGCAAACTCGAACAGTTATAATCAAGGTTGGAGAAATCACTCAAACTTCTTGTGGAGTAATGATCAGAATCAACAACAAGCTCCACGACAATCAGCACCACCAGGATTTCATACAAGACAGCAGCAACAACCTCCACAACAAGAATAGAAATCGGAACTCGAGAAGTTATTAGTAAAGTACATCAAGGATAACGAAATGTGGAAGAACACTCATGAAGTTACTTTGCAAAATATTAAGAATCAGATTAGACAGTTAGATACAGCTATGAATTCTTGCCCTCAAGGCTCCTTGCCTAGCGACACAGAAACGGACCTTAGGGGGGGGGGAAAGAACCTTGTAAGGCAATCACTTTGAGGAATGGGAATAAATTAGAGGAGACATCCAAAGTTGAGATAGAGAAATTAAGTAACAAGAAGAGTAATGTGGAGGAGTTAGTACAAGATGAAGTTTTTGGAAGTGTTCAAGAAGTTACACATCAATATTCCCTTCGCAGAAGCTATAGAACAAATGCCTAGTTACGCAAAGTTCACGAAGGAAATCTTGTTGAGAAAAAAGAAAGTTGGAAGATTTTAAGATTGTTGCACTTACAGAGGAGTGTAGTGCGATTCTGCAGAAAAAGTTACCACCAAAGCTCAAAGACCCAGGTAGCTTCACCATACCTTGCACAATTAGCAATAAATTCTTCAAGAAAGCACTGTGCAACTTGAGGGATAGTATTAATTTGATGCCACTATCTATCTAATTTTAGTTGGGTCTACCAGAAGTGAAGCCTACCAAACTCTTCAGCTAACAGATCAGTCTCTTACTTACCCACGAGGGATAGTAGAGGACATATTGGTAAATGTCGACAAATTTATCTTCCCAGCAGATTTCATTGTACTCGACTTTGAGGAAGATAAAGAAATCCCACTCATACTTGGGCGGGCATTCTTAGCCACGAGGAGGAGTTTGATTGATGTGCAAAAAGGGGAACTCACAATGAGGGTTCAAGATCAAGAGGTAATATTGTAATACCCGAGAATTTCCTAATATTATTAAATAAATATATTAATGGAAATGAGAATTTATTTGAATATAAATGATTTTGTGTTATGAGAATGATTAATTCAATTATATTAAATTAAATATCTATGATAATTGAGAAAAATGTAGAGTTTACGATAAACTCATTGAGAGCCTAGTGTGGCACAATGATGGGAAATATTAATAATTATATTAATTGACGAAGAATTTTTAAGTGAACAATTAATTAATTGTTAATTGTTATTAGAGAATATTAATTGATTGTTGTGGGATATTAACTATGGTTGATTAATAATATGTGATTATTATTATTGCAAGAAATATAATAATAATAATCCACTTGTTTATAATTGTGCTGAGATTTATATTTGTTAATGTGATAATTAATCCTATGATTATTAATTTGGTATAATTAATAATCAATGAGGAATAAATTAATTAATATTATTGTTAATTAATCAACGAGATAAATAGTTTATTTATTTTACATTATGAATAATAAAACAAATAAGTGAGTGATTAATATAATAAGATTATATTAATTGATATGTGCAAATGTGCAATACTTGAATATATAAAGTAGATGGAATACAACTATATTATATAGTGTAGAGAGACACTTAAGTGTGACCATGCATGTATATACATAAACTATGTTATATAATGCAATGCGAATATATTACACATAGAAACCATATATTACATGAAGCATAATGTGATTATGTTAAAACTATATGTTATGAATGCATGATAATACTTATGTGACAATAAATATGTGGGTATACACTGTATAATATATCATGAACATATTGTAAACTATTAATTTTAATAAAGTAAGACATCATGAATATATGGTGAACAATTTAATAATACATGAGATAATGTAATGTGATAACATCCGATTAAATTATACCAGTATGATAAAAATGTACATGAATTATATGTGTACAATTCACACTTACTACATTATGTGAATCCATGTTAGTATCATTAGAATTACATTGTAACTATAATTGTGGCCTAATTATATAGTATATATACATGTAACATATTTTGCCATAAGTGTTGTGTATATATACAAATTCTAGAATGCTGATATATGGCCTTGTCCCAGTATGATAGTCACTCTCCTTCTCCTTCACGTGTATGGCAAAAAGGCTAAGGCCTATTCTCCCCATTCTTCTCCCAAGCTTAGCTAGCAATAATTATATGAGGAGTGGCTCTAATGATGGCTTTCAACAACTATCTACCAACTTCCTCTTATCTAGCATGCAATTCAAATTTCTGTTAGTTTGAAATGGTAGGCAATTGCATTGTCTGTATTTTGTTTTCTCTATAAATATGGCTTCCTTCCTTCTCATTTCACCTTGCTGAGATTTTGTTTGAGTTGATAAGTTGAGAGCATATACATATATCAGTATAATAGCATTGTGAGATAGTAGCAAGCTTAATTCATAGCAAAGGTATAATTACATGATTCATGTTCTTCATTTTCATTTTTCTGTCAAAAATTTCAAATTCTGATTATTCCAAATTGGACTATAATTGGATTGAAGGAAGTTTGTTTAGTTGCTATATGGCTTATATACATGTTTGAACTGGAATGTAGTTGTTTAAAAACTATTGTCGTGAAGCCATTTTGTGAGTTGGGCAAGAAACTGCCGTAGCTGCCTGCTGTCTGGTGCGAACCAGTAGTGGCGCAGCTGCGCCGGTTTAAGCCTGGGATGCGGCACAGCTGCGCCGGCACCCTGCTCCAGTTTTCTGCAATGTGCTTAAATCCTGTTGTGTGTTAAGTAATTGATATGGCTTAAAACAGCATGCTAGCTTGTGTAACATATATATATAAACATAATGAGGCAATTTAAGCATGTTTTAGTATATTAGCATGCATGGTTAACAAAAGAACATGTAGTTTGGAAACGCACTTAAAGTTTTCAAAGGGAACATAAGGTTTATAAACGGACGTTAAACATATATGACGCATGTTAATATTCTGACTTTCGAGACACGTTAGTACCATCTAGAAACACATGAAATGAATGTTGACTTGTGTATACGTGTTTCATAGTATGACGTGAGCATGCTAAACCTCGATCAGTAAACATTTCGAGCGAAAATATAAGTTTTTTAAAGGCAAACCTTGACATATAAAGATCATATATATATATATTCTGATTTTCGGGTATGTTTATATGGCCTTGACATACATGTCGGACACATTAACTTACGTATATAAATTTCATAATGTAGCATGAACGTGTTAGAGCGTATTAGCAAACTTTATTAATGAAAGTATAAGTGTTGAATGTGAACGTCGACATGTTACATTGAGATTTGAATTTCGATACTTATGAACATGTTTGATAGAACTTGTAGACTTGCTACTATGTTACTTGCTACTATATTTTCCTACTATGTTACATGTAGTGAAATCAAATTTGCGTAAATAAAGCATGTTTTCAAACTAATGATAATGATAGTTGCATATATGTGATATGAAAACTCATGAACATGTTTAATGCAAGTTATGTGAATAATTTAAGTGTTTAAAAAAGCGAGCATGTTAGACCTTATGAGTTCGTATCCTTGAATGGCTTTAAGTTATTGAAAATATTGACTTAGAATCAATATCATATATATTTGAAACGAGAAAAGGTTGTACAAACATAAAAGTATCTTTTAATATGTTTATATGCTATGTGGTGTTGTTGGCTTGCATGACCGGACAGAAACCATAAGGCACAGCTCAGCCTTGGCTTGGCCAGAAGGCTGCGCAGCTGCGCTGGCCCTAGACTTAGCCATGGCGCAGCTGCGCCGGCCTGGAATCAGAAGCCATGCAGTTTGACAATCTGATTTTTGGACAGATAGCTTATATGATGCCTACATTGCTAGAAATGGTTTACACCCTACTGATATGTGTACATAGGTGATGATTAAGTAACAAGATAATGTTTAACTTATATAATGGAAGCCCATGGGTCAAAGGATCATAGCTACTTGAACATGATGAGTTGCTATAATATCATTTATGTTATAACTATGTACTTGATTCGTAATAACATATAATCTGATTTCATGTCATATGAGAATAAGTATGACATGTGACTAAGATAGTAACATGTATGTATATTGAGTAATAAGTTGTGTAACGGATGTGTTAACTAATGAAAATCCTATACATGTAATACATTATAAATAGGATTCCAAAGTGTTGGCTAGCTTTACGTGAGTAAACTACGCATAAGGCAAGTATCCTAAACCCTTGCATTACTTTATTCAACGGATATCGTAAGCGAGTATCTAAAACTTATCTCTTTGGATACAAGTATTCTATCTTTGTATATTGCGAACTAGTTTCCTACTTAATTGTTTGAATTGAATTAGCATACTTGAACTCTTATTTCATTAAAGCTATTATTCATGTTGAACTTAGTATTGTTCTTGAATATTGTGAAAGTGTCTATGCCATTTGATTCGGCTAGACTTATGTTATTGGAAAATGACCCAAACTAATTGATTGGTGTGGGATCTTGTATTTGACTGAGAAGAACAACCTTCTTTGAAGGGAATATATAATTGTTGGAGAACCGACGTGCACACTTGAGTATGATTGATTGTTATGCATAACGATGGTACTTTAGGCTGATCACCTGTTGTACCTGTTTTTATTGGATTTTCAGTTTATTACTGTCAATTCTAGTAGAAGTTCATAGTCCTTAGTGACTGCTCAGTATTCAGTTATTTGAAATCTTGAATTGACTTATTATTGAATCATATTGATATTATTCTGTCCATAGCGACTATTATTGAAGACTGTTGATATTCTTGTTATCCTTGAACTATCAAACCTTGTTATACCCTTTCGAGAATTAAGAATTATATCACTTACCCTTATTATATATTACTTGCTGGGCAATTTGTGCTCATTCTTGCTTTCCCTAAAACATTTCAGTTAAGGCAGAGCAGGGCGAACCTTCGGGCGTTGATAAGGGCAAGGGCAAGGCTACCAACTAGCTTGTCTCTTTTATGTTTTTTTTATATTTTAATGTTGTATTAAGATGATGAAGTAAGACTGGATTTGATTATGTTTAAGCTTAAGTTAGATTATGTAATAAGTCGTTAATTGATATTATTATGTAATCTATTAAGTACTGTAGGTTGCGAGACTTGGGGGAATAATTATAATAAATCATTATAAATTATTCTAGAATAGATTTTCCGCTGTGATTGTGTGATATTTAGTTATTATTATTGCGATGTATTACCATGAGCACGTGATGAACCGAATTCGAAAGACCAAGTGGCGGTCCTGGAATTTGGGGGCCTCACAGGTTGGTATCGGCATGCGAGTATTGACATGCGAGTATCGGCATGCGAGTAAAGGAATTTTTGGAGAGTGATGCCTATGGGGATCCGCTTGATACAGCCTTGGTCAATTCATATGTAGCAGATTTCCCATCTTCGTTGGAGTATTTGAACATATTGAATGCATCCCCTTTGTTTGTGCCATATAGAAAGCGATTCGAGGAATTAGATAGAGCTGAGAAATCAAATTCACGGCCAAAGACATTCATTAAAGAACCTCCAGTACTAGAGTTGAAACAATTACCAAGACACCTCAGGTATGCCTACTTGGAAGATTCTTCTCCTTTTCTAGTTATCATCTTAGCATCACTCATTGAATCACAAGAGGAGAAGTTATTAGGAGTGCTGAGAGAGTTTAAAACTGCTATTGGGTGGACGATAGCCGACATTAAGGGAATCAGTCCCTCGTTTTGTATGCACAAGATTTTGTTAGAAGATTAGGCTAAACTAGTAGTGGAGCAACAATGTAGGTTAAATCTGATTATGAAAGAAATGGTGAAGAAGGAAATCATCAAATGGTTAGATGTATGCATCATTTATCCAATGTCAGATAGTTATTGGGTTAGCCCAGTGCAGTGCGTTTCGAAGAAATGAGGGATGACAGTCGTGACAAACGAGAATAATGAGTTAATTCCAACATGTACAGTGACTGGATGGCGGGTGTGCATGGATTACAGGAAATTGAACAAAGCTACACGCAAGGATCACTTTCCCCTACCGTTTATCGATCAGATGTTTGATAGGTTCTATTATTTGTTGGACGGATATTTGGGTTACAACCAGATATTCATAACACTCGAAGATCAGGAAAAGACTACTTTCATGTGTCAGTATGGTACATTTGCTTTTTGACGTATGTCTTTCGGATTATGCAACGTACCTGCCACTTTCTAACGCTGTATGATGGCAATATTTTCTGATATGGTGGAGCAAAGCGTAGAGGTATTTATGGATGACTTCTCGGTATTTGGGGAAAAATTTTAATCCTTGTTTGGCAAACTTAACATTAGTACTTCAGCGGTGTGTGGAAACCAATTTAGTCCTAAACTGGGAAAAATGCCACTTTATGGTAAAAGAAGGAATCATATTGGGACATCGAGTTTCAGCGGAAGGTTTAGAGGTGGACCGAGCAAAAATTGAGACAATTGAGCATCTACCTCCTCCAACATCGGTAAAAGGGATCCGTAGTTTGTTGGTTCACGTAGGGTTTTATCGATGGTTCATTAAAGATTTCTCGAAGATCACCAAGCTGTTGTGTGCTTTACTTGAAAAGGATGTGCCATACAAATTTAACGTAAATTGTCTAGAAGCATTTGAGTTGTTGAAAAGAAAACTTGTCACCGCCCCGATCATCATCTAACCTGATTGGACACTTCCATTTGAACTCATGTGTGATGCAATCGATTATGCCGTGGGTGAAGTTTTGGGTTAGAGAAAGGACAAGATGTTCCATACAATTTACTATGCAAGCAAAACGTTGAATGACGCACAAGTGAACTACACAAAAATAGAGAAAGAGCTTCTTGCTGTAGTATTTGCATTCGATAAGTTTCGGGCTTACTTGATCGGAACAAAGGTAGTCGTATTCACAGATCACTCAGCCATTAAATATCTCATCTCTAAAAAGGAAGCCAAACCAAAACTCATTCTTTGGGTCCTTCTACTGCAAGAATTTGATCTAGAAATTCGAGATAGGAAAGGGACTAAAAACCAAGTTGTCGATCACTTGTCAAGATTGGAGAACGAAAAAAAGGGAACAAATAAGACCTTGATCAACGAATCTTTTCCAGATGAGCAACTATTTTCGGTATCAACAAAAACTCCTTGGTATGTAGATAATGTAAACTACATCGTTAGCAGGATTATGCCATATGAGTTGAGTTTTTAACAAAAGAAAAGGTTCTTATTCGAGGTTAAACAATATATGTGGGATGATCCCTGAAAGTAGTATGCATACAAACCAATTATGTATGATGATAAAGCATATACTTTAGAGATGATCTTATATATTTATTAATAAAAGTATTAATTTATTAAAGGTATTTAATTATCTATATGATGCTATTTTTATAATATGTAAATAACCCATAGTTTTAAGCAATGCGTTTAGAATCATGATGTTGATCATGCTAATGAGATCCAAATTCTTAGAAAGCTAAAAACTAAAATAGTTCCCAATCGTTGGATTTCTAAAAAAGGGATTAGTAAATCCGGATAGATTGGTACATATGTTGCTTGCTCATTGGATGAGGATGATTGATCTCATGATCATTTGTGCGGAGACACTAAAGCAAGTATGTAGGTGCTTATTAGAGAATAAGTTCACTGAACGTGACTCGCTATGGAATACCTAATGGAGTTTTACTTGCCTGTCAATAGGAATTCCTAATGTGATAGTAGTACAAGTGATCCTTGGACTTGAGATCATCATAATATCTTGTGTATAATGAATTATACTTTGACTTATTCCTTAAGACCCTTAGGGTATATCAAAGGGTATGATTGGGTATAATGAGTTACATATGGAGATAATGAATGATCAATAAAGAATCTACCACTTCTAGTAAAAGAAGAGATATGTCCTATGTGATTCGTTAAATGACAACCCAGTAGTCCTTGGCTAAGGCAGAATGAAATTAGAAAGGAGTTTCTAATTTGCATTATTTGGAGTTGTGCATTTTCTAATCGAAATACATATAATTAAATAAAATAAGACTTAACAGTAAGTCCGTGTCTTATATTTAATTGGGATATTGTATGGTGTAAGGATTGAATTGTACGGTAACTATTTACTCACAGATTCTTTTATGATTAATATTGAAATCTATATTATCTAGAAAGTCGTTGATCGCTAGGAAGGCTTATCCCTATTGTAAATAAATATTATTTATTTAAATAGGTTATTAGTTTAATTTATTTATTTAAATAAGATTAGAATTATTTTAATTGATTTATTCACAACCGGTTTAATATGGAGAACCTAAAGGGTCACACCATAAAAGGAAGAATAATTATTTAAGAAGGTAATAGCATAATCGTAATAATGCATTAAGTGTAATTAATTTAATATATAGTGATAGAATAAATTAAATTGCTTAATATTTATTATTTAATATTTTGGAAATATTAAATATAAATTAATAAGAGGAGTTTTATTAGTATTATTAAAATTATTATTATTTTAATTTTTAAAGGAGTTTAGAAATTAATTTAATATTAGTACTCTCATTTATTCCTAATAAGATTAGGAGACAATTTAATTAAATGAGTTTAATTAATTAAATCCCAATATGTTGGGAAGCCTAATTAATTAAAAGAGTTTAATTAATTTAATGAAAACATATGTCTACTAGGATTAGAAGGATTGACCGATATCTTTATAAGAGGAGTCTTGTGTTATATATCAGTTGATGCAATTCCAATTGTTGGAGAGTACTCATTTTCTATAAAGAATAGAAAACAAGAGTTTAGCCAACCACCCTCCTTCTTGATAATTCATCTTCTTTGATGGATCACCTCTAGAGGCCAAACACTTGGGTGGCTAACTTTAATCAAAGGAAGGAATCCAACTCAGAAATTCAAGGAGATCACGAAGAACAAGGAGTTGAACTCGTACCTGTGGAAGCTTCGTTCTACAATGATATGATTCCATAACTTCTTATTTATCATTTTAAATTAATAATTTGCATAAAGGATGATCCAGGTAATGGTTTGTAGATTTTTTTTTAACTCTGATATACCATGCTTCCGCTATTTTTGCAATTTGATTGCGTCATAATTTCGTACAAACCTAACAATCCCTTCCTCTTCAAACATTGTGTCGATCAGATGATACGAAGATGTGTGGCTGAAGGGGAAATCAAAGGAATTCTACAACATTGCCATTCTTCCGTATATGGGGGACACTATGGAGGAGATAGGACAGCCGCAACGGTACTCCAATTTGGATTCCTTTGGCCAACACTGTTTAAAGATTCTCATGCATTCGCCAAAAGATGCAACAGGTGCCAACTCGTGGGGAACATAACAAGTTGCCATGAGATGCCACTTAACACAATGCTAGAAGTGGAATTATTCGATGTATGGGGCATTGACTTCATGGGACCATTCCCTTCATCCTTCAATAATATATACATCTTGGTTGCTGTGGATTACGTCTCCAAAGGGTTGGAGGCCGTGGTGTTGCCTACAAAAGATGCTAAGGTAGTCCTAAACTTTCTCCTAAGGAACATCTTTACAAGATTTGGGACACCTAGAGCCATCATTAGCGACGAAGGGACACATTTCTGTAACAAGTCTTTCACGGCTTTCTTGGCTAAATATGGAGTTAGACACAAGGTTGCCACAACCTATCACCCTCAAACGAATGGGCAAGCAGAAGTGTCAAATATGGAAGTGAAACAAATTTTAGAGAAATTGTTAATCCATCATGGAAAGATTGGGCGAGCAAGCTCGATGAAGCATTGTGGGCATATCGCACGGCTTACAAAACTTTAATCGGCATGTCCCCGTATCATCTGGTGTTCGGTAAATCTTATCACTTACCTGTTGAACTGGAACACAAGGCCTATTGGGCGATAAAGAAGCTAAATCTTAATTTGAAAGCAGCCGGTGAAAAGCGACTCTTGCAACTGAATGAACTGGATGAATTTCATGGGCAAGCATATGAAAACGCCAAGCTTTACAAGGCAAAGACAAAGAGATGCCATGACAAGAGAATTGTCCAACGATCCTTTGAGCCAAGTCAATCAGTGCTACTATTCAATTCTCAGCTCAAACTCTTCCCGGGCAAGCTGAAATCCTGGTGGTTTGGTCCATTCACAATTATAAAGGTTTTCCCGTATGGAGCCATTAAGGTACAGGATCTAACCTGTCAACAAACCTTTAAAGTCAATGGACAGTGGCTAAAACATTATTTGGGAGGAGAAATAAATCGACAAAACACCTCGATCAATCTTGAAGACAAAAACTAAGCCAAGAAATCGTCAGGCTGACAACTCTAAACTAAGCGCTCATTGGGAGGCAACCCAATCTCTAACGTCCTCTCTATTTTTACTTTCAATTCATTACATTTTTGATTTTCCTTTAGTTGGTTAGTTCTAAAATAATGCAAGTTTTGTAGGAGCCACACTAGAGCAAAAGAGACACATAAAGGAGCAATAAAATCAAAAAGGCAGAACGGCACGAACCACGCTAGGAAATAAGCCAGCATAGCGCGGAGCGCGCTACCCGACCAGATCATTCAAGGCTAATTAGAGTAAAATGACATGGAGCGCGCTACCCAAGGTGCGAGGCGCGCTACAGATACAACAACTTACATCAACCTCCTTCAATCAAGCGCATGGCGCGCTACTACATGAACAAATCCGGCGCGGACCGCGCTAGTCGACTGGGATGGTTTTTAAATATAAGGGTTTCAACCCTTTTCTCGGTAAGCCCTCTTATTCCCACTTGACCTCACCTTCACCTTTCATCTTCTCCAAAAATAACTAAGGTTCACAAGTCTCCACATCCTAAACTAACTCAAATACACTACCCCATCCATCAATCCCTAACCAATCGAACCCCACTCCCCCATCACATATCTACATCAAACAACCTAATTCCTTCCCACTCGAATTCTACCTAATTTCATCCCACAATTTCACATCCCCATTATCAAGGGTAGGGACTACGAGCAGCCCATCCACAAGTTATTCACAGATTGCAAGTTAAACCGGTCAGTTGAGGTAACAAAATAAAAAAAATATTTTTGTGCCATCAAGTACTTTAGTCAGTGATCAATTTTATTCATCTTGTATTATACTCTGTGATATTGGGAATACCTTAGACTACTAAGGGTCCAAGGTTGTTGCTACTATGCGTATTTGGGAAATTAACTAGTACAGAGAAGAGTAAGTTTGGGGGAAAACAAAAGTTGCCCACCAAGTGTTCGCTGAATTGCCAAAACTAATTTTGGACCTTATTTTTGCACAACTAAGCACATTAGTACATCATGTCCGCTAAGAGACAAAGGGGACCTGGTTTAACCTCAAGATAACAAACTTTTGATAGATCCAAATTTATTAGTGAAGAGACAGAGACACGATTCAATACTATTCTAGCAAAGAAGACATTGGTTCTAGAAAGGGGTTTACAACCCGATGAAAATTTGGATGGAGCTATGGCCCTTATGATCGCCGAACGCAATTGGTCTCAAGTAGTGGCACAACCACAAACTGCTGTAATCTCTATAATCAAGGAATTCTATGCCAATGTCAACGAGCGGGAGGGGCATGTTGTTACTATTAGGGGAAAGCCAGTGGCGTTTAATGTCAACGCTATTAATGCTTATTTTGGGTTGGCGAAGCCTATGGATAGCCGTTATGAAGTCCACCTCTCAGACTTGGATGAGCTTATAGCATGTTTATAAAAGTCGAGTACACAGTGGGTAACCAAGGCTGGGACAGACATAAAAATTAGTTTTCCACATTCAGCCATCAGTAAATATGGCAAAGCATGGTACGCGTTCATATGTGCCAAACTTATGCCCACACACCATCAGAATGATGTGACAAAGGAAAGAGCTCGCTTATTGTATATCATAGTACATCATAACTTTGACATAGTGAATGAAATCAAAATTCTTAAGGTAGATGTAGGTTTATGCATTCAGGAGTCCATTGAACAGTTGTTGAGAGGCGGTACCACGGGGGGTCTCTTACACAGCTCTCTTATCACCGACTTATGTCATAGGGCTGATGTTCAGTGGCATGCATCGGAGCCAATTCAGTAACCCATAGCTAT
This sequence comes from Panax stipuleanatus, assembly GCA_020205555.1. Classification (NCBI taxonomy): domain Eukaryota; kingdom Viridiplantae; phylum Streptophyta; class Magnoliopsida; order Apiales; family Araliaceae; genus Panax; species Panax stipuleanatus. The sequence goes on from CM035115.1 coordinate 98,138,309, forward strand.
TATTGATCATCCTACCATTGAGAAATATAAAGCGTGGGAAGGAGCACAGTCACACCCACGGGGCAAACGATACATCATGATCCAACCACCTACATCACCGGTTCAGAATGATCCAATGGCCGAAGATGTTGAGGCATAGTCATCTACTAGTTTTCAACGACAGATTCACAAACAAAATCTACGGCTCGCCCAACGCCAAGCAACAGTGCACGAATATAATATTGGCACATTCATAACAGTAACAGATGCCTTTGCCCGGTTTAACCCAAATACTTATCCAATCCAATTACCCATTCCACCAGTTCTTCCTGCATACCCCCTTCGGATGATGAAGGCACCCATGACGAGGCTTGACTCGTCGCTCAAGGAAGTCCTCGATCTTAAGTTCTTTAATGTATACGTAATGAGGACATTACTTGTTTTAAGTTGGGGGGGGGGGTTTATAGTTATCTGTTTGCATTTTTAGGCTGCAATAGCAATATACAACTGTCATTCATGAATTCATTCTTGCATTTTAAAAAAAGAATTTCATCATACATTCACGTAGGAATTGATGTTAGTAGAAGCATGCATATACATTTTTCTTTGAGATTAAGTAGGTTGTCTTGGCAGTTTAGATAATGGCCGATGATGAGATTGATTAACTCTTATTTGCAAGTAATTGAGTAAGCATGTATTGTTTAGCCTTGACCATGGGAGCCTCATAGCCGTACTTGCTCTCTTTCACAATCAAGCACTTAAATGGATCGTTAGTGGTGATTAGGAGTTTATGTGTGATAGGATATGAAACATTCACTTGATCATTGATTGAAATTGAGTGTTGGCCGAAACATAAGTTTGGGAGAATTTTGAGTTTAGATAATATATATATATATATATATATATATACATATATATACATGAAAAAAAACCAAAAATACATTAAAAAAAGAGAAAAGAAGAAAAAATAGGTAGATACATATGGAATAAAAATTGGCTTAGTTCAACTTCGTGGCCTTTGTTACTCGGACAAGTACGCCCTAGGGGATGTTTTTACACCCAGCGCCCTAAAGCTTTCGGGTTTAGGAGTCGTTGGTCGAAAGTCCGCTACATGGGTGACATTGAAAAGCCTAAGGGAGTTGGACATTTCACAAGTCAGACACGGAACATAAATGGTGGGACGGAGCATTAAAATGCACCCGCGATGCATGGGAACTTAATGTCTTATATTCTACTACTTTATAACTTAATTTCCCCATTGCTTATGCGGATGCCACACTTGGTTGAATGTTTATGAGAAGGGTGAGTGTGCATATGGAATAGATCACATCAACTACTTTGAAACGACTGATGAGACATTGGGCACACACACTCAGAAAGAGGCTAGAGTTGTGTCAGTGAGGTGAGGATGTGAAAGTTTATGATAGTACATGTTACAATATTATCTGCAAGTTAAGTGTTTATCTCTGAGGCGTATGCGTTATTTAACTGCTACGGTTATTGCTCGATCCTGTTAGATGCATACATTTTGTTTAGTTTGTGGTAGCTTAGATATATTAGATTGCTTGAGGACAAGCAATTGTTCATGTTTGGGGGAATTTGATGAGTAGGTTGAAAGCCTATGAAATTGGGTATATTTAACTTTGATTATTGTGGGTTTTTTATTATTGTACATGTTGCTTTTGATGTTTTGTGTTATTTTGCAGGAAGAGAGGAATAATGGGCTGGAAAAGTTAAAAAGGGAGGTAAAGTTAAAGAGATGGACAAACTAGCATCATGGCGCGGGGCGCGCTGAGTTTACACAGAGGAAGCCGCGGGGCGCGTCAGAGGATCCAGAGTTCTACTTGTCAAGCTCTGGCCGCACCACTTTACAAAGGGACCGGGCACCGGGCGCACCGGTCTGACGGATCTGATACTGATTTGGTTTACTTAAACGCAGAAGTTGATCCAAAGAAGGACTTTGACTTACTTTAAGTAATAGGGTTTTGCTAGGATTATAAATATTAGTTGTTTACTTAGTTTAACATATCTTTTTGACTGATAATCAATTAGGGGCTACTCTTGGAGCTTTTGGTTATTGAATTGGAGACTTTACGAGATGGATTTTGGATTGTAGATCGTCGATAAAGTTTTTCTTCTTCCTCTTAATTAAATTTATGTACTCAAGATGTTTATCAATTATTATCTTTTGGTTTCTATTTTGATGATGAACTAATTCCTTAATTTGGAGTACAATGGAATCTTTTACAAAGCTTTAATTCAATTACTATTATTCTCACTTGATAATTCTTTTGAGTTAATTATTATATTATGTGCATAATTAAATGATGGTTTGGCTGTGACAACCCGAGAATTTATAAAATCTTAAATGATTAAAATAAAGGTTAAAGAATAAAATCTAGATGAGAATTTTAGAATTTATTAAAAAAAAATTAAGTAAAACCTATAGGGTTTGCTATTTGAATGGGAATAACGAAAATATGGGTTACAAAATTTTAAAACCCTAGAAAGGGTGTGAAGAAATGTTAAGAATAAGGTATTACGATACTTATAAAAATTATTGTGAACTAAATGGTGTAAGAAATGTTATAATGATAGATGTGGAAATTTTATTAAGGAAATAAAATTTAACATGAAGAAAAGCTATGAGGTTAAACGAAGATGAGTATATGTATAGAAATATATATGTACTTAGTAAGGTGCTCTATATTTTAGCAAGAGGAATGATGAATTACATTAGGGATATGAAAATCAAGATAAAACTATGTTAGTAATTAGCATAGCTGGAATGTTGGCCTTGATTGGCAAATAAGAAGAAGAATAAGTATAAAGCTAATAGCTAATATGATTAGCAATAAAAATGGAGTACGTTAAAACTCAAAATTCGAGTTAGAGATAGAATTTTGAAGCACGGACTGCTCGGTTGCGTCCGGAACGTCAAGTTTAGTCAGAAAAGACAATAAACACAAAATGTGTAAAGGTTGACTTTTTGGTCAAAGTCAACAGTGGACTTTTATGGAGAAAAGTCAAAATTAGAATTAAAAGTGGTATATGTGATGACTTATGTGAATAATGAAATAGATTGAATAAATATACATTATATAATGGGTATACATTTTTTTTGTATACAAAAGAGAATTAAGAATAAAAGTTATGTAACCTAATATATATATTAGGAATGATAATTAAATAATCTAAGGAAAGCAAGTCTAATTGGGTTAAGTAATTAAATGTATATGAGTAAGAATTTGATGTACAAATTGAGTGAATAGAAATCCTAATTAAATAATTAGGGTAGGATATAATTAAAATTAGTGGACTATGTTAATTTACATAGCCCATTTATTTTATTATCAAGCCCAAAAGAATTATTAGGTAGCCCAATGAGGATTTATTTAGTAACCCAAAATAATGGGATATGTGCTAGCAGAATAACTATGGTTAAGAACTAACCATACTTGAGTTAAATGTAGAAAAGTGTTGGTATATAAGGTGGACCCCACTAGTAATGATGGGTGATGATTGTTAAGAAATTTCCTTGAAGTGGCAAAAGACTATTTTGCCCTAACAGAAAATTATTAATGACTTTTGTGTCCTAAGAAGGAAATTGCTAGGAAGTTTCCTAGTAATAGGGAAATGACAATTTGCCCTAAGAGAAATTTGTTAATGACCATGGAATCCTTGAAGGAAATTTTTAGGAAATTTCCTAATTATAGTAAGATGACAATTTTGTCCTTAAAGAAAATTATTTATGACCAATATGTCCTATAAGATAATTTCCAGGAAATTTCCTTGAGAGGACTTAAAGACCATTTTGCCCAATCCTAGTAATGGTTAAAGACTACTTTGCCCTTGGTCTTAATTTTTTTATACTAACTAAACAAAACAAAAATTTGTTAGAAGAAGGGGTAGAATCTTGGCCACTAATGGAGGGGTATTTTGGTTATTTCATAAAGTAAATAAAGAATAAAAAAAATGAAAAAGATGAGTAGGCCAAGTGGCCGGTTTTGAAGAGAAAGAAGATGGGGGAGATGTATATTAGATATACAAAACATATCTATACATTTTTTATCAAACAAAAATTCATTTCCTTTTTCTTTCATCTATCTCTCCAAAATAGTAAAAGAAAGCCAAAGAGAGAAAGAGGGGGAAGGGGTCACGGCTAGAGGAGGAAGAAGAAGAGGGACTCAAGGCATGGAGCAAGGGAGAGAAAGGTAGCCATGGATGGAGAAGGAGAGAAGGGAGGAAGAAGAAAGAAAGGTAAAGAAAAAGAATTTTTTTTCTAGATTTAGTTAAAGTTTTATGAAGATTTGCACTTTTATTTTTTTTATGATATGAAATTTTATGAACTTGTTGGGTTAACCTTATGATAAGGTTAGATCTTAAGATATGTTATGTATATTGGTTATATATGTTAGAGTGTGTTAGAAACATTTGGGAATAATGAAGTTAGTAAGTTTTCATGGAAGTTTTTAGTTAATATGTGGGATCCATGTGATTTATTTTGAAGAGTCATTTTTGATATTTGAGATTTACTTGTTGGTTGTGCTAGAGCTATAAGTTATGAGTATAATTCCTTTTGAATGACCCAAAAATGTTGTAGGATGAATAAGTTATGGAATTTTTAGTAAAACACTTTCTAGTTGGAAAAATAAAAAAAATTGAGATTTCTGACCAGCCACTTTGGGGCTGTTTTTCGGAAGCTAGATAGATCCAAATTGAGTGTTTGATAAATGAAAACTGTAGCTTGAGAAGTTACGAATCCAACGCCTCCAACGGAACTTAATTCTGAGTTGTAGATTTTGTGTTACAAGCGTTTCCGTAAAGGACCCCGAATCTGAAAAATTGTGGGCGAGAATGGCATAATCGTAAATAAGTGGAAGTGATTAATTATTAAAAATAATTATTTAAAGCCATTAAATGGTTAGCAAATTAATTACATACAAAATTAAATATAATTAAATATTCAATTATTATTTAAGTGATATTAAATGATAATTAAGTAGAATTAGTATTCATAAAGTAACTAGTTGTTATTTAATTATGATTAACAATTGATTAATTATTATTTAATTGATATTAAATGATGATTAAAGAATATTTTAGTGAAGATTAAGTAGTAATAATGTAATTACTTAATTACATTAACATAAAAGGTTTTAATTATTTATTATTTAATTAAATATTAAATAATAAATAAAGACAAGTAATAATTAATTAATCTTAACTTTAATAAGAAAGAATAATTAAAGATTTATGAGATGAATTAATTATTTGTTATTTAATTAATATTAGATAATAAATAAGGCCAAATGTTAATTAATTATTCTTTAAATAATAATAAGGAATAATTAAAGACTAATAAAGTAAATAAATTAATTATTTACTATTCAAGGATAAGAAATTAATTAATTATTATTTAATTAATATTAAATAATAATTAAAGACAAACAATAATTTAATTATTCATTATCTAGTTACTATTAAATAATGAATAGATCTAATTAGCTATTATTTATTAAATAAATAATAACTAAAGATAATTAATTAATTACTATTTAATTAATATTAAATGGTAATCAAATGAAGGTATATATTAATATTGTGATAATAAATTTATTTAATAATTGTATTAAATAAATTATGTAAAAATGGTTTAAATATTTTAAAAATCATTTAAAAATGATTTAAAGGTTATAAAAAATGTTTTAAGTTATAAAACATAACTTTTAATATTTTGTCATGAATTACATTAATATTTTAATATTAATGGCAGTTATTTAATAATTGTTTTAAAATTATTTAAAAGTGATATTAAGGTATTAAAAATACTTTAAAATATTATAAATAACTTATAATATTATGTCATGTATTTCATTAATATTTGAAATTAAATAAATATTAATGATAATGGAATATTGTGGTATTTAAATCATTTAAATATGATATTTTTGATTGAAAAATCATTATAAATGATAATAATTATTTGAAAATTATTATGAGCTTGTGAAAAATATTTTAACTGATTAATAAATTATCTAAGTTAATAGTGTTTAAGTAGAGTCTTATTAATATTAGGCTCGATAATTATCCGATTAGGCAATTGGGAGGTCGAAATAGTACTGAACTCAACACAGACTGAAATAGTTTGACTTGATACTAGGTCTTATGTATTCTGTTGACCGATAGGATTATGTGATAATGTGTTTAGGTTATTTTATAATTTTAATTAGCAATAGTTATTGCGATGATATTATTCTAATGTGGAGATCGGTATTATTAATATTAGGTCTTCAGATGAAGTTAAATAGACTGCGTAGCAGTAGTAGGCGATAAAGGCAAGTTTTCTTTAACTCAACCTTGAGTTATGATTCTTCAATTATGCTAGTGGTTAATCCTTGTTGATTACATCACGTCTATGAATTATTGATTCGCACGTTGTGCATATTGCATGTGTTCATCAGGTATGAAAGGCTGATCACCTTGATTACCATATTGTTCAGTTGAATTTATTCATGTTCCTTATTGACCATTCATTTTTATTGTCTCGGTCATTCAGTTATGTAAATTTGATTCATGCTATTTCACAATGGTTATATTGTTGAAAGTCAGCCAGCTTATTGTTCATTCTTTTCAATCATGATATATCTTTTCTTGAAATTAAACTTGCTGGGCAAACTTGTTGCTCACCCTTGCTATATCATGATAAACATTGCAGATTAGGGTGAATACGTCGGATACAGGAAAAGTCAAAGACAGTTCCAGCATTGGTTTATCGTACAGATAAAACTTGTAATAGTATTATATGCAAATGACATTGTATGTCGGATAAGATATTGAATTCAGGTATTAAGTTAAGGTTTCAGACCTTGGGAATTAGGTGTAAAGGTTATTGTATAAACAATTTATGTTTATATCTTCCGCAATAGTTATAAAGATGAAGTACCGTAATGTATCAGGTTCGAGGTTCTGGGGACCCGGATTTGGGGACGTCACATTGGCCAACAATTTATCTCATACTTTTGATTGAATTAAAAGAGAAAATCTTAGATTAGAACTAAATATATTAACGAATGAATTTATTTATTCTTCTTTAAGAAAACATAATAGTGTATGAGACGGAAGTACTTGTATGCCATGCATAACGATGATAGACGTGTGAACTTAATGAAACTATTTTAATTATTTTACATGAAAGTAGTAAAATAACTGAAATATGTATTTTTACTAATCATTGAAGGGTGTTAGTAAATTGTGAGGTAAACTTAGTTGTCAATTCAATGGATTAAATTGAGTGGGAATAAGGTAAGGGAATTATTTCAAAGTAATTGGGAAATTTTATTCCTATGCTTTAATCATCTGGTAACCAATACTTGTCAGTTTAATTAGTTCTTAATCACGTTAATTTAGTTAATTATCTCAAATCAATTGGAGTGACTGTTTAAATAGGATAAATTAGTAAAAATTGGATAATTAGAATAATTATTATTGATTATTCCCTGTGGGTTCAACACTATTCTTACAACTTTATTACTTGATTGACCGTGTGCACTTGTGCGTATTTGTCATTATATAAATCGGACAACAAATATATATATATATATATATATATATATATAGGAGAGTATCTTATTAATTAATTCCCAAAACTCCTTTAGGAATTAAATAATAATAATAATTCATCATACACAAGATACTATGATGATCTCAAGTCTAAGGATTATTTGTACTACTATCACTTAAGGAGTTCCTATTGATAGGCAAGTAAAACTACATTAGGTATTCCTTAGCGAGCCACGTTCAGTGTACTTATTCTCTAATAACCACCTACATACTTGCTTTAGTGTCTCCACACAAATGATTATGAGATCGATCATCCTCATCCAATGAGCAAGCAATGTATGTACCAATCTATTTGGATTCACTAATCCCCTTTTTAGTAATCCAACGATTATGTACTATTTTTGTTTTAAGCTATCTAAGAATTTAGATCTCATTAGCATGATCATCATCATGATTCTAAAAGTATTCCTTAAAACTATGGGTTTATCACATATTATAAAAATAATACCATGTAGATAAATAAATGACTTTAATTAAATAACACTTTTATTAGTAAATGAATAGGATTGTTACAAAGTATATGCTTCATTATCAAACATGATTGGCTTGTATGTATACTTCTTTCAGAAAAGGTGTGAGCCTGCGTAGATTATCGAGATCTCAACATGGCTAGCATTAAAGATGACTTCACAGTACCATTCATCCATGTGTTGACAGATAACATGGCGCAGTTCGAGATGTACTCCTTTGCCGATTGCTTCGCCGGATACCAGCAGATTATGGTTGCTGAAGAGGACCGGGAAAAGACGGCCTTCATTAGCCCCTGGGGCACTTTTTGCTATAGAAAATTGGCTTTTGGCCTCACTAATGTCGGTGCTACATATCAGAGGGCTATGATGATTTTGTTTCATGATATGATGTATAAAGAAATCGAGATATATGTGGATGATATCATCGTGAAGTCCAAGGAGGCAGATGACCATTGTACACATCTTCGAAAGTTGTTCGAGCGACTTCGTAAATATGATTTAAAGTTGAACCCTGCCAAGTGTGCTTTTGGCGTGAAGTCAGTTAAACTTCCAGGATTCCTTGGAAGCAATCAATGTATCGAATTGGACACAACCAAGATAAAAGCCATCATTGAGATGCTTGAGCTGAGAATCGAGAAAGAAATCAGAGGATTCCTTGGAAGGATAAACTTTATCAGCCGATTAATCTCATAACTGACAGCCACATGTGAACCCATTTTCAAGTTGTTGAGAAAGAACTCCTCCGAGAAATGGAACGAAGACTATCAGAAGGCTTTTCACATCATCTAGAGGAGGTTGATTAAAGCACCCATTCTGGTACGCCCAAGGGAGGGAGTCCCGTTGTTCATATACATATCAGTTAACTCCAACGCCATGGGTTGTTTACTAGGGCAGAAGGATGATATGGCCAAGGAAATGGCCATTTATTACCTCAACAAGCAATTCAGTAGTGAAGAACAGAAATACACATTGATAGAAAGGACATGCTGCGCTTTGTCCTGGGCCGCTATTGTGACAACCTGAATTTTTAGTAATTATTAAAATAAAAATTTAATAAATAAAATTCTTATTATGAGATATTTTGAGTTTGAATGGATATATATATATATATATATATGTTATATATAATTTGAAATTTGCAATTTGGTGTGAAGAGAATTAAATGTTTATATTTAAAAGAGAGTTGTATATATATATATTCATGTGTTGGAGAAAATGAGATTTAATAGTTAATTAAACTATTAAAGAAATTAAATAATGTTAGTTAATTAAGTTAAGAATTATATTATTTAGTAATATAATTTGATTTTCATAAACATACCAATGGAGTTGTTATGAATTAGATTTCATAAATAATGTGAGTAATTCACTTAATTAAAATAGTGAATTAGTGTAAGCATATTTGTTTTAATAAATGAGAAAGTAATATATTACATATGAGTGTAATATGTCAAGGTAATACGATTGTCAACCTTGTAAATGGTTAAAATATTTATCAAATAAAATAAATATTTTAGTTAGAATATTTATGGTATTAAATAAATATTTGATAGAAATTGTTATGAGATAATTTATTTAAGTGTGATAAAATTGATGGGATTTATGTGTATTTTGTTACGCGAGTATAATGGTGATATTCTAATTTAATTAAATAATTAAATTAGAGGAGTGAGAATTTGTTAAATAAAGTTATAATTATAATGGTTGAATAGAAATTTTAATTTGACTAATAAAGTCAATCTTATTTCTTAAGGAATCAAGTTTAATTTAATTCAATTTAAAATATTAAAATTTAATTAAACAGGGTGTGACATGTGTAACATAGTAGATAGATGAATAACGAAATAAAATGGAAGTAGATTAAGGATTTGTTGAATAAATTATAGTTATGTTGGTTAAGTAAATATTGTGTTAACCAAACAAGGACTATGATTCAATTAAATTAGAGGGATTATAATTTGTCAAATAAAGAGTATAATTTGATTGGGTAGTGTGTGATATGAGTACTATAGGCTGAAGATTAGAGTTTTGTGGTAAATATGTGTTTTGGCTTATTTTGAAGTCATAATTGGTTAATATTTTGAGTTATAATCGGTAAATTAATAATAGATGTTATTAATACGTTGAAAAACAAAAACAACAAAGGTTAAACGGATTGATTTGATTAGGAATCGAATTTGTGGTGAATGATTATGTGAAATCCCAAAACCCTAATAAGACTCGGTTATGTAAATTCTTTGTTTATCAATAAAATCTCTTCGTTCTGAATGTGCATTTTGTTATTATATACTCTATTGAAGACTTCGGTCAATTTTTTTTTTAAAAACGTCGTGCTTGACACGTCGTGCTTAAAATTTTTATTCCGTATTTGGAGTTTTCATTATATTATTTTATCAAGCTGCTTTGCCGTGCTTACACTGACAAAACGCTTTGTCGTGCTTCATCTAGATTATGTGACAAATCTTAAATTAGGAAACCATAATGCTAAATTAAGAAACCCTAACCCTAATTTCAAAACCATAACCCTAAATTTAAATCCTAACCCTAATTAAGAAGTACTAATCCTAATTAGGTGATCTTAAACCCTAATTATGTTAACTAAAATTAAATTAGGTGTTAATAACTTCATTAAGTTATCCTAAACACAAAAATCAAAACACTAAATCACAATTAATGAGGATTAGGGCAAGATTAGCTTACTAATCAAGTTGAAGTAGCTCACAAGCATGAGCTTACACACCAACACACATCCCAAATCATCTGATGACTCCCATCTGATCCCCAAAGCAGCACAAGTTCAATAGCATAGATATTGATAGAGGCAAAGTTGGAAAAATGACCTAAAAACCTTAACTTACCAATTCTATAAATAGCATCCTCATTGCTGGCCAAACTGACGAATTCTCTCAACCTAAACACTCATACTACCTGCCATAATAAGCCTTAGCAACAGCAAGATCAGAATCAAAGCTTAGATAGCAAATTTTGCTCAAGAAATGTATAGACCCTAATTCTACATTAGATTTTTGATGCTTTGTTAAATTTGTTGTTTTGTTGTTTAATTATGTGTAATAACATGTTAGTAAGTGTTCTGGGTTGATAGATCATGTTTCTAAAACATCTAGATGCATCAAAAAGGTGTTTTAAGCAATCTGAAAATTTTGTCAAAACAGGTCTGATAGCCTAATGTTAGAGCCCGTAGATCTTCATGTGTTAATGATTAAGTTTGTTAATTATATGCTAGTTGTAGTATTACATTGAGCTTAGTAAGCTAGTAGAAGAATCAAGTTCATTGGATTAACAACATGAAAGATATAAGTGGTCAAAGGTCGTTGATCGATCACGAAGTTCTAATTTCTGGGTTACCCATAAATCTCAAGAACAGTTGAGCAAGGCAGTTTAACCGGCTTGTATCTTTCTCTTTATATGTTGTTAAGCTAGCTAAGTGTTATGTTATTATACCCTTACATGTATACTACAAGTATGATACACTTTAACACATGATAAATACATAGGATGACTAGAATTAATGGTCAAAACTTGTTGACCATTCACGGTTTTATTTTCTGGAAAACCCAGAAAATGAAGAACACGGAGAATAACTTCTGACAGTACTTTGACCGGCTTAGATCCTTACTTTAGGATGTTACTCGGTCCAAGCCAGTGTTATCTCATTGTACTATGACACATAGACTACACACTGCAACAATCAAAACACACATCTAATACATAGAATTGAAGATATTAGAACCACAAGGTCTTTGATCGACGTTGACCACTGTTCTGGGTTACACAGAAATCCAAGAACAGCTTTGACTGCTACTTTGAGCCTTAATAACTATCTGATATGTTATGGTTAGAATCCAAACTTAGTATCATGTTGTAGTATTACATAAACACCACACCATTGAAACACTTAGAAACCCAGAATCATAACAAGCTTAAAGAACAAGCTTGGTCAAAGTGACTACTCGACCTTGACCAAGGTTGTTCTTCAGGCTGAAGAACAGCTATAGCGACGCTTCTTGTCGCCTAAGACCTATAGCAAAGGACATAGTTAAAATAAATTAAAATAAATAGAAATAATTATAAATTATGTTTTAAAAATCATTTTTAAGTTATAATAATTAACTTTTAATATTTTGACATAAATTTCATAAATATTTTTATAAATAATAAATAAATAAATTAATAAAGTAATTAAATAAATCATTTATAAATAATAAGTAATTATTTAAAATGATTTAAATGTTCTAAAAATTATATTAAATGATTATAAATTACTTAAAAATAATACTATGTTTTAACAATTATACTAAGTAATTAATAATTATTTAAGTATAAAATAAATGATTTAAAAATCATTCTATTGGATAATTAAATACTTAAAAATTATTATAAGCTTCCAAAAATTATTATAAATGATAAATAAATTATCTAAAATTATAATAAAGCTTTTAAGTAAAGTTTAACCGAGATATTAACTTAATAAATATCCGGTAAGGTTTTAGGACACCAAAATTATATTAAACATAGACCGAACTTATATAATTTGAGTAGTTAGGTATTGTTATCAATGCTAATGATCTATACCAATATGTTTAACATATTTTAGGTATCCTAAAAACTTCGAGTAACGTTAGATAGACATTCTTTGCATATGCAAGTATTATATCCTTAAACTTATTGCCTTATGCAAGTTCTTGAACCCTACTTGAATGTTTTTTTATATATTATACCGAACCAAGTTGTTTCCCGTTTATTGTGAAAGTTATTGGTATTGTTTCCACATAACTTAAGAAATGAATCACTTATTCATATGATATTGAATTATTATTTATCAAGCATAAACTTTTGAGTCAAACCAAATTATTTTGGTAAGACATCCTATACTGAGTTGAATTTACCCAAAATTGGGTCTTAAATTGTGTCTACAAATTGGCACTAGAGGTAGAATGATATGCATACTCATAAGATATTGAATAGGCTGATCCCCTATCTCATATCTAAATACGAAGATTTTTAAGTCTTTGTGACTGACAGAAATAGTTGATAGCAAAAATTCTAGAAATGGTCATCAACACTCAGTGAAGTAAAATTGTTGAACTATCGTTTATTCAAATCAAACATTGTGTTTATAAATATAAAATTGTTGAGCATGTCATAGCTCATTATTGCAAATCATTTCCTTTCCAGTTTTAGATGGTAATCCCAGCACTTCTGGAACACGTAGTGGAAAAAGGCCATGCTTAGATTAGTTTTATATTACTATCTTTATTAAATGTAAGTCTTATAAGACTTTTGCTGTAATAAGAACTCATTGTTGAGAACTATGTAACCGAACTTATTATATGAAATATATATTATCATCTTTTGTTTTTGCATTCGTGTACTTGTACATTCTTATCTGATTTAGTTGTATGGTTGAAGTAATACAATATTTTTAGGGATTATACATCTGAGTGATGGTATTGGCAGTATGGACTGATCATGTTATTGATGATACTCTGAATTTTGGATGGATATGAACTACTGATATGAAAGGGATATTCATAAGATAAAGTCTATACATCTAAGTGAGGATATCCAAACACAGAAATAGTTTTGACGAGATTTATTATCTATTATGGGATACTGTGTACCTTGGATAGATAGGAATTATATCATGTTGAATATTTATAGTGAAATCAATTAGAAGTGAACTCAAAATCGGATACCATGGGAGTATAGATTCAGAGGTATCACCTTAATTGAATAGTCGTGAATACCAGATCGGATATCACGGGTGTATAGATTTGGGGTGTCACAAGTTGGTATCAAAGCTTTAGGCTATAGCTCTAAGGAAGAGGTATCTTAGGATATAGTCTTTGAGTCCATAAAATAATATTTAATCACATATAAAATAACATTAAAAGCTTTTATGTTTTGTGTAGAGTTTCTTAATATATAATCAACTAATGAAAGAAATTTCTTTTGTAGAAAATGGCCAACTCCGATGTAGAGGATATGCCAGTAGTCATCAATCCACCCCAGATAGTGGCAGAGCAAGATAGTGATCCTGAGGAAGAGGAGCTACTACATGACCAAGAAATATTAGATGCTAAAGAGGGTGAAGATCCTATAGCAAGGCATTTAATGAGAATAGAAGAACACGAGGAGGCAGTAGCTGCAGTGATTCAGCAGTCTGAAGTTAATATTGTGAATGTTAAATTCAGGGCACATATGGCTGAGGGCATGGTGGAATATGAGAGGGAAGACTCCACCCGACTGAGGATGTTATTACATAATGCTCAAAGGGGAAGACATGAGGCACATTCAAGGTTAAATAAGTTTTTCATGAAACTCGAGGTTCGTTCGACAGGTTGCAGCATCGAGTGATCAAATATCCAGTTGAAGATAAAAAGATTCCATATCTTATAGATCGATCAATGGTATGCCACAAGATCCAGGATTCTTATGAGGAAACTGGGAATTTCTAGATTTTAGTATAGGAATCTAAGTGCTCAATTTCTACTATAGATCAAATTTTGATGTGCTAGCTAGTGGTAGTATATAAATCACTAGTCGAATATATAACCTACCGTTTATGTGATATACATGTTCTGTTTGAAATATCAGATTCTTACTATGTGTATGATTATATTTGTATTTATACTTGGTTTTTTTTATTATAGAATTATGCCACCGATCAGAAGAAGACCACAAACAGAGATTGATAATGACTCTTCCCATAGTTTAGTAGACTTATTATTAGGAGCAGTACAAAGTAGACCGACCAATCAGAATACACTATTTAAAGACTTTAAATTAGTAGGACCACCTGAGTTTAAGGGTACCGGAGAACCCGTCGAGGCCCAAGTTTGGATCACCGAAATAGAAATTTTTTTCCTAGTAACCAATGTTAGGGAAGACCATAAAACAATTTTTGCAACCTTTTTCTTGAAAGGGGAAGCAAACTATTGGTGGGAGTTTACTAAAAATCGTGTAGGAACTGAAGTAGTCTCATGGGATAAATTCAAAGAATTGTTCTTTGAAAAATATTTTCCCCAGTCGTTAAAAGATCGTATGGAGGTGCGATTTCTGGAACTGAGACAAGGAGAACTTACTGTAGCCCAGTATACAACTAAGTTTAATGAATTAGCAAGATTTGCTTCGCATCAAGTAGATACAGAGGCTAGGAAAACCCGAAGGTACGAGGAAGGTTTAAAAACCCAGATTCGTAGTAAGCTGTCTATGGTCCAGTTAAAGACTTTCTCTGAAATTCTCGAGAAGGCTATTATAGCCGAGAACGAGAATGAGAATCTCATTAAATTTCATAAAGATAAAAAGAGTCAAAATGAGGGGGGAAATTTAAGGGAGAACCCAGTTCATGGGGGTTTAACAATAAAAGGAAATGGGATACCACTTTTCCAAACAACTCTGGTAGGAAGGTGAATAATTTCAACAACAAAAACAATTTCAATAACAACAGGAACAACAATAAAATTGACCCTTGTGCCATTTGCGACAAAAGTCATAAGGGTGTGTGTCTGAAGAATAAGTGTTTCAACTGTGGTTAGGAGGGACACTATTCTCCTCAGTGTCATAACCCTAATCAAAATAAATGCTTCAACTGTGGTGCATTGGGTCATATGAGTAGAAATTATCCGAAAAATAAGAACCAAGGAGGAGGGGGAAACCAGGCACCAAATAATAAACCAACTGCAGCAGTAGCTGGAGGTCAGGGTCGTCAAACCGCAAAAATATTTAATATGTCGGTGAGGGATGTTGTTGCTTCTAAGGACGTAGTGACATGTATCATCCCTATCAACACTTTAAATGCATATGTGTTATTCGACTCTGGAGCTACTTGTTCTTTTGTGTCTAAAAGTTTTTCAAAAAATTTGAACATGCCATGTGAAAACTTAGACAAACCATTCTGCATAGAACTTGTGAATAATGAGAAAATCCCTGTTGAAACCATTTATAGAAATTGTAGTGTGGACATTAAGGGACACAACTTCCTTGTGAACCTTATCCATATAGAGTTAGAGGAATTTGATGTAATCCTAGGGATGGATTGGTTGGTTAATCATAATGCAATGATTGATTGCCATCAAAAGCGAATAAACCTATTGACTGCGTCGAAGTCAAAGGTAGTGTTCAACAGTAGTTATTCACCTAGGCAGTCTTAATGTCTGACTAAAACTCAGGCAGAAAGACTACTTAGAAATGGTTGTACAGGTTATTTGGCATATATAGTAGATAATCGAAAGGAAGGAGTAAAACTAGATCAAATACCTATAGTTAAGGATTTTCCAGATGTATTCCCAGATGACTTATCAGGTCTTCCTCCTGACAGGGGGATCGAGTTTGTTATCGACCTTGAACCTGGTACGTCTCTAGTTTCTAAAGCACCATGCAGGATGGCACCAGTAGATCTGAAAGAGTTGCTGGTACAGTTACAGAAAATCTTAGACAAGAAATACATACAACCTAGTGTTTCACTTTGGGGAGCACCAGTGTTGTTTGTAAAGAAGAAGGATGGAACTATGAGATTATGTATCGATTATAGGGAGCTAAACAAACTAACCATAAAGAATAAGTATGCTTTACCTAGAATTGATGATTTATTTGACCAGTTGAAAGGAGCCGAACACTTTTCAAAGATCGACTTACGATCAGCTTATCATCAATTAAAAGTAAGAAAAGAAAATGTGCCGAAGACAACGTTTAGGACACGCTACAGACATTATGAGTTTCTTGTAATGTCTTTTGGATTAACAAATGCACCGGAAGCATTTATGAACCTGATGAACCGAGTGTTTAAGTCATGCTTAGATAAATTTGTCATTGTGTTTATCGATGATATATTGATATATTCGAAAACACGGAAAGAGCATGCTGAACATTTGAGAAGCGTATTGGAGATATTACATAAGGAACAACTTTACACAAAGTTTTCCAAGTGCGAATTCTGTTGGAAAGAGTTCAATTTTTAGGTCATGTAATTGACAAAAATGGGATTGCAGTAGATCCAGCAAAGACCAAAATGGTTGTGAATTGGGAGCAACCAACAACTCCAACAGAAGTAAGAAGTTTTCTTGGTCTAGCGGGTTATTATAGGCGTTTTATACAAGATTTTTCAAATATAGCAACCCCGCTATCCAATTTAACTCGAAAGACAGTGAAATACGTATGGATAGATAAATGTGAAGAAAGCTTCCAAGAGTTAATGAAACGACTGAGCATGGCTTCAGTGCTATCTTTACCAGACGATACAGGAGGCCTTGTAGTTTATAGTGATGCATCACACAAAGGATTAGGATGTGTGTTGATGTAACATGGGAAAGTGATTGCGTATGCATCACGACAACTCAAAGATTATGAGAGGAGGTATCCTATTCAGGACCTTGAGTTAGCCGCAGTAGTGTTTGCCCTGAAAATTTGGAGGCATTACTTGTACGGGGAGAAGTATGAAATATACACAGATCATAAAAGTCTAAAATATATTTTCACACAAAAGGAATTAAATATGAGACAGAGGAGATGGCTAAAACTGATAAAGGATTTTGACTATGAAATTTTATATCATCCCGGGAAAGCCAACGTAGTTGCAGATGCGTTAAGTAAAAAGAACTAAGAGAAATTAAACATAATAACAAACAACGAGGTACTGATAAAAGAGTTTGATAAAATCAAAATAGAGGTAAGAGTTCCAACTACGTCTACCCAAAAATTATTTGTTCTAGAGGGTGTTCTGACCCTATTAGAGAGAATTAAAGAGATGCAAGAGTAAGATGAGATGTGTCAAAAATGTAAATCCGATATAACTCATAAAAGAATATTAAATTTCAAGTAGATAAGGACGGGGTACTAAGATATGAAGATAGAGTTTGGGTTCCGTCAAATCAATCAATAAAAGATGAAATCTTAAGAGAAACTCATAATTTTAAGTTTGCCGTTCACCCAGGTAGTACGAAAATGTACAAAGATTTAAGTCGACATTTCTGGTTGTCAAATATGAAAAGACAAATAGCGGAGTGGGTGAGAAAATGTCTCACGCGTCAAAGGGTTAAGGCTGAACATCAAAAGCCGAGTGGATTACTTCAACCCTTGCCAATTCCTGAGTGGAAGTGGGAACATATAACCATGGACTTCGTGGTAGGCCTTCCTGCTACACAGAAAGGCCATAATGCCATTTGGGTAATAGTGGACAGACTTACTAAATCAGCTCATTTCCTACCTATCAAAGTTACCCATACCTTAGATCAACTTGCCAAACTATATATAAATAAAATTATTTCTAAGCATGGGGTTCCTGTTTCTATAGTATCAGATAGAGATCCAAGATTCACTTCAAACTTTTGGGGAAGTCTTCAAAAATACTTAGGAACTCAATTGAGATTAAGTACAGCATATCACCCATAAACAGATGGGAAGAGTGAGAGGACCATTCAAACTTTAGAGGATATGTTAAGAACCTGTGTCATAGACTTCAAAGGGAGTTAGGAAGATCAGTTGCCTTTAGTGGAATTTTCCTACAACAACAGTTATCATGCTTGCATAGGTATGCCATGCTATGAAGCTTTATATGGTATAAAGTGTAGAACACCTTTGTGTTGGGACGAGGTCGGGGAAAGACAAATGCTGGGACTCGAGATAATTATAAGCGAGAGATTGCAAGCGTCTCAAGATCGACAACGAAAGTATGCTGATCCACACTACAAGAACGGAACTTTAATGTTGGAAGCCACATATTCTTGAAAGTGTCCCCTTAGAAGGGCAAGATACATTTTGGAAAGAAAGAAAAATTGAGTCCAAGATTCATTGGACCATTTGAAATTTTGAGAAGGATAGGAGAAGTGGCTTATGAAATAGCTCTACCTTCTGAATTAAACCATATCCATAATATATTTTATGCGTCCGTATTATGACCATATAAACCCGAATGTAAACACGTTGTAAGTTACGAACCTATCCTAATCGAGAAAGATCTATCTTATATAGAAGAACCTATTCAGATCATCGACCGGAAAGAGCAAGTCCTAAGAAACAAAGTGATAGCATCGGTTAAGGTGATTTGGAGAAATCAGAACGTTGAAGAGGCTACATGGGAGCTCATGACTAAAATGCGAGAGAACTATCCCCACTTATTTACTTAACCGGTACTGAAATTTCGAGGAAGAAATTCTTAATAGAGGGGGTGAATGTGAAATCCCAAAACCCTAATGAGACTCGGTTATGTAAATTCTTCGTTTATGAATAAAATCTATCCGTTCTGAATGTGTATTGTGTTATTATATACTCTATAGAAGACTTTGGTTAAAATTATTTTTCTCCAAAAAACGTAGTGCTTGACACTTCGTGCTTAAAAATTTTATTCTGTATTTGGAATTTTCGGTATATTATTTTATCAAGCTGCTTTGTCATGCTTACACTGACAAAACTATTTGTCATACTTCGTGTAGATTATGTAACAAACCCTAAATTAGGAAACCCTAACCCTAACTTCAAAAATATAACCCTAAATTCAAACCGTAACACTTATTAAGAAGTACTAACCCTAATTAGGTGATCCTAAACCCTAATTAACTAAACTTAAATTAGGTGTTAATAGCTTCATTAAGTTATCCTAAACACAAAAATCAAAACACTAAATCACAATTAATAAGGATTAGGGCAAGATTAGCTTACTAGTCAAGTTGAAGTAGCTCACAAGCATGAGCTTACACACCAACACATATCCCAAACCATCTGATTACTCCCATCTGATTCCCAAAGCAGCACAAATTCAGTAGTATAGATATTTATGGAGGCAAAGTTAGAAAAATGACCTAAAAATCCTAACTTACCAATTCTATAAATAGCAGCCTCATTGCTGGCCAAACTCATGAATTCTCTGAACCTAAACACCCATACTACCTGCCATAATAAGCCCTAGCAATAGCAAGATCAGAATCAAAGCTTAGATAGCAAATTTTGCTCAAGAAAGGTATAAACCCTAATTCTACATTAGATCTTTGATGTTTTGTTAGATTTATTGTTTTGTTGTTTAATTATATGTAATAACATGTTAGTAAGTGTTCTGGGTTGATAGATCATGTTTTCATAACATCTAGATGTATTAAAAAGGTGTTTTAAGCAATCTAAATTTTTTGTCAAAATAGGCCTGACAGCCTAATGTCAGAGCCCGTTGATCTTCATGTGTTAATGATTAAGTCTGTTAATTATATGATAGTTGTAGTATTACATGAGCTTAGCAAGCTAGAACAAGAATCAAGTTCATTGGATTAACAGAATGAAAGATATAAGTGGTCAAAAGTCGTTGACCGATCACGAAGTTCTGATTTTTGGGTTACCCAGAAATCTCAAGAATAGTTGAGCAAGGCAGTTTGACCGGCTTGTATCTTTTTCTCTAAATGTTCTTTAGCTAGCTAAGTGTTATGCTATTATACCCTTACTTGTATACTACAAGTATGATACACTTTAACACATGATAAATACATAGGATGACTATAATTAATGGTCAAAACTCGTTGACCGTTCACGGTTTTATTTTTTGGAAAACTCAGAAAATGAATAACACGAAGAACAGCTTCTGATAGTACTTTGAATGGCTTAGATCCTTACTTTAGGATGTTACTCAGTCCAAGTCAGTGTTATCTCACTGTACTATGACACATAGGCTACATACTGCAATAATCAAAACACACATCCAATACACAAAATTGAAAATATTAGAACCACAAGGTCATTGACCGACGTTGACAGCTGTTCTGGGTTTCCCAGAAACCCAAGAACAGCTCTGACAGCTACTTTGAGCCTTAATAACTTTCTGATATGTTATTGTTAGTGTCGACGTTGGAAAATTTAAGAAATATTGCGGGTCGGTTTATAACCTAGTTTTCCTCAAATTGATCTTCCTAAGTTATCTCTACCCTTATTCTTTTTATTGAAAAATAGGTTTTGAAGGGCTTTTTAGGAAAGAGGCCAACATGTGTATATGTCGACGATTTGATTTAAACATAGTCGCCAGTTGGTAGTTTTGAAATCGATTATACTAACTCAATCGAATTTGATTTGAAAATAGGCCCAATTGCTGGACACACTCGAAACTTGTCTTTGAAATCAGAGTTTTGAGTTCGGGGGCTTGGTTAAGTGTGGGGAAGGTGTTAGGCACCCCACGACTCCTGTGTAAACACGGTACCGCAATCTTTTCAATATTTCCCTTAAAACTGGAATGCGTGAGTGAATGCTATTTGAAAATTGGGCCTTTTAATTGATTAAAATCTTTGACAGGCTTCGTTGAGCCTATATACGAAGGGTTTGATTTAATTTTGAAAATCAGTCTTTGATTTGATTTGCCAAAAGCATTTAATTTGATTTGCAAAAGCTTTTGAATTGAATTGACAGTGATGTTTTGAAAGCTGGTTTTATCAAACCCTTACGCTGACATAGGAATTGAAGCACATCGCCACTTTCAATTCTATCTTTATAGCCTTAAGGCTACATGCAAGTGGTGATTTGTCGGGCTGTGAAGCATCCTTGACCACAAAAATATAAAGTGTCGGTCTCCTCATGGGTATGAAAACCATCGGAGGGACGCTGACATGACAATCTATATTTTCACTATATTGAGACCATAAATCCGGATAACCATTTTAAGGTCTGTGCATGTACATTTTACCGAAAAACTGATAGGGTACATCTATAAATCGGAGTTTGTCCATCGTAGGAAGCAGATTCTGATCAGTTTGATCACGAATCCCACGATTCCTATGCTCACATGTGAGTGGCTAGAAAACCTGCACAGTTCAAATTTGTACATAAATAAATGTATGTATCATCATATCGCAATGGAACCAAGGATTCATCAGTAAATTCTGGCTGCGCGTAGCCAAAGCGTCTCGTTCCCACTAGATAGCGATCTAAGGGATGCGAGGTTGCTTTTGAAGCTGAAACTATAAAAATAATTAGATTTAAAAAAATCTCAGCCATTATAGCTTCCAAGTTCTGTCGGGACCTGTTTGAACCGTTGAAAGCTAGAGTTAGCGAGATTTGGATAAATCTAGTTCGCCTGCAGATATGTCAATGCAAATTCATATACAAATGAATGTTAAATGCAGCAGTTGAATAAATTGAATAAGGCAATATATATAGTTATATATATATAAAAGCTGTAAAAGGGCGATGGGTTTTTCACTCGCAAGCCCGGACTGGAGTTGAAATATATATATATAAAACTGTAAATAGCCACGAAATAATCTAGGCTGTGACAGAAATGATATATATATATATATAGTAATAAGGGCGATGGGTTTTCACACCGGTGCCCGTACTGGAATTGAAATTGACAAAAATAGTCACCTAGTGACTGGGGAGGGCACCCAGTATGGGGAAGTGTGCAAAGCAGTAAAATGACCACGAAATAGTCCAGAACGATTGAAAATATATATATATATATATATATATATATATTGACAGAAATGTAGTTAACCAGAACAGATTGGAATACCAGTGATGGTGAAAGTCACTTATATATGCGTAAATATATATAAAAGCAGTAAACTACCTCTGATTTGACATACGGGCTTAACAGAATTGAAATGTTAGTACATCAACAGTTAAATATGTACAGAAAAAGGCCAAACCTGGAAAGATAACCCAGTCTGGCGAAGTTGCCAGAATGTGCGTGCTAGTGCAATGGACCGCAATACGGGATTTTTGCCAAATCGTAGGCTTTAAACGTCCAAATCTACTGGTGGTTTTTTGATATGTGGTAGTATATGGGTATATCTACATGTTAGAGTGAAAATATTTGGGTTTGAAAGAGGTGTAAAAGTCAAAAAATTAAACTAGCAGGGCTTCGCTGCGATTTTAAATTATTAAAAATGAACGGGGGTACACCTCTATATATAGGACAGGGAGCCTCAGCTCTACCAGCTGTTGCTGTAGGTAGAGGTACGGCTCCCAAGGGTGGGGCCCACATACCCAGCTTTGTAGTCTCGAACTGCGTGCATATCGGGCGACGCGATCTCAGGTTCGAAACTTTAAAACTTTTGATCAGAGCGTCTGTTTGGGGCGTGCTATAGCTTTTCGAAAAGCCCTCATTGAGAGTGTCACAATGACATTGGTTTTAACCCTTTTTAAGTCTCCAAAGGTGGGTTCATGACCGGGTCTTCGTTTCCCCACAGTTTACCCGATGAGCTGTCTGGTGCTGTTTTCACCCGGAATCACCGTTGTGGTTCTTTCTGACCTTGGCGGCATCAATTCAGCTTGAGTTTGACTAAATTGGATGAGAGTTGATAAAATGACCATTTTGTCCCTCCCGGGGTTGCCCTTGGTGTCGGCATGGCCTCTGGTTGACTTTCTTGAGCTGTTTCCAAGATTTGGATCCCATTCGAGTCTGTTTGTCCCTAGTGTTGCCTCTGTGGCTGACGTGGTCTTTCCCAATTTTCTTCTGGAAGTGTTGTAGTGCTTCAGTTTTATTTTTGAAGTCGACATGACTTCCTGGACTGATGCTGGGGATGACTTGTACTTCCTAGGTTGCTGTCGGGGCTTATTTGTACCTCCCGAGTTGCTGCCAGGTCTGATTTGTACCTCATAGGTTGCTGCTGGGGCTGCGTTCACATCCTGATATGGTTGATTGGTGCTGTGGTTGTCCCGATATCAATGACTAGGTTTGAGCTGATGTCCCGATATTGAGATCGGGGATGATCTGACGGTCCGATTGATGATCGAAATTAGATTGAATGTCAGATTGACGATTAGAGCTGGCTTGAGTACCAATATTGGTGATCAAATTTGACTGGAATTGATCCATATTGGTGATCAAATTTAGGCTGAAGGACCGGCATTGGTGGCCGAATTTAGATTGGATGTCTGGTGTCAGGACCGAGGTAGACTTAATTAACGGTTTTGCCCTTCTACAGTGTTAGTATTGGGCAAGGAAAATTTTGAGTGTCTACAGATGCCCCTCTTTATCATGTTTATGTAATGTAATGGAATGGATAGGATAAATATTGATAGACACTTGAAATATGAAAAGATACTAATAATGCAAATCGCAATGCAATAAATGTTAACACGTTTTTGCAAATCGCATCTGGTATCGCAAATCGCAAATTACATATCGCATCGCAAATTGCATCGTATCGTAAATCACATCGCAAATTGAATATCGCATCGCAAATAGCATATCGCAAATCGCATCGCATCGCATTACCTTTACCGGTGTTTGTGTTGCCGATATCCACGGTTGGCTTTCATCAATGCTGCTGATGTCTATGCTGGTGTTGACTCCAACAGTCTGATTTCCATTAGTGTTGCTGATGCTTGCTTGATGAAGATAAACTGAAATGTTTCCCATATTTCTGCTGGGGATAACGTTCTTTATGATAGCCTTTGCTGTTATCTTGGTTTTAAGATGAATGGTTTCCCCAATCTGTCAATACTATCAGGGGGCAAATTCTCTCTTGGCTGATGCCGTTGTATATTTCTGAAGGCTCCTCTAATGGGGATATATCTCTTTTGCTGAGTTACTCAGTGGGTGCTCCCGATGCCTATCCTAATGATAACTTACACCGATAATTTGCAACAGTGCCTACCCTGATGGTAGGGGCAATGGTTGATCATTGGACTATCTCGATGCCTACTCGAACGGTAGCAGACTTTTCCATCGAGTTTGTGTGTGTAATGCATATTTGACTCTATTGGGTATGCATGCCTAATGTTTTGATGGAAATGTGCGCTGATGTAGCGCTTGTTGCACATGTGCAGACCAGACATGATATGATGATCTTAATTTGTCCTAGGTTGATGCATATGCTTAATTAAATTGATGTAGAACCATACCTCACCCTTTTTTGAGGTGATTTGGAGTTTCTTTTTAGGCATGGATTTTGATAGGCTTAGTAGCTCTAATTCCCGTATGGCTCCTTTTGTCATTCGTTGAGCAGATTTGGATGTTCCCCTTTTATATGCCATTTTTGGTGAGGATCTCGCAGGGGCTGCTATTTTTTGGATCTGGATTCGGTGCTGGTCCCTTTGGTGGTCCAAACACTGATGGCTTTATTAGGAGGTATCCTGATATCTTCGCTGAAATTATGTTCCACGATCTACATTACCAGATCATTCTTCAATGCTACGCTGGATTGATGCCAATGGTTTGATCATTGAGTGTGAAAAAAGGGTAAGCTTTTCACTTGCAACGCTACTAGGTTAGACGCTGGCCTGGCTGATAACCCAGGTGATGCTGACGTCCTGGAGGATGTAGCCCGTTCTTTTATTGCCTAGATTTGAATTTCAGTGTAGAGGCCTCAACTTGTGAGGACTTGGTGCAGGTTGACATGTTTGACGATGCAGATTTCCTTCGCTAGATCTTTTGGTCATCGGGCATCTGTTCTTCCCGAGTTAAGGACTCTGTTGAAGACTTTTCCCTTTTTATGGAGGGACAACTGATGTCGTCTTAATTTCTTTCAGGAACTCTCCCTTTTCTTTTGATGAGGAACTTGGTCCTACTGTAGATACTTTTCATTTCTTGGAATGGAAAAATGCCCCAGCCCTTTTGCAGGTTGTTACTGGGGTTCATAGAAGAACTCGCTTTGTTGACCATGTCCACGGTGAGCAATATCCTGCACATTCAGACAAACAATAATATGTGCCGACAACTTGATGGCTCGGGCTGTCGGGATTAGCATGAGGCATTTGAAATTTAGAGTTTATGAAATTGAATGCTTGTATTCAATGCACTCTCATCTTATCCCTAAAGATCTTGAAAGGGAGTATGAAAATGAATTTTTCCTAAGGAAATTGAAATTTTTGCTTGACAAGTTATGAAATTGCAAGAAAACTTTTAAGCATCCATGGTCATTTTTCATGGGTAGGATTAGATTCACAAGACTTATCTCCCTTCATCAGAGACATCTCATCTTCGCTTTAGACACTGCTCTTCACAAGATTAAGATCATATGACATGTGCACTATGTGTGACACAACCCTTAGCAAGGGGTTTCTCTTCTATGACTTTTATATGACCTCATTTTTTCTTGCCAAATTTTTTTGCTTTCCTCGCTTAACTTCATCTCGTTTTCTTAGGCTATTCAGAGTTACCCATGTAATGAGTTTTGGACCAATGACTCCTAAACCAGATGGTTTTAGGGCACTAGGTGTTAAGACACCCCTTAGGGTTTATTGGCTCGAGTAACAAAGGCCACACTTTAAGACAAGTCAGGCAGTCTACTCTTTTGATCCTTGCTTGAGCTGGTGCAAGATTCATTTTCTTAGGCTCTAAATTACCCGTGTAGCGAGTGCTGGGCCGATGACTCCCAAACCAGATGGCT
Organism: Panax stipuleanatus; assembly: GCA_020205555.1. Classification (NCBI taxonomy): domain Eukaryota; kingdom Viridiplantae; phylum Streptophyta; class Magnoliopsida; order Apiales; family Araliaceae; genus Panax; species Panax stipuleanatus. The sequence continues at coordinate 98,164,704 of CM035115.1, forward strand.
TTAGGGCACCAGGTGTAGAGACACCCCTCGGGCTTAATTACTCGAGTAACCTAGGCCACAATTCTAATCTGCTTATACTTTGATTTCTTGCAATGCTCGTTTTCTTAGGAACTGAGTTACCCATGTAATTAGCGTTGGGCCGGTGGCTCCCAAACCAGATGGCTTTAAGGCACCAGGTGTAGAGACACCCCTCGGGCTTAATTACTCGAGTATCCCAGACCACGATTCAAGGCATTAGGCTGGCTACTAATTGTCATCCTTGTCGTCATAGTTTCATACCCCACAACTAAGAGTCAGATCAATTGCAAAGTGCTGACATGCATATGAGGTCAAGTTTGCTTCTTTATATTAGGACGTCGTGCCTAATCAAAAGGTTGATTAGTCTTAATTCTCTAATCGCTTTCATGATTCTTGCTCCACGGATGCTTATCAGAATTAATCCAATTCATAACAAGTTAAGCAAAAATCTCTTTTTTTTGAGATTCTAATGCAGGAATTATGTGTATTATCGCTAATGCATGGAAATTGAAAACACATAAAGAGATGAAAGAGTCATACCTTATCAGCGGATCGCAGTGTTCTAAGAAAATTATAATTAGCAAAGGTCGATTGATCATACCGAATCGCCAATGATGGAAGCTTAGATGATGATGGACCATGCTGATGGTGCCGGCTGGTGCATGTTGATTGGATGGTTGATAAATGCCCCGGTGTTGGGTTGCGTAATTTCCAAAATTGGTCCAGTCTTATGGTAACGATCCAGACATCGGGTTATCGTTGACTTTGAACTTGCCCCCGTCTTGCTTGTCATCTAGGACGATTACTTGGTTGTATGTTTGATCGATGGGCTGATAAAATATCGAGATCGCAAGAGTCTTTAATCGCATGACCCCCATGGTGAACAGGTAGTGGATTTTGGCTTTAATGCTTGGATGCCCCAGTTATTATTTTTGATTTGTAGGAGCAATTGGCTTTGATGGCCTTTCTTCTGGTTTGATGAAGGTTTCAGATTGAGGCTTCAACTCTTCGAAGGTCCTTGCGGATGTTTATGCTTGATATATCGCTGTGTTGTTGTTCCAACTTTGACGATTGATGTCGAGATGCCTTCGGACTCCAATGCATTGGACTCAAGGGCTTGTGATAGTTGGTGGTGATGACTTTGACGGTGGCTTTGGTCGGGACCTACCGAGTGTCCTTGCTAGAACAGATCTGACTATGGCAGATTTGATAGCCCGAATGACCTTTGAGAGAGATCAGGCCAGGGCATTGATGTTGACTACCCATTCTATTAGAGATACGACTTCTGTTGATAGAGGCGAGGCCCGAGCCACTCGGGATGTTTCCTTTGCTGAGAGGGTCGAGGCTATAGTATGCAGATGTCAATGGATGTTCTGACTCATATGGAGACCGAGGGTTAGGAGCTTGCAGCTGCTCCTCTATCTTAAGAGATATGCCATGTTGGCACCGGTATCCCACTTATCCACGAGTTTAGAGACTAGCTTTGATTTTCTTTAGCAAGGCCTGTTGACCAGGTGGTTTGATAAATATTGGCTTTTATTTATCTTCGGTGTCTTGGAATTGGTCTTTATTTTTTATTTTTTATTTTTTCTTGAAGATCAAATCGCGCCGTAGATGGCTTCCTACGTACTCCCGAGTTGAGGGAGATTAGGTCATTCGTAGTTTTGTTTTTGAGAGAGGGCTGAGAAGTGTCCCTTTTGGGTTCTGAGTTTGGTTTGATGAGCTTTTGAGTTTTTGTTTGTTTTGGGTTTGGATTCTAGGATTTTTGAATTTTTTTATTTGGTTTGACCGCACCAGGATGGTTGCCTACGTACTCCATGGTTGAGGGAGATCAGGTCTTTCATAGTTCACGTTTCTCTAGTGAAGAGGATTGCAAAGAGTTTATCTGGGGTTTGAATTTGGTTCGATGAACTTTGGAATTTGATGCTAGGATTTGCAAGTTCTTTGGATTTTTACTTGGTTTGACCGCACCATAGATGGTTGCCTACGTCCTCTCGGGCTGAAGGAGATCAGGTCATTCGTAGTTCAGGTCCTTGTATGAAAGGCTTGATTTTTGATTTTTTTCCTTTCTGATTTTTTTTTATAAATTTTTTGAATTTTTTTTTGAATTTTTTGGTCTTTTGATTTTGTATGCATGGAAAATAAAAGGCATAAGGCTAAAGAAAAGGATAACGTCCTGACATCCTTTGGAACTCGCAGCTTTCCTCTGGATCTACGTCCTCCTGGCTAATTGAGGCATGATAGTCCAGTCGTCCGTGGTTATGTCGCCTTCGAGGCTAGTGATAGAGGTTCCCTCTTGGCTCTAAATATCTTCAATCCCTGCCATAAATTGATCGCCTCCTAAATCAGCATATCCCTTAAGGAGGCTTAAACTGGAATCGTCGCAGAAAAGTATGAACTCTAGATTTCTCGAGGGGTTGGCTTCCTTGAGAATTTTTCCACCTTTTTCTTCGTCTGTTCCTTCACCTTTCTCATAGCCTTGAGAGGATTTGAGTATGAAATCCCCCTCGTACTGATGTTGTATCTCTCGCAAGGAACTTTCCTTTTGGGTTTTTCCATACGGGGAAGGATCAGTATCTCCTCCTCATATTCCAGAAGGATAAGGTCAGGTATGTAGTTGTTGGCATTGGTCATCAAGATATTTGATGATGGTGGATGAACTTCATTGGGAGATTCTTTTGTTTCTTCGGTCACTCCCAAGATTAGGGTTTGTCCACCTTGTGTTTTGTCAAGATTGGTGCTCATAGCCGTCCCATCCTTTGAACTGCCCGTTTCAAGTGGACATCTTGAGTTCTTTATCTCCCTCTCGCCTTTTCTGGTCATGGGGAATTCTTTCTTCAGTTTTCCATTTTCAATGAGGTCTTGGATTTTGTGCTTTAGAGACCAGCATTCTTCAGTTGTATGTCCGGGTTAGTTAGAATGATAGTGACATATCTTTTTAGCATCATAACTTCTCGTCTCGGGCTTGGTAGGAGGCAGGAACTCAATAATCTTTCTTTGCGCAACCAACAATGCTAATATATTTTCCAATGAGTGCTCCATAGGTGTGAATACCCTTCTTTGCCTACTCTCCTCGACTCTCAGGGCCGTAGGATTTCGAGGGTTTGCTCGCGTTTGGAATGTCTCTTGATATGTCCTATTTGGGAATTCGCATTCCTCCGGAAGATCTTTACTTTGGTGAGATCTTCAGAAAATTTTATCATTCCACCCTTCTCGTTCATTCATCATGCTTTGATCCTCTTCATTTAGTCGGCGGATCTTGGAGGGAGATATGCTCTCATTCTGAATAACCTCCTCTTTCTCTTGGCTTTCTGATAGTTGAGTGAAAAGCTGCCTTGTACCCTGATGTTGGTGCACTACCAGATTAGCTAGCAGAGTCACTTGATATTGGATCGCATCCAATTTTTGCATTATTATCATAGCCTCCTATGAATTTTCTGACTCGAGGACATTTGTCTTGTTCCTTCGGGTGTAATCCTCTGTCCTTCGTATGTATTTACGATTTGGATACATTTCATCGCTTCCTGACCCGATCATGCTTACTTCCTCTGTATCATGTTGTATCAGAAGGTTAGGGTTGACATTTGGATGGTAAGGTTGTTGGATCACAAGATCACCGCTTTCGATCAGGTTTTGGATTTTATGCTTTAAGGACCAACAATCTTGTGTATCATGTCTTGGAGATCCTGAATGGTAAGCATATCTCTGGCTAGGATTGTATCTTTTGCTTTTTGGATCCAGAGGTGGAGCCAGTTCGATAATTTTCTTGTGATCTATTAACATCACTAATATGTTTTCAAGGGAATCGCCTAGTGGAGTGACCACCCGATTTTTAGTTCTTTTGAATTTTCTCTTTCTCTCCTGGTAATTGTTGAATGCAGTCTGTTGTGACGACATATTGCTTTTCCTCTTCCAAATGGGGGGACTATGGTTAGATCTCCTAGACTGCCCCTGTACAACGAGGGATACATCTTCATCGCCTTTCTTGGGTACCCTCACGAGATCACTCGCATAGTTGCCAGACTGTATATCCTCGACGACTATTTTCAAGGTTGTGAAATCTTTGATCTTGCTCGCTTTCAAGCCCATCTATGTCTTTTCGCCATGTTTGATCATTTCTGAAAATGGCTTTCCTATTCCAGCTAAGATCCTTTCATAGTAGGGTGCCTCTTGGATGTCTATGAAAGTCATCACCATTTCAGCTTCTGTCATAGGCGGGCTGACTTGTGCTGCCAGACGTCTCCATCTTTGGCCATATTCTCGGAAAGACTCGTTGCTCTACTTTTTGACTTTGGTCAATTGATATCGATCCGGAGCCATTTGAGACTGGAAGCTGTATTGAGTTAGGAAGGCGTGTGCTAGCTCTTCCCAACTGTGAATTTTTGCATTATCAAGTCGGGAATACCAAATCTTAGCCTCTCTAGTGAGACTCTTTTGGAAAAGATGCATTCTGAGGTTTTCGTCTTTAGCATAAGACCCTAGCTCGCCAATGTATACTTTCAAGTACGTATAAGGGTCGCCTGCCCCATTGTACTTTTCAAACTCTGGGACTTGGAATTTATCAGGATATCTAGCCCTTGGGAATATGCAAAGATCTGAATAGGTGACATTTCCAAGGTTTCCAGTCCCTTTGATTGAACGGATGGTTTCTTCCATTTGTTGAACTTTCCTTCAGAGATCGCCAGTTTCCCGATCCTCCCTGAGATTTTTAATTTCAGGGGTTTTGTTGGTTCTTTTAGTGGATCGAGGTTCAGGGATCTGCATTTCCCCCTTTTTGTCAGTACTTTGATTGCCACCCTGTGAGGAGGACTCTATTTGTTTGAGCATTGACTGGCCCTGAGTGCTTTTACTTTGTTCTTTCAAGAGGATAGCCAATTCTGCTATTTGATTCTTAAGTCCCTTAAACTCTTTTTAAGATACGGAACCTGACTCGCTTTGGCCACTTTTAGCCATGTCGGTGGATAGGCTTTGTGCCTTTTCAGATTGTGATCTAGTAGTGAGACCACGTTTTGTACCTACAACAAAATGTAGGCGTGTCAATTTCCTGAGGTAGGTAATGACTGGATGCATTTATGATGTGTATTTTTAAGTTTATCCTGCAAAACCGAGGTTAGTTATTTTGATGGCAAGATGACAGGATATCTGACAGGAAAGTAAATCTTTCATTATTGTCATTTACATTGTGCTCCTCAGTAATTGGAGACTTGACATGGAATTAAAAGAGGAAGGCATGAAGAAGCATCCCGTTGGATTCGGTTGATCAGAAGCTGACCTATCCTAGGTTTCTCTCGCGACTTTTGTTTCGGCATGAAGGTTCTTAGATCATCGCAATCTACTAGAAGGGAAGTTAATCCGATCGTTCAACTGGAGCGAATCTCGGTAGTGCATTTTCAGGAGGCAGCCCCGGAGACTTAGTCGTCCCCAGATTCCTTAGTTCTCACCGACCGGGTTAGCCTCCTGGTGGAGGGACACACAACATACACTCACATACATCGGCCTCACCGCTTATGCATGCAATGACAGTTCGTACGAAGCACTAATATGGGTGCTAAGCACTAAAGCATTCATTCTCATGCATTCAATGTAAAGGCATATCATTCATACATTCAACGAAAGACGCAGCATTCACTCATCCATTGACTGTGGAGATGCAGGATTTCACGCATTCAATAGTTTTGAAAGGGAAATGTTTGAAAAGATTGAAAGCTGCTTAAGCCCTCTACTGTCCCCAGCAGAGTCGCCACCTGTCGACGTTGGAAAATTTAAGAAATACCGCAGGTCGATTTATAACCTGGTTTTTCTCAAATCGATCTTCCTAAGTTTTCTCTACCCTTATTCTTTTTATTGCAAAAAAGGTTTTGAAGGGCTTTTTAGGAAAGAGGCCAACATGTGTATATGACGACGATTTGATTTAAATAGAGTCGCCAGTTGGTATTTTTGAAAATGGTTGTACCAACTCAACCGAATTTAATTTGAAAATAGGCCAATTGCTCGACACTGTCGAAACTTGATCTTTGAAATCGGAGTTTTGAGTTCAAGGGCTTGGTTAAGTGTGGGGAAGGTGTTAGGCACCCCAAGACTCCCGTGTAAACACGGTACCACAATCTTTTTAATATTTCCCTTAAAACTGGAATGCGTGAGTGAATGTTATTTGAAAATTGGGCCTTTTGATTGATTGAAAGCTTTGACATGCTTCATTGAGCTTATATATGAAGGGTTTGATTTGATTTTGAAAATCAGTCTTTGATTTGATTTTCCAAAAGCATTTAATTTGATTTGCAAAAGCTTTTGAATTGAATTGACAATGATGTTTTGCAAGCTGGTTTTATCAAACCCTTATGCTGACAGAGGAATTGAAGCATATTGCCACTTTCAATTCTATATTTATAGCTTTAAGGCTGCATGCAAGTGGTGATTTGTCGGGCTGCGAAACATCCTCGACCACAAAATATAAAGTGTCGGTCTCCTCATGGGTATGAAAACCATCGAAGGGACGCTGACACGACAATCCATATTTTCACTATGTTGAGACCTTAAATCCGGGTAATCGTTTTAAGGTCTATGCATGTACATTTTATAGAAAAACTGGCAGGGTAAATTTGTAAATCGGAGTTTGTCCATCGTGGGAATTAGATTTTGATCAGTTTGATCACGAATCCCACGATTCCTAGGCTCACATGTGAGTGGCTAGAAAACCTGCACAGTTCAAATTTGTACATAAATAAATGTATGTATCATCATGTCGCAATGGAACCAAGGATTCATCAGTAAATCCTGGCTGCGAGTGGCCAAAGCGTCTCGTTCCCACTAGACAACGATCTAAGGGATGCGAGGTTGCTTTTGAAGCTGAAACTAAAAAAATAACTAGATTTAAAGAAATCTCAGCCATTATAGCTTCCAGGTTTTGTCGGGACCTATTTGAACCGTTAAAAGCTAGAATTGGCGAGATTTGGATAAATCTAGTTCTCCTGCAGATATGTCAATGCAAATTCATATACAAATGAATGTTAAATGCAACAGTTGAATAAATTGAATAAGGCAATATATATAGTTATATATATATAAAAGCTATAAAAGGGCGATGGGTTTTTCACTTGCAAGCCCGGACTGGAATTGAAATATATATATATATATAAAACTGTAAATAGCCACGAAATAATACAGGCTGTGACAGAAATGAAATATATATATATATATATATATATATATATATAGTAATACGGGCGATGGATTTTTACGCCGGTGCCCGTACTGGAATTGAAATTGACAGAAATAGTCACCTAGTGACTGGGGAGAGCACCCAGTATGGGGAAGTGTGCAAAAGTAGTAAAATGGCCACGAAATAGTCCAGGCTGACTGAAAATATATATATATATATATATATATATATATATATATATTGACAGAAATATAGTCAACCAGAACTGATTGGAATACCAATGATGGTGAAAGTCACTTATATATGCGTAAATATATATAAATGCGGTAAACTACCTCGGATTTGACATCCGGGCTTGACAGAATTGAAATGTTAGTACATAAACAGTTAAATATATACAGAAAAAGGCCAAACCCGGACTGGGAAGATAACCCAGTCCGGCGAAGTTGTCAGAATGTGTGTGCTAGTGCATTGAAGCTGCTGGAGCTGACGGATTGTCAATCCGAGTTATAGAAATGTTAAAAACAGAGTTTCTGTACAAAAATGTATCAATTTTTGACGAAAACGGCCACGGAACTAAGTTCCGGGCATATTTAGAAGATGAAACTTTGTGTGCAAGTGTAAAGAAGTGCAAAGTAGTAGTATTGACTTTCTGATCATAAAAATACTTACAATGGACCACAATACGGGCTTTTTGCCAAATCGTAGGCTTTAAACGTCCAAATCTACCGGTGTTTTTTTTATATGTGGTAGTATATGGGTATATCTACGTGTTGAAGTGAAAATATTTGGGTTTGGAAGAGATGTAAAAGTCAAAAAATTAAACTGGCAGGGCTTCGCTGCGTTTCCGAATTGTTAAAAATGAACGGGGGATGCACCTCTATATATAGGCCAGGGAGCCTCAACTCTACCTGCTGTTGCACAGGTAGAGGTGCGGCTCCCAAGGGTGGGGCCCACATACCCGGCTTCATCGTCTCGAAGTGCGTGCATGCCGGGCGAGGCAATCTCAGGTTCAAAACTTCATAACTTTTGATCAGAGCGTTCGTTTGGGGCGTGCTATAGCTTTTCGAAAAGCCCTCGCTGAGAGTGTCACAATGACATTGGTTTTAACCCTTTTTAATTCCCAAAGGTGGGTTCATGACCGGGTCTTTGTTTCCCCACAGTTTGCCCGATGAGCCGTCTGGTGCTGTTTTCACCCGAAATCACCGTTGTGGTTCTTTCTGACCTTAGCGGTATCAATTCATCTTGAGTTTGACTAAATCAGATGAGAGTTCATAAAATGACCATTTTGCCCCTCCCGGGGTTTCCCTTGGTGTCGACATGGCCTCTGGTTGACTTCCGGGAGCTGTTTCCAAGACTTGGATCCCATTCGAGTCTGTTTGTCCCCAGTGTTGCCTCTGTGGCTGACGTGGTCGTTCCAGGTTTCTTCTGGAAGTGTTGTGGTCCTTCATTTTTATTTCTAAAGTCGACCTGACTTCCAGGACTGATGCCGGGGATGACTTGTACTTCCCAGGTTGCTACCGAGGCTGATTTTTACCTCCCAGGTTGCTGTCGGGGCTGATTTGTACCTTCCGGGTTGCTGCCGGGGCTGCGTTGATATCCCGATATGGTTGATTGGTGCTGTGGTTGTCCCGATATCGATGACTGGGTTTGAGCTGATGTCCCTATATTGAGATCGGGGATGATCTGATGATCCGATTGACGATCGGAATTAGATTGACGATCGGAGTTGGCTGGAGTACCGATATTGGTGATCGGATTTGACTGGAATTGACTGACATTGGGGATCAGATTTAGGCTGAAGGACCGGCATTGTTGGCCGGATTTAGATTGGATGTCTGGTATCGGGACCGAGGTAGGCTTGATTGACGGTTTTGCCCTTCTACAGTGTTAGTATTGGGCAAAGAAAATTTCGAGTGTCTACAGTTAGAATCCAAACTTAGTATCATGTTATAGTATTACATAAACACTACACCATTGAAACACTTCGAAACCCAGAATCATAACAAGCTTAAAGAACAAGCTTGGTCAAAGTGACTACTCGACCTTGACCAAAGCTGTTCTTCAGGCTGAAGAACAGCTATATAGCGACGCTTCATGTCGCCTAAGACCTTTAGCGATGGACAGAGTTAAAAAAATTTAAAATAAATAGAAATAATTATTAAATAATTATAAATTAAGTTTTAAAAATAATTTTAAGTTATAATAATTAATTTTTAATATTTTGACATAAATTCTATAAATATTTTTATAATTAATAAATAAATTAATTAATAAAGTAATTAAATAAATCATTTATAAATAATAAATAATTATTTAAAAATGATTTAAATGTTCTAAAAATCATATTAAATTATTATAAATTTCTTAAAAATAATACTAAGGTTTTAACAATTATACTAAGTAATTAATAATTATTTAATTATAAAATAAATGATTTAAAAATCATTTTATTAGATAATTAAATACTTAAAAATTATTATAAGCTTCCGAAAATTATTATAAATAATAAATAAATTATCTAAAATTATAATAAAGCTTATAAGTAAAGTTTAACGGAGATATTAACTTAATAAAGATCCGGTAAGGTTTTAGGGCACCGAAATCATATTAAACATAGACCGAACTTATATAGTTTGAGTAGTTAGGTATTGTTATCAATATTAATGATCTATACCAATATGTTTAACATATTTTAGGTATCCTAAACACTTCGAGTAACGTCAGATAGACGTTTTTCGCACATGCAAGTATTCTATCCTTAAACTTATTACCTTATGCAAGTTCTTGAACCCTACTTGAATGTTTTTCGATATATTATACTGAACCAAGTTGTTACCTGTTTATTGTGAAAGTTATTACTATTGTTTTAGCATAACTTAAGAAATGAATCACTTATTCATATGATATAGAATTATTGTTTATCAAGCTTAAAATATTGAGTCAAACAAAATTATTTTGGTAAGATATCCTATACTGAGTTGAATTTACCCTAAATTGGGTCTTAAATTGTGCCTACAAATTGGCACTAGAGGTAGGATGATATGTATACTCCTAGGATATTGAATAGGCTAATCCCATATCTCATATCCGAAAACGCAGATTTTTAAGTCTTTGTGACTGTCAGAAATAGTTGATATCATAAATTCTAGAAATGGTCATCAACACTCAGTGAAGTAAAATTGTTGAACTATCGTTTATTCAAATTAAACATTGTGTTTATAAATATAAACTTGCTAAGCATTTCATAGCTCATTCTTGCAAATCATTTCCTTTGCAGTTTTAGATGGTAATCCTAGCACTTCTAGAACATGTAGTGGAAAAAGGCCATGTTTAGATTAGTTTTATATTATTGTCTTTATTAAATGTAAGTCTTATAAGACTTTTGTTGTAATAAGAACTCAATGTTGAGAACCATGTAACCGAACTTATTATATGAAATATATATTATCATCTTTTATTTTCGCATTCGTGTACTTGTACATTCATAAATGATTTAGTTGTATGGTTAAAGTAATATAGTATCTTTAGGGATTATACATCTGAGTGAGGGTATTGGCAATATGGATTGATCATGTTATTGCTGATACTTTAAATTTCGGATGGATATGGACTACTGATATGAAAAAGATATTCATAAGATATAGTCTATACATCCAAGTGAGAGTATCCAAACACAGCAATAGTTCTGACTAAAATTATTATCTGTTATGGGATACTTTGAACCTTGGATAGATAGGAATTATATCTTGTTGAATATTTATAGTAAAATTAATTAGAAGTGAACTCTAAATTGGATACCATGGGAGTATAGATTCGGAGGTGTCACCTTAATTGAATAGTCATGAACACCAGATCGGATACCACGGGTGTATAGATTTGGGTCGTCACAGATTACGTTAAACATGTTAAAAGTATGAAAAATTAGTATAAACTAATCAAAATTAGTATAAACCAAGTGCCACATCGACTAAATTGAGAACTTTAGCCCTTTCTCAACCTATAAACAGATAGGCTTGGCACTTTGTTTCATTCACCAACAATAAAGCCTCCAATTTGAAGAAAGGCTTTGTTGTGAGAGGACTTTTTATAAAGACCTCCTTAGTTAAATTTTGGCGTCAAATGCGTAGACAGTTTGTGGAACTCGTATTTTCGAGTATGTTTGTTACATAATTTTTGGTGTTGCTATTATTTTAAATATTGTATTTAGTTTGTTAGTTAAAGTTGATAATTTGGAATATTTTGTTAGTTCTTAGAAAATGTTAAATTTCTGATAGTTCTATGAATTATGAGTCCATAGAGTCCAAACGGACTCAATTGGATGTCTAATGGTTGAGCTCTGCTAAGAGGCGCCGCAGCGCTGCTTATTTACTAAGTTCGAGCGATGCAGTGCTAACGTGGCAGTCAACGAAAATCCGGACCCAGCACCGTAGCGCCAATAACATAAAAGGAACGGGCGCTGCAGCGCCAGTAGGCAGTCAAGTGAAGACAAGAGCTTTTATTTGCATGTTCAATGGAAACTTAATATTGATAATTCTAATGAGTATTATACACGCTTAATAAGGTATAATGAGAGACTTTAAATACTTAAATTGATGTTAAGTATTAATTAAAAGAAGAAATTTGGAAGAATAATGTAAAGGTTAATTTAATTAATCTAATAAACTTCCACGATGGTGTGGAGACATAAGTGAAAAACCTAACCGAGTGTTAAGTATCAATTGAAAGAAATACTTTGAAAGTATAAAATGAAATTTTAAAGAATGAGTTAAAGGTTAATTTAATTAGTTGATTAACCTAATGCAATGTGAAGGTGAACTTTAATTACTTAATTAAATAATGAGTGATAGTTGTAAAGGAACCGAAGGGAACCTAAGAATGATTATTTAAATGTGATACCTCTAATACGATGTAATGACAACGGTAGACACTCAAAATTTTGTTTCCTTGTTACTAACACTGTAGCAGGGCAAAATTATCATCAAATCAACCACAGTCTCAATACCGGGCCATCAATTCAACCCCGGTCTCAATACCGGGCAATCAATTCAACCCCGATCTCAATACCGAGCCATTAATTCAACCCCGATCTCAATATCGGGCCATCAAATCAACCCCAGTCTCAATACCGGGCCATTAAATACACCCTGGTCTCAATACTGGGCCATCAACTCAACCCCTGTCTCAATACCGGGCAATAAATTCAACTCCGGTCTCAATATCGGGCCATCAGGTCAACCCTAATCTCAATACGGGGCCATCAAGTCAACCCCAGTCTCAATACCAGGCCATTAATTTAACCCCGATCTCAATACCGGGCCAATAACTCAACCTCGGTCTCAATACCGGGCCATCAAATCAACCCCGATCTCAATACCGGGCCATCAACTAAACCCCGATCTTAATACCGGGCCATCAATTCAACCACATTCTCAATATCGAGCCTTCAAGTCAGCCCTAGTCTCAATAATGGGCCATCAGGTCAACCCCGATCTCAATACCGGGCCATACCCTGTCTCAATATCGGGCCATCAAATCAACCCCTGTCACAATATCGGGCCATCAAGTCAACCCCAATCTCAATACCGGGACATCAGTTCAACCCTGGTCTCAATATCGGGCCATCAGTTCAACCCCGATCTCAATACTGGGCCATTAAATCAACCCCGGTCTCAATACCGGGCAATCAATTCAACTACAAACTCAATACCAGGCCATCAATTCAACCTCAGTCCCAATACCGGGCCATCAATTCAACCCCAGTCTCAATACCGGGCCATCAACTCAACCCCGATCTCAATAACAGGCCATCAACTCAACCCCGGTCTCAATACATGGCCATCAATTCCACCCCGATCTCAATACTGAGCCATCAAGTCAACCCCAGTCTCAATACCGGGCCATCAGATCAACCCCGATTCTCAATATCAGGAAATTAACTCAACCATGGTCTCAATATCAGGTCATCAAATCAACCCCGATCTCAAAACTGGGCCATCAAGTCAACCCCGGTCTAAATACCGGGCCATCAGTTCAACCCCGATCTCAATACCGGGCCATCAGATCAACCCCCGTCTCAATACCGGGCCATCAAATCAACCCTGGTCTCAATATCGGGCCATCAAATCAACTCCGGTCTCAATACCGGGCCATCAATTCAATCCTGATCTCAATACCGGGCCATCAAATCAAACCCAATCTCAATACCGGACCGTCAAATCAACCTCGGTCTTAATACCGGGCTATCAAATCAGCCCCGATCTCAACCCGAGAAGTACAGGTTAGCTCCGGTCTCAACCTGGGAGGTATAGGTTAGCCCTGGTCTCAACCTAGGAGGTACAGGTCAGCCCTGATCTCAACGCGGGAGGTACAAGCCAGCCCCGGTCTCAACCCGGGAAGTCAGGTCAGCATCAAAAATAATCCTGAAACATCACAATATCTCAAGAGGAAAACCTAAAATGACCAAGTAATCCTCGGAAACAACACTATGGATGAACAAACTAGAATGGGATCCAAACCTTGGAAAAAAACCCCAGGAAGTCAGTCGAAGGCTATGCCGACATTAAAAACATACTTGGGAGGGGCAAAACGGTAATTTTACCAACTTGAAGCCAATTCGGTCAAACTCAAGCCGAATTGATGCAACCAAGGTATGGAAGAACCATAACAATGATCCCAAGTGCAAATAGCGCAAGATAGCTCATCAAATTGCTCAGAATGCACGTACTTCAATGCAATGGGACCCACCACGTGGGCCCTGCTACGTGGAGCCATACCTCTACATGTGGCAGCAGCAGGTAGAGTGGAGGCTCCTGGGTCTATATATATAAGCTCACCCCCAGCTCATTTGAAGAATTCAAAAACGCTCTAAACCCCTGCCTGTTTGGTTTTCCAGCTATTTTCTTGTCTTCCAAACCTAAATTTTTTCACTCTAACGCATAGATATACCCACATGCTACCACATATCAGAAAATAACCGGTAGATTTGAACGTTTAAAGCCTACGATATGGCATAAAACTCGTGTAGCAGTCCATTGTGAGTTTTTTTACGATCAGAAAGTTATTATTATTTCTTCGCACTTTTATACACTTGCATATCAAGTTTCGTTTTCTAAATATACCCGGAACTCGGCTTCGTGGCCATTTTTGTCAACTTTTGATACATTTTAGTACCTAAACGCATTTTCTAGCATTTCTACAACTTGAATTAACTATCTGTCGCTTCCAGCAGCTTTTATATACTTGCATCTTTGTATTAAGCAACTTCGCCGGACTGGGTTATCTTCTCAGTCCGGCTTTGGTTTTTTTTTTTTTTTGTATATATTTAACTGTATATATACTAACTTTTCAATTTTGTCAAGCCCGGATGTCAAATCTGCGGTAGTTTAATGCTGATATATATATGTATATATAAGCAACCTTCACCACACTGGGTTATCTTCCCAGTCTTGGTTGACTACTTTTCTGTCTATAAATGTATATATTTACATTCCAATTCAGCTTAGATCATTCTGTGGCCTTTTTATTACTTTTATATATATATATATATATATATATATATATATATATATATATATATATATTTCAATCAGGGCCTCGGAGTGAAAACCCACCCCCCTTTATTACTTTTCTATATATATTTACATTTTGTCCAGCCTGGATCATTCCGTGGCTTTTATACTACTTTTATAAATATATATATATTTACATTTTAGTCCGGGCACCGGTGTAAAAACCCATCGCCTTTTACAGCTTTCGTATATATAATTATACATATATATATTGCTTGACTCATTTTTATTAAATTATTACTTTAAATATTCATTTGATATGAATCGACACTAACATTTCTGTTGACGAACTAGATTTCTTTAAATCTCGCCAATTCTAGCTTTCAAACGATTCAAAATAGGTTAAGACGGAACCAGAAAGCTAGAATAGCTGAGATTTCTTTAAATCTAGTATTTTTTTCTACTTTCAGTTATGAAAGCTACCTCGCTGCCCTTAGATCGCTATCTAGTGGGAACGAGATGCTTCGGCCATGTGCGAGCCAGGATTTACTGATGAATCCTTGGTTCTGGCAACATTTGGATATATTTCTATACAAATTTGAGTTGTGCAGGTTTATTGGCTGCCCTATGTGAGCCTAGGAATCGTGGGATTCATGATCAAGCTGATCAGAATCTGATTTCCACGATGGACAAACTCCACTTTACAAATGTACCCTGCCAGTTTTTCTGTAAAAATGTACATACAAAAGACATTAAAACGGTTATCCGGATTTAAGGTCTCAACATAGTGAAAACATAGTTTGTAGTGTCAGAGTCACTCCGATGGCTGTCATACCCATGAGAAAACCGACACTTGTAATTATTTTTGTTGTCGAGGATGCTTCGCAGCTCGACAATCATCATTCAAATTGAGCCTTAATGCTAAAAAGATAAAACTGAAGCATCAATATGCTTCAATTCCTATGTTAGCGTAAAGGGTTTGAAAACCTTCTTTCAAAACATCATTTCAATAACCTTATCGAAAAGAGAAGCTTTTGCAAATGAAATCAAACACTTTTGCAAATCAAATCGAAGACTTTTTGCAAATCAAATCAAACCCTTCGTATATAGGTTCAACGATGCATAAACATACTTCTAATCAAAACATAGGCCCAATTTCTTCCAGCATTCACACACACATTGCAAGTTTAAAAGGAAAATATTGAAAAGATGCGGTACCGTATTTACACGGGAGTTGTGGGGTGCCTAACACCTTCCCCACACATAACCAAGCCTCCGAACTCAAAACATTATTTTCGAAGATCAATTTTTGACAGTGTCCAGCAATTGGGCCTCATTTCAAATAACACACGGTTGAGTTGGTACAACCATTTCAAATATACCAACTGGCGACTCTATAAACATTCAATCGTCGACATGATACATGTTGGACTTTTCCTAAAAAACCCTTCAAAACTTTTTTCACAAATAAAAAGAGTAAGGGTAGACACAACTTAGGAAGAGAGAAAGATCCGGGTTGTGACCCGACCCACGGATTTTTTCCCGACGTCGACAACAACTATAACGACTTAACCAAACGATAAGTGTCAATTAAAGAGAAACATAATGAGAAGGAAAAGGAAGTTTAACGTAAACGAATCAAGAACAAAGAGAAGCCCTAATAGGACTTAAACAAACCTAAAGAAATTGGTTATGGATCGTAAAGTAAAGTTACTTAAATAATTACTCAGCGTTGTTATATGTCTAAGAGTTGGTATGCATGGTGATATATTATGTAGGATTCATGAAGTATAGATAGCTATAAGCTGTTAATCGGTTCTTGTAATCTACAAATCAGGCAAGTCTTTTTGTTCCTATTTGCTATGTGTAATTGATGATGAATTATTTTAATCTGTATCGCAAAGATATTACATTTGTTGTGAGTATGAAATGTTAAAGTCAATTTAGACAACATTGATTGAGTAAAGAATACTATTTGAGTAAGGAACTCAGTCTTTATACTTGTTATGTGAATTAAAGGATGTATGATATGTTAGTCTAATGATTATGATGAGATGAACATGTTATTTATGTGTTACGTGATGCATAAAAATTGTTAGATCTTGCTGAGCTGTCGAGCTTATTCTTACAAAATAACCATTTTTGCAGGTCAAGATTTCAAGGTAATGATAAGTGCTAATTGAATGATATAGATCAATAGCAATTCTAGAAGATTATTTATTTTAGATGTGAAATGCGATTGATGTTTTTTTACTGTTACATAATTATTGAGTTGTAAAGTCAAGTTATCCGATGTATAATGAATATTGATTTGTGATGTAAGATTTTATATTGCAATTTTGATTCACGAAATAAATTTGAATCAAAGATATGTAATTATAAATGTTGTGATTCAGGGAAGTATAGAAAGTAGACAGAAAAGTTTTAGTTATTCTGCAAATTTTATTAATTATAATTCCAATTAATGATGTAAATGTAGATTGTGAATGTATTGTTAACGGCCAAAGTCGGAAGTTGGACTGTCAGATTTTTGGGGTCGTTACAGTTGGTATCAAAGTTGTAGGTTATAAACCTTAGGTAGGAGTACCTTAGGCTATAACCTTAGATAAGAGAGAAATAAGAAATAAGTTTTGAATAGATTATGAAAACTTATAAAGACGAGATTAAAATATATATGAGAGGATTCAAAGAAGAATCTTGAAGAGTTGTAATAGATATGAATAAAGAGTTACCTGACTCTAGTAATAAAGATGTTAATTGATAATAAATAGACAGTGTCAATAAAATGAAGATGATAGAAATAATAGGAATAAACTCAAATAGAGTTTAAACGAGGATAATTCAGAGAATTCTTATGAAATAAATTAAGATGATATGATTTGGTTCAAAGAAGAACCCGAGGAGCTAAAATTGAGTTGTATAATCATAAGACAATATAATTAAAGAAGAAGTAGCGAGGATCGTAAAACCAAAACGATCATAAATAGAAGAAGAATCATAAGGGAGGATGATTGTATAATAAAATCATGACGTGATCAGATTAAGTTTTGAAATTATAGACACTATTATATGTATTATGTGAAGTATAATATGACACTATTATATAGTAAGGTTTATTGAATTATGGGAGTTGCATGAATGCCTATGTGACAATGTGAATATACATTAAAGTAGGACATCATGATTATATGATAGATAATTTAATAATGTTTAACTATCTTATATTATCTTCATTGATTATGAAACAATGTGAAACCAATGTACATGGATTATATATGCGCAAATTACATTATAACATTATTTCCTTATTACTCTAAATGAATTTACTACCTAAGTATACATATATACCTAAGTGTATGATGTATATATATAGCCTAAATATGTATATATGTATGTTGCTAGAAGGCTGAGGTTGTTTTGCTGGGAGAGTCATTTTCTCCTTCACGTGAAATACACAAGCTATCCTACTCCCCTATTCTTCCTTAAACTCAACAACATAGGCTAGCAAATGATGAAGAAGGGTGTGGCTATCATGATGGATTTCAACCACCATTACCAACCCCCTAATAACCTCCTTGCAATATAAATTTCCGTTGGTTTAATTTGGAGAACATTAACATTGTTTGTGTATAGGAAATTCTATAAATTGAGACCTCTCTTCACAAATTCATTTGCTGAGAACATTGCTAAGTATTGAGTTGAGAGCTAGTATATCATCAGTGTTAGTATTCTGAGTAGTTGAGAATTCAAATTTCATTAAACAGAGGTATAATCCCATTTTTGTATTCTTCATTCTTGGTTTCTGTCAAAATTTCTATTCTTGAATTCTTGATTCCAGTTAAAATTCATGATTTTGTGATCAAGTATTGTTTGTTAGTTGATATGTGGGTTGTTATATATGTTAGTATGTAATGTGACATGCTTAGAACTATTTTCGTGAACTAATTCTATGATTTGGGATGTTAACTGCCGAAGCAGGAAGAACACTGGCACGAACTGCACACGGCGCAGGTGCGCCGGGTTTATACCCAGGCGTAGCGCAGCTGCGCAGGAAGCCTATTCCAGTTTTATTTGAGTTCTGTCAATCTGTTAAGCATGCTTGGATGTTATGACTTAGGCAAGGCATATTAGCATGAATAACTTGTATAGAGGGGTATGTAGACCTAATATGAGTATGTCCTTCTATAATTACATGCATGATTAACGAACGGTTAAAGCTTTCGAAGTGAACATAAAGTTTATAATTAAACTTTAAACATATATGACTTACGACGGTATTCTGACCTTGCAAGCATACTATTATGATCTAGGAAGGCATAAAAAATATATTCATAGATGTATAATGTTTCATAAGGTAACATAAGTATGTTGAAACCGTTAAATGAACTTTACTAGTGAAAGTATAATTTTATCTTGACATTTTATATCGAAGTCTAGATTCTGATTTTTACGAGCATGTTTAGATGACTTAGAAATGCATGAATAACCCATCAACTTATGTTTATACGATTCGTAAAGAAGTATGAACATGTTGGACTTATTAGTAAGACTTACTAACGAAAATATGAGCTTTGATGGAGAACCTTAACATGTTATATTGAGATTCATATCCGGATATTTGTAACATGTTTAATAGTACGTATACCATCACTAGTATATCATACATGTGTATTCGCTTGTCAAATTCAATGAAAGGTTAACCAAGCATGAGTTTAAGCATATTTTAAAGTGATAAACGACGCTAATGATGAATGAAAGATGTGGACACTTATAAACATGTATAGTACAAAGTATGTGATCTCTTGATGTGAACATATGATCTAATTATATGCGGGGTAATTACATGACCCTATTCGACCTTAATTTTGTGTAAATCCTAGACTAAGACCATAACATATAAAAATGAACATGAGATGGTCATATGCTTATAAACGTCCTCTAACATGATTGTATGTTAAGTGTAAATTGGTTAAGTATGCTAAAGTATGAACATAATCAGAAAATGCAAGGCTTAACCCTGGGTTGGCCAGGGGACTGCGCAGCTACGCCGTCCCTAGGCCTAACCAGGGCGCAGGTGCGCCGGTCTGGAATCTGAATTGTTGAAATCTGCTTGTTCTGGTCATGTCAGTTAGTGTAAATTATTGTTCAAAACTGCTAGAAATAATCTATACCCTACTGATATGTGTATATATGTGATGAATAAGTAAGAAGATAATCTTTAACTTATATAGTGGGTCAAAGGATCATAACCACTTGAACATGATAAATTGCTATAGTATCATTTACATTATGACTATGTACTTGATTCGCGATAACATATAATCTGATTTCATACCATATGAGTATAAGTATGACATGTGACTAAGATAGAAACATATATGTATATTGAGTAACAAGTTTGTGTAATGGATGTGTTAACTAATGGACATCCTATACTTTTAATACACTATAAATAGGATTCAAAAGTGTTGATTACTTAACGTGGATAAACTACGCTAAAGGCAAGTATCCTAACCCTTGCATTACTTTATTCAACGGATATCGTAAGCAAGTTTCCTAACTTACACTCTTTTACGGTGCAAGTATTCTATCCTTGTATATTGCAAGCTAATTTCTTTACTTAATCGTTGAATTGAATTAGCATACTTGAACTCTTATTTCATTAAAGCTATTATTCATGTTGAACTTAGTATTGTTCTTGAATATTGTGAAAGTGTCTATGCCATTTGATTCGGCTAGACTTATATTATTGAAAAGCGACTCAAACTAATTGATTTGGTGCGGGATCTTGTATTTGACTGAGAAGAACAACCTTCTTTGAAGGGAAAATAAAATTATCGGAGAACCGACGCTCGCACTTGGGTATGATTGATTGTTATGCATAACGATTGTACTTTAGGCCGATCACCTGTTGTACCTGTTTTTTGTTGGATTTTCAGTTTATTACAGTTAATTCTAGTAGAAGTTCATAGTCCTTAGTGACTGCTCAGTATTCAGTTATCTTAAAATCTTGAATTGATTTATTATTGAATCACATTGATATTATTCTGTCCTTAGCGACTGTTATTGAAAGTTGTTGATATTCTTGTTATCCTTGAACTATCAAACTTTGTTATACCCTTTCGAGAATTGAGAATTATATCACTTACCCTTATTGTATATTACTTGATGGACAATTTGTGCTCATTCTTGCTTTCCCTAAAACATTTCAGTTAAGGCAGAGCATGGCGAACCTTCGGGGCGTTGATAAGGGCAAGGGCAAGGCTACTAACTAGCTTGTCTCTTTTATGTTTTAAATATTTTAATGTTGTATTAAGATGATGTAGTAAGACTGGATTTATTTATGTTTAAGCTTAAGTTAGATTATGTAATAAGTCGTTAATTGATATTATTATGTAATCTATTAAGTACTGTAGGTTGCGAGACTTAGGGGAATAATTATAATAAATCATTATAAATTATTCTAGATTAGATTTTCTGCTGTGATTGTGTGATTTTTAGTTATTATTATTGTGATGTATTACCATGAGCACGTGATGAACCGAATTCGAGAGACCAAGTGGCGGTCCTGGAATTTGGGGGCGTCACAGTAATGTACTGCTATCAATGTATATATAGCGGTAAGGTTATTCTTTTCTCATGTGTATAATTGATAGTTAGAAACTAGATTAGTCAAATATTATTAGGAGTAGGTGCGAGCTCTTAAAACTCATACTTATGTTAAGTTGATGACTCATAATCATATGTATGGTTTTGATCCCCTAAGCGTATAGACAGTCCCTGATGGGTTCTTGGACTACATATTTCCAGGACAAGTTCCTAAACTCATATTATTGTGGCAAGTTCCTGAACTTCTAATTTAAGGTAAGTTTGATGAACTATACTAGGGTATAGGTTGATTGTAAGTTGAGATATAAGAATATTTAGTATAAGGGCATTGGTGATGCTAGAAATAAAAAGAATTAGTAAGTAATGAAGCAATGGAGTAAAGATTTAAGTTGATGGAGAAAATCAAATATTCCAAATCTTCTAGCTGTGATAGATTTTTGAAATTTATTGACTTCGTGCTGATGTTTGCACTTCTGTTTTCTTGAAAAATATTGGATCAAATGATTGAACCAATGAGTTTTAAAAATAATATTGTTATTCGTATATCTATTCTAATTATTTCGGCTAGACAAAAATGATTTAAAAATATCAAAATGTATTTTGTTTTTCCGTAGTCATTAAAAGTATCACTAAATATGATGCTGATATGACAAACGAGAAAGTCATCAATGCAGTTGAACCTTGTTTTGGATGTGATTATAAGATCGTCAGCCCACTATGGTATGATGTAACATGACGACATCATAAAATGACAGAATCTTCAACGTACTATTAAAATTGTACGGTATCTTAACATCATAAAAAAAGATTTTTGGTTTTCTTTAAACTATGAAAGGATATGTCGATTGAATTGGCTAAAACTATTCCGATCGATGTCCGAGTTGTTGCTAAAAGTCTATGCTAATTGATTTAGCTAGACGAATATTGAAAAATATTTATGACATTCGAGTGTTCTTGATTAGTTATGCCAAACCAAATTGTTTTGGTGCGGATTCAGATGTTAAGAAACTGAGGTGAACAACCCTATAAAAGGGTACATGTTATCGGAGACAATGGTTCCGAAAGTAATGCATATAGTCGTTACGATGTTAAGATGTAATACGTTGTGTACGACGTAGTAGTGCGATAAGCAGATCACCTAGAGCACTGATGTGGAATTTTTACAGTCTGTGTGATTGTTAAACTTTCTGTTAAACTAAGAGAAGAGTTCATGGTCTTGCGATCATCATGATTTGAAATCTTTTAAATTCCTAAGTTATTCATACTGTTTCCAAATTTTTGAGCAAATGTGGAAGATTTCTATTATTCTCGAAGGTGGAAATGGAAAAAATGATGTTCTTTAGAAAGAAGTAAGTTGTAGAGTGCGACATCTAATTATGAATATATTGAACAGGAAAGGAATGAAGTTCTGAGATGAGAAGGGGATGAGGTTATCAAAGAATAATGTAAAAAACAAAAAAGAGAGAAGAAAAGTTCATAATTCAAGAAAGATCTATACAAAAAGAATTTGATTATAAAACCCAATAAATGAATAAAGATTAATGTAAAATATATTTTGATAGATTAAATGAATGAAGATTAGTAAATAGAATTTTTTGTGGACGAAATTCTTAGAAGAAGGGGTGAATGTGATAACCCAATATATGAAGTATATGGTTTCGACGAGTAGACTATATGGCAATGATTCTTAGAATAAGGTAATGAACATGTTAAGGAATATATAATACACAGATATAATTGAGTTTAAGTAAAGGTTAGAAATTAAAACCTATACGAATTGTGTGACGCCCCCAGAATAGGTCCAGTCAACCCAACCCATTCTAAGTCGCCAAAAACATGGTACAGAATTCAAATACAAACTTTATATCATACGGTCGTGCAAAATACGACCACACAACTGTGAGTGTCAATACAAATATGTAAAAAATATTAATATTCAAACTAAGTCCTCATTACAATTATTATCACACTATTCATTAGAAATAGTGAGGGCTACTACTGCTCTAACTCGGACCATCACTCTGTCCCCCGACTAGTCCCTGCGACATTCTCATTTCCTGAAGAGGACAACAGATGAAAAGAGTGAGCTCAACTAGCTCAGTAAAGAATATTATGACTAAGATAATAGAAAATAAATTATCGTTAGTCTTCAACAATTCAGATAAAATATTATTGACGACAAGTTTTAGATCAATATTCGCAGCGAAAATAACCATTCATCATCAATATTTTATCCCTGTAACATCAATCAATATACATCTCGAATCAAATATTCATCTTTGCACTACAGTCCAAAGATATTCATTTGTATCATTAGTGGTCATGTTCATCTCAACACCTGTCATCTTTGTACTACGGCCAAAGATATTCATCAGGTAATCATTCATCTTTGCTCTACAGGCCAAAGATATTCAGTTATATCACCACTTAGGACTGAGGATGATGAAAAATAATATAAATAACGAATCTAGTGAAATAAAGGATAAGATTAAGGATTCGTATTTTAGTTTATCCAAGTTCAAGAATACTCCATAATAACACTTTGTGGAGCAAAATTCAAGAATAAAGCTCAAAACTTAGATCCAATCAAAGATGGTAACCATAACAGACAATTTGGACAAATAGAAGAAAATTTAGTTTTCCCGTGAATAGTGCTGTATACGTGAATAGTAACCCCGACAAAAAAGTAAGAATTCCATAATAAAATCCATGCCAATATTTTGGTGTAATGATATTGAGAAGAATAACATCATTTACGAAAGAAAATAACATCCCTTACCTCAAAAGAATAGTACCTCTGACCGGAATATCTGTTATAATACCGAAGGAAACTTGCACTGAATAGTAACACTCAAATTATATAAATACTCACAAAAATACGCTCGATATTATAGAGAGAGAAAACTTTTGATTCTGGTGTGATTTTCAATTCTAACCTAAGCACCCTATTTGTAGGAAAAGCTTAGGATGCCAAAGTAGACTTTTGAATAAAATAATATTTATTTTTTTTTATTCCAGCCACCGGCTGCTCTAAAACATCAGAATTTTCAACCAAAAAACAAAAGTGGTGCCCACCCATTAAAAAATATTTATTTATTTTCTGAAACTTCAATAATTCATAATAAATAGTCCTTTTGTCAGAAAAATACAAATTCTATGTCCTTCTATAGGAAATTTAATTCTCTACAACTTTTTAGAAGGAAGTTTTTCCAAATTCCAAACATAAATTATCCGAAATTCATAAACGGATGATTTTTCACACCAAAATACTGATAGAAACACATCAGCGCTAATTCCTTCTTTTATATCCATAAAATTAATATTTCCTTATCATATAAATCAATAATTAATTATTCATAAATAATATTACAAAACTACAATATTGACAACCAGGTCGTTCCCAGGAAAGAGGGGGCCTTCCGATAAAGACTTCTCCTTACTGGCGCGCAATTAAATAACCCCTCCTAGACAGAACTTCCTTATACATTGTCAATAATACTATCTAATAATATTATTTAAATAATATGAATTATTGAGTTGATAATGTGAAATACTGTGCAGTGACAATTATTGAATCAATAATACAAACTATCAACTGTAGCCATTATTGAATCAATCATATAAAATAGCAACGTAGCAATTATTGAGTCAATAAAATATCAATGTAACAATTATAGAGTCAATAATATAAAATATCAACATAGCAATTATTGAGTCAATAATATAAATTATTGAACAGTAATTACTATAACAATAATTGAGTAAGTGCCTTCTCACGTAAGACTCAATAATTCAAAATACTGTGCAATACCGTGTGCTACTGTGTAACACCGCGTATCACTATATTTTAACCACCGGGTATTTCAACAGTACTAACAGTAACAACTACGCCGTTATTTTGTAAAAAAAAGTTATTTCTGTCGCTTCCTACATCCGACAGTTATTCTGTTGTGGGGCCCACAAATAGCTGCGCCGTCGTACGAATATTCCCCGACAACAAGAATATTCCACGACCAAACGAATATTCCCCGATAACCAGAATATTTTATAACCACTTGCTCATTTTGAAATATTTGCAGATTTCACCCATAACTTTTCACATTTATCAAATCAATACCCTACTATTTCGAAATAATATATAAAGAAAATTAAATCTTTATTCATAAAAGTTGGGGTGTTACAACCTCCCTTCCTTATGAAATTTCGTCCTCGAAATTGACATACGTACCTGGTATGTCGAAAAGGTGAGGATACCTCGCTTTCATTTCCGATTCCAACTCCCAGGTCATTTCCTCAATAGCATGGTTTCTCCACAAAACTTTAACTTGAGGTATAATTTTCGAGCGTAGGACATGCTCCTTCCTATCCAAGATCTTGACAGGTACCTTCTCGTACGTTAAATCTTCGGCTATCTCATCTGGTTCTAACTCAATAATGCGATTTGGATCTTTCACATATTTACGAAGCATGGATATGTGAAAAACGTTATGAACACGAGACATGCTTGGAGGTAAAGCGAGTCTATAAGACACATTTCCTACTCGGTCAAGAATCTCAAATGGACCAATGAATCGTGGATTGAGCTTTCCTCTCTTGCCAAACCTCGTAACTCCTTTCCACGGAGCAACACGTAATAGCACATGGTCCCCAATATTAAATTCCACGTCCTTTCGATGAAGATCCGCATAACTCTTTTGTCGATCTTGTACTGTTTGTATACGTTGTCGGATTATTTGGATCTTTTTCGTAGTCATACGTACTAACTCCGGTCCCAATAATGTTGTTTCACCCACCTTGTTCCAACATACGGGAGAACGACACTTTCGTCCATACAACGCTTCGAATTGAGCCACGCCTATACTTGCCTGATAACTGTTGTTGTATCAGAATTCCACCAAGGGTAAGTACTTATCCCAAATCCCTTTGAAGTCTAGAACACAAAGTCTCAATAGATCTTTAAGAGTTTGAATAGTCCTTTCCGATTGTCCGTCTGTTTGAGGATGATAAGCCGAACTGAATCGTAAATCAGTGCCCATAGCTTTCTGCAAACTGATCCAAAATCGTGAAGTAAATCTGGGGTCACGATCCGAAACTATGGATACTGGCATGCCATGCAATCTCACAGTCTCATTTACGTACATATGAGCAAGACGTTCAAGGGAATAAGTCTCTCGTATCGGTAAGAAATGAGCAGACTTGGTTAACCTATCAACAATAACCCAAATTGCATCTATGCCTTGAGAAACCTTAGGAAGACCCGTAACGAAATCCATCGTAATATGCTCCCACTTCCATTTTGGAATCTCCAGTGGTTGCAATGGACCCTTCGGTACTTGATGCTCCGCCTTTACACGTTGACAAGTCAAACATCTCGAAATAAATTCTGCGATCTCTCTCTTCATATTGCTCCACCAAAATGTATGTCGAAGATCACGATACATTTTGGTACTCCCAGGATGGATTGCGAATGGTGTGTTGTGTGCCTCCATCATGATTCTATGCTTCAAGTCAGAATCGTTAGGGACACAAAGTCTGGAGTTGACTCGAAGTATTCCCTCTTCATCGATTCTTGCTTCTGGAATGGTACCTTCTTGCACTTTCTTCTTCATCTTCATCAGCTCCGTATCCGTAGCTTGAGCAGCTTTAACTTTATCAATCAAAGCTGGTTCTACGCGTATACTTGACATCATCGTACTCGTTCCCACATATGATCTTCTACTCAACGCGTCAGCTACCACGTTCGCTTTTTCAGGATGGTATTGGATGGTATGATCGTAATCTTTCAACAGCTCAAGCCAACGTCGTTGCCGCATGTCGAGTTCTTTCTGAGTGAAGAAATATTTAAGGCTCTTATGATCCGTATAAATCTCCACTTTCTCTCCGTACAAGTAATGTCTCCAGATCTTCAACGCTAAAACGACAGCTGCCAACTCTAGATCATGAGTAGGATAATTCCTCTCATATTCTTTGAGTTATCGCGAGGCATAGGCTATGACTTTCCCATGTTGCATGAGAACACGTCCTAACCCTTTGCCCGAAGCATCGCTGTAGATGACAAATCCATCCGAACCAGATGGTATTGTCAGAACAGGTGCCGAGATAAGTCTTCTCTTGAGCTCTTGGAAGCTCTTCTCGCATTCCTAGCTCCAAACGAATTTTGTATCTTTCCGAGTTAACTGAGTTAATGGAGTAGCGATTCGAGAAAATCCCTCTACGAACCTCCGATAATAACCAGCTAAGCCCAGAAAGTTTCGTACTTCGGTCACCGACTTAGGTTGCTCCCAACTTTGTATTGCTTCAATCTTCGTCGGGTCAACAGATACTCCACGTTTCGATACCACATGCCCAAGGAATGCTACTTCCTTAAGCCAAAACTCGTATTTCTTCAGCTTGGCATATAGCTTATTCTCACGAAGCTTTTGAAGTACCAACTTCAAGTGGTGCTCATGATCTTCACGGCTTTTAGAATAGATGAGGATGTCATCAATAAAGACAACAATGAACTGATCTAAATATTCCTTAAATACACGGTTCATCATATCCATGAAAGCTGCAGGAGCATTAGTCAATCCAAAAGACATGACTAAGAACTCATAATGCCCGTACCGAGTTCTGAAAGCAGTCTTTGGAATATCCTCAGTTTTAATCTTCAGCTGATGATATCCAGAACGAAGATCGATCTTTGAAAAGAACTGTGCTCCTTGCAACTGGTCGAACAGGTCATCAATACGAGGTAACGGATACCTATTCTTGATGATGACATGGTTCAACTCCCAATAGTCAATACAAAGTCGCATACTCCTGTCTTTTTTCTTTACGAATAAAACAGGAGCACCCCAAGGAGACGTACTAGGACGAATAAAATCGATGTCTAACAATTCCTGTAATTGGTCCTTTAACTCCTGAAGTTCAATAGGAGCCATTCGATATGGGATTTTAGAAATGGGTTTTGTACCGGGTTCAAGGTCAATAAAGAATTCAACTTCACGTTCTGGGGGTAGACCGGGAAGTTCTTCGGGAAATACATCAGGGAACTCATTAACAACGAAAATATTATTCCAATCTGATGTATTCTGGTTTAGATCGGTGACATGAGCTAAGAAAGCTTGACATCCATTTTTTAATAAACGAATAACTTTATAACTTGAAATGATATTGACTGATTTTAGTGGTTTGGTGGTTTGGACTCGTACAACAGGTTGATTAGGAATATGAAAACTAACAACCTTACGAAAATAATCAATTTTGGCATGGTAAGTGGTTAACCAGTCAATTCCTAAAATCACGTCAAATGCAAGTATTTTCAAAGATATCAGATCGACAGGTAAGGTAAGGGTACCAATCTGAATCAAGCAAGATTTGTAAACCGTAGATGTAACGAAGTTTTCTCATAACGGAGTTTCAACAAATAAGTCAAAGTCTAATTTATCAGAAGTCAGGTTCAAACGTTGAGCACAAGCAGGTGAAATAAAAGAATGGGTAGCACCGGTATCTAACAAGGTGTAAACTTCGCAAGAGTTTATGATTAGCTTACCCGTAATCACCTCGTGTGGATTCCTCGCGTTTTGAGCTGTCACGACAAACGCTTTTCCAGGAATCACCGACTTTGACTTGTCCAAAATCGCCTTAGGAATCACCACCCCCGCTGGATTTGGTTTCACAATAGGACAATCTCGAGCTATATGTCCTTCTTTTCCACAGTTATAACATGCTTTGAACTGTTATGGGCAGTTTGGGCTGATGTGTCCCTCTTTCCCGCACTTAAAGCATACGACCGGTGGTCGTTCTCCTCCCCTAGAAACAGTTGATGCTGGTGCTGATGTTGACATCTTCACGTTCTCATTATTATACCTTCTCTTTTTAAAATCTCCTCCCGATTCGCTTTTTCTACTATCATGGCCACGATTACCACCGGAGTGGTTACCACTTCTGTCATACTTTCCTCCTCGCTGGTTGTCATTGCTCCGATGATTGCTGCCACCGGTACGACCTTGGTTGTGGTCCCTCGGTTGAACATAATCATTATCTTGTTCTAATAACTGGGCCCTGTTCACTACATCTGAATATAGAGAAAATTTATGAGAAATGAGGTATTAACATATTTCGGGTTTCAAACCTCTCAGAAACATCCGCGTCATACGTTCCTCATTCTCCACCAAATGAGGTGCAAACCTGGACAGCTCCGCGAACTTAGCCTCATACTGGGATACCGTCATGTTGTTTTGCTCGAGTCTGATAAACTCTACCTCCTTCATATGACTAATACTTTCAGGAAAGTACTTGTCATTGAATAGTTTTTGGAACGCTTCCCAAGACA
Organism: Panax stipuleanatus; assembly: GCA_020205555.1. Taxonomy (NCBI): domain Eukaryota; kingdom Viridiplantae; phylum Streptophyta; class Magnoliopsida; order Apiales; family Araliaceae; genus Panax; species Panax stipuleanatus. The sequence continues at coordinate 98,194,318 of CM035115.1, forward strand.
TCTTCAGTGCGGCAGGCAGGGTACACTTCACGGATTCCCACAAGTAATCTGCCTCTCCACGGAACATAAACATGGCGAATGGAACCTTCTGTTCCTTCGTACATCCCAAGACATAAAATATCTTGGTAATTTGTTTAATCCACGTCTCCGCCTTAATCGGATCCGGCTTTCCCAGAAACTCTGGTGGTCCCAATACTTTGAACTGCTTGGCGGTGACAATTCGCGAGTTGTTATTATCTCCACCTTTATGTTGCACACGAGTCTCCCTCGTCTGGTTTTGCAAGAACTGCAGAAAACTTCTAAACATCTCATCGTTTATCGTCTGACCAGCGTTGTTTTCAGGATGAACATTGCCTTCTTGTTGCACGTTCTCCTAGTTAGTGATTAAAGGTGTCTCCACGGTCTCATTCACTTCGTTGTTAACATTCTCAGCTGCCATTCTCAAATACTGCCATAAAACAAGGGTTAATTAAACAAATCAACATATCACATATTAACCCTATGCTCCGACTGACCAATTAAATACCACATAAGCTTAGGTAGGACATACTAGTGAAGGATTTACTCGTCTCTCCCCTCCTAGTTCTATTCCCCGATCTCCACCAGAGACCATATCCCTAAGCTCTGATACCAACAGTGACGCCCCCAGAATAGGTCCAGTCAACCCAACCCATTCTGAGTCGCCAAATACATGGTACAGAATTTAAATACAAACTTTATATCATACGGTCGTGAAAAATACGACCACACAACTGTGAGTGTCAATACAAATATGTAGCAAAATATTAATATTCAAACTAAGTCCTCATTACAATTATTATCACACTATTCATCAGAAATAGTGAGGACTACAACTGCTCTAACTCGGACCATCACTTTGTCCCCCGACTAGTTCCTACGACATTCTCATTTCCTGAAGAGGACAACAGATGAAAAGGGTGAGCTCAACTAGCTCAGTAAAGAATATTATGACTAAGATAATGGAAAATAAATTATCGTTAGTCTTCAACAATTCAGATAAAATATTATTGGCAACAAGTTTTAGATCAATATTCGCAGCGGAAATAACCATTCATCATCAATATTTTATCCCTGTAACATCAATCAATATACATCTCGAATCAAATATTCATCTTTGCACTACAGTCCAAAGATATTCATTTGTATCATTAGTGGTCATGTTCATCTCAACACCTGTCATCTTTGCACTACGGCCAAAGATATTCATTAGGTAATCATTCATCTTTGCTCTACAGGCCAAAGATATTCAGTTATATCACCACTTAGGACTGAGGATGATGAAAAATAATATAAATAACGAATCCAGTGAAATAAAGGATAAGATTAAGGATTCGTATTTTAGTTTATCCAAGTTCAAGAATACTCCATAATAACACTTTGTGGAGCAAAATTCAAGAATAAAGCTCAAAACTTAGATCCAATCAAAGATGGTAACCATAACAGACAATTTGGACAAATAGAAGAAAATTTAGTTTTTTCGTGAATACTGCCGTATACGTGAATAGTGCCGTATACGTGAATAGTAACCCCGACGGAAAAAGTAAGAATTCCATAATAAAATCCATGCTAATATTTTGGTATAATGATATTGAGAAGAATAACATCATTTACGAAAGAAAATAACATCCCTTACCTAAAAAGAATAGTACCTCTGACTGGAATATCGGATATAATACCGAAGGAAACTTGCACTGAATAGTAACACTCAAAGTATCTAAATACTCACAAAAATACGCTCGATATTATAGAGAGAGAAAACTTTTGATTCTGGTGTGATTTTCAATTCTAACCTAAGCACCCTATTTATAGGAAAAGCTTAGGATGCCAAAGTAAACTTTTGAATAAAATAATATTTTTTTTATTCCAGCCGCCGGCTGCTCTAAAACATCAGAATTTTCAACCAAACAACAAAAGTGGGGCCCACCCATTAAAAAATATTTATTTATTTTCTGAAACTTCACTAATTCATAATAAATAGTCATTTTGTCAGAAAAATACAAATACTATGTCCTTCTATAGGAAATTTAATTCTCTACAACTTTGTAGAAGGAAGTTTTTTCAAATTTCAAACATAAATTATCCAAAATTCATAAACGGATGATTTTCCACACCAAAATACTGATAGAAACACATCAGGGCTAATTCCTTCTTTTATATCCACAAAATAAATATTTTCTTATCATATAAATCAATAATTAATTATTCACAAATGATATTACATAACTACAATATTGACAACCAAGTCGTTCCCAGGAAAGAGGGGGCCTTCCGATAAGGACTTCTCCTTACTGATGCGCAATTAAATAACCCCTCCTAGATAGAACTTCCTTATACATTGTCAATAATGCTATCTAATAATATTATTCAAATAATATGAATTATTGAGTTGATAATGTGAAATACTGTGCAATGACAATTATTGAATCAATAATACAAGCTATCAACTGTAGCCATTATTGAATCAATCATATAAAATAGCAACGTAGCAATTATTGAGTCAATAAAATATCAATGTAATAATTATTGAGTCAATAATATAAAATATCAACGTAGCAATTATTGAGTCAATAATATAAACTATTGAACAGTAATTACTGTAACAATAATTGAGTAAGTGCCTTCTCACGTAAGATTCAATAATTTAAAATACTGTGCAATACCGTGTGCTACTGTGTAACACCGTGTATCACTGTATTTTAACCATCGGGTATTTCAACAGTACTAATAGTAACAATTACGCTATTATTTTATAAAAAAAAGTTATTTCTGTCGCTTCCTATATCCGACAGTTATTCTGTTGTGGGGTCTACAAATAGCTGCGCCGTCGTACGAATATTCCCCGACAACAAGAATATTCCACGACCAAACGAATATTCCCCGACAACCAGAATATTTTATAACCACTTGCTCATTTTGAAATATTTGCACATTTCACCCATAACTTTTCACATTTATCAAATCAACACCTTACTATTTCGAAATAATATATAAAGAAAATTAAATCTTTATTCATAAAAGTTGGGGTCTTACAAATTGGCTGAAGAACTAATGGAACAAGAAATATAAAACTTATATCAAGGTAATGCGTTGAAGATGTTTTACGATATAATGTTGAAAGCGAATTGACGAAAACTGGGTAAGGGAGCTTTCGGTGATTCCGAGGACTGAATCCTTATAAGGGGGGAAGGATGTGACAACCTGAATTTTTAGTAATTATTAAAATAAGAATTTAATAAATAAAATTCTTATTATGAGATATTTTGAGTTTGAATGGATATATATATATATATATATATATATATATATATAATTTGAAATTTGCGATTCGGTGTGAAGAGAATTAAATGTTTATATATAAAAGAGAGTTGTATATATATTCATGTGTTGGAGAAAATGAGATTTATAGTTAATTAAACTATTAAAGAAATTAAATAATGTTAGTTAATTAAGTTTAGAATTATATTATTTAGTAATATAATTTGATTTTTATAAACATACCAATGAAGTTGTTAATGAGTTCATAAATAATGTGAGTAATTCACTTAATTAAAATAGTGAAGTAGTGTAAGCATATTTGTTTTAATAAATGAGAAATTAATATATTACATATGAGTGTAATATGTCAAGATAATACGATTGTCAACCTTGTAAATGGTTTAAATATTTATCGAATAAAATAAATATTTTAGTTGGAATATTTATGGTATTAAAAAATATTTGATGGAAATTGTTATGAGATAATTTATTTAAGTGTGATAAAATTGATGGAATTTATGTGTATTTTGTTATGCGAGTATAATGGTGATATTCTAATTTAATTAAATAATTAAATTAGAGGAGTGAGAATTTGTTAACTAAAGTTATAATTATAATGGTTGAATAGAAATTTTAATTTGACTAATAAAGTCAATCTTATTTCTTAAGGAATCAAGTTTAATTTAATTCAATTTAAAATATTAAAATTTAATTAAACGAGGTGTGACATGTGTAACATAGTATATAGATGAATAACGAAATAAAATGGAAGTAGATTAAGGATTTGTTGAATATTTATAGTTATGTTGGTTAAGTAAATATTGTGTTGACCAAACAAGGACTATGATTTAATTAAATTAGAGGGATTATGATTTATCAAATAAAGAGTATAATTTGATTGGGTAGTGTGTTACATGAGTACTATAGGATGAAGATTAGGGTTTTGTGGTAAATATATGTGTTTTTGGCTTATTTTGAAGTCATAATTGGTTAGTAATTTGAGTTATAATCGGTAAATTAATAATAGATGTTGTTAGTACGTTGAAAAACGAAAACATCGAAGGTTAAACAGATTGATTTGGTTAGGAATTGAATTCATGGTGAATGATTACGCTAAACATGTTAAAAGTATGAAAAATTAGTATAAACCAATTAAAATTAGTATAAACCAAGTCCCACATCGACTAAATTGAGAGCTTTACTCCTTTTCTAAACCTATAAATATAAGGGCTTGGCCCTTTGTTTAATTGACCAACAATAAGGCCTCCAATTTTGGGAAAGGCTTTGTAGTGGGAGGACTTTTTATAAAGACCTCATTAGCTAAATTTTGGCATCGAGTGCGTAGGCAGTTTGTGGAACTCGTATTTTTGGGTATGTTTCTTACTTAATTTTTGGTGTTGCTATTATTTTAAAAATTGTATTTAGTTTGTTAGTTAAAGTTGATATTTTGGAATATTTTGTTAGTTCTTAGAAAATGTTAAATTTCTGATAGTTCTATGAATTATGAGTCCATAGAGTCCAGACGGACTCAATTGGATGTTTAATGGCTGAGCTTTGCTAAGCTCTGCTAAGAGGCCCCGCAGCGCTGTTTATGAACTAAGTTCGAGCGTTGCAGCGCTGACGTGGCAGTCAACGAAAATCTGGACCCGGCGCCGCATCGCCGATAACATAAAAGGAACGGGCGCTGCAGCGCCAATAGGCAGTCAAGTACAGACAAGAGCTTTTAATTGCATGTTCAATGGAAACATAATATTAATAATTCTAATGAGTATTATACACGCTTAATAACGTATAATGAGAGACTTTAAATACTTAAATTGATGTTAAGTATTAATTAAAAGAAAAAATTTGGAAGAATAATGTAAAGGTTAATTTAATTAATCTAATAAACTTCCATGATGGTATGGAGACATAACTGAAGAACTTAACCGAGTGCTAAGTATCAATTGAAAGAAATACTTTGAAAGTATAAAATAAAATTTTATAGAATGAGTTAAAGGTTATTTTAATTAGTTGATTAACCTAATGTAATATGAAGGTAAATTTTAATTACTTAATTAAATGTTGAGTGATAATTGTAAAGGAACCTAAGGGAACCTAAGAATGATTATTTAAATGTGATACCTCTAATACGATGTAATGACAACTATAACGACTTAACCAAACGATAAGTGTCAATTAAATAGAAACATAATGAGAAGGAAAATGAAGTTTAACGTAAACAAATCAAGAACAATGAGAATCCCTAATAGGACTTAAACAAACCTAAAGAAAATGGTTATGGATAGTAAAGTAGAGTTACTTAAACAAATACTCAACGTTGTTATGTGTCTGAGAGTTGATATACATGGTGATATGTTATGTTGGATTCATGAAGTGCAGATAGCTATAAGCTATTAATCGGTTCTTGTAATCTACAAACCAGACAATTCTTTTGGTTCCTATTTGCTATGTGTAATTGATGATGAATTGTTTTAATATGTATCGCAAAAATATTACATATGTTGTGAGTATGAAATGTTAAAGTCAATTTATGACCACATTGATTGAGTAAAGAATGCTGATTGAGTAAGGAACACAGTCTTTATACTTGTTATGTGAATTAAAGGATGTATGATATGTTAGTCTAATGATTATGATGAGATGAGCATGTGATTTATGTGCTACGTGATGCATAAAAACTGTTAGATCTTACGAAGCTGTCGAGTTCATTCTTGTAAAATAACCATTTTTGCAGGTCAAGATTTCAAGATAATGATACGTGCTAATTGAATGTTAGAGATCATAGCAATTCAAGATTATTTATTTTTGATGAGAAATGTGTTTGATGTTTTTTTATTGTAACATAATTGTTGAGTTGTAAAGTTAAGTTATCCAATGTATAATGAATATTGATTTGTGATGTAAGATTTTATATAGCAATTTTGATTCACGAAATAAATTTGAATCAAAGATATGTAATGATAAAGATTATGATTCAGGGAAGTATAGAAAGTAGACAGAAAAGTTTTAGTTATTCCGCAAATTTTATTAATTATAATTCCAATTAATGTTGTAAATGTAGATTGTGAATGTATTTTTAACGGCCAAAGACGGAAGTTGGATTGTCCAGATTTTGGGGTCGTTACAGTTGGTATCAAAGTTATAGGTTATAAATCTTAGGTAGGAGTACCTTAGGCTATAACCTTAGAGAAGAGAGAAATAAGAAATATGTTTTGAATAGATTACAAAAACTTATAAAGACGAGATTAAAATATATATGAGAGAATTCAAAAACGAATCTTGAAGAATTGTAAAAGATATGAATAAGGAGTTACCTGACTCTAGTAATAAAGATGTTAATTGATAATAAATAGACGGTGTCTATAAAATGAAGATGATAGAAATAATAAGAATAAACTCAAATAAAGTTTAAACGAGGATAATTCATAGAATTCGTATGAAATAAATTAAGATGATATGATTTGGTTCAAAGAAGAACTTGAGGAGCTAAAATTGAGTTGAATAATCATAAGAAAATATAATTAAAGAAGAAGTAGTGAGGATCGTAAAACCAAAACGATCATAAATAGAAGAATAATCATAAGGGAAGATGATTGTATAATAAAATCATGACGTGATCAAATTAAGTTTTGAAATTACCGATGGTCTGTAATGATTGAGAAGTTATAGCTTGATGCTATAAATAGAATGTACTTTGAAATACTACGATGTAAACTCACGAGGAGTTATAAATGACGAGATACAGAAAATTCGTATCGAGTAAAGAATAAGTTATGAGTAAGATAGAGTTAAGTGGAATTTCAATTGAGGACTCATGTGATGGTAGAGTCATACAAACCGTTTTATGGACGGGGGTTTTGTGCTTGCACTCAGTTTATCATATTCATAATCATTGTAATGTATCGCTATCAATGTATATATAGCGGGAAGGTTATTATTTTCTCATGTGTATATTTGATAGTTAGAAACTAGATTAGTCAAATATTATTAAGAGTAGGTGCGAGCTCTTAAAACTCATACTTATGGTAAGTTGATGACTCATAATTATATGTATATTTTTGATCCCCTAAGCGTATGGACAGTTCCTGATGGGTTCTTGGACTACATATTGCCAGGACAAGTTTCTGAACTCATATTATTGTGGCAAGTTCCCGAACTTCTAATTTATGGTAAATTTGATGAACTATACTAGATTATAGGTAGATTGTAAATTGAGATATAAGAATATTTAGTATAAGGGCATTGGTGGTGCTAGAAATAAAAAGAATTAGTAAATAATGAAGCAATGGAGTAAAGATTGAAGTTGATGGAGAAAATCGAATATTCCAAATCTTCTAGCTTTGCTAGATTTTTGAAATTTATTGACTTCGTGCTGATGTTTGCACTTCTGTTTTCTTGAAAAATATTGGATCAAATGATTGAACCAATGTGTTTTAAAAATAATATTGTTATTCGTATGTCTATTCTAATTGTTTCGGCTAGACAAAAATAATTTAAAAATATCAAAATGTATTTTGTTTTTCTGTAGTCAATAAAAGTATCACTAAATATGATGCTGATATGACAAACGAGGAAGTCATCAATGCAGTTGAACCTTGTGTTGGATGTGATTATAAGATCGTCAGCCCACTATGGTATGATGTAGCATGACGACATCATAAAATGACAGAATCTTCAACGTACAATTAAAATTGTACGGTATCTTAACATCATAAAAAAAAGAGTTTTGGTTTTCTTTAAACTATGAAAGGATATGTCGATTGAATTGGCTAAAACTATTTCGATTGATGTCCGAGTTGTTGCTAAAAGTCTATGCTAATTTATTCAGCTAGACGAATATTGAAAAATATTTATGACATTCGAGCGTTCTTGATTAGCTATGCCAAACCAAATTATTTTGGTGCGGATTCAGATATTAAGAAGCTGAGGTGAACAACCCTATAAAAGGGGACATGTTAATAGAGACAATGATTCTAAAAGTAACGTATATAGTAGTTACGATATTAAGATGTAATACATTGTGCACGACATAGTACTACGATAGGCTGATCACCTAGAGCACTAATGTGGAATTTTTACAGTCTGTTTGATTGTTAAACTTTCTGTTAAACTAAGAGAAGAGTTCAGCCCTCATCATGATTTGGAATCTTTTAAATTCCTGAGTTATTCGTGTTGCTTCCAAATTTTTGAGCAATTGTGGAAGATTCCTATTATTCTCGAAGGTAAAAATGGAAAGAATGATGTTCTTTAGAAAGAAGTAAGTTGTAGAGTGTGACATCTAATGATGAATATATTGAACATATAAGGAATGAAGTTCTGCGATAAGAAGAGGATGAGGTTATCAAAGAATAATGTAAAAAAAAGAAAAAAGAAAAGTTCATAATTTAAGAAAGATCTGAATTTGATTATAAAACCCAATGAATGACTAAAGATTAATGTAAAACATATTTTGATAGATCAAATGAATGAAGATTAGTAAATAAAAATTTTGGGGATGAAATTCTTAGAAGACGGGGTGAATGTGATAACCCGAATTATGAAGTATATGGTTTTGACGAGTAGAATATATGGCAATGATTCTTAAAATAAGGTAATGAACGGGTTAATGAATATATAATACTCAGATATAATTGAGTTTAAGTAAAGGTTAGAAATTAAAACCTATAAGAATTGGCTGAAGAACCAATGGAATAAGAAATACTAAACCTATATCAAGGTAATGCGTTGAAGATGTTTTACGATATAATGTTGAAAGCGAATTGACGAAAACTGGGTAAGGGAGCTTTCGGTGATTTCGAGGATTGAATCTTTATAAGGGGGGAAGGATGTGACAACCCAAATTTTTAGTAATTATTAAAATAAGAATTTAATAATAAAATTCTTATTATGAGATTTTTTGAGTTTGAATGTGTGTGTGTGTGTGTGTGTGTGTGTGTGTGTGTGTGTGTATATATAATTTGAAATTTGCGATTTGGTGTGAAGAGAATTAAATGTTTATATATAAAGGAGAGTTGTATATATATTCATGTGTTGGAGAAAATGAGATTTAATAGTTAATTAAACTATTAAAGAAATTAAATAATGTTAGTTAATTAAGTTTAGAATTATATTATTTAGTAATATAATTTGATTTTTATAAACATACCAATGGAGTTGTTATGAATTAGATTTCATAAATAATGTAAGTAATTCACTTAATTAAAATAGTGAATTAGTGTAAGCATATTTATTTTAATAAATGAGAAATTAATATATTACATATGAGTGTAATATGTCAAGGTAATACGATTGTCAACCTTGTAAATGGTTAAAATATTTATCGAATAAAATAAATATTTTAGTTGAAATATTTATGGTATTAAAAAAATATTTGATGGAAATTGTTATGAGATAATTTATTTAAGTGTGATAAAATTGATGGGATTTATGTGTATTTTGTTATGCAAGTATAATGGTGATATTCTAATTTAATTAAATAATTAAATTAGAGGAGTGAGAATTTGTTAAATAAAGTTATAATTATAATGGTTGAACAGAAATTTTAATTTGACTAATAAAGTCAATCTTATTTCTTAAGGAATCAAGTTTAATTTAATTCAATTTAAAATATTAGAATTTAATTAAACGGGGTGTGACATGTGTAACATAGTATATAGATGAATAACGAAATAAAATGGAAGTAGATTAAGGATTTGTTGAATAATTATAGTTATGTTAGTTAAGTAAATATTGTGTTAACCAAACAAGGACTATGATTTAATTAAATTAGAGGGATTATGATTTATCAAATAAAGAGTATAATTTGATTGGGTAGTGTGTTACATGAGTACTATAGGATGAAGATTAGAGTTTTGTGGTAAATATGTGTTTTTGGCTTATTTTGAAGTCATAATTGGTTAGTAATTTGAGTTATTATCGGTAAATTAATAATAGATGTTGTTAATATGTTGAAAAACGAAAACAACGAAGGTTAAACGGATTGATTTGGTTAGGAATTGAATTCGTGGTGAATGATTACGCTAAACATGTTAAAAGTATGAAAAATTAGTATAAACCAATTAAAATTAGTATAAACCAAGTCTCACATCGACTAAATTGAGAACTTTACTCCTTTTCTAAACCTATAAATAGAAGGGCTTGGCCCTTTGTTTCATTCACCAACAATAAGGCCTCCAATTTTGAGAAAGGCTTTGTTGTGGGATGGCTTTTTATAAAGACCTCCTTAGCTAAATTTTGGCATCGAGTGCTTAGGCGGTTTGCGGAACTCGTATTTTTGGATATGTTACTTACTTAATTTTTGGTGTTGCTATTATTTTAAATATTGTATTTAGTTTATTAGTTAAAGTTGATATTTTGGAATAATTTGTTAGTTCTTAGAAAATGTTAAATTTCTGATAGTTCAATGAATTATGAGTCCATAGAGTTAAACGGACTTAATTGGATGTCTAATGGCTGAGCTCTGCTAAGAGGCGTCGCAGCGCTGCTTATGAACTAAGTTCGAGCGCTGCAGTGCTAACATGGCAGTTAACGAAAATTCGGACCGGCGCAGCAGCGCCGATAACATAAAAGGAACGGGCACTGCAACGCCAGTAGGCAGTCAAGTGTAGACAAGAGCTTTTAATTGCATGGTCAATGGAAACTTAATATTGATAATTCTAATGAGTATTATACATGTTTAATAAGGTAGAATGAGACACTTTAAATACTTAAATTGATGTTAAGTATTAATTAAAAGAAGAAATTTGGAAGAATAATGTAAAGGTTAATTTAATTAATCTAATAAACTTCCACGATGGTGTGGTGACATAAGTGAAGAACTTAATCGAGTGCTAAGTATCAATTGAAAGAAATACTTTGAAATTATAAAATGAAATTTTAAAGAATGAGTTAAAGGTTAATTTAATTAGTTGATTAACCTAATGTAATGTAAAGGTAAACTTTAATTACTTAATTAAATGTTGAGTGATAGTTGTAAAGGAACCTAAGAATAATTATTTAATTGTGATACCTCTAATACGATGTAATGACAACTATAACGACTTAACCAAATATATGTAATATTAATGGTTGTGATTCAGGGAAGTATAGAAAGTAGACAGAAAAGTTTTAGTTATTCCGTAAATTTTATTAATTATAATTACAATTAATGATGTAAATGTAGATTGTGAATGTATTGTTAACGGCCAAAGTCGAAAGTTGGATTGTTTAGATTTTGGGGTCGGTACAGCCATGAGGTTACAACATTACCTACACGACCATACCACCCATCTCATATCCCGCATGGATCCTTTGTGGTATATTTTCAGCAAATTGATTATCCAAATGGTAGTTAATCCTTTAACAGTTCGACATCGTCTATGTGACCCAAAAGTCCATTAAGGTACATGGAATCACAAACCATCTATCGGCAGCACCAACAGGAAGTTATGAGCCTCTTGAGATATACTTCTCTGACAATGAGGTGATGACAATCCAACAAGCCCATAAGGAAGACATTGGGCAATTCTAGAAGTTGTACTCTGACTGCATCGCCGACGCAGAAGGTGCCAGGGCAGGGGCAGTTCTTGTATCTATCACTGGGGAGCAGTACCCCGTGGCAACTAAGCTGCGATTCAACAACTCCAACAACACACCAGAATATGAAGGATGCCTCCTGGGGTTAAAATTGGCTCAATCCATGGGTGTCAAAAGATTGACAGTATTCAGAGATTCGGATCTAGTCATCAGGCAATCCACAGGGACCTACAGTACCAAGAAATTACATCTATTGCCATACCATAGTTATATTGTCAAGTTGGCATGAGAGTTTAAAGATATCGCCTTTATGCATATCCCTCAAAATAGGAATGACTTCATCGTTACGTTGGCCACATTATGTCATCGAGAAAAGGCATGCATGTTATCACCTTCACTGCGCAAGATGCACCAGCTTATGGGATCAGCGTTGGGGAAATATCCAATGAATTATCTATTAGGTTTGTAAGATTCATGAACACAATCAAATTGCATAAAATAAGCAGAAGCATGGTAAATCTAAGTTTTAAAATTTTACAAACCATATACCCAGATCATCCTTTATGCACAGTTATTAATGAAATGAAATATTAGGAGATTAGATTCATACCCTCATAGAAACTAGCTTCCTCAGGTACGAGTTCAACTCCAATTCATTACGGGTTCAACTTGAATCCACCGGGTTGATTTCTTCCTTTGATCAACGTTGGCCACCCAAGTGTTTGGCCTCTAAAGGTGATCCACCAAGAAAGAATAAGAACTCAAGAAGATGGGTGTTTGGCTAAACCCTAGTTTCTATCTCTATAAAATTGTGTACTTTCCCTACTCTTGGAATGAAGTGTGTGTAACCTTGTTCCATAATAAGACTTTCTTATTTATAGATGTAGGCAACCCTCCTAAACTATTTTGGATTAGGGTTTTATATTAATTAATTAAACTCTTTTAATTAATTAAGCTTCCCCATCTTATTAGGAATAATTAATTAAACTCTTTTAATTAATTAGCCTCTTAATCTTATTAGGAATATATATATGAGAGAGTATCTTATTAATTAATTCTAAAACAAATTTAGAAATTAAATAATAATAATAATAATAATAATAATAATAATAATAATAATAATAATAATAATAATAATAATAATAATAATAATAATAATAATAATAATAATAATAATAATAATAATAATAATAATAATAATAGTAAGACTCCTCTTATTAATTTATATTTAATATTTTTAAAATATTAAATAATAAATATTAAGCTATTTAATTTATTCTATCACCGTAGATTAAATTAAATATACTTAACTTATTATTACAATTATGCCATTAGCTTCTTTAATAAATATTTTTTCTTTTATAGTGTGACCCTTAAAGTTCTCCAAATTAAACCGGTTGTAAATAAATCAATTAGAACAATTCTAATCTTATTTAAATAAATAAATTAAATTAATAATTTATTTAAATAAATAACATTTATTCTTCAATAAGGGTAAACCTCCTTAGCAATTAACGACTTTTCAGATAATATAAATTTCAATATTTATCATAAAAGAACATTTGAGTAAATAGTTACCGTACAATTCAATCCTTCCACCATACAATGTCCCAATTAAATATAAGACATGAAATTACTGTCAAGTCTTATTTTATTTAATTATATGTATTTCAATTTCAAAAATGCATAACTCCAAATAATACAAATTAGAAACTCCTTTCTAATTTCATTCCACATTGGCCAAGGATTCATGAGTTGTCATTTATCGAATCACATATGATATATCTCTTCTTTTACTAGAAGTGGTATATTCTTTATTAATAATTCATTATCTACATATATAACTTATTACACCCAAGCATACCCTTTGATATATCCTAAGGGTCTTAAGGGACATGTCAAAGTATATCTTATCATACACAATATACTATGATGATCTCAAGTCTAAAGATCACTTGTACTACTATCACTACAAGAATTTCTATTGACAGGCAAGTAAAACTCCATTAGGAATTCCTTAGCGAGCCACATTCAGTGAACTTATTCTCCAATAAGCACCTACATACTTGCTTTAGTGTCTCTACACAAATGATAATGAGATCGATCATCCTCATCCAATGAGCGAGCAACGTATGTACCAATCTATCCGGATTCACTAATCCCGTTTTTAGTAATCCAACAATTGGGAACAATTTTAGTTTTAAGCTATCTAAGAATTTAGATCTCACTTGAATGATCATCCTCATGATTCTAAAAGCATTGCTTAAAACTATTGGTTTATCACATATTATAATAACATCATCATGTAGATAATTAAATGCCTTTAATTAAATAATACTTTTATTAATAAATGAATAAGATTGTTACAAAGTATATATGCTTTATCATCAAACACGATTGGCTTGTGTGCATATTACTTTCAATCTCCCACTTGCACTAAAGCCAATCGCCATGGTATCTAATACCCTTCCTCTCTAAGTGATGATTATCCTGCTGCTGGATAAGCTTCAGTAAATGGATATGTAATGTTGTTCTTGAGAGTTCTCTATCTATATAGTGACTTCTCCTTTTTCAATTATTCCTTTAATCAAATGAAAGTGCCACAACACATGTTTGGATCCAAGATGAGACTTAAGAACTATTCCTAGTTCTGTAATGAACTTTTCATCTGAAACATCAACTTGCATTTTCATTTACAACTATATACTTTGTCCTTATTACTAAACCAACAACTCTTTACTGTTTGGAACCTTTTTAATTTACTATACCACCTTTCAAGGTAACAACTTACCCTAAAGTGGATTTGTTGTCGTCTTGGTTAGTCTGAAAAAACTTGAGTCTGTTTAGTCCTATAGTTTTAATTCTGACCCATCATGAATCATGATTACATCCTTAGTGTCGGTTAAGTACTTCAAGATGTTTGTCACTATCTTACATTAATCTTCTCCAGAATATGACTGATCAACATCAAGTATTGTACATTTCATTGCAAACATGATAGTTGTAGACACTCGAAATTTCTTGCCCCTACTACTAATACTATAGGAAGGCAATGCGGGTCAATCAAGTAAAATCCGATCACCAATATCAGTACCCCAGTCAAATTCAATCACCAATATTGGTACTCCAGTTAAATTCAATCACCAATATCGGTACTCAAGTCAAATTTGATCAACAATATCGGTATTCCAGTAAAATCTGATCACCAATATCGGTACTCCAGTCAGCTCCGATCTCCAATCGAACTGTCAATCCAGCTCCGATCTCTAATCGGACCGTTAATCCAGCTCCGATCTCCAATCGGACCGTCAATCCATCCCCGATCTCAATATCGGGCCATCAAATCAACTCTGATCTCTAATCGGACCGTCAGATCAACCCCGATCTCAATATTGGGCCTTTCAAGTCAACCCCAGTCACCAATACCGGGACAACCACAACCTCGAACACCAGTCTCGGGACGTCAACTCATCCCCGGTCTCAACCCGGGAGGTACATGTCAGCCCCGGTTGCAACCTGATAAGTCAAGTTAACTTCGAAAATAATCCTGAAGCTTTACAACATCTCCAGAGGAAAACCTGAAATGACCAATTCAACTTCAAAGACTACACTGAGGACAATCAGACTCCAATGGGATCCAAGTCTTGGAAACAACTCCCGGAAGTCAACTAAAGGCCATGTCGACACTAGAGGCAACCCCGGGAGCGGCAAAATGGTCATTTTACCCACCCTAAGCTGATTCAGTCAAATTCAAGCCGAATTGATGCCACCAAGGTCAGAATGAACCATAACAATGATCCCGAGTGCAAATAGCACAAGACAGCTCAACGGACAAACTACGGGGAATCGAAGACGTGGTTTTGAACCCGTCTTCTTGGACCCTAAAAATGTTTTATCCCAAGTCATTGTGACACTCTCGGCATAGGCTTTCCGAAAAGGTATAGCATGCCTCAAACGGACGCTCCGATCAAAAGTTAAAAAGTTTCGACTTCGACCTCGAGTTTCTTAGAGTGCACGCACTTCAAGATGACCAAGCCGAACAGGTGGACCCCACCAGGGGAGCCGCACCTCTACCTGCAGCAGCAACAGGTAGAGCCAAGGCTCCCTGGTCTATAAGTATGAGGCCACCGCCCTCATTTTAAAAAAGAAAAAACGCAGTGAACCTCTGCCCATTTGATTTTCTAACTTTTTCACCTCTTCTAAACCCAAATGTTTTCACTCTAACACGTAGATATACCCACATACTACCACACATCAGAAAATAATCGGTAAATTTGGACGTATAGAGCCTACGATTTGGCAAAAAGCCTTTGTAGCAGTCTATTTTGAGTATTTTTACGATCAGCAAGTTTATATTACTTCTTCGTACTTTTATACACTTGCACGTTAAGTTTTTCTTTCTACATATGCCCGTAACTTAGTTCCGTGGCCGTTTTCGTCAAAATTTGGTATATTTTTGTACATAAACTCAATTTCTAGCATTTTTACAACTCGGATTGACGATCCGTCAGCTCCATCAGCTTCAATGCACTAAATTCTACGTTTTGGCAACTTCGCCGGACTGGGTTATCCCCAAGTCCGGGTTTGGCCTTTTTTGTGTTTATTAAACTATATATATACTAACATTTCAATTTTATCAAACCCAGATATCAAATCCGAGGTAGTTTACTACTTTAATATATATTTATGCATATATAAGAAGCCTTCACCACTACTGGGTTCTCTTCCCAATCTTGGTTGAATATATTTATGTCAATATATATATATATATATATATATATATATATATATATATTTATGTACGGCCTGGATCATTTCGTGGCCTTTTTACTGCTTTTGCACTCCTCACCATACTGGGTGATCTTTCCAGTCACTGGTTGTCTACTTTTATATCAATTGCCATTCCAATACAGGCACCGGTGTGAAAACCCATCGCCCTTTTTACTGTTTATATATATATATATATATATATATATATATATTTCATTTCTATCAAGCCTGGATCATTTCGTGGCTATTTACAGTTTTTATAAATATATGTATATTTCAATTCCAGTTCGGGCCTGCGCGTGAAAACCCATCGCCCTTTTACAGTTATATATATATAATTGTGTATATATATTGCTGTTAATTGCTTTTTATTTAATTTAATGCTTTAAATGTTCATTTGATATGAATCAGCATTTTTCAGTTACAAAAGCAATCTCGCGTCCCTTAGATCGCTATCTCGTGGGAACGAGACTCTTCGGCCGTGCGAATCGGGATTTACTGAATGAATTCTCGGTTCTGGCAATCTTGGGATATATCTGTTTCTGTACAAATTTAAACTGTGCAGGTTTATGGGCTACTCACATGTGAGCCTAGGAATCGTGGGACTTGTGATCAAACTGATCAGAATTTGATTCCCACGATGGACAAACTCCGCTGTACAAATGTATCCTGCCAATTTTTTTTGTAGGAATGTACATACAAAGACCATAAAATGGTTATCCTGATTTAAGGTCTCAACATAGTGAAAATATGGATTATCGTGTCAACGTCCCTCTGATGGCTATCATGCCCATGAGGAGATCGACATTCCTATTCATTTTTGTGGTCGAGGATGCCTTGCAGCCCGGCAATCACCATTCAAATGCAGCCTTAAGGCTAAAAAGATAAAATTAGAAGTATCAACAGGATTCAATTCCTATGATAGCGTAAGGGTTTGATAACCAGCTTTCAAAACATCACTTTCAATTCAAATCAAAAGAAAAGAAAAGCTTTTGCAAATCAAATTAAATACTTTTGCAAATCAAATAAAAGACGTTTGTAAATCAAATCAAACCCTTCGTATATAGGTTTAACGAAGCAAAGCACTACTTTCAAATCAAGCAAACATAGGTCCAATTTTCAAACATCATTCACACACGCATTTTAGTTTTAAGGGAAATATTAAAAAGATGCGGTACCATGTTTACACAGGAGTTGTGGGGTGCCTAACACCTTTCCCACACTTAACCAAGCCCCCAAGCTCAAAACATTGTTTTCAAAGATAAAGTTTTGACAGTGTCCAGCAATTGGGCCTCTTTTCGGTTAAGTTGGTACAACCATTTCAAATCTAACAAATGGCGACTGTAAAACGTTCAAATCTTCGACATGATACATGTTGGCCTTTTCCCTAAAAACCCTTCAAAACCTTTTTCCTAAATAAAAAGAGTAAAGGTAGAGATAACTTAGGAAAAGAGATAAAAGATCCGGGTTGTGACTTGACCCGCTAATTTTTTAACCGACGTCGACAGGTGGCGACTCTGCTAGGGACAGTAGAGGGCTTAGGCCGATTTCCAATCTTTTCAAACATTTTCCTGTTAAAACTATGAATGCGTAAATTCTGTGTCTCCACATTAAATGAATATGTGAATGCTGCATCTTTGCATTGAATGAATGTGAATCAATGCTTTACTGCATTTTTAGTGCTTTGCACCCATATTAGTGCTTCGCACAAGCTGTCATCATGTGCATAACGGTAAGGCACGATGTATGTGAATGTATGTTGTGTTCCTCTCACAAGGAGGCAAAACCCGTCGGTGATAAGTAATGTCTCTAGGGATCGGCTAAGTCTCTGGGGCTCATGAAAATGCACCACCTAGATTTGCTCCAGTTGAAAGATCGGATTAATTTTCCCTCTAGTAGATTGCGATGATCTGGGGACCTTCATGCCAAAAAGCCAACGCGAGAGTAACCTAAGATAGGTCAGCCTCTGATTAACCAAATCCGACAGGAAGTCCCTTCATGCCTTCCTCTTTTAATTCAATGTCCAGTTTTCAATATTTAACTCTTGTCATCCTGTCATCAAAACAACTAACCTTGGTTTTGCAGGATAAGAATAAAAAACACATCATGCATCCTATATCTACCTACCTTAGGAAATTGACACGCCTATATTTTGGTGTATGTGAAAAATTGGTCCTGTCACTAGATCTAAGTCTAAGAAAGCACTAGGTTCATCCACGGACATGACTTCGAGTGCTCAACCAGAATTTGCCCCTATGTCTAGGGAAGAGTTTGAAGGACTGCGAAATCAGATAGCTGAACTAGCTAATTTTCTAAGAGAACAAAGCAAGGCCCTTAACGGGAAGCAATCCCAAGTTCATACAGAACCAGGGGTACCTGGTGGTAGTGGCAGTCAAGAGACTAAAAAAGCCGAGACTCAGATTATTGGACCACAGAACCAGGACACAACCAACAAAACCCCTGAAATCACCGCCCTCAACAAAGAACAGGAAGCCGCTGACATCATGAAGAAAGTATAACAAATGAAGGAAACTCTCCGGTCTATCAAAGGGACTGGGGCATTCGGCAGTGTTAATTACTCTGACCTCTGTATTTTCCCCGGAGCTCGTTATCCCGAGAAGTTCAGAACTCTCTATTTCGAGCAATATGATGGATTAGGAGACCCTTATACACATATGAAAGTATTCATCGGAGAACTCGGATCCTATGCAGAGGACGAGAAACTTCGGACGCAGTTATTTCAGAAGAGTCTGACTGGAGAAGCCAGAGCCTAGTATGCCCGTCTGAACAACTCTATAATTCACAGCTGGGAAGAATTGGCCCATGCCTTCCTCAATCAGTACAGCTTCCAATCTCAGCTGGCTCCAGATAGATACCAGATAACCAAAATCAAGAAAAAGAACACTGAATCATTCAAAGAGTATGCCCAGTGGTGGAGATGGATTGCCGCACAAGTTGTCCCAGCCATGACTGAGTCTGAGATAGTAATGACCTTCATCGACATTCAAGAAGCGCCATATTATGAAAGGGTCCTAGCAGGTATAGGAAAACCATTCTCTGAAATGATCAAACACGGTGAAATAGCAGAAATGGGGCTCAAATCCGGGAAGATAAAAGATCTGACCTCCCTTGAAGCTGTCGCTGAACACATCCAGTCTAGAAATTACGGGAGTAATCCCCGGAGGGTACATAAAAAGAAAGATGAAGAAGTGTCCTTAGTATTACAAGGACAAAATCCAAGAGGCGAGTAAAATAGTATGCCCATTCAAAGGAGGAATTATACCCCTTTTCAAAATCCAGCACAGCCTTCAAACCCTCCATTCCAGAAAAATATGGAGGTCAGGAGTCGAAGAACTTTCACCCCTCTAAGGGATTCACTTGAGAACGTATTCAAACTTCTGACAGCTCAGAAGAAGATTGTCCAACTCCTTCCACCCACCAACACTGGTGGACGAAATTTTGACTCAAGTAAGAAGTGTGCTTACCACTCTGGATCTCCAGGCCATGACACACAAGACTGTTGGTCTCTCACGTACAAGATCCAAGATTTGATCGACAACAGAGAGATTGTGGTCACAAAGCCTAAGCAACCCCATGTACAGGACAATCCTTTACCATAGCATAAAGAGGAGAATGTCAATATGATCAGCACCACAAATGGAGAAGGATCCAAGTACCTCCGTTATATGGGAGAATCAACTCCATCCATCAATAGCACCCCAGACAGTTGTGAAGTTTCAGAAAGAAGGTTCCTGATAGAACAGGAAATAAACTCTATTAAGGAACGAATCGAATAATTAACAGAACTGGTCATCTACCAGCATCAGATTTCCAGGAAAATGATTAAACGGGCCAACCGGTTTGATATCGATCGTCCTCCCACACCCGAGATCAATCCCATGAGGGATCATAACCGATCTCAGGAGCATGAATCCTGGACTGACAAAGGGGTTGAAGAAGCAAGCGTCCAAACTAGTGGAAAATTCCTATTTTAAAGGAATTTCAGCAACCTAATTCAGTCAATGGAAGAAATCCTCCAGATGCTAATCAACGAGGGAATGGTTGCAGACTTGTCACCTCTATTGAACCCACGAGCCAGAAAATTCAAACCTGACCAAATATGTTAGTACCATTCCTATTTACCCGGCCATGATACTGAGGATTGCTGGGCCCTTCGTAACCTGATTCAAAACATGATTGGAAACTTGGAATTGATAAGGGGAAATCAAATTCTTGATCTTCTAGATAACGACACTCTCTGGATCCCCACTGTATGGAACCAGAACATAGTGGCTGTCCTGCGATAGGGAGTTGACTCTCAAACCCTTAGTACTGCCAGGGAAAGGGGTCCAAGAAATACAAAATCCTGTGAAGGTGGCCACACCCGAGCCTTTGATATTTCCCTTCAGACCCCAATATCCAATTATTAGTCTGAAACGGGTCCCATGGAACTATAGGAACGATGAAGGTTCCACTTTAAATAACATTGCCATTGTGCCAAAGGACAATCCATTATACCTTCCTCAACGGGTGATCAAACCAGTCATCAAAGCCAAAGCAAAGGTGGATAATGAGAAAATTGAAGAGTTCCTCAAAAAGATGGGACACAATGAGATCAAGGTAGTGCAGAGCTTGAAGGATGCACCCAAGCAAATGTCCATCCTAGACTTGGTCTTATCTTTAGTGGACCATCGCAACATTCTAGTGAAAGTTCTAGAAGAAGCCCATCTGCCACATACCGTAGATGCTGAGAAATTCCGTCATGTGGTCGAACACATTTTCAACAACAATGTGATTTATTTCACTGACGATGATATCCTTGCAGAGGGAATAGGCCATCATAAGTCCCTGCACATAGCTATGATGTCTTCCGGGTATGTGATCGGAGACGGAGGATCATCCTTTAACATCTGTCCATACGATACCTTGGAAAGAATAAAGTTCAACCAGAACCAAATCAAAACCAGTCATGTGGTTATCCGGACTTTCGATGGATCGTGACACCAAGGTATGGGAGAAATAGAATTACCCTTGGAGATTGGCTCACACACTTTCTATGTATCCTTGCAAGTGCTCAATATCGCCACTGGATATAACCTGTTGCTGGGCAGGCCCTGGATTCATATGGCAGGAGCAATGCCATCCACCCTCCATCAACAGCTCAATTACATTATCAATGGCAACCTAATCACGGTCAATGCTGAACTAGAATACCCTGTCTACACACAAGGAGACATGCTAGTGATCAGCCTGGATGCAGGGATTGAACCTATAATTTTTCAAGCCCTGGAGGTGGGTGATACACAGTATCTACCTATCGGAGCCCCGGCCTTGAAACCCAAGGTCTCCACCGAAGTAATGACAGTGGGCCAGGAAATGGTATCTTTAGGTTTCCAACCTGGAGAAGGGTTAGGAAAGAATGAACAAGGTATCAAGAGCTCGATATAAATCCCGAGTCAAAATGGGAGAGCAGGATTGGGATTTTCATCTGGGGAAAATTATCGAAACCCGCATAAGCATCCCAAGGCTCATGCTTCCACAATATTGCGGCCAAACCTCACTAATGCCGGATGGGTAAAGCCAATGAGGAAGATCCCTGCTGTGGTATCAACCATGTAGTTTCCTCCAATTATACCCGTCAATGAAAGAAAATCCCTCAAGCATGAGGCAGATAGCGAAAAGGGAAAAGAAAAGATCCTGTACGAAGGACGAGACCCATTCGCTAACATGCAGGTCATCATAAACTACGAGGGTATGAATGATGAGTCCCCAGACAATGAAGACGAGGATCAGATTCAAATTCCTTGCATCAAAAAGGAAAAAGGGGACAGTTCAAAGAAAAGCCCCGGCCCTATTATAAAGGATGTATCGGTCATCATCCAAGATGAGACAGATGATCACAAAGCCTCGATCCTCCCAGTTCATGAGGATCTGACCTTGGATAACTGGAGCAGCGTCCCTTGCCTCAGTCGAAAAGGGTTAAGGGGAAGAAAAAGTCAATCTGCCCTTTAATCATGCTTTCATTTACTGCTAACTTTCAATTGCACAGCTATAGTAGCAACTTTGTCATGCTTTGCAGAATGCTATGTATATTTAAGAAGGTGTATATATCTAAGATGAAAGCCTTTTTGTTTTCAGGACTCAAGCATTGGATGTGTTTGTCTCTGCTGATGAGATTCCAACCTGTCAAAGTGACTACGACTTTGATGTAGAACTGAACTTCGACTTGATGGATATTGATCAAGAGGAGGAAGATGACTATGAAGTGCCCGAGGAGATCAAAGAATGGGTCAAAGACAAACCCAAACCAAACCTCGACCAAACCACCACTATCAACATAGGAACCTTCGAAAACATCAAAGAAATCTAGATAGGGTTAGACCTCACCCAAGACCAAAAAGCCAACCTGATCGAACTCCTAACATAGTTCCAGGATGTATTTGCATGGTCACATGAAGACATGATTGGCCTCTTTACCGACATTGTCATTCATCGCATGCCCATCAAAGAGAGGTTCAAGACAGTCAAACAAAAGCTCAGGCGATTGAAACTTGAATGGAGTCTGAAAGTCAAAGAAGAAGTCGTTAAACAATTCAAAGCCGGGATTATCATGGTATCAACCTACCCAGAATGATTTTCAAACATAGTCCCCGTGCCTAAGCCCGGAGGGAAGGTACGAGTATGCGTAGATTATTAGGATTTGAACAAAGCCTGCCTTAAGGACAACTTCCCAGTACCTTTCATCCACATCCTGATCGACAATACTGCGCAGTACGGCATGTATTCCTTCGTAAATTGCTTTGTTGGTTACCATCAAATCATGGTTGCTGAAGAAGACCGGGAGAAAATAGCTTTCATCACTCCATGGGGAACCTTCTGCTATAATGACTATCATTCGATCTCATCCATGCTGGAGCCACGTATCAGCGAGCTATGATGGCTTTGTTTCATGATATGATGCACAAAGAAATAGAAGTCTATGTGGATGACATTATCATCAAATCCTGGAGGGAGGATAATAACATAAACCATCTCAGGAAGCTGTTCAACAGGTTACGCAAATACAACCTCAAGCTAAATCCCACCAAATGTGCTTTTGGCGTCAAATCAGGCAAATTGCTAGGATTCCTGGTGAGTAATCGAGGCATCGAACTAGATCTTGCCGAGATTAAAGTCGTCACTGAAATGCCAGTACCTCAAATAGAGAGGGAGATATGTGGGTTTCTGCGAAGTTCAACTTCATAAGCCGATTCATTTCCCAGCTCACAGCAACCTGTGAACCTATATTCAAGCTAATAAGGAAGAATTCCTCCACTAAATGGAACGAGGATTGCCAACAAGCCTTCCTTGCCATCAAGAAATAGCTGATCGAAGCACCAGTATTGGTACCTCCGAGGGATGGAGTTCCCTTATTTATGTACTTGTCTGTCAATGCCAATGCAATGGGCTGCATGCTAGGATAGAAAGATGATAGAAGCAAAGAAAAAGCCATCTACTATATCAGCAAAAGATTCAGCAGTGGTGAACAAAAATACACCCTTATCGAGAAAACATGTTGTACATTAGCATGGGCCGTAATGAGGTTACAACATTACCTCCATGGACACATGACTTACCTCATATCCCGCATGGATCCACTCAAGTACGTATTAAACAAGCCAATGTTAAACTATCGACTATCCAAATGGTAGTTAATCCTACAATAATTCGACATTGTCTACGTGACTCAAAAATCAATTAAGGGTCAAAGCATTGCAGATTAATTAGCTGAAGCACCTTCAAAAGGGTTCAAGTCCCTGGAGACCTATTTCCCAAACATTGGAATCATGACAATTCAACAACTCCTGCAAGAGAATACAGTCCAACGATGGAAAATGTATTTCGACGAAGCAGTAAACATGGAAGGTGCCGGAGCTGGCGCAGTCCTTATCTCTGGTATAGGAGAACAATATCCTGTGGCTACCAAACTTTAATTTGGCAACACCAACAACACGGCCGAGTATGAAGGTTGTATAATGGGGTTGAAACTAGCCCAATCCATGGGTATTAAACACCTACTGGTCTTTGGAGACTCTAAGTTGGTCATTAGACAATCCACTGGGGCATATCACACCAAAGAACTACATTTGTTGCCCTACCATCGACAGCTCGTCAAAATATCCTTGGAGTTTGAAGACATAACCTTCAACCATATCCCTCGGAGTAGGAATGATTTTGATGATGCATTGGCAATGTTTGTTTCATTAATGTGCATATTCAATAGGAGTAGGTTTCCCAACATTAAATTCACAGTTCAGAAATCCCTGACATACGGGAATTATATTGGAGAAGTATCAGATGAAATACCTCCTATCAAGAAGCCTTGGTATCAAGACATCAAGGACTATCTACGAGATGAATCTACACCCGCTGAGCAAGCCAATCCATGTGAAAGCGTATTCACAAGATGACTATGAAGTTCTATCTAAGCGGAGATGCCCTCTACAAAAGGTATACTGGAATAGGCTTGTTAAGATGCCTTGATAAAGATCAAGCCCAGAGGCTGATGGATGAAGTCCACGGTGGAGTCTGTGGTCCACACATGAGCAGTCATCTGCTGGCCAAGAAGATATTAAGAACAGGTCATTACTGGATCTCTCTCAAAGTTGATTTTGATGATCACGTCAAAAGATGTTTTTAATGCCAAATACATGGAAACGCCATCCACGCTCCTCCAAATGAGCTGCACAACATGAGTTCACCATGGCCTTTCTCCATGTGGGGAATGGATGTGATCAGCCTAGTGGAACCCAAAGCCAGCAATGGTAATCGATTCATCTTCACCATGATCGATTACTTCACCAAATGGGTTGAAGGAGCCTCTTTTCCCAAAGTCACAAAAGAGGTCATCATTAGTTTTATCAGAAATAATGTCGTTTGTTGATATGGACAACCGGAGGTGATCATATCAGACAATGCCAAAAACCTTAACAATCAAATGATGAAAGAACTGTGCAGCAAGTTCCACATCATGCATCTCAACTCTGTCATCTATCGGCCCAAGATGAATGGTGTTGTCGGAGCGGCTAACAAGAACATCAAAAAAATTATGCAGAAAATGTCCGCCAATAACAAAGAATGGCCTGACCTGTTGCCTCTCACCTTGTTAGCATATAGGACGTCAATGCGCACCTCTACTGTGGCTACCCCCTATTCAATGGTCTATGGCATTGAAGCAGTCCTCCCCATAGAGGTAGAGATAGAATCTTTGCGAGTGATGATTGATGCTCATATAGACGAGAATCATTAGTTGCAAGACCGGTATCATCAACTGTCCCAGATTGATGAAAGAGAGCTACAACCATTTTTCACGGGCAGTTGTATCAGCAAAGGATTGCTCGATCCTACAACAAGAAGGTTCAAATACGACAATTCAAAGAAAATGACTTGGTGCTGCAGAAAGTCTTAGCCAATCAAGACGAAGCTAAAGGAAAGTTTACCCCTAATTGGGAAGGCCCTTTCATTGTCAAGGAAGTGTTGACGGGAGGAGCTGTCAGACTACAAGAAATGGACGGGAATGAATTTCCCCAACTCATCAACTCAGACACCATAAAGAGGTATTATGTCTGAAGCACATGCATGCCCGCATCCGGGCCCTACGAAATCAAATCAGGTTCGGTTTTTCACTAGAATGCCAAAAATACGAATGACCTGATCTCCCTCAACCCGGGAGTACGTAGACAGCCATTTCTGGTGCGATCAAACCAAATAAAAATTCAAAAACTCATCAAATCAAACTCAAAACCCATGACAAACACTTTTCAAACCCTCTCTAATAGAAGCTGGAACTACGAATGACCTGATCTCCCTCCACCTGGGAGTACATAGGCAGCCATTTACGGTGCGGTTTGACCTTCAAGAAATTGTAAAAAATGAATAAAAAACTAGTTCCAAGACACCGAAAGCTATACAGAAGCTATATCTAATCTTCCTAGTCAACATGCCCATCTGAGATACTCCCTAACATCTCAACTATTTGTCCATCAAGGAGGAGCTCAAGATACATCAACAACAGTGAGTCATGAAAGAAGTGGTAATCCCTCAGCAATGACGATACATCTCCAAACAGGGAAGTGAATCAAAAATATATTTCTCTGATATAAAACTGTTTGATATATACATAATGCCCTGTACCTGACAAAAGATGGCTGATCTAGTATGTGCAGGAAAAATAAAGCTAGTCTATGGACCCAAGGATAAGCGGGCCAACAATGCCACCATGGCATCTCTCTCTGAAGATGGAGGAGCAGCTGCAAGTGCAATACCCTCAGCCTCCATACGGCTCCAAACCTCCACAATCATCTGCAATGTGGCACTGTGGTCATCCATATATGCACTCATCTCGGTAATCAGGTCGGGGGTATAAGATTGAAGGGCGGTATTGTTAGTAATGTGGAACTCACGAGAAGCTATGGCTTCATCCCTCTCTGCAAAAGCTGCATCCTTAACAATCAAAATGTCCTCGATTTAAGCAAAAGCTGCATCTCTGGCTAACGGATCTCATCCCTCTCCACAACCACTGCATCTCTGGTAGATCGGAGCTCCTCTCTCTCTATCAAGCCAGCATCATGAGCGACTCAAAGTGCGTCCCTCTCAGATAAAGCTATATCTTTTCCAGATAAGGCGGTCAACATCTGCGCTCTAGCCGAATCCCGCTCAAAGGTCGTCCTGAATAATGAATCTGCCAAAAGTCGGATCTGTGTCTGCAGGGAAAGTTGGCGGGTCGCTAACCAAAGAAGCTGTCAACCCTACGAATAGCTCATCTTTAGTAGGAGAATTAGGGTCCTCATCTGAATCTACAATAGGAGCTGAAGGAATAAATGTAGCTGCTGCCATATCTGCCTTCAACCATGCCAAGTACTCTGGAGAACTGTCTGGATGGCTACGGGAGAACTCAGCTCTCTCTCTATGAGTCCAACACTCATACACTCGAACCAAGTTAGCAGATGACATGGATGAAGCTGACATCCTTTGATCAGCAGACCCCTCAAATCGGTGCAAGCTCTGGAACTGATCAAACTGGCTCATAACAGCCAGGGGATGATAAGTAGTCACTCCCCTCAAACCCGCTAGGGGCAAGTAATCCATGCCAGGTGCATGAGTAATGAAGCTATATGGGGAAGCTAGCCCTGAGCATGGCAAAATCACGAACGGATGGTCAATATCCGCCAAAAATGCCGACCATGTCACTGCATCGGTACACTCCGCAGGCTGAAAGGAGTAAGATATGGCTACCTCACGGGTAAAGCAATATCCATGAGGTCTGAAAGATCCAATTGGTCGTATATGGGACATCAGCCATACATACAATAAGACCGAACTACCTCTAAAGAACCGGTGGGTACTATAATTGGTGGCTAACCGCAACATCTCAGCTAATATCATCGGGATAATGGTACTACCTTATCTAGGGGTCCAAACAACAACTACCAATCCCACATCCAGGTGATCTAAGCGCAGCGACATGTAGACGTATGCCATAATGCACATCAGCAGGATATCTAGCCTGGCCAGATGTCATACCTCTGCTGAAATAATAAAATCCTCAACATGTCGATTGTAGCTATCAAGCTCCCCAAAATGATCGATCAAGAAGTCAATCGAGATCACACGTCCAGATACGATCTCGTCCGCGACTACCCTCTAATGAAGATCGAATATCTGCAGGAACGGTCTTCGCATATCACTAATAGCAGTCCGGGCACACGGCAAGTCCAAAGTCAGACCGATAAGCTGCTCGTACTCCTCCAAAGTCGGCGTCAGCTCATGTCTCAAATCAACAAACATGCCTCTCGGGTATCTAGCAGGATAGTATGCCATCCACAAACCCGTATAGCACCTAAAATCTATGAGGGCCAACGAATGCCCCAACATCTGGTCTACTGTCCCTCGAGCTGAGAAGGGCAGGCTCTCGTACCACGATCGCAATGATGAAGCCACCTCAGACTATGGCAAATGCTCGATACGACTAATTGCAGACGACGTCATCTGTATCACCGTACCACAAGACCATCCAAGGGTCAAATCTGAACTCATATGTCTGAATGCATACATATGGCATAATACATGTATGATGACAAGTATAAACATAATGTAATAGATAGGAA
The DNA here is from genome assembly GCA_020205555.1 of Panax stipuleanatus. NCBI lineage: Eukaryota > Viridiplantae > Streptophyta > Magnoliopsida > Apiales > Araliaceae > Panax > Panax stipuleanatus. The sequence continues at coordinate 98,223,027 of CM035115.1, forward strand.
ATAACATGAATATCTATGATAAACTATCTACTGTGGGCATCATCCTTGTCTGATAATACAAAGTGAAGTGAAGAAATACAGGGAAATGGGGCACCACCACCCAACTACTATAGTGGTCTATCAAAATGATGGCATAAATGCCAAATAGCCAAAACAGTGGCTGACCAAAAATATAGCTGCCATAGCTATCCGAAGAGGTCCAGATAATCTACGTCCAGGTGATCAACCTGCTCCAACTTCGCTGTATATTCAAAGCTACGGTCATCAAGCATGTCTGGGCGGTACAAGGGAGGATCTACCCATGTAAAATTGTTGCTTAATGGACTTGAGGAGGGGCCTACTCTAGAGCTGGATGGGTTAAAAGAAGATGCCTCTGACGGATCTCAGCCAAGATGCCTGATAAAGAAGCAAGCCCTATCGAACTCCCGAGTTAGATCTGCAATCTGGTCTAAATGAGTCAGCTCCCTGAGGCAAGCTATCCAGTCTATCATCATCACGAACCCTGGCACCATGTCTGCCATAAACTGGGTAAAACGAGTCTGAGCTCCAATAGTGCGAGGACTCCACCATCTGCTAAATGCCTCCTGGCTGAACGGACCCTCTGATAGGGTGAAACCATCTATGCCCTCCATAGGGATCTCTGTCAACGGCATGATCAGCGGCCAATGATGCCAAGCAGGAGGAATAATGGGAATGCGGATCTCACCAGTAATACTCCTGATGGCACGCTCTCCCAAATAGAGCTCCCAACCTCCCTTTGTCAAAACAGGGACTCTGCGGGTCGATAATATAAACTCCCGACCAGTGAGAAAGCCTTCCTCAAATTTGACGATCAAAAACTCAGAGGTATACGGTGTCCAAGAGATAGATCCAGCCGTCAAAAGCTCTAACTGTAAGCCAGCATAAGTAAATCACTCAGCTACAGGGACCTCCGTCAAAGTCGAGTGATGCCAACGCCGTCCTCAAGGATAGGTCTCTAGACCTAAAGTAGTGGCGGGCTGTAGGCAAGGAAGCCTCTCAAATGCACAAAACTGGCCATGCAAATATCAAAAGTCCTCAGTGATCAAGACTAACAAGTATAAATGCTGAAATCAAAAAGGTACAAGAAAGATGTACTCACCAGTAGAAACGGGTAGAATCCTAACCAAGCCTCCGTTGAACCCTCCGAAAGCATGCGCATACCCCGGAGAAAATAGGCAAAGGTGTAGGAACCCCAATCAAAGTCACTAAGGAGCTCTACATGCCTGGTAGTGCTAATCAGCGCAGAGGACACAGTAGTTGAGTTGTCCGCTATAAAATAACCCCTAATAATCACCAAAAATAATTGCCTTAGAATGCGATCTCTAACCCTCTGGTCATCAGGCAGAGGCTCCAGCAAAGTCCCATCCTGGGCATCTATACTCAAGGGATCAGATCGGACCGACCGACCCTTGAGCGCCGCCGCAAAAACTCCCAGTAGGGACCGAACGGCAGTAGGAGTGATGTCAGCCACAACAGGCACTAGATCATCCTCAAACTCAATATCGATAATAAATCTCCAGTCTATAGGAGTCCTCATCACCTCATAGTCCAGCAGATAAAGGGACTGAGTCTAGTGGAACCAGCGCTCAGACAAAGCCCTTATATACCCCCAGGGGCAGCGGCAGGGAAGGATGGAAAAGAACGCCTGAAACCCCCAGCCATTAACGATATCCATGTAATCCTCGTGCAGAGTGTGATATAGGGAATGCACATTGAACCAGTTCCTGCGAGGCTGTGTAAAGCCGAGAACCTGCATCAAAAACCAACCCATATCAAAAACTTGTGCCCCGAGAATAGTAAAAAAAAGAAAAAGAATCCAAGAAGAGAAAAACTTCAAGTCACCTTATTGGCGTGGAGATATCTCGAAGGATGGCGACTCAAGTCACCCAACAGCTCTTGGGTAGGCACAAAAATGCCTGGAACCTTCGTACGTGGGAGCCTGAGCCGGTGCTAGAGTAGCAAAAGCACTAATCATCAATGTCAATTGGCGGTTCATCCTAAGCTAGACAAATCACCGACTCTGCCAACTTACGAGGCGGTCTAGCCGGACGTGGCTAAGGAACATCAAAAGCCTCCTACGTCTGACCCCTAATACGACTCTGCTAGCACTACCTGGTCTTTCACGGTCCATCACCTGTATAAATTCTCCAAATCACCTCAGAAAGGGTGTGGTAAGCCTAAAACCAGTGGCTTATTATTTAAATCAGTACTCTATGCATCTTTAAGTCCTAAAACATGCAGGGGTTAGTCAAAAATCCCAAGTAGAGTCAAAACTGCATGTTTATTAAATGCTTTGGTTTTGAATTTTTTTTGCCAGAGTCTCCTTTGTAAAATGGACTGTCCGCATGCACATAGGCATGACTAGGTGGTCATGCAGTAGCACACCTTCCCAAAAATAAGAAAAGTTCATGTTTATGAATTAAAATCAAAAATAACCTCATATGGTAGCTAAATTACCATGGACATTTTAGTTGAAAATCCAGGCTCACTAGGCCTAAAAAAGGATGGCTAAACTACTCAAAAGAGAGCAAAATAACACTGTCTCAGAATCTGAATTTTCTTACATTTAAACGTGCATTACAGTAAGATATATGCATCCATATGTAGTCAAAAAAAAATTTAACAGATCATATAGGCATACATTTTTTATACATTACGTCTAAAAGCCCCCTACGTGGTTTACATACTTTTAACGATTAAAACTTGAGAAAAAAGGACGTAAAACGTTACCTGCGTTGTGCTGAACGCGTAGGAACTGACGAAATCAGAAAATAGCTATCCAAGCTCCGTAGATCTAAAAAAAAGATTAGAATCTGTTTGGAACTCAAAACTGAAACTTGAAAAATGATAATCCCACAGCCCAATAAATAGCCCAAGTAGAAGCGGGCCCACCTACGGCTGCCGTACCTCCACTTGCGGCTCCCCAGGGTGGGTACCACTCCCCCGGGCTCGGTTTAGTTTGTGTTGAAATGAAGTTTCTATGTGCTTAGTCAAATCTGAAGAAAAACTGCTACGCGATTGAGCGATTTATCCTAAAATCCTGCGTTTCAGTAGCGTAATTCTGACAGAAAAGGGATCTCTATGAAACCCTTGGTATCCATCTCAGAGCAATGTCTGGGACCCACGTATGCAGATTGCTAAAAAACTGTCGAAAAGCAGCATCAAACTGCAGAAAAATCAACACTATCAAAGTTCGGGTATAGACTGAGTCCAGTTCAGCCGTTGGCTTCAACCTAACGAAGTATCGGGTACAGACCTAGTCCAGTTCAGTCGTTGGCTTCAACCCAACGAAGTATCGGGTACAGACCGAGTCCAATTCAGCCGTTGGCTAAAACCCAATGAAGTATCCGGAACAGACCGAGTCCAGTTCAGTCGTTGGCTTTAACCCAATGAAGTTTGGGTACAGACCGAAGTCCAGTTCAGCCGTTGGCTTCAACCCAACGAAGTATCGGGTACAGACCGAGTCCAATTCAGCCGTTGGCTTCAACCCAACGAAGTATCGGGTACAGACCGAGTCCAGTTCAGCTGTTGGCTTCAACCCAACGAAGTTCGGGTATAGACCGAAGTCCAATTCAGCTGTTGGCTTCAACCCAACGAAGTATCGGGTACTGACCGAAGTCCAGTCCAGCCGTTGTCTTCAACCCAACGAAGTATTGAGTACAGACCGAGTCCAGTTCAGTCATTGGCTTCAACCCAACGAAGTATTGGGTATAGACCGAGTCTTGTTCAGCCTTTGGCTTCAACCCAATGAAGTATCGGGTACAGACCGAGTCCAATTACTTCATTGGCTTCAACCCAATGAAGTTTTTGGTACAGACCAAGTCAAGTTTAGCCGTTGGCTTCAACCCAGCGAAGTATCGGGTACAGACCAAAGCTAGTTCAACCGTTGGCTTCAACCCACCGAAGTATCTGGTATCGATCGATGACAGCAGCCGTTGAAGCAACCTCCGCGAAGCATTAGCAATGATCCGGTGACAGAAACCATATAATAGTCCATCCCCGATGATGGAATCTTCTATACACATCCTCAAAGAGAGCATCAGGAAGGACTGGTGGTCCAACCCCCTGTGGTAAGCTGCCGCTGTGAATTATCGCTAAGATAAGCATCGCAAGCATACAAGAAGGTAACTCGGCAACCGAGATATATCCCCATCAGAATTGGCAAAGCTATCACAGACAATGTCATCCCCAGCAGAAAGTTATAAGAAATTTTGTGATAGCTTAAATCTGATATCGTACCAGCAATCACATGATAATGCGGCAGCAAGGATTATCACGGACAACGTCATCCCCAGCAGAAAGTGGCGTAAACGTTCAAGGGTAACCCTAGCCTCTCAGAGGTATCAAACCTGCACAACATATCATTCAATATTCACATTTCAAGTGTCTAGCAATCTTTATCCTGCTCATTTCATTGCATTGCATGAGCATGATAAAGAGGGGCATCTGTAGACACTCAAAATTTCTTGCCCCTACTACTAATACTATAGGAAGGTAACGCGGGTCAATCAAGTCAAATCCGATCACCAATATCGGTACTACAGTCAAATTCGATCACCAATATCGATACTCCAGTTAAATCCGATCACCAATATCGATACTCCAGTTAAATTCGATCACCAATATCGGTACTCAAGTAAAATTCGATCACCAATATCGGTATTCCAGTTAAATCTGATCACTAATATCGGTACTCTAGCTCTGATCTCCAATAGGACAGTCAATCCAGCTTCGATCTCCAATTAGACCGTCAATCCAGCTCTGATCTCTAATTAGACCGTCAATCCAGCTCCGATCTCCAATCGGACCATCAATCTAGCTCCGATCTCTAATCGAACCATCAATCCAGCTTTGATCTCCAATCGGACAGTCAATCCAGCTCTAATCTCTAATCGGACCGTCAATCCAGCTTCGATCTACAATCGGACCATCAATCTAGCTCCGATCTCCAATCAGACCATCAATCCAGCTCCGATCTCCAATCGGACCGTCAATCCAGCTCTGATCTCCAATCAGACCATCAATTAAAATCCGATCTACAATCGAACCGTTATTCCAACTTTGATCTCTAATCGGACTGTTAATCCATCCCCGATCTTAATATCGAACCATTAAATCAACTCTGATCTCTAACCAGACTGTCAGATAAACCCCTATCCCAATATCAGGCCTTTCAAATCAACCCGGCCACCAATACCGGGACAACCACAGCCTCGAACACTAGTCTCGGGACGTCAACTCAGCCCCGGTCTCAACCTGGGAGGTACAGGTCAGCCCTAGTAGAAACCCGGGAAGTCAAGTCAACTTCAAAAATAGTCCTGAAGCTTTACAACATCTCCATAGGAAAACCTGGAATGACCAATTCAACTTCAGAGACTACACTGAGGACAATCAGACTCGAATGGGATCCAAGTCTTAGAAACAACTCCCGGAAGTCAACCGAAGTCCATGCCGACACTAAAGGCAACCCCAAGAGGGGGAAAATGGTTATTTTACCAACCCTAAGCCGATTCGGTCAAATTTAAGCTGAATTGAGGCCAACAAGATCAGAACAAACCATAACGATGATCCCGAGTGCAAACAGCACAAGATAGCTCAACGGATAAACTGCGAGAAATTGAAGACCTGGTTATGAACCAGTCTTCTTGGATCCAAAAAATGTTTTATCCCATGTCATTGTGACACTCTCGGTGACGGCTTTTCAGAAAGGTATAGCAGGCCTCAAACGGACGCTCCTATCAAAAGTTAGAAAGTTTTGACTTCGACCTCGTGTTTCTCGGAGTGCACGTACTTCGAGACGACCAAGTCTAATGGGTGGGCCCCACCAGAGGAACAACACCTCTACCTGCGGTAGCAGCAGGTAGAGCCAAGGCTCCCTGGTCTATAAATATGAGGCCACCCTTCCTCATTTTAAAAAAGAAAAAACGCAGCGAACCTCTGCCCGTTTGATTTTTTGACTTTTTCACCTCTTCTAAACCCAAAAATTTTCACTCTAACACATAGATATACCAACATACTACCACATATCAGAAAGTAACCGTAGATTTGGACGTATAGAGCCTATGATTTGGCAAAAAGCCCGTGTAGTATTCCATTGTGAGTATTTTTACGATCAACAAGTTTATATTACTTTTTCGTACTTTTATACACTTGCACGTTAAGTTTTGCTTTCTACATATGCCCAGAACTTAGTTCTGTGGCCGTTTTCATCAAAATTTGGTACATTTTTGTACATAAACTCAATTTCTGGCATTTCTACAACTCAGATTGACGATCCGTCAGCTCCATCAGCTTCAATGCACTAAATTCTTTGTTTTGGCAACTTCGCAGAACTGGGTTATCTTCCCAGTCCGGGTTTGGCCCTTTTTTGTGTTTATTCAACTGTATATATACTAACATTTTAATTTTGTCAAGCCCGGATGTCAAATTCGAGGTAGTTTACTGTTTTTATATATAATTGTGCATATATAAGCAGCCTTCACCACCACTGGGTTCTCTTCCCAATCTTGGTTGACAAAATTTCTATCAATATATATATATATATATATATATATATATATATATATATATATTTCTATATGGATTAGATCATTTCGTGGCATTTTTACTGCTTGTGCACTCCTCACCATAGTGGGTGATCTTTCCAGTCACTGGTTAACTACTTTTTTGTCAATTTCCATTCCATTACAGGCACCAGTGTGAAAACCCATTGCCCTTTTTACTATTTATATATATATATATATATATATATATATATATTTCATTTCTATCAAGCCTGGATCATTTCGTGGCTATTTACAGTTTTTCTATAAATATATATATATTTCAATTCCAGTTCGGGCCTGCGCATTAAAACCCATCGCCCTTTTACAGTTATATATATATAATTGTGTATATATATATTGCCATTAATTGCTTTTTATTTAATTTAATGCTTTAAATGTTCATTTGATATGAATCGGTATTTTTCAGTTACAAAAGCAACCTCGCGTCCCTTAGATCGCTATCTTGTGGGAACGAGACGCTTCGGCCGTGCGAATCGGGATTTACTGAATGAATCCTCGGTTCTGGCAATCTTGGGATATATCTAATTCTGTACAAATTTGAACTGTGTAGGTTTATGGGCTACTCACATGTGAGCCTAAGAATCGTGGGACTCGTGATCAAACTGATCAGAATCTGATTCCCATGATGGACAAACTCTGCTGTACAAATGTACCCTGCCAGTTTTTTGTAGGAATGTACATACAAAGACCTTAAAATGGATATCCAGATTTAAGGTCCTCAACACAGTGAAAATATGGATTATCATGTCAGCGTCCCTTTGATGGCTATCATGCCCATGAGGAGACCGACATTCGTATTCATTTATGTGGTCGAGGATGCTTCGCAGCCCAACAATCAACATTCAAATGCAGCCTTAAGGCTAAAAAGATAAAATTAGAAGTATCAACAGGCTTCAATTTCTATAATAGCGTAAGGGTTTTATAACTAGCTTTCAAAACATCACTTTCAATTCAAATCAAAAGAAAAGCTTTTGCAAATTAAATTAAATACTTTTGCAAATCAAATCAAAGACTTTTACAAATCAAATCAAACCCTTCGTATATAGATTCAACGAAGCAAAGCACTACTTTCAAATCAATCAAACATAGGCCCAATTTTTAAATAACATTCACACACGCAATTCAGTTTTAAGGGAAATTTTGAAAAGATGCGATACCGTGTTTACACGGGAGTTGTGGGGTGCCTAACACCTTCCCCACACTTAACCAAGCCCCCGAGCTCAAATATTTGTTTTCAAAGATCAAGTTTCGACAGTGTCCAGCAATTGGGCTTCTTTTAAACAAAATTTGATTGAGTTGGTACAACCATTTCAAATCTACCAACTAGAGAATCTGTAAAACGTTCAAATCGTCGACATGATACATGTTGGCCTTTTTCCTAAAAACCCTTCAAAACCTTTTTCCTAAATAAAAAGAGTAAGGGTAGAGATAACTTAGGAAAAGAGATAAAAGATCCGGGTTGTGACCCGACCCGTGGATTTATTTAACTGACGTCGACAATAGTAACTCATGCGATCTCTCTTTTATTGAGGATAATTTTAGAGAGATATGTAGACACTCAAAATTTTGCTCTTGCCGTACTAACCCTGCAGGAGGGTAAAAGCGTCATTTTACTTCGAAGATAACCCCAAAGTAGGGTAAAAGATCCCAGTCATCTCGGAGACAACCCCGGGAATGCTAAAGAGGACCAATAAAGTCCGAACATACCGCAACCCGATCGAAGATCGACGAGCTGAGACGGTGATCATCAGAAACCACCTCAGCAAACCTCGAACGACGTACCATCAAGAGATAAGCCTGCAGACTGATATCTGGACCTGGAAGGTATCTCGACTATGAGTATTAACTTCCCTAACCCTAACTCAGTCGGACTCGGTCATAGCTCGCTGCGTTCGTCAAATACGGTCCGAAAGATCAAACGGCAGACGTCAACTTCTGCCGAATCGAGACCGAAGGAGCCATAACCAAGCCGGGGGGTCCCACCTAGGTAGCCTCCACCATGTATGCGGCTAGCCGCATACATGTGTGCGGCTGCCCCGGACATGTTATAACCCCCCACTTAGTTCATTTTAAAAAAAATAAGAGAGAGATATAGAGAGAGAATGACATTTTTAGAGAGAGAAAGGCTCGGGTTGGACATAAACATAGCAACTTGAAGCTTATTTCTTCCATCTAGCATCTCATTGAAGCCATCTTAGTGTTCTTACTTCATCCCGGGAGTCAAAACGCTTGTTCACGCGTCCCCCAAGGTGAAATAACGCACTTCTAGCTTCGTTTTCTTTGTAAACTATGTTCAAATGATAGATTAATGAAGGATCTTGTTTGAATCTAGCTATATTTGTTGTATTATAAGCATATTGTGTAATAGTTGGTAGTTTTAACATTTCTATCAGTTGTTTATTGCTTTAATACGTTGTATATAGCTTCGGAAGCTAGATATACCTCAAGCTAAGTCACAAGAGGTTGTTAGCATGATGCTTCAACCCGGGAGCTAGAACGACTTAGATCCGTGGTATATCTATGGATGTATTTACTTGTAAATGGTCCCGGCTAACCCGTATAGCCCTAAATATATATTTAGAGGTGAAAGGGGGGCCGAATCGGCGTGAACGGTGATTTCAACAGATGAAATCACTTAGTAATGAAGCCGTGGATGTTATGTATATATGAAATGGTACAAATATTGTGAGCCTAGGAATCCCAGTATCGAGATCCCCGAACGAATCCGACTTGATTCCCACGATGGACCGATTTTTACGTTGTAAATGCTTTAAATACCGTAAATATAGATGTGCATGTAATATTTGGATCTTGAAGACGAACTCGAGGGGTTAGTCTCAAGAGCTCAGATTCAAGACCCCGTGATAGTGAAAACCTTCATTACGGGAGCTCGGTTCATCGAGATGGCTTTTATGCCCGATGATGATCCGAACCTTTTTAACGCTTTAGCATACATATCATCAAAATGATTTCTCAAAGAAAACCACAAAGAGCTTTTGATGAAAAATAAACCGATTCGGGGTAGATCACGTAATAAACGTAAAGAATAAAAGAAAGTATCGAAGTCCTCGATTCCTAGTCGGGCAAAAGATTTGAAAACCTTACTTTCCAAAACCTCATTTTAATTTGCATATCTTGTTAAAATTGAATCTTTCGCTAAATCAAATCCTTCGTACCTAGGCGTAAAAGAGGTACAACACTACTTTCAAGTCACTAAAAAGACTTAGAAACCAACTAATAAAGCTTTCAAAATCACACACACAAACACACACACACACACACACACTTTTGCATAGAAAATTAATAAGATGCGGTACTGTGCTTGCACGGGAGTCGGGGGGTGCCTAACACCTTCCCCCCGCTTAACCTTGCCCCCGGATTCCACAAATCTCGGGTTTCAAGACCAAATCAAAAAGTCACGCATTGGACCATTTTGTGAAAAACTATTAAAACCAGGATGAGTTGGTACATCCATTTCTAAAATACCAACTTGCGACTCTGTCTCAATTGGTCCAATCAATAAAATTAATCTTTCAAAATCGTCGACACATATGTCGGTACCGGTTTCATATGAAATTCACCCTTTAAAACGGAACCCCAAAGACAAAGCGAAAACAAAAGGAAAAAGAATAAAATAGGGAAATCGGGGCACTCCTCTCTCGTCCCACAGACAAGAGACGAGGGCAAACAACTTCAAAAGAGAAGAAAGAGACCTCCTCCTTCAACAAAAGGGAGACCGAGGGCTTGATTTTCAGCCCGGCGTCGACAAGATACACTCCATGGCTCATCATCATGAGACATCTCTTGGAGTTTGCTATACAGAACGCCTTTAGCATCAAATAAATATACATTCCTTGGGTTAAGCCGGTCATCCTTTTAAATCTATCTATATAGATTTATATCCCCAATTTAGGATATTCTACCCAAATCATTCATAGAGGAATGTTTAGACAACTTTATCTTTACTAATTATAGCATTAGTATGTCATTCCTTATCATTAGTATATCAACATATAATACTAGGAAAGTCATAGCGCTCCCACTGACCCTTTTGTACACACTAGGTTCATTATCTTTTTTGATAAAATCAAACTCTTTTGATTGTCTCATCAAAATGAATGTTCCATCTTTGAGAAGCTTGCTTCAATCCACAAATGGATTGTTGTAGCTCATATACATGATTTGCTTCAACCATTGAAACAAATCCATCTAGCTGTATCATACATACATTATCCTCTAATAATATATATTTAAGGAAGGGCGTCTCCACGTCCATTTGCCAGATCTAGTAATATTAAGCCGCAATCGCAAGTAAAATCCAAATGAACTTGAGCATTAATACTGGTAATAAAGGTTTTATTACAGTCAACTCCTTAACTTTATTTGAAAACCTTTTCTAAAACGGTCTGGCCTTATAGGTCTCCACCTTGCCATTTGCTCTAAGGATCCATTTCAAATGTTATGGCCATCTGCTATTTCTCTGAGTGTCTACAACTCTTAGCCTTATCGTGTATTACTGGATCATCATCCTCTATGATGCGTACCTCATCATCATCTTTGATGAATACATACCTCTCATGTATCTTTAGTACTATTCCAGATTCATGATTCGATTATGGTACAATAGGTCTATCTACAGGTTCCTCCTTTTGACTAATAGTGATTTGTGGTCCTTGAACTCCTTTAAGATCTATTATCCTCCCACTAGCCCTTCAATCATAAACACTTTTATTTTAGAAGGCAGAGTATTTCACAACAAACACCTTTTGCTAAGTAGGATTATAGAACATATACCCTAAACTTACTTTAGGATGTCCCACAAATCTGTACTTGTCAAATCTTATCCCAAGCTTATTCTTTTGAAACCTTTTCACATAAGCTGGACAACCATTTATCTTAACATAATTAAGATTAGGAATATTCCATGTCCGTAACTCTTATGAAGTCTTGGGGACGAATTTGGAGGTTACCTCATTTTGTAGATATGCAGCCGTTTCTAGAGTATTACCCTATAAGGATACTGGAATGTCGTAAAATTATTATGGACCGCACCATGTCCAATGTAACAAACGAGATTTTTGTATTTTAATTTTTAATATTTATTGAATTAAATAAATATTTTAGTTGATTTATTTATTGAGCTAAATAAATATTTGATGTGGTGGAGTAATTTAATTAAGTGTAATATATTAATTAAATTAATGTTTGATAATTTTATGGTTGAAGTTCTAATTTAATTAAGATAATTAAATTAGAGATTTACTAATTTGTTACATGAAATTATGATTAAATAAGTAAATTATAGTTGTGTAGCAATTTGATTTATGTGGTAATTTTATTTAATAAGTTGATGTTAGCTTTAATTTAATTAAATTAGAATATTAGGATTTAATTGGATAAAGTGTGACATTTAAACTATGTAGTAAATGAGTTATTAAAATAAAATAAAAGGGTTTTAATTTAATTTTACCAAACAAGGCCCTTAGCTTTTAAAATTCTATTTTAATTCAGTTTTTGCCAAACAAGCCTTAGTGGCTTTTGATATTTTAAAAAATAGTAACTGATATGTACTTAATAAGGATATTATGTTTTTATCAGTTTTTATTATGTACATATTATATCTATATCTATATCAGTTATATGTTATATTTTATACTACGTAAGTTAGAAAATAGAAAGAACAGAGAGATAGAGGGAAAAGAAGATAGAAGAAGAAAGGAAAAGAAGGAAGAAAAGCTCTGTGAAAAGTAAACAAGAGTCCATCATCATCTTTTTCTAAAGCTAATCAAATGTAATAATCTAACCTTAAGATTTTTAATCCATATTTTTATTGTTCTTCATAAAAAGCTAATTCTACTTCTATGTGTTTGAAGTTTCATTAGAATTTTTGTAATATGATTTATGTATGTTAAATTGTATATATAAACTGTTATATATGATTTGTATGTGTATTTTGATTGTTTAATCCATGTAAATATGATAAACATGAAGAAATCATGTTCATAACAATTTATAGTGAAGTATTTAAAAAAAAATGGCTTCTTTGATATTAAAATTGATGCCTAATTCATGTTACTTTATGTAAATTGATTGTAGATTGTAATAATATGCTAAGAAACGAAAATAACATGATTTGAATTAAGTGATTTGGTTTAAAAACAAAGTCATAGTGTTTATTTTTGTCAACGATACTTAACAATGGAGTTTTCTTTAAAATCATGAAATTAAAGGTTTTTTATTTAGTGTTGTGATGTTTCTATGTGTTAAAACATGTTAAAAGCTGAAAGTTATGATTCTGTAAAGTTTTATATGAATTATGCAAGTTAAAATTTAAGTTTGAATAGAGGAAATAACCCAAATTGGCTTTTTCCTGCACTGTTCGCGAGGCTGTCTACGTCCCACTGTGACGTGGCGCCGCAGCTCCTGTTCTGTGAGTAAACAGGACGCTACAGTGCCACAGTGGCATCTGGCGACATGGCACGACGCGGTAGCACCAGTTTAGAGTGTTAACTAGAGCGCTTTAGCGCTAGGTCCGGTTCTGCAGATCGTGATGACATGGCATGCAGCGGCAGCGCTAATTCCATGCCATTTAATTCGCGCTGCACCACCGAGGCAGTGCTGCAGCGCCGAGGCAACGCTACAGCGCCGAGGCAGCGCTGCAGTGCCAATGGTAGTTCAATATGTGGCGCTGCAGCGCCACCTATGCAGTTTAGCCAAAAAAATTTATTTAAATGTACAATTCTTTGATAATGTTAATGTAATAATTATAAAAGCATGTTAATAAAATTATATGCTAATTGGACAGTATGTAATCATATTTTTAATATGTGTTGTATGATTTTAAATTATAATTTGATTGATTATTAATAAGTTTAAGTTTAATGTGAATGTATGGTTTGATCATGTTATGAACTAACTAATGATTAAACCTAATGACTAAGAATTGTGAGTTAACTGGGATTGGTTAACTGATGATGTGACGTAACTATATGGTAACTAATTTGTGTTGCTATTTGTTAATAACGTGTACGTAGGATAAATTGTGAAATGAGTTATTATTTGCTAGCTTACACACGAGGTAAATTTTCCTAATCCTTAACTTTTAAATTGAGCAAGTTCTTTAATTCCTTGTTGGACAAGTATTCTTGTTGAGTTTCATTATTGAAAATAATGCAACCTTGGCTTAATTGTTCAAGCAAGGTTTAATTATATCTTTCCAATGCTTTAAGTTTACTTCTAAAGCATGACTTTTAAATATGATTTCTATTATTGTGGCTCATAGTTGTTCCATAATTCTTTTGTTATCGAACTCTTAAATTATTGTAAGTTGATTTAACTACTCCTTAGTTGATGATAGTTGAACTCTAAATTACCCTTTGAGCTTATCCAAACCAAACTTTATTTGGTGCAGACTCGTTAATTAAAGCTGAGATGAACAACCCTACTAATAGGCAATTACTATGAGAAAGCATTAAGATGTTTGTACAAAATATATGGTACGAAGGGCTGATCACCCTAAGTACGAGTTAAGAGGTCCATATAGTCCAACGTCTGTTAAAGGTTTAAATAGAAGTATTTATAACCTGGGACATAGTTCAAGGTCTTGTGACCCTCAGATGAATTCTAAATCTTATTTTCAATTCTTCATTATTAATGATAGAAAATGTTATTCGATTCGATTGAACTTATTCAGTAGCAGTGTTACGTTACCTTTATTGATTAGTATTCAAGTGAGCTTTTGTTTGCTCACTCTTGTATATATAATCATTACAGCCAAAGTTGAGAAAGTTGACGAACCGTCAACCAGTAAGGGCAAGGGCAAGATGAACAAGTGAAGAATTGTTTAATTCAATTATATGAATTTGTAATAAGACTTTAATTGTTATATAATGTTTATTTTCCGCATTTGATGTTTGTTTAATGTTAAAAACTTGGGAACGTTTTGACAAGGTTGTAATCCTTTTATAAGGAAGATTTTTTATTAAGGTTTTAATTTATTTTCCATTCCTTATTTATGGGCAGTTAGTTATGTTTTATTTAGATAGTGAACACAAAATCCTGTGGAAATGAAGTACCCGGATTTGGGGGTGTCACAAGTTGGTATCAAAGCCTTAGGTTATGAACCTTAGGTGGGGAACCTTAGGTAGTAGCCTTGTAGGAGATCAAAGAGATAGTGATGATAGTCAAGATAATAAACTACCTTATGTGCTATGTGCTTATATTTTGTACTCTAGACTATCGATCGATATCACGTAATAATTAAACCTTAAACTTTTGTTGTCAGGATGACGATTGTTGGAGAGTCCAGTTAGGCTAGAGAGGAGTTACCTCAGATGCCTATGGATGAGGAACCGCGAGACATCCATACGATCTAGGAATAGTTGGTTCAGAGAGAGCCATATCCACTGATCACAGTAGTGGGTCATGAGCATGAGCCAGTCTTTGACCGAGATGATGAGGATGAGTCAGAGGAAGAGGAGGATGATATTGAAGAGGAGTTTCCACCTAACTCTATCAGCGCTGTGATGTACGAGAAAGTTTACGACCGCAACATTGAGCTGCAAGGTAGAGTTGGAGAGATAGAGGAACTAGTGGAGGTACATCAGACCACCATATAGCAGAAGGAGGAGACTATTCAAGATCTGGACGGGCATCTTGGAAATGTGGAGTGGGATTTAGTTCACGTGGACGTAGACACTCGAAATTTTGTTTCCCTGTTACTAACACTGTAGGAGGGCAAGATTGTTTTTTTAAATCAACCCCGGTCTCAATACTGGGTCATCAGTTTAACCCCGGTCTCAATACTGGGTCATCAGTTCAACCCCAGTCTCAATATCGGGTCATCAGTTCAACCCCGGTCTCAATATTGGGTCATCAATTCAACCCCGGTCTCAATACCGGGCCATCAATTCAACCCCGGTCTCAATACCGGGTCATCAGTTCAACTCCGATCTCAATACTAGGTCATCAGTTCAACCTCGGTTTCAATACTGGGCCGTTAGTTCAACCCCGGTCTCAATACCGAGCCATCAATTCAACCCCGATCTCAATACCGGGTCATCAGGTCAGCCCCGGTCTCAACCCGTGAGGTACAGATCAACCTTGGTCTCAACCTGGGAGGTATAGGTCAGCCCTGGTCTCAACCCGGGAAGTACAGGTCAGCCCTGATCTCAACCCGGGAAGTACAGATCAGCCCCGATCTCAACCCGAGAGGTACAGGTCAGCCTCGGTCTCAACTTGGGAGGTACAAATCAGCCCCGGTCTCAACCCGGGAGATACAGATTAACCCCGATCTCAACCCGGGAGGTACAGGTCATCCCCGATCACAACCCGGGAGGTACAGATCAACCCAGATCTCAACCCGGAAGGTACAAGTCAGCCCCGATCTTAACACGGGAGGTACAGGTCAGCCCCGGTCTCAATCCGGGAGGTCCAGATCAACCTCGGTCTCAACCTGGGAGGTACAAGTCATCCCCGGTCTTAACCCGGAAAGTCAGGTTCAACTTTAGAAACGATCCTGATGTGATACCCCCAAATCCGGGTTCTTCGTTTCCACGCGATTTGGTGTTCTCTATCTAAATAAAACATACATCTACCCAATAAATAGGAATGTAAAATAAATTACAACCTCATCAATAAATAAAATCTTCCTTATGAAAAAGGATTACAATTTTAATCCAAAATTATCCCAGGTTTGCTAACCTTAACATACCAAATAAGTGCGGAAATAGAATTTCATAAACTAGTCTAATTACAATCAAGATAGAAGACAACAAGTCTTCACTTGCTCATCTTTTCTTTCCCTTTACTGGTTGACGGTACATCAACATTCTCGGCTTTAACTGCAAGGGGTTATAAAATGTGCAAGAGTGAGCAAACAAAAGCTCACTTGAAATATAACAATGATATGACATAACCGAATAACTTCCAAAAAGAGATTGAATAACTTTACTTTTGTCAAAATAAAGAATTGAATAATAATTCTTTCATCATATTTAAAATTTGAATATAGAATTTATCTGAGGGTCATACGACCTTGAACTATATCCTAGGTTATAAATATTTCTATTTAAAACCTTTAACAGTCATTGAGACTATGGACCTTTAACTCGTACTTAGGGGGATCAGCTTTTCGTACCATGTATTGTGCACAAACATTCAACGCTTTTGCATAGTAACCTCCCCTAACAAATAGGGTTGTTCATCTCAGTATTTGAATACAAGTCCGCACCAAAGAAAGTTTGGTTTGGATAGCTAAAAGGAAATTGGAGTTTCAACTATCATCAACTAAGGAGTAGTTGAATTGACTCACGATACTTTATCAGTTCGATAATATAAGAACTATGAATCAATTATAAGATATAAAAATAGATTCCATGATAACTAGACATACTTTGGAATAAATTAAAGCATTCGAAAGATTGGTGGATCTCGCTTGAACAATTAATTCAAGATCACATCATTATGACAATAACTTCAATACTTGTGCATTATGAATATCAGAATACAATATAACTTGTACAATACATAACAAGTTAAGAATCAAAAATAGACTTGCATGATATAATGAGCAAGGGTTAGAGAACTTGCACAATGAAAAGATTCAATGAGAAAGCTCATATAAACGTAAAAGAAAGGTCTTAGGAAACTTGCTTAACGTAAAAGAATAAGGATTAGAAAACTTGCTCAAGTAAAAGAGTAAGGATTAGAGAACTTGCCTCAAGCGCAAGCTACACTTTATAATTACAAACCACTTCCACAATTACCCTACATATTACATTGTTTTTATAATATCAATTAGTACATGATTGTTACATTAACATCGTTGAATTTCTTACTTAAGTTCAACTCACAACGTGGTGTACAACATAAGTTGCTAACTAGCCACATACGTGAATCTATACTCACAACATACACTTTACAAGCTTATAACACTTTAAACTATTATGCGTACCTTATGAAAGTAATACATACGTACACATATAATATATTCATATAAGACTTCAAGTCACCTTAAACATATCAACAATATGTAATCTCATTGTCTTTTACACTTAACAAGTCATCAATATAAGTTAGCTAAACAAACACTGCACAAAAACTCAACGAAGCACAAACAAAATTCTCGGAGAGACCCTAACCCCACTGGGGTGGGTCATCCTAGGCAAACAGCCCCGCTGGGGCGGGGCCCACTACTGGTGGGATGTTCCCAGCTCGCGAACGGTAGAGAAATAGGCCAATTTGGCTTATTTCTTCACACCAAAGTCCGATTTTTTCTCAACATGATGTATATGAAACTTAATGAAAACAAAATTTTAGACTCTTAACATGATTATAACATACAAAATATTTACAACACATAATCAAAACACAATTCTCATGATTTTTGAAGAAAAACACAATATCAAGCGTTCTTGACAAAAATTGCTATTGTGAATTCGTTTTTAAACCAATTCATGAAATTCCAATTGTACTAACTCTAATTCTTAACATATTAACATAATCCATGATCAATTTAAACAACATTTAACAAACATATACCAATTTTTGAGTTAAGGACAATTTTCAAAATAAGCTCATAATAAAATACTATGAACATAATTTCTTCATGGTCATCGTAGTTACGTGAATTGAATCGTTAAAACAACTATATAACTAATATATAAACATGCTATAACATATATCACACATAAATTTCATGTTTACATCAATTTTATGAAAACAAATTTTACAGAGAAGTTTTAAAGTATGAAAACAGTGAAGAACACACTTATAATCCATGGAGTTAGGATTATACCCTTTCTAGCTTGGATTAGGAGAAAAGATAAAGATGATCATGGTGTGTTTGCTGTCCTTTGCTTTTCTCAAAGCCTTCTTCTTCTTCTCTTCTTACTCTTTGAGTATTTTCTCTCTAACTTTCTTTTGTTTTTTCTTTCTTTCTCTAATAGACTAACTTTTCACTAACGCAACTATTGTATATACTGATATACATATAATTATATAAAATTTATAACTGCTATATATTAATTACATATACTAACTACTAATTAATATATAGGTTACAAACTTTTGAATTTGAAAATCCCTAAGGCCATGTTTGGTAAAGCAACATTATTTTTAAAAATAGATTAATACTAACTAAGGCCATGTTTGGTAAAACAAAAGTAAGGGCCTTGTTTGGTAAAACTAATTTAAAACCCCTTTTTATTCTTTTAATAAATCTTTTACCCCATAGTTTAAATGTTGCACTTTATTTAATTAAATTGCAACCTTCTAATTCAATTAAATAAAAGCTAACATTCATTAATTAATTAAAATTGCACATAATACCAAATTGATACACTATTATAATTCCCTTATTAATCATAATTCATGTAACAAATTAGTAAATTATTATAAACACTTAGCACATAATATTGTTCTAATTTAATTATTCTCAATTAAATTAGAATTATGCAACACCATTACTTACACATCAATTCAATTAATTCTATTGCACTAAATTAAATTACTCCACAACAATCACATAATTATTTATTTAGCTCAATAAATAAATTAAATTAAATATTTATTTAATTTAATAAATATTTACAATTAATATATAAAATTCTCATTCGTTACAATCTTCCCTCCTGAAAAGGATTCTGTCCCCAGAATCACAACATAAAAAAAAATCTCATCTGTTACATTCTTCCCCCCTTAAAAAGATTTTGTCCCCATAATCGATATATATAGGTTACACAAGTAGCTAAGCAAATAATTGAGGATACGATTTTCTCGTTACATCTTCGAGTTCCCACGTGGCTTCTTCAGCACTGTGGTTCCTCCAGATTACCTTAACAGAAGGTATCACTTTTTTCCTAAGTACTTGTTCCTTCCTATCAACTATTTGAATAGGAATCTCTTCATAAGATAAGTCTTTATCAAACTATAAAGGCTCGTATTCTATTACATGTTTATAGTCGTGTTTGTACGGTCGTAACACGGAAATATGGAATATGTTGTGTATATTGTCCAGCTCTGGAGGTAATACCACCTCGTAAGCCACTTCGCCCACTTTTTGTAGTACCTTAAAAGGTCCAATAAATCGGGGACTCAGCTTCCCCTTTTTGCCAAATCGAATCTTCCCCTTCCAGGGAGATACCTTCAGGAAAACAAAGCTTCCTGGTAAGAATTCTCGGTTCTGTCGATGTTGATCGGTATACTTCTTTTTTCTGTCCTGAGCAACAACTAATCTTGTTCTGATCAGATTCACAATTAGGACAGTTTGTTATACTAGTTCCGATCCCAACAGCTGACGTTCTCTGACTTTATCCCAGCACAAAGGCGTTCTGCATTTCCTGCATTATAACGCTTCGTAAGGCAGCATGCCAATACTCACGTGGTAACTATTGTTGTAGGCAAACTCCACCAACGGTAGATGATCATCCCAGCTTCCCTTGAAGTCCATAACTCAAGCTCTCAGCATATCCTCTAGTGTCTGAATCGTTCTCTCGCTCTGTCCATCAGTTTAAGGATGGTATGCCGTACTCATTCGCAATTGTGTTCCTAGACATTCTTGTAATCGCTTCTAAAAATTTGATGTGAAATGCGGATCTCTGTCGGACACAATTGACATCGGAACACCGTGTCGAGAAATAATTTCTTTAATGTACAGCTTCGCTAACAGATCCAAGTTATACTTAATCCTGTTCGGTAGAAAGTGTGCTGACTTCGTCAGTCTATCTACTATAACCCATATCGCATCAAATCCCTTCTGAGTCGCTGGAACACCAACCATGAAATCCATCGTGATATGCCCCCACTTCCACTCTGGAATTTCCAACTGTTGTAGCAATCCACTAGGTCTCTGGTGTTCTACTTTGACTTTCCGGCATGTTAAGCATTTTGCAACGCAGTCAGCAACGTCCCTCTTAATATTTGGCCACCAAAAATGGGGTCTGAGATCCTGGTATATCTTCGTACTCCCAGGGTGAATAAAATATCTCGAGCTATGAGATTTGCTCAAAATATCCTCTTTGACTTCTTATACTAGCGGTACCAAGATTCTTCCTTCAAATAGTAGCAGACCTTCATTATAGATCTTGAACTTGAACTCTTTGCCGTCGGCTATTCTTTTACAGATCTTTTCGCACTCTTCGTTGTGAAGTTGTGCTTCTTTCACTTTGTCTACCAGAGTAGAACTAGTAGTTAATTAAAACAACTTCTCATCCTGTAAGAACCTGAATTTTTAGATATTATTAAATAAGGATTTAATAAATAAAATTCTTAAACCGTGAGATGAGTTCGAATAAGAGCATATATATGAGATATGATGTATGTGGTATTATATTACATAGGGTAATATGGACTATGTAATATGTGTTTTGTGATTTATAAATATACTATTAATGTATATTTGTTACTTAGCGTAGAGACGATTCAGTTGAGATAAAGGAAGTGGATAAATTCCTATCGATATTAAATAATTTATAGAATTATTTTATCATAGTAAGTTGGTGACATTAAATATCCTTAATGTATAATCACCATATTCTTGTGTATGTGTATTAATAACTAGTATGTTTATAATATAGGTTATTAATAGCACTTAAGCTATCCGTGAATAGGTTTGGATAGTGAAGCATGAGTTAGTTAAGGGAATTAACTAATAAGAATAAATATTAGTTAATATAAGTTGTGAGTTATATTATGGAATAATATAATGAGAGTATTGAACCTTAATTAACTATGATGATATAGTACAGTGTTTAATTTACTTAAGTAAAGGAGTAAATTAATATGTGTGTTGAATATGTAGTTATAGTTGAAACTTTTTATATATATTACTTAGAGTGATAATATGTGAGAAAGTTTGACGTGCGAATAACGTTAATAAATATATATATACGTTATTAAAGGGAGATGGAAATCATTATATTTTAAATAAAAATTTAATATTTGAAGAAATTGTTTTGAGGACAATTTATAGAAAAGAAAGAGAATGATTATTATATATATAATTCTAATAAAGGATATTAAAATAAATTCTAATATTGAATTATTTTAATAAAGGAGAAAATGTTATTTTTGAATAATAATATTACCTTATATGTTTTTGTATGAGGTAATAGGTATGATGAATTAATATGGTAAATATATTCAAACATATTTGCTATATGTAAATAAATTGAAAGAAACAATTTATTATAATAGAAAATAAACTCACTATCTATTTTCTATATATAATATATGTACATGTGTTGTACATGTAATTATTCGATATTATAATATCTTGAGTAAATAAATAAAGTATTTTTTTTATAATGAATATCTTTACTTGGAGAAAACATAATGTTTTATGATATGGCTAAATACATAATGTTAAATGTATTTTCAAGGGAGTTTATTAATGAAAGGAAACTAAGTTATTTTAATATATTAAATAACTTAAGTTATTATTTGATCATGAATATTATTATTTGAATAATTATTAGAGTATATATTAATTATTATAAGCGTAAAGGTTATACTTATTATAAGTATAATTAATTGAAGTAATTTAACATTTTAATAGCTTGAGTTATTATATTTCCGTAAAGGTTATATATAATATTTGAATATTCGATTTGTAAAATATTTATATGTGAACCTTGTGATTTAATAGCTCTAATTATATTGAACACGTTATAAGTAGTAAGTGATGAGAATAATAATAAGCTTGAGATTAAGCTTGTGAAATATGCCTTGTGTGGCACGATAATAGATTCGGTAATGAATGATGGAAGAATT
The DNA here is from genome assembly GCA_020205555.1 of Panax stipuleanatus. Classification (NCBI taxonomy): domain Eukaryota; kingdom Viridiplantae; phylum Streptophyta; class Magnoliopsida; order Apiales; family Araliaceae; genus Panax; species Panax stipuleanatus. Next base: position 98,245,385 of record CM035115.1, read on the forward strand.
ATTTAAACAATTAATCTATATTAATTGTTATTATAATAATATGTTGAATTATTATTATTGCGAGTGATAGCATGATAATAAGTATATTTGTTATAAATATAATAAGATTTATATTTATTGTGAAAATTAACTATATAAATGTTAATTAATTGTTATGGAAATTTTAATTCCATTGATTAATGAGAAATGGATTAATAAATATTATTATTAATTAATTGATGAGATAAGTAAATTACTTACTTCTATGTGCAAGCATGCGAATAAAATGTCTAGCGTATAGTAACTAACTATATATTATATGAAGTGTGAAGTGTGGTACAATTATATTATATAGTGTGGTGCAACAATTATGTGACTATACTATATATAGGGACCATGTATCAAGATTTATTAAACTATGTGAGTTACATGAAATGTGGGTGTGACAATGTGTATATTAAGTATACAATAAAATAATATATCATGAATATATAGCAAACAATTATTGAATTAATGAAATTCAAGAATAAAGGAGACAATACACTGTGATGATACCCGATAGAATTATATCGGTAGAAAAATGTACATGGATTATATGTGATGTATATCTATGTGTAACTTTACTTGATGCATTCTAATTAGAAATTTCATTTGTAACTTAAGTTATAGGAAATAAAATCTGTGTACATGATGTGTAATGTATACATATAACCCAAGTGTGGTATACAATATATATGACACTAGTATATTAAAAGCAAGTTGCTGAGATTTAGTAGCATTGTCCCATTACAAGAGCCCATTTCATTCTTCACGTGGGAACTCATGAAGGCTACTATACTACTCCTATATTCATCAAACTCAGCAAACATAGGCAATGATTGTGACGCCCCCAGAATAGGTCCATTCAACCCAACCCATTCTGAGTCGCCAAATACATGGTACAGAATTCAAATATAAACTTTATATCATACGGTCGTGCAAAATACGACCACACAACTGTGAGTCTCAGTACAAATATGTAGAAAATATTAAGATTCAAACTAAGTCCTCGTTACAATTATTATCACACTATTTATCAGAAATAGTGAGGACTACTACTGCTCTAACTCGGACCATCACTCTGTCCCCCGACTAGTCCCCGCAACATTCTCATTTCCTGAAGAGGACAACAGATGAAAAGGGTGAGCTCAACTAGCCCAGTAAAGAATATTATGACTAAGATAATGAAAAATAAATTATCGTTAGTCTTCAACAGTTCAGATAAAATATTATGGACAACAAGTTTTAGATCAATATTCGCAGCGGAAATAACAAATCATTAGAAGAGTTAAGTAGAGAATGAAGTCTACTATCTTCTATGATTTAAAAGTCCATCACCAATATTTTATCCCTGTAACATCAATCAATATACATCTCGAATCAATATTCATCTTTGCACTACAGGCCAAAGATATTCATTTGCATCATCAGTAGTCATGTTCATCTCAACACCTGTCATCTTTGCACTACAGGCCAAAGATATTCATCAGGTAATCATTCATCTTTGCTCTACAGGCCAAAGATATTCAGTTACATCAACTTTTAGGACTGAGGATGATGAAAAACATTTTAAACAAAACGAATCCAGTGAGATAAAAGACAAAGATTAGGGATTCGTCATTTAGTTTATCCAAATTCAAGAATAATCCATAATAATACTTTGTGAAGCAAAATTCAAGAATAAAGCCCAAAACTTGGATACAATCAAAGATAGTAACCTTAACAGACAATTTGGACAATTAGAAGAAAAATAAATTTTCTCGTGAATAGTGCCGTATACGTGAATAGTGCCGTATACGTGAATAGTGCCGTATACGTGAATAGTAACCCCGACGGGAAAAATAAGAATTTCATAACAAAATTCATGACAATATTTCTGTATAATGATATTGAAAAGAATAACATCATTTACGAAAGAAAATAACATCCCTTACCTCAAAAAGATAGTACCTCTGACTGGAATATCGGATATAATATTGACGGAAACTTGCGCTGAATACTAATACTCAAAGTATAGAAATACTCACAAAAATACGCTCGATATTATAGAGAGAGAAAACTTCGAATTCTGGTGTGATTTTCAATTCTAACCTAAGCACCCTATTTATAGGAAAAGCTTAGGATGCCAAAGGAGACTAAAATAATAAAATAATATTATTTTTACAAAACTTCTCCAGCCGCCGGCTGCTTCAAACATCTGATTTTTTTCAACAAAACAACAAAAGTGGGGCCCACCATTTATAAAATAATATTTATTTTTCGAAACTTCAATAATTCATAATAAATAGCCCCTTTGTCAGAAAAATACAAATGATGTGTCCTTCTATAGGAAATTTAATTCTCTACAACTTTGCAGAAGAAATTTTTTCCAAATTCCCAACATAAATTATCCGAAATCCATAAACGGATGATTTTTCACACCAAAATACTGATAAAAACACATCAGCACAAATTCCTTCTTTTATATCCACAAAATAAATATTTCCTTATCATATAAATCAATAATTAATTATTCACAAATAATATTATAGAACTACAATATTGACAACCAGGTCGTTCCCAGGACAGAGGGGGCCTTCCGATAAGGACTTCTCCTTACTGGCGCGCAATTAAATAACCCCTCCTAGACAGAACTTCCTTAGACATTGTCAATAATGCTATCTAATAATATTATTCAAATAATATGAATTATTGAGTTGATAACGTGAAATACTGTGCAACGACAATTATTGAATCAATACTACAAAATATCAACTGTAGCCATTATTGAATCAATCATAAAAAAATAGCAACGTAGCAATTATTGAGTCAATAAAATATCAATGCAGCAATTATTGAGTCAATAATATAAAATATCAACGTAGCAATTATTGAGTCAATAAAATATTGAACAGTAAATACTGTAACAATAATTGAGCAGGTTCCTTCTCACGTAAGACTCAATAATTCGAAATACTGTGCAATACCGTGTGCTACTGCGCACCACCGCGTACTGTATTTTAACCACCGGGTATTTCAACAGTACTAACGGTAACAACTACGCCGTTATCTTGTAAAAAGTTATTTCTGTCGCTTTCTATATCCGACAGTTATTCCGTTGTGGGGTCCACAAATAACTGCGCCGTCGTACGAATATTCCCCGACAACAAGAATATTCCACGACCAAACGAATATTCCCCGACAACAAGAATATTTTATAACCACTTGCTCATTTTAAAAATATTTGCACATTTCACCCATAACTTTCATATTTATCAAGTCAACACCTTACTATTTCGAAATAATATATAAAGAAAATTAAATCTTTATTCATAAAAGTTGGGGTCTTACAATGATCATATGGGGAGTGGCTCTAATAGTGATTCTCAACCACTCTTGCTTGCCCAATGAACTTCTCTTCCTCCTTTTGGATTAAATTGTTGGACAAAGCTATAATTTGGGTAATAATCTCTCTATATATAGAGACTCCTTCTTCTCAAATTAAGTTGCTGGGATTCTTGTTAAGTTTCAATATAGAGAGTGAGTATGATTGAAGGAACTTCATTTCAAGCGTTAGCAGAGGTATACATCTCCAACTGTGTTCATAAGTTGATTTTTGAAGAATTCTTATAATTTCATAAACTTCTTGATTTGTTAGCTTGATAGTTAGTAGCTATGTAATTACTAAGTATACGTGCTTGTTCAGAAGTGTTGTAGATTGTTAGAACTATTTTATGGCTGGAACATGAACGAAGTTCGTAACTGATTTGTGAGATGGGATTGCAGTCTGTCGAGCAGAAAGCTGCTCTGTTCCTGGCCGGCCACCTGCGCAGCTGCTCCAGTTTTGTAATGGCCAGCAGCGCAGCTGCGCCAGTTTTGAACTGGGGAGCTGCGCAGCTGTGCCGGTCCCTGATCCCAGTTTCTGCAGATTTTGTTCCTGCTTGATGTCTGCTAAGTGATAGATATTGAAAGGAATTAGGATAAGCATGCTGGTATGATTAATACATATGGACTTGTTAAACTAGTATATTATATTCGGATCGCTTACGTGAACGATGAAGTTATAGTTTTGAAAATAAACTTAAGGTTTTATAAACGAATTTTGGCGTATATAAATCATGTTTATATTCTGACTTTTGGGACACATTAGTATAGTTTATATTGACGTGAAATACATGTTTAAAGTGTTGAACACACACTAGTATACATGATTTAAGACTACGTTGATTTCAAAGGGACAAATTTAGAGTTTTTGACATATATATATGTATATATATATATGATGTTTATATTCTGACCTTTTGAACATGATATATGGTTTAGATATGCATGATATGTGAGTCTAAGGTATTGAGAATACACTAGAACACATTGTTTACATTGAAAATGATTTCAAAAGCAAAACTTGGACTTTTGCGAACTAAGTTGCATGATCATAGTGTATTAGTGTTCTGACATTTTTGAGCATACATGCTAGTGCTTTTAACATCACTTAGATGTCGTGTATGTGCACACACCTTGATAAAGGCTATGAAAAATTAGATAAGCATGAACTAGACATGTTTTAAAGCAACAAAGGATGCTAGATCTGCCTATATGATAAAGATAATTGTGAGCATGCATATTAACATTATTATGAAACCTCACATATATGTATAATGAACATAGTAGCCTTGCATGACTAATTTAAGTGTGACAAGGATTTTAAAAGGTAAAACTTAGAAAGTGTGAACGTAATAGTTTCGATAAGGTTTGAGAAACGTAAGAGCAATATAGATTATATATTTATGAGTTTTAAAAATGTGTCGAACACTAAGATAGTTAAGTGTGTTAATATTGATATTAAGTATGGTTAAGGTATACCTATACGTACCTAGCTATACTAAGCGTACGATAAGAAAGTAAGACGAAGGTTCTAAGAACCAAGTTAGACAACAATGTAACATTTATTATTACATTGAGAATGTGTGGATACATATAACTAATGAGTGTGATCTCTATGGTTAATATAACTGTGTAGGATTACATGAAGTGCAGATATTCTTAAGAAGTTAAGTCGTAGTTGTTAAACTACGAACCAAGCAAGTCTTTCAGTTCCTATTTGATATATGAATTCAATAACTGTTAGTTGAATTATATTATGCTGTGATAATGTGAACTTATATATGAACTGTATTTGAGATATAAATGAGATTGAAAATTGATCTTTGATGATATACTTGTTATGTGAAAAGTAACATGCGTAGTAAATATAAACTGTTTATAAATGCATGAACTGGGTATAATGTTATATGCTATGTGATGCATGAGGACTGTTAGAATTGCTGAGTTGTCGAGCTCACTCTTGCAAATAACTACTTTTGCAGGTTAAGGATTCACGGTAAAGATTTCGTGCTTCTTGATTGATAAAGATAGATAGTATCGCATTGAAGAATATTACTTAGATTATTGTCTGGACCATGTTTAGATTCTAGATGATGTACTCGATAGTTGCTTACACTGTTTAATACTTGTTGTATTGTAAGAATGTATTAATTAATACATAGAGGATATCGAGTTGAGATGTAAACGTTTATATAATAATTCGGATATAGTGAATCATATATAGTGGTTCAAGAATGTGTAATTAATTTAAGATTGTGAAATCAATAAAAGAATTTATTCAAAGGATATTGAAAAGTTTAAATTATTCCGTATTTTAGTAACATTGAATATGATGTAAAGACGAGATCTTGGATATAAATAGAATTTATATTCTAAATTGTAATAAGTTAAGATGTATTCTTTTAGTAATGAATAAAAGATATAATAGTTTGGCGTTAGTAGTATCGTGACTGCACCGAATCCGAGGTTTCGAAGGAATGTGGATTTGGGTGCGTCACACATCCGATTGCTTTGAAAACTTCACTTTCAGTTCCAATCTAGCCATCTGTTCTATTAACTGGTCCTGATCTGTTAACATGTTCAGCTTTCCCCAACCTTTTCTGCTCAAGGCATCGACGATGACGTTAGCTTTACCCGGATGGTAAAGAATCTCGCTGTCATAGTCTTTGATCAGTTCCAACCATCTCCTTTGGCGCATGTTTAAATCCTTTTGTGTAAAGATATACTTCAGACTCTTATGATCTGTGTATATCTCACACCTTTCTCCATATAAGTAGTGTCTCCATATCTTTAGAGCAAACACTACTGCCGCTAATTCTAAATCATGGGTTGGATACCCCTTCTCATAATCATTCAGCTGTCATTATGCATAGGCAATGACCTTGCCGCTCTGCATTAGCACGCAGCCTAATCCCTTATGTGAGGCATCACTATAGACTACGAAATTTTCCGTACTATCTGGCAAAGACAATATAGGCGCAGTACTCAACCTCTTCTTCAGTTCTTGAAAACTTTCCTCATACTTTTCCGTCCAAACAAACTTAACTGTTTTACGAGTCAAATTCATCAACGGAGTTGCGATCTTAGAAAAGTCTTGGATAAATCTTCTGTAATAGCCTGCCAATCCTAAGAAACTCCTCACTTCAGACGGCGTCTTCGGCTGATCCCAATTCATTACAGCTTCAACCTTCGACGGATCTACCAAAATCCCATCTTTGTCAATCACGTGGCCAAGAAATTGCACACGTTCTAACCAGAATTTGCATTTCGAGAATTTTGCATAAAGCTTCTCTCGTCTCAGTGATTCTAAGGTTAGTCTTAAATGTTTTGTGTGCTCCTCCTCGGTCTTGGAATAAACCAGGATGTCATCTATGAACACTACTATGAACTTATCTAGGAATGGCTTAAACACCCTATTCATTAAATCCATAAATGCAGCTGGGGCATTCGTTAGACCAAATGACATCACTAAGAACTCGTAATAACCATACCGAGTCCTAAAAGCTGTCTTTGGTATATCTTCACTTCTCACCTTCAACTGTTGATACATACTTCTCAAATCGATTTTTGAGAAGTATCTAGCTCCCTTCAGTTGATCGAATAAGTCATCGATCCTAGGTAAAGGATACCTATTCTTGATCGTAACTTTGTTTAACTCCCTATAATCAATGCAAAGCCGCATCGATCCATCCTTCTTCACGAATAAAACTGGCGCTCCCCATGGAAAAACGCTCGGTTGAATATATTTCTTGTCCAGTAATTCTTGCAGTTGAACCATCAACTCCTTCATCTCGACTGGAGCCATTCGATATGAAGCTTTCGAAATTGAAGCAAATCCCGGCGCTAAGTCGATCACGAACTCTATCTCCCTATCTGGCTGAAGTCCTTGCAAGTCGCTCGGAAAAATGTCCACAAACTCCTTAACCACTGATATCTCTTCTATCTTTGGGCTCTCCTTACTCGTATCTACTATGTAGGCTAGATATCCTACACTGCCTTGCGTCAAAAGTTTCTTAGCTTGCATAACCGTCAGATAACTCGCTTGTCTAGGCGATTTACTACCATAGAACACTACCTTCGACGGAGTCGTAAGGTTTACCAACTTCTTCTGACAGTCGATTACCGCCCCATGGTTGAACAACCACTCCATACCCAATATGACATCGAATTCCCCAAGTTTTATCAGAATCAAATCTACCCTCAATTCCTGACCCTTAATGTCCAATCTACAGTTCTTGTATACAAATCTAACAGGAATAACCTCCCTATTCGCAATCTCTATGTTCAAGGGGTAAACTAACTCCATTCTAGGTAAGTCTAAGGTCTTAGCAAAATCATCAGATATTAATGAACAAGTAGCACCCAAATTGAATAATACATATATATTTATACTATTGACTGGAATATTATCTACCACCACATCTTTTGATTGCATAGCGTTCTGCACCGTCATGTTGAATGTGCGGGCAGTGGGTCGAACGACTTGCAGTGGTCCAGCGATAGTCAGAGTGTTGCCGCTGCCATTTCCTCCATTCCCTGTTGACCCTGCTGCTGGCTTCTTTGGGTAATTACAAGCCATGTGATCCTTGGATCCACATGTGTAACAAGCTCCTTTCCTCGGGTTCGGGCAATTTGGCGCAATATGGCCTTCCTGACCACAGTTGAAGCACGCTCGCTTTCCCTTCATGTACACTCCAATGTGATTCTTCCTGCATGTAGCACATGCTTCAAACTTCCTCTTCTGCTGGCCTCCTTGCTGACTCCCAACATGAGGTGTTGTCGTTCCATTTCCTTTTCTGGTTGATAGCCCCTCTACCACCAACCTTGTTCTCCATCTCATTCTTCTTCTTCTTTTCTTGATTGAATTTAGTCATGGCGTCACTTCCTCCTTCAGCGAGAATGGCCTTCTCCAGCACAGCTATAAACGTGTTTAGCTGGAACATGGAGACCTTGCTGTAGAGCCAGGGTTTCAGTCCCCGCTCAAACCTCCTCGCCTTCCTAGCGTTAGTGCTGACCTAGTAAGTAGCGAACCTGGCCAACTCGTTAAACTTTACGGCGTATTTCGACACCGTCATCCCTCCATGCTTCAGCTCTAAAAATTGGACCTCCATCTGGTCCTGCGAGCTCATGGAAAAGTACATTTCAAAGAACATCTCTTTGAAACGCTCCCACGGTATCACTCCTTCACCTTCTCAGGTCTTGTTGGCTTGCCACCAAAAACTAGCATCCGACTTCAACATGAAAGTCACGAAAGCTGTCTTCTGGTCTTCGCTAACTCTAGCCACGTCAAAGACCTTCTCCATCTCCAATACCCATGTCTGGGCATCTATCGGGTTTACCGATCCCTTGAACTCCGGCGGTCCTACTGCCTTAAATTCTTGAAATGTCGTGTCCTGCACTTGTGGCTGATTCACAAGTGCTTCTGTTAGTAGGATCACCAACTGTTGAACCGAGTTGGGATTTGTCGCATCGTTATTGTTGTTGTTGTTCGTCGTACCCTCGGGGTTTTAACTTGTAGGTCTTCTTCTAGGAGGCATTTTCTGTTAAGAAATACTCTTATTAGATCCTTTACTAGATTCTTAAGTATTCAAGTTTATACTTAAACATTTAAATAACTAAGTTTGTATATGAACACATAGCACATCAATAACTTCTTTTATTCATTACTCGTAGTTTTGAAAAATATAGAATAGATAGCATCTCTGCTATTTACATCATCTTTCCTGAAATGGAACAAGTTGCAGGACTACATCATCACTTTATCCCATTATTATCTCAAATTATGGGATTTACATTTATTTATTACATAAAAAAACATATAGTTAAGGACTCTACTGTCTAGCATGTTAAGACATCGCACATCCTCTCTGCGTTCTTCCTCTATCACCCGAAACACTGTCCTTCGGTCCACCACGTACCATGGTAAACCTTGGAACTTAGCTGGGTAATAGAAGACATAATCCTGGGCCCTATCTATGGCCGTATGGAATGCGTACTCTGTTTCCCTTCGTTTGTCCCTCTTGGCATCAGCCTCGTCTTCAGCTCAATCGGCTCGTTGAGTAGCCCTCAAACTTGTTTCCCCCGCTCTGGGACGCTTTGTTGACTCTTCCTAGATGTCTTTCTTCAGCTTCGCTAGCTCGGCCCGGGCCTCGTCTCTATCATTCTCTATGTGGATTAGCTTCCACTGCACTTCTCCTAGCTCACTATCCATCTCTTCCATAGTCTCGTCCCGCTGCTGTATAGTAGTCCGACTCTTGTACAACAACTCCTAAAGCTCCACGTTGTGGTCGTAGACTACCTCGTACATCTTAGCACTAGTAGAGTGAGGTGGGGATTCCTCCTCGAGATCCTCTTCCTCCTCTTCCTCCTCTGACTCATCCTCGTCTTCCTCCTCTGGAATAGGTGTCAGCTCATGCTCCCGACCAGCTACGGTGATCACTGAAGATGGCTCTCTCCTAACCAACTGCTCCCAGACAACATGGATGTCTCGGGTCTCCTCCTCTATAGGCACCTGAGGTAACTCCTCTCTAGCCTGACTAGACTCTCCAACGTTCGTCATCCTGACAAAAGAATTTTAAAGATTATTATTACGTGATATCGAGTCGCCACTCTTCGAATACTTAAATGTAAACACATAGCACATAAGCTAGTTTATTATTTTTACCTATCACCACTATCTTTTCAATCTTCCTATAAGGCAACTACCTACGATTTTTCCTCCCACCTAAGGTTCATAACCTACTGCTTGATACCAACCTGTGACACCCCAAAATCCGGATTTTTCGTTTCCACGCGATTTGGTGTTCACTATCTAAATAAAACATACATCTACCCAATAAATAGGAATGTAAAATAAATTACAACCTCATCAATAAATAAAATCATCCTTATGAAAGGATTACAATTTTAATCCAAAATTATCCCAGGTTTGCTAACCTTAACATAACAACCAAGTGCGAAAATAGAATTTCATAAACTAGTCTTATTACAATCAAGATTGAAGACAACAAGTCTTCACTTGCTCATCTTTTCTTTCCCTTTATTGGTTGACGGTACGTCAACATTCTCGGCTTTAACTGCAAGGGGTTATAAAATGTGCAAGAGTGAGCAAACAAAAGCTCACTTGAAATATAACAATGATATGACATAACTGAATAACTTCCAAAAAGAGTTTGAATGACTTTACTTTCGTCAAAATAAAGAATTGAATAATAATTCTTTCATCATATTTAAAATTAAAATATAGAATTTATCTGAGGGTCATACGACCTTGAACTATGTCCTAGGTTATAAATATTTCTATTTAAAACCTTTAACAGTCATTGAGACTATGGACCTTTAACTCGTACTTAGGGGGATCAACCCTTCGTACCATGTATTGTGCACAAACATTCAACGCTTTCTCTTAGTAACCTCCCCTAACAAATAGGGTTGTTCATCTCAGTATTTGAATACAAGTCCGCACCAAAGAAAGTTTGGTTTGGATAGCTAAAAGAAAATTGGAGTTTCAACTATCATCAACTAAGGAGTAGTTGAATTGACTCACGATACTTTAGCAGTTCGTTAATATAAGAACTATTAATCAATTGTAAGATATAACAATAGATTTCATAATAACTAAACATGCTTTGGAGTAACTTAAAGCATTCAAAAGATTTGTGGATCTCGCTTGAACAATTAAGTCATGATCACACCATTATGACAATAACTTCAATACTTGTGCATTATGAACATTAGAATACAATATAACTTGTAAATACATAACAAGTTAAGAATCGGAAATAGACTTGCATGATATAATGAGAAAGGGTTAGAGAACTTGCACAATGAAAAGATTCAATGAGAAAGCTCGCATAAACGTAAAAGAAAGGTCTTAGGAAACTTCCTTAACGTAAAAGAATAAGAATTAGGAAACTTGCTCAAGTAAAAGAGTAAGGATTAGAGAACTTGCCTCAAGCGCAAGCTACACTTTATAATTACAAACTACTTCCACAATTACCCTACATATTACATTGTTTTTATAATATCAATTAGTACACGATTGTTACATTAACATCGCTGAACTTCTTACTTAAGTTCAACTCATAACGTGGTTTACAACATAAGTTGCTAACTAGCCACATACGTGAATCGATACTCACAACATACACTTCACAAGCTTATAACGCTTTAAACTATCATGCGTACCTTATGAAAGTAATACACACGTACACATATAATATATTCATATAAGACTTCAAGTCACCTTAAACATATGAACAATATGTTAACTCATTGTCTTTTACACTTAACAAGTTATCAATATAAGTTAGCTAAACAAACACTGCACAAAAACTCAATGAAGCACAAACAAAATTCCCGGACAGAACCTAACCCTACTGGGGCGGGTTATCCTAGGCAAACAGCCCCACTCGGGCGGGGCCCACTACTGGTGGGATCCTTCCACCTCGCGAACGACAGAGAAATAAGCCAATTTGGCTTATTTTTTCACACCAAAGTCTGATTTTTCTCAACATGATGTACATGAAACTTAATGAAAACAAAATTTTAGACTCTTAACATGATTATAACATACAAAATCATTACAACACATAATCAAAACACAATTTTCATGATTTTTGAAGAAAAACACAATATCAAGCGTTCTTGACGAAAATTGCTATTGTGAATTCGTTTTTAAACCAATTCATGAAATTCCAATTGTACTAACTCTAATTCTTAACATATTAACATAATCCATGATCAATTTAAATAACAATTGACAAACACATACCAATTTTGATGATTTAAGGACTATTTTCAAAATAAGCTCATAATAAAATACTATGAACATGATTTCTTCATGTTCATCGTAGTTACGTGAATTGAATCGTTAAAACAACTATATAACTAATATATAAACATGATATAACACATATCACACATAAATTTCTTGTTTACATCAATTTTATGAAAAAACAATTTACGGGGAAGTTTTAAACTATGAAAACAGTGAAGAACACACTTATAATTCACGGAGTTAGGATTATACCCTTTCTAGCTTGGATTAGGAGAAAAGATGAAGATGATCATGGTGTGTTTGCTTTCCTTTGCTTTTTTCAAAGCCTTCTTCTTCTTCTCTTCTTCCTCTCTGAGTATTTTCTCTCTAACTTTCCTCTGTTTTTTCTTTCTTTCTCTAACAGACTAACTTTTCACTAACGTAACTATTGTATATACTGATATACATATAATACATATAATTATATAAAATTTATAACTGCTATATATTAATTACATATACTAACTACTAATTAATATATACGTTACAAACTTTTGAATTTAAAAAGCCCTAAGGCCATGTTTGGTAAAACAACATTATTTTTAAAAACAGATTAATAGTAACTAAGGCCATGTTTGGTAAAACTATTTTAAAACAAAAGTAAGGGCCTTGTTTGGTAAAACCAATTTAAACCCCTTTTTTATTCTTTTAATAAATCTTTTACCCCATAGTTTAAATGCTACACTTTATTTAATAAAATTGCAACCTTCTAATTCAATTAAATAAAAGCTAACATTAATTAATTAATTAAAATTACACATAATACCAAATTGCTACACAATTGTAATTTCCTTATTAATAATAATTTATGTAACAAATTAGTAAATCATTATAAACACTTATCACATAATATTGCTCTAATTTAATTATTCTCAATTAAATTAAAATTATGCTACACCATTACTTACACATTAATTCAATTAATTCTATTACACTTAGTTAAATTACTCCACAACAATCACACAATTTATTAATTTAGCTTAATAAATAAATTAAATAAAATATTTATTTAATTCAATAAATATTTATAATTAATATATAAAATTTCATTCGTTACACCTGAAGCATCACATCATCTCCAAAAGAAAACCTGGAGGAACCAAGTCAACCTCAAAGACAACACTAAGGACAAACATACTCGAATGGGATACAAACCTTGGAAACAACCCCAGGAAGTTAACTGAAGGCCATGCAGACACTAAGGGCAATCCCGGGAGGGATAAAATGGTCATTTTACTAAATTTAAGCCGATTTGGTCAAACTCAAGCCGAATTGATGACACCAAGGTCAGAACGAACCATAACAATGATCTTGAGTGCAAACAGCGCAAGACAGCTCAACGGACAAACTGCGGGGAATCAAAGACCTAGTTATGAAACAGTCTTTTTGGACCCGAAAAATGTTTTATCCCATATTATTGTGACACTCTCGGTGAGGGCTTTCCAGAAAGGTATAGCACGCCTCAAACAGACGCTCCGATCAAAAGTTAAAAAGTTTTGAATCAGACATCGTGTTGCTCGGAGTGCACGTACTTTGAGACGATGGGACCCGCCACGTGGGCCCTACAACATGGAGCTGCATCTCTACCTACGACAGTAGCAGGTATAGTGGAGGCTCCCTGGTCTATATATAGAGGTGCTCCCCCTCTTATTTAAAAAATTCAGAAACGCTCCGAACCCCTGCCCGTTTGATTTTTTGTCTATTTTCTTATCTTCCAAACATAAATTTTTTCACTCTAACACGTAGATATACCCACATACTACAACAAATCAGAAAATAACCGGTAGATTCGGACGTTTAAAGCCTACGACTTGCAAAAAGCCTGTGTAGCAGTCCATTGTGAGTATTTTTACGATCAGCAAGTCAATACTACTTCTCTACACTTTTATCCACTTGCATATCAAGTTTTGTTTTCTAAATATTCCCGGAACTCAGTTCCATAGTCGTTTTTGTCAACTTTTGATACATTTTTGTACATAAACGCATTTTTTGGCATTTCTACAACTCGGATTAACGATCCGTCGCTTCCAACAGTTTTTAAGTACTAATATTTGCGTTTTGAGCAACTTCGCCGGAATAGGTTATCTTCCTAGTCCGGGTTTGGCTTTTTTTGTATATATTTAACTGTACATATACTAAATTTTCAATTCTGTCTAGCCCGGATGTCAAATCTGTGGTAGTTTACTGCTTTTATATATATTTATGCATATATAAGCAACATTCACCACACTGGGTTATCTTCCCAGTCTTGGTTGACTACTTTTTTGCACATTTAGATTTCAGTTTGGCCTGTATCATTCTGTGGTCTTTTTACTACTTTTTGCACCATTCACCATATTAGGTTATCTTCGTAGTATTGGTTGACTACTTTTCTATATATATTTATATTTCAGTCCGGGCACAGGTGTGAAAACCCCATCGCCCTTTTTACTATTATATATATATATATATATATATATATTTCAATTCTGTCCAGCCTGGATCATTTCGTGGCTTTTATACAGTTTTATAAATATATATATATATATATATATATATATATTTCAATTCCAGTCTGGGCACCGGTGTGAAAACCCATCGCCCTTTATAGCTTTCGTATATATAATTGTATTTATATTGCTTTACTTATTTCTATTAAATTGTTGCTTTAGATATTCATTTGATATGAATCGGCACTGACATTTCTGCGGGTGAACTAGATTTATTTAAATCTCACCAACTCTAGCTTTCAAACGGTTCAAAATAGGTCCAGACAGAACCGGGGAGCTAGAATGGCTGAGATTTATTTAAATCTAGCATTTTTTCTAGTTTCATTAATAAAAGTAACCTCGCGGCCCTTAGATCGCTATCTAGTGGGAACAAGACGCTTCGGCTATGTGCGAGCCAGGATTTACTGAATGGATCCTTAGTTCTGGCGATATTTGGATATATTTTTATACAAATTTGAACTGTGCAGGTTTATTGGCCTCCCTATGTGAGCCTAGGAATCGTGGGATTCATGATCAAACTGATCAGAATCTGATTCCCACGATGGACAAACTCCACTTTACAAATGTACCCTGCCAGCTTTTCTGTAAAAATGTACATACAAAAGACCTTAAAACGGTTATCCGAATTTAAGGTCTCAACATAGTAAAAATATGGTTTGTCATGTCAGAGTCCCTCCGATGGCTGTCATGCCCATGAGGAGACCGACACCTGTATATATATTGTGGTCGAGGATGCTTCGTAGCCCGACAATCACCATTTAAATTGACCCTTAAGGCTAAAAAGATAAAAATGAAGTATCGATATGCTTCAATTCCTATGTGAGCGTAGGGGTTTAAAAACCTTCTTTGAAAATATCACTTCAATAATCGTATCGAAAAAAGAAAGCTTTTGCAAATCAAATCAAACACTTTTGCAAATCAAATCAAAGACTTTTTACAAAATAACTCAAACCCTTCGTATATAGGTTCAACGATGCATAGACATGCTTTCCATCAAACATAGGCCCAATTTTCATATAGCATTCACACACATTGCAGATTTAAAAGGGAAATATTGAAAAGATGCGGTACCATATTTTCACGGGAGTTGTGGGGTACCTAACACCTTCCCCACACTTAACCAAGCCCCCGAACTCAAAACTTTATTTTTAAAGATTAAGTTTCGACAGTGTCTAGTAATTGGGCCTCTTTTCAAACAAAACTTGGTTGAGTTGGTACAACCATTTTAAAATCTATCAACTGGCGACTCTGTAAAACGTTCAAATCGTCGACATAATACATGTCGGCCTTTTCCTAAAAAACCCTTCAAAACCTTTTTTGCAATAAAAAGAGTAAGGGTAGACATAACTTAGGATGAGAGAAAGATCCAGGTTGTGACCCGACCCGCAGATTTTTTCCCGACTTCGACAGTGGAAAGTGAGAGGGATGATGCACGGGCTGAACTAGAGAAACTGAAGAACGACATAAAAGAGGAGTTAGCAAAGCGTGCCAGAGCGAAGGATGCGTGCTTGAAGGCTACTCAACGTGCAAATCAAGCTAGAGACGAGGTTCAAGCGAAGAAGGTTAAGATAAAGGAGACAGACTATGCTTTTCATTTGGCTATAGATTTGGCCTAGGATCGTGTATTTTTTACCCTGCTCAGTTCAAGGACTTGCCGTGGTATATGGTGGATCGTAGAATAATGTTTCAGGTGATGGAAGAGGAACATGGAGAGGTTGTGCGACGTCTTAGTATGCCTAGATAGTAGAGTAATAATTATGTGGTTATTTATGTATTCAATAAGTGTAAGTCCCAGAATTTGAGATAATAATGGGATAAGATGATGATATAATCCTGCAATTTATTTCAGTTCAGGAAAGATGATGTAAATAGCAGAGATGCTATCTATTCTATGTTTTAATAACTATGAATGAATATAATATTGAAGTTTTTGAAGTGTTATGTGTTCAAGTGTGAATTTATTTTAAATGTTTAAGTTTATCTAAAATATATAAAAGATGAGTAGTGATTTAATAAGCATATGTTTTAACAGAAAGATGCCTCCTAGAAGAAGACCAGTACGTCAGCAACAACAAGAGGGTTCTACAAACAACAACAACGTTGAGGAGAATGCCAATTTAGTTCAACAACTGGTGAATTTACTGACAGGAGCGCTTGCGAATCAGCTGCAAGTACAAGCTGCGACGTTCAAGGAGTTCAAAGCTGTAGGATCGCCAGAATTCTAGGGATATATGAACCCGATTGAGGCCCAGACGTGGGTGATGGAAATGGAAAAGGCCTTCGATGTGGCCAGAATCAACGACGATCGAAAGACGGCTTTAGCTACGTTTATATTAAAAGCAGAAGCTAGTTATTGGTGGCAAACTAACAAGGCTCGAGGAGGAGAAGGGGCTATAGCATGGGAAGATTCAAAGAGATGTTCTTCAAGATGTACTTTCCAGTAAGCTCACAGAACCAGATGGAGGTTCAATTTTTGGAGATGAAGCAGGGAGCGATGATGGTGCCAGGGTACGCTGCAAAGTTCAATGAGCTTGCAAGGTTTGTAACGTACCAGGTCAGTACTGATGAGAGGAAGGCAAGAAGGTTCGAGCAGGGATTGAAGCCCTAATTGTACAGTAAGGTCTTCGTGTTCCAACTGAAGACATTTGTTGCAGTATTGGAAAAGGCGATCATCGCGGAAGGTGAAAGCGATGCTTTGACCAAATACAACCAAGATCTGAAGAAGAAGAAGAATGAGACTGAGAATTAAGCTGGTGGAAGTGGTGCCAACAACCAGAAGAGGAAGTGGAACGACGACAGTTCTGCTGGGAGTCAACAGGGAAGTCAGCAGAAGAGAATGTTTGAAGCTTGTGCTACATGTGGGAAGAATCACACTGGAGTGTGCTTGAAAGGAAGGTGGGTATGTTTCAACTATGGTCAGGAAGGCCACATTGCGCCGATTTGTCCTAACCTGAAGAAGGGAGCTTACTTCACATGTGGATCGAAGGATCAAATGGCTCGGGATTGCCCTAAGAAGCCGATTGGAGGGTCTACATGATGAAGAGGAACTAGCAGCGGCAGTACTTTGACTATCGCTGGACCATAGCAGACAAGCCGACCCATTTCTAGAGCAATCAATATGACCATGCAGGATGCTATGCAGTGAAAGGATGTAGTGTCAAGTATCATTCCGATCAATAGTATTAATGCTTATGTATTATTTAACTCAAGTGCTACTTGTTCATTTATATCCGATAATTTTGCTAAGAGTTTAGACTTATCTAAGGAGGAATTAATTTACCCTTTGAACATAGAGATTGCGAATAGAGAGGTTATTCTTGTTAGGTTTGTACATAAGAACTGTAGATTGGACATTAAGGGTCATGAGCTTATGGTAGACTTAATTTTGATAAAACTTGGGGAGTTCGATGTTATATTGGGTATGGATTGGTTGTTCAACCATGGGGCGGTAATTGATTGCCAGAAGAAATCTGTAAACCTTACGACTCCATCGAAAGTAGTGTTTTATGGTAGCAAATTTCCTAGACAAGCTAGTTGTTTGTCGATTATGCAGGCCAAGAAGTTATTGAAATAAGGTTGTGTAGGGTACCTAGCCTACATAGTGGATACTCGTAAGGAGAGTCCAAAGTTGGAAGAGATATCAGTGGTTAAGGAGTTTATGGATGTGTTTCTGAGCAATTTTCTAGGACTTTCGCCAGATAGGGAGATAAAGTTCCTGATTGACTTAGCGCCGGGGACTGCGCCGATATCAAAAACACCGTACAGAATGGCTCCGATAGAGATGAAGGAGTTGATGGTTCAACTGCAGGAATTGCTGGACAAGAAGAATATTCAGCCGAGCGCATCACCGTGGGGAGCGCCGTTGTTGTTCGTCAAGAAGAAGGATGGATCAATGCGGCATTGGATTGATTATAGGGAGTTGAATATAGTCACGATCAAGAATAAGTAGCCTTTTCCAAAGATCGATGACTTGCTCAATCAACTGAAGGGAGTTAGGTACTTCTCGAAAATAGATTTGAGAAGTAGATATCATCAGTTGAAGGTAAGGAGAGAGGATGTACCGAAGATGACATTTAGAACTCGGTATGGACAATACGAGTTCTTGGTGATGTCATTTGGTATAACGAATGCACCAGAGGCATTTATGGACCTAATGAATAGGGTGTTTAAGCCATTTTTAGACAAGTTCGTAGTGGTATTCATAGATGACATTTTGTTGTATTCTAAAACTAAGAAGGAACACACTAAACATTTGAGGCTGATGTTGGAATCACTAAAACAGAAGAAGTTGTATGCGAAATTCTCGAAGTGCGAATTCTAGTTAGAATGTGTGCAATTTCTTGGACATGTGATTGACAAAGATGGGATTTCAGTAGATCCGTCAAAGGTTAAAGCTGTAATAAATTGGGATCAGCCGAAGACACTGTTAGAAGTTAGGAGTACCTTAGGTTTGGTGGGATACTATAGGCGATTCATTCAAGATTTTTTCAAAATTGCAACTCCGTTGACTAATTTAACTAGGAAAATAGTGAAGTTCGTTTGGACGAAAAAGTGTTAGGAATGTTTTCGTAAACTGAAGAAGAGGTTGAGTACTGCGCCTGTGTTGTCATTGCATGATAGTACAGGAAATTTCATGGTATACAGTGATGCTTCACATAAAGGACTAGGCTATTTGTTGTTGTAGAACGACAAAGTCATTGCTTATGCATCACGTCAGCTGAAGGATTATGAGAAAGGGTATCCCACCCATGACTTGGAGTTGGCGGCAGTAGTGTTTGCTCCAAAGATATGGAGACACTACCTATATGGAGAAAAGTGTGAGATATACACGGATCATAAGAGTCTGAAGTATATCTTTACAAAAAAGATTTGAATATGCGCCAAAGAAGATGGTTAGAACTTATCAAGGATTACGATTGCGAGATTCTCTACCAACCGGGTAAAGTGAATGTCGTTGCTGATGCCTTAAGCAGAAAGGGTTGGGAGAAGTTGATGTTGTTAACTGCTCAGGAACAGTAGGTAAATGAGATGGCTAAGCTGGAGCTGGAAGTTAAGTGTGAAAGTAAAATGCATACAAGCCAATCATGTACGATGATAAAGCATATACTTTGGAAACGATCTTATTTATTTATTAATAAAAGTATTAATTTATTAAAGACATTTAATTATCTACATGATATTATTTTTAAAATATGTAAATAACTCATAGTTTTAAGCAGTGCTTTTAGAATTATGATGTTGATCATGCTAATGAGATCTAAATTCTTAGAAAGCTTAAAACTAAAATAGTTACCAATCGTTGGATTACTAAAAAGGGGATTAGTAAATCCGGATAGATTTGTACATACATTGCTTGCTCATTGGATGAGAATTATTGATCTCATGATCATTTGTGTGGAGACACTAAAGCAAGTATGTAGGTGCTTATTGGAGAATAAGTTCACTGAACGTGACTCGCTAAGGAATACCTAATGGTGTTTTAGTTGCCTGTAAATAGGAATTCCTAATGTGATAGTAGTACAAGTGATCATTGGACTTGAGATCATCATAGTATCTTGTGTGTACTGAATTATACTTTGACTTAGTCCTTAAGACCCTTAGGGTATATCAAAGGGTATACTTGGGTATAATGAGTTACATATGGAGATAATGAGTGATCAATAAATAATCTACCACTTCTAGTAAAAGAAGAGACATATCCTATATGATTCGTTAAATGACAACCCAGTAGTCCTTGGCCAAGGCAGAATGAAATTAGAAAAGGGTTTCTAATTTATATTATTTGGAGTTGTACATTTTCTAATCGAAATACATATAATTAAATAAAATAAGACTTAATAGTAATTCCATGTCTTATATTTAATTGGGACATTGTATGGTGGGAAGGATTGAATTGTACAGTAACTATTAACTCACAGGTTCTTTTATGATTAATGTTGAAATCTATATTATCTAGAAAGTCGTTGATCGCTAGGGAGGCTTATCCCTATTGTAGAATAAATATTATTTATTTAAATAGATTATTAGTTTAATTTATTTATTTCAATAAGAATAGAATTGTTCTAATTAATTTATTCACATCCGGTTTAATATGGAGAACCTAAAGGGTCACACCATAAAAGGAAGAATAATTATTTAAGAAGGTAATGACATAATCGTAATAATGCATTAAGTGTAATTAATTTAATCTATGGTGATAAAATAAATTAAATAGCTTAATATTTATTATTTAATATTTTAGAAATATTAAATATAAATTAATAAAAGGAGTTTTATTAATATTATTACAATTATTATTATTTTAATTTCTAAGGAATTAATTTAATATTAGTACTTGTAGACACTCGAAATTTTGTTTTCCTGTTACTAACCATACATGAAGGCAAAAGTGTCTTTTTCCACTATGGAGAACAACCCTGTAGGATTACGACATCAAACCAAAACCCCGGATCAAAAGTTATGAAGGTTCAAGCAGACTGCGCATTAGTCGGAGTGCACGTACTTCGAGATAACGAGACCCACCATGTGGGGCCCATCACAAACAGTCGTAGGTAGACCCACGGATTTCTCGGGTAGACCTGCTACCATCAGGTCTTTAAATATAATCCCCCACCAGCAAAGAAAAGAGAAAAAAATAAATAAGAAAACGCTCTGAAACTTCGTCCATTTCGTCCTTTAGCCCTACTTCTAGTACTCCGAACTTTGATTTTATTCTTCTAACACGTTTGTATACGTATATTCTATAACATATCAAAAATTAACCGGTGGAAACGTCCATTTAAAGCCTACTAAGTGGCAAAAAAACCCGTGTAGTAGTCCATTATAAGTATTTTTACGATCAGAACTCATTTCCTACTTTATTACATATATGTGAACGTGCATATCCAGTTTAGTCTTCTGTTTTTGCCCGGAACTCAGTTCCGTGGCCGTTTTAGCTAATTTTTTTAGTATATATTAGTATATATATATATACGTTTTTCTTCGTTTGCACAGCATGGATCGTCGATCCGTGGCTTTTACTCACTTTTATGTATATATACATACATATATATATACATACTAACTTGTTCGGCCTGGATAGCTGATTCGTGGCCTTTTTAGCTTTATTATATATATAATTAACTATATATATACTAATTTTAAATTCTGTCAAGCCTAGATTGCAAATCTGTGGTATTTACTGCTTTTGTATATATATAACTATATATTTATAATTTTTCTTACTTCGTTTGGCCTGGATTACTAGTTCGTGGCCTTTTCGCTTTAATATATATACTAACTATATATATTAACATTTACATTTCAGTTTGGTCTAGATTGGAAATCCGTAGCCTTTTACAGCTTATATATATATATATATTTACTTTTCTATCGAGCTTGAAATAATTCGTGGCTCTTTTACAACTTATATATATATATATATATATATATATATATATATATATTTCAGTTTGGCCTGGATTGGAAATATTTATATTCTTTATTCATTGTGATTAAATATCTATTTCAATTAGTCATTTGATATGAATTTGTGTTAATATAAATTCGATAAATTAGATTTATTTAAATCTAGCCCTTTCTACCTTTCAAACTGTTCAAAATAGGTCCAACCGGAACTGGGAAGCTAGAATGGCTAAGGTTTATTTAAATCTAGCTTTCTTTCTAATTTTGTTAAATACTTAAAGCGACCGCGCGACCCTAGATACATATCTAGCGGGAACAGAAAGCTTTGGCTACACAAATACAAGGATTTGACTGATGAATCCTTTGTTTTTGCGACGTCTAGTTTACAAATTGTATTTTCTGTAAATATCTGTGATGTACAGGTTTTCTTGGCCATTTTTCTATGAGCCTAGGAATCGTGGAATTCATGATAAAACTGATCAGAATCTGATTCCCATGATGGATAAACTAGACATTACAAATGTATCCTGCCAGTTTTTCCATAAAATGTACTGTTGAGGGA
Source organism: Panax stipuleanatus (assembly GCA_020205555.1). Taxonomy (NCBI): domain Eukaryota; kingdom Viridiplantae; phylum Streptophyta; class Magnoliopsida; order Apiales; family Araliaceae; genus Panax; species Panax stipuleanatus. Next base: position 98,268,039 of record CM035115.1, read on the forward strand.
CCTTAAAACGATTATTCGAATTTAAGGTCTCAAACATAATGAAATATGGTTTGCTGTGCTAGAGTCACTCCGATGGCTATCATGCCCATGAGAAGACCAGCACTTGTACATATATGCTGTAGTCGAGGATACTTCGCATCCCGACAATCACCATTCCAATCAAGCCAAAGGCTGGACAAAATAAAATAGAAGTATCAATATGCTTCAATTCCTACGTGAGCGAAAGGGTTTGAAAACCACCTTTCAAAATATTATTTTCATATCTTGTCTAAAAAAGAACTTTTGCAAATTAAATCAAATCCTTCGTATATAGGTTCAACAAAGCATGACAATACTTTCAAATCAATCAAATGTAGGCTCAATTACTTCCACCATACACACACATTGCAAATAAAAAGGGAAATATTGAAAAGACGCAGTACCGTGTTTGACGGGAGTTCGGGGTGCCTAACACCTTCCCCCACTTAACCAAGCTCCCGAACTTTAAGAATCTCGGTTTCAAGACCAAGTTTTGACAGTATCCAGTAATTGGGCCTACTTGCAAAATCAAACAAAACTCGATTAAGTTGGTACAACTATTTCAAAATATACCAACTTGCGACTCTGTAAACCTTTCAATTCGTCGACATGATACATGTTAGTTTTTTCCTAAAAAACTTCTTCACCCTTCATAAGACAAAAAGGGTAGAAAACAAACAACACTTAGGAAGAGAGAAAGCTCATGTCCAAAAGCGACATAATTTTTTCCCGACGTCGACAGGTGGCGACTGTGTTGGGGACTATAGAGGGCTTAAGCCGCATTCAAATCTTTTCAAAATTTCCCTTTTCTATCTGTGTGTGTGTGGATGCTGCGTTTTACATTGAATGGATGTGAATAAATGCTTTACTGCTTTATGTTAGTACTTCGCACAAATATCATCATTTCATACGGTGAGACACGATGTATGTGAATGTATGTTGTGTGATTCCTCCACCAGGAGGCGAACCCGTTGGCGTTTGATTACTGGGCTTAAAGGAGACTAATCCTGCGAGGATCAGGAAAGGCGCCACTCAAATCCGCTCCAATTGAAAGAACGGATTAATTTCCCCTCTAGTAAATTGCGATGATCTAGGGACCTTCATCCTAAAAAATCGAGAGAGTAGCCTAAGATAGGTCAGCCTTTGATAAACCAAACGCGAAAGGGAGTCTTTTCATACCTTTCCCTTTCAATTCCATGTAAAGTTCGATTCAATGAAAATTACGATTACATATAAATGTAAAGAAAAGAAAAGGAAAGGAAATGTAATTGTACATTCTATTTCCCGTCAATTTTATTAGTGTACAGATATCAAATCCTGTCATCATGTCATCAAAACAACTAACGTTTGTTTTGCAGGAAAATATTAAAACCCCATAAAAAAACTAATACATTGCATCAAAGCATGTTATTAATGTATATTAAGACTAAACTACCTACTCTTCTCGTAGGCAAGATTAGTCTCATTACTAGATCGAAATCTAAGAAAGGACAAAGCCTATCCTCCGACATGGCAGAAAGTGCCCAACATGAATCAGGTTCCGTATCTCGAAAAGAGTTTGAGGGACTTAAGAATCAAATAACAGAGTTAGCTATCCTCCTAAAAGAACAAAGTAAAAGCACTCAGGGCCAGGCAATGCCCAATCAAACAGAGTCCTCCTCATAGGGTGGCAATCAAAGTAAAAGAACCAACAAAACCCCTAAAATCACAAATCTCAGGGAAGATCGGGAAACTGGCGATATCCGAAGGAAAGTCTAACAAATAGAAGAAACCATCCAGGCAATCAAAGGGACTGGAAACCTTGGAAGTGTCACCTATTCAGATCTCTGCATATTCCCAGGGGCTAGATATCCTGACAAATTATAAGTCCCAGAGTTTGAAAAGTACAATGGGGCAGGCGATCCCTATACACACTTGAAAGTATACATTGGCGAGCTACGGTCTTATGCTAAAGATGAAAGCCTCAACATGCAGCTTTTCCAAAAGAGTCTTACTGGAGAGGCTAGGATATGGTATGCCCGACTGGACAATTCAAAAATTTACAGCTGGGAAGAGTTAGCGTATGACTTCCTTAATCAATACAGTTTCCAATCTTAGATGGCTCCGGACATATATCAAATCACCAAAGTCAAGAAGCAAAGCTCTGAGTCATTCAGAGAATATGCCCAACGATGGAGACGTATAGCAGCACAGGTCAGCCCGCCTATGACAGAAACTGAAATGGTGATGACTTTCATAGACATCCAAGAGGAACCTTACTATTAGATGATCCTAGCTGAAATAGGAAAGCCATTCTCAGAGATGATCAAACACGGTGAAATGGCAGAGATGGGCCTGAAAGCAGGCAAGATTAAAGATCTCAGTGCCTTGGAAGCAGTTGTCAGGCATATACAGTCTGGAAACTATGCGAATGCTCCTAATAGGGTACCAAGGAAAGGCGATGAAGAAATATCCCTCGTCTTACAGGGTAAGTTAGGAGACCCAACCATAGTCCCCCCATTTGGAAGATGGAAGACAATCTGTCGTTTCAACAATAGGTCGTATTTAACCAATGTCAGGACAGAAAGAGAAAATTTGAAAGAACAGAAAATTGGGTGTTCACTCCACTTGGTGATTCCCTTGAAAATGTATTGGTGATGTTAATAGATCACAAGAAAATTACTGAACTGGCTCCACCCCTCGATCCAAGAAGAAAAAGATACAATCCAAACCAGAGATGTGCTTACCATTCAGGGTCTCCAAGACATGATACACAAGATTATTTTTCCTTAAAACATAAAATCTAAAACCTAATCGAAAGCGGCGAAGTTGTACCCTAACAACCTGACCATCCAAATGTCAAACACCAAACTTCTGTTATAGCATGATATGGAGCGAGTAAACATGATCGGGTCAGGAAGCGATGAAATGTATCCAAATCGTAAATAGATACAAAGGATGGTGGAATATCCCCAAAGGAACAGAACAAATGTCCTAGAGGTGGAAAATTCATATGATGTTATGACAGTGATGCAAAAATTGGATGCGATCCAGCATCAAGTAACTCTGTTGGCTAATCTGATAGTGCGCCAACATTAGGATACAAGGAAGCTTTTCACTCAACTATCAGAAAGCCAAGAGAAAAAGAAAGTTATTCAGAATATAAGCCTATCTCCCTTAAAGATCAGCCAGCTAAATGAAAAAGATCAAAGCATACTGAATAGACGAGAAAGGTGGAATGATAAAATTACTAGAAGATCTTGCCAAAGGAAAAATCATCCGAAGGAATGTGAATTCCAAAATCAAAAATATCAAGTAACATTCCAAACACTGACAAACCCTCGAAATCCTATGGCACCGATCAAGAGTCGGGGAGAGAGTAGGCAGAGAAGGGTATTCACGCCTTTGGGGGACTCATTGGAAAATGTGTTAGCATTGTTAGTTGTAAGAAAAATATTACTGAGTTGCTACCTCCTGCCAAGCCAGAGATGAAAAGCTATGATGCCACCAAGATGTCTCTACCATTCTAACTCACCTGGACAAGCAACTGATGAATGCTGGTCTCTAAAACATAAAATCCAAGAACTCATTAAAAATGGAGAACTGAAGATAGAAGTCCCCATGACTAGAAAAGGCAAAAGGGAAATAAAGAGCTTAAGATGTCCACTCGAAATAGGCAGTTCAAAGGAGGTGATGGATATGAGCACCAGTTTGGGAAAAACACAAGGTGGACTGATCCTAATGCTGTGGGTGATAGAGGAGACAAGAGAATTCCCCAAGGAAATTCATCCACCATCATCTAACATCTTGTTTCCAAAAGTTAGCAACCACATTCCTGACTTTATCATTCTGGATGATGAGGAGGAAATATTATTCCTTCTCAGTGTGGAAAAAGCCAAAAAGGAAAGTTCCTTTAAGGAAATACAACAACAGTTCGAGAGGGATTTCATAGTTAAATCCTCTCAAGCCTTTGAGAAAGGTGAAGGAACAGATGAAGAAAAAGGCGGTGAAGTTGTCAGGGAAGCCAACCCATCGAGAAATCTAGAGTTCATCCCTTTTTGCGACGAGTCCAATTTGAGGCTCCTTAAGGGATATGCTGAATACGGAGACGATCAAGTTATGGCCATTATTGAATATATTCATAACTAGGAGGTAACCTCTACATGAGACTCGAAGGCAAGATAACTACTGACAACTGGACTATTAGGCCTCAGCTATCCAAGAAGACATAGATCCAGAGGAAAGTTGCGAGTTCCAGGTGATATTGGGACGTTATTGTAGACACTCAAAATTTTGCATTCCTGTTACTAACCATGCAGGATGGCAAAACCATCTTTTATCTTTCGAAGACAACCCTGGAAGTTCAAACCAAAGTCAGCAACCCCGGCAACAACACCGATAGATCCAATTCAGCCCCGACGACAACACCAGGATGTCAGGTCAAACCCCGGTCACAACCCGAGAGGTACAGGAACCCCAGCGACAACACCGGGAGATCCAATTCAACCCCGACGACAATATTGGGATGTCAAGTCAAGCCTCGGTCACAACCCGAGAGGTACAGCAACCCCGAAAATAACATCGAAAGATCTAATTCAGCCCCGATGATAACACCGAGATGTCAGGTCAAGCCCCGATCACAACCCGGGAGGTACAAGAACCCCCGGCGACAATACCGGGAGATCTAATTCAGCCCCGACGACAACACCGGAATGTCAAGTCAAGCCCCAGTCACAACTCGGGAGATGCAATCACCCCAAAGACAACCCTAGGAAGCCAAGTCTGTGACACCCCCAAATTCGGGTACTTTAAATCCACGGGATTTGATGCTCACTATCTAAATAAAATACAACTACTGCCCATAATAAGGAATGCAAAATAAATTATAACCTTAAATTAATAATAAAATCTTCCTTATTAAAAGGATTACAGCCTTGATCAAAATATCCCAGGGTTTACTAACCTTAACGTCAATAAATAAGTGCGGAAAATAAAATGTAACATAATAAAATCAAAGTTTTATTACACATCATAATCAAAATATAAACAAGTCTTCACTTGTTCATCTTGCTCTTGCCCTTACTAGTTGACGGTTCGTCAACTCTTTCGACTTTAGCTGCAAGGGTTATATAATGCAAGAGTGAGCAAAAAAAAAGCTCACTTGAAATAACAAATGATAGTGATGAACTGAATAACTTCAACTGATTCGAATAATAATTCTTTCATCAATAATAAAGAATTGAATATGGAATATTGAATTCATCTGAGGGTCGTAAGACCTTGAACTATGTCCTAGGTCATAAACATTTCTATTTAAAACCTTTAACATTCGTTAGACTATATGAACTCTTAACTCGTACTTAGGGGGATCAGCCCTTCGTACCATGTATTGTGCACAAACATCTTAACGCTTTCGCATGGTAATCCCCTATTAAATAGGGTTGTTCATCTCAGTATTTAATAATAACTTCGCACCAAAGAAAGTTTAGTTTGGATAAGCTTTAAGGGAAATTTAGAGTTCAACTATCATCAACTAAGGAGTAGTTGAATCAACTTACAATAATAATAATTCAACAAGAAAGGATTACGAAATAACTTATGCTTTAGAACTAAACTTAAAACAATTGAAAGATAAGATAGAGTTTGCTTAAACAATTAAGTCAAGGTCACATTAACTCAATAATGAACTTTGATAAGATATTTATTCAATATATAATTGATAGAGAATACAATAACTTGCATATGAATAACAAGTTAGAAATAGGAAACTTGCTCAAGTAAAGTTTGAGTTTAGAAAACTTGTTCAATGAAAGAGTATAGTTAGAAGACTTGCATAAACATAAAAGTAAGGTTTGAGTTTAGAACACTTGCCTTAAGCGCAAGCTACAATTACACTCACGTTTCATAATTATCCTACATATTACATTACGTTTACAATATTAATTAGTTTCATAACTACTACGTTTAACCGTTGAACTTCTTACTTAAGTTCAACTTAACAACGTGGTTTGTAAACTTAACTCGCTAACTAACCACATACATAAGTCTAGACTCACAACATGCATATCACACGTGTATAACACTTTAAAGTATCATAGTCATACCCTATGATAACAATATCTAAGTTCACATATAACATGTTAATATGAGACTTCAAATTATCTTATACATGTCAACAATATGTTATCTTATTATTTTATACACTTAACATGTCATCACATTAAGTGAGCTAATTATGTAATGCATAAAAACAACACAGAACTCAAACAAAATTTTCGGACAGCTTATACACCCGCTGGTGCGGGTGTTTTAACCTTGATAGACCCGTTGGGGCGGGTCCCCTTGCTGGTGGGATTCCTGGCTCGCGAACTGTGCAGAGAAAAAGCCAATTTGGCTTATTTCTTCGCACCAAATTCCTATTTTAACTAACACAATGCATGTAAAACTTTATGAAAACAAAATCTTAAACTTCTAACATGTTTTTAATATACATAAACACCACAACATATAATCAAAACACTTAATTTTCATGATTTTGAAGAAACACCATTTTAAGCGTTCTTGAAGAAAATTTATACTGTGAGTTTGTTTTAAAACCAAATCACGTAATTCAAATCATATTAACTTTGTTTCTTAATATATTATCATAATCTATGATCAATTTACATAACATATCACAATCAAACATAAATTTTGATAATTAAAGAATAATTTTTCAAACTAGTTCACTGTAAATTGCTATGAACATGATTTCTTCATATTCATCAAATTTACATGAAATTAATCACTGAAACAACCATAGGAATCATATATAAGCTTGTTATAACACATATTAAACATATATGAACAATATTATATGACATCCCCAAATTCAGGTCCCCAGAACCTCGGACCTGGTACGTTACGATACATCATTTTTATAATTATTGCGGAAGATATAAACATAAATTATTTATACAATAAACTTTTACACATAATTTCCAAGGTCTGTTAACCTTAAGTTATTACCTGCATTCAATATCCTATACGACATACAATGCCATTTGCGTCCAATACTATTACAATTTTAACCGTATAATAATCCCATCTCCTATTTGTCCATGTCTTTGCCTGTATCCGAAGTTTCGTCTTAATCTGAAAGTTTTATCATGATATAGCGAGGGTGAGCAACAAGTTTGCCCATCAAATTTTAAGTTCAAAAGAAGATATATCATGATGGAAAAGAATAATAAGCTAATAAACTTTCAACAATATAATATTGGTGAAAGAACATGAATCAATGTACATAACTGAATGACCGATACAATAATGATGAATGGCCAATAATGAACATGAATAAATTCAACTGAACAATATGATAATGAAGGTGATCAGCCTTTCATACCTGATGAAAATATAAAATATGCACAACGTGCGAATCAATAAATCATTGATGTGATATAATCAACAATGATTAATCACGAACATGCTTTACAATAACAACTCGAGTTCAAGTTAGAAAACTTATCTGTATCGTCGATTACCGTTACGCAATCTAATTTAATCGCTTTATTGAAAAGACCTATCAGTTATAAGATATATCTTTCAATTAGAATAACATATCTTATTCCATAATTCTATTACTATACTATCTAACATTTAAACACATAGTCAAATATCAGATATCCTCAATACCATACATATACACAAGTCTAAACGTAGCACACATCGAGTCTTTAATAATATTCAATATAATATACTGAGTGATTTTCCACAAACAACTAACAAATTAGTTTCCATCTCGTCTACACTATTTTCACAGTGAGTTAGATCGGTTACTAATTTGTAGATACCTTCCCCATATGAAGGAGTCGTTTAGTCCAGCTACTATACATCAACCAATAAAGGGTATGATTGCACTACCTTAGACTTAACACTACTGTATCATATAACTTGTGAATTAACACTTAGCCTTTCATTTTATAAGTCGTTTATAAATTAGTAAGCCGAATACCTAATCCAGCAACATGGATTCAGACTGAATTTCAATTTAGTAAACTATTTTCCAATCCAGCAGATTGGATTCAACTGACCTCCAATCCAGCAAGCCTGGATTCAACTGTCATCCAATCCGGTAAGCCTGGATTCAACTAACATCTAATCCAGCAACCTGGATTCAACTGTCCTACAATCGAGCAACCTGGATTCACTAATCCTTCAATTCAACAACTTGGATTCACTAATTTTTCAATCCAGCAACCTGGATTCCCCTTTTTAACCTAATCATCTTATTATTTTTTTATCTTGTGTCCACACATATATACATATATTTCATACACAAAAATAATTTTTCAAGAATTTTTCAATTTACTTTAGTATTTTCCAAAAATCCATTTCTAGTTAATTCTTTAAGAAATTTGCTACATAACTCCAAAAATTCCCAACTCTTGGCGGAATCTTACACATGTTATCGTGAGCATCCAGTTTAAATTTCTTGGCCATCGGAGTTATACAACTCCAGTTATAGCAATTTTTGTTAAAAAAAATGCAAATATTGAAATGGTCATAACTTCCTCATATTAAGTCGGAATGAGCTCATTTTTGGACACAAGCTACTTTATAACATATATATTAATATCCCAAAAGATTGGAATTTATTTCATAATTTAAGAGGACAAAAAGTCCCTGAAATTTCTAGATAGATTGCATTTTGGCCTTCTCAGTTTTGGCGTCCTTTGCTAAAAATAGTCCACACGGAAATCTACATGGAATTTTTCAGTTATTCCACTTGAAAAAGTTAGAAGACTTATACATCTAAGTCTAGAAATTGGCCACACTCAAAAATTTGAAATACAATAGGAGATATGATCTTTTGAATTTTATGTTGCGTTTTTCCCAAAAATAGTTTTTCTTACTCTTAGGTTTTCTAAGAAATCTTCCATATCCTCACCTATTCATCAACATAACCCATTATCAAATAACATAATACCTATTAAGACCTCATATACTCATGGATATATCATGTTCCATGATATATTTCATCAAAACTTCAACAAACACAAACAAAACATAATTTATGCTAAGAAAATTATAGTTTTCTAACTTTTTAAAACATAGTTTCCTTTTTCTTGCTTTTGATCTAACTTTTGATTATCAAAAGTGATATATCCAAACATATAATACTTATTAATATATAGATCTAAGGTTTTGGAGTTTTGAAATTTTAGATCCAAGTTTTGATTGAAAATACTTAAAATAAAATGAATACACTAGTTAAAGATTATACCTTTGCTTTATGTTATCCTTCTTCTTCTTCCTAAGTTAATTTATGAAACTTTAAGCACACAAATCTCTCTCTTATTTCCCCTCTAAGGCTGTCGAACATCTCTCTCTCTCTCTCTGTTGATTTTATTTTGTTTTAGCTAAGAAGAAAGGAGAGAGAAATGAAATGAAAGAGAAGAGAATTGAAATAATAATTGTTTTTACTAGAGAGAAGAAATAATATTAGTTAGGTAAAATGTATAGATACATACCATATGTATCTATATAAATCTTCCAACAATCTTGTTATCTCTCTCTCTCTCATTATCCTTAAGTTGCTTGCACTCTTGGTAAAATTGGGTGTTTAATTCTTAGCTTGACACATAAGGGAGTTGGTGAGGAATTGGTAAGGAGTTGATAAATGTAATGATTACATTCATTCCCTCCTCTCTTATTCCTTGTTGCTTGACCGAAATTACCCTCCCTTATCCCCAACTTTATTTTCTTTGTATTGCTATATTTGTCTTTATAAAATACCCAAAATGTCCCTCCTCAAATGATTAAGCTTGGGCCATTTTATTTAAAGTTTTGGGCTTCCTTATTTATTACTTGGGCTTGCTAGTAAAATAATTGGGCTATGTAATTTAACATAGTCCACTAATTTTAATTATATCCTACCCTAATCATTTAATTAGAATTTCTATTACACTAAATTAGTAAACCAAATCCTTACTCATGTAATCACTTAACCTAATTAGACTTGCTTTTATAAAATTAATAAATTGAGATAATAAAATTAATCTCTTAGGTTAGTAAAAATTTTAAATACTAACATCCTTACATATTATAACCCTTAAGTTATTTAATTTTCCATACATAATATATATATTAGGTTATATTAGTTTTTTTTATTTGCTTATTGTATAATAAACTAATATAAGCAATCAAATAATATACATACTCATACCAAATAATTTAATACTTTGAGAAATGTCCCACAAATTTCATACTATATTTATTCTTATCATTCCTCTTGCTAAAATATGTATATCACATCACTAAATATATATATGTACCTATACATATACACATACACATTTTTAGAATTCAAATCAAACCATATAGGTTCTTTAAAATTTTTTTAACTAAATCCTCAAATTTCCATCTAGGTTTTATTCTTTATCCTATATTTAATAATTTAAGATTTTATTAATCTTATAAATTCTCAGGTTGTCACATATTACATAAAACACCATAGAAATCAAATTATAGAGAAATTAAACTATGAACACAAGGAAGAACAAACTTAAATTTAATTTATATCTTGTTGATTTAGTAGAAGAAGATGAAGATGGTGTGTTTGAATCTCTCAACTTCTTCTTCCTCTTTCTTCTTTCTCTTTTCTCTCTTTTCTTTCTTTGCTCTCTCTTACTTTATTCTTCTTATTTTCTAACTCTGATATATCTAACGTATAATAGATATAACTGTTATAGATATAATATACATATAAATATAATAACTGACAAACATAATGTCTAGATTAATTATTTATCAGTTACTTAGTTTTTGAATATCAAAAGCCACTAGGGCTTGTTTGTCAAAACCCATTAATTTTAAAAATAATTTTTTAATAGTTAAGGCCATGTTTGGTAAAATAGGATTAAAACAGATTTAAGGGCCTTGTTTGGTAAAACTCTTTAAAACCCTTTTATTTATTTTGAAAAATTATTTTAACACATAGTTTAAATGTTACACTTTATTTAATTAAATCCCAACTTTTTAATTTAATTAAATACAAGCTAACATTCATAAATTAATTAAAATTGCCACATAATACTAAATTATCACACAATTATAATTACTCACTAATCATAATCTTATGTAACAAATACCACATAATATCATCTAATTTAATTATCTCAATTAAATTTGAACTATACCACAGAATTACTTACACTTTAATTTAATATTAAATATTCATCTAATTAAAATATTGCACTTAATTAAATTACTCCACAACAATCACATAAATTATTTATTTAACTCAATAAATAAATTAATTAAAATATTTATTTAATTCAATAAATATTTATAATTAAATATACAAAATCTCATTCGTTACAATATTCCATCCTTAAAAGTATTTTGTCCCTAGAATCACAATAAAAAAAACTCAATCGTCATATTTTTCCCCTTAAAAAGATTTTGTCCCCAGAATCGATATACAAGAAATTACATAAATAATTGGGAATAGGTTTTCATCATTACATCCTCGAGTTCCCACGTAGCTTTTCAGCACTTTGGTTCTCTCCAGATTTGTGACACCCCCAAATCCGGGTACTTCAATTTCCACGGGACTTGGTGTTCACTGTACAAATATCATCTATCTATCTACCCATAGTAAATGCAAACCATGAAATAAATAGAAATAATCCTCCCCTTATGGGGTTACAACATCTGAAAAGAAATACATCAATCCCAGGTCGTACTTAACCTTAAATATCAAATGCGGAAATATAAATAATTAAATAAGTTTTACACAACTTTAACATAAGTCTGAAACATAAACACATAAAATAAACAACAAGTCTTCATCACTTGTTGACTTTGCCCTTGCCTTTGCTAGTAGAAGGCTCGTCAGACCTTTCGTTCTTAACTGCAATGTTATTATTACGCAAGAGTGAGCACGGTTGCCCACAAGTATAATAATATGACAACAATATAATAACATGCGAGTGAATCAAGGACATCTGAATAAAGAAACTCAACTTTTGACTCGAGGATAAATAACAGGAATCAAAATATCATCTGAGGGTCATAAGACCTTGAACTATGTCCTAGGTTGTAAAGTGTTTATACTTAAAACCTTTAACAGTCATAAGACTATGGACTCTACTTCTCGTACTTAGGGGGATCAGCCCTTAGTACCATATTGTGCACAATATCTCAACGCTAAAGCGTAAATAATCCCCTTTTACAGGGTTGTTCATCTCAGTTTTGACATCAGAGTCCGCACCAAAGGAAGTTTGGTTTGGATAAGCTCAATAAGTATTTTGGAATTTAGAACGTTCATCAACTATGGACTAGTCGAATCAATAAGGGTTCACTAGTCCTATAAGGTTCAACAATAACATCGATATTCAACTTGAATAATAAATCTCAAGAGTATACAATCGAATAAGTATTGTATCACTGAATCATGCTTTTAAAAGAGTTACAATATGTAATATGAATTTCGAACTTGAACAATTAAAAACACGAGCTTACTCGATATAGAAACACAAGTCTAAGGCTTAATAAATGAATAAATTAGAATTTAGGGAACTTGCTAAATCAATAAGTTAGGGATAGGATACTTGCCTCTTGCACAAGCTACAATTATAATTCACGTTCTTTATTAAACCCTACACATCAATACGTTCACAATACAAATTAATCAATAACTCGATATACGTATCGAATCACACACATCGGTCTTGAGCACGTTATTGGACTATACAATTAACGATTCAAGTCATGTAATTAACTTATTAATTACTCACGTAATATAAGTTATTAACCTCTTATTATATGTTTAATCATGTCTTTATGTTCATTACATTAGGTTTTAAACCACCTCTTAGAACACACGAACACTTAGCAAAAAAAAAAAAATTTCAAATTTCTGCAAGGGGCGCGGCCGCGCGCCAGTTACCCTTGGGACCAGCGCGGTCGCGCGGCAACGCAGACCCAGATTTCCAGTTCGCGAATGACACACAGAGCAACCCAAATAAATCCAAATTAAACTAACGTAATGAATTTAAGGCTACCCATAAGATATAGAATTTACAGAAACATCATACCATGTTCTAAGCATGCTTTTAACACTTTAAATCACGGAATTACACAAATCACAACATTTAATTTCACTATTTTCAACATTTTATAAAGTTTTGAAAGAAAACAAGAATTCAACGTTACGGATTCGTTATAACACCGAATCCATTCGTTTAACTTCTATTTTGTTCGTTTAAATGTACACAATCACATTCAAGTGTTAATTTAAGTTAAATAAACGCATAAGGTGTGTAAATTTTGTACGTAAGGGCCATATGGGCCATATGTACAATTTTTACACTCTGTAACTTTTGAAAAATCAAATTAAGCATAACTACATGGATTTAATCGCACTAAATCATGCATACATGATATACAACATGTTATGATCATACAATAACACATATAAAATCATATCATACATTAATTATCAAATTAGTTATTCACAGAGAATCTAACATACGTTAATGGAAAACTTTAAGAACTTGAATTTAAAAACTTAGGAGAAGGAATTACCCTTGCTAGTTTGTGAAGATGATTCAAGGATGATGATATAAACTTTTCAAATTCTTCTTCTTCAATCTTTTCTCTCAAAATTCTCTCTGATTCTTTAAGTTTTATTTCCTCTGATATGAATATATAAATTGATATAGTATATATGTATATAAGTATAATACGTATAATATATAATGGGTGAGTGGTTGTCAGTTGGTCCCTTAGTGGGTTAACTGACCAACTCCCCTTAAGGCCTTGTTTGGCTAGCTTAAGGAATCCCTTCTCATTTATTTTAATTAATTTATTATAATATAGTTAATTAATGTCACACCCAATTAAATCAAATAATGCTATTTAAATCAATTAAATAAAATAGCATAAATCTACATTAAATCACATAGTCACATAATTAAAATTCTTATTTATTAATTATGTCTAATCATAAATCTCTAATTAATTAATAAATTAATTAGAATAACATTATGCTTATTAATTAATATATTAATCAAATAAGCTCAATTAAATACATACTTTGAATATAAAAATTCACCACATTAATTTAACTAATGTGACACATATAATTAAATTAATCTACCACAAATTCATCAATTAATTATTTAACTCAATAATTAAATCATCAAAAAATATTTATTTAATTCAATAAATATTCAAAATAAATTACAAAAATCTTGTTTGTCACATCTTTCCCCCCTTAAAAGGATTCTGTCCCCAGAATCACGGTTCAATTAAATTTCGTCCCGTTACAAGATTACCTTAACAGAAGATATCAATTTATTTCTAAGTACTTCTTCTTTTCTATCAACTATTTGAACAAGAACTTCTTCATAAGTTAAGTCTTTATCAAACTGTAAAGGTTCATACTCTATCACTTGCTTGTAGTCGTATTTGTAAGGTCGTAACACTGAAATATGAAAGACGTTATGTATATTATTTAGCCCCAGAGGTAACGCAACCTCGTAAGCCACTTTGCCAACCCTCCATAGTATCTCGAAAGGTCTAATAAATCAGGGACTCAGCTTCCTTTTCTTACCAAATCGAATCTTTCCCTTCCAGGGAGATACTTTCAGGAAAACAAAGCTTTCCACTGCAAATTCTCGATTTTGTCGACGATGATCAACATATTTTTTGTCTGTCATGAGCAGCAACCAAACTCGTTCTGATTACCTTGACGATCTCAATAATTTGTTTCACCAATTCTGGTCCCAACAGTTATCGTTCACCAACCTCATCCCAGCACAATGGAGTCCTGCATTTTATGCCGTACAATGCTTCATAACCCAGAATGTCAATACTTGCATGGTAACTATTGTTGTAGGCAACCTCCACCAACAGTAAATAATCATCCCAGCTTCCTTTGAAGTCCATGGCGCAAGCTCTCAGCATATCTTCTAGAGTATATATCGTTCTCTCGCTTTGGCCATCAGTCTGAGGATGGTACGTCGTACTCATTCGCAATTGTGTTCCCAAACATTCTTATAGTCGCTTCCAAAAATTTGACGTGAAACGCGGATCCCTATCGGACACAATCGATACAGAAAAAGCGTGTCTAGAGATAATTTCTTTCACGTATAGCTTCGCTAACTGATCCAAATTGTATCTAATCTTGATCGGTAAGAAATGTACTGACTTCGTCAGTCGATCCACTATAACCCATATTGCATCGAAACCCTTCTGAGCCGCTGGAAGACCAACCACAAAATCCATCGTGATGTGCTCCCACTTCCATTGCGGAATCTCCAGCGGTTGCAGTAATCCACTCGGTCTCTGGTGTTCTGCTTTGACTTTCTGGCACGTTAGACATCTCGTAATACATTCTGCCACGTCTCTCTTCATATTCAACCACCAAAAATGCTGTTAGAGATCGTGGTACATCTTCGTACTCCCAGGGTGAATCGAATATCTTGAACTGTGAGCTTCGCCCAAAATTTCCTCTTTGACGTCTGGTACTGTCGGTACCCAGATTCTTCATTCGAGTCGTAGATGTTCTTCATTATCGCTCTTGAACCTTATTTCTTCACCATCGGCTATACTCTTCTGGATCTTCTCACATTCCTCATCACGAAGTTGTGCCTCTTTCACCTTGTCCACCAAGGTAGAACTATTAGTTACTTGGAATAACTTCTCATCTACTTCCTTCGGACACTTAACTATAAGCTCTAATCTAGCCATCTCATTTACCAACTACTCCTGAGCAGTTAATAACATTAACTTCTCTCGACCCTTTCTACTTAAAGCATCGGCAACAATGTTAGCTTTACCCGGATGGTAAAGAATCTCGCAATCGTAGTCCTTGATAAGTTCCAACCATCTTCTTTGGCGCATGTTCAAATCTTTTTGTGTATGTTGGGTTTGTACGTAACGTAATCATGCAATCAAATCACATAAATAGGGCGAAAGCGTAAAAAACTAGGTTTTCAAAAATTTATACAAACCCATTACCATGATCATTCTTGTGCATCAATTATCAGTGAATGAAGAAGGAAAAACAGAATTATACCTTTGAAGATACAAGCTTCCTCAGGTACAAGTTCTACTCCTTTGATTCCTTTGATTCATATGTAGTGGCTCCTTCCCTTGATCAATGTCAGCCACCCAAATGTTTGGCCTCTAACGGTGATCCACCAAGGCAGATGAAGAACTCAGTAAGATGGGTTATTGGCTTAACCCTTGTTTCTATCTCTATAAAATATGTGTACTCCCAACTCTTGAAAAATTCACGTACCTTATTTCTGATATAAAACTCTCTTATATAGATATTAGGTTAACCCTCCTAATCCAATTAGAATAGGGTTTTATTTATTTAATTAATTAATTACTTTTAATTAATTTATATCCTAATCTTTATTAGGATTGAGAGAGAGTACTGATATTATATTAATTCCTAAACTGCTTTAGAATTAAAATAATAATAATAATAATAATATTAATAAGACTCCTCTTATTAATTTATATTTAATATTTCTAAAATATTAAATAATAAACATTAAGCTATTTAATTTATTCTATCATTATAGATTAAATTAATTATACTTAATGCATTATTACTATCATGCCATTTTCTTCTTAAATAA
This sequence comes from Panax stipuleanatus, assembly GCA_020205555.1. Taxonomy (NCBI): domain Eukaryota; kingdom Viridiplantae; phylum Streptophyta; class Magnoliopsida; order Apiales; family Araliaceae; genus Panax; species Panax stipuleanatus. The sequence continues at coordinate 98,284,679 of CM035115.1, forward strand.
TTCTTCTTCCTTTTATGGTGTGACCCTTTAGGTTCTCCATATTAAACCGGTTGTGAATAAATCAATTAGAACAATTCTAATCTTATTTAAATAAACAAATTAAACTAATAATCTATTTAAATAAATAACATTTATTCTACAATAGGGATAGCCTCCCTAGCGATCAACGACTTTCCAGATAATATAGATTTCAACATTAATCATAAAAGAACCTGTGAGTTTATAGTTACCGTACAATTCAATCCTTCCACCATACAATGTCCCAATTAAATATAAGACATGGATTTACTATCAAGTCTTAATTTATTTAATCATATGTATTTCGATTAGAAAATGCACAACTCCAAATAATGCAAATTAGAAACCTCTTTCTAATTTCATTCTACCTTGGCCAAGGATTCCTGGGTTGTCATTTAACGAATCACATAGGACATATCTCCTCTTTTACTAGACGTGGTAGATTCTTTATTGATCATTCATTATCTCCATATGTAACTCATTACACCCAAGCATACCCTATATATGCCTTAAAAGGCCTTAAGGAATTAGTCAAAGTATAATTTGTTACATACAAGATACTATGATGATCTCAAGTCCAAGGATCACATGTACTACTATCACATTAGGAATTCCTATTGACAGGCGAGTAAAACTCCATTAGGTATTCCATAGCGAGTCACGTTCAGTGAACTTATTCTCCAATAAGCACCTACATACTTGCTTTAGTGTCTCCACACAAATGACCATGAGATCAGTCATCCTCATCCAATGAGCAAGCAACATATGTACCAATCTATCCGGATTTACTAATCCCCATTTTAGTAATCCCACAATTGGGAACTATTTTAGTTTTTAAGCTTTCTAAGAATTTAGATTTCATTATCATGATCTCATCATGATTCTAAAAGCATTGCTTAAAACTATGGGTTATTTACATATTATAAAAACAGCACCATGTAGATAATTATATGCCTTGAATGAATATTTTATTAATAAATAAATAAGATTGTTTACAAAGTATGTGCTTTGTCATTATACATGATTGGCTTGTATGCACACTACTATCAATCTCCCACTTGCACTAAAGCCAATCGCCATGGTATCTCATACCCATCTTCTCTAAGTGACGATCAAACTGTTGTTGTGTTAAAGCTTTAGTAAATGGATCTGCAATGTTGTCTTGAGAGTCTACACGCTTCAAGGTGACGTCTCCTCTTTCAATAATCTCCCTGATCAAGTGAAATCACCGCAACACGTGTTTAGATTTCTGATGAGACCTGGGTTCCTTAGCCTGTGCAACAGCTCCGGTGTTGTCACAGTATACGGGAACTGCTTCTCCAATGCTAGGAACCACACCAAGTTCAGTTACGAACTTCTTCATCGAAACAGCTTCCTTTGCAGCTTCACTTGCAGCTATATACTCTGCCTCTGTCACTGAATCAGCAACCATTTGCTGCTTGGAACTCTTCCAACTCACTGCACCTCCATTCAAGGTAAACACATACCCTGAAACAGATTTACTGTCATCTTGGTCTGTTTGAAAACTTGAGTCCGTGAATCCCTCGAGTTTTAATTCAGACCCACAGTAGACAAGAAAAATATCTTTAGTCCTTCTCAAGTACTTTAGGATATTTTTCACTGCCTTCCAGTGCTCTTCTCCTGGATTCGACTGGTATCTGCTTGTTACACTAAGTGCGTGAGCAACATCCGGTCTAGTACATATCATACCGTACATGATAGATCCTATTGCAGAAGCATAAGGGATCTTACTTCTACGGTCTCTCTCCTCAGGTGTCTTTGGGGCCTGTTTCTTGGAGAGATTTATTCCATGGCTCATCGGCATGAGACCTCTTTTGGAATCTTCTATGCTAAACCTCTTTAGCATCGTATCAATGTACGTTCCTTGGGATAAGCCGAGCATCCTTTTAGATCTATCTCTATAGATCTTTATCCCCAAAATATAGGATGTTTCACCCAGGTCCTTCATGGAGAAGTTTTTAGATAACCAGATTTTAATGGATTGTAACATAGGAATGTCATTCCCTATCAGTAATATATCATCAACATATAATACAAGGAATGATACTGCGCTCCCACTAACCTTCTTGTATACACACGGTTCATCCTAGTTTTTAATAAAATCAAACTCTTTGATTGTCTCATCAAAATGAATGTTCCATCTACGAGAAGCTTGCTTCAACCCATAAATGGATCGTTGTAACTTACAGACTTGATTTGTTCCAACTTTTGAAATAAATCCCTCTGGTTGTGTCATATACACATCCTCCTCAAGTTTCCCATTGAGGAAGTCCGTTTTCACGTCCATCTGCCAGATCTCATAGTCGTTGTAAGCTGCAATCGCAAGCAAAATCCAAATGGACTTGAGTATGGCTACTGGTGAGAAGGTTTCATCACAGTCAACTCCTTGTCTTTGTTTGAAACCTTTTGCAACCAGTTGGGCCTTATAGGTCTCTACCTTTCCGTCTGCTCCAGTCTTTTTCTTAAAAACCCATTTACACCCAATAGGTTTAATACCTTCAGGTGGTGAAACCAAAGACCATACTTTGTTTTCATACATGGTGTCCATTTCAAATTTCATGGCTTCAAGCCATTTCCCTGAGTCTTTATTACTCATAGCCTGTTCGTAATTCAATGGATCATCATCATTCATGATGTGTACCTCATCGTTATCCTCTATAACGAATCCATACCTCTCAGGTATCTTCGGTACTCTTCCAGATTTACGAACAGGGTGTGGTACAGTAGGTTCTTCTACTTGGTTAGGTACCTGACTTTGGTCCGTGGTAACTTGTGGTTCTTGAACTTCTTCAAGATATATCTTGCTCCCACTGACCCCTTCATGGATAAACTCTTTCTCCAAGAAGGTAGCATGTTTCGTAACAAACACCTTTTGATCAGTTGGATGATAGAAATAATACCCTACAATTTCTTTAGGGTATCCCACAAATCTACACTAATCGGATTTAGTCTGTAGCTTATCATTTTCAAACTTTTTGACATAAGCTGGACAACCCCAAGTCTTAACATGCTTAAGATTTGGTTTCCTCCCTTTCCACATCTCATATGGAGTCTTTGGGGCGGATTTGGTAGGTACCTTGTTAAGTAGGTATACAGCCGTTTCTAGGGCATATCCCCAGAAGGAAATTGGAAGGTCGGTAAAACTCATCATGGATCGAACCATGTCCAACAGTGTTCGATTTCTCCTTTCAGATACTCCATTTAACTGTGGTGTACCTGGAGGAGTCCATTGTGAGATTATACCATTTTCTCTGAGACAATTGAGAAACTCACTGCTTAAGTATTCTCCACCTCGATCTGATCGAAGTATCTTAATACTCTTGCCCGTTTGTTTCTCTACTTCACTTCTGAACTCTTTGAACTTTTCAAATGATTCTGATTTGTATTTCATTAAATACACATATCCAAATCTTGAGTGATCATCAGTGAAAGTAATAAAATAAGAATACTCACCCCGTGCACTTGTTGTCATAGGTCCACAAACGTCTGTGTGAATCAATGCCAACAACTCTGTAACTCTTTCTCCTTTTCCACTAAAAGGAGATTTAGTCATTTTACCCATGAGACAAGATTCACAAGTTGGATATGATTCATAATCAGATAGCTCGAGGAGCCCATCTTTATGCAACTTGGATAATCTTGTTTCATTGATATGACCGAGTCTACAGTGCCACATATAGGTATAATTAATATCATCTCTTTTCCTTTTCTTAATTTGTTCAATTTGAAATATATTTTCTTGCAAGTCAAGTGTATAAAGTCCATTTCGCAAATTTCCAATACCATATAAAACATCGTCTTTATAAATAGAACAACCATTGTTCTTTATAATAACGTCAAAACCTTCCATATCCAATACAGAAATTGAAATAATGTTTTTAATAATATTCGGAACATAATAACAATTATTAAGATAAATGGATTTGCCCGAAGGCATTGCTAAACAATAAGTTCCTACAGCTAATGCAGCAACTTTTGCTCCATTTCCCACTCGTAGGATCACCTCATCTTTGTTCAGCTTTCTACTTCTGACCAGTCTCTGCACAGTATTACATATGTGAGAACCACAGCCGGTATCCAATACCCAAGTAGAATTATGACTTTCAGAAAAATTAATTTCAATCATAAACAAACCTTGATTGGAAGTCGAAGCTTCTCCAAGCTTCTTCTCTGCTAGAAACTTCTTGCAGTTCCTCTTCCAATGTCCCGGCTCATTGCAATGAAAGCACATTCCTTTAGCTGGTTCAGGTTTCTTTTGCTCCTTTTCTTTCCCTTTTCCCTTAGCCTTCTTAGATTTCTTCTTTTCAGAAGACACCTTGGGCCTCTTCCTTTTATTGGAAGAATCCACCATCAAGACATGGTTCTTCTTGGATGAGAAGTGACCTTCTGCAGTTTTCAGCATGTTAAGCAGCTCAGGTAAGCTGACATCTAGTTTATTCATGTGAAAATTAACCACAAACTGCGAGAAGGTCTCAGGGAGTGACTGCAAGACCAAGTCTTGACTCAACTCCCCATCCATGACGAACCCAAGCTGTCCAAGGCGTTCAATCAAATTGATTACCTTCAGAACATGAGTCTCGACGGTAGTGCCCTCGGTCATCCGAGATCGGAAGAGCTCCTTAGATATCTCATATCTAGCAGTCCTACTCTGTTCACCATACAACTCCTTGAGGTGAAGCAGCATAGCAGGAGCATCCATTTTTTCGTGCTGACGCTGAAGCTCGTTATTCATGGATGCGAGCATGATGCATTGAGCCACAGATGCATCATCTTGCCACTTATTGAAAGTGGCAATCTCTTCCTCAGAGGCTGTTTCTGAAACAGATTCAGGGATAGTGGAATTTAGGACATAAGAAATCTTTTCAGCAGTGAGAACAATTCTCAGATTTCTTAGCCAGTCCTCATAATTCGGGCCGGTAAGCTTATTTGCATCAAGTATGCTTCGTAGTGAGATTAGTGATTTTGACATTTTTAAAATTCTGCATGTGAAAAGACAACATTTTAGCAAACATTCATTTTATTAACTTTGCATACCAAAATAAATTTAGGTCTTTATTTTAAATTGGTATCTCCCACTATTTTCATCAAACTATATTACCCTCACTCATATAGTTCGGCAACATCTAATTAAAGATTTGCTAGTGAGATTAAGGATCCCATTTCAAATGTATATAACCTTGTGGATAGCACAACAAGCGATATACAAATAAATAGGTAGACAACTCTTGTCTATTACATCACCATGTAACTCCTTTTATTTTGCCTCTTAAATTATAATGGTCATGTGTGTGCACATCCGAACTAAAATGATTTAAGTTAAGTCCAGCCTAGCACTTCCATAAATTCAAAAAAGAAAAATTTTCGTCCTTGTGGATAGCACAACAAGACTAGATCGTTCAATTTTCTTGATAAGCATCAAATGTGATTAATTAACATCTTAAATATTCAATACTTGCCTTGTGGATAGCACAACAAACTCATATTAAATATTTAATACTATATTAACTAATCATGCTAGAAGGCGACGTTCGATATTCCAAATATCATTTGAACGCTTCAAACTTAATATTATTTCTTTGAGGGGTTTGTTATTATTTGTCTCATCTTTTTAAGCGCGCATGCACATATATATATAAAATACGCGTCATTTTATTAAACATGCGAAGCATGTTTGTATAAAATATAATATATATAATATTTAGCATGCAATATAGAATACTATATTCTACCCGGATTGATTATGGACTTTTATTCTAGTTTGGTTCACTAGAGCCACCAAGTGAACCAAAAGGTCAAACCTAGGAGTGCAAGAATTTAAATTTAAATATAACTATTACATTTAAACCCTGGCTCCATACAAATGAGTCTTCACGCGTTCCTTGCTCCTTGGTCTCCAATTTCTTCAAAATAATTCTAACTATCTCTATTACATTAACTATTTAAAATTAAATAGAAACCTTGATCAGCAGTCAAGGGGAAGTACATAGAAAGGAGATAGAATTTACATCGAGAATAAAACTATAGAAGACGAGGTACGCAGACCCCATTTTATAAAACCCATTCATTCAAGCATTCAACCAAAATAAAATCCAATCACATTAGTCATAGTCCATAATTAATCCCTTTTATTACCATACATATCATCATACGTATCAATAAAACTTATTCATCTCATGAAAATAAATTCATTCCATATATGTATTAATATCAGTTAATGGGCAAAAGTTTGCTAAACTTTATTTTTGAAAAAATAAACTCCTTTATTTCATTCAAAAACAATTTCAAATTAAACTCTTTAATTTTAGCAATTCTGAAATCTCATTTCATATAAAATAAACATCTTTATTTTAAACCTTTATTAATTAAATAAACCATTCATTTAATTAAATAAAACAAAAAAAAAATTCAGTTCATGTCCAGCGGCGCAGCTGCGCCAAGAATGTAAAGGGAACCGTCGCAGCTGCGCAGCATGAAAACCATGAACAGCACCAGGCGCAGCTGCGCAGCTGCGCAGCAATATTGCCTTGTAACGGAGCAGCTGCGCAGCTTCGCAGAATCTGAAAAAATTTTGTTGCCCAGAACTCGATCCAATCGCATATTATACATGTATGGAATCACATAGACTGATAATTAGCACAACCTGGCTCTGATACCACTGTTGGGTTTGTACGTAACGCAATCATGCAATCAAATCACATAAATAGGGCGGAAGCGTAAAAACTAGGTTTTCAAAAATTTATACAAACCCATTACCATGATCATTCTTGTGCATCAATTATCAGTGAATGAAGAAGGAGAAAAACAAAATTATACCTTTGAAGATACAAGCTTCCTCAGGTACAAGTTCTACTCCTTTGATTCCTTTGATTCCTCTGTAGTGGCTCCTTCCCTTGATCAATGTCAGCCACCCAAATGTTTGGCCTCTAACGGTGATCCACCAAGGCAGATGAAGAACTCAGTAAGATGGGTTATTGGCTTAACCCTTGTTTTTATCTCTATAGAATATGTGTACTCCCAACTCTTGAAAAATTCACGTACCTTATTTCTGATATAAGACTCTCTTATATAGATATTAGGTTAACCCTCCTAATCCAATTAGAATAGGGTTTTATTTAATTAATTAATTAAATACTTTTAATTAATTTATATCCTAATCTTTATTAGGATTGAGAGAGAGTACTGATATTATATTAATTCCTAAACTGCTTTAGAATTAAAATAATAATAATAATAATAATATTAATAAGACTCCTCTTATTAATTTATATTTAATATTTCTAAAATATTAAATAATAAACATTAAGCTATTTAATTTATTCTATCATCATAGATTAAATTAATTATACTTAATGCATTATTACTATCATGCCATTTTCTTCTTAAATAATTCTTCTTCCTTTTATGGTGTGACCCTTTAGGTTCTCCATATTAAACCGGTTGTGAATAAATCAATTAGAACAATTCTAATCTTATTTAAATAAACAAATTAAACTAATAATCTATTTAAATAAATAACATTTATTCTACAATAGGGATAGCCTCCCTAGCGATCAACGACTTTCCAGATAATATAGATTTCAACATTAATCATAAAAGAACCTATGAGTTAATAGTTACCGTACAATTCAATCCTTCCACCATACAATGTCCCAATTAAATATAAGACATGGATTTACTGTCAAGTCTTAATTTATTTAATCATATGTATTTCGATTAGAAAATGCACAACTCCAAATAATGCAAATTAGAAACCTTTTTCTAATTTCATTCTACCTTGGCCAAGGATTCCTGGGGTGTCATTTAACGAATCACATAGGACATATCTCCTCTTTTACTAGAGGTGGTAGATTCTTTATTGATCATTCATTATCTCCATATGTAACTCATTACACCCAAGCATACCCTATATATGCCTTAAAAGGCCTTAAGGAATTAGTCAAAGTATAATTTGTTACATACAAGAAACTATGATGATCTCAAGTCCAAGGATCACATGTACTACTATCACATTAGGAATTCCTATTGACAGGCGAGTAAAACTCCATTAGGTATTCCATAGCGAGTCACGTTCAGTGAACTTATTCTCCAATAAGCACCTACATACTTGCTTTAGTGTCTCCACACAAATGACCATGAGATCAGTCATCCTCATCCAATGAGCAAGCAACATATGTACCAATCTATCCGGATTTACTAATCCCCATTTTAGTAATCCCACAATTGGGAACTATTTTAGTTTTTAAGCTTTCTAAGAATTTAGATCTCATTATCATGATCTCATCATGATTCTAAAAGAATTGCTTAAAACTATGGGCTATTTACATATTATAAAAACAGCACCATGTAGATAATTATATGCCTTGAATGAATATTTTATTAATAAATGAATAAGATTGTTTACAAAGTATGTGCTTTGTCATCATACATGATTGGCTTGTATGCACACTACTATCAGTGTAAAGATATACTTCAGGCTCTTTTGATCTGTGTATATCTCACACTTTTCTCCATAAACGTAATGTCTCCAAATCTTCAGAGCAAACACTACTTTCGCCAATTCCAAGTTATGGGTCGGATACCTTTTCTCGTAGTCCTTCAGCTGACATGATGCATAGGCAATGACTTTGCCACTCTGCATCAGCACACATCCTAATCCCTTATGCGAGGCATCAGTGTATACTTCAAAATTTCTTGTACTATCAGGCAATGATAACACAAGCACAATACTCATCCTCTTCTTTAGTTCCTGAAAACTCTCCTTATACTTTTCCGTCCAAACAAACTTAACCGTCTTTCGAGTCAAATTTGTCAACAGAGTTGCGATTTTGGAAAAGTCTTGAATAAACCTTCTGTAGTATCCTGCCAATCCCAAGAAACTCCTAACTTCAGACGGTGTCTTTGACTGATCCCAATTCATCACATCTTCAACCTTCGACGGATCTACTGAAATCCCATATTTGTCAATCATGTGTCCAAGAAATTACACACATTCTAACCATAATTCGCATTTTGAGAATTTCGTCTATAGCTTCTCCCGTCTCAGCGATTCTAATGTTAGCCTTAAATGTTCAGTGTGTTCCTCCTCCGTTTTGGAATAAACCAAAATGTCATCTATGAACACCACTACGAACTTGTCTAGAAATAGCTTAAACACCATATTCATTAAGTCCATAAATGTTGCTGGTGCATTCGTTAGACCAAATGACATCACTAAGAACTCATAATGTCCATACCGAGTTCTAAAATCCGTCTTCGGTATTCTTCTTTGAATCTTATTGAATCTTACTTGTCAGGATTCTTCTTTTAATCTTATTGACTTATTAATACTTTGCCCAAATTCATCGCTTAGAACTTAAACTCTATTTGAGTTTATTCCTTATCCTTATCCCTGCGGTTATAGCCTAAGGTAACCCTACCTAAGGTTTATAACCTACACCTCTGATACCAACTGTGACGCCCCCAAATCAGGGTCCCCAGAACTTCGGACCTAGTACGTTACGATACATTATTTTTATAACTACTATGGAAGATATAAACATAAATTGTTTATACAATAACTTTTACAACATAATTCCCAAGGTCTGTAACCTTAACTTCAGACCTGTATTCAATATCCTACACGACATACAATGTCATTTGTATCCTATACTATTACCATTTTAACCGTATAATAATTCCATCCTGGAACTTGTCTTTGCCTTTGACTGTATCCGAAGTTTCTTCTTTAATCTGAAATGTTTATCATGATATAGCAAGGGTGAGCAACAAGTTTGCCCAGCAAGTTTAAGTTCAAATGAAGATATATCATGATTGAAAAGAATAATAAGCTGACAAACTTTCAACAATATAAGAATTATGAAAGAACATGAATCAATAATGCTGAATAGCCAACAATGAACATGAATAAATTCAACTGAACAATATGGTAATGAAGGTGATCAGCCTTTCATACCTGATGAATATATACAATATGCACAACATGCGAATCAATAATCAATATAGATGTGAATAATCAACAATAATTATTTACGAACATGCTTTACAATAACAACTTGAGTTCGAGTTAGGAAACTTGCTTGAACCGTCGATTACTGCTACGCAATCTAATTTAATCGCTTTATTGGAAAGACCTATCAGTTATAAGATTGATCTTTCTATTAGCATAACATACACTTTATAAGTAAACTGTCTAACATTTAAACACATAGTCAAATATTAGATAACCTTAACACTATACATATACACAAGTCTAAACCTAGTACACATCGAGTCTTTAATAATATTCAATATAGTATACTGAGTGGTTTCCCACAAACAAGTAACGAATTAGTTTCCGTCTTGTCTACACTATTTTCACAGTGAGTTAGATCGGATACTAATTTCGTAGATACCTTCCCCATATGAAGGAGTCGTTTAGCCCAGCTACTATACATCAACCATTAAAGAGTACGACTGTACTACCTTAGACTTAACACTACTATATCATATAACTGGTGAATTAACACTTAATCTTTCATTTTTAAGTCCTTTATAATTTAGTAAGTCAAATACCTAATCCAGCAACCTAGATTCAGACTAAATTTTAATTTAATAAACTATTTTCTAATCCAGCAGACTGGATTCAACTGACCTCCAATCCAGCAAGCCTAGATTTAAACTGACATCCAATCCAGCAAACCTGGATTCAACTAACCACCAATCTAGCAACCTGAATTATCCAAATAGATCAATCCAGCATCCTGGTTTATCCAAACATACCAATCCAGCATCCTCGTGGCCAATCCAGCATACCAGATTGCAATCCAACAAACTGGATTCCAATCCAGCAACTTGGATTCTCTTTTTTTTAACCTAATCATCTTATTATTTTTTTATCTTTTATTCACACATAAATACATATATTCCATATACAAAAAAATAATTTTTCAGGAATTTTTCAACTTCCTTAAGTATTTTTCAAAAATCTATTTCTAGTTAATTCTTTAAGAAATTTGCTACATCACGCTTAACTCCTGAAATTCCCAACTCTTGGAAGGATCTTACACATGTTATCGTTAGCATCCAGTTTAAATTTTGTGGCCATCGGAGTTATACAACTCCGGTTATAGCGATTTTTGTTAAACAAAATATAAATATTGAAATGGTCATAACTTCCTCAATTTAAGTCGGAATGAGTTCATTTTTGTACACAAACTACTTTATAACATATATGTTCATGTCCCAAAATATTGGAATTTAATAGATTAATTAAGTGGCCAAAACTGCCCTTGGAATATTCGGATAGATTGCTTTTTTGACTTTTTAGATTTTATGTCCTTTGCTAATTTTAGTCCACACAAAAATATACGCATTCTTTTTCAGTGATTCCACTTGGAAAAGTTAGAAGACTTATAGATCTAACTTCATAAATTGACCACACTCAAAAAATTGAAATAGAATGAGAGATATGATTGCTTGAATTTCACATTGCGTTTTCTAAAAATTTGATTTTCCAATTTTTATGATTTCTAGGAAATCTTCCTAGATCTCTTTATTAACCAAACATTAAAGATCATAAACTATCATAATACATACTAATACCTCTAATACTCATGGATCTACCATGATCCATGATCTAATACATCAAACAATTATCAATCATAAGATAAACACGATAAAAGCTAAGAAAATTAAGTTTTCTTACTTTTTAAAATATTATTTCCTTTTTCTTGCTTTTGATCTAACTTTTGATCATCAAAAGTGATAGATCTAAACACAGTAGACTTATAAACATATAGATGTAATGTTTTGGAGTTTTGAACCATAAATCCAAGTTTTGATTCAAACAACTAAAAATAACTTTGATAAAATATGTTTATACCTTTGCTTTGTGGATATTCTTCCTTGATCTATCAAGGTGGATGATGATTTTGAGTGGAAGAAAGATCAAAGATACCTTCTCTCTCTCCCTCTTCCCCACTGAAATCTCCTCCCTCTCTCTTGTCTTTCTCTAGTTTTGTTCATAGGATATGAAGTGAGATGAAAGAGAAAAGAAAATGATATTTGTGTGTTGGTAAATTTATAAAAATATATCATATGTATATCATATTTTTACCCAACACTCTATCTCTTTCTCTCTCTCATTAATGAAGTCATTGCTTGCACACTTGGTAAAATTACGAGGCACATTAATAAGATGACACATAGGTGGGTTAGTAAGGAGTTGGTTACCTACTAAAGTAAACAATGATTACATACTTGCCCTCCTTCTTTTCCTTGTGCTTGACAAAAATTCTTGCCCTTCTTTGACCCAATTTTTGTTTTGTTTTTATTGCAATATTTAGCTTTACTAAATGTCCAAAATACCCCTCTTCAATTGGCTAAAAGATTGGGCTCCAATTTAATTATTTTGGGCTTGCTAATAAAATAATTGGGCCATGTAAATTAACATAGTCCACTACTTTTTAATTCTATCCTACCCTAATTATTTAATTAGGGTTTCTATTCACTCAATTATAATTTAATTCCTTACTGAAATATATTTAATTACTTAACCCAATTAGACTTGTTTTAATTAGGTTATACAATTAATAAATTGAGATAATAAAATTAATCTCTTAGGTTAGTAAAAATTTTAAATACTAACATCCTTACATATTATAACCCTTAAGTTATTTAATTTCCATACCTAATATATATATTAGGTTACAAGACTTTATTCTTAATTCTCTTTATATGTTAAATAAATATATAAACAATACACAAAACCATATAAGTCCTTCACAAAATTTTTAAATCCATACTTTATTTCTAGTCTGGGTCTTATTATTTAAACTTTATTTAATCATTCAAGATCTTATAAATTCTCGAGTTGTCACACTGTACGTGGCTTTCGAAATCGGAGCAGTCCCTAGCGCTATGTCGATCACGAACTCTATCTCTCTATCTGGCGGAAGTCCTGGAAAATCACTAGAAAATACTTCCACAAACTCCCTAACCCCTGATATCTTTTCTATCTTCGGACTTTCCTTACGAGTATCCATTATGTAGGCTAAGTACCCTACATAGCCTTACTTCAATAACTTCTTGGCCTGCATAACCATCAGACAACTCGCTTGTCTAGGCGATTTGCTACCATAAAATACTACCTTTAACGGAGTCGTAAGGCTTACAAACTTCTTTTGGCAATCGTATACCGCCCCATGGTTGAACAACCAATCCACACCCAGTATAACATAACACTTCCCAAGTTTTATCGGAATCAAATCAACCCTCAATTCTTGACCCTTAATGTCCAATCCACAGTTCTTGTAAACAAACCTAATAAGAATAACCTCCCTATTCGCAATCTCTATGTTCAAAGGGTAAACTAATTCCTTTTTAGGTAAGTCTAAGGTCTTAGCAAATTCATCAGATATGAATGAACAAGTAGCACCCGAATCAAATAATACATATGCATTAATACTATTAATCGGAATAATAGCTGACACCACATCCTTTGACTGCACAGTATCTTGCACCGTCATATTGAATGTCCTGGCAGTGGGTCGAACCGCCTACAGTGGTCCAGCGATAGTCAAAGTACTGCCACTGCCATTTCCTCTGTTTCCTGTTAACCCTCCTGTTGGCTTCCTTGGGCAACTTCGGGCCATGTGATCCTTAGATCCACATGTGTAGCAAGCACCTTTCTTCAGGTTCGGGCAATTTGGCGCAATGTGGCCTTCCTAACCACAGTTGAAGCATACCCACCTCCCCTTCAGACACACTCCAGTGTGATTCTTCCCGCATGTCACACATACTTCAATCCTTCTCTTATGTTGGCTTCCCTATTGACTCCCAGCAGTCGTGTTATCGCTCCACTTCCTTTTCTGGTTGATAGCACCGCTACCACCAGCCTTATTCTCTGTCTCATTCTTCTTCTTCTTATGATCCTGGTTGTATTTGGTCACCGCATCGCTTCCACCTTTAGCGAGGATGGTCTTTTCCAGTACAACTGCAAATGTATTCAACTGGAACATGGAGACCTTACTGTAGAGCCAGGGCTTCAATCCTTGCTCGAACCTTTTCGCCTTCCTCTTGTCAGTATTGACCTAGTACATTGCAAACCTGGCCAGCTCATTAAATTTCATGGTGTACTCCGGCACTGTCATAGTTCCCTACTTCAGCTCTAGAAACTGAACCTCCATCTGGTTCAGCGAGCTTATGGGGAAGTATATTTCAAAAAACATCTCTTTGAAATGGTCCCACGCTATAACACCCTCTCCTTCTCTAGTCTTGTCGGCTTGCCACCAGAGCTAGCTTCTGACTTCAGCATGAATGTCGCAAAAGTCGTCTTCTGGTCATCGTTTACTTTGGCCACACCGAAGACCTTCTCCATCTCCAACGCCCACGTCTAGGCCTTTATCAGATTCACCGATCTCTAAAATTTTGGCGGTCCTACTACCTTAAACTCCTTAAACGTAGTGTTCTGAACTTGCGACTGATTCGCAAGCTCTCCTGTCAGCAGGTTCACCAGTTGTTAAATTGAATTGCGGTTCGTCCCATCATTGTTGTTGTCGTTACTGTTGGTATTAGTAGATCCCTCTGGGTTTTGACGTGTAGGTCTTCTTCTAGGAGGCATCTTTTTGTTAAAACATACTCTTATTAGATCCCTTACTCATTTCTTAAATATTCAAGTTCAACTTAAATATTTAAATAAATTAATTCATATTTGAACACATAGCACGTCAATAAACTTTGATATTTTATTCATTCATAGTTTTAAAATATAGAATAGATAGCATCTCTGTTATTTACATCATCTTTCCTGAACCGAATAAGTTACAGGATTTCATAATTATCTTATCCCATTATTATCTCAAATTATGGGATTAACATTTATTTATTTAAAAATAAATACATAATTAATGACTCTACTATCTAGGCATGTTAAGACGTCGCACAACCTCTCTATGTTCTTCTTCCATCACCCGGAACACTGTTCTGCGATCCACCATGTACCACGATAAATCCTTGAATTGAGCTGAGTAATAGAAGACACGATCATGGGCCCTATTTATAGCCGTATGAAAAGCATAGTCTGTCTCTCTCAGCTTGGCCTTCTTCACTTGAACCTTGTCTTCAGCTCGCTCTGCACGTTGAGTAGCCCTCAAGCTCGTTTCCCCCGCTCTGGCGCGCTTCGCTGACTCCTCTTTGATGTTATTCTTTATTTTCGCTAGTTTGGCCAGTGCATCATCCCTCTCACTTTCCACGTGGACTAAATCCCATTTCGTGTTTCCAAGTTCCTCGTCCAATTCCTAAATTGTCTCATCCCTCTGCTGTATGGTAGTCTGGCTCTCGTCTACCAGTTCCTCAAGCTCTCCGACTCGACCATGTAGCTCCACGTTACGGTCGTAGATCTCCTCGTACATCTCAGCACTAGTCGAGTGAGGTGGAAATTCCTCTTCAGGATCCTCCCCCTCCTCCTCTGACTCATCCTCGTCATCTCGGTCAGATATTGGCTCATACTCCTGACCAGCTACGGTGATCATTAGAGATGGCTCTTTCTGCACCAACTGCTCCCAGACAATGTGGATGTCTCGGGGTTCCTCGTCCGTAGGCATCTGGGGTAACTCCTCCCTTACCTGACTGGACTCTCTAACATTCGTCATCTTGACAACAAAGTTTTAAAGTTTAATTATTATGTGATCAATACTCTTCGTGTACATAAACGTAAACGCATAGCACATAAGGTATTTTATTATCTTTACTATCATCACTATCTTTTCGATCTCCTATAAGGATCCTACCTAAGGTTTCCCCACCTAAGGTTCATAACCTAAGCACTGCTCTGATACCAACCTGTGACACCCCCAAATCCGGGTACTTCAATTCCATGAGATTTGGTACTCACTATCTAAATAAAATACAACTACTGCCCATAATAAGGAATGCAAAATAAATTACAACCTTAAATAAATAATAAAATCTTCCTTATCAAAAGGATTACAACCTTGATCAAAATATCCCAGGGTTTACTAACCTTAACGTCAATAAATAAGTGCGAAAAATAAAACATAACATAATAAAATCAAAGTTTTATTACACATCATAATCAAAATATAAACAAGTCTTCACTTGTTCATCTTGCTCTTGCTCTTAGTAGTTGATAGTTCGTCAACTCTTTCGACTTTAGCTGCAAGGGTTATATAATGCAAGAGTGAGCAAACAAAAGCTCACTTGAAATAACAAATGATATGTCATAAACTGAATAACTTTAACTGATTCGAATAATAGTTATTTCATCAATAATAAAGAATTGAATATGGAATATAGAATTCATCTGAGGGTGGTAAGACCTTGAACTATGTCCTAGGTTATAAATATTTCTATTTAAAACCTTTAACAGTCGTTAGATTATACGGACTCTTAACTCGTACTTAGGGGGATCAGCCCTTCGTACCATGTATTGTGCACAAACATCTTAACGCTTTCACATGGTAATCCCCTATTAAATAGGGTTGTTCATCTCAGTATTTAATAACAAGTTCTCACCAAAGAAAGTTTGGTTTGGTTAAGCTTCAAGGGAAATTTAGAGTTCAACTATCATCAACTAAGGAGTAGTTGAATCGACTTACAATAATAATAATTCAACAATAAAGGATTACGAAATAACTTATGCTTTAGAACTAAACTTAAAACAATTGAAAGATAAGATAGACCTTGCTTGAACAATTAAGTCAAGGTCACATTAACTCAATAATGAACTTTGATAAGATATTTATTCAATATATAATTGATAGAGAATACAATAACTTGCATATGAATAACAAGTTAGAAATAGAAAACTTGGTCAAGTAAAGTTTGAGTTTAGAAAACTTGCTCAATGAAAGATTATAGTTAGAAGACTTGCATAAACGTAAAAGTAAGGTTTGAGTTTAGAACACTTGCCTTAAGCGCAAGCTACAATTACATTCACGTTCCACAATTATCATACATATTACATTACATTTACAATATCAATTAGTTTCATAACCACTACATTTAACCATTAAACTTCTTATTTAAGTTCAACTTAACAACGTGGCTTGTAAACTTAACTCGCTAACTAACCATATACGTGAGTCTAGACTCACAACATGCATATCTCATGTGTATAATACTTTAAACTATCATAATCATACCCTATGACAACAATATCTAAGTTCACACATAACATGTTAATATGAGACTTCAAATTGTCTTATACATGTTAACAATATGTTATCTTATTATTTTATACACTTAACATGTCATCACATTAAGTTAGCTAATCATGTAATGCATAAAAACTACACAGAACTCAAACAAAATTTCTGGACAGCCTATACACCCGTTGGGGCTGGTGTTTTTCACTTGATAGACCCGCTGGGGCGGGTCCCCCTGCTGGTGGGATTCCCGGCTCGCGAACTGTGCAGAGAAAAAGCCAATTTGGCTTATTTCTTTGCACCAAATTCCGATTTTAACTAACATAATGCATATAAAATTTTATGAAAACAAAATCTTAAACTTCTAACATATTTTTTATATACATAAACACCACAACACATAATCAAAACACTTAATTTTTATGATTTTGAAGAAACACAATTTTTAAGCGTTTTTGAAGAAAATTGATACTGTGAGTTTATTTTTAAACCAAATCACGTAAGTCAAATCGTATTAACTTTGTTTCTTAATATATTATCATAATCTATGAACAATTTACATAACATATCACAATCAAACACAAATTTTGATAATTAAAGAACTATTTTTCAAACTAGTTTACTGTAAATTGCTATGAACATGATTTCTTCATGTTCATCATATTTACATGAAATTAATCACTTAAACAACCATATGAATCATATATGAACCATATTACGTAAAACACCATAGAAATCAAATTATAGAGAAATTAAACTATGAATACATGGAAAAACAAACTTAAATTTAAATTATACCTTGTTGATTTAGTAGAAGAAGATGAAGATGGTGTGTTTGATTCTCTCAACTTCTTCTTCCTCTTTCTTCTTTCTCTTTTCTCTCTTTTCTTTCTCTGCTCTCTCTTCCTTTGTTCTTCTTATTTTCTAAGTTTGATATATCTAACGTATAATAGATATAATATAACTGTTATTTATATAATATACATATAAATATAATAACTGACAAACATAATGTCTAGATTAATTATTTATCAGTTACTTAGTTTTTCAAAATCAAAAGCCACTAGGGCTTGTTTGTCAAAACCCATTAATTTTAAAAATAGCTTTTTAGTAGTTAAGGCCCTATTTGGTAAAACTGGATTAAAACATATTTAAGGGCCTTATTTGGTAAAACTCTTTAAAACCCTTTTTTTATTTTAATAAATCTTGTTAATGCATAGTTTAAATGTTACACTTTATTTAATTAAATCCCAACCTTTTAATTTAATTAAATACAAGCTAACATTCATAAATTAATTAAAATTGGCACATAATTCTAAATTGGCACACAATTATAATTACTCGCTAATCATAATCTCATGTAACAAATACCACGTAATATCATCTAATTTAATTATCTCAATTAAATTTGAATTATACCACAATATTACTTACACCTCATATTACTATAAAATATTCATCTAATTAACATATTGTACTTAATTAAATTACTCCACAACAATCACATAAATTATTTATTTAACTCCATAAATAAATCAATTAAAATATTTATTTATTTCAATAAATATTTATAATTAAACATACAAAATCTCATTCGTTACAAAGTCAACTTCGGAGACAACCTCGATGCATCACATCATCCCAAGAGACAACCCTGAGGACGAACAAAATTGAATGGGTTCTAAACCTCGGAGACAACTCCGAGAAAGCAGTCTAAGACCGTGCCAACACAGGAGATAACCCTTGGAGGGGTAAAATAGTTATTTTACCAACTTAAAGCCAATCCGGTCAAAATCAAGCCAAATTGATGCAATAAAGGTCAGAAAGAGCTATAACATTGATCCCGAGTGAAAATAACACAATACAGCTCAACGGATAAACTGAGAAAAAATGAAGATCCAGTTATAAACCCATCTTCCTTAATTCAAAAAAGGTTAAGTCCCATGTTATTGTGACACTCTCGGAGAGAGCTATCCAAAAAGGTATAGCACACCTCAAACAGACGCTCTGATCAAAAGTTATGAAGGTTCGAACCTGACATTGCGTTGCTCAGAGTGCACGTACTTCAAGACGACCTAACTCATGTTAGTGGGCCCCACCTGGGGAGCCGCAGGTAGAGGTAAGGCAGCTGCGGGTAGACCCGCTAACATCGGGTCTTTAAATATAAAACCCCCCTTGCCAAAAAAAGAAGAAAAAATAGAAAAACGCTCTAAAACTCAGTCCGTTTCGTCCCTTACCCCTACTTCTTGTACTCCAAGCTTCAATTTTATTCTTCTAACACGTTGGTATACATATATTCTACCACATATCAAAAATTAACCGGTGGAAACGTCCATTTGAAGCCTACTAAGTGGCAAAAGCCCGTAGAGCAGTCCATTGTAAGTAATTTTAAGATCAGAACTCGTTTTCTACTTTATTATGTCTATTTGCACTTGCACTTAAAGTTTCATCTTCTAGTTTTTCCTGTAACTCAATTTCGTGGCCATTTTGGCTTACTTTTTAGTACATTTTAGTACATATATATATATTTTTCCTTTTGCATCGACTGGATCGTCGATCCGTGACTTTTACTCGCTTTTATGTATATATATATATACTGACTTGTTCGGCCTGGATCGATAATTCGTGGCCTTTTTAGCTTTATTATATATATAAATGACTATATATATACTAATTTTCAATTCTGTCAAGCCCGGATTGCAAATTCGTGGCAGTTGCAACTTTTGTATATATAACTATACATATATAAATTTTTTTGACTTCGTTTGGCCTGGATTGCTAATTCGTGGCCTTTTTTTATTTAATATATATACTAACTTTATATATTAATATTTATATTTCAGTTTGGCCTGGATTAGAAATCTGTGGCCTTTTTACCGCTTTCCAGTTGAGCCTGGATGAATTTGTGGCTCTTTACCGCTTTTTTATATATATATTTACATCCTGTCGAGCCTGGATCATTTCGTGGCTCTTTACAGCTTTTATATATAATTATTTATATTCTGTCAAGCCTGCATTATTCCGTGGCCCTTTTACAGCTTTTATATATATATATATATATATATTTACTTTTCTGTCAAGCCTGGATTATTCTGTGGCTCTTTTATCGCTGTTATATATATATATATATATATATATATATATATTTACATTTCTGTCTGGGCCTGGGATTGGAAATCCGTTGCCCTTACAGCTTTCATATATATATAATTATATATATATATATATTCTTTATTTATTGTGATTAAATATCTATTTTAAATGTTCATTTGATATGATTTTTTTTTAATATAAATCTGGTGGTTTAGATTTCTTTAAAACTAGCCCTTTTGGGAGCTGTCGTTTAGCACTCCAAACCATTAATCAGAATAAATCTCACATACGAAAGAATAAATAAAATAAACTTGCTCAAACAATTAATTGTAAATATGGTTCAACATCCCTTCAGAATTGAATTGAGTAGTTTATCTTGACATGCCTTGATTCTCCAAAACTAGGGTTTGAATCAATGAATAGCCTCCAAGAATGCCTTGTTCAAAGATGATCAATACTAAGTAAATAACTAATATTTATAGTTTATCAAAACCCTAGTACAATTAGGTAAGTCTAAAATCCTTTTCCAGCTCAACTTCATGTTTTAAGTAACAAAATCTTCATCAAATTTGATAGTCAAGCGCGCCCCGCTCCTGGATTCCTTGCAAGATGGCCCACCCCGCGCTACTAGACCAGGGACACTCCTTGCTCTGGTGCGCCCCGCGCCCGACTTAGCTCAATTCTAGCTCACCCCGCGCCTGGATGTCAGATCACCTATTTTTAGCCTGCTTTCTTCCCATTTGCCTAGCTACGCTCCTTGTCTGCAAATTCACACAAAAACATGAAAAGTAACATGCACTACTTAAGTAATAATAATATATTAAGCTAAGAAATAATGAATTAGTAGGTTTTTAACCTACTCATCAAATACCCCTAAACTTAAGCAATTGCTTGTTCTCAAGCAAACAAACATAAACTCCACTTGTCATAACCTAATCTAACAAAACGCAACAGAATGAACGCAACTAACAAGATCTAGCAGAAGTCTTTGTAACCAAAAATAGGTTGTAAATCCCTCATGAATTGACACTTAGCTTACAATCAATCTTGACTCATGAACAATCATAGCCTCTTACATCCTCACCTCATTTACATGATTCTAATCCTCTTCTGTGCGTGTGTGTCCAATTTCATATCAGCAGTTCGAAGTAATTCATGTGGTTATTTCTAGACAAACATTTATCCTTTCTCACAGATAACTAATCAAACATGTAATAACCATGAATTTCAAGTCACTTTATATGTATATACATTATTGATATTTCAAACTTTGTACTATATAGTGATTTAATATGTGATAACATATGTGAAGTGGTGTATGGCTAAATAAATATATATACTATAGTTATGGACATATATTTATAGAGTTCATTAAAAAAAGCTTCATAACCTAATTATACATTAGGTGAGATAATTAAATAACCTAAGGGTTATGGAAATAATGAATAATTAGTATTTAATATTTGTACTAACTTAAGTGGATAATTTTATTATTGCCAGTGATTAATAATTTTAAACCTAATTATAGTAAACTTAATTAGGTTACAAGTTAAAGAGATATGTGTAAGTAATTAAATTCCATAAGATTGGAAATAGAAACCCTAAATAATCAATTAGAGTAATATATATTAAAATTGTTAAACTATATTTATTACATAGCCCAAAATAATTAAATGAGAAGCCTAAAAGAAATAAAATGCAAACCAATACTTAGCCCACTTGATTAATAGTATTTTAGACTTTTAATTAATCAAATTTGTACATTAAAATGAAAGCAAAATGGAGGAGTTAATAGGGCAAGAGTGACCGGTTTTTTTAGGCCTTTTAAGGCAACAAAATTATGCTAGTCAAGTTTCTTAATTAGTAACTCTTACATCAAGTACAAGTGTGTCCATCTCCCATTAGTGGAAAATCTACTTAGCACCTTTAATAGCATGATTAGGCTTAATTGGAAGAGATAAGGCAAAACCTTTTATCCAAGGGACACCAAAGATATGGGGGATATTAGTTATGATCCTAGTTGTATCTAACTATATTGCAAGATACATTTCATTTTCTATTCTTCATCTTCTAGTTTTCTCCCAAGCTAGCAAAATACAAAGAGAGAAAAGAGAGAGAGGGGTTCGGATTTAAGGAGAAAGAGAGGGTGTGATAGCTTGATTTATGCACCCTAAGTTCATATCTTACTTTGGTAGATCAAGGAAGGTTGCTACTAGAATAAGGTATAACCTAAATCTTCATCTTCTTCTTCTATTTGGTATTATAGCAAGATTTGATGGAGTTATGAACTAATACCCAAGATACCTTAGTTCTACATATCATCATGTAGGAAACTAAGTATCTTGAGTGTTAGATCAAAGGTTTAGAGGAAGAAAATGAGCATATGTTCTCCTAGGGGTGAAACCCTAGTTTTTCTTCTACTAAATCTTGTGTAACCCAAGTTTTACAATATGGATTTGTGATCCGATAAAAAAGGGGTGCTAGATACATGAGTTAGCTAGTAAACCCAAGTGGTAGAATACCAATCCAACAATTTTTGAAGCCTTGGGAGCTGTTTTCCCAAAACAGTCCAGGTATAGAACTTAAAGCTTTAAAAATCCTAAAAGCCTACTGACCCATTTTTCTTAAGGCATTTTTGGCTAGTTTTGCATCTTTTAAAAATCTGGAAACAATCACAGAGGTACCTTAAGAAGTTATCTACGTGTAGGAAAAAGAACGGACACGTTTCGATGTGTAGTTTGTGTGTAATGTCTTATACTGTGAAGGACTCCTAAATATTCTTACCCGGATTCCTCATTGTGTATATCTTGGAAAAATTTGAAATTTATACAGTATGTGTATATTTGTTTTGAGAGTGTACGCTGAAAGTTTCAGAATTTTTTAAGCAAAACTCGATTTATGAAAAATGTAACAAGATTCGGAGGTTTTGAGTACTTTATATAGTAAATCACTTTTTAAAATTCCAGAAAAATTTGGGAATCATTATTGGGTTATACACTATCAAAATCCAGAAAAGAAAATTTTTTGGAATCAGTTTGGTATTTTTCCTAAAAATGATGAAGTTATCAATAAAAGAAAATACATAGTTAAATGATGTCATAAATAAGAAAAATATGATTTTAATGCTTGAATACTCCTAATATATAATATTCTGACTATTTGAGGGTATTTTTGGTAATTTATAATAAGAAGTATTATTTATGATTTTTATGGGTATTAAATAAGTTATTTAATAAATGATAAAATAATTAAAATAAATTGTTTATTTGCCTAATAACTTATTAAAATGTTACTATGATATTTGTAATACAAGAATCTAATATTTTTAAGTAAATAAAAATATTAAGATTTAAAACTTTATTAAAATATTATTGAATGGTTAATAATATTTGATTTAAAAATTAATAAATAATTAAAATATTATTAATTGACTAATAATATTATATTAAAATATTATTAATAATATTAGATTATATTATTATTAAAAGATTAATAATATTAAATTAAAGTATTATTGGATGATTAAAATATTATTAAGTAAATAATAATATTCAAAATTAAATAAAATGTTATTAAAAATGTAATAACATTAGTAAAGGAATAAAATATTGATAGTATTAGTAAATGAATAAAATATTATTAAAAGGTTAATAATATTAGTAAATGAATAAAGTATTATTAATTGATTAATAGTACTAAAGAATAAGTAAGGTATTATTATTAAAGTAATAATATTAATGCATGATTAAAATATTATTAAGAGGATTAATAATATCAGTAAAGTATTAAAATATTATTAAGATGTTAATGATATTAGTAAGCGAATAAAAGTGTTATTAGTGGTCTAATAATACTAAGAGATGAATTAAATATTATCAAGATTAATAATATTAAGTGAATTAAAGGTAGTTATTATTTAATAGTAATATTATCGAGGCATGATAATATTTCTAAGAACTAAATGTAATATGTAATATCTATGTGATTACATAATATAATGTTATGTCTCTCAAAGGAAGATAATTAAACTGCCTATCGGATAGAATTTATTTACGTAGCAGTAGCCTACAAACGAGGCAAGTTCCCTAACTTAAACTCGAGTTATTATTTTTGAAGTATGTTATTGAAGATTTATTTTTGATTATTCACATCTATACTGATTATTGAGATTCGTACTTTGTGCAATTGAATTCCTGTTCTATTATTATTGAACTGTGAATTAAATTAAAGTTCTTTCATTCATGAACTGTTTATGAGATAGATCTATGCTAATTGTATCAGCTAGATCAAGCATGTCTAAATTTGTTAAATCAATTGTGTTTTAAGAGCTGTTCTTATTAAATTGATATGGTAAGAACTCTTGGCTGAGAAAAGGACGAATTTGATTAAAGCATGATATCAATGCTGGATTATTAAGTGTTTATGCATAAATCACGGGGTATGAAAGGCTGATTCCCTTGATTACCAAATCTTATTAAAAGGTCCAGTTAAAATGTTGAGAACCTTGACAAATGTTCATGGTTTTTTCAAACCACTCAGTACCTGTTATTTAATTATTCGAATATTCAACTGTTGACTATTAATTCATGTTCCTTCATAATTTTATACTGTTGTTTAACATTAAAAGCGAAAACTTCTTTCTAATCATGATATATCTCCCTTGTGTATAAACTTGTTAAGCAAATTAGTTGTTTACCCTTGTTATATCATGACATTTATTTCAACTAAGGCAGAAACGTCCAAAGGGGACAAAGGAAAAGGGAAGGTTCAAGAGTAGATGTTTGAGAAAGGTTATGTTCTAGTTTATTTTAAATGCTATTTGATTATTTAAACTCTTTATAGTATTAAGAGTACGTTTGAAGTTAAGGTTAAAGAACCTTGGGACTATGATTGTAAAACTTTATTACTATTATGATAAACAATTTATGTTTATTCTTCCACATCAGTTAGAAAGTATGTTTGTTATTGAGTATCGTGAACACCGAATTCGAGGTTAGGAAACTCGAATTTGGGGGTGTCACGGGTTGGTATCAGAGCTGTAGGTTATAAACATTAGGAATGCGAAACCTAGGTTATAACCTTAGTAAAAAAACTCATAAAGAGTATGTAGGTGATGGGTTTAGGAGATCCATTGCGTTTTAGTTGTACTGAATAAAATATCAATTCATTTCATCAATGAATATATTTTATTATGGTACTGATGTTGTTTTGATTGTTTATTGTGGTCATAGGATGGCTGACGAGAGTCAA
This sequence comes from Panax stipuleanatus, assembly GCA_020205555.1. NCBI lineage: Eukaryota > Viridiplantae > Streptophyta > Magnoliopsida > Apiales > Araliaceae > Panax > Panax stipuleanatus. Next base: position 98,310,205 of record CM035115.1, read on the forward strand.
GATAGCTATTCAGTGAACCAGGAGCCGAGGGACATTAGTGAGAAGCCCATGGAGCATGAGGTGATAATAGATTTGCTGGCGAGGAACCACACCCTCCAGATTTATTTTTGATTATTCGCATCTATACTGATTATTGAGATTCGCACTTTGTGCAATTGAATTCCTGTTCTATTATTATTGAACTATGAATTAAATTAAAGTTCTTTCATTCATGAACTATTTATGAGATAGATCTATGCTAATTGTATCAGCTAGATCAAGCATGTCTAAATTTGTTAAATCAAATGTGTTTTAAGAGCTGTTCTTATTAAATTGATATGGTAAGAACTCTTGGCTGAGAAAAGGACGAATTTGATTAAAGCATGATATCAATGCTGGATTATTAAGTGTTTATGCATAAATCACGGGGTATGAAAGGCTGATTCCCTTGATTACCAAATCTTATTAAAAGGTCCAGTTAAAATGTTGAGAACCTTGACAAATGTTCATGGTTTTTTCAAACCACTCAGTACCTGTTATTTAATTATTCGAATATTCAACTGTTGACTATTAATTCATGTTCCTTCATAATTTTATACTATTGTTTAACATTAAAAGTGAAAACTTCTTTCTAATCATGATATATCTCCCTTGTGTATAAACTTGTTAAGCAAATTAGTTGTTTACCCTTGTTATATCATGACATTTATTTCAACTAAGGCAGAAACGTCCAAAGGGGACAAAGGAAAAGGGAAGGTTCAAGAGTAGATGTTTGAGAAAGCTTATGTTCTAGTTTATTTTAAATGCTATTTGATTATGTAAACTCTTTATAGTATTAAAAGTACGTTTGAAGTTAAGGTTAAAGAACCTTGGGACTATGATTGTAAAACTTTATTACTATTATGATAAACAATTTATGTTTATTCTTCCACATCAGTTAGAAAGTATGTTTGTTATTGAGTATCGTGAACACCGAATTCGAGGTTAGGAAACTCGAATTTGGGGATGTCACGGGTTGGTATCAGAGCTGTAGGTTATAAACATTAGGAATGCGAAACCTAGGTTATAACCTTAGTAAAAAACTCATAAAGAGTATGTAGGTGATGGGTTTAGGAGATCCATTGCGTTTTAGTTGTACTGAATAAAATATCAATTCATTTCATCAATGAATATATTTTATTATGGTACTGATGTTGTTTTGATTGTTTATTGTGGTCATAGGATGGCTGACGAGAGTCAAGATAGCTATTCAGTGAACCAGGATCCGAGGGACATTAGTGAGAAGCCCATGGAGCATGAGGTGATAATAGATTTGCTGGCGAGGAACCACACCCTCCAGATTTATTTTTGATTATTCGCATCTATACTGATTATTGAGATTCGCACTTTGTGCAATTGAATTCCTGTTCTATTATTATTGAACTATGAATTAAATTAAAGTTCTTTCATTCATGAACTATTTATGAGATAGATCTATGCTAATTGTATCAGCTAGATCAAGCATGTCTAAATTTGTTAAATCAAATGTGTTTTAAGAGCTGTTCTTATTAAATTGATATGGTAAGAACTCTTGGCTGAGAAAAGGACGAATTTGATTAAAGCATGATATCAATGCTGGATTATTAAGTGTTTATGCATAAATCACGGGGTATGAAAGGCTGATTCCCTTGATTACCAAATCTTATTAAAAGGTCCAGTTAAAATGTTGAGAACCTTGACAAATGTTCATGGTTTTTTCAAACCACTCAGTACCTGTTATTTAATTATTCGAATATTCAACTGTTGACTATTAATTCATGTTCCTTCATAATTTTATACTGTTGTTTAACATTAAAAGTGAAAACTTCTTTCTAATCATGATATATCTCCCTTGTGTATAAACTTGTTAAGCAAATTAGTTGTTTACCCTTGTTATATCATGACATTTATTTCAACTAAGGCAGAAACGTCCAAAGGGGACAAAGGAAAAGGGAAGGTTCAAGAGTAGATGTTTGAGAAAGCTTATGTTCTAGTTTATTTTAAATGCTATTTGATTATGTAAACTCTTTATAGTATTAAAAGTACGTTTGAAGTTAAGGTTAAAGAACCTTGGGACTATGATTGTAAAACTTTATTACTATTATGATAAACAATTTATGTTTATTCTTCCACATCAGTTAGAAAGTATGTTTGTTATTGAGTATCGTGAACACCGAATTCGAGGTTAGGAAACTCGAATTTGGGGGTGTCACGGGTTGGTATCAGAGCTGTAGGTTATAAACATTAGGAATGCGAAACCTAGGTTATAACCTTAGTAAAAAACTCATAAAGAGTATGTAGGTGATGGGTTTAGGAGATCCATTGCGTTTTAGTTGTACTGAATAATATATCAATTCATTTCATCAATGAATATATTTTATTATGGTACTGATGTTGTTTTGATTGTTTATTGTGGTCATAGGATGGCTGACGAGAGTCAAGATAGCTATTCAGTGAACCAGGAGCCGAGGGACACTAGTGAGAAGCCCATGGAGCATGAGGTGATAATAGATTTGCTGGCGAGGAACGTCGAGCAAGAGGTTAGGGCTGAGCAAGTGGAGGCGCAGAACCACACCCTCCAGGTTTCTGAGCAGTAGTACAAGGACACCGCTTACCAGGCCCAGGCTGAGTTAGCCGAGTTGCGAGGGAGGCTGGAGCAGAGAGAGATACAGCTAGGACAGTTGAGGGATGAGGTGGAAGCTAAAGATGTGAGGATATGTACTTTGGAGCGAGCTTTAGACATCACCTTTATGCAATTCGACGCCAAATGGATGGAGCTTCCCTCCAGCAGCGAGAGCAATCGTTGATTTGTATTCATGTTCGATATAGTCCCACTTTTTGTTTCTAATAGGGACAATTTAGTTGTTGTAAATCTTTAGGCTTTGCTGTATGCATAAGATGGCATTTAGACCCCAACTTTTGTTTTGATAGAGGGGTAGATGGTAGTGAATCCTCACTTTTTGTCCATTAGAGGATAGTTGGTGGTGGGCAGTTTATGCCTTGAGCGTTTATAGAAGTATGCAAAATGTTGAGTCGGTCTGTATTAAAACATTGGTATATAAATATAAATGCATTATTATGATATGTGTTTGAGAATTTATATAGTAAATTGTCTATTTAATGTTATGAAAATTCAGTAAACTGAATCGGTATTTTGTAGCAAACTTAACCCACTAGTCGGGGAAGCAGAATTCCAAAGCTTGGTAATCTAAAACTCTCACATGATGATCATGTGATTGTTCGAATGCAGTATTGTATTACATGCTAAATACTTATATGATAATAAAACCCGAATAACGTGTTTGAACTTGGTTTAACTAGATAATGCCGCCCAGACGAGTACTACGAAACCAAGAGATCGAAGAGTCGGTTAACAATGTAGAGGGAGCTCAACCAAACCCAATGCAAGACTTTATTAACATGATGGCAGAAGCTATGAGGAATCAAACACCAACCGCAGGAAACCAGACGGGAAACTATATAGCCAATTTTAAACACTTCAAAGCAGTAGGACCGCCGGAGTTTAGGGGAACTGCAAACCCGACAGAGGCCCAGACGTGGATAAAGGAGATTGAAAAGGTCTTTGTTATTGCTAGAGTCGCTGAGGAGCAGAAGATAATTTTTGCTACTAACTTAATGAAAGGTGAGGCTAACTTTTGGTGAGAAGCCAACCAAAGCAAAGCCAGAACTGGAATCGTGATGTGGGAAGCATTCAAGACGTTGTTTTTTGAGAACTACTTCCCTGAGAGTACGCAGGTTAGAATGGAGGTCAAGTTTTTGGAGCTAAAACAGGAAAATATGTCAATGGTGGAGTACGCTACAAAATTCAATGAATTGGCCAGATTCGCTCCACATCAGGTGGAAACTGAGGTGAGGAAGGCAAGAAGATTCGAAAATGGGTTAAAGCCGTGGATCTATAGCAAGGTAGCAGTTTTAAAAATTAAGTCGTTCTCAACTTTGTTGGAGAAAGCTCTCATTGCTGAAGGTGGGAGTGAAGCGGTTTTGAAATATAATCGGGAAAAGAACAAGAAGAAGGTAGACGGAGGAAATTTGAATGTTAGCAGTGGTGGCAGTAACAACAAGAAGTGTAAATGGAGCAGTGGGAGTAGCAATTCTGAAATTCAACAAGGAAGCGTGCAGCGGAAGAAGCAGGTATATGGGAATTATGGAAAGGGTCACTCGGGAGAGTGCATGAAAGGAAAAATAGTCTGTTATACATGTGGACAAAAAGGGCATATTTCACCCAATTGTCCTAAGGCGAAGAAAGGAGGTTATTTTAATTTTGGAGAAGCGGGACATCAGATCAAGGACTGTCCAAGGAAGAAAACCACGGATGGCAGAAGCAGCAATAGGGGCAACAACACTAGGGCAACTAGTGGAGGACCAGCCCAGCCAAACAAGCCAACAACAAGTACCTTTAACATGACAGTGCAAGATGTCGTGGCATCCAGGGAGGTGGTGTCAAGTATTATTCCGATCAACGATATAAATGCCTATGTGTTATTTAATTCTGGAGCTTCATATTCTTTTGTATCTGATGAATTTCCTCAAAGATTAAATTTACCTCATGAACTATTAGAACACCCAATGAATTTAGAAGTAGCGAACAAAGAAATTATCCCTGTAGACTACATTCATAAGAATTGTTGTGCTGATTTGAGAGGGTTTAGGCTTAATGTGGATTTGATACCGATTCGTCTTGGAGAGTTTGATGTAATCCTCGGGATGGATTGGTTATCGAGTCACAGAGCGGTCATTGACTATAAGAAAAAGTGCATACACCTGAAGACTCCGAATAAGTCGAATGTGGTATTTCATGGTAGTAAATTGCCAAGACAATCTTGTTGTCTGACGACGATGCAAGCAAAGAGATTGCTTAGGAAGGGTTGTATAGGTTATTTGGCTCACGTTGTGGATACTCACAAAGTCGAGGGTGAACTGGGTCAGATACCTATTATAAGGGAATTTGTTGATGTCTTCCCATATGAGATTCTGGGATTGCCACCGGATAGAGAGGTAGAGTTTGTTATTGATTTGGCACCAGGGACAGCACCGGTATCCAAAGCGCTGTATCGTATGGCTCCAATAGAAATGAAAGAACTGATGGTTCAACTATAAGAGTATTTAGATAAGGGATACATTTGACCAAGCATATCACCTTGGGGAGTGCCAGTTTTATTCTTAAAGAAGAAAGATTGGTCATTAAAGATTTGTATCGACTACCGAGAGTTGAACAAAGTTACAATTAAGAACAAGCACCCGTTGCCCAGGATGGACGATTTATTTGATCAGTTAAAGGGGGCAAAGTACTTTTCAAAGATCAATTTGAGGACCGGTTATCACCAATTGAAGGTGAGATAGGAGGACATTCTGAAGACGGCATTCAGAACTTGGTATGGACACTTTGAGTTTCTGGTAATGTCATTTGGGTTGACGAATACGCTAGCATCATTCATGGATTTGATGACCAAAGTGTTCAACCAGTATTTGGATAGGTTTGTTGTAGTATTCATCGATGACATTCTGGTGTATTCAGAGATGGAGGAAGAGCACGCTGAACATCTAAGAATAGTGTTAGAGACGTTGAGGTGGTAGAAGTTGTATGCAAAATTCTCCAAGTTTGAATTTTGGTTGCAGAGAGTGCTATTTTTGGGTCACGTTATCGATAAGGATAGAGTTTCGGTGGATCCGGTAAAAGTAGAAGCTGTTATCAACTGGGAGCAGCCGAAGACACCGACAGAGATCAGGAGTTTCTTGGAATTTATAGGATACTATCGGAGATTCATCCAGGATTTTTCAAAGATAGCATCGCCATTGACCAACCTTACTAGAAAGACGGTGAAGTTCGTTTGGAAGGAGAAATATGAGGAGAGTTTCATTGAGTTGAAGAAGAGGCTCAGTCAAGCACCTGTGTTGGCTTTACCAGACGACACGGGAGGATTTGTAGTGTATAGTGATGCATCACACAAGGGTCTTAGTTGTGTACTGATGCAGCACGGAATGGTCATTGCGTACGCTTCACGTCAGCTGAAGGACTATGAGAAGGGTTATTCGACTCATGACCTGGAGTTAGCAGCGGTAGTTTTTGCCTTGAATATTTGGAGGCATTATTTGTATGGCGAGAAGTGTGAGATATATACGGATCATAAAAATTCTAAAGTATATCTTCACATAAAAGGAGCTAAATATGAGGCAGCGCCGATGGCTGGAATTGATCAAAGATTATGATTGTGAGATTCTGTACCATCTAGGCAAAGCAAATGTAGTGGCAGATGCCCTGAGTAGAAAAATCAAGGAGAAGTTACTGAAATTGACCATTCAAGAGGAGTTAGTGAAAGATTTTGAAAGACTGGAATTGGAAATCAAATATCCGATGGAGACTGATGAAAAATTATTTACAGTAGCAGCAAGCCCGACCTTATTAGATAAGGTTAAAGAGGCACAAGAGAAGGACGAAGATTGCGACAACATCAAGAAACGGTTAACTGAAGGCGACGAATTAAAATACAAGATTGATGGCACCGGACTGCTGAGATTCGATAAAAATGAATTTGGGTACCGTCAGTACCAGAACTAAGAGAGGAGATTTTGCAAGAAATGTACAGTACAAGGTAATCGATACACCCAGGAAGCACAAAGATGTATCAAGTTTTACGTTAACACTTTTGGTGGCCAAACATGAAGAGAGAGGTTACGAAATGCATCAGCAGATGTCTAACTTGTCAGAGAGTTAAGGCAGAGCATCAATAACCGAGTTGATTACTACAGTCGTTAGAAATTCCAGAATGAAAATGGGAGCACATTACAATGGATTTGTGGTGGGGCTTCCAGCAACGCAAAAAGTGCGCGACGCCATATGGGTGATTGTAGATCGTCTTATGAAGTCAGCTCACTTTTTGCCGATCAAGATCAGGTATAGTTTGGACCAGCTAGCCAAATTATATATCAAAGAAATTATCTCGAGACATGGAGTACCGGTATCTATTGTATCGAATAGAGATCTGTGATTCACGTGAAACTTCTGGAAGAGTCTTCAAGAAAGAATGGGGACGCAGCTACGAATGAGCTCTGCGTATCATCCGCAGTCCGATGGGCAAAGTGAGAGAACGATTCAAACACTTAAAGACATGCTCAGAGCTTGTGTGATGGACTTCAAGGGTAGCTGGGAGGATCATCTTCCATTAGTAGAGTTCGCATACAACAATAGTTATCACGCCAGCGTTGGAATGCCGCCGTACGAAGCACTGGATGGGAGGAAATACAGAACGCCCTTATGCAGGGATGAAGTTGGTGAACGTATGCTATTGGGACCAGAACTGGTGTAACAGACAGTAGAGATCATTAAGGTGATAAGAGCTCGGCTGGTATCAGCTCAAGATCGCCTGAAGAAGTATGAGGACTTACATCGCAAGAAGAGAGATTTTAAAGTGGGAAGCTATGCGTTTTTGAAAGTAGGCCTAGAAAGGGAAGATAAGATTTGGAAATAAAGGTAAGTTGAGTCCGAGATTTGTTGGACCATTTGAGATCTTGAGGAAGAAAATGAGCAAATGTTCTCCTAGGTGTGAAACCTTAGTTTTTCTTCCACTAAATCTTGTGTAACCCAAGTTTTACAACTTGGATTTGTGATCCGTCAAAGAGGGGGGGGGGTGCTAGATACATGAGTTAGCTAGTAAACCCAAGTAGTAGAACACAAATTCAATAATTTTTGAAGCCTTGGGGGCTGTTTTCCCAAAATAGTCCAGGTATAGAACTTAAAGCTTTAAAAACCCTAAAAGCCTACTGACCCATTTTTCCTAAGGCTGTTTCGGCCAGTTCTGCATTATTTAAAAATCTGAGAAAAATCATAGAGGTACCTTACGAAGTTATCTACTTTTAGGAAAAAGAATGGGCACGTTTCGATGTGTAGTTTGTGTAATGGCTTTTACCGTGAAGAACTCCTAAATATTCTTACCCGGATTCCTCACTATGTATATCTTGAAAAATTCTGAAATCTGTACAGTATTTGTATATATGTTATGAGAGTGTACCCTAAAAGTTTCAGAAGTTTCTAAGCAAAACTCAATTTATGAAAAATGTAACAAGATTCGGAGGTTTTGAGTACTGTAAATATAGTAAATCACTTTCCAAAATTCCAAGAAAATTTCGGAATCATTATTTGGTCATACTCTGTCCAAATACAGAAAAGAAGAATTTTTGGAATCAGTTTGTTATTTTTCCTAAAAATGATGAAGTTATGAATAAAAGAAAATAAATAGTTAAATGATGTCATAAATATGAAAAATGTGATTTTAATGCTTGAATACTCCTAATATATAATATTCTGACTATTTGAAGGTATTTTTGGTAATTTATAATAAGAAGTATTATTTATGATTTTTATGGGTATTAAATAAGTTGTTTAATAAAGGGTAAAATAATTAAAATAAATTGTTTATTTACCTAATAATTTATTAAAATGTTACTATGATATTTGTAATATAAGAATATGATATTTTTAAGTAAATAAAAATATTATGATTTAAAACTTTATTGAAATATTATTGAATGGTTAATAACATTTGATTTAAACATTAATAAATGATTAAAATATTATTAAATGGCTAATAATATTAGATTAAAATATTATTAATAATATTAGATTAAAATATTATTAAAAGATTAATAATATTAGATTAAAGTATTATTGGATGATTAAAATATTATTAAATAAATAATAATATTCAAAATTAAATAAAATATTATTAAAAATGTACTAACATTAATAATGGCATAAAATATTGATAATATTAGTAAATAAATAAAATATTATTAAAAAGTTAATTATATTAGTAAATGAATAAATTATTCTTAATTGATTAATAATACTAAAGAATAAGTAAGGTATTATTATTAAAGTAATATTATTAATGCATTATTAAAATATTATTAAGAGGATTAATAATATTAGTAAAGTATTAAATATTATTAAGATGTTAATGATATTAGTAAGCAAATAAAAGTGTTATTAGTGGACTAATAATACTAAGAGGTGAATTAAATATTATCAAGAGTAATAATATTAAGTGAATTAAATGTAGTTGTTATTTAATAGTAATATTATCGAGGCATGATAATATTTCTAAGAACTAAATGTAATATGTAATATCTATGTGATTACATAATGTAATGTTATGCTATGGCTAATTGAAAGATTAACTATAGGTCTCTCAAAGTAAGATAATTAAACTGCCTATCGGATAGAATTTATTTACGTAGCAGTAGCCTACAAACGAGGCAAGTTCCCTAACTTAAACTCGAGTTATTATTTTTGAAGTATGTTATTGAAGATTTATTTTTGATTATTCACATCTATACTGATTATTGAGATTCGCACTTTGTGCAATTGAATTCCTGTTCTATTATTATTTAACTGTGAATTAAATTAAAGTTCTTTCATTCATGAACTCTTTATGAGATAGATCTATGCTAATTGTATCAGCTAGATCAAGCATGTCTAAATTTTTTAAATCAAATGTGTTTTAAGAGCTGTTCTTATTAAATTGATATGGTAAGAACTCTTGGCTGAGAAAAGGACGAATTTGATTAAAGCATGATATCAATGCTGGATTATTAAGTGTTTATGCATAAATCACAGTGTATGAAAGACTGATTCCCTTGATTACCAAATCTTATTAAAAGGTCCAGTTTAAATGTTGAGAACCTTGACAAATGTTCATGGTTATTTCAAACCACTCAGTACCTATTATTTAATTATTCAAATATTCAACTGTTGACTATTAATTCATGTTCCTTCACAATTTTATACTGTTGTTTAACATTAAAAGCGAAAACTTCTTTCTAATCATGATATATCTCCCTTGTGTATAAACTTGCTAAGCAAATTAGTTGTTTACCCTTGTTATATCATGACATTTATTTCAGCTAAGGCAGAAACGTCCAAAGGGGACAAAGGAAAAGGGAAGGTTCAAGAGTAGATGTTTGAGAAGGGTTCTGTACTGGTTTAATTTAAATGCTATTTGATTATGTAAACTCTTTATAGTATTAAGAGTAAGTTTTGAGTTAAGGTTAAAGAACCTTGGGACTATGATTGTAAAACTTTATTACTATTATGATAAACAATGTATGTTTATTCTTCCACATCAGTTAGAAAGTATGTTTATTGTTGAGTATCGTGAACACCGAATTCGAGGTTAGGAAACCCGGATTTGTGGTGTCACAAAACATGGCATCCACATAAGCATTACGGGAATTAGGCTGTATAAGCAATAAAAGATCAATCATCAAAACTTATGCTTCGTCGGTGCGTTTTAACGGTCCATCCCACAAATTACTACATATATCTGACTTGTGCAATGTTCAACCCCCTTAGGCTTTTCTATGTTACCCGTGTAACAGACTTTCAGCCAACGACTCCCAAACCCGACGGCTTTAGGGTGGTAGGTGTGAAGACATCTCCTAGGGTTTACTTGTCCGAGTAACAAAGGCCACGAGGTCAAACTAAGTTAGTTTTTATTTCATAAGTACTTTTTTTTCTCTTTTTGATTTTTCTTTTCTTTTTTTTCTTTTTTTTCTTTTCTGAACCGCAATTCCCCCAGTCTTATGGTTCAACCAATATTCAATTTTTAATCAGTGATCAAGTAAGTGCCCGTGTTCTAATACACACAAACTCCTAATCATAATTGACAGTCAATTGGTGTGCTTGAAATTTGAAGAGAACAAGAATAATGCTATGAGGTTACTATGATTGAGCCTAATCAGCTCATGACTCTCAATTTTATGTAAGATTAGTGAAAATCAAAGTCGTCAACCATTAATTTCATTACCATGTCTCACTGCTCAATCTCCATGTATTATGCTATATGTATGCTTCTACTGACATAATTCCTATATGAATGCACTATATCTATTTTTTTTCTCAATGCATGTGGTAAGTAAGTATGTATGAACTAAATTAACTCTACATGCAACCTAATATATATGCAAAAAAATTAAGAATTGATTTCCCCCTCAAACTTAAATAAGGTAATGTCCCCATTACTTTGTCATATGAAATATTAAAAACGAGGACTTCCCTGAGCGATGAGTCAAGACTCGTTGTAACCTTCATCATCGGATGGGGGGTAGGCGGGCAGAATTAGAGGAATGGGCAGCTGAACTGGATCTAAATTTGGTGTGAAGCGCAAAAAGGCATCGGCCAATGCTATAAATGCTCCAACCTTGTATGTATGCATCGCGGCTTGGCGTTGAGCAAGTCACAGATTTTGTCATTAACTTTGTTGCTGAAAACTTGCTGATGGCGCTGCTCCAGGCCACGTCAGCCATTGGCTCATCCGCTTGTGGTGGTGAGGGTGGTGTTGATGATTGTATCATAATGTAGCCCTCACCCCGAGGATGTGACGGTGATCCCTCCCATTCTCTAATTTTTCAATGGTAGGGTGGTCAATGACGGCCATTGGTTGTTGGATCGGCTCCGAGGCATGCCATTGAACTCCAGCTTGCCAACATAAATCGGGGATAAGGAATCCATGTAATAACCCTCCTGTGGTACACCCTCTCGGCGATCATTCAATATATTCTTGAATGCAAAGCCTGATGTTGACATTCAATATCTCAACTTCATTATTCGACCCGTCCTCATGAGTGACGATGCCATAGAGAAGCCGTGCTCGTTCCTTAGTTACGCCATTTTGGTGACGCGTAGGCATGAGTTGAGCACAAATAAACGCGTACCATACCTTCCCATATCGACTCAGAGCGGCATGTGGAAAAGTGACTTTTTCATCTGTGTTTTCTTTGGTTGCCCTTTGAGTTCCTGGCTTACAAAGCCGTACTATGATCTCATCTAGATTGGGCAGATGGTCGTCATATCGCTCTATTTGCGGTGTTTCCACCCCCAAAGTATTGATTTATTGTCGCTGCTCTAAATGACACCGACTTGCCCCAAACCATAACCACGTGATCAACGTGTTCAATTGCGTTGGCATAAAACTCCTTGACAATGTTGATCACAGCCGGTTTAGGTTGTTCCGCCAATTAAAACTAGTTGCGCTCCACAATCATGAGCGCCATGTCTCCGTCCAAATTGGCGTCCGGTTTTAGTCCACTTTCTGGCACTAGAGTTTTCTTATCGATTAATTTGTTGGAGCGGGTGGACGTTGCCTCACTCACAAATCTAGTAGCATCAAACCGTGGAGGAGCACCAGAAGTTGAAGTCTGTGGCCTTTTGGATGCCATGATGTGTAGATTGCAAACCCGAACTTACTTAGGCAAATTATCGAACACTTGGTGTGCATCTCTATTACTCCCCCAAACTTGGTTTACTTTGTATATCTCAGTTCACTCCCAATTACACGCAATTCAAATCAACCTTGGGTCATCAGTAACCCAAGGGGTCCCAATACAATAGTGAAGCAATTCAAGGTAACTAAGTGGACAAGATTCAATACTACCAAAATATCAAGTATTTGAGAATTACCTGTAAACTTTGGTGCGGATGTGTATGTATTCAATTACCTATCTCCTCCTTGCGCCTAATTTATGAATTTCTATTGTGGTTCTGTACATATGTTGGATGTTGTATATGTAGATGAGATTTGGAGTGACGAATTTGATGATGGGGCGGATTTGGGTTGGATGTGCTGGTGGGGAGAATTTGGGGTTAGTAGAGTTTGATGATGGCTAGAGGAAGAACCACAATCAACAGTCTTGGGGACTGGGGTTATAATATGTGTTGAATTGGGTTAGGTTTTAGAGAGAGTAGAGTTAGAATAGGATTTGGAGAAGAAGGATTAGGCTTTGAATTGGATTTGGAGAGGAAAGGGTCGACATAAACTCTTATTTTAAAACTGGCTTAGCCGACCGGTGCGCCCCTCGTCCGGTCTCTACTCATTATCGCGCCGCCCACGCTTAACTTCTTAGATTTATTAAAATTGCTATGATAGTGGCGCGCCCAATGCCTAGGGAAGCGCGCCCCGCGCTAGGCTAAAAAATTTGAACTTGAATCGCTGGGAGTGTAGCGCACTCCGCGCTTGGTTGCTCTTTATTATAGCGCGGCCCGCGCCACTTAGCTTTTTGTGATAGTTGATTTTCCTTTCCTTGAGTCCTGCCAACAATGAAAGTGTAGTGTATAAGAACTTGGATATAATAGACATCTATGAATGAAATATATATCTAAAATTAAATACTAATAACTTTGGTTGCCTCCCAATTAGCGTTTGGTTTAACGTCGTCAGCCCGACTTAAAACAACTCAATCATCCGGAAGCCAGATCCATCAGTGTCAACATCTCAACCTCCTCAACCTAACAGCTATTGTAAGACCCCAACTTTTTATGAATAAAATTTAATTTCCTCTATATATTATTTTAAAATAGTAATGTGTTGATTTGATAAATGTCATAAGTTATGGGTGGATTGTGCAAATTTTACAAAATAAGCAAGTGGATATAAAATATTCGTTGTGTTGGGGAATATTCATTTGGTCGAGGAATATTCTTTTTGTCGGAGAATATTTATACGACGGCGCAGTCATTGGTGGACCCCACAATGGAATGAATGTCGTATATAAAAAGCGACAGAAATAATTTTTTTATAAAAATAACGGTAAAACTGTTACCGTTAAACTGTTGAAATACCCGGTGATAGAAATATAATAATACGCGTTGTTGCACAGTAGCACACGGTATTGCACAGTATTTCAAATTATTGGTTCTTACGTAAGAACGCACTTACTCAATTATTGTTACAGTAATTATTGTTCAATATTTTATATTATTGATTCCATAATTGCATAATATTTTATTGGTTCAATAATTACTACGTTGATATTTTATATCAATAATTGCTACGTTGATATTTTATATTAGTGATTCAATAATTGTCATTACACATTATTTCAAATTATCAAATCAATAATTCATATTATTTGCATAACATTATTAGATAGCATTATTGGCAATGTCTAAGGAAGTTCTGTCTAGGAAAGGGGTTGGATAATTGCGCGCCAGTAAGGAAAAATCCTTATCGGAAGGCCCCCTCTTTCTTGGGAACGACCTGGTTGTCATTATTGTGATTCTGTAATATTATTTGTGAATAATAATTATTGATAAAAATGATAAGTAAATATTTATTCAATTTGAATTTAAACGGAGGATTTTTTAGTAAAAGTGACAATTATTGAGAATGGATATTTTATCTGTTCTAATAAAATAATTCATTCAAATATATTATTATACTATTACATTATAAGTGTATAATGTGATAATATAATAATATAATAGTGATGATATTTTTTACAAAAAATTCACGATATATGAATAAAATGAGATGGAAGAGAAAAAAATGAAATAATATATATATATATATATACACACACATGTGGGTTGAAAAATCATCCGTATGTAAATTTGAATAATTTTTTTGTTCGGAATTTGGAAAAACTTTCTTCTACAAAGTTATAGAGAATTAAATTTCATATGAAAAGGACATAAGATTCGTATTTTTCTGATAAAAGGGCTATTTATTATGAATTTTTGAAGTTTAAGAAATAAATATTTATTTAAAACATGGGTGGGCTCCACTTTTGTTTTTTGTGGAAAAATGCTAAAATTTCAAAGTGTGGTGTGCGTGCATGGCAAAGAGTGGAAGCCACCGGTAGTATGTAAGTCTATATTGTTGTTTTGGCATTTTTTTATAAATAGGGTGCTTAGTTAGAATTGAAAATCACACCAGAATCAGAAAATTTTCTCTCTATAATATCGAGCGTATTTCTTGTGAGTATTTAGATACTTTAAGTATTGATAGCAGTGCAAGTTTTCGTCTACATAATATCCGATATTCCAGTCAAAATTACTCTCCTATTAAGGTAAATGATATTATTTTTCTCATAAACGATGTTATTTCCTTTCAATATTCATAAAGAATATTATTTTCTTTCATATTCCATATTATGAAAGTGATAATATTTCATTTCATATTCTTATATTTAAACTTATCGTAAGTATTGCTTCTATAATTCTAAAAATGATCAGAAATTATTTGAGTTTTGCGCTTCACCTAATATCATTTCACTAGAATATTGGCCTGAACTTTTTATGAAAATTTTCATCTTTTCATGACGAGTTACTATTCACGATAAAAAAATATTATTTTTTATCTAAATTATCTTTGATTGTATCCAAGTTTTGATCTTCATTCTTGAATTTTGCTCCATAGTTGATTATTATGGAGAATTTTTGAACTTGGATAAACTAATTTACGAATCCCTATGTTTTGTCCTTTATCTCATTGGATTCGTTATTTATATTATTTTTCATCATCCTCCATCTTAAATGGCGATACAAACGAAAATCTTTGGCCTGTAGTTCAAAGATGAATGATTATTTGGTGAATATCTTTGGCATGTAATGCAAAGATGATTACCTGATGAATATCTTTGGCCCGTAGTGCAAAGATGGACAGGTGTTGAGATGATCATGACCACTGGTGATACAAATGAATATCTTTGACCCGTAGTGCAAAGATGAATATTTGATTCAAGATATATATTGATTGATGTTATAAGGATAACATATTGAAGATGGACTTTTAATTCATAGAAGATAGTAGACATCATTCTCTACTTAACTCTTCTAATGAATTGTTATTTTCGCTGCAGTTGTTGATCTAAAACTTTTTGTCCATAATATTTTATCTGATTTGTTGAAGACTAACGATAATTTACTCTTCATTATCTTAGTCATAATATTCTTTACTGGGCTAGTTGAGCTCAACCTTTTCTTCCATTGTTCTCTTCAAAAAATGAGAATGTTGCAGGAACTAGTCGGGGATCGGGGTGATGGTCAAAGTTATAGAAATAACAGTCCTCACTATTTTGTAGAATAGTGTGATAATAATTGTAATTAACGAGGACTGAATTTGAGTGTTTATATTTCGTATTATATATAATTTGTATTGAAACTCACAGTTGTGTGGTCGTATTTTGCACGATCGTATGTTATAAAAGTTTGTATTTGGATTATGTACCATGTATTTGGTGACTCAGAATTGGTTGAGTATTGAACCTATTTTGGGGGCGTCACAGTTGGTATCAGAGCTTACGGATATGATCTCTGGCGGAGATCGGGAAATAGAACTAGGAAGGGAGAGACGAGTTAATCCTTCACTAATGTGTCCTACCTAAGCTTAATTTTTATTTAATTGGTCGGTTGGAACATAGGGTTAATATGTGATATGTTAATTTGTTTGATTAACCCTTGTTTTGTGGCAGTATTTGAGAATAGCAGCTGAAAATCTAAATATTGGAGTGAATGAGACCGTTGAGACACCTGTAATCACCAACCAGGAGAACGTGCAATTGGAAGGCAATATTCTCCTGTAAACAACCCCACCGATCAAACGATGAACGATGGGATGTTTAGAAATTTTTTGGAGTTCGTGCAAAACCAAACGAGGGAGACTCGTGTTCATAATACAGGTGAAAATAATAACAACTCGCGGCTTGTCACTGCCAAGTAGTTCAAAGAGTTGGGACCACCATAATTTTTGGGAAAGCCAGATCCAATCAAGGTGGAAACGTGGGTTAAGAAAATTACCAAGATATTTGATGTCTTGGGTTGCACGGAGGAACAGAAGGTTCCATTCGCCACGTTAATGTTCCGCGGAGAGGTGGATTACTGGTGGGAATCTGTGAAGCGTACCCAGCCTGCCACACTCAAGATGTCTTGGGAAGAGTTCCAGAAATTGTTCAATGACAAGTACTTTCCAGAAAGTATTCGTCATATGAAAGAGGTAGAGTTTATCAAACTGGAACAAAACAACATGACTGTGTCCCAATACGAGGCTAAGTTCGTGGAGTTATACCGATTCGCTTCTCATTTGGTGGATAATGAGGAATGTATGACGCTGATGTTTCTGAGAGGTTTGAAACCCAAAATTGGTCAGTACCTTATTTCTCACAAACTTTGTTTGTATTCAGATGGGGTGAACAGGGCCCAATTATTAGAACGGATAATGATTATGTTCAACCAAGGGACAATAACCAAGGTCGTACCAGTGGCAGCAGTCATCAGAACAATGACAACCAGAGAGGAGGGAAGTATCATGACAGAAGCGGTAACCACTCCGGTGGTAATCGTGGCCATGGTAATAGAAGAAGTGAGTCGGGGGAGATTTCAAGAAGAGAAGGTACAACAATGAGACCGTGAAAAAGTCGACAGCAGCACCAGCATCAACTGTTTCTAGGGGAGGAGAACGACCACCGGTCGTATGCTATAAATGCGGGCAAGAGGGACACATCAGCCCTAACTGCACAAAGCAATCTAAGGTGTGCTATAACTGTAGAAAGGAAGGTCACATTGCTCGAATGTGTCCTATAGGGAAACCAAGTCCAGCTGGGATGGTGACTCCAAAGGCCGTCCCAAACAAGTCAAAGTCAGTGGTTTCTGGAAGAACTTTTGTCGTAACTGCCCAACAAGCGAGGAACCCGAATGAGGTTATTACGCGTAAGCTAATTATAAACTCTTGCAAAGTTTACACCTTATTAGATACCGGTGCTACCCATTCTTTTATTTCACCTGCTTGTGCTCAACGTTTGAACTTGACTCCTGAGAAATTAGACATTGACTTATCTGTTGAAACTCCGTTAGGAGAAACTTTTGTTACATCTACAGTTTACAAATCTTGCTTGATTCAAATTGGTACCCTCACCCAACTTGTTGATCTTATATCTTTGAAAATACTTGCATTTGACGTGATTTTAAGAATTGACTGGTTAACCACTTATCATGCTAAAATTGATTATTTTCGTACGGTTGTTGGTTTTCATATTCCTAACCAACCTGTTGTGCGAATTCAAACAACCAAACCCCTAAAATCAATCAATGTCATTTCAAGTCATAAAGCTATTCGTTTATTAAAAAATGGATGTCAAGCTTTCTTAGCCCATGTCACTGATCTAAACCAGAATACGTCAGGTTTGAATGATATTTCTATCGTTAATAAGTTTCCTAATGTATTTTCGGAAGAACTTTCCAGTCTACCCCCAGAACGTGAAGTCAAATTCTTTATTGACCTTGAACCCGGTACAAAACCCATTTCTAAAATCCCATATCGAATGGCTCCTATTGAACTCCAAGAGTTAAATGTCCAACTACAGGAATTGTTACACATCGGTTTTATTTACATCTCCTTGGGGTGCTCTTGTTTTATTCATAAAGAAGAAAGACGGGAGTATGCGACTTTGTATTGACTATCAAGAGTTGAACCATGTCACCATCAAGAATAGGTATCCGTTACCTCGTATTGATGACCTGTTCGACCAGTTGCAAGGTGCACAATTCTTTTTAAAGATCGATCTTCGTTCTAGATATCATCAATTAAAGATTAAAATTGAGGATATTCCGAAGACTGCTTTCAGAACTCGATACGGGCATTATGAATTCTTAGTCATGTCTTTTGGATTTACTAATGCTCCTGCTGCTTTCATGGATATGATGAACCGTGTATTCAAGGAATATTTGGATCAGTTCGTGGTTGTCTTTATTGATGACATCCTCATCTATTCCAAACGTTGTGAAGATCATGAGAACCACCTGAATCTGGTACTTCAAAGGCTTTATGAAAACAAGCTGTATGCCAAGCTGAAGAAATACGAGTTCTGGCTTGAGGATGTAGCATTCCTTGGGCACGTGGTATCAAAACGTAGAGTAACTGTTGACCCGGTGAAGATTGAAGCAATATGAAGCTCGGAGCAACCGAAGTCAGTGACTGAAGTACGTAGCTTTATGGGTTTAGATGGTTATTATCGAAGATTCGTGGAAGGATTTTCTCAAATTGCTACTCCATTAACCTAGCTGACTTGAAAAGATACAAAATTTGTATGGAATGAGGAATGAGAGAAGAGCTTCCAAAAGCTCAAGAGGACACTCATTTCAGCACCTGTTCTGACAATACCATCTGGTTCGGATAAATTGTTTATCTACAGCGATGCTTAGGGCAATGGGTTAGGATGTGTTCTCATGCAACATGGGAAAGTCATAGCCTATGCCTCACTACAACTCAAAGAATATAAGGGTAATTATCCTACTCATGATCTAGAGTTGGCAGTAGTCGTTTTCGCGTTGAAGATCTGGAGACACTATCTGTATGGAGAGAAAGTGGGGATTTATACGGATCATAAGAGCCTTAAATATTTCTTCACTCAAAAAGAACTGAACATGCAACAACGACGTTGTCTTGAGCTATTGAAAGATTATGACCATACCATCCAATACCATCCTAGAAAAGAAAACGTGGTAGCGGATGCGTTGAGTAGAAGATCATATGCGGGAACGAGTGCAATGATGTCAAGTATACGCGTAGAACCAGCTTTGATTGATAAAGTTAAAGCTGCTCAAGCTACAGACCCGGAGATGAGGAATATGAGGAAGAAGGTGCAAGAAGGTGCTATTCCAGAAGCAAGGATTGTTGAAGAAGGAATAGTTCGAGTCAACTATAAACTTTGTGTTCCTAACGATTCTAACTTAAAGTATAGAATCATGATGGAGGCACAGAACACACCGTTTGCAATCCATCCTTGGAGTACCAAAATGTATCATGATCTTTGACATATATTTTGGTGGAGCAATATGAAGAGAGAGATCACGGAGTTTATCTCGAAGTGTTTAATGTGTCAACGTGTCAAGGCGGAGCATCAAGTGCCAAAGGGTCCATTGCAATCACTTGAGATTCCAAAATGGAAGTGGGAACACATTACCATGGATTTCGTTACGGGTCTTCCCAAGGTTTCTCAAGGCATAGATGCGATTTGGGTTATTATTGATAGATTAACCAAGTCTGCTCATTTCTTACTGATACGGGAGACTTATTCCCTTGAACGTCTTGCTCGTATGTATGTGAATGAGATTGTGAGGTTGTATGGCATGCCAGTATCCATTGTTTCGGATCGTGACCCAAGATTCACTTCACGATTTTGGGACAGTTTGCAGAAAGCTATGGGCACTGATTTACGATTCAGTTCGGCATATCATCTTCAAACGGACGGGCAATCAAAAAGGACTATTCAAACTCTTGAAGATCTATTGAGACTCTGTGTTCTTGAATTCAAAGGGAGTTGGGATAAGTACTTATCATTGGTGGAATTCTCCTACAACAACAGTTACCAGGCAAGTATAGGCATGGCTCCATTCGAAGCGTTATATGGACAAAAATGTCGTTCTCCAGTATACTAGGACGAGGTGGGTGAAGCAACATTGTTAGGATCGGAGTTAGTACGTATGACTACGAAAAAAATTCAAATGATCCGGCAACGTATACAAACGTAACAAGATTGACAAAAGAGTTATGCGGATCTTCATCGAAGAGACGTGGAATTTAATGTCGTAGATCATGTATTGTTATGTGTTGCTCCATGGAAAGGAGTTACGAGATTCAGAAAGAGAGGAAAGCTCAATCCATAATTTATTGGTCCATATGAGATCCTTGACCGAGTAGGAAAGGTGGCCTATAGACTCGCTTTACCGCCTAGTATGTCTCGTTTTCATAACGTTTTTCAAATATCCATGATACGTAAATATGTGAAAGACCCAAACCACATTATTGAATTAGAACCAGACGAGATAGCTGAAGCTTTAACTTACGAGGAGGTACTTATCAAGATCTTGGATAAGAAGGAACATGTCCTACGCTCGAAGATTATAACTCAAGTTAAAGTTTTGTGGAGGAACCATAATATCGAGAAAATGGCCTGGGAATTAGAATCAGAAATTAAAGAAAGGTATCCTCACCTTTTCGACATACCAGGTACGTACGTCAATTTTGAGGACGAAATTTCTTAAGGAGGAGAGGTTGTAAGACCCCAACTTTTTACTAATAAAATTTAATTTTCTCTATATATTATTTTGAAATAGTAAGGTGTTGATTTGATAAATGTGATAAGTTATGGGTGGATTGTGCAAATTTTACAAAGTAAGCAAGTGGTTATAAAATATTCGTTGTGTCGGGGAATATTCATTTGGTCGAGGAATATTCTTTTTGTCGGAGAATATTCGTACGACGGCGCAGTCATTGGTGGATCCCACAATGGAATGAATGTCGGATATAGAAAGCGACATAAATAACTTTTTTATAAAAATAACGGTAAAACTGGTACCGTTAAAATGTGGAAATACCCGATGATAAAAATACAGTAATACACGTTGTTGCACAGTAGCACACAGTATTGCACAGTATTTCGAATTATTGGTTCTTCCGTAAAAAGGCACTTACTCAATTATTGTTACAGTAATTACTGTTCAATATTTTATATTATTGATTCTATAATTGCATAATATTTTATTGGTTCAATAATTGCTACGTTGATATTTTATATTAGTGATTCAATAATTGTCATTGCATAGTATTTTAAATTATCAAATCAATAATTCATATTATTTGAATAACATTATTAGATAGAATTATTGACAATGTCTAGGAAAGTTCTGTCTAGAAAAGGGGTTGGATAATTGCGCGCTAGTAAGGAGAAATCTTTATCGGAAGGCCCCCTCTTTCTTGGGAACGACCTGGTTGTCATTAGTGTGATTTTGTAATATTATTTGTGAATAATAATTATTAATAAAAATGATAAGTAAATATTTATTCAATGTGAATTTAAACGGAGGATTTTTTAGTAAAAGTGATAATTATTGAGAATGAATATTTTATCTGTTTTGATAAAATAATTCATTGAAATATATTATTATACTATTACATTATAAGTGTATAATGTGATAATATAATAATATAATAGTGATGATATTTTTTACAACAAATTCACGATATATGAATAAAATGAGATGTTAGAGAAAAAAAATGAAATTTGGAATTCTTTTAATAATTATAAATGTTTTAATATATATATATAAACATGTGGGTTGGAAGAATTATTGGTCATTTGTCGTGGCCGCTTGGTTTTCAAAGAGTGGGGGTGTGGAAAAATCATCCGTATGTAAATTTGAGTAATATTTTTGTTCGAAATTTGGAAAAACTTTTTTCTACAAAGTTATAGAGAATTAAATTTCATATGGAAAGGACATAAGATTCATATTTTTATAATAAAAGGGCTATTTATTATGAATTATTGAAGTTTCAAAAATAAATATTTATTTAAAATATGGGTGGGCCCCAATTTTATTTTTTGTGGAAAAATGCTAAAATTTCAAAGTGTGGTGTGCGTGAATGGCAAAGGGTGGAAGCCACCTGTAGCAGGTAAGTCTATGTTGGTGTTCTGGCATTTTTCTATAAATAGAGTGCTTAGTTAGAATTGAAAATCACACCAGAATCAGAAAATTTTCTCTCTATAATATCGAGCGTATTTCTTGTGAGTATTTAGATACTTTGAGTACTGATAGCAGTGCAAGTTTTCGTCTACATAATATCCGATATTTCATTCAAAATTACTCTCCTGTTAAGGTAAAGGATATTATTTTTCTCGTAAACGATGTTATTTCCTTTCAATATTCATAAAGAATATTATTTTCTTTCATATTCCATATTATGAAAGTGATAATATTTCATTTCATATTCTTAAATTTAAACTTACTACAGTAAGTATTGCTTCTATAATTCTAGAAATGATCAGAAATTATTTGAGTTTTGCGCTTCACCTAATATCATTTCACTGGAATATTGGTCTGAACTTTTTATGAAAATTTTATTCTTTTCATGACGAGTTACTATTCATGGTAAAAAAATATTATTTTTTTAATCTAAATTATCTTTGATTGTATCCAAGTTTTGATCTTCATTCTTGAATTTTGCTCCGCAGTTGATTATTCTGGAGTATTTTTGAACTTGGATAAACTAATTTACGAATCCTTAAGCTTTGTCTTTTATCTCACTAGATTCGTTATTTATATTATTTTTCATCATCCACAATCTTAAATGGTGGTACAAACGAATATCTTTGGCCTGTAGTGCAAAGATGAATGATTATTTGATGAATATCTTTGGCATGTAGTGCAAAGATGATTACCTGATGAATATCTTTGGCCCGTAGTGCAAAGATGGACAAGTGCTGAGATGAACATGACCATTGGTGATACAAATAAATATCTTTAGCCCGTAGTGCAAGGATGAATATTTGATTCGAGATATATATTGATTGATGTTACAGGGATAACATATTGATGATGGACTTTTAATTCATAGAAGATAGTAGACATCATTGTCTACTTAACTCTTCTAATGAATTGTTATTTTCGCGGCAGTTGTTGATCAAAAACTTGTTGTCCATAATATTTTATCTGATTTGTTGAAGACTAACGATAATTTACTCTTCATTATTTTAGTCATAATATTCTTTACTGGGCTTGTTGAACTCGCCTTTTTCTTCCATTGTTCTCTTTAGGAAATGAGAATGTCGTAGGAACTAGTTGGGGATCGGGGTGATGGTCAGAGTTAGAGAAATAACGGTTCTCACTATTTTGTAGAATAGTATGATAATAATTGTAATTAATGAGGACTGAATTTGAGTGTTTATATTTCGTATTATATACGATTTGTATTGAAGCTCACAGTTGTGTGGTCGTATGTTGCACGACCATATATTATAAAAGATTGTATTTGGATTCTGTACCATGTATTTGGCGACTCAGAATGGGTTGAGTATTGAACCTATTTTGGGGGCGCCAGAGTTGGTATCAGAGCTTACGAATATGATCTTTGGCGGAGATCGGGGAATAGAACTAGGAAGGGAGAGACGAGTTAATACTTTACTAGTGTGTCCTACCTAAGCTTAATTGTTATTTAATTGGTCGGTTGGAACATAGGGTTACTATGTGATATGTTAATTTGTTTGATTAACCCTTGTTTTGTGGTAGTATTTGAGAATGACAGCTAAAAATCAAAATAATGGAGTGAATGAGACCGTTGAGACACCTGTAATCACCAACCAGGAGAACGTGCAATAGGAAGGCAATATTCCTCCTGTAAACAACCCCACCGATTAAACGATGAACGGTGGGATGTTTAGAAGCTTTTTGCAGTTTATGCAAAATCAGACGAAGGAGACTCGTGTTCATAATACAGGTGGAAATAATAACAACTCGCGGCTTGTCACTGCCAAGTAGTTCAAAGAGTTGGAACCACCAGAATTTTTGGGAAAGCCGGATCCAATCAAGGCGAAAATGTGGGTTAAGAAAATTACCAAGATATTTGATGTCTTGGGATGCACGGAGGAACAGAAGGGTCCATTCGCCACGTTTATGTTTCGCAGAGAGGCAGATTACTGGTGGAAATCTGTGAAGCATACCCAGCCTACAGCACTCAAGATGTCTTGGGAAGAGTTCCAGAAACTATTCAATGACAAGTACTTTCCAGAAAGTATTCGTCATATGAAGGAGGTAGAGTTTATCAAACTAGAATAAAACAACATGACTATGTCCCAATACGAGGCTAAGTTCGCGGAGTTATCCCGATTCGCATCTCATTTGGCGGATAATGAGGAACGTATGATGCGGATGTTTCTGTGAGGTTTGAAACTCGAAATTCGTCAGTACCTCATTTCTCACAAACTTTGTTTGTATTCAAATGGGGTGAACAAGGCCCAATTATTAGAACGGGATAATGATTATGTTCAACCAAGGAACAACAACCAAGGTCGTACCAGTGGCAGCAGTCATCAGAACAATGACAACCAGCGGGGAGGGAAGTATCATGACAGAAGCGGTAACCACTCCGGTGGTAATCATGGCCATGATAATAGAAGAAGTGAGTCGGGGGGAGATTTCAAGAAGAGAAGGTACAACAATGAGAACGTGAAAACGTCGACAGCAGCACCAGCATCAACTGTTTCTAGGGGAGGAGAACGACCACCGGTCGTATGCTATAAATGCGGGCAAGAGGGGCACATCAGCCCTAACTACACACAGCTATCCAAGGTGTGCTATAACTGTAGAAAGGAAGGTCACATTGCTCGAATGTGTCCTGTAGCAAAACCAAGTCCAGTGGGGATGGTGACTTTAAAGACCGTCCCGGACAAGTCAAAGTCAGTGGTTCCTGGAAGAGCTTTTATCCTAACTGTCCAACAAGCAAGGAACCCGAATGAGGTTATTACGGGTAAGCTAATTATAAACTCTTGCGAAGTTTACACCTTATTAGATACCGGTGCTACCCATTCTTTTATTTCACTTAGTTGTGCTCAACGTTTGAACTTGACTCCTGAGAAGTTAGACTTTGACTTATCTGTTGAAACTCCGTTAGGAGAAACTTTCGTTACATCTACAGTTTACAAATCTTACTTGATTCAAATTGGTACCCTCACCCTACCTGTTGATCTTATATCTTTGAAAATACTTGCATTTGACGTGATTTTAGGAATTGACTGGTTAACCACTTATCATGCCAAAATTGATTGTTTTCGTAGTGTTGTTAATTTTTATATTCCTAACCAACCTGTTGTGCGAATTCAAACAACCAAACCCCTAAAATCAATCAATGTCATTTCAAGTCATAAAGCTATTCGTTTATTAAAAAATGGATGTCAAGCTTTCTTAGCCCATGTTACTAATCTAAACCAGAATACGTCAGGTTTGAATAATATTTCTATCGTTAATAAGTTTCCTGATGTATTTCCTGAAGAACTTCCCGGTTTAACCCAAGAACGTGAAGTTAAATTCTTTATTGACCTTGAACCTGGTAAAAAACCCATTTCTAAAACCCCATATCGAATGGCTCCTATTGAACTCCAAGAGTTAAAGGTCCAACTACAGGAATTGTCACACATCGGTTTTATTCGTCGTTGTATATCTCCTTGGGGTGCTCCTATTTTATTGGTAAAGAAGAAAGACGGGAGTATGCGACTTTGTATTAACTATCAAGAGTTGAACCATGTCACCATCAAGAATAGGTATCCGTTACCTCGTATTGATGACCTGTTCGACCAGTTGCAAGGTGCACAATTCTTTTCAAAGATCGATCTTCGTTCTAGATATCATCAGTTAAAGATTAAAATTAAGGATATTCCGAAGACTACTTTCAGAACTCAATACGAGCATTATGAATTCTTAGTCATATCTTTTGGATTGACTAATGCTCCTGCTGCTTTCATGGATATGATGAACCCTGTATTCAAGAAATATTTGAATTAGTTCGTGATCATCTTTATTGATGACATCCTCATCTATTCCAAAAGTCTTGAAGATCTTGAGAACCACCTGAAGCTGGTACTTCAAAGGCTTAGTGAAAACAAGCTATATGCCAAGCTAAAGAAATGCGAGTTTTGGCTTGAGGATGTAGCATTCCTTGGGCACGTGGTATCAAAACGTGGAGTATCTATTGACCCGGTGAAGATTGAAGCAATATAAAGTTGGGAGCAACCGAAGTTGGTAACTGAAGTACGTAGCTTTCTGGGTTTAGCTGGTTATTATCAGAGATTCGTGGAAGGATTTTCTCGAATCGCTACTCCATTAACTCAGCTGACTCAAAAAGATACAAAATTCATATAGAATGAGGAATGCGAGAAGAGCTTCCAAGAACTCAAGAGGAGACTCATTTCAGCACCTGTTCTGACAATACCATCTGGATCAGATGGATTTGTCATCTACAACGATGCTTCGGGCAAAGGGTTAGCATGTGTTCTCCTGCAACATGGGAAAGTCATAGCCTATGCCTCACGGCAACTCAAAGAATATGAGAGGAATTATCCTACTCATGATCTAAAGTTGGTAGCAGTCGTTTTTGCGTTAAAGATCTGGAGACACTATCTGTATGGAGAGAAAGTGGAGATTTATACGGATCATAAGAGCCTTAAATATTTCTTAACTCAAAAGGAACTTAACATGCGACAAAGACGTTGGCTTGAGCTGTTGAAAGATTACAACCATGCCATCCAATACCATCCTTAAAAAACAAACGTGGTAGCGGATGCATTGAGTAGAAGATCTTATGCGGGAATGAGTGCAATGATGTCAAGTATACGCGTAGAACCAGCTTTGATTGATAAAATTAAAGCTGCTCAAGCTACAGACCCGGAGCTGAGGAATATAAGGAGGAAGGTGCAAGAAGGTGCTATTCCAGAAGCAAGGATTCATGAAGAAGGAATACTTCGAGTCAACTCTAGACTTTGTGTTCCTAACGATTTTGACTTGAAGTATAGAATCATAATGGAGGCACACAACACATCGTTTGCAATCCATCCTGGGAGTACCAAAATGTATCGTGATCTTTGACATACATTTTGGTGGAGCAATATGAAGAGAGAGATTGCGGAGTTTATCTCGAAGTGTTTAATGTGTCAATGTGTCAAGGCGGAGCATCAAGTGCCAAAGGGTCGATTGCAATCACTTGAGATTCCAAAATAGAAGTGGGAACACATTACCATGGATTTCGTTACGGGTCTTCCCAAGGTTTCTCAAGGCATAGATGCGATTTGGGTTATTGTTGATAGATTAACCAAGTCTGCTCATTTCTTGCCGATACGGGAGACTTATTCCCTTGAACGTCTTGCTCGTATGTACGTGAATGAGATTGTGAGATTGTATGGCATGCCAATATCCATAGTTTTTGATCGTGACCCAAGATTCACTTCACAATTTTGGGTCAGTTTGCAGAAAGCTATGGGCACTGATTTACGATTCAGTTCAGTATATCATCCTCAAACGGACGGGCAATTGAAAAGGAATATTCAAACTCTTGAGGATCTATTGAGACTCTATGTTCTAGACTTCAAAGGGAGTTGGGATAAGTACTTACTATTGGTGGAATTCTCCTACAACAACAGTTATTAGGCAAGTATAGGCATGGCTCCATTCGAAGCGTTATATGGACGAAAATATCGTTCTCCAGTATGCTGGGACGAGGTCGGTGAAGCAACATTGTTAGGACAGGAGTTAGTACATATGACTACGAAAAAAATTCAAATGATCCTACAACGTATACAAACGGCACAAGATCGACAAAAAAGTTATGCGGATCTTCATCGAAGAGACATGGAATTTAATGTCGGAGATCATGTATTGTTACATGTTGCTCCATGGAAAGGAGTTACGAGATTCAAAAAGAGAGGAAAGCTCAATCCACGATTTATTGGTCCATATGAGATCATTGACCGAGTAGAAAAGGTGGCCTATAGACCTGCTTTACCGCCTAGTATGTCTCGTGTTCATAACATTTTTCACATATCCATGCTACGTAAATATGTGAAAGACCCAAACCACATTATTGAATTAGAACTAGACAAGATAGCTGAAGATTTAACTTACGAGGAGGTACCTTTCAAGATCTTGGATAAGAAGGAACATTTCCTACGCTCGAAGAATATACCTCAAGTTAAAGTTTTGTGGAGGAACCATGATATCGAGGAAATGATCTGGGAGTTAGAATCTGAAATGAAAGAGAGGTATCCTCACCTTTTTGACATACCAGGTACGTACGTCAATTTCGAGGATAAAATTTCATAAGAAGGAGAGGTTGTAAGACCCCAACTATTTATGAATAAAATTTAATTTCCTCTATATATTATTTTGAAATAGTAAGGTGTTGATTTGATAAATGTGATAAATTATGGGTGGATTGTGTAAATTTTTATAAAGTAAGCAAGTGGTTTTAAAATATTCGTTGTGTCGGGGAATATTTGTTTGGTCGAGGAATATTCTTTTTGTAGGAGAATATTCGTACGACGGCGCAGTCATTGGTGGACCCCACAACGGAATAAATGTCGGATATAGAAAGTGACAGAAATAACTTTTTTATAAAAATAACGGTAAAACTGTTATCGTTAAATTGTTGAAATACCCGATGATAAAAATATAGTAATACGCGTTGTTGCACAGTAGCACACGATATTGCACAGTATTTCGAATTATTGGTTCTTACGTAAGAACGCACTAACTCAATTATTGTTACAGTAATTACTATTCAATATTTTATATTATTGATTCCATAATTGCATAATATTTTATTAGTTCAATAATTGCTACGTTGATATTTTATATTAGTGATTCAATAATTTTTATTGCACAGTATTTCAAATTATCAAATCAATAATTCATATTATTTGAATAACATTATTAGATAGCATTATTGGCAATGTCTAAGGATGTTCTGTCTAGGAAAGGGGTTGGATAATTGCACGCCAGTAAGGAGAAATCCTTATCGGAAGGCCCCCACTTTCTTGGGAACGACATGGTTGTCATTATTGTGGTTTTGTAATATTATTTGTGAATAATAATTATTGATAAAAATAATAAGTAAATATTTATTCAATGTGGATTTAAACGGAGAAATTTTTAGTAAAAGTGACAATTATTGAGAATGGATATTTTATCTGTTCTGATAAAATAATTCATTCAAATATATTATTATACTATTACATTATAAGTGTATAATGTGATAATATAATAATATAATAGTGATGATATTTTTACAACAAATTCACGATATATAAATAAAATGAGATGGAAGAGAAAAAATGAAATTTAGAATTTTTTTAATAATTATAAATGTTTTAATATATATATATATATATATATATATATATATATATATATAAACATGTGGGTTGGAAGAATTATTGGTCATTTGTGGTGGCTGCTTGGTTTTCAAATAGTGGGGGTGTGGAAAAATCATCCGTATGTAAATTTGAGTAATTTTTTTGTTTAAAATTTAGAAAAACTTTCTTCTACAAAGTTATAGAGAATTAAATTTCATATGGAAAGGACATAAGATTCGTATTTTTCTGATAAAAGGGCTATTTATTATGAATTATTGAAATTTCAAAAAAATAAATGTTTATTTAAAACATCGGTGGGCCCCAATTTTATTTTTTGTGGAAAAATGCTAAAATTTCAAAGTGTGGTGTGCGTGAATGGCAAAGGGTGGAAGCCACCGGTAGCAGGTAAGTCTATGTTGGTGTTCTGGCATTTTTCTATAAATAGAGTGCTTAGTTAGAATTGAAAATCACACCAGAATCAGAAAATTTTCTCTCTATAATATCGAGCGTATTTCTTGTGAGTATTTAGATACTTTGAGTACTGATAGCAGTGCAAGTTTTCGTCTACATAATATCCGATATTCCATTCAAAATTACTCTCCTGTTAAGGTAAAGGATATTATTTTTCTCGTAAACGATGTTATTTCCTTTCAATATTCATAAAGAATATTATTTTCTTTCATATTCCATATTATGAAAGTGATAATATTTCATTTCATATTCTTAAATTTAAACTTACTACAGTAAGTATTGCTTCTATAATTCTAGAAATGATCAGAAATTATTTGAGTTTTGCGCTTCACCTAATATCATTTCACTGGAATATTGGTCTGAACTTTTTATGAAAATTTTATTCTTTTCATGACGAGTTACTATTCATGGTAAAAAATATTATTATTTTTTATCTAAATTATCTTTGATTGTATCCAAGTTTTGATCTTCATTCTTGAATTTTGCTCCGCAGTTGATTATTATGGAGTATTCTTGAACTTGGATAAACTAATTTATGAATCCCTAAGCTTTGTCATTCAAATATATTATTATAATATTATATTATAGTAGTATGATGTGATTATATAATAGTATGATTTTTATAATTTGAATGGTAACATTATTATAGTAAATTCATGGTGTAAAAGTTAAACGAGGTGGAAGAATGCAAATTGAATTTGAACTCTTATGATGCAAACAATGATGTCATCAGAGCGATGATGTAAGAAATGATGTCATCGGAGCGATGAGGTAAGCAATGATGTCATATATCGATGATGTAAGCGATGATGTCATAAATTATGGCGAAAAAACTATTTTTCCGTTACTCTGCCGAGCCTATAAATAGAAGCTCATTTCTTTATTATCTCTCACCAATTCACTAAAGCTATAGAGAGAGAAAGTATAGAGAGAATAAGAGAGAAAGAAGAAGAGTATTCTGCTATTACGCTAGTGCAGTCTCTAAATTTTAAGGTAAGGGGTATTATTTCTTTCGTATTAATGAAGAGAGTTATTTTCTTTCAATATTCGTAAGGGTTGTTATTCTATTCTTGATTATTCTGTTAGATTAACCTGTCTACGCAGACTAACGCATGCATGGTGAAATCCTGTTGTTATTTCGTTCTTTATTATTATGTGGGAATAACCTGTCTACGTGGACTACCGCATGCCTGGTGAATAACCCTTCGTATTCAGTTGTTATTAAATTGTGGAAATAATCTGTCTGAGCGGACTACCGCCAGACGGGTGAAAATTCAATTGCAGTTTTGTATATTTCGTTCTTTATTATTATGTGGACTAATAAAGAACGAAATAACAACAGGATTTCACCATGCATGCGTTAGTCCGCATGCCTGGTGAATAACCCTTCGTATTCAGTTGTTATTAAATTGTGGAAATAATCTGTCTGAGCGGACTACCGCCAGACGGGTGAAAATTCAATTGCAGTTTTGTATATTGTTTCATTTTAGATTCCTAACTCTAAACTTACTACGGTAAGTATTGCTTCTATAATTCCTGAAATGATCAGATATTACTTGAGTTTTGCGCTTCATCTAATATTATTTCACTAGAATATTGGTCTGAACTTTGTTGTGAAATTTTTAACTTTTCATGTCGAGTTACTATTCACAAGTTACTATTCACGGGATACTATTCACAGTAAAAAAAATATTTTTTTCCTTCCAAATCATCTTTGATTGGATCCAGGTTTTGATCTTCATTCTTGAACTCTGGATAAATTCTCTAATATTTGTCCTTTATCTTACTGGATAAGTTATTCGTATTATTTTTCATCATCCTCAGTTCTAAATGGTGATATAACTGAATATCTTTGGCCTGTAGTGCAAAGATGAATAATTACGTGATGAATATCATTGGCCTTTAGTGCAAAGATGAATGATTACCTGATGAATATCTTTGGCCCGTAGTACAAAGATGGACAGGTGTTGAGATGAACATGACCAACTGATGATACAAATGAATATCTTTGGCCCGTAGTGCAAAGATGGATATTTGATTCGAGATGTATATTGATTGATGTTACAGGGATAAAATATTGATGATGAACTTTTAAATCAAAGAAGATAGTAGACATCATTCTCTACTTAACTCTTCTAATAAATTATTATTTCCGCTGCGAATATTGATCTAAAACTTGTTGTCCATAATAATTTATCTGATTTATTGAAGGCTAACGATAATTTGTTTTTCATTATCTTAGTCATAATATTTTTTACTGGGCTAGTTGAGCTCACCCTTTTCTTCCATTGTTCTCTTAAAGAAATGAGAATATCGCGGATACTAGTCGGGGAATGGAGTGATGGTCCGAGTTAGAGCTGTAGAAGTTCTCACTATTTTTTATATTTAAAATAGTGTGATAATAAATGTAATGAGGACTTAGTTTGAATGTTAATATTTTTTACATGTCT
The DNA here is from genome assembly GCA_020205555.1 of Panax stipuleanatus. NCBI lineage: Eukaryota > Viridiplantae > Streptophyta > Magnoliopsida > Apiales > Araliaceae > Panax > Panax stipuleanatus. Next base: position 98,342,586 of record CM035115.1, read on the forward strand.
GTATTGACACTCACAGTTGTGTGGTCGTATTTTGCACGACCGTGTGATATGAAAGATTATATTTGAATTTTGTTGAGTGTATTTGGCGACTCAAAATGGGTTGAGTATTGAACCTATTTTGGGGGCGTCACAGTTGGTATCAGAGCTTAGGGATATGATCTCTAGTGGAGATCTGGGAATAAGAACTAGGAGGGGAGAGACGAGTAAAACCTTCGCTAGTGTGTCTTACCTAAGCTTAATTGTTATTGGTATGTTAGAATATAGGGTTAATATGTAATATGTTAATTTGTTTGATTAACCCTTGTTTTGTGGCAGTATTTGAGAATGGCAGCTGAAAATCTAAACAACGGAGTGAATGAGACCGTTGAGACACCTTTAATCACCAATGAGGAGAACGTGCAACAGGAAGGCTATATTCCTTCTGTAAACAATCCTACCGAAGATATGATAAATGACGGGATGTTTAGAAGCTTTTTGCAGTTCTTGAAAAACCAGACGAGGGAGACTCATGTTCATAATACTGGTGGAAATAACAACTCGCGGCTTGTCACTGCCAAGCAGTTTAAAGAGTTGGGACCACCAGAGTTTCAGGAAAAGCCAGATCCAATCTAGGCAGAAAATTAGATTAAGTAAATTACCAAGATATTTGATGTCTTAGGCTGCATGGAGGGACAGAAGGTTCCATTTGCCACATTTATGTTCCGTGGAGAAGCATATTACTAGTGAAAATATGTGAAACGTACCCAGCCTATCGTACTCAAGATGTCTTGGGGGGCGTTCCATAAACTGTTCAATGACAAGTACTTTCCAGAAAGTATTCGTCACATGAAAGAGGTAGAGCTCATCAGACTGGAACAGAACAACATGACTGTGTCCCAGTACGAGGCTAAATTCGCCAAGTTATCCCGATTTGCACCTCATTTGGTGGAGAATAAGGAATGTATGACGCGGATGTTTCTGAGAGGTTTGAAACCCGAGATTCGTCAATACCTCATTTCTCACAAATTTTCTCTATATTCGGATGTAGTGAACAGGGCCCAGTTATTTGAACGAGATAATGATTATGTTCAACCAATGGACAACAACCAAGGTTGTACCGGTGGCAGTAGTCATCTGAACAATGACAACCAACAGGGAGGAAAGTATCATGCCGGAAGCGGTAACCACTCCTGTGGTAATCGTGGCCATGATAATAGAAGAAGTGAGTCGGGGGAGATTTCAAGAAGAGAAGGTATAACAATGAGAACATGGAAGCATCGACAGCAGCACCAACATCAACTGTTTCTAGGGGAGAAGAATGACCGCCGGTCGTATGCTATAAATGCAGGCAAGAGGGACACATCAGCCCCAACTGCACACAACAATCCAAGTTGTGTTATAACTGTGAAAAGGAAGGGCACATAGCTCGAGTGTGTCCTGTAGCGAAACCAAGTCCAGCAGGGATGGTGACTCCAAAGGCTATCCCTGACAAGTCAAAGTCAGTGGTTCCTAGAAGAGCTTTTGTCGTGACTGCCCAACAAGCAAGGAACCCGAACGAGGTTATTACGGGTAAGCTGATAATAAACTCTTGCGAAGTTTACACTTTATTAGATACGGGAGCTACCCATTCTTTTATTTCACCTGCTTGTGCTCAACGTTTGAGCTTGACACCTGAGAAATTAGACTTTGACTTATCTGTTAAAACTCCGTTGGGAGAAACGTTTATTACATCTACAGTTTACAAATCTTGCTCGATTCAAATTGGTACCCTCACCCTACCTGTTGATCTTATATCGTTGAAAATACTTGCATTTGATGTTATTTTAGGAATTGACTGGTTGACCACTTATCATGCCAAAATTTATTGTTTTCGTAAGGTTGCTAGTTTTCATATTCCTAACCAACCTATTGTGCGAATTCAAACAACCAAACCACTAAAATCAATCAATGTTATTTTAAGTCATAAAGCTATTCATTTATTAAAAAATGGATGTCAAGCGTTCTTAGCCCATGTCACTGATTTAAACCAGAATACGTCAGGCTTGAATGATATTTTTGTTGTTAATGAGTTTCCTGATGTATTTCCCGAAGAACTTCCCAGTGTACCCCCGGAATGTGAAGTTGAATTCTGTATTGACCTTGAACCCGGTACAAAACCCATTTCTAAAACCCCATATCGAATGGCTCCTATAGAACTTCAAGAGTTAAAGGTCCAACTACAGGAGTTGTTAGACATCGGTTTTATACGTCCTAGTACATCTCCTTGGGGTGCTCCTGTTTTATTCATAAAGAAGAAAGACGGGAGTATGCGACTTTGTATTGACTATCGGGAGTTGAACCATATCACAATCAAGAATAGGTATCCGTTACCTCGTATTGATGACCTGTTCGACCAGTTGCAAGGTGCACAACTCTTTTCAAAGATCGATCTTCGTTCTAGATATCATCAGCTGAATATTAAGACTGAGGATATTCCGAAGACTGCTTTTAGAACTCGATACGGGCATTATGAATTCTTAGTCATGTCTTTTGGATTGACTAATGCTCCTGCTGCCTTCATGGATATGATGAACCGTGTGTTCAAGTATTATTTGGATCAGTTCGTGGTTGTCTTTATTGATGACATCCTCATCTATTCCAAAAGCCGTGAAGATCATGAGCACCACTTGAAGCTAGTACTTCAAAGGCTTTGTGAAAACAAGTTATATGCCAAGCTAAAGAAATATGAGTTCTGGCTTGAGGAGGTAGCATTCCTAGGGCACGTAGTATCAAAACGTGGAGTATTTGTGGACCCGGCGAAGATTAAAACAATACAAAGTTGGGAGCAACTGAAGTCGGTGACCGAAGTACGTATCTTTCTGGGCTTAGCTGGTTATTATCGGAGATTTGTGGAAGGATTTTCTTGAATCGCTACTCCATTAACTCAGCTAACTCGAAAAGATACAAAATTCGTATGGAACGAGGAATGCAAGAAGAGCTTTCAAGAGCTCAAGAGGAGACTCATTTCGGCACCTGTTCTGACGATACCATCTGGTTCGGATGGATTTGTCATTTACAGCGATGCTTCGGGCAAAGGGTTAGGATGTGTTCTCATGCAACATGGGAAAGTCATAGCCTATGCCTCACGACAACTCAAGGAATATGAGAGGAATTATCCTACTCATGATCTAGAGTTGGCAGTAGTCGTTTTTGCATTGAAGATCTGGAGACACTACCTGTACGGGGAGAAAGTGGAGATCTATACGGATCAGAAGAGCCTCAAGTATTTCTTCACCCAGAAGGAACTCAACATGCGGCAACGACGTTAGCTTGAGCTGTTGAAAGATTACGATCATACCATCTAATACCATCCTGGAAAAGCAAATGTGGTTGCTGACTCGTTGAGTAGAAGATCATATGCGGGAACGAATGTGATGCTTTCAAGGTCTATTTTGTGTGATTTACAAAAGATGAAGATAGAGTTCAAGACTCAGGGGACCCATGCGATGATATCAAGTATACGCGTAGAACCAGCTTTGATTGATAAAGTTAAAGTTGCTCGAGCTACAGACCCGGAGCTGATGAATATGAGGAAGAAGGTGCAAGAAGGTGCTATTCTAGAAGCAAGGATTGATGAAAAAGGAATACTTCGAGTCAACTCCAGACTTTATGTTCCTGACGATTCTGATTTGAAGTATAGAATCATGATGGAGGCACACAACACAACGTTTGCAATCCATTCTGGAAGTACCAAAACGTATCGTGATCTTTGACATACATTTTGGTGGAGCAATATGAAGAGAGAGATCGCGGAGTTTATCTCAAGGTGTTTAACGTGTCAACGTGTCAAGGCGGAGCATCAAATGCCAAAGGGTCCATTGCAACCACTAGAGATTCCAAAGTGGAAGTGGGAACATATTACCATGGATTTCGTTACGGGTCTTCCCAAGGTTTCTCAAGGCATAGATGCAATTTGGGTTATTATTTATAGATTAAACAAGTCTGCTCATTTCTTGCCGATACGAGAGACTTATTCCCTTGAACGTCTTGCTCATATGTACGTGAATGAGATTGTGAGATTGTATGGCATGCCAATATCCATAGTTTCTGATCGTGACCCAAGATTCACTTCATAATTTTGGGTCAGTTTGTAGAAAGCTATAGGCACTGATTTACGATTCAGTTCAGTATATCATCCTCAAACGGACGGGCAATTGAAAAGGACTATTCAAACTCTTGAGGATCTATTGAGACTCTATGTTCTAGACTTCAAAGGGAGTTGGGATAAGTACCTACCATTGGTGGAATTCTCCTACAACAATAGTTATCAGGCAAGTATAGGCATGGCTCCATTCGAGGTGTTGTATGGATGAAAATGTTGTTCTCTAGTATGCTGGGACGAGGTGGGTGAAGCAACATTGTTGGGACCGGAGTTAGTACGTATGACTACGAAAAAGATTCAAATGATCCGGCAACGTATACAAACTGCACAAGATTGACAAAAGAGTTATGCTGATCTTCATCGAAGAGACGTGGAGTTTAATGTCGGAGATCATGTATTATTACGTGTTGCTCCATGGGAAGGAGTTACGAGATTCGAAAAGAGTGGAAAGCTCAACCCACGATTCATTGGTCCATTTGAAATCCTTGATCGAGTAAGAAATGTGGCCTATAGACTCGCCTTACCTCCGAACTTGTCTCGTGTTCATAACGTTTTTCACATATCTGTGCTTCGTAAATATGTGAAAGATCCAAACCACATTATTGAGTTAGAACCAGACAAGATAGCCGAAGATTTAACATACGAGGAGGTACCTATTAAGATCTTGGATAGGAAGGAACATGTCCTACGCTCAAAGGTTATACCTCAAGTTAAAGTTTTGTGGAGGAAGTATGATATCGACGAAATGACCTGGGAGTTAGAATCGGAAATGAAAACGAGGTATCCTCACCTTTTCGACATACCAGGTACGTATGTCAATTTCGAGGACGAAATTTCAAAATGAGGGGAGGTTGTAAGACCCCAAATTTTATGAATAAGATTTAATTTTTTATATATATTATTTTGAAATAGTAAGGTGTTGATTTGATAAATGTGATAATTTATGGGTGAAATGTGCAATGTTTACAAAGTAAGCAAGTGGTTATAAAATATTTGTTGTGTCGGGGAATATTCGTTTGGTCGAGGAATATTCTTTTTGTCGAAGAATATTCGTACGACGGCGCAGTCATTGGTGGACCCCACAACGGAATGAATGTCGGATATAAAAAGCGACCGAAATAATTTTTTTATAAAAATAATGGCAAAACTGTTACCGTTAGTACTGTTAAAATACCCGGTGGTTAAAAGACAGTAATACGCAGTGTTGCACGGTAGCACACGGTATTGCACAATATTTCGAATTATTGATTCTTACGTAGGAAGGCACATACTCAATTTTGTTACAGTAATTACTGTTCAATATTTTATATTATTGATTCAATAATTGCATAATATTTTATTGGTTCAATATTTGTTGCGTTGATATTTTATATCCATAAGTGCTACTTTGCTATTTTATATTATTGATTCAATAATTGTCATTGCACATTATTTCAAATTATCAAATCAATAATTCATATTATTTGAATAATATTATTAGATAGTATTATTGGCAATGTCTAAGAAAATTCTATCTAGGAAAGGGGTTGATTAATTGCGCGCCAGTAAGGAAAAATCCTTATCGAAAGGCCCCCCTTCTTTCCTGGGAACGACCTGGTTGTCAATATTGTAGTTCTGTAATATTATTTGTGAATAATTAATTTTTGATATATATGATAAGAAAATATTTATTTAATGTGGATTTAAACGGAGAAATTTTTAACATGTGACATTTGTTGAAAGTTGGTATTTTATTTTGTCCGATAAAGTAATTCATTCAAATATATTATTATAATATTACATTATAGTAGTATGATGTGATTATATAATAGTATGATTTTTATAATTTGAATGATAACATTATTATAGTAAATTCATGGTATAAAAGTTAAACGAGGTGGAAGAGTGTAAATTGAATTTGAACTCTTATGATGCAAGCAATGATGTCATCGGAGCGATGAGGTAAGCAATGATGTCATAGATTGATGATGTAAGCGATGATGTCATAAATTATGGCGAAAAGACTATTTTTCCCTTACTCTGCCGAACTTATAAATAGAAGGTCATTTCTTCATTATTTCTCACCAATTCACTAAAGCTATAGAGAGAGAAAGAAGAAGAGTATTCTGCTATTACGCTAGTCCAGTCTCCAAATTTTAAGGTAAGGGATTTTATTTCTTTCGTATTCGTAAAGAGAGTTATTTTCTTTCAATATTCGTAAGGGTTGTTATTCCATTCTTTATTATTTTGTTGGAATAACCTGTCTATGCGGACTACCGCATGCATGGTGAAATCCTGTTGTTATTTCGTTCTTTATTATTCTGTGGGAATAACCTGTCTACGCGGGCTATCGCATGCCTGGTGAATAACCCTTCGTATTCAGTTGTTATTAAATTATGGAAATAATCTGTCTGAGCAGACTACCGCCAGACGGGTGAAAATTTAATTGCAGTTTCGTATATTATTCCATTTCAGATTCCTAACTATAAACTTACTATGGTAAGTATTACTTCTATAATTCATGAAATGATCATATATTACTTGAGTTTTGCGCTTCATCTAATATTATTTTACTGGAATATTGGTCTGAACTTTCTTGTGAAATTTTTATCTTTTCATGTCGAGTTACTATTCATGAGTTACTATTCACAAGTTACTATTTATGGGGTACTATTCACAGTAAAAAAAATATTTTTTTTCCTTCCAAATAATCTTTGATTGGATCTAGGTTTTGATCTTCATTCTTGAGCTCTGGATAAATTTTCTAATATTTGTCCTTTATCTCACTGGATCCGTTATTCGTATTATTTTTCATCATCCTCAGTTCTAAATGGTGATATAACTGAATATCTTTGGCCAGTAGTGCAAAGATGAATAATTACGTGATGAATATCTTTGGCCTGTAGTGCAAAGATGAATGATTACCTGATGAATATCTTTGGCCCGTAGTGCAAAGATGGACAGGTGTTGAGATGAACATGACCAACTGATGATACAAATGAATATCTTTGGCCCGTAGTACAAAGATGGATATTTGATTCGAGATGTATATTGATTGATGTTACAGGGATAAAATATTGATGTTGAACTTTTAAATCAAAGAAGATAGTAGACATCATTCTCTACTTAACTCTTCTAATGAATTGTTATTTTCGCTGCGAATATTGATCTAAACCTTGTTGTCCATAATAATTTATCTGATTTATTGAAGGCTAACGATAATTTGTTTTTCATTATCCTAGTCATAATATTCTTTACTGGGCTAGTTGAGCTTACCCTTTTCTTCCATTGTTCTCTTCAAGAAATGAGAATATCGCGGATACTAGTCGGGGAATGGAGTGATGGTCCGAGTTAGAGCTGTAGAAGTTCTCACTATTTTTTTTATTTAAAATAGTGTGATAATAAATGTAATGAGGACTTAGTTTGAATGTTAATATTTTCTACATATCTGTATTGACACTCACAGTTGTGTGGTTGTATTTTGCACGACCGTGTGATATGAAAGATTATGTTTGAATTTTGTTGAGTGTATTTGGCGACTCAAAATGGGTCGAGTATTAAACCTATTTTGGGGGCGTCACATAATATTCTTTACTGGGCTAGTTGAGCTCACCCTTTTCTTCTATTGTTCTCTTCAGGAAATGAGAATGTCACAGGAACTAGTCGGGGATCGGGGTGATGGTCAGAGTTAGAGAAATAACAGTCCTCACTATTTTGTAGAATAGTGTGATAATAATTGTAATTAATGAGGACTGAATTTGAGTGTTTATATTTTGTATTATATACGATTTGTATTGAAACTCACAGTTATGTGGTCGTATTTTGCACAACTGTATGTTATAAAAGATTGTATTTGGATTCTGTACCATGTATTTGGCGACTCAGAATGGGTTGAGTATTGAACCTATTTTGGGGGCGTCACAGCTATCCAAAAATGGCTTCAACCAATGTTCGTTCACCTTGAACACATATCCTGTCTTTGGGTTTTGTATATCTATAGCACCACGAGGAAACACATTAGTAACAACAAATGGACCCTCCCAACGAGAACATAACTTACCTGGAAATAATTTCAATCGTGAATTATAAAGGAGAATTTTTTGCCCAACAGTGAAATTCTTTCACAAAATCTGCTTATCATGGAAAACTTTCATCTTAGCCTTATACAGTTTAGAACTCTCATATGATTCAGTACGCAACTCCTCGAGTTCTTGTAACTGCAACTTCCTATGGACGCCAGCTTGATCCAAGTTCATGTTGCACTATTTGATTGCCCAGAAAGCTTTATGCTCTAGCTCCACAGGTAGGTGGCACGGTTTCCCGAACACTAGCTTATAAGGCGACATACCAATTGGAGCTTTGTATGCCGTTCTATATGCCCATAGTGCATCATCTAATCTAAGACTCCAATCTTTCCTGTTCGGGTTGGCGACTTTCTCCAAAATAGATTTTATCTCTCGGTTGAATACCTCAGCTTGGCCATTGCTTTGCGGATGATAAGATCCCCTGTGAAGAACGTTGTATTTCCTGAACAAAGCTGCTAATACCCTATTACAGTAGTGAGTTCTGCGATCACTAATGATGGCCAGTGGTGCTCCAAACCTGACAAATAGGTTAGTCCTGACAAAATTTGCAACAACTTTAGAATCGTCAGTCCTGGTGGCTTTAGCTCCCACCCACTTTGAAACATAATTGACTGCCAATAAGATGTAAACATTACCAAAGGAAACAGGAAAAGATCCCATATAAACAGTACCCCAAACATTAAAGATTTCAACAATTAGAATAGGGTTTTGTGGCATTTGATGTCTATGTGATATATTTCCTGTTCTTTGACAATTTTCACATGATTTGCAAAATAGATATGAGTCTTTGAAAATTGAGGGCCAAAACAAACCACTCTCTAACACCTTATATGATGTTCTTTTAGGTCCAAAATGACCTCTACAAGCATAGGAATGACAGAAAGCTAGAATAGATTGAAACTCATTATCATGTACACAACGTCTAACTATATGATTCGCACAAAATTTCCACAAGTATGGGTCATCCCACACATAATGTTTTGCATCACTCCTAAGCTTTTCTTTCTGGGGTTTTGAAAACTCACCCGGTAAATATGCCCTTAGCAAATAATTCACAATGTCTGCATACCAGGGGGTTGTATTGCTAATGGAAAGTAGATGCTCATCCGGAAACATGTCTTGTAATGGTAGTGCTTCTCCCTCCTTAAGAATTCTACTCAAGTGATCCGCTACCAAGTTATCCGCACCCTTCTTATCTCTAATTTCTAAGATGAATTCTTGCAGCAGCAAGATCCACCTTATGATTCGAGGTTTGGACTCTTTCTTAGTAAGAAAGTACCTGAGAGCAGCATGGTCAGAATAAACTATCACTTTAGTACCAAGTAAGTATGATCTAAACTTATCTAAAGCAAATACAACAGATAATAGTTATTTTTTAGTTGTGGAATAGTTTATCTGAGCTGCATTCAATGTTCTAGAAGCATAGTAGATGGCATGGACAACTTTGTCAATCTTTTGGCCCAAGACGGCGCCGACAACATATTTGTTTGCATCACACATTATCTCAAATGGGAACTTCCAATTTGGTGGTTGAATGATAGGGGCTGACGTCAATAATTTCTTTAAGGTATCAAAAGCCACCATGCATTCATCATGAAAATGGAATTCCACATCTTTCTGGAGCAAATTGCATATGGGCGATGCTATCTTGGAGAAATCTTTGATAAACTTGCTATAAAATCCTGCATGTCAAAGAAAAGAGCGTATCTCCCGCACGCTGATGGGGTAAGGCAATGTAGATATAATATTAATTTTAGCTTTATCGACTTCTAAACCTTTAACTGACACTACAAGACCAAGTACAATTCCTTGTTCTACCATAAAGTGATATTTTTCCCAATTTAGCACAAGGTTAGTTTCCAAACATCTATCCAATACACGAGTCAGATTATCTAGGCAGGTGTCTAATGAATCACCTTGTACTGTGAAATCATCCATAAAGACCTCAATGCATTCTTCTAAAAGATCGGGAAAAAAATACTCACCATACATCTTTGAAAAGTGTGACACCCCAAAATCCGGGTACTTCGTTTCCATATGATTTGGTGTTCACTTTCTAACTATAACAAACATCTACCCAAATATCTCAAAATAAATTACAACCTTTATTCAAAATAATAAAATCTCCCTTAAAACAAGGGTCACAACCTTCTCAAAAATCAATTCCAGGGTTACTCTAACCTTGACATAAACAATAAAGTGCGAAATAAAAACATGACATAAAAGTTTTATTACAACCATTTCAAAATAATTAAACAAGTCTTCACTTGTTCATCTTTCCCTTGCCTTTACTCGTAGACGGGGCATCAACGTTATCAACCTTAACTGCAATTGTTATTTAATGCAAGAGTGAGCAAACAACAGCTCACTGGAGTTTAACAATAATATAGACATGAAAGGATATCTTTAAAAGAATTTGAATAATATGATTCGCTTCAACAATAAAGAATTGAATAATACTTCTTTCATCGCAATTACAATTTGAATATAGAATTTATCTGAGGGTCATAAGACCTTTGAACTCTTGTCCTAGGTTATAAATATTTCTATTTCAACCTTTAACAGTCAATAAGGTTATGGACCTTAACTCGTACTTAGGGGGATCAACCCTTCGTACCATGTATTGTGCACAAACATCTTAACGCTATGCGTAATAATCTCCCTTAATAATTAGGGTTGTTCAACTTAGTAATTTGAATTCAAGTTCGCACCAAAGAAAGTTTGGTTTGGATAAGCTTACAAGGGTAATTTAGAATTCACGTTTATCAACTAAGGATTAGTTGAATCGACTTTCAATAATTCATAAATAAAAGAATTATGAATTAACATATGCTTTAGAAGTAAACTTAAAGCATTTAAAATAATAAACTGGATCTTACTTGAACAATAAGTTAAGATTATTTCAATTAAATAAACAATTGTCCAATACAGAAATAGAAAGGACATTCTCAACAATGAACATATGAAATTAAGAAATTGTATAGAATTAACAAGTTTAGGGTTAGAAGACTTGCATAAAATTAATACAAGATTAGGGTTTAGAAAACTTGCCTTATGCGCAAGCTACTTAACTCAACCACGTACTTAAACACTTCCTATATACATCCAATCATAATAACCTAAATTAGTTAACATGTAACTAATTCACATAATTGGTTAACCCTCATGGTTAACTCATTCTAATTAAATAAATAATAATCAACCATCACATAGTTAATTACATCACATAACATACTCACATAATTAAATTAATTATGTATTTAACTAAATTATAATTAAACAATTAATCAAATTATAATTACTTAAATTATAATTATCATTTAAATTATAAATAATTATAATTTAAAATCACTTTTCATCAGGCATTATAATTACATAATTTATAATTAATCATGTAATTATCAATGTATAATCCATAACTAAACATACATTTATTAAATTATAATTACATAAATTATAATTTAAATTAACATCTAATTGATTAAAATAAGTCAACTTTTATACATTATAATTTCACAGAATTATAATTTAAACCTTTACTTTTAATTATAATTAATCAAATTATAATTAAGTAACTTATTTTACAATTAAACAATTATAGCTTAATTAAAATACTATATTAAGGTTTTCAAAACTTCTTCTTTTTTTTTTCTCAAATTATAAAACTGTCAACTTCATGTTATCAATATGCTACTGCAACATAAATACATGATCATTATTCTAGCAACAATGTAACTTAGTCATAAAAATAAACTGCACACTTGATTAAAACTCACTACCTCTGCCCAAGACACGGCGCAACCAGCAGCCTTGGTACCGGCGCAGCTGCGTAGGGGTCGAATCTGGGAAAGGCAAGCGGCGTAGCTGCGCTGCTTTTGGCTGTACTACCGACGCAGCTGCGCAGGAGCACAGATAGAGGTAGACAGCCACGATACTCTGCTTCACCGATTAACCCAAACAAGCCAATAAACGACAATGCACAGTAACTTAAACATTGTAAATCATACCTATGCAATAATACATATATATATATATAACATGTTTCTAAAACACAAAAGTCATATAAACAACAAGAATCAACAGTTTTAAAAGTCCAATTTGGCCATTTTCATAAAAGCTCATATTTTTTATAAAATAATCTACTGTAATAAATTTCTCCACCAAATAAACTTATAACACATGCATTATATTCATGATTGAAGATAACATCATAAACAATTCTAAACATGCATATTACTACATAAAATTTTCATTCTAAAACTTAACCAAAACATATGAACTCTCAAGAACATCAATTTTCCATTAAAACATATTTTAACAACCTTTTGATTTCTGAAAATCCTTTATAGCATACAATCACCAATAATAACACATGAACACAATACATATATATAAAATTTATGGTTACACAACTTCCATGAAAACTCAACTTTTGACAGAGAATAAAATACAAGGAACATATAGATTGAGTTCTATAATTGTAAGAGTAAAATTATAGATTATAACCTTTTTGCTAATCGTTAGTGAAGAAAATGATGATGCTTGCTTAAGCTCTTCCTTCTATTCTTCTTCTCTCTTCTCTAACTCTTCTCTGCTCTTCCTTGTTCTTTGTTTTTCTTAATTTGTAAAACTAATGTAGTTGTAGTATATACAATATACATATAATACATATATTACATAAAACATGTAACTCCTAATAATAATTATATACACTAACTACTACTAATTATGTAAGTTACAAAAGTTGAATTTGAATAGCCATAAGGTCATGTTTGGCAAACTTTTTATTTAAAAAAGGATTATTAGCTAAGGCCTTGTTTGGAAACTAGATTTAAAAATAAATGCAAAGCCTTGTTTATTTAAAATCCTTTTTCTTTTATTTTAACAAATCATTTTAACACATACCTTAATGTCACACTTTAATTAATTAAATATTTAATATTCTTATTTAATCAATTAAAATCTAACATCAATTAATCACATAAAATTACCATATAATTATAATTACTCTCTAATTATAATTCATGTAACACTTCATCACATAATTCATCTAATTCAATTATCTCAATTAAATTAGAACTATAATATAAAATTAATATACATTAATTAAATAAATATTAAACATTCATTTAATTAATATATAACACTTAATTAAATCACTCCATAAATCACATAATTTATTTATTTAACTCAATAAATAAATCACATAAAATATTTATTTAACTCAATAAATATTTAAAATTAAATATAAAATCTCAATCGTTACAAAAAGTACTGGGGCATTACAGAGTCCAAAGGACATTCGCCGATACGCAGAGGCACCAAAGGGACATGTGAATGTGGTCTTTTCTTGGTCTTTGGGTGCAATCACAATATGGTTATAACCTGAAAAATCATCTAGAAAGCAATAATAAGTATGCCCAGCTAATCGTTCTAACATTTGATCAATAAAAGGAAGGGGAAAATGATCTTTTCTAGTTACAACATTTAACCTCCTATAGTCAATACACACTCTCCACCCTGTTTGCATCCGTGTGGGCACTAACTCATTATTATCATTCTTGACAACAGTGATTCCGGATATCTTTGGAACTACCTGCACCGGACTTACCCATTAACTGTCGGAGATGGGCTAGATGATTCCGACATCGAGTAATTTTATTACCTATTTCTTTACTACCTCCATAATAGGTGGGTTCAATCGCCTTTGTGCATCCCTCGTAGGTTTAGCCATGTCTTCTAGCAAAATCCGATGTATGCACATTGCGAGACTAATACCTTTGATGTTTGCTATAGTCCATCCAAAAACTATGATATTGTCCCTAAGGACTCTCAACAATTTTTCTCCATGCACTTTGGTTAGATTACTAGAAATTATCACAGGTAAAGTCTCATTAGTCCCCAAATATGCATATTTCAAGTGTTCAGGAAATTGTTTTAATTCAAGTGTTGGAGCTTGCTCAACAGATGGTAATAGTTTTTGGTGAGACACCGGTTATTATATTAAATGGACTGCATGCTTATCTGAGAGTTTAGGCAATGAGTGTAGTGCAGCCATAGTTTCCTTCAATTCCTAATTTTGCTCAAGTTCATACTTCCCATCCATGTCCAAACTGCTAGAAATAGTAACCTCTAAACTGTCTCTCTGAATTTGTTTGAACGTTTCCTGCACTAAAGAGTCACATACATCAATTACAAAAACTTGACAATTATCACTAGGGTACCTCATGGCATTATAGATATTAAATTGGATCTTTTTGCCATCAAACTCCATTGTTAAGGTCCCATTGTGCACATCAATCATAGTTCTTGCTGTTTTTAGGAAGGGCCTTCCTAACAAAATGTGTGATGGGTTTGGTGATGTATCATCCTCCATATCCACTATATAAAAATCTGCAGGAAAGATTAGTTCGTTCACCTGCACCAAGAAATCTTCAACTATCCTTCGAGGGTAAGTGTTAGTACAATCTGCCAATTGAATAATCACCCCAGTATTTTTTAAAGGACCTAGATTTAGAGACTTATAAATAGATAATGACATCACATTAATTGAAGCACCTAAATCTAGCATGGCCTTCTCAAATCTAGTGTTTCCTATCTTACATGGGATCGTGAACATGCCTGAATATTTATATTTTGGGGGCATTTTTCTTTAAAGAACAGCTGATACATTCTCCCCAACTGTGACTTTTTCATCATTTTCTAATTTTTGTTTGTTTGTGCACAACTCATTTAAAAATTTCGCATACCGTGGCACTTATTTAATTGCATCAAGTAATAGAATATTCAGTTCTACTTTCCTAAAAGTTTTCAGAATATTTTTTTCCTGTTCATCTTTCTTTGAAGTTCTAGAATTTCTGTGAGGAAAGGGAAGAGGAATATCTTTAAGTTGACAAGGAGGGTTAGGATGTACCTTAGATTTTTTCGATCCCTCCTTAGCTTGCTCTTTCTCAAACTCAACTGCGGTTGTGGCTGTATCCATCTGCTTCCCACTCCGCAAGGTTATAGCACTGGCATTCTCCTTATGATTCACAACAGTTTGAGATGGGAGCTTCCTTGAACCTTGAGAGTCCAACCGACCCACATTAGTAGCTAATTAGCTCATTTGACTCTCCAAACTATGGATGGATGATTTCGTCTCTTGTTGAAACTGTTGTGTCTGTGTCATAAATGCTTTAAACATGTCCTCCAAGGATGTTCCAGAATTGGTCGGTGTTGTTGGTTTGGGTTGGTACTTTAGCTGATTTGGCTGAAATTGCTGTTTATTTGGGTAGAACCCTTGCGCCTGCAGCCTAGCACCCCCATAACTCAAGATGGGATGATCTCTCCATCCTGGATTGTAAGTATTGGAAAAAGGATCATATTGCCTCTCGGCTGTGCCTGTAATTACCCACTGCATTAGCTTGCTGTGCAGTATCTTCCTCTTGTAATGTTGAGCAAATATCTGAAGGGCGCCCCACCATTAAATATATTCTGCAAGCCTTTGCAACTGACAAGTTACCTGTTGCTAATTGTTTCACCACAGCAGTTAAGTCAGAAATCTATTGCTCTATATTACTCGTACTTACCTCACTTTCCTTTATTCTGGATGATTATTCCATGTTCCATATTGTTGTGCATTCGCGGTGATAAGTGGTTTTATAACCACTTATTTAGATATCAACTAACTTCAATTGTTGCTTAATCTCAGGTGATATAGTATCTTTTCATACATATTTGCTTACTTTTGTAGATTTCATATTGGAAACTTTCTTGGTGGTATGTAAAGGGAAGGAAATGCATTCCGAACATCGTTTGGGCTTTTATGTTCATTTCATGTTCTTGGATTGGAACTTGAGTCTTATTGTAGAGATTCTTCAAAGCTTTTCGCAACATCTTGAATCATCCCAATCGGAGTTCGGAGGTGAGAGTTATGACCCTTGTACCAACGAATGTTGAACTTCACGATTTTGGGTTTCTATTGCACAGCTGCCACTTGGAGCTCAATTTCGACCTTCATCTGTCCATTATTTCTCAATGCTCAAAAAATGAAAGTTATAGATCTCGTCGATAGCTTCGATTTGATAGGTGGCAGACCCCGTAACTCATCCCGAATAAAATGTTATGGCTATTCTACCAGAGGTCAATGCAATATAATTTTTACGGCGCGGCCGAGCCAGTTTGTAGTGTATTTCTAGCGTGGGAGGGCCCTTCCCCAGGCCAAAAATATGATATTTGCTACAAGCACCCGCGCTCAATTCCAGGTCAATTCCAGCGCGGCCGCGCCACTTCTAAAGCTGACCAGACTTGACTTTTTCATTAAAGAGTGCGATTGAAGCGTAACTTGAGGGAGGAGGCACATTAGGGCTTATAAAAGGGAGACATATCATTATGTAATACGAGATTCCACTCCTTGGGATCAAGAGTAGACATATGTTCTCTTCTTCTCTTCAATTTTATTATTAGATTAGGTTAGATTATTAGAACCATAGATTGGATTAGAGTTGGAGATTGAAGCTCTCGAAGATCATTGGAGATTCATATTGGAAGCAAGAGAATTCAAATTTGCTTACTCCAAACCCTAAATTCTCTCAATTTTTCTTTGTATCTTTCTAA
Source organism: Panax stipuleanatus (assembly GCA_020205555.1). Classification (NCBI taxonomy): domain Eukaryota; kingdom Viridiplantae; phylum Streptophyta; class Magnoliopsida; order Apiales; family Araliaceae; genus Panax; species Panax stipuleanatus. The sequence continues at coordinate 98,359,365 of CM035115.1, forward strand.
TGTTTATTCAAGTTGTGGATTGTGGATTTGATTCAATCATGAATTAAACTCTATTTTGGGATTTCAATGGAACCGATTGAGTAGTTTATTATGATATACTTCCTTGTTGGTCTTATTGATTGTTATGGGATTGTCTATTATGATTCATCTTTAAATTGCTTACTTGATTAGCCATCAAATATTGTGATAATTCATATGAACTTGAAAGACGAAGTATGAATTTAGATTTAATCATAATAGCTTGTGTTTGTATGTTCTACATGGTGATGGAATGTATGATTCATGCTTAGGATAGACATATATCGAAGCACCGCTTGTAGTCAATTGAGGACTTGCACTTAAACCCTTGTTATTGATAAATCACATAGAAATATAGTGTTTTATATAATTTGGGTGTTCATGTGTATTCTATCATATGTGGATTATATGTGATATGGACTTGGTACATCGAAAGATGGTCTTGTCTTACTTTCGTGCTCACGGCTAACATTCTGTGATAATTGATTTGCCTTGACAGGAAGTGTGTCGATTTAGATGAATCAATAGGGGAATATATAATCTCGAGTCTTCATTATCTAGTTTTATTCTAGGGTTATTTAGTGTTAGTTTAATTTCATAGTTTTAATCAATATACTAAATCATTCGTTTAAATAAGACTGAAATGGTTAAGGGTTAGTGCTTGGTGAATTTTATTAGTTAATTCTCCGTGGGAACGATACTTTACTTACTCTTTATTACTCGTTGACCATGTATACTTGCACGCATATATTGATCGATAAAACAACTAACAAGTTTTTGGCGCCATTATCGGGGAATTAATTTAATAAAATTTTGCCAACATTAGCTTCAATCAAATTAGTCTTAATCTAAACATTTTATTTTAGTTTTTAATTCTCTTCCTATATTTCTCCCTTTTCAGGTACTATGGATGAGTTTTCTTATCAATGGCCATACTCGATGATGACTCAATCAAGGGAAACAGGGGTTGAAGGACTCAACGCAATTTCGGCATTGTCAGCACAATGTGAGATACTTTCAAGGAAGTTGAACATTGGTGCAAGCCAACGTACTCGAGAGATAGTAGTTACATGTGAATATTGTGCTGGCAATCATCTGAGTCATCAGTGCACCATTATTGTCGGACAAGTTTAGTATGGGGGTGATTACCTCAACCACTACGCCTATCCCGATTATCATCAAGAGTGGGGATATCACCCAGATTCTTCATGGAGTTATCATTATCAAGACCAATACTGTGCTACAAGTCCAACCTATGCACCAGAATTCCCAAATCAATCTCCATTGCTACAAGAAGAACAGTCAAGGAAATAATTTGTGTATACGCTCTTAGCAAACCAAGAGGAGATGATGATGAGTCAAGTAATGTCGAGCCAAAATTTCCAGAACCAGATGGATCCACTCATCAACACTCCAATCAATGATCAGCAATACATAAATTTCGAGGCTGAAACAGAAAATTCAAGATTGGAGGATTTGTGGTCCAAATTCATAGCGTCAAAAGAGGAGATCTTGATTGAGCAAGCAAAGTCAATTAAAATTCTTCAGAATAGGATGAATCAAATGTTCATGGCAGTAATTAAGGAGAAATTGATTGAGCAAGGGATGAAAATTCAGAATCTTCAGAATCAATTATATCAAATGTTTGAAGCCGTGTACAATTGTCATCAAAATAATTGGTGCTATGACATAGATGCTGAAACTGATGAAGGGCCCGAAGTCTATATGCAACTGGATGAACTGAAAGAAGTGGACATCGAGGAGACAAATGGGGATATGGAAATGTTTAATATGAGCCAACCTTGATAATACCCCAAGTGCCTTATCCGCCAAAGTTAAAAAATCCAGTCAATTTTACACACCCATGCCCCCTTAGTAGTCACATCGAAGGCAAGGATCTTTATGATGTGAGAGATTTTACATTCTTGAAGCCATGGTGGGCCATGGAATAGAAAATAGAAGAAGGGCCCGTTGTGTTGTTCATGTCTCAAAGCCCCAATCGGTTTACAAACACAACGGAGGAAGCGCCTAGCCATTTGACAATGGAAATTTGTAACTTATCTACATGAAGCGAGCTAGGTGACTTAAATTCGAAGACTCTCACTAAGGGGAACCTATCAAAGCATATATCGGTCCTAATGGATGGAGGGTTCTCGTTTATCGTAGAAGAATCGGATAGCGGTGTCAAGAAAAAGTCCAGCTAACAGACTATAAACTGAGCGCTCGATGGGAGGCACCCCATCAAATCTCTCTCTCCCTCTTTGTTTAATTCTCCATTACATACTTTCTGTCATTTCCCCCCTCTATGTTTAATTCTTCATACTTTTAATAATTAATAGCATTTTTTGGTAGTTTTAGCGATTTAATAAATGTTGTGTGCCTTTCTCAGGTTAAATCCACTTGACATGAAAGTCCGAAATCAAACTTTAAAGGCCCATAATCAGTTCATGTGAAAAGCTGCAGAATCAAAATTATGGGGATTAGCACGGTTGCGCCTGAAAAGGCTTATGTTGAAGCGCGACTGCGCCGTGAGCAGACTGCTTCAGCAACTTAAGCAAATGGTTGAATTAAAACATACTCTCACACCACCAGAGCAGGCCGAGGAGGAGGAAGACGATGACAAGGCCAACTAAGGGAGTTTCCTAACGTTTTATCTCCAATGAGGACATTATCATTTTTAAGTTTGGGGGTATTAGGTTCATTTTGCATATAGGTAGGTTCATATTGCATATAGTTGCATTTTAGGTCATATTTGGTCAATTTTCAATTTTTTTTTACTTTAGTTAAGTACATTAGGACATTTTGCATGAATCCAAGTTGTCGGTTTGTTTGAAATTCATTTAGCCCATGAAGAGATTGAAATTACATGACTTGTGAACAGTTTTGATGACTTAGGATTTGTTGTAATGTCATAACATGATGTAAATTTTTATCTGTTAGAGGCTGATGTAACCGGATAGCACTCTAGAGTAACCAGTACAATTTGCTCAATTTAAATAGTCATATACTTGTCTTCTGGTAGGAAATCTGTGTTTTAATGAAAGAGAATTAGTAATCAAGTAGTAATAACTAGGACTGTGCAAAAGTTCAAGTTTGGGGGAAAACAAAGGGTATACATGCTATAGAGAAAAAAAAATAAAAAAGAGAAAAAGAAAAGAAAAGAAGAAAAAAAATAGAATGTTAATAAACACTTTAGCTAAGTCGAGTCCTGTGGCCTTTGATATTTGAGCAAGTATGCCATAGGGGTGTCTTTACACCCAGCGCCTTAAAGTCTTATGGTCTGGGAGTCGTTGGTCGAAAGCTCGTTACACGGGTATCATTGAAAAGCCTAAGAGGACTAGGCATTGCACAATCGAGTGTAAACATGGGAAAGTGCGAAAATCATCCTCGTGAGTAAATAAAAGCATAATAAATCCCTTGTTAACTTCTAACGTAGTTGATGCTTTGTCTTGGTTGGAACTTTTCTTGTGTACTATTTTTCTTGAGTTGAAACTGTGTTTTTCCCTCTAAGAAGCATAGTATGTGAAGTATTTGTTTATTACCATGTTTAATGGTTGCTAAGCACACACACACACACTACATTAGCGATGACAGGTTTTGATTTGCAGAGTAATATGCTTTATGGCTTTGTCTTGGTTGGATCCTCTATTTGTTGAGTTTGAAGTTTCTCTGAGTCATTTCCTGTGAATTTCATATCTAACTAACATTTGGATTCGTTAGCATATAGTGTAGATTTCATATAGTGTAGTTAGTGCATTGCATCTTTGTTTTGTTCCTTGAGGACAAACAACGATTTAAGTTTGGGGGTATTTGATAAGTGATTTTATAACCACTTATTTAGATATCAACTAACTTCAATTGTTGCTTAATCTCAGGTGATATAGTAGCTTTTCATACATATTTGCTTACTTTTGTAGATTTCATATTGGAAACTTTCTTGGTGGTATGTAAAGGGGAGGAAATGCATTCCGGACATCGTTGGGCTTTCATGTTCATTTCATGTTCAAGGATTAAAACTTGGGTCTTATTGTAGAGCTTCTTCTAAGTTTTTCAGAACATCTTGAATCATCCCAATCGGAGTTCGGAGGCGAGAGTTATGACCCTTGTACCAGCGAACGTTGAACTTCACGGTTTTGGGTTTCTATTGCACATCTGTCACTTGGAGCTCAATTTCGACCTTCATTCGTCCATTATTTCTCAATGCAAAAAAAATAAAAGTTATAGATCTCATCGATAGCTTCGATTTGACAGGTGGCAGGCCTCGTAACTCATCACGAATTAAACGTTATGGCTGTTCTACCAAAGGTCACTATAGTAGAATTTTTGGGCGTGGCCGCGCTAGTTTGTAGTGTATTTCAAGCACGGGAGCGCCCTTCCCCAGGCCAAAAATCTAAAATTTGCTACTAGTGCGCCCACGCCCAATTCAAGGCCATTTCCAGCGCAGCCGTGCCACTTCTGAAGCTGACCAAACTTGACTTTTTCATTAAAGAGTGCGATTGAAGCGTAACTTGAGGGAGGAGGCACATTAGGGCTTATAAAAGGGAGACATATCATTATGTAGTACGAGATTCCACTCCTTGGGATCAAGAGTAGACATATGTTCTCTTCTTCTCTTCAATTCTAGCATTAGATTAGGTTAGATTATTAGAACCCTAGATTGGATTAGAGTTGGAGATTGAAGCTTTTAAAGATCATTGGAGATTCATATTGGAAGCAAGAGAATTCAGATTTGCTTACTCCAAACCCTAAATCCTCCCATTCTTTCTTTGTATCTTTCTAATGTTTATTCAAGTTGTGGATTGTGGATTTGATTCAATCATGAATTAAACTCTATTTTGGGATTTTAATGGAACCTATTGAGTAGTTTATTGTGATATAATTCCTTGTTGTTCTTATTGATTGTTATGGGATTGTCTATTATGATTCATCCTTAAATTGCTTTCTTGATTGGCCATCAAATACTATGATAATTCATATGAACTTGAAAGACGAAGTATGAATTTAGATCTAATCGTAATAGCTTGTGTTTGTATGTTCTACATGGTGGTAGAATGTATGATTCGTGCTTAGGATAGACATATACTGAAGCACCGCTTGTAGTCAATTGAGGACTTGCATTTAAACCCTTGTTATTGATAAATCACATAGAAATATAGTGTTTTATATAATTAGGGTGTTCATGTGTATTCTATCATCTGTGGATTATATGTGATATGGACTTGGTACATCGAAAGATGGTCTTGTCTTACTTTCGTATTCTCGACTAACAATCTGTGATAATTGATTTGGCTTAACAGGAAGTGTGTTGATTTAGATGAATCAATAGGGGAAATTGTAATCTCGAGTCTTCATTGTCTAGTTTTATTCTAGGGTTATTTAGTGTTAGTTTAATTTCATAGTTTTAATCAATATACTAAATCATTCGTTTAAATAAGACTGAAATGGTTATGGGTTATTGCTTGGTGAATTTTATTAGTTAATTCTCCGTGGGAACGATACTTTACTTACTTTTTATTACTTGTTGACCATGTATACTTGCACGCATATACTGATCGGTAAAATGACCAACAGGCGGCCATATTTGCAATCAAATTCTTTGCAGCCTCTAGTGTTTTATTCACTAATGCTCTTCCACTAGTAGCGTCGATCATACTCCTATCCATTGGTACAAGTCCCTCATAAAAGTATTGGATAAGGTGTTGATCATCAATCTGGTGGAGTGGACAGCTGGAGCAAAGCTTTTTGAATCTCTCCCAGTATTCATACAATGTTTCACCGCTGAATTATCGGATTCCGCAAATTTCTTTCTTTATGTTGGCTACTCTTGAAGCAGGAAAATATTTCTCCAAAAATAGCCTTTTCATGTCATTCTATGATTGTATAGATCCCGAGGGGAGATAATATAACCAATCTTTTGCTAAATCCTCTAGTGAGAATGGGAAAGCTCTCAATTTTATCTGCTCCTCCGTAATATTGTGTGGCTTCATGGTTGAGCACACAACATGGAACTCCTTCAAATGCTTGTAAGGATCCTCACTTGTAAGACCAAAAAAAGTAGGCAAAAGGTGAATTAGTAAAGATTTTAATTCAAACGCAGCATTTAAAGCAGGGTATTCAATGCATAGAGGTTGTTGAGTTAGATTAGGAGTAGACAACTCCTTTAAGGTCATGTTATTTGGGACCGCCATCTCCTCGTCTGATTCGCTTGAAGAATGGTCTGAAAGTAGTGTGAGTGCGATGTTGAGGCATGTTGATGGAGCCTCGTTGGAATCTGCAAGTGTATCTTGGAATTTTCGAGCTTCCTTCCTAAGCCTTCTTGCTGTTCTCTCTATTTTTGGATCAAATTTTAATTCAAGAAAGTGAGAGGATCGAGGCATAAAAAAAATTAAAATGAAAACAATTGAATAAATAAAAACAAATAACACTCCCCGGCAATGACTCCAAAATTTGGGAGCTGTCGTTTAGCACTCCAAAATTAACCTTACTCCAATTCCACTAACTCAAGAATTAGTATAGTAAGAAGCAAGGATCGATCCCACAAAATGTTTTGTTTTATATTTATCCAAGTACTTTCTAATGAATTGGGGAATTTTAGTTTGAAAAGTTAAATTATCGAAAGTAAATTTAAAAGAAGTATCAATCAGTAAAAAGCTTCAATTCTTCAGTTCAGTATCGCCTTTTCACAATTATGGATTTACCAAGTGTTTACAATATTTATCTTTCAATGAGATTAACAATCCTAAATAACCGCAATCGCTGGTTATCCGAAATTCTCCTTATGTATAAATCTAATGCGACAATCGCCAACAAAAGATCCTAACTATCATATAACCTAGAACTATCAGTCTAAATTTAATATAATAGAAGCATGAAGAATGAGAATTAGACTGTTCCAAGCAACAATTACACAATCATGAATTATTTAACTTGTCTTCTGAAAATCTTAAAAATATCCAAAAGTTTGACCACAATTGAATATCATTAATTGCTACCTATGATCAAACATATATCGTTTGCTTACTATATATCTTAATCTAGCAGATGATATCAATTTACTAATTTAATCCTGCAGAAACAAAATTAATTAATTAAATAGCATATAAAAAAGTTTATGTAGATAATCAGAATAAATCTCACATATGAAAGAATAAATAAAATAAACTTGCTCAAACCATTAATTGTAAATAAGGTTCAACATCCCTTCAAAATTGAATTGAGTAGTTTAGCTTGACATGCCTTGATTCTCCAAAACTAGGGTTTGGATCAATGAATAGCCTCCAAGAATTCCTAGTTCAAAGATGATCAATACTAAGTAAATAACTAATATTTATAGTCTATCAAAACCCTAGTACAATTAGGCAAGTCTAAAATCCTTTTCCAGCTCAACTTCATGTTTTAAGTAACAAAATCTTCATCAAATTTGTCAGTCAAGCGCGCCCCACGCCTGGATTCCTTGCAAGACGGCGCACCCTGCGCTACTAGACCAAGGACACTCCTCGCTCTGGCGCGCCCCGTGCCCGACTTAGCTCAATTCTAGCGCTCCTCGCACCTGGATGTCAGATCACCTATTTTCAGCCCGCTTTCTTCCCACTTGCCCAGCTACGCTCCTTGTCTGCAAATTCACACAAAAATATGAAAAGTAACATTCACTACTTAAGTAATAACAATATATTAAGCTAACAAATACTGAATTATTAGGTTTTTAACCTACTCATCACCTTTCTACCTTTCAAACGGTTTAAAATAGGTCCAACCGAAACCGAAAAGCTAGAATGGCTAAGATTTACTTAAATCTAGTTTTCTTTCTAGTTTTGTAAAATATTAAAGCAACCTCGTGACCTTTAGATTCCTATCTAGTGGGAACGAGAAGCTTTGGCTACGCGCATGCCAGGATTTGACTGATGAATCATGGGTTTTGTGACTTCTAGATGTAAATATACATTCCTTGTGAATATCTGTGATGTGTAGGTTCTCTTGGCTTCTCTCTGTGAGCCTAGGAATCATTGGATTCATGATCAAACGGATCAAAATCTGATTCTCAGGATAGATAAACTCCATATTACAAATGTACCATGCCAGTTTTTCTGTAAAAATGTACATCCGACAGACCTTAAAACGGTTATCCAGGTTTAAGGTCTTAAACATAATGAAATATGATTTGTCGTGCCAGAGTCACTCTGATGGCTGTCATGCCCATGAGAAGACCGGCACTTGTATATATTGTGTGGTCGAGGATGCTTCCCAGTCTGACAATCATCATCCAAATCGAGCCAAAGGCTAAACAGAATAAAATGGAAGTATCAACATGTTTTAATTCCTATGCAAGCGTAAGGGTTTGAAAAATCAACTTTTCAAAACATCATTTTCATATCTTGTCTAAACAATGGACTTTTGCAAATCAAATCAAACATTTCTTCTATAGGTTCAACGAAGAAAGGTACTACTTTCAAGTCAATCAAACGTAGGCTCAATTACTTTCAGCATACACACCCACATTGCAATTTAAAAGGGAAATATTGAAAAGATGCGGTATCGTGTTTCATGGGAGTTGGGGGGTGTCGATCACCTTCCCTCCCACTTAACCAAGCCCCTGAACTTTAGAATCTCGATTTTAAGATCATGTTTTGACAGTGTCCAGCAATTGGGCCTACTTAAAAAATCAAACGAAATTCGGTATAGTTGGTACAACCATTTCAAAATTTACCAACTGGCGACTCTGTAAACCATTCAAATCGTAGACACGATACATGTTGGCCTTTTCATAAAAAACCTTCACCCTTCATAAAATAGATAAGACAAATAAGGGTAGAAAACAAGACTTAGAAAGAGAGAAATATCAGGTCCAAAGTTGACTGAATTTTTTCCCAACGTCGGCAGGTGGCGACGACTTAGAAAGACAGAAAGATCAGGTCCAAAGTTGACCGAATTTTTTCCCAACGTCGACAGTTGGCGACTCTACTGGGGATTTTAGAGGGCTTAGCTCGCATTCAAATCTTTTCAAAATCTCCCTTTTATATCTGCATGTGTGTGGATGCTGCATTTTACATTGAATGGATGTGCATGAATGCTTTACTACTTTATATTAGTGCTTCGCACAATATCATCATTTCATACGGTGAGACACAATGTATGTGAATGTATGTTGTGTTATTCCTCCACCAGGAGGCGAACCCGTCGGTGTTTGATTACTGGACTCAAAAGAGACTAATCCTGTGAGGCTCAGGAAAAGCACCACTCAGATCCGCTCCAATTGAAAGATCAGATTAAATTCCCCTCTAGTAAATTGCAATGATCTGGGTACCTTCATGTCGAAAAGCCGCGAGAGTAGCCTAAGATAGGTCAGCCTCTGATTAACCAAATCCGAAGAGAAGCTTCTTCATGCCTTCCTCTTTCAATTTAATGTCAATTTTCCAATGCCAGTGTAAATTTCAACATTCAATGTAAACTTACATTCCATGTCTTGTAAATCTCATCATGCTATCATGTCATCAAAACAACTGACTTTTATTTTACAGGATAAGATTAAAAAACCTCAAAAATAAACACATTGCATAGTGTGCATCCTGTTGATATATATACGTCAAAATTAACACACCTACGTTTATTATAGGTAAAAATTGGTCCCGTCACCAGGTCAAAATTTAAGAGAGCACTAATCCCATCCTCAGACATGGCTTTAAGAGCTTAACCAGAATCCACCCCTGTTTCTAGGAAAGATTTCGAAGGACTGAAGAACTAGATAGCAGAGTTGGCTATTTTCTTGAAAGAACAAAGCAAAGGTCCTCAAGGGAAATAAAAACCCGGTCATACAGAACAATCTAAACCCGGTGGCAGTCAGGACACTAGAAAGAAAGACACTCATATTCCTTAACCCCGAAACCAGGATATGACTAACAAAACCCTGAAACCACCAACCTCAACAAAGAGCAGGAAGCGGGTGATATTCTGAAGAAAGTCCAACAGATGGGAAACCATCCGGTCCATCAAAGATACTGGGGCATTTGGAAGTGTCAATTACTCAGACTTATGTATTGTTGGTCGATTTATATGACACAATTTACGCGCAAGTATACGCGATCAAATGTAATAAAGATTGGGTAAAGTTATCGTTCCCACGAGGAATTAACAGATAAATGGTCGCCAAAACACTAGCACATAATCATTTCAGTCTTATTTAAACGGGTGGTAAAGAGAAGGAATTAAAACTACTTTAAACTAGGCAAGGAAGTAAACTTAAACTAATTAATCCTAGAGTAAAATCAGATAATGAAGATAAGAGATTCCAATTTCCCCTAATGATTCGTCTAAGTCGACACACTTCCAATTAGGTCAAATTAATCATTACAGTTGTTAGCCGAGAACACGAAGGTAAGAGAAGGCCATCTTTCGATGCACCTAATCCATATCACATGCAATCCACAGACAATAGAACGCACGTGAACACCCACATTATCTAATCCCCTATATGTCTATGGTGTTTACAAATAAATAGGGTTTAAGGTCAAGTCCTCTATTAACTACGAGCGACGATCGGTATATGTCTATCCTAAGCACAAATCATACGTCCAACGCCATGTGAACGTACAATCGCCCGCTACTATGATTAGATCTGAACCCACACTTCGTCTTTCAATCCGTTGTGGGTTATCACAGTAATTGGTCATGACTCAATTAAGCAATGAAAGCATACATCGCAATAGACAAACACATAGTAATCAAATAAGACCATCATGGAAGGAATATCAAATTAAATTACTCATTAGGTTCCATTGAAACCTCAAAATATGATTTAAGTCATAGACAACTCGAATATATTATCCACCAGTAGATTATACATTATCCAAATACAAATTGAATACAAGGAGAGTGAAGAGATAGAAATTGCAAATCTTTGTTCTTTCTCTAAGTGTGGATCTTCAATGTCAATCTCTTGCTTCAATCTTCTTCTCTAATCTAACCCTAGAATCTAACTAACTAACTAAACCCTAATCTAACACTAATTTACTCCTAATCTATACAAGTAATGTAAGGGAAATGGAAGAACAAGCTAGGGATAGGGCTTAAGGCCAATATTTAATTTTTTTTCTGGCCACAAACGAGCCCCCTTATATCCCAATCAAAAGCCAAGTCCCGTTCAATTTAAAAGTCAAGTCTGATACAGCTGGGGACTGGCGCGGCAGCGCCCAAAAATGCACTAGAATCCGCGAGCCCGCGCCAAGGCTTTTTGGCTGCAGAGTCCTCTAGTAAAACGACCATAACTTTTGATCCGGGAGGAGTTACAAGGCCTGTCAACTGTCAAATCGAAGCTATCGAAGAGCTCTACAACTTTCATTCTTTGAGCATTGAGAAATAATGGATGGATGAAGACTGAAATTGAGCTCCAAGTGAGAGCTATGCAATAGAAACCCAAAACAGTGGAGTTTAACGTCCGTTGGTATACGAGGCATAACTCTCTCCCCCGAACTCCGATTCGGATGATTCAAGATGTTTCAAAAAACTTAGAAGACGCTCTACAATATGAACTAAGATCTAATCCAGGAACATGAAATGATCATAAACCCCTCAAGCGATGTCTGGATTGCATTTCCTTTCCATTTTTGCTTCAAATGCCATTATTGCTCCTTTTGGCCTCTAGACTCGTGGCATCACCTTCATTGATTCTTCTCCCATGCTATCTTCATGCTATAATCCCATTTCATTTCTTTGCCCATTTAAGCGTTCTTTTTCCCTTTTAAGCTCAATTTGCACCTGGAGAGTTTCTAAACCTGAAAATCACAAAACAAAGCAAAAACACATCAAACGCACAACGATACTTGAGTCTAAGCAACAGAATGAGTTGGTTACTATCCAAATAAGTAGTCATAAAAGCCACTTATCAAATACCCCCAAACTTAAACGTTGCTTGCCTTCAAGTAACCAAAACAAAACTAAACAAAAGATGTAATGCAGTATCTACAATGTATGCAACCTACGCTATCATAAATGCGAATTCAAGTTCCCAGCCAGCATTGAACTTTCAAAGCAATGCCTCAGAAAGCCACGAGATAGTCGAACAGATAAGCTACCCAAAACAAGACCATAAGGCATATTCTGCAAATCCAAAACTGTCAGCACTGATGTATTGTGCGTTGTGTGCCTAGCAACCATTAGATATGCATTTAGATAAATAACTCACATACTATGCTTCTTAGGGGAAAAACAAGCTTTAACTTTACAAAAATAGTAAATCATATAAGTTCTAACTAAGACCATGTATTACTAGAGTTAAGAGTCAACAAGGGGTTTTCATTAAGGTCTTATTATTCACGAGGGCGTATTCGCACTTAACCGTGTACACTATCGACCGTGCAATGCCTTGTTCTCTTAGGATTTTTAATGATATCCATGTAGTGAGCTTTCGACCAATGACTCCCAGACTAGACGGCCTTAGGGCGCTGGGTGTAGAGACACCCCTAGGGCTTACTTGCTCGAATATCAAAGGCCACAGAACTCGATGTAGCCGAAGTGTTTAATCTATTTTTTTCTTTTTCTTAATCTTTTCTTTTGTTTTCTTTTTCTGCAAGGGAGTGCGTCTTACGCTCCATCTCCTCGCATAAATCATGCATGTCCCCTGTTTCCCCCAAACTTAAGCTTTTAACAGTCTAGTTATTATTATATGCGAACTGAAACTCTTTTATTAAAACATAGTTTTTCCACCAGAAGACAAGTATGAAAACATTTAAACTTAGCATATCATGATGTTTACTCTATCATGCTTATTGGTTACACAGTATCTGACAGGTAAGGATTTACATATATGTCCATGAAATCAGGCTTAAGTCTCAAATCAGTTCAACAATCAAGTGATTTTAGTTTCTTCACAGGAAACATACATAACTAACCAATTGAAACTGGATTCATGCAGTATGCTCTCACACAGAATGCAAAAACAAAAGAAATTTTTTAAAATTTTCACAAATTTTAACTATTTACAACCTACATGCACTAAATAAACAAACACAATATGCAATATGAATGCAAATTCAATTGAAAAGTCAAGTCTGGCACAGCTGGGGACTGGCGCTGCCGCGCCAAAAAATGCATTAGAATCCGCGCGCCAGAGCCAAGGCTTTTCTGCTGCAGAGTCCTCTGGTAAAACGGCCATAACTTTTGATTCGGGAGGAGTTATGAGGCCTGCCACCTGTCAAATTGAAGCTATCGAAGAGCTCTATAACTTTCATTCTTTGACCATTGAGAAATAATGGATGGATAAAGGCTGAAATTGAGCCCCAAGTGACAGCTATGCAATAGAAACCCAAAACAGTGGAGTTTAACGTCCGTTGGTATACGGGGCATAACTCTCGCCTCCGAATTCCGATTGGGATGATTCAAGATATTCTGGAAAGCTTAGAAGACGCTTTACAATATGAACTAAGATCTAATCCAAGAACATGAAATGAGCATAAATCCCCCAAGCGATGTCCGGATTGCATTTCCTTTCCATTTTTGCTTCAAATGCCATTCTTGCTCCTTTTGGCCTCTAGACTCGTGGCATCACCTTCATTGCTTCCTCACCCATGCTATCTTCACGCTATAAGCCCATTTCAGTGCTTTGCCCCATTTAAGCGTTCTTTTGCCCTTTTAAGCTCAATTTACACCTAGAGAGTTTTTAAACCTGAAAATCACAAAACAAAGCAAAAACACATCAAACGCACAACGATACTTGAGTTTAAGCAACAGAATGAGTTGGTTACTATTTGAATAAGTGGTCATAAAAGCCACTTATCATGTATATTTCCCGGGGCTCGTTATCTAGAAAAGTTTTAAGTCCCTAATTTTGAGAAATATGATGGATTAGGGGATCCCTACACCCATTTGAAGGTATTCATTGGAGATCTCGGATCTTATGCAGAGGACGAGAAACTCAGAATGCAATTATTTCAGAAGAGTCTGACCAGAGAGGCTAGAGCATGGTATGCCCGACTGGACAATTCAAAGCTTCACAGTTGGGAAGAGTTAGCACATGCCAATACAAGAAATAGGCCCATCAGCGACCAATATTATTTGCGATCGCTGTATATCAGACTTAGCGACCGATATTAGCAACGGTTATCCAAAGTAGTCACTATTTATAATTAGCGGCCACTTTGCGGTAGCTAACTGGTCGCCGAGTTGAGTTTGTCGCCTTAAATTTTGGCTCCTGAGTTGGCGGGGGAAATTAAGTCAAGTCTGCGACTACATCACGTCGCAGATAGTGGTCGCAGAACGGTTTGACTTCCTCAGCAGCTTGACCATCAAGTTAATTAAAATCAGCCACCACGTGCAGTCGCTAAAGGCGGTCGTTGATTCTTTTTAAATACGATCAGCTCGGTCTTCTGCAGAAGACGCGAACAGAAAAGAGAAAGAGGGAGGAGAGGAAATGAGAAGATGGAGTTGCCGTAAGGCCGCCCGCCTCTGCCGTCCATTGTACGCCGTCGTCGGCAACCCCACCTAGGTATTCAATCTCTCTCTTTCATTTATATATATTTTCAATTTGGATTTAATTTGAAATTATATACATTGCATATTATGTGTTTATATATATTTGATTTGGCAATTTAGTTTGAATATGGGTTAGATTTATATATATATGTGATATTTAGTTTCAATTTGGCTTTAATTTGTGCAATTTGAGTGCATGCATGTTCATAATATGATATTGAGGCTTATGTTAGTGTATTATTATATAATATTAATTACTAAAATACATAAATTAAATATTAATCTACATTAAATTAAATATAATAACATATAAATATAATAAAATAACAGAAAATAATACAAACTAAAGTAAAAATAAATAAATAAATAAATAAATTTCCTTAGTTTACTTAATTTTCCCCTACTAAAATCAACTAAGTAGCATTTACTTAGTTTTCACTACTAAATTTATAACTAAGTAGTATTTACTTAGTTAATATTACATAGTTTCCCAATACTAATTAAAATAAATTAAGTAAGATTATTTTACTTAGTTAATATTACTTATTAGTTTCCCAATACTAATTAAAATAAATTAAGTAGTATTAATTTACTTAGTTAATATTACTTATTAGTTTCTCAATACTAATTAAAATAAACTAAGTAGTATTAATTTACTTAGTTAATATTACTTATAAAATAATGCTATTATCACATAATTTGGGTAACATAAAGCTCACATACACATAGTATGCATGTGTGTGTATGTGAGCAATATGTGACCCAAAATTATGTGATAGTAGCATTATTTTATAATATATTACAAAATAAATAAATAAAATATTACGATTTAATTAGAAAAAATAGAATGACAATGATTTAATTAAAATATATAAAAGAGAGAACATACTCTATCAATAACTCAACTGCAGCATTTTTAAGACCGACTTATTTCGAATGTTTTGTAAATAAATATCAGCATTTTCTTGGAAAATACTTTCTCTCACAATCTCTATCATGAAAGTACAATATGAATATGCGATATATTAACGTAATTAGTCTTGAGTCTGACTCCACAAAGCAGTATCTCCGAAATATATATACAACAAAATTGGAAAAAGATGAAAGTGTGCACTTGTTGAAATATGACTTGTCATAATTAGATGGAAACTTCAAATTATATATAATGTAAAACAAATACGTACTTTCATCATCGCCCATGAGTAATGATTACTAGGATAAGAGTCAAGAACTTCCTGTTATGCAGGATTTGACATAGCAGTTGCAGCTAATACTCCAACAGGTTTCTCGACAGCCAAAAAAATATGGGTCGTGTAGGTCCTGTTTGTGTCCCAAACTCGAATAATAAGTTAATTGAATTACCGCAGACATTCCTCACTGTTCCATCATAACAGATGACAACATCCCTAAGTAGTGCCATTAAGTTGTTGAACAGAATGTCAAAACCTATTTTTCTGTGAGAACTACCCATCTGAGGAATTCGGAGTGGTGAGAAGCTGTCTATGTCATAGATTGGACCCATATCAGGCGATAATTCATATCTATGAAATAAATCATCGCTTGATATGGGTCCAGTCCATGACATAAACAACTTATAACCACTCCGAATTCCTCAGATGAGTAGTTCTCACAAAAAATAGGTGAGACGTTCTGTTCAACAACTTAATGGCCCTCTTTCGGGATGTTGTCTTCTGTTATGATGGAACAGTGAGGAATATTCGCATTAATTTATTAACTTATCATTCGAGTATAGGACATAAACAGGAACTACACGACCCATAATTTTTTGGTTCCGAGGAACCTGTTGGAGTATTAGTTTCAATTGCTATGTCGAATTCTGCATACAAGGAAGTTCTTGACTCTTATCCTAGTAATCAATACTCATATGCGATGATGAAGGTACGTATTTGTTTTACATTATATATAATTTGAAGTTTCCATCTAATTGTGACATGTTATATGATAAGTACACAATATTCATGATTTTTTATTCATTTACATTTGGTTTTATTACATGTTTCATGTGTATATGAGCTTAATAAGTTGTTTATTATTTTCAGGTGAATTAAAGCTAAAAGGATGGAAACAAGTTGATTTGGAGTTGAATTGAAGAGGAGTTTGACCAGCAGTTGACTTTCTCAATATTTGGAGATTCCTACATGGAATTGGATTGATATTACTATTAGAATTAGGACTTCTTTGGACTGAGATTTTATTTCCTTATTAGATTCTATTTCTTTATGGAAACTAGTTATAATTGTAATTCCTTTTAGGATTTGGATTCCTAGTTCTTATAGGATTTAGGCCCTTGTCTAGCACTATAAATAGAGGATGATAGTTAAGGTTTTATTCATTCAATCTTCTACCAACTATCATACCTCATTGAAGTGCAGACTTGGAGCATGTCAGGCTAGTTTCTTTATTCAGTTCTAAAAGGAGGTGGAACCTTGTTACAAGTAATTAATTAATTGAGTATTATTATTTATTCCTTCTTGTATGAAATTTCTTCTGATAATCTGTTTTCATTGATTGCATGCTAATTGATCTAATTAATTTGATATGGCCAATTGAGTTAATTTAATCATTATCATATGCTAGATTAAGATTGGTATTACGTGTAATTGATATCTGTCTTCATCACAAGTAGTAAATTAGTGATACTAATTGTGGACAAGCTTTTGTGTATTGCTAAGATTATCAGAAAACAAGTTAAACAAATCGAGCTTATGTGTTTGTTGCTTGGATTAGCCTAATTCTCTATTTCTTAATGCTTCTATCATATTAAATCTAGAGAGCTTGTTCTAGGTTATATGCTAGTTGAATCTGGTGAAGAGCTTGTTTCATACAGTGAATATCTAAGGAGAATTTCGGATAACAGAGCTTATTGTTATCTAGGGTTAATAGTTTCATTGAAGGGTAAAGAATAATAACTTGATTAATTGATTGCTGTGCTTGGTGAAACTGAACTACAGAACTGAAGTTTTTACATATTTGGTTAATCTCTTTATTTAAATTCTGTTTTTCTTAGTTTAAAACAATTTCAAAAATCCCCCATTTTTATTTTCTGTTAAAATAGTTGAATAAATCTAAAACAAACTCACTCTCTGTGGGATCGATCCTTGCTTACTACTGTGCTAATTATTTAAATTCGTGAAGTGAAAGTGAGGTTAATTTAGGAGTGTAAACGACAGCTCCCATTATATTTCAGCAAGTGCACACTTTCATCTTTCTCCAATTTTGTTGTATATATTTTGGAGATACTGCTTTGTGGAGTCAGATTCAAGACTAATTACGTTAATTAATCGCAGATTCATATTATACTTTCATGATAGAGATTGTGAGAGAAAGTATTTTCCAAGAAAATGCTGATATTTGTTTACAAAACATTCGAAATAAGTCGGTTCTAAGGATGCTGCAGTTGAGTTATTGATAGAGTATGTTCTTTCTTTTATTAATTTTAATTAAATCATTGTCATTCTATTTTTTTTTAATTAAATCGTTGTCATTTGAGTATATAAACATATATATCTTTCTGTATTTTATATACACATCTTGATGATATTATATTCTATGAACAAACAGATTGCGACTTCTCATTCACTATAGATTCAAGACTAGCACGATAAATTTTCCCCCCCAATACTCCTTGAGAAGTGTAAAAGCTGATTTGTCCCACCTCTCCATGAAATCGGGAAACATCCTTAGTTTTAAAGCCTTAGGCCTTTCAGCTGTTACTCCTGTTTTTGCAAAATCAACTGCCATAGAGTGAAGGGTTGTCAACTAAGACATTTTTTACTCATAGTCTTATCTGACTCAAGGTTTGCATGTAATATGATAGACTCCTTGAGAGTTGCATGAAATTCAACAGTTCCCAATAAGTGGTTCAATTAATTCAACTGTACTTCCTGTTGAATTCCTGAACAAAGTGGTTAAACGGTTCAGGAATTAACACTTTGTTCGGAAATTAACCACTTTATTCTGGGAATTCGAGAGGAAGTACAGTATGGTGAAATACTTATCGAAAATTATTGAATTTCCTGTAACTCTTCCTTTGTCTCTCATACCTTCGGTACAATCTCTAGTACTGCACATTTAGTACATGCAGACCTTGAGTCAGATAAGACTACGAGTAAAAAATGTCAAATTTGACAACTTGTAACTCTATGGCAGTTGATTTTGCAAAAACAGGAGTAAAGCTGAAAGGCTTAGGATTATAAAATCGAGGATGTTTTCCGATTTCATGGAGAGGTGGGCCACAACTAGCTTACACTTCTCAAGGAGTACTGAGGATAAACTTTATCAATGACGATCGACTATCAAGATCGTAATCTACTTCTTACACTTGACGCGGGCATTAGCTAGCTTATGTATTCGCGAATGTTAACATAACAACAGGATATCGATGATGATGTCGAGGTAATTTGGTCTTGATTTTAGCTTTATGCAAATATGTTTAGTTACTTATGGTTTTTCTATTGTATCTTTTCTTCAGGAAGAGTTTCTGTTTGCAGAATGTCTATAAATATGACTGGTAAGAGTTTCTAATCGTTTGCTTGCTGATTGTTTGATGTCAAATGCAATGAAGTTAATTATAGTTTTAGATTCAATATAGATTTTTTATATAAATTTTAGTCGCTCGAGCGATTTGTTTACTGTGTTGGTTAATTTATGGACATGGATCGATTAATTTAAATAGTTTTGGTGATTTATATATACTGCTGTGTGTTGAGATATAAAACAGGTACAAACAGGTATAAATTTTTTGGGAAATCCACAAAACAGGCAATATTTTTTTTATTTTATTAATCAATGACCGCACCCGGTCGCTGATACGTATCAGCGATCGGGGGTGACTTGGGGATATCAGCGACCGGAGGTGGTCGCTATATTTTGGTCGCTGACACTCCGGTCACTAAAAGTGGTCGTCGCCGTACATTCAGCATCCAGAATATATGCGACCACTATCTGCAACCGTATTCGCTAATAAGCCTTTTTTGTAGTGTGCCTTCCTCAATCAATACACAGCTTCTAGTCCCAGATGGCTCCCGATAGATTTTAAATAACCAAAATCAAAAAGCAAAGCGCTGAGTCATTTAGAGATTATGCTCAACGATGGAGACAGATGGCGGCACAAGTCACCAAGCCTATGACTGAGTCTGAGATAGTCATGACCTTCATCGACATTCAAAAAGCTCCGTATTACGAAACGGTCCTAGTAAGCATAGGAAAACCCTTCTCAGAAATTATCAAACATGGAGAAATAGTTGAAATGGGGCTGAAATCTGGGAAGATAAAAGACCTTACCGCCTTAGAAGCCGTGGCCTAGCATATTCAATCTGGGAGTTTTGGGAGTAATCCCTGAAGAGTACACAAGAAGAAATAAGAAGAAGTGTCCTTAGTATTGCAAGGACACAATCAAAGAGGCAATTCAAGCTTGCCGGTTCAAAGGAAAAATTATTCCCCTCTTCAAGCTCCAGCACAACCTTCTAATCCTCCATTTCAAAAAACTGCGAAGGCCAGATGTCGAAGAACGTTCACCCCCTTAGGGGATTCAATAGAAAATGAAATGTGCTGAAATTGCTGACGGCACAAAAGAAGATTGTCCAACTCCTTCCACCAACCAGTACCGATGGACGAAATTTTGACCCAAGCAAAAAGTGTGCATACCATTCCGGATCCCCTGGCCATGATACACGAGACTGTTGGTCTCTTAAGCATAAAATCCAAGACTTGATAGACAACGGGGAGATTGTGGTGACCAAACTCGAGTAACTGCATATGTAGGATAATCCCATCCCTCAACACAAAGAGGAGGGTGTTAACATGATTAGCACAAAGAATGGAGAAGGATCCAAATACCTCCGGTATGTCGGAGAGTCGACTCAATCAAGCACTAATAGCCCAGACAATTGGGAGTTGTCAGAAAGGCAGTTCCTCATGGAATAAGAAATCAAGTTCATTAAGGAACAAATTAGACAATTGGCGGATCTGGTCATGTATCAACATCAGATAACCAGATAGCTGATAAATTAGTCCCATTGTTATGAGGGATCATTACCGGTTTCATGAGCATGAACCCTGGGCCGACGAGGTGGCCAAGGAAGAGAAGTTTCAAGTAGATAGGGAATTCGCCTTTCAGAGGAACTTCACTAATTTGAACCAGCCGATGAAGGAAATCCTTCAAATACTGATCAATGAGGGGATGGTTACAGATTTGTTACCCCCGGTAAACCCTCGATCCAGGAAATTCAAGCTTGACAGAATCTGCCATTATCATTCTAATGCACCCGGTCATGACACCGAGGATTGTTGGGGACTTCGACACCTAATTCAGAATCTGATTGAAAATGGTGACCTGATAAAGGGTAATTAGGACTGTGGATATCCCGATGAGGACACTATTTATTCCCATGGCATGGAATCTTGAAACTGTGGCTGTTATTTCTTGTGAGAAGGATATAGCCATCACACCCCTAATACTGAAAAGGAAACGGGTCCAAGAAGTACAAAATCTTGTGATAGTGATATCGCCTGAGCCTTTAATACTGCCCTTCAGACTGCAATATTCGGTGGTCAGCCTGAAGAGAGTCCCATATAACTATGGGAAGGAAGAAGATTCAACCTCAAACAACATTGCCATTGTACCAAAGGAGAATCCATTATACCTGCCTCAGTGGGTGATCAATTCAGTCACCAAAGCTAAAGGGAAAGTGGTTGAAGAGAAAGCTGAAGAATTCCTCAGCAAAATGGGGTATAATGAGATGAAGGGGTGCAAAGCTTGAAAGATGCACCCAAATAGATTTCCATCCTAGATTTGGTCTTATCCTTGGTGGACCATCAAAACATTCTGGTGAAAGTACTGGAGGAAGCCCATCTGCCAAAGACGGTAGATACTGAAAAAAATCCATCACGTGATAGAATACATCTTCAACAGTAATGTGATATCTTTCCCTGATGATGATATACCCGCTGAGGGGATGGGTCATTGCAAATCACTGCACATAGCAGTGACGTCCTCAAGGTATGTGATTGGTGGTGTGCTAATAGATGGAGGATCGTCCCTAAACATCTGTCCCTATGACACCCTAAAAATAATGAAGATCAACCCGAACCAAATTCGGACAAGTCATGTAGTTGTCCGGGCTTTCAATGGATCTCACCGAGAGGCTATAGGAGAGATTGAACTTCCACTGGAGATTGGTCCCCATACTTTATATGTATCATTCCAGGTACTCAACATTACCACCAGATACAATTTGTTGCTGGGAAGGCCAGGGATCCACATGGCAGGAGTAGTTTCATCCACCCTCCATCAGCAGCTCAAGTACATCATCAATGGCAACGTAATCACGGTAAACGTCTAGCCAGAATACCCTGTCTATATATAGGGAGACATGCCAGTGATCAGTTTCGATGAAGGGATTAAACCTGCAAGTTTCCAAGCATTAGAGGTAAGCAATACTCAGTACCTACCTATTGGGGCACCAGCTTTGAAACCAAAAGTCTCTCCCGAAGTAATGATAGTGGGTCGGGAGATGGTATCTTTGGGTTTCCGCCCTGGAGAAGGGTTAGGGAAAACCCAGCAAGGTATCAAGAGTCCAGTGCAAATCTTGAGCCAGGCAGGGAAAGCCAAATTGGGCTATTTATCCGGGTCAAACCACCGGAACCCACACAAGCTTCCAAAAGTTCTTGCTTCCCTGATTCTGCTGCCAAACCTCACTGATGACGGGTTTGTGAAACCCATGAGGAAGGTTCCTGCTATTTTGTTGGTCATACTATTTCCTCCAGTCATACCAGTAAGTGAGAGAAAAGCCCCAAAGCCTAAGGGGGAGAGCAAAAAGGGAAAAGAAAAGTTCCTACATGAAGGACGAGACCCATTTGCTAACATGTATTTTGTGATGCACTAAGAAGTTATGAACGATGATATCCCAGGCAGTGATGAAGAAAATCATATTCGAATTCCTCGCATCAAGAAGGAGAAGGGTGACAGTTCAAAGAAGAACCCCGGCTCTAATGAGAAGGATATTTTCGTCGTCATCAAAGAGGAGACAGAAGAGCACAAAGCGTTTATCCTCCTGATTCATGAGGACCTGACATTAAACAATTGGAGCAGCGTCCCTAGCCTCATTCAAAAAGGGTAAATAGGGAAGAAAGTTCATCTGCCCTGGAACATGGTTTCATTTACTACTTATTTTGTTGCACAGCTATAGCAGTAACTTTTGTCATGCTTTTGCTAAATTCTTTGTATGTTTAAACAATTTCATATATTAAAGTGAAAGCATTTTGTTTTTAGGACTCCAGAATTGGATATGTTTGTCCCTGCTGGTGAGATCCCAACGTGTCACAATGACTACAACTTTGATGTAGAACTGAACTTCGGCTTGATGGAAATTGATCAAGAGTAGGTATATGACTATGAGGTGCCCGAGGAGATCGAAGAGTGGGTCAAAGATAAACTCAAACCAAACCTCGATCAAACCACCACTGTCAATATCAGAACCTAAGAAAACCTCAAAGAAATATAGATAGGCCTAGAACTCACTTTAGACCAAAGAACCAACTTGATTAAAATCTTAACACAATTCCAGGATGTATTTGTATGGTCACATGAAGACATGATTGGCTTGTCTACTAACATTGTCATCCATCGACTTCCCATCAAAGATGGATTCAAGCCAGTCAAGCAGAAGCTCAGGCTATTGAAACCTTAATGGAGTCTGAAAGTCAATGAAGAGGTTGTCAAATAATTCAAAGCCGGAATCATCATAGTATTAACATACCCAGAGTGGCTGTCAAACATAGTTCTCGTGCCTAAGCCCGGAGGGAAGGTACGAGTATGCGTGGATTACCGGGATTTGAACAAATATTACCTTAAAGATAACTTTTCGGTACCTTTTATCCACATCCTAATAGACAATACGGCACAGTATGTCATGTATTCTTTTGTGGAATGCTTTAATGGATACCATCAAATCATAGTTGCTGAAGAGGACAGGGAGAAGACAGCCTTCATCACTCCCCAGGGAACCTTCTGTTATAGACGTTTATCTTCGGCCTCATCAATGTCGGTGCCACGTATCAGCGAGCCATGATGGCCCTATTACATGACATGATGCATAAGGAGATAGAGGTTTATGTGGATGACATCAACGTCAAATCCCAGAAGGAGGACGATCACATCAGCCATCTAAAAAAGCTTTTCAACAGGTTGCGTAAGTACAACCTAAAGCTGAACCCAGCCAAATGCGCTTTCAGTGTCAAATTGGGTAAGTTGTTGGGATTTTCAATAAGCAATAGAGGCATTGAGCTGGATCTTGCCAAGATTAAAGCCATCACAGAGATGCCAGTACCCCGAACAGAGAAGGAGATACACAAGTTCCTGGGGAGGATCAATTTCATAAGTAGGTTCATTTCCCAGGTCACAGCAACTTGTGAACCCATCTTCACGCTACTAAGGAAGCATTCCTCCAAGAAATGAAATGAGGATTGCCAAAAAGCTTTCCTTGTAATCAAAAAGCAGCTGATCGAAGCGCCTGTCCTGGTACCCCCGAGGGAGGAAATCCCCTTGTTTATATACTTTTTCGTCAATGCCAACGCAATGGGCTGTATGCTGGGACAGAAAGATGATAGCATCAAGGAGAGAGCTCTCTACTACATCAGCAAAAGATTCAGCGGTGGCGAATAGAAGTACACCCTGATTGAGAAGACATGATGTGCGTTAGCATGGGCCGCCGTGAGGCTATAGCACTATTTATATGGGCACACGACCTATCTCATATCCCGCATGGATCCGTTGAAGTACGTGTTCAGCAAACCAATATTGAATTGTCGATTATCCAAATGGAAGTTGATCCTCCAACAGTTCGACATTGTCTACGTAACTCTGAAGTCCATCAAAGGTCAAGGCATTGCAGATCAACTAGACGAAGCACCGTCCGGAGGTTTTGAGCATTTGGAAACTTATACCCCGGATGACGGAATCATGGCAATTCAACAAATCCATCAAAAGAATACCATCCAACCCCACAGAATGTATTTTGATGGAGCGGTGAATATGGAAGGTGCTGGAGCTGGGGCAGTCCTTGTCTCTGGTACAGGAAAACAATATCCTGTGGCTACCAAACTGCAGTTTGTAAACACCAACAACACAGCTGAGTATGAAGGCTGTATAGTGGGGTTGAAACTAGCCCAGTCCATGGGTATCAAGCGTTTACTAGTCTTTGGAGATTATGAGTTGGTCATCAGACAAACCACAGGGGTGTATCACATCAAAAGAATTGCATTTGCTGCCCTATCATCTCTAGGTCATCAACATATCCATGGATTTTGAAGAGATAACCTTCATCCACATCCCTCGAGGTAGGAACGACTTTGCTGATGCATTGGCGATATTGGCTTCACTAATCAACGCATCGAGTAAGAGAGGAATTCCCGACACCAAATTCACAAACCAAAGGGCCCCGACATATGGGAATTACATTGGAGAAGTTTTAGGTGAAATACCTCCTATAACACAACCTTGGTATCAAGACATCAAGGAATATCTCCGAGATGGATCTACACCCGCTGGAGTAAGTCAAGTCGGAAAGAAGCAAATTCACAAAATGGCTATGAAGTTCTATCTGAGCGGAGATGCACTCTATAAGATGGAAACTGGAATAGGCCTTTAAAATACCTCGATATAGAGAAGGCCTAGAGGTTGATGGATGAAGTCCACGGTGGAGTCTGTGGTCCACACATGAGCGGTCATTTGCTGGCCAAGAAGATATTAAGAACGGGGCATTACTGGATCTCTCTCAGAGCTGACTGTGATGACCACGTCAGCAGATGCTACCAATGCCAAGTCCATGGAAATGCTATCCACGCTCCTCCAAACGAACTGCACAATATGTGTTCACCTTGGAATTTCTCTATGTGGGGAATGGATGTGATTGGGACGATAGAACCCAAAGCCAACAACTAACATCGATTCATCTTCACTATGATCGATTACTTTAGCAAGTGGGTTAAAGATGCTTCTTTTCCCAAAGTCACCAAAGAGGTAATCATTGGTTTCATCAAAAATAATATCGTCTGTCGATACGGACAACCGGAGGTGATTATCTCAGACAACGCCAAGAATCTAAACAATCAAATAATGAGAGATTTATACAGCAAGTTCCACATTAAGCATATCAATTCTGTCATCTATCGGCCCAAGATGAATGGTGCTGTTGAAGCAGCTAATAAGAACATCAAGAAGATCATGTAGAAATTTTTGCCAATCATAAAGGGTGGCCTGACCTGTTGCCTCTGACTCTGTTAGCATACAGGACGTTAATGTGTACCTCTACTGGCGCTACCCCCTATTCACTGGTTTATGGCATGGAAGCAGTACTTCCCATAGAAGTAAAAATGGAGTCCTTTAGAGTTTTAATACACACTCAGCTGGAAGAAGATCAGTGGTTGCAAGAGCGGTACCACCAGCCGACCCTGAGAGACGAAAAGAGGGCTACAACCATTTTCCACGGGCAGTTATATTAGCGAAGGATTGCTCGATCATACAAAAAGAAAGTCTGAATTCGGCAATTCAAAGAGAACGACTTGGTATTGAAGAAAGTTCTAGCCAATCAAGAGGAAGCCAAAGGAAAGTTTGCCCCGAATTGGGATGGTCCTTTCATTGTCAAAGAAACGTTGACAGGAGGAGCTATTAGATTGTAAGAGATGGACGGGAGAAAATTTCCCCAAATCATCAACTCAGACACCGTGAAAAGGTACTATGTTTAAAACACATGCCTATCATAATACTGGTCATGCGAATTGATCAAAATAGTTCAAGTTTTCATTAGAAGATCGAACTACGAATGACCTGATCTCCTTCTGCCTAGGAGTACATAGGCATCCATTCCTGGTGCGGTCAAACCAAACAAAAATTTCAAAAAACCCTCCAAACTAAATAAAAATTTCAAAAATCCATCAAACCAAACTCAAAAGAGACACTTCTCAAACCTTTCACACAAAGCCAGAATTACGAATGACCTGATCTCCCTCAACCCGGGAGTACGTAGGCAACCATTCATGGTGCGGTCTGATCTTCAAAGAAAAACAAAAAACCAATAAAAACCAGTCCCAAGACATCAAAACCTTATAAAACCTAAATACTATCAAGTCTCTCTAGTCAATGGGCCCTGCTGAGATATCCTCCGACATCTCACTGTTAATCCATCAAGGAGAAGCTCATAATACATCAAGAATAGCAAGTCATGAAAAAAGTGGTAATCAGTCAGTAATGATAATACATATCCAACAGGGAAGTGAATCAAAATATATTTCTCTGATATATAATACTGTTTAATATATACATGGTGTCCTGTACATGACAAAAATGGCTGATCTAGTATGTGCAGGAAAAACAAAGCTAGTCTATGAACCCATGGACAAACGGGATAGCAGTGCCAGCATAGCATCCCTCTCTAAAGATAGAGGAGCCACTGCGAGCTTAATACGCTTAGTCTCCATACGAGCAAGAACATCCACAGCTATCTACATAGTTCTGCTGTGACCATCTATGAAAGTGCTCATATCTACAACTAGACTGTGTGTGTACGATCTGAGTGTCGTGTTGTCCTCAATATAAACATCCCGAGTAGTGATGCCCTCGTCCCTCTCAATATAAGCGGCATCCCGAGCGACTAAGGCCTCCTTAACCTCCTCAAAAGCAGTATCTCGGGTAGATCGAGCCTCGTCTTTCTCCATAAGTGCTGCTCCATAGTAGCTCGAGCACCATCTCTATCAGCAAAAGTTGTGTCTCTACTAGAAAAGGCTATCAACATCAACGCCCTGGCATAATCTCTCTCGAAAGTTATCCGAGCTAATGAATCAGCAAGAGCTGGATCTGTCCCGGCAGGGATACTCGGAGGGTCACTAACTAAAGCCGATGTCAAACTGGTAAATAACTCATCTTTCGTGGGAGAATCAGGATCCTCCATAGGCTCTTCCTCATCTGAATCAACACTCGGAGCTGACTGGATAACAGCTGCTGCAATATCGGCCTCTAACCATGCTGAATAATTAGGAGAACGATTCGGATGGCTAGTAAGGAAATCAGCCCTCTCCTTATGAGTCCAACACTCGTAAATCCTGATCAGGTTAGCTGAAGACAAAGATGAAGCTGATATCCGCTGATCTATAGCCCCCTCAAACTGGTGGAGGCTCTAGAACTGATCAAACTGGCCCATGACTGGTAGCGGATGGTAAGTGGTCAACCCTCTCAAACCCGCTAGGGGAAAATAATCCATGCCGACTGCCTGAGTGATGAAGCTATAAGGGGAGACAAGCCTTTAGCATGGTAAGATCGAAAAAGAATGCTACATATCTGATAAAAAGGACGACCATGTCGCTACATCTAAACACTTCGCTTGCTGGAAGGAGTATGATATGGCTATCTCATGGGTAAAGCAGTACCCATGGTGTCGGAAGGTACCGATCGGACTCAAGTGTGTCATGAACCATACATACAGCAGAACAGAGCTACCTCTAAAAAACCCTTCTGGATGGGTACTAAAAAATATAGCTGACCTCAAGGTCTCGGCCAATACCATCGGCAAAATCGTACAACCCTGTCTAAGGGCACGAACCACTACCATCAAGCCAATATCCAAGTGGTCCAAATATAGTGGCATGTATACATAAGTCGTGACGCACATCAGCAAAATGCCTATGCGGGCAAACTGCCACTCATCTACAGGAATGGTGAAATCTCTAGAATATCACTCGTAGATGTCTAGCCGACCGAAGCGATCGATCAGAAAGTCTATGGATATAACATGGCCTGCAATTATCTCCCCAGTGACGACTCTACGTCTCAGACTCTACATAGTCATAAATGGTCTCCTCATATCACTGATGGTTGTACGGGAGCAAGGCAGAACCAATGCTAAACTTGTAAGGTGCTCATACTCCTCTAAGGTAGGAGTCAACTTATGAAGGCCAAAACAAAAAACCTACCGCTCAGGTATCCAGCATGATAAGATGCTATCCACAAATCCATGCGGAACCTGGAAAGCTAGAAGGGCTAGAGAATGCCCTATCATCTGGTCTACTGTCCCTCTAGCTGTGAAAATGGACATGTGGAATACCAATGGGAATGTTCGGTCGATACAAGGGAGGATTAACACCTGCATAACTGCTGGAAAATGGACATGTGGAAGGGCCAGCTCCAGAGTTGGAAGGATCAAAAGAATCTGCCACGGATGGATCCCGACCAAGATGCCTGATGAAGATATGAGCCCTCTCCAACTGCTGGGTCGGTCCTGTAATCTGGTCCAGGTGAGTAGGCTCTCAGAGGCAAGCTATCCAGTCTGTCATCATCACAGACCCTGGCACCATGTCTACCATAAACTTGGTAGCACGAGTCTGAGCCCCAATGGTACGAGGACTCCACTAGCTGTGAAATGCCTCCTGGCTGTAAGGACACTTTGACAGGGTGAAGCCATCTACGCCCACCAGTGGAATGTCTGTGAGTGACTGAGCTAGTGGCCAATGATGCTAAGTAAGAGGAACAAAGGGAATGTGGATATCTCCCGTGGTGCTCCGAATAGCACACTCTCCAAAATAAATCTCCCAACCTCCCTCTGTCAAAAATGGAATTTGACGAGTGGACAATGGAAACTCCCGGCCAGTGGGAAAACTGTACTCAAACCCGACTGTCAAAAATTCTGAGGTATACGGGACCTACGAGATTGAATCAGCCATCAACAACTCTAGCTGCAAGCGAGAGTGGGTGAATCCCTCAGCTACAGGGACCTCCGTTAATGTGGAGTGATGCCAATGCCATCCCCTCGGATAAGTCTCCAAGCCCAAAGTAGTGGCTGGGTGTAAGCAAGGGAGCCTCTCATATGCCCAAAACTGGCCATGCAAATATCAAAAGTTCTCAGTGATAAAGATTGATAAACACAAATGAGGAAATCAGAAAGGTACAAGAGAAATGTACTCACCAGCAGGAATGGGTAGAAACCAGGCTAAGCCTCCGTCACGCCATCCGAGCGCATGTGCATCCCTAGGAGAAAATAGCCAAAGGTGTAGGTACCCTAATCAAAATCACTGAGGCGCTCCACGTACCTAGTAGCGCTGACCAGGGAAAAGGATACCGTTGAGGAGTTATCTACAAGGAAATAACCCCTGATGATCACTAAAAATAGTCATCGCAGGATGCGATCTCAAACCCTCTGATCATCAGCTAGAGGCTCAGTCAAAGCCCCACTTTGGGCATCTACGCTCAAGGGACCAGAACGGACCGTCCGACCCTTGATGGCCTTCGTAGGAACTCACAAGAGGAACCGAACGACATTGGGTGAAATGTCAGCTACAACCGGCACTGGCTCACCTGCAAACGCTATCCCGGTGATGAATCTCCAATCCATAGCCGTCATCATCACCTCGCAATCCAATAAATGAAGAGACTAGGTTTGATGGAACCAGCTCTCAGACAAAGCCCTTAGATAACCCCAGGGGCAATGGCTGGGAGGGATAGAAAAGAATGTCTAGAACCCCCAGGTGTCAACAATGGCCCGATACTCAGGATGTAGAGTATGGTACAAGGAATGGACATTGAACCAGTTCCCCTGGTCTATGTAAAGCCGAGAACCTTCATCAAATAGCCAGTCCAGATCAAACTTGTGCCCTAAAAATGGCAAAAGAAAGAAAGAAAATCTAGAAGAAAAACTTCAGTCACCTCATTAGCATGAAGGTATCTCAATGGATGGCGCCTTAAATCTCCCAGAAGCTCCTAAAGCGGCACCACAATGGCTGGAACTTCCCCACATAGAGCCTAGGCTGGGGCAGGATCAAGATATGGGACGTCCACATAGATCGGCGGCTCAACCCAGATTGGACGAATCACAGACTCAGCCAACCGGTGAGGCAGCTGAGCTAAACGTGGCTGAGGAACATCAGATACTCTCCTTCGCCTAACTCCTAAAGTGACCCTGCTAGCACTATCGAGTCTATCTGGCTCCATAACCCGGACAAAGTCTACAAATCACCTCAAAAAGGTGAGGTAAGTCTTAAACCTTTGGCTTATTAAATTAAACCAGTAATTCCTGTATTGTTTAAGTCCTAAAGCATGCATGAGTTAACCAAAATCCCCAGTAGAGTCAAAATTACATGTTTATTAAATGCTCAGGCTTTTAAAAAAAATTCGCTAGAGTCTCCTTTGTAAAATGGACTGTCCGCATGCACATAGGCATGACTAGGTGCCCATTCAGTAGTACACCTACCCAAAAATAGAAACAATTCATATTTATAAAAAAATTCAAAAGTAAACTCCACATGGCAACTAAATTACCATGTGCATTTTTAGTTGAAAATCCTGGCTCATTTGGGCTCAAAAAGGATGAGTAAACTGATCAAAAAGGGCGTCAATTGATTCTCAGAAATAAATTTTTTTATATCAGAACGTTCAGCATAGTAAAATATGCATATGTACTAAGTCTAAAATATTTTATCAAGTCATATAGGCACGCATATTTCATACATTGTGTTTCACAGCATACTATGTGGTTTATAACATTCTAACGGTCAAAACTGGAAAAAAGGATGTAAATGTTACCAGAGATGTGCAGAACATTTGTACGGTGACAAAATCTAAAAAAAGCTGCCCAAACTACGTAGATCTGAAGAAAAAAATCAGATTTCCTTTGGAATTCAAGTTTGAAAATGAATTTGAAAACCCACGGGAGCCAATTTATAAATAGCAGGAAGGAGTGGCCCCACCTATTGCAGCAGTACCTCTACCTGCAGCTCTATAAGGTGGGCCCCACCCCTCCAATTTAGTCCAGTTTGAGTGGAAACGGAGTTTACAAAAGCTGAAAAGTCAAATCTAAAAAGAAAATTGCTACGCGATTGAGTGGATTGGCCTGAAATCCTACGCATAAGCGGCGAGTTCCTGACATAGGACAGAATTTCATGAAAGCTATTGGTGAAGACCCTGAAGTGATATTCAAGATTCAATGATGAAAACTGCTGAAAAACTGTGGAAAACTGCTAAAAACTGCCTTTGTCAGAGCATTGGGAAGGTCCGACGTTTTGACCAGAAGGTTTGGAGTGTGTCAAGGCATTCAGATTGATCCAAGGGTATGATTTATCATAAAAAGTACCCCCACGTCAAGATCAATTAGGTCTGACACAATCAGCCATTGGCTACAATCCCAGCGAAGCATCGGGAACGATCCGGTGGTGAAGCCATTAAAGGTTACTTCAGCGAAGGTCAGAGGGTCTGACACTATTAGCCTTTGGCGACAACCCCAGCGAAGCATCGGGAAAGATCCGGTGGTGAAAACATTAAAGGCTACTTCAGCGAAGGTCAGAGGGTTAGACACTATCAGCCGTTGGTGACAACCCCAACGAAGCATCAGGAACGAACTGGTGATGAAGCCGTTGAAGGCTACTTCAGCAAAGGTCAGAGGGTCTGACACTATCAGCCGTTGGCGACAACCCTAGCGAAGCATTGGGAATGAACCGGTGATGAAACCACTGAAGGCTACTTCGATGAAGGTCAGAGGGTCTGACAGTATCATCCGTTGGCGACAACCCAGCGAAGCATCGAGAATGATCCGGTGGTGAAGCCGTTGAAGGCTACTTCAGCAAAGGTCAGAGGGTCTGACACTATCATCCGTTGGTAACAACTCCAGCGAAGCATCGGGAATGATCTGGTGATGAAGCCTTTGGAGGCCATTTCAACGAGTGTCAGATTGAATGACATTATCATCTTTTGGAGATGACTCCAGCGAAGCATCAGAAATGAGTCGATGATGAAAATAATGTATAAGTTTATCTCCACAGAGGACAGAGGACAGATGATGGAATCTATTATACAAATTCCCAGCGGGAACGCTAAGAAAGATTAGTGATGCAACCGACCGTTACAAACTACCATTTGAGTAGGCACCAAGAAAGTTCAGTGATGGTCAAACTCTACAATCTACCGTTCGAGTAGGAATCAAGTCCAATCGACCGTTGAAAACTACCATTCGGGTAGGCATCGACCGGAACATTAGCATTGACCGAATAGTAATTCAAACCGTTGGCGATAACTCTAACGTAGCATCGCGAAAGATCTGATGATGTAAACAGATGGAAGCTATCGTCAAGGTAGGCATCGAGAATCCCCAAAGAGGTAACTAAGCAAAAGAAGAACATCCCCAGCGGAGGAAAAGTCAGAAAGCTGATTTGGAGACACGAGACATTGGTGACAACCCTAACATTGAGTTCAGAAATGTCCAATGGCATCAGCCAAGAAAAAATCTTCCCCACAAAGAGTATCAACGGACGTGGGAAACCATTGGCCTCAAACCAGTGTGGCACCAAGGGTTATCACGGATGACGTTATCCTCAGCAGAAAATAACATAAATAGCCATTAATAGCCTTATCCCCTTCGAAGGTATCTAACATATATAACATATCATGTCATGCATTGCATTACATTTGCATCTATCATAATTCCAATGTCTAGCAAAATTTATCTTGTTCATTCTATTGTATTGAATAAACATGATAAAGAGGGGCATCTGTAGACACTCAAAATTTTGCATTCCTATTACTAACCCTGCAGGAGGGCAAAACAGTCTTTTATCTTCTAGAGACAACCCTGGAAGTTCAAACCAAAGTCAGCAACCCCGGCGACAACACCGGGAGATCTAATTCAGCCTCGACGACAACACCGAGATGTCAGGTCAAATCCCGGTCACAACCTGAGAAGCATAAGAACCCCGACGACAACACCTGGAGATCCAATTCAACCCCGGTGACAACACCGGGATGTCAAGTCAAGCCCCGGTCAAAACCCGGGAGGTACAGGAACCCCGGTGACAACACTGGGAGATCCAATTCAGCCCCGACAACAACATCGGGATGTCAGGTCAAGCCTTAGTAATAACCTGGGAGGTACATGAACCCCAGACAATAACACTAGGAGATCCAATTCAGCCCCGCCTATAACACAGGGATGTCAAGTCAAGCCCCGGTCACAACCCTGGAGATGCAGTCACCCCAAAGACAACCCTGGGAAGCCAAGTGAAATTCGGTGATAACCCCAAAGTATCACATCATCCCAAGAGATAACCCTGGGAGACCAAGTCAACTTCGAAAACAACCTTGAGGACGAACAGAATCGAATGAGTTCAAAACCTCGCAGATAACCCTGAGAAAGCAGTCGAAGACTGTGCCAACACAGGAGACAACCCCTGGTGGGGCAAAATGGTCATTTTACCAAATTAAAGCCAATCCTATCAAAATCAAGTTGAACTGATGCAATGAAGGTCAGAAAGAGCCATAACATTGATCCAGAGTGAAAATAGCATAATTCAGCTCAACAGATAAATTGCAAAAAAATGAAGATTCAATTATAAACCCATCTTCTTGGATTCGAAAAAGGTTAAGTCCCATGTTATAGTTACACTCTTGCAGAGGGCTTTCCGTAAAAGTATAGCACACCGCAAACGGACGCTCTGATCAAAAGTTATGAAGGTTTGAACCTGATATTGCGTTGCTCGAAGTGCACGTACTTCGAGATGACGGGACCCACGGGAGTGAGCCCTACCTGGGGAACCACAGGTAGAGGTGCGTTAGACGTGGGTAGATCCGCTACCATCAGGGTCTTTAAATATAAGACCCCCTTGCCAAAAAAAGAAGAAAAAAATAGAAAAACACTCTAAAACTCCACCCGTTTCGTCCCTTAGCCCTACTTCTTGTACTCTTAACTTCAATTTTATTCTTCTAACACGTTGGTATACGTATATTCTATCACATATCAAAAATTAACCGGTGGAAACGTCTATTTCAAGCCTACTAAGTGGTAAAAAGCCCGTGTCGCAGTCTATTGTAAGTATTTTTACGATCAGAACTCGTTTTCTACTTTATTACACCTATTTGCACGTGCACGTAAGGATTCATCTTCTAGTTTTTCCCAGAACTCAGTTCCGTGGCCGTTTTGGTTTACTTTTTAGTACATTTTAGTATATATATACATTTTTTTGCTTTTGTATTGCCTGCATCGTCGATCCGTGGCTTTTACTCGCTTTTATGTATATATATATACTAACTTGTTCTTCCTGGATCGCTAATTCGTGGCCTTTTTAGCTTTATTATATATATAACTGACTATATATATACTAATTTTTAATTCTGTCAAGCCCGTATTGCAAATCCTTAGATGTTACAACTTTTGTATATATAACTATATATATATAAATTTTTCTGACTTCGTTTGGCCTGGATTGCTAATTCGTGGTCTTTTTTAATTTAATATATATATATATACTAACTGTATATATATACATTTATATTTTAGTTTGGCCTGGTTTGGAAATCCGTGGCCTTTTTTCGCTTTATATATATATATATATATATATATATTTCCATTCCAGTTGAGTCTGGAGGAATTCGTAGCTCTTTACCGCTTTTATATATATATATTTACATTATATCTAGCATGGATCATTTCGTGGCTCTTTACAGCATTTATATATATATATTTACATTCTGTCAAGATTGGATTATTCCGTGGCTCTTTTACAACTTATATATATATATATATCTTTACTTTTCTGTCAAGCATGGATTATCCTGTGGCTATTTTACCGCTTTTATAAATATATATATATATATATTTATATATATATATATTTACATTTCTGTCCGAGCCTGGGATTAGAAATCCGCCGCCCTTTACAGCTTTATATATATATATATATATTTACATTTCTGTCCGGGCCTGGGATTGGAAATCTGTCGCTCTTACAGCTTTCATATATATATATATATAATTATATATATATATATATATTCTTTATTCATTATGATTAAATATCTGTTTTAAATGTTCATTTGATATGAATTTGTTTTAATATAAATCTGGTGGTTTATATTTTTTTAAATCTAGCCCTTTCTACCTTTCAAACGATTCAAAATAGGTCCAACTGGAACCGGGAAGCTAGAATGGCTAAGATTTACTTAAATCTAGTTTTCTTTTTAGTTTTGTTAAATATTAAAACAACCTTGCGACCCTTAGATTCCTATCTAGTGGGAACGAGAAGCTTTGGCTATGCGCATGCCAGGATTTGACTGATGAAACCTGGGTTTTTCGACGTCTAGATGTAAATATACATTCCTTGTGAATATCTGAGCTGTGCAGGTTCTCTTGGCTTCTCTCTGTGAGCCTAGGAATCGTGAAATTTATGATCAAACTGATCAGAATCTGATTTTCATGATGGACAAACTCCACATTACAAATGTACCCTACCAGTTTTTCTGTAAAAATGTACATCCGAAAAACCTTAACACGGTTGTCCAGGTTTAAGGTCTTAAACATAATGAAATATGGTTTGTCATGCTAGAGTCACTCCGATGGCTGTCAGGCCCATTAGAATACCGGTACTTGTATATATTTTGTGGTCGAGGCTGCTTCGCAGCCCTACAATCACCATCCAAATCAAGCCAAAGGCTAAACAGAATAAACTGAAAGTATCAACATGTTTTAATTCCTATACAAGCGTAAGGGTTTGAAAAATAACTTTTTAAAACATCATTTTCATATCTTGTCTAAACAAAGGACTTTTGGAAATCAATTAAACCTTTCGTCTATAGGTTCAATGAAGCAAGGCACTACTTTCAAGTCAATCAATTGTAGGCTCAATTACTTCAAGCATACATACACACATTGTAATTTAAAAGGGAAATATTGAAAAGATATAGTACCGTGTTTCACGGGAGTTGGGGGGTGCCTAACACCTTCCCCCCATTTCACCAAGCCCCCGAGCTTTAGAATCTCGATTTCAAGATCAAGTTTCGACAGTGTCCAATAATTTGGCCTACATGCAAAATCAAATGAAATTCGGTATAGTTGGTACAAAAATTTCAAAATCTACCAACTAGCGACTCTGTAAATCGTTCAAATCGTCGACATGATACATGTTGGCCTTTTCCTAAAAAACCTTCACCCTTCATAAAACAGATAAGATAAATAACGGTAGAAAACAAGACTTAGGAATAGAGAAAGATCAGGTCCAAAGTTGGCCGGATTTTTTCCCAACGTTGACATTTATCACTTTCTTAGCGTTATGCCTTTTATTTTCCATGCATATAAATATTGGAAATCAAAAAATCAAAAAATCAAAAAATCAAAATCAATCAAAAAATCAAACCAATCAGGTCTTGTTCAAGCTCGAACTACGAATGAATTGATCTCCCTCAACCCAGGAGTACGTAGGCAGCCATTCACGGTGCGGTCAAACAAAACAAAAATTTCAAAAACCCATCAAACCTAAATCTCAAAACAAAATAAACCTTTTTCAACCATTCAGGCCAAGCCTGAACTATAAATGACATGATCTCCCTCAACCAGGGAGTACGTAGGCAGCCATTTATGGTGCGGTCTGACATTCAAGAAAAAGCAAAAAACCAATAAAAAACCAGTCCCAAGACACCGAAACCCGATAAAACCCAAATACTATCAAGCCTCTCTTGTCAACAGACCCTACTGAGGTATTCTCTGACATATCAATGTCAATCCATCAAGGAAAAGCTCATAACACATCAAAACAGCAAGTCATGAAAAAAGTGGTAATCACTCAGCCATGACAATACATATTCAACAGAGAAGTGAATCAAAATATATTTCTTTGCTATATAATACTGTTTGATATATACACTGTATCCTGTACATGACAAAAATCGCTGATCTAGTATGTGCAGTAAAATAAAAGCTAGTATATGAACTCATGGATAAAAGAGATAGTAGTGCCAACATGGCATCCCTCTTAGAAGAAGAAGAAGAAGCTATAAGCTTATGTCCCACGGTCTCCATACGGGCTAGAATATCTATAGCCATCTGTATAGTACTGCTGCGACCATCTATGAAGGCACTCATATCGGCAACGATGTTGTGTGTATATGACTTGAGCATAGTTCTATCAGCAATATAAACATCACGAGTAGCTATGGCCTCATCCCTCTCTATGAAAGCGGCATGCCTAGCGGCTAAAGCCTCCTCAATCTCAACAAATGTTGCATCCCAGGTAGCACGAGCCTCGTATCTCTCAGCAAAATGGCATCCCTGCTAGAAAGGGTTGTCAACATAAGTGATCTAGCCTGATCCCTTTCAAAGGTCATCCGAGCTAATGAATCAATAAGAGCTGGATCTGTCCTAGTCGGAATGCTAGGGGGGTCAATAACTAAAGATGTTGTCAAACCAGAAAACAAATCATCCTCCGTAGGAGAATCAAGATCCTCCATAGGCTCCTCATCATCTGAATCAAAACTCAACTCTAAGTGAGTAACTGCAGCCAATGCAATATCGCCCTCTAACCATACAGAATACTCTGGAGAACTATCCGGATGGCTAGTAGAGAAATCAACCGTCTCCCTATGAGTCCAACACTCATAAGTCCTGGTGAGGTCAGCTGGCGACAAAGATGAAGCTAATATCCGCTGATCTATAGCCCCCTCAAAGTGGTGGATGCTCTGAAATGGATCAAACTGACCCATGACTGCCAGCGGATGATATGTGGTCACCCCTCTCAAACCCTCCAGGGGCAGGTAATCCATGCCAACTGCATGAGTGATTAAGCTGTAAGGGGAACTAAGCCCTGAGCAGGGCAAGATCGAAAAGGGATGCTCGATCGCAGATAAAAAGGCTAACCAGGATGCCGCGTCTGTACACTCTGCTAGCCAAAAAATGTAGGACATAGCTATCTCATGGGTAAAATAGTACCCATGATGTCTGAAGGTGCCGATATGACTCAAATGTGTCATTAACCACACGTACAGCAGAACGGCGCTACCCCTAAAAAATCCCTTTGGATGGGTACTGCAGAATGTAGCCGACCTCAAGGACTCGCTAATATCATCGACAGAATAGTACAACCATGTCTGAGATCACGAACCACTACCATCAAGCTAGTGTCCAAATGGTCCATATATAATGGTATGTACAAATAACCTGTGACGCACATCAACAGAACGTCCACACGTGCAAACTGCCACTCATCTGCGGGGATGATAAAATCTCTTGAATATCACTCGTAGCTGTCCAGTTAGCCAAAGCGATTGATCAAAAAGTCCAGGGATACCACATACCCCGCAGTAATCTCCTCAGTGATGACTCTACGTCTCAAACCAGTCATGGTCATTAACAGTCGTCTTATATCACTAATGGCTGTCCTGGCATATGGCAGATCTAATGCCAAACTCATGAAGTGCTCATACTCCTCCAGAGTAGGAGTCAACTCATGTAGGCCAAACCTAAAAAGCCTACATTCAAGAAAGACACTCAAGATTGATGACCCATGTTGAGAGAACCTAATGGCACCTCAATGTTGTTCCATTAATTCTAGATCAAGTCTTGAAAGGAATAAGTAGCGATGCATTAAGACATTCAGTCCCAATGATGAAATTGCATACATTCTAAGATGCAAACCTTCAATAACTCATCACTCCTGAAGTACGAGAAGACTAGATCTCTTTTGACCTACAGAAGAATAGGGGCGACCTTCATGAAAAAGTCTATCTCATACCGATGATATGTTCCCTGAGCAAAAGGCCACAGATTAAACCTCATAGATCAAACCAAATATGGTTAAAGCCATCACATTACTAACCATCACAAGCCCTTGAGTCCAACTCAGTTAAATCCGCAGGCCTTTCGATATCAACCATTAAGGTCAATTGCGCCCACCAGTCAGAAACAATGATTGGGGCATCCAAACATCAAGGTCCATATCCACTACCGGTTCGCCATATGGGTTATGAGGTAAAAGACTCTTACGATCTTGGCATCTTATCAGCCCATCTGTCAAGCATACAACAAAGCAATCACCCCAAATGACAAGCAAGACCGGGGCAATTTTAGAATCGACGACAACCCGATGGTGGGGCCATTAAATATCGGGGCAATTTTGAAAATCGCGACAACTCGACACTGTGGCATTTATCAACCATCCAATGAAAATGCACTAGTCGGTACCATCAGCATGGTCTGTCATTAGCAAAACATCCATTATTGGCGATCCTGTATGATCAATCGGTCTTTTCCAATCCTAATTTCCTTAGAATACTGCGATTCACTAATAAGGTATGACTCTTTCATCTCTTTATGTGCCTTCAATTTCCAGTTACATGCATTTGCAATGGTATACATGTTAAGTATAGATAAATCTTGCGTTAGAATCTTAGAAAAAGTTTTTAAAAAGAGAAGATTTTTGCTTAACTTGTTATGAATTGGATTAATCTGATAAGCATCCATGGAGCAAGAATCACGAGAACGATTAGAGAATTAAGATAATTCAACCGTTTGATTAGGCAAGACATCCTATTTTAAAGTGCTTTTTGGAACAAACTTGACCTCATATGTATGCCTGCACTTTGCGATCGCCCTAACACTTAATTATGGGGTATGAAACTATGGCGACAGGGATGATAATTAGTAGCTAGCCTAATGTCTCGAATTGTGGCTTGGGTTACTCGAGTTATTAAGCCTAAGGGGTGTCTTTACACCTGGTGTCATAAAGCCATCTGGTTTCGGAGTCACTGGCCCAACGTTCGTTACATGGGTAATTCAATGCCTAAGAAAATGAGCATTACAAGAAGAAGAAGGCAAAACCTGAGCAGATCCAAATTGTGGCCTAGGTTACTCGAGTAATTAAGCCCGAGGGGTGTCTCTACACTTGGTACCCTAAAGCCGTCTGGTTTGGGAGTCACCAGCCCAACACTTGCTATATGGGTAATTGTGAGCCTTAAAAAAATAAATCTTATACAAGCTCAGGTGAGGATCAAATAGAGTAGACCGCCTGACTTGTTTTAAAGTGTGGCCTTTGTTGCTCGAGCCAGTAAACCCGAAGCGGTGTCTTAACACCTAATGCCCTAAATTCGTCTGGTTTAGGAGTCATTGGTCCAAAACTCATTACCTGAGCAACCTTGAATAGCCTAAGAAAATGAGACAAAGTTAAGCGAGGAAAGAAGAAAAATTTTGCAAGATAGAAATGAGATTATCTAAAGTCATAAAAGAGAAACCCTTGCTAAGGGTTGCGTCACTCATAGTGCACATGTCATATGATGTTAATTCTGTGAAGAGCGATGTTTACAGCAAAGATGAGGTGTCTCTGATAAAGGGAGATGAGTCTTTTGAATCTGATCCTACCAATGAAAAATGACCATGGATGCTTAAAGGTTTTCTTACGATTTCATAACTTGTCAAATGAAAATTTCGATTTCCTTAGGAAAAATTCATTTTCATACTCAATTTCAAGATCTTTAGCGATCAGATAAAAGCTTAGTGAATACAAGCATTCAATTTCATAAACTTTAACTTCAAATGCCTCATTAACAAGATCATACTAATCCCGAAGGCCCAATCCGTCAAGCTTTTGGCACATTTTATTATTTGTCTAATGTGCAGGATATTGCTCACTCTGGATGTAGTCAACAAATTGAGTTTCTTCAATGAACCCCAGTAAACAACTTGCGAAAGGGGTGGGGCATTTTTTGATTCTAGGAAATGGAAGGAGTCCAAGGCCGGATCAAGCCTCTCATCAAAAGGAAGGGGAAGAACTCTTGAAAGAAATCAAGGCGATATAAGCTTGTCCCTACACAAAAATGGAAAAATTCTCAAGAGAGTCCTTCTCTTGGAAAAAATAGATGCTCGATGACAAAAGGTCTAGAAAATGAAATCTATATCATCAAATATGTCAACATGGGCCAAGTCCTCACAAGTTGAGGCCTCTACACCGAAGTTCAAATTTTGGTAATGAAAGAACAGGCTACATCCTCCAAGACGTCAGCAACCCCTGGGTCATCAGCTCGGCCAGTATCTAATCCAGTAGGGTCGCAAGTAAAGAGCTCGCCCCTTTTCATAATCAATGATCAAACCGTTAGCGTCAATCCAACATAGCATCGGGGAAAGATCCGGTGATGTAAGCCGTTGAACACTACTTCAATGAATATATAGGGACATCTCCTAGTAAAGCCATCTGTATCTGAACCATCAGAGGGACCAGCACCAAGTCTAGATTCAGAAAGAAAAATAGCAGCCTCTGCGAGATCCCCACCAATGACGATATATGAAATGGGAACATCCGAATCTGCTCTGCGAATGACAAGAGGAACCACACGGGAGTTGAAGCTGATAGGCCTATTAAAATCTATGCCTGAAAAAAAACTCCAAATGGCCTCAGAAAGGGTGAGGTATGGTTCTACATCATTATAATTAAGTATATGCATCAACCTAGGACAAATTAAGATCATCACATCATGCCTGGTCTGCACATGTGCAACAAGCGCTATATCAGTGCACATCTATATTAAAAAATTTAGCATGCATACCTAGTAGAGTTAAATATGCATACACATTAAATACCCAGAATCGAGGGAAAATTCTGTTGGTGAAAACTACCGTTCAAGTAGGCATCAAGACAGTTCAGTGAGATCTAGACAGTCCGGTGATCAACCGTTGTCAACTACCAGCAGGGTAGGCACCATTGTAAACTGCCAGTGTAAACATATAGAATATCCTATGATTTTAGAACATCATCCCCAACAAAAATGTGAAAAATATTTTAGTTTATCTTCATCAAACAAGCATCGGCAACACCGATAGAAATCAAACTAGTGGAGTCAACACCAGCATAGACATCAGCAACACTGATGAAAGTCAATTGTTGAGATCAGCCCCAACACAGGCATCATCCATAACCGGTAAGGGTAAGGGATTTTCAATGCGATATGTGATTTGCGATACAATATGCGATTTATGAAGTGCAAAATGCGATTTGCGAAGATATTTTAACCTTTATTGCATTACGATTTGCATCATTAAATATATCTTGTCATATTTCAAGTGTCTAGTAATCTTTATCATGTTAATTTCATTGCATTGCATAAACATAACTAAGAGGGGCATCTGTAGACACTCGAAATTTTGTTTTCTTATTACTAACCATACAAGAGGGCAAAAACATCTTTTTCCACTCTAAAGAACAACCCCGGAGGATTACGACATCAAACCAAAACCCCAGAAAAAGCCTTTAGAAATCATCAAGCCAACTTCTGAGACAACCCTAAAGACAGACAAAAGTCGGCAGCAGTCGAATCCCGGAGATAACCCTGAGAAAGACATTTGTAGCCACGTCAAGCCCCGATAACAATCCCGAGAGGTACAGTCAATCTTTGGAGACAGTCCCGAAGCATCAAATCATCCCCAGAAACAACCTTGAGAGACCAAGTCAACCTCAAAGATAAACCTGAGGAAGAACAAAGTCGGCTGGGATCAAAATCTTAGAGACGATCCCAAGAAACAGTCAAAAACCATGTCAATTATGGAGGCAACCCCTAGAGGGGAAAAATGGTTATTTTGTCGATGTGACATCAAATCAAGTCAAAATCAAGCCAAATAGATGCAATGAGGGTCAGAAAAAGCCATAACATCAATCCCAAGTGAAAACAGCACAAGACAGCTCAACGGTTAGACTGTAAAAAAATGAAGATATGGTTATAAACCCATCTTCTTGGATTCAAAAATGGTCAAATCCCATGTCATTGTGTATCTTTTAAAAAGGGCTTTTCAAAAAGTTATAGCACACCTCAATCAGACTCCCGGATCAAAAGTTATGAAGGTTCAAGCAGATTACGTATTGGTTGAAGTGCATGTACTTCTAGACAATGGGACCCACCATGTGGGGCCCACCACAAATAGCAGCAGGTAGACCCACGGCTATAGCGGGTAGACCCGCTACCATCGGGTGTTTAAATATAACCCCCCACCAGCAATGAAAAGAGAGAAAAAAAAACGCTCTGAAACTCTGCTCATTTCATCCTTTAGCCCTACTTCTATTACTCCAAACTTCAATTTTATTCTTCTAACACGTTTGTATATGTATATTCTACAACATATCAAAAATTAATCGGTGGAAACGTCCATTTGAAGCCTACTAAGTGGCAAAAAGCCCGTGTAGCAATCCATTGTAATTAATTTTACGATCAGAACTCATTTCCTACTTCATTACATATATGTGAATGTGCATATCAAGTTTCGTCTTTTGATTTTGCCCGAAACTCTGTTCCGTGGCCGTTTTAGCTAACTTTTTAGTATATATATACGTTTTTCTTCGTTTGCACAGCCTGGATCGTCGATCCGTGGCTTTTACGCGCTTTTGTGTGTGTGTGTATATATATACGTACTAACTGGTTCGCTAATTCGTGGCCTTTTCAGCTTTATTATATATATAAATGACTATATATATACTAATTTTAAATTCTCTCAAGCCTGGATTGCAAATCCGTGGCATTTACCGCTTTTGTATATATAAAACTATATATATATATATATATATATATATATAATTTTTCTGACTTCGTTTGGCCTGGATTTCTAATTCGTGGCCTTTTTCGTTTAAATATATATATATACTAACTGTAAATATTAACATTTACATTTTAGTTTGGCCTAGATTAGAAATCTATGGCCTTTTACAGCTTATATGTATATATATATATATATATCTATTTTTCTGTCGAGCATGGAGTAATTCGTGGCTCTTTTACAGCTTATATATATATATATATATATATATATATATATATATTTACATTCTGTTGAGCTTGAATTAATTCGTAGCTCCTTTACAGTTTGTTTATATTTATATTTACATTCAGTTGAGCCTGGAGAAATTCGTGGCTCTTTCCCGCTTTTATAAATATTGTCGACGTCGGAAAAACTAATGAGTCGAGTTGGACCCAAATCTTTCTCTCTTTCTAAGTTTTGTCTACCCTTATTCTTTTTCCTTGTGAAAAAGGTTTTGAAGGGTTTTTTATAAAAAGGCCAACATGTATCATGTCGACGATTTGAACTTTTTACAGAGTCGCCAGTTGGTAATTTTGAAATGGTTGTTCTAACTCAACCGAGTTTTATTTGAAAAGAGGCCCAATTTGCTGGACACTATCGAAATCGAATCTTTGAAATCAAAGTTCTAAGTTCGGGGACTTGGTTAAGTGTGGGGAAGGTGTTAGGCACCCCACAACTCCCGTGAAAACACGGTACCGCACCTTTTCAATATTTTCGTTTTAAATCTACAATGTGTGTGAATGCTGAAAGAAA
Source organism: Panax stipuleanatus (assembly GCA_020205555.1). NCBI lineage: Eukaryota > Viridiplantae > Streptophyta > Magnoliopsida > Apiales > Araliaceae > Panax > Panax stipuleanatus. The sequence continues at coordinate 98,403,965 of CM035115.1, forward strand.
TTGGGCCTATGATTGATTGATTGAAAGTAGTGCTTTGCTTCGTTGAACCTATATACGAAGGGTTTGATTTGATTTGCAAAAGTCTCTTTTTTAGACAAGATATTTAGAATGATGTCTTGAAAGCCGATTTTCAAACCTTATGCTCTCATAGGAATAGAAACCTGTTGATACTTCCATTTAATCTTCTCAGCCTTAAGGCTTAATTTGAATGGTGATTGTCGGGCTGCGAAGCATCCTCGACCACAAAATATATACAAGTGTCGGTCTTCTCATGGGCATGATAGCCATCAGAGTGACTCTGACACCAAAAACCATATTTCACTATGTTGAGACCTTAAACCCGGATAACCGTTTTAAGGTCTTTTTGATGTACATTTTTATAGAAAAACTGGTAGGGTACATTTGTAAAGTGGAGTTTGTCCGTCGTGGGAATCAAATTCTGATCAGTTTGATCATGAATCCCACGATTCCTAGGCTCACAAAAAGAAACCAATAAAACCTGCACAGTTCAAATATGCACAGAAAATATATACTTATATCCAGATGTCGCCAAAACCAAGGATTCATCAGTAAATCCTGGCTCGCGAGTAGCCGAAGCGTCTCGTTCTCACTGGATAGCGATCTAAGGGCCGCGAGGTTGCTTTCTTAACTAAAACTAGAAAATGCTAGATTTAAATAAATCTAAACCATTCTAGCTTTCCGGTTTCGTCTGGACCTATTTTGAACCGTTTGAAAGCTAGAGTTGGCGAGATTTAAAGAAATCTAGTTCGCCCGCAGAAATGTCAGTGCCGATTCATATCAAATGAATATTTAAAGTAGTAGTTTAATCAAAATGAATAGAGAATTATATATATATATATATATATGTATATATATATATACGAAAGCTATAAAAGGGCAATGGGTTTTCACTCCAATGCCCGAACTAGAATGTAAATATATATATATATATATATATATATTTATAAAAGTTGTAAAATGCTACAGAGTAATCCAGGCTAGACAGAATTGAAATATATAGCTGTAAAAAGCTACAGAATAATCCAGGCTTGACAGAATTGAAATATTTATATATATAAGCTATAAAAGAGCCACAGAATGATTCAAGCATGACAGAATTGAAATATATATCTATAAAAGCTGTAAATGAGCCACGAAATTATCCAGGCTCAGCAGAAAGTATGTATATATATATATATAAAACTGTAAAGGGCGACGAACATTCTATACTTTGCCCATACATAAATGTAATTATATATATATTTATAAAAGCAGTAAAAAGGCCACAAAATGCTCCAGGCCAAATTAGAATGTAAAAAGTTAATATATACAGTTAGTATATATATATATATTAGATCAATAAAAAGGCCACGAGTAGAAATCCAGGCCCAAATAAGTAAGAAAAATTTATATATATATATATAGTTATATATATAAAAGCAGTAAACTACCACAGATTTGACATTCGAGTTTGGCAGGATTGAAAAGTTAGTATATATACAGTTAAATATATACATTAAAAAGCCAAACTCAGACTGGGAAGATAACCCAGTTCGGCGAAGTTGCTATAAACTAAGATATATATGTATAAAAACTGTTAGAAGCGACGGATCGACGATTCGAGTTGTAGAAATGCCAGAAAATGAGTTTATGTACGAAAATATACAAAAAGTATGCAAAAAGGGCCACAGAACTGAGTTCCGAGCGTAATCAAAAAGTGAAACTTAATGTGCAAGTGTATAAAAGTGCAATGAAGTAATATGAACTTTTTGATCGTAAAAATACTCGCAATGGACTGCTAGACGGGCTTTTTGCCAAATCGTAGGCTTTAAACGTCCGTTTCTAACGGTTAATTTTTAATATGTTTTAGTATAGGAGTATATTTACATGTTAGAGTAATAAAATTTGGGTTTGGAGTACAAGAATGGGGCTGAGAAACCAAACGGGCAGAGGTTTAGAGCGTTTTTCTATTGATTTTGGTCTGGGGGTGCACCTTTATTTATAGACCTGGTGGAAGCGGGCCCACCTACGACTGCCTCCAGTCTACCTACGGCTCCACGTGGTGGGTTCCGTCGTCTTGAAGTACTTGCACTCCAAGCAAACCGAGGTCAGATTCGAAACTTTCTAACTTTTGATTGGAGCGTCCGTTTGAGGTGTGTTATACCTTTCTGAAAAGCCCTCGCCGAGAGCGTCACAATGACATGGGACTAAACCTTTTTTGAGTCCAAGAAGATGTGTTCATAACCGGATCTTTATTTTTTCCCGACCTTCGTGGCATCAATTCTTCTTGAGTTTGTCCTAATCGGCTTTAAGTTAATAAAATGACTATAATGCCCCTCCCGGGGTGGTATTTTATGGATTTGGCTTCCCATGGTTGTCTTTGGGGCTGAACTAGATCTCTCGATTACGACCGGGCTAAGTGCAGATCATGGTATTAAGATCGGGGTTGACCTGACGGCCTGGTGTTGAGATCGAGGCTAACCTGACGACCCGGTATTGATACTGGAGATGACTTGAGGTCCTGGTATTGAGATCGGGGATGACCTGATGTCCCGATATTGAGACCGAGGTTGACCTGAGGTCCCGATATTGAGACTGGTTTGATCTGATGGCTCGATATTGAGATCGGGGTTTACCTGATGGCCTGGTGTTGAGATCGGGGTTGACCTGACATACTGGTATTGAGACCGGGGTTAACCTGACGGCCTGGTATTGAGATCGGGGATTGACCTGAGGTCCCGGTATTGAGATCGGTGTTGATCTGATGGCCCGGTATTAAGACCAGGGATGACCTGAGGTCCCGGTATTGAGATCGGGGTTGATCTGATGGCCCGGTATTGAAACCAAAGATGACCCGAGGTCTCGGTATTGAGACCGGGGTTGAGTTAACATCCCGGTATTGGTGATCAGGGCTGAGTTGACATCCTGGTATTGTTGACCGGGGCTGAGCTGGCATCCCGGTATTAGGATCGGGGTTGATCTGGCATCCCGGTATTGGGACCGGGGTTGAATTAACGGTTTTACCCTCGTACAAGGTTAGTAACAGGAAAATAAAATTTTGAGTGTCTACAGATGTCCCTCTTTATCATGTTTATGCAATGCAATTGAATGAACATGATAAAGATTTACTAGACACTTGAAATATGACAAGATATATTTTTAATGATGCAAACCGCAATGCAATGAATGTCAAAATATTTTCATAAATCACATTTTGCACTTCTCAAATCATATATCGTATCACCAATCGCATTGCAAATCGCATATCGTATCGCCAATCGCATCACAAATCGCTTACTTTTACCGATCATGGATGATGCCTGTGTTGGGGCTGATTTCAATGGTTGACTTTCATCAGTGCTGCTGATGTCTATGCTGGTGTTGACTTTAACGGTTTGATTTCTATTGGTGTTACTGATGCTCGTTTGATGAGGATAAACTAAAATATTATCCACATTTCTGCTAGGGATGATGTTCTGAAATCATCAGATCTTCCCGATGTTCACACTGGCAGTTTACAACGGTGCCTACCCTATTGGTAGTTTGACAACAAAGCCTACTATGCTGGTAGTTGAAAACGGTTGATTACCGGATTGTTTTGATGCCTACTCGAACGGTAGTTTACAAAGCTTTATCTCATTGAACCATCTCGATGCCTACTCGAACGGTAGTTTTCAACATCAAAATTTCCCCTCGAGTATGGGTATTTAATGTATATGCATATTTAACTCTACTAGGTATGCATGCTTAAATTTTAATGGAGATGTGCGCTAATATAGTGCTTGTTGCACATGTGCAGACCAGGCATGATGTGATGATCTTAATTTATCCTAGGTTAATTTATATGCTTAATTGAATAGATGTAGAACCATACCTCACCCTTTCTGAGGTGATTTGGAGTTTCTTTTCAGGCTTGGATTTTGATAGGCTTAGCAGCTCTAACTCCCGTATGACTTCTTTTGGCGTGGCAGATTCAGATGTTCCCCTTTCATATGTTGTCTTTGGTGGGGATCACACAGAGGCGGCTATTTATGAATCTAGATCTGGCGCTGATACCTCTGGTGATTCAGACACTGATGGCTTTACCCAGAGATATTTTCATATGTTCACAAAGTAGTGTTCTACGGCTTGCATCATCGGCTCTTCCCCCGATGCTACGCTGGATTGACACCAACGATTTGATTATTGATTATGAAAAGGGGCGATCTCTTTACTTGCGACCCTGCTGGATTAGATACTGGCTTGGCTGGTGACCAGGGTGTTACTGACTCCCTAGAGGATGTGGCCCGTTCTTTCACTGCCCAGATTTGAAATACAGTGTAGAGGCCTTGACTTATGAAAACTTGGCGTAGGTTGACATGTTTATGATGTAGATTTTTTATTCGCTAGAACTTTTCTTGTCGAGCGTCTGTTTCTGAATTAAGGACTCTTATTAGAAGTTTTTCTTTTTGTGGAGGGACAAGCTTATACCGCCTTGATTTCTTTTAAGAATTCTTCCCCTTCCTTTTGATGAGAGGTTTTGTCCCGCCGTAGACTCCTTCCATTTCATTGAATGGCGAAATGCCCCAACCGTTTCTAATGTTTTTACTGGGGTTCAGAGAAGAAACTTGATTTGTTGACCACATCTAGAGTGATTAATATCCTGCACATTGGACAAATAACAAAATGTGCCAAAAGCTTGATGGCTCGGGCCGTTAGTATTATCTTGTGAATAAGGCATTTAACGTTAAATTTTATGAAATTGAATGCTTAGATTCACTGAGCTTTTAGTTTTATCACGAAAGATCTTGAAATGAAGTTTTCTTAAAGAAATCAAAATTTTCGTTTGACAAGTTATGACATCGCAAGAAAACTTTTAAGCATCCATGGTCATTTTTCATGGGTAGGATCAATTTCAAAAGACTTATCTCCCTTTATCAGAGACACCTCATCTTCGTTCTAGATACCGCTATTCACAAAATTATCATCATATGACATGTGCACTATGAGTAACGCAACCCTTAATAGGGGTTTCTCTTCTATGACTTTAGATGATCTCATTTTTATCTTACAAAATGTTTCCTTCTTTCCTCGCTTAACTTTATCTCATTTTTTAGGCTATTCAGAGTTACACATTTAAGGAGTTTTGGACCAATGACTCCAAAACCAGACGGCTTTAGGGCACTAGGTGTTAAAACACCCCTTCGGGTTTACTGGCTCGAGTAACAAAGGCCACACTTTGAGACAAGTCAGGCGGTCTGCTTTATTTGATCCTCACCTGAGCATATACAAGATTTATTTTCTTAGGCTCTAAATTATCCGTCTAGCGAGTGTTGGGCCGATGACTCCCAAACCAGATGGCTTTAGGGCACCAGGTGTAGAGACACCTCTCGAGTTTAATTACTCTAGTAACCTAGGACACGATTCGGATCTTCTCAGGTTTTGCCTTCTTTTTCTTATAGTGCTCGTTTCCTTAGGCACTGAGTTACCCATATAACGAGTGCTGGGCCGGTGACTCTAAAACCAGATGGCTTTAGGGCACCAGGTGTGAAGACACCCCTCAGGCTTAATAACTCGAGTAACCCAGGCCACGATTCGAGACATTAGGCTGCTAAATGTCATCCCCGTTGCCATAGTTTCATACCCCACAACTAAGAGTCAGGTCAATCACAAAGTGCAGACATGCATATAAGGTCAAGTCTGGTCTAAAAAGCGCTTTAAACTAGGATGCTATGCCTAATCAAAAGGTTGAGTGTTCTTAATTCTCTAATCATTTCTCATGATTTTTGCTCCACGGACGCTTATCAGAATTAATCCAATTCATAACAAGTTAAGCAAAAATCTTCTCCTTTTAAAACCTTTTTCTAAGATTCTAACTCAATATTTATCTATACTTAACATGTATACCATTTTCGATGCATATAAATGTAGACCAAAAGCATATAAAGAGATGAAAGAGTTGTACCTTATCAATGGGTCGCAGTATTCTAAGAAAGTTATGATTGGAAAAGACAGATTGATCATACCGGATCGTCAATAATGGAAGCTTTGATGATGACAGACCATGCTGATGGTGTCGACTGGTGCATTTTCATTGGATGGTTGATAAATGCCCTAGTGTTAAGTTGTCGCAATTTCCAAAATTGCCCCAGTCTTGTTGTAAGGGCCCCAACATCGGGTTGTCGTTGATTCTGAACTTGCCCCAGTCTTGCTTATCATCTGGGTTGATTGCTTTATTGTATGTTTGATAAATGGGCTGATAGGGCACCACGTCGTAAGAGTCTTTTACCTCATAACCCACATGGTGAACATGTGGTGGATATGGGTCTTGATGTTCATTATTTCTGACTTGTGCGCACAATTGACTTTGATGGTTGATATCAAAAGGCCTGCGAATTCCACTGAATTAGACTCAAGGGCTTGTGATGGTTGGTGATATGATGGCTTTAACGGGATTTTGTTTGATCTGTGAGGTTTAATCTATGGCCTCTTTCACAGGGAACAGGTCTTCGGGTATAGGTTAAACTTTGGCACGACGGTGTCCCATATGCTTCTGTAGGTTAAAGGAAATCAAGTCTTCTCGCACTTCAGGAGTGATAAGTTACTGACAAGTTGTATCTTATGATGATTTCCATTTCATCCCTATGACTGGTCGTATTGATGTATTGATGTCTCTTCCTTTCTAGACTTGCTTCGGATTTGATGGAATAACATTGAGGTGCCGTTGGGTCCTCTCAACATGTGTCATCGATCTTGAGTGTCTTTCTTGGATGTAGACTTTTCAAGTTTGGCCTTCATGAGTTGACTCCTATGCTGGAGGAGTATAAGTGCCTCACGTGTTTGTCATTAGATCTGCCCTGTGCCAGGACAACCATTAGTAACATGAGATAACCGTTCATGACCATGACTAGTATGAGACGCAGAGTCGTCACTGAGGAGATTAATGTGGGGCATGTGGTGTCCCTATACTTTTTGATCGATCGCTCTAGCCGGCTGGACAGCTACAAGCGATATTCAGGAGATTTTATCATCCCCGCAGATGAGTGGCAGTTTGCATATGTAGACGTTCTGCTGATGTGCATCACTGCTTATTTGTACACGCCACTTTACATGGACCACTTGGATATTGACTTGACGGTAGTGGTTCGTGCTCTCAGACAAGGTTGTACCATCCTGCTTATGATATTAGCCGAGACTTTAAGGTCGACCACATTTTGACATTCCCATCTAGAGGGGTTTTTTAGGGGAAACGTCATTCTGCTGTACGTGTGGTTGATGACACATTTGAGTCCTATCAGCACTTTCAGACCTCATGGGTACTGCTTTTCCCATGGGATAGCAATGTACTACTTTTTTCGTGTACAGATGTGGCATCCTGGTTGGCCTTTTGACTGTGCTTGATCATCCATTTTCGATCTTGCCCTACTCAGGGTTTAGTTCCCTTTATAGCTTCATCACTTATGCAGACGGTATGGATTACCTTCCCCTGGCGGGTTTTAAAGGGGTGACTATATAGCATCTGCTGGAAGTCATAGGCCAGTTTGATCAGTTTCAAAGCCTTCACAACTTTGAGGGGGCTATGGATCAGCGGGTATTAGCTTCATCTTTGTCGTCAGCTGACCTCACGAGGACTTATGAGCGTTGGACTCGTAGGGAAAGGGCTGATTTTTCTACTAGCCATTCAGATCGTTCCCTAGAGTATTCTGCATGGTTGGAGGCAGATATCACATTAGCTGCGTTTATCCAGTCATCTCCGAGCATTGATTTTGATAAGGAGGAGCCTACGAAGGATCCTGATTCTCCCACGGAGGACGATTTGTTTGCTGGTTTGACAGCATCCTTGGTTAGTGACCGATCGAGCATTCCGACTGGGACAGATCCTGCTTTTATTGATTCACTAGCTCGGATGACCATTGAGAGGGATCAGGCTAGAGCGTTGATGTTGACAGCCCTTTCTAACGGGGATGCTACTTTTACTGCTAGAGACGAGGCTCGAGCTACCAGGGATGTATCATTTTTTGAGATTGAGGAGGCTTTAGTTGCCCGGGAGGATAGATGATCACATCATCACTATGCAGATGGTCATGGATATTTTAGCCCATATGCAGACCAAGGGCCATGAGCTTGCAGCTTCTCCTCCATCTTCTGAAAGGGATGCCATATTTGCACTGTTATCCCATCTATCCACAGGTTCATAGACTAGCTTTTTCTTTCCTGCACATACACTTTTTTTATGACTTGCTATTTTGATATGTCATAAGCTTTTCGTTAATGGTTAACATTGAGATGTCAGAGAGTATCTCAGATGGGCCTGTTAACCAGGGAGGCTTGATAGTATTTAGGTTTATATTTTGGGGGTTAAAATTTTGGATGTTTCTTTTGAGGGTTAGACCGCACCAGAGATGGTTGCCCACGTACTCATGTGGCTGGGGAGATTAGGTCTTACGTAGTTCAGGCTTGGCTTGAACAGTTAAAAAGTGTTTATTTGGTTTTGATCGTGGTTTGAGGGGTTTTTGGATTTTTGTTTGGTTTGACCGCACCATAGATGGTTGCCTACGTACTCCCGTGGATTAAGGAGATCAGGTCATTCGTAGTTCGGGCTTGTGTGAGTGGTTTGATTTTTATGATTTTTTGATTTTTTTGATTTTTATATGCATGGAAAATAAAAGGCATGATGTTAAGAAAGTGATAATGTTCCATCATCTCTTGGAACTCACAACTTTCCTCTAGATCTATGTCCTCCTAGCTAGCTGAGGCCTAATAGTCCAGTTGTCAGTGGTTATGTTGCCTTCGAGGCTCATGATAGCGGTTACCTCCTGGTTCTGAATATCTTCAACCATGGCCGTAACTTGATCGCCTCCTAAATCAGCATATCCCTTAAGGAGGCTCAAACTGGACTTGTCGCAGAAAGGGATGAACTCTAGATTCTTCGATGGGCTTGAGAGGATTTGACTATGGGATCACCCTTAAACTGTTATTGTATTTCTCGCAAGGAACTTTCCTTTTGGGCTTTTTCCACATAGGGAAGGATCAGTATCTCCTCCTCATCATCCAGGAGGGTAACATCAGGAATGTGGTTGATGGCTTTGGGCAACAAGATATTTGATCATGGTGGATGAATTTCCTTAGAGGACTCTTTTGCCTCCTCTATCACTATTAGCATCAAGATCTGTCCACCTAGTGTTCTGCCAGGATTGTTGCTCATAGTCGTCACATCATTTGAACTGCTTGTTTCAAGTGGACATGTTAAGCTCGTTATTTCCCTTTCACCTTTTCTGGTCATGGGGACTTTTATCTTCAGTTCTCCATTTTCAATGAGATCCTGGATTTGGTATTTTAGAGACCAGCATTCCTCAGTTGCATGTCCAGGAGAGTTAGAATGGTAGAGACATATCTTGGTGGAATCATAACTTTTCATCTCGGGCTTGGCAGGAGGCAGCAACTCAGTAATCTTTTTTTGTGCAACAAATAATGCTAACACATTTTCCAACGAGTCCCACAAAGGTGTGAATACCCTTCTCTGCCTACTCTCCCTGACTTTCGGTGCTGTAGGATTTCGAGGGTTGGCCAATATTTGGAATGTTGCTTGATATTTCCTATTTTGGAATTCGCATTCCTCCGGATGATTTTTCCTTTGGCGAAATCTTCTAGTAATTTTATCATTCTGTCTTTCTCGTCTATTCAGCATGCTTTGATCTTCTTCATTTAGCTGGTTGATCTTGGAGGGAGATAGGTTTACATTCTAAATAACCTCTTTTTTCTCTTGGCTTTCTGATAGTTGTGTGAAAAGATGTATTGTATCATGGTGTTGGAGCACTATCAGATTAGCCAATAGAGTTACTTTATGTTGGACAGTATCCAATTATTGCATCACTCTCATACCCACCTTTGCATTTTCCAGCTCTATGACATTTGTTCTGTCCCTTTGGGGCTATTCCTCCATCCTTCGTATGTATTTATGACTTGGATGCATTTCATCGCTTTCTGACCCGATCATGTTTACTCCCACCGTATCATGCGGCATCAGAAGGTTGGTGTTGACATTTGGATGGTCAGGTTGTTAGACAACAACATCGTCGTTTTCGATCAAGTTTTGGATTTTATGCTTTAAGGACCAACGATCTTGTGTATCGTGTCCTGGAGATCCTGAATGGTAAGCACATCTCTGTCTAGGATTGTATCTTTTGTTTTTTGGATCTAGAGGTGGAGCCAGTTCGGTAATTTTCTTGTGATCTATTAACATCACCAACATGTTTTCAAGGGAATAGCCTTGTGGAGTGAACACCCGATTTTTAGTTCTTTCAAATTTTCTCTTTCTGTCCTGGTATTGGTTAAACGTGGTTTGTTGTTGGAATGATAGATTTTATTCCTTCTTCCAAATAGGGGGACTACAGTTGGGTCTCCTAGCTTGCCCATGTAAAAAGAGGGATACCCCTTCATCGTCTTTCATGGGCACCCTATTGGGAGCGTTCGCATAGTTGCCAGACTGTATATGCTGGGCGATTACTTCCAAGGCAGTGAAATCTTTAATCTTGCCTGCTTTCGGGCTCATCTATGCTATTTCACCGTGTTTAATCATCTCTGAGAATGGCTTTCTTATTCCACCTAGGATCCTCTCATAGTAAGGTGCCTCTTGGATGTCTATGAAAGTCATCACCATTTCAGTTTCTGTCATAGGCAGGCTGACCTGTGCTGCCAGAAGTCTCCATCTTTGGGCATACTCACGGAAAGACTTGTTGTTTTGTTTTTTGACCTTATTCACTTGATATCGATCCGGAGCCATCTGAGACTGGAGGCTGTATTGAGTTAGGAAGGCATGAGCTAACTCTTCCCAACTGAGGATTTTTGTATTATCAAGTCGGGCATACCATGTCCTAGCCTCTCCAATGAGACTCTTTTGGAAAAGCTGCATTCTGAGGCTTTCATCTTCAACATAAGACCCTAGCTTGCCAATGTGTACTTTTAAGTGCGTATAGGAATCGCCTGCCCCATTTTACTTTTCAAACTCTAGGACTTGGAATTTGTCAGGATATATAGCCCCTGGGAATATGCAGAGATCTGAATAGGTGACACTTCAAAGGTTTCCAGTCCCTTTTATTGAACAAATGGTTTCTTCCATTTGTCGAACTTTCCTTCGGATATCTCCAGTTTCCCGATCTTCCCTGAGATTTGTGATTTCATGGGGTTTGTTGGTTCTTTGACTAGATCAAGGTTCAGGGATCTGCATTTCCCCCTTTTTGTCAGCACTTTGATTGCCACCCTATGAGGAGGACTCTATTTGATTGAGCATTGTCTGGCCCTGAGTGTTTTTACTTTGTTTTCTTAGAAGGATAGCCAATTCTGTTATTTGATTCTTAAGTCTCTCTGGTAGCTGTCGTCTAGCACTACAAAATTTACCTTACTAAGGTTCCACTAATCCTATGAATTAGTATAGCAATAAGCAAGGATCTATCCCACAAGGAGTGATTTATATTTTTAACTATCCAATAAATTCAATGAGTTGGGAGTTTTTGTTTAAAAGCAATTTAAGTAACACAAGTAAATTTAAGAAAATATCGATAAGTAAAAGAGTTCAATTCTTCAGTTCAGTATTCCCTTTTCACAATTATAAATTAATTAAGTTATTATACTATTTACCCTTTCAATGAGATTAATAACCCTAGATAATTGCAATCGCAAATTACCCGAAATTCTCCTTAAGTGTAGATCTAATGTGACGATCGCCAACAAGAGATTCTAACCAACATACAACCTAGAACTATCAGTCTAGATTTAATATGATAGAAGCATGAAGAATGAGAATTAGATTATTCCAAGCAATAATTACACAATCAAGAATTCTTTAACTTGTCTTCTGAAAATCTTAGTAATATTTTAAAGCTTGACCACAATAAAATATTATTAATTGCTACTTAGATTAGACACACTTCGTTCAAATCTGTCTTGATCTAGCAGATGATATCAATTTATTAATTTAATCCTATAGAAACCAAATTAATCAATTGGATAACATGTATGAAAATTCACATAGATAATCAGAATAAATCTCAATGATTGTATAAATAATAAATAAACTTAATCAAACTAGTAATTGTTAATCAAGTTCAACATCCTTCAGAATTGAATAAGAGAATTAGCCTGACATGCCTTGAAGAAAATAAGATGAGAATACCAAAAATCCAGATCCCCTCAACACAAGAAAACAACTCCTATTTAAAGCCTAGACAAACCCTCAGTCATTAAGGTAAGTCCTAAATCTATTCTAATTCAACTTTGTAATTTAAAAACCAAAAAACACAGTCAGACGTCAGAACTGTGCGGCCCGCGCTTCAATTTGTTTGTAAATTACGCGGTCAACGCACTACCTCCAGTAGCTCCATCCCGTAGCTGCGCGGTCAGCGCTTCCACACATACTAGCAACAGCGCGGTCTGCGGTCCTTTACTAGTTTTGTCCAAACTTTGATCTTTTTAGCTTTAATCCCATTCCAACCTTTATATTTGCAATAAACACAAAACTCTACAAAGTAATACGAATAATACCCAAAAACTCACAATAAACAAGCTAATAAGAAAGCAATTCATAGGTCTTCAACCTACTCATCAAATTCCCCCACACTTGAACTATTGCTTGTCCTCAAGCAAACACAATAATACTTAATACTAAACTAAATGAATGCAACTACAGAGATTTGAACAATAACCATGATATTTTTAATGAATCTTATGCCTCAGAGATAAACGACTGTTATGCTTTCCATATCTCATCACATACCATCCTCTTCTTCACATACTTACCTCACCATCATAAGAATTGCATGTTTCCGTGTGTGTGTGCCCAACATGTCCTCAATAGCAACAAGATCAATACAGATAAAATCATAGACATGTAAAATCTTTTTAACCAGCATCATAGCAAACATATAAGTCAATGAGAAACAAAATTTTTGAAACAGGCTCATTCTTTCTAGTGAGTGCATCTTAATGCTCCATCTCACTCTTTATTAGCTCTATTTTTTTTCTCTTTTTTTTACCCAACTTGTGCAATGCCCAATCCTATTAGGCTTTTCAATGCTACCCTTGTAGCGAACTTTCGGCCAACGACTCCCAAACCTGAAGACTTTAGGGCGCTAGGTGTAAAGACATCCCATAGGGTTTACTTATCCAAATAGCAAAGGCCACAGAACTGAGCTAAGTCAGATTTTTTTTCTTTCTGTTATCTTTTCTTTCTTTTCAGATCAAATATTTCTCTTCTTTTTTTTTGAGCCACTACTTTTCTCCTAAACTTATGTGAAAGCCATTATTTTACTTTTATTGAATACATGCATATGTTCTATCTTGCACTTATTTCCCATTATTATTGAAAACCAGTTGGCGTGCTTGATTTTTAGAAAATACGAAACGCATGATATGAGATTCCTATGGACAAAATCAGTCAACACATAGTGATCAATTTTAAGCATGCTAGTCCTTCATCATTTTCCTCATTGGCTTCATCTTATTAACATAGCTCTTTGCCCAATCTCTAGGCAACCTAAACAAAATCCTATATGAATGCAAAAATAATAATTTTTTTAATATTGACATGCATATAACTAATTAAACTTAAACTACATGCATCCTAATATGTAGAAAAAGACACAGAAAATCCCCCCCCCCCCCACGCACTTATTTCAAGGAATGCCCTCATTACTTAGCGTAAAGAAATAAAAACGAGGACTTCCCTACAAACGAATCAACTCTCATCGTCGTCGGAAGGAGGGTAGGCAAATAAGATGGTTGGATCGGGCAGATGGACTTGCTGGTTAGGGTTCATGCAGGAGAATGCGTCGGCCATTGCAGTGAAGGCGCCTATGTTGTACTAATGCATTTGATCTTGGCGCTGAGCAAGGTGGAGCAATCTCCTCTGATTTATGTCAATGGATGGACCCGCTTAGACTGTAGGAGATGGCGGGGAAGGCGGCGTAGCTAGTGGAATCATAAAGTATCCCTCGCCCTGAGGATGAGATTATGCGCCACCCCATTCTCTATAGGTCAGTATAGTTTTGTGGTCGATGGCCCTTGTAGGTTGTTGAACTGGCTCTGATGTATCCCACCGGACCCCCGCCTTACGACAAAGCTCTGTAATCAGAAACCCGTGCAGCAAGCCACCAGTGGTGCTTCCCCGTAGTGCCCTATCGATAGACTACTGGATGCACATACCGACATCCACGGGAAAGAATTGCAAAATATTTCGATCAGACCAAGAGTGGACGATCCCATAAAGAAGACAAGCTCTATCCACCGTGACTTCAGTTTGATGGGTGGTAGGCATGAGCCTAGCACATAGAAAAGCGTACCAAGCCTTTCCATAGCGGCTGAGCTCGGAGTGGGGAAATTGAACCTTCATATCTGTCCCAGGTTAGAGAACCCACTGAGTACCGGGTTTGCAAAGGCATGCAACAATTTCTTCCAAGTTTAGAAGATGATCTTCATAGCTCTCGCCTACTTGTGTTTCCAACCCAAAATGGTCGTTGATGGCCGTGTGGTGGAAAAAAATCGGTCGACCTCTGACTTGCACAACCCGCCCGACATGTTAAATAGCATTGGCATAAAACTCCTTGACTATATTCGGCACAGCGGGTTGCAGTTGTTCGACCAACTGGAACCATTGCCTCTCGATAATCATCAAGGCCATATCGTCGTCTAGGTTAGCATTGGGCGTCAAGCCCCGTTCCAACACAAGTGACTTTTTGGCGATGGCGTTGAAACGAGCTGCCGCCGTCTTGCTCATAAATCTGGAAGTGTCAAAGGATGGGTGAGAACCGGAGGTGGAGGTCCTTGGTCATTTTGAAGACATGGTAGATAGATGGGCACACAAATATCAGTTGAGACAATTTGTCGAACACGTGGCGTGCACCCTTGTTCGTCTTTAAACCTAAATTCCTTGCAAACAAATTCTAGCCCACAAATTAGTACGAACAACCTTGGGTGTTAAGTTACCCAAGGGATTCCAATGACAGAAAAAAAAATCGAACACAGTTGAATAAATACATAATTAAAATAATTAAAATGCAATTCAATTTGTTACATTTGAATAATGGAATCCGTGTTGTTGATGTTTCCTTGTTAATGGATAGTGGTTACCGGAATTTGTTTGGGTGTAATGGTGTGTGTGGAGTGTAAGGAAGACGGTTGGGTTAACTGGGATTTGGTGAACGAAATTAAGGAGAGGGGCTAGGGTTTGTAAATCTAGAATAGTAAGGGATGGTTGGGGAGGGGAGTTGTAAGTGTTAAATAATGAGAATAGATGAAGAGGTGTGGTATACGTAGAGTTGGAGAAGGAGAATATGAAGTAGAGTGGAAAAAGGAAAGGTTTTAGGGGTTTAAGGAGTGCACGCATCTATTCAAATTCCATTTTAAAAATAGAATCTGTCTAAGTGTGCCGTCCGCTCGGCTAGGAGCGCGGCCAGCGCTGGGACGGGTTTCTACGTTGGACTTACTGCATATACTGCACGGTCCGAGCATCTGGGGGCGCGGTCAGCGCTGTCCTGGGCCAATTATTGGAAAAGTTACTGCCTATGCTGCGCGCCCAGCACTTCTGGGTCGCGGTCCACGCCATTTTGTCAATAACAATTCATGCTTAGAATCTTAAAATTAAAACTACGTAAAAAAAATAAAACATGATACAAATTATGGGTTGCCTCCCACACAGCTGCTCTTGTTTAACGTCGTTAGCTCGACTTGAATTGAGGCTTCTATTCATAAGTCCGCTCAATCAGAGTCACGACTTTGACCTCCTCCTCTTGGACACTATTCAGAAATGGTTTCAGCCTGTGCCCATTTACTTTGAACACAGTTCTGTTGTTCGGATTCTGGATATTGACTGCACCATGAGGAAAAATGTTAGTAATCACAAATGGTCCTTCCCAGCGAGAGAGCAGCTTTCTGGGAAATAACTTCAAGCGTGAATTAAACAGAAGGACTTTTTGGCCCACAGTGAAGTTTTTCCTTAATATCTGTTTATCATGAAAGGCTTTAGTCTTTGATTTGTACAGCTTTGAACTCTCATATGCTTCGTTCTGTAATTCTTCGAGTTCTTGTAATTGTAACTCTCTGTTGATGCCAGCCTGATCCATATTCATGTTGCACTGCTTTATAGCCCAGAATGCTCTATGTTCCAGCTCCACTGGTAGGTGGATGGTTTCCCAAACACTAGCCTATAAGGCGACATTCCTATTAGAGTTTTGTATGCCATCCTATAAGCCCATAATGCGTCATCCAATCTCAGACTCCAATCTTTCCGGTTGGGGTTGACCACTTTTTCCATAATGGATTTTACTTCACGGTTTGAGACCTCTGCTTGGCCATTGCTTTGGGGATGGTAAGATGTAGATACCTTGTGAAGAACATTGTATTTCTTCAGCAAAACAACTAACACCCTATTGCAAAAGTGGGTACCGCGATCACTGATGATGGCTCGTGGTGCTCCAAACCTAACAAAAATTTTAGTTCTGACAAATTCTGCAACAACTTTAGAATCGTCAGTTCTAGTGGCTTTTGCTTCCACCCATTTGGATACATAATCAACTGCCAATAAAATATAAATATTTCCAAAAGACATAAGAAACGGTCCCATGAAATCAATACCCCAAACGTCAAAGATTTCTATAATTAATATAGGGTTTTGTGGCATTTGGTGACAGTCAGATAAATTTCCAGTCTTTTGGCATTTTTCACATGCTTTACAAAATAAATAAGAGTCCTTAAAAACGGTTGGCCAATAGAAACCACTCTCGAGCACTTTACGTGAAGTTCTATTTGGTCCAAAATGACCCCCACACGAATAGGAATGACAGAAAGTTAGAATAAATTGAAATTCACTATCAGGTATGCAACGTCTAACTATCTGATCAGCACAAAATCTCCACAGATATGGGTCATCCCATACATAGTATTTAGCATCACTCCTAATCTTGTCTTTTTGAGATCTAGAATATTCATGGGGGATAAAAGTACTTACTAGAAAATTTACTATGTCCGCATACCAAGGGGTTGTAGTTCCAATGGATAGTAGATGTTCGTCTAGAAACATGTCATGCAATGGTAGGACTTCTTCTTCTTTAATGATCCTGCTCAAGTGATCTGCCACCAATTTATCCACATCCTTTTTATCTTTGATCTCCAGATCAAATTCTTGCAACAGCAAGATCCATCTTATGATTCGTGGTTTGGATTCCTTTTTGGTTAGGAAATACCTGAGAGCAGCATGGTCAGAATAGACTATTACTGTAGTACTTATAAAATATGATCTGAATTTATCTAAAGCAAAAACAATAGATAAAAGTTCTTTTTCTGTTGTTGAATAGTTTATCTGAGCCGCGTTCAAAGTTCTAGAAGCATAGTAGATGGCATGGGTGGTTTTGTCAGTCTTTTGGCCGCCTACAGCATAGTTGCTTGCATCACACATTATTTGAAAAGGAAAATCCCAATTTGGCGCTTGAATGATAGGGGCTTATGTCAAAGATCTCTTTAAGGTATCAAAAGCCGCCTTGCAATCATCGATAAATCAAAATTCCTCATCTTTTTATAGCAGTTTGCATAAAGGTAACGCTATCTTGGCAAAGTCCTTTATAAACCTGCGATAAAATCCTACATGTCCAAGAAAAGCACGTATCTCCCGTATACTGACGGGGTAAGGTAATGCAGATATAATATCAATTTTTGCTTTATCAACTTCTAAACCATGGATTGACACTACATGTCCAAGTACTATTCCTTGTTCTACCATAAAGTGATATTTTTCCCAATTTAACACAAAGTTTGTTTCTAAACATCTGTCCAATACACGTGTTAAATTATCTAAACATGCATCTAAGGAACCACCATGAACTGTGAAATCATCCATAAAGACTTTGATACATTCTTCCAAAAGATCTGAAAAAATACTTAGCATGCATCGTTGAAAAGTACCTGGGGCATTGCATAGTCCAAAAGACATCCGCCTATAAGCAAAAGTGCCTAAAGGACATGTGAATGTGGTCTTTTCCTGATCTTCTGGGGCGATCATAATTTGGTTATAACCTTAAAATCCATCTAAAAAGCAATAATGAGAGTGCCTAGCTAAACGTTCTAACAGTTGATCAATAAAAGGTAAAGAAAAGTGGTCTTTTCGAGTTACAGCATTTAATCTTCTATAATCTATACACACTCTCCAACCTGTTTGCATTCTGGTGGGCACTAATTCATTATCGTCATTTTTGACAACAGTTATACTTGATTTCTTTGGAACTACTAACACTGGACTTACCCATTGACTATCTGAGATGGGGTAGATGATACCTACATCAAGTAATTTGATTACCTCTTTCTTTACTACCTCCACCATTAGTGGGTTTAGTCGTCTTTGTGCATCTCTCGTTGGTTTAGCTCTTTCATTTAACAAAATACGGTGCATGCACATTGCGGGACTAATCCCCTTGATATCTGCTATTGTCCTACCAAAATACTGTAATATGGTCTCTAAGGACTCTCAATAGTTTATTCTCCTGCACTTTGGTTAGATTACTAGCAATTATCACAGGTAAAGTTTCATTAGACCCTAAATATGGATATTTCAAGTGGTCTGGTAATTGTTTTAACTCGAGTGTTGGAGGTTGCTCTACAGATGGTAGCAATTTTTGATGTGTTATAGGTAATTGAATTAATTGTACCGCATGTTTATCCGTGTGAGTAGGTAATGAATGTAGTGCTGCTACAGTGTCCTTCAATTCCTGACTATGCTCAAGTTCATATGTTCCATCCATGTTCAAACTGCATGAAATAGCTACCTCCAAGCTATCTCGTTGAATTTGTTCAAAAGTTTTTTGCATAAGAGAATCACACATATCAATGACAAAAACCTGACAAATATCACTGGGGTACCTCATGGCGTCATAGATATTGAACTGGATCTTTTTGCTATCGAATTCCATTGTTAAGGTCCCATTGTGGACATCGATCATGGTCCTTGCTGTCTTTAGGAATGGTCTTCCTAGTAGGATATGAGATGGGTTCGAGGATGTGTCATCTTCCATGCTCACAATGTAAAAATCTGCAAGAAAGATTAGTTCGTTGACCTGCACCAAGACATCTTCAACTACCCCTCGGGGGTAGGTGTTAGTACGATCAGCCAATTGAATAATAACACCAGTAGTTTTCAGGGGACCAAGAATCAGAGACTTATACACAGATAATGGCATAACATTTATTGAAGCCCCTAAGTCTAACATGGCCTTATTAAACCTGGTGTTTCCTATTGTGCATGGAATCGTAAACATGCCTGCGTGTTTACATTTAGGTTGCATTTTTCTTTGCAATACTGCTGACACATTTTCCCCAACCATAATTTTCTCATCAATTTCCAATTTGCATTTATTTGTGCATAATTCATTTAAAAATTTTGCGTACCGTGGCACTTGTTTAATAGCTTCAAATAGTGGGATATTCACTTCTACTTTCCTAAAGGTTTCTAGAATTTCTTTTTCTTTTTCATCTGTCTTAGCTTTTCTAGAATTTCTATGAGGAAAAGGTAGTGGAATATCATTTAATTGACAAAGAAGGTTAGGGTGTACCTTTGTTTCTACTGATTCCTCCTTCTCTTGCTCTTTTTTATACCCAACTGTTGCTATTGATGTATCCATCTATTTTTCGCTCCGCAATGTAATAGCACTGGCATTCTCCTTTGGGTTCACAACTGTCTATGGTGGAAGCTTTCCCGAACCTTGAGCTTCCAATCGACTCACCGTAGTGGCTAACTGGCTCACCTGACTCTCCAAACTATAGATGGAAGACTTCATTTCTTGTTGGAACTGTGTAGTCTGATTTATGTATTATTGAGTCTGGTTCATAAATGTTTTTAGCACGTCTTCCAAAGACTTCCCAGGATTGGCCATTGCTGCTTGTCTGGGTTGGTACTGTGGCTGATTTGGCTGGAACTGTGGTCTAACCGGGTAGAATCCTTGTGCCTGTGGCCTAGCACCCCCATAACTGAAGTTCGGATGATCATTCCATTCAGAACTGTATGTGTTGGAGAAAGGGTCATACTTTCTTTGTGGTTGAGCCTGGTAATTTCCTACTGCATTTGATTGTTGTTCGGTGTTCTCTTCCTGTAATGTCGGGCATGCATCGGTAGGGTGTCCCGACATTAGACAAAGTTGGCAAACTTGTGCAACTGGGGCATTACCTGTAGCTATCTATTTTACCGAAGTAGTTAAGTCAGAAATCTTCTGTTCTATACTCGTTGTGCTTACCTCACTTACCCTTTCTGCTGGATTATCATTCCGTGTTCCATATTATTGTGCATTAGCAGCCATATTTGCAATCAGGTTCTTTGCAGCCTCTGGTGTTTTGTCCACTAATGTTCCTCCACTTGCAGCGTCGATCATATTCCTATCCATCGGTATGAGTCCTTCGTAAAAGTAAATGATGAGGTGTTGATCGTCAATTTGGTGGGGTGGACAGCTGGAGCACAGCTTCTTGAACCTCTCCCAGTACTCATGCAGTGTTTCTCCACTGAATTGTCGGACTCCATAAATTTCTTTTCTGATGTTGGCTACCTGTGATGCTGGAAAATATTTTTCAAAAAATAGCCTTTTCATGTCGTCCCATGACCGTACTAATCCCGGGGTTAGATAATATAACCAATCCTTTGCTAAATCCCCTAGTGAGAATGGAAAAGCTAGCAGCTTTATCTGATCTTACGTGATATTGTGTGGCTTCATGGTGGAGCACACAACATGGAATTCCTGCAAATGTTTATAGGGATCATCACCTATAAGACCACGAAAAATAGGCAAAAGGTGAATTAGTCTAGATTTTAGTTCGAAAGAAACATTTAAAGCAGGATATTCAATACAAAGAGGTTGTTGGGTAAGATTAGGAGTTCACAACTCCTTTAGAGTCCTGTTATTTGGCACTGCCATCTTCTCCTCTGATTTGCTTGATGATGATGATTGATCCTTAAGAAGTGAGATTGCAATGTTTAGGCCTGGTGATTGAGCTTCGTCGGAATCTGTAAGTGAACCTTGGGTTTTCCGAGCTTCTTTCTTAAGCCTTCGTGTTGTTCTCTCTATTTCTGGATCAAATTGCAAGTCAAAAGAGTGAGAGGATAGAGGCATAAAATAAAATAATATAAAAAAAAATTGAAAGCAATTGAATAACTAAAATTAATAACACTCCCCTGCAACGGCGCCAAAATTTGGTAGCTGTCGTCTAGCACTACAAAATTTACCTTACTAAGGTTCCACTAATCCTATGAATTAGTATAGCAATAAGCAAGGATTGATCCCACAGAGAGTGATTTATATTTTTAACTATCCAATAAATTCAATGAGTTGGGAGTTTTTGTTTAAAAGCAATTTAAGTAACACAAGTAAATTTAAGAAAATATCAATAAGTAAAAGAGTTCAATTTTTCAGTTCAGTATTCCCTTTTCACAATTATAAATTAATTAAGTTATTATACTATTTACCCTTTCAATGAGAAAAATAACCCTAGATAATTGCAATCGCAAATTACCCGAAATTCTCCTTAAGTGTAGATCTAATGTGACGATCGCCAACAAGAGATTCTAACCAACATACAACCTAGAACTATCAGTCTAGATTTAATATGATAGAAGCATGAAGAATGAGAATTAGATTATTCCAAGCAATAATTACACAATCAGTAATTCTTTAACTTGTCTTCTGAAAATCTTAATAATATTTTAAAGACCACAATAAAATATTATTAATTGCTACTTAGATTAGACACACTTCGTTCGCTTAAAATCTGTCTTGATCTAGCAGATGATATCAATTTATTAATTTAATCCTGCAGAAACCAAATTAATCAATTGGATAACATGTAAGAAAATTCACATAGATAATCAGAATAAATCTCAATGATTGTATAAATAATAAATAAACTTAATCAAACCAGTAATTGTTAATCCGGTTCAACATCCCTTCAGAATTGAATAAGAGAATTAGCCTGACATGCCTTGAAGAAAATAAGATGAGAATACCAAAAATCCAGATCCCCTCAACACAAGAAAACAACTCCTTTTTAAAGCCTAGACAAACCCTCAGTCATTAAGGTAAGTCCTAAACCTATTCTAATTCAACTTTGTAATTAAAAACCTAAAAACACTGTCAGATGTCAGAACTGCGCGGCTCGCGCTTCAATTCCTTTGTAAATTACGCGGTTAGCGCACTACCTCCAGTAGCTCCATCCCGTAGCTGCGCGGTCAGTGCTTCCACACATACTAGCGACAGCGCGGTCCGCGCTCCTTTACCAGTTTTGTCCAAACTTTGATCTTTTTAGCTTTAATTCCATTCCAACCTTTATATCTGCAATAAACACAAAATACTACAAAGTAATACGAACAATACCCAAAAACTCACAATAAATAAGCTAATAAGAAAGCAATTCATAGGTCTTCAACCTACTCATCACCCTCAAACTCCTTTCGAGATACAGAACCTGATTCGTGTTGGCCACTTTCAGCCATGTTGGTGGATAGGCTTTGTGCCTTTTTAGATTATGATCTAGTAATGAGACCACTCTTACCTACAAGATGAATAGGTATTTTAGTCTTGATAGACACTAACTATATACATGTTATGCAATGTGTCATGTTTAGGGGTTTTTAAATTTTGTCCTGCAAAATAGAGGTCAGTTGTTTTGATGACAGGATAGCATGACAGGATTTACAAGATATGGAATGTCCATTATGACATTTACATTGGAATTGAAAACTTGACATTGAATTGAAAGAGGAAGGCATGAAGAGGCTTCCCTTCGGATTTGGTTAAATAGAGGCTGACCTATCTTAGGCTACTCTCGCGGCTTTTCGGTATGAAGGTCCCAAGATCATCGCAATCTACTAGAGGGGAAATTAATCCGATCTTTTAACTGGAGCGGATCTGAGTGGTGCTTTTTTATGAGCCTCGAAGACTTAGCCGTCCTCGAAGACATTACTCTGTCACCGACAAGTTTGCCTCCTTGCGGAGGAATCACACGACATACACTCACATACATCGCGTCTCACCGTATGCATATGATAACATTGGTGCGAATCACTAATATTTATGCGAAGCACTAATATAAAGCAGGAAAGCATTCATTCACATTCATTCAATGTAAAGGCGCAGCATTCACGCATTCATTCAATCTAAAGACGTAGCATTAACACATATGCAGATATGAAAGGGAGATTTTGAAAAGGTTTGAACTCGGCCTAAGCCCTCTACTGTCCCCAGCTGAGTTGCCACCTGTCGACGTCGAAAAAAATTACGAGTCAAGTTGGACCCGAATCTTTCTCTCTTCCTAAGTTTTGTCTACCCTTATTCTTTTTACTTGTGAAAAAGGTTTTGAATGGATTTTTAGAAAAAGGCCAACATGTATCATGTCGACGATTTGAACGTTTTGAAATTGTTGATAGTTTTGAAATTGTTGTACCAACTCAAGCGAGTTTTGTTTAAAAAGATGCCCAATTTGCTGGACATTGCCGAAACTGAATTTTTGAAACTGAAGTTCTAAGTTTGGAGTCTTGGTTAAGTGTGGGGAAGGTGTTAGGCACCCCACAACTTCTGTGAAAACATGGTACCACATCTTTTCAATATTTCCCTTTTGAATCTGCAATGTGTGTGAATGCTGGAAGCAATTGGGCCTATGTTTGATTGATTGAAAGTAGTGCTTTGCTTCGTTAAACCTATATACGAAGGTTTGATTTGATTTGCAAAAGTCTCTTTTTTAGACAATATTTAAAATGATGTTTTGAAAGCCGATTTTCAAACCCTTATGCTCTCATAGGAATAAAAGCCTGTTGATACTTCCATTTTATCTTCTCAGCCTTAAGGCTTAATTTGAATGGTGATTGTCGGGCTGCGAAGCATCCTCAACCAAAAAATATGTACAAGTGCCGGTCTTCTCATGGACATGACAGCCATCGGAGTGACTCTGACACGACAAACCATATTTCACTATGTTGAGACCTTAAACCCCGATAACCGTTTTAATGTCTTTTTGATGTACATTTTTACAAAAAAAACTGGCAGGGTACATCTATAAAGTGGAGTTTGTCCATTGTGGAAATCAGATTCTGATCAGTTTGATCATGAATCTCACGATTCCTAGGCTCACAAAGAGAAGCCAATAAAACCTGCACAGTTCAAATATGCACAGAAAATATATACTTATATCCAGATGTCGCCAGAACCAATGATTCATCAGTAAATTCTATCTCGCGAGTAGCTGAAGCGTCTCGTTCCCACTAGATAGCAATCTAAAGGCCGCAAGGTTGCTTTCATAACTAAAACTAGAAAAATACTAGATTTAAGTAAATCTCAACCATTCTAGCTTTCTCGGTTCTGTCTGGACCTATTTTGAACCGTTTGAAAGCTAGAGTTAGCGAGATTTAAAGAAATCTAATTTGCCCGCAGAAATGTTAGTGCCGATTCATATCAAATGAATATTTAAAGAAGCAGTTTAATTAAAATAAGTAAAGAAATATATATATATATATACGAAAGTTGTAAAGGGCGATAGCCCGGACTAGAATGTAAATATATATATTTATAAAAGCTGTAAAAAGCCACGGAGTAATCTAGCTTGACAGAGTTGATATATATATATATATATATATATATATATATATATATATATATATATACATAAGCGATAAAGGGCGGTGGGTTTTCACTCCGAGGCTCGAACTGGAATGGAAATATATATATATATATATATAAAAGCTGTAAAAGAACCACAGAATGATCCAGGCTCGACAGAATTGAAATATATATATATATAAGCTGTAAATGAGCCACAAAATTGTCAAGGCTCAGTAGAAAGTAAATATATATATATATATATATATATATATATATATATATATATATAGCTGTAAAGGGCGACAGAGATTCTATCCTTTGCTCGGACAGAAATGTAAGTATATATATATTTATAAAAGCAGCAAAAAGGCCACAGAATGCTCCAAGCCAAACTGGAATGTAAAAAGTTAATATATATAGTTAGTATATATATATTAGATTAATAACAAGGCCACGAAGTAGAAATCCAGGCCCAAATAAGTCAGAAAAATGTATATATATATAGTTATATATATAAAAGTTGTAAACTAGCATAGATTTGACATCCGGGCTTGACAGGATTGAAAAGGTAGTATATATATACAGTTAAATATATACATTAAAAAGCCAAACCCGGACTGGGGAGATAACCCAGTCCGACGAAGTTGCTACAAACGAAGATATATATATATATATATATATATATATATATATATATAACTGTTAGAAGCGATGGATCGACAATCCGAGTTGTAAAAATGCTAGAAAATGAGTTTATGTACGAAAATATACAACAAGTATGCAAAAATGGCCACAGAACTGAGTTCCGGGCATAATTAGAAAGTGAAACTTAACGTGCAAGTGTATAAAAGTGCAATGAAGTAATATAAACTTTTAGATCTTAAAAATACTCACAATGGACTGCTATACAGGCTTTTTGCCAAATCGTAGGCTTTAAACGTCTGTTTCAACCGGTTAATTTTTGATATGTGGTAGTATAGGACTATATTTACGTGTTAGAGTAATAAAATTTGGGTTTGGAGTACAAGAATGGGACTGAGAAACCAAACGTGCAGAGGTTCAAAGCGTTTTTATATTGATTTTGGCCTGGGGGTGCACCATTATTTATAGACCCGGTGGAAGCGGGCCCACCTGCAGCTGTTGTGACGCCCCCAAATCCACGTTCCTTCGAAACCTCGAATTCGGTGCAGTCACGATACTACTATCGTCAAACTATTACATCTTTTAATCATTAGTAAAAGAATACAACTTGCTTTATTACAATTTAGAATATAAATTCTATTTATATCTAAGATATCGTCTTTACATCATATTCGATGTTACTAAAATATGGAATAATTTAAACTTTGAATAAATTCTTTTATTGATTTCACAATCTTAAATCAATTACACATCCTTGAACCACTATATATGATTCACTATATCCGAATTATTGTATAAACGTTTACATCTCAATTCAATATCCTCTATGTATTAACTAATACATCTTTATGATACGAAAAGTACCAAACAATGTAAACAACTATCAAGTACAGCTCCTAGAACCTAAACATGGTTCGAGAGCATATATCTAAATAAATAGAAATCTTCGAACTCTATCACGTAGCACGTTACTCTTATCGTGAGTCCTTAACCTGCAAAAGTGGTTATTTGCAAGAGTGAGCTCGACAGCTCAGCAATTCTAACAGTTTTCATGCATCACATAGCATATAACATCATACTCAGTTCAAGCATTTATAAACAATTTATATTTACTACGCATGTTACTTTCCACATAACAAGTATATCAACAAAGATCAACTTTCAATCTCATTTATATCTCATATACAGTTCATATATAAGTTCACATTATCACAGCATAATATAATTCAACTAACAGTTATTGAATTCATATATCAAATAGGAACTAAAAGACTTGCCTGATTCGTAGTTTAACAACTATGACTTAACTGCTTAAGAATCTCTGCACTTTGTGTAATCCTACACAGTTATATTATTCATAGAGATCACACCCATCAGTTATACACTTCCATACATTCTCAATATAATAATAAGTATTACATTGTTGTCTAGCTTGGTTCTTAGAACCTTTGTCTTACTTTCTTATCATATTCTTAGAATAACTATGTACGTATAAGTATACTTTAACCATACGTACTTACTACCATTCTCTACATACATATGCCCATCTACCACTAATCTCTTTACATATAGCTAGTGAAATCCATCTTTTGAGTTAATCATTCTCATATATCATTACTAACACATAAGACCATATCAAAGCAAATATACTCTATTAATCGTCGAAATCGGATTCAAGTATTAGCATATGGTTCTACATAGCATGTATACACATTAAAGGATACTTTTATGCTCGTTTAACCTTTTCACATTTAATTTACATGATATAGGTTCTAATTTAATACCCGTAAAAACTTAAGTCCATTCAAGGCTATAAAGTCATAAAGTCTAACAGGCTCGCTTTTTAAACACATGGGGTATTCATATACTTTGTATTAGGCATACATATGAATAATTATATCACATTCATACAACTAACACCGTTTTGTTTTGAAAACATGCTTCGTTTATGCTTCATTTGAATCACAACACCTAATCATGGTATATATACATGTAGGATACATGATCGAGTTTACGAGTACTATCAAACTTGTTTACAAATATCAGAATTCAAATCTTAAGGTAACGTGTTAACGTCCACGTTCAAAGCTCGCATTTTCATTAGTGAAGCTCACTAACAAAACCTAACATGTTCATGCTATATATATATATAGGTTGACATGTTCGATATGCATTTCTAAGTCATCTAAACATGCTGACAAAAATCAGAATGCGTACATGGTATTTACATGTCAAGATCCACCTTCAAAACTTACATTCTCATTGGAAATGTTTACTAACAAGGTCCGGCATGCTCATGTTATACTATGAAACATATGTATGCAAATCAACATGCCTTTCATGCATTCTTAAACCATACTAATGTGTCTTCAAAGTCAGAATATAAACATGACTTATATACGCCAAAATTCGTTTATAAAACCTTAAGTTTATTTTCAAAACTATAACTTCATCGTTCACGTAAGCGATCCGAATATAATATGCACATCCTAGTTTAACAAGTCCATATATATATATTATTCATACCAGCATGCTTGTCCTAATTCCTTTCAATATCTATCACTTAGCAGACATCAAGCAGGAACAAAATCTGCAGAAACTGGGATCAGGGACCGGCGCAGCTGCGCAGCTCCCCAGTTTAAAACTGGCGCAGCTGCGCAGGGCCTTGCCCAACTCAAGTCTGGTACCGGCGCAGCTGCGCCGCTGGCCAGTATGAAACTGGCGCAGCTGTGCAGGTGGCCGGCCAGAAACAGAGCAGCTTTCTGCTCGGCAGACTGCAAACCCAACTCACAAATTTCCTACGAAATTCATTCCAGATATATTCTAACACAGTTCTAACATATCTATAAACTAGTATAGCAACTAAGGACCAATTAATAAACATTGCTTGATCACATAATCATGGATTCCATACTCAATTCACAAGTGATTTTCAAGAAATTCTAGAATTCTTCAATTATCAAAGTAAGAACACTGATATGTTACCTTTGTGATATGAAATGCTAAATTTTACTTCCAATGACAGATAGCTCAATGGTACATCACTCTCACACTCTATAAGGACTTAGCAGAATTTCAGCAATTCAATTTAAGAGGAGAAGAGCTTCATTTTATAGACAATCCATTACCTAGTCCATGGATTTACTCACCATTTCAAACTAATGGAAGGAACAAGAATCTAATGGTTCATTGAGATTAGGTAGATGGTTGGTAAATCCCATCATCATCTCCACTCCTCTTGCACTCATTAGCTAGGATTGATGAAAATGAGAGAAGAGATAGAGTAGCTTGTTCCATAGAGTTCACGTGAGAGGGAGATGGGTCTATCAGTATGGGACAAGGAACATATTCTCAGCATTACCAACATATAAACACCTAATATTAATACTTAGGCTATATATATGCATATGGCTTATACACTTAGGTTAAAAAATGGGGTTACCATGTAATCCTAATAAATAAATACTACTATCATGTAGTAAATTTTAACTTGCACATATAAAATCCATGTACATTTTATCTTACCGATATAATTTAACCGGATATCCTTACATTATATTATTCAATTATATATTGAAGAAATCATCAATTATAATTGTTTACTCTATACATTCATGATGTATTATTTTACTGTATACTCACGTACAATTTTGTCACATAACCACATGATATATTCATGTAGCTTTCACAATTTAATCAATTTTAACACATGGTTTTTATATATAGTATAGTCACATAATTGTTGCACCACACTATATAACATAGTTGCACTACACTTCACACTTCATATAATATATAGTTAGTTACTATACGCTATACATTTTATTCGCATGCTTGCACATAGAATTTAATAAATTACTTATCTTATCAATTAATTAATAATAATATTAATTAATCTATTTCTCATTTAATCAATGGAATTATAATTTCCATAACAATTAATTAACATTTATATAGTTAATTATCATAATATAAATCTTATTATATTTATAACAAATATACTTATTATCATGCTATCACTCGCAATAATAATAATTCAACATATTATTATAATAACAATTAATATTAATTGTTTAATTAATAATTCTTTCATCCTTGAATTAATCGATTCATTACCGAATCTATTATCGTGCCTCACAAGGCATCTCTCACAAGCTTACATTAAGCTTATATTTACTCTCAATATTTATTCATTTCCATCACACTACTTGTCCACCACATGTTTAATATAATTAGAACTATTAAGTCACAAGATTCACATATATATAAATATATCGTGAATGGTAATACTCCAATATTCTATATAACCTTTACGGTAATATAATAACTCAAGCTATTAAAAATGCTAAATTACTTCAATTAATTATATTTATAATAAGTATAACCTTTACGCTTATAATAATTAATATATACTCTATTAATTATTCCAATAATAATATTCACGATCAAATAATAACTTAAGTTATTTAATATATTAAAAATAACTTAGTTTCCTTTCATTAATTAAACTCCCTTGAAAATACATTTAAAATTATGTATTTAGCCATATCATAAAATATTATGTTTTCTCCAAATAAGCACATTCGTTATTAGAAAATAATTTACTTATTGTCTCATGATATTATTCTTAATATAATATCAAATAACTATATGTACAACACATGTACATATATTATATATAGAAAATAGATAATAAGTTTATTTTCTATTATAATAAATTATTTCCATCAATTTATTTACATATAGCAAATACGTTTTAATATATTTACCATAATAATTAATCATACCTCATACAAAAATATATAAGGTAATATTATTATTCAAAAATAATATTTCCTCCTTTTATTAAAATAATTCAATATTAGAAATTATTTTAATATCCTTTATTAGAAATATATAATAACTATTTCTCTTTCTTTTCTATAAATTGTTCCCCAAAATAATTTCTTCGATATACATTTAATCATATCTCAAATATTAAATATTCATTTAAAAATATAATGATTTCCATCTCCCTTTAATAACGTATATATATATATATATTTAACGTTATTCGTACATTAGACTTTCTAACATATTACTATTCTAAGTAATATATATAAAAGTACCAACTATAATTACATATTCAACACACATATTAATTCACTCCTTTACTTAAGTAAATTAAACACTGTACTATATCATCATAGTTAATTAAGGTTCAATACTCTCATTATATTATTCCATAATATAACTCCCAACTTAAATTAACTAATATTTATTCTTATTAGTTAATTCCTTAACTAACTCATGCTTCACTATCCAAACCTATTCACGGATAGCTTAAGTGCTATTAATAACCTATATTATAAACATACTAGTTATTAATACACATACATAAGAATATGGTGATTATACATTAAGGATATTTAATGTCACCAACTTACTATGATAAAATAATTCTATAAATTATTTAATATCTATAGATAATTTTATCCACTCCCTTTATCTCAACTGAAACGTCTCTACGCTAAGTAACAAATATATATTAATAATATATTTATAAAACACATATTACATAGTCCATATTACCCTATGTAATATAATACCAAATACCTTATATCACATAAAAAAATACTCTTATTCGAACCCATCTCACAGTTTAAGAATTTTATTTATTAAATCCTTATTTAATAATATCTAAAAATTCAGGTTCTTACAGCTGCCTCCAATATACCTGCGACTCCACGTGGCAGGGCCCACGTGGTGGGTTGAAGTACGTGCACTCCGAGCAACGCGAGGTCAGATTCAAAACTTTTTAACTTTTGATCGGAGCGTTCATTTGAGGCATGTTATACCTTTTCGGAAAGCCCTCGCCGAGAGCGTCACAATGACATAGGACTAAACCTTTTTCGAGTCTAAGAAGATGGGTTCAAAATCGGATCTTTGTTTCTTCTCAGTTTGTCCGTGAAGCTGTCTTGCGCTGTTTTCACTCGAGATCACCGTTATGGTTCTTCCCAACCTTTGTAGCATCAATTCGGCTTGAGTTTGACCTAATCAGCTTTAAGTTAATAAAATGACCATTTTGCCCCTCCCTGGGTGCTCTCCTGTGGATTTGGCTTCCCTTGGTTATCTCTGGGGCTGAACTAGATCTCCCGATTGTGACCAGGGCTGAGTGCAGATCCCGGTATAAAGATTGGGGTTGACCTGATGACCCGGTGTTGAGACCGAGATTGACTTGACGGCCCGGTATTGAGATCGGGGATTACTTGAGGTCCCAATATTGAGATCGGGGATGACCTGATAGCCCGGTATTGAGACCGAGGTTGACCTGAGGTCCCAGTATTGAGACTGGGGTTGATTTGATGGCCCGATATTGAGATCGAAGTTGACCTGATGGCACGGTATTGAGACTGAGGTTAACTTGACGGCCCGGTATTGAGATCGGGGTTGACCTAACGGCCTGGTATTGAGACTTGGGATGACCTGAGGTCCCGATATTGATACCGAGGTTGATTTGATGGCCCGGTATTGAGACCGAGGATGACCTGAGGTCCCGGTATTAAGATCGGGGTTGATCTGATGGCCCGGTATTAAGATTGGGAATGACCTGAGGTTTCGATATTGAGCCGGGGTTGATCTGATGGCCTGGTATTGAGACCGAGGATGATCTGAGGTCCCGACATTGAGACTGGGGTTGAGTTGACATCCCTGTATTGGTGACCGGGGCTAAGTTGACATCCAAGTAATAGTGACTGGGGTTGAGCTAGTATCCCGGTATTAGGACCGGGGTTGAACTGGCATCCTGGTATTAGGACAGGGGTTGATCTGGCATCCTGGTATTGGAACCGGGGTTGAACTGACGGTTTTACCCTCCTACAGGGTTAGTAATAGGAAAATAAAATTTCAAGTGTCTACAAATATATATATATATATTTAATTTTTTGTCGAGCCTTGATTACTTTGTGGCTCTTTTACAGCTTTTATAAATATATATATATTTAATTTCCAATCGGGCCTGGATTGGAAATTCGTGGCCCTTTACATCTTCGTATATATATAATTATATATATATATATATATATATATATATATCCTTTATTCATTGTGATTAAATATCTGTTTTAATTAGTCATTTGATATGAATTTTGTTAATATAAATTCGGCAAATTAGATTTATTTAAATCTAGCCCTTTCTACCTTTTAAACAGTTAAAAATAGGTCCAACCGGAACCGGACAGCTAGAATGGCTAAGATTTATTTAAATCTAGCTTTCTTTTTAGTTTTATTAAATACTTAAAGAGACCTCGCGACCCTAGATCCATATCTAGCGGGAAAAGGAAGCTTTGGCTACGCGCATACAAGGATTTGACTAATAAATCCTTTGTTTTTGCGACGTCTAGTTTACAAATTGCATTTTCTTTAAATATCTGTGTTGTGCAGGTTTTCTTGGCAATTTTTCTATAAGCCTAAGAATCGTGGGATTCATGATCAAACTGATCAGAATCTGATTCCCACGATGGACAAACTCCACATTACAAATGTATCCTGCCAGCTTTTCTGTAAAATGTATTGCTGAGGGACCTTAAAACGGCTATCCGGATTTAAGGTCTCAAACATAATGAAATATGGTTTGCTGCGCTAGAGTCACTTCGATGGCTGTTATGCCCATGAGAAGACCGACAATTGTACATATATATTGTGGTCGAGGATGCTTTGCATCCCTATAATCACCGTTCCAATCAAGCCAAAGGCTGAACAGAATAAAATGGAAGTATCAACATGCTTCAATTCCTACGTGAGCGAAAGGGTTTGAAAACCACCTTTAAAAATATCATTTTCATATCTTGTCTAAAAAGAACTTTTGCAAATCAAATCAAACTCTTCATATATAGGTTCAACGAAGCATGACAATACTTTCAAATCACTCAAATGTAGTCTCAATTACTTCTAGCATACACACACACATTGCAAATAAAAAGAGAAATATTGAAAAGATACGGTACAGTGTTTCATGGGAGTTGGGGGGTGCCAAACACCTTGCCCACTCTTAACCAAGCCCTCAAACTTTAAGAATCTCGGTTTCAAGGCCATGTTTTGACAGTGTTCAGTAATTGGGCCTACTTGCAAAATTAAACAAAACTCGGTTGAGTTGGTACAACTATTTCAAAATATACTGACTGGCGAGTCTATAAACCTCTCAAATCGTCGACGTGATACATGTTGGCCTTTTCCTAAAAAACTTATTCACCATTCATAAGACAAAAAGGGTAGAAAATAAACAAAACTTAGGAAGAGAGAAAGTTCATGTCTGTGACAACCCGAGAATTTATAGGATTTAAAATAATTAAATAAAGGTTCAATAATAAGACCTATACTGAAAATAGAGTATGGATTTAAAATTTTTGTGAAAGATTTATATGGTTTTGTGTATTGTTTATATATTTAGTTAACACATAAAGAGAATTAAGAATAAATTCTCGTAACCTAATATATCTATTAGGTATGGAAATTTAATAACCTAAGGGTTATAATAGGAAATGATGTTAGTATTTAAGATATTAACTAACACTAAGAGATTAAGTTTATTATCTCGATTTATTAATTTTATTAAAGCAAGTCTAATTGGGTTAAGTAATTAAATGTGCATGAGTAAGGATTTGAATTACAATTGAGTGAATAGAAACCCTAATTAAATAATTAGGGTAGGATAAAATTATAAATAGTAAACTATGTTAATTTACATAGCCTAATTATTTTATTAGCAACCCCAAAAGAATTAATTTGGAGCCCAAGACTTTAGCCCAATTGTTAAGGGATTTATTTGGATACTTGAAAAGCTAAATAAAGCATAAAGAATTAAACCAAATGGAAGAGGACCAAAAATTTCGGCCCAACTAGGAGGAGATAAGGAGAGGCCATGTGATGTAATGATGATAACTTGTTTTGGTTTACAAAGTTGTTCAACAACTCCTACCAACTACATTAGGTGTCACACTCTTATTCAAGCCACTTATTTTGCTTAATTTACAAGCTAAATGAGGGAGAGAAGCAAGTTAAGTTGTGAGATAAAATAGATATATACAATGTATATCTACTAACATAATACCAACTAAGTTCATTTTTTTATTTTATCTCCTCTCACTTCCTATTTGGCTAGCAAAAGAAAACTAAAGAGAGAGAGAGAGAGTAAGAGACAATGTTCGGCTGGATTAAGAGGGAGAAAAGGAGAGAGAAGAGTGGCCATGGAAGCCATTAAAGAAGAGAAGAAGGAAGAAGAATATGGAAGCTCAAGCAAGGGTATATCTTTAAACTAGTTCATGTAATTCATGTATGATTGTTTTAGATCAAAACTTAGATCTATGGTTTCAAAACTCTAAAACCATAGATCTATATGTATATAAGTGTGTTATGTGTAGATCTATCACTTTTGAGTGTCAAAAGTTAGATCAAAAGCAACAAAAAGAGAACTATGTTTTAAAAAGTAAGAAAACCTAATTTTTCTAGCTTGACTTGTGTTTAATTTTATGATTGGTGATTTTTTGTGAATTAGATCATGGATCATGATAGATCCATGAGTATAAGAGGTATTAGTATGTGTTATGATGGTTTATGATGGCTAATGTTGGGTTAATCAAGAGATCTAGAAAGATTTCTTAGAAAATACAAAAAATTAGAAAATCAGATTTTGAGAAAACATAACATGAAATTCAAACAACCATATCTCCTAGTGTATTTTGAATTTTTGAGTGTGGTCAATTTCTGGACTTAGATCTATAAGTCTTCTAACTTTTTCAAGTGGAATCACTGAAAAATTCCATGTAGATTTCCGTGTGGACTATTTTGAACAAAGGACGTCAAATCTAAAAAACCCAAAAAGTAGGTTGTTCTAATTTTTGAAGGGTAGTTTCGTCCACCTAATTAATGTAACAAATTCCAATCTTTTGGGATATTAAAATATATGGGATAAAGTAGCTTGTGTCCAAAAATGAGCTCATTCCTACTTAAATTGAGTAAGTTATGACTATTTTAATATTTGTATTTTTCTGACAAAAATCGCTATAACCGGAGTTCTATAACTCTGATGGCCATGAAATGTAAACTACAAGCTCACGATAACATGTGTAAGATCTCGCCAAGAGTTGAGAATTTTTGGAGTTAAGCGTGAGGTAGATATTTTCTTAAGGAAATAACGACAAATGGATTTTTGAAAAATACTAAAGGAAATTAAAAAATTCCTAAATAATTGTTTTTGTGTATGAAATACATGTATTTATGTGTGGACAAAAGATAAAAATAATAATAAAATGATTTGATTAAAAAAAGGGAATCCAGCTTGCTGGATTGGCCATCAGGTGCTGGATTGCAATCTGGTTTGCTAGATTGGCCATCAAGTGCTGGAATGGTATGTTTGGATAATCCAGGGTGCTGGATTAATCTATTTGGATAATTCAGGTTACTGGATTGGTATTCAGTTGAATTCAGGCTTGCTGGATTGGATGTCAGTTTGAATCCAGGATTGCTGGATTGGAGGTCAGTTGAATCCAGTCTGCTGGATTGAAAAATAGTTTATTAAATTGAAATTCAGTCTGAATCTAGGTTGCTGGATTAGGTATTTGACTTACTAAGTTATAAATGACTTATAAAATGAAAGACTAAGTGTTAATTCACAAGTTATATGATATAGTAGTGGTAAGTCTAAGGTAGTGCACTCGTACCCTTTAATGGTGGATGTATAGTAGCTGGGCTAAATGACTCCTTCATATGGGGAAGGTATCTACGAATTAGTAACCGATCTAACTCACTGTGAAAATAGTGTAGACAAGACGAAAACTAATTTGTTATATGTTTGTGAGAAACCATTAGTATACTATATTGAATACTATTAAAGACTCAATGTGTGCTAGGTTTAGACTTGTGTATATGTATAGTATTAAGGATATCTAATATTTGACTATGTGTTTAAATGTTAGATATTTTAATTATAAAGTATGTTATGCTAATTAAAAGATCAATCTTATAACTGATAGGTCTTTTCAATAAAGCGATTAAATTAGATTGCGTAGCAGTAATCGACTGTTCAAGCAAATTTTTCTAACTCGAACTCGAGTTGTTATTGTAAAGCATGTTCGTGAATAATTATTATTGATTATTCACATCTATAATGATTATTGATTCGCACGTTGTGCATATTGTATGTATTTATCAGGTATGAAAGGCTGATGACCTTCATTACCATATAGTTCAGTTAAATTTATTCATGTTCATTGTTGACTATTCAGCAT
Source organism: Panax stipuleanatus (assembly GCA_020205555.1). Lineage (NCBI taxonomy): Eukaryota > Viridiplantae > Streptophyta > Magnoliopsida > Apiales > Araliaceae > Panax > Panax stipuleanatus. The sequence goes on from CM035115.1 coordinate 98,440,461, forward strand.
TATTGATTCATGTTCTTTCATAATTCTTATATTGTTGAAAGTTTGTCATCTTATTATCCTTTTCAATCATGATACATCTTCTTTTGAACTTAAACTTGCTGGGCAAACTCGTTGCTCACCCTTGCTATATCATGATAAACATTTCAGATTAAGACGAAACTTCGGGCACAGGCAAACGCAAAGGCAAGTTCCAGGATGAAATTATTATACGGTTAAAATGATAATAGTATAGGATATAAATGACATTGTATGTTGATAAGTGGCTTTTATGACCACTTATTCGGCTATTAACCAACTCATTCTGTTTCTTAAATTCAAGTATCGTTGTGCGTTTTATGTGTTTTTGCTTTGTTTTATGATTTTCAAGTTTAGAAACTCTCCGGGTGCAAATTGAGCTTAAATGGGGCAAAGCACTGAAATGGGCTTAAAGCATGAAGATAGCATGGGTGAGGAAGCAATGAAGGTGATGCCACGAGTCTAGAGGCCAAAAGGAGCAAGAATGGCATTTGAAGCAAAAATTGGAAGGAAATGCAATTCGGACATCGTTTGGGGGGTTTATGTTCATTTCATGTTCTTGGATTGAGCTTAGTTCATATTGTAGAGCGTCTTCTAAGCTTTTCGGAACAACTTGAATCATCCCAATCGGAGTTTGGAGGCGAGTGTTATGCCCCGTATACCAACGGACGTTAAACTCCACGGTTTTGGGTTTTTATTGCACAACTGTCACTTGGAGCTCAATTTCAACCTTCATCCATCCATTAGTTCTCAATGCTCAAAGAATGAAAGTTGTAGAGCTCTTCGATAGCTTCGATTTGACAGTTAGCAGGCATTGTAACTCCTCCCAGATCAAAAGTTATGGTCGTTTTACCGGATGACTCTGCAGTAGAAAAACCTTGGCACGGGCGCGCGGATTCTAGTGCATTTTTGGGCGTTGCCGCGCCAGTCCCCAGCTGTGCCAGACTTGACTTTTCAATTCAATGGGACTTGGCTTTTGAGTGGGATATAAGGGGGCTCGTTTTGGGCAAGAAAGGGGAGGAGATATACATGTATTGGCCTTAAGCCCTAGTTTTTCCTTTTCCTTCTATTTCAATTCCTTGTCTAGGAGTAGATTAGGTTAGAGATTAGTGTTAGATTAGTTTAAAGTAGTTAGATTCTAGGGTTTGATTTGTATTGAAGATTGAAGCAAGAGGATTGACATCAAGGGTCCAAGCTTGGGGAAAGATTTGAAATCTCTATCCTTAATCTCTCTTTGCTATTATATTGTATATTTAGATGATGTTATTGAATCTTGTGGATAATATACTTGAGTTATTTATGGCTTAAGCTTATTTTGAGGTTCCAATGGAACCTTTTGAGTAGTTTACTTTGATATGCTTCCATGCTTGTCTCTTTGATTGATATATGACTGTCTACTACAATTCGTGCTTGCATTACTTAATTGATTTGCGACCAATTACTGTGATAACCTATGTGGACTTGAAAGATAAAGCGTAGGTTTAGATCTAATCGTAAAAGCGGGTGATTGTGCATTCACATGGCGTTGGATGTATGATTTGTGCTTAGGATAAACATATACCGAAGCGCCGTCCATAGTCAATATAGGACTTGACCTTAAACTCTATTTATTTATAAACACCATAGACATATAGGGGTTTAGATAATATGGGTGTTCACGTGCGTTCTATCATATGTGGATTGCACGTGATATGGAGTAGGTGCATCGAAAGATGGCCTTCTCTCACGTTCGTGTTCTCGACTAACTATCTTGACTATTAATTTGACCTAATTGGAAGTATGTCGATTTAGACGAATCATTAGGGGAAATTAGAATCTCTTGTCTTCATTATCTGATTTTAACTCTAGAATTAATTAGTTTAAGTTAATTGCTTGCCTAGTTTAACTTAGTTTTAATTCATTCTCTTTATCTCCCGTTTAAATAAGATTGAGATGATTATGTGCTAGTAGTTTGGTGTCTTTTATCCATTAATTCTTTGTGGGACGATATCTGTACTCACTCTTTATTACTCGTTGGCCGCTTATACTTGCGCGTTAATTGTGTCATCTAAATTGGACCAACAAGTTTTTGGATACCCCCAAACTTAAACGTTGCTTGCCCTCAAGCAACCAAAACAAAACTAAACAAAAGATGCAATGCTGTATCTACAATATATTCAACCTACGCTATCATGAATGCGAATCCAAATTCCCAGCCAGTATTGAACTTTCAAAGCAATGCCTTAGAAAACCACAAGATAGTAGAACAGATAAGCTACCCAAAACAAGACCATAAGGCATATTCTGCAAATCCAAAACTCGCAGGACTAATGTATTATGCGTTGTGTGCCTAGCAACCATTAGATATGCATTCAAATAAATAACTCACATACTATGCTTCTTAGGGGAAAAACAAGCTTTAACTTAAGAAAAATAGTAAATCATATAAGTTCTAACTAAGACCATGTATTACTAGAGTTAAGAGTCAACAGGGGGTTTTCATTAAGCTTTTATTACTCACGAGGGCGTATTTGCACTTTTTCGTGTACACATTCGACTGTGCAATGCCTAGTTCTCTTACGCTTTTCAATGATATCCATGTAGTGAGCTTTCGACCAACGACTCCCAGACTAGGCGGCCTTAGGGAGCTGGGTGTAGAGACACCCCTAGGTCTTACTTGCTCGAATATCAAAGGCTACAGAACTCAACGTAGCCGAAGTGTTTATTCTATTTTTTTCTTTTTCTTAATCTTTTCTTTTATTTTATTTTTCTTTTTCTTTTTCTGCAAGGGAGTGCGTCTTACGCTCCATCTCCCCGTAAAAATTATGCATGTCCCCAGTTTCCCCCAAAATTAAGCTTTTAACAGTCTAGTTATTATTATATGCGAACTTAAACTCTTTTATTAAAACATAGTTTTTCCACCAGAAGACAAATATGTAAACATTTAAACTTAGCATATCATGGCGTTTACTCTATCGTGCTTACTGGTTACACAGTATCTAACAAGTAAGGATTTACATATATAACCATAAAATCAGGTTTAACTCTCAAATCAGTTCAACAATCAAGTGATTTCAATTTCTCCACAGGCAACATACATAACTAACCAACTGAAACTGGATTCATGCAATATACTCTAACACAGAATGCAAAACAGAATGCAAAAATTTTAAAATTTTGACAAATTTTAACTATTTACAACCTACATGCACTAAATAAACAAACACAATATGCAATATGAATGCAACTACCCTATATGCAAAATAAAGCCAATACCCCCAAACTTAAGCTATTCAATGTCTTCATTAAAGGTAAAGGTAAAAAGAAACTCCCATATTTGGCTTTTGATGCTGCATGAAATGAAGTGGCATCCTTCCAAAAGTTTCCCCGTCTCTCTCTGCTCTTGGTAAAATAAACCCCGCTCAACACTATACTCAATGAACCAACCCAACTCCATATCAATCTTGCTCTGCTAGAGATCCCACACTCAATATCTTAATTAATCATGTTGAGAGGATGAGGTGGATGAGAATTGGTACTTTGGATTGAGGAGGTAGGAGGTTTTCAAAACTAAGGCTTGTAGTGGAGGAGATTGGATGAGATGGAAGAGATGGGGGATTGCATGAAGGAACTTGAGGGTTTTGGGATTAGAGGGGCTAAGGCTTGGATGCTGTTGATAATTGCCCCCAAAATCTGCAAGATTTTTCCCAAGTCAGGCCCAGTCTGCATGTGGCGTGGTCGCTTGTGTATGCAGGCTTAAATGGGCGCGGCCGCGCTGGCCATCAGACTTTGTTGCTGCAGATTTTTGGCAAGAACTGAGGTTGGCTTTTGCTTTTCATTCATTCTGAGCAGCCTTTGACCTGAAATACACAGACAATACTTATTAAGCCCTCCTAGACTAACAAAAGTATATAAAATCTATTTACATCAAGAGAATGAACATGTAAAGATATATGCATTTATATTCCCAAAAATTCTCTAAAGGCGTATATGCAATGCAAGTGCATCAAAAGTATGCTATAAGCTTTGTAATCCCAAAAATATACGCATTCATGCCTAAGTTCAAAAATATAGGCAATGAACTCCTAATTCTTACAGTATGCAAAAATTTAAACTAAATATTAACTAATTAGAATTAAACGAGGGGGAGGGAAGTATGATAGAAAGCAGGAAATGGAGAATTAAACAAGGAGGGAGAAAGAGAAATGATGGGGTGCCTCCCATTGAGCGCTTGATTTATAGTCCTCTAGCTTTATTGTGTCTGAACACTGCTATCCAGCTCCCCGACGGTATTGGAGAACCCCTCCATCCATCAGAATAGCTGTGTGACTTTGGCTACTTCCCAATAGGAGAGGATGCAGATTTAAACTACCTAGCACATGATATGAACAAGAATTCCCCGTACGGAAGGTAGGGGAGCTAGGTAATGTCCCGTTGTGTATGTGAAATGATCTGGGCATGGAGGCATAGAACACACAACGAACTCTTCTTCTATTCTCTTTTCTTCTGACCACCATGGTGTCGAGACTGCGAAATCTCTCGTGTCATCGGGATCCGTCTCTGTGATGTGGCTACCAAGGGGACAAGGGTGTGCAAACTTGACTGGCTTGTTCCACTCACGCGAAGGAGGCTCTTGGGGGATTGTCACTGTTGGTTCACATTCATACTCCACAGCCCTAATTAGCTCCTAGATATCCATTACCTTTCGCTCGTCCAGTTACAAGTGCACCTCAGGCTCTTCATCATTCTCTGCATCCATCTCATAGCACCAATCTTTCTGAGGGTCATAACTCACAGCTTCAGTCATTGAAGGCACAAAATCTTGCACTGTTGTCTCTTGTTCACATACCTCCTCCTTCCTTAATGCCGTGCTAATCTGCTCCACCCAAATCTGAAGATTCTCAATCGATTGCTCTTGCTCAATCAAGGTCTCCTCTGTCGATGCTATGGAATTCCCCCACATAATTTCCAATCCTTCCTTTTCTGTTTCAGCCTCGGGCTCCATATACTGATGCTCATTGGTAGGAGTGTTGTGGATTAGGGCCATCTGATTCTGGAAGTTCTGGCTTGATTGCTCTTGGCTTTTAAGCCTCTCCTCTTGGCTTTCTAAGCTCCTACACATGAATTCCATTGGGGACTGTTCTCCTTATAAACATGGGGATTGATATGGGGGTTCTAGTGCATAAGTTGGACTTTGGTCATATTGTTCTTGATAGCTCACAGTATGGTTTTGCATCCCTTGTTCATCCTCTATCATCAAGGCCTTGCTAATCTGCTCTGCCAAGTTCTAAATACTCTTGAATGACTTCTGTTGCTCATTCGAGATGTCCTTTAGTGATTCTATGCCACTTCCTTCCACCAAGCTTGCATTTTCTATGTCACCCTTAAAATTGTGTTGAGGCTCGTAAACTGGAGTCTGGAAGGTGCATTCTGGGGCGTATGCGAGATTTGGATCCCAGTGTTGGTCTTGATAGTAGTCTGATGAAGGGTTTGGGTGATACCCCCAATCTTGTTGATAAGTGGGATAAGGTTCGGTGTAGGAATAACCACCCCCATACTGCTCCTGCCCATAACTGATAGGCTCCTGATGGCTCGTGTAGCTTCCAGCACCATAGTCATGCGACGTAACTGGCTCTCAACTCCGTTGTGCTGAAACAGTATCCAACTTCCTCGAGAGAACCTCTAGTTGTGCTGAAAGTGTTGCAATTGGGTTGACGCCATCATTGTATGCTTCCCTTGGCTGCTCTTGCCTTGTACCATTCCATGGATATAAATTTAAGTCCATTGCACCTGAAAAGAGAATATGGGAAGAGAATTAAAATAAAAATAAAATGTTTAAATTAAGAATAATTTGATTTAAACTAATGTTGGTAAACAGTTATCCAATTAATTCCCCGGCAACGGCGCCAAAAACTTGTTGGTCCGATTTAGATGACACAATTAACGTGCAAGTATACACGGCCAATGAGTAATAAAGAGTGAGTACAGATATCGTCCCATAGAGAATTAATGGATAAAAGACACCAAACCACTAGCACATAATCATCATTATCTGATTTTAACTCTAGAATTAATTAGTTTAAGTTAATTGCTGGCCTAGTTTAACTTAGTTTTAATTCATTCTCTTTATCGCTCGTTTAAATAAGATTGAGATGATTATGTGCTAGTGGTTTGGTGTCTTTTATCCATTAATTCTCTGTGGGACGATATCTGTACTCACTCTGTATTACTCGTTGGCCGCGTATACTTGCGCGTTAATTGTGTCATCTAAATTGGACCAACAAGTTTTTGGATACCCCCAAACTTAAACGTTGCTTGCCCTCAAGCAACCAAAACAAAACTAAACAAAACATGCAATGTTGTATCTACAATATATGCAACCTACGCTATCATGAATGCGAATCCAAATTCCCAGCCAGTATTGAACTTTCAAAGCAATGCCTTAGAAAACCACGAGATAGTAGAACAGATAAGCTACCCAAAAAAAGACCATAAGGCATATTCTGCAAATCCAAAACTGTCAGCACTAATGTATTGTGCGTTGTGTGCCTAGCAACCATTAGATATGCATTCAAATAAATAACTCACATACTATGCTTCTTAGGGGAAAAACAAGCTTTAACTTAAGAAAAATAGTAAATCATATAAGTTCTAACTAAGACCATGTATTACTAGAGTTAAGAGTCAACAGGGGGTTTTCATTAAGCTTTTATTACTCACGAGGGCGTATTTGCACTTTCCCGTGTACACATTCGACTGTGCAATGCCTAGTTCTCTTAGGCTTTTCAATGATATCCATGTAGTGAGCTTTCGACCAACGACTCCCAGACCAGGCGGCCTTAGGGAGCTGGGTGTAGAGACACCCCTAGGTCTTACTTGCTCGAATATCAAAGGCTACAGAACTCAACATAGCCGAAGTGTTTATTCTATTTTTTTCTTTTTCTTAATCTTTTCTTTTATTTTATTTTTCTTTTTCTTTTTCTGCAAGGGAGTGCGTCTTACGCTCCATCTCCCCGTAAAAATCATGCATGTCCCCAGTTTCCCCCAAACTTAAGCTTTTAACAATCTAGTTATTATTATATGCGAACTTAAACTCTTTTATTACAACATAGTTTTTCCACCAGAAGACAAGTATGTAAACATTTAAACTTAGCATATCATGGTGTTTACTCTATCGTGCTTACTGGTTACACAGTATCTGACAAGGATTTACATATATAACCATAAAATCAGGCTTAACTCTCAAATCAGTTCAACAATCAAGTGATTTCAATTTCTTCACAGGCAACATACATAACTAACCAACTGAAACTGGATTCATGCAATATACTCTAACACAGAATGCAAAAATTTTAAATTTTTGACAAATTTTAACTATTTACAACCTACATGCACTAAATAAACAAACACAATATGCAATATGAATGCAACTACCCTATATGCAAAATAAAGCCAATACCCCCAAACTTAAACTATTCAATGTCTTCATTAAAGGTAATGGTAAAAAGAAACTCCCCTATTTGGCTTTTGATGCTGCATGAAATGAAGTGGCATCCTTCTAAAAGTTTCCCCGTCTCTCTCTGCTCTTGGTAAAATAAACCCCGCTCAACACAATACTCAATGAACCAACCCAACTCCATATCAATCTTGCTCTGCTAAAGATCCCACACTCAATATCTTAATTAATCATGTTGAGAGGATGAGGTGGATGAGAATTGGTACTTTGGATTGATGAGGTAGGAGGTTTTCAAAACTATGGCTCGTAGTGGAGGAGATTGTATGAGATGTAAGAGATGGGGGATTGCATGAAGGAACTTGAGGGTTTTGGGATTAGAGGGGCTGAGGCTTGGGTGCTGTTGATAATTGATATGAATTGGTGCCCCCCAAAATCTGCAAGATTTTTCCCAAGTCAGGCCCAGTCTGCATGTGGCGCGGTCGTTTGTGTATGCAGGCTTAAATGGGCGCGGCCGCGCCGGCTATCAGACTTTGTTGCTGCAGATTTTTGGCAAGAACTGAGGTTGGCTTTTGCTTTTCATTCATTCTGAGCAGCCTTTGACCTGAAATACACAGACAATACTTATTAAGCCCCCCCTAGACTAACAAAAATATATAAAATCTATTTACATCAAGAGAATGAACATGGAAAGATATATGCATTTATATTCCCAAAAATTCTCTAAAGGCGTATATGAAATGCAAGTGCATCAAAAGTATGCTATAAGCTTTGTAATCCCAAAAATATACGCATTCATGCCTAAGTTCAAAAATATAGGCAATGAACTCCTAATTCTTACAGTATGCAAAAATTTAAACTAGATGTTAACTAATAAGAATTAAACGAGGGGGAGGGAAGTATGATAGAAAGCAGGAAATGGAGAATTAAACAAGGAGGGAGAAAGAGAAATGATGGGGTGCCTCCCATTGAGCGCTTAATTTATAGTCCTCTAGCTTTACTGTGTCTGACCACTGCTATCCAACTCCCCGACGGTATTGGAGAACCCCTCCATCCATCAGAATAGTTGTGTGACTTTGGCGACTTCCCAATAGGAGAGGATGCAGATTTAAACTACCTAGCACATGATATGAACAAGAATTCCCCGTACGGAAGGTAGGGGAGCTAGGTAATGGTCCCGTTGTGTATGGGAAATGATCTGGGCATGGAGGCATAGAACACACAACGAACTCTTCTTCTATTATCTTTTCTTCTGACCACCATGGTGTCGAGACTGCGAAATCTCTCGTGTCATCGGGATCCGTCTCTGTGATGTGGCTACCAAGGGGACAAGTGTGTGCAAACTTGACTGGCTTGTTCCACTCAGGCGAAGGAGGCTCTTGGGGGATTGTCACTGTTGGTTCACATTCATAATCCACAGCCCTAATTAGCTCCTCGATATCCATTACCTTTGGCTCGTCCAGTTCCAAGTGCACCTCAGGCTCTTCATCAGTCTCTGCATCCATCTCATAGCACCAATCTTTCTGATGGTCATAACTCACGGCTTCAGTCATTGAAGGCACAAAATCTTGCACTGTTGTCTCTTGTTCACATACCTCCTCCTTCCTTAAAGCCGTGCTAATCTGCTCCACCCAAATCTGAAGATTCTCAATCGATTACTCTTGCTCAATCAAGGTCTCCTCTGTCGATGCTATGGAATTCCCCCACATAATTTCCAATCCTTCCTTTTATGTTTCAGCCTCAGGCTCCATGTACTGATGCTCATTGGTAGGAGTGTTGTGGATTAGGGCCATCTGATTCTGGAAGTTCTGGCTTGATTGCTCTTGGCTCTTAAGCCTCTCCTCTTGGCTTTCTAAGCTCCTACACATGAATTCAATTGGAGACTGTTCTCCTTGTAAACATGGGGATTGATATGGGGGTTCTAGTGCATAAGTTGGACTTGGGTCATATTGTTCTTGATAGCTCACAGTATGGTTTTGCATCCCTTGTTCATCCTCTATCATCAAGGCCTTGCTAATCTACTCTGCCCAGTTCTGAATACTCTTGAATGACTTCTGTTGCTCATTCGAGATGTCCTTTAGTGATTTTATGCCACTTCTTTCCTCCAAGCTTGCATTTTCTGTGTCACCCTCAAAATTATGTTGAGGCTCGTAAACTGGAGTCTGAAAGGTGCATTCTGGGGCGTATACGAGATTTGGATCCCAGTGTTGGTCTTGATAGTAGTCTGATGAAGGGTTTGGGTGATACCCCCAATCTTGTTGATAAGTGGGATAAGGTTCGGTGTAGGAATAACCAACCCCATACTGCTCCAACCCATAATTGATAGGCTCCTGATGGCTCGTGTAGCTTCCAGCACCATAGTCATGCGACGTAACTGGCTCTCGATTCCGTTGTGCTGAAACTGTATCCAACTTCCTCGAGAGAACCTCTAGTTGTGCTGAAAGTGTTGCAATTGGTTTGACGCCATCATTGTATGCTTCCCTTGGCTGCTCTTGCCTTGTACCATTCCATGGATAGAAATTTAAGTCCATTGCACCTGAAAAGAGAATATGGGAAGAGAATTAAAATAAAAATAAAATGTTTAAATTAAGACTAATTTGATTTAAACTAATGTTGGCAAACAGTTATCCAATTAATTCCCCGGCAACGGCGCCAAAAACTTGTTGGTCCGATTTAGATGACACAATTAACGCGCAAGTATACGCGGCCAACGAGTAATAAAGAGTGAGTACAGATATCGTCCCACAAAGAATTAATGGATAAAAGACACCAAACCACTAGCACATAATCATCATCTGATTTTAACTCTAGAATTAATTAGTTTAAGTTAATTGCTTGCCTAGTTTAACTTAGTTTTAATTCATTCTCTTTATCGCTCGTTTAAATAAGATTGAGATGATTATGTGCTAGTGGTTTGGTGTCTTTTATCCATTAATTCTCTGTGGGACGATATCTGTACTCACTCTATATTACTCGTTGGCCGCGTATACTTGCGCGTTAATTGTGTCATCTAAATCGGACCAACATATGTCGTGTAGGATATTGAATGCAAGTATTAAGTTAAGGTTGCAGACCTTGGAAATTATGTTGTAAAACTTATTGTATAAACAATTTATGTTTATATCTTCCGCAATAATTATAGAAATGATGTATCGTAACGTACCAGGTCCAAGGTTCTGGGGACCCGGATTTGGGGGCGTCACAACGTCCAAAAGCAACAGGATTTTTTTTCCGACGTTGACAATACTCTCATTTATTCCTAATAAGATTAGGAGGCAAATTAATTAAAAGAGTTTAATAAATTAATCCCAATATGTTGGAAGCCTAATTAATTAAAGGAGTTTAATTAATTAAATAAAACTCTATGTCTAATAGGATTAGAATGGTTGACCAATATCTATATAAGGGGAGTCTTAAATTACATATCAGTAGACATAATTCTAATTATTAGAGAGTACTCCTTTTCTACAGAGAATAGAAAACTAGAGTTTAGCCAACCACCCTCATTCTTGAACAATTCTTCTTCCTTGGTGGATCACCTCTAGAGTCCAAACACTTGGGTGGCTAACGTTGATCAAAGGAAGAAATCAGTCCCGAATATTCAAGGAGATCATGAAGAACAAGGAGTTGAACTCGTACCTGTGAAAGCTTCATTCTACAAGGGTATAAATCTAAACTTCTTAGATTTCGTTTTAATTAATAACTATGCATAAAAGATGATCCGGGTAATGATTTTGTAAAAAATTTTAAACTCTGATATAATATGCTTCCGCTAATTTTGCAATTTGATTGTGCCCACGATTTCATACAAACCCAACAGTGGCATCAGAACCAAACCTTTATGCGAGTTATTAATTGTGTTTATTTGATATATATACTAATATGTGTTTTAAACAATTTAATTGGGCATAATAGTTAGATAGGAATTTAGTTTTTGGATAAAAACTGCATAATTCGCCAACCAAGAAAACAGATTCTGCCCAGCGGCGCTGCAGCGCCGGCCACAAGCTTTGCAATAGCACCGCCGCACCAGCTCTGTGTTCCTAAAGGACACGTGGCGCTGCAGTGTCGAATGCTAGTTCATTCTTAGCGCTACAGCGCTGGCCTCGTGTCCCAGTTGAAGGTGACATGGCACTGCAACGCCGAATGCTAGTTCATTCTCAGCGCTACAGCGCCGGGTCCGGGTCACAATTGATGATGATGTGGCACGGCAGCGCTGCAGCGCCAGCTCCGTGTATCAGTTGATGATGACATGGCGCGGCAGCGCCGCATCCTAGTGCTAGCAGCGCTGCAACGCCACCCCACCAAATTTTTTTTTTTAAGATAAAAGGTTTATTTTAATTAAAAATTACATATTTTCTGTAATTCTAGATTAATAAAGGAGTTTATTAGATTTGGAATTGTATTAAAATAAAGTTGTTTATTTTATTTAGAATTGGATTTTATGTTAACTAATTAGAGTTAAAATTGGATTCCATGATAGCTAATTACAGTTGAAATTAGTTTCCAAAATTAACTAAGTTTGCCCATTAAATCGATATCAGTGTATATATTAAATGTTTATTTATTGATGCATATGGTGATATGTATGAAAATAAATGGGATTGATTATGGACTATAGACCCATGTGATTGGATTTTATTTTAGTTAAATGTTTGAATGAATGGAATTTATTAAATGGGGTCTGCGTACCTCGTCTTCTCTGATTTTTTTCTTGATGTAAAATTCTATATCCCTCTTATGTACTTCCCCTTGACTGCTAATCAAGGTTTGTATTTAAATTAAATAGTTTATGTAATATAAATAGTTAGAATTATCTTGAAGAAATTTGAGACCAAGGACCAAGGAGCATGTGAAGACCCGTTTGTGGAGCCCGAGTTTAAATGTAATAGTTACGTTTAAATTTAAATTCTTGCACTCCTAGTTTGACCTGTTGGTTCACTTGGTGGCTCTAGTGAACCAAACTAGAATAAAAGTCTATAATCAATCCGGGTAGAATATAGTATTTTATATTTGCATGCTAGTATTATATATATATTATATTTTATGCAAACATGCTTCGCATGTTTTAATAAAATGACCCGTATTATATATATGTGTGTGTGTGTGTGCGTGCATGCGCACTAAACAAGATGAGACAAATAATAACAAACCCCTCAAAGAAATTATATTAAGTCTAAAGCGTTCAATGATATTTGGAATATCGAACGTCGCCTTCTAGCATGATAAAATTAATATAGTATTAAATATTTAATATGAGTTTGTTGTGTTATCCACAAGACAAGTATTAAGTATTTAAGATGTTAATTTAATCACATTTGATGCTTATAAAAAAAATTGAACAATATTGTTTTGTTGTGCTATCCACAAGGACAATATTTTTCTTTTCTGAATATATAGAAGTGCTAGGTTGGACTTAACTTAAATCATTTTAGTTCGGATGTGCACACACTTGACCATTATGATCTAAGAGGCAAAATAAAAATGAGTTACATGTTGATGGATTTGACAAAGAGGTGTCTACCTATTTATTTATATATGGTTTGTTTTGCTATCCACAAGGCTATATACATTTGAAATAGGATCCTTATTCTCACTATCAAATCTTTAATTAGATGTTGCCGAACTATATAAGTGAGGGTAATATAGTTTGAAGAAAATAGTGGGAGATACCAATTTAAAATAATACCTAAGTTATCTTGGTATGTAAATAATTAATTAAATGAATGTTTACTAAAATGTTGTCTTTTCACATGCAGAAATTTAAAAATGTCGAAATCATTAATTTCACTACGTAGCATACTTGATGCTTACAAACTGACCGGACTGAATTAGACGGACTAGTTAAGGAATCTGAGAATAGTTCTCACTGCTGAAAAAATTCCTTATGTCCTAAATTCGCATGTCCCTGGAACTGTTCCAGAAATTGCCTCTGAGGAAGAGATTGCCACTATTGTAAAGTGGCAAGATGATGCATCTGTGGCTCAATGCATCATGCTCGCATCCATGAATAATGAGCTTCAGCGTCAGCATGAAAATATGGATGCTCTTACTATGTTGCTTCACCTCAAGGAGTTATATGGTGAACAAAGTAGGACTTCTAGATATGAGATATCCAAGGAGCTCTTCCAATCTCGGATGACCGAGGGCACTGCCATTGAGACTCATGTCCTAAGGGTGATCAATCTGATTGAACGCCTTGGACAGCTTGGGTTCGTTATAGATGGGGAGTTGATTCAAGACTTAGTCTTGCAGTTACTCCCTGAGATTTTCTCACAAATCATTGTAAATTTCCACATGAATAAGTTAGATGTCAGCTTACCTGAATTACTTAACATGTTGAAAACTGCAGAAGGTCACTTTCCATCCAAGAAGAACCATGTCTTAATGGTGGATGATTCTTCCAAGAAAAGGAAGTGGCCCAAGGTATCTTCTGAAAAGAAAAAATCTAAGAAGGCTAAGGGCAAGATGAAAATGAAGAATCCAAAGAAACCTAATCCAACTAGCAAATGAATGTGCTTCCATTGCAATGAGCCGGGTCATTGGAAGAGGAACTGTAAGAAGTTTCTGGCAGAGAAGAAGCTTGGAGAAGATTCGACTTCCAATCAAGGTTTGTTCATGATTGAAATTAATTTTTCTGAAAGTTAAAAATCTACTTGGGTATTGGATACCGACTGTGGTTCTCACATATGCAATACTGTGCAAGGACTAGTCAGAAATAGAAAGCTGAACAAGGATGAGGTTGTCCTGCCAGTGGAAAATGGAGCAAAGGTTGTTGCATTGGCTGTAGGCACTTATCATTTAGCACTGCCTACGTGCAAGTCCATTTATTTAAATAATTGTTATTTTGTTCCGAATATCATTAGAAACATTATTTCTATTTTCGTATTAGATATGGATGAATTTGACATTATAATAAAGAACAACAATTATTCTATTTATAAAAATAATGTTTTATATGGTGTTGGTAATTTGCGAAATGGACTTTACATACTTGACTTGCATGAAAATATATTTCAAATAGAACAAACTAAGAAAGAGATGATGCTAATTATACCTATATGTGGCACTGTTGACTTGGTCATATCAATGAAACAAGATTATCCAAGTTGCATAAGGATGAGCTCTTAGAGCTATCCAATTATGAACCATATCCATCTTGTGAATCTTGTCTCATGGGTAAAATGACTAAATCTCCTTTTAGTGGAAAAGGAGAGAGAGTTACAGAGTTGTTAGCGTTGGTTCACACATACGTTTGTGGACCAATGACAACGAATGCAAGGGGAGGGTATTCTTATTTTATTACTTTCACTAATGATCAGTCAAAATTTGAATATGTGTATTTAATGAAATACAAATCTGAATCATTTGAAAAGTTTAAAGAGTTCAGAAGTGAAGTAGAGAAACAAACGGGCAAGAGTATTAAGATTCTTCGATCAAATCGAGGTGGAGAATACTTAAGCGATGAGTTTCTCAATTTTCTCAAAGATAATGGTATAATCTCACAATGGACTCCACCAGGTACACCACAGTTAAATGTAGTATCTGAAAGGAGAAATTGAACATTGTTGGGCATGGTTCGTTCCATGATGAGTTTTACCGATCTTCCAATTTCATTCTGGGGTTATGCCCTAGAAACGAATGCATACCTACTTAACAAGGTGCCTACCAAATCCACCCCAAAGACTCTATATAAGATGTGGAAAAGGAGAAAACCAAATCTTAAGCATGTTAAGACTTGGGGTTGTCCAGCTTATGTCAAAAAGTTTGAAAATGATAAGCTACAGACTAAATCCGACAAGTGTAGATTTGTGGGATATCTTAAAGAAACTTTAGCGTATTATTTTTATCATCCAACTGATCAAAAGGTGTTTATTGGAAAACATACTGCCTTCTTGGAAAAAACGTTTATTCATGAAGGGGTCAGTGGGAGTAAGATATATCTTGAAGAAATGAAGAACCACAAATTACTACAGATCAAAGTCAGGTACCTGACCAAGTGGATGAACCTACTATACCACACCCTATTCGTAAATCTGGAAGAGTACCGAAGATACCTGATAGGTATGGATTTGTCATAGAGGATGACGATGAGGTACGCATCATGAATGATGATGATCCATTGAATTACGATTAGGCTATGAGTAATAAAGACTTAGGGAAATGGCTTGAAGCCATGAAATTCGAGATGGGCTCTATGGATGAGAACCAAGTATGGACTTTGGTTTCACCACCTAAAGGCATAAAGCCTATTGGGTGTAAATGGGTCTTTAAAAGAAAGATTGGAGTGAACGGAAAGGTAGAGACCTATAAGGCCCGATTGGTTGCAAAAAATTTCAAACAAAGATAAGGAGTTGACTATGATGAAACCTTCTCACCAGTAGCTATAATCAAGTTCATTCGGATTTTGCTTGCGATTGCATCTTATTACGACTATGAGATCTGGCAAATGGACGTGAAAATGACCTTCCTCAATGGGAAACTTGAGGAGGATATGTATATGACATAGCCAGAAGGATTTGTTTCAAAGGTTGGAACAAATCAAGTCTGTAAGCTGCAACGATCCATTTATGGATTGAAGCAAGCTTCTCGTAGATGGAACATTCATTTTGATGAGACAATCAAAGAGTTTGATTTTATCAAAAATAGGGATGAACCATGTATGTACAAGAAGGTTAGTGGGAGTGCTGTTTTATTCCTTGTATTATATGTTGATGATATATTACTGATAGGGAATGACATTCCTATGCTACAGTCGATTAAAATCTGGTTATCTAAACACTTCTCCATGAAGGACTTGGGAGAAACATCCTATATTTTGGGGATAAAGATCTATAGAGATAGATCTAAAAGGATGTTTAGCTTATCCCGAGGAACGTACATTGACTTGATGCTAAAGAGGTTTAGCATAGAAGATTCCAAAAGAGGTCTTATACCGATGAGCCATGGAATACATCTCTCCAAGAAACAGGCCCCAAAGACACCTGGGGAAAAAGACCGTATGAGTAAGATTTCTTATGCTTCAGCGATAGGATCTATCATGTACTGTGTGATATGTACTAGACCGAATGTAGCTCATGCACTAAGTGTAATGAGCAGATATCAGTCGAATCCTGGAGAAGAGCACTGGAAAGAAGTGAAAAATATCTTAAATTACTTACGAAAAACTATGGATGTATTTCTTGTCTACGGTGGGTCTGAATTAAAACTCAATGGCTTCACGGACTCAAGTTTTCAAACGGACCAAGATGACAGTAAATTTGTTTCAGGGTATGTATTTACCTTGAACGAAGGCGCAGTGAGTTGGAAGAGTTCCAAGCAGTAAACAGTTGTCGATTCAGTGACAGAGGCAGAGTACATAGCAGTAAGTGAAGCTACAAAGGAGGCTGCTTGGATGAAGAAGTTCATTACAGAACTTGGTGTGGTTCCTAGCATTGGAGAAGAAGTCCCCTTATACTATGACAATATCGGAGCTGTTGCACAGGCTAAGGAACCCAAGTCTTATTAGAAATCCAAACACGTGTTGCGGCGATTTCACTTCATCAGGGAGATCATTAAAAGAGGAGACGTCACCTTGGAGCGTGTAGACTCTCAAGATAACATTGCAGATCCATTTACTAAAGCTTTAACACAACAGCAGTTTGATTGTCACTTAGAGAATATGGGTATGAGATACTATGGCGATTGGTTTTAGTGCAAGTGGGAGATTGAAAGTAGTATGCATACAAGCCAATCATGAATGATGATAAAGCATATACTTTGGAAACGATCTTATTTATTTAGTAGTAAAAGTATTCATTTATTAAAGGCGTTTAATTATTTACATGATGTTTTTATAATATGTAAATAATCAATAATTTTAAGCAATGCTTTTAGAATCATGATGTTGATCATGCTAATGAGATCTAAATTCTTAGAAAGCTTAAAACTAAAATAGTTTCCAATAGTTGGATTACTAAAAAGGGGATTAGTAAATTCGGATAGCTTCGTACATAAGTTGCTTGCTTATTGGATGAGGATAATTGATCTCATGATCATTTGTGTGGAGACACTAAGGCAAGTATGTAGGTGTTTATTGGAGAATAAGTTCACTGAACGTGACTCTTTAAGGAATACCTAATGGAGTTTTACTTGCCTGTCAATAGAAATTCCTAATGTGATGGTAGTTCACTGAATGTGATGGTTTCAATACCGGGTTATCAAATCAACCACTGTCTCAATACCGGGCCATCAAATCAACTGATCTTAATACCGAGCCATTAGTTCAACCCCGCTCTTAATACCAGGCAATCAGGTCAGCCCCCGTCTCAACCCGGGAAGTACAGGTCAGCCGCGGTCTCAACCTAAGAAATACAGGTCAGTCCCGGTCTCAACCTCGGAAGTGATAGTAGTGTGCATATAAACCAATCATGTATGATGATAAAGCACATACTTTGTAAACAATCTTATTTATTTATTAATAAAATATTCATTTAAGGCATATAATTATCTACATGGTGCTGTTTTTATAATATGTAAATAACCCATAGTTTTAAGCAATGCTTTTAGAATCATGATGAGATCATGATAATGAGATCTAAATTCTTAGAAAGCTTAAAAACTAAAATAGTTCTCAATTGTGGGATTACTAAAATGGGAATTAGTAAATCCGGATAGATTGGTACATATGTTGCTTGCTCATTGGATGAGGATGACCGATCTCATGGTCATTTGTGTGGAGACACTAAAGCAAGTATGTAGGTGCTTATTGGAGAATAAGTTCACTGAACGTGACTCGCTATGGAATACCTAATGGAGTTTTACTCGCCTGTCAATAGGAATTCCTAATGTGATAGTAGTACATGTGATCCTTGGACTTGAGATCATCATAGTATCTTGTATGTAACAAATTATACTTTGACTAATTCCTTAAGGCCTTTTAAGGCATATATAGGGTATGCTTGGGTGTAATGAGTTACATATGGAGATAATGAATTATCAATAAAGAATCTACCACCTCTAGTAAAAGAGGAGATATGTCCTATGTGATTCGTTAAATGACAACCCAGGAATCCTTGGCCAAGGTAGAATGAAATTAGAAAGAGGTTTCTAATTTGCATTATTTGGAGTTGTGCATTTTCTAATCGAAATACATATAATTAAATAAATTAAGACTTGACAGTAAATCCATGTCTTATATTTAATTGGGACATTGTATGGTGGAAAGATTGAATTGTACGGTAACTATTAACTCACAGGTTCTTTTATGATTAATGTTAAAATCTATATTATCTGGAAAGTCGTTGATCGCTAGGGAGGCTTATCCCTATTGTAGAATAAATGTTATTTATTTAAATAGATTATTAGTTTAATTTGTTTATTTAAATAAGATTAGAATTGTTCTAATTGATTTATTCACAACCGGTTTAATATGGAGAACCTAAAGGGTCACACCATAAAAGGAAGAAGAATTATTTAAGAAGAAAATGGCATGATAGTAATAATGCATTAAGTATAATTAATTTAATCTATGATGATAGAATAAATTAAATAGCTTAATGTTTATTATTTAATATTTTAGAAATATTAAATATAAATTAATAAGAGGAGTCTTATTAATATTATTATTATTATTATTATTTTAATTCTAAAGGAGTTTAGGAATTAATATAATATCAGTACTCTCTCTCAATCCTAATAAAAATTAGGATATAAATTAATTAAAAGTATTTAATTAATTAAATAAATAAAACCCTATTCTAATTGGATTAGGAGGGTTAACCTAATATCTATATAAGAGAGTCTTATATCAGAAATAAGGTACGTGAATTTTTCAAGAGTTGGGAGTACACATATTCTATAGAGATAGAAACAAGGGTTAAGCCAATAACCCATCTTACTGAGTTCTTCATCTTCCTTGGTGGATCACCGTTAGAGGCCAAACATTTGGGTGGCTGACATTGATCAAGGGAAGGAGCCACTACAGAGGAATCAAAGGAATCAAAGGAGTAGAACTTGTACCTGAGGAAGCTTGGATCTTCAAAGGTATAATTCTGTTTTTCTCCTTCCTCATTCACTGATAATTGATGCACAAGAATGATCATGGCAATGGGTTTGTATAAATTTTTAAAAACTTAGTTTTTACGCTTCCGCCCTATTTATGTGATTTGATTGTATGATTGCGTTACGTACAAACCCAACAGTGGTATCAGAGTCAATCTTGTGCTAATTATCAGTCTATGTGATTCCATACATGTATAATATGCGATTGGATCGAGTTCTGGGCAACAAAATTTTTTCTGATTCTGCGAAGCTGCGCAGCTGCGCCGGTTCCTGGCCTTCTTGCTGCGCAGCTGCACCGGGTGCTGTTCCTGGTTTTCATGCTGCGCAGCTGCGCCGGTTCCCTTTACATTCTTGGCACAGCTGCACCACTGGACAGGAACTGAAATTTTTTTTTGTTTTATTTAATTAAATGAATGATTTATTTAATTAATAAAGGTTTAAAATAAAGATGTTTATTTTATATGAAATGAGATTTCAAAATTGCTAAAATTAAAGAGTTTAATTTGGAATTGTTTTTAAATGAAATAAAGGAGTTTATTTTTCCAAAAACAAAGTTTAGCAAACTTTTGCCCATTAACTGATATTAATACATATATGGAATGAATTTATTTTCATGATATGAATAAGTTTTATTGATACGTATGATGATATGTATGGTAATAAAAGGGATTGATTATGGACTATGACCAATGTGATTAGATTTTATTTTGGTTGAATGCTTGAATGAATGGGTTTTATAAAATGGGGTCTGCGTACCTCGTCTTCTCTAGTTTTATTCTCGATGTAAATTCTATCTCCTTTCTATGTACTTCCCCTTGACTGCTGATCAAGGTTTCTATTTAATTTTAAATAGTTAATGTAATAGAGATAGTTAGAATTATTTTGAAGAAATTGGAGACCAAGGAGCAAGGAACGCGTGAAGACTCATTTGTATGGAGCCAGGGTTTAAATGTAATAGTTATATTTAAATTTAAATTCTTGCACTCCTAGGTTTGACCTTTTGGTTCACTTGGTGGCTCTAGTGAACCAAACTAGAATAAAAGTCCATAATCAATCCGGGTAGAATATAGTATTCTATATTGCATGCTAAATATTATATATATTATATTTTATACAAACATGCTTCGCATGTTTAATAAAATGACGCGTATTTTATATATATATGTGCATGCGCGCTTTAAAAGATGAGACAAATAATAACAAACCCCTCAAAGAAATATTATTAAGTCTGAAGCGTTCAAATGACATTTGAAATATCGAACGTCGCCTTCTAGCATGATTAGTTAATAGAGTATTAAATATTTAATATGAGTTTGTTGTGCTATCCACAAGGCGAGTATTGAATATTTAAGATGTTAATTAATCACATTTGATGCTTATCAAGAAAATTGAACGATCTAGTCTTGTTGTGCTATCCACAAGGACGAAATTTTTTCTTTTTTGAATTTATGGAAGTGCTAGGCTGGACTTAACTTAAATCATTTTAGTTCGGATGTGCACACACATGACCATTATGATTTAAGAGGCAAAATAAAAGGAGTTACATGGTGATGTAATTGACAAGAGTTGTCTACCTATTTATTTGTATATCGCTTGTTGTGCTATCCACAAGGTTATATACATTTGAAATGGGATCCTTAATCTCACTAGCAAATATTTAATTAGATGTTGCCGAACTATATGAGTGAGGGTAATATAGTTTGATGAAAATAGTGGGAGATACCAATTTAAAATAAAGACCTAAATTTATTTTGGTATGCAAAGTTAATAAAATGAATGTTTGCTAAAATGTTGTCTTTTCACATGCAGAATTTTAAAAATGTCAAAATCACTATTCTCACTACGAAGCATACTTGATGCAAATAAGCTTACCGGCCCGAATTATGAGGACTGGCTAAGAAATCTGAGAATTGTTCTCACTGCTGAAAAGATTTCTTATGTCCTAAATTCCACTATCCCTGAATCTGTTTCAGAAATAGCCTCTGAGGAAGAGATTGCCACTTTCAAAAAGTGGCAAGATGATGCATCTGTGGCTCAATGCGTCATGCTCACATCCATGAATAACGAGCTTCAGCGTCAGCACGAAAAAATGGATGCTCCTGCTATGCTGCTTCACCTCAAGGAGTTGTATGGTGAACAGAGTAGGACTGCTAGATATGAGATATCTAAGGAGCTCTTCCGATCTCGGATGACCGAGGGCACTGCCATCGAGACTCATGTTCTGAAGGTAATCAATTTGATTGAACGCCTTGGACAACTTGGGTTCTTCACGGATGGGGAGTTGAGTCAAGACTTGGTCTTGCAGTCACTCCCTGAGACCTTCTCGCAGTTTGTGGTTAATTTTCACATGAATAAGCTAGATGTCAGCTTACCTGAGCTGCTTAACATGCTGAAAACTGCAGAAGGTCACTTCTCATCCAAGAAGAACCATGTCTTGATGGTGGATTCTTCCAATAAAAGGAAGAGGCCCAAGGTGTCTTCTGAAAAGAAGAAATCTAAGAAGGCTAAGGGAAAAGGGAAAGAAAAGGAGCAAAAGAAACCTAAACCAGCTAAAGGAATGTGCTTTCATTGCAATGAGCCGGGACATTGGAAGAGGAACTGCAAGAAGTTTCTAGCAGAGAAGAAGCTTGGAGAAGCTTCGACTTCCGATCAAGGTTTGTTTATGATTGAAATTAATTTTTCTGAAAGTCATAATTCTACTTGGGTATTGGATACCGGCTGTGGTTCTCACATATGTAATACTGTGTAGGGACTGGTCAGAAGTAGAAAGCTGAACAAAGATGAGGTGATCCTACGAGTGGAAATGGAGCAAAAGTTGCTGCATTAGCTGTAGGAACTTATTGTTTAGCAATGCCTTCGGGCAAATCCATTTATCTTAATAATTGTTATTATGTTCCGAATATTATTAAAAACATTATTTCAATTTCTGTATTGGATATGGAAGGTTTTGACGTTATTATAAAGAACAATGGTTGTTCTATTTATAAAGACGATGTTTTATATGGTATTGGAAATTTGCGAAATGGACTTTATACACTTGACTTACAAGAAAATATATTTCAAATTAAACAAATTAAGAAAATGAAAAGAGATGATATTAATTATACCTATATGTGGCACTGTAGACTCGATCATATCAATGAAATAAGATTATTCAAGTTGCATAAAGATGGGCTCCTCGAGCTATCTGATTATGAATCATATCCAACTTGTGAATCTTGTCTCATGGGTAAAATGACTAAATCTCCTTTTAGTGGAAAAGGAGAGAGAGTTACAGAGTTGTTGGCATTGATTCACACAGACGTTTGTGGACCTATGACAACAAGTGCACGGGGTGGGTATTCTTATTTTATTACTTTCACTGATGATCACTCAAGATTTGGATATGTGTATTTAATGAAATACAAATCAGTATCATTTGAAAAGTTTAAAGAGTTCAGAAGTGAAGTAGAGAAACAAACGGGCAAGAGTATTAAGATACTTCGATCAGATCGAGGTGGAGAATACTTAAGCAGTGAGTTTCTCAATTGTCTCAGAGAAAATGGTATAATCTCACAATGGACTCCTCCAGGTACACCACAGTTAAATGGAGTATCTGAAAGGAGAAATCGAACACTGTTTGACATGGTTCGATCCATGATGAGTTTTACCGACCTTCCAATTTCCTTCTGGGGATATGCCCTTGAAACGGCTGCATACCTACTTAACAAGGCACCTACCAAATCCGCCCCAAAGACTCCATATGAGATGTGAAAAGGGAGGAAACCAAATCTTAAGCATGTTAAGACTTGGGGTTGTCCAGCTTATTTCAAAAAGTTTGAAAATGATAAGCTACAGACTAAATCCGATAAGTGTAGATTTGTGGGATACCCTAAAGAAACCGTAGGGTATTATTTCTATCATCCAACTGATCAAAAGATGTTTGTTGCGAAACATGCTACCTTCTTGGAGAAAGAGTTTATCCATGAAGGGGTCAGTGGGAGCAAGATATATCTTGAAGAAGTTCAAGAACCACAAGTTACCACGGACCAAAGTCAGGTACCTAACCAAGTAGAAGAACCTACTGTACCACACCCTGTTCGTAAATCTGGAAGAGTACCGAAGATACCTGAGAGGTATGGATTCGTTATAGAGGATAACGATGAGGTACACATCATGAATGATGATGATCCATTGAATTACGAACAGGCTATGAGTAATAAAGACTCAGGGAAATGGCTTGAAGCCATGAAATCCGAAATGGACTCCATGTATGAAAACAAAGTATGGTCTTTGGTTTCACCACCTGAAGGTATTAAACCTATTGGGTGTAAATGGGTTTTTAAGAAAAAGACTGGAGCAGACGGAAAGGTAGAGACCTATAAGGCCCGACTGGTTGCAAAAGGTTTCAAACAAAGACAAGGAGTTGACTATGATGAAACCTTCTCACCAGTAGCCATGCTCAAGTCCATTCGGATTTTGCTTGCGATTGCAGCTTACAACGACTATGAGATCTGGCAGATGGACGTGAAAACGGCCTTCCTCAATGGGAAACTTGAGGAGGATGTGTATATGACACAGCCAGAGGGATTTATTTCAAAAGTTGGAACAAATCAAGTCTGTAAGCTACAACGATCCATTTATGGGTTGAAGAAAGCTTCTCGTAGATGGAACATTCGTTTTGATGAGACAATCAAAGAGTTTGATTTTATCAAAAACGAGGATGAACCATTTGTATACATGAAGGTTAGTGGGAGCGCAGTATCATTCCTTGTATTATATGTTGATGATATATTACTGATAGGGAATGACATTCCTATGTTACAATCCATTAAAATCTGGTTATCTAAAAACTTCTCCATGAAGGACTTGGGTGAAGCATCCTACATTTTGGGGATAAAGATCTATAGAGATAGATCTAAAAGGATGCTCGGCTTATCCCAAGGAACGTACATTGATACGATGCTAAAGAGGTTTAGCATGGAAGATTCCAAAAGAGGTCTCATGCCGATGAGCCATGGAATAAATCTCTCCAAGAAACAGGCCCCAAAGACACCTGAGGAGAGAGACCGTATGAGTAAGATCCCTTATGCTTCTGCAATAGGATCTATCATGTACGGTATGATATGTACTAGACCGGATGTTGCTCACGCACTTAGTGTAACAAGCAGATACCAGTCGAATCCAGGAGAAGAGCACTGGAAGGCAGTGAAAAATATCCTAAAGTACTTGAGAAGGACTAAAGATATTTTTCTTGTCTACGGTGGGTCTAAATTAAAACTCGAGGGATTCACGGACTCAAGTTTTCAAACAGACCAAGATGACAGTAAATCTGTTTCAGGGTATGTGTTTACCTTGAACCGAGGTGCAGTGAGTTGGAAGAGTTCCAAGCAGCAAACAGCTGCTGATTCAGTGACAGAGGCAGAGTATATAGCTGCAAGTGAAGCTGCAAAGGAAGCTGTTTGGATGAAGAAGTTCATAACTGAACTTGGTGTGGTTCCTAGCATTGGAGAAGCAGTTCCCGTATACTGTGACAACACCGGAGCGGTTGCACAGGCTAAGGAACCCAGGTCTCATCAGAAATCTAAACACGTGTTGCGGCGATTTCACTTGATCAGGGAGATCATTAAAAGAGGAGACGTCACCTTGGAGCGTGTAGACTCTCAAGACAACATTGCAGATCCATTTACTAAAGCTTTAACACAACAGCAGTTTGATCGTCACTTAGAGAAGATGGGTATGAGATACCATGGCGATTGGCTTTACTGCAAGTGGGAGATTGATAGTAGTGTGCATACAAGCCAATCATGTATGATGATAAAGCACATACTTTGTAAACAATCTTATTTATTTATTAATAAAATATTCATTTAAGGCATATAATTATCTACATGGTGCTGTTTTTATAATATGTAAATAACCCATAGTTTTAAGCAATGCTTTTAGAATCATGATGAGATCATGATAATGAGATCTAAATTCTTAGAAAGCTTAAAAACTAAAATATTTCCCAATTGTGGGATTACTAAAATGGGGATTAGTAAATCCGGATAGATTGGTACATATGTTGCTTGCTCATTGGATGAGGATGACCGATCTCATGGTCATTTGTGTGGAGACACTAAAGCAAGTATGTAGGTGCTTATTGGAGAATAAGTTCACTGAACGTGACTCGCTATGGAATACCTAATGGAGTTTTACTCGCCTGTCAATAGGAATTTCTAATGTGATAGTAGTACATGTGATCCTTGGACTTGAGATCATCATAGTATCTTGTATGTAACAAATTATACTTTGACTAATTCCTTAAGGCCTTTTAAGGCATATATAGGGTATGCTTGGGTGTAATGAGTTACATATGGAGATAATGAATTATCAATAAAGAATCTACCACCTCTAGTAAAAGAGGAGATATGTCCTATGTGATTCGTTAAATGACAACCCAGGAATCCTTGGCCAAGGTAGAATGAAATTAGAAAGAGGTTTCTAATTTGCATTATTTGGAGTTGTGCATTTTCTAATCGAAATACATATAATTAAATAAATTAAGACTTGACAGTAAATCCATGTCTTATATTTAATTGGGACATTGTATGGTGGAAAGATTGAATTGTACGGTAACTATTAACTCACAGGTCCTTTTATGATTAATGTTAAAATCTATATTATCTGGAAAGTCGTTGATCGCTAGGGAGGCTTATCCCTATTGTAGAATAAATGTTATTTATTTAAATAGATTATTAGTTTAATTTGTTTATTTAAATAAGATTAGAATTGTTCTAATTGATTTATTCACAACCGGTTTAATATGGAGAACCTAAAGGGTCACACCATAAAAGGAAGAAGAATTATTTAAAAAGAAAATGGCATGATAGTAATAATGCATTAAGTATAATTAATTTAATCTATGATGATAGAATAAATTAAATAGCTTAATGTTTATTATTTAATATTTTAGAAATATTAAATATAAATTAATAAGAGGAGTCTTATTAATAATAATATTATTATTATTATTTTAATTCAAAAGGAGTTTAGGAATTAATATAATATCAGTACTCTCTCTCAATCCTAATAAAGATTAGGATATAAATTAATTAAAAGTATTTAATTAATTAATTAAATAAAACCCTATTCTAATTGGATTAGGAGGGTTAACCTAATATCTATATAAGAGTCTTATATCAGAAATAAGGTACGTGAATTTTTCAAGAGTTGGGAGTACACATATTCTATAGAGATAGAAACAAGGGTTAAGCCAATAACCCATCTTACTGAGTTCTTCATCTTCCTTGGTGGATCACCGTTAGAGGCCAAACATTTGGATGGCTGACATTGATCAAGGGAAGGAGCCACTACAAAGGAATCAAAGGAATCAAAGGCGTAGAACTTGTACCTGAGGAAGCTTGGTTCTTCAAAGGTATAATTCTATTTTTCTCCTTCCTCATTCACTGATAATTGATGCACAAGAATGATCATGGCAATGAGTTTGTATAAATTTTTGAAAACCTAGTTTTTACGCTTCCGCCCTATTTATGTGATTTGATTGCATGATTGCGTTACGTACAAACCCAACAGGAAGTACAGGTTAGCCCCGGTCTCAACCCGGGAAGTACAGGTCAGCCCCGGTCTCAACCCGGGAAGTACAGGTCAGCCCCGGTCTCAACCCGAGAAGTACAGGTCAGCCCCGGTCTCAACCCGGGAAGTACAGGTCAGCCCCGGTCACAATCCGGGAGGTACAGGTCAGCCCTGGTCTCAACTCGGGAGGTACTGGTCAGCCCAGGTATCAACCCGGGAAGTACAGGTCTGCCCCAGTCTCAACACGGAAAGTACAGGTCAGCCCCAGTCTCAACCCAAGAGGTGCAGGTCAGCCCCAGTCTCAACCCGGGAGGTACAGGTTAGCCCCGATCTCAACCCGAGAAGTACAGGTCAGCCCTGATCTCAACTCGGGAAGTACAGGTCAGCCCCTGTCTCAAACCGGGAAGTACAGGTCAGCCCCGGTGTCAACCCGAGAAGTACAGGTTAGCCCCGGTCTCAACTCGAGAGGTATAGGTCAGCCCCGGTCTCAACCAGGGAAGTATAGGTCAGCCCCGATCTCAACCCGGGAGGTACAGATCAGTCCTGGTCTCAACCCGGGAAGTACAGGTCAGCCCCGTTCTTAACCCGGGAGGTACAAGTCAACCCCGGTCTCAACCCGGGAAGTGAAGGTCAGCCCCGGTCTCAACCTGGGCGGTAAGGTCAACTGCAGAACCAATCTTGAATCATCACAACATCTCCAGAGGAAAACCTGGAGCGACCAAGTCAACCTCAGAGACAATACTGAGGACAAACAGACTCGAATGGGATCCAAATCTTTGAAACAACCCCAGGAAGTCAACCGAAAGCCATGTCGACACTGAAAGCAACCCCGGGAGGGGAAAAATGATCATTTTACCAACTCTAAGATGATTCGGTCAAACTCAAGCTGAGTTGATGCCAATAAGGTCAAAACAAACCATAACGATGATCCCGAGTGTAGACAGCGCAAGACAGCTCAACGGATAAACTGTAGGGAATCAAAGACCTAGTTATGAACCCATCTTTTTGGACCCGAAAAATGTTTTATCCCATGTCATTGTGACACTCTCGGCGAGGGCTTTTCGAAAAGGTATCTCACGCCTCAAACGGACACTCCGATCAAAAGTTAGAAATTTTAAATCAGACCACAAGTTGCTCGGAGTGCACGTACTTTGAGACGATAGAACGTGCCATGTGGGCCCCACCATAGGGAGCCGTACCTCTACCTATGGCAGCAGCAGGTAGAGTGGAGGCTCCCTAGCCTAAAAATATGAGGGCACCCCCCCCCCCCCCTCATTTGAAAAAAGAAAAAACACTTTGAACCTCTGCCCGTTTGGTTTTCTGTCTAATTTCTTTTCTTCCAAACCCAAAATTTTTCATTCTAACACTTAGATATTCCCACATACTACCACCTATCAGAAAATAACCGGTAGATTTGAATATTTAGAGCCTACGATTTGGCAAAAAGCCCGTGTAGCAGTCCATTGTGAGTATTTTTACAATCAGAAAGTTATTATTACTTTTTCGCACTTTTATACACTTGCACGTTAAATTTCATTTTCTAAATATGCTCAGAACTCAGTTCCGTGGCCGTTTTTGTCAACTTTTGGTACATTTGTGTACTTAAACTCATTTTCTGGCATTTATACAACTCGGATCGACGATCCGTCACTTCCAGCAGCTTTGGTATACTTGCATCTTCGTTTTAAGCAACTTCGCCAGACTGGGTTATCTTCCCAGTCCAGGTTTGGCTTTTTTTGTATATATTTAACTGTATATATACTAACTTTTCAATTTTGTCAAGCCCGTATGTCAAATCTGCAGTAGTTTATTGCTTTTATATATATTCATGCATATATAAGCAACTTTCACCAACTCTAGGTTATCTTTTCAGTCTTCGTTGACTACGTTTCTATCTATATATATATATATATATTTACATTTTAGTCCGACCTGGACCATTCTGTGCCCTTTTTACTATTTTTTCACCATTCACCATCACTAGGTTATCTTCCAAGTCTTGGTTGACTACTTTTTTGTATATATTTACATTTCAGTTCGCCTTGGATCATTCTGTGGCATTTTTACTGTTTTTATATACATACAATCTTCACCACCACTGGGTTATCTTTCCAGTCTTGGTTGACTATATTTCTGTACATTTCAATTTCAGTACGGGCACATGCACGAAAACCCATCGCCCTTTTTACTGCTTTTCTATATATATTTCAATTCTATCCAGCTTGGATCATTCCGTGGCTTTTATATAGCTGTTATATATATATATATATATATATATATATATATATATATATATATATATATATATATATATTTCAATTCCATTCTGGGCACCGGTGTGAAAACCCATCGCCCTTTACAACTTTTATATATAAATATATATATATATATATATATATATATATATATATATATATATATATATGTATATATATTGCTTTACTCGCTTTTATTAAATTGTTACTTTAAATATTCATTTTATATGAATCGGCACTAACATATTTGCGAGAGAACTAGATCTATTTAAATCTCACCAACTCTAGCTTTCAAACGGTTCAAAATAGGTCCAGACGGAACCGGGAAACTAAAATGGCTGAGATTTATTTAAATAGCTTTTTTCTAGTTTCAGTTGCAAAAGCAACCTCGCGACCCTTAGATCTCTATCTATGGGAACGAGATGTTTCAACCATGTGCAAGCCAGGATTTATTGATGAATCCTTGGTTCTGGCGATATTTGGATATATTTCCATACAAATTTGAACTGTGCAGGTTTATTGGCCTCCCTATGTGAGCTTAGGAATTGTGGGATTCATGATCAAACCGATCAGAATCTGATTCCCATGATGGACAAACTCCACTTTACAAATGTATCCTGCCAGTTTTTCTCTAAAAATGTACACACAAAAGACCTTAAAATGGTTATTCGGATTTAAGGTCTCAACATAGTAAAAATATGGTTTGTCGTGTCAGAGTCCTTCTGATGGCTATCATGCCCATGAGGAGACTGACATTTGTATATATTGTGGTTGAGGATGCTTCGCAGCCCGACAATCATCATTCAAATTGAGCCTTAAGGCTGAAAAGATAAAACTGAAGTATCGATATATTTCAATTCCTATGTTAGCGTAAGGGTTTGATAACCTTCTTTCAAAACATCACTTAAATAATCTTATCGGAAAAAAGAAGCTTTTGCAAATCAAATCAAACACTTTGCAAATCAAATCAAAGACTTTTTTCAAATTAAATCAAACCTTTCGTATATAGGTTTAACAATGCATAGACATACTTCCAATCAAGCATAGGCCCAATTTTTAAACAGCATTCACACACACATGGCAGATTTAAAATGGAAATATTGAAAAGATGCGGTACCGTATTTACACGGGAGTTGTGGGGTGCCTAACACCTTCCCCACACTTAATCAAGCCCCCGAACTCAAACTTTATTGTCAAAGATCAAGTTTTGACAGTGTCCAGCAATTGGGTCTCTTTTCAAACAAAACTCGGTTGAGTTGGTGCAACCATTTCAAATCTACCAACTGGCGACTCTGTAAAACGTTCAATCGTCGACATGAAACATGTTGGCCTTTTCCTAAGAAACCCTTCAAAACCTTTTTTCGCAAAAAAAAAAAAGAGTGAGGGTAGAGATAACTTAGGAAGAGAGAATGATCCGGGTTGTGACCCGACCCGCGGGTTTTTTCCCGACGTCGACAGGTGGCGACTCTACTGGGGATAGTAGAGGGCTTAGGCCGCGTTCAAATCTTTTCAAACATTTCCCATTCATATCTGCGTATGTGTGAATGCTGCGTCTTTACATTGAATGAATGTGTGAATACTGCGTATTTACATTGAATGAATGTGAATGAATGCTTTCCTATTTTTTAGTGCTGCGCACCTATGTTAGTGCTTCGCACCAATGTCATCATATGCATACAGTGAGGTATGATGTATATGAATGTATGTTGTGTGATTCCTCCTGTCATCAAAACAACTAACCTCTATTTTGCATGATAAGATTAAAAAAACACAAAAATACATCATGGCATGCATCCTATCCCTACCTACATTAGGACATTAACACGCCTGCGTTTTGTTGTAGGTAAAAAATTAGTCCTGTCACTAGATCTTAGTCTAAGAAAGCACTAAGTCCATCCACGGACATGACTTCTAGTACTCAGCCAGAATCCACCCGTCTCTAGGGAAGAGTTTGAAGGACTAAAGAATCAGATAGCTGAATTGGCCAGTTTCCTAAGAGAACAGAGCAAAGCTCTTAAAGGGAAGCAAGCCTAAGCTCACACAGAACAAGGAACACCTGGTGGTAGTGGTGGAAGTCAAGAGACCGAAAAGGCAAAGACTCAGATTCTTGGACCACAAAACCAGGACCCAACCAACAAACCACTGTAATCACCATCCTCAAAAAAGAGCAGGAAGCTGGTGACATTCTGAAAAAAAGTACAACAGATGGAAGAAACCACTCGGTCTATCAAAGGGACTAGGGCCTTTGGCAGTGCCAATTATTCTGACCTATGTATCTTCCCTGGGGCTCGGTATCCCGAAAAATTTAAAACTCCTAATTTTGAGAAATACGATGGATTATGAGATCCCTACACCCACCTAAAGGTATTCATTGGCGAACTCGGATCCTATGCAGAGGACGAGAAGCTTCGAATGCAATTATTTCAGAAGAGTCTGACTGGAAAAACTTGAGCCTGGTACGCCCGTCTAGATAATTCCAAAATTCACAGTTGGGAAGAGTTGGCCCATGCCTTACTCAGTCAATACAGCTTCCAGTCTCAGATGGCTCCAGACAGATACCAAATAACCAAAATCAAGAAATAAAACACTGAATCATTTAGAGAATATGCTCAACGATGGAGACGAGTTGCAGCATAAGTCATTCCACCTATGAACGAGACTGAGATAGTCATGACCTTCATCGACATTCAAGAAGCTCTATATTATGAGAAGGTCCTAGCAAGCATAGGAAAACTATTCTATGAGATGATCAAGCACAGTGAAATAGCCGAAATGGGGCTGAAGTCTGGGAAGATAAAGGACCTGACTGCCTTAGAAGCGATTGCTGAGCATATCCAGTCCAAAAATTACCGGAGTAATCCCCGGAGGGTACAAAAAAATAAAGAGGAAGAAGTGTCCTTAGTGTTATAAGGACAGAATCAAAGAGGCGAGTCAAGCAGTATGCCCATTCAAAGGAGGAACTATACCCCTTTTCAAGCTTCAGCTCAGCCTTCAAACCCTCCATTTTAGAAAAATATAGACGTCAGGCATCGAAGAACTTTCACCCCTATAAGGGATTCACTAGAGAATGTGCTAAAGCTATTGACGGCACAGAAGAAGATTGTTCAACTCCTTCCACCAACCAACACTGGTGGACGGAATTTCGACCCAAGCAAGAAGTGTGCATACCATTCTGGATCTCCGGGCCATAACACTCAAGACTGTTGGTCTCTCAAGCACAAAATCCAAGACATGATTGACAATGGAGAGATTGTGGTTACCAAACCAGAACAACCACACTTCCAAGACAATCCCCTCCCTCAGCACAAAGAGGAGAGTGTGAACATGAACAGTACCATAAATGGAGAAGGATCCAAATACCTCCATTATATGGGAGAGTCAACACCACCTTGCAAGCCCAGACAATTGGGAAGTCTCAGAAAGGCGTTTCTTGATAGAACAAGAAATTAAGTCTTTCAAAGAGCAGATAGAACAGTTAGCAGAGCTGGCTATATACCAACATCAAATCACCAGACAGATGATAAACCAGACCAACCATTTTGAAGAAAATCCTCCCACACCAGAGATCAGTCACATTCCCATGAAGGATCACTACCGGTCTCATGAGCATGAATCCTGGACCGACGAGATGGCCAAAGAGGAGAATTTCTAAGCTAGTAGGAAACTTGCCTTTCAAAGGAATTTCACCAACCTGAAACAGTCGATGAAGGAAATCCTCCAGATGTCAATCAACGAGGAAATGGTTACAGATTTATTACCTCCATTGAACCCGTGATGACCAAATTTGTCAGTATCACTCCAATACACCAGGCCATGATACTGAAGATTGCTGGGCACTTCGTAACGTGATTCAGAACATGATTGAAAGCGGTGAATTGATATGAGGGAATCAGGATTATGGCCTCCCAGATGAAGACACTCTCTTTATCCCCACTGCAGGGAATCAGGATACCGTGGCTATTATTTCTTGTGATAAGGAGCCATCCCTCACACCCTTAGTACTGCTATGGAAAGGGGTCCAAGAAATATAAAATCCTGTGAAGGTGGTCGCACCAGAGCCTTTAATCTTGCCCTTCAGAATTCAATATCCAATTGTTAGTCTGAAGAGGGTCCCATGGAACTACGAGAGTGATGAAGGGTTCCACCTCAAAAAACATTGCCATCGTACCAAAGGATAATCCATTATACCTGCCTCAGCAGGTGATCAAACCAATCATCAAAGCCAAAGAAAAGGTAGTTGAAGAGAAAATCAAAGAGTTCCTCAACAAAATGAAATCAAAATCGTGCAAAGCTTGAAAGATGCACCCAAGCAAATGTTCATACTATATTTGGTCTAATCATCGGTGGATTATCGCAACATTCTGGTGAAATTACTGGAAGAATCCCATCTGCCACATACCGTGGATGCCGAGAAATTCCGTCATGTGGTAGAACATATTTTGAACAGAAATGTGATGTCTTTCACTGACGATGATTTTCTGCAGAAGGAACGGGCCATCATAAGTCCCTGTATATAGCTGTGATGTCTTCCAGGTATGTGATCGGAGGTGTGCTCATAGATGGAGGATCATCCCTCAACATCTGTCCCTACGACACCTTGGAAAGAATGAAGATCAACCCAAACCTGATAAAAAACAATCATGTGGTAATCCGGGCTTTCGATGGATCTCGCCGACAAGCTATACGAGAAATAGAGCTTCCATTAGAGATTGGCACACACACTTTCTATGTGTCTTTTTAAGTGCTCAACATTGCCACTGGATACAACTTGTTGCTGGGCAGGCCATGGATCCATATAACAGGGGCATTGCCATCCACCCTCCATCAACAGCTCAAATACATTATCAACGGTAACCTCATCACGGGCAATACCGAACCAGAATACCCTGTCTGCATACAGGGAGACATGTAAATGATCAACCTGGATGCAGGAATTGAACCTGCTAGTTTTCAAGCCCTGGAGGTGAGTGATAATAAATATCTACTAGTCGGGGCACCAGCCCTGAAACCAAAGGTCTCCACCGAGTTGATGACAGTGGTCCATGAAGTGATATCTTTGGGTTTCCAACTTGGAAAAGGGTTAGGAAAGAATTAGCAAGGTATCAAGAGTCCAGTCCAAATCCCGAGTCAGACTAGGAAAGCTGGATTGGGATATTCATCCGGGTCATATCACAGGAACCCACACAAGCATCCTAGGGCTCATGCTTCCACCATTTTGCTGCCAAATCTTACGGGTGTCGAATGGGTGAAACCCATGAGGAAAATCCCAGTTGTGGTATCAAACATGTTATTTCCCCCCATTATACTAGCAAATGAGAGAACAACTCCCAGATCCGAGATGGATAGAAAAAAGAGAAAAGAAAAGATCCTGTACAAAGGACGAGACCCATTTACTAACATGAGAGTTATCATAAACTACGAGGGTATGAATGATGATATCCCAGATAGCGATGACAAGGATCAGATTTAAATTCCTGGCATCAAGAAGGGAAAAGTAGGCAGTTCAAAGAAGAATCCTGGCCCTATTTTGAAGGATGTTATAGTCATCATCCAAGATGAGGTGGATGATCACAAATCCTTAATCCTCCCTGCTTATGAGGATCTAACCTTGGATAACTGGAACAGTGTCCCTTGCCTCAGTCGAAAAGGGTAAAGGGGCAGAGAGTCCATCTTCCCTTTAAACATGCGTTCATTTACTGCTTACTTTTGATTGCAAAGTTATAGCAGTAACTTTTGTCATGCTTTGCCAAATGCTTTGTATATTTAAGCAGTTGTATATATTAAAATAAAAGCATTTTTGTTTTCAGGACTCAAGCATTGGATGTGTTTGTCTCTGTTGATGAGATGCCAGCATGTCAAAGTGACTACTACTTTGATGTAGAACTGAACTTCGACTTGATGGATATTGATCAAGAGGAGGAAGATGACTATGAGGTGCCCGAGGAAATCAAAGAACGGGTCGAAGATAAACCAAAACAAAACCTCGACCAACCCACCACTATCAACATAGGAACCTCCGAAAACATCAAAGAAATCCAGATAGGCATAGACCTAACCCAAGACCAAAAAGCCGACCTGATCGAACTCCTAATACAATTTCAGGATGTGTTTGCATGGTCATATGAAGACATGATTGGCCTATCTACTAACATTGTCATCCATCGAATGTCCATCAAAGAGGGATTCAAGCCAGTCAAACAAAAGCTCAGGCGATTGAAACTTGAATGGAGTCTGAATGTTAAAGAAGAAGTCGTTAAATAATTCAAAGCCGGAATCATCATGGTATCAACATACCTAGAGTGGCTGTCAAACATAGTCCCCGTACCTAAACCCAAAGGGAAAGTACGAGTATGCGTGTATTACCGTGATTTGAACAAAGCCTGCCTCAAGGATAATTTCCATGTACCTTTTATCCATATCCTGATCTATAATACGGCACAGTACGGCATGTATTCCTTCATGGATTACTTTTCTTGTTACCATCAGATCATGATTGCTGAAGAAGATCAGGAGAAATAGCTTTCATCACTCCATGGGGAACCTTCTGCTATAGGCGACTGTCCTTCGGCCTTATCAATATGGGAGCCAAATATCAGCGAGCCATGATGGCCCTATTTCATGATATGACGCACAAGGAGATAGAGGTATATGTGGATGACATCATCATTAAATTTCAGAGGGAGGATGATCATCTAGACCATCTCAGGATGTTGTTCAACAGGTTGCGTAAGTACAACCTCAAGCTGAATCCCGCTAAATGTGCTTTTGGCGTCAAAGCAGGCAAGCTGTTAGGATTTCTGGTGAGTAATCGAGTCATCGAGCTAGACCCTACCAAGATCAAAGCCATCACTGAGATACCAGTACCTCGAACAGAGAAGGAGATACGTGGATTTTTGGGGAGAATTAACTTCATAAGCTGATTTATTTCCCAGCTCACAGCAACCTGTGAACCCATCTTCAAGCTACTAAGAAAGAATTTCTCCACCAAATGGAATAAGGATTGTTAGAAAGCTTTCCTTGCCATCAAGAAATAGCTGGTTGAAGCACCTGGTTTGGTACCTCTGAGGGATGGAATTCCCTTATTCATGTACCTGTCCGTAAATGCCAATGCAATGGGCTGCATGCTAGGATAGAAGGATGATAGTAGCAAGGAGAGAGCCATCTACTACATCAGTAAAAGATTCAGCAGTGGTGAACAGATATACACCCTGATCGAGAAGACATGTTGTGCGTTAGCATGGGCCGCCATAAGGTTGCAACACTAGTTACATGGGCACACAACCTACCTCATATCCCGCATGGATCCCCTGAAATACGTATTCAACAAGCCATTGTTGAATTGTAGACTGTCCAAATGGCAGTTGATCATATAACAGTTCGACATTGTCTGCATGACTCAGAAGTCAATCAAGGGTCAAAGCATTGCAGATCAATTAGCTGAAACACCTTCAGAAGGGCCCCTGGAGACTTATTTCCAGGATGATGGAATCATGATAATTTAATAACTCCAGCAATAAAATACAGTCCAACCATGGAAAATGTATTTTGATGGAGCAGTAAACATGGAAAGTGCCATAGCTGGGGCAGTCCGTATCTCTGGTACAGGAGAGCAATATCCTATGGCTACGAAACTTCAATTTGGCAACACCAACAACACAGCCGAGTATGAAGGCTGTATAGTGGGGTTGAAATTAGCCCAATCCATGAGTATCAAACATTTACTGGTCTTTGGAGACTCTGAGTTGGTCATCAGACAAACCACTGGGATATATCACACCAAAGAACTGCATTTGCTACCTTATCATCGGCAGGTCGTCAAAATATCCCTTGAGTTTGAGGACTTAACCTTCAGCCATATTCCTCGGGGTAGGATTAACTTCGCTGATGCATTGGCAACGTTGGCTTTATTGATCCGCATATCCGATAGGAGTGGGATTCCCTGCATCAAATTCATAAATCAGAAGGCCCCGATATACGGGAATTACATTGGAGAAGTATCAGATGAAATACCTCCTGTTAAACAGCCTTGATATCAAAACATCAAGGAATATCTCTGAGATGGATCTACACCCGCTGGGACAAGCCAATCCGAGCGAAAGCGGATTCACAAAATGGCTATGAAGTTCTATCTGAGCGGAGATGCACTCTATAAAAGAGATGCTGGAATAAGCCTGTTAAGATGCCTTGATAAAGAGCAAGCCCAAAGATATATGGATGATGTCCCCGGTGAAGTTTGTGGTCCACACATAAGCGGTCATCTGCTGGCCAAGAAAATATTAAGAATAGGACATTACTGGATCTCGCTCAAAGCCGATTGTGATGATCACGTCAGGAGATGTTATCAATGTCAAGTACATGGAAATGCCATCCACGCTCCTCCAAATGAGCTACACAACATGAGTTCGCCATGGCTTTTCTCCATGTGGGGAATGGATGTGATCGGTCTAGTGGAACCAAAAGCCAGTAATGGTCATCGATTCATCTTCACCATGATTGATTACTTCACCAAATGGGTTGAAGCAACCTCTTTTCTCAAAGTAACTAAAGAGATCATCGTTGGTTTCATCAGAAATAATATCGTTTGTCGATATGGATAACCGAAAGTAATTGTATCAGACAACGCCAAGAACCTAAACAATCAAATGATGAAAGAACTATGCAGTAAGTTCCACATCAAGCATCTCTACTACATTGTCTATCGGCCCAAGATGAATGGTGTTGTCGAAGTGGCCAACAAGAACATCAAGAAGATTATGCAGAAAATGTCTGCCAATCACAAAGAATGGCCTGACCTACTGCCTCTAACCCTGTTAGTATACAGGACATCAATGCGTACCTCTACTAGGCTACCCCCTATTCATTGGTCTATGGCATGGAAGATGTCCTTCCCATAGAAGTAGAGATGGAGTCCTTGCGAGTGTTAATCGACGTTCAGATGGACGAAGATCAGTGGTTGCAAGACCGCTACCACCAACTGTCCCTGATAGATGAAAAGAGGGCTACAACCATTTTCTACGGCCAGTTATATCAGCAAAGGATTGCTCGATCCTACAACAAGAAAATTCGAATATTGCAATTCAAAGAAAACGACTTGGTGCTAAAGAAAGTTTTGGCCAATCAAAATGAAGCTAAAGGAAAGTTCGCCCCTAACTGGGAAGGCCCTTTCATTGTCAAGGAGGTGTTGACAAGAGGAGCTATCAGACTACAAGAGATGGACGGGAGCGAATTTCCCCAACTCATCAATTCCGACACCGTGAAACGGTACTATGTCTAAAAAATATGCATGCTTGCATCCGGGTCCTATAAATCAAATCAGGTTCGATTTTCATTAAAAGCCGGAACTACGAATGACTTGATCTCCTTATACCCGGGAGTACGTATGTAGCCATTTATGGTGCGGTCAAACCAAATAAAAATTCAAAAACTCATCAAACCAAACTCAAAAGAGACACTTCTCAAACCTTTCACAAAAAATTGAACTACGAATGACCTGATCTCCCTCAACCCAGGAGTACGTAGGCAGCCATTTGCAGTGTGGTTTGACCTTCAAGAAAAACAAAAACCAGTCCCAAGACACCAAAACCATATAAAAGCTAAGTCCTATCAAGCTACCCTGATCAACAGGCCCATCTGAGATACTCTTTGACATCTCAACTATCAGTCCATCAAGGAGAAGCTCAAGATACATCAACAACAGCGAGTCATGAAAGAAGTGGTAATCACTCAACAATGACAATACATATCCAAACAGGGAAGTGAATCAAAAATATATTTCTCTGATATATAACAATGTTTGATATGTACATAGTGTCATGTACATGACAAAAATGGCTGATTTAGTATGTGTAGGAAAAATAAAGCTAGTCTATGGACCCAGAGATAAGCGGGCCAGCAATGCCAACATGGTATCTCTCTCTGAAGATGAAGGAGCAGCTGCAAGTGCAATACCCTCAGCCTCCATACGGCTTAAAATATCCACAATCCTCTGCAGTGTGGCACTGTGGTCATCAATATATGCACTCATCTCGGTAACCAGACCATGAGTATAAAATCAAAGAGCAGCTATTGGTAATATAGAAATCCTAGGGAAGCTATAGCCTCATCCCTCTCCATAAAAGCTGCATCCCTAGCAATCAAAGTCTCCTCGATCTCCACAAAAGCTGCGTCTCTGGCAGATCGAATCTCCTCTCACAAAATCAATCTTGCATCATAAGTGGCTCGAGTCGCATCTCTCTCAGCCAAAGCTATATCTCTGCCAGACAAGGCGGTCAACATCAGCGGTCTAGACTAATCTCTCTCAAAGGTCATCCTAGCTAGCGAGTCTGCCAAGGCGGGATCTGTCCTGGTAGGAATGATCAGCGGGTCACTAACTAGTCCTGCTGTTAAACCCATAAAAAGCTCATCCTTGGTAGGAGACTCAGGATCCTCCATAGGCTCCTCCTTATCTGAATCTACAATAGGAGCTGACTAGATGAATGAAGTTGATGCTATATCCTCCTCCAACTACGCCGAGTACTCTGGAGAACGGTCCGGATGGCTACTGGAGAAATCATCCTTCTCTTTGTGAGTCCAACACTCATACACTCTGATCAAGTCGGCAGATGACATAGACGAAGCTAACATCCTCTGATCAGTAGCCCCCTCAAACAGATACAGGCTCTAAAACTGATCGAACTGGCCCATACCAGCCAGAGGATGATAAGTAGTCACTCCCCTCAAACCCGCTAGGGGAAAGTAGTCCATGCCAGATGCATGGGTGATGAAGCAATATGGGGAGACTAGCCCGGTACACGGCAAATTCGAGAATGGATGCACGATATCAGACAAAAATGTTGGCCATGTCTCGGCATCGGTACACTCCGCCCGCTGAAAGGAGTAAGACATGGCGATCTCATGGGTGAAACAGTACCTTTAGTGTCTAAAAAATCTAATCGGTCGAATACGGGACATAAGCTATATGTACAACAAGACCGAACTGCCTCTGAAAAACCCCTTTGGGTGGGTAATGCAATGGGTGGCTAACCTCAGCGTCTCAGCCAATATCATCGGTATAATGGTGCTACCCTGTCTAAGGGTTCGAGCCACAACTATCAACCCTACATCCAGATGGTCCAAGCGCAGTGACATATATACATAGGATACAATGCACATCATCAAATGTCTATCCTGGCCAAATGATACGCCTCTGCCGACACAATAAAATCCCCGGCATATCAATTATAGCTGTCGAGCTCACCAAATTGATCAATCAAAAAGTCGATGGAGATCACATGTCCAGAGATGATCTCATCCATAACTACGCTCTGGCGAAGACCTGATATCCGTATAAATGGTCTCCTCATATCATTAATCGTCGTACGAGCGCATGGCAACTCTATAGCTAAGCCAGTAAACCGCTGGTACTACTCAAGGGTAGGAGTCAACTTGTGATGCCTAAAGCGAAAAACCTGTCTAGCGGGTATCCAACAAGATAAGATGCCATCTATAAATCTATATGGAACCTAAAAATCTATGAGGGCCAATGAATGCCCCAACATCTGATCAACTGTCCTTCTGGCTGAGAAGGGAAGGCTCTCGTACCACAATCTCAATGACGATGCCACCTCAGACGGTGGTATATGCTCAGTACGACTGATGGTGGATGATGTCATCTGTATCACCGTATCACAAGACCATCTAGGGGTCAAATCTGAACTCATCTGTCTAAATACATACACATGATATAATACATGCATAATGACAATGATAAACATGATGTAATAGATAGGAAAAATCATGAACATCTACAACAAACTATCTACTACAAGCATCATCCCTATCTGATTATACAAAGTAAAATAAAAAGTACAGGGAAGCATCGGGTACTGACCGATGATATTTCAGCCGTTGGCACAACCTCAGCGAAGCGTCGGGTACTAACTGATGATAGTTCAGCCATTGGCTCAACCCTAGCGAAACCTCGGGTACAGACCGATGATAGTTCAGCCGTTGACACAACCCCAGCAAAACGTTGGGTACAGACTGATGACAGTTTCAGCCGTTGGCTCAACCCCAGCAAAGCCTCGGGTACAGACCGGTGACAGTTCAACGGTTGGCTCAACCACAGCGAAGCATCGGGTACAGACCGGTGACAGTTCAGCTGTTGGCACAACCCCAGCGAAGCGTCGGGTACTAACCGATGACATTTCAACCGTTAGCACAACCCCATCGAAGCTTCGGGTACTGATCGATGACAGTTCAGCGGTTGGCTCAACCCCAGCGAAGTGTCGGGTACAGACCAGTGATAGTTTCCGCCGTTGACTCAACCCCAGCTAAGCGTCAGGTACAGACTAGTGAAAGTTCAGCCATTGGCACAACCCAAGCGAAGCGTCAGGTATGGACCGAGACAATTCAGCCGTTGGTTCAACCCAAGCGATGGCTCAGTCGTTGGCACAACCCCAGCGAAGCATCGGGTATAGACCGGTGACAGTTCAGCCGTTGGCTCAACACCATGACGTCTCAGCCGTTGGCGCAAACCCCGCAAAGCATCGGGAAGTGATCCAGTGATGGAAGCAATATAATAATCCATCCCCGATAATGGAATCTGTTATACACATCCTCAAAGGGAGAACCCAGAAGGATTGGTGATTCAAACCCCCTGTTTCAAACTACCGGTGTAGATTATCGTCAAGATAGGCATCGGGAGCACTCATTAGAATAACGCGACGACAACAATATCGTCCTCATCAGAGTCACCTAAGCTATCATGGATGACGTCATCCCCAGTAGAAAGTGACAAAAATAGTTCACGGTAGCCTATTAGTGACATCCCTAGTAGAACGAGACAGCAACTAATTCTGATAACCTGTCAGTGGATGTCCCACCAGCAACCGGCTGACAAGGCCACCCCAAGGGTTATCATGAATAACTTCATACCCAGCAGAAGCTAACGTAATTAATCAGTGATAACCCTACCCCCTCGACGGTATCTGACATTCATCGCATATCATGTAATGCATTGCCTCCCATTTGCATGTGAATTTCCCGTATCTACTAATCTTTATCCTGTCCATTTCACTTCATTGCTTGAACATGATAAAGAGGGGCATCTGTAGACACTTAAAATTTTGTTTCCCTATTACTAACACTGTAGGAGGGCAAGATTGTCTTTTTAAACCCCTATCTCAATACTGGGCCATCAAATCAACCCTGGTCTTAATACCGGGCCATCAGTTCAACCCTGGTCTCAATATCGGGCCATTATTTCAACCCCGATCTCAATACCGAGCCATCAAATCAATCCCAGTCTCAATATCGGGCAATCAGTTCAACCCCGGTCTTAATATCGAGCCATCAGGTCAACCCGGTCTCAACCCAGGAAGTACAAGTCAGCCCCGGTCTCAACCTAAGAAGTACAAGTCAGCCCCAATCTCAACCCAGGAAGTATAGGTCAGCACCGGTCTAAACATGGAAAGTACAGGTCAGCCCCGGTCTTAACCCAGGAAGTACAGGTCAGCCTCGGTCTCAACCCGGGAGGTACAGGTCAGCCCCGGTCTCAACCCGGGAGGTACAGGTCAGCCCCGGTCTAAACCTAGGATGTGCAGGTCAGCCCCGGTCTCAACCCAAGAGGTACAGGTCAGCCCCCGTCTCAACCTGAGAAGTACAGGTCAGCCCTGGTCCCAACTTGGGAGGTACAGGTCAGCCCCAGTCTCAACCCTGGAAGTATAGGTTAGCCCCGATCTTAACCCGAGAAGTACAGGTCAGCCCCGGTCTCAACCCGGGAAGTACAGGTCAGCCCCGATCTCAACTCGGGAGGTCAGGTCAACTGCAGAACCAATCTTGAATCATCACAACATCTCTAGAAGAAAACCTGGAGCGACCAAGTCAACCTCAAAGACAACACTGAGGACAAACAGACTCGAATGGGATCCAAATCTTGGAAACAACCCCAAGAAGTCAGCCGAAGGCCATGCCGACACTGAAGGCAACCCCGAAAGGGGTTTTGCCAACTCTAAGCCAATTCGGTCAAACTCAAGCCGAATTGATGCCAATAAGGTCAGAACGAACCATAACGATGATCCTGAGTGCAAATAGCGCAAGACAGCTCAACTGACAAACTACGGGGAATCAAAGACCTGGTTATGAACCCATCTTTTTGGACCTAGAAAATGTTTTATCTGATGTCATTGTGACATTCTCAATGAGGGCTTTCTAAAAAGGTATTACTCGCCTCAAACGGACGCTCCGATTAAAAATTATAAAGTTTTGAATCAGACCTCGCGTTGCTTTGAGTGCACGTACTTCGAGACGACAGAACGTGCCATGTGGGCCACACCACAGGGAGCCGCACCTCTACCTGTGGCAGAAGCAGGTAGAGTTGAGGCTCCCTGGCCTATAAATATGAGGGCACCCTCCCTCATTTAAAAAAAGAAAAAACGCTTCGAACCTCTGTCTGTTTGATTTTCTGTCTAATTTTTTTGTCTTCCAAACCCAAATTTTTTCACTTTAACACATAGATATACCCACATACTACCACATATCAGAAAATAATCGATAGATTTGGACGTTTAGAGCCTACTATTTAGCAAAAAGCCAGTGTAGCAGTTCATTGTGAGTATTTTTACGATCAGAAAGTTAGTATTACTTTTTCGCACTTTTATACACTTGAACATTAAGTTTCATTTTCTAAGTATGCCCGGAACTAAGTTCTGTGGCCGTTTTCATCAACATTTGGTACATTTTTGTACTTAAACTCATTTTCTGGCATTTCTACAACTCGGATCGACAGTCCGTCACTTCCAGCAGCTTCGGCATATTTGCATCTTC
The DNA here is from genome assembly GCA_020205555.1 of Panax stipuleanatus. Taxonomy (NCBI): domain Eukaryota; kingdom Viridiplantae; phylum Streptophyta; class Magnoliopsida; order Apiales; family Araliaceae; genus Panax; species Panax stipuleanatus. Next base: position 98,484,567 of record CM035115.1, read on the forward strand.
GTTTTAAGCAACTTCGTCGGACTGGGTTATCTTTTCAGTCTGGGTTTGGCTTTTTTTGTATATATTTAACTGTATATATACTAACTTTTCAATTTTGTCAAGCCCGGATGTCAAATCTGCGGTAGTTTATTGCTTTTATATATATTCATGCATATATAAGCAACTTTCATCACCACTGGGTTATCTTACCAGTCTTGGTTGACTACTTTTCTGTCCATATATATATATATATATATATATATATATATATATTTACATTTTAGTCCGGCCTCGATCATTCTTTGGCCTTTATACTGTTTTTGCACTATTCACCATCACTGGGTTATCTTCCCAGTCTTGGCTGACCACTTTTCTGTATATATATTTACATTTCAGTTCTCCCTGGAACATTCTGTAGCCTTTTTACTGTTTTTATATAAATGCAATATTCACCACCATTGGGTTATCTTCCCAGTCTTGGTTGACTATATTTCTGTAGATTTCAATTTCAGTAAGGGCATTGGCGTGAAAACCCATCGCCCTTTTTACTGCTTTTCTATATATATTTCAATTCTGTCTAGCCTAAATCATTCCGTGGCTGTTATACAGCTGTTATACATACATATATATATATATATATATATATTAATTCTAGTCCGGGCACCGGTGTCAAAACCCATCGCCCTTTATAGCTTTTATATATAATTATATATATATATATATATATATATATATTACTTTACTCGCTTTTATTAAATTGTTGCTTTAAATATTCATTTTATTTGAATCGGTACTGACATATCTGCGGGCGAACTAGATTTATTTAAATCTCGCCAACTCTAGCTTTCAAACGGTTCAAAATAGGTTCAGACAAAACCGGGAAGCTGGAATGGCTGAGATTTATTTAAATCTAACTTTTTTTCTAGTTTCAGTTGCAAAAGCAACCTCGCGACCCTTAGATCGCTAGCTAGTGGGAACGAGATGCTTCGGCCATGTGCGAGCCAGGATTTACTGATGAATCCTTAGTTCTGGCTATATTTGGATATATTTCTATACAAATTTGAACTATGCAGGTTTATTGGCCTCCCTATGTGAGCCTAGGAATCATGGGATTCATGATCAAACCGATCAGAATTTGATTCTCATGATGGACAAACTCCACTTTACAAATGTATCTTGCCAGTTTTTTTGTAAAAATGTACAGACAAAAGACCTTAAAATGGTTATCCGGATTTAAGGTCTCAACATAGTGAAAATATGGTTTGTCTTGTCAGAGTCCCTCCGATGGCTATCATGCCTATGAGGAGACCGACATTTATATATATTGTGCTCGAGGATGCTTCACAGCCCGACAATCACCATTCAAATTGAGCCTTAAGGCTGAAAAGATAAAACTGAGGTATCGATATGCTTTAATTCCTATGTTATCGTGAGGGTTTGATAACCTTCTTTCAAAACATCACTTAAATAATCTTATCGGAAAAAAAGAAGCTTTTGCAAATCAAATCAAACACTTTGCAAATCAAATCAAAGACTTTTTGCAAATTAAATCAAACTCTTTGTATATATGTTCAACGATGCATAGACATACTTCTAATTAAGCATAGACCCAATTTTCAAATAGCATTCACACACACATTGCAGATTTAAAAGGAAAATATTGAAAAGATGCGGTACCGTGTTTACACGGGAGTTGTGGGGTGCCTAACACCTTCCCCACACTTAACCAAGCCCCCGAACTCAAACTTGATTTTCAAAGATCAAGTTTTGATAGTGTCCAGTAATTGGGCCTCTTTTCAAACAAAACTCAGTTGAGTTGGTACAACTATTTCAAATCTACCAATTCGCGACTCTGTAAAACGTTCAATCGTCGACATGATACATGTTGGCCTTTTCCTAAAAAACCATTCAAAACCTTTTTTCGCAATAAAAAGAGTGAGGGTAGAGATAACTTAGGAAGAGAGAAAGATCTGGGTTGTGACCGGACCCGCGGATTTTTTTTCGACGTCGACATGACTCATAGTTGTTCCATAATTCTTTTGTTATCGAACTCTTAAATTGTTGTAAGTTGATTCAACTACTCCTTAGTTGATGATAGTTGAACTCTAAATTACCCTTTGAGCTTATCCAAACCAAACTTTCTTTGGTGCGGACTCGTTAATTAAAGCTGAGATTAATAACCTTATTAGTAGGGGATTACCATGCGAAAAAGTTAAGATGTTTGTGCACAATACATGGTACGAAGGGCTGATCTCCTTAAGTACGAGTTAAGAGGTCCATATAGTCCAACGACTGTTATAGGTTTAAATAGAAATATTTATAACCTAGGACATAGTTCAAGGTCTTGTGACCCTCAGATGAATTTTAAATCTTATTTTCAATTCTTCATTATTGATGATAGAAAATGTTATTCGATTCGATTGAACTTATTCAGTAACAGTGTTACATTACCTTTATTGATTATTATTCAAGTGAGCTTTTGTTTGCTCACTCTTGCATATATAACCATTACAACCAAAGCTGAGAAAGTTGACGAGCCGTCAACTAATAAGGGAAAAGGAAAGATGAACAAGTGAAGACTTGTTTAATTCGATTATTTAAATTTGTAATAAGAGTTTAATTGTTATATGATGTTTATTTTCCGCATTTGATGTTTGTTTAAGGTTAGAAACCTGGGAATGTTTTGACAAGGTTGTAATCCTATTATAAGGAAGATTTTTTATTAAGGTTGTAATTTATTTTGCATTCCTTATTTATGGGCAGTTAGTTATGTTTTATTTAGATAGTGAACACCAAATCTTGTGAAAATAAAGTACCCGGATTTGAGGGTGTCACATCCAACAAGGTATGATTTTTCCTTTTAGATACACCAATCAATTATTGTGTATCAGGAAGTGTCCATTGTGAGAAAACCATTTAAGATAATCTTAAAACTTATTGCACAAATATTTATTCCTCTATCCAATCGAAGAATCATAACACCTTTCTAATTAGTTTTACTTCTGAATTCTTTGAACCTTTTCAAATGATTCAGACTTGTATTTCACCAAATATAAATATTCAACTCTTTGAATGATCATCTCCTTTTCTTTTACTAGTTTGTTCAATTTAAAATTATTTTCATATAAGTCAAGTATGTAAAGTCCATTCAGTAAATTGTTAATTATTTAAACTAATGGACTTGCCTTTAGGCTGCGCTAAACATTAAGTTCCTGCAATTAATGGGCCAACCTTTGCTCCATTCCCACACGCAGGAAGACTTCCTCTTGTTTGGCTTTCTACTTTTGCTTGGTCGCTTCATAAATTTATATTTATAAGAACCATAGCCGGTATCTAATACCCAAGTAGAAACTTTACTTACTAAAAGATTTATTTCAATCATTGACAAATTTGTATATGTAACCGAAGCTTCACTAAGCTTCTTCTAGTTAGCCTCTTCAAGATACTTCTCGAAGTTTCTATTCCAGTGTATAGGCTTATTGCAGTAGAAGTAAACTCCTTTGCTATCCGTATAAATTTTGTTTGTTATTATCCTTTGTATTTGCCTTTTTATTTACCTTCTTTGAATCATTCTTCTTTTCAAAAGATCCTTTGGCCCCTATCAGTAAGACTTGGTCTTTCTTGGTTAAAAAGTGACTCTCAACATTTTTCAACATGTTTAAGCAAATCAGCGAGGCTGACATCTAGCTTGTACATCTAAAAATTCACAACAATTGTGAGAAGGAGTCTGTGAGTGAGTGCAAGATCAAATCTTGGCTCAACTCTCCATCCATGACAAAATCTTGTTGTCCTAACTGTTTAATCAAATTGATCATTTTTAGGACATACGTCTTTATTGTAGTACCATTAGTCATTCTAGATTGGAAGAACTTCTTAGATATCTAATATCTATTAGTCCTACTTTCCTCACCATTCAACTCTTTGAAGTGTAGGAATATAGTAGGAGCAACAATAGTTTCATGCTGACGATGAAGCTCGTTACTCATGGATGTGAGCATGATGCATTGAGCCAACTATGTATCATTTTGCTACTTTCTAAAAGTAGCAATCTCTTTCTCAGAGACATTGTCTGCAACCATTGTAGTGATAAGCATATTAAGGGCATAAGATAGCTTTTCAGCCTTGAGAACTATTCTCAAATTCCTTAACCAATCCGTTTAATTCGATTAGGTTAATTAGCATCTAATATGCTACGTAGTGATAGTAATTTAAACATTGTAAAATTCTGTAAATAAATTTGTAATTAACAACATTATAACATACATTTTTTTATTAAATACCAAAATAAATTAGGTCTTATTTTAAATTGGTATCGCCCACTATTTTCATCAAACTATATTACCCTCAAAATATATAGTTCGACAAATCTAATTAAAAATTTGCTAGTGAGAATAAGGATCTCATTTTAAATGTATATAACCTTCTGGTGACACAACAAACTATATATAAATAAATAAGTAGAAAATTTTTATTAATTACATCATCATATAACTCATTTTGCCTCTTAGATTATTTTAATCCAGTGGTGGCACATTTGAATCAAAATTATCTAAGTTAAGTCCAACCTAACACTTCAATATATTCAAAAGAAAAACACTGTCCTTGTGGTGACACAACGAAACAATATCGTTTAATCTATTTATAAGCATTATATGTGATAAAATAATATATTAAATATTTAATACTTGCTTTGGGACACCCCCAAATACGGATACTTCAATTTCACGGGATTTGGTGCTCACTATCTAAATAAAATATAACTACTGCTCAATAATAAGGAATGCAAAATAAATTACAACCTTATAATTAAATAAAAATCTTCCTTATAAAAGGATTACAACTTTGCTCAAATATCCGAAGGTTATCTAACCTTAACATAAACGAACAAGTGCAGAAAATAAAACATAACATAATCAAGCCTATTACACATCGTAATCAAAACATAACAAGTCTTCACTTGTTCATCTTGCTTTTTCCTTTACTTGTTGACGGTGTGTCAACATTCTCGACTTTAGCTGCAATGGTTATTTAATTGCAAGAGTGAGTAAATAAAAGCTCACTTGGAATAATAACAATAATAGTGATGACATAAACTGAATAACTTCGAAAGATTTGAATACTTTTCTCTCATCAATAATAAAGAATTGAATAAACATTCTTTCATCAACATTTAGAATTTTGAATGTAGAAATCATCTGAGGGTCATAAGACCTTGAACTTTGTCCTAGGTTATAAACATTTCTATTTAAAACCTTTAACAGTCTTTCCAACTATATGGACTCTTAACTCGTTCTCAGGGAGATCAGCCCTTCATACCATGTATTGTGTACAAATATCTTAACGCTTTCGCATGGTAATCCCCTATTAAATAGATAACAAGTCCGCACCAAAGAAAATTTGGTTTGGATAAGCTTAAAAAGAAATTTGGAGTTCAACTACCATTAACTAAGGAGTAGTTGAATCGACTTGAAATAATCTAGAATAATTCAACAATAAAGAATTATGAATTAACTTATGCTTTAGAATTAAACTTAAAGCATTCGAAAGATAAAATAGACCTTACTTGAACAATTAAGTCAAGGTCACTTTAATTAAATCGTGAACTTTAAATAATTACTTGTCCATTGCAGAAATAAAAGGACAGACTCAAATACAATAAAGATTTGAATTTAAAACACTTGCATAGAAATCACAAGTTTAGGGATAGAGAACTTGCCTCAAGCGCAAGCTACAAGTTATATTCACATTCTTTAATTAACCCTACATATGTGTAATTAACAATAATAATATAATTAGTTATCATATAACTAATTCACATAACTTAGTTAACCCATCTAGGTTAACTCATTCCCCTTAAATTATTAAGTTTAATAATTAATTATCACATCACATAATCACATCTCATGATCATATTACATTTGCACATAATTAATCAAATAATAATTATGTACCCATATTAATTAAATTATAAATAAAAAAATTATAATTTAAATTAAACATTCACTTTAATTATAATTAATCAAATTATAATTTCATTTTATATTAATTATAATTTAAATTAAACATTTAATATGATTATAATAAATCAAACTACATTATACATTTATATTAATTAAATCATAATTGAACAAATCATAATTTAAATTAAACATTTACTTTAATTATAATTAATCAAATTATAATTATAAATTATATTTTAACAATATAATTCATTACTGTCCATTTAGCATTTTAATTTTATTAAAATACTTTATAATTTATTACATCATTAATCTAATAAAATTGTACAATTAAAAATAGCTTTCTGCCCAATCTGCAGGATCAGCGCGGCCGCCCTCCAATTAGCCTTGCGAGCTGCGCGGCCGCGCCACTGTGCAGACAGGTTTGACAGTGTCGCGAATTTTGAAGAGAAAAAGTCAATTTGGCTTATTTCTCCACACTAAATTCCGTATTTAACCAACATATTGCATATAACACTTTATAAAAAATATTATTCTAAGCTTCTAACATGTTTTAACATATATAATCATTATAACACATAATCAAAACTCTCAATTTTGTAAATTTTGGAAGAAAAACCATTTTTTAGTGTTCTTGATAAAATTGAACACTGTAAATTTTATTTTTAAATCAAAATACACAATTCAAAGCATATTGAATTCGTTTCTAAACATGTTATCATTATCTATAATCAATTTATACCATAATTAACAATCAAACATGAATTTTAATTTTAAAGAAGCAAATTATCAAAACTAATTCACTGTAACTTTTGATGAACATGAATTCTTCATGTTCATCATGCTTACATGATTTAAACAACTAAATTATGCATACAATTCAATTATAAGCATATATGAACACAATTTATACATATAATTATTATATATACTTTTATGAAAACTCATATTTACAGAGAATAAAACTTGAAGAACGTAAAACACAATTTTAAAACCATAAGTTTAGAAATTATACTTTTTGCTAATTGAAGTGAACAAGATGATGATGATGGTGTTGATAGTAGTGTGCATACAAGCCAATCATGTATGATGATAAAGCACATACTTTGTAAACAATCTTATTTATTTATTAATAAAATATTTATTTATTAAAGGCATTTAATTATCTACATGGTGCTGTTTTTATAATATGTAAATAACCCATAGTTTTAAGCAATGCTTTTAGAATCATGATGTTGATCATGCTAATGAGATCTAAATTCTTAGAAAGCTTTAAAACTAAAATAGTTCCCAATCGTGGGATTACTAAAAAGGGGATTAGTAAATCCAGATAGATTGGTACATATGTTGCTTGCTCATTGGATGAGGATGACTGATCTCATGGTCATTTGTGTGGAGACACTAAAGCAAGTATGTAGGTGCTTATTGGAGAATAAGTTCACTGAACGTGACTCGCTATGGAATACCTAATGGAGTTTTACTCGCCTGTCAATAGGAATTCCTAATGTGATAGTAGTACATGTGATACTTGGACTTGAGATCATCATAGTATCTTGTATGTAACAAATTATACTTTGACTAATTCCTTAAGGCCTTTTAAGGCATATATAGGGTATGCTTGGGTGTAATGAGTTACATATGGAGATAATGAATGATCAATAAAGAATCTACCACCTCTAGTAAAAGAGGAGATATGTCCTATGTGATTCGTTAAATGACAACCCAGGAATCCTTGGCCAAGGTAGAATGAAATTAGAAAGAGGTTTCTAATTTGCATTATTTGGAGTTGTGCATTTTCTAATCGAAATACATATGATTAAATAAATTAAGACTTGACAGTAAATCCATGTCTTATATTTAATTGGGACATTGTATGGTGGAAGGATTGAATTGTACGGTAACTATTAACTCACATGTTCTTTTATGATTAATGTTGAAATCTATATTATCTGGAAAGTCGTTGATCGCTAGGGAGGCTTATCCCTATTGTAGAATAAATGTTATTTATTTAAATAGATTATTAGTTTAATTTGTTTATTTAAATAAGATTAGAAGTGTTCTAATTGATTTATTCACAACCGGTTTAATATGGAGAACCTAAAGGGTCACACCATAAAAGGAAGAAGAATTATTTAAGAAGAAAATGGCATGATAGTAATAATGCATTAAGTATAATTAATTTAATCTATGATGATAGAATAAATTAAATAGCTTAATGTTTATTATTTAATATTTTAGAAATATTAAATATAAATTAATAAGAGGAGTCTTATTAATATTATTATTATTATTATTATTTTAATTCTAAAGGAGTTTAGGAATTAATATAATATCAGTACTCTCTCTCAATCCTAATAAAGATTAGGATATAAATTAATTAAAAGTATTTAATTAATTAATTAAATAAAACCCTATTCTAATTAGATTAGGAGGGTTAACCTAATATCTATATAAGAGAGTCTTATATCAGAAATAAGGGATGTGAAATTTTCCAAGAGTTGGGAGTACACATATTCTATAGAGATAGAAACAAGGGTTAAGCCAATAACCCATCTTCTTGAGTTCTTCATCTTCCTTGGTGGATCACCGTTAGAGGCCAAACATTTGGGTGGCTGACATTATTCAAGGGAAGGAGCCACTATCAGAGGAATCAAAGGAGTAGAACTTGTACCTGAGGAAGCTTAGATCTTCAAAGGTATAATTCCATGTTCTCTCTTTTCTGTTATTGATAACAAGCACAAAGCATGATCATGGTTATGGGTTTGTATAAATTTTGAAAACCTAGTTTTTACGCTTCCGCCCTATTTATGTGATTTGATTGCATGGTTGCGTTACATACAAATCCAACAGTGGTATCAGAGCCTAACTTTGTGCTAATTATCAATTTTATAATTCCATGTATGAATTGATGTGAAAATTGGATCGTTTTTCTGGACAAAAATCGTTTTCTGCAAGTTTCTGCGGCGAACAGCGCAGCTGCGCAGCTGCCCAGTTCATTACTGGCGCAGCTGCGCCGGTCTCCAAAAACTGCTGCTTCCATCTACCTGCGCAGCTGCGCAGCTACCCAGTTCATTACTGGCGCAGCTGCGCCGGTACCTGGACAGACCCTGAAAATTGATTTTAATTAATTAAGTAAACTGTTTATTTAATTGATAAAGTTTTAAAATAAAGAAGTTTATTTTATCTGAAATATGATTTCAGAATGCTAAAATTAAAGGAGTTTAATTTGGATTTATTTTTGATTAAAATAAAAGAGTTTATTTTGTTTCAAAAATAAAATTTAGCAAAACTTTTGTCCATTAAATAACATCGATCCATATATGGAATAGCATTGTTATTCATGAGATGAATGGATATTTATTGATGCATATGTTGATGTGTATGATAATAAATGGGGTTGATTATGGACTATGACCAATGTGATTGGATTTTATTTTGGATGAATGCTTGAATGTATGGGTTTTATAAAATGGGGTCTGCGCACCTCGTCTTCTCTAGTTTTATTCTCTATGTAAATTCTATCTCCTTTCTATATACTTCCCCTTGACTGCTGATCAAGGTTTCTATTTAATTTTAAATAGTTAATGTAATAGAGATAGTTAGAATTATTTTGAAGAAATTGGAGACCAAGGAGCGAGGAGCGCGTGAAGACCCGTTTGTATGGAGCCCGGGTTTAAATGTAATAGTTACATTTAAAATTTAAATTCTTGCACTCCTAGGTTTGACCTTTTGGTTCACTTGGTGGCTCTAGTGAACCAAACTAGAATAAAAGTCCATAATCAATCCGGGTAGAATATAGTATTTTATATTGCATGCTAAATATTATATATATTATATTTTATACAAACATGCTTCGCATGTTTAATAAAATGACGCGTATTTTATATATATATGTGCATGCGCGCTTAAAAAGATGAGACAAATAATAACAAACCCCTCAAAGAAATAATATTAAGTCTGAAGCGTTCAAATGATATTTGGAATATCGAACGTCGCCTTCTAGCATGATTAGTTAATAGAGTATTAAATAATTAATATGAGTTTGTTGTGCTATCCATAAGGCGAGTATTGAATATTTAAGATGTTAATTAATCACATTTGATGCTTATCAAGAAAATTGAACGATCTAGTCTTGTTGTGCTATCCACAAGGACGAAAATTTTTCTTTTTTGAATTTATGGAAGTGCTAGGCTGGACTTAACTTAAATCATTTTAGTTCGGATGTGCACACACATGACCATTATGATTTAAGAGGCAAAATAAAAGGAGTTACATGGTGATGTAATAGACAAGAGTTGTCTACCTATTTATTTGTATATCGCTTGTTGTGCTATCCACAAGGTTATATACATTTGAAATGGGATCCTTAATCTCACTAGCAAATCTTTAATTAGATGTTGCCGAACTATATGAGTGAGGGTAATATAGTTTGATGAAAATAGTGGGAGATACCAATTTAAAATAAAGACCTAAATTTATTTTGGTATGCAAAGTTAATAAAATGAATGTTTGCTAAAATGTTGTCTTTTCACATGCAGAATTTTAAAAATGTCAAAATCACTAATCTCACTACGAAGCATACTTGATGCAAATAAGCTTACCGGCCCGAATTATGAGGACTGGCTAAGAAATCTGAGAATTGTTCTCACTGCTGAAAAGATTTCTTATGTCCTAAATTCCACTATCCCTGAATCTGTTTCAGAAATAGCCTCTGAGGAAGAGATTGCCACTTTCAATAAGTGGCAAGATGATGCATCTGTGGCTCAATGCATCATGCTCGCATCCATGAATAACGAGCTTCAGCGTCAGCACGAAAAAATGGATGCTCCTGTTATGCTGCTTCACCTCAAGGAGTTGTATGGTGAACAGAGTAGGACTGCTAGATATGAGATATCTAAGGAGCTCTTCCGATCTCGGATGACCGAGGGCACTGCCGTCGAGACTCATGTTCTGAAGGTAATCAATTTGATTGAACGCCTTGGACAGCTTGGGTTCGTCATGGATGGGGAGTTGAGTCAAGACTTGGTCTTGCAGTCACTCCCTGAGACCTTCTCGCAGTTTGTGGTTAATTTTCACATGAATAAACTAGATGTCAGCTTACCTGAGCTGCTTAACATGCTGAAAACTGCAGAAGGTCACTTCTCATCCAAGAAGAACCATGTCTTGATGGTGGATTCTTCCAATAAAAGGAAGAGGCCCAAGGTGTCTTCTGAAAAGAAGAAATCTAAGAAGGCTAAGGGAAAAGGGAAAGAAAAGGAGCAAAAGAAACCTGAACCAGCTAAAGGAATGTGCTTTCATTGCAATGAGCCGGGACATTGGAAGAGGAACTGCAAGAAGTTTCTAGCAGAGAAGAAGCTTGGAGAAGCTTCGACTTCCAATCAAGGTTTGTTTATGATTGAAATTAATTTTTCTGAAAGTCATAATTCTACTTGGGTATTGGATACCGGCTGTGGTTCTCACATATGTAATACTGTGCAGAGACTGGTCAGAAGTAGAAAGCTGAACAAAGATGAGGTGATCCTACGAGTGGGAAATGGAGCAAAAGTTGCTGCATTAGCTGTAGGAACTTATTGTTTAGCAATGCCTTCGGGCAAATCCATTTATCTTAATAATTGTTATTATGTTCCGAATATTATTAAAAACATTATTTCAATTTCTGTATTGGATATGGAAGGTTTTGACGTTATTATAAAGAACAATGGTTGTTCTATTTATAAAGACGATGTTTTATATGGTATTGGAAATTTGCGAAATGGACTTTATACACTTGACTTGCAAGAAAATATATTTCAAATTGAACAAATTAAGAAAAGGAAAAGAGATGATATTAATTATACCTATATGTGGCACTGTAGACTCGGTCATATCAATGAAACAAGATTATCCAAGTTGCATAAAGATGGGCTCCTCGAGCTATCTGATTATGAATCATATCCAACTTGTGAATCTTGTCTCATGGGTAAAATGACTAAATCTCCTTTTAGTGGAAAAGGGGAGAGAGTTACAGAGTTGTTGGCATTGATTCACACAGACGTTTGTGGACCTATGACAACAAGTGCACGGGGTGGGTATTCTTATTTTATTACTTTCACTGATGATCACTCAAGATTTGGATATGTGTATTTAATGAAATACAAATCAGAATCATTTGAAAAGTTCAAAGAGTTCAGAAGTGAAGTAGAGAAACAAACGGGCAAGAGTATTAAAATACTTCGATCAGATCGAGGTGGAGAATACTTAAGCAGTGAGTTTCTCAATTGTCTCAGAGAAAATGGTATAACCTCACAATGGACTCCTTCAGGTACACCACAGTTAAATGGAGTATCTGAAAGGAGAAATCGAACACTGTTGGACATGGTTCGATCCATGATGAGTTTTACCGACCTTCCAATTTCCTTCTGGGGATATGCCCTAGAAACGGCTGCATACCTACTTAACAAGGTACCTACCAAATCCGCCCCAAAGACTCCATATGAGATGTGGAAAGGGAGGAAACCAAATCTTAAGCATGTTAAGACTTGGGGTTGTCCAGCTTATGTCAAAAAGTTTGAAAATGATAAGCTACAGACTAAATCCGATAAGTGTAGATTTGTGGGATACCCTAAAGAAACCGTAGGGTATTATTTCTATCATCCAACTGATCAAAAGGTGTTTGTTGCGAAACATGCTACCTTCTTGGAGAAAGAGTTTATCCATGAAGGGGTCAGTGGGAGTAAGATATATCTTGAAGAAGTTCAAGAACCACAAGTTACCACGGATCAAAGTCAGGTACCTAACCAAGTAGAAGAACCTACTGTACCACACCATGTTCGTAAATCTGGAAGAGTACCGAAGATACCTGAGAGGTATGGATTCGTTATAGAGGATGACGATGAGGTACACATCATGAATGATGATGATCCATTAAATTACGAACAGGCTATGAGTAATAAAGACTCAGGGAAATGGCTTGAAGCCATGAAATCTGAAATGGACTCCATGTATGAAAACAAAGTATGGTCTTTGGTTTCACCACCTGAAGGTATTAAACCTATTGGGTGTAAATGAGTTTTTAAGAAAAAGACTGGAGCAGACGGAAAGGTAGAGACCTATAAGGCCCGACTGGTTGCAAAAGGTTTCAAACAAAGACAAGGAGTTGACTATGATGAAACCTTCTCACCAGTAGCTATGCTCAAGTCCATTCGGATTTTGCTTGCTATTGCAGCTTATAACGACTATGAGATCTGGCAGATGGACGTGAAAACGACCTTCCTCAATGGGAAACTTGAGGAGGATGTGTATATGACACAGCCAGAGGGATTTGTTTCAAAGGTTGGAACAAATCAAGTCTGTAAGCTACAACGATCCATTTATGGGTTGAAGCAAGCTTCTCGTAGATGGAACATTCGTTTTGATGAGACAATCAAAGAGTTTGATTTTATCAAAACCGAGGATGAACCATGTGTATACAAGAAGATTAGTGGGAGCGCAGTATCATTCCTTGTATTATATGTTGATGATATATTACTGATAGGGAATGACATTCCTATGTTACAATCCATTAAAATCTGGTTATCTAAAAACTTCTCTATGAAGGACTTGGGTGAAGCATCCTATATTTTGGGGATAAAGATCTATAGAGATAGATCTAAAAGGATGCTCGGCTTATCCCAAGGAACGTACATTGATACAATGCTAAAGAGGTTTAGCATGGAAGATTCTAAAAGAGGTCTCATGTCGATGAGCCATGGAATACATCTCTCCAAGAAACAGGCCCCAAAGACACCTGAGGAGAGAGACCGTATGAGTAAGATCCCTTATGCTTCTGCAATAGGATCTATCATGTACGGTATGATATGTACTAGACCGGATGTTGCTCACGCACTTAGTGTAACAAGCAGATACCAGTCGAATCCAGGAGAAGAGCACTGGAAGGTAGTGAAAAATATCCTAAAGTACTTGAGAAGGACTAAAGATATTTTTCTTGTCTACGGTGGGTCTGAATTAAAACTCGAGGGATTCACGGACTCAAGTTTTCAAACAGACCAAGATGACAGTAAATCTATTTCAGGGTATGTGTTTACCTTGAACGGAGGTGCAGTGAGTTGGAAGAGTTCCAAGCAGCAAACGGTTGCTGATTCAGTGACAGAGGCAGAGTATATAGCTGCAAGTGAAGCTGCAAAGGAAGCTGTTTGGATGAAGAAGTTCATAACTGAACTTGGTGTGGTTCCTAGCATTGGAGAAACAGTTCCCGTATACTGTGACAACACCGGAGCGGTTGCACAGGCTAAGGAACCCAGGTCTCATCAAAAATCTAAACACGTGTTGCGGCGATTTCACTTGATCAGGGAGATCATTGAAAGAGGAGACGTCACCTTGGAGCGTGTAGACTCTCAAGACAACATTGCAGATCCATTTACTAAAGCTTTAACACAACAGCAGTTTGATCGTCACTTAGAGAAGATGGGTATGAGATACCATGGCGATTGGCTTTAGTGCAAGTGGGAGATTGATAGTAGTGTGCATACAAGCCAATCATGTATGATGATAAAGCACATACTTTGTAAACAATCTTATTTATTTATTAACAAAATATTTATTTATTAAAGGCATTTAATTATCTACATGGTGCTGTTTTTATAATATGTAAATAACCCATAGTTTTAAGCAATGCTTTTAGAATCATGATGTTGATCATGCTAATGAGATCTAAATTCTTAGAAAGCTTTAAAACTAAAATAGTTCCCAATCGTGGGATTACTAAAAAGGGGATTAGTAAATCCGGATAGATTGGTACATATGTTGCTTGCTCATTGGATGAGGATGACTGATCTCATGGTCATTTGTGTGGAGACACTAAAGCAAGTATGTAGGTGCTTATTGGAGAATAAGTTCACTGAACGTGACTCGCTATGGAATACCTAACGGAGTTTTACTCGCCTGTCAATAGGAATTCCTAATGTGATAGTAGTACATGTGATCCTTGGACTTGAGATCATCATAGTATCTTGTATGTAACAAATTATACTTTGACTAATTCCTTAAGGCCTTTTAAGGCATATATAGGGTATGCTTGGGTGTAATGAGTTACATATGGAGATAATGAATGATCAATAAAGAATCTACCACCTCTAGTAAAAGAGGAGATATGTCCTATGTGATTCGTTAAATGACAACCCAGGAATCCTTGGCCAAGGTAGAATGAAATTAAAAAGAGGTTTCTAATTTGCATTATTTGGAGTTGTGCATTTTCTAATCGAAATACATATGATTAAATAAATTAAGACTTGACAGTAAATCCATGTCTTATATTTAATTGGGACATTGTATGGTGGAAGGATTGAATTGTACGGTAACTATTAACTCACATGTTCTTTTATCCCTATTGTAGAATAAATGTTATTTATTTAAATAGATTATTAGTTTAATTTGTTTATTTAAATAAGATTAGAAGTGTTCTAATTGATTTATTCACAACCGGTTTAATATGGAGAACCTAAAGGGTCACACCATAAAAGGAAGAAGAATTATTTAAGAAGAAAATGGCATGATAGTAATAATGCATTAAGTATAATTAATTTAATCTATGATGATAGAATAAATTAAATAGCTTAATGTTTATTATTTAATATTTTAGAAATATTAAATATAAATTAATAAGAGGAGTCTTATTAATATTATTATTATTATTATTATTTTAATTCTAAAGGAGTTTAGGAATTAATATAATATCAGTACTCTCTCTCAATCCTAATAAAGATTAGGATATAAATTAATTAAAAGTATTTAATTAATTAATTAAATAAAACCCTATTCTAATTGAATTAGGAGGGTTAACCTAATATCTATATAAGAGAGTCTTATATCAGAAATAAGGGATGTGAAATTTTCCAAGAGTTGGGAGTACACATATTCTATAGAGATAGAAACAAGGGTTAAGCCAATAACTCATCTTCTTGAGTTCTTCATCTTCCTTGGTGGATCACCGTTAGAGGCCAAACATTTGGGTGGCTGACATTATTCAAGGGAAGGAGCCACTATCAGAGGAATCAAAGGAATCAAAGGAGTAGAACTTGTACCTGAGGAAGCTTAGATCTTCAAAGGTATAATTCCATGTTCTCTCTTTTCTGTTATTGATAACAAGCACAAAGCATGATCATGGTTATGGGTTTGTATAAATTTTGAAAACCTAGTTTTTACGCTTCCGCCCTATTTATGTGATTTGATTGCATGATTGCGTTACATACAAACCCAACAGGTGTTTGTTTTGGCTTAGCAAGAATTCCTCCGCCTCCTTCTTATTCTTCTCTCTTTTCTCTCTAACTATTCTATGTATTTTTCCCTTCTTCTAACACTGACTAACCTTAGCTTTGTTTTAACTAACGCACACTAACTGATATGATATAATATACATATTATACATATAATTATATAATATATGTAATTGTCATCTACTTAATACGTATAATAATTATAATTAATTCCTTAATAATTACATCAGTTTTATATTTTTAAAAATCAAAAGCCATAAGGCTTTGTTTGGCAAAAACCCATTATTTTTAAAAACTAGCTTTTTAATAGTTAAGGCCATGTTTGTTAAAAACTCTTTAAAAATTGTTTTAAGGACCTTGTTTGGTAAAACTAATTTAAAAACCCTTTTAATTCTTTTAACACATACTTTCAATGTTACACTTTAATTAATTAAATCTTAACATTCTAATTTAATTAAATTAAAGCTAACAACAATTAACCAAATAATTTTGTCACATAACAATTACAATTACTCACTAATCATAATCTCATAGAACAATTTTCACATACAATTCATCTAATTAATTATCTCAATTAAATTAAAACTATACCATAAAATTGCTTACACAATAATTAATATTAAATATTCATTTAACATATTGCACTTAATTAAATTACTCCACAACAATCACATAAATTATTTATTTAACTTAATAAATAAATCAGTTAAAATATTTATTTAATTCAATAAATATTAAAATTCATATACAAAATTCTCATTCGTTACATGCTTTGTGGTGACACAACAAACTCATATTAAATATATAATACTCTATTAATTTTATCATGCTAGAAGGAGACGGTCGATATTTCAAATATCTTTGAACGTTTAAGACTTAATATAAATTCTTTGAGGGGTTTGTTATTATTGTCTCATCTTGTTTAGCGCGCATGCACACACACACACACACACACACACACACACACACACACACACATATATATATATATATAGAATAAGCATGCATATAGAATATTATATTCTACCCGGATTGATGATGGACTTTATTCTAGATTGATTCATTAGAGCCACCAAGTGAACCAAAAGGTCAAACTTAGGGGTGCAAGAATTAAATTCAAATATAGCTATTACATTTAAATTCCAAACTCCATTACAAACGGGTCTTCATGCGCTCCTTGCTCCTTGGTCTCCAATTCTTCAAGATAATTCTAACTAATCCTATTACATAAACTATTTACATTAAATAGAAATCTTGATCAGCAGTCAAGGGAAAGTACATAGGAGGGAGCTAGATAGAATTTACATCAAGAAAAATTAGATAAGACGAGGTACGTAGACCCCTTTTATAAAACTCATACATTCAAGCATCGAACAAAAATAAAATCCAATCACATTGGTCAATAGTTCATAATCAACTCCATTTATTATCATACATATCATTATATGCATCAATAAATAAAACATTCATCTCGTGAATAATAAACATTCAATATATACATTAATATCAATTTATTGGGCAATTTTAGTTAGCATAAAATTCAATTCTGAATTAAAATAAACTCTTTTATTTTAATCCAAATTTAAATCAAAATAAATCTTTTATTTTAATTTATCCATTTTTGAATAAAAATAAACACCTTTATTTTTAATCAAAATAAACTCTTTTATTTTAATTAATATGGAATCAAATTCCAAATCAAAATAAACTACTTTATTTTAACTTTTAAAACTATTATGAAAAAAATAAAATATATGGAATTCAATTCCTTATCATAATAAACTCCTTTATTTTGAATAATATGAAATGCTATTTCATATCTAAATAAAATCATTTATTTAAGGAAATATGGAATCCCTTTTCCTAATAACAAATAAACTCCTTTATTTTTGGGAAACAAGGAATTCAATTTCATCTCCAATTAGTTATCATGGAATCCAATTTCAACTCTAATTAGTTTGCATGAAATTAAATTCTAATTAAAATAAACATCTTTATTTTAATCCAATTTCAAATAAAAATAAACTACTTTATTTAAAATTAGAATTACTGGAAAAACATGGAATTTAATTTTTAATTTAAATAAACCTTTTATTTTCATTAAAAATCAAATTATTAAATAAAATAAAATTTTATTCAATTCTAGGTACCGGCGCTGCGGCGCCGGATTACCCATTTTTCAAAAATCCGTGACCAGCGCTGTGGCGCCCGATTAATACTGCAAACCGGCACTGCAGCGCTGGGTCACCCATTTGAAAAAACCCGGATCGGCACTGCAGTGCCTAGATTACAATGCAATCCGGCGCTGCGGCGCCAGTGTCCAGAAACTATTTTTTCAGTTCGCAAATTATGTAGTTTTTCTCCAAAAACATGATTTTATACCAATAATTATGCCCAAAAAAATTGTTAGAAACACATATCAACATACATATCAAATCTGAACAATTAATAACTTGCATAAAGGTTTGGCTCTGATGCCACTATTAGTTTTATAAGATTCATGGACACAATCAAATTGCATAAAATAAGCGGAAGCATGATAAATCAGAGTTTTAAAATTTCACAAAATATATACCCGGATCATCCTTTATGCACAGTTATTAATTAAACAAAATAGAAGGAGATTAGATTTATACCCTCATAGAAACTAGCTTCCTCAGGTACGAGTTCAACTCCAATTCGTTATGCGTTCAACTTGAATCCACCGGGTTGATTCCTTCCTTTGATCAACATTAGCCACCCAAGTGTTTGGCCTCTAGAGGTGATCCACCAAGAAAGAATAAGAATTCAAGAAGATGGTGTTTGGCTAAACCCTAGTTTCTATCCCTATAGAAATTGTGTACTCTCCCAACTCTTGGAATGAAGTGTGTGTAACTTTGTTCCATAATAAGACTTTCTTATTTATAGATGTAGGCAACCCTCCTAAACTATTTAGGATTAAGATTTCATATTAATTAATTAAACTCTTTTAATTAATTAGGCTTTCAAATCTTATTTGGAATAATTAATTAAACTCTTTTAATTAATTAGCCTCCTAATCTTATTAGGAATATATATGATAGAGTATCTTAGTAATTAATTCTCAAACTCCTTTAGGAATTAAATAATAATAATAGTAATAATAATAATAAGACTTATCTTATTAATTTATATTTAATATTTCCAAAATATTAAATAATAAATATTAAACTATTTAATTTATTCTATCACCATAGATTAAATTAAATATACTTAACTTATTTTTACGATTATGTCATTAGCTTCTTTAATAAATATTCTTCCTTTTATGGTGTGACCCTTAAGGTTCTCCATATTAATCCAGTTGTGAATAAATCAATTAGAACAATTAAAATCTTATTTAAATAAATAAATTAAACTAATAATTCATTTAAATAAATAATATTTATTCTACAATAAGGGTAAACCTCCTTAGCGATCAAAGACTTTCCAGATAATATAGATTTCAACAATAATCATAAAAGAACCTTTGAGTAAATAGTTACCGTACATTCAATCCTTCCACCATACAATGTCCCAATTAAATATAAGACATGGAATTATTATCAAGTCTTATTTTATTTAATTATATGTATTTCGATTCCAAAAATGCACAACTCTAAATAATGCAAATTAGAAACTCCTTTCTAATTTTATTCCACCTTGGCCAAGGATTCTTGGGTTGTCATTTATCGAATCGCATAGGACATATCTATTCTTTTACTAGAAGTGGTAGATTCTTTATTGATCTTTAATTATGTCCATATATAACTTATTACAACCAATCATACCCTTTGATATAGCCTAAGGGTCTTAAGGGACATGTCAAAGTATAACTTATCATACACACGATACTATGATGGTATCAAGTCTAATGATCACTTGTACTACTATCACTACAGGAATTCCTATTGACAGGAAAGTAAAACTCCATTAGGTAATCCTTAGTGAGCCACGTTCAGTGAACATATTCTCCAATATGAACCTACATACTTGCTTTAGTGTCTCCGCACAAATGATCATGAGATCAATCATCCTCATCCAATGAGCAAGCAACATATGTACCAATCTATCCGGATTTACTAATCCCATTTTTAGTAATCCATCGATTGGGAACTATTTTAGTTTTTATGCTATCTAAGAATTTAGATCTCATTAGCATGATCATCATCATGATTCTAAAAGCATTGCTTAAAACTATGGGTTTATCACATATTATAATAATAGCATCATGTAGATAATTAAATACCTTTAATTAAATAATACTTTTATTAATAAATGAATAAGATTATTACAAAGTATATACTTTATCATTAAACATGATTGGCTTGTGTGCATATTACTTTCATTATCTCCTAGAGGGCTACCTTGGTATCAAGATATTAAAGAATATTTACGAGATGGATCCGTCCCCGCCAAGCTGAAAAGAAGCGAATACAGAGGATGGCAATGAAGTTCCACCTAAGCGGAGATGCCCTCTACAAGAGAGATTCAGGCGTAGGCCTTCTACGGTGCCTTGACAAGGATCAAGCTCAAAGACTCATGGATGAAGTACATGGAGTATGTGGATCACATATGAGTGGGCCCTTTCTTACTAAGAAGATATTAAAGACGGGTCATTACTGGATGTCCCTCAAAGTTGATTGTGATGATCACATCAGGCGCTACTATCAATGTCAAATCCATGCTAACGAGATCCATGCAACGCCTAACCAGCTCCATTGCATGACGTCGTTGTAGACACTCAAAAATTTGCATTCCAGTTACTAACCATGCAGGAGGGCAAACCCACCTTTTATTTTTGAGAGACAACCTTGAAAGTTCAAATCAAAAAGAAGCCCGGCGACAACCCCGGGAGATACAGAGACCCCGGCGACAACACTGGATGTCAAGTCAAGCCTCGGAGACAGCACTGGGAGGTACAGAAGCCCCGGAGACAACCCCGGGAGATACAGTCACCCCGACGACAACACCGAGATGTCAAAGCAAGCCCCGACGACAACCCCGGGAGATACAATAACTCCGGCGATGACCCTGGAAGGTCAAATCAACTTTGGAGGCAGCCCCGAAGTTTTGAATCATCCCCAAAGATAACCTTAGGAGACCAATGCAACCTTGGACACAACCTTGAGGAAGAACAGAGTCGGTTAAGATCAAACCTCGGAGACAACCTTGAGAAAATAGTCAAAAACTTTTTCAATCTAAGAGACAACCCCTGGAAGGGTAAAATGGTCATTTTTACCAACTTGACGTCAAATTATGTTAAAATCATGACAAATTGATGTAATGAGGGTCAGAAAAAGTCATAACATCAATCCCAAGTGAAAACAACATAATATAGCTCAACGGACAGATTGCAAAAATTCAAAGATCTGATCACGGACCCATCTTCTAAGATTCGAAAAAAGGTCAAATCCCATGTCATTGTGTAGCTCTCGAAAAGGGATTTTCGAAAAGGTATAGCACGCCTCAAACGGATTCCCAGATTAAATGTTATGAAGGTTCGAAGCAGACATCGTGTTACTTGGAGTGCATGTATTTCGAGACGACCGGACCCACAGGATTGGCCCCCCTAGGGGAGAAGCACCTCTACTCGCGGCTGCCGCTCGGGTATACCCGCTACCATTTTGGTCTATAAATAAGACCCCGTACCCTTGCAAAAAAAGAAGAAAAAAATATAAAAATACAGAGAAACTCCGTCTATTTTGACCTTTAGCTCTACTTCTAGTACTCCAAACTTTGATTTTATTCTTCCAACACGTTTGTATACATATATTCTACAACATATTAAAATTTAACAGGTGAAAACGGAGATTTGAAGCCCTCCGAGTGGCAAAAAGCCCGTGGAGTAGTCCATTGTAAGTTATTTTACGATCAGAAACTATTTCCTACTTTATTACGTATATGTGAACGTGCATATAAAGTTTAATCTTCTTGTTTTATCCGGATCTCAAATCCATGAACTTTCTAGCTTTCCTTTTAGTATATATAAGTGTATATATATATATATATATATATATATATGTATATACATTTTTCTTTATTTTCACAGCCTGTATTGTTAATTCGTGGCTTTTACTCGTTTGGTCTGGATTGTAAATTCGTGGCCTTAACAGCTTATATATATATATACATATTTACATTTCAAGTCAAGCCTTGATTAGAAATTCGTGGCTCTTTACATCTTTTATAAATATATATATATATATATATATATATATATATATATATATATATATATATATATATCAGTCCAGCCTGGATTAGAAATTCGTGGCTCTTTAAAACTTTTATATATATATATATATTTGCATTTCTCAGTCGGGCCTGGATTGCAAATCTGTGGCCCTTTACAGCTTATATATATATATATATATATATATATATATATATATTCTTTTTTCATTGTGATTAAACATCTATTTTAAATATTCATTTGATATGAATCTGTGTTAATGTAAATTTGGTGGATTAGATTTATCTAAATCTAGCCCTTTCTAACTTTCAAAAGGTTCAAAATTGTTCAAACCAGAACCGAAGAGCTAGAATGGCTAAGATTTACTTAAATCTAGTTTTTTCTAGTTTTGTAAACATTAAAGCAACTACGCAACCCTAAATCCATATCTAGTGGAAACGAAAAGCTTTGGCTACTCGCATGCAAGGATTTGATTGATGAATCCTTTGTTTTGCGACGTCTAAAGTACAATTTGTATTATATATCAATATATGTGTTGTGCAGGTTTATTGATCATTCTCTGTGAGCCTAGGAATCATGGGATTGATGATTAATCACACGGATCTAAATTCGATTCCCATGATGAACAAACTCCAAATTATAAATACATCTTGCCAGTTTTTCTGTAAATGTCAATCAGATGGACCTTAAAACGGTTATCCAAATTTAGGGTTTTTACATAGTACATTGTGGTTTGTAGTGCTAGGGTCACTTAGATGGCTTTTGTTGGTCCGATTAGATGACACAATTAACGCGCAAGTATACGCGGCCAACGAGTAATAAAGAGTAAGTAAAGATCGTTCCCACGAGGAATTAATAGATAAAGGGCCGCCAAAGCACTAGTATATAATCATCTCAATCTTATTTAAACGGGCGAGAAGGAGAATGAATTATTAAAAACTAAATTAAACTAGGCAAGGAATTGAAAGTTAAACTAAAGAATCCTAGAGTCGAATTAGATAATGAAGATAAGAGATTCCAATTTCCCCTAATGATTCGTCTAAGTCGATACACTTCCAATTAGGTCAAATTAATCATTATATGTGTTAGCCGAGAACACGAGAGTAAGAGAAGGCCATCTTCCGATGTACCTAAACTATACCACGTGATATCCATAAGTGATAGACGCACGTGGACATCCACATTACCTAAACCACTATATTCCTATGTGATTTACAAATAAATAGGGTTTAAGGTCAAGTCCTCTATTGACTACAAGCGGCGCTTCGGTATATTTCTATCCTAAGCACAAATCATAAGTCCAACGCCATGTGAACCTACAATCGCCCGCTATCACGATTCGATCTAAACCTACATTTTGTCTTTCGATCCCACATAGGCTATCACAGTAATTGGTAGCTAATCAATTAGGCAATTAAAGCATATATCGCAATAGACAAGCACATAGCAATCAAATAAGACCATCATGGAAGGAAAACCAATAATCAACTACTCATTAGGTTCCATTGGAACCTCAAAATATATTTTAAGGCATAGGCAACCTAAATATATTATCCACAAGTTTAGTATACATTATCCAAATACAAATGATAGCAAGGAGAGTAAGAGATAGAGAAATGCAAATCTTGTGTCTTCTCCAAGCTTGGATCTTGATGCTATTACTTGCTTCAATCTTCACACACTAACAAAACCCTAGAATCTAACTAACTAACACTAAACTACTCTCTAACTTAATCTACTCCTAGATAAAAATGGAAAAGGAAAGAGAAGAGGAGAACTAGGGCTAGGGCTAATGTGAGCTCCCTAATGAAGATTGTCGACAAAATGGGGCAAGAAGCCCTTATATCTCTGCCTTCTCCAGTTTATTTAAGAAAAAGTCAAATCTGGCCAACATGCTGACTGACGCGACTGCGCGACTGCTGAAGTTGGGGCTCTGGCTCTGGGGATAGGCGCGGGCGCGAGGGCTGGCTTTGTTATGCTGGCGCGGTTGCGCAGCACCTACAATGTTGCTGGTGCAAGGCTTCTTTTTGCTGCTGCACTTGGTTTCTCTTTCCTTGCACACTTGCACATTGCAAGCAACATTCATCTGCCCAATCATGCCATCATGCCTTAAGCCTTCTGCTGTGCGTTGCCCCTTTTTCGCATCTTTTATACTTTTTTAGCTCAAATTGCACTCGGAGAGTTCCTAAACATGAATAATGCAAAACAAAGGAAAAACATATTAAAAGCACAAGAATACTCGAGTTTAAGCAACGAAACAAGCTGGTTACTATCCGAATAAGTGGTCATAAAACCACTTATTAAATACCCCCAAACTTAAATGTTGCTTGCCCTCAAGCAACCAAAGCACTAGTACATAATCATCTCAATCTTATTTAAACGGGGCGAGAAGGAGAATGAATTATTAAAGCTAAGCTAAACTAGGCCAGAATTAAAATATGCAATAACTAATCCTAGAGTCGAATTAGATAATGAAGACATGGGATTACAATTTCCCCCAACACTTCGTTCGGATCTCTTAACTCTCTCACTTAGAATAATAAGCACCTAGAATTAACAACCGAGAAATCACGATTACATAATAGCCTCTTTAGATGGACAACTATGAATCTTCCTAATGCGGCATGTAGGTATATGTCTATCTTACACACTATCAAGCAACTAATAACCAGAACAATTAACAAGACACATGTCATGGGAAATCTCATTAACTACTCTATCAATTACCAACTTTCGCATAGGAAGTCATTACGATTAGATTCTTAAATGGTTGCATACGGCATTTAGGTATATTTCTATCCTAAACACTAACAAATTATCAGCTCTTTACGACAATGAATGAGACACACGTCACATAATCTCATAGATTACCCGCAAGAATCTCTAACTTTCGCATGATATCATAACTAGGTCTAAACTTATAATCCATTTGTCAAGTTCATACAGGTTCACAAGAAATCAATCTAAAAGCACAAGTTATGATAACCAATTCATAATAATAGCAAAGATAGAGCAATAAATACAAACTATGTGTTGGGTTCCATTGAAACCCCAAAATATAAACTAAGTCATAAATAACTTGAATATATTATCCACAAGTTAGATAAACATCATCTGAATATAATTTAATACAAGGAGAGTACGAGATAGAGAAATGCAAATCTTGTGTCTTCTAAAAGCTTGGATCTTGATGCTATTACTTGCTTCAATCTTCACACACTAACAAAACCCTAGAATCTAACTAACTAACACTAAACTACTCTCGAACTTAATCTACTCCTAGACAAAAATGGAAAAGGAAAGAGAAGAGGAAAACTAGGGCTAGGGCTAATGTGAGCTCCCTAATGGAGATTGTCGACAAAATGGGGCAACAAGCCCTTATATCTCTTCCTTCTCCCGTTCATTTAAGAAAAAGTCAAATCTGGCCAATATAATGACTGGCGCGGCCGCGCGCGACCAAGACTATTTCCTGGAGCGACCGCGCGGCTGCTGAAGTTGGGGCTCTGGCTCAGGGGATCGGCGCGGGCGCACGGGCTGGCTTTGTTATGCTGGCGCAGCCGCTCGGCGCCTGCAATGTTGCTGGTGCAAGGCTTATTTCTGCTGCTGCACTTGGTTTCTCTTTCCTTGCAAACTTGCACATTGCAAGCAACACTCATCTGCCCTATCATGCCATCATGCCTTAAGCCTTCTGCTGTGCGTTGCCCCTTTTTGGCATCTTTTGTCCTTTTTTAGCTCAAATTGCACTCGGAGAGTTCCTAAACATAAATAATGCAAAACAAAGGAAAAATATATTAAAAGCACAAGAATACTCGAGTTTAAGCAATGAAATAAACTGGTAACTATCTGAATAAGTGGTCATAAAACCACTTATCAAATAGCCCCAAACTTAAACGTTGCTTGCCCTCAAGCAACCAAAACAAAACTAAACACAAGATGCAATGCAATATCTATAATGTATTCAACCTAACCTATCATGAATGCGAATCCAGGCTTCAGTCAGTATTGAACTTTCAAAGTATTGCCTTAGAAAACCACAAGATAATCGAATAGATAAGATACCCAAGACACGATCATAAGGCATAACCTTGCAAATCAAAAATTGTCAGCACTGATGTGTTGTGCGTTGTGTGCCTAGCAACCATTAAACATACTTTGAACAAATAGATCACATACTATACTTCTTAGGGGGAAAATAAGTTTCAACTTAAGAAAAATAGTAGATCATATAAGTTTTAACTAAAACCATGCATTACTAGAGTTAAGAGTCAACAGGGGGTTTTCATTAAGCTTTTATTTACTCACGAGGGCGTATTCGCACTTTCCCGTGTACACAATAGGCTGTGCAACGCCTAGTCCTCTTAGGCTTTTTAATGATATCCATGTAGCGAGCTTTCGACCAATGGCTCCCAGATCAGACGGCCTTAGGGCGCTGGGTGTAGAGACACCCCTAGGGCTTAATTGCTCGAATATCAAAGGCCACAGAACTCAACGTAGCCGAAGTGTTTAATATATATTTTTTTCTTTTTCTGCAAGGGAGTGCGTCTTACGCTCCATCTCCCCGCATAAATTATGCATGCCCCTTGTTTCCCCCAAACTTAAGCTTTTAATAGTCTAGTTATTATTATATGCGAACTGAAACTCTTTTATTAAAACATAGTTTTTTCACCAGAAGACAAGTATGTAACCATTTAAACTTAGCATATCATGGTGTTTACTCTATCGTGCTTACTGGTTACACAGTATCTGACAAGTAAGAATTTATATATATGACCCTGAAATCAAGCTTAAGTCTCCAATCAGTTCAAAAATCGACTGATTTTAGTTTCCTCATAGGCTAAATACGTAACTAACCAACTGAAACTGGATTCATACAGTATGCTCTTACACAGAATGTAAAAAAAAAAAAAAATTAAAATTTTTACAAATTTTTAACTAAATATGACCTACGATGCAACTGACACAACATGAAATGAACTACCTATATGCAAAACAAAACCAATACCCCCAAACTTAAACTATTCAATGCCCTCATTGAAGGAAAAGGTAAAAAGAAAGGAACTCCCCTATTTGGCTTCTGATGCTGCATGAAATGAAGTGGCATCCTCTCAGAAGTTTCCCCGTCTCTCTCTACTCTTGGTAAAATAAACCCCGCTCAACACTATACTCAATGAACCAACCCAACTCCATATCAATCTTGCTCTGCTAGAGATCCCACACTCAATATCTCACTTGATCAGGTTAAGAGGATGAGGTGGATGGGACTTGGTACTTTGGATTGATGAGATAGCAGGTTTTCAAAATTAAGGCTTGTAGTGGGGGGGATTGCATTAAGGAACTCAAGGGTTCTGGATTAGATGGACTGAGGTTTGGGTGCTGTTGATAATCTATATGAATTGGTGCCCCCCAAAATCTTCCAAAATTTTCCTTAAGTCAAGCCCAGTCTGTGAGAGGCGCGGCCGTGCGCCAGCTCAGGCTTATCCTGGTGCGGCCATGCGGCATGCCAGATCCTATTTTCTGCAGAGTTTTTCTAGGCACAGAGGCTATGGCATTTGAACTTTGCTCCTAAGCAACTTTTAACCTGAAATATGTAGACAAGACTTATTAAGCCCTATTAAACCATCAAAAGCTAATACTTAATATTTACATCAAGAGAATTAAACATCGAAAGATATATGTATTGAAATTCCCAAAAATTCTCTATATGCGTAAATGTAACATGCTCGTGATTCACAAATATGCAATAAATGTTTAAATCCCAAAAATAGATACATTAATGCCTAAGTCAAAAAATATAGGCAATGAACTCCTAAATCTACGAGCATTCAAAACTTTTAAACTAAATATTAACTAATAAGAATTAAATAAGGGGGAGGGAATTATGATAGAAAGCAAGTAAATGGAGAATTAAACAAAGAGATAGAGAGAGGGATGATGGGAAGTAGGTAATGGAGAATTAAACAAAGAGAGAGAGAAATGATGGGGTGCCTCCCATCTAGCGCTTGATTTATAGTCCTCTAGCTCGACTGTGTCTGCCCACTGCTACCCAACTCCCCGACGATACTGGAGAACCCCTTCATCCATCAGAATAGCTGTGTAACTTTGGCGGCTTCCCAGTAGGAGCGGATGCAGATTTAAACTACCTAGCATTGGATAAGTAAAAGAATTCCCCGTCCTGAAGGTTGGGGAGCTAGGCAAGGGTTTCGTTGTGTAGGTGAAATGATCGGGGCATGGAGGTATAGACCACACAACGGAATCATCTTCTATTCTCTTCTCTTTTGACCACCATGGTGTCGAGACTATGGAATCTCTCGTGTCATCGAGATCCGTCTCTATAATGTGGATACCAAGGGGGCAAGGATGTGCAAACTTGACTGAAGTCTCAAACATCAATGGAGAAGGCTCTTGGGGGATTATCACTATTGGTTTATACTGTTCCACATCCCCAATTATCTCCTCTTGTTCCATTGCCTTCGGCTCGTGCAGTTGCAATTGCACTTCAGATTCTCTATCAGTTTCTGCACCCATGTCATCGCACAACTTAGTATGGGGATCATAACTTACGACTTCAGTCATTGGAGGTACAGGATCATGCATTGTTGTCTCTTATTCAAATACCTTGTCTTTCCTTAATGCCATGTTAATCTGCTCTACCCAAATTTGAAGATCCTCATTTGAATACTCTTGCTCAATCAAGATCTCCTCGTCCACTTCATCCTCATAATCCATGTACTGAATCTCACTGGAGTTATGAGGTCCTTTGCTCACGGCTTCCACTACTTGAGAGAGCTGATTCTAAAGATTCTGAGTCTGTATCCCTTGCTCAATTAACTCCTCTTTCATCAAGGCCATGTTATTCTCATTTGCCCAATTTTGGAGAATCTCGCTTGACTGCTCTTGCTCAACTGAGGTCTCCTGTGTTGATGCTATGAAGTTTCCCCATATATTTTTCAATCCTTCCTTTTCAGTTTCAGTCTCGGGATCCATGTACTGCGGCTCGTTTGTTGAAGGATTGTTGATTAGGGCCATCTGGTTCTAGAAGTTCTGGCTTGATTGCTCTTGGCTCCTAAGCCTCTCCTCTTGGCCTTTTAAGCTCCTATACATAAATTCCATTGGAGACTATTCTCCTTGTAAACATGGGGATTGATATGGGGGTTCTGGTGCATAAGTTGGACTTGGCGCATATTGTTCTTGATAGCTCACAGTATGGTTTTGCATCCCTTGTTCATCCTCTATCATCAAGGCCTTGCTAATCTTCTCTACCCAGTTCTGGATAATCTTGTCTGACTTTTGTTGCTCAATCAAGATGTCCTTCAGTGATATGTTACCTCCTTCCTCCAATCTTACATTTTCTGTGTCACCCTCAAAATTGTGTTGAGGCTCGTAAACTAAAGTCTGGAAGATGCATCCTGGGGCGTATGCGGGATTTGGATCCCAGTGTTGGTCTTGATAGTAGTCTGATGAAGGGTTTGGGTGATACCCCCAATCTTGTTGATAAGTGGGATAAGGTTCGGTGTAGGAATAACCACCCCCATACTGCTCCTATCCATAACTGATAGGCTCCTGATGGCTCATATAAGCTCCAGCACCATAGTCATATGAAGTCACTGGCTCTCGACTCTGTTGGACTGAAATAGTATCCAACTTTCTCGAGAGCTCCTCTAACTGTGCTGAGAGTGTGGCAATTGGGTCGAGTCCATCAGTGCTTGCTTCCCTTGGTTGCTCTTGTCTTGTACAGTTCCATGGATAGAAATTTAAGTCCATTGTACCTGAGAAGAGAACAAATGAAGAGAATTAAAACAAAAAAAGAAAGTTTAAATTAAGACTAATTTGATTTAAACTAATGTTGGCAAACAGTTATCCAAATAATTCCCCGGCAATGGCGCCAAAAATTTGTTGGTCCGATTAGATGACATAATTAACGCGTAAGTATACGCTGCCAACGAGTAATAAAGAGTAAGTAAAGATCGTTCCCACTAGGAATTAATAGATAAAGGGTCGCCAAAGCACTAGTACATAATCATCTCAATCTTATTTAAACGGGCGAGAAGGAGAATGAATTATTAAAGCTAAGTTAAACTAGGCAAGAATTAAAACATGCAATAACTAATCCTAGGGTAAATTCAGATAATGAAGACATGGGATTACAATTTCCCCCAACACTTCGTTCGAATCTCTTAACTCTCTCACTTAGAATAATAAGCACCTAGAATTGACAACCGAGAAATCACGATTACATAATAGCCTCTTTCGATGGACAACTATGAATCTTCCTAATGCGACATGTAGGTATATGTCTATCCTACACACTATCAAGCAACTAATATCCAGAACAGTTAACAAGACACATGTCACGGGAAATCTCGTTAACTACTCTATCAATTACCAACTTTTGTATAGGAAGTCATTACGATTAGATTCTCAAATGGTTGCATACGGCATTTAGGTATATTTATATCCTAAACACTAACAAATTATCAACTCTTTAGGACAATGAATGAGACACACGTCACATAATCTCATAGATTACCCGTAAGAATCTCTAACTTTCGCATGATATCATAACTAGGTCTAAACCTATAATCCATTTGTCAAGTTCATACAGGTTCACAAGAAATCAATCTAAAAGCACAAGTTATGATAACCAATTCATAATAATAGCAAAGATAGAGCAATAAATACAAACTATGTGTTGGGTTCCATTGAAACCCTAAAATATAAACTAAGTCATAAATAACTTGAATATATTATCCACAAGTTAGATAAACATCATCCGAATATAATTTAATACAAGGAGAGTAAGAGATAGAGAAATGCAAATCTTGTGTCTTCTCCAAGCTTGGATCTTGATGCTATTACTTGCTTCAATCTTCACACACTAACAAAATCCTAGAATCTAACTAACTAACACTAAACTACTCTCGAACTTAATCTACTCCTAGACAAAAATGGAAAAGGAAAGAGAAGAGGAAAACTAGGGCTAGGGCTAATGTGTGCTCCCTAATGGAGATTGTCAACAAAATGGGGCAAGAAGCCCTTATATCTCTGCCTTCTCCCGTTCATTCAAGCAAAAGTCAAATCTGGCTAACATGCTGATTGGTGCGGCCGCGCGCGCCCAAGCCTATTTCCTGGCACGGCCGCGTGGCTGCTGAAGTTGGGGCTCTTGCTCTGGGGATCGGCGCGGCCGCGAGGGCTGGCTTTGTTATGCTGGCGCGGCCGCACTATAAGACCCCAAATTTTATGAATAAGATTTAATTTTCTTTATATATTATTTTGAAATAGTAAGGTGTTGATTTGATAAATGTGATAAGTTATGGGTGAAATGTGCAAAGTTTACAAAGTAAGCAAGTGGTTATAAAATATTCGTTGTGTCGGGGAATATTCGTTTGGTTGAGGAATATTCTTTTTGTCGGAGAATATTCGTACGACGGTGCAGTCATTGGTGGACCCCACAACGGAATGAATGTTGGATATAGAAAGCGACAGAAGTAACCTTTTTATAAAAATAACGGCAAAACTATTACCGTTAGTACTGTTGAAATACCCGGTGGTTAAAATACAGTAATACGAGGTGTTGCACGGTAGCACACAGTCTTGCACAGTATTTTAAATTATTGATTCTTACGTAGGAAGGCACTTGCTCAATTATTGTTACAGTAATTACTGTTCAATATTTTATATTATTGATTCAATAATTGCATAATATTTTATTGGTTCAATATTGGCTACGTTGATATTTTTTATCCATAAGTGCTACTTTGCTATTTTATATTATTGATTCAATAATTGTCATGCACATTATTTTAAATTATCAGATCAATAATTCATATTATTTAAATAATATTATTAGATAGCATTATTGGAAATGTTTAAGGAAGTTCTGTCTAGGAAATGAGTTGATTAATTGCGCGTCAGTAAGGAGAAATCCTTATCTGAAGGCCCCCTCTTTCTTGGGAACGACCTGGTTATCAATATTGTAGTTCTGTAATATTATTTGTGAATAATTAATTTTTGATATCTATGATAAGGAAATATTTATTCACTGTGAATTTAAACGGAGAAATTTTTAACATGTGACATTTGTTGAAAGTTGGTATTTTATCTTGTCTGATAAAATAATTCATTCAAATATATTATTATAATATTACATTATAGTAGTATGATGTGATTATATAATAGTATGATTTTTATAATTTGAATGGTAACATTATTATAGTAAATTCATGGTATAAAAGTTAAACGAGGTGGAAGAGTGCAAATTGAATTTGAACTCTTATGATGCAAACAATGATGTCATCGGAGCGATGAGGTAAGCAATGATGTCATCGGAGTGATGAGGTAAGCAATGATGTCATAGATCGATGGTGTAAGCGATGATGTCTAAATTATGGCAAAAAGACTATTTTACCCTTACTCTGCCGAGCCTATAAATAGAAGCTCATTTCTTCATTACTTCTCACCAATTCACAAAAGCTATAGAGAGAGAAAGTATAGATAGAATAAGAGCGAAAGAAAGAAGAGTATTCTGCTATTACGCTAGTGCAGTCTCCAAATTTTAAGGTAAGGGTATTATTTCTTTCGTATTCATGAAGATAGTTATTTTCTTTCAATACTCGTAAGGGTTGTTATTCCATTCTTTATTATTCTGTTGGAATAACCTATCTACACGGACTACCGCATGCATGGTGAAATCCTGTTGTTATTCTATTCTTTATTATTCTGTGGAAATAACCTGTCTACGCGGACTACCGCATGCTTGGTGAATAACCCTTCGTATTTAGTTGTTATTAAATTGTGAAAATAATCTGTCTGAGCAGACTACCGCCAGACGGGTGAAAATTTAATTACAGTTTCGTATATTGTTTCATTTCAGATTCCTAACTCTAAACTTACTACGGTAAGTATTGCTTCTATAATTCCTGAAATGATCAGATATTACTTATGTTTTGCGCTTCATCTAATATTATTTCACTGGAATATTGGTCTGAACTTTCTTGTGAAATTTTTATCTTTTCATGTCGAGTTACTATTCACCAGTTACTATTCACGAGTTACTTTTCATGGGGTACTATTCACGGTAAAAAAAAAAATTCTTCCAAATCATCTTTGATTGGATTCAGGTTTTGATCTTCATTCTTGAACTCTGGATAAATTCTCTAATATTTATCCTTATCTCACTGGATCCGTTATTCGTATTATTTTTTATCATCCTCAGTTTTAAATGGTGATATAACTGAATATCTTTGGCCTGTGTGTAAAGAGGAATAATTAAGTGATGAATATCTTTGGCCTGTAGTGCAAAGATGAATGATTACCTGATGAATATCTTTGGCCCGTAGTGCAAAGATGGACAGGTGTTGAGATGAACATGACCAACTGATGATACAAATGAATATCTTTGGCCCGTAGTGCAAAGATGGATATTTGATTCGAGATGTATATTGATTGATGTTAAAGGGATAAAATATTAATGATGGACTTTTAAATCAAAGAAGATAGTAGACATCATTCTCTACTTAACTCTTCTAATGAATTGTTATTTTCGCTGCGAATATTGATCTAAAACTTATTGTCTATAATATTTTATCTAATTTATTGAAGGCTAACGATAATTTATTTTTCATTATCTTAGTCATAATATTCTTTACTAGGCTAGTTGAGCTCACCCTTTTCTTCCATTGTTCTATTCAGAAAATGAGAATATCGCGGGTACTAGTCGGGGAATAGAGTGATGGTCCGAGTTAGAGCTGTAGAAGTCGTCACTATTTTTTTTATTTAAAATAGTGTGATAATAAATGTAATGAGGACTTAATTTGAATGTTAATATTTTTTACATGTCTGTATTGACACTCACAGTTGTGTGGTCGTATTTTGCACGACCGTGTGATATGAAAGATTGTATTTGAATTTTGTTGAGTGTATTTGGCGACTCAAAATGGGTTGAGTATTGAAACTATTTTTTTTTTTTTGGGGGGGGGGGGGGGTTGGTATAAGAGCTTAGGGATATGATCTCTGGCGGAGATCTGGGAATAAGAACTAGGAGGGGAGATAAGGGTAAAACCTTCGCTAGTGTGTCTTACCTAAGCTTAATTGTTATTGGTCGGTTGGAATATAGGGTTAATATGTGATATGTTAATTTATTTGATTAACCCTTGTTTTGTGGCAGTATTTGAGAATGGCAGCTGAAAATCTAAACAATGGAGTGAATGAGACTGTTGAGACACCTTTAATCACTAATGAGGAGAACGTGCAACAGGAAGGCTATATTTCTTCTGTAAACAATCCTACCGAAGAAATGATAAATGACGGGATATTTAGAAGCTTTTTGCAGTTCATGCAAAACTAGATGAGGGAGACTCGTGTTCATAATACTGGTGGAAATAACAACTCATGGCTTGTCACTGTCAAGCAGTTTAAAGAGTTGGGACCATCAAAGTTTCAGGGAAAGCCAGATCTAATCAAGGCAGAAAATTGGATTAAGCAAATTACCAAGATATTTGATGTCTTGGGATGCACGGAGGAACAGAAGCTTCTATTTGCCACCTTTATGTTCCGTGGAGAAGTAGATTACTGGTGGGAATATGTAAAACGTACCCAGCCTGCCGCACTCAAGATGACTTGGGGGACATTCCAGAAACTGTTCAATGACAAGTAATTTCCAGAAAGTATTCGCCACATGAAAGAGGTAGAGTTCATCAGACTGGAACAGAACAACATGACTGTGTCCCAATACGAGGCTAAATTCGCGGAGTTATCCCGGTTTACACCTCATTTGGTGGAGAATGAGGAACGTATGACGCGAATATTTCTGAGAGGTTTGAAACCCGAGATTCGTCAATACCTCATTTCTCACAAATTTTCTCTATATTCGAATGTAGTGAACAGGGCCCAGTTATTAGAATGAGATAATGATTATGTTCAACCAAGGAACAACAACCAAGGTCGTACCGGTGGCAGCAGTCATCGAAACAATAACAACCAGCAGGGAGGAAAGTATCATGCCAGAAGCGGTAACCACTCCGGTGGTAATCGTGGCCACGTTAATAGAAGAAGTGAGTCGGGGGGAGATTTCAAGAAGAGAAGGTACAACAATGAGAACGTGAAAGCATCGACAGCAACACCAACATCAATTGTTTCTAGAAGAGGAGAACGACCGTCGGTCGTATGCTATAAATGCTGGCAAGAGGGTCACATCAGCCCCAACTGCACACAACAATCCAAGTTATGTTATAACTGTGGAAAGGAAAGGCACATAGCTCGAGTGTGTCCTGTAGCGAAACCAAGTCCAGCAGGGATAGTGACTCCAAAGGCTATCCCTGACAAGTCAAAGTCATTGGTTCCTGGAAGAGCTTTTGTCGTGACTGCCCAACAAGCAAGGAACCCGAACGAGGTTATTACGGGTAAGCTGATAATAAACTCTTGCGAAGTTTACACTTTATTAGATACGGGTGCTACCCATTCTTTTATTTTACCTGCTTGTGCTCAACGTTTAAACTTGACACCTGAGAAATTAAACTTTGACTTATCTGTTGAAACTCCGTTGGGAGAAACCTTCGTTACATCTACAGTTTACAAATCTTACTCGATTCAAATTGGTACCCTCACCCTACCTGTTGATCTTATATCGTTGACAATACTTGCATTTGATGTGATTTTAGGAATTGACTGGTTAACCACTTATCATGCCAAAATTGATTGCTTTCGTAAGGTTGTTAGTTTTCATATTACTAACCAACCTATTGTGCGAATTCAAACAGCCAAACCACTAAAATCAATCAATATTATTTCAAGTCATAAAGCTATTCGTTTATTGAAAAACGGATGTCAAGCTTTCTTAGCCCATGTCACTGATCTAAACCAGAATACATCAGGTTTGAATGATATTTCTGTTGTTAATGAGTTTCCTGATGTATTTCCCGAAGAACTTCCCGGTCTACCCCCGGAACGTGAAGTTGAATTCTTTATTGACCTTGAACCCGGTACAAAACCCATTTCTAAAACCCCATATTAAATGGCTCCTATAGAACTTCAGGAGTTAAAGGTCCAACTACAGGAGTTGTTAGACATCGATTTTATACGTCCTAGTACATCTCCTTGGGGTGCTCCTGTTTTATTCGTAAAGAAGAAAGACGGGAGTATGTGACTTTGTATTGACTATCGGGAGTTAAACCATGTCACAATCAAGAATAGGTATCCCTTACCTCGTATTGATGACCTGTTCGACCAGTTGCAAGGTGCACAATTCTTTTCAAATATCGATCTTCGTTTTGGATATCATCAGCTGAATTTCAAGTCAATCTATTGTTGTTGAAGGATCCTTTCATGCATTATGTTAGGTATCAAGGAAAATCAAGTAGTTATTCCCCAAGTAAAAAAAACCTCACTCTTTTAGATGAAAG
This sequence comes from Panax stipuleanatus, assembly GCA_020205555.1. Lineage (NCBI taxonomy): Eukaryota > Viridiplantae > Streptophyta > Magnoliopsida > Apiales > Araliaceae > Panax > Panax stipuleanatus. The sequence continues at coordinate 98,521,345 of CM035115.1, forward strand.
AAGGGGCGCTTCCGGATCTGTCGGTGCTTGAAACAATTTTGTCTTCTCCTATTTGAATTATAACAATATATGAGTATATGTAAACCCCAGAACGGAAATTGTTACACAGATAGGATATCTAATTAAAACTGAGCATATTTCGAAGACTGCTTTCAGAACTCGATATGGGCATTATGAATTCTTAGTCATGTCTTTTGGATTGACTAATGCTCCTGTTGCCTTCATGGATATGATGAACCGTGTATTCAAGGAATATTTAGATCAGTTCGTGGTTGTCTTTATTGATGACATCCTCATCTATTCCAAAAGCAGTGAAGATCATGAGCACCACTTGAAGCTAGTACTTCAAAGGCTTCATGAAAATAAGTTATATGCCAAGCTAAAGAAATGTGAGTTCTGGCTTGAGGAGGTAGCATTCCTAGGGCACGTAGTATCAAAACGTGGAGTATCTGTGGACCCAACAAAGATTGAAGCAATACAAAGTTAGGAGCAACCGAAGTCAGTGACCGAAGTGCATAGCTTTCTGGGCTTAGCTGGTTATTATCAGAGATTCGTGGAAGGATTTTCTCGAATCGCTACTCCATTAACTCAGCTGACTAAGAAAGATACAAAATTCATATGGAACGAGGAATGCAAGAAGAGCTTTCAAGAGCTCAAGAGGAGACTCATTTCGGCACCTGTTCTGACGATACTATCTGGTTCGGATGGATTTGTCATTTACAGCGATGCTCCGGGCAAAGGGTTAGGATGTGTTCTCTTGCAACATGGGAAAGTCATAGCCTATGCCTCGTGACAACTCAAGGAATATGAGAGGAATGATCTTACTCATGATCTAGAGTTGGCAGCAGTCATTTTCGCATTAAAAAGCTGGAGACACTCCCTGTATGGGGAGAAAGTGGAGATCTATATGGATCATAAGAACCTCAAGTATTTCTTCACCCAGAAGGAACTCAACATGCGGCAACGACGTTGGCTTGAGCTGTTGAAAGATTATGATCATACCATCCAATACCATCCTGGAAAAGCGAACGTGGTTGCTGACGCATTGAGTAGAAGATCATATGCGGGAACGAATGCGATGCTTTCAAGGCCTATTTTCTGTGATTTACAAAAGATGGAGATAGAGTTCAAGACTCCGGGGACCCATGCGATGATATCAAGTATACGCGTAGAACCAGTTTTGATTGATAAAGTTAAAGCTGCTCAAGCTACAGACCCGGAGCTGATGAATATGAGGAAGAAGGTGCATGAAGGTGCTATTCCAGAAGCAAGGATTGATGCAGAAGGAATACTTTGAGTCAACTCCAGTCTTTGTGTTCCTGATGATTCTGATTTGAAGTATAGAATCATGATGGAGGCACACAAAACACCGTTTGCAATCCATTCTGGAAGTACCAAAATGTATCGTGATCTTCGACATATATTTTGGTGGAGCAATATGAAGAGAGAGATCGCGGAGTTCACCTCGAGGAGTTTAACATTTCAACGTGTCAATGCGGAGCATCAAATGCCAAAGGGTCCATTGCAACCAGTTGAGATTCCAAAGTGGAAGTGGGAACACATTACCATAGATTTCGTTACGGGTCTTCCAAAGGTTTCTCAAGGCATAGATGCGATTTGGATTATTGTTGATAGATTAACCAAGTCTGCTCATTTCTTGCTGATATGAGAGACTTATTCCCTTGAACGTCTTGCTCGTATGTATGTGAATGAGATTGTGAGATTGAATGGCATTTCAGTATCCATAGTTTCGGACCGTGACCCAAGATTCACTTCATAATTTTGGGTCAGCTTGCAGAAAGCTATGGGCACGGATTTACGATTCAGTTCGGCATATCATTCACAAACGAACGGGCAATCGGAAAGGACTATCCAAACTCTTGAAGATCTATTGAGACTCTGTGTTCTAGACTTCAAAGGGAGTTGGGATAAGTACCTATCATTTGTGAAATTCTCCTACAACAACAGTTATCAGGCAAGTATAGGCATGGCTCCGTTCGAGGCATTGTATGGACAAAAATGTCATTCTCCAGTATGCTGGGACGAGGTAGGTGAAGCAACATTGTTGAGACCGGAGTTAGTACGTATGACTACGAAAAAGATTCAAATAATCCGACAACGTATACAAACTGCACAAGATCGACAAAAGAGTTATGCTGATCTTCATCGAAGAGACGTGGAGTTTAATGTCGGAGATCATGTATTATTACGTGCTGCTCCATGGAAAAGAGTTACGATATTCGAAAAGAGAGAAAAGCTCAACTCACGATTCATTAGTCCATTTGAAATCCATGACCGAGTAGGAAATGTGGCCTATAGACTCGCCTTACCTCCAAGCATATCTCGTGTTCATAACGTTTTTCACATATCTGTGCTTTGTAAATATGTGAAAGATCCAAACCACATTATTGAGTTAGAACCAGACGAGATAGCCGAAAATTTAACATACGAGGAGGTACCTGTAAAGATCTTGGATAAGAAGGAATATGTCCTACGCTCAAAGGTTATACCTCGAGTTAAAGTTTTGTGGAGGAACCATGATATCGAGGAAATGACCTGGGAGTCAGAATTGGAAATGAAAACGAGATATCCTCACCTTTTCGACATACCAGGTACGTACGTCAATTTCGAGGACGAAATTTTATAAGGAGGGGAGGTTGTAAGATCCCAAATTTTATGAATAAGATTTAATTTTCTTTATATATTATTTTGAAATAGTAAGGTGTTGATTTGATAAATGTGATAAGTTATGGGTGAAATGTGCAAAGTTTACAAAGTAAGCAAGTGGTTATAAAATATTCATTGTGTCGGGGAATATTTGTTTGGTCGAGGAATATTCTTTTTGTCGGAGAATATTCGTACGACGGCGCAGTCATTGGTGGACCCCACAACGGAATGAATGTCGAATATAGAAAGCGACAGAAGTAACCTTTTTGTAAAAATAACGACAAAACTGTTACCGTTAGTACTGTTGAAATACCCAGTGGTTAAAATACAGTAATACGCAGTGTTGCACGGTAGCACACAGTATTGCACAGTATTTTAAATTATTGATTCTTACGTAGGAAGGCACTTACTCAATTATTGTTACAGTAATTACTGTTCAATATTTTATATTATTGATTCAATAACTGCATAATATTTTATTGGTTCAATATTTGCTACGTTGATATTTTATATTCATAAGTGCTACTTTGCTATTTTATATTATTGATTCAATAATTGTCATTGCACATTATTTCAAATTATCAAATCAATAATTCATATTATTTGAATAATATTATTAGATAGCATTATTGGCAATGTCTAAGGAAGTTCTGTCTTGGAAAGGGGTTGATTAATTGTGTGCCAGTAAGGAAAAAGCCTTATCGGAAGGCCCCCTCTTTCCTAGGAACGACCTGGTTGTCAATATTGTAGTTTTGTAATATTATTTGTGAATAATTAATTTTTGATATATATGATAAGGAAATATTTATTCAATGTGGATTTAAACGGAGAAATTTTTAACATGTGACATTTGTTGAAAGGTGGTATTTTATCTTGTCCGATAAAATAATTCATTCAAATATATTATTATAATATTACATTATAGTAGTCTGATGTGATTATATAATAGTATAATTTTTATAATTTGAATGGTAACATTATTATAGTAAATTCATGGTATAAAAGTTAAACGAGGTGGAAGAGTGCAAATTGAATTTGAACTCTTATGATGCAAACAATGATGTCATCGGAGCGATGAGGTAAGCAATGATGTCATCGGAGCGATGAAGTAAGCAATGATGTCATAGAGCGATGAGGTAAGCAAGGATGTCATAAATTATGGCAAAAAGACTATTTTACCCTTACTCTGCCGAGCCTATAAATAGAAGCTTATTTCTTCATTACTTCTCACCAATTCACTAAAGCTATAGAGATAGAAAGTATAGATAAAATAAGAGAGAAAGAAGAACAGTATTCTGTTATTACGCTAGTGCAGTCTTCAAATTTTAGGTAAGGGGTATTATTTCTTTCGTATTCATGAAGATAGTTATTTTCTTTCAATACTCGTAAGAGTTTCTATTCCATTCTTTATTATTCTGTTGGAATAACCTATCTACGCGGACTACCGCATGCATGGTGAAATCATGTTGTTATTCTATTCTTTATTATTCTATGGAAATAACCTGTCTACGCGGACTACCGCATGCCTGGTGAATAACCCTTCGTATTCAGTTGTTATTAAATTGTGGAAATAATCTGTCTGAGCGGACTACCGCCAGATGGGTGAAAATTCAATTGTAGTTTCGTATATTGTTTCATTTCAGATTCCTAACTCTAAACTTACTACGGTAAGTATTGCTTCTATAATTCCTGAAATGATCAGATATTACTTGAGTTTTGCGCTTCATCTAAAATATTATTTCACTTGAATATTGGTCTGAGCTTTCTTGTGAAATTTTTATATTTTCATGTCAAGTTACTATTCATGAGTTACTATTCACAAGGTACTATTCACGATAAAAAAATTATTTTTTTTCTTCTAAATCATCTTTGATTGGATCCAGGTTTTGATCTTCATTCTTGAACTCTGGATAAATTCTCTAATATTTGTTTTTTATCTCACTGGATCCGTTATTCATATTATTTTCATCATCCTCGTTAATAAATGGTGATATAATTGAATATCTTTGGCCTGTGTGCAAAGATGAATAATTACGTGTTGAATATCTTTGGCCTGTGGTGCAAAGATGAATGATTACCTGATGAATATCTTTGGCCCGTAGTGCAAAGATGGACATGTGTTGAGATGAACATGACCAATTGATGATACAAATGAATATCTTTGGCCCGTAGCGTAAAGATGGATATTTGATTCGAGATGTATATTGATTGATGTTACAAGGATAAAATATTGATGATGGACTTTTAAATCAAAGAAGATAATAAACATCATTCTCTACTTAACTCTTCTAATGAATTGTTATTTTCGCTGCGAATATTGATCTAAAACTTGTTGTCCACAATATTTTATCTGATTTATTGAAGGCTAACGATAATTTGTTTTTCATTATCTTAGTCATAATATTCTTTACTGGGCTAGTTGAGCTCACCCTTTTCTTTCATTGTTCTCTTCAAGAAATGAGAATATCGCGGGTACTAGTCGGAAAATAGAGTGATGGTCCGATTTAGAGCTGTAGAAGCCCTCACTATTTTTTCTTTATTTAAAATAGTGTGATAATAAATGTAATGAGGACTTAGTTTGAATGTTAATATTTTTTACATGTCTGTATTGACACTCACAGTTGTGTGGTCGTATTTTGCACGACCGTGTGATATGAAAGATTGTATTTGAATTTTGTTGAGTGTATTTGGCGACTCAAAATGGGCTGAGTATTGAACCTATTTTGGGGGCGTCACACGCGCGGCACCTGCAATGTTGCTGGTGCAAGGCTTCTTTCTGCTGCTACACTTGGTTTCTCTTTCCTTGCACACTTGCACATTGCAAGCAACACTCATCTGCCCTATCATGCCATCATGCCTTATGCCTTCTACTGTGCATTGCCCCTTTTTGGCATCTTTTGTCCTTTTTTAGCTCAAATTGCACTCGGAGAGTTCCTAAACATGAATAATGCAAAACAAAGGAAAAACATATTAAAAGCACAGGAAAACTCGAGTTTAAGCAACGAAACAAGCTGGTTACTATTCGAATAAGTGGTCATAAAACCACTTATCAGCTTTCATGTCTATAAGAAGACCATCACTTGTATATACATTATGTGGTCGAGGATGTTTCGCATCCTGATAATAAACATCCAAATCAAGCCGAATGCGAAATAAATTAAATGGAAGTATCAAAAGGCTTTAATTCCTATGTGAGCGAAAGGGTTTGAAAACCATCTTTCAAAATGACATTTTTATATCTTGTCTAAAAATGGACTTTTCAAACAAATCAAACCCTTCGTATATAGGTTCAACGAAGTACGACACTACTTTCAAATCAAACACACGTAGGCTCAATTACTTCCAGCACACATTCATATTGCAAATGAAAAGGGAAATATTGAAAAGATGGGGTAACCATGTTTCACGGAAGTCGGGCGGTGCCTAACACCTTCCCTCTGCTTAACCAAGCCCCTGAACTTTAAGAATCTCGGTTTTCGAGGCCAAGTTTTGACAGCGTCCAGTAATTGGGTTTACTTGCAAACATCAAACAAAACTCGGTTGAGTTGGTACAACCATTTTAAAATATACCAACTGGCGACTCTATAAACCTTTCAAAATCATCGACATGATACATGTTGGCCTTTTCCTAAAAATTTCACCCTTCATAAAACAGATAAGACAAATAAGGGTCGAAAACAACAAAATTTAGGGAGAGGAAGATCTGTCCAAAGAGAAGATTTTTTCTCGACGTCGAAAGGTGGCGACTTTGCTGGGGACAGTAGAGGGCTTGAGCCGCACTTCAAATCTTTTCAAAATATCCATTTTATATCTACGTGTGTGTGGATGCTGCGTTTTACATTGCAAGGATGTGAATAAATACTTTACTGCTTTATGTTAGTGCTTCGCACAAATGTCATCATTTCATACGGTGAGACACCATATATGTGAATGTATGTTGTGTGATTCCTCCACCAGGAGGCGAACCCGTCGGTGTTTGATTACTGGACTTAAAGGAGATTAATTCTGCGAGGCTTAGGAAAGGCACCACTCAGATTCGCTCCAATTAAAAGATCGGATTAATTTCCCCTCAAGTAGATTGCGATGATCTGGGAACCTTCATGCCGAAAAGACGCGAGAGTAGCCTAAGATAGGTCAGCCTCTGATTAACCAAATCCGAAGGGAAATTATTCATGCCTCTTTCAATTCAAATTTCAAATTAAATCAATGTAAATATACATTTTATTGTGAATCCTGTCATTAAAACAACTAACCTTTGTTTTACAGGATAAGATTAAAAAAAACCTCAAAAATAAATACATTGCACAACATACATCCTGGTGATATTTACATCAAAATTAACATACCTACTTTTATTTTAGAAAAAAATTCGTCCTATCATCAGATCAAAATCTAAGAAGGCACTAAGCCCATCTCCAAACATAGCTTCAAGTGCTCAACCTAAATCCACCCCTGTCTCCAAGGAAGAGTTTGAAGGATTAAAGAACTAGATAGCGGAATTAGCTATTTTCCTCAAAGAACAAAGCAAAGGTCTTCAAGGTAAACAAACACTCGGTCATATAGAATCATCTACACCCGGTAGCAGTCTGTTGGGTTTGCTAGAAACATAAGCATGCAATCAAATTACATAAACACAGCGTAAGGGATGAAAAATAAGATTTTAAAATTTTCTTACAAACCCTTAACCATGATATTTCTTGTGCATCAATTATCAGTCAATACATAGAAGGAGAGGATGGAATTATACCTTTGAAGATCCAAGCTTCATCAGGTATAAGTTCTACTCCTTTGATTCCTCTGTAGTGGCTCCTTCCCTTGATCAATGTCAGCCACCCAAATGTTTGGCCTCTAACGGTGATCCACCAAGGAAGATGAAGAACTCAGGAAGATGGGTTATTGGCTTAACCCTTGTTTCTATCTCTATAGAATATGTGTACTCCCAACTTTGGAAAAATTCACGTACCTTATTTCTGATATAAGACTCTCTTATATAGATATTAGATTAACCCTCCTAATCCAATTAGAATAGGATTTTATTTATTTAATTAATTAAACACTTTTAATTAATTTATATCCTAATCTTATTAGGATTATTAATTCCTAAACTCCTTTAGAATTAAAATAATAATAATAATAATAATAATATTATTAATAAGACTCCTCTTATTAATTTATATTTAATATTTCTAAAATATTAAATAATAAATATTAAGCTATTTAATTTATTCTATCACCATAGATTAAATTAATTACACTTAATGCATTATTACTATCATGTCATTTTCTTCTTAAATAATTCTTCTTCCTTTTATTGTGTGACCCTTTAGGTTCTCCATATTAAACCGGTTGTGAATAAATTAATTAGAACAATTCTAATCTTATTTAAATAAATAAATTAAACTAATAATCTATTTAAATAAATAACATTTATTCTACAATAGGGATAAGCCTCCCTAGCGATCAATGACTTTCTAGATAATATAGATTTCAACATTAATCATAAAAGAACCTGTGAGTTAATAGTTACCGTACAATTCAATCCTTCCACCATACAATGTCCCAATTAAATATAAGACATGGATTTACGGTCAAGTCTTAATTTATTTAATCATTTGTATTTCGATTAGAAAACGCACAACTCCAAATAATACAAATTAGAAACCTCTTTCTAATTTCATTCTACCTTGGCCAAGGATTCCTGGGTTATCATTTAACGAATCACATAGGACATATCTTCTCTTTTACTAGAGGTGATAGATTCTTTATTGATCATATATTATCTCCATATACAACTCATTATACCCAAGCATACCCTATATATGCCTTAAAAGGCCTTAAGGAATAAGTCAAAGTGCAATTTGTTACATACAAGATACTATGATGATCTCAAGTCCAAGGATCACTTGTACTACTATCACATTAGGAATTCCTATTGACAGGCGAGTAAAACTCCATTAGGTATTCCATAGCGAGTCACGTTCAGTGAACTTATTCTCCAATAAGCACCTACATACTTGCTTTAGTGTCTCCACACAAATGACCATGAGATCAGTCATCCTCATCCAATGAGCAAGTAACATGTGACACCCCCAGACTAGGTCCAGTCAATCCAACCCATTCTGAGTCACCAAATACATGGTACAGAGTTCAAATACAATCTTTTATATCATACGGTCGTGCAAAATACGACCACACAACTGTGAGTGTCAATACAAATATGTAGAAAATAATAACATTCAACTAAGTCCTCATTATATTTATTATCACACTATTTATTAGAAATAGTGAGGACTACTACTGCTCTAACTTGGACCATCACTCTGTCCCCCGACTAGTTCCTGCGACATTCTCAGTTCCTGAAGAGGACAATAGATGAAAAGGGTGAGTTCAACTAGCCCAGTAAAGAATATTATGACTAAGATAATGGAAAATAAATTATCGTTAGTCTTCAACAATTCAGATAAAATATTATTGACAACAAGTTTTAGATCAATATTCGCAGCGAAAATAACAATTCATTAGAAGAGTTAAGTAGAGAATGAAGTCTACTATCTTCTATGATTTTAAAGTCCATCATCAATATTTTATCCATGTAACATCAATCAATATACATCTCGAATCAAATATTTATCTTTGCACTACGGCCAAAGATATTCATTTGTATCACCAGTTGGTTATGATCATCTCAACACCTGTCCATATTTGCACTACGGCCAAAGATATTCATCATGTAATCATTCATCTTTGCTCTACAAGCCAAAATATTTAGTTATATCAGCATTTATAACTGAGGATGATAAAAAATAATATAAATAACGAATCCAGTGAGATAAAGAACAAAGATTAAGAATTCGCATTTTAGTTTATCCAAGATCAAAAATACTTCATAATAATACTTTGTGGATCAAAATTCAAGAATAGAGTTCAAAACTTGGATCCAATCAAAGATAGGAACCTTAACAAGCAACTTGGATATATAGAAGAAAATTTAATTTTCCCGTGAATAGTGTCGTATACGTGAATAGTGCCGTATACGTGAATAGTAACTCTGACGAAAAAAGTAAGAATTTCATAATAAAATCCATGACACTATTTTGGTATAATGATATTGAAAAGAATAACATCTTTTACGAAAGAAAATAACATCCTTTACCTCAAAAGAATAGTACTTCTGACTGGAATATCGAATATAAGGCTGAAAAAAACTTGCACTGAATAGCAACACTCAAAGTATTTAAATACTCACAAAAATACGCTCGATATTATAGACAGAGAAAACTTTTGATTCTGGTGTGATTTTCAATTCTAACCTAAGCACCCTATTTATAAGAATGAGATAGCACACAATGGTTGACAAAATGACATTACGTAGAAAACTAGCAGCACACAAGTTTTGAAAAAAAACCTCAGCCATCTCTTTTGAAAATAAATCTCCATATGTAATATAATATATATATATATATATATATATTAAAACATTTATTTTCGAAGCTTTAATAATTCATAATAAATAACCCTTTTCACAGAAAAATACGAATCTTATGTCCTTTATATATGAAATTTAATTCTCTTCAACTTTGCAGAGGGAAGTTTTTCCAAATTCTCAACCGAAAATGGCTGAAATCCACAAACAGGTGATTTTCCACAACAAAATACTAATAAAAACACCTCAACACTAATTCCTTCTTTTATATCCACAAAATAAATATTTTCTTATCATATAAATCAATAATTAATTATTCACAAATAATATTACAGAACTATAATATTGACAACCAGGTCGTTCTCAGGAAAGAGGGGGCCTTCCGATAAGGATTTCTCCTTATTGGCGCGCAATTAAATAACCCCTCCTAGACAAAGCTTCCTTAGACATTGTCAATAATGATATCTAATAATATTATTCAAATAATATGAATTATTGAGTTGATAATGTGAAATACTGTGCAGTGACAATTATTGAATCAATATCAACGGTAGCAATTATTGAATCAATCATATAGAATAGCAACGTAGCAATTATTGATATAAGATATCAACATAGAAATTATTGAATCAATAAAATATCATGCAATTGTTGTATCAATAATATAAAATATTAAACAGTAATTACTGTAACAATTATTGAGTAAGTGACTTCTTACGTAAGAACCAATAATTTGAAATACTGTGTGCTACTGTGCACAACGCGTATTATTGTATTTTTATCACCGGGTATGTCAACAGTTTAACCGTAACAGTTTTACCGTTTATTTATAAAAAGGTTATTTCTGGCGCTTTCTATATCCGACAGTTATTCCATTGTGGGGCCCACAAATAGCTGCGCCGTCGTACGAATATTCCCGGACAACAAGAATATTCCACGACCAAACGAATATTCTCCAACAACAATGAATATTTTATAACCACTTGCTCATTTTGAAATATTTGCACATGTCACCCATAACTTTTCACATTTATCAAATCAACACCTTACTATTTCGAAATAATATATAAAGAAAATTAAATCTTTATTCATAAAAGTTGGGGTCTTACAACCTCCCCTCCTTATGAAATTTCGTCCTCGAAATTGACGTACGTACCTGGTATGTCGAAAAGGTGAGGATACCTCGCTTTCATTTCCGATTCCAACTCCCAGGTCATTTTCTCAATTTCATGGTTTCTCCACAAAACTTTAACTTGAGGTATAATTTTCCAGCGTAGGACATGCTCCTTCCTATCCAAGATCTTGACAGGTACCTCCTCATACGTTAAATCTTCGGCTATCTTGTCTAGTTCTAACTCAATAATGTGGTTTAGGTCTTTCACATATTTGCGAAGTACGGATATGTGAAAAACGTTATGAACACGAGACAGGCTTGGAGGTAAAGCGAGTCTATAGGCCACATTTCCTACTCGGTCAAAGATCTTAAATAGACCAATGAATCATGGGTTGAGCTTTTCTCTCTTCCCGAATCTCGTAACTCCTTTCCATGGAGCCACACGTAACAATACATGATCCCCAACATTAAATTCCACGTCCTTTCGATGAAGATCCTCATAACTCTTTTGTCGATCTTTTGCAGTTTGTATCCGTTGTCGGATCATTTGAATCTTTTTTGTAGTCATACGTACCAACTCCGGTCCCAATAATGTTGCCTCACCCACCTCATCCCAACACACTAGAGAACGACACTTTCTCCCATACAATGCTTCGAATGGAGCTACGCCTATACTTGCTTGATAACTGTTATTGTAGGAGAATTCCATAAATGGTAGGTACTTATCCCAACTCTCTTTAAAGTCTAGAACACAGAGTCTCGATAGATCTTCAAGAGTTTGAATAGTCCTTTCTGATTGTCCGTCTGTTTGAGGATGATAAGCCGAACTGAATCGTAAATCCGTGCCCATAGCTTTCTGCAAACTGATCCAAAATTGTGAAGTAAATCTAGGGTCACGATCCAAAACTATGGATACTGGCATGCCATGCAATCTCACAATCTCATTCATATACATACGAGCAAGATGTTTAAGGGAATAAGTCTCTCGTATCGGCAAGAAATGAGCAGACTTGGTTAATCTATCAACAATAACCCAAATCGCATCTATGCCTTGAGAAACCTTGGGAAGACCCGTAACGAAATCCATCATAATGTGTTCCCACTTCCATTTTGGAATTTCCAGTGGTTGCAATGGACCCTTCGGCACTTGATGCTCCGCCTTTACACGTTGACAAGTTAAACATCTCAAAATAAACTCTGCGATCTCTCTTTTTATATTGCTCCACCAAAATGTATGTCGAAGATCACAATACATTTTGGTACTCCCAGGATGGATTGCAAACGGTGTGTTGTGTGCCTCCATCATGATTCTATGTTTCAAGTTGGAATCGTTAGGAACACAAAGTCTAGAGTTGACTCGAAGTATTCCCTCTTCATTGATTCTTGCTTCTGGAATGGCACCTTCTTGCACCTTCTTCTTCATCTTCATTAGCTCCAGATCCGTAGCTTGAGCAGCTTTAACTTTATCAATCAAAGCTGGTTCTACGCGTATACTTGACATCATCGCACTCGTTTTTGCATATGATCTTTTACTTAAAGCGTCAGCTACCACGTTCGCTTTTCTAGGATGGTATTGGATGGTATGATTGATAAGTGGTTTTATAACCACTTATTTAGATATCAACTCACTGCGATTGTTGCTTAAACTCAAGTGTTATCGTAGCTTTTCATACCTTTTTTACTTTCTTTTGCAGATTTATATTTAGGAACTCTCCGGGTGAATTTTGAGCTTTAAAAAGGTGCTAAAAAGGGGACAACGCTTAAAGAGTAAGCTAGGAATGAGGGATTAACAGAAGCTAGGAGCAGTTAGAATCAAGAAGAATTCCGAAGGGCAGAAGGAGAGTGCAGCAGCAAAGCAAAAGGCAGCAGAATTTCAGAACCTGAACCTGCGCAGCTGCGCCGGCTGTAGGCATAGGACCTGCGCAGCTGTGCCGGTCAAGCTCCACAGTTGACTTAGTTTTTAACGCAGTAGTTTTGAATTTTGGCTGGGGAGCAAGGCAGACTAGGCTGAATGAGGCATATAAGGGCTGATATTAGGCACATTTGAGGGATGCTCCCATTGGGAGTTCAAGCCCTAACCTTCTCCTTCTATTTTCATTTTTCCTTTTCATTTTCTTGCCTAGGTTAGGAGTAGAGAGTAGAATAGACTAGTTTAAAGTAGTTAATATTCTAGGGTTTCATTAGACTTGATGGTTGAAACAAGTGGGTTGTATTGAAGATTCAATAGTGGATGCTTGGAGATTCAGATTTGCATTTCTTATTCTTAAACTCTCTCTTTGCTTTCTATGTTGTAATCTTATGATGTGTATGCTACTTGTGGATGATAACTTATGTTTCACTATGATATCTTAAATCTATTTTGGGATTCTAATGGAACCCAACACATAGTTTGTCTTGAATTCTCTCTCCCTTTGCTATTATTATGAATTGGTTATCATAACTTGTGCTTTTAGATTGATTTCTTGTGAACCTGTATGAACTTAACAAATGGATTATAGGTTTAGACCTAGTTATGATATCATGCGAAAGTTAGAGATTCTTGCGGGTAATCCATGAGATTATGTGATGTGTGTCTCATTCATTGTCCTAAAGAGTTGATAATTTGACAGCATTTAGGATAGAAATATACCTAAATGTCGTATGCAACCAAATTGAGAATCTAATCTTAATGACTTCCTATGCAAAAGTTGGTAATTGAAAGAGTAGTTAACGAGATTTTCCCGTGACATGTGTCCTGTTAATTATTCTTGATATTGGTTGCTTGATAGTGTGTAGGATAGACATATACCTACATGCCGTATTAGGGAGATTCATAGTTGTCAGCCGAAAGAGGCTTTTATGTAATCATGATTTCTCGGTTGTCAATTCAATGTGCTAATTATTTCATACGAGAGAGTTAAGAGAGTCGAATGAAGTGTTGGGGGAAATTGGAATCTCATGCCATCATTATCTAATTTCACTCCAGGATTAATTAGTTTAACTTCAATTCTTGCCTAATTTAAAGTAGTTTTAATTCCTCCTCTTTACCACCCGTTTAAATAAGACTGAGATAATTATGTGCTAGTGTTTTGGCAACCTTTTATCCATTAATTCCTCGTGGGAACGATATCTTACTTTCACTTTATTACTCGTTGGCCGCGTATACTTGCGCGTTAATTGTGTCATATAAATCGGACCAACAAGTTTTTGGCGCCGTTGCCGAGGATTTAATTCGATAACTGTTTGCCAACATTAGTTTCAATCAAATTAGTCTTAATTTAAACATTTCTTTTATTTTGCTTAATTCTCTTCCTGTATTCTCTTCTCAGGTACAATGGACTTAAATTTCTATCCATGGAATGGTACAAGGCAAGAGCAACTAAGGGAAACAAACAATGATGGCGTCAACCCAATAGCAACACTTTCAGCACAGCTAGAGGAGCTCTCGAGGAAGCTGGATACTATTTCAGCTCAACAGAGTCGAGAGCCAGTTATTACTCATAAGTATGATGCTGGGAGCTACATGAGCCATCACGAGCCTATCAGTTTTGGACAGGAGAAGTATGGGGGTGAGTACTTCCATAATGAACCTTATCCCACAAATCAGTCAGATTGGGGGTATCACCCAGACCATTCAGTAAACCCTTCATCAGACTATTATTAAGACTAGTACTGGGATCCAAATTCCGTTTTCGCTCCAGAATGTACTTTCCAGACTCCAGTTAACGAGCCTCAATACAATTTTGAGGGTGACACAGAAAATGCAAAATTAGAGGAGGGAGGTGACATATCACTGAAGGACATCTTGATTGAGCAACAAAAGTCAATCAAGAATATCCAAAACTGGGCGGAGCAAATTAGCAAGGCCTTGATGATAGAGGAAGAACAAGGGTTTCTGACCAATACTGCGAGCTATTAAGAACAATATGAGCCAAATCCAATTTATGCACCCGAACCCACATACCAACCCCCGCATTTACAAGGACAACAGTCTTGAATGGAATTCATGTATGCAAGCTCAGAAAACCAAGAGGAGTTGTTTGGGAGCACAGAAGAATCGAGCTAAAATTTTCAATATCAGATGGCCCCAATCAACCATGCTTCTACCAGTGAGACACAGTACATGGATCCCGTGGCTGAAATAGAAAAGGAAGGATTGGATAGTTTATGGGGGAACTCATTAGCATCAACACAGGAGACCTTGACTGAGCAAGAGAAATTGATTGAGGATCTTCAGATTTGGGTGGAACAGATTAGCACGGCATTAAGGAAGGAGGAGGTATGTGAAAAAGAGACAACAATGCAAGATTTTGTACCTCCAATGACCGAAGCCGTAAGTTATGACCCTCAGAAGGATTGGTGCTATGAGATGGATGCAGAGACTGATGGAGAATCCGAAGTGCGATTTCAGCTGGACGAGCACAAGGCAATGGATACGGAGGAGTCGTTTGGGGATGTGGAAAGTGAGCCGACAGTGAAAATGCCCCAAGAGCCTCCTCAGCCTAAGTGGAAAAAAATAGCAAAGTTTGCACACCCTTGCCCTTTGGTAGCCACATCACAGAGATGGGTCTCGATGACACGAGAGATTCTGCAGTCTTGACACCATGGTGGTCAGAAGAAAAGAGAATAGAAGAAGAGTCTGTTGTGTGTTCAATGCCTCCTTGCCCCGATCATTTCACATACACAACGGAACCATTGCCTAGCTCCCCAACCTTCAGGACGGGGAATTCTTTTACTTATCCAATGCTAGGTAGTTTAAATCTGCATCCGCTCCTACTAGGAAGCCGCCAAAGTCACACAGCTATTCTGATGGATGGAGGGGTTCTCCAATACTGTCGGGGAGTTGGATAGCAGTGGTCAGACACAGTCCAGCTAGAGGACTATAAATCAAGCGCTAGATGGGAGGCACCCCATCATCTGCGTTCCACGCGGCCGCCCTGATTTCCAGACCAGAATCTGCATTCCACTCCCTGCGCAGCTGCGGCACTTTCCCTCATTGCCCCTGCGCAGCTGTGCTATCATCTTTTGCCCATTTTTAAATAGAGCCGGCCCACTTCAGTATTTCCCAACTTCAATTTTTGGCAGCCTTCTTTCATAAAAGCAGACTCACACGAGCACACATAAACCTAACTCCGTCTTGCCCCCCCCCCCCCAATTACATCATGTGCCTTCACAGTAACCATTGCTACATAAGCCCTAATCTTTCCACCATTTCCTTTCATTATAACTCCTCGCCCCCAATCTAAGGCAACAATTTGGAGAACACAGAGAGGAGTGGGAATTGAGCACCTGCTGGATTGATCAGAATTTTGAAAGGAGGTTTGTGGTGATACATAGAAAGTCCAGTAGGATTTTGCACAAAAGGTAATCATTCACAACTCTTGGAGTGGCTGCTGGGATTCACAACTGAGAGGAAGGTTCTGAATTCAAAGATTGGACTGGAAGCACACAACCTATTTGAATTAAGTTCAAAGAAACTTCTGGTTGCTTTTGTTCACCTCATCATTGGTTCAAAACAGTGGATAGGGTAGTGAAGATTAGCTTGTGCTAAGGCAGATTTTGGGCAAAGTTTTGACAAGGTTTAGGGGGTATATCATTTGACAGACTTGAAGGAATATAGCAAGTTTGGGGACAGAACAATTTCCAAATACAATTAGGGGCAAAATTTTTGACAGAGTTTGCAATTTGAGTTCAAGTGTTCATAGAGTCTGCAGAGAATCAAAGTTCAGAAAATGTTTGGGGTTGAAAATTTATGTGGCAGAGTTAGGCAGATAGGGTGCATTCCATCATTTGATCAGCTTTGGTCTTGCATTCATTTCAGTTGCCTGCTTTCAATTTCAGAATTCTCATAGCCTGCCATCATGCCTAGAGAATCAGAACTCCATCACCACCTTCTCCTCCTCCGAGCACAGAGCATGGCGAGGGTAGTTCCCATGAGGCTCTTGACGACTATAGATTTATGGACCTGGCTGCTCAGCGTTATTACATGAATGATTTGGACAAAAAGACCTGTGTGAAAGAAAGGGGGCTGAGGCCGGGCAATAACGACGGTCTTATGAAAAAGTAAATTATTGAGCACGGATGGGCGCTTGTTGTAGCCACACCACTGCCAGCCCCGATTCCCCTGGTTAAAGAATTTTATGCCAATACCCACGAGGCGCAGAATGGGATATCTTATGTAAGAGGAAGGCAGGTTCCATACACAAAGTAGGCCATAAATGAAATTTTCAAGCTAGACACTATTCCTTCTGGCCAGACAAATTGGGCCGAGTCTCAGCGTCATAAGACTAACTTGGACAGACTGATAAAGGAATTGTGCAAATCGGGCACCAAATGGACAACATACTCAGGCACGACCAGAAAGATAGGCTTCCCTCAGACGGCCCTGAGTAGATACGCCAAGGCTTGGTACAGCTTTATTTGTGCGAGCATTCTCCCTTCGAGCCATCATGCCGAGGTCACCACTGAGAGGGCTACCCTACTCTATGGTATCATCAAGAATAGGCGAATTGATATAGGACACATTCTGAATCAGTTCATGCTGAAGTTTATGAGGGGGAGCACCTCAGGAGGGATTCCACATGCCTCGGTGATTACACGCTTATGTTTGGCTGCAGGAGTGGTATGCGATAATGAAGAGCTGCTGCGCCCGATGCGCGATATAGACCATACAACCATCCAGTAGTACACTATCTGGCAGGGGGCAGATTCTCATCCCCGAGGACTTGGGTTTGTGCGAGGTGATAATTCTGATGAGGATGAGGACGATGAAGAAGACGAAGAAGATGAGCCAGAGTAGGCTCAGCAGGCGGCAGGGCCGACTCCCGCACAGTATGCTATGCAGCAGAGGGAGATTCGACAGTTGAGGAGACGGATGGATACCACGTACACAGACTTCCAGACCTATACATCCGGTTTCTCCTAGGCTTTATCTCATGCATTCGGGCAGTTGGGCATACATGCAGAGTTTCCTACATTTGGCACCGGCAGTCAGTACCCTCCTCCAGACACACCATCAGAGCAAATTGAGGAGGAGGACGACGACGAGTCCGAGTAGGGGAGTTCCCTTTTTACCCTTTTACCTTCAATGCGGACATTGAACACTTTATGTTTGGGGGTATTAGGGGGTTTATTTGCATGTAGTTTAATTCATATCATATTGCATTTTGTATAGTTCATTTAGTGCATGTAGTTCGTATTTTGTTAAAAATTGTTGTCAAATTTTTAAAATTTTTGTTTTGTTTTAGCTAACTGTGTTAGGACATGTTGCATGACATACTGCATAAATCCAGGTTGAAGTTAGTTTGTGAGTTAGTGGCCTATGAAGAAATTGAATTCACTTGATTTTTGAATTAATTTGAGACTTAAGCTTGATTTGAAGGTCATATATGTAAATCCTTATCTGTCAGATACTGTGTAACCAGTAAGCACGATAGAGTAAACACCATGATATGCTAAGTTTAAATGTTTACATACTTGTCTTCTGGTGGAAAAACTATGTTTTAATAAAAGAGTTTCAGTTCGCATATAATAATAACTAGACAGTTAAAAGCTTAAGTTTGGGGTTAACAGGGGACATGCATGATATATGCGGGGAGATGGAGCGTAAGACGCACTCCCTTGCAGAAAAAGAAAAAGAAAATAAAAGAAAAGTTTACGAAAAAGAACAAAATAGAATAAACACTTCGGCTACGTCAAGTTCTGTGGCCTTTGATATTCGAGCAAGTAAGCCCTAGGGGTGTCTCTACACCCAGTGCCCTAAGGCCATCTGGTCTGGGAGTCGTTGGTCGAAAGCTCATTACATGGATATCATTGAAAAGCCTAAGAGAACTAGGCATTGCACAGTCGAATGTGTACACGGGAAAGTGCGGATACGCCCTCGTGAGTAATAAGAGCTTAATGAAAAACCCCTGTTGACTCTTAGCTTAAGTAATGCATAGCCTTGGTTAGAACTTATATGATTGACTGCTTTTCTTAAGTTAAAGCTTGTTTTTCCCCTAAGAAGCATAGTATGTGAATTATTTATCTGAATGCATGTTTAATGGTTGCTAGACACACAACGCACATTGCATCAGTTGTAATACCCGAGAATTTCCATATATTATTAAATAAATATATTAATGGAAATGAGAATTTATTTTGTGTTATGAGATGAATTAATTCAATTATATATAATTGAATAATTATAATAATTGAGAAATTGGTGGAGTTTGTGATAAACTCGTTGATTGCCTTGTGTGGCACAGTGACGTAATATAAGAATGATTATATTAATTTAAGCGAACAATTAATCTATATTAATTGTTAATCGAAGAATATTAATTAACTATTATAAAATACTAATGAGGATTGATTAATAATATGTGATTATTATTGCAAGAAACATAATAATAATGAGCAACGTGTTTATAAATATAATAAGATTTATATCAAAGTGATAGTTAATCATATAAAGGTTAATTAAATTGTTATGGAGGTTAACAATTATATTGATTGATGTAGGATATGTGTATATTATGAATTAATATTCAATTTATAAGATGAGAAATTATATGTGCAAGCATGCGAATTAAATGTATAGTAACTATATGTTATGATATGTGTAGGTGACAAATGATGTGTGGATATACATTAAAATAATGTATCATGGATCTATTATAAATAATTGTTGAGTAATACAATTTAATAATACATGAGATAATGTAATGTGATAACATCCGATTAAATTATACCAGTATGATAAAAATGTACATGAATTATATGTGCACAATTCACACTTATTACATTATGTGAATCCATGTTAGTATCATTAGAATTACATTGTAACTATAATTGTGGCCTAATTATATAGTATATATACATGTAACATATTTTGGCATAAGTGTTGTGTATATATACAAATTATAGAATGCTGATATATGGCCTTGTTCCAATATAATAGTCACCCTCCTTCTCCTTCACGTGTATGGCAAAAAGGCTAAGGCCTATTCTCCCATTCTTCTCCCAAGCTTAGCTAGCAATAATTATATGAGGAGTGGCTCTAATGATGGCTTTCAACAACTATCTACCAACTTCCTCTTATCTAGCATGCAATTCAAATTTCTGTTAGTTTGAAATAGTAGGCAATTGCATTGTCTGTATCTTGTTTTCTCTATAAATATGGCTTCCTTTCTTCCCATTTCACATTGCTGAGATTTTGTTTGAGTTGATAAGTTGAGAGCATATACATAATAGCATTGTGAGATATCAGCAAGCTTACTCCATAACAGAGGTATAAATCCTCTTCGTGTCTTCATTTTCATTTTCTATCAAAAGAACTCCATTGTTGTTCTCTGAGTTTTGTTGAAATTCTTGATTATGCCAAATTGGTTCATGATTGGGTTGTAGAACCCTTATATTGTTGTTATATGAACATACACACATGATGGAACCACTGAATAGTCTTTCATTTCCGTTGTTCCTCTTCAATTTCTGTAAATACATAAAATTCGTAAAATAGTTAGAGTTCATGAAATTGGGAATTGATAATTGCTATTGACTGTTATATAAGCATATATGTATGTGTTAGTAAGTTAAACAAGTCTAATATCTGGGTATGGTATGTTGAAATCGATGAAATGGGAGGTTTTGGGTCGGTTTTCGCTGCCGTCTGAACCAGAAAACTGCCTCGACGCCGCAGCGCCGCAGCCCGCGCCGCAGCGCCGCACGCAGCGCCACTCGCGCCGCAGCGCCAGTTTTAAGCTACTGTGCCGCGCCGCAGCACCAGCCTCTGTGTTCAGTTTTCTGCATTCTGCAACAAAACTGCTATGCACCAATTGTTTGATTTTTGTTTAAACAAGCATGGGAGCATGATTAACACATATATATAAACCTAATGAGGCAATGTAAGCATGTTTTAGTATATTAGCATGCATGGTTAACCAAACGACACATAGTTTGGAAACGAATTTAAAGTTTCATAAACGACGTTAACATATATAGAGCATGTTTACATACTGACCTTGCAAGCACGTTAGTACCACCTAGAGACACATGAAGTGTATGTTAGCTTATCTATATTGGTTCCGTAATAAAATGTGAACATGTGAACCTAACTAGTGCTCATTCCTAACAAAAATATAAGTTTGAAGGTGGATATGATCATGTAAATGCTATATAGTCATTTTGATGTTATGAGCATGTTTAGATAACTTTGAAATATATGAATGAAGCCTTAACTTGTGTTTATATAGTTCGTAAGGAAGCATGAACATGTTAGGCTCTATTAGTAAGATTCACCAATAGAAATACAAGCCTTGCACATGAGCATTAACACGATATGTGGAGATTTAAATTCTGATATTTATGGACACATGTGATAGTACTCTTAGACTCATTCATGTGTCATGCATATATATATACCATGATTGGTTGCCGTGATTAAAGTTTAGCATAAACAAAGCATGTTTTCAAGATAATAACAATGCTAGCTACATATATGCAATACGAGTACTCATGAGCATGATTAATACAAGTTATATGAATATCTTATGTGTTTAAAAGCAATCATGTTAGACCATATGAGTTCGTGTCCTTGAATGGCTTTAAGTATTAACTTAAGAACCTATACCATGTACGATTGGATTTGGAAAAGTTATACAAGCATGAAAGTATCCTTTAAATATGAATACATGCTACGAGATATTATATGATGTTACTTGAACCCGATTTTGACGGTTAACTTAAGGAGATGCCGTAACTTGCTAAAATGAAATATATTTACTATTGATTGTGGTCTTATGTGATATTAATAATATGCAAGCATGTTTGCTAATTGTTGAGATCTTATATAATATGAGAATGCGTTTAAACTCTAAAGAAGGAACGTTAAGGATAGAAATTATATTCTATATAACTGTGTAGCTAGGTAAAACTTAGCTTATGTGTTGATCGTATATTCAAAGAGAAAATGTGAAGTTAAATTATATGACTAATGAATATCATATATATACGTAACTGTATTACGATAGGAATTCGAAAGTGTTGATTGCTTTTCGTGGATAAACTACGCTAAAGGCAAGTTCTCTTACTTACACTCTCTTAAAGTGCAAGTATCCTAACCGACGCATTTACCTTATGCAAGGAAATCTATGATTGTGAAAGTTTCCTAACTTATACTCTTTTACTATGCAAGTATCTTATCTTGTGTATTGCGAACTAGTTTCCTATTTAATCGGTTGAATCGAATTAGCATACTTGAACTCTTATTTCATTAAAGCTATTATTCATGTTGAACTTAGTATTGTTGTTGAATATTGTGAAAGTGTCTATGTCATTTGATTCGGCTGGACTTATGTTATTGAAAAGCAACCCAAACTAATTGATTGGTGCGGGATCTTATATTTGACTGAGAAGAACAACCTTCTTTGAAGGGAATATATAATTGTCGGAGAACCGACGTGCACACTTGAGTATGGTTGATTGTTATGCATAACAAGGGTACTTTAGGCTGATCACCTGTTGTACCTGTTTTTGTTGGATTTTTAGTTTATTACTGTCAATTCTAGTAGAAGTTCATAGTCCGTAGTGACTACTCAGTATTCAATTATTTGAAATCTTGAATTGACTTATTATTGAATCATATTGATATTATCCTGTCCTTAGCAACTGATATTGAGAACTGTTGATATTCTTGTTATTCTTGAACTATCAAATCTTGTTATACCCTTTCGAGAATTGAGAATCTTATTACTCACCCTTATTGTATATTACTTGCTGGGCAATTTGTGCTCATTCTTGCTTTCCCTAAAACATTTCAGTTAAGGCAGAGCATGGTGAACCTTCGGGCGTTGATAAGGGCAAGGGCAAAGCTACCAACTAGCTTATGTCTGTTATGTTTTAAATATATTAATAGTGTATGAAGATGATGTAGTAAGACTGGATTTGATTATGTTTAAGCTTAAGTTAGATTATGTAATAAGTCGTTAACTGATATTATTATGTAATCTATTAAGTACTGTAGGTTGCGAGACTTGGGGGAATAATTATAATAAATCATTGTAAATTATTCTAGAATAGATTTTCCGCTGTGATCGTATGATATTTAATTATTATTATTGTGATGTATTACCATGAGCACGTGATGAACCGAATTCGAGAGACCAAGTGGCGGTCCTGGAATTTGGGGGCGTCACATCAGTGCTGAAAGATTTGGATTTGCAAGGTTATACTTTTGATCTTGTCTTGAGTAGCTTATCTATTTGGTTGGTTGTGACTTTCCTGAGGCATCGCAGTTGACTATCTATTCTGACTAAGACCTGGATTCACTTTTATTCTAGTATAGGTTGCATGCATTCTAGTTACTTGCATTACATCTATGTTTTGTTTTATTTGTGTTGCTTGAGGGCAAGCAACGTTTAAGTTTGGCGGTATTTGATAAGTGGTTTTATAACCACTTATTTAGATATCAACTCACTACGATTGTTGCTTAAACTCAAGTGTTATCGTAGCTTTTCATGCCTTTTTACTTTCTTTTGCTGATTTATATTTAGGAACTCTTCGGGTGCATTTTGAGCTTAAAAGGATGAAAAGGTGTTAAAAAGGGGACAACGCTTAAAGAGTAAGCTAGGCATGAGGGATTGTCAGAAGCTAGGAGCAGTTAGAATCAAGAAGGAATTCAGAAGGGCAGCAGGAGAGTGCAGCAGCAAAGCAGCAAAGCAAAAGGCAGCAGAATTTTAGAACTTGAACCTGTGCAGCTGTGCCGGTCAAGCTCTGCAGTTGACTTAGTTTTTAACGCATCAGTTTTGAATTTTGGCTGGGGAGCAAGGAAGACTCGACTGAATGAGCCATATAAGGGCTGATATTAGGCACATTTGAGGGATGCTCCCATTGGGAGTTCAAGCCCTAACCTTCTCCTTCTATTTTCATTTTTCCTTTTCATTTTCTTGCCTAGGTTAGGAGTAGAGAGTAGATTAGGCTAGTTTAAAGTAGTTAATATTCTAGGGTTTCATTAGACTTGATGGTTGAAACAAGTGGGTTGTATTGAAGATTCAATAGTGGATGCTTGGAGATTCAAATTTGCATTTCTTATCCTTAAACTCTCTCTTTGCTTTCTATGTTGTAATCTTATGATGTGTATGCTACTTGTGGATGACAACTTGTGTTTCACTATGATATCTTAAATCTATTTGGGATTCTAATGGAACCCAACACATAGCTTGTCTTGAATTCTCTCTCCCTTTGCTATTATTATGAATTGGTTATCATAACTTGTGCTTTTAGATTGATTTCTTGTGAACCTGTATGAACTTGACAAATGGATTATAGGTTTAGACCTAGTTATGATAACATGCAAAAGTTAGAGATTCTTGCGAGTAATCTATGAGATTATGTGATGTGTGTCTCATTCATTGTCCTAAAGAGTTGATAATTTGACAGCATTTAGGATAGAAATATACCTAAATGCCGTATGCAACCAAATTGAGAATCTAATCTTAATGACTTCCTATGCAAAAGTTGGTAATTGAAAGAGTAGTTAACGAGATTTTCTCGTGACATGTGTCTTGTTAATTATTCTTGATATTGGTTGCTTGATAGTGTGTAGGATAGACATATACCTACATGCCGCATTAGGGAGATTCATAGTTGTCCGTCGAAAGAGGTTTTTATGTAATCATGATTTCTCGATTGTCAATTCTATGTGCTAATTGTTTCATACGAGAGAGTTAAGAGAGTCGAATGACGTGTCGGGGGAAATTGGAATCTCATGCCATCATTATCTAATTCGACTCCAGGATTAATTAGTTTAACTTCAATTCTTGCCTAATTTAAAGTAGTTTAAATTCCTCCTCTTTACCACCCATTTAAATAAGACTGAGATGATTATGTGCTAGTGATTTGGCAACCTTTTATCCATTAATTCCTCGTGGGAATGATATCTTACTTTCACTTTATTACTCGTTGGCCGCGTATACTTGTACGTTAATTGCGTCATATAAATCGGACCAACAATGATCGTAATCTTTCAACAGCTCAAGCCAATGTCGTTGCCACATATTGAGTTCCTTTTGAGTGAAGAAATATTTAAGGCTCTTATGATCCGTATAAATCTCCACTTTCTCCCCATACAGGTAATGTCTCTAGATCTTCAAAGCGAAAACAATAGCTGCCAACTCTAGATCATGAGTAGGATAATTCCTCTCATATTCTTTGAGTTATCGCGAGGCATAGGCTATGACTTTCCCATGTTGCATGAGAACACATCCTAACCCTTTACCCGAAGCATCGCTGTAGATAACAAATCCATCCAAACCAGATGGTATTGTTAGAACAGGTGCCGAGATAAGTCTTCTCTTGAGCTCTTGGAAGCTCTTCTCGCATTCCTCGCTCCAAACGAATTTTGTATCTTTTCGAGTTAACTGAGTTAATGGAGTAGCGATTCGAGAAAATCCCTCTACGAACCTCTGATACTAACCAGCTAAGCCTAGAAAGCTTAGAACTTCGGTCACCGACTTAAGTTGCTCCTAGCCTTGTATTGCTTCAATCTTCGTCGGGTCAACAGATACTCCACGTTTCGATACCACGTGCCCAAGGAATGCTACTTCTTCAAGCCAGAACTCGCATTTCTTCAGCTTGACATATAGCTTGTTCTCACGAAGCTTTTGAAGTACCAACTTCAAGCGGTGCTCATGATCTTCACGGCTTTCAGAATAGATGATGATGTTATCAATAAAGACAACAACGAACTGATCCAAATATTCCTTAAATACACGGTTCATCATATCCATGAAAGCAGCAGGAGCATTAGTCAATCCAAAAGACATAACTAAGAACTCATAATGCCCGTACCGAGTTTTGAAGGCAGTCTTCGAAATATCCTTAGTTTTAATCTTCAGCTGATGATATCCAGAACGAAGATCAATCTTCGAAAAGAATTATGCTCCTTGTAACTGGTCGAACAGGTCATCAATACGAGGTAGCGGATACCTATTCTTGATGGTGACATGGTTCAACTCCCGATAGTCAATACAAAGTCGCATACTCCCGTCTTTCTTCTTTACGAATAAAATAGGAGCACCCCAAGGAGACGTACTAGGACGAATAAAACTGATGTCTAACAATTCCTGTAATTGGACCTTTAACTCCTGAAGTTCAATAGGAGCCATTCGATATGGGATTTTAGAAATGGGTTTTGTACCGGGTTCAAGGTTAATAAAGAATTCAACTTCACGTTCTGGGGGTAGACCAGGAAGTTCTTTGGGAAATACATCAGGAAACTCATTAACAACAAAAATATCATTCAAACCTAACGTATTCTGGTTTAGATCATTGATATGAGCTAAGAAAGCTTGACATCTGTTTTTTAATAAATGAATAGCTTTGTGACTTGAAATGATATTGACTGATTTTAGTGGTTTGGTGGTTTGGATTCGCACAACAGGTTGATTAGGAATATGAAAACTAACAACCTTACGAAAATAATCAATTTTGGCATGGTAAGTGGTTAACCAGTCAATTCCTAAAATCACGTCAAATGCAAGTATTTTCAAAGATATAAGATCAACAGGTAAGGTAAGGGTACCAATCTGAATCAAGCAAGATTTGTAAACTGTGGATGGAACAAAGGTTTCTCCCAACAGAGTTTCAACAGATAAGTCAAAGTCTAATTTAACAAAAGTCAAGTTCAAACGTTGAGCACAAGCAGGTGAAATAAAAGAATGGGTTGCACCGGTGTCTAACAAGGTGTAAACTTCGCAAGAGTTTATGATTAGCTTACCCGTAATCACCTTGTGTGGGTTACTCACGTTTTGAGCTGTCACGACAAACGCTCTTCCAGGAATCACCGACTTTGACTTGTCCGAAACCGCCTTTGGAATCACCACCCCCGCTGGACTTGGTTTCGCTATAGGACAATCTCGAGCTATATGTCCTTCTTTTCCACAGTTATAGCATACTTTGAATTGTTGTGGGCAGTTTAGGCTGATGTGTTCCTCTTTCCCGCATTTATAGCATACGACCGGTGGTCGTTCTCTTCCCCTAGAAATAGTTAATTCTGGTGCTGATGTCGACGTCTTCACGTTCTCATTGTTGTACCTTTTCTTCTTGAAATCTCCCCCTAATTTTCTTTTTCTACTATCGTGGCCACGATTACCACCGGAGTGGTTACCGCTTCTGTCATACTTTCCTCTCCGCTGGTTGTCATTGCTCCAATGACTGCTGCCACCGGTACGACCTTGGTTGTTGTCCCTTGGTTGAATATAATCACTATCTCGTTCTAACAACTGGGCCCTGTTCACTACATCCGAATATAGAGAAAATTTGTGAGAAATGAGTTATTGACGTATTTCGGGTTTCAAACCTCTCAATAACATCTGTGTCATACGTTCCTCATTCTCTACCAAATGAGATGCAAACCTAGACAACTCCGCGAACTTAGCCTCATACTGGGACACAGTCATGTTATTTTGTTCTAGTCTGATAAACTCTACCTCTTTAATATGATGAATACTTTCAGGAAAGTACTTGTCATTGAAAAGTTTATGGAACGCTTCCCAAGACATCTTGAGTGCGGCAGGCTGGGTATGCTTCACAGACTCCCACCAGTAATCTGCCTCTCCACGAAACATAAAGGTGGCGAATGGAACCTTCTGTTCCCCCATGCATCCCAAAACATCAAATATCTTGGTAATTTACTTAACCCACATCTCTGCCTGGATTGGATCTGGCTTTCCCTAAAATTCTGGTGGTCCCAACTCTTTGAATTGCTTAGCAGTGACAAGCCGCGAGTTGTTATTTCCACCTGTATTTTGCACAAGAGTTTCCCTCGTCTGGTTTTGCATGAACTGCAAAAAACTTCTAAACATCTCATCGTTTATCGTCTGATCAGCGTTGTTTTCAGGATGAACATTGCCTTCTTGTTACACGTTCTCCTGGTTGGTGATTAAAGGTGTCTCCACGGTCTCATTCACTCCATTGTTAACATTCTCAGCTGTCAATCTCAAATACTGCCATAAAACAAGGGTTAATTAAACAAATTAACATATCATATAATAACCCTATGCTCCGACTGACCAATTAAATACCACATAAGCTTAGGTAGGACATACTAGTGAAGGATTTACTTGTCTCTCCCCTCCTAGTTCAATTCCCCGATCTCCGCCAGAGATCATATCCCTAAGATCTGATACCAACTGTGACACCCTCAAAATAGGTCCAGTCAACCCAACCCATTCTGAGTCGCCAAATATATGGTACAGAGTTCAAATACAATCTCTTATATCACACGGTCGTGCAAAATACGACCACACAACTGTGAGTGTCAATACAAATATGTAGAAAATATTAACATTCAACTAAGTCCTCATTACAATTACTATCACACTATTTATTAGAAATAGTGAGGACTACTACTGCTCTAACTCGGACCATCACTCTGTCCCCCGACTAGTTCCTGCGACATTCTCATTTCCTGAAGAGGACAATAGATGAAAAGGGTGAGCTTAACTAGCTCAGTAAAGAATATTATGACTAAGATAATGGAAAATAAATTATCGTTAGTCTTCAACAATTCAGATAAAATATTATTGACAACAAGTTTTAAATCAATATTCGCAGCGGAAATAACAATTCATTAGAAGAGTTAAGTAGAGAATGAAGTCTACTATCTTCTATGATTTTAAAGCCCATCATCAATATTTTATCCCTGTAACATCAATCAATATACATCTCGAATCAAATATTCATCTTTGCACTATGGCCAAAGATATTCATTTGTATCACCAGTTGGTTATGTTCATCTCAACACATGTCCATCTTTGCACTACGACCAAAGATATTCATCAGGTAATCATTCATCTTTGCTCTACAAGCCAAAGATATTCAGTTATATCACCATTTAGAAATAAGGATTATAAAAAATAATATAAATAACGAATCCAATGAGATAAAGAACAAAGATTAAGGATTCGCATTTTAGTTTATCCAAGTTCAAAAATACTCCATAATAATACTCTGTGGATCAAAATTCAAGAATAGATTTCAAAACTTGGATCCAATCAAAGATAGGAACCTTAATAAGTAACTTGGACATATATAAGAAAATTTAATTTCCCGTGAATAGTGCCGTATACGTGAATAGTAACCCCGACGGAAAAAGTAAGAATTTCATAATAAAATCCATGACACTATTTTGGTATAATGATATTGAAAAGAATAACATCGTTTACGAAAGAAAATAACATCCTTTATCTCAAAAAAATAGTACTTCTGACAAGAATATCGGATATAAGGCTGGAAAAAACTTGCACTGAATAGCAACACTCAAAGTATCTAAATACTCACAAAAATACGCTCGATATTATAAAGAGAGAAAACTTCTGATTCTGGTGTGATTTTCAATTCTAACCTAAGCACCCTATTTATAGGAAAGAGATAGCACACAATGGTTGACAAAATGACATTACATAGAAAACTAGCAGCACACAAGTTTTAAAAAAAAACCTCAGCCATCTCTTTTGAAAATAAATCTCTACATGTTATATAATATATATATATATATATATTAAAACATTTATTTCTGAAGCTTTAATAATTCATAATAAATAGCTCTTTTAACAGAAAAATACGAATCTTATGTCCTTTTTATATGAAATTTAATTCTCTACAACTTTGTAGGGGGAAGTTTTTACAAATTCCCAACTGAAAATGGCCGAAATCCACAAACGGGTGATTTTCCACAACAAAATACTGATAAAAACAGCTCAGCACTAATTCCTTCTTTTATATCCACAAAATAAATATTTTCTTATCATATAAATCAATAATTAATTATTCACAAATAATATTACAGAACTATAATATTGACAACCAGGTCGTTCCTAGGATAGGGGCCTTCCGATAAGGATTTCTCCTTACTGGCGCGCAATTAAATAACCCCTCCTAGACAAAACTTCCTTAGACATTGTCAATAATGCTATCTAATAATATTATTCAAATAATATGAATTATTGAGTTGATAATGTGAAATACTGTGCAGTGACAATTATTGAATCAATATCAACGGTAGCAATTATTGAATCAATCATATAAAATAGCAACGTAGCAATTATTGATATAAGATATCAACATAACAATTATTGAAACAATAAAATATCATGCAATTATTTAATCAACAATATAAAATATTGAACAGTAATTACTGTAACAATTATTGAGTAAGTGACTTCTTACGTAAGAACCAATAATTCGAAATACTGTGCAATACCGTGTGCTACTATGCACAACGCGTATTACTGTATTTTTATCACCGGGTATTTCAATAGTTTAACTTAACAGTTTTACCGTTTATTTATAAAAAGGTTATTTCTGTCGCTTTCTATATCCGACAGTTATTCCGTTATGGGGCCTACAAATAGATGCGCCGTCGTACGAATATTCCTCGACAACAAGAATATTCCACGACTAAACGAATATTCCCCAACAACAATGAATATTTTATAACCACTTGCTCATTTTGAAATATTTACACATTTCACCCATAACTTTTCACATTTATCAAATCAACACCTTACTATTTCGAAATAATATATAAAGAAAATTAAATCTTTATTCATAAAATTTGGGGTCTTACATAACATATGTACCAATCTATCCAGATTTACTAATCCCCATTTTAGTAATCCCACAATTGGGAACTATTTTAGTTTTTAAGCTTTCTAAGAATTTAGATCTCATTAGCATGATCTCATCATGATTCTAAAAGCATTGCTTAAAACTATAGGTTATTTACATATTATTAAAAATAGCACTATGTAGATAATTAAATACCTTCAATGAATATTTTATTAATAAATAAATAAGATTGTTTACAAAGTATGTGCTTTATCATCATGCATGATTGGCTTGTATGAACACTACTATTAATCTCCCACTTGCACTAAAGCCAATCGTCATGGTATCTCATACCCATCTTCTCTAAGTGACGATCAAACTGCTGTTGTGTTAGAGCTTTAGTAAATAGATCTGCAATGTTTTCTTGAGAGTCCACACGCTCCAAGATGACGTCTCTTCTTTCAATGATCTCCCTGATCAAGTGAAATCGCCGCAACACGTGTTTGGATTTCTGATGAGACCTGGGTTCCTTAGCCTGTGCAACCGCTCCAGTGTTGTCACAGTATACGGGAACTGCTTCTCCAATGCTAGGAACCACACCAAGTTCAGTTATGAACTTCTTCATCCAAACAGCTTCCTTTGTAGCTTCACTTACGACTATATACTATGCCTCTATCACTGAATCAGCAACTGTTTGCTGCTTGGAACTCTTCCAACTCACTGCGCCTCCGTTCAAGGTAAACACATACCCTGAAATAGATTTACTGTCATCTTGGTCTGTTTAAAAACTTGAGTCCGTGAATCCCTCAAGTTTTAATTCAAACCCACCGTAGACAAGAAAAATATCTTTAGTCCTTCTCAAGTACTTTAGGATATTCTTCACTACCTTCCAATGCTCTTCTCCTGGATTCGACTGGTATCTGCTCGTTACACTAAGTGCGTGAGCAACATTCGGTCTAATACATATCATATCATACCGTACATAATAGATCCTATTGCAGAAGCATAAGGGATCTTACTCATACGGTCTCTCTCCTCAAGTGTCTTTAGGGCTTATTTCTTGGAGAGATGTATTCCATGGCTCATCGGCATGAGACCTCTTTTGGAATCTTCCATGCTAAACCTCTTTAGCATCTTATTAATGTACGTTCCTTGGGATAAGCCGAGCATCCTTTTAGATCTATCTCTATAGATATTTATCCCCAAAATATAGGATGCTTCACCCAAGTCCTTCATGGAGAAGTTTTTAGATAACCAAAGTTTAATTGATTGTAACATAGGAATGTCATTCCCTATCAGTAATATATCATCAACATATAATACAAGGAATGATACTGCGCTCCCACTAACCTTCTTGTATACACGTGGTTTATCCTCATTTTTGATAAAATCAAACTCTTTGATTGTCTCATCAAAACGAATGTTCCATCTACGAGAAGCTTGCTTCAACCCATAAATGGATCGTTGTAGCTTATAGACTTGATTTGTTCCAACTTTTGAAATAAATCCCTCTGGCTGTGTCATATACACATCCTCCTCAAGTTTCCCATTGAGGATGGTCGTTTTCACGTCCATCTGCCAGATCTCATAGTTGTTATAAGCTGCAATCGCAAGCAAAATCCGAATGGACTTGAGCATGGCTACTGGTGAGAAGGTTTCATCATAGTCAACTCCTTGTCTTTGTTTGAAACCTTTTGTAACCAATCAGGCCTTATAGATCTCTACCTTCCCGTCTGATCCAGTCTTTCTCTTAAAAACCCATTTACACCCAATTGGCTTAGTGCCTTCAGGTGGTGAAACCAAAGTCCATACTTTGTTCTCATACATGGAGTCCATTTCAGATTTCATGGCTTCAAGCCATTTTCCTGAGTCTTTATTACTCATAGCCTGTTCGTAATTCAATGGATCATCATCATTCATGATGTGTACCTCATCGTCATCCTCTATAACGAATCCATACCTCTCAGGTATCTTCGATACTCTTCCAGATTTACGAATAGGGTGTGGTACAGTAGGTTCTTCTACTTGGTTAGGTACCTGACTTTGATCCATGGTAATTTATGGTTCTTGAACTTCTTCAAGATATATCTTACTCCCACTGACCCCTTCATAGATAAACTCTTTCTCCAAGAAGGCAGCATGTTTTACAACAAACACCTTTTGATTAGTTGGATGATAGAAATAATACCCTACGGTTTCTTTAGGGTATCCCACAAATCTACACTTATTGAATTTAGTTTGTAGCTTATCATTTTCAAACTTTTTGACATAAGCTAGACAACCCCAAGTCTTAACATGCTTAAGATTTGGTTTCCTCCCTTTCCACATCTCATATGGAGTCTTTGGGGAAAATTTTGTAGGTGCCTTGTTAAGTAGGTATGCAGCCATTTTTAGGGCATAACCCCAAAAGGAAATTGGAAGGTTGGTAAAACTCATCATGGATCGAACCATATCCAACAGTGTTCGATTTCTCCTTTTAGATACTCCATTTAACTGTGGTGTACCTGGAGGAGTCCATTGTGAGATTATACCATTTTCTTTGAGACAATTGAGAAACTCATAAGTATTCTCCACCTCGATCTGATCAAAGTATCTTAATACTTTTGCCCGTTTGTTTCTCTACTTCACTTCTGAACTCTTTGAACTTTTCAAATGATTCTGATTTGTATTTCATTAAATACACATATCCAAATCTTGAGTGATCATCAGTAAAAGTAATAAAATAAGAATACCCACCCCGTGCACTTGTTGTCATAGGTCCACAAACGTCTGTGTGAATCAATGTCAACAACTCTGTAACTCTTTCTCCTTTTCCACTAAAAAAGAGATTTAGACATTTTACCCATGAGACAAGATTCACAAGTTGAATATGATTCATAATCGGATAGCTCTAGAAGCCCATCCTTATGCAACTTGGATAATCTTGTTTCATTGATATGAGTCTACAGTGCCACATGTAGGTATAATTAATATCATCTATTTTCCTTTTCTTAGTTTATTCAATTTGAAATATATTTTCTTACAAGTCAAGTATATAAAGCCCATTTCGCAAATTTCCAATACCATATAAAACATCGTCTTTATAAATAGAACAACCATTGTTCTTTATAATAACGTCAAAACCTTCCATATTCAATACAGAAATTGAAATAATATTTTTAATAATATTTGGAACATAATAACAGTTATTAAGATAAATGGACTTGCCCGAAGGCATTGCTAAACAATAAGTTCCTACAGCTAATGCAGCAACCTTTGCTTCATTCCCCACTCCTAGGATCACCTCTTCATTGTTCAGCTTTCTACTTCTGTCCAGTCCCTACACAATGTTACATATGTGAGACCCACAGTCGGTATCCAATACCCAAGTAGAATTATGACTTTTAAAAAAATTAATTTCAATCATAAACAAACCTTGATTGGAAGTCGAAGCTTCTCCAAGCTTCTTCTCTGCTAGAAACTTCTTGCAGTTCCTCTTCCAATGTCCTGGCTCATTGCAATGAAAGCACATTCCTTTAGCTGGTTCAGGTTTCTTTTGTTCCTTTTCTTTCCCCTTTCCCTTAGCCTTCTTGGATTTCTTCTTTTCAGAAGACACCTTAGGCCTCTTCCTTTTATTAGAAGAATCCACCATCAAGACATAGTTCTTCTTGGATGAGAAGTGACCTTCTGCAGTTTTCAACATGTTAAGCAGCTCAAGCAAGCTGACATCTAGCTTATTCATG
Organism: Panax stipuleanatus; assembly: GCA_020205555.1. Lineage (NCBI taxonomy): Eukaryota > Viridiplantae > Streptophyta > Magnoliopsida > Apiales > Araliaceae > Panax > Panax stipuleanatus. The sequence goes on from CM035115.1 coordinate 98,555,837, forward strand.
TGAAAATTAACCACAAACTGCGAGAAGGTCTCAGGGAGTGACTGCAAGACCAAGTCTTGACTCAACTCCCCATCCATGACGAACCCAAGCTGTCCAAGGCGTTCAATAAAATTGATCACTTTCAGGACATGAGTCTCAACGGCAGTACCCTCGGTCATCCGAGATCGGAAAAGCTCCTTAGATATCTCATATCTAGCAGTCCTACTCTGTTCACCATACAACTCCTTGAGGTGAAGCAGCATAGCAGGAGCATCCATTTTTTCGTGCTGATGCTAAAACTCGTTATTCATGGATGCGAGCATGATGCATTGAGCCACAGATGCATCATCTTGCCACTTATTGAAAGTGGCAATCTTTTCCTTAGAGGTTGTTTATGAAACAGATTCAGGGACAGTTGAATTTAGGACATAAGAAATCTTTTCAGCAGTGAGAACATTTCTCAGATTTCTTAGTCAGTCCTCATAATTCGGCCCGATAAGCTTATTTGCATCAAGTATGCTTCGTAGTGAGATTAGTGATTTAGACATTTTTAAAATTCTGCATGTGAAAAAGACAATATTTTAGCAAACATTTATTTTATTAACTTTGCATACCAAAATAAATTTAGGTCTTTATTTTAAATTGGTATCTCCCACTATTTTCATCAAACTATATTACCCTCACTTATATAGTTCGACAACATCTAATTAAAGATTTGCTGGTGAGAATAAGGATCCTATTTCAAATGTATATAACCTTGTGGATAGCACAACAAACGATATACAAATAAATAGGTAGACAACTCTTGTCAATTATATCACCATGTAATTCTTTTTATTCCGCCTCTTAAATCATAATGGTCATGTATGTGCACATCCGAACTAAAATGATTTAAGTTAAGTCCAGCCTAGCACTTCCATAAATTTAAAAAAGAAAAATGTATGTCCTTGTGGATAGCACAACAAGACTAGATCGTTCAATTTTCTTGATAAGCATCAAATGTGATTAATTAACATCTTAAATACTCAATACTCGTCTTGTGGATAGCACAACAAGCTCATATTAAATATTTAATACTCTATTAATTTATCATGCTAGAAGGCAACGTTCGATATTCCAAATATCTTTGAATGCTTCGGACTTAATCTTGTTTCTTTGAGGGGTTTGATATTATTTGTCTCATCTTGTTTAGCGCGCATGCACATATATATATAAAATACGCGTCATTTTATTAAACATGCGAAGCATGTTTGCATAAAATATAATATATACAATATTTAGCATGCAATATAGAATACTATATTCTACCCGGATTGATTATGGACTTTTATTCTAGTTTGGTTCATTAGAGCTACCAAGTGAACCAAAAAGGTCAAACCTAGGAGTGCAAGAATTTAAATTTAAACGTAACGATTACATTTAAACCCGGGCTCCATACAAATGGGTCTTCAAGTGCTCCTTGCTTCTTGATCTCCAGTTCTTCAAAAATTCTAACTAATCCTACTACATAAACTATTTCATTTAAATAGAAACCTTGATCAACTGTCAAGGGGAAGTACATAGGAGAGAGATAGAATTTACAATAAGAAGAAAACCAGAAAAGACGAGGTACGCAGACCCCGTTTTATAAAACCTATACATTCAAGCTTTCATCCAAAATAAAATCCAATCACATTGGTCATAGTCCATAATCAATCCCTTTTATTAACATACATATCATCATACGTATCAATAAAACTTATTCATCTCATTAAAGTAAATTCATTCCATATATGTATTAATATCAGTTAATGGGCAAAAGTTTGCTAAACTTTGTTTTTTAAAAAATAAACTCCTTTATTTCATTCAAAAATAATTCCAAATTAAACTCTTTAATTTTAGCAATTCTGAAATCATATTTCATATAAAATAAACATCTTTATTTTAAACCTTTATTAATTAAATAAACTATTTATTTAATTAATCAAAACAAAAGAAAAATTTTCCAGTTCCTGTCCAGTGGCGCAGCTGCGCCAGGAACGTAAAGGGAACCGGCACAGATGCGTAGCATGAAAACCAGGAACAAACACTGGCGCAGCTTCGCAGAATCTGAAAAAAATTTGCTGCCCAAGAACTCGATCTAATCACATATCATACATGTATGGAATCATATAAACTGATAATTAGCACAAGATTGGCTCTGATACCATTGTTGGGTTTGCTAAAAATATAAGCATGCAATCAAATTACATAAACGCAGCGGAAGAGATGAAAAATCAGATTTTAAAATTTTCTTACAAACCCTTAACTATGATCTTTCTTGTGCATCAATTATCAGTCAATACATAAAAGGAGAGGATGGAATTATACCTTTGAAGATCCAAGCTTCCTCAGGTACAAGTTCTACTTCTTTGATTCCTTTGATTTCTCTATAGCGGCTCCTTCCCCTGATCAATGTCAGCCACCCAAATGTTTGGCCTCTAACGGTGATCCACCAAGGAAGATGAAGAACTCAGGAAGATGGGTTATTGACTTAACCCTTGTTTCTATCTCTATAGAATATGTGTACTCCCAACCTTTGGAAAAATTCACGTACCCTATTTCTGATATAAGACTCTCTTATATAGATATTAGGTTAACCCTCCTAATCCAATTAGAATAGGGTTTTATTTATTTAATTAATTAAACACTTTTAATTAATTTATATCCTAATCTTATTAGAATTGAGAGAGTACTGATATTATATTAATTCCTAAACTCCTTTAGAATTAAAATAATAATAATAATATTAATAAGACTCCTCTTATGAATTTATATTTAATATTTCTAAAATATTAAATAATAAATATTATGCTATTTAATATATTCTATCACCATAGATTAAATTAATTACATTTAATGCATTATTACTATCATGCCATTTTCTTCTTAAATAATTCTTCTTCCATTTATGCCCTTTAGGTTCTTCATATTAAACCGGTTGTGAATAAATCATTTAGAAAAATTCTAATCTTATTTAAATAAATAAATTAAACTAATAATCTATTTAAATAAATAACATTTATTCTACAATAGGGATAAGCCTCCCTAGCGATCAACGACTTTCCAGATAATATAGATTTCAACATTAATCATAAAAGAACCTGTGAGTTAATAGTTACCGTACAATTCAATCCTTCCACCATACAATGTCCCAATTAAATATAAGATATGGATTTACTGTCAAGTCTTATTTAATTTAATCATATGTATTTCAATTAGAAAACGCACAACTCCAAATAATACAAATTAGAAACCTCTTTCTAATTTCATTCTACCTTGGCCAAGGATTCATGGGTTGTCATTTAACGAATCACATAGGACATATCTCCTATTTTACTAGAGGTGGTAGATTCTTTATTGATTATACATTATCTCCATGTGCAACTCATTATACCCAAGCATACCCTATACATGCCTTAAAAGGCCTTAAGGAATAAGTCAAAGTATAATTTATTACATACAAGATACTATAATGATCTCAAGTCCAAGGATCACTTGTACTACTATCACATTAGGAATTCCTATTGACAGGCGAGTAAAACTCCATTAGGTATTCCATAGCGAGTCATGTTCAGTGAACTTATTCTCCAATAAGCACCTACATACTTGTTTTAGTGTCTCCACACAAATGACCATGAGGTCAGCCATCCTCATCCAATAAGAAAGCAACATATGTACCAATATATCCGGATTTACTAATCCCCATTTTAGTAATCCCACAATTGGGAACTATTTTAGTTTTTAAACTTTCTAAGAATTTAGATCTCATTAGCATGATCTCATCATGATTCTAAAAGCATTACTTAAAACTATGGGTTATTTACATATTATTAAAAACAGCACTATGTAGATAATTAAATGCCTTAAATGAATATTTTATTAATAAATAAATAAGATTGTTTACAAAGTATGTGCTCTATCATCATACATGATTGGCTTGTATGCACACTACTATCACAGTTAAGATACCGGAAAGAAAGATACTAAGATTCCTCAGCCTCAGAACTAGGATCTGACCAACAAAACCCCAAAAATCATCAACCTCAACAAAGAGCAAGAAGCTGGTGATATTCTGAAAAAGGTCAACCAAATGGAAGAAACAATCCGGTCCATCAAAAGGACTGGGGCATTTGGAAGCGTAAATTACTCAGATTTATGTATATTCCCAGGGGCTTGTTATCCAGACAAGTTTCAAGTCCCTGATTTTTGAAAAATATGATGGATTAGAAGATCCCTACACCCATTTGAAGGTATTCATCAGAGAGCTCGGATCCTATGCAGAGGACGAGAAGCTCAGAATGCAATTATTCCAGAAAAGACTGACCGGAGAGGCTAAAGCCTGGTATGCCCGACTAGATAATTCAAAAATTTACAGTTGGGAAGAGTTAGCACATGCTTTCCTTAATCAATACAGCTTCCAGTCTCAGATGGCTCCAGATAGATTTCAAATCACCAAAGTAAAGAAGCAAAATATTGAGTTGTTCAGAGAGTATGCCAAATGATGGAGACGGATGGCGGCACAAGTCACTCCGCCTATGATAGAGACTGAGATAGTCTTGACCTTCATCGACATTCAAGAAGCTCCGTATTATAAGAGGGTCCTATCAGGTATAGGAAAACCATTCTTGGAGATGATCAAACATAGAGAAATGGCCGAAATGGGTCTAAATTCTGGAAAGATAAAAGATCTTACCACCTTAGAAGCCGTGGCCGAACATATCCAATCTAGAAACTGTGGGGGTAATCCCCGGAGAGTAAATAAGAAGAAGGAAGAGGAGGTGTCCTTGATACTTCAGGGACAGAATCAGAGAGGTAATTCGAGCAGTTTGCCCATTCAAAGGAGAAACTATTCCTTTTTTCAAGCTCCTGCACAATCTTCTAACCCTCCCTTGCAAAAAGCGGGAGAGGTCAGATGTTGAAGAACGTTCACACCCTTGGGGGATTCACTCAAAATGTGTTGAAACTTCGGACAGCACAAAAGAAGATTGTTCACCTTCTTCCGCTCGCTAGTTCAAGTGGACGGAATTTCTACCTGAGTAAAAAGTGTGCATACTATTCAGGAGCACCGGGCTACAATACACATGACTGTTGGTCTCTCAAACACAAAATCCAAGACCTAATAGATAACGGAGAGATTGTGGTGACAAAGCAAGAGCAACCACATGTAAAGACCGAGAATTTCACATGATTATATGTGTAATTTTTACGAATAAATTTTTGTTTAGAAAATACTTGAACCATATAAGGTATATGTGAATTAAGCTAGAAAGTTAATTTATTAACTAAGAAGTATACTTACTCATTTTCAAGGAAGAATAATATAAGTTATGTTAGAAATTAACATAGCTTGAATGTTAGCCTTGATTATTAAATTGAAAAGATTTACATTCTTTAAGTAATTAATTATTGATATGAGTATGTAAGTGTTTATAACTTATTAAGTCAATTTGGGCTATTAAGTTAATAAACCAGGGGAATATGTTATGACATATGTGAATTATGTACGTGATTGAATAAATATGTATTATATAATGTGTATACATTTATTTTGTAAAGAGATTAAGAATAAAGTTGGGTAACCTAATACATACATTAGATATGGTAAGTAAATAACCTAATGAGTTATAATATAAGAGAATGATAGTATTTAAAAATATAAACTAATCTTAGGAGATTTATTTTATACATCTCAATTAATTAATTTTATAACCTAAGTAAGGCAAGTCTAATTGGGTTATGAAAGTAAAGTGGTATTCTTGATTTATGGGTATGTGTTATAGTCCAAGTAGTAAGTGTTAGTAGTGGGCTAGCCCAATTGAATGATTAAATCAATCCCACTAATTTTATTGGGAGATATAATTTAATGGTCTAAGTTAAATGAATTAACTTAGCCCAACTTGTGGAATTATAATAGTAGACCAAGTAATATAAAAATAAACTTGACTACTAATAGCCCAAACTAATTAATTGCAAGCCCAAACATTAATTAAAAAGGCCCAACCTTTGGTCCATGGAAGAAAGGACAATTAATCATTATAGTATGTATATAACACAATAAAAAAATAAATCTATAATGGGTAAATAGGGATTTGGCCGGCCACATGAGGGTGAAAGGGGGAGAAAAATTCAAATTTTAACAAAGCTTGGACAATATCTTGTATATAATCTTTGAGCCCAACACCCATGACAAGTGGCATCCTCTTAGCATGCCCAACACATATGTTTAGTGACTAAGCTTGCAAGTAATGATTAAGTTGGAAGTGAGTGGGATACATGCTTACAATTTCAATTATACACAATCCCACTAACTACACTTCATTTGCACACTTACACTTCAAGCCCCTTTAGCTAGAGAAAGAAAGGAAACATAGAGAGAAAAGAGGGAGAGATTTTGGACCAAGAGGAAGAAGAAGAGAGGATCTTGTGCTTCATGCATGCCAAGATAAGGAAGATAACAAGAAAAACTAGGTATTGATTCTCTTTATTTTTAAAGTTTGATTTCTTATTTGGTGGGTTTTTGATGATACAAAAGTCTTAAGTTTGATCTTTGATAAACTCTTCATCTATTGGTGTATAAATATTTTATTTGATGATCAAAACATTTTTAAAGTTGAATATAAGATAAAAAGGGAGATTTGTACCAAATGAGTAGAGAAAGGCACATGCATGCATGCACTAGGTGATTGTATGATAGATTCTTGTGATGCATGTTGAATATGGTTAATATCATAATTAGAGTGTTAGATCTTGAGTTTAACAAATGAGACTTGTGGATTTATATGAGTTCATATGGTGAGATTTGAAAAAAGGAAGTTAAATGGATATTTGAAAGAATTTTTGTTTAACTAGTATGCTTTATCATGTGCATGTTGAGATCTACAAGTGATATTTGAGGTTTTCTTTCTTGTTATGCTAGATGCATGAGTTAAGGTCTAAACCCCTTTGGAATAACTCAAATATGTTTTAAAATGAGCAAGATATTGATTAAATCCCAAACTACCCAACTGTTGAGAACATGCTACTGATCAGTCACTTGTGGACTATTTTTGATAACCAAAACAAACTCAAATTTGGTGTCTGATATATGGAAAACATAGTTCAGGAAAATACGAATCCAACGATACCAAATGGACCCAAATCCGAGATGTATATCTCGAGATATAAGCGTTTCTGTAAAGGACCTCAAATCTAGAAAATGACTAAACAGTTGCAAATTTTCCTGCTGATCAGTTACTTTGGCACTGATTTTTGGGACCTAAACAAAATAGAATATGATGTTTGATGAATGGAAATTGGAGTTCAGGAAGATATGAATCCAACGCCTCCAACGGAACCAAAATCCGAGTTGTAGACTTCGTTCTACGGGAGTTTCCGTGAAGGATCCCAAATCTAGAAATTTTGGGCGAAAATTTGAGCATCATTATGGAACGAAATGAAAGCAAGATATTGTAATAAATAACTTTAAGGCCACTAATGGGCTATTAAGTTAAATACATATAAAATAAAATATAATTAATAATTTAATTATTATTTAAATGATGTTAAGTAATAATTAAAATGGGTTAGTTGTAGTAAGATAACTACTTATTATTTAACTAAGCTTAAATAATGAATTGAGTTAATCAATTAATTAATTATTATTTAATTAATATTAAATAATGATTAAAGTATAATTAAGTAAGATTAAGTAATTACTTACTTACTTTGACATGAAAGTTTATAGAATTAATTATTTATTATTTGAATAATAAATAAAGATGAATGCTAATTAATTATCCTTTTAACATAATAAGGAATAATTAAAGAAGAATGAAGTGAATAAATCAAATATTATTTATTCAAAGATGAGGGAGTTATTAATTATTATTTAAAGATAAATAATAATTTAATTATCCATTATTTAATTAACATTAAATAATGAGGAGTTATAATTGGTTATTTGTAAGTAATAACTAAGGTAAATAGTTAATTACTATTTAACTAATATTAAATGGTAATTGAAAGAATAGGGAATTAACAATTGAACAAAATTAAATATCTCCTTAATTAAACAATTAAAATAAATTATTTAAAGATCTAATAAGTGTTAATTCACAAATTGTATGATATAGTACTGTTAAGTCTAAGGTAGTATGGTTGTACTCTTTAATGATGATTATGTGTTTACATGTTAGATAAATTATTATGAGTAAGATATATGATGCTAATTAAGAGATCGATCTTATTAATGATAAGTCTTACAAAAAAAGTTAAATTAAATTGCGTAGCAATAGTCAACGAATCAGGCAAGTTTCCTAACTCAAACTCGAGTTATTATTTTTCAAGCATGGCAGTGGATAATTATTGTTGATTATTCCACATATAAAATTATTATTGAATATTCGTATTTATTTCAAATTTCCTAACTCAACTTGAGTTACTATTTTTCAAGCATGGTAGTGAATAATTATTGATAGTTATTCACCTCTATAATGATTGTTGTGATTCGCACGTAGTGCAATTGATTCTTGTTTTATTATTTGAACTATTTATAAGTTATGTCTTAGCTAATTGTTTTGGCAAGACAAATATTTGTTAAAACATGAAACGTTCTATATCTTATGAACTGATTTATTATTGGAAGATCTATGCCATTGATTTCGGCTAGATCAATATTAATATTATATGATGAGATCATAGTATTTCTTTGAAAGTAATCCAAACCATATTGTTGTGGTACGAACTAGTGATGTAAGACTGAGATGAACAAATTGTATTGTCGTAAAACGACCCTTGCGCGATTATTGAGTATTATGCATAGCATAGGGTAAAAAGGAGTTGGCCGCTCCAGGTACTTGCAGAAGAGTATAGTTTAGTTTTTATAACTAACTTATATTCTTGAGGTAATTTAGTTTTAATAACTAATAATTCCTCCAGTAGTTCATGATCCTTTTGAGATCACTCATCATGAAATCTGGGAAATATCCCACTTTATTAAATATTATTGCAGTATTGTTAATTCTTCATATTCACTTGAATATTATTGAATCTTTGAAAGAATTTTACTCTTTCATCATTGTTATGTTATTTGGTATGGAATTCGAGAAAGTTTTATTATTGAGATTGAATTATTATTCAGCTACTTCAAAATCCTTTTATTATTGTTGAAGTTATATAGAAGCTAGACTCTTCTATTCTTGATATATATCCTTTATTGTATACTTTAACTTGTTGAGCAAACTCGTTGCTCACCCTTGCTTAAATAAAACATTTCAGGTAATGCCAAGGTAGCAGAAGGTTCTAACAGGGACAAAGGCAAAGGCAAAGCTCAGGAGTAGTTATTGTCAACTTTTAATGGTTATGTTGTATTATGTAAATTAATTATATAAACCTTTTGGATACATAAGGGTATGTAAGTTATATTAAGGTTAGATAACCTGGGATAACGATAAAAGTATGTTTTAAAGTTTGTTTTTATTAAAAACATGTAATGAATGATGTTTTTTATGAATGAATGGGTAGTTATATGTGATATGTATGATGGATCGTGAGCACCAAACCCGAGGTTAGGGAACCCGAATTTAGGGGCGTCACAGGTTGGTATCAGAGCTGTAGGTTATAAACATTAGGTGGGGGGAAAGCCTTAGGAATATAACCATAAAACAGGATAGAGGAGACTCATTTAGAGTTCTAAGTAATGGATTGAGAAAATTCATCAATAGTTAGATATGTCGACACTTAGTGTTTCTAGATTGTGTTTAATAGTGAGGTATTAATTAAGTTATTTAAAACTGATTAAAGGATATAAGTAGATGATGAAATTAAAGAATAGAAGGAGATAAAACTCATGTAGAGTTTTCTTGGAGAATTAATAGTGTTATAAAATATATTTTCATTCCCTACAATGAATTTATGTTTTATTGAGAGATATTAATGGAATTTGTTTGTTGTGATATGGTTGTAGGATGTCAGAGATTGGTGAACATAGTAGAACAATGGAAGAGGAACCATATGACATACATGTGGTGTCTGAAACACTCCGAATAATCGAGCCCACTTCTGTGGTAGCCCTAGATGAGGAGGAGACGGAGTCAGAAACGGAGTCCGAACGGGGATCCGCAGCAAGAGGTTTCTGTCAGATATGGACGCGTATGAATAATTTAGCGATTCAGAACTCTGAGAAGGAGAATAAAATCAAGGAGTTGGAGGCAAAAATTCGAGACCTTCAGATTGGTAAAGAAGTGATACAATCCTGCTGGGAGGATGAAGTTAGGAATCGATTAAGGATGGAAGATCAAGTGGAAGCCCTAAAAAAGGAATTAAGGAAGACATGTGAAGGAAGTGAACAAAAGAAAGATTAATTATGTGAAGTAGAACTTTTCTAAGTAAGATAATATTTTAGTAATATAATATCATAGACAATGAGTAGGTATATGTAAATATATATATCTATATGAATGTAATTCTCATTTTTGGTATGAATATCAAGATAACTTTTGTAAGTCTCAACTTTTTGTATAAAGTTGTAATAATGAATCCCGACTTATGTTACAAAGGGATAGTAAATGTTTGTAGCAGTATGCGCTATGTAGTGAAAAGTACTATGTACTATTTGCATGGATATGAATAATGAAGGAGATCAAGCAGACCCAATGCAGAACTTTGTAGACATGCTAGCTCAAGCTATGCAAACTAGAGCCCTAACAGCAAGAAATCGATCAGCTAATCGATTGGCTAACTTTAAAGACTTTAAGGCTGTAGGACCGACAGAATTCAAGGGAACCAATGACCCTATAGAAGCCCAAACATGGGTAAAGGAGATGGAGAAAGCTTTTGTAATTGCTAGAGTAGCGGAGGAGCAAAAGATAAATTTTGCTACCTATTTGATGAAGGGTGAGGCGAATTACTGGTGGAAGACAAACAAGGCTAGAGCCGGAACAGCAGTAGTAACCTGGACAAGGTTTAAGGAATTATTTTTCGAGAATTATTTCTCAGAAAGTATGCAAGCAAGAATGGAGGTAAACTTCTTAGAGTTGAAGCAGGAGAGTATGTCAGTTGCAGAATACGCCGCCAAATTTAACGAACTAGCGAGATTCGCTCTGCATCAGGTGAACACTGAGGTACGAAAGGCACGAAGGTTTGAGAATGGACTGAAGCCAGGGATATATAACAAGGTAGCTGTGTTGCAGATTAAGACATTTTCGACCCTGTTGGAAAAAGCAATCATCGCCGAAGGAGGAAGTGAAGCTGTGTCAAAGTATCATCAACAAAAAAAGAAAAAGACGAATGAAGGAGGTAGTAGTGGAGGAAGTAACACCAATAAGTGTAAGTGGAAGGACAATACCCAACTGGAGACAAGTCAGGAGATAGTAGGAAGAAAGGGAAGCCGTGTGTGAATTGCGGTAAAAATCATCCGGGAGTGTGTTTGAAGGGAAAAGGAGTGTGTTTCAACTGTGGACAAGAGGAACACATCTCTCCAAATTGTCCAAGTCCAAAGAAGATACAAGATTGTTTCTTTTGTGGATCATTAGAACATTAAATTCGTAACTGTCCAAAGAAGGATGCAGAGAGGGGAAGCAACAATAGAGGAACCAGCAGTGGAACACTGGCGATCAAAGGACCTGCTCAGCCGGGAAGACCGACAGCGCGCACGTTTAACATGACGGTTCAAGACGCAGTGGCCGCAAAAGAAGTGGTGACAAGTAAATATTTTTGTTAATAATATAACCGTATGCGATTTAGTTGATAGATATCAATGCGAGGAACTATTCCATTACGGGTCCAAGTCACATGTTGATATGAGTTACAGATTGGTATTATGTAGATAAAAATAAAGAAATTGATGATACAACTTTAAAAAAAAAGTTAGTAGAATACGAGTATGCCCATGTGATCTTTGGTAACCCTTAGAGGTTCCATAGTAGAGTGAGAGAAAACACAAGTTGCTTAACATGTTGAAGGAATGCCATTATGAATATAACGTTGATACCTAATTATAACAGGTAAATATGAGCTATGCCAAGTCAAATGAGACTTAAATAAGCTAAGATTTTTTGCCCTAAATTGGGATAGAAAAGAATAAATGAAGTAATAAATACTAGGAGGGTAATTCAATAAATTTGATTGATTAATAAATTAGTGTTTAAGGATAGACTTAAATTAAGCTTATGGGAATGGTGATTCCGGGAACGAAATCCTTATAAGGAGGGGAGGATGTAAAGACCGAGAATTTCACATGATTATATATGTAATTTTTACGAATAATTTTTTTTTAAGAAAGTACTTGAACCATATAAGGTATATGTGAATTAAGCTAGAAAGTTAATTTATTAACTAAGAAGTATACTTACTCATTTTCAAGGAAGAATAATATAAGTTATGCTAGAAATTAACATAGCTTGAATGTTAGCCTTGATTATTAAATGGAAAAGATTTACAATCTTTAAATAATTAATTACTGATATGAGTATGTAAGTGTTTATAACTTATTAAGTCAATTTGGGCTATTAAGTTAATAAACCAGGGGAATATGTTATGACATATGTGAATTATGTACGTGATTGAATAAATATGTATTATATAATGTGTATACATTTATTTTGTAAAGAGATTAAAAATAAAGTTGGGTAACCTAATACATACATTAGGTATGGTAAGTAAATAACCTAATGAGTTATAATATAAGAGAATGATAGTATTTAAAAATATAAACTAATCTTAAGAGATTTATTTTATACATCTCAATTAATTAATTTTATAACCTAAGTAAGGCAAGTCTAATTGGGTTATAAAAGTAAAGTGGTATTCTTGATTTATGAGTATGTGTTATAGTCCAAGTAGTAAGTGTTACTAGTGGACTAGCCTAATTGAATGATTAAATCAAGCCCACTAATTTTATTGGGAGATATAATTTAATGGCCTAAGTTAAATGAATTAACTTAGCCCAACTTGTGGAATTATAATAGTAGACCAAGTAATATAAAAATAAACTTGACTACTAATAGCCCAAATTAATTAATTGCAAGCCCAAACATTAATTAAAAAGGCCCAACCTTTGGTCCATGGAAGAAAGGACAATTAATCATTATAGTATGTATATAACACAATAAAAAAAATCTATAATGGGTAAATAGGGATATGGCCGGCCACATGAGGGCAAAAGGGGGAGAAAAATTTAAATTTTAACAAAGCTTGGACAATATCTTGTATATAATCTTTGAGCCCAACACCCATGACAAGTGGCATCCTCTTAGCATGCCCAACACATATGTTTAGTGACTAAGCTTGCAAGTAATGATTAAGTTGGAAGTGAGTGGGATGCATGCTTACAATTTCAATTATACACAATCCCACTAACTACACTTCATTTGCACACTTATACTTCAAGCCCCTTTAGCTAGAGAAAGAAAGGAAACATGGAGAGAAAAGAGGGAGAGATTTTCGGCCAAGAGGAAGAAGAAGAGAGGATCTTGTGCTTCATGCATGCCAAGTTTGTAAGCTACTTTGGCAAGATAAAGAAGATAGCAAGAAAAACTAGGTATTGATTCTCTTTATTTTTAAAGTTTGATTTCTTATTTGGGGGGTTTTTGATGAAACAAAAGTCTTAAGTTTGATCTTTGATAAACTCTTCATCTATTGGTGTATAAATTTTTTATTTGATGATCAAAATATTTTTGAAGTTGAATATAAGATCAAAAGGGAGATTTGTACCAAATGAGTAGAGAAAGGCACATGCATGCATACACTAGGTGATTGTATGATAGATTCTTGTGATGCATGTTGAATATGGTTAATATCATGATTAGAGTGTTAGATCTTCAGTTTAACAAATGAGACTTGTGGATTTATATGAGTTCATATGGTGAGATTTGGAAAAAGGAAGTTAAATGGATTTTTGAAAGAATTTTTGTTTAACTAGTATGCTTTATCATGTGCATGTTGAGGTCTACAAGTGATATTTGAGGTTTTCATACTTGGTATGCTAGATGCATGAGTTAAGGGCTAAACCCCTTTGGAATCACTCAAATATGTTTTAAAATGAGCAAGATATGGATTAAATCCCAAACTACCCAACTGTTGAGAACATGCTACTGATCAGTCACGGACTATTTTTGGTAACCAAAAAAAATTGAAATTTGGTGTTTGATATATTAAAAACATATTTCAGGAAAATACAAATCCAACGATACCAAATGGACCCAAATTCGAGATGTATATCTTGAGATATGAGCGTTTCCGTAAATGACCTCAAATCTGGAAAACTACTAAACTGTTGCGAATTTTCCTGCTGATTAGTCACTTTGACACTGATTTTTGAGACATAAACAAAATAGAATTTGATGTTTGATTAATGGAAATTAGAGTTCGGGGAGATACGAATCCAACGCCTCCGACAGAACCAAAATCCGAGTTGTAGACTTCGTTCTACGGGCATTTCGGTGAAGGACCCCAAATCTGGAAATTTTAGGCGAAAATTTGAGTATCATTATGGAACGATATGAAAGCAAGATATTGTAATAAATAACTTTAAGGCCACTAATGGGCTATTAAGTTAAATACATATAAAATAAAACATAATTAATAATTTAATTATTATTTAAATGATGTTAAGTAATAATTAAAATGGGTTAGTGTTAGTAAGATAACTATTTATTATTTAACTAAGCTTGAATAATGAATTGAGTTAATCAATTAATTAATTATTATTTAATTAATATTAAATAATGATTAAAGTATAATTAAGTAAGATTAAGTAATTGCTTACTTACTTTGACATGAAAGTTTATAGAATTAATTATTTATTATTTGAATAATAAATAAAGATGAATGTTAATTAATTATCCTTTTAACATAATAAGGAATAATTAAAGAAGAATGAAGTGAATAAATCAAATATTATTTATTCAAAGATGAGGGAGTTATTAATTATTATTTAAAGATAAATAATAATTTAATTATCCATTATTTAATTAACATTAAATAATGAGGAGTTATAATTGGTTATTTGTAAGTAATAACTAAAGGTAAATAGTTACTTACTATTTAACTAATATTAAATGGTAATCGAAAGAAGAGGGAGTAAACAATTGAACGAAATTAAATAACTCCTTATTTAAACAATTAAAATAAATTATTTAAAGATCTAATAAGTGTTAATTCACAAATTATATGATATAGTAGTGTTAAGTCTAAGGTAGTATAGTTATACTCTTTAATGATGATTATGCATTTACATGTTAGATAAATTATTATGAGTAAGATATATGATGTTAATTAAGAGATCGATCTTATTAATGATAGGTCTTACAAAAAAGTTAACTTAAATTGCGTAGCAGTAGTCAACGAATCAGGCAAGTTCCCTAACTCAAACTCGAGTTATTATTTTTCAAGCATGGTAGTGGTTAATTATTGTTGATTATTCCACATCTAAAATTATTATTGAATATTCGCATTTATTGCAAGTTTCCTAACTCAACTTGAGTTACTATTTTTCAAGCATGGTAGTGAATAATTATTGATAGTTATTCACCTCTATAATGATTGTTGTGATTTGCACGTAGTGCAATTGATTCTTGTTCTATTATTTGAACTGTTTATAAGTCATGTCTCAGCTAATTGTTTTGGCAAGACAAATATCTGTTAAAACATGAAACGTTCTATATCTTATGAACTGATTTATTATTGGAAGATCTATGCCATTGATTTCGGCTAGATCAATATTAATATTATATGTTGAGATCATAGTATTTCTTTGAAAGTAATCCAAATCATATTGTTGTGGTACGAACTCGTGATGTAAGACTGAGATGAACAAACTGTATTGTCATAAAACGACCCTTGCACGATTATTGAGTATTATGCATAATATAGGGTACAAAGGAGTTGGCCGCTCTAGGTACTTGCAGAAGAGTATAGTTTAGTTTTTATAACTAACTTATATTCTTGAGATAATTTAGTTTTAATAACTAATAATTCCTCCAGTAGTTCATGATCCTTTTGAGATCACTCAGCATGAAATCTGGGGAATATCCCACTTTATTGAATATTATTGCAGTATTATTAATTCTTCATATTCACTTGAATATTATTGAATCTTTTGAAGAATTTTACTCTTTCATCATTGTTATGTTATTTGGTATGGAATTCGAGAAAGTTTTATTATTGAGATTGAATTATTATTCAGCTACTTCGAAATCCTTTGATTATTGTTGAAGTTCTATAGAAGCTAGACTCTTCTACTCTTGATATATATCCTTTATTGTATACTTTAACTTGCTGAGTAAACTCGTTGCTCACCCTTGCTTAAATAAAACGGTTCAACTAATGCCAAGGTAGCAGAAGGTTCTAACAGGGATAAAGGCAAAGGAAAAGCTCAGGAGTAGTTATTGTCAACTTTTAATGGTTATGTTATAATATATAAATTAATTATGTAAACCTTTTGGATACATAAGGGTATGTAAGTTATATTAAGGTTAAATAACCTGGGATAATGATAAAAGTATGTTTTGAAGTCTGTTTTTATTAAAAACATGTAATGAATGATGTTTTTCATAAATGAATGAGTAGTTAGATGAGATATGTATGATGGATCGTGAGCACCAAACCCGAGGGGCGTCACACCACATGTGCAAGATAATCATCTCCCTTAACACAATGAGGAGAGTGTCAATATGATTAGCACAAGAAATGGAGAAGGATTCAAATACCTCTAGTGTGTTGGAGAGTCAACTCAATCAAGTACCAATAGCCCAGACAGTTGGGAGTTCTTAGAAAGGCGATTCCTGATAGAACATGAAATTAAGTCCATCAAGGAACAGATTGCATAATTGGCAGTGCTGATCATGTATCAACATCAGATAACCAAACAGCTGATAAATCAGACCAACCAGCATGAAGCAAGTCCTCCTACACCTGAAATTAGCCCCATTGCTATGAGGGATCATTACTGGTTTCATAAGCGTGAACCCTGGACCGACAAGGTGGCCAAGGAAAAGAAGTTCCAAGCCAACCGGGAATTTGCCTATAAGAGAAATTTCACTAATTTGAACCAGCCGATGAAAGAAATCCTTCAAATGCTAATAAATGAGGGGATGGTTGCGGATTTGTTACCCCCGGTGAACCCTTGATCCAGGAAGTTCAAGCCTGACCAGATTTGTCAGTATCATTCCAATGCGCCTGGTCATGACACCGAGGATTATTGGGGACTTCGTTACCTGATTCAAAATCTGATTAAAAGTGGTGAGCTAATAAAGGCAAATCAAGATTATGGTTATCCCGATGAGGAAGCACTCTTTATTCCCATGGAATGGAATCAGGAAGTAGTAGCTGTAATTTCCTGTGTAAAGGATATAGCCATAACACCACTAATACTATAAGGAAAAGGGGTCCAAGAAGTACAGAATCCTGTGAAGGTGGTTGCGCCTGAGCCTCTAATATTGCCCTTCAGACCACAATATCCTATCATCGGCCTGAAATGTGTCCCATGGAATTATGGGAAGGAGGAGGGCTCAACCTCAAACAACATTATCAATATATTAAAGGAAAACTCACTACACCTGCCTCAGCGAGTGATCAATTCAGTCTTTAAAGCTAAAGGGAGAGTGGCTAAAGAGAAAATTAAAGAATTCCTCATCAAGATGGGGTATAATGAGATTAAGGTGGTGTAAAGCTTGAAAGAGGCACCCAAAAAGATATCTATCCTGGATTTGGTCTTATCCTTAGAGGATCATTGCAAAACTCTGGTGAAAGTACTGGAGGAAGCCCATCTGCCATAGACAGTAGATATTGAGAAGTTCCATCACATGATAGAACACATTTTTAATAGCAATGTGATATCTTTCACTGATGATGATATACCCACAGCGGGGACGGGTCATTGCAAGTCACTGCACATAGAAGTGATGTCATCAGGGTATGTGATCGGAGGTGTACTGATAGATGGAGGATCGTCCCTGAACATCTATCCCTCTGACACCTTGGAAAGAATGAAATTTAATCAAAATCAGATCCGGTCCAGTCATGTAGTTATTCGGGCTTTCAATTGATCTCGCCGAGAGGCCATGGGGGAGATTGAGCTTCCACTGGAGATTGGTCCCTATACTTTCTATATATCCTTTTCGGTACTCAACATTACCACTGGATATAATTTGTTGTTGGGGAGACCGTGGATTCACATGGAAGGAGCAGTTCCATCCACCCTTCATCAGTAACTCAAGCACATCATTAATGGCAGTCTGATCACCGTAAATGCCAAGCCAGAATATCCAGTCTCCACACATAACGATATGCCGATAATCAGTCTCGATGAGGGGGTTGAGCCTGTCAGTTTTCAAGCTTTGGAGGTGAGCAATACTTAATACTTACCTATTGAGGCACCAACTTTAAAACAAAAAGTTTCCCCCAAAGTAATAACAGTCGGTCAGGAAATGGTATCCTTAGGATTCTGCCCTGGAAAAGGGTTAAGGAAAAATCAGCAAGGAATCAAGAGTCTAGTGCAAATCCCTAGCCAGTCAGGGAAAGCCGGATTGGGCTATTCATCCGGAGAGAACCATCGGAACCCACACAAGCGTCCAACGGTTCCTGCTTCCACTATCCTGCTGCCAAACCTCACAGATGTCAAGTTTGTGAAACCAATGAGGAAGATTCCTACTGCTGTGTCAGGCATACTGTTTCCTCCAGTCAAACCAATTAGTGAAAGAAGAGCCCTAGAGCTTGATGGGTAAAGCAAAACGGGAAAAAAAAGTTTCTGCATGAAGGACGAGACCCATTTGCCAATATATATTTTTTGATGCACTATGAGGGTATTAACGATGATATCCCAGACAGTGATGAAGAAGATCAGATCCGAATCCCACACATCGAGAAGGATAAGGGTAGCAGTTCAAAGAAGAACCTCGGCCATGATATGAAGGATGTTTTAGTCGTCATCAAAGAGAAGGCAGATGAGCACAACTACTTTATCCTCTTTGTTCATGAGGACTTGACGTTGGACAATTGGAGCAGCACCCCATGCCTCATTCAAAAAGGGTAAAAGAGCAAAAAGTCCATCTGCCCTGAAGCATGGTTTTATTTAATGATTATTTTTTTGCACAGCGATAGCAGTTACTTTTGTCTTGCTTTTGCTAAATGCTTTGTATGATTAAACAGTTGCATATATTAAAGTGAAAGCATTTTGTTTTCAAGACTCTAGAATTGGATTTGTTTGTCCCTGCTAATGAGATGTTAAATTATCACAATGACTATAACTTTGATATAGAACTAGACTTCGACTTGATGGAAATTGATCAAGAGGAGATAGATGACTATGAGGTGCCTGAGGAAATCAAACAATGGGTCAAAGATAAATCCAAACCAAACCTTGATCAAACCACCACTGTCAATATCGAAACCTTAGAAAATCTTAAAGAAATCCAGATAGGCATGGACCTTACCCATGACCAAAAAGCCGACCTGATTGAACTCTTAACTCAGTTCCAGGATATGTTTGCATGGTGGCACAAAGAAATGAGTATCTTGTCCACTGACATTGTCATTCAGTGATTTCCCATCAAGTATAGATTCAAGCCAGTCAAGCAAAAGCTCAGGCATTTAAAACCTGAATGGAGTCTAAAAGTCAAAGAAGAGGTTGCCAAGCAATTCAAAGCCTGTATCATATAGTTTCCGTGCCTAAGCCCGGTGGGAAGGTACAAGTATGCGTGGACTACTGGGATTTGAACAAAGCTTGTCTCAAAGACAACTTCCCAATACCTTTTATCCATATCCTAATAGATAATACGACATAGTATGTCATGTATTCTTTTATGGATTGCTTTGTTGGATACCATCAAATTATGGTCGCTGAAGAGGATGGGGAGAAAACAACCTTCATCACTCCCTGGGGAATCTTCTGTTATAGACGTTTATCTTTCGGCCTTATCAATGTCGATGCCATATATCTACGAGCCATGATGGCCCTTTTTCATGATATGATGAACAAAAAGATAGAGGTTTATGTGGATGACATCATCATCAAATCCCGGAAGGAGGATGACCACATCAGCCATCTCAAAAAGCTTTTCAACAGGTTGCACAAGTACAACCTAAAGCTAAATCCAGCAAAATGTGCTTTTGGTTTCAAATCAGGCAAGTTGTTGAGATTTCTAGTAAGTAACAGAGGCATTGAGTTGGACCCCGCCAAGATTAAAGCCATCACCGAGATGCCCATGCCCCGAACAGAAAAGGAAATAAGGGGAATTCTGGGAAGAAATAATTTCATAAGCAGGTTCAGCTCTCAACTCATAGCAATGTGTGAACCCATCTTCAAACTGCTAAGGAAGAATTCCTCTATTAAATGGAATGAAGATTGTCAAAAATCCTTTCTTTCCATCAAGAAGCAGTTTATTGAAGCACCTGTCCTGGTACCTCCAATGGATGAGGTTCCCCTATTTATGTACCTGTCCATCAATGCCAACATAATGGGTTGTATGCTAGGATAGAAGAACGATAGAAGCAAGGAAAGTACTATCTAGTACCTCAGCAAAAGATTCAGCAGCAGCGATCAGAAGTACACCCTGATTGAAAGGACCTTTTGTGCATTAGCAAGGGCCGCTATAAGATTACAACTTTATCTGCATGGACACACGACCTACCTTATATTCAGTATGGATCCACCGAAGTACGCATTCAATAAACCAATGTTGAATTATCGATTGTCCAAATGGCAGTTGATCCTCCAACAATTTGACATTTTTTACGTGACTCAAAAGTCCATCAAAGGTCATGGGATTGCAGATCAATTGGACGAAGCACCGTCAGGGGATTTTGAACCCTTTGAAACTTATTTCCCGGATGACGAGATAATGAAAATTCAACAGATCCCTTAAGAAAATACAATCCAGTATTAGAGAGTGTATTTTATTGGAGAAGTGAACATGGAAGGTGGCGGAGCTGAGACAGTCATTGTCTCTGTTATAGGAGAACATTATCCTATGGCTACCAAGTTGTAGTTTGTCAACACCAACCACACGGCTGAGTATGAAGGCTGTATAATGGGGTTGAAACTAGCCTAATACATTGGTATTAAGCATTTACTAGTCTTTGGGGATTCTGAGTTGGTTATCAAAAAAACCACTAGGGCGTCTGACACCAAAGAATTGCATTTGCTGCCGTATCATTGGCAAGTTGTCAAAATGTCCATGGAGTTTAAAGAGATAACCTTCATCCACATCCCTCAAGGTAGAATTGACTTCACTGATGCATTGGCAACGTTGGATTCCCTGATCCACGTATCTGATAAGAGGGGAATTCCCGACATCAAATTCACAAACCAAAAGGACCCATCATATGGGAATTACATTGGAGAATTATTAGATGAAATACCTCCTATCAAATAGCATCGGTGTCAAGATATAAAAGATATCTCTGAGATAGATCTACTCCCGTTGGGGCAAGCCAAGTCGAAAGAAAGAGGATTCATAAAATGGCTATGAAGTTCTATCTGAGCGGAGATGCACTCTATAAAAGGGATGTTGGAGTAGGCCTTTTAAGATGCCTCGATAAGGATCAAGCCCAGAGACTGATGGATGAAGTCCACGGTGTAGTATGTGGTCCACACATGAGCGGTTATTTGTTGGCCAAGAAAATATTGAGAAATGGGCATTACTGGATCTCTCTCAAAGCTGACTGTGATGATCACGTCAGGAGATGCTACCAATGCCAAGTCTATAGAAATTCCATACACGCTCCTCCAAATGAACTGCACAGTATAAGTTTTCCATGACCTTTTTCCATGTGGGGAATAGATGTGATTGGGCTAATAGAACCCAAAGCCAACAATGGTCATCGATTCATCTTCACCATGATTGATTACATCATCAAATAGGTTGAAGCTGCCTCTTTTCCCAAAGTCACCAAAGAGGTAATCATTGGTTTCATCAGAAACAATGTCGTCTGTCGATATGGACAACCAAAGGTGATCGTATCAGACAACGCCAAGAATTAAAATAACCAGATGATGAGGGAGTTATGCAGCAAGTTCCATATCAAGCATCTCAATTTCATCATCTATCGGCCTAAGATGAATGGTGCTGTCGAAGAGGCCAACAAAAATATCAAGAAGATCATGCAGAAAATGTCCGCCAATCACAAAGGATGGCCTGACCTATTACCTCTGACTTTGCTAGCATATAGAACCTCAATGCGTACTTCTACTAGGGCTACCCCCTACTCATTAGTCTATGGCATGGAAGCAGTACTTCCCATAGAACTAGAAATGGAGTCCTTGAGAGTGTTAATAGATGCTCAGATAGAGGAAGACCAGTGGTTGCAAGAGAGATACCACCAGTTATCCCTGATAGTTGATATATATATATATATATATATATATACATTTAAGTCGAGCCTGGATTAGAAATTTGTGGCTCTTTACAGCTTTTATATATATATATATATATATATATATTCTTTGTTCATTGTGATTAAACATCTATTTTAAATATTCATTTGATATGAATCTGTGTTAGTGTAAATTTGGTGGATTAGATTTATCTAAATCTAGCCCTTTCTAACTTTTAAAAGGTTTAAAATCGATCAAACCGGAACCGAGGAGCTAGAATGGCTAAGAATTTCTTAAATCTAGTTTTTTCTAGTTTTATAAACATTAAAGCGACTACGCGACCCTAGATCCATATCTAGTGGAAACGGGAAGCTTTGGCTACACGCATGCAATGATTTGACTAATGAATCCTTTGTTTTGTGACGTCTAGAATATAATTTGTATTATATGTCAATATCTATGTTGTGCAGGTTTATTGATCATTCTCTGTGAGCCTATGAATTATGGGATTGATGATCAATCACACGGATCTAAATTCGATCCCTATGATGGACAAACTCAAAATTGTAAATACATCCTGCCAGTTTTTCTATTTATGTCAATCAGATGGACCTTAAAACGGTTATTCAAATTTAAGGTCTATACATAGTACACTGTGGTTTGTAGTACTAGGGTCACTTGGATGGCTTTCATGCCCATAAGAAGACCAGCACTTGTATATACATTCTGTGGTCGAGGATGCTTCGTATCCCGACAATAAACATCCAAATCAAGCCGAATGCGAAATAAAATAAAATGGAAGTATCAACAGGCTTCAATTCATATGCGAATGAAAGGGTTTGAAAACCATCTTTCAAAATGACATTTTCATATCTTGTCTAAAAATAGACTTTTCAAACAAATCAAACCCTTCGTATATAGGTTCAACAAAGCACAACACTACTTTCAAATCAAACACACGTAGGCTCAATTACTTCCAGCACACACACACATTGCAAATGAAAAGAAAAATATTGAAAAGATGTGGTAACTGTGTTTCATAGAAGTCGGGGGGTGCCTAACACCTTCCCCCCACTTAACTAAGCCCCCGAACTTTAAGAATCTCTGTTTTTGAGGCCAAGTTTTGACAGCGTCTAGTAATTGGGCCTACTTGCAAACATCAAACAAAACTTGGTTGAGTTGGTACAACCAATTTCAAAATATACCAACTGGCGACTCTGTAAACCTTTTAAAATCGTCAACATGATACATGTTGGCCTTTTCCTAAAAATTTCACCCTTCATAGAACAGATAAGACAAATAAGGGTCGAAAATAACAAAATTTAGGGAGAGGAAGATCTGTCCAAAGAGAAGATTGTTTTTCGACGTCAACAATCTCCATGGCCGTTTTCCATATGGGGAATGGACGTGATCGGACCCATTAAGCCTAAATCTAGTAACGGTCACAGATTCATTTTCACCATGATTTTATACTTTACCAAGTGGGTGGAAGTAGCCTCTTTCCCCAAAGTTACCAAGGAGGTCATTGTTGGTTTAATCAGAAACAACGTCATATGTCAAAGTTATCGTGTCAAACAACGCTAAGAATCTAAATAATAAGATGATGAAGGAATTATGTAGTAAGTTCAATATCAAGCACCTCAACTTTGTTATTTATCGCCCAAAGAAGAATGGCGACGTTGAAGCTGCCAACAAGAACATCAAGAAGATAATGATGAAGATGTCGGCAAACCACCGAGGATGGTCGGAACTGTTGCCTTTAAGCTTTCTCTCCTACCGAACGTCGACTCGAACCTCGACTGGGGCGTCACCCTACTCATTGGTCTATGGCATGGAGGCGGTACTCCCTGTAGAAGTTGAACTAGAATTGCTAAGAGTAATTCTAGACTCCCAGATAGAAGAAGGCCAATGGATATTATAGATGAAAAGAGAGCCACATCTATCTTTCACAGTCAACTATACTAGTAGCGAATGTCCCGGTCCTATATCAAGAAAGTAAGACCCCGGGCATTCAAAGAGCATGATTTGGTACTGAAAAAGATCATTCCAGGCCAGGATGCAGTCAGAGGAAAATTTGCCAAGACTTCCGCCAGCTAGAGAGATAGAGTTCGTGATCGAATTAGCACCAGGGACTGCTCTAATTTCGAAAGCCCCGTACATAATGGCTTCAGTAGAGATGAAGGAATTGATGGTTCAACTGCAAGAATTGCTAGACAAAAAGTATATTCAGCCGAGAATTTCACCGTGGGGAGTGCCAGTACTGTTCGTGAAGAAGAAAGATGGATTGATGAGGTTATACATAGATTATAGGGAGTTGAACAAAGTTACGATCAAGAATAGGTATCCTTTACCTAGGATCGAAGACTTATTCGATCAACTGAAGGGTGCTAGATACTTCTCGAAAATAGATTTGAGAAGTGGATATCATCAGTTGAACGTGAGAAGGGAAGATATACCGAATACGGCTTTTAGAACTCGGTATGGGCATTACGAGTTCTTAGTGATGTCATTTGGTCTAACGAATACACCAACAACATTTATTGACTTAATAAATAGGGTGTTTAAGCCATTCCTAGATAAGTTTGTAGTGGTGTTCATAGATGACATCTTGGTTTATTCCAAAACTGAGGAGGAACACATTGAACATTTACGGCTAACATTAGAATCGCTGAGACGGAAAAAGCTTTATGCAAAATTCTTGAAATACAAATTCTGGTTAGAACGTGTGCAATTTCTTGGCCACGTTATTGATAAGGATGGGATTTCAGTGGATCCATCGACGGTTGAAACTGTAATGAATTGGGATCAGCCGAAGACACCGTCAGAGGTGAAGAGTTTCTTGGAATTGGCAGGTTACTATAGAATATTTATTCAAGACTTTTCCAAAATCCCAAATCCGTTGACAAATTTGACTCGTAAAACAGTTAAGTTTGTTTGGATGAAAAAGTGTGAGGAGAGTTTTTAAGAACTGAAGAAGAGGTTGAGTACTGCACCGGTGTTGTCATTGTCGAATAGTACAAGAAATTTCGTAGTATACAGCGAGGCCTCACATAAGGGATTAGGCTGTGTGCTGATGCAGAGCAAAAAAGTCGTTGCATATGCATCACGTCAATTGAAGGACTACGAGAAAGGGTATCCGACCCATGACTTGGAATTGGCGGCAGTAGTGTTTGCTCTGAAGATTTGGAGACATTACCTTTATGGAGAAAAGTGTGAGATATACACAGATCATAAGAGCCTGAAGTATATCTTTACACATAAATATTTGAACATGCGCCAAAGGAGATGGTTGGAACTTATCAAGGACTACGATTACGAGATTCTTTACCATCCGGGTAAAGCTAATGTGGTTGCTGATACTTTAAGCAGAAAGGGTCGGGAGAAGTTAAATAGATTAATTGATCAGGACCAAGTATTGGAAGAGATGGCTAGATTAGAGCTTAAAGTTAAGTATCCGAAGGAATCAGATGAGAAGTTATTTCAAGTAACTACTAGTTCAACCTTGGTAGACAAGGTGAAAGAGGCACAACTTTACAACGAGGAGTGCGAGAAGATCCAGAAGAGAGTAACCGATGGGGAAGAAATCAAGTTCAAGATCGATAATGAAGGACTACTACGATTTGAAGGGAGAATCTGGGTACCGCCAGTACCAGACGTCAAAGAGGAGATCTTGGGCGAAGCTTATAGTTCGAGATATTCGATTCACCCTGGGAGTATAAAGATGTACCAGGATCTCAGACACAATTTTTGGTGGCCGAATATGAAGAGAGACGTTGCTAAATGCGTTGTGAGATGCTTAACGTGCCAGAAGGTTAAAGAAGAACACCAGAGACCGAGTGGATTACTACAACCGCTAGATATTTCAGAATGGGAGTGGGAACATATCACGATGGATTTCGTGGTTGGTCTACCAACGACTCAGAAGGGCTATGATGCAGTGTGGGTTATAGTGGATCGACTGACAAAGTCAGCATATTTCTTACTGATCAAGATTAGATACAACTTGGATCAGTTAGCGAAGCTATACGTGAAGGAATTTATTTCTAGGCACGATGTTCCACTATCGGTTGTATCAAACAGGGATCCGCGTTTCACGTCGAATTTCTGGAAGCGATTACAAGAATATTTGGGAACACAATTGCGAATGAGTACGGCGTACCATCCTCAGACTGATGGATAGAGCGAGAGAACAAATCAGACTTTAGAAGATATGCTAAGAGCTTGTGTTATGGACTTCAAAGGAAGCTGGGATGATTATCTACCATTGGTGGAGTTCTCCTATAACAATAGCCCATGCAAGTATTGGCATGCCGCCTTACGAAACATTGTACGAAAGAAAATGCTGGACTCCATTGTGCTGGGATGAGGTTGGTGAACGACAACTGTTGGGACCAAAATTGGTGCAACAAACTGCTGAGATCGTCAAGGTAATCAGAACGAGACTGGTTGCTGCTCAAGACAAACAAAAGAAGTATGTCGATAATCATTAACAGAATTGAGAATTTGCAGTGGGAAGCTTCGTTTTCCTAAAAGTATCTCCCTGAAAGGGAAAGATTCGATTTGGCAAGAATGGGAAGCTGAGTCCTCGCTTTATTAGACCTTTCGAGATACTACGGAGGGTTGGCGAAGTGACTTACGAGGTTGCGTTGCGTCCGGAGCTAGATAATATATATAACGTTTTTCATATTTCTGTGTTGCGACCGTACAAACACGACTACAAGCATGTGATAAAGTACGAGCCTTTACAGTTTGATAAAGACTTAACCTATGAAGAGGTTCCTATTCAAATAGTTGATAGAAAAGAACAAGTACTTAGAAATAAAGTGATACCTTCTGTTAAGGTAATCTGGAGGAACCACAGTGCTGAAGAAGCTATGTGGAAACTCGAGGATGTAATGATGAAAACCTATTCCCAATTATTTATGTAATTTCTTGTATATCGATTTTGGGGACAGAATCTTTTTCAGGGGGAAGAATGTGACGAATGAGTTTTTTTTTGTGATTCTGGGGACAGAATCCTTTTAAGGAGGGAATATTGTAACGAATGAGATTGTGTATATTTAATTGTAAATATTTATTGAATTAAATAAATATTTTAATGGATTTATTTATTGAGTTAAATAAATAATTTATGTGATTATGTTATGGAGTAATTTTGTTAAGTGCAATGTGATTAATTAAGTTGATGTGTAAGTAATTGTGTAGTATAATTCTAATTTAATTGAGAATAATTAAATTAGATAAATATTATGTGCTAAGTGGTTATAAAGATTTACTAAGTTGTTACATGAATTATGTTTAATAAGTGAATTACAATTGTGTAGCAATTTAGTATTGTGACAATTTTAATTAATTAATTAATGTTAGCTTGTATTTAATTAAATTAAAAGGTTGGGATTTAATTAAATAAAGTCTAACATTTAAACTATGTGTTAAAATTATTTATCAAAATGAATAAAAGGGTTTTAAAAAGTTTTACCAAACAACTTACACCTATTTTAAAGAGTTTTTACCAAACATGGCCTTAACTACTAAAAATCTACTTTTAAAAATAAAT
Organism: Panax stipuleanatus; assembly: GCA_020205555.1. Taxonomy (NCBI): domain Eukaryota; kingdom Viridiplantae; phylum Streptophyta; class Magnoliopsida; order Apiales; family Araliaceae; genus Panax; species Panax stipuleanatus. Next base: position 98,583,685 of record CM035115.1, read on the forward strand.
GATTTTGGCCAAACAAAGCCTTATGGCTTTTTGATTTTTAAAAATATGTAACTGGCATTATATTTAATAGGGGCTATTATGTTTATCAGTTATATTATATACAATTATATGCTATATCTATTATATCTATATTATATTGTCAATTAAGTATAATATAGATATACGTTAAGTAAAAAGAGTAAGGAAGAATAGAGAGACAAAGAGAGAAGAGAAAGAAAAGAGAGAAGAAAGAAAGAAGGAGAAGACTCTGTGATGTTATAAACAAAGAATGACCATCATCATCTTCCTTGAAAGCTAGAAAGGGTATAATTCTAACTTCATGATTTCTAAATTGTGTTCTTTAGTGTTTTCATAGTTTTTGAACTTCTTCGTAAAATTAGTTTTCATGAAATTGATGTAAACATGAAGTTTATATGTAATTTGTGTTATAACATGATTATATATGATTCATATGGTTGTCTAAGTGATTAAATTCACGTAAATATAATGAACATGAAGAAATCATGTTCATAACAATTTATAGTAAACTTATTTTGAAAAATAGTCTTTAAATTATCAAAATTCATGTTTGATTGTGATATATTATGTAAATTGATCATCGATTATGATAATATATCAAGAAACAAAATTAACATGCTTTGAATTGTTTGATTTGGTTTACAAATAAAATCACAGTGTTAATTTTCTTCAAGAACGCTTAAAAATGTTGTTTTCTTCAAAATCATTAAATTAAGTGTTTTGATTATGTGTTGTGGTGTTTATGTATGTTAAAAATATGTTAGAAGTTTAAAATTTTGTTTTCATAAAATTTTATATGTATTGTGTTGGTTAAAATTGGACTTTGGTGCGAAGAAAAAAGCCAAATTGGTTTTTTCTCTGCACAGTTCGCAAACCAGATTTTTCACCAACATAGGGACCCGCCCTAGTGGGTGTGAAGGCTGCCAGGAAATTTTATTTGGGTTCCGAGTCGTTTTTATGCAGTACATAATTAGCTAACTTAATGTGATGACATATTAAGTGTATAAAACAATAAGATAGCATATTGTTGACGTGTTTAAGACAATTTGAAGTCTCATATTAACATGTTATATATGTACTTAGATATTGTTATAATAGGGTATGATTATGATAGTTTAAAGTGTTATACACGTATGATATGCATGTTGTGAGTTAGACTCACGTATGTGGTTAACTAGCGAGTTAAGTTTACAAATCACGTAATTAAGTTGAATTTAAGTAAGAAGTTCAACGGTTAATCGTAGAGGTTATGAAATTAATTGGTGTTGTAAACGTAATGTAATGTGCAGGACGATTGAGGAAGTGATTTGTAAATTGTAAATTGTAAATTATAGCTTGCGCTTAAGGCAAGTCTTTTAACTATACTCTTTCATTGAGCAAGTTTCCTAAACCTTTCTTATTACGTTTATGCAAGTTATTGTATTCTTTATAATTTTCATATTGAGCAAATAACTTATTGAAGTTCATTATTGAATTGATGTAACCTTGACTTAATTGTTCAAGCAAGGTTGATTGTATCTTTCAAATGCTTTAAGTTTAATTCTAAAGCATAAGTATTTCATAAATTCTTTATTATCGAATTTCTATTATTGTAAGTTGATTCAACTACTCCTTAGTTGATGATAGTTGAACTCCAAATTACCTTTAAGCTTATCTAAACCAAACTTTCTTTGGTGCATACTTGTTATTAAATACTGAGATGAACAACCCTATTTATTAGAGTATTACCATGCGAAAGCGTTAAGATGTTTGTGCACAATACATGGTACGAATGGCTGATCCCCCTAAGTACGAGTTAAGAGTCCATATAGTCTAACGACTATTAAAGGTTTTAAATAGAAATGTTTATAACCTATAACATAGTTCAAGGTCTTACGACCCTCAGATGAATTCTATATTCCATATTCAATTCTTTATTATTGATGAAAAAAATATTATTCGAATCAGTTAAAGTTATTCAGTTCATCACTATCATTTGTTATTTCAAGTGAGCTTTTGTTTTCTCACTCTTGCATTATATAACTCTTGCAGCTAAAGTTGAGAAAGTTGACGAATCGTCAACTAGCAAAGGAAAGAACAAGATGAACAAGTGAAGACTTGTTTATATTTTTGATGTGATTGTAATAAGACTTTATTATGTTATGTTTTATTTTCCACATTTATTTATTGACGTTAAGGTTAGTAAACCTTGGGATATTTTGAGCAAGGTTGTAATCCTTTTGATAAAGAAGATTTTATTATTTATGTAAGGTTGTAATTTATTTTGCATTCCATATTATGGGCAGTAGTTGTATTTTATTTAGATAGTGAGCACCAAATCCCGTGGAATTGAAGTACCCAGATTTAGGGGTGTCACAGTTAACCTTGTCGAGCCAATCTAAAACAGGGAGTAGTCAGGCTGAACGACTTAAAATCAAGCGCTCTATGGGAGGCAACCCATTATTTATTTTCAATTTTCATAAATAGATGTAAATTAGTTGTAATCATGCATATTAAGTTGCAATTTTTCTTTATACTGCTTGTTCTGACAATTTTAAGGTTATTCGGTGCAGGTATGGGCCAAGTATAAAGACTACTCAAGCAAATACTCATGGGGCAAACATAAATGCAATAAAAGGATTCTATTTAAGTTCACATCCAACAGAAAAACTCCAAAATTTTCAGTTCAGAAAAGTCCCCATGCCTGCTCCGTCTGGCTGTTTTATTTTTACAGGGCCCGCCCCGCAGGCTTTTGTGCTGCATAGGGCCCTCCCTCGCGGGCTTCCAAGGCTAAAGTCGCACGCCCCGGTGAGCATACGGCAGTTCAGTTTTTTAAAACACAATTCAGCACTCAAGTTAAGCCATTCCAAAATAAAACTTCAAGCCATAATCTACCGAAAACCTCTCCAAACTCCATCTCAATCAACTACTTCACTTCTAAAGCTCCAATCAATTGGGATTTCAATCACACACTAATAAAGCAACTTGGAACAACAACTTCAACCTCCATTATTCACCCAATCTATTGCACATAAACAAGGGATTAAAGGCAATTAGGGAAACTCTGAACTTTTGGGTTTGTACGAAATCGTGACGCAATCAAATTGCAAAAATTAGCAGAAGCATGGTATATCAGAGTTTAAAAAATTTCTACAAAACCATTACCCGGATCATCCTTTATGCAAATTATTAATTTAAAACGATAAATAAGAAGTTATGGAATCATACCCTTGTAGAACGAAGCTTCCACAGGTACTAGTTCAACTCCTTGTTCTTCGTGATCTCCTTGAATTTCCGGGTTAGATATCTTCCTTTGATCAACGTTAGCCACCCAAGTGTTTGGCCTCTAGAGGTGATCCACCAAGGAAGATGAATTATCAAGAAGGAGGGTGTTTGGCTTAACCTTAGTTTTCTATCCTCTATAGAAAAGGAGTACTCTCCAACAATTGGAATTGCATCAATCTAATATCTATTATAAGACTTCTCTTATATAGACATTGGTCAACCCTTCTAATCCTATTAGACATGGGATTTCTTTTAATTAATTAAACTCCTTTAATTAATTTAGGCTTCCCACCACATGGGAATAATTAATTAAATTCATTTAATTAATTTGTCTCCTAATCTTATTAGGAATAAATGAGAGTACTAAATATTAAATTAATTACTAAACTCCTTTAGAAATTAAAATAATAATAATTGTAATAATATTAATAAGACTCCTCTTATTAATTTATATTTAATATTTCCAAAATATTAAATAATAAACATTAAGCTATTTAATTTATTCTATCACCATAGATTAAATTAATTATACTTAATGCATTATTACGATTATGCCATTACCTTCTTAAATAATTATTCTTCCTTTTATGGTGTGACCCTTTAGGTTCTCCATATTAAACCGGTTGTGAATAAATCAATTAAAACAATTTTAATCTTATTTAAATAAATAAATTAAACTAATAATTTATTTAAATAAATAATATTTATTCTACAATAGGGATAAGCCTCCCTAGCGATCAACGACTTTCCAGATAATATAGATTTCAACATTAATCAAAAAGAACCTATGAGTAAATAGTTACCGTACAATTCAATCCTTCCACCATACAATGTCCCAATTAAATATAAGACATGGATTTACTGTCAAGTCTTATTTTATTTAATTATATGTATTTCGATTAGAAAATGCACAACTCCAAATAATGCAAATTAGAAACTCCTTTCTAATTTCATTTCACCTTGGCCAAGGATTCCTGGGTTTTCATTTAACGAATCACATAGGACATATCTCCTCTTTTACTAGAGGTGGTAGATTCTTTATTGATCATTCATTATCTCCATATGTAACTCATTATACCCAAGCATACCCTATATATGCCTTAAAAGGTCTTAAGGAATAAGTCAAAGTATAATTTGTTACATACAAGATACTATGATGATCTCAAGTCCAAGGATTACTTGTACTACTATCACATTAGGAATTCCTATTGACAGGCGAGTAAATCTCCATTAGGTATTCCATAGCGAATCACGTTCAGTGAACTTATTCTCCAATAAGCACCTACATACTTGCTTTAGTGTCTCCACACAAATGATCATGAGATCAATCATCCTCATCCAATGAGCAAGCAACATATGTACCAATCTATCCGGATTTACTAATCCCCTTTTTAGTAATCCCACGATTGGGAACTATTTTAGTTTTAAAACTTTCTAAGAATTTAGATCTCATTAGCATGATCATCATCATGATTCTAAAAGCATTGCTTAAAACTATGGGTTATTTACATATTATAAAAACAGCAACATGTAGATAATTAAATGCCTTTAATAAATGAATATTTTATTAATAAATAAATAAGATTGTTTACAAAGTACGTGCTTTATCATCATACATGATTGGCTTGTATGCACACTACTATCAATCTCCCACTTGCACTAAAGCCAATCGCCATGGTATCTCATACCCATCTTCTCTAAGTGACGATCAAACTGCTGTTGTGTTAAAGCTTTAGTAAATGGATCTGCAATGTTATCTTGAGAGTCTACACGCTCCAAGGTGACGTCTCCTCTTTCAATGATCTCCCTGATCAAGTGAAATCGCCGCAACACGTGTTTAGATTTCTGATGAGACCTGGGTTCCTTAGCCTGTGCAACTGCTCCTGTGTTGTCACAGTAAACGGGAACTGCTTCTCCAATGCTAGGAACCACACCAAGTTTAGTTATGAACTTCTTCATCCAAACAGCTTCCTTTGCAGCTTCACTTGCAGCTATATACTCTGCCTCTGTCACTGAATCAGCAACTGTTTGCTGCTTGGAACTCTTCCAACTCACTGCGCCTCCGTTCAAGGTAAAACATACCCCGAAACAGATTTACTGTCATCTTGGTCCGTTTGAAAACTTGAGTCTGTGAAGCCCTCGAGTTTTAATTCAGACCCACCGTAGACAAGAAAAATATCTTTAGTCCTTCTCAAGTACTTTAGGATATTTTTCACTGCCTTCCAGTGCTCTTCTCCAGGATTCGACTGGTATCTGCTCGTTACACTAAGTGCATGAGCAACATCCGGTCTAGTACATATCATACCGTACATGATAGATCCTATTGCAGAAGCATAAGGGATCTTACTCATACGGTCTCTCTCCTCAGGTGTCTTTGGGGCCTGTTTCTTGGAGAGATGTATTCCATGGCTCATCGGCATGAGACCTCTTTTGGAATCTTCCATGCTAAACCTCTTTAGCATCGTATCAATGTACGTTCCTTGGGATAAACCAAGCATCCTTTTAGATCTATCTCTATAGATCTTTATCCCCAAAATATAGGATGCTTCTCCCAAGTCCTTCATGGAGAAGTGTTTAGATAACCAGATTTTAATTGATTGTAGCATAGGAATGTCATTCCCTATCAGTAATATATCATCAACATATAATACAAGGAATGAAACTGCGCTCCCACTAACCTTCTTGTACACACATGGCTCATCGTCATTTTTGATAAAATCAAACTCTTTGATTGTCTCATCAAAACGAATGTTCCATCTACGAGAAGCTTGCTTCAATCCATAAATGGATCGTTGCAGCTTACAGACTTGATTTATTCCAACCTTTGAAACAAATCCCTCTGGCTGTGTCATATACACATCCTCCTCAAGTTTCTCATTGAGGAAGGCCGTTTTCACGTCCATCTGCCAGATCTCATAGTCGTTATAAGCTGCAATCGCAAGCAAAATCCGAATGGACTTGAGCATAGCTACTGGTGAAAAGGTTTCATCATAGTCAACTCCTTGTCTTTGTTTGAAACCTTTTGCAACCAGTCGGGCCTTATAGGTCTCCACCTTGCCGTCCGCTCCAGTCTTTCTTTTAAAGACCCATTTACACCCAATAGGCTTAATGCCTTCAGGTGGTGAAACCAAAGTCCATACTTTGTTTTCATACATTGAGTCCATTTCGAATTTTATGGCTTCAAGCCATTTCTCTGAGTCTTTATTACTCATAGCCTGTTCGTAATTCAATGGATCATCATCATTCATGATGTGTACCTCATCGTCATCCCCTAAAACGAATCCATACCTCTCAGGTATCTTCGGTACTCTTCCAGATTTACGAACAGGGTGTGGTATAGTAGGTTCTTCTACTTGGTCAGGTACCTGACTTTGATCCGTGGTAATTTGTGGTTCTTGAACTTCTTCAAGATATATCTTACTCCCACTGACCCCTTCATGGATAAACTCCTTTTCTAAGAAGGCAGCATGTTTCGCAACAAACACCTTTTGATCAGTTGGATGATAGAAATAATACCCTACAGTTTCTTTAGGGTATCCCACAAATCTACACTTTTCGGATTTAGTTTGTAGCTTATCATGTTCAAACTTTTTGACATAAGCTGGACAACCCCAAGTCTTAACATGCTTAAGATTTGGTTTCCTCCCCTTCCACATCTCATATGGAGTCTTTGGGGCGGATTTGGTAGGTACCTTGTTAAGTAGGTATGCAGCCGTTTCTAGGGCATATCCCCAGATGGAAATTGGAAGGTCGGTAAAACTCATCATGGATCGAACCATGTCTAACAGTGTTCGATTTCTCCTTTCAAATACTCCATTTAACTGTGGTGTACCTGGAGGAGTCCATTGTGAGATTATACCATTTTCTTTGAGACAATTGAGAAACTCACCGCTTAAGTATTCTCCGCCTCGATCTGATCGAAGTATCTTTATACTCTTGCCCGTTTGTTTCTCTACTTCACTTCTGAACTCTTTGAAATTTTCAAATGATTCTGACTTGTATTTCATTAAATACACATATCCAAATCTTGAATGATCATCAGTGAAAGTAATAAAATAAGAATACCCACCCCGTGCACTTGTTGTCATAGGCCCACAAACGTCTGTGTGAATCAATGCCAACAACTCTGTAACTCTTTCTCCTCTTCCACTAAAAGGAGATTTAGTCATTTTACCCATGAGACAAGATTCACAAGTTGGATATGATTCATAATCGGATAGCTCGAGGAGCCCATCTTTATGCAACTTGGATAATCTTGTTTCATTGATATGACCGAGTCTACAGTGCCACATGTAGGTATAATTAATATCATCTCTTTTTCTTTTCTTAGTTTGTTCAATTTGAAATATATTTTCTTGTAAGTCAAGTGTATAAAGTCCATTTCGCAAATTTCCAATACCATATAAAACATCGTCTTTATAAATGGAACAACTATTGTTCTTTATAACAACGTTAAATCCTTCCATATCCAATACAGAAATTGAAATAATGTTTTTAATAATATTCGGAACATAATAACAATTATTAAGATAAATGGACTTGCCCGAAGGCATTGCTAAATAATAAGTTCCTACAGCTAATGCAGCAACCTTTGCTTCATTCCCCACTCGTAGGATCACCTCATCATTGTTCAGCTTTCTACTTCTGACCAGTCCCTACACAGTATTACATATGTGAGAACCACAGCCGGTATCCAATACCCAAGTAGAATTATGACTTTCAGAAAAATTAATTTCAATCATAAACAAACCTTGATTGGAAGTCGAAGCTTCTCCAAGCTTCTTCTCTGCTAGATACTTCTTGCAGTTTCTTTTCCAATGTCCCGGCTTGTTGCAATGAAAGCACATTCCTTTAGCTGGTTCAGGTTTCTTTTGTTCCTTTTCTTTCCCCTTTCCCTTAGCCTTCTTGGATTTCTTCTTTTCAGAAGATACCTTAGGTCTCTTCCTTTTATTGGAAGAATCCACCATCAAGATATGGTTCTTCTTGGATGGGAAGTGACCTTCTGCAGTTTTCAGCATGTTAAGCAGCTCAGGCAAGCTGACATCTAGCTTATTCATGTGAAAATTAACCACAAACTGCGAGAAGGTCTCAGGGAGTGACTGCAAGACCAAGTCTTGACTCAACTCCCCATCCATGACGAACCCAAGCTGTCCAAGGCGTTCAATCAAATTGATCACTTTCAGGACATGAGTCTCGAAGGCAGTACCCTCGGTCATCCGAGATCGGAAGAGCTCCTTAGATATCTCATATCTAGCAGTCCTACTCTGTTCACCATACAACTCCTTGAGGTGAAGCAGCATAGCAGGAGCATCCATTTTTTCGTGCTGACGCTGAAGCTCGTTATTCATGGATGCGAGCATGATGCATTGAGCCACAGATGCATCATCTTGCCACTTATTTAAAGTGGCAATCTCTTCCTCAGAGGCTGTTTCTGAAACAGATTCAGGGACAGTTGAATTTAGGACATAAGAAATCTTTTCAGCAGTGAGAACAATTCTCAGATTTCTTAGCCAGTCCGTATAATTCGGCCCGGTAAGCTTATTAGCATCAAGTATGCTTCGCAGTGAAATTAGTGATTTTGACATTTTTAAAATTCTGCATGTGAAAAACAACATTTTAGCAAACATTCATTTTATTAATTTTGCATACCAAAATAAATTTAGGTCTTTATTTTAAATTGGTATCTCCCACTATTTTTATCAAACTATATTACCCTCACTTATATAGTTCGGCAACATCTAATTAAAGATTTGCTAGTGAGAATAAGGATCCCATTTCAAATGTATATAACCTTGTGGATAGCACAACAAGCGATATACAAATAAATAGGTAGACAACTCTTGTCAATTACAACACTATATAACTCCTTTTATTATGCCTCTTAAATCATAATGGTCAAGTGTGTGCACATCCGAACTAAAATGATTTAAGTTAAGTCCAGCCTAGCACTTCCATAAATTCAAAAAAGAAAAATGTTCGTCCTTGTGGATAGCACAACAAGACTAGATCGTTCAATTTTCTTGATAAGCATCAAATGTGATTAATTAACATCTTAAATACGCAATACTCGCCTTGTGGATAGCACAACAAGCTCATATTAAATATTTAATACTCTATTAATTTATCATGCTAGAAGGCGACGTTCGATATTCCAAATATCATTGAACGCTTCAGACTTAATATTATTTCTTTGAGGGGTTTGTTATTATTTGTCTCATCTTGTTTAGCGCGCATGCACATATATATATAAAATACGCGTCATTTTATTAAACATGCGAAGCATGTTTGCATAAAATATAATATATATAATATTTAGCATGCAATATAGAATATTATATTCTACCCGGATTGATTATGGACTTTTATTCTAGTTTGGTTCACTAGAGCCACCAAGTGAACCAAAAGGTCAAACCTAGGAGTGCAAGAATTTAAATTTAAATATAACTATTACATTTAAACTCGGGCTCCATACAAACGGGTCTTCACGCGCTCCTTGCTCCTTGGTCTCCAATTTCTTCAAGATAATTCTAACTATTCTTATTACATTAAACTATTTAATTTAAATAGAAACCTTGATCAACAGTCAAGGGGAAGTACATAGGAAGGAGATAGAATTTTACATCAAGAAAAAAAAATTAGAGAAGACGAGGTACGCAGACCCCATTTAATAAAACCCATTCATTCAAGCATTCAACTAAAATAAAATCCAATCACATTGGTCAAATAGTCCATAATCAATCCCCATTTATTTTCATACATATCACCATATATATCAATAAATAAATATTCATCTCATGAATTAAAACATTCCATATATATATGAGTATCATTTAATGGGCAATTTTAAATTGCATGAAATCCAATTTCAAGATTAAAATAAACTCTTTATTTTAATTATAAAATTATTTAGAATATAATATATAAATATATCATATTTATTTTTTAAAAAGAAGTCACCTTCTTTTATTAAAAGAGTCCTGCAGGTTTATTAAAAAAGTCCTTTCATGATGGGTCACCTTCTTTTTGGAGTAAGAAAGAGACAACACCTTTTCTTTGCAGAATTCAAGATTAGCACCAAAACAAAATTGTGATTCGTCCCAAAAAAAGTCTTTTTTTTTTTTTTTTTAAAAAAAATATAATTTTATACAATAAAATTATGCCCAATAAATTATTTTAAATACATACCCATATGTATATGAAATCAAAAATAAATTAATAATTGCATAAAGATTTGGCTCTGATGCCACTGTTGGGTTTGTACGAAATCGTGACGCAATCAAATTGCAAAAATTAGCGGAAGCATGGTATATCAGAGTTTAAAAAATTTCTACAAAACCATTACCCGGATCATCCTTTATGCAAATTATTAATTTAAAACGATAAATAAGAAGTTATGGAATCATACCCTTGTAGAACGAAGCTTCCACAGGTACTAGTTCAACTCCTTGTTCTTCGTGATCTCCTTGAATTTCCGGGTTAGATTTCTTCCTTTGATCAACGTTAGCCACCCAAGTGTTTGGCCTCTAGAGGTGATCCACCAAGGAAGATGAATTATCAAGGAGGGTGTTTGGCTTAACCTTAGTTTTCTATCCTCTATAGAAAAGGAGTACTCTCAAACAATTGGAATTGCATCAATCTAATATCTATTATAAGACTTCTCTTATATAGACATTGGTCAACCCTTCTAATCCTATTAGACATGGGATTTCTTTTAATTAATTAAACTCCTTTAATTAATTTAGGCTTCCCACCACATGGGAATAATTAATTAAATTCATTTAATTAATTTGTCTCCTAATCTTATTAGGAATAAATGAGAGTACTAAATATTAAATTAATTACTAAACTCCTTTAGAAATTAAAATAATAATAATTATAATAATATTAATAAGACTCCTCTTATTAATTTATATTTAATATTTCCAAAATATTAAATAATAAACATTAAGCTATTTAATTTATTCTATCACCATAGATTAAATTAATTATACTTAATGCATTATTACGATTATGCCATTACCTTCTTAAATAATTATTCTTCCTTTTATGGTGTGACCCTTTAGGTTCTCCATATTAAACCGGTTGTGAATAAATCAATTAAAACAATTTTAATCTTATTTAAATAAATAAATTAAACTAATAATTTATTTAAATAAATAATATTTATTCTACAATAGGGATAAGCCTCCCTAGCGATCAACGACTTTCCAGATAATATAGATTTCAACATTAATCAAAAAGAACCTATGAGTAAATAGTTACCATACAATTCAATCCTTCCACCATACAATGTCCCAATTAAATATAAGACATGGATTTACTGTCAAGTCTTATTTTATTTAATTATATGTATTTCGATTAGAAAATGCACAACTCCAAATAATGCAAATTAGAAACTCCTTTCTAATTTCATTTCACCTTGGCCAAGGATTCCTGGGTTTTCATTTAACGAATCACATAGGACATATCTCCTCTTTTACTAGAGGTGGTAGATTCTTTATTGATCATTCATTATCTCCATATGTAACTCATTATACCCAAGCATACCCTATATATGCCTTAAAAGGTCTTAAGGAATAAGTCAAAGTATAATTTGTTACATACAAGATACTATGATGATCTCAAGTCCAAGGATTACTTGTACTACTATCACATTAGGAATTCCTATTGACAGGCGAGTAAATCTCCATTAGGTATTCCATAGCGAATCACGTTCAGTGAACTTATTCTCCAATAAGCACCTACATACTTGCTTTAGTGTCTCCACACAAATGATCATGAGATCAATCATCCTCATCCAATGAGCAAGCAACATATGTACCAATCTATCCGGATTTACTAATCCCCTTTTTAGTAATCCCACGATTGGGAACTATTTTAGTTTTAAAACTTTCTAAGAATTTAGATCTCATTAGCATGATCATCATCATGATTCTAAAAGCATTGCTTAAAACTATGGGTTATTTACATATTATAAAAACAGCAACATGTAGATAATTAAATGCCTTTAATAAATGAATATTTTATTAATAAATAAATAAGATTGTTTACAAAGTACGTGCTTTATCATCATACATGATTGGCTTGTATGCACACTACTATCATGAACATCAATCAATTTGTGAAGCAACATACAAAGTCTAGTGATAAACATACACAGATACAATTCTTTGAGTGATTTTCTACCTGAGGAACAAATAGGATAAGAAATTGGGGGAAAAGTAAATTTGGGATATTTATTGTTGGGGTTCTGAATCGGTAGTTAGAATTGTTGCACTTGATATAGATATACTGCTTGAGTTAGTTGTGTGAGACGATATTGGGGAAAGAACAAGAAGCCAACATCATCAACTGTAAGCTCCATTGGCCTTGCCCACCACCTATTCGACAAAAGGCCATAACCAAAATTCTTCAAGAAATAGTTAATTTTGGGTGATTAAGACAACATGCCACCACGAGCCCCAAAACGACAGAAAGGTTAGGGCTCGTCCACCCCCGCTAGACCATATGACCGAAAGAAATTCTGGAGTGCTTTCGCCGCCGACAGATTTAATTACTTGGCAGGTAAGGCACTAGTACCTGAACGAGGCCTTCGACCCGATGTTTTGGATGGCAAGATGGGGATACAGATTATTGATCAAGGCTGGGACACCTTCACAGATCAGCCCGAGGTGACAGTGATAGCCGTGGTTTTTGTCTGTACACTGAGTTTAGAGACAGAAGGCTTGACTATGATCAAATCCTTATTGAAATCTGCAAGCCCGACACAGTTTGGCAAAAGGGCAAGAGAGGGGGCACATTATTCATGAGCTCAAGTTTGAGCCTCTATGGGAATATATGGAATTCGTTCCTCTGTGCCAAGATCCTTCCCTCAATGCATATGAGCGAAATAACCTAGGAAAAAGTCTCATTGTTGTATGCGATCATCAAAGATTTCGACATCAATATTGGGGCTATCATCAGTTTCTCTATTAGCCGATGTTTGAGAGGGCCCATATCTGGAGGATTGCCACATCCATCCCTTATCATCGGGTTGTACCACTGTGTTGGTGTCAGGTGGACAAACGATGAGCAGATTCAGCAGCCACTATAGTTGCTAGACACAAGGATGATTGCCCACTACGGAGTCTGGAAAGGGGCAAGTCACATCCCCGCGGCCTCGGCTTCATTTTTCCTTCAGACTCGGATGAGGAGGAGGACGAAGCCATAGATGCGGACTATGTGGTGCATCAGGAGAATGAGTTTACGGAGGACAGACTGCCCGAAGAGGGGGATGCCACTACGCCGAGCACGTCTCGCTAGGCAAAGTTCATGTTCAGTTCCCAGTTTCGATCACTTCAGCAGCAGTTGGATGAACGGCGCAGAGTGGAGGACAAGAAGGCAGATCGGCTAGTGGCGAGATAGAGCCATATGTTCGAGACTCAGAACACTTTTACAGCCGCCGTAGCTGAAGCATTTACGCGGTTGAGAACATCCGCCAAGCCATTGCAGTTCCCGACTCCACAGCCACTTCCCGGCTACCCACCTTCTGATTCTGATGTGGAGGAGGTCGAGCCATAGCCATGAGTATTCAGGGAAGTCCTCTAAGCTTAAGTTCATTATTTTCACAATGAGGACATTGCGATATTTAAGTTTGGGGGTGTATATTATTTATCATAATATTGTTAAAACATTGCAATTAGTTTTGCATAGTAGTTTAGCATTGCATGTTAGTGTAGTTTATTTATTTGCATTTGCATTTAGTTATTTGCATTAGTAGTTTAGTTAAGTGTTTTTATGCTTATAAAAAAAATCAAAAAAAATCAAAAAATCACAAAAAGAGTCGTTAGTTAGTAGTGCATGAGTCGAGTATGTCAGTAAGTGTGAAGCTACCTTAGTTAGTGATGAGAATGGATTTGCATAGAACTTGAACAGTAATGACAACTAGGACATTGATGTAATTTCAGACCTTGACATGAATGTTTGCTTGTTTGACACTGTTGTACCTGTTAGCATGTTAGGATAACCATGTAGGCTCACTTGGTTCAAATAGTGGCATAATTGACTTCTTGAAAGAAATTAAACTTTAATGATAGAAATTCAGTGAACTAGTAGTGATGACTAGAATTAGATAGAAACCTAAGTTTGGGGGAAGATATGGGAGCTATCTAAAAGAAAAGAAATAAAAAAAGAGAAAATTTGAAAAAGGAAAAAAATTGTGAATAAACACCGTGACTCGTTTAGTTTCGTGGCCTTTGATGTAAGACCCCAACTTTTTATGAATAAAATTGAATTTTCTTTATATATTATTTTGAAATAGTAAGGGGTGGATTTGATTAATGTGAAAAGTTATGGGTAATATGCGCAGATATTTCAAATAAGTAAGTGGTTATAAAATATTCATTGTTGTCGGGGAATATTCATTTGGTCGTGGAGTATTCTTGCTGTCGTGGAATATTCGTACGATGGCGCAGCCATTTGTGGGTCCTATAACGAAAAACTGTCGGATGAAGAAAATGACACGAATGAGTTTTTTAAAAATAACGGCGTAGTTGTTATCGTTAACATTGTTGGAATACCCGGTGGTTAAAGTAAAGTAATACGCGTTGTTGCATAGTAGCACACGGTATTGCACAGTATTTTTATATTACTGTTAATTCAATAATTGTTACTGCACAATATTTCCCATTATCAGATCAATAATTCGTATTATTTGAATAATATTATTAGATAGCATTATTGGCAATGTCTAAGGAAGTTCTGTCTACGAGAGATTTGGTCACCTAATTGCGCGCCAGTAAGGAGAAATTCTTATCGAAAAGTCCCCCTCTTTCTTGGGAACGACCTGGTTGTTAATATTGTAGTTCTGTAATATTATTTGTGAATAATTAGTTATTGATTTATATGATAAGGAAATATTTATTTTATGTGGATATAAATGAAAGAATTAGTGCTGATATGTTTTATCAGTATTTTGTAGAAATAGAGGTGTGAAAAATCATCCGTATGTGAATTTTGGTCTTCTTTCGTTCGAAATTTAGAAAAACTTTCTTCTACAAAGTTGTAGAGAATTAAATTTCTTATGGAATGGACATAAGATTCGTATTTTTCTAATAAAAGGGCTATTTATTATGAATTATTGAAGTTCTGAAATAATTAATTTTTGGGGTTATAAATGTTTTTTTAATAAAAACATTTTTTTATGGTGGGCCCCACTTGTGTGGGCTGATGAAATGGTCAAGGAGATGTGCGAATTTGTTTTTATAAATATATTATTTTATTAAATTTTCTGCTTTGGCGTTCTAAGCATTTTCCTATAAATAGGGTGCTTAAGTTAGAATTGAAAATCACAACAGAATCAGAAGTTTTCTTTCTATAATATCGAGCGTATTTTTGTGAGTATTTAGATACTTTGAGTGTTGCTATAGAGTGCACGTTTTCTTCAGCATTATATCAGATATTCCAGTCAGAAGTACTGTTCTTTTGAGGTAAAGGATGTTATTTTTTTCATAAATGATGTTATTACTTTCAATATTATTTCATCAAAATATTGGTATGAATTTTATTATGAAATTTTTACCTTTGTCGTCGGGGTTACTATTCACGTATACGACACTATTCATGTATACGTCACTATTCACGAATACGGTACTATTCACGAAGTATAATTTTTCTTATGAAAATTTCTACCTTTTCATGTCGGGGTTACTATTCACATATACGACACTATTCATGTATATAGCACTATTCACGAATACGGTACTATTCACCGAAAATTTTTATTTATTTTCTTTGTCTAAGTTGGCTATTATGGGTCCCATCTTTGATTGGATCCAAGTTTTGAACTTCATTCTTGAATTTTGCTTCATAATTGATTATTTTGGAGTATTTTTGGACTTGAATAAACTGATTTACGAATCCCTAATCTTGTCCCTTATTTCACTAGATTCGTTCTTTAAAATATTTTTCATCATCTTCAGTCTTAAATGGTGATACAAAAGAATATCTTTGGCCTGTAGTGCAAAGATGGATGATTACCTGATGAATATCTTTGGCCTGTAGTGCAAAGATGACAGGTGTTGAGATGAACATGACCACTAGTGATACAAATGAATATCTTTGGCCCGTAATGCAAAGATGAATATTTGATTTGAGATATATATTGATTGATGTTACAGGGATAAAATATTGATAATGGACTTTTAAATCATAGAAGATAGTAGACATCATTCTCTACTTAACTCTTCTGATATATTGTTATTTTCGCTGCAGTTGTTGATCTAAAACTTGTTGTCCATAATATTTTATCTAATTTGTTGAAGACTAACGATAAATTATTTTTTAATATCTTAGCCATAATATTTTTTACTGGACTAGTTGAGCTCACCCTTTTCATCTATTGTCCTCTTCTGGAAATGAGAATGTCGTAGGGACTAGTCGAAGAACAGAGTGATGGGCAGAGTTAGAGCAGTAATAGTTCTCACTATTTTTGTATTATGGTGTGAAAATAATTATAACTATTGAGGACTGAATTTGAGTGTTTATATTTCGTATTATATACGATTTTATTGACACTCACAGCTTGTATGGTCATCCTGCGCACGACCTTTTGATATAAAATTTTGTATTTTGATTATGTACCATATGTTTGGCGACTTAGAATGGGTTGGAATGATTGGACCTATTCTGGGAGCGTCACAGTTGGTATCAGAGCTTAGGGATATGATCTTTGGCGGAGATTGAGGAATAGAACTAGGAGGGGAGATACGAGTAAATCCTTCGCTAGTATGTCCTACCTAAGCTTATGTGGTATTTAATTGGTCAGTCGGAGCATAGGGTTAACATGTAATATGTTAAATTGTTTAATTAACCCTTATTTTATGACAGTATTTGAGAATGACATCGAAATATTTAAGCAATGGAGCATTTGAGACCATTGAGGCACCGCTACTCGTAGTCTTACTTTTAGCGGTAGTTCTCCATGTAGTGATTGAAGAATTAATAGTTTCACCCGAGCTAGTCGCAGAAGTAACAGTTGAGAGTGAGGAAGAAGAGGAACCTGAGGATGATTTATTAGGAGAATTTTATGATCGAAATGTAGAACTGCAAAATCGTATTCGTGAGTTAGAAGAACAGGGTGAAGAATGGCAGGCGGCCGTGGAACAAAGGGATACAGCAATTCCAAATTTTGCTACTCTATATGTGAGGCTTGAACAAAAGCTCTCTCTGGTAGAGCATATGATATTAGAGCTGGAAGCTGAGAATGCAATTGTCAAAATTCTGATGAAAGAAGAAACAACGGGACGAATGAAAATGGAGGATACATGGGTAAAAGCCGCACGACGCGTTGATATTTTAGAAAGAGACGTCCGATCCAAGAAGGTCAAATTAGACGACATGGATTTCACTTTTTAGACAACAATTGGGAGAATCCAACATCGAGTTTGGAATTATCCTGTGCAGAGCGGTTAACCCCAATTCGATATGGATCGAAGAGTAATGATTCAAATCATGGATCAGGAGTACAACGAAGTAGTTGAGGGTGGGATGTGCTTTCTAGCGAAGTCAAGTCAAGATGGGATGGGATGGTGACTCCAAAGACTGTCTCAAACATGTCAAAGTCGGTGGTTACTGGATGAGAGTTTGTCGTGACTGTCCAAAACGTGAGGAACCCGAACGAGCTGATCACAGGTAAGCTAATCATAAACTCTTGTGAAGTTTACACCTTGTTAGATACCGGTGCTACCCATTCTTTTATTTCACCTGCTTGTGCTCAACGTTTCAACTTGACTCCTGAGAAATTAGACTTTGACTTATCTGTCGAAACTCCGTTGGGTGAAACTTTCGTTACATCTACAGTTTACAAATCTTGCTTGATTCAGATTGGTACCCTCACCCTACCTGTTGATCTTATCTCTTTGTTTGGATCATTTCGTGGTTGTCATTATTAATGATATCCTAATATACTCCAAAAGCCTCAAATATTTTTTCAAAAAGAACTCAACATGCGACAACGACGTTGGCTCGAGCTATTGAAAGATTACGAAAATACCATTCAATACCATCCTAGAAAAGCAAGCGTGGTAGCTGACGCGTTGAGTAGAAGATCACATGCGGGAACGAGTGCGTTGCTGTCAACACAAAGGCCCATTTTGTTTGACTTACAAAGGATGGAGATAGAGTTAAAGACTCCGGGGACTCACGTGATGATGTCAAGTATACGCGTAGAACCAACTTTATTTGATAAAGTTAAAGCTGATCGAGCTACAGACCCGGAGCTGATGAAGATGAAGAAGAAGGTGCAATAAGGTGCTACTCTAGAGGCAAGAATTGATGAAGAAGGAATACTTTGAGTCAACGCCAGACTCTGTGTTCCAAACGATGCTGATTTAAAGTATAAAATCATGATGGAAGCACACAACACACCTTTTACAATCCATCCTAGGAGTACCAAAATGTATCGTGATCTTCGACATGCTTTTCGGTGGAGCAATATGAAGAGAGAGATAGCGAAGTTTATCTCGAGGTGTTTAACGTGTAAACGTGTTAAGGCGAAGCATCAAGAGCCATAAGGTGTGAAGAGCCCCGAGCCTCTCGTTGGTGACTCCTTGTGTGGGGTGCACCGAAGCCAGACTCTCCGTAGGGGACGCCATTTTTGTGCGATGGAGAACTAATAGGTACCATTATGAGGTACTATGGTTGAAGCACCATGAGAGTCACAGTTGGAATCAAAGAAATGACCTGGGAGTTAAAATCAGAAATGAAAACGAGGTATCCTTACCTTTTCAATATACCAGGTACGTACGTCAATTTTGAGGATGAAATTTCAGAAGGAGGGGAGGTTGTAAGACCCCAACTTTTTATGAATAAAATTGAATTTCCTTTATATATTATTTTGAAATAGTAAGGGGTGGATTTGATTAATGTGGAAAGTTATGGGTAAAATGCGCGGATATTTCAAATAAGCAAGTGATTATAAAATATTCATTATTGTCGGGGAATATTCGGTTGGTCGTGGAATATTCTTGCTGTCGGGGAATATTTCTACGACGGCGCAGCCATTTGTGAGCCCCATAACGGAAAACTGTCGGATGAAGAAAACGACACGAATGAGTTTTTTAAAAATAACGGCGTAGTTGTTACCGTTAACACTGTTGGAATACCCGGTGCTTAAAGTAAAGTAATACGCATTGTTGCACAGTAGCACACGGTATTGCACAATATTTTTATATTATTATTAATTCAATAATTGTTACTGCACAATATTTCTCATTATTAGATCAATAATTCGTATTATTTGAATAATATTATTAGATAGCATTATTGGTAATGTCTAAGGAAGTTCTGTCTAGAAGAGGTTTGGTCACCTAATTGCGCGCCAGTAAGGAGAAATCCTTATCGAAAAGCCCCTTCTTTCCTGGGAACGACCTGGTTGTTAATATTGTAGTTTTGTAATACTATTTATGAATAATTAATTATTGATTTATATGATAAGAAAATATTTATTTTATGTGAATATAAATGAAGGAATTAGTGCTAATGTATTTTATCAGTATTTTGTCGAAATGGAGGTGTGGAAAATCACCCGTATGTGAATTTCGGTCATTTTTCGTTCGAAATTTGGAAAACTTTCTTCTACAAAGTTGTAGAGAATTAAATTTTCTATGGAATGGACATAAGATTCGTATTTTTCTGATAAAAGGACTATTTATTATGAATTATTGAAGTTCCGAAATAATTAATTTTTGGGGTTATAAATAATTTTTTTAATAAAAACATTTTTTTGATGGTGGGCCCCACTTGTGTGGGCTGATGAAATGGTCAAGGAGGTGTGCGAAAATGTTTTTATAAATATATTATTTTATTAAATTTTCTGCTTTGGCGTTCTAAGCATTTTTCTATAAATAGGGTGCTTAGGTTAGAATTGAAAATCACAACAGAATCAGAAGTTTTCTCTCTCTATAATATCGAGCGTATTTTTGTGAGTATTTAGATACTTTGAGTGTTGCTATACAGTGCAAGTTTCCTTCAGCATTATATCCGATATTCCAGTCAGAAGTACTGTTCTTTTGAGATAAGGGATGTTATTTTATTCGTAAATGATGTTATTACTTTCAATATCATTTCATCGAAATATTGGTATGAATTTTATTATAAAAATTTTACCTTTTCTGTCGGGATTACTATTCACGTATACGGCACTATTCACGAATACGATACTATTCACGAGTACTATTCATGAAGTATGATTTTTCTTATGAAAATTTCTACCTTTTCATGTCGGGGTTACTATTCAAGTATACGGCACTATTCATGTATACAACACTATTCACGAATATGATACTATTCACCGAAAAATTTAATTTCTTTTCTTTGTCCAAGTTGGCTATTATGGGTCCTATCTTTGATTGGATCTACGTTTTGAGTTTCATTCTTGAATTTTGCTCCACAATTGATTGTTATGGAGTATTTTTGAACTTGGATAAACTGATATACGAATCCCTAATCTTGTCCTTTATTTCACTAGATTCGTTCTTTAAAATATTTTTCATCATCTTTAGTCTTAAATGGTGATACAAAAGAATATCTTTGGCCTGTAGTGCAAAGATGGATGATTATTTGATGAATATCTTTGGCCTGTAGTGCAAAGATGAATGATTACCTGATAAATATCTTTGGCATGTAGTGCAAAGATGACAGGTGCTGAGATGAACATGACCACTGGTGATACAAATGAATATCTTTGGCCCGTAGTGGAAAGATGAATATTTGATTTGAGATATATATTGATTGATGTTATTGGGATAAAATATTAATAATGGACTTTTAAATCATAGAAGATAGTAGACATCATTCTCTACTTAACTCTTCTGATATATTTTTATTTCCGCTGCAGTTGTTGATCTAAACTTGTTGTCCATAATTTTTTATCTGATTTGTTGAAGACTAACGATAAATTGTTCTTTATTATCTTAGTCATAATATTTTTTACTAGACTAGTTGACCTCACCCTTTTCATCTATTGTCCTCTTCAAGAATGAGAATGTCGCAGGGACTAGTCGAAGAACAGAGTGATGGGCAGAGTTAGAGCTGTAGTAGTCCTCACTATTTTTGTATTATAGTGTGAAAATAATTGTAACTATTGAGGACTGAATCTGAGTGTTTATATTTCGTATTATATACGATTTGTATTGACACTCACAACTTGTATGGTCGTCTTGCTCACGACCTTTTGATATAAAAGTTTGTATTTGGATTCTGTACCATGTGTTTGGCGACTCAGAATGGGTTGGGTTGATTGGACCTATTCTGGGGGCGTCACATTTGATACTCGAGTAAGTACGCCCTAGATGATGTTTCTACACCCAGCGCCCTAAATCCATTTGGTTTGGGAGTCGGTCGAAAGCTCGCTACACGGGTATCACTGAAAAGCCTAAGGGAACTAGACATTGCACAGTCATGAGTAGCATAGAGGTACGGGAAAACGAGCAAAATGCCCCCGTAAATGAATAAAGATAGCAAAAAAAAAGTTTCCCATATTGATTTTCGACTGGGTTGATGTTGAGTTGTGGTTGTATTATCTTGTCAACGCGATTTCTTGAGCTAAAGCTGTGTTTTCTTTCTAAGACGCATATTATATCATATATTTGAACTATAGTTGGTAACATGGTTGTCGAGCACACACACACTACATCGGTGTTAGCAGGCGTTGATTCATAGATTGGTTTGAACTGCAGATATATTTTTGGTTGGATTTGTTGTTTATATTTGTTGTGATTTCTCTGAGGCGATCCTTGTTCACTTTATACTATCTGACAGTTGCATTCATAGGCATTGTAGTTAGGTTCATGTGCATTGTTTTGCTTGAGGACAAGCAAAGTCTTAAGTTTGGGGGTATTTGATGAGTCAGTTTATACGTATGAATTGATGGCCTTTATAGCTTGATTCTTGGCTACTTCAAGTAGTGTAATATTATTTTACTCTATTTTTGTATTTTTGATTGCAGGGAGCAGAATGGATGGAAAAAGAACTTAAAGAGTAATTTTCAGCATCGCATGATCAGTACACCCGCCGGGCGGGCCTTTATAGAGCAATTTACCCGCCGGCGCGGGGGTGCAGTAATCTATCACAAAAAGTGGGCACCCGTCGGGGCGGGCGTACTTAAGGCAAAACACCCGCTGGGGCGGGGGTACGCGACAGATTGGGAGGTTTCCTTGTTGAACTGGGATTCTGCTAGAAAGATGGCTGCAGTTTTGGATCGCGAATAGGAGAACATATAAGGCTATCAGAGAGGCATATATTGGATATGCTTAGACAAAAACAAGCCCTAGCTCGTGAGAATTAATACGTAAGGAGAATTGAAGCAAAGCGAGGCACGACGAACGCAAGGCAAACGTGAAGACGAGTATTGATACAATTTTAGAGTATACTTTCTCTCTTCATCTATACCTTGTATTCAGGATGTTATTCACTTTGTGGATTATGGTTTTTACTTCATTTATGATGAACTAATATTCTATTTAAGTCTACAACGGATCTTATTATGTAACTACGGATTAATATGCGTTCAATTTAGTTTATGAAGATTATTTCCAGGTTATTTGCTATGGTTTGTAAGTAACTTATGTATTTGCTTGATCACCAATTACCTGTTATTCCATATGAACTAGTGAGATAACATATGGGATTGAAACTAGCCATAGTTACGTATGTTTGTGATTTCTACAGTTAGTTGGAATTAATAATTCATGTGTAGGATAGAGATATCTATGCATCATGTGTAATCTAAAGAGAACTTGATTTTAAACCTTTTTCAATTATAATTCACATAGAGATATAGTGAGTTAGTTAATTAAGGTGTCTTGCTTAATTCTATCGATTGTGGATTTGAGTGAGTATGGATGTAATGCATTGAGAGATGGTTATATCTACTTTCGTGTTTTTGGTTAATAATCTAGAATAATTGATAAAAGTTAAGAGGAAGTATGGCATTCGAAGTGAAATAATAAGTGAAGTTGTAGGCTTAATTCTCTGAAAACATGTTAAATCCCTGGATTAGTGTTAATTATAGTATGTGTAACGACCCCAAAATTCATACAATATAATTCTCTTCCTCGATCGTTAGCAATACATCTTTAATCTATCTTTACATCATTATTCGATATTAAAATCACTAAAAATGCGAAATATTTAAAACTTTTTAAACTCTATCTTTATTGCCCTGAATCAAAACCTTTACATTACATCTATTCGATTCAAATCTATATCATGAATCTTTACAACAAAACGACTATACAAGTCTTACATCATAAAGCAATATCCACTATACATCGGATAGCTCAACTTTACAACTTACCAATTACGTTACAATCAAAACATCAAATACAATTTGTTATTTAACATAAGTAATATTCTTGAACATTGATTCCTATAATTCACTTAACACGTATCTTTACCTTGCATCTTGGACCTGCAAAAATGGTTATTTGCAAGAGTGAGCTCGACAGCTCAGCAAGTTCTAACAGTTTTCATGCATCACATAGTACATAATTAACATGCTCAATATTAAAGTAACATGTCATTCATGCTTTAATCACATAAAAAATATAAAGATTGAGTTCCTTACTCAATTAATATTATTAAATCAATCAATGTAGTCATAAATTGACTTTAACATTTCATGCTTGCAACATATATAAAATAGCATACTCTTTGCAATATAATTTAAAACAGTTCATAATATCATCAAGTTCACATAGAAAATAGGAACCGAAAGACTTGCCTGGCTCGTAGATTACCAAATACCGAAAAACAGCTTAATATAATCTGCTTCATAATCCTACATAACGTATTACCATACGCATCAATTATTAGTCACCTAGCAACGCTTATCAAACGTCTAAGTAAATACTACTTTATACTTTCTAATTTATACTTCATAATTCTCTTTCATTTACTCGTTTGACACTCACTGTCAAACTTATGTATAATTAACAACATAAGTTAATTATCATATAGCTAATCCTCATCGCTAGTTAACCAACTTAGGTTAACTTATTCCTCATTAACTAAAAAATTTAATAATTGATTATCACATCACATAATCATATAACTTCTCATAATTAATAAATTAATAATTACATATTCATATTAAAATATAATTAAACAAATTATAATTTAAAACATCCACTTTAATTATAACTAATCAAATTACATCTTATGTTAATCAAATTATCACTAAATAATTTATAATTTAATATAAACCATTACTCTAATTAATCAAATTATGATAATTATAATTTATAATTAATCAAACTACATCATGCATTAAATTATAATTAAACCAATTTTATTTTAAATTAAATAATTACTTAAATTATAAATAATCAATTTAAATTCATGCACTCATTTAAATAAATTATAATTTATTCTACACATTTACCTCAATTATAATCACATATCATATTAATCAAATTATAATTAACAAAATTATAATTTAAGTTAAACTTTTACTTTGATTATAATTAATCAAACTATATTCATTATAATTTAACAAATTATAATTTAAATTAAACCTTTACTATAGTTATTTCAAATTACAGTTACACATCATGTTAACTAAATTATAACTAAATAAATTACAACTTAAGCTAACCATTTAGTTTAATAAATCAAATACTAATTTAAGATTTTCACAACCTTCTTTCTTTTAAACTTTGAAATCGTCAAATACCTATTAACAATATCTTATTGCAAATCTTGGTTCATGTTTAACACATAACCATTATCATTAACCTATACAATTTGGGTTTTAAAAATTGTACAATTAATTAAAGTTTTCTGCCTCTGCTCAAGCTACGGCACAGTTGCGCAACCTTACTCTTTGGAACCGGCGCAGCTGCGCTAGTGCACGATCTGGGAAACTCAGCCGGCGCAGCTGCGTCGTTTCTGCCTTTGTTACCCGCACAGTTGCGCCGTAACGCAGAC
Source organism: Panax stipuleanatus (assembly GCA_020205555.1). NCBI lineage: Eukaryota > Viridiplantae > Streptophyta > Magnoliopsida > Apiales > Araliaceae > Panax > Panax stipuleanatus. The sequence goes on from CM035115.1 coordinate 98,608,933, forward strand.
AGAAACAGTGCAGACTGCTTCCCTGCTTCACTGTTCTTCCCCAATATACCAACAATTGACAATTCTAAACTACTCAGACAGTGTAAAGCATACATGTGCAACCATACACATGTACAACTTAATTCAAATCACAAAAATCATATAAGTAATCAAAATCAAAGGTTTTAAAACCAAATTTTTTGCTATTTTCACAAAATAATTCACCATAAATCCAATTCTCAACCAATTAAATTCATAATTCATGTATTATCTTCGTTATTGAAGCTAGTATCATGAACAACTCCCAATTTAAATTTTAACACATGATAAATCCTCAATTTTCATTCTAAAATTCAACCAAAACACATAAACCCATAAGAACACAATTTCTCCATTAAAAACTTGTTTTTACAATACTTTGATTTCTGAAAAATCGTTTATAATATACATGTAAGGGATTACAACATCTATCAATTCATTCATAAAAACTCATGAACACATTATGTATATATAATCATGTATATACCAATTTTTATAGAAGTTCAATTAACAGAGAACTAACAATGAAAAATATAAAACAAACTCTTTAAAATACAAGGGTTCAAATCATACCCTTGATGCTTAGTGAGGAAGAAGATGGTGAGATTTAGCAATGACTCTCTCAAGGCCTTCCTCCTTTCCTTTTCTTCTTCTCTCTTCTTCTTCCTTCTTTTCTCTCTAACTCTAGGTTCTCTGTATTTCTTTCTAACACAGACTAACCCTTTTGTCTTTCTAACTAACGTAGTTTTAACATATAACTAAAATGATATATATTATATGTAAAATTATATAATATATAACTCCCAATATTTAATCTCCCCATTTAATATCATAATTGCAATTAATATAAAGAAGTTACAATTTGAATTTTAAAAGCCCTAAGGCTTGTTTGGCAAAACAAGTTATTTTAAAAACAAATTTTTTTAGTAGTTAAGGTCATGTTTGGGTAAAACAGTTTTAAAACAAAAGTAAGGGCCTTGTTTGGGAAAAATCATTTAAAAACTCTTTTCTTTATTTTAATAAATCCTTTTTAACACATACTTTAATGTTACACTTTAATTAATTAAATCTTAACATTCTAATTTAATTAATTAAAAGTCTAACATCAATTAAGTACATAAAATTATCACATAATTATATTTAATTGCTAATTGTAATTGCATGTAACACTCATCACATTACTCATCTAATTTAATTATCTCAATTAAATTAGAACTATAACATAAAATTATTATATTAATTAAATTAAATACTAAATATTCATTTAATTAATATACTACACTTAATTACATTACTCCATAATAATCACATAATTATTTATTTAACTCAATAAATAATTCAATTAAAATATTTATTTACTCCAATAAATATTAAAATTATCATTTAAATTATCTTCACATAAATTCACATATTTCACCATATATGACATGTATTCACATACTCAAACTCAAAATATCAGATAATAAAAATTTTATTTATTAAATTCTCATTTATAAATTCTAAAAATCTGGGATGTCACATCCTTCCCTCCTTATAAGGATTCCGTCCTCGGAATCACCGAAACCTTGCCTTACTCAGGTTTTCATCAAATTTATTTAAAAACATTTATCGTTGAATAACTTCAACACATTACATTAATATAGGTTTTATATTTCCTACGACATTCAGTTCTTCAACAAATTTTAGGTTTTATTTCATAACCCTAAATTAAACATAATTATGTTTCAAATATTATATATTCTCTAACTCGTTCATTTCCTTTCTAAGGATCATTACTACATACTTTACTCGTCGAATTAATATATTTCGTACTTCACCATCTATAATTATTCGGGTTATCACATTCACCCATTCTTCTAAGAATTTCGTCCTCGAAATTTAAGTCTATCAATCTATATATAACATTCTATCAAAATAGATTTTACGTTAATCTCTACTCACTGGATTAAGGCGTTCAACAACTACTTCTTTCAGAATAATAAGAATCTTCCACAATTGCTCAATAATTGGAAAGCGATATAAATAACTCAGGAATTTAAAAGATTCCAAATCATGCTGAGTGGTCGCAAGACCTTGAACTTATTTTTAGGTTTATTAGTGCTTCACCCCCGGTACTTCACACTAAAAAAACCGCATCGGTACTCTAGGTAGCCAGCCTATCGTACCCATACGTTGGGCTCAAACGTAGTACACTGTAACAACTCTATGCGTTACACTCGAACTATAGTCTCCGATAACATGTTCCCCTTTTATAGGGTCGGTCACCTCAGTTTCTTAACATTTGAATCCACACCAAAATATTTTGGTTTGGTATAGTTTGACAAAGAACACTTGAATTTCATAAACATCTTCCAATATTCGTCTAGCTGAAACAAGTAAGCATAGACTTCTAACAATAATTCGGACATCAATCGAAAACATATATATGTATATATATTTTAACCAACTCAATACAATAAATATATATATACATTTTTTTTTCGTTTAAGGAAACTAAAAGTAAATAAATCTTTTTTTATATAGTTTAAGGAAACTAAAATAATAATAAATCTTTTCACAATATCCTGATACCGTATCGTATTACTGATACGTTGAGAATTTCGTCATTACATGACATCGTCATACTACATCATACCATAGTGGGCTGACGATCATACGATCACATCCAACACTACGTGTAACTGCATTGATAACTTCCTCGATTTTTGTCTCTACACCATATCAAATGATGCATAAAACACATAAAATACATTTTGAAATTTTGAAATTATTTTTGTCTAGCTGAAGCTATTAGCATAGACATGTGAATAATAGCACTATTTTAAAAAATTCATTGGTTCCATCATTTGATCCAATGCTTTTCAAGAAAACAGGAGTGCAACATCAGCACGAAGTCAATAAATTTCAAAAATCTAGCAAAGCTAGGAGATTTAGAATATAAAACTTTCTCTATCAATTAAATCTTTACTCCATCATTACTTAATCATTCTATCAACCTTAAACATCATCAATGCTTCCTATACCATAACTTTTCTATACCCAGTATAATTCATCAAACTTACCACACTTTGGAAGTTCAGGAACTTGCCACAATAATATGAGTTTAAGAACTTGTCCTAGCAATACGTAGTCAAAGAACTGATCAGAGACTGTCCAAATGCTTAGGGGTTCAAACTATACATACGATTATAAGTTACGATCTTACCATAAGTATGAGTTTTAAGAACTCGCCTAACCTTAAGATCATCTAATGTAATCTTAATATCATCTAATCTAATCTCTATTGACTCTAACTATCAAATGTAATATGAGAAAAGTATCACCTTCTCGTCATATATATATATCGATAGTGCGACACCAACCTTCCAACGATTATCAGTATGATAAACCAAGTGTAAGCACAAAACCCTGCCCATACAGAAGTTTGTACATCTCAGCCACCACATGAGTCCTCAATTGAAATCCCACTTAACTTTATCTTACTTATGACATCTCGTTCTATACTCGATACAGACTTTCTGTATCTCATCATTTATAACTCCTCGTGAGTTAATCTCGTACTATATCATAGTACATTCTCGTTATAGCATCAAACTATAACCATTCAATCATTACAGACCATCTGTCTTTCAACTTCAAAAGATCACATCGTGATCTTATTCTATAATCATCTCCCTTATGATTCTTTCTTATCTCATTATCGTTTTGTTTTAAAACTTCTTATCTTCACCTATCATCATGTCATACCATGATTTCATTATGCCTTTAATCTTATAGACTTTGTCTATTCATTATTATTCGTCATCTTGATTATTGGAGTTAGGCAACTCCTAATTCTTATCTACATATCTCTCCAAGATTCTTCTTTGAATCTTTTTGTTTATTTATCAATTCTTCCTTTAAGAATTTATCATGATTCACGTTACTCAATATTTTATTCGAGTTTTATCCCTCGCCATTCTAATATTCTTCTTATAACATTTCTAGGACTTAACTCATCCTATACATCTACGTATGTGAAAAGAATCACCTTTTTGTTATACGTAACTTAAACTTCTCATTCTCTAAGGTCATAGCCTAAGGTACTCTTACCTAAGGTGTATAACCTCTCAGCTCTGATACTAACTGTAACGACCCCAAAATTCATACAATATAATTCTCTTCCTCGATCGTTAGCAATACATCTTTAATCTATCTTTACATCATTATTCGATATTAAAATCACTAAAAATGCAGAATATTTAAAACTTTTTAAACTCTATCTTTATTTCCCTGAATCAAAACCTTTACATTACATCTATTCGATTCAAATCTATATCATGAATCTTTACAACAAAACGACTATACAAGTCTTACATCATAAAGCAATATCCACTATACATCGGATAGCTCAACTTTATAACTTACCAATTACGTTACAATCAAAACATCAAATATAATTTGATATTTAACATAAGTAATATTCTTGAACATTGATTCCTATTACTCACTTAACACGTATCTTTACCTTGCATCTTGAACCTGCAAAAATGGTTATTTGCAAGAGTGAGCTCGACAGCTCAGCAAGTTCTAACAGTTTTCATGCATCACATAGCACATAATTAACATGCTCAACATTAAAGTAACATGGCATGCATGCTTTAATCACATAACAAATATAAAGATTGAGTTCCTTACTCGATTAACATTATTAAATCAATCAATGTAGTCATAAATTGACTTTAACATTTCATGCTTGCAACATATATAACATAGCATACTCTTTGCAATATAATTTAAAACAGTTTATAATATCATCAAGTTCACATAGAAAATAGGAACCGAAAGACTTCCTGGCTCGTAGATTACCAAATACTGAAAAATAGCTTAATATAATCTGCTTCATAATCCTACATAACCTATTGTCATACGCATCAATTATTAGTCACCTAGCAACGCTTATCAAACGTCTAAGTAAATACTACTTTATACTTTCTAATTTACACTTCATAATTCTCTTTTATTTACTCGTTTGACACTCACTGTCAAACTTATGTATAATTAACAACATAAGTTAATTATCACACAGCTAATCCTCATCGCCAGTTAACCAACTTAGGTTAACTTATTCCTTATTAACTAAAATATTTAATAATTGATTATCACATCACATAATCATATAACTTCTCATAATTAATAAATTAATAATTACATACTCATATTAAATTATAATTAAACAAATTATAATCTAAAACATCCACTTTAATTATAACTAATCAAATTACATCTTATGTTAATCAAATTATCACTAAACAATTTATAATTTAATATAAACCATTACTCTAATTAATCAAATTATGATAATTATAATTTATAATTAATCAAACTACATCATGCATTAAATTATAATTAAATCAATTATAATTTAAATTAAACAATTACTTAGATTATAAATAATTAATTTAAATTCATGCACTCATTTAAATAAATTATAATTTATTCTACACATTTACCTCAATTATAATCACATATCATATTAATCAAATTATAATTAACAAAATTATAATTTAAGTTAAACTTTTACTTTGATTATAATTAATCAAACTATATTCATTATAATTTAACAAATTATAATTTAAATTAAACCTTTACTATAGTTATTTCAAATTATAGTTACACATCATGTTAACTAAATTATAACTAAATAAATTACAACTTAAGCTAACCATTTAGTTTAATAAATCAAATACTAATTTAAGATTTTCACAACCTTCTTTCTTTTAAACTTTGAAATCGTCAAATACCTATTAACAATATCTTATTGCAAATCTTGGTTAATGTTTAACACATAACCATTATCATTAACCTATACAATTTGGGTTTTAAAAACTGTACAATTAATTAAAGTTTTCTGCCTCTGCTCAAGGTACGGCGCAGCTGCGCCACTTTACGCTTTGGAACCGGCGCAGCTGCACTTGTGCACGATCTGGGAAACTCAGCTGGGGCAGCTGCGTCGTTTCTGCCTTTGTTACCCGCGCAGCTGCGCCGTAACGCAGACAGAAACAGTGCAGACTGCTTCCTTGCTTCACTGTTCTTCCCCAATATACCAACAATTGACAATTCTAAACTACTCAGACAGTGTAAAGCATACATGTGCAACCATACACATGTACAACTTATTTCAAATCACAAAAATCATATAAGTAATCAAAATCAAAGGTTTTAAAACTAAATTTTTTGTTATTTTCACAAAAATTCATACTTTTCACAAAATAATTCACCATAAATCCAATTCTCAACCAATTAAATTCATAATTCATGTATTATCTTCGTTGTTGAAGCTAGTATCATGAACAACTCCCAATTTAAATTTTAACACATGATAAATCCTCAATTTTCATTCTAAAATTCAACCAAAACACACAAACCCATAAGAACACAATTTCTCCATTAAAAACTTGTTTTTACAATACTTTGATTTCTGAAAAATCGTTTATAATATACATGTAAGGGATTACAACATCTATCAATTCATTCATAAAAACTCATGAACACATTATGTATATATAATCATGTATATACCAATTTTTATAGAAGTTCAATTAACAGAGAACTAACAATAAAAAATATAAAACAAACTCTTTAAAATACAAGGGTTCAAATCATACCCTTGATGCTTAGTGAGGAAGAAGATGGTGAGATTTAGCAATGACTCTCTCAAGGCCTTCCTCCTTTCCTTTTCTTCTTCTCTCTTCTTCTTCCTTCTTTTCTCTCTAACTCTAGGTTCTCTGTATTTCTTTCTAACACAGACTAACCCTTTTGTCTTTCTAACTAACGTAGTTTTAACATATAACTAAAATGATATATATTATATGTAAAATTATATAATATATAACTCCCAATATTTAATCTCCCCATTTAATATCATAATTGCAATTAATATAAAGAAGTTACAATTTGAATTTTAAAAGCCCTAAGGCTTGTTTGGCAAAACAAGTTATTTTAAAAACAAATTTTTTTAGTAGTTAAGGTCATGTTTGGGTAAAACAGTTTTAAAACAAAAGTAAGGGCCTTGTTTGGGAAAAATCATTTAAAAACTCTTTTCTTTATTTTAATAAATCCTTTTTAACACATACTTTAATGTTACACTTTAATTAATTAAATCTTAACATTCTAATTTAATTAATTAAAAGTCTAACATCAATTAAGTACATAAAATTATCACATAATTATATTTAATTGCTAATTGTAATTGCATGTAACACTCATCACATTACTCATCTAATTTAATTATCTCAATTAAATTAGAACTATAACATAAAATTATTATATTAATTAAATTAAATACTAAATATTCATTTAATTAATATACTACACTTAATTACATTACTCCATAATAATCACATAATTATTTATTTAACTCAATAAATAATTCAATTAAAATATTTATTTACTCCAATAAATATTAAAATTAACATTTAAATTATCTTCACATAAATTCACATATTTCACCATATATGACATGTATTCACATACTCAAACTCAAAATATCAGATAATAAAAATTTTATTTATTAAATTCTCATTTATAAATTCTAAAAATCTGGGATGTCACATCCTTCCCTCCTTATAAGGATTCCGTCCTCGAAATCACCGAAACCTTGCCTTACTCAGGTTTTCATCAAATTTATTTAAAAACATTTATCGTTGAATAACTTCAACACATTACATTAATATAGGTTTTATATTTCCTACGACATTCAGTTCTTCAACAAATTTTAGGTTTTATTTCATAACCCTAAATTAAACATAATTATGTTTCAAATATTATATATTCTCTAACTCGTTCATTTCCTTTCTAAGGATCATTACTACATACTTTACTCGTCGAATTAATATATTTCGTACTTCACCATCTATAATTATTCGGGTTATCACATTCACCCATTCTTCTAAGAATTTCGTCCTCGAAATTTAAGTCTATCAATCTATATATAACATTCTATCAAAATAGATTTTACGTTAATCTCTACTCACTGGATTAAGGCGTTCAACAACTACTTCTTTCAGAATAATAAGAATCTTCCACAATTGCTCAATAATTGGAAAGCGATATAAATAACTCAGGAATTTAAAAGATTCCAAATCATGCTGAGTGGTCGCAAGACCTTGAACTTATTTTTAGGTTTATTAGTGCTTCACCCCCGGTACTTCACACTAAAAAAACCGCATCGGTACTCTAGGTAGCCAGCCTATCGTACCCATACGTTGGGCTCAAACGTAGTACACTGTAACAACTCTATGCGTTACACTCGAACTATAGTCTCCGATAACATGTTCCCCTTTTATAGGGTCGGTCACCTCAGTTTCTTAACATTTGAATCCACACCAAAATATTTTGGTTTGGTATAGTTTGACAAAGAACACTTGAATTTCATAAACATCTTCCAATATTCGTCTAGCTGAAACAAGTAAGCATAGACTTCTAACAATAATTCGGACATCAATCGAAAACATATATATGTATATATATTTTAACCAACTCAATACAATAAATATATATATACATTTTTTTTTCGTTTAAGGAAACTAAAAGTAAATAAATCTTTTTTTATATAGTTTAAGGAAACTAAAATAATAATAAATCTTTTCACAATATCCTGATACCGTATCGTATTACTGATACGTTGAGAATTTCGTCATTACATGACATCGTCATACTACATCATACCATAGTGGGCTGACGATCATACGATCACATCCAACACTACGTGTAACTGCATTGATAACTTCCTCGATTTTTGTCTCTACACCATATCAAATGATGCATAAAACACATAAAATACATTTTGAAATTTTGAAATTATTTTTGTCTAGCTGAAGCTATTAGCATAGACATGTGAATAATAGCACTATTTTAAAAAATTCATTGGTTCCATCATTTGATTTCATAGTTTGAATAGTAGTTTATTACATTACTCCATAATAATCACATAATTATTTATTTAACTCAATAAATAATTCAATTAAAATATTTATTTACTCCAATAAATATTAAAATTAACATTTAAATTATCTTCGCATAAATTCACATATTTCACCATATATGACACGTATTCACATACTCAAACTCAAAATATCAGATAATAAAAATTTTATTTATTAAATCCTCATTTACAAATTCTAAAAATCTAGGATGTCATAGTTTGAATAGTAGTTTTTTTCATAAATATCATCATTTAATCATTGGTTTAATAAAATTGAGATAGTATAAAATTGGTAATTGCTAGGATAAATTATAATTCTTATCGCTGTGGGAACGATACTTTTCTTATCATTATATTACTTGTTAATCACGTACACTTGCGTGTTGTGCGTATAGATGTTACCCAACACCAATCGCCATGGTATATCATACCCATCTTATCTAAGTGACGATAAAACTGTTGTTGTGGTAAAGCTTTAGTAAGTGGATATGCAATGTTGTTCTTGAGAGTCCACTATCTCTATAGCGACTTCTGCTCTTTCAATAATTTCTTTAATCAAATGAAAGTATCGCAACACATGTTTGGATCCAAGATGAGACTTAGGAACTATTCCTAGTTCTATAATAAACTTTTCATCCAAACAATCAACTTACAGCTTTATTTACAACTATTATACTTAGTCTTTGTCACTAAACTAACAACTCTTTGATGTTTAGAACATTTACAATTCACTACACCACCATTCAAAGTAACGATTTACCTTAAATTGGATTTGATGCCGTCTTGGTCAGTCTGAAAAACTTGCCCTCTAGTTTTAATTCAGACCCACCATAAATTATATTCACATCCTTAGTTTTAGTTAAGTACTTTAAGATGTATTTTACTGTCTTACAGTGATCTTCTCCAGAATATGACTGATCAACATCAGGTCTCATATATTTCATTGCATATGTGATAATAACTCATGCGATCTCTCTTTTATTGGGGATAATTTAGAGAAATACACTCCATGGCTCATCATCATGAGACCTCTCTTGGAGTTTGTCATGCTAAATGCCTTTAGCATCGAATGAATATACATTCTTTGGGACAAGCCGAGCATCCTTGTAAATCTATCTATATAGATTTATATCCCCAATTTATAGAATGCTCCTCCCAAATCATCCGTGGAGGAATGTTTAAATAGTTTTATCTTTACTAATTGAAGCACTAATATGTCATTCCTTATCAGTAGTATATCAACTAAAATACTAGGAATGTCATAGCGCTCCCACTAACCCTTTTGTACACACTAGGTTCATTCTCGTTTTTGATAAAATCAAACTCTTTTTATTGTCTCATCAAAACGAATGTTCCATCTTTGAGAAGGTTGCTTCAATCCATTAATGGATTGTTGTAGCTTAAATATATGATTTGCTTCAACCATCAAAAAAAATCCATCTGGCTATATCATACATACATTATCCTCTAATATTCATTGAGGAAGGGTGTCTCCATGTCCATTTGTCAAATTTAGTAATAATAAACTACAATCGCAAATAAAATTCAAATGGACTTGAGCATTACTACCGGTAATAAAGTTTTATCACAGTCAACTCCTTGACTTTATTTGAGAACTTTTTCCCACTAGTTTACCCTTATAGGTCTCCACCTTGTCATTTGCTCCAGTCTTTCTCTCAAAAACCCATATACACCCTTTAGGCATTATGCCTATCGGAGGTTTAACCAAAGTTCACACTTGGTTTTTCATATATGGAGTCCATTTTGGATTTTATGGTCATTTGCCATTTCTTTAAGTGCCTACAACTCTTAGCCTCAATGTATATAACTTGATCATCATCTTTTATAATGTGTACCTCATCATCATCTATGATGAATCCATACATCTCAGGTATCTTCAGTACTTTTCCAGATTTACGATTCTGTTGTGGTACAATAGGTCTATCTACAGGTTACTCATTTTTGACTTATAGTGTTTTGTGGTTCTTAAACTCCTTAAAGAACTCTTGTCCTCCCACTAGCCCCTTCTATGATAAACACCTTTATCTAAAAAGGCAGTGTGTTTTGCAACAAACACCTTTTGCTCAATAGGAGTATAGAACTCTTATCCTAAACTTACTTTAGGAAGTTCTACAAATATGCACTTGTCAAATTTTGTCCCAAGCTTATCCTTATGAAACCTTTTCACAAACCCCTTATCTTAACATACTTAAGACTAGGAATCCTCCCTGTCCATAACTCATACGGAGTCTTGGGGCCGAATTTTGAGGTTACCTTATCATGTAAATATGCAGCAGTTTCTAGAGCATTACCCTAGAAGGATATTTGAATGTCGGTAAAATCATTATGGACCGCACCATATCCAACAAGGTACAATTTTTCCTTTAAGATATATCAATTAATTATTGTGTATCAGGAGGAGTCCATTGTAAGAGAAAACTGATAAGTACATAATATTCATGATTTTTTATTCCTTTACATTTGGTTTTATTGCATGTTTTGTGATGTAATTGGACTTATTAAGTTTTTTACTGATTTCAAGTTGAAATTGAGCTTAAGTGATGATACGGGACGATTAGGAGCTAATTAGAAGCAAAAAGAAGGAAATTCTAGAAACTGGCATGCCCGCCCTGACGTACATTTTTGCTTGCTAATTGCCGCCTTGGCGGGGACCTCTCTGTGCAAAGCTGCCCAGCGCGTTTAGAAGCCGCCACGACCAGCTCCTCTCTACCAATTGCAGTACTGGCGGGAACAACATGCATAAAAATACCCGCCCCGACGGGGTCAGCAAGAAATTTGGGAATCTTTGGATTTTTGGAAAGTTTCTAAAGGCAGATTTTGGCAGACTTCAACATGAATTTTAATTGATACTTATATATGATATAGGATATCTTTAGACTGAGATTTATTTCCTTATTAGATTCTATTTTCTGTATGGGAACTAGTTATGTATTGTAATTCCTTTAAGGATTTGGATTTCTAGTTCTTATAGGATTTAGGTCTTTGTCTAGAACTATAAATAGAGGATGATAGTCATGGTTTTATTCATTCTGCATTCAATCATCAACTCTCATCTATACTATTGGAGTGCAGACAAAGAAGAATGTCAGGCTAGTTCTTTCTATTCAGTTCTAAATGAGGTGGAACCTTGTTTACAAGTAATTAATTAATTTAGATTTATTATTTACTCCTTCTTGTGTTGAACTTCTTCTGATAATCTGTTTTCATTGACTGCATGCTAATTGATCAAATTAATTTGATATGGCCAATTGAGTTAATTTAATCATTATCATATGGTAGATTAGGATTAATATTACGTGTAATTGATATATATCTTCATCACAAGTAGCAAATTAATGATACTAATTGTGGACAAGCTTTTGTGTATTGCTAAGATTATCAGAAAATAATTTTAAAAAATTGAGCTTATGTGTTTGTTGCTTGAATTAGTCTAATTCTCTATTTCTTAATGCTTCTATCATATTAAATCTAGAGAGCTTGTTCTAGGTTATATGATAGTTAGAATCTTGTGAAGAGCTTATTTCATACAGTGACAATCTAAGGAGAATTTTGGATAGCAGAGCTTATTGTTATTTAGGTCCAATATTTTCATTGAAGGGTAAATAATAATGGCTTGATTAATTGATTGTTGTAACTTGGTGAAACTAAATTGCAGAACTGAAGTTTTTACATATTTGGTTAGTTTCATCATTAATTTTGTTTTTCTTAGTTTCAAACAATTTTTAAAAACCCCCAAATCTTTATTTTCTGTTAAAATAGTAGAATAATTCTAAAACAAACTTACTCTATATGGGATCGATCCTTGCTTACTACTGTACTAATTGTTTGAATTTGTGAAGTGAAAGTGAGGTTAATTTTAAAGTGTAACGACAACTCCCAAATTTTGGCACTGTTGTCGGGGAGTAATTATGTTTTGTTTTTTTTTATTATTTGTTTTGTTTTTGTTTTATGACTCGATCTTCTAAGGTTGCTACATTAGATTTTGATATAATTTTTTGAGAAAACTGCAAGGACGCTAATGAAGAAAAATCGAAAAGCTCAACAATCTATTGCAGATTTGAATGAGGATTTTGTTCCATTAATGGGCCTCAACATAGCTTTGGAGTTACTTTTCAACAAATTATCCACTGAATCATACAAGGAAGAGGAGATGACGGTTCCAAACAACGATAGAACTCTCAGGGAGTTGGCAACTCCTAATTAATCTTACTCAGCAACCCTTATGCATTGAGTATCCTATTTTAGATGCATCTTTCAAATTTAAATCTGGACTAATTCATCTTTTGCCTACTTTTCGTGGTCTTATAGGTGAAGATCCATACAAGCATTTGAAGGAGTTCTATGTAGTGTGCTCGACCATGAAAGCAAACGGAATCACCGAAGAGCAAATCAAGCTGAGAGCCTTCCCATTCTCCCTAGCAGATTTGGCAAAGGATTGGTTGTACTACTTGCCCTCATGTTCAATACAGTCTTGGAATGACATGAAACAACTATTCTTGGAGAAATACTTTACAGCCTCAAGAGTAACCAATGTGCGGAAGGAGATATGTGAGATTAGACAAATCAGTGGAGAGACGCTATACGAGTATTGGGAATGATTCAAAAAGCTCTGTTCCAGCTGTCCATCACATCAAATAGACGAACAACACCTAATCCAGTACTTCTATGAAGGATTAGTGCCAATGGATAGAAGCATGATCGTTGCAGCTAGTGGAGGAGCATTAGTTAACAAGACCTTGGCGACTGCAAAGAATCTAATTGCGAACATCGATGCAAACTCACAATAATATGGTACTAGAATGAATCATTCATCAGTAAGGGTAAGCGAGGTGAGCACTTGTGATCATAGTCAACAGATTTCTGAACTAACTACTATGGTTAGACAACTAGCTGTAGGAAATGTGTCGGTTGTAAAGGTTTATGGAATATGCTTAATGGCAGGATATACCACAGATTCGTGTCCTACACTGCAAGAGAATGAGACTGCACAACAAGCTAATGCAATGGGAAATTACTAGGCACAATCGCAGAGAAAGTATGACCCATATTCCAATACATATAACCCAGGATGGAGGGACCACCCCAACTTGAGTTATGGAAATAGGCCACCAGTGCAAGGGTTCTCCCAAAATAAATAGCAAAGTTTTAGCCCACTCAGCCACAATATCAACCCAAACCAGCAACTCTGACAAATTATGGAACATCCCTTGAAGACAAGTCCAAAACATTCATGGCTTAGACACAACAGTTCCAACAAGAGACAAGATCATCCATCCATAGTTTGGAGAATGAAATGAGTCAACTTGCTACCACAGTCGGGCGATTGGACTCCCAAGGTTCAGGAAAGTTACCGTCACAAACTGTTATAAATCCAAAGGAGAATGCAAGTGTCTTGACTTTGCGGAGTGGGAAACAAATGGATGCACCAACATCCATTGTCGAGTTTGAGGAGGAAGAAGCCAAGGAGGAAATAGAAAAATCAAAGGTACAACCTAATCCTCCTACTCAGCTTAAGAATGTTCCTATTCCCTTTTCCCCTAGAAATTCTAAAACTTCAAAGAAAAATGAACTAGAAAAAGAAATTCTGGAAACTTTTAGGAAAGTAGAAGTGAACATCCCTCTCCTTGATGCAATTAAACAAGTGCCACAATATGCTAAGTTTTTAAAAGAATTGTGCACTAATAAAACAAAACTGTAAAATAATAAAAGAGTCACAGTTGAGAAAAATGTATTTGTTGTTCTTCAAAGAAAAATGCCTCCTAAATGTAAAGATCCAGGAATGTTCACAATCCCATGCAAGATAGGAAACACCATATTTAAAAAAGTCATGCTATATCTAGGAGCTTCGATTAATGTAATGCCTTTATCTTTTTATGCTTCTTTAAATGTTAGTCCTTTGAAAAATATTAGCGTTATTATCCAATTGGCAGATCGTACTAACACTTACCCCCAAGGGGTAATCGAAGATGTCTTAGTGCAGGTGAACGAACTAATCTTTCCTGCAGATTTTTACATCGTGGATATGGAGGATGATACATCACCAAATCCCTCTCACATCTTGTTAGGAAGACCATTCCTAAAAACGTCAAGAACCATGATTGATCAATGGAGAAAAGATTCAATTTAACATATACGATGCCATGACGTACATTAGTGATGTTAATCATGTTTTTACGATTAATGTTATGGATTCCTTAGTGCATGAAACTTTTGGACAATTGCATAAAGACAGTTTAGAGGTGACCATTGCCAATAGTTTGGACATCGACACAAAAGACGAGATTGAACAAAATCAGGAATTGAAGGAAACTGTGGCTGCACTACACTCACTCCCAAAATTCTCAGATAAGTATGGAGTTCATTAAATTCAATTACATGTTTCTCATCAAAATTTACTACCATCGATTGTGCAAGCTCCAACTTCAGAATTGAAACAATTACCTACACACTTAAAATATGCATATTTGGGGAATAATGACACTTTACTTGTGATTATTGCTAGAAATCTAACCAAATTACAGAAAGAAAAGTTGCTAAGAGTCTTAATGGATCATGTCACAGTGTTTGGTTAGACTATAGCAGATATCAAAAGAATTAGCCCCTCGATGTGCATGCATCGGATATTGTTAGAGGAGGGAGCTAAACCCAAAAGGGATGCACAAAGAAGATTGAATCCACCCATGATGGAGGTTGTGAAAAAGGAGATGAACAAATTGCTTAATGCCGGTATCATCTATCCCATCTCCGATAGTAAATGGGTAAGTCCAGTGCAAGTTGTTCTAAAGAAATCCAAAATTACAGTTGTCAAGAATGACAATAATGAGTTGGTGCAAACACGAATGCAAATAGGATGGAGAGTGTGCATTGACTACAGAAAATTAAATGCTGTAACTAGAAAAGATCACTTTCCTCTTTCTTTTATTAATCAAATGCTAGAGAGATTAGCTGGGCATACTTATATTTTCTTTCTAGATGGTTTTTCAGGATATAACCAGATTGTGATTGCACCCGAGGACTAAGAAAAGACCACATTCACATGTCCCTTTGGCACCTTTGCATACCGACGAATGTCTTTTGGACTATGTAATGGCACAGGTGCTTGTCAGAGATGCATGGTGAGTATCTTTTCAGATCTTTTAGAAAACTACATTGAGGTCTTTATAGATGATTTCACAATTCATGGTGATTCTTTGGATGAATGCATAGATAATTTAAGCCATGTTTTAGATAGATGCATGAAAACTAATCTTGTTTTGAATTGGGAAAAATGTCATTTTATGGTAGAACAAGGAATAATACTTGGTCATATTTGGTCATCTAAAGGTCTTGAAGTTGATAAAGCTAAGATAGATGTTATTTTTTCCTTACCAAACCACGTAAGCGTGCGGGAGATTCGTCATTTTCTTAGTCATGTAAGATTCTATCAAAGGTTTAGCAAGGATTTCTCAAAGATTGCACTGCCTTTGTGTAAGTTGCTACAAAAGGATATGGAGTTCCAGTTCAATGATGAGTGCAAGGAGGTGTTGGGTTTGTACGAAATCGTGACGCAACCAAATTGCACAAAATTGCGGAAACATGGTATATCAGAGTTTAAAAATTTCTACAAAACCATTACCCGGATCATCCTGTATGCAAATTATTAACTTAAAATGATAAATAAGAAGTTATGGAATCATACCCTTGTAGAACGAAGCTTCCATAGGTACGAGTTCAACTCCTTGTTCTTCGTGAACTCCTTAAATTTTCGGGTTAGATTCCTTCCTTTGATCAACGTTTGCCACCCAAGTGTTTGGCCTCTAGAGGTGATCCACCAAGAAAGAGGAATTATCAAGAAGAAAGGTGATTGGCAAAACCCTAGTTTTCTATCCTCTATAAAAAAAGGAGTACTCTCCAACAATTAGAATTTCATTAACTGATATTTAACATAAGACTCCTCTTAAATAGATATTGGTCAACCCTTCTAATCCTATTAGGCATAGGATTTCATTTAATTAATTAAACTACTTTAATTAATTAGGCTTCCCAACATATTGGGATTAATTAATTAAAACTCATTTAATTAATTTGTCTCATAATCTTTTTAGGAATAAATGAGAGTACTAATACTAAATTAATTCTTAAACTCCTTTATAAATAAAAATAGTAATAATTGTAATAATATTAATAAGACTCCTCTTATTAATTTATATTTAATATTTCTAAAATATTAAATAATAAATAATAAGCTATTTAATTTATTCTATCACCATAGATTAAATTAATTATACTTAACATATTATTATGATTATGTCATTATCTTCTTAAATAATTATTCTTCCTTTTATGGTGTGACCCTTTAGGTTCTCCATATTAAACCGGTTATGAATAAATCAATTAGAACAATTCTAATCTTATTTAAATAAATAAATTAATCTAATAATCTATTTAAATAAATAATATTTATTCTACAATAGGGATAAGCTTCCCTAGCGATCAACGACTTTCCAAATAATATAAATTTTAACATTAATTATAAAAGAACCTCTATGTAAATAGTTATCGTATAATTTAATCCTTCCACCATACAATGTCTCAATTAAATAAAAGACATTAAATTACTGTCAAGTCTTATTTTATTTAATTATATGTATTTTGATTAGAAAATGCACAACTCCACATAATGCAAATTAGAAACTCTTTTCTAATTTCATTCTGCCTTGGCCATGTGACAACCCGGATTTTCAAAAATTATTGAAATAAGAATTTAATGAATAAAATTCTTATTATGACGTGTTTTGCGTTTAAGTAAATATATATATATATATATATATATATATATATTCATATATTGGGATGATGATGTTTAATAGTTAATTTAACTATTGAAGAAATTAAATGAAATTATTACAAAAAGAAAATTAACTGAATATTATTAGTTAATTTAATTAAGTTAAATTTTATATTCTGAAATAATATAATTTGGTTAATATTCCTTGTTGGCAGTGGAATTGTCATGAATTAAATCTCATAAATAATATGAGTATTCAATTAATTAAAATAGTGAATTAATATAAATATAATTATTTTAATAAGATAGGAAGGTAATATATTACATGTAAGAGTAATACGGTTATGTAATGGCTTAATATATTATATTTAGCCAAGTGAATGTAAATGGAGTATGAGAATGAGAAGAACCAATATAACTATAAATAAATATTGGTGTTAGGATTAATAAATTAAATAAATATCTAAATTGTGATTAAAAGTATAGATTAAATAAATTGTCTTGAGACAATTTATAAAAGGAAGCAAACGCTATAATTATACATAAAAAATTGTATAATGTATTAAAATAATTAATGGAATAAATATTAATTATTTTAATGGAAAGGTTTAATTTAAGTTGAGGTGTTATGAATATAATTTCGTAATGTATGGAGTAATAGTTATACATATTATAATTGTATAATTATTCAATGTAGCTAGCTAAATAATTTAGCAATAAAGTGTAGCGTGACATAGGTATCATATAGTAAAAGGAATATTAAAATAATCAAGAAGAGAGTCTAATGGAGTTAGCCAAACAAGGCTTAGAGACTCTCCCTATTTTTAACGGCTGAAAACTTTTCCTTTGTATAACCGATACAAATTAAAATTACGTAACTTTCATCAGTTTATTCCTCCTTCACATGAGTAGAGAAAACACAGAGAGAAAGATGGAGCTTAGAGAGAAATTGAGAGGATGAAAGAAAAACTCTGAGAATCAAGATGAAAAAGAGGATTAAACAAGAACTTCCAATCATCTATTCTAAATTTAAAGAAGAATCAAAGGTAAATTTTTGGAGTTTTTAGCTTTGGTTTTATTTTCTAGAAGTTCTTCTTTGTAATTAGTTTTGAGGGTTAAATTGTTAAGAGATTGATCATATATGTTAACTGGTATGTATAATTTGTATATGTAATCTATAACAGGTTTTCATGCAAGCATATTCGTGAAAACATGTGTTAGAAGAAGAAATTTGGTTTATGACTTAGTATATGTATTTTGATCCATTTTAAGGCTTAAATTGATGGTTAGATCACATATATAATCTAAAATTGATAATAGATGTTGTTAGTATGTTAAAAGACGAAAACAACGAAGTTTAAACGGATTGATTTGGTTAGGAATCGAATCCGTGGTGAATAATTGCGCTAAAATATGTTAAAATATGTAAAACTAATATGAACATGAGTTTAGGTCAAATTTTAGGATACTTAATGTTTCTATAAATTATGGATTCCTTGATATGTTGTAGTTCTATGAATTACGAATCCATAGAGTCGAAAACGGACTCAATTGAATGTGTATAGCTCGAGTTATGAAGATTAGAAAGAGGAAAGGGTCAGAAAATTCGCAAGAACAACACTTGGGAAAAAAAATTGCGTAGCATGCTGCCAGTGGCGCAACTGCGCTGCCCCCAAGGCTATTTGGGGCATTTTCATACGAACTTCAATTGAGGAGATTCAAGATGATTCGGAACGAGCACGAGTAGACCTACAACTTTTGTTCTTTAACTTTTTCAATTTGAAGTCAGTAGCAGAGGTCAAAATGGTCATTTTTGGGATTTATGTGTATTCGGGGGCAATCGGAGGGCGTCGGGCATGGACGTATGCAAGTGTAGTGCTTCTGACGATAAAAGATGTTGTCCTAAGTTATAAAACATGAATGTTAGTAAATATAATGTTGCTTAAAATTAATAAATGTTATATTAGATTAGTTATATAAGCACACTAAGCATACACAAGAGAGACAATTCGGGCATGTGACGAATGAACGTTGAAACGCCGTGACAAGTGTTAATGAATGTAAAAAGTATTTTAAGTTAAATGAAATGAATATTATAAGATATGAAAGGGGATTAATATAAAACCAATAAGTAGTCCTAACAAGACTTAAACACTTGAATGAATTTTGAATATTACTAAAAAGAAATATAGTGAGATATACGTCGAAAGTTAACACAACAAATTGAACATTGTGTATTGATTAATAAGAAAGGTTATGGGATGTAGAGTAAAGTTTACATTACAACTACTATGTGTTGCTTTGTGACTAATAGTTGATGTGCATGATTATATAATTGTGTAGGGCACGTGAAGTGCAGATAGCTGTAAGCTGTTAATCTGTTATTGGTAAACAACGATCAAGGCAAGTCTTTCGGTTCCTATTTGTCTACGTGAACTTGATGAACTGTGCTAAATTGCATGATATGTTATATGTGTTGTAAGCGAGCATGATAAGTTATATATGTTGTAAGCATGAATGTTAAAGTCAATTTATGACTATATTATTGAGCAAAGCATGTTGATTGAGTAAGGAACTAAATCTTTATATTTGTTATGTGAATTAAAGCATGTAGGCCTTGTTACTTTAATTATTATGAGATGTATATTGAGTATGTTATTATGTGCTACGTGATGCATGAAAACTGTTAGAACTTGCTGAGCTGTCGAGCTCACTCTTGCAAATAATAATTTTTGCAGGTCAAGATTTCAAGGTAAGGATATGTGCTAAGTGAGTTATAAAGATCCACATTCACAAAGATTACTTATGTTTTATGGGAAATGTATTTAATGTTTTAAATGTAACATGTTGTTGAATTATAAACGGAGTTATCCAATGTATCTGGATATTACTTTATGATGTAAGACTTGGTACAGTCATTATATTGTAACGATTTATGATATAAATTTGAATCAAAGAGATGTAATGTAAAGGTTGCGATTCAGGATAATAAAGAAAGAAGTTTATAAAAGTTTTAAATATTCCGCATTTTTGGTGATTTTAATATCGAATAATGATATAAAGATAGATTAAAGATGTATTGTTAACGACCGAAGTCGAGAATTATATTGTATGAATTTTGGGGTCGTTACAGTTGGTATCAGAGCTGATAGGTTATACACCTTAGGTAAGAGTACCTTAGGCTATGACCTTCGAGAATAAGAAGTTAAGTTAAGTTACGTATAATGAAAAGGTGATTCTTTTCACATACGTAGATGTATAGGATGAGTTAAGTCCTAGAAATGTTATAAAAAGAAGGTAAGAATAACGAGGAATAAAACTTGAATAAAATGTTGAACTTTATGAACGAAGTTAGAAATTCTTAAAAGAAGAATTGTTTAATAAATAAGAAAATTCAAAGAAGAATCTTGAAGAGATATAAAGATAAGATCAAGGAGTTACCTAACTCAAATAATAAAGATGACGAATAACGATGAATAGACGAAGTCTATAAGATTAAAAGCATAATGAAGTCATGATATAACATGATGAAATGAAAAGATAAGAAGTTTTAAAACAAAACGATAATGAGATAAGAAAGAATCATAAGGGAGATGATTATAGAATAAGATCACGACGTGATCTTTTAAAAGTTGAAAGACAGATGGTCTGTAATGATTGCATAGTTATAGTTTGAGACTATAACGAGAATGTACTATGATATGGTACGAGATTAACTCACGAGGAGTTATAAATGATGAGATACAGGAAATCTGTATCGAGTATAGAGCGAGAAGTTAAGAAGAAGATAAAGTTAAGTGGGATTTCAACTGAGGACTCATGTGGTGGCTGAGTTGTACAAATCTTTGTATGGGCAAGGTTTTGTGCTTACACTTGGCTTATCATATTGATAATCATTGGAAGGTTGGTGTCACGCTATTGATATATATTGTACGAAGAGGTGATTCTTTTCTCATATTATATTTGATAGTTAGAGTCAATAGAGATTAGATTAGATGATATTAAGATTACATTAGATGATCTTAAGGTTAGGCGAGTTCTTAAAACTCATACTTATGGTAAGATTGTGACTCATAATCGTATGTATGTTTTGAACCCCTAAGCATATGGACAGTCTCTAATCAGTTCTTTGACTTCGTATTGCTAGGACAAGTTCTTAAACTCATATTATTGCGGCAAGTTCCTAAACTTCAAGGTGTGGTAAGTTTGATGAACTATACTGGGTATAGAAAAGTTATGGTGTAGGAAGCATTGATGTTGTTTAAGGTTGATAGAATGATTAAGTAATGATGGGATAAAGATTTAATTGGTGGAGAAAGTTTTATATTCTAAATCTCCTAGCTTTGCTAGATTTTCGAAATTTATTGACTTCGTGCTGATGTTGCACTTCTGTTTTCTTGAAAAATATTGGATCAAATGATGGAACCAATGATTTTTTTAAAAATAGTGCTATTATTCACATGTTTACGCTAATTGCTTCAGCTAGACAAAAATAATTTTAAATTCTTCAAAATGTATTTTCTATACATCATTTGATATGATGTACAAACAAAAATCGAGGAAGTTATCAATGCAGTTAAACCTAGTGTTGGATGTGATCGTATGATTGTCATCCCACTATGGTATGATGTAGTATGACGACGTCATATAATGACGAAATCCTCAACGTATCAGTACTACGATACGGTATCAGGATATTGTGAAAAGATTTATGTATTATTTTTAGTTTCCTTAAATTATATAAAAAGAAGAAGATTTATTTACTTTTAATTTTCTTAAACGAAAAATATATATATTTATTTTATTGAGTTGGTTAAAAATATATATACATATATATATATATATATATATTTCGATTGATGTCCGAATTATTGATAGAAGTCTATGCTACTTGATTCAGCTAGACAAATATTGAAAGATATTTATGAAATTCGAGCGTTCTTGGTCAAACTATGCCAAACCAAATTATTTTGGTGCGGATTCAGATGTCAAGAAGCTGAGGTGAACAACCTTATAAAAGGGGGACATGTTATCGGAGACTATAGTTCCTAATGTAACGCATATAGTCGTTACGATGTACTACGTTTAGGCCCGACGTAGGGGTACGATAGGCTGGCCACCTAGAGTACCGATGTGGTTTTATAGTGTGAAGTACTGGGGGTGAAGCACTGTTAAACCTAAAAACAAAGTTCAAGGTCTTGCGACCACTCAGCATGATTTGGAATCTTTTAAATTTCTGAGTTATTTATATCGCTTCTCAATTATTGAGCAATTGTAGAAGATTCTTATTATTTTGAAGGAGAAAGTGGCAAGTAGGGGTGTAAACGGATATATACGGATATGGATACAGTAGTATCCGTATCCGTTTATTTGCGGATACCTTTAAATCGAAGACGGATAATATCCACTTTTTTTCGAATACGAATAATATCTGCTTTTTTTCGAATACGGATGTGGACGAATACGGATTTTCTGGTTACCATTTATAGTCCTAACTATAACTAAAATAAAAAAATAATGAGTTTTAAAATATAGTTTATTAATGAATGAATGTTAATTTATTTATTTTTAATAAATATTTAAATACAATAATCAATGTTCTTAATTATAATTCAAATAAGTTTTCATCATTTTTGAAATCTTAAATTTCAATACTACTTATTAATGTTTAGATGTCCAATATTGTAGTGTGTATGAATATTTATAATTTATAATTAGATTTAAAAGTTTACATTAAATATTTAATTATTTTTTCTCAAATACTTGATTAAAATTTTAATAATATGTTTATGAGAACTTTTATTTATAATTTATCCTCAAAACATAGATTACAATTTACATAGTTATAAAAAGTTTATTTTATTTCATTATATTTATGGAGAGTGCGAGTTATAATGTATATGTGACAACTGACAACTAGTTAATCCAACTTCATCCAAAATTTACTTTGGACTTGCTCTAAATATTTGGACTTCTAATTTTTAAATAATTGGGCAAATGAAAGTGATAAATACTCCCTCCACCCGAAAATTCATAAACGTGAATTAATTATTCAACCCCTATCTAGATTAATTCTAAATTAATTCGAACTTAACACATTTTAACAATAAAATTATATTATTTATTGTTCCCGTCTCCCAACATTACAAGTAAGTTTTGAAAGTAAAAAACTTATAACAAGCTAATAACTATAATTTTGTTCTTCTAGTATATAATTTTCTTGGTAAATGATACATTTTAGATAATTTAACTTTATAATAGTAAAAATCTATTAACTATATTTAAATCAATTTATTTCAGCTTATTAATATTAAAATAAAAGTGTTATTTTCTACTTTTTAGACGTGAAATGATATATTTTTAAAATAATTTTTGTATGATAGTGAAAACTAATTATTATATAAGGAATTCCACTTTAAAAAAATTATTTTGCTTATTATAGAATATATAAGTTATTTGTATACGAATTTCGGATACGAATTCGAATCCGGATATTCGCTATCCGCCGGATATATTTACGGTCGGATGTTAAACGAATACGAATACGCCTATATCCGTATTCGTATCTGTTTATTTGCGGATACCTTTAAACCGAATACGGATATATCCATTTTTTTTTAAATACGAATAATATCCGTTTTTTTTCGAATACGGATGCGGACGAATACGAATTTTTCGGTTACCATTTACAGCCCTAGTGGCAAAGGAGGATAGACCTTAGAAAGAAGTAGTTGTACAACGCAAACAATCCAGTGTATAAGATTAACGTAAAAGCTATTTTGATAGATGGAATGAACGAAGAATTATATTAAAATTTTGAGGACGAAATTCTTAGAAGAATGGGTGAATGTGATAACCCGAATACTTATAAAGATAGTGAATTATGAAGTATATGAATTCTACGAGTAAAGTATATAGTAGTGATTCTTAGAAAGGAATGAACGAGTTAGAGAATATATAATATTTGATATATGATTGTGTTTAATTGAAGGTTATGTAGTAAAACCTAAAATTTGTTGAAGAACTGAATGTAGTGGAATATATATAAAACCTATATTAAGGTAATGTGTTGAAGTTATTCAACGATAAATGTTTTTAAAGAGATTTGATGGAAACTTGAGTAAGGTAGGGTTTCGGTGATTCCGAGGACGGAATCCTTATAAGGAGGGAATGATGTGACAACCCGGATTTTCAGAAATTATTGAAATAAGAATTTAATGAATAAAATTCTTATTATGACGTATTTTGCGTTTAAGTAAATATATATATATATATATATATATATATTCATATATTTGGATGATGAGGTTTAATAGTTAATTTAACTATTGAAGAAATTAAATAAAATTATTATGAAAAGGAAATTAACTGAATATTATTAGTTAATTTAATTAAGTTAAATATTATATTCTGAAATAATATAATTTGGTTAATATTCCTTGTTGGCACTGGAATTGTTATGAATTAAATCTCATAAATAATGTGAGTATTCAATAAATTAAAATAGTGAATTAATATAAATATAATTATTTTAATAAGATAGGAAGGTAATATATTACGTGTAAGAGTAATACGGTTATGTAATGGCTTAATATATTATATTTAGCCAAGTGAATGTAAATGGAGTATAAGAATAAGAAGAACCAATATAACTATAAATAAATATTGGTGTTAGGATTAATGAATTAAATAAATATCTAAATTGTGATTAAAAGTATAGATTAAATAAATTGCCTTGAGACAATTTATAAAAGGAAGGAAATGGTATAATTATACATAAAAAATTGTATAATGTATTAAAATAATTAATGGAATAAATATTAATTATTTTAATGGAAAGGTTTAATTTAAGTTGAGGTGTTATGAATATAATTTCGTAATGTATTGAGTAATAGTTATACATATTATAATTGTATAATTATTCAATGTAGCTAGCTAAATAATTTAGCAATAAAGTGTAGCGTGATATAGGTATCATATAGTAAAAGAAATATTAAAATAATCAAGAAGAGAGTCTAATGGAGTTAGCCAAACAAGGCTTAGAGACTCTCAATAATTTTAACGGCTGGAAACTTTTCCTTTGTATAACCGATACAAATTAAAATTACGTAACTTTCGTCAGTTTATTCCTCCTTCACATGAGTAGAGAAAACACAGAGAGAAAGATGGAGCTTAGAGAGAAATTGAGAGGAGGGAAGAGAAACTCTGAGAATCAAGATGAAAAAGAGGATTAAACAAGGACTTCCAATCATCTATTCTAAATTTAAAGAAGAATCAAAGGTAAATTTTTGGAGTTTCTAGCTTTAGTTTTATTTTCTAGAAGTTCTTCTTTGTAATTAGTTTTGAGGGTTAAATTGTTAAGAGATTGATCATATATGTTAATTGGTATGTATAATTTGTATATGTAATCTATAACAGGTTTTCATGTAATCATATTCGTGGAAATATGTGTTAGAAGAAGAAATTTGGTTTATAGCTTTGTATATGTATTTTGGTCCATTTTAAGGCTTACATTGATGGTTAGATCATGTATATAATCTGAAATTGATAATATATGTTGTTAGTATGTTGAAAGACGAAAACAACGAAGTTTAAACGGATTGATTTGGTTAGGAATCGAATCCGTGGTGAATGATTGTGCTAAAACATGTTAAAACATGTAAAACAAATATAAACATGAGTTTAGGTCAAATTTTAGGTTACTTAATGTTTCTGTAAATTATGGATTCCTTGGTATGTTGTAGTTTTATGAATTACGAATCCATAGAGTCGAAAACGGACTCAATTGAATGTGTATAGCTCGAGTTATGAAGATTAGAAAGAGGAAAGGGTCAGAAAATTCGCAAGAACAACAACTGGGAAAAAAAATCGTGTAGCATGCTGCCAGTGGCACAGCTGCGCTGCCGCCAAGGCTATTTGGGGCGCAGCTGCGCTGGAAGAGTTGTCAGTCCGGGACTGTTTTGACCTCATGTGGTAAAACAGTCATAACTTTTTTATACGAACTTCGATTGAGGAGATTCAAGATGATTAGGAACGAGCACGAGTAGACCTACAACTTTTTTCTTTATGTTTTTCAATTTGAGGTCATTAGCAGGGGTCAAAATGGTTATTTTTGGGACTGATGTGTATTCAGAGGCAATTGGAGGGCGTTGGGCATGCACGTATGCAAGTGTAGTGCTTCTAACGATAAAAGATGTTGTCCTAAGTTATAAAACATGAATGTTAGTAAATATAATGATGCTTAAAATTAATAAATGTTATATTAGATTAGTTATATAAGCACACTAAGCATACACAAGAGAGACAATTCTAGCATATGACGAATGAACGTTGAAACGCCGTGACAAGTGTTAATGAAAGTAAAAAGTATTTTAAGTCAAATTAAAGGAACATTTTAAGATATGAAAGGGGGTTAATATAAAACCAATAAGTAGTCCTAACAAGACTTAAACACTTGAATGAATTTTAAATATTACTAAAAAAAATATAGTGAGATATACGTCGAAAGTTAACACATCAAATTGAACATTGTATATTGATTAAAAAGAAAGGTTATGGGATGTAGAGTAAAGTTTACATTACAACTACTATGCATCGCTTTGTGACTAATAGTTGATGTGCATGATTATATAATTGTGTAGGACACGTGAAGTGCAGATAGCTGTAAGCTGTTAATCTGTTATTGGTAAACAACGATCAAGGCAAGTCTTTCAGTTCTTATTTGTCTACGTGAACTTGATGAACTGTGCTAAATTGCATGATATGTTATATGTGTTGTAAGCGAGCATGATAAGTTATATATGTTGTAAGCATGAATGTTAAAGTCAATTTATGACTATATTATTGAGCAAAGCATGTTTATTGAGTAAGAAACTCAATCTTTATATTTGTTATGTGAATTAAAGCATGTAGGCCATGTTACTTTAATTATTATGAGATGTATGTTGAGTATGTTATTATGTGCTACGTGATGCATGAAAACTGTTAGAACTTGCTTGTGACACCCCCGAATCCGGGTCCTCTGACCCCGGTCCGGTCGTCACAAAACAATACTAAACATCCACCTCTAAACAACATACGATAACTAAAGTGCGGAATATAATAAACGTATGTCGTTCATTCAAAAGGTGTTACTAGTCCCAAGATTTGATAACCTTAAAACAGTTATACAAACATACCCTAGAATAGTCATTAGGGTTCATATTACATAACACTAATTTAATTAAACATAAAGATAAAGTCTGCTCCTTGCAAACTAATCCTACCTCTTTCCTTTTCCCTTGTCATTCCCTGAAGTCTCGGGCTTAACTGCAATATAAGTCATGATATAGCAAGAATGAGCAACAAGTTTGCTCAACAAGTTTAAAAATAGGAATAAAGGATATATCATGATGAATAGAAAATATCTGACAATGAATTCAATAATATGAATATCGGAAGCAAGAATAATGATTGCTTTTAGAATAACTAATAGTCAAGTAAACTTTTGAACTATAAAACTCCAATGGAATCAATAGCTGATTGACCCTTTGGTTAATGGCTACAGAATAGTACTTGAGGGGATCAGCCTCGCGTACGCCATGTATATGCATAACTTTCAACTATGCTGTTTGTATCTTATATTAGATACCTGGGGTACTCCCCTATATATAAGGGGTGTTATTTTCAGTCTAAGAATCCATACCATCAATTGGTCTGGATAGCTTTTATAAAACTTCATACAATTGTCTGACCGAATAAGGGTTCAGACTCTATCTGACGCAGTTCAAGAATTATAGAACTTTTAAATAAGGTACTAGTCCAAGACTATACGAACTCAAGTGTACCAAGTGCGAATATCAATAAAATCGATGTGGAATAATTGTTAAGTAATTAAACCACCTAATAGCATGCTTGGAAATAAAGTTCAAGCTTTAAATAATTAATTGTCAATACGATAGTAACCTGCTCAATATAATATGAGAAGGATAGGAACTTGCACAATAAAGAGTGTAAGGGAACTTGCATTCAAATCAAGTGAAGTTAAGAAACTCGCTTACACGATTCATTGAATAAAGTAGTGCAAGAATTTAGGATACTTGCCTGTTTGTTCAGCTACGAATAAGTTCTAGCTTTAATTAAACTGCGTTGAAATGACCTAACATTAATAAGTCGGTCTCTGAATTAGTATGTGTAAACTAACATAAGTTCATACATACAAAAATATAGTCATCAGGTAAGTCTATCACATAAGACCATAATTTGTATCAAACAGACCATATTTAACATGTTATAGGTCATTAAATGTTAACTGCCAAAAATCAGATTTCACAAACTGTTCAGACTTGAAAGTGGCCTGGCACAGCTGCGCAGGTTTAAGCTTTAAGAGTGGCACAGCTGCGCCACTCACTGGTCAAACCAAAAATGAGTTTTTATGCTGCTGGACAACCTGAGTTTATTCACTAGCATTCAGACTACTGACATTAATTAATATACATGCTTTATGGTTATAATTTCAAGTTCGAAACTTAGCATGCTCATTCTAACCACATTCAAAGTCATATGTTTTCATACCGGTAATTCACATACCTTAATCTAATAAATTCCATGTTACAAGGGTTAGCTACATAGTCATATTACCACATCACGAGGCTAACAATACTTAGTAAGCATGCTTGTGCGTATACTACTCATGTATACATGTTAATCACATAGTTCATGCCTTAGAAATTTATTTCTTGAATACGTGTGTATAGGTGATATCCATGTTTCATCACATGATGCTCATGCCAACACGTCTAGAGGCATAATGAATCCTAATATACATGCTTGCGTGATCATAACGTAATTCACATGGTAATCGATGCTATTAGCTTTCGTACTCTACGTTTTCATCAAAAGTTGCACCAAATCAACATGGGTAACATAATACAAGTAAAGTGTCTCATAGTCATGACTCACATGTATTAGAATGCATATCTAAACCACATGAAAGCTCTCATATGGTCAGAAATCACAAGGCAAAGTCCTTGGTCAAGTTTTCTTTTTAAATTTCTTAAGTTTCTTATTTCAAAATTTCCTGAATCTTGCAATCACGTATGCTAGTGTGTGAACACACTTTAGATTCTCATTTCATGTCAATATAAACCACACTATCATGTACAAAATGTCGGAACATATACATGCCCCATATGTGTCTAAATTCATAATTGAATCTATAAGTTTCATTACAAATCACAAGTTTTCCTTTCATGGTGTACATACTAACATGGTTAACATTATGCATGTAGTATCAAGAAATACATACTTATATCATGTCATTGTACAAGTTAAATCATATTCACAAGCTTGTCCTAAGTGATGCTACATGCTAGTACATATCAGTAGCTTAACAAAAGCAGGAAACTCTGTCCAGGGCCTGGCGCAGCTGCGCAGGCTGTTGGCCAATGACAGTAGCTGCCCAGCAATGGCAGAACTTAGCCTAACTCAAAAATTTTCCTACGAAAATTGATTCTAATATAACACATTGTAATTCTAACATATATAACATCTTGTATAACACTTAACCAACATATTCCAATCAATTAATTACTCAATCCATGAATCAATTCAATAATCAAGAATTTTGAAAATTATGCAGAGAATGAGAATGGGAAGTTTTACCTCTGTGATGGAAACCAAACTTGTTGTTACAGATTATATAATGCTACTATGCTACTCACTCTCAAATCTCTTTCTATCAATTCCAAGAAAATCTCAGCAATAGAAATTGAGAAGGGGAAGAACTCTTATATAGAAAAATGAATACACGGTTCTTGATTTTACTCACCAAATCAACACAAAGGATTACATGATTGCATGCTAGATAACAAGAACTGGGTGAATGCAATCATAAATCCCACTCCCCCTATAATGATTATGGCTAGCTTTGATGAATTTGAGGAGAGTTATAGGGTGGTGTAGCCATGTGAAAGTTTACATGTGGGAATAAAATGAGGGACTCTTATTATGGGACAAGCCAGTTAACTTAGCAATGTAGCAACTAGCAAGGTATATATCATATATGTCCAACACTAGTCATATAATAAATACACTAAGTTATATACTATATATATATACACATAGTATATACATAGGTTTTAAGTATTTATTCCATACACATTTAAATAGGTGTTACAATGTTATCTCAATAAAATAATGTATCAAGTAGGTATATATATACCAATCATATAATTCATGTACATTTTCCTTAATACCAATTATAAAGAAATTGGGTATTATCATTACTTATTATCATAATCATTATAATATAATTATAACAACTTAATACAATCATTATTAATTAATAATGATCTTATTATATGACAATAGGGTATACATGAATGTCCACACAGTGTCACATACCTTCAATTTACCTCATCTTACTATATAGTCCATATATGCAATATACACCACATTAATATGTCACATTAGATAGCTACCATATATGTAAAGGTTTAGTATCGCATGCTTGTATAAAATAATTAGTCAAGTAAATATAATTACATATTATATTCATTACTTCTTTGCTCATTAATATATTATTCCCAACAATAATAATTTCATACGTTATCGATTAATTACTCAATATTGAAATTAATCACTATGTTCAATTCATGCCACTATATTCAAATAAGTTGAATATTTAATTATTAATAATGTCATCAATTCTTTGATATTAAATCCTTAAGGTCATTCCACTAATTTAAATAACTCATTAGTGACTTTCTTTAATCATTTCACAAATTCTCACCACTACATAAGGTTTAAATAAACTCACAAAACTAACTCGTTAAAATCACATATTTAATAAATAAGGAGTTTAAAATTCGTGGTCGTTACATTGCTGAGCTGTCGAGCTCACTCTTGCAAATAATAATTTTTGCAGGTCAAAATTTTAAGGTAAGGATACGTGCTATGTGAGTTATAAAGATCCACATTCACGAAGATTACTTATGTTTTATGGGAAATGTATTTAATGTTTTGAATGTAACATGTTGTTGAATTATAAGTGGAGTTATCCAATGTATCTGGATATTACTTTATGATGTAAGACTCGGTGCAGTCATTATATTGTAACGATTCATGATATAGATTTGAATCAAAGAGATGTAATGTAAAGGTTGCGATTCAGGACAATAAAGAAAGAGGTTTATAAAAGTTTTAAATATTCTGTATTTTTGGTGATTTTAATATCGAATAATGATGTAAAGATAGATTAAAGATGTATTGTTAACGACCGAAGTCAAGAATTATATTGTATGAATTTTGGGGTCGTTACAGGCCAAGTACTACTAGGTTGTCATTTAACGAATCACATAGGACATGTCTATTCTTTTACTGAAAGTGGTAGATTCTTTATTGATCATTCATTATTTTCATATGTAACTCATTATACCCAAACATACCCTTTGATATACCCTAAGAGTCTTAAGGAATAAGTTAAAGTATAATTCATTACACACAAGATACTATGATGATCTCAAGTCTAAGGATCACTTGTACTACTATCACATTAGGAATTTCTATTGACAGACAAATGAAACTCCGTTAGGTATTCCATGGCGAGTCACGTTCAATGAACTTATTCTCTAATAAGCACCTACATACTTGCTTTAGTGTCTCCACACAAATGATCATGAGATCAATCATCCTCATCCAATGAGTAAGCAACATATGTACCAATCTATCCGGATTTACTAATTCCCTTTTTAGTAATCCCACAATTGGGAACTATTTTAGTTTTAAGCTTTCTAAGAATTTAGATCTCATTAGCATGATCATCATCATTATTCTAAAAGCATTGCTTAAAACTATGGGTTATTTACATATTATAAAAATAGCATCATGTAGATAATTAAATGCCTTTAATAAGTTAATACTTTTATTAATAAATAACTAAAATCGTCCCCAAAGTAGATGCTTTATCATCATACATGATTGGCTTGTATGCATACTACTTGAGGTGAAGCAACATAGTAGGACCATCCATGTTTTCATACTGATGCTGAAGCTTGTTATTCATGGATGCGATCATGATGCATTGAGCCACAGATGCATCATATTGCCACTTTATAATGGTGGCAACCTCTTTCTCAAAAGCTGAATCTGGAACAGTTTCAGGGACAGGTGAATTTAGGATATAAAAAATCTTTTCAGCAGTGAGAACTATGACAACCCGAATTTTCAAAAAATTATTATAATAAGAATTTAATAAATAAAATTCTTATTACGAGATGTTTTGAGTTTGGATATGTGTATATATGTGTTATATGTGGTGAGGTATATGACGTGGTGTGAATATAGAAGATATATATATATATATATATATATATATATATATATTCATAGGTTGGAGGAATGAGGTTTAGTAGTTAATTTATTTTAACTATTAAAGAAGGGAAACGAAATTGTTTGAAAAGGGAATTAAGTTAATTTAGTTGGAAGTTATATTATTGAATAATATAATTTGATTATTATGCCTTGTTGGCACTATAATTGTTATGAATTAAAATTCTAAAATAATGAGAGTAATTCACTTAATTAAAATAGTGAATTAATATAAATATAATTATTTTAATAAAATATGAAGGTAATATATTACATGTAAGAGTAATACGTTTATGTAATGGCTTAATATATTATATTTAGCCAAGTGAATGTAAATGGGTATGAGAATGAGAAGAACCAATATAATTATAAATAAATATTGGTATTAAGATTAATGAATAAAATAAATATTCAATGAAAATTAGTATGAAATAATTTATTTAAGTATGATGGTATTAAATAAATTGATTAATATTTAAGTGGTGATTAGATGTATGGATTAAATAAATTGTATTGAGACAATTTATGCGAGGAAAGGAATTAAATAATTATATATTATAATTATATAATTCATGTGAGTTAATTAAAATAAAGGGAATAAATATTAACTATTTTAATGGAAATATTTATTCTAATAGATATGTTTATTTTAGTTACAAAGGTAATTTCATAATTTATAGTGTAGTAATTATATATGTTATAATTGCATAATTACTTAATGAGGCTAAATAGTTTAACAATAAAATAAAGGTGTGACAAATGGGCCTTATAATAAGAGAATTATAATAATAAATTAGACAGGTGTTATTTGATGCTAGCCAAACAAGGTCTTATGACCTTTGGTATTTTAAATAAC
This sequence comes from Panax stipuleanatus, assembly GCA_020205555.1. Lineage (NCBI taxonomy): Eukaryota > Viridiplantae > Streptophyta > Magnoliopsida > Apiales > Araliaceae > Panax > Panax stipuleanatus. Next base: position 98,642,908 of record CM035115.1, read on the forward strand.
TATTTGTATTTTAACTGTTGCGTTAAAAATATTATTAAGGCTTTGTGTAAAAATATTCCTAAGGCTAAGAAGAAGAAGAACAAAGAAGAAGAGAGAGCCTAGAGGAAAAATTGAGAAGATGTTTTGTAAAATCAAAGAAGGAAGATGATTCAACCAAAGTTGCTCTAATCATCTAGATAATCTAAACAAGAATCAAAGGTAATAATCTAGCTTTGAGTTCTTAGTTTTATTTTCTTGAGTATTCCTTGAAAAATTGGATTTTTACGGTTAATTCGTTAAGGAATTGGTTATAGATGTTAATGTATATGTTTAATATGCTTTATATCATCTAAAAGTGATTTTTAAGAAATCAAATTCATAAAGATGTGTTGGAAGATGAAGAAATTTGGGTTATGGCTTAGTATATGTATTTTGGTCTATTTTAAGGCTTAAATTGATGGTTAGATCATGTATATAACCTTAAATTGATGATGTATTATGACAGTACTCGAAAAAACGAAAATAAATCAAGTTGAACGAGTCAAAACGGATGTAAAACGAATTCATAGTGATTGAATTCGCTAAATATGTGTAAAACTTGAAAAATTAGCATGGACACTGAATTGTAGCCCTTAAAAGGAATTGTTAATGTTTTTGAAGTTTTATAATTATCATATAGATGAGTAGTTCAGTGTTTCACGAATCCATAGAGTCGAAAACGGACTCAATCGTATGTGTATAGCTTGATTTATGATGATTGGAAGGAGGAAAAGGTTAGAAAATTCGCCAGAACCACAAACTGGAATAAAATTTCGCGTAGCACGTTGCCAGGGGCGTAGCTGCGCTGCCCCCAAGGCTATTTGGGGTGCAGCTACACCGGGAGAAAAAGTCAGTCCGGGACTGTTTTGACCCCCTGTGGTAAAACGGCCATAACATTTTCATACAAACTCGGATTAAGGTGATTCAAGATGATCTGGAACGAGAACGAGTATACCTACAACTTTTGTTCTTTAAGTTATTTAATTTGAGGTCATTATCAGGGGTCAAAATGGTTAGTTTTGGGACTGATGTGTTTTTGGAGGCAATCGGGGGGCGTCGGGCATTCACGTATGCACATTTAATGCTCCCGACCATATAAAATGATGTTCTCACTTCCATAATATTACTATTAGGTATTATAATGATACTTAGCATTAACCCTTGAGTATTAGACAATTTAGTTGGGCGTGCTAAGCGTGCACAAATGTGTGTTGTTTGGGCGTTAGAATAGGCAAGTTTGGCGTACGGACGTGCAAGCGTCTCAATGTCGTAACGAGTGTGTATAACCTTGTTTAATATTATGTTTTTAATAAGAATGAAACATTATAGAGTACTGTAACCAAATATAAGAGCATGCAAAGAACATGCAAAAGAGGCGAGTTAGGCGTGTGACGTATAAACGTCGAAACGCCGTGTAATGTGGTAATACACTTAAATAGTGTTTCGATTCTAATGTAACGAACATTATTATATATGAAATGTGGTTAATATATAACCAATAGGTAGTCTTAGCAGGACTTAAACACTTGAATGAATTTTGAATATTACGAAAAAGAATTATAGTGAAATATAAGTCAATAGTTAACACAATCAAATTGAACATTGTGTATTGATAATAGGAAGGGTTATGAGATGTAGAGTAAAGTTTACGTTATAACTAATATGCATTGCTATGTGACTGATAATTGATGTGCATGATTATACAATTGTGTAGGGCACGTGAAGTGCAGATGCCTGTAAGCTGTTAAACTGTTATTGGTAAGCAATGATCAAGGTAAGTCTTTCAGTTCCTATTTTCTACGTGAACTTGATGATGAATTATTTTAAATTATTTTGTAAAGAGCATGATATGTTGTATATATGTTGTAAGCATGAAATGTTAAAGACAATTTATGACTACATTGATTGATTAAAGAATGTTAATTGAGTAAGGAACTCAATCTTTATATTTGTTATGTGAAGTAAAGCATGTATGTCATGTTACTTTAATTATTATGAGATATATGTTGAGCATGTATTTATGTGCTATGTGATGCATGAAAGCTGTTAGATCTTGCTGAGCAGTCGAGCTCATTCTTGCAAATAATCACTTTTGCAGGTTAAGGATTCAAGGTAATGCTATGTGCTACTTGAAAGAAATGAATCAGATGTAATGCATGCAGATTTATATACTTTGGCTGAATTGTTATTATTTTAGACCCTGTCTAAGGTTTCAGATAATGTATTTGATAATGTATGATGGTTAACAGATGTTGAGTTGTAAAGTTTAAATTTTACCCGATGTATAAGGGTTATTGAACGTGGTTGTAAGTTTTAGTTTATAATAACTCTGACGAAGCGATTTATGAAATAAAGTTGAATCAAAGTTATGTAATGATAAAGGTTGAGATTCATGAATAATAAAGAAGGAATAATATAAAAGTTTTAAATATTCCGTATTTTTAGTGATTGTACCATGGATTAATGATGTAAAGTCTGAATAAGGATGTATTGTTAACGACCGATGTCGAGAGTTGTATTGTATGAATTTTGGGGTCGTTACAAGAGCTATTCTCAGATTCCATTACCAGTCCGTGTAATTCGGTCCGGTCAGTTTATTAGCATCAAGTATGTTACGTAGTGACATTAGTGATTTCGACATTTTTAAATTTCTATATTTGAAAAGACAACATTTTAACAAACATTCATTTAATTAATTTTATATACCAAAATAAATTAGGTCTTATTTTAAATTGGTATTTTTCACTATTTTCTTCAAACTATATTACCCTCACTTATATAGTTCGATAACATCTAATTAAGGATTTGCTAGTAAGAATAAGGATCACATTCCAAATGTATATAAGTTTGTGGATAGCACAACAAACGATGTATAAATAAATAAGTAGACAATTATTTGTCAATTACATCAACATATAACTCTTTTTTATTTTGCCTCTTAAATCATAATGGTCAAGTGTGTGCACATCCGATCTAAAATAATTTAAGTTAAGTCCAACCTAGCAGTTTCATAAATTAAAAAAAAAATATTTTCCTTGTGGATAGCACAACAAAATAATATTGTTTAATTTTTTTGATAAGCATCAAATGTGATTAAATTAATATCTTAAATACGCAATACTTGCCTTCTGGATAGCACAATTAACTCGTATTAAATAATTAATACTCTATTAATTTATCATGCTAGAAGACGACGTTCGATATTCTAAATATCTCTGAACGCTTTAGACTTAATATAATTTCTTTGAGGAGTTTGTTATTATTTGTCTCATCTTGTTTAACGCACATGCACACACACACACACACACACACACACACACACACACACACACATATATATATATATATATATAATACGCATCATTTTATTAAAACATGCGAAATATGTTTGCATAACATATAATATATATAATACTTAGCATGCACATATAGAATACTATATTTTATCCGGATTGATTATGGACTTTTATTCTAGTTTGGTTCACTAGAGCCACTAAGTGAACCAAAAGGTCAAACCTAGAAGTGCAATAATTTAAATTTAAACGTAACTATTACATTTAAACCCGGGCTCCATACAAACGGGTCTTTACGCGTTCCTTGCTCCTTGGTCTCTAATTTATTTAAGATAATTCTAACTATTTCTATTACATTAAACTATTTAATTTAATTAGAAACCTTGATCAACAGTCAAGGAGAAGTACATAGAATGGAGATAAAATTTTACATCAAGAAAAAATTAGAGAAGACGAGGTACACAGACCCTATTTAATAAAACCCATTAATTCAAGCATTCAACTAAAATAAAGCCAATCACATTGGTCAATAGTTCCATAATCAATCCTATTTATTATCATATATATCACCATATGCATCAATAAATAAATATTCATCTCATGGATTAAAACATTCTATATATATATGAGTATCATTTAATGGACAATTTTAAATTGCATGAAATCCAATTTCAAGATTAAAATAAACTCTTTATTTTAATTATAAAATTATTAAGAATATTATATATATATATATATATATATATATAACGTGAATAGCTAATAACTTTACTACATATATAATTTAAATCACTTTATGTATCCTGATACACTTACTTCCTTGAAAAAAACATGACTCACAGATATTATATCCCATTTGAAAAGCAACGCGAGTCTCCTTATTAATGCCCACTGCCACGAAATTTACGCAGTGTGCAAAAAAAAAATAGATTTTGTAATTTATTTTCATAAAAATAATTTTATACAATTAATTATGCCAAATAAAGTAAATTAAATGCATACCCATATATATATATATATATATATATATATATATATATATATAATCAAAACAATTAATAATTGAATAAAGGTTTGACTCTGATGTCACTGTTGAGTTTGTACGAAATCGTGATGCAATCAAATTGCACAAAATAGCGACAGTATGGTATATCAAAGTTTAAAATTATTTACAAAACTATTATCCGGATAATCTTTTATTCAAATTATTAATTTAAAACGATAAATAAGAAGTTATGGAAACATACCCTTATAGAACGAAACTTCCACAAGTACGAGTTCAACTCCTTGTTCTTCGTGATCTCCTTGAATTTTTGGGTTAGATTCCTTCCTTTGATCAACGTTAGCCACCCAAGTGTTTGGCCTTTAGAGGTGATCTACCAAGGAAGATGAATTATCAAGAAGGAGGGTGATTGGCTAAACCCTAATTTTCTATCCTCCATAAAAAAGGAGCACTATCCAACAATTGAAATTTTATCAACTGATATCTAACATATGACTCCTCCTAAATAGATATTGGTCAACCCTTTTAATTCTATTAGACATAGGGTTTCATTTAATTAATTAAACTCTTTTAATTAATTAGGCTTTCCAACATATTGTGATTAATTAATTAAAACTCATTTAATTAATTTGCCTCCTAATCTTATTAGAAATAAATGAGAGTACTAATATTAAATTAATCCCTAAGCTTCTTTAAAAATTAAAATAATAATAATTATAATAATATTAATAAGACTCCTCTTATTAATTTATATTTAATATTTTCAAAATATTAAATAATAAATATTAAGCTATTTAATTTATTCTATCACCATAGATTAAATTAATTATACTTAACATATTATTACGATTTTGCCATTATCTTCTTAAATAATTATTCTTCCTTTTATGGTGTGACCCTTTAGGTTCTCCATATTTAATCGGTTGTAAATAAATCAATTAGAACAATTATAATCTTATTTAAATAAATAAATTAAACTAATAATTTATTTAAATAAATAATATTTATTCTACAATAGGGATAAGCCTCCCTAGAGATCAACGATTTTTCAGATAATATAGATTTCAACATTAATCATAAAAAAATATGTGTGTAAATAGTTACCGTACAATTCAATCATTCCACCATACAATGCCCCAATTAAATATAAAACATGGAATGACTGTCAAGTCTTATTTTATTTAATTATATGTATTTCGATTAGAAAATGCACAACTCCAAATAATGCAAATTAGAAACTCTTTTCTAATTTCATTTTGCCTTGGCCAAGGACTACTGGGTTGTCATTTAACGAATCACATAGGACATATCTATTCTTTTACTAGAAGTGGTAGATTCTTTATTGATTATTCATTATCTCCATATGTAACTCATTATACCCAAGCATACCATTTGATATACCCTAAGGGTCTTAAGGAATAAGTCAAAATATAATTCATTACATACAAGATACTAGGATGATCTCAAGTCCAAGGATCACTTGTACTACTATCACATTACGAATTCCTATTGACAGGCAAGTAAAACTCCATTAGGTATTCCATAGCGAGTCACGTTCAGTGAACTTATTCTTCAATAAACACCTACATACTTGCTTTAGTGTCTCCACATAATGATCATGAGATCAATCATCCTCATCCAATGAGAAAACAACATATGTACCAATCTATCTGGATTTACTAATCCCCTTTTTAGTAATCCCACAATTGGGAACTATTTTAGTTTTAAGCTTTCTAAGAATTTAGATCTCATTAGTATGGTCATCATCATGATTCTAAAAGCATTACTTAAATCTATGAGTTATTTACATATTATAAAAATAGCATCATGTAGATAATTAAATGTCTTTAATAAGTTAATACTTTTATTAATAAATAAATAAGATCGTCTCTAAAGTAGATATTTTATCATCATACATGATTGGCTTGTATGCATACTACTTTCAGGAGGCTTTTGACATTCTAAAGAAATTGCAGACCTCTGCCCCTGTGATTCTACCACCGAATTAGAAGCTTCCATTTAAGATCATGTGTGACGCAAGCAACTATACAGTTGGGGTTGTTTTGGGACAAAGGATTGACAAAACTGGTCATGCCATTTACTATGCTTCCAAACTCTGAATAGGGCGCAGATAAACTATTCCACAACCGAAAAAGAACTTTTATCTGTAGTTTTTGCTTTAGATAAATTTCGATCATATTTGCTTGGAACTAAAGTAATAGTTTATTTTATTCTGACCATGCTGCTCTCATATATTTATTAACAAAGAAAGACTCTAAACCTAGGATTATCAAATGGATTCTACTTTTGCAATAATTTAACTTGGAGATCAAGGATAAAAAAGGAGCAGATAACTTGGAGGCAGATCACTTGAGTAGACTGTTGCGAGATGAGGAGATTCTACCATTGCATGATTCTTTCCGAGATGAGCATCTACTTTCCATACATGCTGAGGTTCCATGGTATGCAGACATTGTGAACTATTTGGTAAGTGCATATTTTCCTAATGAATTTTCCAAATCCCAGAAGAAAAAACTGAAAAGTGATGCTAGACACTATGTTTGGGATGATCCATACCTATGGAAATTTTTTGCTGACCAGATAATTAGACAATACGTACCTAACCGTGAATTTAATTTTGTTATAGTTTTTGCCATTCTCATGCTTGTGGAGGACATTTTGGTCCAAAAAGAACTGCTAACAAAGTTTTGGAAAGTGGTTTTTATTGGCCTTCACTTTTTAAAGATTCCTATATGTTTTGTAAAACTTGTGTTAATTGCCAAAGGATAGGGAATATTTCTAAAAGAAATCAAATGCCCCAAACTCTTATTTTAGTTGTTGAGATTTTTGATGTTTAGGGTATAGATTTTATAGGAACTTTTCCTTCATCCTTTGGGAATGTATATCTTCTTTTGGCTGTTGATTATGTCTCAAAATGGGTGACAGCTAAATCCGCTAGGACTTATGATTCTAAAGTTATTGCAGATTTTGTCAGGACTAACATATTTGTCAGGTTTGGAACACCACGAGCCATCATTAGTTATCGCAGAACCCAGTTTTATAATAGGGTATTAGCAACTTTGTTCAAGAAATACAATATTCTGCACAAGGTTTTTACATCCTACCATCTGTAAAGTAATGGCAAAGCTGTGGTGTTCAACCGGGAAATCAAATCCATTTTAGAGAAGGTAGTCAACCCAAGCAGGAAGGATTGGAGTCTGAGACTAGATGATGCACTTTTGGCCTATAGAACGACATTCAAGACTCCTATTGGGATGTCACCATGCAGGATTGTGTTTGGGAAACCTTGCCACTTAATGGTTGAGTTGGAGCATAGGGATTTTTTGGGCAATCAAGCAGTGCAACATGAGTTTGGAGGCAGCTGGAGTACACCGAAAATTACAGTTACAAGAGTTGGAAGAATTGAGGAATGATGCCTATGAAAGTTTAAAGATTTATAAGAAGAAGACTAAGGCCTTTTATGATAAGCAAATTGTGCAGAAAACCTTTGTTGTGGGACAAAAAGTTTTTCTATATTATTCTCGGCTTAAGTTATTTCAAGGTAAATTAAGATCTAGATGGGTTGGTCCTTTTGTTATCATTAATGTTTTACTTCATGATGCAGTTGAGATTCAAAGTCCAAGTACAGGAAAAGTTTTTAAGGTGAATGGACATAGATTGAAACCATTCTATGAGGGACATAAGGTGGAAAATATTGAGATGGTGGAGCTAGATGATCCGGTCTATGAAGGATGAGAATAGAGTCATGATGTCGAGCCAAAGACATTAAACAAGGGCAGCTGCTTGGGAGACAACCCAATAACTCAGATTTGATTTTTCTATCCCTTTACTTTTAGTTTAATAATTGCATGTTAGTAGTAGTTTCTTTCTTCTTTGCATGATTTTCTTACATTGGGGACAATGTGAGGTTTGAGTGTTGGGAGGGGGGAAGATTTATGTTTTTATTTTTAGATATATTGATCCGATTTTGATGGGAATTTGAAAAATAATGCCTTTTGAAAATTTTGGGTTCCATGATTCTATTTGTCTATGTGTTTGAAGGTTAAAGTCAAGGATTGAGAATTAATGCTAAAATTTCAAATCTGTTTGATGATTAGTTAGTTAATGAATGATGAAGACTAAGCCATGATCAATAGTAACTGATTTGAATTGAATTTGTGATACATAAGTACTTGAATATGAGAAGCATGCTTATTTGGCTAAGTTATTTGTGGAGTTGTCTATGCGCACTGATTTTATGACTTGGAACTGTTTAACCTGCTTATGTTGTGCAGAACCATGTGGAGAAAAAGTTAAAAAAATAAGAAAAGATAATGATGGTTGCAAATTTGCTTCAATGTCCATTGCATGAATTAACTGGGTATCCAAGCCTCGAGAAGCATCGGTATTCACGCTGAAAAGTGTGATGGATAAAAGTAGCTTGATTAGTCGACTTTTATGGCCTTTGTTACTTAAATAAGTAAGCCCTAGGGGTGTCTCTACACCCAGCTCCCTAAGACCATCTGGTTTTGGAGTTATTGGTGGAAAGTTCGCTATATGGGTAACATTGAAAATCCTAAGAAAAGGAGACATTGCACATGTTAAGACAGAGAAAAAAGCATGAAAACACATTCGCCTGTGCTAAAGAGAAGGTTCTAAGGAAAAAAAAATTAAAAAACAAGGAAAATTTATCCTGGTTATGAGTCAATATGCATGGTTTTAGTTCCATGATGGCTAAGTTTAGTGAGTTTGAGGTTTGTGTGAAAGTTTTTTGTGTGGATTAGGTTTGATTTGATGAAATTCGTTGCTAATATGGTAAGGTTGTTCATTGTGAATTGACTGATAAGGCATTGATTAGGTTTCTATGAGTTTAGTGTTGATAATCATGATTTGCATCTTGAAATCTTTTAACATTATGGTTAAGTAGAGTTTTTTTGGAAATCAAACTTTTGGGTTTACACGAAGACGTGTAAAAGGCTAAGTGTGGGAGAATTTAATAAGTGCATAATATTCATAATTTTTGATCACTTTATATTTGGTTTTATTGCATGTTTTGTGATTTAAATAGAATTATTAGGTTGTTTACTGATTTCAGGTTGAAATGGAGCTTAAGTGATGATATGGGACGATTATTAGAAGCAAAAAGGAGGAAATTCTAGAAACTGGCATACTCGCCCCTATGGGCATTTTGGCTTGCCAATTGCCGCCCCATCGGGGACCTCTCTGTGCAAAGCTACCCCAATGCATTTAGAAGTCACCCCAACCAGCTCCTCTTTGCTAATTGCTGCCCCGGTGGGCCCATCAGGCATAAAAATACCCGCCCCGGCTGGGGTCAACAGGAAATCTAGGAATCTTTAGATTTTTGGAAAGTTTCTAAAGGCAAATTTTGGCAGACTTCTACATGGACTTGGATTTATAATTATATCATATTTAGGATATCTTTAGACTGAGATTTATTACAATATTGGATTATATTTTCTTTATAGGAACTAGTTATATTTTGTAATTCCTTTAAGGATTTGGATTTTTGTTCTTATAAGATTTAGGCCTTTGTCTAGCCCTATAAATAGAGGATGATAGTCAAGATTTTATTCATTCTGTATTCAATAATTCAATCATCAGCTCTCATCTATACCATTGGAGTGGAGACAAGGAATCATGTCAGGCTAGTTCTTTCTATTCAGTTCTAAAGGGAGATGGAACCATGTTTATAAGTAATTAATAAATTGAGATTTATTATTTATTTCTTCTTGTATGAAACTTCTTCTGATAATTTATTTTCATTGATTGCATGCTAATTGACCTAATTAATTTGATATGGCCAATTGATGTAATTTAATCATTATCATATGCTAGATTAGGATTGATATTCCGTGTAATTGATATCTATCTTCATCATAAGTAGCAAATTAGTGATACTAATTGTGGACAAGCTTTTGTGTATTGCTAAGATTATCAAAAAACAAGTTAAACAAATCGAGCTTATGTGTTTTTTGCTTGGATTAGCCTAATTCTCTATTTCGTAATGCTTCTGTCATATTAAATCTATAGAGCTTGTTCTAGGTTATATGATAGTTAGAATCTTGTGAAGAGCTTATTTCATACAATGACAATCTAAGGATAATTTCGGATAACAGAGCTTGTTGTTATCTAGGGCTAATAGTTTCATTGCTATAACTTGGTGAAACTGAACTGCAGAACTGAAGTTTTTATATATTTGGTTAATTTCATCATTAATTCTGTTTTCTTAGTTTCAAACAATTTTCAAAAATCCCCCAATCTTTATTTTCTGTTAAAATAGTAGAATAATTCTAAAACAAACTTACTCTTTGTGGGATCGATCCTTGCTTATTACTGTGCTAATTGTTTGAATTTGTGAAGTGAAAGTGAGGTTAATTTTGGAGTGTTAACGACAGCTCCCAAAAACCATTTGAGAAGATTTAGAAACTTATTGCACAAGTACTTATTCCTCGATCTGATCAAAGAATCTTAATACTTTGCCAATTTGTTTCACTTTTGAATTCTTTGAACCTTTCAAATAATTTAGACTTGTATTTCATCAAATACTTATATTCTGAATTCTTTGAATCTTTTAAATTATTCAGACTTGTATTTCATCAAATACTTATATTCAACGTTTTGAATAATCATCTCCTTTTCTTTCACTAATTTGTTCAATTTGAAAAATTATTTTCATGTAAGTCAAGTATGTAAAGTTCATTCAGTAAATTGTCAACACCATATAAAACATTTTATTATAAATAGAACAATTGTTGTTCGTTATTATAATATCAAAACCATCCATATCTAATACAGAAATTGAAATAATATTTCGTATAAGTGTTGGAATAAAATAACAATTATTTAAACTAATGGAGTTGCTCCATCTTTCTTCAGCTTTCTACTTCTGACTAGTTCCTGCATAGTGTTACATATGTGAGAACCACAGCTGGTATCAAATACCCAAGTAGAATTTTAACTTTCAGAAAAATTAATTTCATTCATGAACATACCTTGATTGGAAGTTCAAAGCTTCTCCAAGCTTCTTCTACTTTTGTTCTGCAAGAAACTTCTCGCAGTTCCTTTTCCAGTGGCCCGACTTATTGCAATGGAAGCATATTCCTTTGCTATCTAGATCAGTTTTCTTATTATCCTTTCCTTTCGGCTTGCCCTTAGCCTCTTGTTTTTCTTCTTTTTAGAAGATACCTTGGGCTTCTTCCTTTTCTTGGAAGAATCATCCAGCAATAAGACTTAGTCCTTCTTGGATGAAAAGTGACCTTGAACATTTTTTAACATGTTAAGTAATTCAGGCAAGATGAATTATGAGAAGGTATCTGGGAGTGACTGCAAGATCAAATCTTGACTTAGCTCCCCATCCAAAATGAACCCTAGCTATCCAAGCTGTTCAATCAAATTGATCATTTTCAGGACCGAGTCTCAACAGTAGTGCCTGTAACAATTGAGAATTTTGTATTTAATTTAAATATATATTGAATTAAATAAATATTTTAGTGGATTTATTTATTGAGTTAAATAAATAATTGATAGAATTGTTGTGGATTAATTTGATTAAGTGTGATATATTAATCAAATTGATGTTAAATATGTTTTAATTTAATTAGATAATTAAATTAAAAATGAGTTCATTGTTAAATAATTACAATGTTGTGTAATGGTGGTGTTCTAATTTAATTTAATAATTAAATTAGGAATTTATTAATTTAATAATTTGTTAAATAAAATTATAATTTATAATGGAAATCATAATTGTGTGGTAATTTGATTTAATGAATTAATGTTTAGTTTAATTTAACTAAATCTAAATATTAAAATTTAAATTATTTAAATAAGTGTGACAATTGTTTAACTATATGATAAGAGAATATTAAAATAAATGGGAAAAGCTATTTTGGTTTTGCCAAATAAGGCCTTAAAACCTTTGACATGTTGTAACAGCTGAAAACCTTTGGGTTAATTAAACTGATAATATTAAGTATACATATTAAGCCTATGTTAGTTTATTTGTTACGTGTTTTGTTCCTAAAGCCTAAGACTAAAGAAAACAGAGAAGAGAGGAGAGTTAGAGAGCTTTGAGAGAAATTGAGAGTCTGTGAATTGAGGAAGCCAAATTGGAAATCAAGAAGGAGGAAGGAGCTTTAACAAGCAATTCTCTATCATCTTTGCTAAAGTATAAACAAGAATTGAAGGTAATAATCAAACTCTAAGTCTTAATTTATGTTTTCTTGAGTGTTCTTTGTAAAATAAGATTTCTATAATTAATTTGTTAAGAAATCGATTGCATATGTTGTTGGGTTGTAATAATCTGTTATATGTTGTTTATAAATGGTTTTTGGAGTATTTAATCCTTAAAACTATGTTTTAAAATGGAAAAATTGAGTTTTGTTATAATATTCGTGTTTTGGCTTGTTTTGGAGTCAAAATTGAGGGTTTAATCATGTTGGAATTTGCAAATTGATAGTTGTTATTGTTAATACAGTGAGTTACGAAAAGAATGCAATTTGTATGCATCGATTTGGTCAAGAAACGAAGCCATGGTGATTGTTCTCGCTAAATATGTCAAATTTTGGAAAAATTAGCATAAACATGGTTTTAATTCTTCTAGTTGATTGTTTATGTGGTTTAGTTGATTAGAATCATGTTATGCATGTTTGGTGTTATGTTATATGAAGTTTATATGTTATGGATATGTGTAGATTTCTGTTTGTAGGGTGTTTTGGGAGTTTGGTTTGGAACAGTGCAGCAAACTGCAGAGTTCCTGTCTGCGCAGGTGTTAAAAACAAAAACAATGTAGCTGCGCACCTGTGCTGGTTCCAAAGCTCTGTATGGCACAACTGCGCCATACCCTGTGAAGAGACTATTTTGTTTTTTTTATTTTCAGTCCATAATATGCTAATCTGACCTAGTCTAATGAACATGAAAATGTGTTAAACATATAATATGATGTTATAGCAGGTTGTTAACATGTGTATGATGGTTGTAAGTTAGGAAGTTATTAAGGACTCAAACTTACTATTCGTAAGGTTTGGTTATGAAGTTTAAAAGCTACGACTTGTGTTGCATATTTGTAGAGATTTCAGATTTGTGATATGTGATTAATGTTAATGGTCAGAACTTAAACTTAGTTAAATAAGTTGTATTAAAGTGGGAAGCTTAGTCATTAAACATAGTGATAATGGAACTAATCAAAATTGTGATCGTAATGGGATGTGTAGGACATTTGTTGAACATGAATTATAGTTGTATAATCTACGCACGAGGCAAGTTTCCTATTCTTAACTTGTTATGATTACGCAAGTTCTTTTATCCATATCTTGTAGATAAAATTTTCAAGTTCTCAAACCCTATTCTTATATTGTGCAAGTTATAAGATTCTCTATTTTAAGCAAAGTTTCTTTGATTATTCCAAAATTATAACTCTTTTGAAAGCATTACTTTGTTATAAACGTTTATTCAATTATGAATCGTTATTGTTGATCCTTTATTGTAATATCATTGTTCAATCCTATGTTATTGTATAAAACTCTTATATGGCTAGTGAACCCTTATTGATTCGACTAGTCCATAGTTGATAAGCGTTCTAAAATTCTAGAACTTTTGTTAAAGCTATTCCAAACCAAACTCTTTTGGTGCGGACTCTAAAGTCAAAGCTGAGATGAACAACCCTATTATAAGGGATTATTTTACGCGATATCGTTAAGATGTTTGTGCACAATACATGGTACGAAGGGCTGATCACCCTAAGTACGAGAAGAAAGGTTCATATAGTCTTATGACTGTTAAAGGTTTAAGTAGAGATACTTGATAACCTAGGACATAGTTCATGGTCTTGTGACCCTCAGATGTACTTTTGATCTTGTTTCTAAGCTTGATTCAAAAGCCAAGATTTCTAATACCTAGTATCCATTGTTTATTCTCATGTTGTTATTGCTATTGTTATACTTGTGGGCAATTGTTTGCTGACTCTTGCATATAAAATATTGCAGCTAAAGTGGAAAAGTCTAACGAACCGTCCACTAGCAAGGGTAAAGGAAAGATGAACAAGTGATGAAGACTTGTTTATTTTTATTTAATGATGTTATGTAACGAGACTTAAATATTAAATGTTTTATTTTCGCATTGATGTAATAAAGGTTAGATAACCTAGGATTTATTTGTTGAGATTATGTAAACCTTTAATGGGGAGGATTATTATTTAAGTTAATATTATTATCCTTTATTGTGGGTAGTTAGGTGTGATTGTTTTGGACAGTGTTGGTCGATTTCGCAATCAATAAAACACGCACAAGTATACGCAGTCTAACAAGTAATATAATGATAAGATAGTTGTCGAACCCACGAGGAACTATTGCTAATATTTACCAAGTACCGACTTTATATCACTTAAGTCTTATTCAAACTATTAAATTAAAGATGTGTAATTAATCTAGTTAATTCTAATTAACAAAGCAAGTAAACGGATAACGATTGGTATCTAAGGTGCTACAAGCTAAGATCATAACTTCACCCCACACTAGCATTTTGTTAAACACTTGGTGTGCTATGTTTCATCAAACATCCTAACTTTCTCTCCTTGGTCTTAGTGGTCATGACGGATTGTCGACCGAGAACACACAAGTGCTCATACACCTCTTCCGAGGTATGTATAAACCTATCCTCTCTAGATCTACCCAAAAGGGAATAGAACAGAAAAAAACATCCAAGCTAGGTAATAATCCTACACATTCCTATGTGAATTAACCATAACAAGGAATTAAAGCATAGGTTCTCAATTAGGTCGCATATGGCATATAAGTATATTCCTATCTTACACACAAATTATGCAATCCATTGGTATAGATAAATCATAATCACATGCCAACATATCAAGGTACACATCCACAATCCATTTCCCAATTTCTTATAGATTACCAAAATCATCACTAATTCTTTAGCAAGAATCATTAAGTATAAATTTATTGAACCAAACCATATGGTGCCAACCAAAGAGAAAAGACAATCAATTCAAATTAACAAAGGGTTCCATTATAATCTTAGAGCTAATAATTAGTTCATAGCTCTTAAACTAAACATAAGTAACAATATATATAACATTTATGGATTACAAAATCAAAGAAAATAAATAAAGAAGAATAAACTTTGTCAAGCCTTCTTCAATCTCCAAGCATTCAATCAATCCACGCCTTCCAAACCATGTTGCTAAGTGCTCTTGAGCTCCATAAATCCCAATCCTCTCCCTACTCTATGTGTTATCACTAACTATATACAATACTAAGAGAAATTAAGCTAGGCTATACTAAGGAGTTGAGAGAGTGAGAGATATGGAGAGGACTTGTGTAAAGATGGAGAGATGCCAAAAAGAGGCTGAGAAAATCATCTATAAGCTTCCTCTCTTTTCTCTAGGTCATTCTCACTTGTAACTGTCTGAAAACAGAAGGTGGCGCTGCAGCGCCAAGATTAAGCCTTGGAACGGCGCTGGTCAAGGGCTTGGGTCAATAAGTGGCACTGCGACGCCAACTTTGTGAAGGAATTGAGGCGCTACAGTGCTGAAGGCTGGTGAGCTGGCAAGGAAGGAGCGCTGCGGCGCCAGGTTTGTACTAAGAACAGGCTCTGCAGTGCAAGTGTTGCAAAAGTGACCTTTTTGCCCCTAAAAACTGGAAATGACATGTCACTCCTGCAAAACATATATTAAGCAAAATAATAACAAAACAATATAAAAGCAATATAAAATAATAATAACATGCAACTTCTTAAGTATAAAGTAGTCGATTCGCGGGTATAAATTTCACTCATCAAATACCTCCAAACTTAAGCCTTTGCTTGCCCTCAAGCAAACATGTCATAAAAAATATCAAAAGTAAGTATAACTGGGAATCACACCAAACTACTATATACCTGCATTGCGGTCTCAAAGATAAGAATAACGATTTTAAAGTAGAAGCAAACTCATAAATAAAGTTTCGATCAAACTTCTAGCTTAGACTGCTACTGATCCAAATCTGTGTGTGTTTGACAACCAACTATTCTAACTAATTATAATTCGCAAACATAGACAATTGCAATAAGGAAAATGTCGACTCTATACGCTTAAGCTACATCAAGTATTCAGAACAAGATAATAAATGCAAGAACAGACCACTCGGTATTAGCATGAGAACGACTATATTTGACTTGTGCAAAATTCGGCTACCTTCGGCTGAGTTACCCATGTAGAAAGTTTTCGATCAATGAATCCCAAGCCAGATGGCTTTAGGGCACTAGGCATATAACACCCCTAAGGATCTAATAACTCAGGTAACACTAGCCCAGTAGCCAAACGTAAGCAAAATTAGAATTTTATTCGTTATATTTTAACTAATGCAACCTCAAACATGACTGTGCAATGTCTAATCACATTAGGCTATTAAGAGTTACCCATGTAACAAGCTTTTGATTAATGACTCCCAAGACAAATGGCTTTAGGGCACTAGGTGTAGAACACCCCTAAGGATCTATTAACTCGAGTAACAAAAGCCACGTAATCAAACTTGGTCAACTAAGGATATCGATTTATTATTATTTTTTATATATGCTATAAAACCACGAATGTATCCGAACTTGCATAAAAGTCTAAATCTTACAATCATCGACTCACTTAAGTTTGTAAAAGCTAACGAAATTTTTTTTCATAAAAATTACCAATTAAATCTATTAGAAGCATAACTAGTTACAATAATTGGTACGTGCTCGATAGGCTAGGCAGGATCAACAACAGTCTTAACTAAAAATTAATCTAAGAATCTCATTCATAATTGCTTGACCTCTATGACAAAGCCATAACACGCGCATATCATTGGCCACAATAAAAAATTTGACTAAAAATAACCCACCAATCATATAAATAGTTCAAGATAGGGTTAAAAACCATAGCATGGCTCAACTAGGTAGATCTAAAAAAATATATAAACCCTTGCAGTAATAAAAACTCAAAATAGGGTCTGATACTAATATGGCACAAAAAGATAGATAAGCATCCATTCATACAAATAAAGTTGTAACATGGATAGAAATAAGCAATAAACATTTATACATAATTCATGCATCCAAAAACTGATAATCCGTGACTGCAAGTTATACAATACTTTGCAACCCAAAATACTAACAAAATAGTAAAAATAGAGTACTAATGGTATCCTAACACATGATAGCTATAATAAGCAAAAAAAAAGATAGGAAAAACTTATAAATAACCCCAAACTTCAGATGGCTAATGCCCTCATTGGCTGAATATATATAAAGGAGAATCAGTTTGTGCCATCGCCGTCATGAGTCTCATCGTCGCCCTCGTCATTGCCCTCTTCGTTGCCCTCCTCTGCGGTAGGTGGTGTGGTGGTGGATACGGTGGGAAGACAGGAGGCTCTAGGAATTGGAAAGGCATGAAATCAACATCCTTGCCACTGAAAGATGAGTAGATATCCCATATAGTGTTCGCGAGCTCAGCTTGATACTACATCATAATATCCTGACTCTGAGAAATCGATGTTGTGTGCCTCGCCTACCTCTGAGCAACTTCATTTTGATTCTAATGCAGTAGGCTAAGAGATGCAAGAATCTCAGCCAATAGACCCTGTGATGAAGAGCCCAACTCCGGTGGCTGTGTAGATGTCTCGACCTCTAAAGAAGGAGGTGGAGGCCGAGTTGAAGGAAGATAGCCCTATTCACGTGGATACGACTCTGCTTCATCCCACACACCATACCTTAAAATGGTGGCATGTTCAATCACTACCATGGGTAGCTGCATGACCTCATCCTCTCGCCACTGCACTTTCGCCTGCTTGCACAGTCTGGTAATTAGCGATGGATGTGGAAGTCCCCCAGATGTAGTGCCCTTGATTGCCTTAGAATGGACTCTTAGATGTAGGTGCTAATATTGATGTCGATTCCGGTGACAAGAGCTAATAGTAAGACCGCTCACTCCTTGGTGACATGGCTCTGGTGGCGAGTAGGCATGATACTGGCACAGATGAAACTGTACCATACCTTGCTATAGCAACTGAGCGCGCTCTGAGGGAAATTGGTCTTCTCCCCAGTGGTCTCGTTTAACCTCCATGTAGTACCGGGCTTGCAAGGCCTCTTAATTATGTCATCCAAGTTATATGCATTAATCTCATCCTTCAGATAGTTATTTTGATCCCCATTCTCCAGGTAATGGTTAGGCATGTTAAAAATGGCATTCAACATTACTCTGTCATATGCCACTGCCTTGCCTTGCACCTGAACCGTCGTCAGACCTTCAGAACTAGCATTGGCATAGAACTTTTTGACCAAATTAAAATTTGTCAACCCTGGCTACTTTGTGAAATGCAACCATTTCCGCTCGAGAATCATAGTCATCAATTTCCCACCTTTCTTATTATCTGGCCTCAAACCCCGCTCAGGCACCAAGCTCTTCTTGGCAAACATTTGGTTGTATCGAGCAAACGCCTCCTAACTAACAAACTTGGTTTAGTCCCATTGTGGTGCCAATGATGAAGAGCCGCCAATGCTAAGTCTCTGTCACTTAGGAGGCATTTCAAATTTTTCAACGTATACTTAAACTTTTAGGCCAAAATTGAGTCCCAGCCAACCCAAATTGCACACCAATCTCAATAGAATTCCAATACCAACTGAAGTTTGCCCAGCTGAATTCCAACAATGTCAAACCGCAGACCAATGTCAAGCCAAGCCAAACCAAGTCACAGTTTATCCCAAAACGAATACTAATGGCACACCAAAAAAATTGAAGCCAAAAATAGACTCTGACATCCTTTGGATAGTGCCAAACAGACTCAAACCAATTTCCCACTGCTAACCAATGCCAAACAGTGCTAAACGACCCTAAATCCCCACCTTACCAATTCGTCGAACTCCTTATGAGCGTCGCCTTAACCCTAGTCTGACAGCCCTTTATTTGAATGTTCACTATCTGGATTTCCCTCAGTGGAAATCAACCAATAAAGAATAACAAAGCAACCCAATATGAATTTCAAGACAAACAAAACTAAAAATCAAATTAAGTCAAGGTTTCCTTGGAGAAGAATAGAAATTCCAAATACCTTAATTGAAGAACTCTAACTTGAAGACAATATATAAGATTCCTTGAGTTAAGAAATTAAATGGATGTATTATAGTGGGCAAATATTAGAATGAATAACTGCTTGAGGCTTGGGGAGAACTTGTGCCAGCCGGGTCTGATATAAGTGAAGAAAAGGGTATGTAATGTGTACAGCTACCGAGTTATGTCTAATTAAATTAACAAAAACTCGCTACCGGCGCTGCGGCGCCAGTTATTCTTTGTTAAGGAGGCGTTGTGATGCTAGATTTCCTTCACTATGAGGCGCTGCGGCGCCTGGTCGACACGGAGTTGAGTTGCTTATGGAGTTACGGCACCAATCTTTCTTTGTTAATAAAGATGTAGCACTTGGCATACAGAGAATTGGAAAGCTCTTGGAACTGCGGCGCCACTTGATAGGCTTTATGGGGCGCTGCAGCGTTGACTGTAAAATTAGGGCTTTGAAGTAGGTGCTGCAGCGCCACTTTGAGTGCAAACTAAAGCACTGGCCCTGCACCAGACAAGTTTTTTTTAGCTATTCAGCATAACAGATAAAATCACTTGGCCAAAACTAAGCTCAACAAAAATTGACTCCAGAACACATGCTTATACAATACAGTGCTTAATAACACTAACCTAGCAGCTAACACTATAAGTTTACATATACTAAAACTTAATAAAACTAACTAAACACTATGAACTAAAAACCAAAAACTTTTATAATTGGAACATAGACACCACCTTGAACACAAGAATGCCAAAACAAAATTTCTAAATGAACTTGCATTATGACAAAAGTTATTCCGAAAGGACAAGCACATAACTGGAGCAAGGTTGACACTTTGTTCAAAAACATAGATTATACCGAAATGAACTTTATCACTATACTACTACCAAAACGTAATGACAAACTACAATTAACACACGACTATACAGACGCAACCAAAAAATTATGTAAACCTACTACGCCTATAGTAACTCCTATAATATGGAAATAGACTTGTTAATATAATATAAAGCTAAAAGGGTATAAGAATGATACTGAGATGGGGTAGCCTCCCCATCGAGCGCTTGTTTTAAAGTCGATGGTTCGACTCTATGCAGTTACTTTTAGTCCGGATCATATGCGAAACCAATCATTTCATGACGCCTCTTTGTCCTTTCTTTGATTTCCATGGTGGACATGGACAATTGGCAAACCTCAAACTCTACTTCATCCATCTGCACGAATTAATTTTCCTTGGTCGAATTATCCACTAATTCTCCTTTCAAAATTTGAAACCATTCTTCATGCTCCTTTGGGTCCTCTTGGGTTTCAACAACCTTGAGTGTGGTGTACAGATCTTCATTCTTGACAGTACACCCACTCATGATCCTATTTTCTCCATCTTCAAAATCCACAGTTTGCACAAGATGTAATTCTACATTACCCTCAACAACCTTGTGTAACTCCTCACCATTTCCTTGCATATCCACAGTGTAATGCTCTTCTCCCCCTTCGTTATGATCAGTAACTCCAGGTTGATTACTTTGCAGTGGATTCATGACAGCATTGGCAAGTTGTCCCATTTGTCTCTCGAGATTCCGCATTGAGGTGTTGAAGTTCGGCAATGAGGCGTCATGGTTCGTCATCCGAACCTCATTCTGCTTCATAAATTTGGTAAGGAGCTCCTCTAGTCGTCTTTCTTCTTCATGCTTTAAGTACTGGTCAAGAGTTTCCTCTAATCTGGAGGTTTCCTCATATTGTGACAGTGGTTGGTATGAATATTCTGACGGGTGTGAAAAAGTTGAAGCACTGGCTTGCTCTTAGTTTTCGTCCCATGAAAAACTTAGATAGCTCTTTGGATGATAGTAGGTGGAGCCGTAGTCAGCATGATCCTGACAGTTGGCATTCTGAGTAGATTGACACTCATGATTGTCAGAGAATCTTGAGAGATTAGCGATTTGTTCTTGCAAACACTCAAGTATTCCTTCCGAACTTGGTTGTGTCGTCCTCTCACAAGACCATAGATAGTTATGCTCCTTCATATATGAAAGAACTTAAAAAACAAAACAAAGATAAAACAGATTAAATACAAATATACACGTTCAAATTAAGACAAAATTGATTGAAATGAATATTAGACAATATTAGAAGAACTAGTTCCCCGGCAACGGCGCCAAAAAACTTGTTGGTTGATTTTATAATAAATAAAACACGCGCAAGTATACACGGTCTAACAAGTAATATAATGATAAGAGAGTTGTTGAACCCAAGAGGAACTATTGCTAATATTTACCAAGTACCAACTTTGTATCGCTCAAGTCTTATTCAAACATTTAAATGAAAGATGTGTAATTAATCTAGTTAATTCTAATTAACAAAGCAAGTAAACGGATGACGATTTGTATCTAAGGCGCTACAAGCTAAGATCATAACTTCATCCCACACTAGCATTTTGTCAAACACTTGGTGTGCTATGTTTCATTAAACATCCTAACTTTCTCTCATTGGTCTTAGTGGTCACGAAGAATTGTCGATCGAAAACACACAAGTACTCATACAACTCTTCCGAGGTATGTATAAACCTATCATCTCTAGATCCACCCAAAAGGGAATATAACAAAAAAGAACATTCAAGCTAGGTAATAATCCTACACATTTCTATGCGAATTAACCATAACAAGGAATTAAAGCATATGTTCTCAATAGGTCGCACATTGCATATAAGTATATTCCTATCTTACACACAAATTATGCAATCCATTGGTATAGATAAATCATAATCACATGCCAACATATCAAGGTATACATCTAAAATCTATTTCCCAGTTTCTTATAGATTACCAAAATCATCACTAATTCCTTAACAAGAATAATTAAGTACAAATATATTTAACCAAACCATATGGTGCCAACCAAAGAGAAAAGATAATCAATTCAAATTAATAAAGGGTTCCATTATAATCTTAGAGCTAAAAATTAGTTCATAGCTCTTAAACTAAACATAAGTTGCAATATATAAAACATTTATGGATTACAAAATCAAAGGAAATAAATAGAGAAGAATAAACTCTGTCAAGCCTTCTTCAATCTCCAAGCATTCAATCAATCCATGCCTTCTAATCCATATTGCTAAGTACTCTTGAGCTCCAAAAATCCCAATCCTCTCCCTACTCTATGTGTTATCACTAACTATACACAATATTAAGAGAAATTAAGCTAGGCTATACTACGGAGTTGAAAGAGTGAGAGATATGGAGAGGAGTTGTGTGGAGATGGAGAGATGTCAAAAAGAGGTTGAGAAAATCATCTATAAGCTTCCTCTCTTTTCTCTAGGTCATTCCCACTTGTTACTGTCTAAAAATAGGAGGTGGCGCTGCGGTGCCAAGATTAAGCCTTGGAACAGCGCTGTAGCGCCTGGTCAAGGGTTCAGGTCAATAAGTGGCGCTGAGGCTCTAGCTAGTGAGCTGGCAAGGAAGGAGCGCTGCGGCGCCAGTACTGTAAAAGTGACCTTTTTACCCTTGAAAGCTAGAAGTGACCTGTAAACTCCTGCAAAATATATAATAAGCAAAATAATAACAAAAAATATAAAATAATAATAACATAAAACTTCTTAAGTATAAAAGTAGTCGGTTCGCCTGTATAAATCCCACTCATCAGACAGTGAACACAAAATTTTATGGGAATAAAGTACCCAGATTTGGGTGTGTCACAAGTTGGTATCAGAGCTTTAGGTTATGAACCTTAGATGGAAAAAACCTTAGGAAGTAGCCTTATAGGAGATCAAAAATATAGTGGTGATAAGCTCTTATCGAGTTTTAAGGAATAAATTAAGGAAATTCATTAAAGAGAAATAATAAAAACATTATTTGCTTATGTGTTAAAAACCTATGTGCTCGTGAGTAGTATCAGGTAGTAATTAAACTTAAAACTTTGTTGTCAGGATGTCTGGTGTTGGAGGATCTAGTCAGGTCGGGGAGGTGGAACCCCAAGTGCATGGAGATGAGGAGCCCCAAGACATCCATACCGTCTGGAGCAGTTGGTATAGAGGGAGCCACCTCTGTTGATCACAGATGAGGACTTTGAGGAGGTAGAGGTGGAGGCTAAGGAAGAGGATGAGGATCTCGAAGAGTTTCCACCTAACTCTATTTTAGTCGAGATGCATTATGAGCTGTATGATCGTAACTTAGAGTTACAAGATAGGGTTGAGGAGTTGGATGTGTTGGCAGATATACGTCAGACCGCTATAGAGTAGAAGGATGATACGATCCAAGATCTTGATGAATGTCTTACAAGTGTGGAACATACGCTAGCTCAGACAGAGGATCACATGGATCAGTTATTGGCTGAGGTTGAGAAGATGAAGGGTGACCTGAGAGAGGAGTCAGCTAAGAGCGTGAGAGCTGAAGATGCTTGGTTGAAGGCTTCTCAGCGTGCAGACCGTGTTGAATACGAGGTTCGGGCAAAGACGGCTAAGATTGATGAGATGGACTTTGTTTTCCATATAGCAATTGATAGGGTCCATGACCGAGTCTTCTACTATCCAGTTCAGTTTGAAGACTTACCGTGGTACATGATGGATCGTAGGATGGTGTTTCGTATCATGGAGAAAGAGCACAGAGAAGCTGTGCAATGTCTTAGTAGGGCATGATAGGAAGAATAATAAGTGATGTAAATAACTATGAAAGTAAATAAAATTTAAATCCTAGATTTTGAGATAAATAATGGGATAAGATGATGATGTAATCCTGAAATTTTTCCAGTTAAGGAAAGTTGATGTAAATAGTAGTGATGCAATCTTTTCTATGTTTTAAAATCGTGAATGAATAAAATACCAAAGTTTATTGAAGATGTTATGTGTTAAGTGTTAATCTTAAAATGTCTAGGTTAAGTCTTAAATGCTTAAGAAATTGAGTAATGATCTAATAAGCATATATTTTAAACAGAAACTGCCGCCAAGAAGACGTCAACCACGTCAACCACCACCCTCTGAGGGGACTACTAACAATAATAATGAAGGCAAAGCTAATCCGGTTCAGTAGTTAGTGAACCTGTTAGCAAGAGCTTTTGTAAATCAGCCGCAAGCTCAAGTCAGGACTTTTAAAGACTTCAAAGTTGTGGGACCGCCAGAGTTTCAAGGGTCTATGAATCCAATCGAAGCCCATACCTGGATTATGGAAATGGAGAAGGTTTTTGACGTTGCTATGGTCAATGATGATAAGAAAACTGCATTCATAACGTTCATGTTGAAGTCGAAAGCTAGCTACTGGTGGCAGGCAAATAAGCTATAAGGGGGACATAGAATAATACCATGGGATAGATTCAAAGAGATGTTCTTTGAGACATATATCTTGACGAGTTCATGTGATGAACGAGATTTTATAAATTATTTAAATTTTTATTGAATTAAATAAATATTTTTTGATGATTTAATTATTGAGTCAAATAATTAATTAATGAAATTGTGGTAGATTAATTTAATTATATGTGTTACATTGATTAAATTAATGTGGAGAAATTTTATATTCAAAGTATGAATTTAATTGAGCTTAATTGATTAAATGAATTATTTAATAAGCATAATGTTATTCTAATTAATTTAATAATTAATTAGAGATTTAATAATTTGACATAATTAATAAATGAGAATTTTAATTATGTGACTATGTAATTTAATGTGAATTTATTATATTTTATTTAATTGATTTAAATAAAAATTAATTGATTAATTGATTAATTAGAAGGGGATTATTTACGCTTTAGCGTTAAGATATTGTGCACAGTATGGTACTAAGGGTTGATCCCCCTAAGTACGAGAAGTAGAGTCCATAGTTTTATGACTGTTAAAGGTCTCAAGTATAAACACTTGACAACCTAGGACATAGTTCAAGGTCTTATGACACTCAGATGTTCTTTTGATTCTTGTTATTCATTCTTGATTCAAAAGCCGAGTTTCTTATTCAGAAGTTTTTGATTCACTTGCATGTTATTATATTGTTGTTATTTTGTTATACTTGTGGGCAATCGTGCTCACTCTTGCGTAATAATAACATTGCAGTTAAGAACGAAAGGTCCGAAGAGCCTTCTACTAGCAAAGGCAAGGGCAATGTCAACAAGTGATGAAGACTTGTTGTTTATTTGATATGTTATTGTTTAAGACTTATGTTAAAGTTGTGTAAGACTATTTATTTGTTTACGTTTCCGCATTTGAGATTTAAGGTTAGTATGACCTGGGATTGTATTTATTATTCAGATGTTGTAACCCCATAAGTGGAGATGATGGATTTATTTATATCTATTGTATGGTTTGCATTTATTATGGGTAGATAGATAGATGATATTTGTACAGTGAACACCAAATCCCGTGGAATTAAAGTACCTGGATTTGGGGGTGTCATATGTTGGTATCAGAGCTGTAGGTTATGAACCTTAGGTGGGGGAAAACCTTAGGTTAGTAGCCTTTTAAGAGATCGAGAACATACTAATGATAACACTTATCGAGTTCTAAGAAAGATAATAACTTACCTTATGTGCTATGTGTTTATACTTATGTCCTCTCTAGTTTCGATTAGCATCACGTAATAAGTAAGACTTAAAATTTGATTTGTCAGAATGTCGGATGCTGAGAACTCAGTCAGCCTAGGGACGTTGTACCTCGAGAGGCTAGGGAGGAGGAGCCTCGAGACATTCACACAGTCTGGGAGCAGTTGATTCGACGAGAGCCATCTCCTTTGATCATAATCGTTGGTCAGGAGCATGAGCCAGTGTTGACTTAGAGGAGGACTCTGAAGAAATTGAGATTCAGGCTGAGGAAGCTGTAGAGGAGAAGGAAGACCCTGAAGAGTTCCCACCAAACTCTATCAGTGTTGAGATATATGATGAACTGTATGACCGTAACATAGAGTTACGAGATACTATTCAGGAGCTGAAGGAGAAGACGGTTACTCAACAGTCTACCATTGAGCAGAAGGATGGTGAGATGGAGGCTCTTTACACACGTCTTGGAGATGTAGAGTGGGAGTTGGTCCACGAGAAGGGCCAAGGTGAAGAAAATTCAGAGGAGATAGTGAAGCTGAAGAACAAATTGAAAGAGAAATCAGCAAGACTTGCCATAGCGAAGGAGGCCCGGGTGAGGGAATTACGACGTGCAGATCTTGCAGAAGATAACTGTCGGGCGAAGAAGGCCAAGCTTGAGGAAACGCATTATACGCTTCAGAATGCTATTGATGTGGTCCAGGATCGGGTTATGAGATATCTAGTTCAATTCAAAGGTCTACCGCAGTACATGCTAGATCGCAGGACGATGTCCCGTATTATGGAAGAAGAGCGTAGCAAGGCTGTTCGTCGCCTTAGTAGGCAGTGATAGGAACATTTTGATTATGTCATAACTTATTTGGTAGTTAATAATGTAAATTCTTATGTGTTTATAAACAGAGGAATATTTTGATGATTTAAATCATGTAGATTCTTTATATCGGGATAGTTGATGTAAATAGCAGTGATGTTATCGTATTATGTTAAAACTTTTGATTTAATAAAATATCAGAGTTATTTGAGATGATATGTGTTAAGTGATTATGTTAAAGTATTTAAGTTAAGTCTTAGATATTTAAAGAATTGTACAAGATCTAATAAGTGTATTTCTTAAACAGAAATATACCGTAGAGAAGAAGGCCAAATCGTCGACCAACCCAAGAAGGGTTAACAAACAATAATAATGCTAATGCCAATGTGAACCCTGTTCATCAGTTGGTAAATCTTTTAACGGGAGCAATGAACAACCAGCCACAAGCTCCACTGAACACTTCGTTCAAAGACTTCAAGGCGGTGGGACCGCCAGAGTTTAAAGGCTCCATGAACCCGATAGAAGCTCAAACTTGGGTTATGGAGATGGAAAAGGTTTTTGACGTCGCCATAGTCAGTGAGGACCAGAAGACCGCCTACGCAACGTTTATGCTGAAATCAGAGGCCAGCTATTGGTGGCAGGCAAACAAGGTTCGGCGAGAAGAGGGCATCATAACCTGGGAGAGGTTTAAGGAGATGTTCTTTGAGATGTATTTCCCGATAAGTTCTCAAAATCAAATGGAGGTCCAGTTTCTGAAGCTGAAGTTAGGGAATATGTCTGTACCAGACTATGCATTGAAATTCAATGAATTGGCTAGGTTTGCCACGTATCAAGTGCACACCAACGAGAGGAAGGCAAGAAGGTTTGAGCAGGGACTGAAAACCTGGTTATATAGCAAAGTGTCAATGTTCCAGTTGAACACTTTTGTTGGAGTACTGGAGAAGGCCATTCTCACTGAAGGCGGAAGTGACGCGGTGACCAAGTATAATCAGGATCCGAAGAAGAAGAGGAATGAAAGTGAAGGAAATAATAAAGATAGTGGCAGTAACACGGGAGGAAGTAACAATCAGAAGAGGAGGTGGACTGATAACTCGTCAACTAGAAATCAGCAAGGAGGTCAGAAGAAGAGAATTGAAGCATGTTCGACCTACGGGAAGGCTCACCTGGGGGTCTGTATGAAAGGAAAATGGGTATGTTACGATTGTGGTCAGGAAGGCCACATAGCACCTAACTGTCCTAACCCAAAGAAGGGCGCCTGCTTCACATGTGGGTCGAAGGACCACTTGGCTAGGGACTGTCCCAAGAAAGGATCTGGAGGGGTAGGATCAGGAAGGAATAAGGGTAACAGTGGTGGCAATGCTCTAACTATCACGGGACCAACCGCAACCAATTGACCGACCGCCAGGACCTTCAACATGACAGTGCAGGATGCTGTGCAGTCTCGCGATGTGGTGTCAGGTATCATTCCTGTAATACCCGAGAATTTCCATATATTATTAAATAAATATATTAATGGAAATGAGAATTTATTTGAATATAAATGATTTTGTGTTATGAGATGAATTAATTCAATTATATATAATTGAATAATTATAATAATTGAGAAATTGGTGGAGTTTGTGATAAACTCGTTGATTGCCTTGTGTGGCACAGTGACGTAATATAAGAATGATTATATTAATTTAAGCGAACAATTAATCTATATTAATTTTTAATCGAAGAATATTAATTAACTTTTATAAAATACTAATGAGGATTGATTAATAATATGTGATTATTATTATTGCAAGAAACATAATAATAATGAGCAACGTGTTTATAAATACAATAAGATTTATATCAAAGTGATAATTAATCATATAAGGGTTAATTAAATTGTTATGGAGGTTAACAATTATATTGATTGATGTAGGATATGTGTATATTATTAATTAATATTCAATTTATAAGATGAGAAATTATATGTGCAAGCATGCGAATTAAATGTATAGTAACTATATGTTATAATATGTGTAGGTGACAAATGATGTGTGGATATACATTAAAATAATGTATCATGGATCTATTATAAATAATTGTTGAGTAATACAATTTAATAATATATGATATAATGTAATGTGGTAGTATCCGATTGTATTATATCGGTAAGATAAAATGTACATAGATTATATGTATTCAAATTGCATTTATTACATTATGGGGAGAACATTGTAATTATAACCTAAGAGTACATACAATATATAACATAAGTATATGGTGTATATATATATATACAAGTGTAGCATATAGTCCATTTGTAAGAATGCTGAGGTTTGTTTGGCTTGTCCCTAAATGATAGTCACTATCTCTTCACACGTGAACACTCATGAAGCTAGCCTACTCTCTTCTCTCAAACTCAGCATTCTAGCCATCATGAAGGGAGTGGGCAGAATAGTGGAAATCACCAACTATTTACCAACTCCTTCTTATCTAGCATGCAATCCTTCAATCCGTTGTTTTGATTTGGAAGGAAAAGGCTTTGTCTGGTCATGAATTTCTCTATAAATAAGCTCTCCTCCTTCTTCAGTTCTTTTGCTAAGCATTTTGGCTAAGTGAGACTAGAGAGCATATATATATATATATATATATCAGTGTTATTGAGATAGCAGCAAGCTTAAATCATTTACAGAGGTATAATTCCTCTTCCTGTGTTCTTCATTTCCGTTTTCTGTTTCCGAAGTTTCCTTGAAATTCTTGATTATGCTAAATTGGATCATGATTGGTTTGTAGAACCCTTATATTGTTGTTATATGAACATACACACATGATAGAACCACTGAATAGTCTTTCATTTCCATTGTTCCTCTTTAATTTTTGTGAATACATGAAATTCGTAAATTAGTTAGAGTTCATGAAATTGGGAATTGATAATTGCTATTGACTGTTATATAAGCATATATGTATGTGTTAGTAAGTTAAACAAGTCTAATAGCATTTGGGTATGTTGAAATCGATGAAATGGGAGGTTTTTGGTCGGATTTCGCTGCAGTCTGAACTGCAGAAAACTGCCTCGACGCCGCAGCGCCGCAGCCCGCGCCGCAGCGCCACACGCGCCGCAGCCCGCGCCGCAGCGCCGCACGCAGCGCCACTCGCGCCGCAGCGCCAGTAGTGAGCTGCTGTGCCGCGCCGCAGCGCCAGCCTCTGTGTTCAGTTTTTTTGTATTCTGCAACAAAACTGTTATGAACTAATTGTTTGATTTTTGTTTAAACAAGCCTGGGAGCATGATTAATACATATATATAAACCTAATGAGGCAATGTAAGCATGTTTTAGTATATTAGCATGCATGATTAACCAAACGACATATAGTTTGGAAACGAATTTAAAGTTTCATAAACGACGTTAACATATATGAAGCATGTTTACATACTGACCTTGCAAGCACGTTAGTACCACCTAGAGACACATGAAGTGCATGTTAGCTTATCTATATTAGTTCCGTAATAAAATATGAACATGTGAACCTAACTAGTGCTCATTCCTAACAAGAATAGAAGTTTGAAGGTGGATATGATCATGTAAATGCTATATAGTCATTTTGATGTTATGAGCATGTTTAGATAGCCTTGAAATACATGAAAAGCATGTTAACTTACATATATAGGTTTCATAAGGAAGCATGAACATGATAGACCTTATTAATGAACTATACTAACAAAGTATAAGCTTTGAACGTGAACGTTGGTATGTTATGACGAGAATTAGAATTTGACATTTATGGACACATGTGATAGTACTCTTAGACTCATTCATGTGTCATGCATATATATATATACCATGATTAGTTGCCATGATTAAAGTTTAGCATGAACAAAGCATGTTTTCAAGATAATAACAATGCTAGCTACATATATGCAATACGAGTACTCATGAGCATGACTAATACAAGTTATATGAATATCTTATGTGTTTAAAAGCGACCATGTTAGACCATATGAGTTCGTGTCCTTGAATGGCTTTAAGTATTAACTTAAGAACCTATACCATGTACGATTGGATTTGGAAAAGTTATACAAGCATGAAAGTATCCTTTAAATATGAATAAATGCTACGCGATATTATATGATGTTACTTGAACCGATTTTTGACGGTTAACTTAAGGAGATGCCGTAACTTGCTAAAATGAAATATATTTAGTATTGATTGTGGTCTTATGTGATATTAATAATATGCAAGCATGTTTGCTAATTGTTGAGATCTTATATAATATGAGAATGCGTTTAAACTCTAAAGAAGGAACGTTAAGGATAGAAATTATATTCTATGTAACTGTGTAGCTAGGTAAAACTTAGCTTATGTGTTGATCGTATATTCAAAGAGAAAATGTGAAGTTAAATTATATGACTAATGAATATCATATATATACGTAACTGTATTACGATAGGAATTCGAAAGTGTTGATTTGCTTTTCGTGGATAAACTACGCTAAAGGCAAGTTCTCTTACTTACACTCTTTTAAAGTGCAAGTATCCTAACCGACGCATTTACTTTATGCAAGGAAATCTATGATTGTGAAAGTTTCCTAACTTATACTCTTTTACTATGCAAGTATCCTATCTTGTGTATTGCGAACAAGTTTTCTATTTAATCAGTTGAATTGAATTAGCATACTTGAACTCTTATTTCATTAAAGCTAGTATTCATGTTGAACTTAGTATTGTTCTTGAATATTGTGAAAGTGTCTATGCCATTTGATTCGGCTAGACTTATATTATTGAAAAGCGACCCAAACTAATTGATTGGTGCGGGATCTTGTATTTGACTGAGAAGAACATCCTTCTTTGAAGGGAATATATAATTGTCGGAGAACCGACGTGCACACTTGAGTATGGTTGATTGTTATGCATAACAAGGGTACTTTAGGCTGATCACCTGTTGTACCTGTTTTTGTTGGATTTTCAGTTTATTACTGACAATTCTAGTAGAAGTTCATAGTCCGTAGTGACTACTCAGTATTCAATTATTTGAAATCTTGAATTGACTTATTATTGAATCATATTGATATTATCCTGTCCTTAGCGACTGATATTGAGAACTGTTGATATTCTTGTTATTCTTGAACTATCAAATCTTGTTATACCCTTTCGAGAATTGAGAATCTTATTACTCACCCTTATTGTATATTACTTGCTGGGCAATTTGTGCTCATTCTTGCTTTCCCTAAAACATTTCAGTTAAGGCAGAGCATGGTGAACCTTCGGGCGTTGATAAGGGCAAGGGCAAAGCTACCAACTAGCTTATGTCTGTTATGTTTTAAATATATTAATATTGTATGAAGATGATGTAGTAAGACTGGATTTGATTATGTTTAAGCTTAAGTTAGATTATGTAATAAGTCGTTAACTGATATTATTATGTAATCTATTAAGTACTGTAGGTTGCGAGACTTGGGGGAATAATTATAATAAATCATTGTAAATTATTCTAGAATAGATTTTCCGCTGTGATCGTATGATATTTAATTATTATTATTGTGATGTATTACCATGAGCACGTGATGAACCGAATTCGAGAGACCAAGTGGCGGTCCTGGAATTTGGGGGCGTCACAATTCCGATCAATAAAGTTAATGCTTATGTATTATTTGATTCGAGTGCTACTTGTTCATTTCTATTCGATGACTTTGCTAAGAACTTAGAATTGCGTAAGGATGAGTTAGAATACCCTATGAACACAGAAATTGTGAATAAAGAAGTGATCCCTGTTAAGTACGTACACAAAAATTGTAGGGTGGATATTAAGGATAACATCATGAACGTAGATCTTATCCCGATTACATTTGGGGAGTTCGACGTTATTCTAGGAATGGATTGGCTATTCAGTTATGGGGTTGTAATTGATTGCCAGAAGAAATGTATTAACCTTATGATTTCGTCAAAGGTTGTGTTTTATGGCAGCAAGTCGCCTAGATAAGCGAGTTATCTGACGATGATGCAGGCCAGGAAGTTGTTAAGACAAGGCTGTGTAGGATATTTAGCCTACATAGTTGATAGTTGTAAAGAGAACCCGAAATTGGACGAGATACCAGTCGTGAGGGACTTCGTAGACGTATTTCTGGATGATCTACTAGGACTTCTTCCAGATAGAGAGGTTGAGTTTGTGAACGATTTGGCTCCTGGAACGGCTCCAATTTTGAAGGCACCGTATCAGATGGCTCCGGTAGAGATGAAAGAATTAATGGTACAACTACAAGAGCTACCGGACAAGAAGTATATACAACAGAGCGTATCTCCATGGGGAGCACTGGTTTTATTTGTGAAGAAGAAGGACTGGACGATGAGGCTCTGCATCGACTATAGAGAATTAAATAAGGTCACGATTAAGAATAGATATCCATTATCGAGGATCGACGACCTGTTTGATCAAATGAAGGGAGCAAGATACTTTTTGAAGATTGACCTGAGAAGTGGTTATCATCAGCTGAAGGTGAAGCTAGAGGATGTTCCGAAGACAACATTCAGGACTCTCTATGGTCACTACAAATTTTTGGTAATGTCATTTGGTCTAACGAATGCTCCTACAGCATTTATGGGCCTGATGAATGGAGTGTTCAAGCTGTTTTTGGACAAATTTGTGGTGGTGTTTATCGATGACATTTTGGTATACTTGAAGATCAAGGAAGAACATGTAGCGCATTTGAAGGTAACACTAGAGGCGTTGAGAAGGGAGAAGTTGTACGCCAAGTTTTCAAAATGCAAATTTTGGATTGAGCGGGTACAATTTCTTGGACATGTGATTGACAAGGACGGAATTTCAATAGATCCCTCCAAAGTTGAAGATATGATAAACTGGGATCAACCGAAGACGTCGTCGGAAGTGAAAAGTTTTCTTGGATTGGTAGGTTATTACAGAAGATTCATTCAGGATTTTTCCAAGATCGCAACTCCGCTGACGAATTTGACTAGGAAAGCTGTGAAATTCATTTGGACAGAGAAGTATGAGGAAAACTTCCAAGAGCTTAAGAAAAGGTTGAGTTCAACACCTGTGTTATCCCTTCAGAATGACACAAGAAATTTTGTGGTTTATAGTGACGCGTCGTATAAAGGACTTGGCTGTGTGCTTATGAAAAATGGCAGGGTCATTGTGTATGCATCACGACAATTGAAGGACTATGAGAAGGGGTATCCGACCCATAACTTGGAGCTAGCTGCAGTGGTATTTTCTTTGGAGGATTGGAGACAATATCTCTATGGGGAGAAGTGTGAAATATATACAGACCACAAGAGTCTGAAATATATTTTTACACAGAAGGACTTGAATATGCGCCAGAGAAGGTGGCTGGAGTTAATTAAGGATTATGACTGCGAGATTTTATACCATCCGGGTAAAGTAAATGTGGTTGCCGATGCCTTAAGCAGAAAGGTTCGAGAGAAATTGATGATGTTAACCGCTCAGGAGGAGCTAATTTCAGCGATGGAAAAACTGGAATTGGAAGTGAAGTATCCGATGGAGATCGACAAAAAGCTGTTCCAGATACAGGCTGGTACAACTCTACTGGATAAGGTTAAGGAAGCTCAACTTCAGAACGAAGAATGTGAGAAGGTGAAGAAGAAGATATCTAAAGGAACCGAATCGAGATTCAAGATAGACAGTGAGGGACTGCTGAGATTTGAGAGTAGAGTTTGGGTACCGCCAGTGCCAGAGATTAAGGAAGACATTTTGAGCGAGGCTCATAGCTCACGATATTCGATTCACCCGGGTAGTACCAAGATGTACCAGGATCTTCGACAGCATTTCTGGTGGCCAAATTTGAAATGAGATGTTGTAGAGTGTGTTGCCAAGTGTCTGATATGTCAGAAAGTTAAAGCAGAACATCAAAGGCCGAGTGGTTTTCTACAACCTCTAGAGATCCCAGAATGGAAATGGGAACATATTACAATGGATTTTGTGGTTGGCCTTCCGACAACTCAGAAAGGCTACGACGCAGTGTGGGTTATTATTGACTGATTGACGAAATCAGCACATTTCCTTCCGATCAAGATCAGATTCGACCTAGACCAGTTGGCAAAGTTGTATGTGAAAGAGATTGTTACGAGGCACGGAGTTCCAATGTCAATTATTTTCGATAGGGATCCACGCTTCACATCGAATTTCTGGAAGTAACTACAGCAATGCATGGGGACATAGTTGAGAATGAGTGCGGCATACTGTTGGGTTTGTACGTAACGCAATCATGCAATCAAATCACATAAATAGGGCGGAAGCGTAAAAACTAGGTTTTCAAAAATTTATACAAACCCATAACCATGATCATGCTTTGTGCTTGTTATCAATAACAGAAAAGAGAGAACATGGAATTATACCTTTGAAGATCTAAGCTTCCTCAGGTACAAGTTCTACTCCTTTGATTCCTTTGATTCCTCTGTAGTGGCTCCTTCCCTTGATCAATGTCAGCCACCCAAATGTTTGGCCTCTAACGGTGATCCACCAAGGAAGATGAAGAACTCAAGAAGATGGGTTATTGGCTTAACCCTTGTTTCTATCTCTATAGAATATGTGTACTCCCAACTCTTGAAAAATTCACGTCCCTTATTTCTGATATAAGACTCTCTTATATAGATATTAGGTTAACCCTCCTAATCCAATTAGAATATGATTTTATTTAATTAATTTATATCCTAATCTTTATTAGGATTGAGAGAGAGTACTGATATTATATTAATTCCTAAACTCCTTTAGAATTAAAATAATAATATTAATAAGACTCCTCTTATTAATTTATATTTAATATTTCTAAAATATTAAATAATAAACATTAAGCTATTTAATTTATTCTATCAGCATAGATTAAATTAATTATACTTAATGCATTATTACTATCATGCCATTTTCTTCTTAAATAATTCTTCTTCCTTTTATGGTGTGACCCTTTAGGTTCTCCATATTAAACCGGTTGTGAATAAATCAATTAGAACAATTCTAATCTTATTTAAATAAACAAATTAAACTAATAATCTATTTAAATAAATAACATTTATTCTACAATAGGGATAAGCCTCCCTAGCGATCAACGACTTTCCAGATAATATAGATTTCAACATTAATCATAAAAGAACCTGTGAGTTAATAGTTACCGTACAATTCAATCCTTCCACCATATAATGTCCCAATTAAATATAAGACATGGATTTACTGTCAAGTCTTAATTTATTTAATCATATGTATTTCGATTAGAAAATGCACAACTCCAAATAATGCAAATTAGAAACCTCTTTCTAATTTCATTCTACCTTGGCCAAGGATTCCTGGGTTGTCATTTAACGAATCACATAGGACATATCTCCTCTTTTACTAGAGGTGGTAGATTCTTTATTGATCATTCATTATCTCCATATGTAACTCATTACACCCAAGCATACCCTATATATGCCTTAAAAGGCCTTAAGGAATTAGTCAAAGTATAATTTGTTACATATAAGATACTATGATGATCTCAAGTCCAAGGATCACATGTACTACTATCACATTAGGAATTCCTATTGACAGGCGAGTAAAACTCCATTAGGTATTCCATAGCGAGTCACGTTCAGTGAACTTATTCTCCAATAAGCACCTACATACTTGCTTTAGTGTCTCCACACAAATGACCATGAGATCAGTCATCCTCATCGAATGAGCAAGCAACATATGTACCAATCTATCCGGATTTACTAATCCCCTTTTTAGTAATCCCACGATTGGGAACTATTTTAGTTTTAAAGCTTTCTAAGAATTTAGATCTCATTAGCATGATCAACATTATGATTCTAAAAGCATTGCTTAAAACTATGGGTTATTTACATATTATAAAAACAGCACCATGTAGATAATTAAATGCCTTTAATAAATAAATATTTTATTAATAAATAAATAAGATTGTTTACAAAGTATGTGCTTTATCATCATACATGATTGGTTTGTATGCACACTACTATCACATACCACCATCAGACCGACGGACAAAGCGAAAGGACAATCCAGACATTGGAAGATATGCTGAGAGCATGCACCATAGATTTCAAAGGCAATTGAGATTACCACCTACCGCTTGTAGAATTCGGTTATAATAACAGTTAGCACGCAAGTATTGGCATGCCGCCTTACGAAGCGTTGTACTGCAGAAAATGTAGAACTCCACTATACTGGGATAAAGTAGGCGAGAGGCAATTGCTAGGTCCAGAACTGGTACAACAAATAGCAGAGATAGTCAAAGTGTTCCAGACAAGACTGGTAGCAGCTCAGGATAGGCAGAAGAAATACGCCGATCCACACCGCAAGATGGTTGAGTTCGAATCGGGTAACTTTGTGTTTTTGAAAGTCTCTCTCTGGAAGGGAAAGATTAGATTCGAAAAGAAGGGAAAATTGAGCCCGAGGTTTATTGGAACCTTTCAAGTACTGCGAAGGATTGGAGAAGTTGCGTATGAGGTAGCCTTACTTCTGGCACTAGAGAATGTCCACAACGTCTTCCATATTTCGGTCTTACGTCTATATAAACTTGATTACAAACATGTGATTGAATATGAACCCCTATAATTTGAGAAAGACTTATCCTACGAAGAAGTTCCTGTTCAGATTGTTGACAGGAAAGAGCAAGTTCTCAAAAATAAAGTTATACCTTCTGTTAAGGTAATCTGGAGGAACCACAACGCTGAAGAAGCTACATGGGAACTCGAAGAGCATATGATGAAGAATTACCCACATTTATTTACTTAATTTATGTGTAAGCGATTCTGGGAACAGAATCTTTGTAAAGGGGCAGAATGTAACGGGACAAATTTTTTTTAATTGAACCGTGATTTTGGGGGCAAAATCCTTTTAAGGGGGGGGGGGGGGAAGATGTGACGAACGAGATTTTGTAAATTATTTAAATATTTATTAAATTAAATAAATATTTTTTGATAATTTAATTATTGAGTCAAATAATTAATTGATGAAATTGTGGTAGATTAATTTAATTATATGTGTTACATTGATTAAATTAATGTGGAGAAATTTTATATTCAAAGTATGAATTTAATTGAGCTTAATTGATTAAATAAATTATTTAATAAGCATAATGTTATTCTAATTAATTTAATAATTAATTAGAGATTTAATGATTTGATATAATTAATAAATGATAATTTTAATTATACGACTATGTAATTTAATGTGAATTTATTATAAAATTAATTAATTAATTAGAAGTGTGACAATTAACTATATAATAAGAATTAGTTAAAATTAAATGAAAAGGAAGAATAAGGGAGGACAGGCAAACGTGGCCTTAAGGGGAGTTGGGGGCAGTTAACCATTATGGGTTAACTGACCACTAACTACACCCGTTATGTATATACGTGCTATATTATATTCTATGTAATATATCATTTCTATATCACACACACTTCAGAGAAAATTAAAAGAGAAGAAGGAAAGATTAAGAGAGAAAAGCTGAAGAAAAGAAAGTTTACGTCATCTTCACAGAGATTTCAAGGGTAATCCCTTTATCTCAATTCTTACTTCACGTATAATATTTCTCCATGAAAACCAAATTTTGAGTTCTATGTAAAACAATTATTTTATGGTCAATGCATGAATTGGTGAATTATGTGTATATACATGTTAACATATGATCATAACATGTTTCTTCCATTTAAGTATGTTTATATATGCATTAATTGAATTTTGAAAAGTTACAGAGTTTTTCATTTACGTGTTTTTAAAACCCTCTGTTAAGAACTATTTTTGATAATTAACTTAAGATGTGATCATATATGTGTTAGTATATGTTAATAACATGTTATATATCATGTATACATGAATCACAATGATTAAATTCATGTAATTATGTGTTAATTGGGTTTTGTGAAGCTACAGAGTATAAAAGTTGTATATATGGCCCATATGGCCCTTACGTACAAATTAAATGCTTTACTCAATTTGACGATTGAATATAATTATACATGTTTAAACGAACAAAATAGAATTTTAACGGACAGATTCGGTGTATTAACGAGCCTGTAACGTTGAAATTTATGTCTTTTCTCAAAGTTTCACAAAATATTGAAAACAGTGAAATCAAATGCTTTAATTGGTGTAATTGTGTGATCTAAAGTGTTAAAATCATGCTAAAAACATTGTATGATGTTTCTGTGAAGTTTATACTTCATGGGTAGCATTAAAAATCATCGTGTTAGTTTGATTTGGGATTTATTGGCTTATTACTGTGTTCTTCGTGAGTTGCAAAACTCAAATCTAGGAGTTTGCGCCCCGGCGCAAATTTTCCTTATGAGAAACGCGCCCCGGCTAATCGCGCCCCGGCGTAGTTTTCCCTTAAGAGATACGCGCCCCTGTGAACCCCGCCTCGACGTATTTTCCTTATGTAAGGCGCGCCCTGGCGCGAATTTCAGAAACTAAACTACTTGATTTTGGCATGTTAGTTTAACTTATTCTAACTAACATAATAAGGTGTTAAGAATATAACAAGAGGTTATAACAGATTGGTAAATATGTAACGAGATGTTAAATCAGTTTAATAACTTATATCATGTTTTTAATTAAGAAGTTAATTTAATGACTTAAACCGTTATTTGTAAAGTCTAATAACGTGTTTGAAGACCGATGTGTGATTCGATAAGTATATCGAACTTATAATTAATTGATTTTGTGAATGGATGGTTATGTAGGATTAATTAAATATCGTGAGTTATAAATTGTAGCTTGTACAAGAGGCAAGTTTCTAAACCTTACTTTTACATTGAATAAGTCTCTTTAAATTCTAAATTATTTGTTGAGCAAGTCCTAGACTTATTTTCCATACCGAGCAAGTTCTTGTTCTTAATTGTTCAAGTTCAACATTTCATATTAGATGTTATAATTTTTCTAACGCATGATTCCAGTTATACAATACTTATTCGATTGTATACCTCTTAAGATTTATTATTTGAATTGATTATCAGTTTATTGTTGAACCTTGTAAGACTAGCAAACCCTCATTGATTCGACTAGTCCATAGTTGATGAACGTTATAAATTCTATAGTTATTATTGAGCTTATCTAAACCAAACTTCCTTTGGTGCGGACTCTGATGTTAAACTGAGATGAACAACCCTGTAAAGGGGATTATTTACGCTTTAGCGTTGAGATATTGTGCACAGTATGGTACTAAGGGCTGATCCCCCTAAGTACGAGAAGTAGAGTCCATAGTCTTATGACTGTTAAAGGTTTCAAGTATAAACACTTGACAACCTAGGACATAGTTCAAGGTCTTATGACCCTCAGATGTTCTTTTGATTCTTGTTATTCATTCTTGATTCAAAAGCTAAGTTTCTTATTCAGAAGTCTTTGATTCACTCGCATGTTATTATATTGTTGTTATTTTGTTATACTTGTGGGCAATCGTGCTCACTCTTGCGTAATAATAACATTGCAGTTAAGAATGAAAGGTCCGAAGAGCATTCTACTAGCAAAGGCAAGGGCAATGTCAACAAGTGATGAAGACTTGTTGTTTATTTGATATGTTATTGTTTAAGACTTATGTTAAAGTTGTGTAAGACTATTTATTTGTTTACGTTTTCGTATTTGAGATTTAAGGTTAGTATGACATGGGATTGTATTTATTATTCAGATGTTGTAACCCCATAAGGAGAGATGATGGATTTATTTCTATCTATTGCATGGTTTGTATTTATTATGGGTAGATAGATAGATGGTATTTGTACAGTGAACACCAAATCCCATGGAATTGAAGTACCCAGATTTTGGGGTGTCACAGTTCGCAAACTCAGATGGAGGTTAAATTTCTAGAACTGAAGCAAGGTACGTTGTCTGTACCTGAGTACGCTGCGAGATTCAATGAATTGGCGAGTTTTGCACTATATCAAGTTAACACAGACGAGCGGAAGGCAAGGAGATTCAAGCAGAGATTGAAGCCCTGGTTGTATAGCATAGTTTCAATGTTCTAACTGAATTCTTTTGCCACAATTCTGGAAAAGGCGATTATAGCTGAAGGAGGGAGTGGTGCCCTAACCAAATATAATCAGGAGCAGAAGAAGAAGAAGTGTAGACACTCAAAATTTTGCATTCTTGTTACTAACTCTGCAGGAGGGAAAAACCATCTTTTATATTTCGGAGACAACCCTAGAAGTCTACAATCAAATCAAAGCCCAAAGACAGCCCCGAAAAACATCAAATTAACCTCGGAGACTACCCTGAGGACAGATATAAGTCAACAGCAGTCAAACACCAGAGATAACCCTAAGGGAAGACAACTATAGCTGCATCAAGTTCGGAGACAAACCCGAAAGGTTAAAAGGGCAATTTTGCCAAATCAACATTAATACTGATCAAACTATTGTGGATAAGGTCATATAGAGCAATCACAGCAATCCCGAGTGCAAACTGTGCTAGACAGCTCAACAGACTGATTGCGAAGAATTGAAGATCTGGTCATGGACCCATCATCCCAGATTCAAAAAAGGGCAAGCCCCATGTCATTGCGTAGATCTCGGAAAGAGCTTTCTAGAAAGGTATGACACGCCTCTATAGGATTTTTGGATTGTAAGTTATGAAGGTTTTAGGCAGACTGTACGATGATCGAGGTGCACATACTTCGAGATAGCGAGGCCCACCAGGCCCAGCCACAGGTCTACTTGTGGTTGGTCAGGCCTATATATATCCCCTCCCCCTTTAGCTTCTAAGAGAAGATTAGGTAAAGAAGAGAGAGAAAAGGGCCAGGAGAGAGAATCAGTCAAAAGGAGCTCGAATCTTACTCCGATTTTATAAAACTTCTTTGTAAACACACTTATACATATATACTACAACATATCAAATTTTTACCGGTGGAAACTAAGTTTTGAGATGACAAAAGCCGTTCGATAGCCATTCTCATGCAATACTGTAAGATTTCGTCAGATTTGCTTTCTTCGCTTACTCTAATATAATATATAGTTAGTAGTTAATATTGGTCAGATCTGACTTTTTAGTTTTCTTTCTAGTTTTTATAAGTATTTAGCAACCACGTGACCCTAGATCTGTATCTAGAGAAAACTGGAAGCTTTGGGCTACTCGCTTACGAGGATTTAACTGATGAATCCTTTGTTTAGCGATGTTTAGAATAGATATGTATGCTATTGCAATATATTTATTATGCAGGTTGTTTATATGATATCCTGTGAGCCTGGGAGCTACAAGATCTACAATTCAATTAATGGATCTAGATCCGGTTCCCATGATGGACTTTTTTGAGTTGTATAGTTAGCTTGCAAATATTTGTACTAGTAAATCTAAGGCCTTAAAATGATTATACGGGTTTAAGGCCCCGAAATAGTGAAAACTGTGGTTTGTGGTGCTCGGGTATACTTCTATGGATTTTATGCCCATAAGAAGCCCGACACTTGAATATATATATATATATATATATATATATATATATATAATGCCCCCAAATTCGGTTCCCTCGAACCTGGTGCGTCACGATTTTACTATCATCAAATTATTTATGTCTTTTATTCATAACTTAATGAATATAACTTCGCTTCATTAATATAAATTCCTTCCATTTCCAGAATCTAGATGTCGATCCCAAAACCTTAATAAATCTCCAAATCTTGGCCATTTACCATTCCTGTCTTTACATCATATCCGATGTTATACTTAATAAAAATGCGGAATAGTTTAAACTTTTCTATGTTCTCTGAATAACAACTTTAATTAATTTCATAACTTTGAATCACTTTATTTCATGATTCAAATCGTCGAATTTACATAAGAAAACTTTACATCTTGATTTGATATTCTTTATATATCGAATATTATGACTTTACTACTCTACATGAGTTGAACATCATAAACAACTATTATGTACATAATTTAAAACCTAAACATGGTTCAAGATCATAACTTTAGATAAATAAATCAATCTTCTTGCGATACTATTGAACTCTATCAAACAAGTAGCACGTATCTTTAACCGTGAGTCTTTAACTTGCAAAAATGGTTATTTGCAAGAGTGAGCTTGATAGCTCAGCAATTCTAACAGTTTTTATACATCACATAACATATAATATCATGCTCAGTTCATGCAATCATAATCATTTAAAATTACTATGCATGCTGCTTCTCACATAACAAGTATAGAGATTAACTTCTTAAACATATAATCAAAGATCAACTTTAAAATTGTATACATATCTCATATGCATTTCATAGATAAATTAACATCCACATAGCATAATATAATTCAACCAACAATTATCAAATTCATATAGCAAATAGGAACTGAAAGACTTTCCTTGCTCGTAGATTATCAACTATAACTTAACTACTTATAGTTATTTGCACTTCGTGTACTCCTACACAATTGTATAATCATGAATTCATACCTATCAGTCATATACATCCATACATTCTCAATATAATAATAAATATTACATCGTTTCCTAACAAGGTTTAAAAAAACCTTCATTTTAATTTCATACTCTTAGGATAACTATGTATGTATAGGTATACCTTAGTCACACATACTTGACATCAACATTCATATACATTTATCACGCACTTGAGTAACTATGTGTTCGATGTACATTTAAAACTCATAGATACATGATCCACAGTATTCTTACGTTTTGCAAACCTTAGTAAAGATGTTAAATTCGGGTTCTATATAACCCTTACATGCTTTATAACTAGTCTAAAACATCATTGATTAATGTTAAGCATTATTATATAATATTCATTTTTTATACTTAGAACAACATATTTTATCGTCGGGAGCACTACACGTGCATACGTGTATGTCCGACGCCCTCCGGTTGCCTTCGAATAAGCATCAGTCACAAAAATGGACATTTTTACCCCTTCTAACGACTTCAAATTGAAAAACTTAAAGAATGAAAGATGTAGGTCTACTTGTTATCTTTTTTAATCATCCTGAATTGCCTCAATCGAAGTTTATATGAAGAAGTTATGCCTAGTTTACTATAGGAGGTCAAAACAGTGCTGTCTGACATTATTCCGGCACAGCTGCCCCCCAAATGGCCTTGGGGGCAGCGTAGCTACGCCCAAAATAGCCATGGGGGTAGCGCAGCTGCGCCAATTGATGCAGAATGGGTTTCCCAAATTATGTTCTTCGTGATTTTCAGACCATTTCTCCTTCCGATCTTCGTAACTCTAGTTATACACATCCAAATTAGTCCGTTTTTGATTTTATGGATTCGTCATTCATAAAAGTACAACATACCAAAGAATCAACAATTTATAGAAATATTAACTAATCCAAATCTTAACCTAAAACTCATATTCATACTAAATTTTCATATTTTAATATGTTTAGCGAATTCCACCACCACGAATTCGTTTCTGGACCAAATTAATCCATTTAACTTTTGTTGTTTTCATATTTAACAATATTCACAATTTCTCATAACAATTTATAGATTACAACAACCTTTAGCCATCAATTTTTGTCTCAAAAGCAAGTTGTTCATGATATTTCTAAGAATTTACCAAACTTGAAACCCAAGAACATGATAAGGTAATGTTACCTCTTTGAAGCTTGTGAAGTTAATTCTTGCTTCCCATTTTAGAT
This sequence comes from Panax stipuleanatus, assembly GCA_020205555.1. Taxonomy (NCBI): domain Eukaryota; kingdom Viridiplantae; phylum Streptophyta; class Magnoliopsida; order Apiales; family Araliaceae; genus Panax; species Panax stipuleanatus. Next base: position 98,687,221 of record CM035115.1, read on the forward strand.
TGCTCTACCAATTCTCATCAACACACTCACTATATGAACTTATCAAGAATTTAGCAACTAGAATTATGAAGGGAGAGCTTCCAATTTATAGACGGACCATTACCCAAACTTGGTTTTTGTCCTACAAATCAAACCAAAGGAAGTAAGGAGAAGACATTGGACAAGAGGGATTTGGTGGAGAGGCACTATTGAACCCACTCCCCCCCCCCTTCATCATCACCATCATTGTATAGCCATTATCACCATCTATAGCATAGGCCAAAGGCCTATTCACGTGAATGAAGAAAATGGGACTCACAAAATGGGACAACCTCTCTTAATACTCAATATTAGCAAATTTGGTGCAAGCATACTTAGGTTTATTTCCTTTTTGTCTCCTTAAATCAATTCCAATGACTTAATGTCACTACATTATGGTAAGTTATGGGCACAAATATATGTATATATATATATATGTATATATATATATATATATATTTGTATATGCACACCCACATATAAACAAGTATACTTATATCTTGAATATACACCAATACATATAATCATGTACCTCATGTACATTGGTTTAATCCAATTAATATTTTAATTAGGCTAAATATAATTTAGTTGGGTATTCTCCACCCATCATCTCTATAACACTTATTATTATAGTCACACATAAATATTACTATAACTAATTAATGTTCATCATTTAATCCCTTACCATAAGTTTTCTTTTAATACTTCTAGTTAAATCTCCCGTTGATTTAACTTTACTATTCATGCCACACAAGGCAATAATTATGTAAACTTAGTAAATTACATAACTCAAGCTTACTCTCACAACATAACCTTATATAATAATTATTCTTAATATCTTATATTATATATACGAAGCAATTTTATTACATTAATAATTTATGCTCTTACAACATATGTATTTGCACATAATTAGCTAAAGTAATAATAATAAATAGTCCATCACATTACTTTATCATTTCTTTACTAATTTAATGAAACGTTTCCTTAGTCCATCAATATGCCATACTAGGCATATAGCACAAGCTTACATTAAGCTCATTATCACTTCCACCACATTACTTAATCATCTCGTGTTCAATTTACATTGAACTATTATATTTCAAGATTCACATAAATACATATATCGTGAACGAAAATATTCACACAATTTTATTATCAATTATAAATTCTACGTGTAATATAATAACTTAAGTTATTTAGTGAAATAAAAATAACTTAGCTTTCTTTATAAGTTTAACCTTCTTGGAAATACATAAGATATAATTACTACTATATAAACTATGTATTCCATCATGAAAACATACATAAATTATTTTTATTACGTTTTCTCCAAATAAAATGATTTACTCATTTTCTCAAGATATTATCTTTAATATAATATCTATGTCTTATTAAAATAATTACATGTAAGGCACATGTACACATATCACATATTATATAAAAAAAATAGATAATAAGTTTATTTTCTATTATTATAAATTATTTCTATCAATTTATTTACATATAGCAAATATATTTTAATATATGTATCATATTACTTAATTATACAAATTATCTCATACATAGCTATACATATAAGGTAATACCATTATATAAAATAATATTCTCCCTTTATTAAAATAATTCAATGCTAGAATTTATTTTGATATCCTTTATTTAAAATATACAATAATTATTTCTCTTTCCTTTTTATAAATTGTCCCAACATAATTTCTTTAATCTTTTCATCTCGCCGTATATCAAATTAATTTATAAATCTATAACCAATATTTATCTAAAGATATATTGGTTTTCTTCTCTCTTTAACAATGTATATATTTTATTAACGTCATTCCGAATATTAGACTCTTACATATATTACTATGCTAAGTATTATATAAAAAAATACTAAATTTTATTACATACTCATTTCATTTTCCTTATCCCAAACACATATATTAATTCACCATTTACTTAAGTGAATTAACCCCTTTACTATATCACCATTGTCAATTAAGGTTTTAATATTCAAATTATATTATTTCATAATATAACTTTCAACTTAATTTAAATTAACCAATATTTATTCTTGTTTAGTTAATTCTCATAATTAACTTTCATTTAAATCATGTCTTGTTATCTCAATCCATTCATATATAGTTTGATCACAAGTTATGACTCTTCTTACACATATTAGTCATTAATATATATATATATATATATATATATATATATATATATATATATCTTAAAGTTTAGATTTCACAAACTCACTAAGAATTGTCTGCAGACCGGCGCAGCTGCGCTAGTCTTAGGCTTGGAAGTGGCGCAACTGCGCCACCTCAAGTTCAGACGCAGACAAGTTCTGCTACAGCAGAACCATAATAAAATTTCTAAATACTTTGAACATGCTTTTTAATTGCTAACTTGATATATCAGTTAGCCAACATCGATTTCTACCTTCTTCAATGACTTAGAGATTAAACTTCAAGTTCAAACTCTATTTCCTTTAATAGTTAGTCAACTATAAAATTTCGTATATATATCAAATTTCTTTCCACCAAACCACATAATTCTAGACATATAACACACATATATTCTTATTTGAACCCAACACATGCCTTAAGAATTTTATTTACTAAATTCTTATTTTAATAATTTCTAAAAATTCAGGTTCTCACATCCTCTCCCCCTTATAAGGATTCCGTCCTTGGAATCTCCGAATCCTTCCCTACTCGGTACTATTTCGAATATTACATATTCTTTAGATAACTTCATCCCTCCTCTTTTCGGAAGTTTTATTATTATAACTTTCTCAATCATTACCTGTCGCATCCTACCACTTTCTTCTTTCTAAGGAACATCCTGTTTACTACATCCACCCTTCAGAAAGAATAAGAACCTTTCACAATTTTTCAATAATCGAGAAGTAGTATGAATAACTCAGATTCCAAATTATGCTGAGGGGTCACAAGACCGTGAACTCTTCTCTAAGTTTACTAGTGCTTCAACAAAATCCTTCACATTGTAAACCAGAGTGTTTATCAATCACAAAGACTGAAAACACCCTCCGTGCGTACACTAGGTGATCATCCTATTGTACCACTACGTTGTGTCATAAACGTAGCATATTATAACGACTATATGCATTACGCTCGGAACTGACGTCTCCGAAAATATGTCCCCTTTGTAGGGTTGGTCACCTCAGCTTTTCAACATCTGAATCCGCACTAGAGCAATCTGGTTTGGCATAAGTACTCAAGAATGCTTGAATTCCATAAATGTTCTTTAACAGTTGTCTAGCCGAATCAAATAGCTTAGACTTTTATCAACAATTCAGACATCAACTGAAATTACTCAACTTAATTGACCTTTTTCATAGTTTAAAAGAAAACCAAAAATCCTTTTATGACGTCATGATACCGCACCAACTTAGTAATACGTTGAAGATTCTGTCATTTTATGACTTTGCCATACTACATCATACCATAATGGACTGGAGATCTTACGATCACTCCTGACACTAGGTTCGATTGAATTGATGACTCCATCGTTAACCATCCTCTACACCATATTAAATGATGCATATGGTTAAAAATATATTTTGAAAAATTTTTAAATCATTTTTGTCTTAGCCGAAACAAATAACATAGACATACGAATAACGATATTATTTTTAAAACTCATTGGTTCGGTCATTTGATCCAATGTTTCTCAAGAAAACAGAAGTGCAAACATTAGCACGAAGTCAAATTTTTTTAAAATTCTAGCATAGCTAGAAGATTTAGAAAAATTCATATTTCTCGATCAATCTTCTATCTTTTACTATATAGCCTCATCATCCTATCAATCTTCAATACCATCAATGCTCACTATACCAAAACTCGTAATTCTTGATATATAATATATCTATTCTCAATATAGTTCATCAAACTTACCACACCCTAGGAAGTTCAGAAACTTACCACAATAATAAGATTTTAGGAACTTATCCTAGCAATACGTAGTCCAAGAACCAACCAGGGACTGTCCATATGCTTAGGGGCTCAAAAATATATATAATTATGAGTCACAAACTTATCATAGGCATGAGTCTTAAGAACTCGCACCTAATCTTAATATTCTCTAATTTAATCTTAGAAATCTTTATTTATCAAAATAAATATGAGAAAAGAATCACCTTTTCGCTATATGTATATCGATAGCGCGACACCAGTATTCCAACGATTGTCAACGTGATACGCTCAGCACAAGCACAAAACATCCGCCTATACAAAGGTTTGTACAACTAATCCATCACATAAGTCCTCAATGGAAATCCAACACCTAACTCTATTTTACTCTTAACTTGCTCTTTGCTTGTTACGAATTTTCTATATTTCATCATATACAACTCCTCATGAGTTCATCTCGTACCATTTTATAGTACCTTCTCTTTATAGCATCAAGCTATAACTACTCAGTCATTACAGACCCTCTATCATTTCATAGCTTAATTTGATCATATAGTGATCATCGGTTTACCTTATGGTTCTTTCCTATTGTCAACTAAACTCCATTTGAGTTTATTCTTATTATGTTTGTCATATTCATCTTATAGATATCGTCATAACATTTTTATTACCGGAGTCAGGTAACTCCTGATTCTCATTCTCTAAATACTTCAAAATTCTTCTTTGAATCTTCGCTTATATATATTTTAATCTTTTCTTTCCGTTTCTAAGGTTATAGACTAAGGTACTCTTACCTAAGGTTTATAACCTACAGCTTTGATACCAACATGTGACGCCCCCAAATCCGGTTCCCTAGAACCTCGGACCTGGTGCGTCACGATACTACTATCGTCAAATTATTTATATCTTTTATTCATAACTTAATGAATATAACTTTGCTTCTTTAATATAAATTCCTTCCATTTCCAGAATCTACATGTTGATCCCAAAACCTTAATAAATCTCCAAATCTTGGCCATTTACCATTCCTGTCTTTACATCATATCCGATGTTATACTTAATAAAAATGAGGAATAATTTAAACATTTCTATGTTCTCTGAATAACAACTTTTATTAATTTCATATCTTTGAATCAATTTATTCCATGATTCAAATCGTCGAATTAACATAATAAAACTTTACATCTTGATATGATATTCTTTATATATCGAATATTACGACTTTACTACTCTACATGAGTTAAACATCATAAACAACTATCATGTACATCGTTTAAAATCTAAACATGGTTCAAGATCATAACTTTAGATAAATAAATCAATCTTCTTGCGATACTATTGAACTCTATCAAACAAGTAGCACGTATCTTTAACAGTGATCTTAACCTGCAAAAATGGTTATTTGCAAGAGTGAGCTCGACATCTCAGCAATTCTAACAGTTTTCATACATCACGTAGCATATAATATCATGCTCAGTTCATGCAATCATAATCATTTTAATTTATTACGGATGGTGCTTCTCACATAACAAGTATAGAGATTAACTTCTTAAACATATAATCAAAGATCAACTTTCAAATTTCATACATATCTCATGTGCATTTCATATATAAATCAACATCCTCATAGCATAATATAATTCAACCAACAGTTATCAAATTCATATAGCAAATAGAAACTGAAAGACTTGTCTGGCTCGTAGATTATCAACTATAACTTAACTGCTCATAATTATCTCCACTTCATGTACTACTACACAATTGTATAATCATGAATTCATACCCATCAGTTATATACATCCATACATTCTCAATATAATAATAAATATTACATCGTTTCCTAACTAGGTTTGTAAAACCTTTATTTTACTTTTATACTCTTAGGATAACTATGTATGTATAGGTATACCTTAGTCACACATACTTGACATCAACATTCATATACATTTATCACACACTTGACTAACTATATGTTCGATATATATTTAAAACTCATAGATGCATGATCCACATTATTCTTCCATTTTGCAAACCTTAGTAAAGTTGTTAAATCCGGGTTCTATATAACCCTTACATGCTTTGTAACTAGTCTAAAACATCATTAATTAATGTTAAGCATCATTATATAATATTCATGATTTATACTTAGAACAACATATTTTATCGTCGGGAGCACTACACTTGCGTACGTGTATGTTTAACGCCCTCCGGTTGCTTTCGAATAAGCATTAGTCACAAAAATGGGCATTTCTACCCCTACTAACAACTTCAAATCAAAAAACTTAAAGAATAAAAGATGTAGGTCTACTCGTTATCTTTTCGAATCCTTCTGAATCGCCTCAATCGGAGTTTGTATGAAGAAGTTATGCCTAGTTTACTACAAGAGGTTAAAATAGTCCTGTCTGACACTATTCCAGCGTAGCTGTGCCCCAAATGGCCTTGGGGGCAGTACAGCTGCGCCCAAAAATGCCTTGGGGGCAATGCAGCTGCACCCATTGGTGCAGAATGGGTTTTCCAGATTCTGTTCTTCGCACTTTTCAGACCATTTCTCCTTCTGATCTTCGTAATTCGAGTTGTACACATCCAAATTAGTCCGTTTTGATTATATGGTTTCATAATTCATAAAACTACAACATACCAAAGAATCAACAATTTACAGAAACATAAACTAATCCAAATCTTAACCTAAAACTCATATTCATACTAAATTTTCATGTTTTAACATGTTTAGCGAATTCCACTACCAATGATTCATTTCTGGCCCAAATTAATCCATTTAACTTTTGTTATTTTCTTATTTGACCATGTTAACAATTTCTCATAACAATTTATAGATTATAACAACCTTTAGTCATCAATTTTTGATTCAAAAGCAAGTTGTTCATGATATTTCTAAGAATTTACCAAACTTGAAACCCAAGAACGTGATAAGGTAATGTTACCTCTTTGAAGCTTGTGAAGTTAATTCTTGCTTCCCATTTCAGATTGCTCTACCAATTCTCATCAACACACTACCTATATGAACTTATCAAGAATTTAGCAACTAGAATTGTGAATGGAGAGATTCTAATTTATAGAGGGACCATTACCCAAACTTGGTTTTTGCCCTACAAATCAAACCAAAGGAAGGAAGGAGAAGACATTGGACAAGAGGGATTTGGTGGAGAGGCACTATTGAACCCACTCCCCCCTTCATCATCACCATCATTGCATAGCCATTATCACCATCTATAGCATAGGCTAAAGGGTTATTCACGTGAATGAAGAAAATGGGACTCACAAAATGGGACAACCTCTCTTAATACTCAGTATTAGCAAATTTGGGGCAAGCATACTTAGGTTTATTTCTTTTTTGGCTCATTAAATCAATTCCAATGACTTAATGTTACTACATTATGTTAAGTTATGGGCACAAATATATGTATATATATATATATATATATATATATATATATATATATATATGCACACCCACATATAAACAAGTATACTCATATCTTGAATATACACCAATACATATAATCATGTACCTCATGTACATTGGTTTAATCCAATTAATATTTTAATTAGGCTAAATATAATTTAGTTAGGTATTCTCCACCCATCATCTCTATAACACTTATTATTATAGTCACACATAAATATTACCATGACTAATTAATGTTCATCATTTAATCCCTTACGATAAGTTTTCTTTTAATACTTCCAGTTAAATCTCCCGTTGATTTAACTTTACTATTCATGCCACACAAGGCAATAATTATGTAAGCTTAGTAAATTACATAACTCAAGCTTACTCTCACAACATAACCTTATATAATAATTATTCTTAATATCGTATATTTTATATATGAAGCAATTTTATTGCATTAATAATTTGTGCTCATACAACACATGTATTTGCACATAATTAACTAAAGTAATAATAATAAATAGTCCATCACATTACTTTATCATTTCTTTACTAATTTAATTAAACGATTCTTTAGTCCATCAATATGCCACACTAGGCATATAGCACAAGCTTAAATTAAGCTCATTATCACTTCCACCACAGTACTTAATCATCTCGTGTCCAATTTACATTGACCTATTATATTTCAAGATTAACATAAATACATATATCGTGAATGGAAATATTCACACATTATTATTATTATTTATAAAATCTACGGGTAATATAGTAAATTAAGTTATTTAGTGAAAAAAAATAACTTAGCTTTCTTTACAAGTTTAACCTTCTTGGAAATACATAAAATATAATTACTACTATATAAACTATGTATTCCATCATGAAAATATACATAAATTATTTTTATTACGTTTTCTCCAAATAAAATGATTTACTCATTCTCTCAAGATATTATCTTTAATATAATATCTATGTCTTATTAAAATAATTACATGCAAGGCACATGTATACATACCATATATTATATATAGAAAATAAATAATAAGTTTATTTCCTATTATGATAAATTATTTCTATAAATTTATTTACATATAGCAAATATATTTTAATATATTTACCATATTACTTAATCATACAAATTATCTCATACAAAGCTATACATATAAGGTAATATCATTATATAAAATAATATTCTCCCTTTATTAAAATAATTCAATGCTAGAATTTATTTTAATATCCTTTATTTAAAATATATAATAATTGTTTCCCTTTCCTTTCTATAAATTGTCCCAACACAATTTCTTTAATCTTCTCATCTCGCCGTATATCAAATTAATTTATAAATCTGTAACCAATATTTATCTAAAGTTATATTGGTTTTATTCTCTCTTTAACAACGTTTATATTTTATTAACGTCATTCTGAACATTAGAATCATACATGTATTACTATGCGAACTAATATATAAAAATAAATACTAAATTTAATTGCATACTCATTTCTTTTTCCTTATCCCAAACACATATTAATTCACCATTTACTTAAGTGAATTAACCCCTTTACTATATCTGTGATGCCCCCAAATTCGGATACCTTCAAACCCAGGACCTGGTGCTACACGGTACTACATTCTACTCATGCATTCCATTAAAAAACTTCAACATCACGCATGAGTTTACTAAACATACATTCTATTCATTTCTTCCCTAGTTCTCGATAACCATTACATTGTCCTGTGTCATAATATCAGTAAATACTATGCTATTACAAAGGTCTCTACTTATCCATCTTGGACTTGTCTTTGTCTTTCCCGGATCCTTCGGTCTGTTCATTCCTCGCTGAAAACATTTAGTTTAAGCAAGAATGAGCATAAATAGCTCTGCAAGTTAACATTTTATCTTGAAACCACAAAATCAAAAATCATATCTATTCAACCTCAATGGCTGTACAATAGCCATAAAGTACTTCTGAACAATCAAAATATCGTTTTGATTTCTTTAAATCCATTCCCAAGGACATATAGTCTCTTCGGAATCTTGCCTGGTCAAAGACCACGAACCCGGCACTAAGGTCGTAAGCCCGATATATCTTACGAGCACATCCATGTGATCAGCCTGTAGTACCCTATGTTAATCAACATTCATTTATTAAACGTGTTTATGTTAAATCATTGTCAACCTCGTGTGCTCGTCGAATTAACGACATAAAAACATTTCTCTTTAATTCTCAGGCTCCCCTAAGAATCCTTACCAATCACTTGGCATAGGATAGCTTCAATATATATATATTCTAGAAAGATTTGTGGAAAACCTACCAAAATATAATTACTTTTCAGTATGACCAAAACAATTGGCATCGACCATCCAATAATCTTTTTTTTTAATGCATAAGCAATTATGCATAATGATCTCTTGTCCAACCATAAGGTATGAACAAGAGTTAGAAGACTTGTATAACGCAACGTTAATACAAGATTTAGAAAACTTGCCTTCGCGTCTCTTAATCTTTAAGGTACGCTACTTGGTCTTTACCACTTCTACAAGCATAACACATAGTATACCAATGAGAATTTCATAATCGATATACAATGTATTTACCTAACTTCTCCTTCTCGCTTAACTTAACCGAAACGTTAAACTTATAACATTCGTTCAAGTTATTTAACGTTCATTACGGTTTATTAACATTTCTATGTCATAACTCGATCTCTCATTAATCACCACTAAGTATGATAATCAACGTGATCGTTACTTATTCTTTAACTAAATCTTTGGTTTATAGTTTATGCTTCCAAAGTTTAAGTTCATTTATGTTTGATTAATGTTTACTCCTTATAAACCCTTGATTAAACAAGTTGTTTAAAGGGTTACATTACATCACTTACTAGCCCCTTAATTGATATGTAAAAGTTAATTAAGGACTAGCAATACCAAAACTCTCTGCCATGCTGGCACTGCGGCGCCAGCTTTGCCTTGCTTGGCGGCGCTGCGACGCTAGTCATGCAGAGATTTCTCCCCAAAGTGGCACAGCGGCGCCGGTTTAAGCTTATTGGGCAGCGCAGCGACGCTAGTCATGCAGAGATTTCTCTAGGTCATGGAACGACCTTTAATTTGTTTACTCACTTTAATAAACAAAAAAATCAAATTCCATTTAATAAATCAAATAAAATTCGTTTACATACGCGTTCGATTTTTTCGGGCGTTACATTCTCCTCTCCTTATAAGAATTATGTCCCCAGAATTATAATATAAGTTACTCAAACAAATTAGGATAAGCCTTCCTCATCTTATCCTCGAGTTTCCACGTTGCTTCTTCGGCATTATGGTTCCTCCATATCACCTTCACCGAAGGTATAACTTTACTTCTCAAAACTTGTTTTTTCCTATCAATAACTTGAATAGGAATCTCTTCGTACGTTAAGTCCTTCTCGACTTGAATTGGTTCATACTCGATTACGTGCTTGTAATCCGGCTTATAGGGACGTAATACCAATACATGAAACACGTTATGGATATGTCCCAACTCTGGAGGTAATGCTATCACATAAGCTACCTCTCCTACCCTTTTTAGAACCTCAAAAGGTCCTATGAACCTAGGGCTTAGTTTTTCTTTCTTCCCAAAACGTATCTTCCCCTTCCAGGGTGACACCTTCAGGAACGCATACGAACTGACTTCAAACTCTCTGTTCTTCCGATGTGGATCGACATACTTCTTTTGTCTATCTTGAGCCACTACTAAACGCGTTCATATTAACTTAACTACTTTTGCCGTTTGTTGTACCATTTCAGGACCCAACATTCGACGTTCTCCCACTTCATCCCAACAAAGTGGCATTCAACACTTCCGTCCATACAATGCTTCGTAAGGCGGCATACCTATACTAGTGTGATAACTGTTGTTGTAGGAAAACTCCACCAATGGTAGATGATCGTCCCAACTACCCTTGAAATGCATAACGCAAGACCTTAGCATGTCTTCTAGCGTTTGAATTATCCTTTTGCTTTGCCCATCTATCTGTGGATGATACGCCGTACTCAACCTCAGTTGCGTTCCCATCTGCTCTTGTAAACTTCTCTAGAAATTTGAAGTGAATCGCGGATCTCGATCGGACACAATCGAAATAAAAAACTCCATGTCGGGAGACAATCTCCTTGACATAAAGTTTAGCTAGTTGGTCCAGGTTGTACCTGACCCTTATCGGCAAGAAATGCCCCGACTTCGTCAAATGATCCACTATTACCCAAATAACGTCGTATCCTTTCTGCGTCGTCGGAAGTCCTACCACAAAATCCATCGTGATATGCTCCCACTTCCATTCTGGAATCTCCAATGATTGTAATAAACCACTGGGTCTTTGATGTTCGACCTTAACGTTTTGACAAGTTAAGAACCTACTCACATATTCTGCTATCTCTCTCTTCATAATCTTCCACCAGAAATTACTTCGAAGGTCTTGATACATCTTGGTACTACCAGGATGAATCGAGTACCTCGAGTGATGAGCTTCATCCATTATCTCTTCTTTCAACTCTAGCTCACAAGGAACCCAAATTCTTCCTTCAAATCTTAATAACCCCTCGTTATCAAAATTATACGTACTTTTGGTACTGTCTGTGATCTTCTCCCTTATTCTTTCGCACTCCTCAGTTATGAGTTGCACTTCCTTCACCTTTTCTACGATAGTAGGTTGAACCTCCACCGCAAATAGTTTCTCTCCTTCTTTGCTTGAACCTTGAATCTCTAATTCCATCTTTGCCATCTCTGTTATCAACTCATCTTGAGCTGTTAAAATCGATAGCTTTTCCCGACGCTTTCGACTTAAGGCGTCGGCCACCACATTCGCCTTTCCTGGGTGATATAAGATTTCACAGTCGTAATCCTTAATCAACTACAGCCATCTCCTCTGCCTCATAGTCAATTCCTTCTGAGTGAAGATATACTTCAGACTTTTATGGTCTGTGTAGATCTCACACTTCTCTCCATATAGGTAATGCCTCCAAATCTTTAAGGCAAAAACCACTGCGGCAAGTTCATGGTCATGAGTAGGATAATTTCCCTCATACTCCTTCAATTGCCTAGATGTATACGCAATGACCTTGCCATGCTGTATGAGCACACAACCCAGTCCTTTATGCGAAGCATCGCTTACACTACAAAATTCCCCGTTTCATCAGGTAGAGTCAAAATTGGTGCTTAACTCAATCTTTTCTTCAGCTCTTGAAAGTTGTCTTCACACTTCTTTGTCTATACGTATTTCACCGTCTTTCTGGTCAAATTGGTTAACAGAGTAGCTATTTTTGAGAAGTACTAAATGAACCTCCGATAGTAACCCACTAACCCTAGGAAACTCCGCACCTCAGTCGGCGCTTTTGGTTGTTCCCAGTTAATCACGGCTTCCACCTTTGCTAGATCAACTGAAACTCCTTCTTTGTTAATAATGTGCCCCAAAAACTGCACTCTTTCTAACCAAAATTCACACTTAGTGAATTTTGCATATAACTTCTCTTTTCTTAGTGCTTCCAACACTAATCTCAAATGTTCAGCGTGATCATCCTTTGTCTTAGAATAGACTAGGATATCATCAATGAACACCACGACGAACTTGTTCAAATATTATTTGAACACCCGGTTCATCATGTCCATGAATGCGGCTGGCGCATTCGTTAACCCAAATGACATGACTAAGAACTCGTAATGGCCATAACGAGTCCTAAATGCTTTCTTAGGTACATCTTCTGCTCTAACCTTCAATTGGTGATACCCCGTACGTAAATCTATCTTCGAAAAATATTTTTCCCCTCTCAATTGATCAAAGAGATCATCGATCCTGGGTAATGGGTATTTATTCTTTGTTGTTAGCTTGTTCAACTCTCGGTAGTCGATACAAAGCCTCAACGATCCATCCTTCTTCTTTATAAATAATACCGGCACTCCCCATGGAGAGACACTCGGTTGAATGTATTTCTTGTCCAACAGTTCTTGTAACTGAATCATTAACTCTTTCAATTCCACTGGCGCCATACGATACGGTGCCTTCGACACTGGTACCGTTCCAGGCACAAGGTCGATAACAAATTCTGTCTCCCTTTCACGTGGAAGACCTGGCAAGTCACTGGGAAATACATCCGTATATTCGTTGACAATAGGTATCTGCTCCAACTTTTCTCCCAATTGTTGGGTATCAATAACATGGCACAGATAACCCTCACATCCCTTCTTCAACAACTTTTTGGCTTGCGTCATGGTTATATAACAAGAACGTCTCGGTGATTTACTACCGTAGAACACTACCTTGGGTTTCTTGGAAATTAGAAGGTTTACACTCTTATTTTAGCAATCTATCATCGCCTCATGGTTAACTAACCAGTCCATTCTGAGAATTACATCGAATTCTCCTAGCTTTATCGATATAAGATCTACCGATAACCTGTTACCCCTTATGTCTACATAACAATTCCTGTGAACAGAGTTAACAGGAATTTCCTCCTCGTTTGCTACCTTAATATTCAATGGTATTACAAGCTTCTCGGGGAGTAATTCTAATCATTTAGCAAACTCACATGCTATAAACGAACATGTTGCACCCAAATCAAATAGTACATAAGCATTTATATCATTTACCGGGATGATACCTGCTACGACGTCATTCAATGCTACCGCATCCTGGACCATTATATTGAACGTACGGGCAGTTAGTCTTCCCTGTGATACTGTACCGCCCCCATGTGCTAGCTTACCACTGCCAACACCTTTCCCACCATCTGAACCCTTCTTCGGACAGTTTCGTGACATGTGATCCGTAGATCCACACACAAATCACCAGCGACTCTTCTTAGGATTGGGACAGTTAGGCGAGATATGCTCCTCCTATCCACAATTATAACAAACCGCCTTTCCCTTGAGGTAAACTCCTGTATGAGCCTTGGCACAAGTCTTGCATAACTCTATCATCTTCTTAGGGAATTTTTGTTTTACCCTGGTATTCCCAGAGCTAAAACCCTTTCTCTTCTGGCCACTCCCGCTGGCTCCCTCGACCTTGACTGACAGCTCAGTCTTAGTCTTATTCTTTTTCTCCTTGTGATATAAGGTCAACGCCTCACTACCAGCTTCGGCTATAATAGCCTTCTCCAACACAGCTCCAAAGGTAACACTTTGGAGAACTGAGATCCGGTTATAGAGCCAGGGTTTCAATCCCTGCTCAAACCATCGTGCCTTCTACAATTCTGTGTCCACCTGGTGTGGAGCAAACCTTGCCAGTTCATTGAACCTGGCTGTATATTGGGGAACTGTTATTTCCCCTTGCTTCAGTTCCAAGAAGTGAATTTCCATCCTCCCGTGCACACTCGGGGGAAAGTAGTTCTCAAAGAACAACTCTTTAAACCGGTCCCATGTGACCATATCTGTTCCGGCCCTACTTTGGTTGGCCTCCCACAAGTAGTTGGCCTCGCATTTCACCAGGTAAGTTGCAAAAGAAGTCTTCTGTGCCTCACCGATATTTGCAATAACAAATGCCTTCTCAATCTCCTTCACCCAACTTTGGGCAGCTATAGGGTCTGTAGTTCCATGGAACTCAGGAGGACCTATCACTTTGAACTCCTTAAAGGTAGTCCCCCGACTTACCCCAGGATTCCCGCATACGGTACCTCTCGTTCGATTGAGAGCCGTCGCTAACATGTTCACAAATTCTTGCATTTGGTTATCATTTCCATGCTCTTCCTCATTATGAGGTTCTTCTTCACGATTCATGTGTCGTCTTCTTAGCGGCATTTTCTGTTAATACGAAACACGTTCGTTATTACTTACTTCTTCCTTTAGTTATTATTAATAATCAAATAATAACTTAATCACATTGACAAGAATTTTAAATAAAACTTTTATATTAAACTGCTTCTTCGTGGTACAACACCACACTGTACATTACATGGCTTCAGCTATTTACATTACCATCCCGCGTTTACTTCCAAAAGTTGGGATTTACAAAAGACTACCCTTGTCTATACAAAAGAGGGTTTTACGTCATTACTAGCTATACAAAAAATTTCATAGCTATTTATATTGCTATTTCTTCTATATATACCACAGAACTACATATGCAACACGACATTCATGTAGTCTGCATCGGCCATACATGCCACAATGTCCCAGCTAATAGTATACCGAGTTTGTCCTTCTTCCACGTGATAGTCAGCAATCTACTGATGGTAATCCTCGTGCGAACACCAATGGATATAGCACGTTCGTCCTATCTTCTACTTCTTGTTCAGAAGCTCAGTCTTCAGTTCCTGGAATTCTAGCTTCAAGTACTTCTGAACAATCAAAATATCGTTTTGATTTCTTTAAAACCATTCCCAAGGACATGTAGTCTCTTCGGAATCGTACCTGGTCAAAGACCACGAACCCTCACTTGGTTCCTATTTTAAAATGGACAACCCGGCACTAAGGCCATAAGCCCGATATATCTTACGAGCACATCCAGGTGATCAGCCTGTAGTACTCTATGTTGATCAACATTCATTCATTAAACGTGTTTACGTTTAATCAATGGCAACCTCGCGTGCCCGTTAAACTAAAGATGTAAAAACATTTGTCTTTCATTCTCAGGTTCCCCTGAGAATCCTTACCAATCACTTGGCATAGGATAGCTTCAACATATATATATTCTGGAAAGATTTGTGGAAAACCCACCAAAATATATTTACTTTTTAGTCTGCCCGAAATAATTGGCATCGACCATCCAATAATCTTTTTTTATGCATAAGCAATTATGCACAATGATCTCTTGTCCAACCATAAGGTATGAACAAGAGTTAGAAGATTTATATAACACAACGTTAATACAAGAGTTAGAAAACTTGCCTTCGCGTCTCTTATTCTTTAAGGTAAGCTACTTGGTTTTTACCACTTCTACAAGCATAACACATAGTATACCAATGAGAATTTCATAATCGATATACAATGTATTTTCTTAACTTCTCCTTCTCGCTTAACTTAACCGAAACGTTAAACTAATAACATTCATTCAAGTTATTTAACGTTCATTACAGCTTATTAATATTTCTATGTTATAACTCGATCTCTCATTAATCACCACTAAGTATGATAATCAATGTGATCATTATTTATTCTTCAACTAAATCTTTGGTTTACAATTTATGCTTCCAAAGTTGAAGTTCATTTATGTTTGATTAACGTTTACTCCTTATAAGCCCTTGATTAAACAAGTTGTTTAAAGGGTTACATTACATCACTTACTAGCCCCTTAATTGATATGCAAAAGTTAAGTAAGTACTAGCAATTTCAAAACTATCTGCCATGCTGGCGCTGCGACGCCAGCTTTGCCTTGCTTGGCGGCGCTGCGGTGCTAGTCATGCAGATATTTCTCCCCGAAGTGGTGTGACGGCGCCGATTTAAGCTTATTGGGCAGCGCATCGGAGCCAGCCCTGCATCTCAAAAAAATTTCCTAAGTCATGGAAAATTTTGAAATTCCTGAGCTCGTAACATGACCGTTACAACTCGAAATTGGCTCATTCCAAAGCCAAAAGTTCATAAATGACATGCTCTATCATCCTATCAAGTCGAAATTCATTTTTGAATCCGTCAGCGAGAATTCGCCGATTAGTCCAATTCTATGTTTTCGTCGGACGTTCGTGAACGTTCAATGCTCGTTTCTTCGTTTTAAGTCGAAATCAATCCGTTATTGCTCTCGCACGTCTTATTTACCTAAATACACGTGTTAGAATAAAAAACCCCCATTTCTGAGTCACACGATGACTTTTGACTTCTAATCTGGGAAATCTACGTTTTCAACAATTATCGTCTAATCGCGTAACTTTCGTCGAATCTTCGTTTTTCGTTATTCTTAGCTCAAACCAATGGGAATCAATCCCATAGTTTATTCTTACTAATTCTTATCATTCAAAAAATTTAAGTTTTCTTGGTTTATCATAATTATTATGCCATTTCTTACTATTTCACTAAGTTCTTCATTAGACCTTAATGAGTTCTTATTAACTTATCATGCATGGCTTATTAGGGTTCCTAATCCACCATTACACCACCCTTATAACTTCTCCATAGGCATAACTCCCTTAATCACTTCTCTATCAAAGTTATTATTTAAAGAAGAAGAAGATTTTACATGGTTTTCTTATGTTATACCTTGAGTGTTCTTGGTTAAGCTTTAGAATGGAGACTCAAAGTTCTTCTTATCTTCTTGGTAGATGAAATTATTAGGCAAAGCTTGCACTGGCTCCTTCTCCCTCTCTAAGTATGTTGGTGGATTTCTCAAACAATGAAAAATGAAGTGGGAGATCTCTTATTCATAAAGGTTGCAAGGCTTGGGGTAGTTTGGTCATTGGGACCAAACCTCCTCAAGCCACCTCCTCTCCACCTCCCCACCATGTCCTCCCATGTGCTAGCACATGGGCACCTTGTGCCCCTACATCCCCCATGTGATCAACATGTCCCCCAATGTGCAAAACATGGGTCGTGGGTTGAAGCATGGGTTAAACCCACCCGTTTACCCAATGGTTCGACCCACGGGTCATTTTATTGAATTTTAATTCCAATTCAATTCATTTTAATGTATTTACTTCGTATAAAATTTATATTATACGTCCTATTAATTCTCGTATCTCCTCCGAATTATTCTCGTACAATACCTCGTATTATACTTATATTCCTTCTATATAATAATCATTTATTATTATTCGTAATCAATTAAATCACTAATTTTAATATCATTAACGCTTAGGATTTTAAGTCCCTACGCGAAAACTTCGTGAGCCATAAATGCAATATTATTACATATTTCATAACGCCTTGAAATCCTATCATTACTCATTTCTCGGAATTCCAAAATAAATTCCCGAACAGAAATGGATGAATAGTGATTTTCGTACTTTTCTTTTGTGAAAACTTCTTCGTGGCTAATTTAACTTTTCACAGTATATTACCGTCAAATCTTTCGACAGAATGTCAATCTGACATTCCAAACTCTCAAAAGAGCTTAGGGTTACATGAACCCTAACCCTTAACCAACCCTAACACTTAGGGTTTGATGAATAGTGCTTATTTAGCCATTTTCTCGAAAAGACTTTATTTTCGTCTTGAAAATTCACATTCATTATTTCTAGCATAAAGCCAGCATACTAACCATTTCGGACTTCTCTAGGTCATGGAACGACCTTTAATTTGCTTACTCACTTTAATAAACAAATAAATCGAATTCCATTTAATAGATCGAATAAAATTTGTTTACATACGCGTTCGATTTTCTCGGGCGTTACGTTATCACCACTGTCAATTAAGGTTTTAATATTCAAATTATATTATTCCATAATATAACTTTTAACTTAATTTAAATTAACCAATATTTATTCTTGTTTAGTTAATTGCCATAATTAACTTTTATTCAAATCATGCCTTGTTATCTCAATCCATTCATATATAGCTCGATCACCAATTATGACTCTTTTTACACATATTAGTCATTAATATATATCTTAAAGTTCATATTTCACAAACTCACTCAGAATTGTCTGCAGACTGGCGCAGCTGCGCTAGTCTTAGGTTTGGAAGTGGCGCAGCTGCACCACCTCAAGTTCAGAAGCAGACAAGTTCTGCTACAGCAGAACCATAATCAAATTTCTAAATACTTTGAACATGCTTTTTAATTGCTAACTTGATATACCAGTTATCCAACATCGATTTCTACCTTCTTCAATGACTTAGAGATTAAACTTCAAGTTCGAACTTTATTTTCTTTAATAGGTAGTCAACTATAAAATTTCGTATATCTATCAATTTTCTTTCCACCAAACCACATAATTCAAGATATATAACACATATATATTCTTATTTGAAACCAACACATACCTTAAGAATTTTATTTACTAAATTCTTATTTTAATAATTTCTAAAAATTCGGGTTCTCACATTATATACTGTCAAAGATGCTTCGCATCTCAATAAAATCAAATAAAGCCGAATACGGAATAAAATGGAAGTGTCAAAGGGCTTCAATTCCTATGCGAGCAAAATGGTTTGAAAATATTTCTTCAAAACATCACTTTCATATTATTGTTTAAAATGAACTTTTCAACAAGTCAAACCCTTTGTATACAGGTCCAACGAAGCACAACACTACTTTCAAAATAAAGCATTTCAAGCACATTTAACTGCATCACACACAAATACACTTCACATATATAGGGAATGAAAAGACGCGGTAACCGTGTTTCACGGAAGTCGAGGGGTGCCTAACACCTTCCCCTCGCTTAAGTAAGCCCCCGAACTCAATGAATCTCGGTTTCTAAGACCAATTAAACGGAGTCATATATTAGGCCATATTGCAAAATCTTTCAAATTCGGTTGAGTTGGTACAACCTTTTAAACTCATACCAACTGGCAGCTCTGTCTAATCCGGCCCAATCATTAAAATCAATATTTTTAAATCGTCGACATTGTATATCGGTCTTTTCAAAAAATATCACCCTTTAAGAAATATAAAATCAACATAGAACATATAAAGGGTAGAGAACAACTCAAGAAAATTTTCCAAACGTCGATAGGTGGCGACTCTACTGGGGACAGTAGAGGGCTTTACCCACATTTTAATCTTTTCAATTCACTGTTATCTGTACGTGTGTGAATGTTGTCTTTACATTGAATGGATGTGAATGAATGCTTTATTTACAATGTTTTATATTAGTGCTTTACACAATGTCATCATATTATATACGGTGAGACGCGATGTATGTGAATGTATGTTGTGTGATTCCTCCACCAAGAGGCTAACCTTATGGTGGCTGATTACTGGACTCAAGAGGAGAATAATCTCGCGAGGCTCAGGAAAGGAGACACTCAGATCCGCTCCAATTGAAAAATCAGATTAACTTCCCATCTAGTAAATTGCGATGATATGGGAACCTTCATATCAAAAACCCCGTGAGAGTAAACCTACGGTAGGTCAGCCTCTGATAAACCATGCCTTCCCTCTTTCAATACATATCCTATTAAAATCCTGTCAAATATTAAATGTTGTAAATTTTTGTCAAATTCATTGTAAAATATTAAATTCTGTCATCTTATCCTGTCATCAAAATAACTGATCTCTGTTTTGCAAGAAAACATTAAAAAAGCCCTAAAACAAGACACATTGCATAGCATGCAGCATCCTATTAATATTTGTCAAGACTAAACTACCTACTTTTATGGTAGGTAAGATTGGTCCTATTACCAGATCCAAATCTAAGAAGGCACAAAGCCTATCCACTGAAATAGATGAAAGTACCCAACATGGGTCAGGTTTCGTGTCTCGAGAAGAATTTGAGGGACTTAGAAATCAAATAGTAGAATTATCCAACTTCTTGAAAGATCAGAGTAAAAAAACTCAGGGTCAACAGGAACACACTCAACCAGAGTCCTCTGTACAAAGTGGCAGTCAAGATACTGACAAAAAGAAGGAAGCACAGATACCTGAACCTCAATCCAATGAGAAAACCAACAAAACCTTTGAAATCACCAATCTCAAGGAAGATCGAGAAACTGGTGATATCTGAAAGAAAGTCTAACAAATGGAAGAAACCATCCGGTTCATCAAAGGGACTAGGACATATGGGAGTGTTAACTATTTAGACCTCTGCATCTTTCTAGGGGCCCGTTATCCAGACAAGTTCAAGGTCCCAGATTTTGAAAAGTAGGATAGATTGGGAGATCCTTATACCCACTTGAAAGTATACATTGGAGAACTCGGATCCTATGCAGAGGACGAGAAGCTGAGCATGAAGTTGTTTCAAAAAAGCCTGACTAGAGAGGCTAGAGCCGGGTATGCTCAACTAGACAACTCCAAAATCCATAGCTGGGAAGAGCTAGCTTATGTCTTCCTAAATCAGTATAACTTCCAGTCACAAATGGCTCCAGACAGATATCAAATGAGAAATCCCATTTCCAAACATATGTACAATCTTCAAATCCTCCGTTTCAAAAAGCTGGAGAGGTTAACTATTGAAGAATATTTACACACTTAGGGGACTCATTTGAGAATATTTTAAAACTTCTAACGACACAAAAGATAATTGCTCAGCTCCTTCCCTCAGCCAATCCAAGTTGGAAGAATTTCGACCCAAACAAAAAATGTTCTTACCATTATGGAGCTCTTTGCTATGATACCCAAGAATGTTGGTCTCTAAAGCATAAGATCCATGATATGATAGATAGTGGTGAAATTATGGCGACAACACCAGAGAAGTCACATGTTCAAGATAGCCTTTTGCCTCAACACAATGAAGAGGGAGTCAATATGATCAGTATGGGAAGCGAAGAAGGTTCCAAGTACCTTAAATATGTAGGGGACTCTTCCCAAACAAACAAGGATAGCTCTGACAAATGGGGGTATTCAAAAGGTTGATCTCTGATAGAATAAGAAATGAAGTCTATCAAGGAATAGATTGGTCAATTGGCAGAACTGATGGTATACCAACACTAAGTAACTCTATAGTTGATAACTCAGGTTAGCCATCGGAGAACAAATCCTCCTACGCCTAAAATTCTTCCAATTACAAAGAAGGATCATTATCGGTTCCATAAACATGAAACCTGGGCAGACAAAGTTGCTAGGGAAGAAAGATTCTAAGCTCATGTAGAGTTTGCCTTTAAGAGAAAGTTCACTCCTTTTAATCAGCTTATGGATGAAATTCTCTAGATGTTGATCAACGTGGGAAAAGTCACAGAGCTGTTACCCCCAGTGGACCCCCGATAAAGGAAGTTTAATTCCTCTAAGATATGTCAATATCATTCCAACACTCCTGGTCATTGTCGACATTGGAAAATTTAAGAATTCTGCGAGTCGGTTCGTAACCCGGGTTTCCTCAAATGGATCTTCCTAAGTTCTCTCTACCCTTATTCTTTTTATTTAGGAAAAAGATTTTGAAGGGTTTTTTAGGAAAGAGGCCAATATGTATTTATGTCGATAATTTGAATGTTTTAACAGAGTCGCCAGTTGGTAGATTTAAAAATGGTTGTACCAACTCAACCGAGTTTGATTTGAAAAGAGGCCCAATTGCTGGACACTGTCGAAACTTAATCTTTGAAATTGGAGTTTTGAGTTTGGGGGCTTGGTTAAGTGTGGGGAAGGTGTTAGGCACCCCATGACTCCCGTGTAAACACGGTACCGCATCTTTTTAATATTTCCCTTAAAACTGTGAATGCGTGAGTGAATGCTGTTTGAAAATTGGGCCTATTGATTTGATTGATTTGAAAGTAATGCTTCGCTTCGTTGAACCTATATACGAAGGGTTTGATTTGACTTTGAAAATCAGTCTTTGATTTGATTTGCAAAAGCATTTTGATTAGATTTGCAAAATCTCTGAAATTAAATTAACAGTGATGTTTTGAAAGCTGTTTATCAAACCCCTACGCTGACATAGGAAATGAAGCTTTTTGATACTTCCAAATTTTATCTTTTATAGCCTTAAGGCAGCATGCAAATGGTGATTTATTGGGCTGCGAAGCATCCTCGACCATAGAAATATCGGTCTCCTCATAGGTATGAAAACCATCGGAGGGACACTGACACGACAATTGACATTTTTTTCATTATATTGAGACCTTAAATCTGGATAACCATTTTAAGGTCCGTGTATGTACATTTTACAGAAAAACTGGCAGAGTACATCTGTAAACTGGAGTTTGTCCATCGTGGGAATCAGATCCCGATCGATTTGATCGTGAATCCCACGATTCCTAGGCTCACACATGAGTAGCCAATAAACCTACACAGTTCAAATTTGCACAGAAATGGACATATATGCATCATCACGTCGCAATGGAACCAAAGATTCATCAATAAATCCTTGCTGCGAATGGCCAAAGCGTCTCGTTCTCACTAGATAGCGATCTAAGGGACGCGAGTTTGCTTTCAAAGCTAAAACTATAAAAATAACTATATTTAAAGAAAACTCAGCCCTTATAGCTTCCAGGTTCTATCGGGACCTGTGTGAACAGTTAAAAGCTAGAATTGGCGTGGTTTGGATAAATCTAATTCGCCTATAGATATGTCAGTGCAGATTCATATACAAGTGAATATTAAATGCAACCGTTGAATAAATTGAGTAAAGCAATATATATATATATATATATAATTATATATATACAAAAGCTGTAAAAGGGCGATGAGTTTTCACTCGCAAGCCCGGACTGGAATTGAAATATGTATATATATATATATAAACTTTAAATAGCCACGAAATAATCCAGGTTGTGATAGAAAATATATAAATATATATATTGACAGAAATGTAGTCAACCAGGAGAGATATGAGTACCAGTGATGGTGAAATTCGCTTATATATGCGTAAATATATATAAAAGCGATAAACTACCACAGATTTGACATCCAGGCTTGACAGAATTGAAATTTTAGTACATTTGCAATTAAATATATACAAAAAAGGGCTAAACCCAGACTGGGAAGATAACCCA
Organism: Panax stipuleanatus; assembly: GCA_020205555.1. Taxonomy (NCBI): domain Eukaryota; kingdom Viridiplantae; phylum Streptophyta; class Magnoliopsida; order Apiales; family Araliaceae; genus Panax; species Panax stipuleanatus. The sequence continues at coordinate 98,711,068 of CM035115.1, forward strand.
GTCCGACGGAGTTGCCAAAAATGTGTGTGCTAGTGCATTAAAACTGCTGGAGCTGATGGATCGTCAATCCGAGTTGTAGAAATGGAAAAACCTGCGTTTATGTACAAAAATGTACTAAATTTTGACGAAAACGGCCACAAAACTAAGTTTTGGGCATATTTAGAAGATGAAACTTCACGTGTAAGTGGAAAATAGTGCAAAGTAGTAGTATTGACTTTCTGATCGTAAAAATACTTACAATGGACTACAATACGGTCTTTTTGCCAAATCATTGGCTTTAAACGTCCAAATCTACTTGTGGTTTTTTGATATGTGGTAGTATATGGGTTTGTCTACGTGTTGGAGTAAAAATATTTGGGTTTGTAAGAGATGTAAAAGTCAAAAAATCAGACGGACAGAGCTTCTCTACGTTTCTAAATTGTAAAAATAAAAGGGGGGTGCACGTTTATTTATAGGCCAGGGAGCCTTAGCTCTACCTATGGATATTGCAGGTAGAGGTGTGGCTCCCCAGGTGGGGCCCGAGGTGTCGGGTTCTGTCATCTCAAAGTATATGTACTTCGGTCAACGGGCATGTGAAGTCAAAACTTTTAAATTTTTTATCAGAGCGTCCGTTTGAGGTGTGCGATACCTTTTCGGAAAGCCATCGCCGATAGTGTCACAATGACATGGGATAAAACTTTTTTTGGGCCCAAGAAGACGGGTTCATAACCAAGTCTTTGATTCCCTGCAGTTTGTCTATTGAGCTGTCTTGCGCTGTTGGCACTCGGGATCGTTGTTGTGGTTCATTCTGACTTCAATGGCATTAATTCGGCTTGAGTTTGACCGAATCGGTTGAGATTTGAATAAAATGACCATTTTTCCCCTTCCAGGGTTGCCTGTGGTGTCGGCATGACCTTTGATGGATCTGGCTTCCCAGGGTTGTCTCTTGGGCTGAACTGTACTTCCCGGGCTAAGACCGGGGATGACTTGACATGTCTTGGGTTGATGTCCAGGTTGACCTGTACCACTCGAGTTGAGACCGGGGCTAACTTGACTGCTCGATGTGAAGATCAGGGTTGATCTGACGATCTGATTGTAGATCAGAACTAGATGGGAGGTCCGATTGTAGATCGGAGCTTGATAGACGGTTCGATTGACTATCGAAGCTGGATAGATGGTCCGATTAACTATCAGAACTGGATAGACGGTCTGATTGGATATTGGAGAAGGATAGACGGTCAGATTAACTATCGGAGCTAGATTGACTGTCCGATTGACTATCAGAGCTGGATGGATGGTCCGATTAACTATCAGAGCTGGATTGACGGTCCAATTGAATATCAGAGCTGGATTGAGTACTAACATTAGTGATCGGATTTAGCTGAATTACAGATATTGGGGATTAAATTTGGCTGGAGTGCCGATATTGGGGATCAGGTTTAGGTTACCGATATTGGGGATCATATTTAGGTTTAAGGACCAGGCTTTGGCGACCGGTTTTAAGTTAAAGGACCGGCATTGGCCGCTGGATTTGAATTGAAGGACCGACATTGGTGACCAGATTTGAATTGAAGGACCGACATTGGTCGCCGAATTTGAATTGATTGACGATTTTTCCCTCCTACACTGTTGGTATTGGAGCAAGGAAAATTTTAGTGTCTACAGATGCCCCTCTTTATCATGTCCATGCAATGTAATGGAATGGATAGGATAAAGATTAGTAGACACTAGAAATAAAAATTGCCAGAGCTACTTCGAAGGCTGGGCGTCTTTGAGTGGAATGGGGCTTCTGTTAGCTGCCTACGTTATCACTCCGCTAGGGATAACGTTGTCATATACAGACATTGATGTTGTTAGGAAGTTACCGCAAACTAATTTTTTCATTTCCTGTTGGGGATGACATCATTCACGATAACTTATTTGATTATAATGGGGATGAGGTTGTCGAAGATGAGATATCACGGATTATCCATGTCTAGATCTGCGGGGAATTACGTTCTCCGCGATAGCTTTGTAGATTCTGATTGAGGTTGATATGATTGATACTACTACCTCAATGATCCCTTTGAGGATGTGTATAATAGATTCCATCATTTGTGATGGATTATTATAATTGCTTTCGTCACCAGATCCCTTCTGTTGCTTGGCTGGGGTTGAGCCGACAGTTGAAACGTCATTGGGGTTGAGCCAATTGTTGGACTGTATTTTGATCTGTACCCGAACTTCACTGGGGCTGAGCCAACAGCTGAAAACTGCATCGGTCAGTACCCGAACTTCACTGAGGTTGAGCCATCGGCTAAAACTTCTTCGGTCAGTACCCAAACTTCGCTGGGGCTGAGCCAATGGCTGAAACTACTTCGGTCAGAACCAAAACTTCGCTGGGGCTGAGCCAACGGCTAAAACTGTTTCGGTCAGTACCCGAACTTCGCTGGGGCTGAGCCAATGGCTGAAACTGCTGTGGTCAGTACCCGAACTTCACTGGGACTGAGGCAACGGCTGAAACTGCTTCGATCAGTACCCAAACTTTGCTGGGACTGCGCCAACGGTTGAAACTGCTTCAGTCAGTACCCGAACTTCAAAAAATGATAGTTTTCTGCAGTTTTGTGCAATTCTTGCGCAATTTTTCCGCAGTTTGATTTGTTGATCCCTGGATATGGCTCCAGGATAAATACCAAGGGTCTTCGTGGAATTTCCCTTTTCGTCAGGATTACGCTGCTTAAACGCAGGATTTCTGGCCAAACCGCTCAATCGCGTAGCGATTTCTCTTTAAATTTGACTTGGCAGCCCGTTTAAACTCTGTTTCGACTCGAACCAAATCAGGGGAGAAGTGGAACCCACCTGGGCTGCCGCAGGTGTAGGTACGGCAGCCGCAGGTGGAGGTGTGGCTACTTGGCTTATTTAATGTGCTGCGGGATTTTCATTTTGCAAGTTTCCTGTTTTGAGTTTCGAAAGAATTCCGATCTTCTTTTTTAGATCTACAGAGCTTGGACAGCTATTTTCTGAATCTGTCAGTTCCTACGCGTTCAGTGCAACGCAGGTAACGTTTTACATGCTTTTTTCGTAGTTTTTGAGCGTTAAAAGCATGTGAACCGCCTAGGGTGCTTTCAAACGAATGTATGAAAAATATATTCCTATATGACCTGTAAAAATTTTTTTGACTACATATGTATGCATATCTTACTGTAATGCACATTTAGATGTAAGAAAATTCTGGTTCTAAGACAGTCAATTTTTACACTTTTTGATCAGTTTAATCATCCTATTTGAGGTCTAGTGAGCCTGGATTTCCAACTAAAAATGTCCATAGTAATTTGGCTACCATGTGAGGTTGATTTTTGATTTTTTTCATAAATATGAACTATTTCTATTTTTCGGTAGGTGTGCTACTGAATGGCCACCTAGGCATGTCTGTGTGCATGTGAACAGTCCATTTTACAAAGGAGACTCTGGCGAAATTTTTCCAAAATCTTAGGCTTTAAAAAACATGCATTTTTGACTCTGTGGAGAAATTTTTTACTGACCCATGCAGGTTTTGAGTTGCTAGGTTTTGAAAACATGCAGTTTTAATTTTACTGGGTATTTTTGACTGACCCATGCATGTCTTAGGACCTAGGATATATGCTGGACTGATTGAAAATGATAAGCCACAAATTTAGGCTTATCGCACTCTTTCTGAGGTAATTTGGAGACTTGTTACAGTAGATGGATCGTGATAGACCCTGCAATTCCAGTAGGGTCTCCTCGGGTATTAGACATAGGAGGGCTTCTGATGTGCCACAGCCACGTCCGACTCGGTCGCCTCGTAAACTGGTAGAGGGTAGGATTTGTCTCGTACAGGACGAGCAACCATTGGATATTAATGATGAGGAGGCTCCGTTTGCCATTCCTGCTCCCGCTCCCGCTCAGGCTCCACGTGCAGATGTCTCATCCATTACCGTGCCTACTCAGGAGCTACTGGGCGATTTGAGTCGCCATCCTTCGAGATATTTTCACGCCAACGAGGTGACTTGAAGTCTTTCTTCTCTCTGGATTCTTTTCTTCCTTTTTGCCATTCTTGGGCATAGGTTTTTGACTTGGGTTAGTTTTTGATGCAGGTTCCCGGCTTTACGCAGCCTCGTGGGAACTGGTTTAGCGTGCACTCCCTGTATCACACTTTGCATGAGGATTATAGGGAGATTGTAGATGGCTGGGGATTTTAGGCCTTTTTCTCAATCCTTCCCCGTCGTTGCCCCTAGGGGTATATGAGGGCTTTGTCTGAGCGCTGGTTCCACCAGACCCAGTACCTTCATTTGCTGGATTGCGAGGTGATGATGACCTCTATGGACTAGAGATTTATCATTGGTATTGATTTTGAGGGTGAGTCAGTGCCTGTTATGACTGACATTTCTCCCGCTATCATTTGGTCCCTGCTGGGAGTACCTTCATTTGCTCAATACCGGTGAAAAAGTCAAGAAAATCAAACGGGCATAGGTTCGCTGCATTTCAAAATACTTGAAAATAGTGGGGGGCACATTTATTTATATGCTAGGGAGCCTCAACTCTACCTATTATTGCATCAGGTAGAGGTGCGGCTCCCCTGGTGGGGCCCACGTGTCCGGTTGAGTCATCTCGAAGTGCGTGCACTTCGAGCAATGCGAGGTCAAAGTTGAAACTTTTTAATTTTTGATCGGAGCATCCGTTTGAGGCGTGCTATACCTTTTCGAAAAGCCCTCGCCGAGAGTGTCACAATGACATGGGATAAAACTTTTTCTGAGTCCAAGAAGACGAGTTCATAACCAGGTCTTCGATTCCCCGCAGTTTGTCCGTTGAGCTGTCTTGCGCTGTTTACACTTGGGATCATTGTTATAGTTCATTTTGACCTTGGTGGCATCAATTCGGCTTAATTTTGACCGAATCAATTTGGGATTGGTAAAATAATCATTTTGCCCCTTCCGGGTTTGCCTTCAGTGTCGGCATGGCCTTTGGTTGACTTTCAGGAGTTGTTTCTAAGACTTTGATCCCATTCGAGTCTGTCTGTCCTCAGTGTACTCTCTGAAGTTGACTTGCTCATTCCAGGTTGTCTTTTGGAGATGTTGTGGAGCTTCAGGTTTATTCCTGAAGTTGACTTGACTTCCCGGGCTGAGATTGGGGCTGATCTGTACCTCTTGGGTTGAGACTGGAGCTGAGTTGACATCCCGAGACTAGTGTTCAAGGATGTGGTTGTCCTGATATTTGGTGATCGAGGTTAATTTAAAAGGCCCGATATTAAGATCGGGGTTGATCTGACGGTTTGATTGGAGATCGGAGTTGATTTGATGGCCCGATATTGAGATCGGGGTTGATCTGACGGTCCAATTGGAGATCGGAGTTGATTTGATGGCCTGATATTTAGATCGGGGTTGAGTTAACGGTTCGATTGGAGATCAGAGTTGATTTGATGGTCCAATATTGAGATCGGGGATGATCTGACGGTCCGATTGGAGATCAGACCTGATATTTAGATTGGGGTTGAGTTGACGGTCCGATTGGAGATCGAAGTTGATTTGATGGCCCGCTATTGAGATCGGGGTTGATCTGACAGTCCGATTGAAGATCGAAGTTGATTTGATGGCCCGATATTGAGATCGGGGTTGAGTTGACTGTCCGATTGGAGATCGGAGTTGATTTGATGGTACCATTTTGCCCTCCTACAATGTTAGTAAGAGGGACAGGAAATTTTGAGTGTTACAGATGCCCCTCTTTATCATGCTCATGTAATGTAATGGAATGAGTAGAATAAAGATTGCTAGACACTTGAAATTTAAAGATATTAATGATGCAATGCAATGAATGTTAAAATGTTTTCGCAGATCGCACTTCGCATTGCTAATCGCATCATAAATCGCTTCGCTAATCGCATCGCCAATTGCATCTCAAATTGTTTACCTTTATCGGTGTTGGTGTTGGGGCTGAGACCAGCGGTTTGATTCCCATCAGTGTTGTTGATGTTTATTTTGATGTTAATACACTGAAATATTTTCTACATTTCTGATAGGGATGCCAATACTAGGCTACCGCTAACTATTTTCGTCACTTTCTGCTGGGGACGACGTCATTCATGATAGCCTGTGGTGGACGTTATCAGACAATCACTGATGGTGGAACCACTGACGTGCTTGTCAGAGATGAGCTATCACAGATTGTTCTTGTCTTGCTCTGCTGGGGATGACGTCCTCTACGATAGCTTTATTGATTTAGCTGGGGATGATACCATTGATGCTACCTTGGTTTGGGATCAATAACTTCCCTGTCTGGTGGTATTCTTTGCAATTTTGATTTCCCTTCGGCCGGTGTTGTTACACATTTTAAAGGCTCATCTGCTGGGGATACTTATTGATTACCCAGTTTCCTTAAGGGGTGCTTCCGATGCCTACCCTAATGATAGTTTACATCGGCATTTTGTCACAAGCAGTTGAATCACCAATTCTTCTGGGTGCTCTTTTTGAGGATGTGTATAACAGATTCCATCATCGGGGATGGACTATTATATAGTTTCCATCACCGGATCACTTCAGATGCTTCGCGGAGGTTGCTCCGACGGCTAAGACGTTGTTGGGGTTGAACGGCTGAATTAAAATCAGTCTGTACCCGATACTTCACTAGGGCTGAACCAACGGCTGAATTGGATTTGGTCTGTACCTGAAACAATGCTGGGGTAGAGCCAACGGCTGAATTGAACTTGGTCTGTACCCGATACTTCGCTGGGGCTGAATCAACGGTTGAATTGGATTCGGTCTGTACCCGATACTTTGCTAGGGCTGAACTAACGGCTAAATTGGATTTGGTCTGTACCTGATACTTCACTGGGGCTGAACCAACGGCTGAATTGGATTCGGTCTGTACCCAATACTTAGCTGGGGTTGAGCCAAAGGCTAAATTGAACTCGATATGTACCCGATACTTTACTGGGGTTGAGCCAATTGCTGAACTGGATTCGGTCTATACCCGATACTTCGCTGGTTTGAAGCCAACAGCTGAACTGGATTCGGTCTGTACCCAAAACTTTGAAAGTTGCAGTTTTTGGCAGTTTCGCTTAGTTTTTCTCTCAGTTTTCTCGTAGTTGGCATTGTTAATCCCCGAATATAACTTTGGGATGAATACCAAGGGTTTCCAGATTGTCCCCCTTTATGTCAGGATTACGTTGCTTAAACGCATGATTTCAGGACAAACCGCTCAATTGCGTAGCGATTTTTCTTCAGATTTGACTTGGTAACACATAGAAACTCTGTTTCAACCCGAATCGAACCAAGCCCAGGGGAGTGGGACCCACTTTAGGGAGCCGCAGGTGGAGGTACGGCAGTCGCAGGTGGGCCCGCTTCTACCTAGGCTTTATATTGGGCTACGAGATTTCATTTGAAACATTTTTAGTTTCGAGATTCAAAAGGATTTCGATCTTCTTTTTCAGATCCAGCTGTTTTTTGATTTCGTCAGTCCCTACGCGTTCAGCGCAGCGCAGATAACGTTTTACATCCTTTTTCCACAAGTTTTGATCGTTAAAAGCATGTAAATCATGTAGGGGCTTTTAAACACAATGTATGAAAAATGTATGCCTATATGATCTGTTAACAATTTTCTAGCAACATATGTATGCATATCTTACTGTAATGCAGGTTTAGATGTAAGAAAATTCAACTTCTGAGACAGTCATTTTTTGCTCTTTTTGATCAGTTTACTCATCTTTTTGTGGTCTAGTGAGCCTAGATTTTGAACTAAAAAATGTTCATGGTAATTTGGCTACCATGTGAGGTTATTTTTGATTTTATTTCATAAATATGAAATGTTCTTGTTTTTGGGAAGGTGTGCTACTGAATGGCCACCTAGATATGCCTTTGTGTATACGGACAGTCCATTTTACAAAGGAGACTCTGGCAAAAAAATTTCAAAACCCGAGCATTTAATAAACATTCAATTTTGACTCTACTGGGGATTTTTAACTGACCCATGCATGTTTTTAGGATTTATCTTTTGAGAAACATGCAGTTTTGACTTTTCTGGGTATTTTGGACTGACCCATGCATGTTTTAGGACTTAGAGATGCATAGAGTACTAATTTAACGTAATAAGCCACAGGTTTTAGGCTTACCACACCCTTTCTAAGGTGATTTAGAGACTTTGTACAGGCGATGGACTGTGATAGGACCAGTAGTTCTAGCAGAGTCATTTCAGGGGTCAGACGTAGGAGGGCTTCTGATGTTCCTCAGCCACGTTCGGCTAGACCGCCTCGCAGGTTGGCAGAGTTGGTGATTCATCCAGCTCAGGATGAACCACTAATTGACATTGATGATGAGCAGGCTACTTTTGTTGATCCAGCATCGGCTCAGGCTCCACGTGAGGAGGTTCCAGGCATTATTGTGCCTACCCAGGAGCTGCTGGGTGACTTGAGTTGCCATCCTTCGAGATATCTCCACGCCAATGAGGTGACTTGAAGTTTTTCTCTTCTTGGATTCTTTTTCTTTCTTTTGCCATTCTCGAGGCACAGGTTTTTTGTTATGGGTTGGTTTTTGATACAGGTTCCCGGCTTTACGCAGCCTCGAGGGAACTGGTTCAATGTACATTCCCTATATCATACTTTGCATGAGGATTACAGGGATATTATTAATGGTTGAGGGTTCCAGGATTTCTTCTCCATTCTTCCCCGCCGTTGCCCCTAGGGGTATATCAGGGCTTTGTCTGATCACTGGTTCCACCAGGCTCAGTCCCTTCATCTGTTGGACTGTGAGGTTATGATGACCCCTATGGATTGGAGGTTCATCACTGGTATTGAGTTTGAGGGCAAGCCAGTGCTTGTCGTGGCTGACATTATGCCCACCGATGTTCGGTCCTTGCTAGGAGTTCCTGCAATGGCGCTCAAAGGTCTGTCAGTTTGATCTGGTCCCTTGAGTATAGATGCCCAGAATGGGGCTTTGCTGGAGCCTCCACTTAATGATCGGAGGGTTAGGGATCGCATTCTGAGGCAATTATTTCGGGTGATCATCAGGGGTTTTTTTTGTAGTGGACAACCCATCTACTGTGTCCTTCTCCCTGTTCAGCTCGACCCGGCATGTAGAGCACCTCAGTGATTTTGATTGGGGTTCCTATACCTTTGCCTATTTTCTATGGGGCATGCTCATGCTTTCGAAGGGTTTAACGGAGGCCTAGTTAGGGTTCTACCCATTTCTGCTGGTGAGTACATTTTTCTTGTACTTTTTTGATTTCAGCATTTATATTTATCAGTATTAATCACCGAGGACTTTTGATATGGCCAGTTCTGGGCATTTAAGAGGCTTCCTTGCCTACGGCCTGCCACTGCTTTAGGTATGGAGACTTATCCTCAAGGACGGCGTTGGCATCACTCGACTTTGACGGAGTTCCCTGTTGCTGAGGGATTTACACATGCTCGCTTATAGTTGGAGCTTTTGACAGCTGGATCGATCTCCTGGGTGCCGTATACCTTTGAGTTTTTGATCGTCGAATTCGAGGGAGGCTTTCCCACTGGTCAAGAGTTTGTATTATCGACCCACAGAGTCTCGATTTTGATAGAGGGAGGCTGGGAGCTATATTTCGGAGAGCGTGCCATTAGGAGTATTACAAGTAAGATCTGTATTCCCATTGTTCCTCCTGTTTGGCATCATTGGCCATTGATCATACCACTGACAAAGATTCCCATGGAGGGCATAGATGGCCTGACCCTATTAGAGGGCCCGTTCATCCAAGAGGCATTCAGCAGATGGTGGAGTCCTCGCACTATTGGAGCTCAGACTCGGGCCACCCAATTTATGGCAGGCATGGTGCCAGGGTCCGTGATGATGACGAACAGGATAGCTTGCCTCAGGGAACCGACTCATTTAGACCAGATTGCAGATCTGACTTGGGAGTTGGATAAGGCTCGCTTCTTTATCAGGCATCTTAGCCGAGATCCGTCAGAGGCATCTTCTTTTGACTCGTCTAGCTCAGGAGCTGGCCCCTCTTCAGGTCCATTTAGCAGTAGTTTTGTAGGGGGCAAATCCTCCCTTATATCTCCCGGACATGCTAGATGATTGCAGCTTTGTGTCCACAGCGGAGATGGAGCAAGTTGATTACCTAGACGTAGATTATCTGGATCTCTTTGGATAGCTATGTCAGCTATATTTTTGGTCAGCCATTGTTTTGTCAATTTGGTGGTTGTGCCATCATTTTGATAGACCACTATTAGCAGTTGGGTGGTGGTGCCCCATTTTCATGTATTTTTCATTTCGCTTTGTATTATCAGACAGGGATGATGCCCGCAGTAGATAGTTTATCATAGATATTCATGCTATCTCCTATCTATCACATCATGTTTATACTTGTCATCATGCATGTATTATATCATACGTATGCATCTAGACAGATGAGTTCGGATTTGACCACTGGGGTGGTCTTGTGATACGGTGACACAGATGACGTTATCCGCTGTGATCCATACTGAGCATTTACCACAGTCTAAGGTGGTTTCATCATTGAGGTTATGGTACAAAAGCCTACCCTTCTCAGCCAGACAGACAGTAGACCAGATGTTGGGGAATTCGCTGGCCCTTGCAGATTTTCAGGTGCCATATAGGTTTGTGGATGGCATACTATCCTTCTGGATACCCGAGAGGCAGTTGTTCAGATTTGGGCAACATGAGCTGACGCCAACTCTGGAGGAGTACGAGCGGCTTACCGGTCTGGATTTGGACTTGCTGTGCGCTCGAACTGCTGTTAGTGATATGCGGAGACCGTTCCTGCGAATGTCCGGTCTTCGTCAAAGGGTAGTCGCGGACGAGATCGTATCTGGGCGTGTGATCTAGATTGACTTCTTGATCGATCATTTTGGGGAGCTTGATAGCTACGATCGACATATTGGGGAATTTATTATTTTAGCAGAGGTGTGGTATATGGCCAGGGTAGATATTCTGTTGATGTGCATCGTGGCATACGTCTACATACCGCTGTGCTTGGATCACCTGGATGTGGGATTGGTAGTCGTTGTCCGGGCCCTTAGACAGGGTAGCACCATCATCTCGATGATATTGGCTGAGACACTACGGTCAGCCACTTACTATATTACCCACCTGGAGGGGTTTTTTAGAGGCAGTTTGATCTTGCTGTATATATGGCTGATGTCCCATATCCGACCGATTGGATCTTTCAAGCATCATGGGTATTGTTTTTCCTATGATATAGCTATGTCCTACTCCATTCAGCCGACGAAGTGTACCGATGCATAGACATGGTCGGCACTTTTGTCAAATATTGAGCATCTGTTCTTGATTTTGCCATGCTCAGGGTTAGCATCCCCATATAGTTTCATCACCCATTCACCTGGTATGGATTACTTGCCACTAGCGGGTTTGAGGGGAGTGACTACTTATCAACCCCTGGCTGTTATGAGCCAATTTGATTAGTTCCAGAGCTTACACCATTTTGAGGGGTCTGTTGATCAGAGGATGTCGATGTCGTCTATGTTATCAGCCGACTTGGTTCGAGTATATGAGCGTTGGACTCATAGGGAGAGGGCTGAGTTCTCCAGTATCCATCCGGACCGTTCTCCAGAGTACTCGACATGGTCGGAGATAAATATGGCAGCAACTGCACTTGTTCCTTCAGCTCCTATTGTAGATTTAGATGAGCAAGAGCCTATGGAGGATCCTGACTCTCCTACTGAGGATGAGCTATTCGTAGGTTTGATAGCGGCACTGGTCAGTGATCCACCGATTATTCCTTCAGGCACAAATCTAGCTTCGGCAGATTCATTGTTCAGGATGACCTTTGAGCGGGATTCGGCTAGAGTGCAAATGTTGACCGCCTTATCTGGTAGAGATATAGCTTTAGCTGAGATGGACGCACTTTGAGTCGCTTATGACGCAGGCTTGATAAAGAGAGAGGAGCTCTGATCTTCTAGAGATGCAGCTGTTGTGGAGAGGGATTAGATCCGCTCTACCAGAGATGTAGCTTTTACTGAGATCGAGGATACTTTGATTGCTAGAGATGCAACTTTTGCGGAGAGGGATGAGGCTATAGCTTCCCGTGATTTCCACATTGCCGACAGTACAACTCTTTGATCTTATACGCACGGCCTGGTTACCGAGATGAGTGCATATATTAATGACCACAGTGCCACACTGCAGATGACTGTGGAGGTTTTGAGTCGTATGGAGGCTGAGGATATTGCACTTACAGCCGCTTCTCCATCTTTTGAGAAAGATGCCATGGTGGCATTGCTGGCCCGCTTATCCTTGGGTCCATAGACTAGCTTTATTTTTCCTGCATAGACTAGATCAGTCATTTTTGTCTTGTACAGGGCATTATGTATACATCAAACCGTTTTATATCAGAGAAATATATTTTTGATTCACTTCTCTGTTTGGAGATGTATCGTCATTGCTGAGTGATTACCACTTCTTTCATGACTCGTTGTTGTTGATGTATCTTGAGCTCCTCCTTGATGGACTGACAGTTGAGATGTCAAGGAGTATCTCAGATGGGCCTGTTGACCAGGAAGATTGGATACATCTTCTGTATGGCTTTCGGTGTCTTGGAACTGGTTTTTTTATTGGTTTTTTATTTTTTCTTGAAGGTCAAACCACACAGTAAATGGCTGCCTACGTACTCCCGGGTGGAGGGAGATCAGGTCATTCGTAGTTCTGGCTTCTAGTAGAGAGGGTTTGAAAAGTATTTGTCTTGGGTTTTGAGTTTAGTTTTATGAGTTTTTAAACTTTTATTTGGTTTGACAGCACCAGAAATGGCTACCTACGTACTCCCAGGTGAAGGGAGATCAACTCATTCGTAGTTCCGGCTTCTAGTGAAAAACCAAACCTGATTTGATTCGTAGGACCCGGATGCGAGTATGCATATGCTTCAGACTTAGTACATTTTCACGGTGTCTGAATTGATGAGTTGGGGAAATTCATTCCCGTCCATTTCTTGTAATCTGATAGCTCCTCCCATCAACACTTCCTTGACAATGAAAGGGCCTTCCCAATTAGGGGCAAACTTTTCTTTAGCCTCTTCTTGATTGGCTAAAACTTTCTTCAGCACCAAGTCGTTTTCTTTGAATTGCCGTATCCAGACCTTCTTGTTATAGGATCGAGCGATCCTTTGCTGATATAACTGTCCATGGAAAATGGTTGTAGCCCTTTTTTCATCTATCAGGGACAGTTGGTGATATCGTTCCTGCAACCACTGATCCTCGTTTATCTGAGCATCGATCAACACTCGCAAGGATTCCATCTCTACTTCTACAAGGAGGACTGCTTCTATGCCATAGACCAATGAATAAGGGGTAGCCCCAATAGAGGTTCGCATTGACGTCCTGTATGCTAAAAGGGTTAGAGGTAGTAGGTCAGGCCATTCTTTGTGATTGGCGGATATTTTCTACATTATCTTTTTGATGTTTTTGTTGGCCGCTTCCACAGCACCATTCATTTTGGGCCGATAGATGACGGAGTTGAGATGCTTGATGTGGAACTTACTGCACAGTTCTATCATCATCTGATTGATCAGGTTCTTGGTGTTGTCTAATATAATCACCTCCGGTTGTCCATACCGACAGACGATATTATTTCTGATGAAACCAATGATGACCTCTTTCATGACTTTGGGAAAGGAGGCTGCTTCAACCCACTTGGTGAAGTAATAGATCATGGTGAAAATGAATCGATGACCATTGCTGGCTTTTGGTTCCACTGGACCAATCACGTCCATTCCCCACATAGAGAAAGGCCATAGTGAGCTCATGTTGTGTAGCTCATTTGGACGAGCGTGTATGGCATTTCTATGTACCTGGCATTGATAACATCTCTTGACATAATCGTCGCAATCAGCTTTGAGAGAGATCCAATAATGACTGGTTCTTAATATCTTCCTGGCCAGTAGATGACCGCTCATGTGTGGACCACAGGCTCCACTGTGGATTTCATCCATAAGTCTCTGGGCTTGTTCTTTATCAAGGCATCTTAACAGGCCTATTCCAACATCTCTTTAGTAGTGGGCATCTCCACTTAGATATAACTTCATAGCCATTTTGTGAATCCGCTTTCTCGTAGATTAGCTTGTTCCAGCGGGTGTAGATCCATCTCGTAGATATTCCTTGATGTCTTGATACCAAGGCTGCTTGACAAGAGGTATTTCATCTGATACTTCTCCAATGTAATTCCCATATATCAAGGCTTTTTGATATATGAATTTGATGCAGGGAATCCTAATCCTATCGGATATGCGAATTAATGACGCCAATGTTGCCAATGCATCAGCGAAATCATTCCTACCCCAAGGAATATGGCTAAAAATTATGTCTTCAAACTCCAGGGATATTTTGATGATCTGCCAATGATATGGCAGCAAATGCAGTTCTTTGGTGTGATATGCCCCAGTGGATTGTCTAATGACCATCTCAGAGTCTCCAAAGATCAGTAGGTGTTTGATACCCATGGATTGTGCTAGTTTCAACCCCATTATACAGCCTTCATACTCGGCCGTATTTTTGGTGTTGCCAAATTGAAGTTTGGTAGCAATAGGATATTGTTCTCATGTACCAGAGATAAGGACTGCCCCAGCTCCGGCACCTTCCATGTTTACTGCTCCGTCGAAATACATTTTTCATGGTTGGACTTTATTCTCTCGTTAGAGTTGTTAAATTGTTATGATTCCATAATCTGGGAAATAGGTCTCCAGGGGCTCGAACCCTCCTGAAGGTGCTTCAGTTAATTGATCTGCAATGCCTTGACTCTTGATTGACTTCTGAGTCACATGGACAATGTCGAATTATTATAGAATCAACTGCCATTTGGACAGTCGACAATTCAACATTGGCATATTGAATATATATTTGAGTGGATCCATGCGGGATATGAGGTAAGTCGTGTGCCCAGGAGGTAATGTTGTAACCTCATAACGGCTCATGCTAATGCACATCATGTTTTCTCGATCAGGGTGTATTTCTGTTCACCACTGCTGAATCTTTTACTGATGTAGTAGATGGCTCTTTCTTTACTACAATCATCTTTCTATCCTAGCATGAAGCCCATTGCATTGGCATTGACGGACAGGTACATAAACAAGGGAACTCGATCCCTCGG
The DNA here is from genome assembly GCA_020205555.1 of Panax stipuleanatus. Taxonomy (NCBI): domain Eukaryota; kingdom Viridiplantae; phylum Streptophyta; class Magnoliopsida; order Apiales; family Araliaceae; genus Panax; species Panax stipuleanatus. The sequence continues at coordinate 98,726,121 of CM035115.1, forward strand.
AGGTACCAATACTGGTGCTTCGATTAGCTACTTCTTGATGGCAAGGAAGGCTTGTTGACAATCCTCATTCTATTTGGTGGAGGCATTCTTCCTTAGTAACTTGAGTATGGGCTCACAGGTTGCTGTGAGCTGGGAAATGAATCGACTTATGAAGTTGATCCTTCCCAGAAACCCACGTATCTCCTTCTCTATTTGAGGTACTGGCATCTCAGTGATGGCTTTGATCTTGGCAGGGTCAAGTTCGATGCTGCAATTACTCACAAAGAATCCTAACAGCTTGCCTGCTTTGACGACAAAAGCACATTTGGCGAGATTCAGCTTAAGGTTATACTTGCGTAACCTGTTAAACAGCTTCCTGAGATTGTCGATGTGATCATCCTCTCTCCGGGATTTGATGATGATGTCATCCACATAAACTTCTATTTCTTTGTGCATCATGTCATGAAATAGGGCCATCATGGCTCGCTGATACGTGGCTCCGGCATTGATGAGGCCGAAGGATAGTCGTCTATAATAGAAGGTTCCCTAGGGAGTGATGAAAGCTATTTTCTCCCGGTCCTCTTCAGGAACCATGATTTAATGGTAACTAGCAAAGCAATCTATGAAGGAATACATGCCTAACTGCGCTCTATTGTCTATCAGGATGTGGATGAAAGGTACCAAAAAATTGTCCTTGAGGCAGGCTTTGTTCAAATCCCGGTAATCCACACATACTCATACCTTCCCTCCGAGCTTAGGCACTGGGACTATATTTGAAAGCCACTCTGGATAGGTTGATACCATGATAATCCCGACTTTGAATTGTTTAACGACTTTTTCTTTGACTTTCAGACTCCATTCAGGTTTCAATCGCCTGAGCTTTTGTTTGATTGGCTTGAACATGTCTTTGATGGGCATGCGATGAATGATAATGTCAGTAAAGAGGCTAATCATGTCTTCATGTGACCATGCAAATACATCCTGGAACTGTGTTAGGAGTTCGATCAGGTCAGCTTTTTGGTCTGGTGTGAGGTCTAAACCTATCTGGATTTCTTTGATGTATTCGGAGGTTCCTATGTTGATAGTGGTGGTTTGGTCGAGGTTTGGTTTGGGTTTGTCTTTGACCCATTCTTTGATCTCCTTGGGCACCTCATAGTCATCTTCCTCCTCTTGATCTATATCCATCAAGTCGAAGTTCAGTTCTACATCAAAGTCGTAGTCATTTTGACAAGTTGGCATCTCATCAGTAGAGACGAACACATCCAACGCTTAAGTCCTAAAAACAAAAAACGTTTTCATCTTAGATATATACATCTAGTTAAATATACATAGCATTCTGCAAAGCATGACAAAGCTACTGCTATGGCTGTGCAATAAACGAAAGCATGATTAAAGGGCAGATTGACTCTCTCTGCCCCTTTACCCTTTTGACCGAGGCAAATGACACTGCTCCAATTATCCAAGGTTAGATCCTTATAAACTTATGGCTAGTTTTGATCTGCTCCAATTATTTCCAAGGTATCGTAGGGACAGATGTTAAGGGATGATCCTCCGTCGATGAGTACCCCTCCGATCACATACACGGAAGACATCACAGCTATGTGCAGGGACTTATGATGGCCTGTTCCCTCTGCAGGGATATCATCGTTAGTGAAATAAATCACATTGTTGTTGAAAATGTGTTCCACCACATGACAGAATTTCTCAGCATCTACGGTATGTGGCAGATGGGCTTCTTCTAGAACTTTCACTAGAATGTTGCGATGGTCCACTGAGGATAAGACCAAGTCTAGGATGGACATTTTCTTGGGTGCATCCTTTAAGATCTGCACTACCTTGATTTTATTGTGTCCAATCTTTTTGAGGAACTCTTCAATTTTCTCATCATCCACCTTTGCTTTGGCTTTGATGACTGGTTTGATCACCCGCTGAGGCAGGTATAATGGATTATCCTTTGGTACAACAATAATGTTGTTTGAGGTGGACCCTTTATCTTTCCTATAGTTCAATGGGACCCACTTCAGACTACTAATTGGATACTGGGGTCTGAAGGGCAATATCAAAGGCTCGGGTGCGGCCACCTTCACAAGATTTTGTATTTCTTGGACCCCTATCCCTAGCAGTACTAAGGGTTTGAGGGTTGACTCCTCATTACAGGAGATGACAACTACGGTACCTTGATTCTATACAGTGGGGATCCAGAGAGTTTCTTCATCTGGGAGGTCGAGAACACTATTTCCCCTTATCAGGTCACCATTTTCAATCCTGTCTTGAATTAGGTTACGAAGCGCCCAAAAATCCTCAGTATCATAGCCGGGTGAATTGGTGTGGTACCGACATATTTGATCAGGTTTGAATTTTCTGGCTCGAGGGTTCAATGGTGGTAACAAGTCTGCAACCATTCCCTCGTTGATTAGTATCTGGAGAATTTCTTCCGTTGACTGGTTTAAGTTGGTGAAGTTCCTTTGAAATAGGAATTTTCCACTAGTTTGGACGCTTGCTTCTTCAACCCCTTTCTCAATCCAGGATTTATGCTCCTGAGACCGGTTATGATCCCTCATGGGATTAATCTCGGGTGTGGGAGGACTATCGATATCAGACCGGTTGGCCCTTTTGATCATTTTCCTGGTAATCTGATGCTGGTAGACGACCAGTTCTGCTAATTGTTCTATTCGTTCCTTGATAGAGTTTATTTCCTGCTCTATCAAGAACCTTCTTTCTGAAACTTCCCAACTGTCTGGGGTGCTATTGATGGATGGAGTTAATTCTCCCACATAACGGAGGTACTTGGATCCTTCTCCATTTGTGGTGCTGATCATATTAACATTCTCCTCTTTATGCTGTGGTAGAGGATTGTCCTGCACATGGGGTTGCTCAGGCTTTGTGACCATAATCTCTCTGTTGTCGATCAAATCTTGGATCTTGTGCTTGAGAGACCAACAGTCTTGTGTGTCATGGCCTGGAGATCCAGAGTGGTAAGCACACTTCTTGTTTGAGTCAAAATTTTGTTCATCGGTGTTGGTTGGTGGAAGGAGTTGGACAATCTTCTTCTGAGCTGTCAGAAGCTTGAACACGTTCTCGAGTGAATCTCCTAGTGGGGTGAAAGTTCTTCTACGCCTGACCTCCATACTTTTCTGGAATGGAGGGTTTGAAGGCTGTGCTAAATCTTGAAAAAGAGTATAATTCCTCTTTTGAATGGGCATACTGTTTGACTCGCCCCTTGTATTCTATCCTTGCAATACTAAGGACACTTCTTCATCTTTCTTTTTGTGTTCCCTCCGTGGATTACTCCCGTAATTTCCAGACTGGATATGTTCAGTGACAGCTTCGAGGGCGGTCAGATCTTTTATCTTCCCGGACTTGAGCCCCATTTTTGCCATTTCGTCGTGTTTGATCATTTCAGAGAATGGTTTTCCTATGCGTGCTAGGACCCTCTCATAATATGGCGCTTCTTGGATGTTGATGAAGGTCATGACTGTCTATAACTCAGTCATGGCTGGGGTGACTTAAGCTGCAACCCGTCTCCATCGTTGGGCATACTCTCTGAATAATTCAGTGTTCTTTTTCTTGATTTTGGTTATTTAGTATCTGTCTGGAGCCAACTGAGATTGGAAGCTGTATTGACTGAGGAAGGTATGGGCCAGCTCTTCCCAGCTGTGAATCTTAGAATTGTCTAGGCGGGTATACCAGGCTCTGGCCTCTCCAGTTAGACTCTTTTGAAATAACTGCATCCGAAGTTTCTCGTCCTCTATATAGGATCCGAGTTCTCCGATTAATACTTTCAGATGTGTATAAGGATCACCTAATCCATCATATTTCTCAAAATTAGGAGTTCTGAATTTCTCGGGATAACGAGCTCCGGGGAAAATATACAGAGGTCAGAGTAATTAACACTGCCGAATGCCCCAGTCCCTTTGATAGACCGGAGAGTTTCTTCCATTTGTTGTACTTTCTTAAGGAGGTCACCAGCTTCCTGTTTTTTGCTGGGGGCGGTGATTTCATGGGTTTTATTGGTTGTGTCCTGGTTTTGTGGTCCAGGAATCTGAGTTTCGGCCTTTTCGGTCTCATGACTACCACTACCACCAGGTGCTCCTAGTTTTGTATGAGTTTGGGCTTGCTTCCCTTTAAGGGCCTTGCTTTGTTCTCTTAGAAAATTGGCTATTTCAGCTATCTGATTTCTCAGTCCTTCGAACTCTTCCTTAGACATAGGGGTAGATTCTGGTTGAGAACTCGAAGTCATGTCCGTGGATGGACTTAGTACTTTATTAGACTTAGATCTAGTGACAGGACCAATTTTTCACCAACACCAAAACGTAGGTTTGTCAATTTCCTAAGATATGTAGGGATAGGATGCATGATGTGGTTTTTAATTTTATCCTGCAAAACAGAGGTTAGTTATTTTGATGACAGGATGACAAGACGTATTTACTGGAATTGAAAACTAGACATTGAATTGAAAGAGGAAGGCATGAAGAAGCTTCCCGTCGGATTTGGTTAAGCAGAGGCTGGCCTATCTTAGGTTACTCTCGCGCGGCTTTTTGGCATGAAGGTCCCCAGATCATCGCAATCTACTAGAGGGAAAATTAATTCGATCTTTCAACTGGAGCAAATCTTGGTGGTGCATTTTCATGAGCCCTAGAGACTTAGCCGATCCCCAGAGACATTACTTATTACCGACGGGTTTTGCCTTCTTGTGAGAGGAACACAACATACATTCTCATACATCGTCCTCACCGTATGCATATGATGACAGTTGGTGAGAAGCACTAATATGGGTGCGAAGCACTAAAAAATAGGAAAACATTCATTCATATTCATTTAATGTAAAGATGCAGCATTCATGCATTCATTCAATGTGGAGACGCAGAATTCACGCATTTATAGTTTTGAAAGGGAAATATTTGAAAAGATTTGAAAACGGCCTAAGCTTCTACTATCCCCAGCAGAGTCGCCACCTGTCGATGCTGGTTAAAAAATCCGCGGGTCGGGTCACAACCCGGATCTTTTATCTCTTCCTAAGTTATCTCTACCCTCACTCTTTTTATTTAGGAAAAAGGTTTTGAAGGGTTTTTTAGGAAAAAGGCCAACATATATCATGTCGACGATTTGAATGTTTATAGAGTCGCCAGTTAGTTGATTCAAAAATGGTTGTACCAACTCAACCGAGTTTTATTTGAAGGAGGCCTAATTGCTGGACACTGTCGAAACTTGATCTTTAAAACTGAAGTTTTGAGCTCGGGGGCTTGGTTAAGTGTGGGGAAGGTGTTAGGCACCCCACGACTCCCGTGTAAACACAGTACCACATCTTTTCAATATTTCCCTTAAAACTGAAATGCGTGTGTGAATGCTGTTTGAAAATTGGGCCTATGTTTGATTGATTGATTTGAAAGTAGTGCTTTGCTTCGTTGAACCTATATACGAAGGGTTTGATTTGCAAAAAGTCTTTGATTTGATTTGCAAAACTGCTTGATTTGATTTGCAAAAACTTTTCTTTTGATTGGGTTGAAAATGATGTTTTGAAAGCTGGTTATCAAACCGTTACGCTTACATAGAAATTGAAGCCTGTTGATACTTCCATTTTTTACCTTTTCAGCCTTAAGGCACAATTTTAATGGTGATTTTTGGGTGCAAAGCATCCTTGACCACAGAATATATACAAATGTCGATCTCCTCATGGGCATGATAGCCATCAGAGGGACTCTAACACTACAAACCATATTTTCACTATGTTGAGACCTTAAATCCGGATAACCGTTTGAAGGTCTGTTGTATGTACATTTTACAGAAAAACTGGCAGGGTACATCTGTAAAGCGGAGTTTGTTTATTGTGGGAATTAGATTCTAATCGATTTGATCATGAATCCCATGATTCCTAGGGTCACATATGAGTAGCCAATAAACCTACACAGTTCAAATTTGCACATAAATAGATATATATCCCAAAATTGCCAGAACCAAGGATTCATTCGGTAAATCTGGGTTCGCACGGCCGAAGCGTCTTGTTCCCACTAGATAGCGATCTAAGGGACGCGAGGTTGCTTTTATAACTGAAACTAGGAAGAAAGCTAGATTTGAGAAAATCTCAGTCATTCTAGCTTCCCGGTTTAGTCTGAAAATGTTTTGAACCGTTTGAAAGCTAGAGTTGGCGAGATTTAAATAAATCTAGTCTGCCCGCAGATATGTCAGTGCCAATTCATATCAAATGAATGTTTAAAGCAGCAGTTTAATAAAAGCAAGTAAAGAAATATATATACACAGTTATATATATATATATATATATATATATATATATATAATTTGTAAAGGGCGATGAGTTTTCACGCCGGTGCCTGGACTGAAATTAATATATATATATATATATATATATATATATATATATATATATTGACAGAAATATAGTCAACCAAGACTGGGAAGAGAACCCAGTGGTGGTGAAGGCTGCTTACATATGCATATTTATATATAAAAATAGTAAACAGGCCACAGAATAATCCAGGCCGAACAGAAATATAAATGTACATAAAAGTAGTCAACCAGGGACTGGGAAGAGAACCCAGTATTGGTGAGGTGTGTAAAAATAGTATAAAGGCCACAGAATAATCCAGGTCAGACTAAAATATATATATTGATAGAAATATAGTCAACCAAGACTGGGAAGAGAATCCAGTGGTGGTGAAGGTTGCTTATATATGCATATATATATAAAAGCAGTAAACTACCTCGAATTTGACATTCGGGCTTGGCGAAATTAAAAAGTTAGTATATATACAGTTGAATAAACACAAAAATAAGCCAAACCCGGACTGGGAAGATAACCCAGTCCGGCGAAGTTGTTTAAAACGAAGATGCTAGTGCATTGAAGCTGTTAGAGCTGACGGATCGTCAATTCGAGTTGTAAAAATGCAAGAAAACGTAGTTATGTACAAAAATATACCAAATTTTGATGAAAACGGCCACGGAACTATGTTCCGGGCATTTTTAGAAAACAAAATTTGATATACAAGTGCAAAACAATGCAAATAAGTAGTATTAACTTTCTGATTGTAGAAATACTTACAATATACAGCTAAACGGGCTTTTCGCCAAATTATAGTCTCTAAACGTCAGAATCTATCGATTATTTTCTGATATGTGGTAGTATGTGGGTATATCTACATGTTAGAGTGAAAAAATTTGGGTTTAGAAGAGGTGAAAAAGTCAGAAAATCAAACGGGTAGAGGTTCGCTATGTTTTAGAATTATTAAAAATGAGGGGGCACGTTTATTTATAGGCCAGGGAGCCTCAACTCTACCTGTTGCAGCCGCAGGTAGAGGTGCGACTCCCTTGGTGGGGCCCACGTGTCCGGTTGAGTCATCTCGAAGTACGTGTACTCTGAGCAACGCGAGGTCGAAGTCAAAACTTTTTAACTTTTGATCGGAGCGTCCGTTTTAGGCGTGCTATACCTTTCCGGAAAGCCCTCGCCAAGAGTGTCACAATGAAATGGGATAAAACATTTTCCGGGTCCAAGAAGACGGGTTCATAACTAGGTCTTCGATTCCCTATAGTTTGTCTGTTGAGCTGTCTTGCACTGTTTGCACTCGGAATCATCGTTATGGTTTGTTCTAACCTTGGTGGCATCAATTCGGCTTGAGTTTGACCAAATTGCTTAGTGTTGGTAAAATAACCATTTTGCCCCTCTCAGGGTTGCCTTCAGTGTCAACATGGCCTTTAGTTGACTTCTGGGAGTTATTTCCAAGACTTGGATCTCATTCGAGTCTGTCTGTCCTCTGTGTAATCTCTGAAGTTGACTTGGTCATTCTAGGTTATCTTCTTGAGATGTTATGGAGCTTTAGGTTTGTTCCCGAAGTTGACTTGACTTCCCGGGCTGAGATCGGGGCTGATCTGTACTTCCCGGGTTGAGACCGGAGCTGAGTTGACATCCCGAGACTGCTGTTCGAGGCTGTGGTTGTCCCAATATTTGGTGACTGAGTTCAATTTGAAAGGTCCGATATTGAGATCGGGGTTAATTTAATGGTCCGATTGGAGATCGGAGTTGATTTGATGACCCGATATTGAGATCGGGGTTGATCTGACGGTCCGATTGGAGATCGTAGTTGATTTGATGGCCCGATATTGATATCAGGGTTGAGTTGACGGTCCGATTGAAGATCGAATTTGATTTGATGGCCAGATATTGAGATCGGGGTTGATCTGACGATCCGATTAGAGATCGGAGTTGATTTGATTGCCCGATATTGAGATAGGGGTTGAGTTAACGGTCCGATTGGAGATCAGAGTTGATTTGAGGTCCTGATATTAAGATCGGGGTTGAGTTGACGGTCCGATTGGAGATCAAAGTTGATTTGATGGCCGAATATTAAGACCGGGGTTGATCTGATGGTCTTATTGGAGATCGGAGTTGATTTGATGGCCTGATATTAAGATCGGGGTTGAGTTGTCGGTCCGATTAGAGATCAGAGTTGATTTGATGGCCCGATATTGAGATCGGGGTTGATCTAACAGTCCGATTGGAGATCAAAGTTGATTTGATGTCCCGATATTGAGATCGGGGTTGAGTTGTCGGTCCGATTGGAGATCGAATTTTATTTGATGGTCAGATATTGAGATCAAGGTTGATCTGACGGTCTGATTGGAGATCGAAGTTAATTTCATTGCCCGATATTGAGATAGGGGTTGAGTTGACGGTCCGATTGGAGATCGGAGTTGATTTGAGGGCCTGATATTGAGATCGGGGTTGAGTTGATGGTCCGATTGGAGATCGGAGTTGATTTGATGGCCTGATATTGAGATTGGGGTTGATCTGACGGTCTAATTGGAGATCGGAGTTGATTTGATGGCCCGATATTGAGATAGGAGTTGAGTTGACGGTCTGATTGGAGATCAGAGTTGATTTAATGGCCCGATATTGGCTCGGGGTTGATCTAACTGTCCGATTAGAGATCGGAGTTGATTTGATGGCCCGATATTGAGATCGGGGTTGAGTTGACAGTCCGATTGGAGATCGGAGTTGATTTGATGGTACCATTTTGCCCTCCTAAAATGTTAGTAACAGGGACAGGAAATTTCGAGTGTCTACAAATATGAAATAGAACTGATGTATATATGATATATGTATATAATAACACGTATTGTATTCAACTGACAAGTTAGTGGGTCAGCTAATCCGTAATGGTTAACTGGTCCAACTCCCTTTATGGACTTGTTTGGCTGACTCCATTCTTTCTTTTCCCCTTAACTTAATAAACACTTATTATATAGTTTAATAATGTCACACCCAATTAATCTTATAATCTTATTTAAATCAATTAAATAAAATAGAATAATTCCACGTTAAGTCACATGATCACATAATTAAAATTCTCCTTTATTAATTATGTCAAATCATTAAATCTCTAATTAAGTATTAAATTAATTAGAATACATTATGCTTATTTAAATAATTCATTTAATCAAATAAACTCAATTAAATACATACTTTGCACAATAAAATTCTCTACATTAATTTAATCAATGTAACACATACAATTAAATTAATCTTCTACAAATTCATCAATTAATTATTTAATTCAATAATTAAATCATCGAAGAATATTTATTTAATTCAATAAATATTTAAATCATATTACAAAATCTCGTTTGTCACATCTTTCCCCCCTTAAAAGGATATTGTCCCCAGAATCACGGTTCAATGAAATTTTTTGTCCCGTTACATTCTCCCCCCTTACAAAGATTATGTCCCCAGAATCGCTTACACATAAATTAAACAAACAAATATGGGTAATTATTGATCATATGCTCTTCGAGTTTCCACGTAGCTTCTTCAGCGTTGTGGTTCCTCCAAATTACATTAACAGAAGGAATAACTTTATTTCTGAGTACTTGCTCTTTCCTGTCAACAACCTGAACAAGAATTTCTTCATAGGATAAGTCTTTCTCAAATTGTTAGGGGTTCATATTCAATCACATATTTGTAATCGGGTTTGTAGGGTCGTAAAACTAAAATATGGAAGACGTTGTGGACATTCTCTAGCGCCGGAGGTAACGCTACCTCATATGCGACTTCTCCAATCCTTCGCAGCACCTCAAAGGGTCCAATGAACTTGGGGATCAATTTTTCCTTCTTACCGAATCTGATCTTCCCCTTCCAGGGAGAGACTTTCAAAAACACAAAGCTAGCCGATTCAAATTCAACGTTCTTACGGTGTGGATCGACGTATTTCTTCTGCCTATTCTGAGCTGTTACCAGTCTTGTCCGGATCACTTTGACTATTTCTGCTGTCTTTTGTACCAATTCTGGACCTAGCAATTTCCTCTCGCCAACTTCGTCCCAGTACAGTGGAGTTCTACACTTTCTGCCGTACAACGCTTCGTAAGGCGGCATGCCAATACTAGCATGGTAACTGTTATTGTAACCGAATTCAACGAGCGATAAGTGATCATCCCAATTTCCTTTAAAATCCATGATACAGGCTATCAACATATCTTCCAAAGTCTGGATCGTTCTTTCGCTCTGCCTGTCTGTCTGAGGGTGATATGCCGTACTCATTCTTAATTGTGTCCCCATGCATTCCTGTAGTCACTTCCAGAAGTTCGTTGTAAAGCGCGGATCCCTATCGAAAACAATTAACACCGAAACTCTGTGCCTCGAAATAATCTCTTTCACATATAACCTTCCCAACTGCTCTAAGTTGAATCTGATCCTGATCGGAAGGAAGTGTACGGATTTCGTCAATCGGTCAACGATAACCCATACTGTGTCGTAGCCTTTCTGAGTTGTCGGAAGGCCAACCACGAAATCCATTGTAATATCTCCCATTTCCATTTTGGGATCTCTAAAGGTTGTAGCTCGGCCTCTGATGTTCTGCTTTCACTTTCTGACATGTCAGACACTTTGCAACACACTCTGCGACATCTCGTTTCAAATTTGGCCACCAGAAATGCTGTCGAAGATCCTGGTACATCTTGGTACTACCAGGTAAATCGAATACCGTGAGCTATGAGCCTCGCTCAAAATGTCTTCCTTAATCTCTGGCACTGGCGGTACCCAAACTCTGCTCTAAAATCTCAGCAGCCCCTCACTGTCTATCTTGAATCTCTGTTTTGTTCCTTCAGATATATTTGTCCTTACCTTCTCACATTCTTCGTCCTAAAGTTGAGCTTCCTTAACCTTATCTAATAGAGTTTTACCAGCCTGTATCTGGAACAGCTTTTCTTCGGTCTCCATAGGATACCTCACTTCCAATTCTAGCTTCTCCATTGCTGAAATTAGCTCTTCCTGAGCAGTCAACATCATCAATTTCTCCCGACCCTTTCTGCTTAAAGCGTCAGCAACAACATTTTCTTTCTTCAGATGCTATAAAATTTCGCAGCCATAGTCCTTTATTAATTCCAACCACCTTCTCTGGCGCATATTCAAATCCTTTTGTGTAAAAATATATTTCAGACTCTTGTGGTCTGTATATATCTCACACTTCTCCCCGTAGAGATAGTGTCTCTAGATATTCAACGCAAATACCACTGCAGCTAACTCTAAGTCATGGGTCAGATACCCCTTCTCATAGTCCTTCAATTGTCGTGACGCCTACGAAATGACGCTGCCATTTTGCATAAGCACACAGCCTAGCCCTTTATGCGACGCATCACTATAAACCACAAAATTTCCTGTGTCGTCTGGAAGAGATAATACAGGTGTCGAACTCAACCTCTTCTTAAGCTCTTGGAAGCTTTCTTCACACTTCTCTGTCCAAACGAATTTCATCGATTTCCTAGTCAAATTCGTCAGCGGAGTTGCGATCTTGGAAAAGTCCTGAATGAATCTTCTATAATAACTTGCCAATCCAAGAAAACTTCTCACTTCCGATGGTATTTTCGTCTGATCCCAACTCATTACAGCTTCGACTTTGGAGGGATCTATCAAAATTCCTTCCTTATCAATAACATATCCGAGAAATTGTACCCGCTCAATCCAAAATTCACATTTCAAAAATTTGGCATACAACTTCTCCCTTCTCAACGCCTCTATCGTTCTTACCTTCTGATGCTCTACATGTTCTTCCTTGGTCTTCGAGTAAACCAAAATGTTGTCGATAAACACCACCACGAATTTATCCAAAAACGGCTTGAACACTCCATTCATTAGGCCCATAATTGCTGCAGGTGCATTTGTTAGACCAAATGACATCACCAAAAATTCATAGTGACCATATCGAGTCCTGAACGTTGTCTTCGGAACATCCTCTGGCCTCACCTTCAGCTGATGATAATCACTTCTCAAGTCTATCTTTGAAAAGTATCTCGCTCCCTTCAATTGATCAAACAGGTCGTCGATCCTCAGTAATGGATATCTATTCTTAATCGTGACCTTATTCAAGTCTTTATAGTCGATGCAGAGCCGCATCTTCCCGTCATTCTTCTTCAAAAATAACACCGACGCTCCCCACGGGCGATAAGCTCAGTTGTATGTACTTCTTGTCCAGTAATTCTTGCAGTTGTACCATAAATTCTTTCATCTCTATCGGAGCCATCCAGTACAGTGCCTTCGATATTGAAGCCGTTCCAGGCGCCAAATAGATCACAAACTCAACCTCCCTATCTGGCGAAAATCCTGGCAGATCATCCGAAAATACGTCTACGAAATCCCTCACGACAGGTATATCTTCCAACTTTGGGTTCACTTTACGACTATCGACTATGTAGGCTAAATATCCTACACAGCCTTGTCTTAACAACTTCCTGGCCTGCATCATCGTCAGACAAATCGCTTATCTAGGCTACTTGCTACCATAAAACATAACTTTTAACTAAGTCATAAGGTTAATACATTTCTTCTGGCAATCATTTACAGCCCCATAATTGAATAGCCATTCCATTCCCAGAATAACATTGAATTCTCTAAGTCTAATTCGGATAAGATCTACGTTCATCACATTACCCTTAATATCCACCCTACAGTTCTTGTGTACGTACTTAACAGGGATTACTTCTCTATTCGCAATCTCTATGTTCATGGGGTATTCTAACTCATCCTTAGGCAATCCTAAGTTCTTAGCAAAGTCATCGGATATAAATGAACAAGTCGCACCCGAATCGAATAATACATAAGCATTAACATTATTGATCTGAATGATACTAGACACAACATCCCGAGACTGTACAGCATCCTGCACTGTCATGTTGAACGTCCTGGTAGTCGGTCGGTTGGTTGTGGTTGGTCCCGTGATAGTTAGAGCATTGCCACCGTTGTTTCCCTTGTTTTGTCATGTTCTTGCCCCTCTAGATCCTTTCTTGGGACAATCCCTAGCCAAATGGTCCTTCGACCCACATGTGAAGCAGGCGCCCTTCTTTGGGTTAGGACAGTTAGGTGCTATGTGGCCTTCCTTACCACAATTGTATCACACCCATTTTCCTTTCATACAGACCCCCAGGTGAGTTTTCTCGCAGGACGGACATTTTTTAATTCTCTTCTTCTGAACTCCTTGCTGATTTCTAGTTGACTTGTTGTCATTCCACCTTCATTTCTGATTATTACTTCCTCCCGTGCTGCTACCACTAGCTTTGACACTTTCTCCTTCACTCTTCTTCTTCTTCTGATCCTGGCTGTACTTGATCACAGCATCACTCCCACTCTCAGCGAGGATGGCCTTCTCTAGTATCCCAGCAAAAATGTTCAATTGAAATATTGACGCTTTGCTATACAACCATGGCTTTAGACCCTGTTCAAACCTCCTTGCCTTCCTTTCGTCGGATTATACTTAGTACATGGCAAACCTAGCCAACTCATTGAATTTCGATGCATAGTCTAGTACGAACATATTCCCTTGCTTCAGCTCCAAAAACTGGACCTCTATTTGATTTTGTGAACTTATCGGGAAATACATCTCAAAGAACATCTCCTTGAACCTCTCCCAGGTGATCACACCTTCTCCTCCACGGACCTTATTTTCTTGCCACTAATAACTGGCTTCTGATTTTAGCATGAACGTTGCATAGACGGTTTTCTGGTCCTCTCTGACTCTGGCGACGTCAAAAACTTTTTCCATCTCCATAACCCAAGTCTGAGCTTCTATTGGGTTTGTGGAGCATTTAAACTCTGGCGGTCCCACCGCCTTGAAGTCCTTGAATGTCGTATTCGGTGAAGCTTGTGGTTGATTATTAATCACTCTAGCCAGCAAGTTCACCAACTGCTGCATGGGGTTAGCGTTAGCATTGGCATCATTATTGTTCGTCGACCCTTATCGGGTTGGTCGACGGTTAGGGATTCCTCTCGGCGGCATATTTCTATTAAGATATATGCTTATTAGATCATTATTCAATTTTCTAAATATTTAAGACTTAACTTAAATACTTTAACATAATCACTCAACACATAATCGTCTCAAATAACTCTGATATTTTATTTAATCAAAAGTTTTAACATAATACGATAGCATCACTGCTATTTACATCAACTATCCCGAGATAAAGAATTTATAGGATTTAAATCATCAAAATATTCCTCTGTTTATAAGCACATCGAAATTTACATTATTAACTACCAAATAAGCTATCACATAATCAAACTGTTCCTATCACCGCCTACTAAGGCGTCGAACAGCTTTACTGCGTTCTTCCTCCATGATGCAGAACATCAGCCTCCGATCTAGCATATACCAGGGAGGACCTTCGAACTGGACTGGATAGTACATCACCCGATCCTGGGCCTCATCAATTGCCTTTTGAAACGTATCATCCATCTCCTTGATCTTTACTCTCTTTGCGCGATCATTGTCCTCTGCAAGATCTGCACGTCGTGAATCCTCCGCTATGGCAAGCCTTGCTAATTTATCTTTCAATTCATTCTTCAACTTCTCTATCTCCTCTGACTTTTCTTCACCTTGGCCCTTCTCGTGGACCAACTCCCACTCTACGTCTCCAAGACGTGTGTAAAGAGCTTCAACTTCAACATCCTTCTGCTGGATGGTGGATTGTTGTGTAACCGTCTGCTCCTTCAACTCCTGAACAGTATCTCGTAACTCTATGTTACGGTCATACAGTTCATCAAACATCTCAGCACTAATAGAGTTCGGTGGGAAATCTTCAAGGTCTTCCTCCTCCTCTTCAGCTGCCTCAGCCTGAATCTCAACCTCCTCAGAGTCCTCCTCTGAGTCAAATACAGGCTCATGCTTCTGTCCAATGACGGTGATCAAAGGAGATGGCTCTTGTCAAATCAACTGCGCCCAGACTGTGTGAATGTCTCGGGGCTCCTCCTCTCCAGCCTCTCAGGGTACAACGTCCCTAGGCTGACCGGGTTCTCCAGCATCTGTCATCCTGACAAATCAAATTTTAAGTCTTAGTTATTAAGTGATGCTAAGCGATATCGTGTGAGTATATAAGTATAAGCACATAGCACATAAGTTAATTTATTATCTTTCTTAGAACTCGATAAGAGTTTATCATTACTATGTTCTCGATCTCTTAAAAGGCTACTACTCTACCTAAGATTCATAACCTACAGCACTGATACCAACCTGTGACACCCCCAAATCCGGGTATTTTAATTCCACAGGATTTGGTGTTCGCTATACAAATATCATCTATCTACCTACCCATAAATAATGCAAACCATGCAATAAATAGAAATAAATCCTCCCCTTATGGGATTACAACATCTGAATATAAATACATCAATCCCAAGTCATACTAACCTTAAATCTCAAATGTAGAAACATAAACAAATAATAAGTCTTACACAACTTTAACATAAGTCTTAAATATAAACATATCAAATAAACAACAAGTCTTCATTACTTGTTGACCTTGCCCTTGCCTTTGCTAGTAGAAGGCTCTTCGGACCTTTCATTCTTAACTGTAATGTTATTATTACGCAAAAGTGAGCATGATTTCCCACAAGTATAACAATATAACAATAATATAATAACATACGAGTGAATCAAAGACTTCTGAATAAAGAAACTCAGCTTTTGAATCAAGAATGAATAGCAAGAATCAAAAGAACTTCTGAGGGTCATAAGACCTTGAACTATGTCCTAGGTTGTCAAGTGTTTATAATTGAAACCTTTAAAAGTCATAATACTATGGACTCTACTTCTCGTACTTAGGGGGATCAGCCCTTAGTACCATATTGTGCACAATATCTTAACGTTAAAGCATCATCAATCCCCTATAATAGGGTTGTTCATCTCAGTTTGACATCAGAGTCCGCACCAAAGGAAGTTTGGTTTGGATAAGCTCAGTAATAGTTCTAGAATTTAGAAAGTTCATCAACTATGGACTAGTCGAATCAATAAGGGTTCGCTAGTCTTACAAGGTTCAACAATAAATGATATTCAATTTTAATAATAAATCTCAAGAGTATACAATTGAATAAATATTGTATAACTAAAGTAATACTTTAAAAGAATTATAATATTTCATATGAAATCTTGAACTTGAATAATTAAGAACAAGAACTTGATTGATATAGAATCATAAGTATAGAACTTTCTCAACGAATAACTTTGTAGTTAGAAAGCTTGCTCAATTTAAAGAGTATGAATAAGAAAACATGCATAATCGTAAACGAGTTAGGGTAAGGAAACTTGCTTAAAAATAATAAGTTAGGGATAGAATACTTGTCTTGTGTGCAAGCTACAAATATAGTTACAATTCAATTCCTCAACGTCCTACACATTACATTATGCACACGATGTCGATTAGTTTCATAACTTCTATGTTTAACTGTTGAACCTTTCATTTAAGTACAACTTACAACTTGGTTCCTAGTGTTAACTTATTAACCAACCACATAACATGAGTATGAATTCACAATATGCATATCATATAGGTATAATCCTTCAAACAATCATAATCAAGTTTTCAATCACAATATTCAATTTCACACTAAGTTTAATAACATGAACTTCAAATCATAAAATATATTTTAATAACATGTTATAGAATAGCATTACATGTTCATCAAGTCCTCAAGTATGTTATAGCATAGTATTACACTTGGCACGACGTTTCGACGTTCATTCGTCTCACGCCCAACTCGTCCCTCTTGCGTACGCTTAACATGCTCATGCAATTTATCTAAAACATCATTTATTAATGTTAAACATCACTATATTTCATATTATTCATGTTCTATAATTTATAACAACATCTTTTATCGTCGAGAGCACTACACTTGCGTATGGGCATGTCTGACGCCCTCCGATTGCCTCCGAATATGCATCAGTCACAAAGATTGCCATTTTGACACCTCCTAACGACTTCAAATCGAAAAACTTAAAGAATAAAAATTATAGGTCTACTCGTTATCTTTCTGAATCCTCCTGAATCGCCTTAATCGAAGTTTGTATGAAGAAGTTATGCTTATTTTACTACAGGAGGTCAAAGCAGTCTCGCCTTAAAATATTTTCACTCCGAACAACATACTCCCCTGCTGGGGCGGGGGTTTTGGCCTACCAGGACCCGCTGGGGTGGGGATCCTCGCTGGTGAGACTCTGGTTCTAGATTTTTGACAGATCGTAGCCTAATTACTCTAATTAAATGCAAATTAAACTAGTACCGTGATTTCTATGAAGTATAAACTTCATAGAAACATCATACAATGTTACTAAAATATTTTTAACACCTTAAATTATGCAATTACTCGAATTAAATCATGTAATTTCACTGTTCTTGTTGTTCTTGAAGGTTTTGAAGAAAAACATAAAATTTGACGTCACAGATTCATTATAACTCCGAATCCGTCCGTTCAAATTTTGTTTTCTTTGTTTTAACATGTATTATCATAATCTACTGTCAAATTTAAGTTAAACAAACAATTCATGGAATACAATTGATCATAAGGGCCATATATACAACTTTTATACTCTATAAATTGACAAAATCTAATTACGACATATTTATATGAAATTGATGGTTTGAAAACATACATAGATGGTAGAAAACATGTTATGATTATATATTAACATGTATATACCCATAAATCATCAATTCATGCATTGATCATATAATAGTTATTTTACATAGAACTTAAAAATAGTCGTTAATGGAAAACTCTGATTTTAGCATGTTTATATGAAATTGGTTACTCTAATCACATGAATATATGATATAAACATATTGTAAATGATGAGTGGGATTTATACCCGCAAATTGGATACTTTATGGCTTAAATAGTTGCCTGATCTTCGTAGTTTTTATTTAGTTTATTATGTTTATAGTATTTTTATGCTTAATCGATGTATTGCAGGCTTTACAGGAATTTTCTAGCTTTCAGGGGAAAAAACGGAGAATTTTCATATACTGGCGCCGCAGCGCCAATGCCTAGTCTCAATCTCGCGCCGCGACGCCGCCTCTGGTCCTTGCTGATGTCATCCTGGCGCTGCAGCGCCACAGTTCCTTTATGGGCTCGCGCTGCAGCGCGACCTCCGGCCTTTTGATTTTAATATGGCGCCGCAGCGCCACTTTTAAGCTGATTGCCCGCGCCGCAGCGCGACCTCCGGTGCCCAGGCAGAAAAGGCTTGCTTTTGACCTAGAAAAAGGAGAAAAAGAGATATAGAGAAACGGAGAGAGCCTCTGCCAAAGAGAGGCGAGGAGAGGAAAAGGAGGAAGACTGGGATAGAATCGGTTAGCTTAGCTTAGGATAGATTAGATCTCTTTTGTACTTTCTCTCTCTAGTTATTGGGTAATGTTTGTAAATATAGATTAGGTAGATTAGGGTAAAGTTTGGGTTTTCCTTGGAGCAACAAGAGCAGTGAGCTACACGGATTGGAGAGCTTGAAAGGAGCGAAATGCTTGGAGACTAAAGAGCCTTGACAGAGTTTATTCTTGTCCATTCATTTCCTCTATTTTTGTAATCCATAAATGTTATCTTTATTGCTACTTATATTTTGTTCAATAGCTATGAACTAAGTATTGGCTCTAAGGTTATAATGGAACCCTTTGTTAGTTAAATTGACTGTCTTCTCTCTTTGGATGGCACCATATGGTTTGGTTTAATATATTCATGCTTAATGATTCTCACTAAGACATTAGTGATGATTTTGGTAATCTATATGATATCGAAAGAAGAATTGTAGATTTACACCTAAATATATTGGCATGTGATTATGGGTTTCGACTGCATAAGTTGTGCGTAGAATAGACATATATCTGTGTGCCACGTGTGACCTAATTGAGAACTTATGCTTAAATCCTTGCTAGGTTAATTCGCATAGACATGTGTAGGATTATCACTTAGTTTGGATGTTCTTTTCTGTTCTATTCCCTTTCGGGTGGATCTGGAGAGGATATGTTTGTGCATACCTCGACAGAGGTGTATGAGCACCTGTGTGTTCTAGGTCGACAAACTGTCGTGACCATTAAGACCAAAGAGAGGAGGGTAGGAAGTTTGATGAAGCATAGCACGCCAGGTGTTCGACAGAATGCCTGTGTGGGGTGAAGTTGTAACCATAGCTTGTAATTCCTTCGATTACGATTCGTTATCCGTTTACTTGCTTTAATAATTAGTTATAACTAGTTTAACGGTACTCCTATTAGTTTACTGTTCGAATAAGACTAAAGCGATACAAAGTTGGTATTTGGTAAATATTAGTGATAGTTCCTCGTGGGTACGACACTTTTCTTATCACTATATTACTTGTTAGACCGCGTATACTTGCGCGTGTTTAGTGATCGGTTTTCCGACCAACAAGTTTTTGGCGCCGTTGCCGGGGAACTATTATTCTAATATTGTCCAATATTGATTTAAATCAATTTAGTCTTAATTTAAACGTGTTTATATTTCTTTTATTTGTTTGATCTTCCTTTGTGTTTTTAAGTTTACAGGTTATGGACGATCAATGTTATCAATGGCCTTATGAGAGGACGCCACAACCAAGCTCGGAAGAAGGACTCGAGAAATTGCGAGCTCAAATTGCAAATGTCTTGAGGTTTTCTGATAATCTTGAGTGTCAGTCCACTCAGACTGCCTACTGTCAGGAACAAGCTGACATTGAACAGATTTCCTATCATCCAAACTGTCAGGGTTATCCAAACTCTTGGGACTATAGTCAAGAGCAATATCATGATCCGATTTACTCCTATCCGAATCAATTTGAATGTCCATCTCCTCCGCAGTATAAGGTGACATTCCAACCCAATGAGAGCTTTTCGGCAGACTTAATAGAAGAGAAAAGGCTTGAAGAGCTCCTCACCAACTTTATAGAAAGAAATGAGGTTCGAATGGCATGCCAAGACGCCGCATTGCAAAGCCTCGAAAATCAATTGGGACAACTCGTCAATGCCATCATAAATCTATCGCAGGGCAATCTACCGGTCATAACCGATCTCAACGATGAAGCAGTAGAGCATTGCACAGTGGATACGCAAGGAGAAGGCGGTGAGTCTCACAAAGTTGTTGAGGGAGATGTCAAGGTGCAAATCGTCTAACCGGTGGAGTCTGAAGATGGAGAAAAGAGGATAAAGAGTGATTGTATTGTCAAGACTAATCAACAACCGGAAACCACGCTCACGATTGTGGAAACCCTGGAGGGCCCGCTAGTGCACAAAGAACGCTTTCAACTTGATGAAAAAGGCGAATTAGTGGATAATTCCAGTGGTGAAAGATTCTTCGTGCCGATGGGTGAAGAAAATGAGGATGATCAATCATCCATGTCTGCCATAAATTTAAAGGAGTTGACAAATAGGCGGCATGAAATGGTCAATTTTGCTTATGAGCCGGATTGAGCGGCATCGGTATAGTCAAGCCGACGACTTTAAAACAAGCGCTTGGTGGGGAGGCAACCCCATCTCAGTATCAATTTTCTATGTTTTCTTTACTTATGTCTAGTTTATATTGTGTCTTTTCTTTTTACTATGTAAACATCGTTGCCAATGCGTGTGCTTTTGTGATTATAGCAGGCAGCATGTTATTTAGTATGTTACTAGTGTATATCTTAGTTAGAATTTAGTATCAAGCATGTTGTTTACTTAGCATAATATATGTTGTCTAATACATGGTTTTTGTGCAGAAAAACTCAGATACAAGGCTAGCGCCGAAGCGCCAGCATATGCCCTGAACTTCGCGCCGCAGCGCCATGCCAAAAATGTAAATTTCCTATCCTGGCGCCGCAGCGCCCAGGAGCAAAAGGGGACTCGCGCCGCAGCGCCAAAATCAGACAAAGCTACTGCCAAGTCGAGCCACGGCGCCAATCAATGAAGGAATTCTCGCGCCGCAGCGCCGGTAGCGAATTTTGGTTTTTAAAAAGTAACTGAAGCCAGCAGTTGTGCCCATTACCTCCCATTTCTCTCGACCCATATCGGCAATACAAGCAACCCAACCGTCACTTTTCTCCACAGAACCCCCACCCTCTGCATAACACAGCCGACTCACACAAAATCATACCAACCTCAAGTCAAGCGAGAATCCAAAAGAAGATCAGCAGCAAACTAGGGTTTTTCCCCCTTCAAGGTATTTTATTTGGATTTCAACCAGTCACTAAGATATTTTGATAGAATTGTTGGGTTGGTGCTTTGTTGGTGTTTTTCTTGTTGTGTGATTTGGGTGATTTCCACTGACGAAAATCGGGAAAGAGCACTGTCAAGCAAGGGCTATCCAAAGTGGATTTTCAGAACGCACACAAGGTGTTTGATAATTTACCTAATAGAGAAATTTGACGGATTTGGCTTACAATTAGTGGGTTTCATTGGGGATTTGCTACCTATTTCTTTAAGGGTTGTTTTTATAGAGAGTGGCATTGCTTAGGTACTGTTTT
This sequence comes from Panax stipuleanatus, assembly GCA_020205555.1. Lineage (NCBI taxonomy): Eukaryota > Viridiplantae > Streptophyta > Magnoliopsida > Apiales > Araliaceae > Panax > Panax stipuleanatus. Next base: position 98,747,846 of record CM035115.1, read on the forward strand.
TGTCCACACCAGCTGCAAATTCTGACATGGCTTCAAAAAGGCAACGACTGAGCGTCGGCGGTTCCTCGTCCGCAGCACCAACGACATGGGACAACACCAAATTTGTTAACGAAGAGGCATGGAAATGATACAAAAGCTCCTTTGCTGCACGAAATTTGATTCCTGAACGGGGTTTGAGGCCTGACAAAACAAAGGATGGCGAGTTGTTAGCCATGATTGCGGGTCGCCAGTGGGTGCACTTCACAAAACCTCCTGAGTCGACCATTGTATCTGTAGTTAGAGAGTTCTATGCAAATGCTAGTCCCGAAGGTCCTGCTGTTGTTCAAGTTAGGGGGCGGTCAGTGGCGTTTGGAAGCCAAGCCATCAATGCACTGTTCGCGACGCCCGGTTTCGAGGGTAAGGACTATATGGAGCAGGGACTCCGCAGCTATGACCTCGAGGATATTGTTAGGAGGCTCTGCAAGCCCGGGACTACATGGAAGACAAATGACTTCACGGGTGAGAGGACCAATTTCCCGCATGCTGCACTCAGTCGCTATGGGAAGGCATGGTTCAGCTTTATTTGTGCCAACATGATCCCGACTCGTCACCTGAGCAACGTGACTAAGGATAGAGCTATCCTATTATTTGCCATTGTCACGGGTCTAAACGTGGACATCGGAGTTCTCATCCATGAGTCCATCATAAAGGAAATCAAGAGCAATATCTCTACAGGACTTCCACATCCATCCTTGATCACCCGACTGTGCAAGAGGGCAGGTATCCATTGGGGGCCAGAAGAGATAGCTTTGCCGCCCATGTCAGTCATTGACCATCAGACCATCTCACGCTTCGATGTGTGGGACGGGTCTATTTCTCATGTTAGAGGCGAAGGATTCGGGCCACCTACTGAGCCACCTCCTACAGCAGAGCCTTCGCAGCCACCAGACGCAGGCCCAGCTTCACAGGGACTACTGGCAGAAATCATGGCATCCCTCACTCTACTACATCAAAACCAGGATGCTAATGCTCAGAGGCAGCAGAGGCACATAGCAGCGGTGGCCTTGAGGCAAGACATAGCGATGCAATATCAGGCTGAGCTGGTCAACACGATGCAGAGCATATACACCGTGTATAGTGGCGAGGATTCTGAGTTTACGCCATTCCAGTTCCAAGAGCCTCCTGTCTTCCCACCATACCCTCCACCATCACCGCCCGCCGAAGCTGACGAGGACGCTGCTGCTGCCGAGTGACCAGACTTCAGGGAAGCCTTCTTGGTTAGAGTGATATATGTTTAGCAATGAGGGCATTGCTCACCTTAAGTTTGGGGGTGTTATGGTTTATTATCTATTTTATTTCTGTCTATTGCCATGATAGGTTGCTATTTTAGTACTTTGCTTAGGTTTTTATCAGGATTGTAGTGCAGTCGTTTTGAACTGCGGTATTATGTTTTGGGTTTATTATGATGGATGACATGAACTGTTTGTGGTTATTTATTAACGCTTTGGTTATTATTAGCATGTTTGTGGTTTTTAGCCATCTTTTTGGGGCTTTTACAGATTTATATGCTTGTGCCATGTTAATGGCTTTATTACCCTATTTTGAGCTGCTTTTATGCAAGGGTGGTATATTTTTCACTAATTTTTTGATTGTGGCTAATGACAAGCGTCAAGTAATTATGCTTATCTCTTAGAGTCGTGTCAAGCATGTATGAGCTAGGGGTTGTTTAATCGATAAGTTGAGACTGTTATTGATCCGTCCTTTTTAGCAAGCACCGACCGACTGGGCTAACTAGTTATTTTTCGAATTTAGTTCGCCTATTTATTGCTTTGGGAGTATGTTCACTCTTATAAACTTTCATTGTTACAAGGTAATAAAAGACTTCGACACATATACAGTTTTGGATCTTGGATTCTGGCATGTTGTAAAAAAAAAAAAAAAAAAAAAAAAAATTGAAAAGAAGATTGAATATCGAAAGTCTTGCGGTGGGTCGAGATGGAGCGTAAAACGCACTTATCCATAAACGCAGGACCGATGTTGAGATGGAGCATAAAATGCACTCGCCAAATAATCTTCAGATTTCGTAAAGTCTAATTTGGCTTATGTTGATTACATGGCCTTTGCTGCTCGAGTTATTAGATTCATAGGGGTGTTCCACGCCTAGTGCCCTAAAGCCGTCTGGCTTGGGAGTCACTGATCAAAAGCTCATTAATGGGTAGCTCTGATTAGCCTAAGGTAATTAAGTACTGTCCGAGTCAGATTTTACTTTCTTTATGCTAGAATCTTTTGATCCTTTTCTGCACTTGCGTCTTATTCTTAATGCTTGTTGAATGTTTAAGTTACGGAGTGTGCATATGGGTATTAACAATCGACTGTGCGAACTTATTTGAGCAATGATTAGTTAGGATGGTTGGTCCCCGCACACACACATAGAATGGATCGAATACAGTCTTATGCTTGTAGCTGAATGAACTCTTACTTATATCTGTGTTTGCCTTGTTCTTTGGGAGTAGCCATGATCGAGCTTAGAAGCCAGGATGCTTGTATACAGTGATATTTTTATTTCGCGTGTGTTTTCTTTTGTGAGTTTGTGTTAGATAGTTTGCTCGAGGACAAGCAAAGACTTAAGTTTGGGGGTATTTGATGAGTGGGATTTATACCCGCAAATCGGATACTTTATGGCTTAAATAGTTGCCTGATCTTCGTAGTTTTTATTTAGTTTATTATGTTTATAGTATTTTTATGCTTAATCGATGTATTGCAGGCTTTACAGGAATTTTCTAGCTTTCAGGGGACAAAACGGAGAATTTTCATATACTGGCGCCGCAGCGCCAATGCCTAGTCTCAATCTCGCGCCGCGGCGCCGCCCCTGGTCCTTGCTGATGTCATCCTGGCGCTGCAGCGCCACAGTTCCTTTATGGGCTCGCACTGCAGCGCGACCTCCGGTCTTTTGATTTTAATATGGCGCCGCAGCGCCACTTATAAGCTGATTGCCCGCGCCGCAGCGCGACCTCCGGTGCCCAGGCAGAAAAGGATTGCTTTTGACCTAGAAAAAGGAGAAAAAGAGATATAGAGAAACGGAGAGAGCCTCTGCCAAAGAGAGGCGAGGAGAGGAAAAGGAGGAAGACTGGGATAGAATCGGTTAGCTTAGCTTAGGATAGATTAGATCTCTTTTGTACTTTCTCTCTCTAGTTATTGGGTAATGTTTGTAAATATAGATTAGGTAGATTAGGGTAAAGTTTGGGTTTTCCTTGGAGCAACAAGAGCAGTGAGCTACACGGATTGGAGAGCTTGAAAGGAGCGAAATGCTTGGAGACTAAAGAGCCTTGACAGAGTTTATTCTTGTCCATTCATTTCCTCTATTTTTGTAATCCATAAATGTTATCTTTATTGCTACTTATATTTTGTTCAATAGCTATGAACTAAGTATTGGCTCTAAGGTTATAATGGAACCCTTTGTTAGTTAAATTGACTGTCTTCTCTCTTTGGATGGCACCATATGGTTTGGTTTAATATATTCATGCTTAATGATTCTCACTAAGACATTAGTGATGATTTTGGTAATCTATATGATATCGAAAGAAGAATTGTAGATTTACACCTAAATATATTGGCATGTGATTATGGGTTTCGACTGCATAAGTTGTGCGTAGAATAGACATATATCTGTGTGCCACGTGTGACCTAATTGAGAACTTATGCTTAAATCCTTGCTAGGTTAATTCGCATAGACATGTGTAGGATTATCATTTAGTTTGGATGTTCTTTTCTGTTCTATTCCCTTTCGGGTGGATCTGGAGAGGATATGTTTGTGCATACCTCGACAGAGGTGTATGAGCACCTGTGTGTTCTCGGTCGACAAACTATCGTGACCATTAAGACCAAAGAGAGGAGGTTAGGAAGTTTGATGAAGCATAGCACGCCAGGTGTTCGACAGAATGCCTGTGTGGGGTGAAGTTGTAACCTTACCTTGTAATTCCTTCGATTACCATTCGTTATTCGTTTACTTGCTTTAATAATTAGTTATAACTAGTTTAACCGCACTCCTATTAGTTTACTGTTCGAATAAGACTAAAGCGATACAAAGTTGGTATTTGGTAAATATTAGTGATAGTTCCTCGTGGGTACGACACTTTTCTTATCACTGTATTACTTGTTAGACCGCGTATACTTGCGCATGTTTAGTGATCGATTTTTCGACCAACAGTAAACATAGACTAGAATATATATCATCATATAATCATCAATTATTAATCTCTTCAATCACAGAAGACTTAAAATAGTTTTTCATAGAAAATATAAGAACGTAAATTAAGCTTTGGGGTGAAGAGATTACCCTGCTAGTCTGTGTATATGATTCAAGTACTCTTCTTCTCTCAATCTCCAATCTCTCTCAATTAACTCTCAATCTCTCTCAACTTCTCTAAGTTTCTTTCTTCTTTTTCTTCATCATATGCTCTTCGAGTTCCCACGTAGCTTCTTCAGCATTGTGGTTTCTCCAAATTACCTTAACAGAAAGTATAACTTTATTTATGAGAACTTGTTCTTTCCTGTAAACAACCTGAATAGAAATTTCTTTATAGGATAAGTCTTTCTCAAATTATAGGGGTTCATATTCAATCACATGTTTGTAATTAGGTGTGTAGGGTCGTAAAATTGAAACATGAAAGACGTTGTGGACATTCTCTAGCGTCGGAGGTAAGGCTACCTCATATACAACTTCTCCAATCCTTTACAGCACCTCAAAGAATCCAACGAACCTCGGGCTCAATTTTCCATTCTTACCAAATCTGATCTTCCCCTTTCAGGGAGAGACTTTCAAAAACACAAAGCTACCCTATTCAAATTCAACGTTCTTACGGTATGGATCATCGTATTTCTTCTGCCTATCCTGAGCTGCTACCAGTCTTGTCCAGATCACTTTGACTATCTCTACAATCTGCTGTACCAGTTCTGGACCTAGCAATTGCCTCTCCCCAACTTCATCCCAGTACAGTGGAGTTCTATATTTTCTGTCATACAACACTTCGTAAGGCGGCATGCCAATTCTAGCGTGGTAATTGTTGTTGTAACAGAATTCAACGAGCAGTAAGTGATCATCCCAATTGTTCTTTCGCTCTGCCCGTCTGTTTGAGGATGATATGCCATACTCATTATTAACAATGTCCCCATGCATTCCTTTAGTCGCTTCTAGAAGTTTGATGTAAAGCGTGGATCCCTATTGGAAATAATTTACACCAGAACTCCGTGCCTCGAAATAATCTCTTTCACATATAACCTTGCCAACTGGTCTAAGTTGAATCTGATTCTGATCAGAAGGAAGTGTGCGGATTTCGTCAATCGGTCAACGATAACCCATACTGCGCCGTAGCCTTTCTAAGTTGTCGGAAGGCCAACCACGAAATCCATTATAATATATTCTCATTTCCAATCTAGGATCTCTAAACGTTGTAGCAACCCACTCAGCCTCTGATGTTCTACTTTCACTTTTTGACATGTCAGACACTTTGCAACACACTCTGTGACATCTCGTTTCAAATTTGGCCACCAGAAATACTGTCAAAGATCCTGGTACATCTTGGTACTACCGGGGTGAATCGAATACCGTGAGCTATGAACCTCGCTCAAAATGTCTTCCTTAATCTCTGGCACTGGTGGTACCCAAACTCTGCTCTTAAATCTCAGCAGTCCTTCACTGTCTATCTTGAATTTTGGTTCGGTTCCTTCAGATATCTTCTGCCTTACCTTCTCACATTCTTCGTCTTGAAGTTGAGCTTCCTTAACCTTATCCAATAGAGTTGTACCAGCGTGTATCTGGAACAGTTTTTCTTTGGTCTCCATAGGATACCTCACTTCCAATTCCAGCTTCTCCATTACTGAAATTAGCTCCTCCTGAGCAGTCAACATCATCAATTTCTCCCGACCCTTTCTGCTTAAAGCATCGGCAACAACGTTTTCTTTCTTCAGATGGTATAAGATTTCGCAGTCATAGTCCTTTATTAATTCCAACCACCTTCTCTGGCGCATATTCAAATCTTTTTGTGTAAAAATATATTTTAGACTCTTGTGGTCTGTATATATCTCACACTTCTTCCCATAGAGATAGTGTCTCCAGATCTTCAAAGCAAATACCACTGCAGCTAACTCTAAGTCATGGGTCGGATACCCGTTCTCATAGTCCTTCAATTATCGTGACACATATGCAATGACCCTGCCATTTTGCATAAGCACACAGCCTAGCCCTTTATGCGACGCATCACTATAAACCATAAAATTTCATGTGTCATCCGGAAGAGATAATACAGGTGCTGAACTCAACCTCTTCTTAAGCTCTTAGAAGCTTTCGTCACACTTCTCTGTCCAAAAGAATTTCATCGATTTCCTAGTCAAATTCTTTAGCGGAGTTACGATCTTGGAAAAGTCTTGAATGAATCTTCTATAATAACCTGCCAATCCAAGAAAACTTCTCACTTTCGACGGTGTTTTTGGCTGATCTAAGTTCATCACAGCTTCGACTTTTGAGGGATCTACCGAAATTCCGTCTTTATCAATCACATGTCCAAGAAATTGCACCCTTTCAATCCAGAATTCACATTTTAAAATTTTGGCATACAACTTCTCTCTTCTTAATGCCTCTAATGTTACTTTCAAATGCTCTACATGTTCCTCCTTGGTCTTCAAATACACCAAAATGTCGTCGATAAACACCACCACGAATTAGTCCAAAAACGGCTTGAACACTCCATTCATTAGGTCCATAAATGCTGCAGGAGCATTCGTTAGACCAAATGACATCACCAAAAATTCGTTGTGACAATATCGAGTCTTGAACGCTGTCTTCGGAACATCCTCTGGCCTAACCTTCACCTGATGATAACCACTTCTCAAGTCTATTTTTGAAAAGTATCTCGCTCCCTTCAATTGATCAAACAGGTCGTCGATCCTTGGTAATGGATATCTATTATTAATCGTGACCTTATTCAGTTATCTATAATCGATGTAGAGCCGCATCATCTCGTCCTTCTTCTTCACAAATTACACCGACGCTCCCCACGGCGATACGCTCGGTTGTATGTACTTCTTGTCCAGTAATTCTTGCAGTTGTACCATCAATTCTTTCATCTCTACCAGTGCCATCCGGTACGGTTGATAAGTAGGTTTTATACCTACTTATTGGATATCAACTTGCTATAATTATAGCTTAAACTAAAGCATTTTAGTGTCTTTTAATATGTTTTGTTTTTGTTTTGCATATTTCAGACACGAAACTCTTTTGGCACAGAATGGCAAAAAATGGCATGATATTGGCATGATATTGGCATGATGTGGCATTAAGCTGGCAACAAGGCAAGGTGGGATTGGACTTGGATTGAGATGATGGATTTGGCATGAGGAAGTGGATAAGGGCCATGTGAAAAATGGCCTAGAAGCAGCAAAAGTGAAGGAACAAGAAGCATGAAAGAAAGCAAGGAAAGCAGCACCAAAACCAAAATGCACCAGAAGAAGAAACAGGTTCGCGCGGCCGCGCCAAGATAGCAAGTAAGAAGCACGTGCCCGCGTTGGGGGAACAAAGCGATGCCGCGCGACCTCGCCAGTCTCAAAATTGACATTTGTTTTTATTTTTCCTGATGAATTGTATTTGATATATATGGTGTATGTTGCAAGAAACGAGGGGATCACTTATCATTATCAAACTTCATTTATTACAAGCTAGTTCTTACATTTCTAGGGTTTAGAGAGCTTAGAGGGGTTGAGAGCTTCACTCTTCTTCTCTTCTAGTTCTAAGTAGATTTCATTTTCGAGGGTTCACTTTGGTTGGGTTTTGTGGTCTGAACTTGAGCATTGAAGGCTTATATTGGAAAGAGAACCACAAGATTTGCATTTTCATTCTCTCTACTCTCTTATTTTCATTGTTGCTTCTAATGCTTGGCTTAAATCCCATAATGGTTGGTGGTTCAGAAATGAACTAACTACCATTATGGGATTCTAATGGATCTTATTGCTTAGTCTAGGGTTTTATGCCTCTTTGAAATGTATGGTTGAAAATGTATGGTTTGCCTAGCATGGTTGTGTTGTATGTTTAGATGTTTGATCACCATCTACTGTAATAGTTTATACGGAATTGAAAGAGGAAGTATAAGCTTAGATTTTTCCATGCTAGCATATGTTCATAAAATTTGCATGTGATGAATTTTATGATTCGTTATCCGGATAGAAATATTCCAACTTGCCATATGTAGCCAATAGGGAGCTTGCACTTAAATTGATTTTGCTTGTAAATTGCATAGGCATATAGTGATTTAGGCTTTATCGATGTTCATGTGATTTTTATCTCTTTTGTGGATATTATATGATATGGAATTGGTTTATTGAAAAATAGTCTTTTCTCACATTCGTGCTCCCGGCTAGCATACCTAAGTAATCAATCATACTTGACACGAGGTGTGTAATCTAGACGATGCGATAGGTGAAGTTAGGATCCTATATTTCTCCAATTTGAATCCCTTGTCTGTTAATTAGTTAAGTTTAGTTTAAAATCAATCTAGTTATTAAAGCACACTTTGATACTCGTTTGAGCAGACGAGAATAACTATAGGATTGTTGCATGATAGTTTAAGCCTAACTCCTTTTCTCCGTGGGAACGAATTTTACTTATCAAATTTATTACTTGTCGATCGTGTATGCTTGCACGCGTTTTGTGCCCGTTTTGTTAACATCGAAATGGCCCAACAAGTTTTTGGCGCCGTTACCAGGGATAAGTGTTAGTTTATTACTATTGACATCAATTTTAGTTAGATTTGTCTGACTTAAACAAATCTCTTCTTATCTCATTTCTAATTTATTTTCGATTGTGTTTCAGGTACTTGTGGTTAGTTTATGCAAACACGAGACTATAATCCTGAGTTGGTGCCTCTGCAAGGGAACATTAACGGCAGAGCTTGGAGATCAAACACTAGAAATACTAAACAATAAGAGGAACTTGAACAACCCAAACAAATGGCGGTCGAAGAGCAAAGAGCCGTTTCAGGAGCCAAATCGATCACAAACTCAACCTCCCTATCTGGCGGAAGTCCTGGCAGATCATCCGAAAATACGTCTACGAAGTCCCTCACGACTAGTATATCTTCCAACTTTGGGTTCTCTTTACGACTATCGACTATGTAGGCTAAATATCCTACACAGCCTTGTCTTAATAACTTCCTGACCTGCATCATTATTAGACAACTCGCTTGTCTAGGCAACTTGCTGCCATAAAACACAACCTTTGACGGAGTCATAAGGTTAATACACTTCTTCTGGCAATCAATTACAGCCCAATAATTGAATAGCCAATCCATTTCTAGAATAACGTCGAACTCCCCAAGTCTAATCGGAATAAGATCTACATTCATCACATTACCCTTAATATCCACCCTACAGTTCTTGTGTACGTACTTAACAGGGATCACTTCTCTATTTATAATTTCTATACTCATGGGGTATTCTAACTTGTCCTTATGCAATCCTAAGTTCTTAGCCAAGTCATCGGATATGAATGAACAAGTATCACCCAAATCAAATAATATATAAGCATTAACTTTATTGATCGAAATGATACCTGGAACTACATCGCGAGACTGCACAGCATCCTGCACTGTCATGTTGAATGTTTTGGCGGTCGATCGGTTTGTTGCGGTTGGTCCCGTGATAGTTAGAGCATTGCCACCGCTGTTTCCTCTATTCCCTTCTGATCCTGCCCCTCCAGATGCCTTCTTAGGACAATCCCTAGCCAAATAGTCATTTGAGCCGCAAGTGAAGCAAGCGCCCTTCTTTGGATTCGGGCAATTAGGTGCTATGTGGCCTTCCTGACCACAATTATAGCTAACTCTTTTCCCTTTCATACAGACCCCCAGGTGAGCTTTCCCGCAGAGAAATAAAATCGTAAAACAAAACGATCATAGCATAGAAAAGAATCATAATATAATACGATTATAATATGAGATCACAACGTGATTTGATAAGGACATAAGAGGACAGATGATCAATCAAATGATTGAAAACTTTATAGCAGAATTGTTGTACGACAGTTGTACTATGAAATTGTACTATTAAAACTCAGAAAATTGTTGTGAATTATAGATACGGATTAAATGAAATTCATATCGAGTATTGTGGGATCTAGGATTATGTGGGATTTTAATTGAGGACTCATGTGATAGCTGAGTTGTACAAACCTTTGTATGGGCGGGGGTTTTGGGCTTGGTCTAACGACTACTTAGTTTATCACATTGATAATCATTAAAATGTCGGTGTCGCTCTATTCGCTATATATATGATGAGAAGGTTATTCTTTTCTCATGTGTATAACGGATAGGTAGAGAATATAAGATTAGGTGCGAGTTTTTTAAACTCATACGTATGGTAAGTTAGTGACTCATAATCGTATGGTGGAACCCCTTAGCGAATGGACGACTTTGGTCTGACTAGGATAAGTTCCAAAACCTATATGATTGTGGTAAGTTCCTGAACTCATAACGTGTGGTATGTTTGATGAACTATACGGGGTGTAGGAAAATTGTGAATGAAGGATTAAGGATAATAGAAATAGATAGAATTATTAAGCAATTGATCATTAGAAGAATTGAAGTTGATGGTGGAAGCATAGGTATTCCAAAACTTCTAGCTGTGCTAGACTTCAAAATTTTTGACATCAAGCTAAATTCGCACTGATGTGCCTTTAAAAATATAAATAAATTTTTGTTATCAGCAACACATGGTTACAATTGTGTAGAAGTGGGCTTCGTACCACTAACGCATCGTTACCTGTTGCGGCATGATAACACCAAAAATAAAGTTTTGATATCCTCAAAACATGGTGACAAGTGTGTATGTGTGGACTTCGGGACCCTGACACATCATTACCTGTTGAGGTATAATAACACTACAACTGATTTTCAAAGATTTTTGAACCGTTTAAAAGAAAAGTCTATGCTAATTGTTTCGGCTAGACAAAAATTACTTGAAATATCAAAACGTATTTTATTTATCATCAATGCATCATGGAACTTGGTACAAGGATGATAAAAATGATGGAGTCATTAATGCAGTATTGCCTAGTGTTGGATGTGATCTAAAGATCGTCAGCCCGCTATGGTATATTGTTGTATGACAAAGTCACAAAAATGACGAAATCTAAAATGTACTGTAAATACAGTGCGGTATCATGACGTCATAAAATAATTTTTAGAATTTTAAAAGAATATTCAATTGTCAATTAAATTTGGCCAGATACATGTTTTGATTGATGTTCGAATTATTGGTATATGCCTATAGCTATTTGATTCAGCTAGACAAATGATTATGAAAACTCAAGTATCTCTTTGAGAACTTCTCCCGAACCATATTGTTTTGATTTGGACTCCAGACTGAGTATGAACATCCCTAAATTGGGAAATACTTTTGCACTAAAGGCGGTGATGATGAAAGCGAATGTCTTTCAAATTGTGCCGAATGGCAGTGATGTAGCATCTGATCAATGCAGGGCATACGGGCTGGTCATGTGACAACCCGAGAATTTATAAAATCTTAAATAATTAAAATAAAGGTTAAAGAATAAAACTTAGATGAGAATTTGAGAATTTATTAAAAAAAAATTAAGTAAAACCTATAGGGTTTGCTATTTGAATGAGAATAAAGAAAATATGGGTTACAAAATTCCAAAATCCAAAAATTGTGTGAAGGAATGTTAAGGATAAGGTATTACAATACACATAAAATTGATGTGAACTGAAAAGTGTAAAAAATATTGTATGGATACATGTGGGAATTTTATTAATGAAATAAAATTCACATGAAGAGATGCTATGAGGTTAAACGAAAATAGTATATGTATAGAAATATATATACTTAGTAAGGTACTATATATTTTAGAAAGAGGAATGATGAGTTACGTTAAGGATATGAAAATCAAGATAAAACTATGTTAGTAATTAGCATAGTTTGAATGTTGGCCTTAACTGGCAAATAAGAAGATGAATAAGTATAAAGTTATTAGCGAATATGATTAGCAATAAAAATGGAGTACGTTAAAACTCAAAATTTGAGTTAGAGATAGAATTTTGAAGCACGGACTGCTCGGTTGCGTCCAAAACGTCCAGTTTAGTCAGAAAAGATAATAAACACAAAATGTGTAAGGGTTGACTTTTTGGTCAAAGTCAACAGTTAACTTTTATTGATAAAAGTCAAAATTGGGGTTAGAAGTGACATATGTGATGATTTATGCGAACTATGTAGGGTATTAAGTAATATACATTATATAATGTGAATACATTTATTTTTTATATAAAAGAGAATTAAGTTATATAATTTAATATATATATTAGGTATGAGAATTGAATAACCTAAGGGTTATGGCACGGGAGAATATTAATATTGAAAATATAAACTAAACCTAAGAGATTAATTTTATTATCTCAATTTATGAATTTTATAACCTATATAATGCAAGTCTAATTGGATTAAGTAATTGAATGTACATGAGTAAGAATTTGATGTACTAATTGCATGAATAAAACCCTAGTAAAATAATTAGGGTAGGATAGAATTAAAATTAGTGAACTATGTTAATTTACATGGCCCAATTATTTTATTAACAAGCCCAAGAAATTAATGTTGGATTGCCCAAAACATTATATTAAATGGCCCAAACCTTGGTCCATTAAGTGAGGAGACTTGTTAGTCCTTTTATAAATATGTAATAGTCCTAGTAATATAAATTATGAGTGGACTAGCCCAATTGGTATTTAATCAAGCCCACTTAATTAATGTATTGTGTGGACTTGAATGATTATTATATAAAGTGGGTAATTAGCCATTAGAAGTTAACTAACTAACATTTTTTGAAAGCCCAAAATTTAGCATACTAAGTGGCCCATGAATGCTAGGAATAAAAAAAAATTGGTTTCTAGTGGCCCAAACTTGTAAGATTTTAAGCCAAAATAATTAATTTGGTGCCCAAGACTTTAACCCAATTGGAGAGGGATGTTGGACATTTATTAAGTTAAATAAAGCAATAAAAGAAAACAAAGTTGGGGATAAACGGGAAGGGAATTTCGGTCAAACAAGGAAGAAATGAGGGGATGTATGCAATCATGTGATTTACCAACTCCCCACCTACTCCCCATCTAATCTTATCTACTCTCACCAACTCCTAACAACTCCCTCTCTCTCCTAAATGTTATATCATTTAATAAAGTAAAAGAAAATAGAAGAATATCTCTCCATCATTTTCTCACACACTCACCCGCCCCTTTTGGAGGATAGAAGAGATAGAGAGTGCTCGGCCATGGAATCCATGGAAAGAAGAGAAAAGATATATTGGATAGATATTTATGAAGTATGAGAGAGAAATTCATTTTCTTCATTTATTTTAAATAAGGGAGAGAAGGAAGAAGATAGGGATAGAGAGAGGAGAGGGGCGGCTGGAACTAAAGAGAGAAAAGGAGAGAGAAGAGTGGCCATGGAAGCCATTAAAGAAGAGAAGAAGGAAGAAGATTATCCAAAAAGGTATAAAACCCTAGAACTCCAAGTTTTGTTTACTTCCATTTTATGGGTTTTGATGAAATAAAAAGCTTGTGTTCTTGAAATTTAAAACTATAGATCTATATGGGTATAAGTGTATTGTGTTTAGATCTATCACTTTTGAGTGTCAAAAGTTAGATCTAAAGTAACTAATGGAAACTATATTTTGAAAAGTTAGAAAATCTAATTTTTCTTAGTATTAATGATGTTTTGCTTGGATTTGATGAAAGTTTGATGAAATTAAATAAGGATCATGGTAGATCCTTGTGTTTAAAGAAGTTTATGAGGTATTATGATGATTTATGATGTGTATTGTGTGATAGATCAAGAGATCCAAAAGTTTTCTTAAAAATCTCCAAGGATTGAAAAATCATATTTGTGAGAAAACGAAACATAAAATTCAAATGATCATAACTCTCATTCTATTTCGAATTTTTGAGTGTGGTAAATTTCTGGAGTTAGATCTAGTAGTCTTCTAACTTTTCCATATGGAATCACTGAAAATTTCCATATGAATTTTTGTCTGGACAGTTTTTAGCAAAGTAGGACAAAACTAAAAATGACAAAAAAGTAGGCTATCCTGAAATTTAAGGGACTATTTTGGCCAATTATTTTGTGTAATAAATTTCGGCCTTTTGGGACAATACAATATATGTTATAAAGTAGCTTGTGTCCAAATATGAGTTTATTCTGACTTAAAATGAGCAAGTTATGACTATTTCAATATTTATATTTTTCCAACAAAAATGGCTATAATCGGACTTGTGTAAATCCGATGGCCACGAAATTTAAATTGGAGGCTCAAGATAACATGTATAAGATCCTGCCAAGAGTTGAGAATTTTTGGAGCTAAACGTGAGGTAGCAAATTTTTTAAGGAATTAACTAGAAATGGATTATTGAAAAATACTAAAGGAAATTAAAAAATTCCTGAAAAATTATTTTTGTGTATGGAATACATGTATTTATGTGTGGACAAAAGATAAAAAAATAATAAAATGATTTGGTTAAAAAAGGGAAATCCAGCTTGCTGGATTGGCCATCAGGTTACTGGATTACAATCTGGTTTACTAGATTGGCCATCAATTTGCTGGATGAGATATTTGGATAATCCAGGATGCTGGATTGGTCTGTTTAGCTAATCTAGGTTGCTAGATTTGAGGTTAGTTGAATTCAGGCTTGCTAGATATGAGGTCAGTTGAATCCAGTCTGCTGGATTAGAAAATAGTCTACTAAATTAAAATTCAGTTTGAATCCAGGTTGCTTGATTAGTTTTGTCAGTTTTGTTATGTTGGGAAACAACAAGTTAGTTGAATCTAGGTTGCTGGATTAGGTATTCGGCTTACTAAATTATGAAGAATGACTTATAAAATGAAAGACTAAGTGTTAATTCATAAGTTATATAATACAGTAGTGTTAAGTCTAAGGTGGTACATGTATAGTAGCTGGGCTAAACGACTCCTTCATATGGGGAAGGAATCTACGAATTAGTAACTGATCTAACTCGCTGTGAAAACAGTGTAGAAAAGACAGAAGCTAATTTGTTAGTTGTTTGTGGAAAATCACTCAGTATACTATATTGAATACTATTAAAGACTCGATGTGTGCTAGGTTTAGACTTGTGAAGGTGTATGGTGATAAGAAATTATCTAGTATTTGACTATGTGGTTAAATGTTAGATAGTTTACTATGAAGTAATCGAATTATGGAATAAAATATGTTATGCTAATTAAAAGATCAATCTTATAACTGATAGGTCTTTTCAATAAGGACGTTAACTTAGATTGCGTAGAAGTAATCGACGGTTCAGGCAAGTTTCCCTAACTCAAACTCGAGTTATATTTTCAAAGCATGTTAGTGAATAATTATTGTTGATTATTCACATCTAAATGGATTATTGATTTGCACTTAGTGCATGTTGCATATGTTCATTAGGTATGAAAGACTGATCACCTTCATTACCCTAAGATTAAGTTAAAGTTGTTAATGGTCCTTGTGACATTAAACATTATTGATTCAGTCATTCTATTATTGACATGTTGATTCATACTCTTTCACAATTATTAAATTGTTGAAAACTTGAAAGCTTATTCTTTCTTTCAATCATGATATATCTTTATTGAATTTAAACTTGCTGGGCCAAATTGTTGCTCACTCTTGCTATATCATGATAACAACTTACAGATTAAGACGAAGGCTTGAAGAAGGATATAGACAAGAGCAAAGTACAATAATAGACTGTTATGCTAATAACTATTTAGTTATCTTATGAAAACCTTTTGTAATTTTGAAGGTATGTATTCAGTTAAGGTTAATAAACATGGGAAAATGTTATAGAATCATGTGAAATAAACAATATATGTTTATTATTTCCTCACTAGATGGTAGAATATGTATGATAATGAAGTACCGTAACGTACCAGATCCGAGGTTCTAAGGACCCGAATTTGGAGGCGTCACAGGTTGGTATCAGAGCTGTAGGTTATAAACCTTAGGTAGTGTTACCTTAGGCTATAACTGCAGAGATGAGGATGATGAATAAACTAAAATAGAGTTTAAGTGATAAGAGATGAATTCAAAAAATTCATCATTAAAGATAAGAATAAGATAAATAAGATTCAAAGAAGAATATTGAAAAGTTATAAAGAGAAGAATCTGGAGTTACCTGACTCCAATAATAAAGATGAAAAGTGATAATAAATCGACAAAGTCTAAAGGATGAAAAGTGTAAAATCATAATATAATATGATTAAAGAAAAAAAAGATCGTAAAATAAAACGATCAGAAGATAGAAAAGAATCGTAATATAATACAATTATAAGAAAAGATCACAACGTGATCTAATGAGGTCATAGGAAGACAGGTAATCAATTTATTGATTGAAGACTTTATAGTAGAATTGCTATACGAATATGGTACTATGAAATAGTACGAGTTAAACTCAAAAAGAGTTGAAAATGATGATATATGAATTAAATAAAATTCATATTGAGCAAAGAGGAAGCTAAGATTATATGGGATTTCGATTGAGGACTCATGTGATAGCTGAGTTGTACAAACCTTTGTATGGGCAGGGGTTTTGTGCTTGGTCTAACGACTACTTAGTTTATCATTTTGATAATCATTGAAATGTTGTGTCGCGCTATTCGCTATATGTATGTTGAGAAGGTGATTATTTTCTCATGTGTATGACGGATAGGTATAGAATATAAGATTAGGTGCGAGTTCTTTAAACTCATATGTATGGAAAGTTCGTGACTCATAATTGTATGGTGGAACCCCTCAGCGAATGGACGACTTTGGTCTGACTAGAATAAGTTCCTAAACCCATATGATTGTGGTAAGTTCCTGAACTCATAACGTGTGGTATGTTTGATGAACTATACGGGAGTATAGGAAAATTATGAATGAAGGATTAAGGATTTTTTTTAATAGATAGAATTATTAAGCAATTGATCATTCTAGAAATCGAAGTTGATGGTGGAAGCATAGGTATTCCAAATCTTCTAGCGATGCTAGACTTCAAATTTTTGACATCAAGCTAAATTCGCACTGATGTGCCTTTAAAAATATAAATGAATTTTGTTATCAGCAACACATGGTTATAATTGTGTAGAAGTGGGCTTTGTACCACTAACTCATCATTACCTGTTGCGGTATGATAACACTAGAAATGGTTTTTCAATAGTTTTGAGCTGTTTAAAGAAGAGTCTACGCTAATTGTTTCGGCTAGACAAAAATAATTTGAGATGTCAAAATGTATTTTATATATCATTAATACATCATGGAACCTGATGCTGAAATGATAAAAATGATAGAGTTATCAATGCAGAATTACCTAGTGTTGGATGTGATCTAAGGATCGTCAGCCCACTATGGTACGATGTAGTGTGACAAAGTCACAAAATGACAGAATCCTCAAACGGACTGTAAATATAGTGCGGTATCATGACGTCATAAACTGATTTTTTAGAATTTTAAAGAAAAGTTAAGTGCCAATTTGATTTGGCCAGATACATGCTTCGATTGATATTCGAATTATTGGTATGTCTAAACTAATTGATTCAGCTAGACAAATGTTTATGAAAATTCAAGTATCTCTTTGAGAAATTATCCCGAACCAAATTATTTTGGTGCGGATTCTTATGCTAAGTCTTAGGTGAACAACCCCGAATATGGGAGATATGCCGATTGGATAAAATAATCCAATCTAGTAGCGCAAATAGTCACTAAACAAGATTGATACGTTATGCATAACGTAAGCGTACGATAGGCTAATTACCTAAAGTACTAGCATCGGTAGTTTACCTTCTTTGTGATTATAAACATGCCCAGTAATTTATTGTTTTGTGATGTGAATATCATTAAAACTATGTGTTCATGGTCTATATGACCCCTCAGGATAATTTAAAAAGTTTTTAACTCCTTAGAGAGAAGTTTAAGAAGATAGTGACGGTAGTAGAGCTCCTCATAGAAGGAAGCAAGATGTACTCATTAAACTGAGAATGAAATTAGATAAAGGTTAAATTAAAAACCTAGTTTTGATGAATAAAAGGAGTAAGGATTAGTAGGCTGTAATTTCGAGGATAAAATTCTTAGAAGAAGGGGTGAATGTGGCAACCTGAGAATTTATAAAATCTTAAATGATTAAAATAAAGGTTAAAGAATAAAACCTAGATGACAGTTTGAGAATTTATTAAAAAAATTAAGTAAAACCTATAGGGTTTGCTATTTGAATGAGAATAAAGAAAATATGGGTTACAAAATTCCAAAACCCAAGAAATAGTGTGAAGGAATGTTAAGGATAAGGTATTACAATACCCATAAAATTGATGTGAACTGAAAAGTGTAAGAAATGTTATATGGATACATGTGGGAATTTTATTAATGAAATAAAATTCACATGAAGAGATGCTATGAGGTTAAACGAAGATAGTATATGTATAGAAATATAAATACTTAGTAAGGTACTATATATTTTAGAAAGTGGGATGATGAGTTACTTTAGAGATATGAAAATCAAGATAAAACTATGTTAGTAATTAGCATAGTTTGAATGTTGGCCTTGACTGGCAAATAAGAAGATGAATAAGTATAGAGTTATTAGCGAATATAATTAGGAATAAAAATGGAGTACGTTAAAACTCAAAATTTGAGTTAGAGATAGAATTTTGAAGCACGGACTGCTCTGTTGCATCTGGAATGTCTAGTTTAGTCAGAAAAGTTAATAAACACAAAATGTGTAAGGGTTGACTTTTTGGTCAAAGTCAACAGTTGACTTTTATGGAGAAAAGTCAAAATTGGAGTTAGAAGTGACATATGTGATGATTTATGTGAACTATGTAGGGTATTAAGTAATATACATTATATAATGTGAATACATTTATTTTGTATATAAAAGAGAATTAAGTTATGTAATTTAATATATATATATATTAGGTATGAGAATTGAATAACCTAAGGGTTATGGCACGGGAGAATATTAATATTGAAAATAAAAACTAAACCTAAAAGATTAATTTTATTATCTCAATTTATGAATTTTATAACCTAATTAAAACAAGTCTAATTGGGTTAAGTAATTGAATGTACATGAGTGAGGATTTGATGTACTAATTGCGTGAATAAAAACCCTAATTAAATAATTAGGATATGATGGAATTAAAATTAGTGGACTATGTTAATTTACATGGCCCAATTATTTTATTAACAAGCCCAAGAAATTAATGTTGGATTGCCCAAAACATTATATTAAATGGCCCAAACCTTGGTCCATTAAGTGAGGAGACTTGTTAGTCCTTTGATAAATATGTAATAGTCCTAGTAATATAAATTATGAGTGGACTAGCCCAATTGATATTTAATCAAGCCCACTTAATTAATGTATTGTGTGGACTTGAATGATTATTATATAAAGTGGGTAATTAACCATTAGAAGTTAATTAACTAACATTTTTTGGAAGCCCAAAATTTAGCATACTAAGTGACCCATTAATGCTAGGAATAAAAAAAATGGTTTCTAGTGTCCCAAACTAGTAAGGTTTTAAGCCAAAATAATTAATTTGGTGCCCAAGACTTTAACCCAATTGGAGAGGGATGTTGGACATTTATTAAGTTAAATAAAGCAATAAAAAAAACAAAGTTAGGGATAAAAGGGAAGGGAATTTCGGTCAAACAAGGAAGAAAGGAGGGGATGTATGCAATCAAGTGATTTACCAACTCCCCACCTACTCCCCATCTAATCTTATCTACTCTCACCAACTCCTAACAACTCCCTCTCTCTCTCCTAAATGTTATATCATTTAATAAAGTAAAAGGAAATAGAAGAATATTTCTCCCTCAGTTTCTGACACACTCACCCGCCCCTTTTGGAGGATAGAAGAGATAAAGAGTGCTCGGCCATGAAATCCATGGAAAGAAGGGAAGAGATATATTGGATAGATATTCAAGAGGTATGAGAGAGAAATTCATTTTCTTCATTTTTTTAAATAAAGGAGAGAAGGAACAAGATAGGTATAGAGAGAGGAGAGGGGCGGCTGGAACTAGAGAGAGAAAAGGAGATAGAAGAGTGGCCATGGAAGCCATTAAAGAAGAGAAGAAGGAAGAAGATTATCCCAAAAGGTATAAAACCCTAGAACTCCAAGTTTTGTTTACTTTCAATTTATGGTTTTGATAAAATAAAAAGCTTGTGTTCCTGAAATTTAAAACTTTAGATCTACATGGGTATAAGTGTATTGTGTTTAGATCTATCACTTTTGGGTGTCAAAAGTTAGATCTAAAGCAAGTAATGGAAAGTATGTTTTGAAAAGTTAGGAAACCTAATTTTTCTTAGTATTAATGATGTTTTGCTTGGATTTGATGAAAGTTTGATAAAATTAATAAAGAATCATGGTAGATCCTTGTGTTTAAGGATGTTTATGAGGTATTATGATGATTTATGATGAGTATTGTGTGATTGATCAAGAGATCTAGAAGTTTTCTTAAAAATCACCAAGGATTGAAAAATTATATTTGTGAGAAAACGGAATATGAAATTCAAATGATCATAACTCTCATTCTATTTCGAATTTTTGAGTGTGGTCAATTTTTGGAGTTAGATCTATGAGTCTTCTAACTTTTTCAAGTGGAATCACTGAAAAATTCATGTGAATTTTCGTCTGGACAGTTTTTAGTAAACTAGGATAAAACTGAAAATGGCAAAAAAGTAAGTTGTCCAAAAATTTAAGGGACTGTTTTGGCCATTATTTTGTGTAATAAATTCTGGCCGTTTGGGACAGTAAAATATATGTTATAAAGTAGCTTGTGTCCAAAAATGAGCTCATTCTGACTTACAATGAGCAAGTCATGACTATTTCAATATTTACATTTTTTTCGATGAAAGTTGCTATAATCGCAGTTGTGTAACTCTGATGGCCACGAAATTTAAACTGGAGGCTCACGATAATATGTGTAAGATCCCGCCAAGAGTTGGGAATTTTTGAAGCTAAACATGAGGTAGCAAATTTTTTAAGGAATTAACTAGAAATGGATTTTTAAAAAATACTAAAGAAAATTGAAAAATTCTTGAAAAATTATTTCTGTGTATAGAATACATGTATTTATGTGTGGACAAAAGATAAAAAAAAATAAGATAATTTGGTTAATAGAGGGGAATCCAGCTTGATGGATTGACCATCAGGTTGCTGGATTGCAATCTGGTTTGCTGGATTAGATGTTTGGATAATCTAGGATGCTGGATTGGTCTGTTTAGATAATCTAGGTTGCTAGATTTGAGGTTAGTTGAATCCAGACTTGCTGGATTAGAGGTCAGTTGAATCCAGTCTGCTGGATTGGAAAATAGTCTACTAAATTGAAATTCAGTTTGAATCCAGGTTGCTGGATTAGTTATGTCAGTTTTGTTATGTTGGGAAACAACAAGTTAGTTGAATCTAGGTTGCTGGATTAGGTATTCGGCTTACTAAATTATGAAGAAGGACTTATAAAATGAAAGACTAAGTGTTAATTCACAAGTTATATGATACAGTAGTGTTAAGTCTATGGAAGTACAGTCGTACCCTTTAATGGTTGATGTATAGTAGCTGGGCTAAACGACTCCTTCATATGGAGAAGGGATCTACGAATTAGTAACCGATCTAACTCGCTGTGAAAACAGTGTAGACAAGACGGAAGCTAATTTGTTAGTTGTTTGTGAAAAACCACTCAGTATACTATATTGAATACTATTAAGGACTCGATGTGTGCTAGGTTTAGACTTGTAAAGGTGTATGGTGATAAGAAATTATCTAGTATTTGACTATGTGGTTAAATGTTAGATAGTTTACTATAAAGTAATAGAATTATGGAATAAGATATGTTATGCTCATTGAAAGATCAATCTTATAATTAATAGGTCTTTTCAATAAGGACGTTAACTTAGATTGCGTAGCAGTAATCGACGGTTCAGGCAAGTTTCCCTAACTCAAACTCGAGTTATATTTTCAAAGCATGTTAGTGAATAATTATTGTTGATTATTCACATCTAAATTGATTATTGATTTGCACTTAGTGCATGTTGCATACGTTTAATAGGTATGAAAGACTGATCACCTTCATTACCCTAAAGTTCAGTTAAAGTTATTTATGGTCGTTGTGACATTAAACATTATTGATTCAGTCATTCTATTATTGACATGTTGATTCATGCTCTTTCACAATTATTAAATTGTTAAAATCTTGAAAGCTTATTCATTCTTTCAATCATGATATATCTTTACTGAATTTAAACTTGCTGGGCAAAATTATTGCTCACTCTTGCTATATCATGATAACAACTTACAGATTAAGACGAATGCTATACTTGAAGAAGGACACAGACAAGAGCAAAGTACAATAATAGACTGTTATACGAATAACTATTTAGTTATCTTATGAAAACCTTTTGTAATTTTGAAGGTATGTATTCAGTTAAGGTTAATAAACCTAGGAAAATGTTATAGAATCATGTGAAATAAACAATATATGTTTATTATTTTCGCATTAGATGGTAGAATACGTACGATAATGAAGTACCGTAACGTACCAGATCCAAGGTTCTAGGGACTCAAATTTATGGGCGTCACAGATCACCCAATGTGTCCGTAAGTCTAGAGCGGTTTGCAGATGAATTTTTGTTTAAACCTTTTTGAAATTGAAAATTGAAAGTTCATGGCCACTCAGTATTATTTGAAAAGTTATTAACTCCGTGGGGAGAAGTCTGGGTAGAATGTGATGATAGAATAATTCCTCATAGAAGGAAGCCGTGTGTACTCTTTAAATGAGCATGAAATTAGATAAAGGTTAAGTTGAAAACCTAATTTTGGTAAATAGAAGGAGTAGGGATTAGTAGGCTGTAATTTCGAGGACGAAATTCTTAGAAGAAGGGATGAATGTGACAACCCAAAATTTATAAGATTTTAAATGATTAAATAAAGGTTAAAAGAATAAAAGCTAGATGGGAATTTGAGAATTTAGTTAAAAAAATTAAAGAATCTATATGGTTTGATTTGAATTCTTAAAATGTGTATATGTATATATATATATATATATATATATATATATATATATATATATATATATATATATATATATTTCTTGTGATGTGCTATAAATACTTTAGAAAGAGGAATGATAAGGATAAATATAGTATGAGATTTGTGGAACATGTCTCAACGTATTAAATTATTAGGTATGAGTATGTATATTATTTGATTGCTCATATTTGTTTATTATATAATAAGCAAATAAAAAGAAACTAATATAACCTAATATATATATTAGGTATGAGATTTAAATAACTTAAGGGTTATAATAAGAAAGGATGTTAGTATTTAAATATTAACTAAACTTAAGAGATTAATTTTATTATCTCAAGTTATTAATTTTATTAAAGCAAGTCTAATTGAGTAAGGAATTGATTTATAAATGTGGTGAATAGAAATCCTAATTAAAGGATTAGGATATGATAAAATTAGAGAGGATGGAACTAAGTTAATTTTATGACTCAAGGAATTATTTGAGTAACCTAATTATTTAATTAAGCATTGGACTTGTAGCTAATTGGATTTAATAACAATTAAGTTATTAAGCGAGCCCAATATATCACGTATGGGAGATGTACTAGGATGGCCCCATTTAATTTTTGGTAGAATTCCAAATTTATTTTAGTTAGTAAGTAAATTAGGAATTTAATGGAAGGCCCAAAGGAATTAATGAAAGCCCAAGCTTTTGGCCCAAGTGGGAGGGGATATGATGGACATTAAGGAAGTTATGCAAGGCATAAATGAGAAACAAATTAGAATTAAAAGGAGGCACATGGCCGATTTTTACAAGGAGGAGAAAAGTAGATGCTTGTAATGATAGTTTTTACTAACTCCCACCAACTCCTTCTTAGGTGTCATTTGCTTATTCAACCAACAACTTTATGTAAGTGTACAAGCAACCTCTTAATTAGTATGAGAGATAAAGGGTAAGAGAAGTGGGGAGATCAAGATAGATATACTAAATATATCTACTCAAATTTACTAACACCAAATTCATTCTCTTTC
The DNA here is from genome assembly GCA_020205555.1 of Panax stipuleanatus. Classification (NCBI taxonomy): domain Eukaryota; kingdom Viridiplantae; phylum Streptophyta; class Magnoliopsida; order Apiales; family Araliaceae; genus Panax; species Panax stipuleanatus. The sequence goes on from CM035115.1 coordinate 98,771,946, forward strand.
ATTTCATTTATTTTCTCTTTCCTCATAACATAGCAAAACAAAAACTAAACCAAGAGAGAGAGAGAGAGGAGAGGGATGGTGGGGAGAGGAAGAGAAAAGAAAGGGGATTTGATCTTCAAATTACCCAAGATTAACATTTAGTTTGGAAGAACAATGAAGGCTAGCAAGAAATCAAATGTATAAACAACTTTTATCAAAGTTATTTTTAATTATTTTCAATCAAAACTTGGATCTAAGATTTCAAAACTCCAAAACCTTAGATCTATATATTTATAAGTGTTATATGTTTAGATCTATCACTTTTTATGATCAAAAGTTAGATCAAAAACAAGAAAAAAGAAATTATGTTTTAAAGGTTAGAAAACCTTGATTTTCTTAGTATAAATTATGTTTTGCTTGAATTTGGTATATGTTTGGTGTAATAGATCATGGATCATGGTAGATCCATGATCTTAAGGTGTATTAGTATGTATTATAATGGTTTATGGTGGCTAATGTTTGATTGATCAAGAGATCTTGGAAGATTTCTTAGAAAATTTAAAATTTTGAAAATCAGATTTTTGGGAAAACGGAACGTGAAATTCAAATGACCATATCTCCTAGTGTATTTTGAATTTTTTAGTGTGGTCAATTTATTGACTTAGATCTATAAGTCTTCTAAGTTTTTCAAGTGGAATCACTAAAAAATTCCGTGTAGATTTTCGTGTGAACTATTTGAACAAAGGACGCCAAATCTGAAAAACCCAAAAAGTAGGTTTCCGGATTTTTGAAGGGCAATTTTATCCACTTAATTTGTGTAATAAATTCCAATCTTTTTGGACATGAATATATATGATATAAAGTAGCTTGTATCCAAAAATGAGCTCATTCCGACTTAAACTGAGCAAGTTATGACTATTTTAATATTTGTATTTTTTGACAAAGATCGCTATAACCGGAGTTGTGTAACTCCGATGGCCATGAAATTTAAACTGGAGGCTCACGTTAACATGTATAAAATCTTGCCAAGAGTTGGGAATTTTTGGAGTTAAGCGTGAGGTAGTTATTTTCTTAAGGAATTAACTAGAAATGGATTTTTGAAAAATACTTAAGGAGGTTGAAAAATTCATGAAAAATTATTTTTGTGTATAAAATACATGTATTTATGTGTGGACAAAAGTTAAAAAAATAATAAGATGATTTGGTTAAAAAAGGGAAATCCAGCTTGCTAGATTGGCCATCAGGTTGTTGGATTGCAATCTAGTTTGCTGGATTGGGCATCAAGTTGCTAGATGAGGTGTTTGCTAAGGTAGTACAGTCGTACCCTTTAATGGTTAATGTATAGTAGATGTGCTAAACGACTCCTTCATATGGAGAAGGGATCTACGAATTAGTAACCGATCTAAGTCGCTGTGAAAACAGTGTAGACAAGACGGAAGCTAATTTGTTAGTTGTTTGTAGTAAACCACTCAGTATACTATATTGAATATTATTAAAGACTCGATGTGTGCTAGGTTTAAACTTGTGTATATGTATAGTGTTAAGGTTATCTAATATTTAACTATGTGTTTAAATGTTAGATAGTTTACTTATAAGGTATTTTATGCTAATTGAAATATCAATCTTATAACTGATAGGTCTTTACAATAAAGCGATTAAATTATATTACGTAGCAGTAATCAACGGTACAAGCAAGTTTCCTAACTCAAACTCGAGTTGTTATTGTAAAGCATGTTCGTGATTAATCATTGTTGATTATATCACATCTATGATTTATTGATTCGCACGTTGTGCATATTGTATATGTTCATCAGGTATGAAAGGCTGATCACCTTCATTACCATATTGTTCAATTAAATTGATTCATGTTCTTTCACAATTCTTATATTGTTGAAAGTTTGTCAGCTTATTATTCTTTCTTTCAATCATGATATATCCTTGTTGTATTTAAACTTGCTGGGCAAACTTGTTGCTCACCCTTGCTATATCATGATAATCATTTCAGATTAAGACGAAACTTCGGATACAGGCACATGCAAAGGCAAGTTCCAGGATGGAATTATTATACGGTTAAAATGGTAATAGTATAGGATACAAATGACATTGTATGTCGTGTAGGATATTGAATGCATGTATTAAGTTAAGGTTACAGACTTTGGGAATTATATTGTAAAAGTTATTGTATAAACAATTTATGTTTATATCTTCCGCAATAGTTATAGAAATGATGTATCGTAACGTACCAGGTCCGAGGTTTCGGGGACCCGAATTTGGGGGCGTCACAGTCGTTGTTGTTCGTTGACCCTTCTTGGGCCGGTTGACGGTTTGGTTGTCTTCTTGGCGGCATATTTTTGTTAAGATATATGCTTATTAGATCATTATTCAATTCTCTAAATATTTAAGACTTAACTTAAATACTTTAACATAATCACTTAACACATAACATCTCAAATAAACTCTGATATTTTATTAATCAAATGTTTTAACATAATACAATAGCATCACTGCTATTTACATCAACTATCCCGAGATAAAGAATCTACAGGATATAAATCATCAAAATATTCCTCTGTTTATAAGCACATCGGAGTTTACATTATTAACTACCAAATAAGTTATCACATAATCAAACTGTTCCTACCACTGTCTACTAAGGCGTCGAACAGTTTTACTGTGTTCTTCCTCCATAATGCGGAACATCATCCTGCGGTCTAATATATACAAGGGCAGACCTTCGAACTGGACTGGATAGTACGTCACCCGATCCTGGGCCTCATCAATTGCCTTCTAAAACGTATCAACTGTCTCCTTGATCTTTGCTCTCTTTGCGCGGTCATTATCCTCTGCAAGATCTGCACGTTGTGAATCCCTCATCCAAGCATCATCCGCTATGGCAAGCCTTGCTGATTTCTCTTTCAATTCATTCTTCAGCTTCTCTATCTCTTCTGACTTTTCTTCACCTTATCCCTTCTCGTGGACTAACTCCCACTCTACGTCTCCAAGATGTGTGTAAAGAGCCTCCATCTCACCATCCTTCTGCTCGATAATAGACTATTGAGTAACCGTCTGCTCCTTCAGCTCCTGAATAGTATCCCATAACTCTATGTTACGGTCATACAGCTCATCATACATCTCAGCTCTGATAGAGTTCGGTGGGAACTCTTTAGGGTCTTCATCATCCTCGTCAGCTGCCTCAGCCTGAACCTCAATCTCCTTAGAGTCCTCCTCTGAGTCAAACACTGGCTCATGCTCCCGACCAACGACTGTGATTAAAGGAGATGGCTCTCGTCGAATCAACTGCTCTCAGACTGTGTGAATGTCTCGGAGCTCCTCCTCTCTAGCCTCTCGGGGTACAACGTCCCTAGGCTGACTGGGTTCTCCAACATCCGACATCTTGACAAATCAAATTTTAAGTCTTAGTTATTACGTGATGCTAAGCGATATCGCGTGAGTATATAAGTATAAGCACATAGCACATAAGTTAATTTAGTATCTTTCTTATAACTCGATAAGAGTTATCATTACTATGTTCTCTAAGGCTACTACCCTAAGGTTTTTCCCCACCTAAGGTTCATAACCTACAGCTCTGATACCAACCTGTGACACCCCCAAATTTGGGTACTTTAATTCCACGGGATTTGGTGTTCACTATACAAATATCATCTTTCTATCTACCCATAATAAATGCAAACCATGCAATAGATAGAAATAAATCCTCCCCTTATGGGGTTACAACAACTGAATATAAATACATCAATCCCAGGTTATACTAACCTTAAATCTCAAATGCAGAAACGTAAACAAATAATAAGTCTTACACAACTTTAACATAAGTCTTAAATATAAACATATCAAATAAACAACAAGTCTTCATTACTTGTTGACCTTGCCCTTGCCTTTGCTAGTAGAAGGCTCTTCGGACCTTTCGTTCTTAACTGCAATGTTATTATTACGCAAGAGTGAGCACGATTGCCCACAAGTATAACAATATAACAACAATATAATAATATACGAGTGAATTAAAGACTTCTGAATAAAGAAACTCAACTTTTGAATCAAGAATTAATAGCAAGAATTAAAAGAACTTCTGAGGGTCATAAGACCTTGAACTATGTCCTAGGTTGTCAAGTGTTTATCGGTATTAAATAATTTATATAATTAGTTTATCATAGTAAGTTGGTGACATTAAATATCCTTAATGTATAATCACCATATTCTTGTGTATGTGTATTAATAACTAGTATGTTTGTAATATAGGTTATTAATAGCACTTAAGCTATCCGTGAATAGGTTTGGATAGTGAAGCATGAGTTAGTTAAGGAATTAACTAATAAGAATAAATATTAGTTAATTTAAGTTGGGAGTTATATTATGGAATAATATAATGTTAATATTGAATCTTAATGATATGGTGCAGTGTTTAATTTACTTAAGTAAAGAAATGGATTAATATATGTGTTGAATATATGATTATAGTTGCTACTTTTTATATATATTACTTAGAATGGTAATATGTGAGAAGTCTAATGTACGAATAACGTTAATAAATATATATATATATATATATATATATATATATATATATATATATATATATATACACGTTATTAAAGAGAAATAAAAATCATTATATCTTTAAATGAATATTTGAAGAAATTGTTTTGGGAACAATTTATAGAAAAGAAAGAGAACTAATTATTATATATTTCTAATAAAGGGTATTAAAATAATTTTTAATATTGAATTATTTTAATAAAAGGAGAAAATATTATTTTTGAATAATAATATTACCTTATATGTTTTTGTATAAGGTGTGATTGATTAATATGATAGATATATTACATATTTGCTATATGTAAATAAATTGATGGAAATAATTTATTATAATAGAAAATAAACTTATTATTTATTTTCTATATATAATATATGTACATGTGCCGTACATGTGATTATTTCTAACAGATATTATATTAATTATAATATCTTGAGACAATAAGTAAATTATTTTCTAATAATGAATATCCTTATTTGGAGAAAACATAATATTTTATGTTATGGATAAATACATAATTTCTAATGTATTTTCAAAAGTAGTTTAATTTATAAAAGAAAACTAAGTTATTTTAATAACTTGAGTTGCTATAGTACCCTAAGTGTTCTAAATAATATTTGAATATTCTATTCGTAATATATTTATATGTGGACCTTGGACTTAATAGTTCTAATTTAATTAAACATGTTATAAGTAGTAATGTGGTGAGAGATGAGTAAGTGATGAGAATAATAATAAGCTAAAGATTAAGCTTGTGGGAGATGTCCTGTGTGGCACGATAATAGATTCGTTGATGAATTAATTAATTCAAGGATGGAAGAATTATTAATTAAACAATTAATATATATTAATTGTTATTATAGTATGTGGATTTATTATTATGGCTAGTGATAGTATAATAATAAGAAAATCGATTATAAGTATAATCGGATTTGTAATTATTAAGTTGATGAGGAATGAGATAAATTGTCTTATAATATTAATTATTGTTATGGACAATATACTAGTATCTAGTAATTATGTGACAATATGTTGATTAATGAGTAAATAACTTATAAATATAATAAGATTTATATTTATAAATGCTAATCAATCATTATAAAGGTTAATAATTGATTTACGAGGAAGGAATTTATTAATATTATTATTAATTAATTGATAAGATAAGAAATTTATTAATTCCTATGTGCAAGCATGAGATATTAAAAGTATAACGTATGGTAGTTAACTATATATTATACGAAGTGAAAAGTGCGACGTGACTATATTATATATATAAACCATATAGTAAGGTGAGAGAGTTACATGAAATGTGTATATAATGGTGTGACAATACCAAATTAGATTATATTTGGTATTAATAAAATGTACATGGACTATATATGTGCAATTAAATTTACTACATGGTAGTAGTAATTGTTTATTGGAACTACATTGTGACGCATTAATATAGCTATATATTATATATAGACTATATAGTAAGGTTAATTGTAGGTTACATAATAATGTTTATGTGACTACATGTGTGTGGGTGAACCTTATTTAGTACCATGTGGATATTTTAAGGCGTAAGCAATTGTTAATTTATGAGTACTTCAATAAGTTATTATAGTTGAAATAATAACCGTTATGATAATTAATAACTGTTATGATAATACCCAATTAAATTATAGTGGTATTAAGGAAAATGTACATTAAATTATATGTTGTTATATATGTACCTATTTGCTACATTGTATTTAGAAGTGGCATTGTGACTCAAGTAGATACTATATGTATATATATATATATATATATATATATATATATATATATGTATAACATAAGCATTGTATTTGCAAGATGCTGAGTTATTTCTTGTCCCATAATGAGTTCCCATCTTCATCTCTTCCTCACGTGAAGCCTAAGTCTACTCCTATATGCATCAAACTCAGCAATGTTTAGCTAATGATGGTGAGGGTGTGGGCTTCATGATGAGTTCCACCAACTCTTCACCAACTCCTTGTTAACCATCAAATTCTCATTCTAACCATTGGTTTGATTTGGGAGGTAATTGTATTATCTGTGTAACTAATTGTCTATAAATAGAGCCTTCCCTCTCCTTCATTTGATTGCTGAGAATTCTATTAAGTGAATTGAGAGTGAGTTAGTATAGCAGCATTATAAGTTTGGTTTAGCAGCAAACTGTTTCTTTAACAGAGGTATATTTCCATACATATGTTCCTCATTTCTGAAATTCCCAGTTCTTGATTATGTGAATTAGTGTTAATTGAGTTGTGGAACATGTTTGCTAGATTGTTAAGTGTTATGTAAGTTAGTAAGCTTGATTAAATTGTTATATGGCTGATACAGAAATAAATTTGAATGAAAATTTTGAGTTGGGTTAGTTGTACTGCCGAAGCAGCCATGTCTGTTCCTGGCCGGCCGGCGGCGCAGCTGCGCCGGGCTTGAACCAGATTTTTTTTTCTGCAACCTGCTTGATTCTGTTAAGTAATAATTGTTTAAAGTAGCTTAAACAAGCATGCTAAAAGGTTTAACATGCCTATATGAGTATATTAACATGACATGCACCCGCATTGCTATGATTGCATGTATGATTCGTAAAGGTTTATAATTTCCAAAAGTAAACGTAAAGTTTTGTAAACGAAAATGACTTATACGAACCATGTCGACATTCTGATTTTTCAAGCATGATTATATTATTTAGGAATGCATGAGAAGCGTATTAACTTACGAATATATGTTTCATAGTATAACATGAGCATGCCGGCACCTCGTTAGTAAACAATTCTAACAAAAATGTTAGTTTCAAAGGTGAACCTTGGCACGTAAATGTCATGAATACATTCTGATTTTGCGAGCATGTTTAGATGACTTAAAAATGCGTGTCGAACATGTTAACACATGAATCTAGATAGCATGGAGGTATTAGACCCTATTAGTGAGGTTTACTAGTGAAAGTATACGTTTTGCACGTGCGTCTTGACATGTATATTGAGATTTAAATTTTGATATTTGTAAACATGTTTGATAGTACTCGTAGACTCGATCATGTATCCTACATGTATATATACCATGATTAGGTGTTGTGATTCAAATGAAGTATAAACGAAGTATGTTTTCAAAACAAAACGGTGTTAGTTGCATGAATGTGATATAATTATTCATGAGTACGCCTAATACAAAGCATATGAATACCCCATGTGTTTAAAAGGCGAGCATGTTAGACTTTATGACTTTATAGCCTTGAATGGACTTAAGTTTTTACGGGTATTAACTTAGAACCTATATCATGTTAATTGAATGCGAAAAGGTTAAACGAGCATGAAAGTATCCTTTAATGTGTATACATGCTATGTAGGACCATATGTTAATACTTGAATCCGATTTAGACGATTAATAGAGTATATTTGCTTTGTTATGGTCTTATGTGTTAGTAATGATTAACTCAAAAGATGGACTACACTAGCTGTATGTAAATAGATTAGTGGTAGACATGCATGTGTATATGAAGAATGTTAGTAGGTACGTATGGTTAAAGTATACGTATATTTACATAGTTATTCTAAGAATACGATAAGAATGTGAGACGAAGGTTCTAAGAACCAAGTTAGACAACAATGTAACCTTTATTATTACATTGAGAATGTGTGGATACATATAACTAATGAGTGTGATCTCTATGGTTAATATAACTGTGTAGGATTACACGAAGTGCAGATATTCTTAAGAAGTTAAGTCGTAGTTGTTAAACTACAAATCAGGCAAGTCTTTCAGTTCCTATTTGATATATGAATTCAATAACTGTTAGTCGAATTATATTATGCTGTGATAATGTGAACTTATATATGAACTGTATATAAGATATAAATGAGATTGAAGTTGATCTTTGATGGTATACTTGTTATGTGAAAAGTAACATGCGTAGTAAATATATATTGTTTATACATGCATGAACTGAGTATGATGTTGTATGCTATGTGATGCATGAAAACTGTTAGAATTGCTAAGCTGTCGAGCTCACTCTTGCAAATAACCATTTTTGCAGGTTAAGGACTTACGATAAAGACTTCGTGCTTCTTGATTGATAGAGATAGATAGTATCGCAATGAAGAATACTGTTTAGATTATTACTTGAACCACATTTAGGTTCTAGGAGTGTGCTTGATATATACTTACGATGTTTAATACTTGTTGCATTGTAAATATGTATTAGTTAAAACTTAGAGGATATCGAGTTGAGTTGTAAACCTTTATACGGTAATTTGAATCATATTATATAGTTGATTCAAGAATTGTAATTGATTCAAAGTTATAGAATCAATAAGAAGAATTTATTCAAAGGATATTAAAAAATTTAAATTATTCCGCATTTTAGTAACATCGAATATGATATAAAGACGAGATCTTGGATATGAAAAGAATTTATATTCTAAATTGTAATAAGCAAAGTTGTATTCTTTTACTAATGATTAAAAGATGTAATAATTTTGCATTAGTATTTGGTTAGTAGTATCATGACTGCACCGGATCAGAGAAAAGAGAGGAACCCGGATTTGGGGGCGTCACACGGACTGCTCGGTTGCATCCGGAACGTCAAGTTTAGTCAGAAAAGACAATAAACATAAAATGCGTAAGGGTTGACTTTTTGGGCAAAGTCAACAGTTGACTTTTTATGGAGAAAAGTCAAAATTAGAGTTAGAAGTGGAATACGTTGTGATTTATGTGAACTATGTATGTGATTAAATAAATATACATTATATAATGTGTATACATTTATTTTGTATATAAAAGAGAATTAAGAATAAAATTATGTAATCCTAATTATATATTAGGAATGAAGGATTGAATAACTTAAGGTTATGAGATGGGAGAATAATAGTATTTATAATATATACTAATTTTAAGATATTTATTTTATATATCTCAATTAATTAATTTTATAACCTAATTATGGTATGTTTAATTGGGTTAAAAAATTAAATGTGCTTGAGTAAGGATTTAAATTCTAATTGAGTACATGAAAATCCTAATTAAATGATTAGGGTAAGATAGAATTTAAGATAATGGACCATATTAATTTTTATGGCCCAAACTTTTTAGTTAGGAAGTCCAAATATTTTCATAGAAAAGCCAAAAGAATTAAGTGTTAAGCCCAAGGAAGCCTAATTGTTAAGGAATATGTGAGAGAATAATAAATTATGCTAATTTAAGAGATATATTTTACTATCTCAATTTATTAATTTTATACCCTAATTAAAGTAATTTAATTGGGTTATAAAATTTAATGTACAAGAGTGATGATTTAACTTCTAAATGTATGGAATGTAAACCCTAATTAAATATTTAGGGTGGGATAAGATGGAAATTATTGGACTATAATAATGTTATAGCCCAATAATTAAAATAGAGTTCAAGTGAATTAAGATTTAATGGACTAAGGAGATTAAATGATTTAAATGAGCCCAATTATTTAATTAAGATTTGTAGATAAATTGATTTAAGGACAAATAAATTATAAACTAGCCCAATATATCATGTATGGGGTAAGTATATTAATGGCCCAATTTAATTAAATAATAGAGGAAGCCAAGTTAATGTTTGTTAGTAAGTTAATTAAGAATGAAAAACAAGCCCAAAGAAAATTAATTATAGCCCAAGCTAAAGCCCATTTTAAAAAGAAGGGGCATGCTAGTAATTGGGTAAATATTTAATAAATAAAATAAATTTAGAAGATATTAAGACCATATGGCCGAAAATGAGAGGGTAAGGAGAGATATGGATAGATTTTTTTAGAGATAAGGTGGAAAGAGAAAGATAAGATAAGATAAGAAAGGAAGAGATAAGATAAGAGAGAGAGAAAGAAAGAGAAAGAAAAAGAAAGAAGCGTGAAATAGAGAGAGAAAAGGAGAAGAACGGAAAGAGGGAGAGAGAAGGGAAGGGGAGGTAGCCCTTAAGGAAGAAAAGAAGAGAAATTCTTCATGGGAAAAAGAAGAAGAAGAAGAAGAAAAAAAAAGTATAAAACTAATTTTTCTTTCTCTAAGCTTTCATCACCTTTATTTTATGGAATAGATGAAAGGGGTTTTGATATGAAAGTGTAAAACCCTTTAGTTTATGTGTTTTTCATGAATTCATGTTTGGATCTACTCATATTGGGTGTTGATTGTTTTGGAAACCAAAAGAAAAGAGAAATATTTTTCTTATCTATAAAACTGTTTTGGATCTGTCTGAAACGGGGGCAATTTCGTCTGCTTATTGTACTCTAAAAATTCTAAAAAATATTGGAGTGTTAATATTAGAAGATATGAAGGTCCTGTAAAATTTGAGAATTTTTGGCCATACGGTTTGAGAGATATGAATTTTACGGTGAAGGGCTATTTGTATGAAGCCACTCAAATAACTCTTTGTGTATAAGTCCAAAAATTATAAAAGTTTTACTGAAAGTACATGTGTATAACAGGAGCTTACTGTGTAAATATCAGAATTTTTGGAGGTAATCTCAATTTATGAAAAATTTAATAATATTTGGCTATTATGGACTATTTAAAAATAGTAGATGGATTTTAAAAATTCCGGGAAAAATATATGTTCAATATGGAACTATAGGCTGCTAAATTCTAGAAAAGAAATAATTTTGGAACTGATTTGGTATTTTTCATATAAATAATGTTATATGGATAAATGAGTTTAATTAAATATGTGATGTCAAAAATATGAAAAATAAGGTTTTCCGACTTGAGACCCTTAAGCATGTGTTATGCAGATTTATGATTGAGGTTGGGTCGGTTGGTGAAGAGTTATGATGGTTATGATATTTTAGAATGCTTAAAAGAATTAATTAATAAGAGGAAAATAATTAAAAAATATTGTTTATTAATGTGATTAATGACTTAAATTATTTTTATATGACTAATGATGTTGGATTAAGATATTATTAGTAATATTTGATTTGAATGTTAATAAAAGGTTGATAACCTTAGCTTGAAATATTATTAAATAATTAATAATATTAAACGGAGAATTAAAATAAGATAATTAAGTTATTTTTTAATATAGTTGTTGAATTTGGTATTCCATGAACTATATTATACATGTAGTAGACTGAAAGAAGAATTTAGTGTACTGAAGTTGATTTTGGGTTTACTGAAATGGTTTCAGTTTACTAAAATGGATTCAGCCTACTGAAATGGTTTCAGTATGATGAAATGGATTATAGTCTACTGAAAGAGGAATACAGGGTACTGAATTTGATTTCAGGTTGCTGAAAGTGAATTCAGTTTGCTCAAATGGATTATGGTCTGCTGAAATAGTGATTTCAGAATACTAAAATGAAACCTGGTTTACTGAAATAGTAATTTCAGTTTACTTAAATGTTATCTAGTTTACTAAGATAACATAGAAAGGAATAACTTATAAGTATAAGTTATGACATGATTAAAAGATTATCAAAGTTTAATGATAATACTAGAACTATATTGTAATGTTTAATACTTAACTATGTGATTGAATGTTAGACAAGTTAATATAAGATAATGAGATTATAAGTGATTAAGTATTAAGTCTAAAGTAGTACAGTCGTATTCTGCAATAGTTGATGTATAGTATCTGGGCTAAACGATTCCTTCATATGGGGAAGGTATATATGAATTAGTAACCGATCTAACTCGCTGTGAAAACAGTGTAGACGAGACAAAAACTAATTTGTTGGTTGTTTGTGGGAAATCACTCAGTATACTATATTGAATACTATTAAAGACTTGATGTATGCTAGGTTTAGACTTAAACATGAATATGGTGTCAAGGTTATCTAATATTTGACTATGTGGTTAAGTGTTAGATAATATTATGGAATAAAGTATGATATGCTAATTGAAAGATCAATCTTATAACTGATAGGTCTTTTCAATAAGGAGATAAATTAGATTGCGTAACAGTAATCAACGGATCAGGCAAGTTTCCCTAACTCAAACTCGAGTTACATTTCAAAGCATGTTAGTGAATGATTATTGATGATTATTCACATCCATATTGATTGTTGTTTCGCACTTAGTTCATGTTGTATATGTTCATTACGTATGAAAGGTTGATCACCTTCATTACCCTAAGGGTCAGTTAAAGTTGTTCATGGTCCTTGTGACATTAAACGTTATTCATTCAGTCATTCAATTATTGACATGTTGATTCATGCTTTTTCACAATTATTATATTGTTGAAAACTTGAAAGCTTATTATTCTTTCAATCATGATATATCTTTATTGAATTTAAACTTGCTGGGCAAAGTAGTTGCTCACCCTTGCTATATCATGATATTAAATTTCAGATTAAGATAAAGACTTGAAGAAGGTCAGAGACAAGAGCAAAGTACAGTAATAGATTGTCATACGAATAACTATATAGTTATCTTATGTAAGCCTTTTCAATTACTAAAGGTATGTATTCAGTTAAGGTTAATAGACCTTGGAAAAATGTTATAGAATTATGTGAAATAAATAATATATGTTTATTAGTTCCGCATTAAATGATAGAATATGTATGATAATGAAGTACCGTAACGTATCAAGTCCGAGGTTCTTGGGATCCTGATTTGGGGGCGTCACAAGTTGATATCAAAGCTATAGGTTATAAACCTTAGGTAGGGTTAACTTAGGCTATAACTACAGAGATCAGGATAAGGAATAAACTCAAATAGAGTTTAAGTGCTAAAAGATGAATTCAGAAAATTCATCATTAAAAATAAGGAAAAGATAAATAAGGTTCAAAGAAGAATCTTGAAGAATTATAAGACAAGAATTTGGAGTCCACTGACTTCAGGAATAAAGATGAAAAGTGATAATAAATAGACCAAGTCTATAAGATGAAAAGTGTAAAATCATAATATAATATGATTAAAGGAAAAGAAGATCATAAAATAAAACGATCCTAAGATTGGTAAGAATCGTGATATAACACTATTATAAGAAGAGATTACAACGTGATCTGATGAGGTCATAGGAGGACAGATAGTCAATCTATTGATTGAAGACTTTATAGCAGAATTGCTATACGAGAATAGTACTATGAAATAGTACAAGTTAAACTCAAAAGAGTTGAAAAGGATGATATACCGATTAAATGAAATTCGTACTGAGCAAAGAAGAGACTAAGATTATGTGGGATTTCAGTGGAGGACTCATGTGATAGCTGAGTTGTACAAACCTTTGTATGGGCGGGGGTTTGTGCTTGGTCTAACGACTACTTAGTTTATGACATTGATAATCATTGAAATGTTATTGTCACGCTATTCACTATATGTATGTTGAGAAGGTGATTCTTTTCTCATGTGTATAACGGATAGGTAGAGAATATAAGATAGGTGCGAGTTCTTAAAACTCACACTTATGGCAAGTTTGTGACTCATAATCGTATGGTATATTTTTGAACCCCTAAGCGTATGGACAGTTCCTGATTGGTTCTTGAACTACGTATTGCTAAGATAAGTTCCTAAACTCATATTATTGTAAAAAGTTCCTGAACTCCTAACGTGTGGTATGTTTGATGAACTATACTAGGGTATAGAAAAGTTATGGATGAAGAATTGAGGATTTTTAATAGATAGAATTATTAAGCAATTGATCATTAGAGCAATTGAAGTTGATGATGGAAGCATAGGTATTCCAAATCTTCTAGTTGTGCTGGACTTCAAATTTTTGACATCAAGCTAAATTCGCACTGATGTGCCTTTCGAAATAAAATAAATTTTTGTTATCAGCAACACATGGTTACAATTGTGTAGAAGTGGGCTTCGTACCACTAACACATCGTTACTGTTGCGACATGATAGTATCAAAGATGATTTTCAATGGTTTTGAGCTGTTTAAAGAGGAGTCTACGCTAATTATTTTGGCTAGATAAAAATAATTTGAAATATCAAAAGGTATTTTATTTATCATTGATGCATCATGGAACCTGATGCAGAAATGATAAAAATGATGGAGTTATCAATGCAGAATTATCTAGTATTGGATGTGATCTAAGGATCGTCAGCCCACTATGGTACGATGTAGTATGACGAAGTCATACAATGACGAAATCCTCAAACGGACTGTAAATACAATGCGGTATCATGACGTCATAAAGTGATTTTTAGAATTTTAAAAGTAAATTACTGCCAACTGAATTTGAACAGACACATGTTTCGATTAATATTCGAATTATTGGTATACGTCTAAGCTATTTGATTCAGCTAGACAAATATTTATGAAAATTTAATGTATTTTTCAGAATTTATCCCGAACCAAATTATTTTGGTGCGGAATCTTATGCTAAGTCTGAGGTGAACAACCCCGAATATGGGGGATATGCCGATTGGATAAAATAATCCAGTCTAGTAGCGCAATTAATCGCTAAACAAGATTAATACGTTATGCATGACGTAAGCGTACGATAGGCTGATTACCTAAAGTACTAGCATTGGTAGTTTACCTTCTTTGTGATTGTAAACATACCTAGTAATTTATTGTTTTGCGGTTTGAATACCGTTAAAACTATGTGTTCATGGTCTATATGACCCCTCAGCGTGATTTGAAAAGTTTTAACTCCTTAGAGAGAAGTCATGGAAGAATGTGATGATAGTAGAGTTCCTCATATAAGGAAGAAAGAGGTACTCATTAAATTGAGCATAAAATTAGATAAAGGTTATATTGAAAACCTAGTTTTGATGAATAAAAGGAGTAGTGATTAGTAGACTGTAATTTCGGGGACGAAATTCTTAGAAGAATGGGTGAATGTGATAACCCGAAAATTTAAAAAATCTTGAATGATTAGAATAAAGGTTAAAGAATAAAACCTAGATGAGAATTTGAGGATTTATTTAAAATCTTTAAGTAAAACCTATATGATTTGCTATTCGAATGTGAATAGAGAAAATATGGGTTACAAAAAATTTCAAACCCTAGAAATGAATTAATATGTACTTGAAGGAAGATGAGTATATGTATAGAAATATATATATATATACCTAGTAAGGTGCCATATATTTTAGCAGGAGGAATGATGGATTAAGATAAGGATATGAGAATCAAGATAAAATTATGTTAATAATTAGCATAGTTTGAATGTTGGTCTTGATTAGCAAATAAGAAGATGAATAAGTATAAAGTTTTTAACTAATATGTTTAGTAATAAAAAATGGAGTAAGTTAAAATTTGAAATTTGAGTTAGAGATAGAATTTTGAAGTACGGACTGCTCGGTTGCATCCGGTACGTCAAGTTTAGTCAGAAAAGACAATAAACATAAAATGTGTAAGGGTTGACTTTTTGGTCAAAGTCAACAGTTGATTTTTTATGGAGAACAGTCAAAATTGGAGTTAAAAGTGGAATACGTTGTGATTTATGTGAACTATATATGTGATTAAATAAATATACATTATATAATGTGTATACATTTATTTTGTATATAAAAGAGAATTAAGAATAAAATTATGTAATCCTAATTATATATTAGGAATGAAGGATTGAATAACTTAAGGTTATGAGATGGGAGAATAATAGTATTTATAATATATACTAATTTTAAGAGATTTATTTTATATATCTCAATTAATTAATTTTATAACCTAATTATGGTATGTTTAATTGGGTTAAGAAATTAAATGTACTTGAGTAAAGATTTAAATTCTAATTGAGTACATAGAAATCTTAAATAAATGATTAGGGTAAGATAAAATTTAAGATAATGGACCATATTGATTTTTATGGCCCAAACTTTTTAGTTAGGAAGTCCAAATATTTTAATGGGAAAGCCAAAAGAATTAAGTGTTAAGCCCAAGTGAGCCCAATTGTTAAGGAACATGTGGGAGAATAATAAATTATGCTAATTTAAGAGATATATTTTACTATCTCAATTTATTAATTTTATACCCTAATTAAAGTAATTTAATTGTGTTATAAAATTTAATGTACAAGAGTGATGATTTAACTTCTAAATGTATGGAATGTAAACCATAATTAAATATTTAGGGTGAGATAAGATGGAAATTATTGGACTATAATAATGTCATAGCCCAATAATTAAAATAGAGTTCAAGTGAATTGAGATTTAATGGACTAAGGAGATTAAATGATTTAAATGTGCCCAATTATTTAACTAAGCATTAGACTTGTAGATAAATTGATTTAAGGACAAATAAATTATAAACTAGCCCAATATATCGTGTATGTGGTAAGTATATTAATGGCCCAATTTAATTAAATAATAGAGGAAGTCAAGTTAATATTTGTTAGTAAGTTAATTAAGAATGAAAAACAAGCCCAAAGGAAATTTATTATAGCCCAAGCTAAAGCCTATTTTAAAAAGAAGGGGCATTCTAGTAATTGGGTAAATATTTAATAAATAAAATAAATTTAGAAGATATTAAGACCATGTGGCCGAAAATGAGAGGGTAGGAGAGATATGGATAATTTTTTTTTTAGAGATAAGGTGGAAAGAGAAAGATAAGATAAGATAAGAAAGGAAGAAATAAGATAAGAAAGAGAGAGAGAGAAAGAGAAAGAAAAAGAAAGAAGCGTGAAATAGAGAGAGAAAAGGAGAAGAACGGAAAGAGGGAGAGAGAAGGGAAGGGGCGGTAGCCCTTAAGGAAGAAAAGAAGAGAAATTCTTCATGGGAAAAAGAAGAAGAAGAAGAAGAAGAAGAAGAAAAAAAAAAGTATAAAACTAATTTTTCTTTCTCTAAGCTTTCATCACCTTTATTTTATGGAATAGATGAAAGGGGTTTTGATATGAAAGTGTAAAACCCTTTAGTTTATTTGTTTTTCATGAATTCATGTTTGGATCTACTCATATTGGGTGTTGATTGTTTTGGAAACCAAAAGAAAAGAGAAATATTTTTCCTATCTATAAAACTGTTTTGGATCTGTCTGAAACGAGGGCAATTTCGTCTGGTTATTGTACTTTAAAAATTCTAAAAAATATTGGAGTGTTAATATTAGAAGATATGAAGGTCCTGTAAAAATTTGAGAATTTTTGGCCATACGGTTTAGGAGATATGGATTTTACGGTGAAGGGCTATTTGTATGAAGCCACCCAAATTACTCTCTGTGTATAAGTCCAAAAATTATAAAATATACATGTGTATAACAGGAGCTTACTGTGTAAATATCAGAATTTTTGGAGCTAATCTCGATTTATGAAAAATCTGAGAATATTTGGCTATTATAGACTATTTAAAAATAGTAGATGGATTTTAAAAATTCCAGAAAAAATATATGTTCAATATGGAACTATATTCTGTTAAATTCCAGAAAATAAATAATTTTGGAACTGATTTGGTATTTTTCATATAAATAATGTTATATGAATAAATGAGTTTAATTAAATATGTGATGTCAAAACTATGAAAAATAAGGTTTTCCGACTTGAGACTCTTAAGCATGTGTTATGCAGATTTATGATTGAGGTTAGGTCGGTTGGTGAAGAGTTATGATGGTTATGACATTTTAGAATGCTTAAAAGAATTAATTAATAAGAGAAAAATAATTAAAATAAATTATTTATTAATGTGATTAATGACTTAAATTATTTTTATATGAGTAATGATGTTGGATTAAGATATTAGTAATATTTGATTTGAATGTTATTAAAAGGTTGATAACTTAGCTTGAAATATTATTAAATAATTAATAATATTAAACGGAGAATTAAAATAAGGTAATTAAGTTATTTTTCAATATAGTTGTTGAATTTGGTATTCCATGAACTATATTATACATGTAGTAGACTGAAAGAAGAATTCAGGGTACTGAAGTTGATTTTGGGTTTACTGAAATAGTTTCAGTTTATTGAAATGGTTTCAGCCCACTGAAATGGTTTCAGTATGCTGAAATGGATTATAGTCTACTGAAAGACGAATACAGGGTACTGAATTTGATTTCGGGTTACTGAAATTGAATTCAGTTTGCTAGAATGGATTATGGTTTGTTGAAATAGTGATTTTAGGATGCTGAAATGAAACCTGGTTTACTGAAATAGTAATTTCAGTTTACTTAAATGTTATCTAGTTTACTAAGATAACATAGAAAGGAATAACTTCTAAGTGTAAGTTATGACATGATTAAAAGATTATCAAAGTATAATGATAATACTAGAACTATATTGAAATGTCTAATACTTAACTATGTGATTGAATGTTAGACAAGTTAATATAAGATAATGAGATTATAAGTGATTAAGTATTAAGTCTAAAGTAGTACAGTCGTATTCTGCAATAGTTGATGTATAGTATCTGGGCTAAATGATTTCTTCATATGGGGAAGGTATATACGAATTAGTAACCGATCTAACTCGCTATAAAAACAGTGTAGACGAGACGAAAACTAATTTGTTGGTTATTTGTGAGAAACCACTCAGTATACTATATTGAATACTATTAAATACTTGATGTATGCTAGGTTTAGACTTAAAAATGAATATGGTGTCAAGGTTATCTAATATTTGACTATGTGGTTAAGTGTTAGATAATATTATGGAATAAAGTATGATATGCTAATTGAAAGATCAATCTTATAACTGATAGGTCTTTTCAATAAGGAGATAAATTAGATTGCGTAACAGTAATCAACGGCTTAGGCAAGTTTTCCTAACTCAAACTCGAGTTACATTTCAAAGCATATTAGTGAATGATTATTGATGATTATTCACATCCATACTGATTGTTGATTCGCACTTAGTGCATGTTGCATATGTTCATCAAGTATGAAAGGCTGATCACCTTCATTACCCTAAGGTTCAGTTAAAGTTGTTCATGGTCTTTGTGACATTAAACGTTATTGATTCAGTCATTCAATTATTGACATGTTGATTCATGCTTTTTCACAATTATTATATTGTTGAAAACTTATTATTCTTTTAATCATGATATATCTTTATTGAATTTAAACTTGCTGGGAAAAGTAGTTGCTCACCTTTGCTATATCATGATATTAAATTTTAGATTAAGATGAAGATTTGCAGAAGGTCAGAGACAAGAGCAAAGTACCGTAATAGATTGTTATACGAATAACTATTTAGTTATCTTATGTAAACCTTTTCAATTACTAAAGGTATGTATTCAGTTAAGGTTAATAGACCTTTGGAAAATATTATAGAATTATGTGAAATAAACAATATATGTTTATTAGTTCCGCATTAGATGATAGAATATGTATGATAATGAAGTACCGTAACGTACAAAGTCCGAGGTTCTTGGGACCCAGATTTGGGGGCGTCACAAAATCAATAAGGGTTCGCTAGTCTTACAAGGTTCAACAATAAATGATATTCAATTTGAATAATAAATCTCAAGAGTATACAACTGAATAAATATTGTATAACTGAAGTAATACTCCAAAAGAATTATAATATCTCATATGAAATCTTGAACTTGAATAATTAAGAACAAGAACTTGATTGATATAGAATCATAAGTATAGAACTTGCTCAACGAATAACTTTGTAGTTAGAAAGCTTGCTCAATTTAAAGAGTATGAATAAGAAAACTTGCATAATCGTAAACGAGTTAGGGTACGAAAACTTGCTTAACAATAATAAGTTAGCGATATAATACTTGCCTTGTGTGCAAGCTATAAATATAGTTACAATTCAATTTCTCAACGTCCTACACATTACATTATGCATACGATGTCGATTAGTTTCATAACTTCTATGTTCAACTGTTGAACCTTTCATTTAAGTTCAACTTACAACTTGGTTCATAGTGTTAACTTATTAACCAACCACATACCATGAGTATGAATTCACAATATGCATATCATATAGGTATAATCCTTCAAACAATCATAATCAAGTTTTACAATCACAATATTCAATTTCACACTTAGTTTATTAACATGAACTTCAAATTATATAATATGTGTTAATAACATGTTATAGAATAGCATTACATGTTCATCAAGTCCTCACGTATGTTAAAGCATAGTATTATATTTGGCACGACGTTTCGACGTTCATTCGTCGCACGCCCGACTCGTCCCTCTTGCGTACGCTTAACATGCTCATGCAAATTTGTCTAAAACATCATTGATTAATGTTAAACATCATTATATTTCATAATATTCATGTTTTATAACTTATAACAACATCTTTTATTGTCGAGAGCACTACACTTGCGTACGGGCATGTCTGATGCCCTCCGCTTGCCTCCGAATACGCATCAGTCACAAAGATGGCCATTTTGACCCCTGCTAACAACTTCAAATCGAAAAACTTAAAATATGAAAATTGTAAGTCTACTCGTTATCTTTCCGAATCATCCTGAATCGTCTTAATCGGAGTTTGTATGAAGACGTTATGCTTATTTTACTACAGAAGGTCAAAATTGTCTCGCCTTACACTATTTTCACTCCGGACAGCATACACCCCCGCTGGGGCGGGGTTTTTGGCCTACCAGAACCCGATGGGGTGGGGCTCCACACTGGTGAGACTCTGGTTCGCGATTTTTGACAGATCGTAGCCTAATTACTACAATTAAATACAAATTAAACTAGTACCGTAATTTCTATGAAGTATAAACTTCATAGAAACATTATACAATGTTACTAACATGTTTTTAACACCTTAAATCATGAAATTACTTGAATCACATCACGTAATTTCACTGTTCTTGGTGTTCTTGAAGGTTTTGAAGAAAAACATGAAATTTGGCGTCACGGATTCGTTATAACTCTGAATTCGTCCGTTCAAAGTTTGTTTTCTTTGTTTTAACATGTATTATCATAATTTACTGTCAAATTTAAGTTAAAAAAACAATTCATGGCATAAAATTGATCATAAGGGCCATATATACAACTTTTATACTCTATAACTTCACAAAATCTAATTATAACATATTTATATGAGATTGATGGTTTGAAAACATACATAGATGGTAAAAAACATGTTATGATTATATATTAACATGTATATACACATAAATCATCAATTCATGCATTGATCATATAATAGTTATTTTACGGAGAACTTAAAAATAGTCGTTAATGGAAAACTCTGATTATAACATGTTTATATGAAATTGGTTACTCTAATCACATGAATATATGATATAAACATATACTAACATATATATCATTATATACTCATCAATTATCAATCTATTCAATCACAAAGGACTTTAAAATAGTTTTTCATAGAAAATATAAGAACGTAAAGTTTGTGTTGAAGAGATTACCCTGCTAGTCTGTGTATATGATTCAAGTACTCTTCTTCTCTCAATCTCCAATCTCTCTCAATTAACTCTCCATCTCTCTCAACTTCTCTAAGTTTCTTTCTTCTTTTTCTTCTAATATGAATATGAAATATAACTGATGTATATATGATATATGTATATAATATCACGTATTGTATTCAACTAACAAGTTAGTGGGCCAGTTAATCCGTAATGGTTAACTGGTCCAACTCCCTTTAGGAACTTGTTTGGCTGACTCCATTCTTTCTTTTTCCCTTAATTTAATAAACTCTTGTTATATAGTTTAATAATGTCACACCCAATTAATCATATAATCTTATTTAAATTAATTAAATAAAATAGAACAATTCCACGTTAAGTCACATAATCACATAATTAAAATCCTCATTTATTAATTATGTCAAATCATTAAATCTCTAATTAATTATTAAATTAATTAGAATACATTATGCTTATTTAAATAATTTATTTAATCAAATAAGCTCAATTAAATACATACTTTGCACAATAAAATTTTCTACATTAATTTAATCAATGTAACACATATAATTAAATTAATCTATCACAAATTCATCAATTAATTATTTAATTCAATAATTAAATCATCGAAGAATATTTATTTAATAAATATTTAAATCATATTACAAAATCTCATTCGTCATAGTTGGGGACTTCATCACTTAATTCAAAACCTGATTGAAAATGGTGAACTTCTTAAAGTGAGTCAGGATAATGTCTTTCCGGATGAAGAAGTGATATTTCCTCCCATGACATGGAGTTTGAAAGAAATTGTGGCAATCATTTCATGTGAAAAGGACATAGTTGCAATACCCTTGACAATTAAAGGAAAAGGGGATAAAGGGGGAAAGAATCCTATGAAAGTGGCTGCACTAGAACCACTGATGTTTCCATTCAGGCCACAATATCCTATAATTAGCTTGAAAAGAGTCCCATGGAACTATGGGGAGAATGAGGGATCAACATCAAATCACACTACTGCTATATCAAAGGAAAACCCGCTGTATCTACCTCAGCGAGTGATAAATATAGTCATTAAAACCACGGGGAAAGTGTCCTAGGAGAATATTGAAGAATTCCACAGCAAAATGGGGCATAATGAAGCCAAGGTGGTGCAAAGATTAAAGGAGGCACCCCAACATATATCCATTTGCATTTAGTAGTCTTCGAAAGATCATCAAAAAATTTTAATGCAACTACTGGAAGAAGCGCATCTGCCAAAGGCGGTGGATACAGAAAAGGTCCATCACTTGATATATCACATTTTAAACAGCAATGTGATATATTTTACTAATGATGACATACCTGCAGAAGGGACTGGTCATTGCAAGTCATTGCATATAGCAGTGATATCCTCTGGATATGTGATAGGAAGCGTGTTGATATATGGAGGTTCTTCCTTGAACATCTGTCCCTATGACACTTTAGAAAGAATGAAGATCAATCCAAATCAAATCCGGAACAGTCATGTAGTCATAAGAGCCTTCGATGGGTCACGACGAGATGATGTAGGAGAAATAGAACTTCCACCGGAAATTGGCCCACATACTTTTGTTGGTTGATTTAATGATCAAATAAACACGCGTAAGTATACGCGGTCAAACAAGTAATACAGTAATAAGTTGAGTGTCGAACCCACAAAGAAATAGTACTAACACTATTCAAATACTAAAATTATATCAATTCGGTCTTATCTAAACAATTAAATAAAGATGGTGTGTTTAAAGCAATATGATTAAAATAGTAATTGGTGAGAAAGAATTATATCAAATATGGCAAGTTAGGATTACAACTCCCCTAATGCTTCATATAATCTCCTAACTATCCAATTATCTAACAAATCACAAGAATGGTCAACCGAGATACTATGTACACATAAGCCTCTTCCGATTGTCAAATGCAAATCCCTTAGCTAAATAAATCACAATATTCCTATGGTGAAAATAATTAGACTAAGAGTCATTAAGCTTTAATTCTCAATGGTTACACAAGGCAAATAAATATATTCCTATTCTATTATGCAAGATATGCTCTCATTCCCTTTGGACTGATCATAAGAAGTGATATTATATTTAGGGTTAAACATTAAAATCCATTTTCCAATATCAATTAATACTCATATCAATTACTTAGCCAAGCAATCAATAAATAAGCATGAAATACAATAACCCATTCAAATATGATTCATTATAATAAATAGGAGAGAAATTCAATTAAACTAATTATTAGGTTACATTGCAATCCTAGAAATGTAATTAGTTCATAACTATAGAACTAAACAACATTATTAATGTATTCAAAATGCTCAAAATACAAAAATAAATGGAAGATTTAAATAAAGAAAACTCATGTTTTGAAGTATTCAAGCTCTAATTCTTCTCTTCACCTTGTAGAATCCGAGCAATGAAGGAGATAATGAACTTTTCATTTTTGAAAACCAACTTCTTTTTGTTCTAAGTTCTATATCTCTCTAAGCTAATTTCTAAAAATAAAAAAAACTGATAAGGAGGCTAGGAAATGATAAGTGGAAAAGTGATAAATAAATTAGGTCATTAATACACTGTTGTCTTCCTGGAGACTGGAGATGGCACTGCGGCGCCACCTTTTTACCTTGGATAGGCGCTGCGGCGCCAGTTAAAGCTTTCTGGTCAATAAGTCACGATGCGGTGCCATCTTTGTGCAGGAACAGGTGCGCTGCGGCGCACCAAGGGGGTGAATTGGTAGGCATCTGGCGCAGTGGCGCCACTCTTGTACTATGTACCGACGCTGCGGCACTGACACTGAGCCTTGCTGGCATATGCAAGCACTACGACATCACTTTATAAAGGAAACCTGGCGCTGCGATGCCGATTGTATAAAAATTGATAGTTTTGCCCTTTAAAAGCTGGAAATGACCTAATAATCTTTGCAAAGCACTTTTAAGCCAAATAATAACAAACACTATATAAAAGCATTATAAAATAAGATGAACAAGAAACTTCTTAAGGTTTAGAGTGCTCGATTCACGAGTATAAATCTCACTCATCAAATACCCCCAAACTTTAGCTTTTGTTTGCCCCTAAGCAAAAGTATCTGAACAAATATAACAAAAAACAAATATAACTGCGCAACATGCCTTGAGCTACTATATACCCGTATTGTGGCCTCAAGGCTAAGAATAAGCATTTCAAAGAAGAAGCAAACTTATAAATAAGGCTTCGATCAAACTTCTAGCTTAAACTGCTACTGATCCAAATCTGTGTGTGTGTGACTACCAACTATTCTAACTAATTATAATTCACAAACATAGATAATTGCACTAAGGAAAATGTCAACTCTATACGCTCAAGCTACATCAAGTATTCAAAATAAACAACAAATGCAAGAACATACCACCCTACATTAACTTAAGAACAGCTAGATTTGACTTGTACAAAGCTCGGTTACCTTAGGCTGAGTTACCCATGTAACGAGCTTTTTATCAATGACTCCCAAGCCAGATGACTTTAGGGAACTAGGCGTAGAACACCCCTAAGGAACTATTAACTCAAGTAACACTAGCCACATAACCAAAAGTAAGCCAAACTAGAATTTAATTCGTTATATATTTTTAACCAACTCAACCTCAAGCATGACCGTGCAATGTCTAATTACATTAGGCTATTCATAGTTACCCGTGTAACGAGCTTTTGATCAATGACTCCAAAGTCAGATGGCTTTAGGGCACTAGGTGTAGAACACCCCTAAGGATCTATTAACTCGAGTAATAAAAGCCATGTAATCAAACTTAGTCAACTAAGGTTATCAAATCCTTTTTATTTTTATTTTTTATTTTTATTTTTTATATGCTATTAGACCAAGAATGTATCCGAACTTGCATAGAAATCTAAATCTTACTATTATTGACTCACTTAAGTTAGTAAGAAGAGCTAACACAAAAAATTTCCATACAAAATTACCAATTAAGTCAATTAGAAGAATGACTAGCTATAACAGTTGGTATGTGCTCAATAGGATAGATAGGATCAATAACAATCTTAACTAAAAATAAATCTAAGAATCTCATCCATAAATGTTTGATATCTTTGACAATGCAATACCACAAGCATATCATTGGCCACAATAAAAAAATTATATATAACCCATACCGATCATATAGATAGTTAAAGATAGGGTTAATCAAAAGCCATAACATGGCACAAAAGATAAAAGGTAATGTAAACCCTTGCATAATAACATCTCAAAATAGGGTAATAAAACCATAAAATGGCATCAAGTATACCAATCTGCATAAACCCCAAAAAATGTCTATAAACCAAACATGATGATAAAAAGCATCCATATATAATAATAAAAGCTATTCAAGCATCCATACATAATAAATAAAGCCATAACATGATAAATCCATACATAATAAAATAACCAAAACATAATCAGTCTAAGGCTACTAAAGCCCAAAAGATGTCTGACCACATTTCATACATAACAGTTCATATATAATAAAAAAATGAAAGACTCTCCCAAACTAGAATTGGCCAATGCACTTATTGGCTAGTCATACTAAAATCAGTATGTGATGGACTGCCTTGGGGACACAATCACTCGTCGCCGCCGCGATGGCTTTCTTCCTCACCTCCGCCTTCGCCCTCAGGTTCGTCTTCTGGTGACGGTGGTGGATATGGAGGGAATAGAGGAATTTGGGGAAACTTGTAGGGCACCGTCTCTGGGTCATCACCGTCGAA
Source organism: Panax stipuleanatus (assembly GCA_020205555.1). NCBI lineage: Eukaryota > Viridiplantae > Streptophyta > Magnoliopsida > Apiales > Araliaceae > Panax > Panax stipuleanatus. The sequence continues at coordinate 98,798,432 of CM035115.1, forward strand.
CTGGGAATAGATATTTGTGACTGTGGTGGAAAACTCAGAGTGATACTGGGTGAAGAGATGCTGCCTCTGTGCAACTGTGTCAATCCTCCTAGTCTGCCTGTCGATCCTCCTAGACTAGTTGTCTACTTTTTGGTGCAGGAGGCTCAAAGATGCTAGGATGTCAGCCAGTGGACATGATGAAGAAGCACCAAACTCTATAATTTTTACAGAGGGCCCAACCTCTAATGAAGGTGGAGGCTGAGTAGCAGGCAAGACACCATATCGCTTGATGAGTGCGTGATCAATGATAGCCATGGGAAATTATATCAGCTCCTCTGGACTCCACTAAACTCTCGCCCTTTTGCACAGCTGGGAGATCAGTGAAGGATGAGGGAGCCCTCCAGACGAACTACCATTAATACCCTTCAGAATTGAGTCTTAAATGGTGACACCTATGTCCACTTTCAGCCCAGTGACGATAGCAAAAAGCAGTATGGCCCGCTCCTTTATGGCATCGATGTGGTAGAGGGTGGGCATGATACTGGCACATATAAAGCTATACCAAGCATTGCCATACTTGCTAAGCGCCGCCTGAGGGAAGCTTGTCTTCTCCCCCCTGTACTGGTTTGTTTTTCAGTTTGTCCCCGATTTGCACATGCGCTTGATGATGTCGTCCAGATTGTAGTGCGAAATCCCATTCTCAAAGTAGTCCTTGTCATGGCCCGGCACTTAGAAAAAGTCAATGATCGTCACACTATCATAGGCCACTTTCTGACCACGAACTGTCACCACAGCGGGACCCTCAACACTAACATTGAAGTAGAACTCACTGACCAATGCTATGGCGGTGTTCTCTGGCTGCAGTGTGAAGTGAACAAATTTTTTCTCTACTATTATGGCCCACATTTTGCCGTCTTTCTTTGGGTCCGTCCGTAGGCCTCTCTCGAGTACTATACTCTTGCCAAGGATGGACGAGTTATATTTCCCCCAGGCTTCTTCGGTGATAAACTTAGGCTTGTCTCATTTCAGTGTTTCTTGGGAGGAGCTACCCTCAGTTCGTTGCTGTTTTGATGCCATGGTTTCTTGCTGCGGGCTAGAATATCAAATGCCAAACTTAAACCAATTTAGTGTCGATTGCAAACCAAAACCAATGCCAAAATTAATGCCCAATTGAATGCCAAAATAATGCAAAACTAAACTTAGTCGAACTGAGCCTAAATCCGTGCCAAAATGAAGTCCCAATTGATGCCAAGGAATGCCCAAAAAAATCCAAGCCTAACTTAGCCAAAACTTACCCAAATTTCACTTAGGCAAACTGTCGCACCTCTGAATACCTAATTTGATGGCCTTTGTTTGCAATGCCTCTAGCAAGATTTCCCTTAGTGGAAATCACTCAATACAGATAAGAAATTGAAAACCCAAGGAAAATCTTAAGCAAAATCAAAATCAGTAGTCAATTGAAGTTCAAGTAACCTTGGAGAAGGAAATCCCAAATTACCTATAAGAACCCTAGTTTTAAGGAAATTTCTGAGAGCAATCCTTGATATGATGGTTGAATCGAGGTTGAATTTAGCTAAGTTGAGTTTTGGTTGATGGGTTGTGGTTTGGGGGAAATTTAGGGACTCGACTGGGTTGCTATTGCTGTCGAGAGAAAGGGCATATATATGTGCCTTGGCTTTCGAGGTGTGGCTGTTTTAAAAAACAAAATTTCGCTGATAGCGCTGCGGCACAGGGAATCTTTCTTTGTTGGGCGCTGCGACGCCTGTCATTTAAACTTGAATTTGGCTGAGGCGCTGCGGCGCGAGTCCAAGAACAAACTGGTGTGCCGTGGTGTAACTTAGTAGAAGGTTAGGGACATTTGAGGCGCTGCGATGAGTGAACCTAAGCTTATAGAGGCGCCGTGATGCGGATCCTTTACTCTGGGATTTGAGGGAGGCAATGCGGCGCGACATTCAATAAAAAATGGCGACGCCGTTGCACCAGACAAAGTTTTCTAAGCCATTCAGAAAACAGACCAAAACACTTGGCCAAAACATAGGCCACAAAAATTCTTCACCAAAAGGCATATATATATATATATATATATATATATATATTTATATACCAACACTTAATAAGACTGACTAACTGTTAAAAACTAAAAGCTTCTATATTAGCAAGCATTTAACCAAAACTATACCAAAGCATACTATATCAAACTGAAACACAAAAATCAACATGCTACAAGCATACATAAACATACAACAAAAGTTACCCATATTGCAAGCATACTCCTATATTAAAACTGACACTTTGGTCAAAAACTTATATTTTACCAAAATGAACTATTTTGCTATAATAATACCAAAATATATTGACAAGCTACTATTGACACACTACTATACAAACACAACCCAATATCATGTAAACCTACTAAACTCATACCAAATTACTATATTTCATGAAAATATATTATTAGCCTACGGAAAGCAAGAAAGTAGGAAAATGATACTAAAATGAGGTTGCCTCCCCATTTAGCACTTGTTTTAAAGTTATCATCTTGCCTATTTCTCCCCGGATCATACCGGGTCTCCAAGGGTAATAGACGTCATTTTACGGTCGACGTCGCCGATCGAATAATGCTTAAGACGTTGACCATTTACTTTAAATATTCTGGAAGAATTTGGGTCTTCAACCTTAATAGCACCATACGGATAAACTTTCATAATTTTGAAGGGCCCCGACCATCTAGACTTCAGTTTCGCAGAGAAGAGTTTGAGTCTGGAGTTGAAAAGAAGCACATTCTTCCCCGGTTCAAATTCTCGTTCGACTATCTTTTGACGTGCCACCGTTTTGTCTTCTCCTTATACAGCTTGGCATTTTTATACTCTTAGAGCCTGAACTCATCCGACTCATTCAGTTGTAACAACCATTTCTCACCCGCCGCATCCAAGTCAAAGTTGAGCTTTTGAATTGCCCAATATGCACTGTGCTCCAATTCGACAAGGAGATGGCACGCCTTACCATAAACAAGTCTATACGGAGACATTCCAATAGGTATTTTGTAAGCGATGTGATAGGCCCACAAGGCATCATCAAGCCTCTTGAACCAATCCTTATGGTTCGGATTCACAATCTTTTCCAAAATCCGTTTGACCTCCCTACTTGACACCTCTGCTTACCCACTGGTTTGCGGATCGTAGGCGATGGAAATTTTATGGGAAACTCCATATTTAGCAAGAAGAGCCTCAAACCGCATCACTAATAATTTCCCAAGGTGTGCCAAATCGTGTAAAAATATTATTTCTAAGGAAATTAATCACGACTTTGGCATCGTTGGTAGGTAAGGCTACGGCTTCCACCCACTCGAATACATAGTCCACTGCGACTAGTATATAAAGATTATTGTAGGACGACAAAAATGGGCGCATGAAGTCTATGCCCCAAACATCAAAAGGTTCCACTTCAATAATATTTTGAAGAGGCATTTCATGCCTTTTTGAGATATTTCCCACTCTTTGGCAATTATCGCAACGCGATACATACAGATGAGCATCCTTAAACAGAGTTGTCCAGTAAAAAGCTGATTGGAGAACTTTTGATGACGTTCTTTGCCCACCAAAATGTCCTCCATAATTAGACGAATGGCAGTGATGGAGCACGTCCTCAATCTCTTCCTCAGGCAAACATCTTCTCAAGATTTGGTCTGCACATTGTTTAAACATGAATGGCTCATCCCAAAGATATTGTTTCACATCATTTAGGAATTTCTTCCTCTGCTGATAGCTCATATTAGGTGGTAGCACATTGCATGCGAAATAATTTGCAAAATTGGAATACCAAGGTGCTACTATGTGAATAACAAATAGCTGCTCATCTGGGAAGAAGTCATTGATTGCCGTGTCTATTTCTCCTAAGTAGCTTGGGTTCTCCAATCTCGATAGGTGATCAGCTACTTGGTTTTCAGTTCCCTTTCTATCACGAATCTCCAAATCAAATTCCTGAAGGAGAAGGACCCATCTAATCAACCTCAACTTGGCATCTTTCTTTGAGATTTGATATTTGATATACGAGTGGTTGGTGTACACAATGACCTTCGTCTCAATGAGATATGAGCATAATTTATCAAAAGCATACACTACTGCCAGTAGCTCTTTCTTAGTAGTGGTATAATTGAGCTGAGCATCTATTAAGGTCTTACTGGCTTAGTATATACGGTGAAATACCTTGTCTGTCCGTTGACCGAACATTGCTGCAATGGAAAAATCACTGGTATCACACATAAGTTCAAAAGGCAATGTCCAATTAGGGGCCACTACAATGGGAGCAGAGATAAGTTTCTTCTCTAGCAATTCAAATGCCTCTAAGCAGGCTTTGTCAACCTTGAAAGGCACGTCTTTTTCCAACAGGCTGCAGAGCGGTTTAGTAATTTTAGAGAAGTCATTTATAAACTGCCTATAAAACCCTGCATGCCCCAGAAAATTTCTTACTCCTTTCACTGATGATGGCGGTGGAAGAATATCAATTACATCAATTTTTGCTCTGTCTACATCAATTCCATTAGCAGACACTCTATGCCTTAGAATAATCCCCTCTCTAACCATGAAGTGACATTTCTCCCAATTTAACACAAGGTTAGTCTCCACACATCTTTCCAATACTGCAGTCAAGTTTTGAAGACATGCCTCAAAAGATCTCCCGAAAACAGAGAAATCATCCATAAATACTGCGAGCGTCAATTCCACCATGTCAGAAAAGATGGACATTGTAACGAATGAGATTTTAAATATTTATTGAATTAAATAAATATTTGATTTGATTTATTTATTGAGTTAAATATATAAATTATGTGATTGTTGTGGAGTAGTTTAATTAAGTGTTATATATTGATTAAATGAATATTTAGTATTTAATTTAATTGATGTATATTGATTTTATAAAATAGTTCTAATTTAATTAAGATAATTAAATTAGATGAAGTTTATGTGATAATTGTTACATGAAATTATAATTAGCGAGTAATTATAAATTATTATGTGGCGTTTTTATGTGGTTAATTTAAGTAAGTTCTTATGAAAATTGTATAAACGTGATTTATATATATATATATATATATATATATTTATATTATGTTTATAGCATGCTTTTATATGAATCTCATGCTTAATTAAGTTGTTAATTCGTAGATATAGATTGAACATGAGAGATTTATGTTCATCAAGAATCACAGTAAAGTATTTTGAAAATATGTATAGTTTTCTTTTAAAATCAAAAGTTTATGTTTGATTGTTCATTTTTGTTTAAATTAATTGTAGATGATGATAAGATGTTTAAAAATTTATTTACTATGCTTGAAATTGTGTGAATTAGCTTAAAAACAAAGGTTCAGTGTTCAATTTCATCAAGAACACTTAACATTGACTTTTCTTCAAAAATCATGAAATTGAGTTTTTGATTATGTGTTTTAATGGTTCAATGTGTTAAAACATGTTAGAATATTTGATATTATGTTTCTATAAAGTTTAATGTGTAATTGGTTGACTAAATTCGAAACTCGATGTGGAAAAATAAGTCAAATTGGCTTTTTCTCTGCACAGTTCGCGAACCTGTCTGTCGACGCTGCAGGGGGCCCACCCCGGAGGGCCTATAAAGGTTATAAACCCCGGCCCGGCAGGGGGTGGAAGAAAAGAATTTTTTTTAAAATCTTGTGTACTTTTGTTTAGATCATGAAAGTTAACCTAATGTGATTATGTGATAACATGTTAGACATACATTAAAATGCTAAATGAATATTAATAGGTTATATTAATAAAATATAATATATAATTATAATTTGAATAATTATAATTAAAGTAAAGGTTTAATTTAAATTATAATTTTGATAAATTATAATAAATCTTATTTGATTAATTTTAATCAAGTAAATGTTAATTTAAATTATAATATGCTTAATTATAATTTAATAAATGCATGTTGATTAATAATAAATTATAATTTGTTTAATTATAATTTAATTAATATATGATGTAATTATAATATGATTAATTATAATTGAAGTGAATGTTTAAATTGAATTATAATTTATTTAATTATAACTTAATTAATATGAAGTACATAATTATTATTTGATTAATTATGTGAATGTGTAATTATGTAGTGTGATTAATTACGTGATAATTAATTATTAACTTGATAATTATATAAGTATGAGTTAACCTAGATGGGTTAACTAATTATGTGAATTAGTTACACGTTAACTAAATTAAATTATTATGGTTAAATATATATGTGTAGGAAGTGTTAAAGAACATGAGTTGTAACTGTAGCTTGCGCTTGAGGCAAGTTTTCTAAACTCAAACTTGTTATTGTTATACTAGTGTTTTAAATTCAAATATTTATTGAATTTGAGATTATCCTTTTATTTCTGCAATGGACAAATACTTATTTAAAGTTCATGATTTAATTAAAGTGACCTTGACTTAATTGTTCAAGTAAGGTCTATCTTATCTTTCGTATTCTTTAAGTTTAAATTCTAAAGCATAAGTTATTTCATAATTCGTTATTATTGAATTATTATTGATTATTGTTAGTCGATTCAACTACTTCTTAGTTAATGATAGTTGGAACTCCAAATTTCCTTTTAGCTATCCAAACCAAACTTTCTTTGGTGCGGACTCATATCAAATACTGAGATGAACAATCCTATTTATTAGGAGAGGTTACTATGCAAAAGCGTTAAATGTTTATCCACAATACATAGTACGAAGGGCTGATCCCCCTAAGTACGAGTTGAGAGTCCATAATCTATATGACTATTAAAGGTTTTAAATAGAAATGTTTATAACCTACGACAAAGTTCAAGGTTTTACAACCCTCAGATGTTTCAATATTCAAAATTCCAAATATCGATGAAAGAATTATTATTCAATTCTTTATCGTTGATGAAAGTAAAGTTGTTCAAATATTTTGAAGTTATTCAGTTATGTCATATTATTGTTGTATTCCAAGTGAGCTTTTGTTTGCTCACTCTTGCATATTTAATAATCCCTTGCAGTTAAAGTCGAGAACGTTAACGTACCGTCAACGAGTAAAGGGAAAGGCAAGATGAACAAGTGAAGACTTGTTATCTTTTGATTATGAATTGTAACAAGACTGGATTACTTTATGTTATGTTTTTATTTTTGCATTACTATTTATGTTAAGGTTAGATAAACCCTGGGAAGATTTTGAATAAGGTTGTAATTCCTTTTTAAGGAAGATTTTATTATTTATTCAAGGTTGTAATTTATTTTACATTCCTTATTATGAGTAGATGTATGTTCTATTTAGAAAGTGAACACCAAATCATGTGAAAACGAAGTACCCGAATTTGGGGGTGTCACAGTCATCATGCATCTCTGGAATGTTACAGGAGCATTATATAATCCAAAAGATATTTTCATGAAGGCAAAGGTCCCATATGGACATGTAAAGGTTGTTTTCTCTTGGTTTTCGGGTGCTATTGCAGTTTGAATGTAGCCCGACTACCCATTCAAGAGACAATAGAATTCATGTCCGGCGAGCCTATCAAGAATTTGGTCAATGAAGGGCAGAGGGAAATGATCCTTGCAAGTGGACTTGTTCAATTTTTGATAGTCCATACATACCCTCCATCCAGTTACGGTTCGTGTAGGAATAAGCTCATTATTCTCGTTAGACACCATTGGCATGCCGCCTTTCTTTGGCACACATTGGATTGGACTAACCTAAGGACTGTCAGAGATCAGGTAGATAATGCCCGCATCAAGCCACTTGATGATTTCTTTTCTGACCACCTCTTTCATGAGGTTCAATTGCCTTCGATGCTCAATATAAGGCTAGGAATCATCCTTAAGAAGGATTTTATGCATGCAAATACACTACAAGAAAATGGCCTAACAGCGACCAATGCTTTCAGTGATCGCACTGTTCGGTCGCTATTAGATTCATCAGCTACCGCCTTTGGCGACCAATAGGGAATTTGGTCGCTAGATGATATCAGCAACCGCATGCGGTCGCTGTTCGGTCGGTGATATATATTTTTCACCTAAAAATTGGCGTGAAGTGTTGGCGGGCTATTTGTTTGCGACTACTCAGTATCAATGACCTTTAGCGGTTGCTATTATGTCCACATCATTAAAAATCAGCGACCGCATGCGGTCGCTGATAACGGTCGCTGATCCTTTTTAATGTACTCAGCATTAGACGCCTCGATAGACCAGAAGATGGAAAGAAAAAGAGGGAGACCAGAAAAGGGAGAAGAGAATAGGAAGAAGAAATAGCCACTGTCCGCCGCTACCGCCCCACCGCCACCGCCCGCCGCTACTGCCCCCACCGCCGCCGACACTCCCATTAATTTAGGTATATATTTCTTTTTTTAGACTATACTAAGACTCCATAGAATTGGTCTCATTTCCTGCCTCAATTGATGGTGTTATGCCCATCATAGAATTGGTTTTTCCTCTTGTGGTAGGGTTGTTTAATCTGAGCTATTATTTTCTCATGCTATGAAACTTATTTTTTAATGCCTGCAATGTTTTTCCCCTTGTGGTCGGCTGCAATGTTCATTTTTTTGCCTTTATTTGTTGCTAAGTTCTGCCCTTCAACTGTTCATAAGTATATTATTTTGTAGAATGTAGTTTGTTTATTTGCTCGTACTCTTTTTTAGTTGTAATAAATTGTGACATACTTGAAGGGATAAGACTAATTAAAATCATGGTTTAATATATATTATATGTCAATAAGTTATATACATATATAAGTTAGTAGCGATTTTAAATTATTTGTAACATTACTAAGTTACCATTTACTTAGTTTTCAACTAATAAATAAATAAAAATAAAATAAAATAACATGATATAATATAACAATTAAACTAAGTAGTATTTACTTAGTTTCTCATACTAAATTTAGTAACATTTAATACTTAACATATAATATATATTAAATACGATTAAATATATAATTAAATTAAAATATAATATCATATAAGGAGAATAAAATAGAATATTAAACTTAAATAATATAAAATATATTATTATAATAAAATATAATATAGTAAAAAATTATATTAAAATAAAATATAACATCATATAAATATAATATTAAACTAGAATATAATATCATATTAAATATATTAAAATATAATATAATAAACTAAGTAGTATTTGCTTAGTTCCACTACTAAATATAATAAACATAATAAAATATAATAAATGATGTATTAAATAAACTAAGTATCATTTAGGAAGTTTTTCATTGTTAAAATAAATTAAGTAGAATTTTGTTAGATATTCATATTGAACTTACAAAGTAACGCCTCAGAAAACCATAAGATAATCAAACAGAAAAGCTACCCAAGACAAGATTATAACGTATATTCTTGCAAATCCAAAACTGTCAGCACTGATGTATTGTGCGTTGTGTGCCTAACAACCATTAGATATGCATTCAGATAAATAAATCACATACTATGCTTCTTAGGGGAAAAAAAGCTTTAACTTAAGAAAAACAGTAAACCATATAAGTTCTTACTAAGACCATATATTACTAGAGTTAAGAGTCAACAGGGGGTTTTCATTAAGCTCTTATTATTCACGAGGGCGTATTCGCACTTTCCCGTGTACACTATCGACCATGCAATGCCTAGTTCTCTTAGGCTCTTCAATGATATCCATGTAGCGAGCTTTCGACCAATGACTCCCAGACCAGACGGCCTTAGGGTGCTGGGTGTAGAAACACCCCGAGGGCTTACTTGCTCGAATATCAAAGGCCACAGAACTCGACGTAGCCGAAGTGTTTATTCTATTTTTTTCTTTTTCAATGCATTTTCTTTTGTTTTCTTTTTCTTTTTCTTTTCCTGCAAGGGAGTGCGTCTTACGCTCCATGTCCCCGCATATATCATGCATGTCCCCTGTTTCCCCCAAACTTAAGCTTTTAACAATATAGTTATTATTATATGCAAACTGAAACTCTTTTATTAAAACATAGTTTTTCCACCAGAAGACAAGTATGTAAACATTTAAACTTAGCATATCATGGTGTTTACTCTATCGTGCTTACTGGTTACCCAGTATCTGACAGGTAAGGATTTACATATATGACCATGAAATCAGGCTTAAGTTTTAAATCAGTTCAACAATCAAGTGATTTCAGTTTCTTCACAGGCAACATACATAACTAACCAACTGAAAACTGGATTCATGCAGTATGCTCTAACACATAATGCAAAAATAAAAGAAATTTTTTAAAATTTACACAAATTTTAACTATTTACAACCTACATGCAATATATGAACTAACTTACATGCAATGAACTATTTACATGCAAAACATGAAATGAATTACCTATATGCAAAATAAACACCAATACCCCCAAACTTAAACTATTCAATGTCCTCATTGAAGGTAAAGGTAAAAAGAAAGAAACTCCCCTATTTGGCTTCTTATACTGCATGAAATGAAGCGACGCCCTCTCAGAATTTTTCCCGTCTCATATATGCTCTTGGTAAAATAAACTCCACTCAACACTATACTCAACGAACCAACCCAGCTCCATATCAATCTTGCTCTGCTAGAGATTCCACACTCAATGTCTCAATTGATCAGGTTGAGAGGATGAGGTGGATGGGAATTGGTACATTAGATTGAAGAGGTAGGAGGTTTTCAAAACTAAGGCTTGTAGTGGGGGGGGGGGATTGCATTAAGGAACTGAGGGTTTGGGATTAAAAGGACTGAGGCTTAGGGGCTGCTAATAATTGACATAAAGTGGTATCCCCCAAAATCTGCAGGATTTTTCCTAAGACAGGCCCAGTTTATGTGTGGCGCGGCCGCACGTGGTAATGCCTTGGATTGGGCGAGGCCGCGCCGGCCATCAGATTTTTCTGCTGCTGATTTTTGCTAGGCAGTGAGGTTGGCTTTGAGCTTGAATTCTATCTAGCAACTTTGACCTGAGATAAAGCATAACATCTTTATTAAGCTCTCTTATACTAACAAAAGTATATTAACTATTTACATCAAGAGAATTAAACATGGAAAGATATATGCATTTAAATTCTCAAAAAAATCTCTAAGTGTGTATACGCATTGTGCAAGTGTATTAAAAGTATGCTATAAGCTTCATGGTCCCAAAAAGATATGCACTAATGCCTAAGTTCAAAAATGTAGGTAATGAACTCCTAATTCCTACAGTATGCAAAAATTTAAACTAAATATTAACTAATAATAATTAAACGAGGGGGGGGGGGGAAATGTGATAGAAAGCATGAAATGGAGAATTAAACAAGGAGGGAGAAAGAGAAATGATGGGGTGCCTCCCATCGAGCGCTTGATTTATAGTCCTCTAGCTGGACTGTGTCTGACCACTGCTATCCGACTCCCCGACGATATTGGAGAACCCCTCCATCCATCAGAATTGCTATATGCTTTTGGAGGCTTCCCAATAGAGGAGGACTCGAATTTAAACTACCTAGCATCGGATATGTATATGAATTCCCCGGACAAAAGGTCGGGGAGCTAGGCACAGGTTCCGTTGTGTAGGTGAAATGATCGGGGCATGGAGGTATAGACCACACAACGGACTCTTCTTCTATTCTCTTCTCTTCTGACCACCATGGTTTGAAGCTCACGGACTCTCTCATGTCATAGAGATCTGTATCTATAATGTGGCTACCAAGGGGGAAAGGGTGTGCAAACTTGACTGGCTTGTTCCACTCAGGCGGAGGAGGCTCTTGGGGGATTGTCACTGTTGGTTCACATTCATACTCCACAGCCCCAATTGGCTCCTCGATATCCATTACCTTTTGCTCATCCAGTTCCAAGTGCACCTCAGGCTCTTCATCAGTATCTGCATCTATCTCATAGCACCAATCTTTTTGAGGGTCATAACTCACGGTTTCAGTCATTGGAGGCACAAAATATTACACTGTTGTCTCTTGTTCACATACCTCCTCCTTCCTTAATGCCGTGCTAATCTGCTCCACCCAAATCTGAAGATCCTCAATCGATTGCTCTTGCTCAATCAAGGTCTCCTCTGTCGATGCTATGGAATTCCCCCACATAATTTCCAATCCTTCCTTTTCTGTTTCAGCCTCGGGCTCCATGTATTGATGCTCATTGGTAGGAGTGTTGTGGATTAGGGCCATCTACTTCTGGAAGTTCTGGCTTGATTGCTCTTGGCTCCTAAGCCTCTCCTCTTGGCTTTCTAAGCTCCTATACATGAATTCCAATTGAGACTTTCTCCTAGTAAATATGGGGATTGATATGGGGGTTCTGGTGCATAAGTTGGACTTAGCTCATATTGTTCTTGATAGCTCATAGTATGGTTTTGCATCCCTTGTTCATCCTCTATCATCAAGGCCTTGCTAATTTGCTCTGCCCAGTTTTGAATACTCTTGAATGACTTCTGTTGCTCATTCAAGATGTCCTTTAGTTATTCTATGCCACTTCCTTCCTCCAAGCTTGCATTTTCTGTGTCACCCTCAAAATTGTGTTGAGGCTCGTAAACTGGAGTTTGGAAGGTGCATTCTGGGGCGAATGCGGGATTTGGATCCCAGTGTTGGTCTTGATAGTAGTCTGATGAAGGGTTTAGGTGATACCCCCAATCTTTTTGATAAGTGGGATAAGGTTCAGTGTAGGAATAACCACCCCCATACTGCTCCTGTCCATAACTGATAGGCTCCTGATGGCTCGCGTAGCTCCCAGCACCGTAGTCATAGGTCACTGCCGTCTCTCGATTCTGCTGAGCTGAGACAGTATCCAGCTTCCTCCAGAGAACCTATAGCTGTGCTAAAAGTGTTGCAATTGGGTTGACGCCATCAGTGTATGCTTCCCTTGGTTGCTCTTGCCTTGTACCATTCCATGGATAGAAATTTAAGTCCATTGTAACTGAAAAGAGAATATGAGAAGAGAATTAAACAAAAATAAAAATAAAATGTTTAAAGTAAGACTAATTTGATTTAACTAATGTTGGCAAACAGTTATCCAAATAATTCCCCGGCAACGGCGCCAAAAACTTGTTGGTCCGATTAGATGACACAATTAACGCGCAAGTATACGCGGCCAACGAGTAATAAAGAGTGAGTAAAGATCGTTCCCACGGAGAATTAACAGATAAAAGGTCGCCAAATCAATAGTCCGTAATAATCTCAGTCTTATTTAAATGAGTGGTAAAGAGTTGGAATTAAAACTACTTTAAACTAGGCAAGGGATTGAATTTAAACTAATTAATTCTAGAGTTAAAATCAGAAAATGAAGACAAGAGATTCTAATTTCCCCTAATGATTCGTCTAAGTCGACACATTTCCAATTAGGTTAAATTAATCATTACAGTTGTTAGCTGAGAACACGAAGGTAAGAGAAGGCCATCTTTCGATGCACCTAATCCATACCACGTGCAATCCACAGATGATAGAACGCACGTGAACACCCACATTATCTAAACCCCTATATGTCTATGGTGTTTACAAAGAAATAGGGTTTAAGGTCAAGTCCTCTATTGACTACGAGCGGCGCTTCGGTATATGTCTATCCTAAGCACAAATCATATGTCCAACGCCATGTGAACGTACAATTGCCCGCTACTATGATTAGATCTAAACCCACACTTCGTCTTTCAATCCCATGTGGGTTATCACAGTAATTGGTCATGACTCAATTAAGCAATGAAAGCATACATCGCAATAGACAAACACATAGTAATCAAATAAGACCATCATTGAAGGAATATCAAATTTAAACTACTCATTAGGTTCCATTGAAACCTCAAAAATAAGCTTAAGCCATAAATAACTCAAGTATATTATCCACAAGATTCAATAACATCATCTAAATATACAATGTAATAGCAAAGAGGGATTAAGGATAGAGATTTTAAATCTTTCTCCAAGCTTGGACCCTTGATGTCAATCCTCTTGCTTCAATCTTCACACACTAACAAAACCCTAGAATCTAACTAACTAACACTAAACTAGCACTAATCTACTCTCTAATCTACTCCTAATCTAGACTAAACAAGATGTAAAGGAAGAAAAGAGAGGAACTAGGGCTTAGGGCCAATATATGATCCTTTTCTTGCCACAAACGAGCCCCCTTATATCCCAATCAAAAGTCAAGTCCCATTTAATTGAAAAGTCAAGTCTGGCACAACTGGGGACTGGCGCGGCCGCGCCCAAAATACCCTAGAAATCCGCGCGCCCACGCCAAGGATTTTCTGCTGCAGAGTCTTCTGGGAAAACGGCCATAACTTTTGATCTGGGAGGAGTTACGAGGACTGTCACCTGTCAAATCGAAGCTATCAAAGAGCTCTACAACTTTCATTCTTTGAGCATTGAGAAATAATGGACGGATGAAGGCTGAAATTGAGCTCCAAGTGACAGTTGTGCATGAAAACTCAAAACCGTGAGGTTTGACGTCCGATGGTATACGGGGCATAACTCTCGCCTCCGAACTCCGATTTGGATGATTCAAGATGTTCCGAAAAGCTTATAAGATGCTCTATAATATGAACCAAGTTCCAATCCAAGAACATGAAATGAATATGAACCACCCAAACGATGTCCGGATTGCACTTCCTTCCCATTTTTGCTTCAAAGGCCATTCTTGCTCCTTTTGGCCTCTAGACTCGTGGCATCACCTTCATTTCTTCCTCACCCATGCTATCTTCATGCTTTAAGCCACTTTCTGTGCTTTGCCCCATTTAGGCCATCTTTGGTCCTTTAACACTCAAATTGCACTCGGAGAGTTCCTAAACATGAAAATTGCAAAACACAGGAAAGACATATTAAAAGCACAGGATTACTTGAGTTTACGCAACGAAACAAGCTGGTTACTATCCGAATAAGTGGTCATAAAACCACTTATACTGACTGGAACCTGAATTTGCATTAATGATAGCGTAGGTTGCATACATTGTATATATTGCATTGCATCTCGTGTTTAGTTTTGTTTTGGTTGCTTGAGGGAAAGCAATGTTTATATTTGGGGGTATTTGATTAGTGGTTTTATGACCACTTATTCGGATAGTAACCAGCTTGTTTCGTTGCTTAAACTCAAGTAATCATGTGCTTTTAATATGTCTTTCCTGTGTTTTGCAATTTTCATGTTTAGGAACTCTCCGAGTGCAATTTGAGTGTTAAAGGACCAAAGATGGCCTAAATGGGGCAAAGCACAGAAAGTGGCTTAAAGCATGAAGATAGCATGGGTGAGAAAGCAATGAAGGTGATGCCATGAGTCTAGAGGCCAAAAGGAGCAAGAATGGCCTTTGAAGCAAAAATGGGAAGGAAGTGCAATCCAGACATCATTTGGGTGGTTCACGTTCATTTCATGTTCTTGGATTGGAATTTGATTCATATTGTAGAGAATCTCATAAGCTTTTAGGAACATCTTGAATCATCCAAATCGGAGTTCGGAGGCGAGAGTTATGCCTCGTATACCATCGGACGTCAAACCTCACGATTTTGAGTTTTCATGCACAGCTGTCACTTGGAGCTCAATTTCAGCCTTCATCCATCCATTATTTCTCAATTCTTAAAGAATGAAAGTTGTAGAGCTCTTCGATAGCTTCGATTTGACAGGTCGCAGGCCTCTTAACTTCTCCCATATCAAAAGTTATGGCCGTTTTACCAGAAGACTCTGCAGCAGAAAATCCTTGGCGCGGGCGCGCGGATTTCTAGGGTATTTTGGGCGCGGCCGCGCCAGTCCCTAGTTGTGCCAGACTTGATTTTTCAATTGAATGAGACTTGACTTTTGATTGGGATATAAGGGGGCCCATTTGTGGCAAGAAAAGGATCATATATTGGCCCTAAGCCCTAGTTCCTCTCTTTTCTTCCTTTACATCTTGTTTAGTCTAGATTAAGAGTAGATTAGAGAGTAGATTAGTGCTAGTTTAGTGTTAGTTAGATTCTAGGGTTTTGTTAGTGTGTGAAGATTGAAGCAAGAGGATTGACATCAAAGGTCCAAGCTTGGAGAAAGATTTGAAATCTCTATCCTTAATCTCTCTTTGCTATTACATTGTATATTTAGATGATGTTATTAAATCTTGTGGATAATATACTTGAGTTATTTATGGCTTAAGCTTATTTTTGAGGTTTCAATGGAACCTAATGAGTAGTTTAAATTTGATATTCCTTCCATGATGGTCTTATTTGATTACTATGTGTTTGTCTATTGCGATGTATACTTTCATTACTTAATTGAGTCATGACCAATTACTGTGATAACCCACATGGGATTGAAAGACGAAGTGTGGATTTAGATCTAATCGTAGTAGCGGGCGATTGTACGTTCACATGGCGTTGGACATATGATTTGTGCTTAGGATAGACATATACCGAAGCGCCGCTCGTAGTCAATAGAGGACTTGACCTTAAATCCTATTTATTTGTAAACACCATAGGGTTTAGATAATGTGGGTGTTCACGTGCGTTCTATCATCTGTGGATTGCATGTGGTATGGATTAGGTGCATCGAAAGATGGCATTCTCTTACCTTCGTGTTATCGGCTAACAACTGTAATTATTAATTTGACCTATTTGGAAGTGTGTCGAGTTAGACGAATCATTAGGGGAAATTGGAATCTCTTGTCTTCATTTTCTGATTTTAACTCTAGAATTAATTAGTTTAAATTCAATTCCTTGCCTAGTTTAAAGTAGTTTTAATTCCAACTCTTTACCACTCTTTTAAATAAGACTGAGATGATTACAGACTATTGATTTGGCGACCTTTTATCTGTTAATTCTCCGTGGGAACGATCTTTACTCACTCTTTATTACTCGTTGGCCTCGTATACTTGCGCGTTAATTGTGTCATCTAATCGGACCAACAATTCACTACTAAAAGACATTAATGATCAAAAGCAATATCGTACTCTTAAGTTAAAGAACTAAGAGATAAGTGCTCTAATCAAGAGTAAGTTTTTTAGCTCATGTGTAAAGTAAAGAAGAAGCTTGCAAAAAAAAAAGCACGAGTTTGGTCTAAAGTAAACTCTGAATTTGTATACTCCTGAACTTTCTAATGCTTTAATTTGCATTCATTCGTTATTATTTTGGTCTAGGCTCATGTGTTGCACAACTATGCTATTTTTTTAACTAGGCTGTAAAACCATATTTTCTTGTGAATTTAAAGCCTATTAAAGGTTATTTTGAAAAGAAAGAAGAAAGAAGCTTAAGCATCCATGTGTTTTAAACCATGCACATATAGTATATAGCAGGTACATGTTGTGATAATTCTTGTATTTGAAGACTTGGGGACTGTTATATTGGTTTAGTGTTAAAACATGCCTAAAATGCCAAGAATGAACAGTTTTGGCAAAATTTTGCTACTGATGTTGTTAGACAGTAAAGATTGCTTACATTATCCATATATATCATTTAAAAGTTGATCCTTAAGTTAGTTGGGGTCTAGGTTTAGTGTTGTCCAAAAATCATGTTTAAAAGCTATTAAAGTAAGCTTTAAAGTGTCAACTAGCACCTAAGTAAAGAGATGCAATACCTGAACCTTCTAAGCAAGTTTTAATAGCTATAATATGATATAAGTGATCTAAACAAGCTAGAAAAACCAAGTCTAGGCTGTTTTAAGTGTTGGACTTGTTAAAAACCATGTTTTAGGCCAAAAGTGGATTGTTTTGGGAAATTTTGAGTATCTGACCTTGATGGAATGAAATGAGGTTATATAAAGTTGCTAATGTATGCTATTAATGATTACCAATCATGGTCTTGACAAAATCTAACAAGAGAACCAAGTTAAGATCTCTTTTATAAGCCTAAAGTGTGCTTTAATAGGTCAAATTTGGCTAGGTGATTAACTAAAGTGTGGTGATGATAAAAGTAACCTTAAGTAACTAAAATACACATGCCTAGACTATCCAAGTAGCCAAAAGTGGAAAAAATAGAAAAATATCAAAAATAGTTTTTGGTGAAAAAGTGGGAAACATGCTAGTTTGAGCCTCTTCTTTGGGAAGCTTAAATGACATGGATAAGTAACCTAAACCTTTATTAAAATACATTGATGTATGGTCTAGGAGTAGGTTTAAATGGTTGAGCCAAAACTTAACCCAAATTCTAACAAGTATGCTCAAGTCATATGCTTACAAAGTATGCTTAAATGTTAATCATATACTTACAAGTATGCTCAAGTCATATTCTTATAAGTATGCTTAGAGAGCCTGACCATGCTATACATTATGTTGGTTTGAACATGTATGGTTGTATGGTTTGAACATGTATGGTTGGGGCTGTGTTGTTGTTTGAACACCCTCAAACAACAACAGCTTACATGTATGTTGAAATGTTAATCATATACGTGTATATGCTCAAGTCATATGTTCGCAAAAGTATGCTTAAATGTTAATTATATGCTTACAAGTAAGCGTCATAAATGTCATTGGGCTGAATTGTAAATATCTAACAAGGGGGATACAATAATTCTTGTTTATAGTATGTACCGTGGTATCATGGACCTCTATTCAGACCGTAGTTGGATGAGAAAACGAAAGTCGAGTTCCCAGATAGGTGCTACAACTGAATTTATAACTTGTTGTCAAGTGTTTCTGGATTATGCATATAGTCACCCGGAATGTGTGAATGGTCAGAACAAGATAAGATGCCCTTGTTTGAAGTGTAAAAATATAAATTATATGGACAGAGACATAGTAAACTGTCATTTACTTGTTTCTGGGTTCATGAAAAATTATGAAGAATGCTGGTGGGCACATGGGCAGAGAAGAGATAGTGGTTATGCACAAGTACACATTCTGAGCAGCAGTACCCATCGTATGAATGACATGGTTCATGATATTGCAGGGCCGGATTTTGATTGGGTACAAGGCAGAGAGCAACCTATGAATTCTGATGCCAAAGCGTTCTTTAAGTTGTTAGACGAGGGTAGCTAGCCGTTGTGGCATGGTTGCACCAAGCACACTACATTGTCTACAGCGGTGACATTACTTAACATCAAGGCTGATCACAACATGAGCTATGACTGTTTTGAGTCGCTCTTGAAGGCCATTGTAAGACACCAACTTTTTATGAATAAAATTTAATTTCCTCTATATATTATTTTAAAATGGTAAGGTGTTGATTTCATAAATGTGATAAGTTATGGGTGGATTGTGCAAATTTTACAAAGTAAGCAAGTGGTTATAAAATATTCGTTGTGTCGGAGAATATTCGTTTGGTCGAGGAATATTCTTTTTGTCGGAGAATATTCGTACGACGGCGCAATCATTGGTGGACCCCACAACGGAATGAATGTCGGATATAGAAAGCGACAGAAATAACCTTTTTATAAAAATAACGATAAAACTGTTACCGTTAAACTGTTGAAATACCCGGTGATAAAAATACAGTAATACGCGTTGTTGCACAGTAGCACACGGTATTGCACAGTATTTTAAATTATTGGTTCTTACGTAAGAAGGCACTTACTCAATTATTGTTACAGTAATTACTGTTCCATATTTTATATTATTGATTCCATAATTGCATAATATTTTATTGGTTCAATAATTGCTACGTTGATATTTTATATCAATAATTGCTATGTTGATATTTTATATTAATGAATAAATAATTGTCATTGCACAGTATTTCAAATTATCAAATCAATAATTCATATTATTTGAATAACATTATTAGATAGCATTATTGGCAATGTCTAAGGAAGTTCTGTTTAGGAAAGGGGATGGATAATTGCGCGCCAGTAAAGAGAAATCCTTATCGGAAGGCCCTCTCTTTCCTGAGAACGACCTAGTTGTCATTATTGTGGTTCTGTAATATTATTTGTGAATAATAATTATTAATAAAAATAATAAGTAAATATTTATTCAATGTGGATTTAAACGGAGGAATTTTTAGTAAAAGTGACAATTATTGAGAATGAATATTTTATCTGTTCTAATAAAATAATTCATTCAAATATATTATTATACTATTACATTATAAGTGTATAATGTGATAATATAATAATATAATAGTGATTATTTTTGTTACAACAAATTCACGATATATGAATAAAATGAGATAGAAGAGAGAAAATGAAATTTGGAATTTTTTTAAGAATTATAAATGTTTTAATATATATATATATATATATATATATATATATATATATATATATATATATATAGACATGTGGGTTGGAAGAATTATTGGTCATTTGTGGTGGCTGCTTGGTTTTCAAAGAGTGGGGGTGTGAAAAAATCATCCGTATGTAAATTTGAGTAATTTTTTCGTTCGAAATTTAGAAAAACTTTCTTCTACAAAGTTATAGAGAATTAAATTTCATATGGAAAGGACATAAGATTCATATTTTTCTGATAAAATGGCTATTTATTATGAATTATTGAAGTTTCAGAAATAAATATTTATTTAAAACATAGGTGGGCCCCACTTTTGTTTTTTGAGGAAAAATGCTAAAATTTCAAAGTGTGGTGTGCGTGAATGGCAAAGGATGGAAGCCACCGGTAGCAGGTAAGTCTATATTGGTGTTCTGGCATTTTTCTATAAATAGGGTGCTTAGTTAGAATTAAAAATCACACCAGAATCAGAAAATTTTCTCTCTATAATATCGAGCGTATTTCTTGTGAGTATTTAGATACTTTAAGTATTGCTAGAAGTGCAAGTTTTTGTCTACATAATATCCAATATTCAAGTCAAAACTATTCTCCTGTTAACGTAAAGGATATTATTTTTCTCGTAAACGATGTTATTTCCTTTCAATATTCATAAAGAATATTATTTTCTTTCATACTCCATATTATTAAAGTGATAATATTTCATTTCATATTCTTAAATTTAAACTTACTACGGTAAGTATTGCTTTTATAATTCCAGAAATGATCAGAAATTCTTTGAGTTTTGCGCTTCATCTAATATCATTTCACTGGAATATTGGTCTGAACTTTTTATAAAAATTTTCATCTTTTCATGACGAGTTACTATTCACGAGTTACTATTCACGAGTTACTATTTAGGAATTACTATTCACGATAAAAAAATATTATTTTTTAAATCTAAATTATCTTTGATTGTATCCAAGTTTTGATCTTCATTCTTGAATTTTGCTCCACAGTTGATTATTATGAAGTATTCTTGAACTTGGATAAACTAATTTACGAATCCCTAAGCTTTGTCCTTTATCTCACTGGATTCGTTATTTATATTATTTTTCATCATCCTCAGTCTTAAATGGTGATACAAATGAATATCTTTGGCCTGTAGTGCAAAGATGAATGATTATTTGATGAATATCTTTGGCATGTAGTGCAAAGATGATTACCTGATGAATATCTTTGGCCCGTAGTGCAAAGATGGACAGGTGTTGAGATGAACATGACCACTGGTGATACAAATGAATATCTTTGGCTTGTAGTACAAAGATGAATATTTGATTCGAGATATATATTGATTGATGTTACAGGGATAAAATATTGATGGTGGACTTTTAATTCATAGAAGATAGTAGACATCATTCTCTACTTAACTCTTCTAATGAATTGTTATTTTCGCTGCAGTTGTTGATCTAAAACTTGTTGTCCATAATATTTTTTTTAATTTGTTGAAGACTAATGATAATTTACTCTTCATTATCTTAGTCATAATATTTTTTGCTGGGCTAGTTGAGCTCACCCTTTTCTTCCATTGTTCTCTTCAGAAAATGAGAATGTCGCAGGAACTAGTCGGGGATCGGGGTGATGGTCAGAGTTAGAGAAATAATAGTCCTCACTATTTTGTAGAATAGTGTCATAATAATTATAATTAATGAGGACTAAATTTGAGTGTTTATATTTCGTATTATATACGATTTGTATTGAACTCACAGTTGTGTGGTCGTATTTTGCACGACCGTATGTTATAAAAGATTGTATTTGAATTCCGTACTATGTATTTGGCGACTCAGAATGGGTTGAGTATTGAA
The DNA here is from genome assembly GCA_020205555.1 of Panax stipuleanatus. Taxonomy (NCBI): domain Eukaryota; kingdom Viridiplantae; phylum Streptophyta; class Magnoliopsida; order Apiales; family Araliaceae; genus Panax; species Panax stipuleanatus. The sequence goes on from CM035115.1 coordinate 98,820,320, forward strand.
CCTATTTTGGGGGCGTCACAGTTGGTATCAGAGCTTAGGAATATGATCTCTGGCGGAGATTGAGGAATAGAACTAGGAAGGGAGAGACGAGTAAATCCTTCACTAGTGTGTCCTACCTAAGCTTAATTGTTATTTAATTGGACGGTTGGAACATAGGGTTAATATGTGATATGTTAATTTGTTTGATTAACCCTTGTTTTGTGGCAGTATTTGAGAAGGGCAACTGAAAATCTACATAATGGAGTGAATGAGACTGTTGAGACACCTGTAATCACCTACTAGGAGAACGTGCAATAGGAAGACAATATTCCTCCTGTAAACAACCCCACTGATCAAACGATGAACGATGGGATGTTTAGAAGCTTTTTGCAGTTCATGCAAAACCAGACGAGGGAGACTCGTGTTCATAATACAAGTGGAAATAATAACAACTCGCGGCTTTTCACTGCCAAGCAATTCAAAGAGTTGGGACCACCAGAATTTTTGGGAAAGCCAGATCCAATCAAGGTGGAAACGTGGGTTAAGCAAATTACCAAGATATTTGATGTCATATGATGCACGGAGGAACTGAAGGTTCCATTCTCCATGTTTATGTTCCGCAGAGAGGCAGATTACTAGTGGGAATCTGTGAAGCGTACCCAGCCTGTCGCACTCAAGATGTCTTGGAAAGAGTTCCAAAAACTGTTCAATGACAAGTACATTCTAGAAAGTATTCGTCATATGAAGGAGGTAGAGTTTATCAAACTGGAACAAAACAACATGACTGTGTACCAGTACGAGTCTAAGTTCGCGGAGTTATCCCGATTCGCATCTCATTTGGTGGATAACGAGGAACGTATGACGCAGATATTTCTGAGAGGTGTGAAACCCAAAATTCGTCAATACCTCATTTCTCACAAACTTTATTTGTATTCAGATGTAGTGAACAGGGCCCAATTATTAGAACGGGATAATGATTATGTTTAACCAAGGGACAACAACCAAGGTCGTACCGGTGACAGCAGTCATCAGAACAATGACAATCAACCGGGAAGGAAGTATCATGACAGAAGCGGTAACCACTCCGGTGGTAATCGTGATCATGATAATAGAAGAAGTGAGCCGGGGGGGGGATTTCAAGAAGAGAAGATACAACAATGAGAATGGGAAAACGTCGACAGCAGCACCAGCATCAACTGTTTCTAGGGGAGGAGAACGACCACCGATCGTATACTATAAATGAGGGCAAAAGGGACACATCAGCCCTAACTACACACAGCAATCCAAGGTGTGCTATAACTGTGGAAAGGAAGGTCACATTGCTCGAATGTGTCCTGTAGCGAAACCAAGTCTAGCGGGGATGGTGACTCCAAAGGCCGTCCCGGACAAGTCAAAGTCAGTGGTTCCTGGAAGAGCTTTTGTCGTAACTGCCCAACAAGCGAGGAACCTGAATGAGGTTATTACGGGTAAGCTAATTATAAACTCTTGTGAAGTTTACACCTTATTAGATACCGGTGCTACCCATTCTTTTATTTCACCTGCTTGTGCTCAACGTTTGAACTTGACTCCTGAGAAATTAGACTTTGACTTATTTGTTGAAACTTCGTTAGGAGAAACTTTAGTTACATCTACAGTTTATAAATCTTACTTGATTCAAATTGGTACCCTCACCCTACCTGTTGATCTTATATCTTTGAAAATACTTGCATTTGACGTGATTTTAGGAATTGACTGGTTAACCACTTATCATGCCAAAATTGATTATTTTCGTAGGGTTGTTAGTTTTCATATTCCTAACCAACTTGTTGTGCGAATTCAAATAATCCCTAAAATCAATCAATGTCATTTCAAGTCATAAAGCTATTCGTTTATTAAAAAATGGATGTCAAGCTTTCTTAGCCCATGTCACTGATCAAAATCATAATACGTCAGGTTTGAATGATATTTCTGTCATTAATAAGTTTCCTGATGTATTTCTCGAAGAACTTTCCGGTATACCCCCAGAACGTGAAGTTGAATTATTTATTGACCTTGAACCCGGTACAAAACCCATTTCCCATATTGAATAGCTCCTATTGAACTCCAGGAGTTAAAGGTCCAAGTACATGAATTGTTAGACATCGGTTTTATTCGTCCTAGTACATCTCCTTGGGGTGCTCCTATTTTATTCGTAAAGAAGAAAGACTGGAGTATGCGACTTTGTATTGACTATCGGGAGTTGAACCATGTCACCATCAATAATAGGTGCACAATTCTTTTCAAAGATCAATCTTTATTCTGGATATCATCAGTTAAAGATTAAAACTGAGGATATTCCGAAGACTGCTTCAGAACTCGATACGGGAATTATGAATTCTTAGTCATGTCTTTTGGATTGACTAATGCTCCTGCTGCTTTCATGGATATGATTAACAGTGTATTCAAGGAATATTTGGATCAGTTCGTGGTTGTCTTTATTGATGACATCTATTCCAAAAGCTGTGAAGATCATGAGAACCGCCTGAAGCTGGTACTTCAAAGGCTTCGTGAAATAAGCTATATGCCAAGCTGAAGAAATGCGAGTTCTGGCTTGAGGAGGTAGCATTCCTTGGGCACGTGGTATCAAAACGTGAAGTATCTATTGACCCAATGAAGATTAAAGCAATACAAAGCTGGGAGCAACCGAAGTCGGTGACTGAAGTACGTAGCTTTCTGGGTTTAGCTGGTTATTATCAGAGATTTGTGGAAGGATTTTCTCGAATCGCTACTCTATTAACTCAGCTGACTCGAAAAGATACAAAATTTGTATGGAACGAGGAATGCGAGAAGAGCTTCCAAGAGCACAAGAGGAGACTCATTTCAGCACCTGTTCTGACAATACCATCTGGTTCGGATGGATTTGTCATCTACAGCAATGCTTCGGGCAAAGGGTTAGGATGTGTTCTCATGCAACATAGGAAAGTTATAGCCTATGCCTCACGGCAACTCAAAGAATATGAGAGGAATTATCCTACTCATGATCTAGAGTTGGCAGCAGTCGTTTTTGCGTTGAAGATCTGGAGACACTATCTGTATGGGGAGAAAGTGGAGATTTATACGGATCATAAGAGTCTTAAATATTTCTTCACTCAAAAGGAACTCAACATGCGACAACGACGTTGGCTTAAGCTGTTGAAAGATTACGACCATACCATACAATACCATCCTGGAAAAGCGAACGTGTTAGCTGACGCGTTGAGTAGAAGATCATATGTGGGAACAAGTGCTATGATGTTAAGTATATGCGTAGAACCAGCTTTGATTGATAAAGTTAAAGCTGCTCAAGCTACAGACCCGGAGCTGAGGAATATGAGGAAGAAGGTGCAAGAAGGTGCTATTCCAGAAGCAAGGATTGATGAAGAAGGAATACTTCGAGTCAACTCCAGACTTTATGTTCCTAACAATTCTGACTTGAAGTATAGAATCATGATGGAGGCACACAACACACCGTTTGCAATCCATCTTGGGAGTACCAAAATGTATTGTGATCTTCGACATATATTTTGTTGGAGCAATATGAAGAGAGAGATCGCGGAGTTTATCTCGAAGTGTTTAACGTGTCAACGTGTCAAGGCAGAGCATCAAGTGCCAAAGGGTCCATTGCAATCACATGATATTTCGAAATGGAAGTAGGAACACATTACCATGGATTTCGTTACGGGTCTTCCCAAGGTTTCTCAAGGCATAGATGTGATTTGGGTTATTATTGATAGATTAACCAAGTCTGCTCATTTCTTGCCGATATGAGAGACTTATTCCCTTGAACGTCTTGCTCGTATGTACGTGAATGAGATTGTGAGGTTACATGGCATGCCAGTATTCATAATTTTGGATCGTGACCCAAGATTCACTTCACGATTTTGGGTCAGTTTATAGAAAGCTATGGGCACTGATCTACGATTCAGTTTGGCATATCATCCTCAAACGGACGGGCAATCGGAAAGGACTATTCAAACTCTTGAAGATCTATTGAGACTCTATGTTCTAGACTTCAAAGGGAGTTGGGATAAGTACTTACCATTGGTGGAATTCTCCTACAACAACAGTTATCAAGCAAGTATAGGCATGGCTCCATTCTAAGCGTTGTATGGAAGAAAATGTCGTTCTCCAGTATGCTGGGACGAGGTGGGTGAAGCAACATTGTTAGGACCGGAGTTAGTACGTATGACTACGGAAAAAATTCAAATGATCCGACAACGTATACAAACGGCACAAGATCGACAAAAGAGTTATGCGGATCTTCATCGAAGAGACTTGGAATTTAATGTCGGAGATCATGTATTGTTACGTGTTGCTCTATGGAAAAGAGTTACGAGATTCGGAAAGAGAGGAAAGCTCAATCCACGATTTATTGGTCCATATACGATCCTTGACCGAGTAGGAAAGGTGGCCTATAAACTCGCTTTACCACCTAATATGTCTCGTGTTCATAACATTTTTCACATATCCATGCTGCATAAATATGTGAAAGACCCAAACTACATTATTGAATTAGAACCAGACGAGATAGCTGGAGATTTAACATATGAGGAGGTACCTTTCAAGATCTTGGAGAAGAAGGAACAGGTCCTACGCTCGAAGATTATACCTCAAGTTAAAGTTTTGTAGAGGAACCATGATATCGAGGAAATGACCTAGGAGTTAGAATCTAAAATAAAAGCGAAGTATCCTCACCTTTTCGATATACCAGGTACGTACGTCAATTTCTAGGATGAAATTTCATAAGGAGGAGAGGTTGTAAGAACTCAACTTTTTATGAATAAAATTTAATTTCCTCCATATATTATTTTGAAATAGTAAGGTGTTGATTTGATAAATGTGATAAGTGATTGTGCAAATTTTACAAAGTAAGCAAGTGGTTATAAAATATTTATTGTGTCGGGGAATATTCGTTTGGTCGAGGAATATTCTTTTTGTCGGAGAATATTCGTACGACGGCGCAGTCATTGGTGGACCCCACAACAGAATGAAAGTCGGATATAGAAAGCGACAGAAATAACCTTTTTATAAAAATAACGATAAAACTGTTACCGTTAAACTGTTAAAATAATCGGTGATAAAAATACAGTAATACGCGTTGTTGCACAGTAGCACACGGTATTGCACAGTATTTCGAATTTTTGGTTCTTACATAAGAAGGCACTTACTCAACTATTGTTACAGTAATTACTGTTTAATATTTTATATTATTGATTCCATAATTGCATAATATTTTATTAGTTCAATAATTGCTACGTTGATATTTTATATCAATAATTGCTACGTTGATATTTTATATTAGTGATTCAACAATTGTCATTGCACAGTATTTTAAATTATCAAATCAATAATTTATATTATTTGAATAACATTATTAGATAGCATTATTGGCAATGTCTAAGGAAGTTATGTCTAAGAAAGGGGTTGGATAATTGCGCTCCAGTAAGGAGAAATCCTTATCGGAAGACCCCCTCTTTCCTGGAAACTACCTGGTTGTCATTATTGTGGTTCTGTAATATTATTTGTGAATAATAATTATTGATAAAAATGATAAGTAAATATTTATTCAATGTGGATTTAAATAGAGGAATTTTTAGTAAAAGTGACAATTATTGAGAATGGATATTTTATCTGTTCTGATAAAATAATTCATTCAAATATATTATTATACTATTATATTATAAGTGTATAATGTGATAATATAATAATATAATAGTGATGATATTTTTTACAATAAATTCACGATATATGAATAAAATGAGATGGAAGAGAGAAAATAAAATTTGGAATTCTTTTAATAATTATAAATAATTTAATATATATATATATAGACATATGGGTTGAAAGAATTATTGGTCATTTGTTGTGGTTGCTTGGTTTTCAAAGAGTGGGGGTGTGAAAAAATCATCTGTATGTAAATTTGAGTAATTTTTTCGTTCGAAATTTCGAAAAACTTTCTTCTACAAAGTTATAGAGAATTAAATTTCATATGGAAGAGACATAAGATTCGTATTTTTTTTTTGATAAAGGGCTATTTAATATGAATTATTGAAGTTTCAGAAATAAATGTTTATTTAAAACATGGGTGGGCTCTACTTTTATTTTTTGTGGAAAAATGCTAAAATTTCAAAGTGTGGTGTGCGTGAATGGCAAAGGGTGGAAGCCACCAGTAGCAGGTAAGTCTATATTGGTGTACTGACATTTTTCTATAAATAGGGTACTTAGTTAGAATTAAAAATCACACCAGAATCAGAAAATTTTCTCTCTATAATAGCAAGCGTATTTCTTGTGAGTATTTAGATACTTTGAGTATTGATAGCAGTGCAAGTTTTCGTCTACATAATATCCGATATTCCAGTCAAAACTACTCTCCTGTTAAGGTAAAGGATATTATTTTTCTCGTAAACGATGTTATTTCCTTTCAATATTCATAAAGAATATTATTTTCTTTCATATTCCATATTATGAAAGTGATAATATTTCATTTCATATTATTAAATTTAAACTTACTACGGTAAGTATTGCTTCTATAATTCCAGAAATGATCAGAAATTCTTTATGTTTTGCGCTTCATCTAATATCATTTCACTTGAATATTGGTCTGAACTTTTTATAAAAAATTTCATCTTTTCATGACGAGTTACTATTTAGGAATTACTATTCACGGTAAAAAAAATATTATTTTTTTAATCTAAATTATCTTTGATTGTATCCAAGTATTGATCTTCATTCTTGAATTTTGCTCCACAGTTGATTATTATGGAGTATTCTTGAACTTGGATAAACTAATTTACGAATCCCTAAGCTTTGTCCTTTATCTCACTGGATTCATTATTTATATTATTTTTCATCATCCTCAGTTTTAAATGGTGATACAAATGAATATCTTTGGCCTGTAGTGCAAAGATGAATGATTCTTTGATGAATATCTTTGGCATGTAGTGCAAAGATGATTACCTGATGAATATCTTTGGCCCGTAGTGCAAAGATGGACAGGTGTTGAGATGAACATGACCACTGGTGATACAAATGAATATCTTTGGCTTGTAGTACAAAGATGAATATTTGATTCGAGATATATATTGATTGATGTTACAGGGATAAAATATTGATGGTGGACTTTTAATTCATAGAAGATAGTAGACATCATTCTCTACTTAACTCTTCTAATGAATTGTTATTTTCGCTGCAGTTGTTGATCTAAAACTTGTTGTCCATAATATTTTATTTGATTTGTTGAAGACTAATGATAATTTACTCTTCATTACCTTAGTCATAATATTTTTTGCTGGGCTAGTTGAGCTCACCCTTTTCTTCCATTGTTCTCTTCAGGAAATGAGAATGTCGCAGGAACTAGTCGGGGATCAGGGTGATGGTCAGAGTTAGAGAAATAATAGTCCTCACTATTTTGTAGAATAGTGTGATAATAATTGTAATTAATGAGGACTGAATTTGAGTGTTTATATTTCGTATTATATACGATTTGTATTGAAACTCACAGTTGTGTGGTCGTATTTTGCACGATCGTATGTTATAAAAGATTGTATTTGGATTCTGTACCATGTATTTGGCGACTCAGAATGAGTTGAGTATTGAACCTATTTTGGGGGCATCACAGCCATTAAGAGTATGTTGCCTAACAATGAAAAATTGCCCGATAACTACTACTACAATAAGAAAATGGTGAAGAAGTTGGGTCTTGCATACCAAAACATCGATGCATGTCCGAACGATTGCATGTTATTTTATACGAAAAATGAACAAAAGACAGGTGCACGTTTTGCAGTGATGATCGGTTCAGGCCTAATAAAGAGGGTGTGACTACAAAAAAGATAAGTATACCTTTTAAGATTTTAAGGTATTTTCCAATTACGCATCAGTTAAAAAGGATGTATATGTCTTCAAGAACAGCTGAACATATGACTTGGCATGCGAAATCTCCAGCTAAAGATGGAGAACTTAACCATCCCGTAGATGGGCAGGCTTGGAAAGATTTCAACTTAGCACATCCTGGGTTTGCATTGGAACCTAGAAATGTGAGGCTTGGCTTGTCCACTGATGGATTCAACCCATTTGGCCACTCAACTTTTCTGTACTTTTGCTAGTCTGTGATTGTTACTCCGTACAACTTGCCTCCTTGGATGTGTATGAAACAACCATACTTGTTTCTTTCACTCGTGATTCCTAGTCCCAAGAGTCCTGGAAAGAACCTAGATGTTTACTTGAGAGCTCTTATAGACGAGTTGAAGGTATTGTGGGAGGATGGAGTACATACTTGGGATGTTTCCACAAAAACAAATTTCAACCTTAGGGCAGCGATTATTTGGACTATAAGTGATTTCCCTGCCTATGGTATGTTAGCTGGATGGAGTACACACGGGAAGTTGGCTTGTCCGTATTGTATAGAGCATACAAAGTCTTTCAATCTATCAAAAGGTCGAAATCCTTGCTAGTTTGACTGTCATCGTCGTTTCTTGCCGGCAGACCACCCGTTTCGAAGAAATAGAGAACACTTCAAGAAAGGGAAAGTAGAGAATGATATGCCTGCTCCGCGATTTTCAGGGACGGAGATGCGTGACCGTGTGATAAGATTGTCGGTCATCCCATTCAATTAGATTACTGCCTTAAACAAAATTAATGGGTTTGGAGAGTCTCATAACTGGGTTTGGAGAAGCATCTTTTGGGAACTGCCTTATTAATTTACAAATTTGATTCGTCATAATCTAGATGTGATGCATATTGAGAAGAATGTGTTCGACAATGTGATTAACACCGTGGTGAGTGTTCCGGGCAAGACGAAAGATAATGATAAGGCACGGTTGGACATGAAAGATATTTGTAAGCGTCCTGGATTAGAACTTTATGAATCTCCTAATGGTAGGATGGTCAAACTGTATGCAAGATATACATTGTCCAAAAAGCAAGTTGAAGATGTGTGCACATGGATTAAGACTCTGAAACTACCAGATGGATATGCCTCAAACATTGCAAGGTGTGTCACAGGTGGGAAATTACAAGGGATGAAGAGTCATGACTGCCATGTGTTCATGTAGATACTCATGCCTATAACATTTCGGGATTTGCTTGATAAACCAATATGGGATGCTTTGACTGAACTTAGTCGTTTCTTCAGAGACATATGTTCAAAAATGTTAAATGAGAAGGACATGATTGTACTTGAGAAGAACATCATTGAGATTACGTGTAAGCTTGAAAAGATATTCCCACTTAGTTTTTTTGACTCCATGGAGCATTTGCAAATCCATCTACCCTATGAAGCTCGTGTTGGTGGTCTAGTTTAATATAGATGGATGTACCCTTTAGAGAGGATGATGGGAAACCTTAAGAGGAAGGTGAAGAATAGAGCTTACGTCGAGGGGTCGATATGTGAGGCATATAGTTTCGATGAGATATCTACGTTTGTCTCAGACTATTTTCTCGACGAAGTCTTGACAAAGGCCAATCGAGTCCCGAGACATGATGATGGGGGAAATGTTAAACTAAATGGTCGACTTTCTGTATTTGGTCTACCGGGACATGCTTGTTGAAAAGAGAAGTGCATATTCCTCTTTGAGCAAGAATTAGATGCTGCTCATACTTACATTCTTCTCAATTGCGAGGAGATTGACGAATTTGTGAGGTATACATGTAAAATTCATATTTATTGGACATATATCTTAACCTGTAACTAATCTCATACATTCCAATATGTTAATATTTATAAAATTGTATAGATCATACGATGACGAGTTAAAAGCAAATCAGCCCAGCATCACTGATAAAGATATTCAACTCAGTCGAGATAAAAAATTTGCACTTTGGCTAAAGGACAAAGTAAGTGAAGTTAATTAAGCACGACATATATAGTATTAATTTATGAATTCATTTAATTTAAATGAATTTTTGTAGGCTCTTAATGTGGGAACTATTCCTCCAAATATACAAGTCCTAGCTATGGGCCCAGACAGGGACCAAGTCAGCCGCAATGGTTACTATATAAATGGCTATGAATTTCATACAAAGTTATATGCTCGCGGTAAAAGAACAACGAACACTAGAGTTTGTGTTCAAGGAGATTGTTACAATGAGCTTGGTCGTGCCTTTTATGGAGAGTTGGAGGAAATCATAAAGTTGTCGTACAAGGGCACTTACGGGGGTCAGATTAACTTGTTCAAGTGTCGTTGGTTTGATTCAGAAAAAAGGATACGTGTTGACAGACATGGAATTGTCGATATTGACCTCCATAGGTCTGCGCACGCCCACGAACCGTTTGTGTTGCCAACCCAAATAGTACAAGTATACTACACTCCTAGTGTTGTTAGAAAAAGGGATAGACCGCCTACAGATTGGCAAGTTATAATTCATACTCCCGCGTGAAATCGTGTCCAATTAGTAGACAGAGAGTTCTACCAAGAGGAGATGCTTCATATACCTCCTATAATAAATGTGGAGGACAACAATGAAGTAATCCAGTCAGAGGTTGGAGATGAACCTGATGAATTGGATCCCGAGTTATTACATGTGCCAGATGACATTGATACTAAGGAGGAAAAGTTATTGACTGACACTGACACTGACACTAAATATGAAGAAAATAATGGTTATAATTCTCCAATACATATACAAAATGATTCTGCTTCAGACATCGATTAGGGTGTGAAATGTATGTTTAGTTTTACTTGTATTATATACAATTACATATATACACTTACCGCAGTTATACCTTTCATTCATAGTTGTCGTAGTTAACTAGTTTATACAATTATCTGTCATTATTGCCCTTTTATGCAAGGTATATGTAATATCATATAACTCCTACTAACATCCGCTAATTTTGTATGTATAGATGTCTTCTGAAGCCCCACTAAAAAAGCGCGGCTTGGGTCGGGGGCTTAATTATGTCCCGAAGGCCCCGAGTGATCCGGATGACCTGATTCTTATACAAATCAGACCTCCTCCAGACATCACGTACGTTATCTATCTATTACATATAACAATTTTATAATATGATCATTAATGTTGTAGTTATATACTAATGTTATCTGGGTTTGTTTATTAATTATTGTATATTGTAGGGATTTTTAAGATAACAAGATTTATGAAGTGCATTTCACAATTATGCTTACAGAACTGGCATACGCCAGTGATTACATGGGCGAGCACACCTCTCGCCCATAAGGATGCAGCTTGGGCTGAATTTTAGGTATATTTTATTTAATTTTGACAGATAATATAATTAATATGTATATATTGTTTTGGATTATATCATCATCGTCTTAATATTATTATTGTTGTTTTATTTGCAGAAGAGGTATAGATGCGACGACGCACATGCATCAATAATACATACATTATTCTGGCAAAAGTGCACCGTCTGAACAAAAGATAACCTGAACAAGGAACGACAGAAAGCCCTGAATAATGCATCGGTAGACCATCCAGGGGAGGGTGAGCAGCATATGCACATTTATAGCCCATGGTGGTGCGCACCGAACATATGGGTTGAGAAGTGTGAGCTGTGGTGGAGTGAGAGTTAGGTGAAAAGACACAAGACTGCCGCCACTAACAGAGCCTCAGGTGTACTTGAAGGAGCCAAGGCAAAAGGCACATATAGGGGCTACAATATATCACAGCAGCAGTATATTGCTACACGGGTACGTATTTTGCAAATGTCAATCATTATGTATACATTATATCATATGTTTACATATTAATATACGAGCATGTTTTATAGGAGACTCAGTCTCAGTGTCAGCCTATTAATTGCCTGGATGTGTACGTGGCCACGCGCAATGGTTTGCCTGAGGCTGTCCAGATAGCGATAATTTATTTTTATAACTTTAATATGTTTATAAATTAAATATTTTCGTCATTAATTCTTAAGCATTTTATATTTATTTTTAAAAATTTTATTTTAAAAATGTTGACAGGACACTTATAAGAGCCTATTGAACGAGCGTTATGCTGAAGGCACCCCGCGGCAGTCGATTGATCAAGAATTATGGGAAAGGGCGTCAGTTGTGAAGAAAAACTACGTCAAAGGCCAAGGACAACGACTGACTATCAGTGGCACGAGCAGCTCTGCTAGTCAGTCTACTCAGTCCTCGTGCCATCCGACGTCGCACACTCCTGCTGACTGTGTGAGAGCAATATATCAAGATCAGAATCTTCTTCTTACACTAGGCGGGCATCTGCAGTCCCTGAGTCCTAAGGAGCTAGCAGATGCAGTGGCTAGAGCAGCAGAGCATCAGGATATATAAGGTAATTCTGTCATTATTTAGCTTTATGTTTATATTTGCATGTTTAGTTTAGCTTTACATTCAGTAATACATTAGTTTAGTTTTATGTTTATATTTAGCTTTCTGTTATTGTAATACATTAGGAAAGGGTCATTTTTTGTATATATTTAACGTGTTTTCTTCTTTTGTTACAGCCTCATTCGGACGATATTTGATGCGGCCTAGACATTTGTATTCTCATGATAGATTTACCGTTGTTCTACATTTGTATTATTTATTTTTTTACTGAATGAATGAATGTATAGACGTTTTATATTCACAGATTTTATATTTATTGTGTTGATCTTATAGTATTATTGTGTTGTCTTATTATATGGGTGGACCTATGGATTTGGATTGTATATAAATTGCTGTGTGTTAGGATATAAAGTAGGTACAAAATAGGTCAATTTTTTTGGGATATAAAGCAGTTACAAAATAAACATTTTTTTTTAATTTTAGTATCAGCGACTGCGTACGGTCTCTAGTACTTATCAGTGACAAAAATTATATTTTTCCTGGCAGCGACCGCGTGCTGTCGCTAATACTGGTCGCTGACGCGTGGCTCCACATCACGCTACATGCTGACTTAGCCTGATGCAATCTGGCGACGGCCTCGGCAGCTATTGTCCGTCGCTGATAGTTCGGTCGCTGACGGTGGTTGCCAATGTACTTATAGCGACCAGAATATATGCGACAGGTATTAGCGATCGTACGCGGTCGCTGATAGGCATCTGCGACTGGTACCGGTCGCTGATAGGCCGTCGCAGATAGCCTGCTTTGTTGTAGTGATAGAGGGACTGATGCCTTTGATATCTGAGATAGACCACCCCAAAGCTGTCTTGTACTTCTTGAGAACATGTAGGAGCTTATCTTCTTGTGCCTCATCTAATGATGTAGAAGCTATAAATGGAAAGGTAGATGACTCAATTAGATTGGCATACAGCAAATGACTCGACAATGGCTTAAGATCAAGCACATGTGGTTTTATAATTGATGGATATGACTGGGAGGTAGATACTCCTTGTTCATCCAAAGACTCCAATTATCGCTTGAACTGATTAGATAGCGGAGCTGCGTCCAACCACTGAACATACTGAAGATGATTAGGCTCCTCCTCATTACATACACCAGTAAGAGTGGCCTTAAGAGAATCAGAAAAGTAATTTTCAGAGAATACTTCATTCATTGCTTTGTCAATCACATCGACCCGTAAGTAATCTTCAGAGGCACTGAGGAACTTCATAGACTTGAAGATATTAAAAGTTACTTCCTGGTCTTGAACTCTTATTGTGATTTCCCTTTTCTACACGTCTATAAGTGTCCTGCCTGTAGCTAAAAATGGTCTACCCAAGATAATAAGGACCTCTCTATCCTCCTCAAAGTCCAGAATAATAAAATCAGCGGGGAAGATAAACTTGTCCACCTTGACAAGCACGTCTTCCACAATTCCCTTCAGATAAGTGAGGGATATATTGGCCAACTGCAGAGTGACACTGGTAGGCTTGGCCTCATTTAACCCCACCTTCTTGTAGATAGATAACGGCATCAGATTGATGCTAGCTCCTAAATCACATAGGGCTTTTCTGATGAACTGGTCCTCGATGGTGCATGGAATAGTGAAGCTTCCAAGGTTTCAACTTTGGTGGAAGCTTATTATGTAGAATAGCACTACACTCCTCTGTAAGTGCTACTGTCTCAAAGTCCCCCATATTCCTCTTCTTTGACAAAATGTCCTTCATAAATTTTATATAACTGGGTATTTGTTCCAATGCTTCAGTAAACGGGATATTAATGTGAAGTTTCTTGAAAACTTCTAAGAACTTAGAAAATTATTTATCCAGTTTTTGCTTCTGATGGCGTTGGGGAAATGGTACAGGTTGTAATATAAGACTAGGCTTGTTACGAGTAGGAGATGGTATTGTGGTTTCCTTTGGTATATTCTCTTCTCTACCAGACTTGTCATAATTGGGCTTAACACTGTTTTCCTCTACAATAACTTTCGGTTGCACTGTTGAGGTTTCTCCTCCAGTTTTATTCAATGTCTTGCCACTCCGGAGAGTGACTACTTTGTATTTCTCCTTGCCCTCCCATTTTGGGTTTACATCTGTGTCGCTTAGCAAGGTGCCTGGAGAACGACTACTTAAAGCAGTTACCAATTGTCCCATTTGGTTTTCCAAATTTCGGATGGACGCCTCTTGGCTATTACTCCTTGTTTCATCTTAAGCAATGCATCTCGAGAGAAGATCTTCCATACTAGGTGATTAGTGGGTTTTATACCTACGAATTGGACACCTTTTAGACTTGATTCTTTGTTAACTTTAAGTATTTTTAGTGTCATTTTACTTGTTTTTGTGTTTGTGTTGTAGGAAACGGCTTCGGAGGGTCAAAACATGAAAAATGGAGCTTAATGACATTTTTGTAATTTTTGGTTACTGTTCACTCGTCGGGGCGAGTTTCTCTAGTGTAAAATATGCACCTAGGCGTAGATGTCGGGAAGAAAGATATTTTTAGAAGTTAACTCCGAGAAGGATTTGTTTAGTTGATTGGTTCAAGGACTTTAAAGACGACTAAAAGACACATGAAGAGGGATATAAAAGGAGAGTATTCACAAGGATTAGGGTATTCCATTCCATTCGATTAGATTAGATTAGATAAAACCCTAGTTTAGATTAGAGTTGAAGATTGAAGCAATAAAAGATCATTAGAGATTCATAGTGGAGCAAGAGAAATTCAAATTTGCATATCTTAATTCCTAACTTCTCTTTACTTCTATCTTTTTATCTTTCAATGTATAAACAATTGTGGACTATGGATTTTGACTTAATCATGAGGTAAACTCTATTTTAAGATTATAATGGATCTTGTTACGTAGTGTATTTCGATATGCTTCCTTGTTAGTCTTGTTCATTATTATTGGATTGTCTATTATGGTTTATGAATAATTACTTAATTGCCTAGCTATCAATTATCATGATAATCCACATAAAATCGAGAGACAGATTATGGGTTTAGATCTGATCATAATAGCATGTGATTGTGTTTTCTGCATGGCGTTGGAATTCGTGATTTGTGTTTAAGATAGAGATACCTTTACACCAAATGTAATCTGATAAGAACTTGTGCTTAAACTCTCTTTAATTGTAATTCACATAGAGATATAGTGGATTAGTTAATTAGAGTGTTCTACTTAATTCTATCATCTGTGGATTTAAGTTGATATGGGTATGATTCGTCGAGAGATGGTCATATTTTACCTAAGTGTTCTTGATTAACAATCCGAGATAATTAATTTGATTTAACGGGAAGTGTATTGATTTAAATGAAATAATAGGTGAAATTATAGTCTCAAGTCTTCATATTCTAGTTTCATTCTAGGGGTAGTTAGAATTAGTTTAATTATATATTGTTAATTCAAAATACTACATCATTCGTTTAAATAAGATTAAGTTGGTTACAGGTTTGTACTTGGTCAACAAGTATACGTAGAGTATCGTTCTCACGAAGAATTATTTAATCAAAATCACCAAGTACTACTAACCTGTAACAAACTTAATCTTGCTCCACTCTGAATCTCCAATGATCTTCAATTGCTTCAATCTTTAACTCTAATCTAAAATAGGATTTTATCTAATCTAATCTAATCTAATGGAATGGAATACCCTAATCCTTGTGCATACTCTCCTTTTATATCCCTCTTCATATGTATTTTAGTCCTCCTTAAAGTCCTTGAACCAATCAGCCAAACAAATCCTTCTCGGAGTCAACTTCTGAAAATTTCTTCTTTCTTCTCGACATCTGCGCCTAAGCACAGATTTTACACTACAGAAACTCGCACCGACGAGTGAACAGTAACTAGAAATTATAAAAATGCCATTAAGCTCCATTTTTCATGTTTTGACCCTCCGAAGCCATTTCCTACAACACAAACACAAACACAAACACAAACACAAAATAAAGTAAAATGACACTAAAAATACTTAAAGTTAACAAAGAATCATGTCTAAAAGGTGTTCAATTTGTAGGTATAAAACCCACTAATATTCACTAGGCTTTCTTTCTTGAGGAGGTGGGGGTTGGTAAAAGCTTTGTGGATGTTGATTTTGAGATTGAAAATCGGGAGGATTTGAATATGTTGGTGTAGTTGTAGAGGTTTGAGCTTGATTGCTGTTATTGTTGCTCCACGAGAAATTTGGGTGAATTATCAAACCAGGATGGTAGTGTGTGGGAAGATTGGTGTTCTGTTGCCGCCGGTAATTTGAGACAAACTGAACTGACTCAGGGCTAGTGGCGCACTGATCAGTAGGGTGGTTCCCTGCACACAAATCACATGGCACCGGCACACTTTGCATTGATAACATCAATTCTTTTAGTAAGGGAAGTAACATGGGCAGATAATGCAATAACTGCGTCAACCTTGTACACCCCTACTACTTTCTGTGGTGCTTGCTTATCGTTAGGCCACTGATAATTGTTCGCAGCCATGGTTTCCACCAAGTCATAACCTTTATCAAAGTTCTTTGACATAAAGGCCCCACCAGCCGTGACATCAATACTCGAACGAGTATAACCGGATAATTCGTTATAGAAGGTCTGAATTGGAAGCCAATCGGGCAATCCATGGTGTGGACATTGTCTCAATAAATCCTTAAATCACTCCCACGAGTCGTAAAGAGACTCATATTCATGTCATGTAAATGATGTGATATCATATTTGAGCCTTGCTATTTTCACGGGCGAAAAGAACTTTGCCAGAAATTTCTGAGCCAAGTCAGCCTAGGTTGTAATGGAGCCCAGCGAAAGCGAATGTAACCAACTCTTGGCTTTGTCCCGAAGAGTAAATGGGAACAATCTGGGCCTAATAGCATCATCGGATACACCATTACATTTGAAAGTGTCACAGATTTCCATTAAGTTTATCAAATGATCATTCAAGTCATCATTTGGCATCCCTACGAATTAAACATTGTTTAGTATCATTTAAATAGTACCCGACTTGATTTCAAAGTTGTTTGCTTTAATCGCGGACCTTAGTATGCTAGCTTGAATATCTGTGATGTGGGGCATGGCATAGTCCCTTAAAGATTTTTGAATTTCCTCAGCCATAATAGCTGGAGTAGGTATTTCCCGAGCTCTTTCTCTTCTCAGTCGTCTAAATGTTCTGTTAACCTCAGGATCAAGAGGTATTATATTCCGATTCCTGCGAGGTGGCATACAAAATCAAGAGTACCTGAGAAAAAAGTTTAAACAGATAAATCAGTTTAAATTAAGATCATCTTGAGTTAGTATTAATATTGAAAAACAAATAATACTAGATCCCCAGCAACGGTGCAAAAACTTTTTAGTCGATTTAATGATCAAATAAACACGTGCAAGTATACACGGTCAAACAAGTAATATAGTAATAAGTTGAGTGTCGAATCTACAGGGAAATAGTACTAATACTATTCAAATACTAAAATTATATCAATTCGGTCTTATCTAAACAATTAAATAAAGATAGTGTGTTTAAAGAAATATGATTAAAATAGTAAATGGTGAGAAAGAGTTGTATCAAATATAGCAAGCTAGGATTACAACTCCCCTAATACTTCGTATAATCTCCTAATTCTCTAATTATATAACAAATCACAAGAATGGTCAACCGAGAATACTATGTATACATAAGCCTCTTTCGATGGTCAAATGCAAATCCCTTAGCTAAATAAATTACAATATTCCTATGGTGAAAATAATTAGACTAAGAGTTATTAAGCTTTAATTCTCAATGGTTTCACAAGGCAAATAGATATATTCCTATTCTATTATGCAAGATATGCTCTCATTCCCTTTGGAATGATCATAACAAGTGATATTATATTTAGGGTTAAGCATTAAAATCCATTTTCCAATATAAATTAATACTCATATCAATTACTTTGCCAAACAATCAATAAATAAGCGTGAAATACAATAACCCATTCAAACATGATTCATTATAATAAATAGGAGAGAAATTCAATTAAACTAATAATTAGGTTACATTGTAATCCTAGAAATGTAATTAGTTCATAACTAAACAACATTATCAATGTATTCAACATGCTTAAAATACAAAAATAAATGGAAGATTTAAATAAAGAAAACTCATGTTTTGAAGTATTCAAGCTCTAATTCTTCTCTTCACCGTGTAGAATCCAAGCAATGAAGGAGACAATGAACTTTTCTTTTTTGAAAACCAACTTCTTTCTGTTCTAAGTTCTATCTCTGTCTAAGCTAATTTCTAAAAATCAAAACTGATAAGGAGGCTAGGAAATGATAAGTGGAAAAGTGATAAGCAAATTAGGTCATTATTACACTGCTGTCTGCATGAAGACCAGAGGTGGCGCTGCGGTGCCACCTTTTTGCCTTAAACAAGCACTGCGATGCCAGTCAAAGCTATCTGGTCAATAAGTCGCGCTACGGTGCCATCTTTGTGCAAGAACAGGTGCGTTGTGGAGCACTAAGGGGGTGAGTTGGTAGGCATGTGGTACTATGTACCGGTGCTGCGGCATAGGCACTGAGCCTTGCTGGCATATACAGGCGCTGCGACGCCACTTTGCAAATGAAAACCTGGTGCTGCGGCGCTGGTTGTATAAAAATGACAGTTTTGCCCTTTAAAAGATGAAAATGACCTAATAATCCATGCAAAGCACTTTTAAGCCAAATAATAACAAACACTATATAAATGCATTATAAAATAAGATGAACAAGCAAATTCTTAAGGTTTAGAGTGATTGTTTTGCAGGTATAAATCCCACTCATCAACTTTTTACATATCCTTCCAAGTACTGAACATCACCACGGGATATAATTTATTGTTGGGAGACCGTGGATTTATATAACAGGAGCACTCCTTTCCACCCTTCATCAACAAGTAAAGTACATCATCAATGGCAATATGATAACTATTAATGCCGAACCAGAGTATCCAATCTATGTACAAGGGGATATGCATATGATCAGCCTCAATGAAAGAGTTGAGCCTACCAGTTTTCAAGCCTTTAAAGTGAGTAACACTCACTACTAGCCTATTTAATATGAGTTTGTTGTGTCACCACAAGGCGAGTATTAAATATTTAAGATATTAATTTATAACATTTGATGCTTATAAAGAAATTGAACAATACTGTTTTGTTGTGTCACTACAAGGATGGTATTTTTCTATTTGATTATATGAAAGTGCTAGGTTGGACTTAACTTAGATAATTTTGATTCGGATGTGTCACCACTTTATCAAAATAATCTACGAGGCAAAAGGTGTTACATGATGATGTAATTGACAAGAGTTGTCTACCTATTTATTTATATATAGTTTGTTGTGTCACCACAAGGCTATATACATTTGAAATAGGATCCTTATTCTCACTAGCAAATCTTTAATTAGATTTGTCAAACTATATATTCTTAGGGTAATATAGTATGAAGAAAATAGTGAGAGATACCAATTTAAAATAAAGACCTAATTTATTTTGGTAATTAATTAAATGAATGTTTGCTAAAATGTTGTTTAATTTCGCATGCAGAATTTCAAAAATGTCACACTCACTATCACTGCGTAGCATACTTGATACTAACAAACTAACCGGACCAAATTACACGGACTGGTGGCCCAATTTGAAACGGGAAGTCGCAGAGTGCGTCAGTAGATGTTTGACTTGCCAACGCGTTAAAGCAGAGCATCAACGGCCGAGTGGCTTACTATAACCACTAAAAATACCAGAATGGAAATGGGAGCATATTACCATGGACTTCGTGGTAGGACTTCCAGTTACATAGAAAGGTTATGATGCCATTTGGGTTATCGTGGATCAACTAACGAAGACCGCATATTTTCTACCAATCAAGATCCACTACAGTTTGAATCAGTTAGCGAGTCTATACATAAAGGAGATTGTCTCACGACATGGAGTGCCGGTGTTAATTGTCTCTGATCGAGATCCGCGCTTCACGTCTAATTTTTGGAAGAGTTTGCAAGAAAGAATGGGAATACAGTTGAGATTGAGTACTGCTTACCATCCTCAGACAGACGGACAGAGTGAGCGAACTATACAAACGCTGGAGGACGTGCTTAGGACTTGCGTGATGGATTTTAAGGGAAGTTGGGACGACCACCTACCCTTAGTCGAATTTACGTATAATAATAGTTACCATGCGAGTATCGGCATGCCACCGTACGAAGCTCTTTACGGAAGAAAGTGCAGAACGCCATTGTGTGGGACGAAGTCGGGGAGCGACGAATACTCGGACCAGAGCTAGTACAACAAACCGCAGACGTGGTGACAGTGATAAGAGCCAGATTAGTAGCAGCTCAAGACCGCCAGAAAAAGTATGCAGATTTGCATCGGCAAGACCGAGACTATAAAGTCAGCAGTTTTGTTTTCTTCAAGGTATCTCCATGGAAGGGAAAGATCCGTTTCAACAAGAAAGGAAAATTGAGTCCAAGATTCATAGGACCGTTCGAGATACTGAAGCGAGTGGGCAAAGTGGCATACAAAGTTACGTTACCACCCGAACTGGAGCACATTCACAACGTGTTTCACATTTTCGTGTTGCGACCGTATAAGGTCGACTACAAGTACGTGATTTCTTATGAACCCATTCAAGCGAAGAAGAACTTGGCGTATGAAGAAATTCCTGTCCAGATATTAGATAGGAAAGAGCAAACTTTGAGGAATAAAATTATTTCATCTGTAAAAGTACTTTGGCGTAACCACGATGTCGAGGAGGCAACGTGGGAGTTAGAAGATAGGATAATGAGGGATTATCCACATTTATTTGTGTAACCTTGTAGCAATTCCGGGACGGAATTTTTATAAGGGGGGAGGATGTAATACCCGAGAATTTCCATATATTATTAAATAAATATATTAATGGAAATGAGAATTTATTTAAAGATAAATGATTTTGTGTTATGAGAATAACTAATTCAATTATATATTAAATTGAATAATTATAATAATTGAGAAATTGATGGAGTTTGAGATAAACTCGTTGATAGCCTTGTGTGGCACAGTGACGTAATATAAGAATGATTATATTAATTTAAGCGAACAATTAATCTATGTTAATTGTTATGGTAGAATATTAATTAATTATTATCATAGAATATTAATTAATTGTTGTGGGATATTAACTGTGATTGATTAATAATGTGTGATTATTATTATTGCAAGAAATATAATAATAATAATGAGCAACGTGTTTATAAATATAATAAGATTTATATTAAAGTTATAATTAATCATATAAGGGTTAATTAAATTGTTATAGAGATTAACAATTATATTAATTGATAAAGGATGTGTGTATATTATTAAATTAATATTTAATTTATAAGATGAGTAATTCTATGTGCAAGCATGCGAATTAGATGTGTAACATATATTAGCTAACTATGTATTATTGTGAAGTGTAATATGACACTATTATATGGTAAGGCTTATTGAATTATGGGGGTTACATGATAATGCCTATGTGACAATATGTATGTAAGTATACATTAAAATAGTGTATCATGAATATAAATAATAATTGATGATTATTTATATAATGGAATAATGAAATTAATAAAGGAGTTAATGTGGTGCGATTATATCCGAGTAGATTATATCCGGTATTAATAAATGTACATGGATTATATATATGTTACATTACCATATCACATCTACTACCTTGAAATATTAAGCATGTGACTTACATTATAATGTTAATTATAATATATAGTATGAATATATATGTAATAGCCTAAGTGTATGATATATGTTATAACATGTCATTGTACAATTGCTAGAATGCTGAGAATGAAATTGGCTTGTCCCATTATATGAGACCCATTCTCCTTCACGTGTGTAGCATACAAGCTACTCTATATTCTCAATTTCAGCAAACAAATCATAGCTTTATAGTTCATAATGAGCAAAGGAGTGGGAATGATGATGAGTTCCAACTACTAATTACCTACCATCTCTTAACCTCCATACAAATTAATTTTTCGTTGGTTTGATTCATGGGTAGATTGCATTTTCTGGTTATGAACTTCTTCTATAAATAATGGCTCTTCTCCTCTCTATTCATTTGCTGAGATTTTTGTCTATTATTGGATTGAGAGCATACTGTGAGTTGATAGCAAGAGAATTTACAGAGAGTTGGGAATTCAAATTTAGCAAGCTTAATTCATAGCAAAGGTATAATTTCATGATTCATGTTCTTCATTCTCATTTTCTGTCAAGAACTCCGTTTTCATTTTTCTGTCAAAACTTAAATGTTTGATTTTGTGAAATTGGATGACAATTGGTTGTTAGAATGATTATTTGGCGGTTATATAGTCTTATAATGTGATAAGGAAGCAATGTGGTTAATTAGAAATTGAATTCGTTTGGAATTTTTGTGATTGGGCTGATAAGTGCCGAAGCAGACTATTGTCCGGCCAGAACCAGGGGTGGCGCAGCTGCGCCGGTTTGGCCTTGGCATGCTGCACAGCTGTGCAGGGCCCTGTGTCCAGTTTCTGCTTCTGCTTAAGGAAATGTTAGGTGTTACTTGCTAATACGACTTAGATAAAGCCTGCTAGCTTGTGTAACACATGTATATGAATATATTAAGGCGATGTAAACATGTTGTATTATACTAGTATACATGGTTAACAAGAAGCGTTAGGTTTCCAAAGTGAACTTAGGAGCTTTAAAACGCCATAGTTAGGTTCTGACTTTTGAGACATATTAGTATGACTTAGAAACACATGAAATGCATGCTAACTTATGTATATAGGTTCCGTGATACAATATGAACCTAACTAGTGCACATTTATAACGGAAGCGTAGAGTTTGAAAATAAAATTTGATAAATTATATTCATGTTGATATTCTGATCTTATAAGCATGTTTATATGGCCATGAAATGCATGTCGAACATGATAACATATGTATGTAGATAGCATGAACATATTAGGCCTTATTAGCAAGCTTTACTAATGACAACATAAGCTTTAAATGTGGACTTTGACATGTTATATTAGGACTCTACATTCTGATATTTTCAACATGATTGAATGTGCTTGAAGGCATCATACATGTACGTACTTGTTAGATGTAATGCAAGTTAATCAAGCATGAGTTCGATTAAGTCACAAACTAGTAACAGTGCTAGAATCACACATCTGTGACATAGAAACATATGAACATGCATATCAATAAAATATATGACTACTTTATATGTCTAAATGATAAGCATGACAACTTATTTAAATTCATGACATTGTATAACCCTAAGTCGTTAGGGATCGTGAATTAAAACTAAATCATATATGATTGGAATTAGAAAGGTTGAACAAGCATGAAAGTATCCTTTAAATATGTATACTTACTTTGTGATATCATATGTTATGTGTTACATGAACCCGATTTTGACGGTTAACTCATAAGAATGCCATAACTTGCTAAAATGAAATATATTTTAGTGTTGCTTGTAGTCGTATGAGATATTAATAATATGAGAGCATGTTTGCTAAATGTTGCGATCTTATATGATATGAAAATGTGTTTAAACTCTAAAGGAGGAAAGTTAAGGATAAAAATTATATTCTATATAACTGTGTAGCTAGGATAAAACTTAGCTTATGTGTTGATCGTATATTCGAAGACAAAATGTGAAGTTAAATTATATGACTAATGAATATCATATATATACGTAATTGTATTACGATAGGAATTCGAAAGTGTTGGCTAGCTTTACGTGAGTAAACTACGCATAAGGCAAGTATCCTAAACCCTTGCATTACTTTATTCAACGGATATCGTAAGCGAGTATCTAAATCTTATCTCTTTGGATACAAGTATTCTATCTTTGTATATTGCGAACTAGTTTCCTACTTAATCGTTTGAATTGAATTAGCATACTTGAACTCTTATTTCATTAAAGCTATTATTCATGTGGAACTTGGTATTGTTCTTGAATATTGTGAAAGTGTCTATGCCATTTGATTCGGCTAGACTTATATTATTGAAAAGCGACCCAAACCAATTGATTGGTGCGGGATCTTGTATTTGACTGAGAAGAACAACCTTCTTTGAAGGGAATATATAATTATCGGAGAACCGACGTGCGCACTTAGGTATGATTGATTGTTATGCATAACGATGGTACTTTAGGCTAATCACCTGTTGTACCTATTTTGTTGGATTTTCAGATTATTACTGTTAATTCTGGTAGAAGTTCATAGTCCTTAGCGACTGCTCAGTATTCAGTTATCTTGAAATCTTGAATTGATTTATTATTGAATCACGTTGATATTATTCTGTCCTTAGCGACTGTTATTAAAAACTGTTGATATTCTTGTTATCCTTGAACTATCAAACTTTGTTATACCCTTTCGAGAGTTAAGAATTATATCACTTACCCTTATTGTATATTACTTGCTGGGCAATTTGTGCTCATTCTTGCTTTCCCTAAAATATTTCAGTTAAGGCAGAGCATGGTGAACCTTCGGGCGTTGATAAGGGCAAGGGCAAGGCTACCAACTAACTTGTCTCTTTTATGTTTTTTTTTAAATATTTTAATATTGTATTAAGATGATGTAGTAAGAATGGTTTTGATTATATTTAAGCTTAAGTTAGATTATGTAATATGTCGTTAATTGATATTATTATGTAATCTATTAAGTACTGTAGGTTGCGAGACTTGGGGGAATAATTATAATAAATCATTGTAAATTATTCTAGAATAGATTTTCCACTGTGATTGTGTGATATTTAGTTATTATTATTGTGATGTATTACCATGTGTACGTGATGAACTGAATTCGAGCGACCCCGTGACAGTCCTGGAATTTGGGGGCGTCACAGGTTGGTATCAAAGCTGTAGTTATAAACCTTAAGAACGAGTGTCCTTAGACTATAACTTAGGCGAACTTAGAAGTTGGAAAGGAGATAAAACTCACATAGAGTTTTCCCTTGAGCAAGACTTAGCGTGTTATGAAATGTAACTTCATTCTATACAATGAACTTATGTTTTATTTAACATTCTAATGGAATTGCTATTTGGTTGTCTTATGTTTGTGATTATAGGATGACAGACACAGGTGTACCTAGTAGAGTAGCAGAGGAGGAGCCCAGGGATATACATGTAGTATACGAGGCACCCCTAATGACTACAACAGTGCAGGCTGTTTCACCGTTTGAGTCTGACGACGAGGACGAGATTGAGATAGAGTCAGATCTAGAGGATGAGCCGATGGAGGATGAGCCAGTAGAGGACTCTGATGAGGCTACTGTAGAGGAGCAGATGCTAGGAGAGTATGAGGAGCGGATCCTAGAGTTAGACTGCAGGGTTCAGGAGCTAGAGGCAGAGGCCCAAGAGAGAGAGTCTGAGTTCCAGAAATTGAGGGACGAGGACCACCAGAGGAAGCTGGCCATGCAGGAGTTAGAGGTGGAGATTGCCTACCGTAAGGAGGCAGAGATCCAGATGGGGACTCTGTTTCACAGGTCAATGGCTAGGAACGTGGATATAGCAGGAAAGCTGGAAGAAGTAGAACAGAGAGAATTGAGTGAGAAGACTGAGAAAGAGGCACTCCGTACTCAGCTAGAGTTGGAGGTGATGGATAGGATACACTTTGAGGGGAAGTGGGAAGCGGCCAATGAGAGAGCTGACGACCTAGAGGACGAGATCAGGTGCAAGAAGAGAAAGATGAACAAGATGGGGTATGTGTTCCGTTCAGCTTTTGAGAGGGTGATTGATGGTGTGTACCACTACCCGGCAGAACAGGGACAGACTCTATATACTTTGAGTTGAGAGCTGGTTGCGTATATAGCACAGTTGGAGTACAAAAGCGCAATGGAGCGCGGGATGATGGGACGAGATTCCCTTAGTCAGTCTAGTAGTAGTTAATAGCATTTATCTTTATGTGTTGTACATTCAATGTTGTAATCCCGATCTTTTGTGTAAGATGTGGGATAATGATGTGAACCCCGTGTTAGCTTTTGTTAGAGGGTAGTATGGTAGTAGGATGGTGTATTCCTCAGCTTTTGTGATATTAGGGGATATATGTGATAACATTTATAGCAGTATGCTAGGGAAATCATGTAATGAAATGATTTGGCATATGAATATAAATGGAGTTTATTTCAGAAATATGTTACAATTTTTTTCCCTTTAGTATTAAAAGAAATACTTAAGTAATATACTTGAATAATAATAAAATGAAAACTTCTGATGCAGATAATGCCGCCCAGACGTAGATTGACTGCACCTGAGGAGTCAGTGAACAATGAGAGGGAACAAGTTGACCCGATCCAAAAACTGGTAGACTTGTTAGGAGAAGCCTTAAGGGGAAGGAACAATGAACCCGTTCGCCCAAACCCTCAGGATGTGCCAGTAACAACCTTTAAAGACTTTAAGAGTGTAGGACCCCCGGAGTTCGAGGGAACTACCGACCCAATCGTCGCACAAACGTGGATCAAGGAGATCGAAAAAGCTTTCACTATAGCTAGCGTAGGCGAAGATCAGAAGACGGTGTTTGCCACGTACATGATGACGGAAGAAGCGAACTACTGGTGGGAGGCTAATCAACAAAGAGCTGGAGAAGGGATAATAGCTTGGGATAAGTTTAAGACGTTGTTCTTCGAGAATTACTTCCCGAAGAGTATGAAGAATAGGATAGAGGTGAAATTCCTAGAGTTAAAATAATGTGAGATGACGGTGGCGCAGTACGCGGCTAGGTTTAACGAACTAGCGCGATTTGCGGAGCACCAAGTTGGGGATGAAGAGAGAAAGGCTAGATGCTTGAACAAGGGTTGAAGCCGTGGCTGTTTAATAAGGTATCAGTTCTTCAAATTGATTCCTTTGCAACATTACTGGAAAAGGCAATCATTGCGGAAGGTGGCAGTGAGGCCTTAAGTCTGTATAACAAAGAGAAGAAAGGAAAGAATGCTGGAGGAGAGAATCGTACTGGAGGAAGCAGCAGCGGAGGAAGTAATTTGGGAAAGAGAAAGTGGGAGAATAACAACAACAACAACAAAAACAACAATAATCAATCAGGGAATTTACATGGAGGTTTCAAGAAGAGGGCTGAAGGATGCCCAAAGTGTGGGAAAAATCACCAGGGTGACTGCTGGAAGGGATGTGGCACTTGCTACAACTGCGGACAGGAAGGGCACATCTCGCCCAACTGTTCGAAACCAAAGAAGATCCAAGGGTGTTTTGCTTGCGGCTCAACTGAGCACCGTATTAAGGATTGCCCAAAGAAGGGAAGTGGCGGGGGTAGTAATCAGCAAGGAGGCAACAAGATGATGATCGGCGGACCGGCACAACCCAACCGCCCAACCGCCAGAACTTTTAACATAACCGTCCAAGACGCCGTGGTTGCGAAGGACGTGGTGTCAGGTATAATCCCAATTAATGATATAAATGCTTATATATTATTTGATTCGGGTGCCACCTGTTCTTTTATATCTAAAGAATTTGCTAGTAAACTTAGTACACCCCGAGAACGATTAGAAAATCCCTTGATCATATAAGTTGCTAATAAGAAAGTGATCCTTGTAGAATACGTTTATCGAGATTGTCGCGCAAACATTAGAGAACATGAACTGAGCGTAGACTTGATTCCTATTAGATTGGGAGAATTTGACGTAATACTGGGAATGGAGTGGTTGTATAACCATGCTTCGATAATTGACTGTCAGAATAAATGTGTGAACCTTCAGACTCCGAGTAAGTCTAAGGTAGTGTTTTATGGTAGCTCAACGCTTAAGCAATCGTGTTGCGTTACGATGATGCAGGCCAAGAAATTGTTAAGGAAAGGATGTGTAGGTTATCTAGCTTACATCGTTGATACTCGAAAAAAGGGAGTAGAAATTAAGGATATATCCGTAGTGAATGAATTTCAAGATGTGTTTCCGGACGATCTGCCTGGTCTTCCGCCAGACAGAGAAATCGAATTTGTAATTGACTTAGCACCGGGAACGGCACCGATTTTGAAAGCTCCATATCGTATGGCGCCAGTAGAAATAAAGGAATTGATGATACAATTACAAGAATTGTTGGATAAGGGTTACATTCGACCGAGTGTATCTCCTTGGGGAGCACCAGTGTTATTCGTTAAAAAGAAGGACGGATCGATGAGGCTTTGTATCGATTATCGAGAATTGAACAAGGTAACGATCAAGAACTGATATCCGCTACCAAGGATAGACGACTTGTTTGATCAACTGAAGGGAGCAAAGTGTTTCTCAAAAATTGACCTACGAACAGGATATCATCAACTGAAAGTGAGGGATGAGGACATACCAAAGACTGCGTTTCGAACCCGTTATGGACACTACGAGTATTTGGTAATGTCATTTGGATTGACTAATGCTCCGGCAGCATTTATGGACTTGATGAACTGAGTTTTCAAGCCGTACTTGGATAAATTTGTAGTGGTTTTTGTCGACGACATTTTGATCTACTCGAAGACAGAGGAAGAACACACTGAACATCTGAAGATTGTTTTGGACGCACTAAGGAAGGAGAAGATGTATGCAAAATTTTCTAAGTGCTAATTTTGGATGGAGAAGGTTCAATTCTTAGGCCACGTGGTGGATAGGAATGGAATCTCTGTAGACCCTGCGAAGGTTGAAGCAGTAAGTAATTGGGAACAACCGAGAACACCGACAGAGGTAAGAAGTTTTTTAGGGTTAGCTGGGTACTATAGAAGATTTATCCAAGATTTTTCTAAGATAGCAACCCCGTTGACCAATTTGACTAGAAAGATGGTGAAATTTGTATGGACCGACAAATGCGAAGAGAGTTTTTAGAAGTTGAAAAAGAGATTGAGCGAAGCGCCTGTGTTATCACTACCAGATGATGCGGGAAATTTTGTGGTGTATAGTGATGCATCGCACAAGGGACTTGGTTGTGTGTTACGATAACTTAAGGATTACGAAAAATGATACCCTACTTACGACTTAAAGTTAGCGGCAGTAGTTTTTGCGTTAAAGATATGGAGGCATTATTTGTACGGAGAGAAATGTGAGATATACACGGACCACAAAAGTCTGAAATATATCTTCACACAGAAGGAGTTAAACATGCGGCAGAGAAGGTGGTTAGAATTAATCAAAGACTATGACTGCGATATTCTTTATCACCCGGGAAAGGCAAACGTGGTTGTCGACGCTCTGAGCAGGAAAGGAAGGGAGAAGTTGTTTAATTTGACTACTCAGGAAGAATTGATAAGAGAGATGGAGAAATTGGAGATAGAAGTGAAAGAACCAGAGAAGCCTGGAGAGAAGTTGTTTGTAATGGAAGCTCATCCGACATTGTTGGATAGAGTAAAGGAAGCCCAGGAAAAAGGATGAAGAATGTGAGAAAATCCGAAAGAGGATCACAGAAAATGAGGAAGAGAAATTTCAAATAGATAAAGACGGTATCTTAAGATTCGAAGGAAGAGTGTGGGTACCAGCGGTAATCGAGTTGAGGGAAGAGATTTTGCACGAGGCACACAATACGATATATTCCGTTCATCCGGGAGGCACAAAGATGTACCGAGATCTAAAGTAACATTTTTGGTGGCCCAATTTGAAACGGGAAGTCGCAGAGTGCGTCAGTAGATGTTTGACTTGCCAACGCGTTAAAGCAGAGCATCAACGGCCGCGTGGCTTACTATAACCACTAAAAATACCAGAGTGGAAATGGGAGCATATTACCATGGACTTCGTGGAAGGACTTCCAATTACATAGAAAGGTTATGATGCCATTTGGGTTATCGTGGATCAACTAACGAAGACCGCATATTTTCTACCAATCAAGATCCACTACAGTTTGAATCAGTTAGCGAGTCTATACATAAAGAAGATTGTCTCACGACATGGAGTGCCGGTGTCAATTATCTCTGATCGAGATCCGCGCTTCACGTCTAATTTTTGGAAGAGTTTGCAAGAAAGAATGGGAATGCAGTTGAGATTGAGTACTGCTTACCATCCTCAGACAGACGGACAGAGTGAGCGAACTATACAAACGTTGGAGGACGTGCTTAGGACTTGCGTGATGGATTTTAAGGGAAGTTGGGACGACCACCTACCCTTAGTCGAATTTACGTATAATAATAGTTACCATGCGAGTATCGGCATGCCACCGTACGAAGCTCTTTACGGAAGAAAGTGCAGAACGCCATTGTGTGGGACGAAGTCGGGGAGCGACGAATACTCGGACCAGAGCTAGTACAACAAATCGCAGACGTGGTGACAGTGATAAGAGCCAGATTAGTAGCAGCTCAAGACCGCCAGAAAAAGTATGCAGATTTGCATCGGCAAGACCGAGACTATAAAGTCAGCAGTTTTGTTTTCTTCAAGGTATCTCCATGGAAGGGAAAGATCCGTTTCG
Organism: Panax stipuleanatus; assembly: GCA_020205555.1. Taxonomy (NCBI): domain Eukaryota; kingdom Viridiplantae; phylum Streptophyta; class Magnoliopsida; order Apiales; family Araliaceae; genus Panax; species Panax stipuleanatus. The sequence continues at coordinate 98,850,949 of CM035115.1, forward strand.
ACAAGAAAGGAAAATTGAGTCCAAGATTCATAGGACCATTCGAGATACTGAAGCGAGTGGGCGAAGTGGCATACAAAGTTATGTTACCACCCGAACTGGAGCACATTCACAACGTGTTTCACATTTTCGTGTTGCGACCGTATAAGGTCGACTACAAGTACGTGATTTCTTATGAACCCATTCAAGTGGAGAAGAACTTGGCGTATGAAGAAATTCTTGTCCAGATATTAGATAGGAAAGAGCAAACTTTGAGGAATAAAATTATTTCATCTGTAAAAGTACTTTGGCGTAACCACGATGTCGAGGAGGCAACGTGGGAGTTAGAAGATAGGATAATGAGGGATTATCCACATTTATTTGTGTAACCTTGTAGCAATTCCGGGATGGAATTTTTATAAGGGGGGGGGGATGTAATACCCGAGAATTTCCATATATTATTAAATAAATATATTAATGAAAATGAGAATTTATTTAAATATAAATGATTTTGTGTTATGAGAATGACTAATTCAATTATATATTAAATTGAATAATTATAATAATTGAGAAATTGATGGAGTTTGAGATAAACTCGTTGATAGCCTTGTGTGGCACAGTGACGTAATATAAGAATGATTATATTAATTTAAGCGAACAATTAATCTATGTTAATTGTTATGGTAGAATATTAATTAATTGTTATCATAGAATATTAATTAATTGTTGTGGGATATTAACTGTGATTGATTAATAATGTGTGATTATTATTATTGCAAGAAACATAATAATAATAATGATCAACGTGTTTATAAATATAATAAGATTTATATTAAAGTTATAATTAATCATATAAGGGTTAATTAAATTGTTATTGAGATTAACAATTATATTAATTGATAAAGGATGTGTGTATATTATTAAATTAATATTTAATTTATAAGATGAGTAATTCTATGTGCAAGCATGCGAATTAGATGTGTAACATATATTAGCTAACTATGTATTATTGTGAAGTGTAATATGACACTATTATATGGTTAGGCTTATTGAATTATGGGGGTTACATGATAATGCCTATGTGACAATATGTATGTAAGTATACATTAAAATAGTGTATCATGAATATAAATAATAATTGATGATTATTTATATAATGGAATAATGAAATTAATAAAGGAGTTAATGTGGTGAGATTATATCCGAGTAGATTATATCCGGTATTAATAAATGTACATGGATTATATATATGTTACATTACCATATCACATCTACTACCTTGAAATATTAAGCATGTGACTTACATTATAATGTTAATTATAATATATAGTATGAATATATATGTAATAGCCTAAGTGTATGATATATGTTATAACATGTCATTGTACAATTGCTAGAATGCTGAGAATGAAATTGGCTTGTCCCATTATATGAGACCCATTCTCCTTCACGTGTGTAGCATACAAGCTACTCTATATTCTCAATTTCAGCAAACAAATCATAGCTTTATAGTTCATAATGAGCAAAGGAGTGGGAATGATGATGAGTTCTAACTACTAATTACCTACCATCTCTTAACCTCCATACAAATTAATTTTTCGTTGGTTTGATTCATGGGTAGATTGCATTTTCTGGTTATGAACTTCTTCTATAAATAATGGCTCTTCTCCTCTCTATTCATTTGCTGAGATTTTTGTCTATTATTGGATTGAGAGCATACTGTGAGTTGATAGCAAGAGAATTCAGAGAGAGTTGGGAATTCAAATTTAGCAAGCTTAATTCATAGCAAAGGTATAATTTCATGATTCATGTTCTTCATTCTCATTTTCTGTCAAGAACTCCGTTTTCATTTTTCTGTCAAAACTTAAATGTTTGATTTTGTGAAATTGGATGACAATTGGTTGTTAGAATGATTATTTGGCGGTTATATAGTCTTATAATGTGATAAGGAAGCAATGTGGTTAATTAGAAATTGAATTCGTTTGGAATTTCTGTGATTGGGCTGAAAAGTGCCGAAGCAGACTACTGTCCGGCCAGAACCAGGGGTGGCGCAGCTGCGCCGGTTTGGCCTTGGCATGCTGCGCAGCTGTGCAGGGCCCTGTGTCCAGTTTCTGTTTCTGCTTAAGGAACTGTTAGGTGTTACTTGCTAATACGACTTAGATAAAGCCTGCTAGCTTGTGTAACACATGTATATGAATATATTAAGGCGATGTAAACATGTTGTATTATACTAGCATACATGGTTAACAAAAAGCGTTAGGTTTCCAAAGTGAACTTAGGAGCTTTAAAATGCCATAGTTAGGTTCTGACTGTTGAGACATATTAGTATGACTTAGAAACACATGAAATGCATGCTAACTTATGTATATAGGTTCCGTGATACAATATGAACCTAACTAGTGCACATTTATAACGGAAGCGTAGAGTTTGAAAATAAAATTTGATAAATTATATTCATGTTGATATTCTGATCTTATAAGCATGTTTATATGGCCATGAAATGCATGTCGAACATGATAACATATGTATATAGATAGCATGAACATATTAGGCCTTATTAGCAAGCTTTACTAATGACAACATAAGCTTTAAATGTGGACTTTGACATGTTATATTAGGACTCTACATTCTGATATTTTCAATATGATTGAATGTGCTTGAAGGCATCATACATGTACGTACTTGTTAGATGTAATGCAAGTTAATCAAGCATGAGTTCGATTAAGTCACAAACTAGTAACAGTGCTAGAATCACATATCTATGACATAGAAACATATGAACATGCGTATCAATAAAATATATGACTACTTTATATGTCTAAATGATAAGCATGACAACTTATTTAAATTCATGACATTGTATAACCCTAAGTCGTTAGGGATCGTGAATTAAAACTAAATCATATATGATTGGAATTAGAAAGGTTGAACAAGCATGAAAGTATCCTTTAAATATGTATACTTACTTTGTGATATCATATGTTATGTGTTACATGAACCCGATTTTGACGGTTAACTCATAAGAATGCCATAACTTGCTAAAATGAAATATATTTTAGTGTTGCTTGTAGTCGTATGAGATATTAATAATATGAGAGCATGTTTGCTAAATGTTGCGATCTTATATGATATGAAAATGTGTTTAAAATCTAAAGGAGGAAAGTTAAGGATAGAAATTATATTCTATATAACTGTGTAGCTAGGATAAAACTTAGCTTATGTGTTGATCGTATATTCGAAGACAAAATGTGAAGTTAAATTATATGACTAATGAATATCATATATATACGTAATTGTATTACAATAGGAATTCGAAAGTGTTGGCTAGCTTTACGTGAGTAAACTACGCATAAGGCAAGTATCCTAAACCCTTGCATTACTTTATTCAACGGATATCGTAAGCGAGTATCTAAATCTTATCTTTTTGGATACAAGTATTCTATCTTTGTATATTGCGAACTAGTTTCCTACTTAATCGTTTGAATTGAATTAGCATACTTGAACTCTTATTTCATTAAAGCTATTATTCATGTGGAACTTGGTATTGTTCTTGAATATTGTGAAAGTGTCTATGCCATTTGATTCGGCTAGACTTATATTATTGAAAAGCGACCCAAACCAATTGATTGGTGCGGGATCTTGTATTTGACTGAGAAGAACAACCTTCTTTGAAGGGAATATATAATTGTCGGAGAACCGACGCGCGCACTTGGGTATGATTGATTGTTATGCATAACGATGGTACTTTAGGCTAATCACCTGTTGTACCTGTTTTTGTTGGATTTTCAGTTTATTACTGTTAATTCTGGTAGAAGTTCATAGTCCTTAGCGACTGCTCAGTATTCAGTTATCTTGAAATCTTGAATTGATTTATTATTGAATCACGTTGATATTATTCTGTCCTTAGCGACTGTTATTAAAAACTGTTGATATTCTTGTTATCCTTGAACTATCAAACTTTGTTATACCCTTTCGAGAGTTAAGAATTATATCACTTACCCTTATTGTATATTTCTTGCTGGGTAATTTGTGCTCATTCTTGCTTTCCCTAAAATATTTCAGTTAAGGCAGAGCATGGTGAACCTTCGGGCGTTGATAAGGGCAAGGGCAAGGCTACCAACTAGCTTGTCTCTTTTATGTTTTTTTTAAATATTTTAATGTTGTATTAAGATGATGTAGTAAGAATGGTTTTGATTATGTTTAAGCTTAAGTTAGATTATGTTATAAGTCGTTAATTGATATTATTATGTAATCTATTAAGTACTGTAGGTTGCGAGACTTGGGAGAATAATTATAATAAATCATTGTAAATTATTCTAGAATAGATTTTCCGATGTGATTGTGTGATATTTAGTTATTATTATTGTGATGTATTACCATGAGCACGTGATGAACCGAATTCGAGCGACCCCGTGACGGTCCTGGAATTTGGGGGCATCACAATGACTGTTCAACAACTCTACGAAAACCTTCTTACATATGAACTAGAGCTGACTCAACGAGCTGAGACTCTATCTGAAGTAAGAAAGAAGCATAAGGGAGTTGCTCTCAAGGCAACAGAAGAAATATTCAAAGCCTGTGAGGAAGAAGAATCTTCATCTGATGAAGATGATGATGCTGATGCTGACGAAGTTGCAATGCTAGCCAGAAAACTAAGAAGCTTCATGCGTAAATGAAGAAGCAACAGACCTAAGAAATTCAGAAACATCAACAGTCAGGAGCAGATCAATGAGCTATGCTACAACTGCAAAAAGCCTGGCCACTTCATTGCAAACTGCAACAAGCCCATCAAAGAAGAACTAAAAAGGAGAACAAATCCAAAGAAGGAGTTCAGAGGCTACAAGAAACATCAGAAGAAAGACAAAGGCCTTGTAGCTGGAAGTTCGTGGAGTGACTCAGACAATGATACAAATGCTGAGTCTGGAGATGATGAAGAACCTCAAAAGGCAAACCTATGTTTAATGGCCAAGGATGCAGACAACATGAAAAACACTAACCATCTTGAGGTAAATACAGATGAGGTACTTGACTTTGACATTTCTGATGTAAGCATATATTGCTTAAAAACTACTATTCATGACATAGCATATGATCTTTATCATTATATGAGGAGGTTCAGAATTCTATCCAAGAATTATTCCGATCTTCAAATAGAGAAAGAGAAGGTTCAGAAAGAACTGGAAACAGCTCTACTTAGTTGTGCATCTCTCTCTCAAGTTGAAGCAGAAAATAAAATCTTAAAACAGACAAATGAACTGAGCACACAAAGAGAGTCAAATCTAACCTATAAAATTTAGGAGCTAGAAAAGACTATCTCTATGTGGAATAGATCTTCCTCGTCCATGGATTCCTTGATCTTAAGTCAGAGAAGTAATTCTGACAGGACAAGTTTGGGTTATGGGGAATCTACCTTAGAGTCAAGTGTTGAAAAGATTAAGGACACAAACTGTATCATTGCTTCTAATTCAAATAGAAGCATTGTATTTGTGAAATCCACATAGAAGGAAGAAATAGTGCAGCCTTGCTCTTCTGATCCAAGATATGTTTTTAAACATTATGGATCTTATACTGGCTTGGGATTCAGAAAAGAGAAGAGAAACTCAGTCACCACTGTCCAACCTCGACGAATCGTAGAGTAAAGTAAAACTAACTCCACGGATCAACCTGGAAGGAATCGTGGTGTTGAGGATTACTCAACACAAAATGTGAATCTCAAGGCTGCATGGAAAAGAAAGATGCAATACAAGGATAAGGCAAACCAGTACTCACACAAGTTCAAATGGATTAGGAATCCATACACACACTTCAGCATGTATTATACAAAATGTTTTGCTTATGATTGGAATAGCTATAATGCTGCATCATGTTATCATATCACTGTGCATTGAAGGGCAAAAATAAAATAGATTTGGGTTCCCAAGGTTACTAACATTGCATGACCCATGCTAGTCTGGGTACCAACATGAAAACTGAATCTATCTGTAGGAAATGAGCACTACGACTACAACATGGTATCTAGACAGTGGTTACTCAAGACATATGACCAGAAATAAAGCCCTCTTGTCAAACTACACAGAGAAGGAGGGACCAACAGTTATCTTTGGAGATAACAGCTCTGGCAAGACAAGAGGCTATGGGTCAGCTGGAAATGGTGTGGTATCCTTCAGCAAAATGGCTTATGTTGATGGGATAAAGCAAAATCTTCTTTGCATCAGCCAACTCTGTGATATAGGACATCAAGTCACATTTCTCAACAATCAATGTCAAGTCAGAGATTTGGAGACATCCTCTATCAAGCTGACAGGAACAAGAGAAGGAAATGTATACATTGTCAACCTTGCTCAGCTCAGTTCTGATGAGATAGTATGTTTTCTTGCTAAAGCTTCTGAAGAAATAAGTTGGCTTTGGCATAGAATATTATCTCATCTCAACTTCAAGAGTATGTCTAAGCTGGCCTTCAAAGATCTGGTAGCAGGTTTACCCAAGTTCAGCTTCATCAAAGAAAGACCATGTAATGCATGTCAGCTTGGAAAGCAAACAAGGAGCTCATTCAAAGGAAAAGAAGTCAACTCAATTAATAGGCCCCTGTAGTTACTACATGTGGATCTCTTTGGGCCAATTCCAACTGTGAGCCTAGGTAGAAAGAGATACTCACTGTTCGTAGTGGATGACTACACCAGATACACATGGGTAACTCAAAAGATGAGACGAGCTCCCAACTAATAAAGATGTTCAAGCTAGTGATGAATGAAAAAGGAGAGACTATCAAGGCAATCAGGAGTGATCATGGTAGAGAGTTTGACTTTTCAAAAATAGATCAGTTCTGTGCAGATAATGGCATCAGTCACAACTTCTCAGCACCACGAACTCCTCAGCAAAATGGAGTAGCTGAAAGGAAGAACATAACACTTATAGAAGCTGGAAGAACTTTACTAGCAGTAGCTCATCTGCCTGAATACTTTTGGGTAGAAGCCATCAGCACTGCATGCTATACACAGATAGATCTCTTGTACACTCTACGTTAAAGAAGACTCCCTACTAGCTGTGGAAAGGAAGAAGGCCAAATGTCAGTTACTTCTATGTGTTTGACTGTTCATGCTACATTCTTAACAATGGGAAGCAATATCTGACTAAGTTCCAACCCAAGTCATATGAAGGAATATTCCTTGGACATGCCATAGACAGCAAAGCATATAGAGTGTTCAACAAGAAGACATTAAGTGTTGAAGTCTTAATCCACATCATCTTTGATGAAACAGACTCGGACAAGTCTGCACCACAAGCCACTATGATTGACGATACCGACACTACGAATAAAGTGGTAGAGCCTGGCACTACGACCGTAGTTCCTGAACAAAGAATCGTAGTGCCCGAAGAAGAAATCATAGAAAGAGCTAAACCAAACGATGATTCTAAACGACAAGAACCAGAAGTCAATCTGGAGGAGTTCAGACAAGAAGGCACCAGAACAGATGTTCCAATAGGGAACAGGTGGGCAAGAGTTCACACTCAAGATCTGATCATTGGTGATCCAACCGCCAGAATCAGAACAAGATTTGCAACTCAGAATGAGTGTTTCTATTTGAGTTTTCTATCTCAAATAGAATCCAAGAAGATTGAAGATGCAATGCTAGATGCAAGCTGGATTGAAGCTATGCAAGAGGAACTAAATCAATTTGAGAGAAGCAAAGTCTAGAGATTAGTTCAAAGACCAAAGAATCACCCAGTCATCGGCACTAAATGGGTTTTCAGAAACAAGATGGATGAAGATGGGGTGATCACAAGAAACAAAGCAAGACTGGTGGCCAAAGGTTATTCTCAAGAAGAAGGCATAGACTACGATGAGACCTTTGCACCAGTTGCCAGACTTGAAACAATCAAAATATTCCTTGCATTTGCTGCTTATATGAAGTTTAAAGTATTCCAGATGGATGTCAAGAGTGCATTTCTTAATGGTGAACTTCAAGAAGAAGTATATAAGGAACAACCCGAAGGTTTTGTCAATCCAACCCTCTCTGATTATGTCTATAGATTAGATAAAGCCTTATATGGACTTAAACAAGCACCTAGAGCATGGTATGAAACACTAACAAACTTTCTTATTAAAAAAGTGTTCACTAGAGGTAGAGTAGATACTACACTATTTCTTAGGAAGCACAAAGATAAAGTTTTACTAGTTCAAATATATGTAGATGATATTTTCTTTGGCTCTACTAATGAAAATTTGTGTAAGAGATTTGTCAAGCTTATGCAGAGCAAGTTTGAAATGAGCATGATGGGTGAGCTGAACTTCTTCCTTGGACTGCAAGTAAAGCAAACTGATGAAGGTATCTTCATAAGCCAAGCCAAGTACATCAAAGACTTACTTAAGAAGTATGGCATGGAATCAGCCTCTCCCATAAAAACACCAATTGCTCCAGCAACTAAGCTTGACAAAGATGAAAAAGGTAAAAGTATTGATATAACTCAATACAGAGGTATAATAGGCTCCCTTCTCTACCTAACTGCCAGTAGACCATATATAATGTTTGCAACATGTATATGTGCTAGATTTCAAGCTAAACCTAAGGAATCACACTTAACTGCTGTAAAAAGGATTTTCAGGTATCTTAAAGGCACACCCTACTTGGGTCTATGGTATCACAAGGAGTCATCATTTGAACTGACAGGATATTCAGATGTTGACTTTGCAGGATGCAAAATAGACAGAAAGAGTACCAGTGACACTTGTCAACTGCTAGGAAATAGACTAGTGTCCTGGTTCAGCAAAAAGCAAAACTCAGTATCAACTTCAACAGCAGAAGCTGAATACATTGCTGTAGGCAGCTGTTGTGCTCAAATCCTATGGATGAAGAACAAGCTAGCAGATTATGGGTTTGATTTCAAATCTATACCCATACACTGTGATAACACAAGTGCCATAGCAATAACAAATAATCCTGTCATGCATTCTAGGACCAAGCATATAGAAATAAGATATCATTTTATTAGGGATCATGTTCAAAATGGAACAATATCTTTGCAATATATCCCTACTGAAGATCAACTTGTTGATGTGTTTACAAAACCTTTAGATGAATCCAGATTTAATAAAGTGAGTTAGGTATGTTAAAGTTGTAACCATAAATTCTATGCTCTAGATGGTGCTAACCTTGCAGATATAAAGGCTAAGTCAAAATCGTAGAGATGACTAAGAGAAACCACGATCGTGGAGTGATCCAGTCAAGACAAAAAAGCTCACTGTGATAGCAACATCATCCAGCCAGATAACTTTACAGATAAGTGTCTCAGGGATAAACCTGATCCTTAGTGGCAAACTAAGAGGTTGGCCCTTCCTGAGCAACCTTAAACAAGAGGGTATGTCATTTTAGAAGGCATCACAAACAACCGTAGAGTCTACAGTCAAGGAGCAAGCAAAGGATGGAACTCAACAATCGTGAAGTGGTTCTCGACAATCGTACTCCTCTCACAAGGACTCACTAGCTCAGGGGAAGCTAAGGGCAAAACGAAGATTTCCACATGGATTAAAATCGTAGAGTTCTGCAGAATCTAACACGTGTCCCACTACGCAGAACATATGGAGTGAAGTTTTTAAATCAATTTTTAACTGTCATTTGTCAGTTTACTTTTTGAATTCCAAACGATTCTATTTCTTTCTCTCTCTCAAGCAAAACCCTAAGTTTCAGAAAACTAAGCCAAAATCGTTCGTTACAGGAAAATCATTCTACATAAATGGCTGCTTCCATTATAGTTTTCGGCTACCAACTATGCTTTGACAGATTCAAGGAGGCTGAACCTGAGATACATAAAATCCTTTCACTCCTGAAGAAAGCAGGCCTCAAAAATGCTTTAAGCACCAGCACACTGATATATCCAAAGCTGGTGAAGGAGTTCTATTGCAATGGAATTGTTAATGAAGATTTCATTCTTACCAAAGTCAATGCTGTGCAAATCTGACTCAATGCTAAAAGTATAAACCAATCATTAGGTTTCAAAAATAAAGGTCTTTCATCCATGGAGGCTGTTCACTTTCATAAGGGTCTGAAGAAGATAGACTATACAAAAACTGAAGGGAAGAATGGGTACAAGATGAAAGAATTTCCCCAAGAATATGAATTCATAGCTGACATTGTTGGGAAGTGCATGTGCTGCAAGAGCTCTGGTCACGATTCAGTCAACGAAAAGCAACTGAAGCTCATGACAGCCATCCGTCTCAGAATCAAACTCAACTATGGAGCCCTGCTGATGGAATGGTTTGGAAAATGGATGCAAAGCCCAAAGAAGACCAAGAGCACTACCAAAATTCCTTATGGGAGGTTTATCAGCATCATTATTCAGTATGCACTCGGTGACAAAATTAGGGACAGTGAAGGCATTTCAATTAATCACAATAGGAAGATGTCCCAGCAGCTGTTCCAGAACTGGAAGAGGAATCCAGCAGAAAATGTGAAGATGATGTCTGCAACTTCATCTGCTGTAAGGGAGGCTAGGGAAGATGAAGAAGAAGATGTCAACCAAGAAGAGACTATAGCTCTGACCAAAAAGAGGAAAGGGAAAAAGAAAATTTATGAAAGTGTTCAAGCAACTAAAGAGCACCAAGGCTCAACCACTGATGCACTCCAAGAGGATCCTGGTACTGATGTGGAGTTCATAAGTCTTACATCCAAAAGAGTCATCACTTCTGAATCACCAGAGAAGATTCTGAAAGAAAAGAAGAAGAAGAAAAAGAGGGAGATGAGTGAAGATAAGGCTGAAGATAGCTCTGAACCTCAACAGAAGAAGAAACACAGCAAAAGAGTAAAGAAGTCTTCACTCACTACGATTGTGGAATCATCTCCAATCGTAGAGTCTAGATTGACTGTCACTGAAGAAGGAAAAGCCACCACAGCCCCTCAGCCTGAACAGATTATAAGGGCTGAAGCTGAGAAAGATGTAAAGGATGTGCACAAGGCAAAGAAGAAGATGAAGAAGATGGCTAAGAAAGGTGGTATTACCAATAAAGAAATATTGGAAGAAGATGATGAAAGAAGGACTACTAAGAAGGCTGAACAGGTCACCGAGCCTCAACCATCTGGTCCAACTTCACAAGAGATCAGAATCATTGAAGATATACTAACATACATCAGAGATACTCACAACTCTACTGCACCTGATCAGACTATAAATCAAGATGATATGGAGATGCCTGATACTAGTATTGATGCTAATGAATCTCTGTTAGAAGAAATGGAGACAGAGAATGCAGAAGCTGAGGGGGAGCCACCAAAAGAAATTCTTAAAGTCCCCTCAATTCGAAAAGAATTCATAGAGTCTGATACTGCTGGAATGGTGAATATTGCTGATGATGATGCAGAAAGTGATGAAGAAGAAGATGATGATCTTGAGGTTATATATGTGGGACAAGATGGCGAAAGAACAGCAAACTATAATCAGATGTTCAATTACTTGCCCATGATGCCATATCATAGAGTTATGATTCTCAACTCCTGGGATCACATATTATGTACTTTCAAGGCATAACCAGCAATCTCAGTGCTTGCCCATGGATTCCCAAGAGAAAGGAGGTTTGCCCAAAAACTAATCAAGAATGTTTCAACCTTAGAGTCTGAGCATGAGGTACATTCCACTCCTCTTTCATTTATTATGAATCACTCTCCATCATCACACTTTAATGAATTCTATGAAATACCTAAATGGATGGAAGTGGTTCTTCACCCACTCAACCAATTTCCAGTTACAGAGTCCCAAAACTCTGTGACTGACGGACCAAATAACCAAATTATCATCGTCGAGCACGTCACCAAAATCGTCGAAGAGATGCTTGATAGATCAACTATTGAGACATCTGCTCAAGATGACGAACTACAATCTATGCCAAATGATCAATCTGACTCGGCAATCGTAGAGTCCCAAGAAAAGATCAATGCACCTAGACCAAACATCTCACCCACACAGCATATGCCCACACCCCTAACCCAAGCAGATATCCCCTCATCCTCCAACAACAAGTATTTTGATATAACACTTACCCTCGCAAGCATGTCAAGGAGAGGTGAACACACTACAACAGCTCCTCTTCCCCTAGAGACACAATAAATTCTCAATTAACTGTCTCTCATGTTAACAAAGGAAGAGCTGACTGGAGCATTAAACCAAATAGGGTCGGAATCTGGAGAGTTTCTTGATGCACACTCCCTAGCACTTCATATGAGATTCGACCATATAATCGAATCAGTCAAGCCTCTACCAGGGAAGTTGGAAACTAAATTATCAAAGAAGCTGAAAGAGATTGTCAAGGAAATGGCTAAAAGTCTAAATCAAAGGGATGTTATTCACTTTGCTGCCACAGAGAAGCATAAAGAAGTTATGGAGATAATGCAGAAAAATCAGCAATCTCAAAATGAAAGGCTAACCAACCAAATTTCAGAACTGCGCACCTCACTTTAATTCATCCAAACCTCCAGCATAACTCAACTCAATCAGAATCACAGTGCAATGGAGCGAATTCAACGACAACAAAGACACACTGAGGCTAGAGTTATTAAAAATCGTAGTGATACTTCTCAAAACCACTCACAGATGCATGAGCTAGTTGAAGGAATCAAATGCCTCTCTGAAGATGTTCGAACCCTTGATGCTGACATAAAGGGGTAGAATAATGAGGAAGGAGAAGATAGAGGCAGAGGCAGGGGAGGAAGTAGAAGGCAAAGACAAACTCACATTGGCCAATCGTCGGGTGGCTATATCAAAAGTCCAAGATCTCAGCCTTCATGATTGGATCAACATCTGCAAAGCTCTCTCATGGTTGAACCCACTCAAAGGAGTCAAAGTCAAGCCTATAGCTCACAAGGTATAACCTCCACTGGATTTAGTCTGCCAGTTGGAGATTATGCTTTCATGAACAGACATGATCATTCATAACCACTGACCCGAGAAGAGCTAGAAGACATTGCAAGAAGAGATGAAGCCTCAAGAAAAAGGAGAGCTGCAGAGCATGCCAACCCTCCGAGAAATAAGAGACAAAGAAAATAGAGATAAGTTTACGCTTAACTGTGCATTGATATTTCTATGCTAGATTGTAATATCTTTTTAAACATCAATAAATTCATGCTTATTCTTTAGAGATTTCAGCTGGTCACTGAAACACTAAGCTATATTTACTTTCTAGCACTCTGCATTTAGAAAATGATGTTATGATCCAAATCTCCTTGATTATGTCAACATCAAATAGGGGGAGATTATTGGGAATTGCATATTCATATTTGATATTGAAAGTAAATATAAATGCTTAAGTGTACAGTCCTTCAATGATCAAATGTACAAGGACTTAGATGATAGATCAAAATTGTTAGGTTGATCTGAGCTTTAATGTTTATCATTTATGTAAATAAATGTATAGAAGGAAAGATCAAATTTGTTAGGTTGATCTATTTGTGCTTTAAATGTTAAACCCTTGACAGAATCGTAGTCTATCAAAGGTAGCATTCAGAAGACAAGGCAGAATCGTGGAGCTTAAATGAAGATGTCCAAAATCGTAGTCTGCCAAGAGAATCAAGCTTGCAGAGACCAAGGCAAGATTTGTGGAGCTTAAGTGAAAGTATTAGAATCGTAGTCTGCCCTTGGAAGTAACACTGAGAATCATAGAGAAAATTCAAGCCAAGTCAAGAAATGCATTGTGCTCTTGGAAGTATGAAGTCTGCAAGACAAGCAACCAAGAATCGTAGTTTACCGGAGAGCTTAAGAAAAATCGTAGTGTTCTCTACGATCAAGTCTGAGTCAAGCTGTGCAAGCCAACACACAACGATTATGGTACAATGACCATAATCGTAGTGCTCTTCCAGTCAGCATCAAAGATTATAGTTCTGATGAAGGGAGGAAGAGCAACAAATGAAGAAAGGCTAATAGCCGTTGACAATTTGATAGTCCCAATGATTCCATATTCATCCTTAGTTCAAATTGAAGAAGCGTATTGAAGAAGCTAAGGAAAGGACTAAATCGCCTGCAGAAAACACCTTTTCAGGTGTTAGGGGAGTTTGCAGTCTGCTGTGTCAATGGGCCAGTCTGCAGTGCCGCAGCAAGATGTCAACATCAACTACACAAAAACTTCTGAAGCATTAAATGCAGCAACGGGAGCATTCAAACGTATATATTTTGAATGGCTCTTTTATAAGGACATCAGACAAAGATTCAGACTAAGCAAGCAAGATACAAAAAGAAAAATTATCAAGAGAAAAGCTCAAGAACACTCAACGATCAACTCTACAATCCTGAAAGAGGAAAGCTTGCTTTGCTACTCAGTTTTTCAGAATTAATGCTTAATTACAACTGAGTAGCACATCTCAAACAACTACTGTCAATCCAAGTGAGGAACCAAGTTAGAGGACTTAAAGAGTTCAAAAGTGAACTAAGTGATGATCCAAGTCAGAGGACTTGAAGAGTTCAAAAGTGAACTAAGAGCAGATCCAAGTCAGAGGACTTGAAGAGTTCAAAAGTGAACTAAGAGAAGTTCCAGGGCTGCAGGCCTTGAAGGGATCTAAGTGATCCAGTTGTAAGAGACATCCTTAGTGGATTTCCTACTTGTGGAGTAGAAGAGTGGATTAGGACCTTGTGTTCTCTGAACCACTTAAAACCTTGTGTCTCATTGTCTCTCATTAATTGCTATAACTATCATTTTTGTTATAACTGCTTATCAAACCATAACTGCAATATCTTGAAGGGGAACACAACATATATTCCGCTACTATCAGTATAATCAATACTAACAAAGTATTTTAAACAAAGAATTTTTAAAATATCTATTCAACCCCCCTTCTAGATAACTAACGTGCCTTTGGGAACTAACAGATTGGATTATTGTACAGTTAAAATTGTATTAGTATTAGAGGCATATGACATTGTATGTCGTGTAGGATATTGAATGCAGGTATTAAGTTAAGGTTACAGACCTTTGAAATTATGTTGTAAATGTTATTTTATAAACAATTTATATTTATATCTTCGGCAATAGTTATAGAAATGATGTATCATAACGTACCAGGCCCGAGGTTATAGGGACCCAAATTTGGGGGCGCTACAGTTGGTATCAAAGCTGTAGGTTATAAACCTTAGTTAGGCTACCTTACACTATAACCGCAGGGATGAGGATAAGAAATAAACTCAAATAGAGTTTTAAATTTAAGTGATGAATTTGGGCAAGGCATTGGTAAGTCAATAATATTCAAAGAAGAATCCTGCCAAGTAATAAAGATCCAGAGTTACCTAACTCTGATGATAAAGATGAACATTAGTAATGAATAGATAGAGTCTAAAAGACTAAAAGTATAAAGGGAAAGAAGATCGTATAACAAAATGATCATAATATAGAAAAGAATCGTAATATAATATGATTATAATATGAGATCACAACGTGATCTGATAAGGTCATAGAAGGAAGGAGGATCAACTAAATGATTGAAAACTTTATAGCAAAATTGCTATACGAATATAGTACTATGAAATAGTACGAGTTAAACTCAAAAGAGTTATAGAATTATAGATTCGGATTAAATGAAATTCGTATTGAGTAAAGAGGGAGCTAGGATTATGTGGAATTTTGATTGAGGACTCATATGATAGCTGAGTTGTACAAACCTTTGTATGGGCGGGGGTTTTGTACTTGGTCTAACTACTACTTAGTTTATTACATTGATAATCATTAAAATATTGGTGTCGCGTTATTCGCTATATGTATGTTAAGAAGGTGATTCTTTTCTCATGTGTATAACGGATAGGTAGAGAATATAAGATTAGGTACGAGTTCTTAAAACTCACACTTATGGTAAGTTCGTGCGGTATAATGATGTCATAAAAATAATTTTAAGAATTTTTAAAGAATAGTCAAGTGCCAATTAAATTTGGCCAGACACATGTTTTGATTGATGTTCAAATTATTAGTATATGTCTAAAGCTATTTGATTCAGCTAGACAAATGTTTATGAAAATTCAAGTATCTTTTTGAGAACTTATCTCGAACCATATTGTTTTGATTCGAATTTCTGACTGAGTATGAAAAACCCCGAAAAAGGGGGATATATTGGTTGGATAACGTACATTCCAATCATTGAACGCATACACTCGTTCAGAACATTAAGGCCAGTGGTAGTTTACCTTCTTCGTAATTCTAAACATACCAACTATTTGGTTACGGTGAATACCGTTAAACCCGAGTGTTCATAGTCTATATGGCCACTCAGCATAATTTGAAAAGTTTTAACTCCTTATAGAGAAGTCTGGGTAGAATATGATGATAGAATAGTTCCTCAAAGAAAGAAGTTGTATGTACTTATTAAATGAGAATGAAATAAGATAAAGTTTAAGTTAAAAATATAGTTTTGATGAATAAAAGGAGTAGGGATTAGTAGACTGTAATTTTGAGGACAAAATTCTTAAAAGAATGGGTGAATGTGACAACTCAAAAATTTATAAGATCTTAAATGATTAAAATAAAGGTTAAAGGATAAAACCTAGAGTGGAAATAGAGTAATAATTTAAAATTTTTAAAGGACCTAGATGGTTTACTATTTTAATAAGAATAAAGAAATATATAACCTAATATATATATTAGGTAGAGTAATTAAATACTCTAAGATATTTATTTTGTATATCTTAAATAATTGATTTTATAACCTAAGTAAAATAAGTCTAATTGAGTTATGAAATTAAAGATATATGAATAAGGAATTTATTTATAAAGGTGTGTAATGAAACCCTAACTAAATGATTAGGGTGAGATAAAATTAGAGAGTATGGAACTAAGTTAATTTTATGGCCCAAGGAAATTTGTAGCCCAATTATTTATTTAAGCATTGGACTTGTAGCTAAATTAATTTAATAGCAATTAAGTTATTAAGCTAGCCCAATATATTATGTATGGAACCTATATAGTGATGGCACAATTTATTTATGGGTGGAAGCCCAAGTTAATTTTGTTAGTAAGCAAAACTATGAAATCTGTGACATCCCATATTTTTAAGAATTAATAAATTAGAATTTAATAAATAAAATTCTTATTATCTGATGTTTTGAGTTTGAGTATGTGTATACGTGTCATATATTGTGAAATATGTGAATTGATGTGAAGAGAATTTTAGATATTAATTTTAATATTTATTAAATTAAAATAAATATTTTAATTGAATTATTTATTGAGTTGAATTAATAATTATGTGATTAATATGGAGTAATATAATTAAATATATTATATTAATTAAATAATTATTTAATATTTAATTTAATTAATATGTAATGATTTTATATTATAGTTCTAATTTAATTGAGATACTTAAATTATATGTAGTGATGTGGTAATTGTTACATGAAGTTATAATTAGCGAGTAAGTATAATGTGACAATTTTATGTGATTAATTGATGTAAAACTTTTAATTAATTAAATTAATGTTAAGATTTAATTAATTAAAGGATAACATTAAGAATATGTGTTAAAGGATTTATTAAAAGAGTTTTTAAAACCGTTTTCCCAAACAAGGCCCTTACTTTTGTTTTAAATCCGTTTTGCCAAACGGGGCCTTAACTATTAAAACCTGTTTTTAAAATGATGTTGTTTTGCCAAACAAGCCTTAGGGCTTTTGATATTCTAAATGTGTAACCTATATTATTAATTGTGATAATTGTATTTATTATAATTATTGTGGTCATTATGTTATAAGTTATATATGTATAATTATGTAATATATGTATATGTAAGATATATGTATATTATATTACATTAGTATAGAAGTTAGAAGGGTTAGACAAAGGTTAGTCTGTGTTAGAAAGAGATACAGAGAAAAGATAGAGAGAAAGGAAGAATAAGAGAGAAGGAAGCTTGAGATAGCATCATCCCCTTCGTTCCAATAAGCAAAGCAAAAGGTATAATCTCTAACTTGAGAGTTTTAAGAATTGCTTTACGTGATTCAAGTTTTAGTTTTATGAAAATATGAATATTCATGAAAACTTAAGATTTTGGGGATATATATGTTATATATAAAATTCTATATGTGAATTATGATAATAGATGCTTGTAATTGAATTATATGATGATTTAGTTGGATAATTTATATATATATATATATATATATATATATATATATGATGAACATGAGAAAATTAATGTTCATCAAAAGTCACAGTGAATTAGTTTGATAATTGGCCTATTTGAAATTAAAAAATTGTGTTCTTATGAGTTTTATTATATTGGTTGATTTTAGAATGAAAATTGATGATGTAGTATGTATTAATATGTAAAATTGAAAGATGTTCATGATACTATCTTCAATAACGAAAATAATTCATGTATTATTAATGGAATCGGTTGAGAATTGAAATTTTGGTGAATTATTTTGTTAAAAGTATAAGTTTTATGAAAATAGCAATTTACAATTAACTAACTTGAAAAATAGTTTCTTAATTATCAAAATTAGTGTTTGGTTGTGATATTTTATGTGAATTGATAATAGATTAAAATAATATATCAAGAAACGAACAAAACATGATTTGAATCATGTGATTTGGGTTAAATACGAACTCACAGTGTTAATTTTTGTCAAGAACGCTCAATAATGGTGTTTTCTTCAAAATCATAAAAATTAGGTGCTTTGATTATGTGTTGTGGTTTTATTGTATGTTAAAATCATGTTAGAAGTTTAAGATTTTGTTTGTATAAAGTTTCATGTACATTGTGTTAGTTAAAATCGGACTTTGGTGCGAATAAATAAGCCAAATTGGCTTATTTCTCTTTAAGTTCGCAAGCCGGGGAACCCAACAGCAGGGAGCCCCTCCCCAGCGGGGCTTTTAGCCTAGAAACTCCCGCCCCAGTGGGGCTACATGCTGTCCGGAGTGGTTTAAGTAGTCTAATGCAAAACTACTTTGACCTCCTGTAGTAAAACGGCCATAGCTTTTCATACGAACTCCGATTGAGGAGATTCAAGATGATCCAGAGCGAGCACGAGTAGACCTACAACTTTCATTCTTTAACTTTTTAAATTTGAGGTCGTTAGCATCGGTCAAAATGGTCATCTTTGTGACTGATGCGTATTCGGAGGCAATCGAAGGGCGTCGGACATGCACATACCCAAGTATAGTTCTGCCGACGATAATAGATGTTTTTCTAAGTTATAAAACATGAATGTTAGTAAATATAATGATTCTTAACATTAATAAATGATGTATTAGATAAGTTATGTAAGCACACTAAGCATACAAATGAGAGACGATTTGGGCGTGTGACGAATGAACGTCGAAACGCTATGACAAGTGTTAACGAACGTAAAAAGTGTTTTAAGTCAAATGAAATAACCATTATAAGATATGAAATGGGGTTAATATAAAACCCATGAGTAGTCCTAGCAAGACTTAAATACTTGAATGAATTTTGAATATTACTAAAAAGAAATATAGTGAGATATAAGTCGAAAGTTAACACAATCAAATTGAACATTGTGTATTGATAGTAGAAGAGTTATGAGATGTAGAGTAGAGTTTACATTACAACTACTATGTATTGCTATGTGACTAATAGTTGATGTGCATAATTATATAGTTGTGTAGGGCACGTAAAGTGCAGATAGTTGTAAGCTGTTAATCTGTTATTGGTAAACAACGATCAAGACAAGTCTTTCGGTTTCTATTTTCTACGTGAACTTGATGAACTGTTTTAAATTGTATTTCAAAGAGCATGATATGTTATATATGTTGTAAGCATGAATGTTAAACTTAATTTATGACTACATTGACTGATTAAAGAATGTTGGTTGAGTAAGGAACTGAATCTTTATATTTGTTATGTGAATTAAAGCATGTATGCAATGTTACTTTAATTATTATGAGATGTATGTTGAGCATGTTATTATGTGCTATGTGATGTATGAAAACTGTTAGAACTTGTTGAGATGTCGAGCTTACTCTTGCAAATAACCATTTTTGCAGGTCAAGGATGCAAGGTAATGATACGTGCTAGTTGAATGTTAAGATCAATAGCGATGTAAGAAATTATTTATTCTAGATGAGTAATGTAATTGTTTTAAATATAACATGATTGTTAAATTATAAGTTGAGCTATCCGATGTATATGGATATTGCTTTATGATGTAAGACTTTGTATAGTCATTTTGTTGTAACGATTCATGATATAGATTTGAATCGAAGAGATGTAATGTAAAGGCTGCGATTCAGGGCAATAAAGAAAGATTTTATAAAAGTTTTAAATATTCCGCATTTTTAGTTATTTTAATATCGAATAATGATGTAAAGATAGATTAAAGTTGTATTGTTAACGATCGAGAAGGAGAATATTATTGTATGAATTTTGGGATCGTTACAGTTGGTATCAGAGCTGCTAGGTTATACACCTTAGGTAAGAGTACCTTAGGCTATGACCTTAGATTATAAGAATAAGAAGTTAAGTTTAAGTTACGTATAACAAAAAGGTGATTCTTTTCACATACGTATATGTATAGGATGAGTTAAGTCCTAGAAAGGTTATAAGAAGTAGGTGAGAACGACGAGGAATAAAACCCGAATAAAATATTGAGCTATATGAATGAAGTTAGAAATTCTTAAAGGAAGAATTGATAAATAAGCAAAAAAAATCATAGAAGAATCTTGGAGAGATAAGAATTAGGAGTTACCTAACTCCAATAATCAAGATGACGAATAATGATGAATAGACAAAGTCTATAAGATTAAAAGTATAAATGAAATCATAGTATGATATGATGAAAGGTAAGATAAGAAGTTTTTAAAACAAAATGATAATGAGATAAGAAAAGATTCATAAGGGAGATGATTATAGAATAAGATCACGACGTGATCTTTTAAAGTTGTAAAAGACAGAAGGTCTGTAATGATTGAGAAGTTATAGTTTGATGCTATAATGAGAATGTACTATGATATAGTACGAGATAAACTCACCAAGAGTTATAAACGATGAGATACAAGAAATCTGTATCGAGCATAGAGCGAGAAGTTATGTGTAAGACAGAGTTAAGTGGTATTTCAACTAAGGACTCATGTGGTGGCCGAGTTGTACAAACCTTTGTATGGGCAAGGGTTTTGTGCTTACACTTGGATTATCACATGGATAATCATTAGAATGTTGGTGTCGCGCTATCGATATATATATATATAGCGAGAAGGTGATTCTTTTCTCATATTTATATTTGATAGTTAGAAATAATTAAGAGTAGATTAGATGATATTAAGATTAGGTACGAGTTTTTAAAACTCATACTTATGGTAAGTTCATGACTCATAGTCGTATGTATGTTTTTGAACCCCTAAGCATATGGACAGTCTCTGATTAGTTCTTTGACTACGTATTGCTAGGACAAGTTTTTAAACTCATATTATTGTGGCAAGTTCTTGAACTTCCAAAGTGTGGTAAGTTCGATGAACTATACTGGGTATAGAAAGATTATGGTATAGAAATCATTGATGTTGTTTAAGATTGATAGAATGATTAAGTAATGGTAGAGTAAAGAGTTATATTGATGGAGAAAACTTTGATATTCTAAATCTCCTAGCTTTGCTAGATTTTTGAAATTTATTGACTTCGTGCTGATGTTGCACTTCTGAGTCTTTTGAAAAATATTGAACCAATGGATTTTTAAAACAGTGCTATTATTCACATGTCTATGCTAATTGCTTCAGCTAGACAAAAATGATTTGAAAATTTTAAAATGTATTTTATATATTCTATGCATCATTTGATATGATGTAGAAATAATAATCGAGGAAGTCATCAATGCAGTTGAACAATGTGTTGGATGTGATCGTAGGATCGTCAGCCTACTATGGTATGTTGTAGTATGACGACGTCATATAATGACGACATCATATAATGACGAAATCCTCAACGTACCATTTCTACGGTACGGTATCAGGATATTACAAAAAGATTTATTTATTTTTTTTAGTTTCCTTAAACTATAAAAAAAAATTGAGTTGGTTAATTATATATATATATATATATATATATTTCTATTGATGTCCAAATTGTTGCTAAAAGTCTATGCTACTTGATTCAGCTAGACAAATATTGAAAGATGTTTATAAAATTTGAGTGTTCTTGATAAAGTATGCCAAACCAGGTTGTTCTGGTGCGGATTCAGATGTTGAAATCTGAGGTGAACAACCCTATAAAGGGGACATGGTATCGAAGACAATAGTTTCGAGTGTAACGCATATAGTCGTTACGATGTACTACGTTTGTACACGACATAGTCGTGCGATAGTCTGATCACCTAGAGCACGATGTAGGATGTTTACAGTCTGTGTGATTGTTAAACATTTGTTAGAGCGGTTTATAGTGTGAAGTACCGAGGGTAAAGCACTATTAAACCTAGAGATGATTTGGAATCTTTTAAATTCCTGAGTTATTTATATCGCTTCCCAATTATTAAGCAATTGTGGAAGATTCTTAGTATTCCGAAGATGAACGTGGCAAGAAAGATATTCATTAGAAAGAAGTAGTAGTAGAACGGAACAATCAAGTGAATAAAGATTAACGTAAAATCTATTTTGATAGATTAATAAAAATTTCGAGGACGAAATTCTTAGAAGAAAGGGTGAATGTGATAACCCGAACAATTATAGATGGTGAATTATGAAGTATATGAATTCTACGAGTAGAGTATTTGGTAATGATCCTTAGAAAGGAAAAGAACGAGTTAAAGAATATATAATATTTGAAACATAATTGAGTTGATTGAAGGTTATGAAATAAACTCTAAAAATTTGTTGAAGAACTGAATGTAGTAGAATGTGTATATAAAACTTTTGTTGAGGTAATGTGTTGAAGTTATTCAACAATAAAATTATGAAAGAGATTTTGTGAAAACTGAGTAAGGGAGGTTTCGTTAATTATGAGGACGGAATCATTATAAGGAGGGAAGGATGTGACATCCCAGATTTTTAAAAATTAATAAATGAAAATTCAATAAATAAAATTCTTATTATCAGATGTTTTGAGTTTGAGTATGTGTATACGTGTCATATATTGTGAAATATGTGAATTGATGTGAAAAGGATTTTAGATATTAATTTTAATATTTATTAAATTAAAATAAATATTTTAGTTGAATTATTTATTGAGTTAAATAAATAATTATGTGATTAATATGGAGTAATATAATTAAGTGTATTACATTAATTAAATGATTATTTAATATTTAATTTAATTAATATGTAATGATTTTATGTTATAGTTCTAGTTTAATTGAGATAATTAAATTAGATATAGTGATGTGGTAATTGTTACATGAAGTTATAATTAGCGAGTAATTATAATGTGATAATTCTATATGATTAATTGATGTTAAACTTTTAATTAATTAAATTAATTTTAAGATTTAATTAATTAAAGGATAACATTAAGAATATGTGTTAAAGGATTTATTAAAAGAGTTTTTAAAACTGTTTTCCCAAACAAGGCCCTTACTTTTGTTTTAAATTCGTTTTGCCAAACAAGGTCTTAACTATTAAAACTTGTTTTTAAAATGATGTTGTTTTGCCAAACAAGCCTTAGGGCTTTTGATATTCTAAACGTGTAACCTATATTATTAATTATGATAATTGTATTTATTATAATTATTGTGGTCATTATGTTATAAGTTATATATGTATAATTATGTAATATATATATATATATATATATAAGATATATGTATATTATATTACGCTAGTGTAGAAGTTAGAAGGGTTAGACAAAGGTTAGTCTGTGTTAGAAAGAGATACAGAGAAAAGATAGAGAGAAAGGAAGAATAAGAGAGAAAGAGGAAGAAGAGAGAAGGAAGCTTGAGATAGCATCATCCCCTTCGTTCCAATAAGCAAAGCAAAAGGTATAATTTCTGACTTGAGAGTTTTAAGAATTGCTTTACGTGATTCAAGTTTTAGTTTTATGAAAATATGAATATTCATGAAAACTTAAGATTTTGGGGATATATATGTTATATATAAAATTCTATATGTGAATTATGATAATAGATGCTTGTAATTGAATTATATGATGATTTAGTTTGTTAATTTATATATATATATATATATATATATATATGATGAACATGAGGAAATTAATGTTCATCAAAATCATGTTCATCAAAAGTCACAGTGAATTAGTTTGATAATTGGCCTATTTGAAATCAAAAAGTTGTGTTCTTATGAGTTTTATTATATTGGTTGATTTTAGAATGAAAATTGATGATGTAGTATGTATTAATATGTAAAATTGAAAGATGTTCATGATACTATCTTCAATAACGAAAATAATGCATGTATTATTAATGGAATCGGTTGAGAATTGAAATTTTGGTGAATTATTTTGTTAAAAGTATAAGTTTTATGAAAATAGCAATTTACAATTAACTAACTTGAAAAATAGTTTCTTAATTATCAAAATTAGTGTTTGGTTGTGATATTTTATGTGAATTGATAATAGGTTAAAATAATATATCAAGAAACGAACAAAACATGATTTGAATAATGTGATTTGGGTTAAATACGAACTCACAGTGTTAATTTTTGTCAAGAACGCTTAATAATGGTGTTTTCTTCAAAATCATGAAAATTAGGTGCTTTGATTATGTGTTATGGTTTTATTGTATGTTAAAATCATGTTAGAAGTTTAAGATTTTGTTTGTATAAAGTTTCATGTACATTGTGTTAGTTAAAATCGGACTTTGGTGCCAAAAAATAAGCCAAATTGGCCTATTTCTCTGCAAGTTCGTGAGCCGGGGAACCCAACGACAGGGAGCCCCACCCCAGTAGGGCTTTTGGCCTAGAAACACCCGCCCCAGCGGGGCTACATGCTGTCCGGAGTGGTTTAAGTAGTCTAATGCAAAACTGCTTTGATCTCTTGTAGTAAAACGGCCATAACTTTTCATACGAACTCCAATTGAGGAGATTCAAGATGATCCGAAAAGAG
Organism: Panax stipuleanatus; assembly: GCA_020205555.1. Taxonomy (NCBI): domain Eukaryota; kingdom Viridiplantae; phylum Streptophyta; class Magnoliopsida; order Apiales; family Araliaceae; genus Panax; species Panax stipuleanatus. Next base: position 98,875,881 of record CM035115.1, read on the forward strand.
CACGAGTAGACCTACAACTTTTGTTATTTTACTTTTTTGATTTGAGGTCGTTAGCAGGGGTTAAAATGATCATCTTTGTGACTGATGTGTATTCGGAGGCAATCGGAGGGCGTCGGACATGCACATACGCAAGTATAGTGCTGTCGACGATAATAGATGTTGTTCTAAGATATAAAACATGAATGTTAGTAAATATAATGATTCTTAACATTAATAAATGATGTATTAGATAATTTATGTAAGCGCACTAAGCATACACAAGAGAGACGATTTGGGCGTGTGACGAATGAACGTCGAAACGCTGTGACAAGTGTTAACGAACGTAAAAAGTGTTTTAAGTCAAATGAAATGAACATTATAAGATATGAAATGGGATTAATATAAAACCCATAAGTAGTCCTAGCAAGACTTAAACACTTGAATGAATTTCAAATATTACTAAAAAGAAATATAGTGAGATATAAGTCGAAAGTTAACACAATCAAATTGAACATTGTGTATTGATAGTAGGAAGAGTTATGAGATATAGAGTAGAGTTTACATTACAACTACTATGTGTTTCTATATGACTAATAGTTGATGTGCATGATTATATAATTGTGTAGGGCACGTGAAGTGCAGATAGCTGTAAGTTATTAATCTGTTATTGGTAAACAACGATCAAGGCAAGTCTTTCGGTTCCTATTTTCTACGTGAACTTGATGAACTATTTTAAATTGTATTGCAAAGAGCATGATATGTTATATATGTTGTAAGCATGAATGATAAAGTTAATTTATGACTACATTGATTAATTAAAGAATGTTGGTTGAGTAAGGAACTCAATCTTTATATTTGTTATATGAATTAAAGCATGTATGCTATGTTAATTTAATTATTATGAGATGTATATTGAGAATGTTATTATGTGCTATGTGATGTATGAAAAATGTTAGAACTTGCTGAGCTGTCGAGCTCACTCTTGCAAATAACCATTTTTGCTGGTCAAGGATGCAAGGTAAATATGCGTGCTAGTTGAATGTTAAGATCAATAGCGATGCAAGAAATTATTTATTCTAGATGAGTAATGTAATTGTTTTAAATGTAACATGATTGCTAAATTATAAGTTGAGCTATCTGATGTATATGGATATTGCTTTATGATGTAAGACTTTGTATATTCATTTTGTTGTAACGATTCATGATATAGATTTGAATCGAAGAGATGTAATGTAAAGGTTGCGATTCAGGGCAATAAAGAAATATTTTATAAAAGTTTTAAATATTCCGCATTTTTAGTGATTTTAATATCGAATAATGATGTAAAGATAGATTAAAGTTGTATTGTTAACGATCGAGAAGGAGAATATTATTGTATGAATTTTGGGGTCGTTACAAAATCAAAGCCCAAAAGAAAATTAGCAAAGAGCTCAAGACTTTAGCCCAAGTAAGGAGGGGTAGTATAGCTATTATATTAAGTATAATATAAAACAAATATGAAGTAAAAGGAGGCACATGGCCGGTTATACAATGGAGAGGAGAAGGGAGATGTATATCATTATTGCACCACTTTAGTTGGTGGGTTACTTTTGAGGTGTCATTTAATTGGTGGAGTCAACACCTTTATTCTTTCTTGCAAGAAAACCTTTAGTTATTGATGAGAGAGAGATGGAAGCAAGATAGTTGAGATTAAATATAGATATATATCATATATCTATACTTATCATTTAAGTAAATTAAATATACCAATTTCATCTCATCTTTATTTCTTAAAGCTAAACTAGAAAGAAAAATAGAAAGAACAAAGTAAGAGCAAGAGAGAGAGAAAGGAGAGTTCGGTCATGAGAGGGAGGAGGAGAAAAGAGAAAGAGAGGGTGATTGTGGGAAACTATTTTGATAAGCAAACCGAAATCCATTTCTTTACTTTTTCATCTATCTCTTCCAAAAAGTTTACCAAAACAAAATCAAAAAGGGAGAGAAAATGGAGGGTTCGGCCACTATAGAGGGGAGAGAGGGAGGAGAATTTTTGTAGTTTCTTAGTTCTTAAATCAAGTACTAAGAAGAATGAAGGAAAATGAATTTTTTGTAGTTTCTTAGTTCTTAACTTTTTTTTTCTTTTTATTTGATTTGAGTTTAGATTTTTGTAAAGTTATGATCTAGAGGTTAAAACCTTAGATCTATGTGTTTTATAGTGTTTTAAGTTTATATCTAACATTTTTATGGATCAAAAGTTGGATCTAAACTAGGAAATAGAATCTAGGTTTTTCAAAAAATAGAAAATCCTAATTTTTCTTAGTTGATTGTGTTAATCTTGTGATTGGTGATGGTTTGATGAATTAGATCATGGATCATGATAGATCCATAAGTTTATGATGTATTGATATGTATTATGGTGATTGATGATGGGTTATGTTGGTTAATAAGTGAGGATATGGAAAATTTCTTAGAAATCACCAAGGATGGAAAAATCAGTTTTTTAGAAAACGCAACGACAAATGGAAATGATCATATCTCTCATTCTACTTTGAATTTTTGAGTGTGGTTAATTTTTGGTGTTAGATATATAAGTCTTCTAACGTTTTCAAGTAGAATCACTGAAAAAGGAGTTATAGATTTTTGTGTGGACTGAAATTAGCAAAGGACGTCAAATCTAAAAAATGACTTTAAGCAATCTGTTCGAAAATTGTAAGGGAAATTTCGGAAACGTATTTTATGAAATAAATTCCAATCTTTTGGGATATTAAAATATATGAGATAAAGTAGCTTGTGTCCAAAATGGAGCTCATTCGGACTTAAATTGAGCAAGTTATGACCATTTCAATATTTGTATTTTTCTGACAAAAATTGCTATAACCAGAGTTGTATAACTCCGATGGTCACAAAATTTAAACTGTAAGCTCACGTTAACATCTGTAAGATCCCGCCAAGAGTTGGAAATATTTGAAGTTAAGCGTGAGGTAGCTAATTTCTTAAGAAAATAACTAGAAATGGATTTTTGAAAATACTTGAGGGAGTTGAAAAATTCTAGAAAAATATTTTTTATGTATGAAATATATGTATATATGATTGGCCAAAGGATAGGAAAATATTAAGTTGTTTCGGTATTTTTGTGAAAAAGGAATTTCAGCTTCCTGAAATGAACAGTTCAGGGTGCTAAAATGGAAACTGAAAATGTTAGGAAGACAATTTGTTTCAACTTGCTGAAATGATAACTGATAAGGTTAGGAAGAGAAGATAGATTGATTTCAGTTTACTGAAATGAGGAAGTTGATTTGTTGAAATAGTAAACAGTTTACCGAGTTATAATAATAACTTATAAATGAACGAGTAACTGTTAAGTCTCAGGTAGTGCAATCGTACCCTTTAGTGGTTGATGTATAGTAGCTGGGCTAAACGACTCCTTCATACGGGGAAGGTATATACGAATTAGTAACCGATATAACTCACTGTGAAAACAGTGTAGACGAGACGAAAACTAATTTATTTGTTGTTTGTGGAAAACCACTCAGTATACTGTATTAAATACTATTAAAGACTCGATTTGTACTAGGTTTAGACTTGTGAATATGTTTAGTGTTAAGATTATCTAATATTTGACTATGTGGTTAAGTGTTAGATGGTTTACTTTTAAAGTAATGCTATGATGGAATAAATACGTTATACTAATTGAAAGATCAATCTTATAACTAATAGGTCTTTACAATAAAGCGATTAAATTATATTGTGTAGCCGTAATTGACAGTACAGGCAAGTTTTCTCTAACTCAACCTTGAGTTATATTTTCAAAGCATAGTAGTGGATAATTATTGTTGATTATTCACATCTATACTGATTATTGATTCTCACTTAGTGCATGTTGCATATGTTCATCAGGTGTAAAAGGCTGATCACCTTCATTACCATTTGGTTCAGTTAAATTTGTTCATGTTCATTGTTGGCCATTCTTTATTATTGACTCGGTCATTCAGTTATAAAAAAATTGATTTATATTCTTTCACAGTTATTATATTGTTAAAAGTTTGTCAGCTTATTATTATTCTTTTCAATCATGATATATCTTCATTTGAACTTAAACTTGCTGGGCGAACTTGTTGCTCACCCTTGCTATATCATGATAACCATTTCAGATTAAGACGAAACTTCGGTCACAGGCAAAGGCAAAGAAAAGTTACAGAATTGGATTATTGTACAGTTAAAATTGTATTAGTATTGGAGGCATATGACATTGTATGTCGTGTAGGATATTGAATGCATGTATTAAGTTAAGGTTACAGACCTTGGAAATTATGTTGTAAAAGTTATTGTATAAACAATTTATGTTTATATCTTCCGCAATAGTTATAGAAATGATGTATCATAACGTACCAGGTCCGAGGTTATGGTGACCCGGATTTGGGGGCGCTACATATTCTATTATTCTCTCTTCATATTTACTTTGTATTCAGATTGTTTAATACTCTATGGATTGTTGGTTTTTATTCATCCATGATGAACTAAATTCTTATTTAAGCTTATGACGGATCTTATTATGTAACGACGGATTAAATTGCTTCCCAGTTAGTTTATGAATATTATGTCCAGGTTATTTGCTATGGTTTGTGTGTAATTTATATAATTGCTTAATCACCAATGATCTGTTATCCCATGCGAATTCGAGAGATGACATATGATATTAGAACTAGCCATAGTGACATATGTTTGAGATTTTTGCTGTTAGTTGGGATTCATAATTCATGTATATGATAGAGATATCTATGCATCATATGTAATCTGATAAGAACTTGATATTAAACCTTTTTCAACTATAATTCACATAGAGATATAGTGAGTTAGTTCATTAAGGTGTCTTGCTTAATTCTATCAATTGTGAATTTGAGTGAGTATGGGTATAAATCATCAAGAGATGGTTTTATCTACTTTTGTGTTCTTGGTTAATAATCTGAAATAATTGAAATAAACTGAAGGAAAGTATATTACCTGACGTGAAGTAATAAGTGAAGTCGTAGGCTTAATTCTCCAAAGCTTGTTAAAATCTTGAATTAGCGTTAATTTTGATATAAGTAGTAGTCTAATATATAAATCATCATCTAATCGTTAGTTTAATAAAGTTAAAATAATATAAAATTGGTATTTGTTTGAATAAATTGGAATTACCGTCTCTATGGGTACGATACTTGATTTTATCATTATATTACTTCTTGACCACGTACACTTGCGTGTAGCGCGTATAGATTTTCATCAACAAGTTTTTGGCGCCGTTGCCGGTGATAGTAATTGCGTTTATTACTTACAATATCAGTTTAATTAGATCAGTTTTAGTTAGACATATATAAATATATATATATATATATATTCTTATTTTTTTTGATTGGTTAATTCAGGTAATCTCGAGTAGTGCATGAAAACTCGATCGAAGAAACCAGATTTGTTGCCTTTCGAGGAAGACATCGACAAATGATTTCAAAAGTTAACTAAGTGGATTGCAAAGACTCGAGAAGAACTTGAAAAACCTAAGGACAACATGGCTGCTGAACCGGAAGAGAAAGCACTGTGGGATTATGCTACACCGCAGATTTCAAAAATTCAATCCAGTATTACCAGGCCGGCGATTAATGCTAACAACTTTGAGATCAAGCCTGGAACGATACAGATGGTGCAGAATAATTGCCAATTTGGCGGTCTTTTGAATGATGACCCAAATGAGCGCATTGTCAGTTTCATGAAAATCTGAGATACCTTCAAGTGAAACGAAGTGTCAGATGATGCTATCAGATTAAGGCTATTTTCTTTTACACTCAGATATAAGGCAAAGGGTTGGCCCCATTCTCTACCACCTGGGTCAATCACCACATGGAACAATTTGGCGTAGAAATTTCTGGCTAAGTTCTTCCCGCCTTCAAAGACACATAAAATGAGAACAGAGATATCTTCATTTGCACAGCTACAAGGAGAGTCATTATATGAAGCATGGGAGAGGTACAAAGAGCTGTTGAGAAAATGTCCTAATCATGGACTACCGCATTGGATGCAGATAAACACATTCTACAACGGGTTAGGGAGTCATATATGGACCAACATCGATGCAGCCTCAGGTAGAGCTTTTCTGGCAAACAAATTTGAGGAGGTATGGGACTTGATAGAAACAAGTCTACAAACAACTATCAGTGGCCTACTAAGAGAATGACTCAACCCAAAGCGGCAGGAATTTTGGAGGTGGATACTATGACAACTCTAGCTGCACAAATAACAGCGTTATTAAAGAAAATGGATGCCATATCTACGAGAAACGTGTAGCAGGTAGCATTTATATGTGAACTTTGTGCAGGTGAGCATCCGACAGAACAGTGTGCGATCAACCCTGCTTCAGTACAGTTTGTGGGTAGCTATAACAGGCCACCCAACACATATCAGAATGCATACAATCAGGGGGCAAGGAACCATCTAAACTTTTCTTGGAGCAACAACCAGAATTAGAATCAGCAGCACGCTCCTCGACCATCATACCCCCTAGTTTTCATAATCAAAATCAACAGGCTGCTCCTTATCAAGAGAAAAAGGCAAATTTGGAGTAGATACTGGCAAAATATATAACAGGAAATGAAGTAGCGATGAGAACTCAGGCGGCTGCGATCAAGAATCTAGAAACTCAGATTGGACAGATTGCGAGTGCGTTAAATAATAGACCCTAAGGAACCTTGCCAAGCGACACAAAAAAGAATTTGAGGGGAGGTCATGAGCAATGTCAAGCTATCACACTTCGGAGTGGGAAACATTTAGCCTAACAGGATTCAAAGAAATCGACTATGGATAAGCATGGTGAAACAAGTGTGGAAGAGACAGTGGTAGGGAAAGAAGGAAAAAAATCTGCAGAAAAAGAACAAGAAGTTACACCAATAGTCTACCCACCACCACCATTTCAACAACTGATCCGAAAACAAAAATTGGAGAAACAGTGCACCAAGTTTCTGGAAGTTTTCAAAAAGCTACACATCAACATCCCTTTCGCGGAGGCATTAGAACAGATGCCTAGTTATGCCAAGTTTATGAAAGATATTTTGTCAAAGAAAAAAAATTAGAGGACTTCGAGACTGTGGCACTAACGGAGGAATGTAGTGCGATATTATAAAAGAAGCTTCCACCAAAGTTAAAAGATCCGGGTAGTTTCATCATCCCATGCAAAATAGGGAGTTTGGCCTTCAACAAATGTCTGTGATTTAGGTGCAAGTATAAATCTCATGCCACTTTCAGTGTATACTCAGTTAGGTTTATCGGCACCTAAATCGACAAACATCTCCCTACAGTTGGCGGATAGATCGGTAACTTATCCATGAGGAATTGTTGAGGATGTTTTGGTAAAAGTGGATAAATTCATATTCCCAACAGACTTCATCATTTTGGACTATGAAGAAGATAAGGATATTCCGATAATTCTTAGGCGACAGTTTTTGGCAACCGGTAGGACTCTCATTGATGTTTAGAAAGGAGAGTTGACCATGAGGGTGCAAGATCAAGAGGTAACCTTCAACTTGTTTAAAGCCATGAACTTCCCCAAAGAGGAAGAAGAGTGTTTTTGGATGGACATTATTGGCAAAATGGTGGGTGATGAACAACATCGAATACTAAGTACCGACCCATTAGAAACAACATTGATGGGAGACTGTGATGGAGAGGATCCAAAGTTAAAGGAATATTTGTAGTTGTTAGAGGCACATCCTAAAGTGAGCTAGTTTAAATTACCATTTGAGCAATTGGAAGCATCAGGAACTTCATCAGCAAAGATGAAGCCATCTCTAGAGGAACCACCGGCACTAGAACCAAACCCTTACCCAATCACCTCAGGTATGCTTATTTGGGTAATTCATCTACTTTTCCTATTATTATTGCATCTGTGCTTAACGAATTGCAGGAAAGTAAGCTGTTAAGAGTTCTGAGGGAATACAAAGCTGCTATTGGATGGACTATCGCCGACATCAAAGGAATCAGCCCTTCATTCTGTATGCATAAGATTCTGATGGAGGAGGATGGCAAGCCAACAATGGAACAACAAAGGAGGCATAACCCAATTATGAAAGAGGTAGTGAAGAAGGAGATCTTGAAATGGCTGGATGCTGGAATTATCTACCCCATTTCAGATAGTGCATGGGTGAGCCCGGTTCAATATGTTCCGAAGAAAGGTGGGATGACGGTAGTAAAGAATGAAAACAACGAACTGATACCGACAAGGACAGTAACCGGCTAGAGGGTTTGCATGGATTATAGGAAGTTGAATAAGGCGACTAGGAAGGGCCATTTCCCTTTGCCTTTCATTGATCAGATGTTGGACAGACTGGCTCGACATGAGTACTACTGCTTGTTAGGTGGTTATTTCGGATATAATCATATCGTCATCGCACCGGAGGATCAAGAGAAAACGACGTTCACATACCCCCATGGCACCTTTGCCTTTAGAAGAATGTCATTTGGCCTGTGTAACGCTCTGATAACTTTTCAACGATGCATGATGGCTATCTTCTCAGATATAGTGGAGCGCAGTGTTGATTTTCTTATGGATGACTTTTCAGTATTTGGGGAATCTTTTGATAGGTGTCTCAAAAATCTAGTCCTATTGCTGAAAAGGTGTGTTGAGACGAATCTGGTGCTCAATTGGAAAAAAATGCCATTTTATGGTCCAATAGGGGATAATACTTGGACATAAAGTTTCTGGAAAAGGTTTGGAAGTCGACCGAGCTAAGTTAGAGACAAATTAAAATCTGCCACCGCCGACTTCAGTAAAGGGTATTCGAAGCTTTCTCGGGCATGCGGGATTCTATCGACGGTTTGTCAAGGACTTCTCAAAAATCACGAAACCACTATGCAGTTTATTAGAGAAAGACGTCCCGTTTAAATTTGATGACGACTGTCTAGCGGCGTTTGAGCAATTGAAGAGGAAGCTAACCACAACCCCTGTGATCATAGCACCGGATTGGACAATGCCATTCGAGCTCATGTGTGATGCCAGTAACTATGCAGTAGGAGCAGTGCTTGGACAACGACGGTATAAAGTCTTTCATGCCATCTATTATGAGAGCAAGACACTTATTGATGCACAGTTAAACTACACAACTACTAAAAAGGAATTACTTGCAGTTATGTACGCCTTTGATAAATTTTTCTCGTACTTGGTGGGGACAAAGGTGGTGGTTTACACAGATCACTCTGCCATCCGTTATCTAGTTGAAAAGAAAGACGCAAAGCAGAGACTTATTCACTGGGTTTTGGTCCTCCAAGAGTTTGATTTAGAGATTAAGGATAGGAAGGGGATAGAAAATCAGGTGGCTGATCATCTTTCATGATTGGAAAACCCGAATCAGGACGAGACAAATAAAGTAGTGATCAATGAGTCGTTTCCAGATGAACAGTTATTTTTGATCCACGGTGAATTTCCATGGTACGCGGATTTCGTGAATTATTTGGTAAGCAACATTCTTCCACCAGATTTGGCTCGCCAGCAAAAGAAGAAATTTTTACAGACATAAAGTGGTATGTGTGGGATGAACCGTATCTATTCCGATAGTGTGCTGACAGAATGATTCGGCGGTGTGTGCCGGAAAGTGAAGTAGAAAGTATATTACAGGCATGTCACGCCTCATTATATGGGGGACACTATGGGAGTGAGAGAACGGCTGCGAAAGTTCTCAAAGTAGGCTTCTACTGGCCCACCTTGTTCAAAGACGCACATCAGTGCGTGCAAAACTGCAATAGATGTCAACAAGTGGGGAATATTTCTAAACGAAATGAGATGCATCTCAATATAATTTTGGAAGTCGAGGTATTCGATGTATGGGGAATCGACTTCATGGGACCATTTCCTTCTTCGTTCAGTAATTTGTACATTCTATTGGCAGTCGACTATGTATCGAAGTGGGTTGAGGCAGTTGCGCTACCAACGAATGATGCAAAAGTGGTACTAAAATTCTTGCAAAAGAATAGCTTTACACGATTTGGCACCCCGAGGGCAATCATCAGTGATGAAGGGAGCCATTTCTGCAATAAGTACTTCACCGCTCTTTTGACCAAGTATAGGGTTAACCATCGAATCGCCACAGCCTATCACCCTCAGACGAGTGGCCAAGCCGAAGTATCTAATAGGGAGGTGAAAAGAAGCTTGGAAAAAGTCATGAATCCTAATCGAAAAGATTGGAGGTTGAAATTGGATGACGATCTGTGGGCATACCGGACTGCTTATAAGACCCCGATAGGCATGTCTTCATATCAATTAGTCTGCGAAAAGGCGTGTCACCTTCCAATGGAACTCGAGCATAAAGAATATTGGGCCATCAAGAAACTTAACTTTAACTTAGCAGTAGTAAGGGAGAAAAGATTATTACAGATCAATGAGTTAGACGAATTTCACCTGCAAGCTTACGAAAATTTAAAGTCGTATAAAGAAAAGATCAAGAAATGGCACGATCAAAAGATAATGGACATAAAGTTTGAACCGGGACAATCAGTATTGCTATTCAACTCTCAGTTGAAACTTTTTCCCGAAAAGCTAAAATCCAGGTGGTCGGGGCCATTTACCATAAAGACTGTATTTCCACACGGCACTGTTGAGCTCTATGGCCGGGATCCTAAAGAAACATTCAAAGTGAAAGACCAATGCCTCAAACATTATTGGGGAGGTGACATCAATCGTCCGGCAACCGCGGTTGACCTGACCGAGCCAAACTGAAACAGGGAGTAGTCAGAGCCAAACTGAAATAGGGAGTAGTCAGGTTGAAAGACTAAAAATCAAGAGCTCGATGGGAGGCAACCCATCCTTTACTTTCAATTGTATTATATTTATGTATATTAGTATAGTAATTCTTAATTAGGATAAATCGAGTTTTTAATAATGCATGTTCTAACAATTATAATGATGTGCGGTGCAAGTTTGGGCCAAGTACAAGACTAGGCAAGTGAGACCACAAGCCTAGTCAAGTCAACAGCCAGCAAAAAGAGTCCAAAATCTCAAGTTTTTAAAAAGTCCAATGCCCGCCCCCGGGGGCAAAGCAAGGCCAAAGTGCCCACCTCAGCGGGCTAGACCTCTGCATAGCACCCACCCCCGCGGGCTCCCCAGGCCAAATTGACCTGCCCCGGTGGGCTTTCGGCAGTTTTGTTTTTAAAAAACTCCTTTCGAAACTCAAATTAGACAATTCCAAAATAGAATAGAACCCGAACCTCACGAGACAACCTCTCCAAACTCCATCTCTTCACTTCCAACGCTCCTTGCAAGTGAATTTCAACCAACAACCAAATCCTACACTTGGAACATCACAATCATCCATCAATCTATCATCAGTCAACAACATAATCAAGGTATACTTCTTCATTTGGGTCGAACCTTTGGCTGCAAAGTTGGGGATATCTTTTTTGGATTTATAAGTTGTAATCGAACTTGGTGGGAGTATGTATATATATCTTGACTTGTTGTGTGAAACAAATTTGGGGATAGCACGAAAACAACCATCACCAACCTCAACCTATATTAGCCTTGCCCACCATCTGTTTGACAGAAAGCCTCAACCAAATAATCCTCAGAACGTAGTTGATTTCAAGAAATTAAACATCATGCCACCAAGAGCACCTAAGCGACAAAAGGGTGAGCGGTCTTCCACCCCGGCTAGGACATTTGATCGGAAGAAATTTTTATGCGAGGCCGCCGTCAATAGATTTGATTATTTGGTAGGGAAGAATCTAACCCCCGAGTGTGGCCTCTGGCCCGATGCGTTTGATGGGGAAATGGCAATGCATATTCTAGATCAGGGCTGGGACACTTTCACGGATCAGCCCAACGCGGCAGTGGTGGCCATCGTGAAAGAGTTCTATGCGAATGCCGAGGACATATCCCCGTTTCAGGCATTCGTCCGGGGAAAATTGGTTGATTTCAGTGCCACGGCTATTAGTGATTTCTACAATCTATAACAGCCGACAATTTGTCAATACAATGAGTTCATAGATGCGGGGCCTGATTATGTTGAAATCCTCACAAAGATATGCAAGCGGGCACAGAGTGGGCCAGAGGCAAGAAAGAGGGCACGTTGATCATGAGCTCGAGCTGAAGCCTCTACGGGAAAGTTTTTTATTCATTCTTCTATGCCAAACTACTTCCTTCGACACATACAAGTGAGGTCACCAAAGAAAAAATCTCCCTCTTGTATGCTATCCTTAATGATTACGACATCGACATTGGGTTAATCATAAGTTTTTTGATTCGCTGATGTTTGAGAGGATTACTGTCGGGAGGTTTTCCACATCCATCATTGATCACTTGGTTGTGCCGTCGTGCTGGTGTCAAGTGGTCGAACGAGGAGCTTACTCAGCAGCCACTCTAGCTGCTAGACACGAGGATGATTGCCAGATTCGAACGCTGGCAGGTGTCATCACCACATCCTCGCGATATAGGCTTTATTTTTCCTTTAGACGCGGATGCAGAGAAGGGAGATCGAATGCCTGCAGAGGGAGAGGCAGCTACATCGAGCAATCCTCGCCCAACAAAGTCTAAGTTCAGTTCCCAGTTCAGAGCTCTACAGCAGCAGTATGATAAGTAATGTCGGGTGGACAACAAAAAGAAAGACCGGTTGGCAGCGTGGCAAAGCCACATGTTCGACACACAGAACCAGTTCAATGCCGAGGTCGCTGAGGCGTTTGCTAGACTGAACACTTTCGCCGATCCTTTCCAGTTTCTGACCCCACAGTCGCTACCCGGTTATCCACCGTCAGATTCTGATGTGGAGGAGATTCAGCTGGATACATGAGTGTCAGGGAAGTCCTTTACGCTTTAGTTCTTTATTTTTCATCAATGAGGACATTGTGCTACTTAAGTTTGGGGGTGTTATATATATTATTCTTATTCATCATAATATGTTTAGAACTTGCGTATAGTTAGCATTGTATGTTAGTAGTAGTTTATTACATGCATTAGTAGTTTAGTTTGCATTAGTAGTTTAATTGTATGAGTAATTTAGTTAAGTGTTTTTATGCTTATATAAAAAAAATTAAAAATCATAAAATATCAAAATGAGTTGTTAGTTAGGATTTCATGAGTCAAGTATGTCAGTTTGTATGAAGTAACCTTAGCCAGTGATGAGACTGGACTTACATAGAATGTGAATAGTTATGATAACTAGGACATATATGTAATTTTAGACCTTTACATGAATCGTTGCCTGTTCGACACTGTTGTACTGGTTAGCTCGGTAGGATGACAATGTAGTCTAACTTGGGTTGAATTGTCACATAAATGACGCCTTGAACAAAATGGTGCTTGAATGACAGAAATTTAGTGAAATGATAGTAATGACTAAGATGAGATAGAAACCTAAGTTTGGGGGAAATATGGGAGCTATCTAAACGAAAAAGAAAATAAAAAGAAAACCAGTGGAAAATATGAAAAAGAGAACAAAAGAAACTGGTGAATAAACACCGTGACTCGTTTGGTTTCGTGGCCTTTGATACTCGAGTAAGTACGCCCTAGAGAATGTTTTTACACCCAGCGCCCTAAAGCCATTTGGTTTGGGAGTCGTTGGTCGAAAGCTCGCTACATGGGTATCATTGAAAAGCCTAAGGGAACTATACATTGCACAGTCATGAGTAAAATAGAGATACGAGAAAATGAGCAAAATGCCCCCGTAATTGAATAAAGATAGAAAATCTCCCATATTGACTTCCAGCTTGATTGATGTTAAGTTAAGGTTGCATTATCTTGTTTACGCAATTTCTTGAGTTAAAGCCGTATTTTCAGTTTAAGACACATATTATGTGATATATTTGAACTGTAGTTGATCATATTGTTGTCGAGCACACATACTGCAGTGGTGTTAACATGTATTGATTCATAGATTGGTTTGAACTGCGGATATGTTTTTGGTTGGATTTGTTGTCTATATATGTTATGATTTCTCTGAGGCAATATTGGTTAACTTTGCATTATCTGACAGTTGCATTCGTAGGCATTGTATTTAGTTGCATGTGCATTGTTTTGCTTGAGGACAAGCAAAGTCTCAAGTTTGGGGGTATTTGATGAGTTGGTTTTATACCTATGAATCGATGTTTGTTATAGCTTGTTTCTTGGCTACTTCAAGTAATTATAGTATCATTTTACTTTTTTTGGTCGTGTTGATTACAGGAAGCGAACTAAGGGAGAATGGAGCTTAAAGGCAACATTTTAACTGATCTTCGAAAAGTGGATGCCCGCTGGGGCGGGCCATCGCAAGGCAGATACCCTGCTAGGGCGAGGGTGCATGACAAAGCTGTACAGGAAGTGGATGTTCGCTGGGGTGAGCGTACGAAGAGCAAAACCCCCGCTGGGGTGGGGGTACGACAGTTAAGTTGACAGTTTCCTGGTTCAATTAGGATTTTTACAGAAAGGAAAGATAGACTATATGAAGTCATCAAAGAAGCTATTACATAGATACTTAGACAGATTCTAAGCCCTAGTTCATAACTTTGACGCGTGAGGAGATTTGAAGCAGAGCATAGCACGACGAACGTAAGGCAAACGTGGAGACGAGTAACAATAGATTTTTAGATTCTATTATTCTCTCTTCATATTTACTTTGTATTCAGAATGTTTAGTACTTTGTGGATTGTTTGTTTTTATTCATCCATGATGAACTAAATTCTTATTTAAGCTTATGACGAATCTTATTATGTAACGACGGATTAAATTGCTTCCCAGTTAGTTTATGAATATTATGTTCAGGTTATTTGCTATGGTTTGTGCGTAATTTATATAGTTACTTGATCACCAATTATCTGTTATCCGATATGAATTCGAGAGACGACATATAGGATTGGAACTAGCAATAGTGACATATATTTGTGATTTCTGCTGTTAGTTGGGATTCATAATTCATGTATAGGATAGAGATATCTATGCATCATATGTAATCTGATAAGAACTTGATATTAAACCTTTTTCAACAATAATTCACATAGAGATATAGTGAGTTAGTTAATTAAGGTGTCTTGCTTAATTCTATCAATTATGAATTTGAGTTTGTATGGGTATAATGCATCGAGAGATGGTTTATTTACTTTTGTGTTCTTGGTTAATAATCTGGAATAATTGGAATAAACTGAAGGAAAGTATATTATCTGAAGTGAAGTAATAAGTGAAGTTGTAGGCTTAATTCTCCAAAACTTGTTAAAATCTTGAATTACCATTAATTTCGGTCTAAGTAGTAGTCTATTATATAAATCATCATCTAATCGTTAGTTTAATAAAGTTGAAATAATATAAAATTGGTATTTGTTTGAATAAAATGGAATTACTGTCTCCGTGGGAACGATACTTGATCTTATCATTATATTACTTGTTGACCACGTACACTTGCGTGTAGCGCGTATAGATTTTCATCCACAGGCACTACTGTTGAGACTCATGTCCTAAAGATAATCAATTTGATTGAACATCTTGGACAGCTTGGGTTCATCAAGGATGGGGTGTTAAGTCAAGATTTGATCTTGCAGTCACTTCTAGATACCTCCTCACAATTTGTTGTGAATTTCCACATGAATAAGTTGGATGTCAGCTTGCCTGAATTATTTAACATGTTAAAAACTGCTGAAGGACACTTCCTATCGAAGAAGAACCAAGCCTTACTGGTGGATGATTCTTCCAGGAAAAGGAAGAGGCCCAATGTATCTTCTAAAAATAAGAAAACCAAGAAGGCCAAGGGCAAGGCTAAAGTGAAGGATCAAAAGAAACCTGATCCAGCTAGCAATAGATTGTGCTTCCATTGCAACGAGTCAGATCACTATAAGAGGAACTGCAAGAAGTTTTTGGCAGAGAGGAATCTTTAAGAAGCTTCGACTTTCAATCAAGGTTTGTTCATGATTGAAATTAATTTTTCTGAAAGTCAAACTTTTACTTGGGTATTGGATACCGGCTGTAGTTCTAACATATGTAAAACTATGCAGGGATTGGTCAGAAGTAGAAAGCTGAACAATGATGAAGTCGTCCTACGAGTGGGAAATGGAGTAAAGGTTGTTGCATTAGCTGTATGGGCTTATTGTTTAACAGCAGCTAAGGGAAAGTCCATTAATTTAAATAATTGTTATTTCGTTTCAACAATCACAAGAAACATTATTTGTATTTCTGTATTGGATATGAATGGTTGTAATATTATAATAAAGAACAATAGTTGTTCTATTTATAATAAGGACGTTTTATATGGAGTTGGTAAATTATTGAATGGACTTTACGTACTTGACTTGCATGAAAATATACTTAAAATTGAACAAACTAAGAAAAGGAAAAAAGATGATATTAATTATACTTTTATGTGGCATTGTAGACTCGGTCATATTAATAAAACAAGATTATCCAAGTTTCATAAAGATGGGATCTTAGAGATATCTGATTATGAATCATATCCAACTTGTGAATCTTGCCTCATGGGTAAGATGACTAAATCTCCTTTTAGTGGAAAAGGAGAAACAGTTACAGAGTTGTTAGCGTTGGTACACACAGATGTTTATGGACCTATGACAACGAATGCATAGGGAGAGTATTCTTATTTTATTACATTAAGTGATGATCAATCAAGATTTTGATATGTGTATTTAATGAAATACAAATCGGAATTGTTTAAAAAGTTTAAAGAATTCAGAAGTGAATTAGAGAAACAAACTGGCAAGAGTACTAAGATTCTTTGATTGGATCGAGGTGGTGAATACTTAAGCGGAGAGTTTCTCAACTGTCTCAAATAAAATGGTATATTCTCATAATGGACTCCACCAGGAACACCACAGTTGAATGGTGTGTCTGAAAGGAGAAATCGAACACTGTTGGACATGGTTCGTTCCATGATGAGCTTTACTGATCTTCAAGTTTCCTTCTGGGGTTATGCCTTAGAATTGGCTGCATACCTACTTAATAAGGTACCTACCAAATCCGTCCCAAAGACTCCATATGAGATATGGACAAGGAGGAAACCAAATCTTTATCATGTTAAAACTTGGGGTTGTCCATCTTATGTCAAAAAGTTTGAGAATGATAAGCTGCAGACTAGATCCGACAAGTGTATATTTGTGGTATACCCTAAAGAAATATCAGGGTATTATTTCTATCATCCAACTGATCAGAAGGAGTTTGTTGCAAAACATACTGCCTTCTTGGAAAATGAGTTTATCCTCGAAGGGGTCAATGGGAGTAAGAATATCTTGAAGAAATTCAAGAACCACAAATTACTACGGATCAAAGTCAGGTACCTGACCAAGTAGAATAACCTATTGTACAACAACTTATTTGTAAATCTGTAAGGATATCGAAGATACTTGAAAGGTATGGATTCATTATAGAGGATGACAATGAGGTACGCATCATGAATGATGATGATCCATTGAATTACGAACATGCTATAAGTAGTAAAAGACTCAGAGAAATGGCAAGAAGCCATGAAATCTGAGATGGATTCCATGTATGAGAACAAAGTATAGACTTTGGTTTCATCACTTGAAGGGATTAAGCCTATTGGGTGCAAATGGGTCTTTAAAAGAAAGACTAGAGTGGACGGCAAGGTAGAGACCTATAAGGCCCGACTAGTTGTGAAAGGTTTCAAACAAAGACAAGGTATTGACTATGATGAAATCTTCTCGCCAGTAGCTATGCTCAAGCCCATTCGAATTTTGCTTGCAATTGCAGCTTACTATGACTATTAAATCTAGCAGATGGACGTGAAAATAACCTTCCTCAATGGAAACCATGAGGAGGATGTGTATATGACACAGCCAGAGGGTTTTGTTCTAACGATTGGAACAAATCAAGTCTGTAAGCTACAACGATCCATTTATGGATTGAAACAAGCTTCTCAAAGGTGGAACATCCATTTTGATGAGACAATCAAAGAGTTTGATTTAATCAAAAATGAGGATGAACCATGCGTGTACAAGAAGGTCAGTGGGAGCGCAGTATCATTCCTTGAATTATATGTTGATGATATATTACTGATAGGAAATGATATTCCTATGCTATAGTCGATTAAAACCTGGTTATCTAAACATTTCTCTATGAAGAACTTGGGAGAACCATCCTATATTTTGGGGATAAATATTTATAGAGATAGATCTAAAAGGATGCTTGGCTTATATCAAGGAACGTACATTGAAACAATGCTAAAGAGGTTTAGCATGGAAGATTCCAAGAGAGGTCTCATGCCGATGAGCCATGGATTGCATCTCTCCAAGAAACAGGCCCCAAAGATACCTGAGGAGAGAAGCCGTATGAGTAAGATTCCTTATGCTTTAGCAATAAGATCTATCATGTACGGTATGATATGTACGAGTGTTGTCCCCGATTAGGTATGATAAAATACGCGAAAGTATACGCGGTCAACAAGTAATAAATAGTAAGTACAGATATCGTTCCCACGGAGAATTAACTAATAAAAGTTCGCCAAATCACTAGCCCATAATCATTTCAGTCTTATTTAAACGAGCAATAAGGTGTTTTAAATTAAAACTTGACAAGTAAATAAACTTAAACTAATTAACCATAGAGTAAAATCAGATAATGAAGACGTGAGATCTCAATTTCCCCTAATAATTTATCTAAGTCAACATACTTCCAGTTAAGTCAAATTAATCATCAAAGAATGTTAGTCAAGAACACTAAAGTGAGATAAGGCCATCTTGCAATGTATCGAATCCATATCATATACAATCCACAGAAGATAGAACGCACATGAACACCCATATTATCTAAACCCCTATATGTTTATATAATTTATAAATAATTAGGGTTTAAGTCCAAGTTCTCATTTGACTACAAGCGGCGCTTCGGTATATGTCTATCCTAAGCACAAATCATACGTCTAACGTCATGTAAACATACAATCACCCGCTACTACAATTAGATCTAAAACCACATTTTGTCTTTCAAGTCCATATAGGTTATCACAGTAATTAGTCGCGAATCAATTAAGCAATGAAAGCACGAATCGTAATAGGCAATCACATAACAACCAATAAGAACAATATGGAAGCATATCAATATAAACTACTCAAAAGGTTCCATTGAAATCTCAAAATAAAGTTTAAATCATAAATGACTCTAATATACCATCCACAAGTTCAATACACATCATACGATTACAAAGAGAGAGAAAGACAAGTATAAAGATAAAGAATGCAAATCTGATTGCTCAAGCCCCTTTGTTGAATCTTTAATGAAATACACTTGCTTCAATCTTCAACACCTAACTAAACCCTAGAAACTAACTAACTAAACTTAGAATTAATCTACTCCTAACCTAATCTAGACAAGGAAATGAAAGGAAAAGGAAGAAGAGAACAATGCTATGCTAGGGCTAAGCTAAGCTCCCAGAGAAAGTATATCTCCTATGCTGCAAAACCAGCCCCCCTTATATGCCTTGCTACAACCAAGTCCCGCTTAAAAGTCAACTCTGGTCAAACTGGGAACCGGCACGGCTGTGCGGCTTTAGGCCTAGAGGAGGGCGCGGCCGCGCGCACCTGGAGGCTGCTCTTTGGCTTCTGTTTCTGGTCCATTTCTCTGCTCCATCCCCATGCCTGCCTTCTTGCATCCTATGAACCTCGTAGCATCATCACATTTCATTGCCCCTTCACTCATGCCATCATCATGCCTTAAGTCTATTTTTGTGCTTTGTCCCATTTTAGCAATCTTTTGCCCTTTTATAGCTTAGTGCACCACGACGAGTTCTAAAACAGGAAATCTACAAAACAAAGAAAAAACACATGAAAAGCACAATAATACTTGAGTTTAAGCAGCAAAACAAGTTAGATAATATCTGAATAAGTGGTCATAAAAACCACTTATCAAATACCCCCAAACTTAAACGTTGCTTGCCCTCAAGTAACCAAAACAAAACCCAACAAAAGATGCAATGCAAAAACTAAAATGAATGCAATCTATCCTCTCATGAATGTGAATCCAAGTCTCAGTCAGAATTTATATTCAAATGAAATGTCTCAGAAAAATCACAAGATAATTAAACAGGAAGCTACCCAAGACAAGACCATAAAGCATATTCTTGCAAATCTAAAGGTGTTTGTGTGCCTAGAAACCATTAAACATGCTTTAGAACAAATACATCACATACTATGCTTCTTAGGGGAAAAATAAGTTTCAACTCAAGAAAAGCAGTAAATCAGATAAGTTCTAACCAAGACCATGCATTACTTAAGCTAAGAGTCAACAAGGGATTTATTATGCTTTTTATTTATTCACGAGGGCGTTTTTGCACTTTCCTATGTACACAATCGACTGTGCAATGCCTAGTCCTCTTAGGCTTTTCAGTGATACACGTGTAGCGAGCTTTCGACCAACGACTCCCAGACCGCGAGGCCTTAGGGCGCTGGGTGTAGAGACACCCCTAGGGCTTACTTGCTCAAATATCAAAGGCCACAGAACTCAACGTAGCCGAAGTGTTTATTCTATTTTTTTCTTTTTCTTTTCTTGCATTTTCTTTTCTTTTTTTTTTCATAGAGGAGTGCATCTTACGCTCCATCTCCCCAAATAGCATGCATACCCCCCTATTTCCCCCAAACTTAAGCTTTTAACAGTTTTAGTTATTATTATTAGATTACTGAAACTCCTTCATTAAAACACAGATTTCCCACCAGAACACAAGTATGTGAAAATTTAAACTGAGCATATCATGGTGGTCACTCTATCGTGCTAACCGATTAAATAGTATCTGACAGATAAGGATTTATATATATGACAATATTATTAAGCTTAAGTCTCAAATCGGTTTAATCAATCAAGTAATTTCAATTTTCTCATAGGCCAAATAAATAACAACCCAACTAAAAACTGGATTCATGCAATATGTCCTAACACAGTTAACAAAACAAAATAAAATTTTTAAAATTTTGACAAATTTTAACAAAATACGACCTACATGCACTATATGAACTAAATAAAATGCAATATGATATGAATTAACTACATGCAAAATAAAACCTAATACCCCCAATTTAATGTCCTCATTGAAGGTAAAAGGTAAAAATGAACTCCCCTTGTGACAACCCGGATTTTCAATAATTTATAAATGAGAATTTAATAAATAAAATTCTTATTATCTGATGTTTTGAGTTTGAGTATGTGTATACGTGCCATATATTGTGAAATATGTGGATTGATGTGAAGAAGATTTTAATTGAATTATTTATTAAGTTAAATAAATAATTATGTGATTAATATGGAGTAATGTAATTAAGTGTATTATATTAATTAAATGATTATTTAATATTTAATTTAATTAATACATAATAATGTTATGTTATAGTTCTAATTTAATTGGGATAAATAAATTAGATGAAATTATGTGGTAATTATTACACGAAATTATAGTTAGCGAGTAATTATAATTATGTGACCATTTTATGTGATTTATTGATGTTAGATTTTAATTAATTAAATTAGAATGTTAAGATTTAATAATTAAAAGGTGTAACATCAAGAATATGTGTTAAAGGATTTATTAAAAAGAATTAAAAGAGTTTTTAAAATCGTTTTCCCAAACAAGGCCCTTACTTTTGTTTTAAACATGTTTTATCCAAATAAGACCTTAACTATTAAAACTTATTTTTAAAATAATGTGGTTTTGCCAAACAAGCCTTAGGGCTTTTAAAATTCCAATTTTTATAACTTATATATTAAATTGGTAATTAGTATATGTAATTATATTGGAAGTTATATATTCTATAATTATATGTGTTATATGTATATTGTATACTAAGTTACGTTAGTTTTCTAAACCTAAGTCTAAACTAAGAACAAAGAAGAGAAGAGAGATCAGAGATTATCAAAGAAGAAGAATAGGAAGAAGAAGAAGGGAAACCTTGAGAAAATAAGAGAAAAGCTTTCATCACCTCCATCTCTCTCTTAATTCAAAACTAGTAAGGTTATAATCTTAACCTTTATACTCAATTAATATGTGTTGTGTTTCTTCTTTGTAAAATTAGGTTTTCATGATTATAAATTTATATGTATATATGGTGCTCATATGTTTTCATATGTAATTGTATGCCATGAAAGTATTTTCAAAGTACAATTGTTGAAAAAACAAGTTTTGAAGTTATGTTCTTATATGTTTTCATAATTTTAGAATTCTATGTAAAAATCTTTTGGTGAAACTTTATAATTTTGATATGTGAATGGGATGTGTGTGTGTGTATATATATATTTATATATATGCTTTTTTATAGTGGTTTAAGAGTTTCAATTCACAAGGACATGATGAACATGATGAAATCATGTTCATAGTGTTTGATTATAAAGTTATGTTGAAAATTATTATTAAGTCATTGATGAAAGCATGAAGTTATGAGTAATATGTGATATAGCATGGGTATATATGAGTTATATGGTTGTTAAAGAAATTCAATCCATGTAAATTTGGATAAACAAGAGGAATTATATTTATAGTGATTTTCTTTAAATTAATTTTTGAAAAATGGCTTTTGAAACTACCAAATTGATGTTTGATTATGGGTTATTGTTAAAATTGATCATGTATTATGTTAGTATGTTAAGGATATGAGTTATTACAATTGGAATCTCATGAATTGGGTTAAAAACGAATTCGTAGTATCAATTTTCGCCAAGAACGCTTAATATTGTAGTTTTCTTTGAAAATCAATAAATCTTGATTTTGATTATGTGTTATATGAATTTTATATGTTATGATCATGTTAATGAGTTTAAAATATTATTTGTATCAAGTTTTATGTTTATCATGTTGGGAAAAATTGAATTCAGTGTGAAGGAATAAGCCAAATTGGCTTATTTCTCCACCAGTTTGCGAACCAATCCCTCCATCAGAGGGAGGACCTACCCCAGCGGGTGTATTACCCTTGGGGGACCCGCCCCAGCGAGATACCTTGTTGTTCGGGAATGTTGGTTTTTGGTTTTTGAGTTTTCATGCCCCGTTTATTTAGCTAACTTATTTATATGATTTAGAAAGTGAAATAGGTAATAAGATAACATATTTTTGATGTGTTTAAGATGGGTTGGAGTCTTAATATGAATGTGTTATATGTGTTGATGTGTTACTTTCATAAGGTACACAACACGATTGAAAGCGTTATAAGCTTATGAAATGTATGTCGTCGTAACCATAATCATAGTAAGGGTTCAATTTAAATTATAATTTGTTAAATTATAATGAATATAGTTTGATTACATATAATCAGAGTAAATGTTTAACTTTAAGTATAATGTGTGTAATTATGATTTAATTAACATAAGATGTAATTAATTTATTATAATCAAAGTGGATGTTTAAATTATAATTTATTGGATTATAATTTAATATGAGTATGTAATTATCAATTGATTAATTATGTGAAATGTAATATGATTATGTGATGTGATTAATTATGTGGTGATTAATTATTAACTTATTAGTTAGTGAGGAATGAGTTAACCTAAATTGGTTAACTAACGATGAAGATTAGCTATGTGATAATTAACTTATATTGTTAATTATATATATGTTTTGACAGTGAGTGTCAAACGAGTAAATGGAAAAGGATTAGAAGGTATAAAGTAGAAGTTACTTAAGCGTTTACTAAACGTCGCTATGAGACTAATAATTGATGCGTATGATAATACGTTATGTTGGATCATGAAGCAGATTATATTAAGCAGTTTTTCGATAATTGGTAATCTACGAGCCAGGCAAGTCTTTTAATTTCTATTTTCTATGTGAACTTGATGATGAACTGTTTTAAATTGTATTGCAAAGAGCATGTTATGTTATATATGTTGCAAGCATGAAATGTGAAAGTCAATTTATGATTACATTGATTGATTTAAGAATGTTGATTGAGTAAGAAACTCAATCTTTATATTTGTTATGTGATTAAAGCATGCATACCATGTTATTTTAATGTTTAAGAAATGTATGTTGAGCATGTAAATTATGTACTACGTGATGCATGAAAACTGTTAGTTCTTGCTGAGCTGTAGAGCTCACTCTTACAAATAACCATTTTTGCAGGTCAATGATGCAAGTTAAAGATACGTGTTAAGTGATTTATAGAGATCAATGTTAAAGAATATTAGTTATGTTAAATTTCAAATTATAGTTGATGTTTTGATTGTAACTCAATTGTTAAGTTATAAGTTGAGCTATCCGACGTATAATGGATATTGTTTAGTGATGTAAGACTTTGTATAGTCCTTTCGTTGTAGCGATTCATGTAATAGAATTGAATCAAATATGTGTGATGTTAAGGTTACGATTCAGGGCAATAAAGAAATATTATATAAAAGTTTTAAATATTCCGTATTTTTAGTGATTTTTAATATTGAATAATGATGTAATGAGGGATTAAAGTTGTATTGTTAACGATCGAGAAGGAGAATATTATTGTATGAATTTTGCAGTCGTTACAGTTGGTATCAAAGCTGTAGGTTATACACCTTAGGTAAGAGTACCTTAGGCTATGACCTTAGAGAATAAGAAGTTAAGTTTAAGTTACGTATAACGAAAAGGTGATTCTTTTCACATATGTAGATGTATAGGATGAGTTAAGTCCTAGAAATGTTATAAGAAGAAGATTAGAATGGCGAGGAATAAAAATCTAATAAAATATTGAACTATATGAATGGAGTTAGAAATTCTTAAAGGAAGATTTGTTTAATAAACAAAAAGATTCAAAGAAGAATCTTGAAGAGATGTAGAGATAAGAATCAGGACTTCCTAACTCCAATAATCAGTATGACGAATAACGATGAATATACGAAGTCTATAAGATTTAAAAGCATAATGAAATCATAGTATGATATGATGAGAGGTAAGATACGAAGTTTTTTTAAAACAAAACGATGATGAGATAAAAAAATTAATCATAAAAAGATGATTATAGAATAAGATCACGACGTGATCTTTTAAAGTCGTAAAAGACAGATGGTCTGTAATGATTGAATGGCTATAGTTTGAGACTATAACAAGAATGGACTATGATATAGTACGAGATTAAATCACGAGGAGTTATAAATGATGAGATACAGAAGTCTGTATCGAGTATAGAGCGAGAAGTTATAAGTAAGATAGAGTTAAGTGAGATTTCAACTGAGGACTCATGTGGTGGCTGAGTTGTACAAATCTTTGTATGGACAGGGTTTTCTGCTTACACTTGGCTTATCATATTGATAATCGTTGGAAGGTTGGTGTCGTGCTATCGATATATATATGACGAGAAGGTGATTCTTTTCTCATATTATATTTGATAGTTAGAGTCAATAGAGGATAGATTAGATGATATTAAGATTACATTAGATGATATTAAGATTAGGCGAGTTCTTAAAACTCATACTTATGGTGAGTTCGTGACTCATAATCGTATGTATGTTTTTGAACCCCTAAGCATATGGACAGTCTCTGATCAGTTCTTTAACTACGTATTGGTAGGATAAGTTCTTAAACTCATATTATTGTGGCAAGTTCATGAACTTCCAAAGTGTAGTAAGTTCGATGAACTATACTGGATATAGAAAATTTATAGTATAGAAAGCATTGAGGTTGCTTAAGATTGATAGAATGATTAGGTAATGGTGGAGTAAAGAGTTATATTGATGGAGAAAACTTTGATATTCTAAATCTCCTAGCTTTGCTAGATTTTCGAAATTTATTGACTTCTTGCTGATGTTGCACTTCTATTTTTTTTTCTTGAAAAACATTAGATCAAATGATGGAACCAATGAAATTTTAAAATAGTGCTATTATTCACATGTCTATGCTAATTGCTTCAGCTAGACAAAAATAATTTTAAAATTTTAAAATGTATTTTATATATGCATCATTTGATATGGTGTAGAAACAATAATCAAGGAAGTTATCAATGCAGTTAAACCTAGTGTTGGATGTGATCGTATGATCGTCAGTCCACTATGGTATGATGTAGTATGATGACGTCATGTAATGACGAAATCCTCAACGTACCATTACTACGGTACGGTATCAGAATATTATGAAAAGATTTATTTATTTATTTTTGGTTTCCTTAAACGAAAAAAATATATTTTTTTTTGAGTTGGTTAAATATATATATATATATATATATATATATATATATATATATATATATTTCGATTGATGTCCGAATTATTGCTAAAAGTCTATGCTACTTGATTCAACTAGATAAATATTGAAATATGTTTATGAAA
Source organism: Panax stipuleanatus (assembly GCA_020205555.1). Taxonomy (NCBI): domain Eukaryota; kingdom Viridiplantae; phylum Streptophyta; class Magnoliopsida; order Apiales; family Araliaceae; genus Panax; species Panax stipuleanatus. The sequence goes on from CM035115.1 coordinate 98,902,042, forward strand.
TTCGAGCGTTTTTGGTCAAAATTGAAAGTAGTATGCATACAAGCTAATCATGTATGATGATAAAGCATCTACTTTGGAGACGATCTTATTTATTTATTAATAAAAGTATTAACTTATTAAAGGCATTTAATTATCTACATGGTGCTGTTTTTATAATATGTAAATAACTCATAGTTTTAAGCAATGCTTTTAGAATCATGATGTTAATCATGCTAATGAGATTTAAATTCTTAGAAAGCTTAAAACTAAAATAGTTCTCAATCGTGGGATTACTAAAAGGAGGATTAGTATATCCGGATAGATTGGTACATATGTTGCTTGCTCATTAGATGAGAATGATTGATCTCATGATCATTTGTGTGGAGACACTAAAGCAAGTATGTAGGTGCTTATTGGAGAATAAGTTCACTGAACGTAACTCGCTATGGAATACCTAATGGAGTTTTACTCGCCTGTCAATAGGAATTCCTAATGTGATAGTAATACAAGTGATCCTTGGACTTGAGATCATCATAGTATCTTGTATGTAATGAATTGTACTTTGACATATTCCTTAAAGCCCTTTAGGGTATATAAAAGGGTATGCTTGGGTATAATGAGTTACATATGGAGATAATGAATGATCAATTAAGAATCTACCACCTCTAGTAAAATATAAGTATATATATATATATATATATATATTTATAAAAGCAGTAAAAAGTTCACAGAATGATCCAGGCCAAACTGGAATGTAAAAAGTTAATATATATATATATATATATATATATATATATTAAAGCAATAAAAAGGCTACGAAGTAGAAATCCAGGCCCAAATAAGTCAAAATATATATATATATATATATAAGCAGTAAACTGCCACAGATTTGACATCCGGGCTTGACAGAATTGAAATGTGTGTATATATATAGTTAAATATATATAAATAAAAAAAAGCCAAACCCGGACTGGGAAGATAACCCATTCCGGCGAAGTTGCTATGAACGAAGATATATATATATATATATATATATATATATAAACTGTTAGAAGTGACGGATCGACGATCCGAGTTGTAGAAATGCCAGAAAATGAGTTTATGTACTAAAATGTATTAAAACGTAAGCAAAACGGTCACAGAACTGAGTTTTGGGCATAATCAAAAAGCAAAACTTAACGTGCAAGTGTATAAAAGTGCAAAGAAGTAGTATGAGCTTTCTGATCATAACAATACTCACAATGGATTGCTACATGGGCTTTTTGCCAAATCGTAGGCTTCAAACGTCCGTTTTTACCGGTTAATTTTTGATATGTGATAGTATATGAGTATACCTACGTGTTAGAGTAATAAAATTTGGGTTTGGAGTACAAGAATATGGCTGAGAAATGAAACGGGTAGAGGTTCAGAGCGTTTTCAAAATTTTAAATGAGTTGGGGGTGCACGTTTATTTATAAACCCAGTGGAAGCGGCTCTACCCGCGACAGCAGCAGGTATAGGTGCGGCTCCACGTGGCGGGTCCCGTTGCATCTAAGTACGTGCACTTCGAGCAATGCGAGGTCATATTTGAAACTTTTTAAATTTTGATCTGAGCGTCCGTTTGAGACATGCTATACCTTTTCGAAAAGCCCTCGCCTAGAGTGTCGCAATGACATAGGAGTAAACCTTTTCCGAGTCCAAAAAGATGGGTTCATAACCAGGTCTTCGATTCTTCGTAGTTTATCCGTTGAGCTGTCTTGCGCAGTTTCCACTCGGGATCATTGTTATGGTTATTTCTGACCTTGGTGGCATCAATTTGGCTCGAGTTTGACCAAATCGGCTTTAAGTTGGTGAAATGACTATTTTGCCCCTCTCAGGGTTGCCTTCAGTGCTGGCATGGCCTTCGGCTGACTTCCTGGGGTTGTCTCCGAGGTTTGGATTGCAGCCGATCCTCAGGGTTATCTCCGAGGCTGACTTGGCTCTTCCAGGTTTGTCTCTAGAGATGATGTGAGGCTTTTGGGTTGTCTCTGAAGTTGATTTGAGCTCCCAGATTGAGACCGAGGCTGACCTATATTTCCCGAGATGAGACTAGGGATGACCAGTACTTCCCGGAATGAGATCGGGGTTGACCTGTACCACCCGGGTTGACACCGAGGATGACCTGTACCTCCCGGGTTAAGACCGGGGATGACCTATACCTCCCGGGTTGAGACCGAGGTTGACCTGTACCTCCCGGGTTGAGACCAGGGTTCACCTGTACTTCCCGGGTTGAGACTGGGGTCGATTTGTACCTCTCGGGTTAAGACCGGGATTGACCTATACCTTTTGGTTTGAGATCGGGGCTGACCTATACCTCTCGGGTTGAGACCGGGGTTGACTTGTACCTCCCGGGTTGAGATTGGGGTTGACCTGTACCTCCCGGGTTGAGACCGGGGATGACCTGTACCTCTCAGGTTGAGACTGGGGATGACCTGTACCTCCCGAATTGAGACCGGAGTTGACTTGTACCTCCCTGGTTAAGACCAGGAATGATCTGTACCTCCCAGGTTGAGACCGGGGTTGAGTTGACTATTTTGCCCTCCTGCAGGGTTAGTAACAGGAACAAAAAATCTTGCTTGTCTATAATAGAACTGGAAAAAAAATCAAGTGTCTACAGATGTCCCTCTATTTCATGTTTATGTAATGTAATAAAATGAACAGGATAAAGATTGCTAGACACTAGGAATATAATGAATGCAAATGTAATGCAATGTATGGCATGATACGTGATGAATGTTAGATGCCTTTTAGGGTTATCATTGAATGTTTACGTCATTTTTTGCTGAGGATAACATCATTCATAATAACCCTTGGGGGCAAAACTGTCGGGCAGTTACTGGTAGGATGTCACTGATAGGCCATCTCAACCTGTCCTCGTCACTCTCGGCTGGGGTTGATGTCTTCATGATAGCCTTTGTGGATTCCCTGGATGCCTACCTCGAATGGCATCTTGCAATGTCAAGATGACGATTCTCAATGCCTCCTCTGATTATCTGTATAACAGATTCCATCATCTGTCCTTTGTTGGGATAGATTGATATACTGTCTTCGCCACCGGATCATTCCCGATGATTCGTTGGGGTTGAGCCAATGGCTGATGTCACCGGTCTGTACCCGACGCTTCGTTGAGGGTTGAGCCAACGGCTGAACTGTCATCGGTCTATGCCCGATGCTTCGCTGGGGTTGTGCCAATGACTGAACTGTCATCGGTTTATGCCCGATGCTTCATTGGGGTTGTGCCAACGGCTGAACTGTCACCAGTCTATGCCTGATGCTTCGCTGGGGTTGTGTCAATGGCTGAACTGTCACCGGTCTGTGCCCGATGCTTCGCTTGGGTTGTGCCAACGGCTGAACTGTCACCGGTCTGTGCCCGATGCTTCACTTGGGTTGTGCCAACGGCTGAACTATCACCGGTCTATGACCCGATGCTTCACTGAAGTTGTGCCAACGGCTAAACTATCACCGGTCTATACCCGATGCTTTGCTGGGGTTGTACCAATGGCTGAACTATTACTGGTCTGTGCCCAATGCTTCGCTGGGATTGTGCCAATGGCTGAACTATCATAGGCCTGTACCCAACACTTAACTAGGGTTATGCCAACGGCTGAACTGTCACCTGTCTGTACCCGACGCTTCGCTGGGGTTGTGCCAATGGCTGAACTGTCATCGGTCTGTACCCGACACTTCGCTGGGGTTTTGCCAACGGATGAACTATCATCGGTCAGTACCCAATGCTTCGTTGGGGTTGTGCCAACAGCTGAACTGTCATCGGTCAGTACCCGACGCTTCGCTAGGGTTGTGCCCACGGCTAAACTGTAATTGGTCAGTACCCGACCCTTCGAAAGTGGCAGTTTTTTGGTAATTTTGTGCTGGTTTTCAGCAGTTTTCATCATTGGTCCCTGAATATTACTTCGGGATGATAACCCATGGTTTTCATGAAGTTCCTCCTTCTGTCAGTACATCGTTGCTTAGTAGTGGGATTTCATGACAAACCGCTTAATCGCGTAGCGATTTTTTTTCTAAGATTTGACTTTTCAGCTCATATAAACTCTATTTCAACTCGAATTGGACATAGCCGGAGAGGGCGGGTCCCACCCTAGGGAGCCGCAAGTAGGGGTGCAGCAGCCGCAGATGGGCCCGCTCCTTCTTGCGGTTTTAAAATGGGCAGCGGGAGCTCTTATAAGTCATTTTCAGTTTTGAGTTTCTATAGAAATTTGATTTTCTTTTTCAGATCTACAGAGTTCGGGAAGCTTTTTTTAGATTCCGTCAGCGGCCACGCGTTCTGCAAGTCTCAGGTGACGTTTTCTTCCCTTCTTTTCCAGTTTTAACCGGTAGAATTGTGTAAACCACGTAGGATACTTTTGAACTCAATGTATCAAAAATATACGCTTATATGACTTGATAAAATTTTTTTGACTTCATAAGTATGCATATTTTATTGCGATGCACGTTTTGATGTAAGAAAACTTAAATTCTGAGACAGTCAATTTTTGTTTTTTTTTTGATCAGTTTCTCATCCTTTTTGAGGCCTAGTGAGCCTAGATTTTCAACTAAAAAAATGTCCACGGTAATTTGGCTACCATGTGAAGTTTATTTTTGATTTTTTTCATAAATATGAACTGTTTCTATTTTTGGGAAGGTGTGTTACTGAATGGCCACCTAAACATGCCTGTGTATATGTGGACAGTCCATTTTATAAAGAAGACTCTGGCGAAATTTTTTCAAATGCCTGAGAATTTAATAAACATGCAGTTTTGACTCTACTAAAGTTTTCTTCTTTCTGGATTTTCTTTCTTCCCTTTTCCATTCTTAGAGCACAGGTTTGATATGGGTTAACTTTTGATGCAAGTTCCTGGCTTCACGCAACCTAGAGGGAACTGGTTTAATGTGCATTCTCTTTACCACACTCTGCACCAGGATTACAGGGACATTGTTGACACATGGGGGTTTCAGGCGTTCTTTCCTATCCTTCCCCGCTGTTGCCCCTCGGGTTATATGAGGGCTTTATCTGAGCGCTGGTTCCACCAGACTCAGTCTCTCCACTTGCTGGATTGCGAGGTGATGATGATGCCGATGGATTGGAGGTTCATCACTGAGATAGAGTTTGAGGGTGAGCCAGTACCTGTTGTAGCTAACATTACACCCACTGTCGTTCGATCCCTCCTGGGAGTTCCTGCGACGACCATCAAGAGTCGGACAGTCCATTCTGGTCCCTTGAGCATAGATGCCCAGAGTGGAGCTTTGCTTGAGCCTCTGCTTGATGATCAGAGGGATAGAGATCGCATCCTGCGGCGACTGTTCTTAGTAATCATCAGGGGCTATTTCCTGGAGGATAACTCTGCGACGGTGTCCTTTACCCTGGTCAGTGCCACTCGATATGTGGAGCGCCTCAGTGACTTTGATTGGGGTACCTATACCTTTGCCTATTTTCTCCATGGTATGCGCATGCAATCGGAGGGTGTGACGGAGGCTTGGTTAGGGTTCTACCCATTCCTGTTGGTAAGTACATCTTTCTTGTACCTTTTTGATTTCTGCATTTACATTTGTCAGCCTTGGTCACTGAGGACTTTTGATATTTACATGGCCAGTTCTGGGAGTATGAGAGGCTTCCATTCCTACATCCCGCTACTACTTTGAGCCTGGAGACTTACCCTCGGGGACGGCGTTGGCACCACTCCACTCTGACGGAGGTCCCAGTAGCTGAGGGATTCACCCAATCCTGCCTGCAACTTAAGCTTTTGACGGCTGGGTCGATCTCATGGGTACCATATACCTCAGACTTTTTAACAATCGGGTTTGAGGGCGGTTTCCCCATTGGCTGGGAGTTTGCATTATCCACCCGCAGAGTCCCATTTTTGACAGAGGGAGGCTGTGAGCTCTATTTAGGAGAGCGTGCTATCAGGAGCATCACAGGGCAGATCCGCATTTCCTTTTGTTCCTCATGCTTGGCATCATTGATAAGTAGGTTTTATACCTACGAATAGGTATTATTTAAACCTATGATATCGCTACTTTGAGTATATTTTAGGTTTTTTTCATGCATGTGTGTGGTTTTGTGTGCAGGAACTAAGTGAGCGAAGGAACGGATGGAATAGAAGCTTTCAAGCAAAAGTGGGCTGGATCTTTACAAACTGTGCTAGGGCGCATTTCTTAGGCTAGATATTCGTCGAGGCGCAGATGCGCTGGGGCGCGCCTCCAAGGGTTAAAAGTGCGTCGAGTCACATGTACGGCAGACTTGGTTTATTTATCCTATTTCGAATAGGATTGTAAGGGAGTTACTGCAAGTTGCTGATCATGATTAGAACATATATATGGCTGTAGAGGCTCATAATATACAGACTTAGATAGATTTTGAATTCCTAATTCGTGACTTGGACAACGGAGGAGGATTGAAGTGGAGTTTAACCCGACAAACGCAAAGCAAACGTGAAGACGAGTAACGACGGATTTTCACATTTTATTCTTTCTCTCTTCATATTTACTTTGTATTCAGAATGAATAATAATTTGTGGATTGTTGGATTTTATTCGGTTATGATGAACTAAATTCTTATTTAAGCCTATAACGGATCTTATTATGTAACGGAGGATTGAATAGCTTCTAATTCAGTTTTAGGATATTATTTCCAGGTTATTTGCTATGTGTTGTGCGTAAATTATATAATTGCTTGATCACCAATTATCTGTTATCTTAAATGAATTTGAGAGATGACATATGGGATTGGAATGAGCCATAGTGACATATGTTTGTGATTTATGCTTCGTTGGGGTTCATAATTCATGTATATGATAGAGATATCTATGCATCATATGTAATCTATTAAGAACTTGATATTAAACCTTATTCAATTGTAATTCACATAGAGATATAGTGAGTTAGTTAATTAAGGTGTCTTGCTTAATTCTATCATCTGTGGATTTGAGTGAGTATGGATGTAATGCATTGAGAGATGGTTATATCTGCTTTAGTGTTCTTGATTAATAATCTGGAGTAATTGATCTAAACTGAAGGAAAGTATATTATTTGAAGTGAAGTAATAAGTGAAGTTGTAGGCTTAATTCTCTAAAACTTGTTAAAATTCTGAGTTAGTATTAAAATTGGTTTAAGTAGTAATTTATTTAGAAAATCATCTTTTAATCATTAGTTTGATAAAGCTGAAATAATATAAAATTGGTACTTGTTTGATTAAATAAGAATTATTGTCTCTGTGGGTACGATACTTGATCTTATCATTATATTATTTGTTAACCACGTATACTTGCGTGTAACGCGTATAGAAAATACCCAACAAGTTTTTGGCGCCATTGCCGGGGACAGTAATTACGTTTATTACTTACAATATCAGTTTAATTAGAGCAGTTTTAGTTAAACATATATATATATATACATATTAATTCTTATTTTTGTTTATTTGGGTATTTCAGGTACGCTAGAGTAGTGTATGCAAACTCGATCACAGAAACTAAAGTTGTTGCCATACGAGGACGACATCGACAAGCGATTTCAGCGGTTGAGCAAGTGGATACAGAAAACTTGAGAAGAACTTGAAACACCAAACGAAACCATGGCTGAACAGGAACAGAAAGCACTGCAGGATTATATAACATCGCAGATTTCAGAAATTTAATCCAGTATCACCAGGCCGGCAATTAATGCTAACAACTTTCAGATCAAGCCTGGAACGATACAGATGGTGCAGAATAGTTGCTAGTTTGGGGGTCTTCCGAATGATGATCCAAACAAGCACATTGTCAGTTTCATAGAGATCTGTGATACATTTAAGTGCAACGGGGTGTCAGATGATGCTATCAGATTAAGATTATTTCTGTTCACGCTCAGAGACAAGGCAAAGGCTTGGCTCCATTCTCTACCACAGGGGTCCATCACCACATGGAATGACTTGGCACAGAATTTTTTGGCTAAGTTCTTCCCGCCAGCAAAAACACATAAATTGAGAACGGATATCTCTTCATTTGCACAGCAGCATGGAGAATCTCAATATGAAGCATGGGAAAGGTACAAAGAGTTGTTGACGAAATGTCCACATCATGGACTACCACAGTGGATGCAGATGAATACCTTTTACAACATGTTAGGGAGTCATTTACGGACTAGCATCAATGCAGCCTCAGGTGGAGCTTTTATGGCAAAGAAATTTGAGGAGGCATGGGACTTGATAGAAATAATGGTCGCAAACAACTATCAGTGGCCGACTGAGAGAATGACTCAACCTAGGGTAGCAGGTATTTTGGAAGTGGACACAATGACAGCTCTATCAGCACAAATAGCATCTTTATCAAAAAAAATGGATGCCATATCCACGGGACACGTGCAGCAGGTAGCATTCATATGTGAGCTTTGTGCAGGTGAGCGTCCGACAGACCAGTGTACGATCAACCCAACGACAGTACAGTTTGTGGGTAGCTATAACAGGCCACCCAACACTTATCAGAATGCATATAATCAGGGGGCAAGGAACCATTCGAATTTTTCATGGAGCAACAACCAAAATCAGAATCAACGGCAGGCTCCACAACCCCCATATCCCCCTGGTTTTGAGAGTCAACATCATCAGGCAGCTCTGCAGCATGAGAAGAAGACCGATTTGGAGGAGCTACTGGCAAAATACATAACAGGGAATGAAGCAGCAATGAAATCTCAGGCTGCTACGATCAAGAATTTGGAAACTCAAATGGGACAGATTGCTAGTGTATTGAATAATAGACCCCAAGGAACCTTGCCAAGTGGCACATAAAAGAATCTGAGGGGAGGTCATGAGCAATGTCAAGTCGTTACACTTAGGAGTGGGAAACAGCTAGCCGAGACGGAGACAGAGAAGCCGACTATGGATAAGCAGGTTGAGACCAGTGTGGAACAGACAGTGGAAGAAAAAGCAGGAGAAAAATTTGCAGAAAGGAATAAGTGGTTACACCGATAGTCTACCCTTCACCACCATTTCAGCAAAGGAGCTGAAAGCAGAAATTAGAGCAACAGTTCACTAAGTTTCTGGAAGTGTTCAAGAAGCTACACATAAACATCCCTTTCGCGGAGGCATTAGAGCAGATGCCTAGTTATGCCAAGTTCATGAAGGATATTTTGTCGAAGAAGAAGAAATTAGAGGACTTCGAGACTGTGGCACTAACGGAGGAATGTAGTGCGATTTTGCAAAAGAAGCTTCCACCAAAGTTGAAAGATCTGGGTAGTTTCACCATCCCATACAAAATAAAGAGTTTAGCCTTCAACAAATGTCTGTGTGATTTAGGTGCCAATAAAAACCTCATGCCACTCTCAGTCTATACTCAGTTAGGTTTACCAGCGCCTAGACCAATAAACATCTCCCTACAGCTAGCAGACAGATCAGTAACCTATCCACGAGGGATTGTGAAGGATGTTTGGTTAAAGTGGACAAGTTCATCTTCCCAGCAGACTTCATCATTCTGGACTATGAAGAAGATAAGGATATTCCAATAATCCTTGGGCGACCAATTTTGGCAACTGGTAGAACTCTCATTGATGTTCAAAAAGGAGAGTTGACCATGAGGGTGCAACATCAAAAGGTAACCTTAAACGTATTTAAAGCCATGAACTTTCCCAAAGAGGATGAGGAGTGTTTTCGGATGGATATTATTAACACAGTGGTGGGTGATGAGCAACATCGAATATTTAGTACCGACCCGTTAGAATCAACATTGATGGGAGACTATGATAAAGAGGATTCAGAGATAAAGGAGTATTTGCAACTGTTAGAGGCACATCCTAGAGTAAATAGGTTCAAGTTACCATTTGAACCTTTGGAAATAGCAGGAACTCCATTAGCAAGGATGAAGCCATCTCTAGAGGAACCACCGACACTAGAACTCAAACCCTTACCCAATCACCTCAGATATGCGTATTTGGGTAATTCATCTACTTTACCTATTATTATTGTATCTGCACTTAACGAACTGCAGGAAAGTAAGTTGTTGAGGGAATACAAGTCTACTATTGGATGGACAATCGCCGACATCAAAGGAATCAATCCGTCATTCTGTATGCACAAGATTCTGATAGAGGAGGATAGCAAGCCAACAGTGGAATAACAGAGGAGACTCAACCCAATAATGAAAGAAGTGGTGAAGAAGGAAATCTTAAAATAGCTGGATGCTGGAATTATCTACCCAATTTCAAACAGTGTATGGGTAAGCCCAGTTCAATGTGTTCCGAAAAAAGTGGGATGACGGTAGTGAAGAACAAGAACAATGAACTGATACTGACAAGGACAGTAATTGGCTGGAGGGTTTGCATGGATTACAGAAAGCTGAACAAGGCAACCAGGAAGGACCACTTCCCCTTGTCGTTCATTGATCAGATGTTGGACAGACTAGCTGGACATGAGTACTACTGCTTGTTAGATGGGTATTCCAGACACAACCAGATCGTCATTACATCGGAAGATCAAGAGAAGAGACGTTCACATGCCCCTATGGCACCTTTACCTTCAGAAGGATGTCATTCGGACTGTGTAACGCACCGACAACTTTTCAGCATTGTATGATGGCAAACTTCTCAAACATGGTGGAGCGAGTGTTGAGGTGTTTATGGATGATTTTTCAGTATGTGGGAAATCATTTGATAGGTGCCTCAAAAATCTAGTATTGATACTGAAAACGTGTGTTGAGACAAATCTGGTACTCAACTGGGGAAAATGCCAATTTATGGTCCAAGAAGGGATAATACTTGGACATAAAGTTTCTGGAAAAGGTTTGAAAGTCGACCGGGCTAAGTTAGCAATTAAAAATCTGCCACCGCCGACTTCAGTAAAGGGTATTCGGAGCTTTCTTGGTCATGCTGGATTCTACCGCCGATTTATTAAAAACTTCTCAAAAATCACAAAGCCACTCTGCAGTCTCTTGGAAAAGGATGTACCATTCAAGTTTGATGAAGACTGTCTAGCGACGTTTGAGCAATTGTAGAAAAAGTTAACCACAGCCCCCGTGATCATAACACCGGATTGGACAATGTCGTTCGAGCTTATGTGTGATGCCAGTGACTACGCAGTAGGAGCAGTGCTTGGCCAACATCGGGAGAAGGTTTTTCATGCTACCTATTATGCAAGCAAGACTCTGACAGATGCACAGTTGAACTCGACAACCACTGAAAAGGAATTACTTGCAGTTGTGTACGCATTTGATAAGTTTCGCTAGTACTTGGTGGGAACAAAGGTGGTGGTTTACACAGGTTAATCGGTCATCCGGTATCTAGTTGAAAAGAAGGACGCAAAGCCGAGACTTATTCGATGGGTTTTGCTCCTTCAGGAATTTGATTTAGAGATTAAGGATAGAAAGGGTACAGAAAATCAAGTGGCTGACCATCTTTCGCGGCTAGAGAATCCAAAGCAGGACGAGTCTTTTACCGATGAGCAGTTATTTTTAATCCACTGCGAGTTTCTGTGGAACACAGATTTCACAAATTATTTGGTAAGCAACATCCTCCCACCAGACTTGACTCGCCAGCAAAAGAAGAAATTTCTACACGACGTGAAGTAGTATATGTGGGATGAACCGTATCTATTTCGACAGTGTGCTGACAGAATGATTCGGCGATGTGTGCCAGAAAGTGAAGTAGAGAGCATATTACAGGCATGTCACACCTCATTATATGGGGGACACTACGGAAGCGAAAGAACGACTGCTAAAATACTTTAGGCATTTTTGGCCCACATTATTCCAAGACGCCCACAAGTGCATGAAAAACTATGATAGATGTCAGAGAGTGGGAAATATTTTGAAGCGGAACGAGATGCCACTAAACATGATTTTGGAAGTTGAGATTTTTGATGTATAGGGAATCGACTTCATGGGACCATTTTCGTCATCGTTCAATAATTTGTATATCATGTTGGTAGTCGACTACGTGTTAAAATGGGTGGAGGCAGTTGCGCTACCAACGAATGATGTGAAGGTGGTACTAAAATTTTTGCAAAAGAACATCTTTACACGATTTGGCATCCCAAGGGCAATCATTAGTGATGAAGGGAGCCATTTCTGCAACAAATACTTCACCGCTCTCTTGACGAAGTATGGGGTCAACCACCGAATCACCACAGCCTATCACCCTCAGACGAGTGGACAAGCAGAAGTGTCTAACCGGGAGGTAAAGCAAATCTTGGAAAAAGTCATCAATCCAAATCAGAAAGATTGGTCGTTGAAATTGGACGACGCTCTGTGGGCATACCGGACCGCTTATAAGACCCCAATAGCCATGTCTCCATATCAGTTGGTTTATGGGAAGGCGTGTCACCTTTCGGTGGAACTCGAGCATAAAGCATATTAGGCCATCAAGAAACTAAACTTTGATCTAATAGCAATAGGGGAGATGAGACTTTTGTAAATCAATGAGTTAGATGAATTTCGCCTACAAGCATACGAAAACTCCAAGTTGTATAAAGAAAAGGTCAAGAAATGGCATGATCAGAAAATTATGGAGAAGAGCTTCAAACCGAGACATACAGTATTGCTATTCAATTCTTGAATGAAACTTTTCCCCGGAAAGCTAAAATCCAGGTGGTCAGGCCCTTTTACAATCAAGACAGTTTTTCCACATGGCGCCATTGAAGTATACAACAGGGATTCGACCGAATCATTCACAGTCAACGGTCAACGCTTAAAGCACTACTGAGGGGGTGACCTCGATCGCCAAGAAACCTCAATTAACCTCGTCGATCCAGCATAACAACAGGGAGTAGTCCAGTTGAAGACTATAAATAAAGTGCTTGATGGGAGGCAACCCAATCATTAGTTTATTTCATGTTTTTGAAAGTTATTTGTTTTGATTTAGTAGAGTAGCAGTAGATTAGGACGAGCAGTATTTTTTGTCAAAATAATAATAATAATACTAATTATGTTATGTGTTGCTTGTAGGATGGAATCCGAAAGGATAATGAGATAAAAGGAGATACAAAATGAACTGCCAAATAAAGAACCAAACAGCTGCGAAAAATCAAACCGCGCCCCGGCGCATCTCCAAGGCACAAATATTCACCCCAGTGCATACCCCTCAGCCAAAATGAGCCTCGGCGAAGATTTGTGAAGAAAAACACTCGCCCCGGCGCAAACATTTCTGGCCAACTTCGCCCCGACGCACTTTCACGACCAAAATTTTTTTGCCCCGGCGTGTCTCTTGATTTTTCTGTTTTAAAAACCAACTTCAGCAGTTTAGAAATCACAAACCTAACACATTTACACCATCTCCTCCCATCCGAAACCAAAGAAGCCTACACAATAGCAACCATATACATCCCCATCTAAAACTGATCCACCCTCAAACTCACCTCCCGAATTCCATCATCAAATCCACTCCTAATTCAACCTCTAGGGTTCCTACTTCAACCAAAATCAAAAAGAAAAATGGGATTCCTCACTACACAAGACTACCATCCGAATTCATCTCAAGCATTAACAGGTAACGTGGATTTTGGGATAATCATGTGATATTTGTCAAGTTTCTACATTAGGCTCTGAAGAAGTTATCAATTGGGCATAACAAGTCAAGTTTAGGGATAAGATACAACAACTTTAATAGTGTGCCTACCAAGTGTTCGACAAAAAGGCTCAACAACAACTCCTTCATCCTATTGCAAGTTAAAGGCACATCAGCGACACAATGACTTCCACAAAATAGAAAAGACAACAAGGGGAAGGCTCGTCCACCGCCTTGCGGTAATTCGACATATGCACCAGAATTCACATATCAATATCCATTGTCACAAGAAGAACAGTCAAGGAAAGAATTTATGTATAAACTCTTAGCAAACCAAGAAGAGATGGTGATGAGTCAGGAAATATCGAGTCAAAATTTTCAGAATCAAATGGAACAACTCATCAACACTCCAACCAATGATCCTCAATACATGGATTCTGAGCCTAAAATAGAAAATTCAAGATTGGAGGATTTGTGGTTCAAGTTCATAGCATCAACTAAGGAGAGCTTGATTGAGCAAGAGATGTCAATTCAAAATCTTCAAAATCAGATGGATCAAATGTTCAAAGCCTTGACAAAGGAGAGCTTGATTGAGCAAGGGATATCGATCCAAAATCTTCAGAATTAGATGGATCAAATGTTCAAAGCTTTGAACAACTATCCTCAACATACTTGGTGCTATGACATGGATTCTTATACTAATGAAGAGTCCGAGTGGAAATGCAACTGGATGAGCTACAAGAATTTGAAACCGAGGACGCAAATAGGGATAAGGAAGATGAGGCCATCAAAGCTCTAAGTCGCAATATGAGCCGACCTTGCTAGTACCCCAAATGCCTTCTCCGCCAAAGTTCAAGAATCCAGTCAGTTTTGCACAAACATGCCCCCTTGGTAGTCACGTCGACGATAATGTTCTTTATGACATGAGAAATGGCCAAATCTTGAGGCCATGGTGGGCCGAGGAAGAGAAAATTGAAGAAGAGCCCATTATATTTTACATGCCCCAATGCCCCAATCTGTTTATAAACACAATGGAGGAAGCACCTAGTTATTCAATATTCAAAATTGGGAACTTATCTACAAAAAGCAAGCTAGGTGACTTAAATTTGAAGACTCTCACTAATGGGAACCTCTCAAAGCATACATCGGTCCTAATGGATGGACGATTCCTCAATTATCGAAGAGGAATCGGATAGCGGTGACAAGAAAAAGTCCAGGTAAAGGACGTTAAACCAAGCGCTAGATGGGAGGCACCCCATCCAAACTTTCTCCCTCCTTGTTTAATTCTTCATATTATTAATAGTCCATATCTTTTTTGGTAGATTTAGTAGTTTAATAAATGTCTACGTGCATACTTCAGGTTCAATCCATCTGGCATAAGAGTCCATGATTAGAACACTTGAAAAGCTGCAGAATCTAGTTTCAGAGGAGAGCGTGGCCGCGCCATAAATGGCCTATATTGAAGTGCGGCCGCGCCGCGAGTAGATTATTTCAGCAACTTAAACAAACAGGGCAAAGTTAAACAAGCCCTCATTCTTTCTCTTGAGCAGTCGACTTCCAACTTCCTTTGTCTCTTACTGAAATCAGCACACTTCATTTCCTACAATCTCCTTCCCCTCAACATACTTTCACACATCCACTCTCAAAACCCTTCACACATCCCATCTACCATTAAGCCATAATTTCAGTCACAATCAAACCAACTATCTCCTCAACTGAAAAATTCACACATCTATTCACCATCATTCACCCTCTCAAACGAAAATAATACGCAAAACCTAACTACCCCTAGCAACCTCTACTTGAAATACTTCCACGGAGGGCATCGTGAGTCCTCTTTGGCGGGAAGTG
Organism: Panax stipuleanatus; assembly: GCA_020205555.1. Lineage (NCBI taxonomy): Eukaryota > Viridiplantae > Streptophyta > Magnoliopsida > Apiales > Araliaceae > Panax > Panax stipuleanatus. The sequence goes on from CM035115.1 coordinate 98,917,348, forward strand.
ATTCTGAGCAGGGAGGGGGCGGCATTGTCTTCGATGATCGCAAGTTTGTGAGTTTAAAATCTCAACAATACTTCCACGATGCTTTAGTGGGCAGAACTTTTGTATTAGAGCGCAGTTTAAAGTCAGATAGGAAATTGGATGGGCACATAGCGTTGATGATTAGAGGGAGGGGCTGGAATCTATTTGCTGAGGATCTAATGGCGGCACCTATCTCTGTTGTGCAAGAGTTCTATACTAATGTCAAGATCATGCAGAGCAATACAGTCCTTGTACGGGGATGTCAGGTGTCCTTTGCAAAGGAGTGCATCAATTAGCTATATCAGTTGCCTAACATTACATTGGATTACCCTGACTCTATCTATGCTCAAGAGTGGGGCACTGAGTTGGATGCTATATGTGCCTATCTGTGTAAGCCTGGCACGGCTTGGAAATTAAAGCAGGGCACGGATTAAAAGCTTCACTTCCCACATACCTTACTGAGCAAATATGGGAAGGCTTAGTACAGCTTCTTATGCGTGAATTTGATGCCAACACGGCATCAGAATGAGGTCACCAAGGACAGGGCGATCCTGCTGTATGGGATTATCAAAGGCAAGAAGATTGATGTGGGATACGTCATCAATAGCTCAATCCGTAGATTTTTGAGAGGTGGTACTTCAGGGGGTATCCCACATGCGCCTGTGATCACCCGGCTCTGTGCTATGCAGGGGGTTATATAGGCCGATGCCGAGCCTATGCAGCTGCTCATGAACACAATCAACTACGCTACTTTTGAGAAGTATTTAGTATGGAAAGGAGGCAAATCCCATCCTTAAGGAGCTGGATTTATTTTTCCAGGACAAAGCGAGCAGATAGAGGGTGAAGAAGCTCCTGATAGGATGCTCGCAGAGCAGGCTGAGTCCTCCCATGTGGCTCAGGATCGACTAGATAGGATGGAACGGCGGTTACAGCGTAGGATGGATGCTATGAGCACAAACTTCCAGGCCTTCACGACTGATTTCTGTGGGGCATTGTCCCAAGCTTTTGACCAGATAGGAGTGCAGATGCAATTTTCATGTCTATGGATTGGTTGTCCCCTATCCCCCGCTAGACACACCACCAGAGTAAGTCGAGGAGGAGGAAGACGAAGAGGCCAACTAGGGGAGTTTCCTAACCTATATCTCCAATTAGGACATTGTCATTTTTAAGTTTGGGGGTATTAGGTTCATATTGCATCTAATTTAGTTCATATAGTTGCATATTATGACATATTTTTTTCAATTTTCAAAAAAAATTTCTTTAGTTGATTACATTAGGATATATTGCATGAATCCAAGTTTTTGGTTTGTTTGAAATTCATTTGGCCTATGAAGAGATTGAAATTACATGATTTATGAACAGTTTTGAATACTTAGGCTTAGTTGTAAGTTCATAGCATGATGTAAATCCTTATCTGTTTGATGGTGATGTAACCAGGTAGCAGTTTTGAGTCACCATTATGATTTGCTTAGTTTAAATGGTCACATACTTGTCTCCTGGTGGGAAATTTTTGTTTTAATGAAAGAGAGTTAATAAACAATTAGTAATAACTAGGATTGCGCAAAAGCTAAAGTTTAGGGGAAAACAAGGGGTATGCATGCTATACATATAAAATATATATATATATAAAAAGAGAAAAAGAGAAAAAGAAAAGAAAAAAATAGAATGTGAATAAACACTTTGGCTAGTCGAGTCCTGTGGCTTTTAATATTCGAGCAAGTACACGCTAGGGGTGTCTTTACACCCAGCGCCCTAAAGCCTTTTGGTTTGGGAGTCGTTGGTCGAAAGTTCGTTACACGGGTATCATTGAAAAGCCTAAGAGGGCTAGACATTGCACAGTCGAGTGTAAACACGGGAAAGTGCAAAAATTGCCCTCGTGAGTAAATAAAAGCATAATAAACCCCATGCTGACTCTTGACTTAGTTGATGCATAGTCTTGATTGGAGCTTATTTTGTTTACTGTCTTTCTTGAGTTAAAACTGTATTTTTCCCTCTAAGAAGCATAATATGTGAAGTATTTGTCCTGTAGCAAGTTTAATGGTTGCTAAGCACCCACACACTACATTAGTGATTACAGGTTTTGATTTGCAGAATACTATACATTATGGCCTTGTTCTTGGTTGGATTCTCTGTTTGTAGATTTTGTAGTTTCTCTGAGGCAATTCATGTGATCTTCATATCGAACTGACATTTGAATTCGTTTGCATGTTAGTTTAGGTTGCATATAGTTTAGTTAGTTCATTACATTTTGTTTTGTTTTGTTTTGTTCCTTGAGGACAAGCAAAGGTTTAAGTTTGGGGGTATTTGATAAGTGGTTTTATACCTACTTATCTAATAGTCATCTAACTTCAATTATTGCTTAAACTCGTTTGATGTAGTAGCTTTTCATGCATTTTTCCTTGCTTTTGTAGATTTTATATTGGAAACTCTCTTTGTGTCGTGTAAATCTAAAAGGGATGATGAGGATGCTAAATAGAACAAACATGGGAGTGATGGCAATAGGAGAAGATGTGAGGTGCAGCAGCAGCAGAATGCCAGAACAGCAACAGCCTACAAAAAACTAGGGCAGCGCGTCCGCGCCCTGGCCAAGGGGAAAAGCAGCGCTCCCGCGCTGGTAGGAGAATTCACAAGCATGGAGCGCCGCCGCGCCCAATTTGCACTGCTGGGACGCGCGGCCGCGCCGGTCCAAGTCTGGCCAGTTAACTTTTCACTTAAGTTGGATTTTAGCTTGGGGAAGGAGGCACTCGACATTTGGGTCTATATTTAAGGCATATTTTCACTATGTAAAAAAATTCCATATGAGGGGATCCTTAGCTTACATATGTTCTTCTCTTTTCTTTAATCTCATTATTAGATTAGATTAGATTAGAATATATAGATTCTAGATTAGATTAGATCTGAAGATTAAAGCAATTTAAGAGCATTGAAGATTCAAACTTAGAGCAAGAGAGATCAGATTTGCAATTTCTACTTATACTTTCTCTTTGACTTCTATTTGTATTCTTCTAATGTATATTAAAATTGTGGATGATGGATTTGATTCAACTATAAGTTAGACTCTAGTGTGGGATTACAATAGAATCTATTGACTAGTTTATTTTGATATACTTCCTTGTTAGTCTTATTAATTGTTATTGGATTGTCTATTATGATTCATACTTAATTGCTCACTTGATTGGCCATCAATTATTGTGATAATCTATATAAAATTGAGAAACGGAGTATAAGTTTAGATCTGATCATAATAGGTTGTGTTTGTGTGTTCTACATAGTGTTGGAATGCATGACTTATGCTTCGGATAGACATATACCGAAGCACCGCGTGTAGTCATTTGAGAACTTGTGCTTAAACCCTTACTAATGTTAAGTCACATAGACATATAGTGATTTATGTAATTTAGGTATTCATTTGCATTCTATCATTTTTGGATTATATGTGATATGGATATAGTACATCGAGAGATGGCTATATTTCGCTTTCGTGTTCTCGACTAACAATCTGGTGATAATTAATTTGGCTTAAAGAGAAGTGTATTGATTTAGATGAAACAATAAGTGATATTGTAGTCTCATGTCTTCATTATCTAGTTTCATTCTAGGGATAGTTAATATTAGTTTAATTGCACAGTATTATTCAATTTATTAAATCATTAGTTTAAATAAGATTGAGATGGTTATGGGTTAGTTCTTGGTGAATTTTATTAAGTAATTCTTCGTAGGAACGATACTCTACTTACCGTATATTACTTGTGGACCGCATGTACTTGCGTGTATGTGATTGTTTTGCTTAACACCGAAACAAGCCAACATTAAAATATTAAAGGCCGTTAAGGCAAGTATTCTAACTCCATTCAATCTTCATTTTAATGTTGGTTTAAAGTTATGAATAATCCTTATGTATGCTTCGATTTACCCAATGATTAATGATTGTGTAAACATCAAACTTATACGAACTCTTTGTTGGTTGTACAAGTGTTTAGTTATGTTGCAAAAATTGTTAAGATTTGCTATAACGCAATACTTGTTCATGTTTTCAAAGTTTTGATATGTATGAACTATTTAAGAAGTATGTCAATGTCATTTGTATCGGCTAAACACATGTTAAAACTTTTCAATGATCTAGATATGATCTTTTGAATTATTATTGAGTTTAAGATAAGTTTCCAAACCAATTTTTACTTGGTACAGATTCAGTTTGAGAATGAACAACCCTAATAATGGGGGAAATGTTTTATATTGTCGACATGTAATGTCGAGTGATGGAAGAACGCAAAATAAGTCGTTCACTATGTAGTATTGATCAATACAGGGTACAAAGGGCTGATCACCCAATGTGCCCGTAAGTTATGACGGTTTACAACAGAATAGCTGTTCAAAACCTTTTTGAGATGAAATGAAATTTTGAGGTCTTATGACCGCTCAGCTAAAGTCAGTACGTCGTTTCAAAAATATGTTTTGAAAACAAAGGAAGTAATTTCCTATCATTTGAGATCTCTTCAAAACTTTTGTTCAGTTGTTGAATGTTTAGAAGTATTAAAGCATGATTCTTGATTTTGTTGTTTAATATGCAACTGTTATACTTTTTGGGCATGTAAATGCTCATTCTTGCTTAAAATTAAACGTTTTAGGGAAAACTGGGCGTGTGAAAGGTTCTGGAAAGGACAAGGGCAAAGGCAAGATGAAAGAATAAGAGAGTGCGAACCTTATCTGTAATAGATAGTACCTATCTGTAATAGATAGGCTTATTTTAAATAATTACTGTTTTAATTATCATGTTAAGAAGATTTCAAGGTCATAGAACTTGGGTATATAATAATAAGCTTGTAAAAATTAGTAATTACTTTACTATTAGTATGAATGCATGGTTAAATGTATGTTAGTGTTAGTATCATGAAGCACCAGATTCAGAGTTTAAATGTACTCAGATTTGGGGGCGTCACACAGTTTCTCTAAATGCCTGGAGTCTAACATCAAGGTCTACACCAAGCTTGTAAAGGAATTCTATTTGGGAGCAGTGTATGGTGGTGGTGTCCTGGTCACCAAGGTTGAGCAGGAACTGAAGCCCTGGCTCTATAGTAGGATTTCTATATTCCAGAGCGCTTCGTTCAGAACAATCCTGGAGAAGGCAATTATTATCGAGGGTGGAAGTGAGGCTTTAAACCAATACCACAGAGAGAAGAAGAACAAGAATAAGGGAGATAGGGTACCCAAGGCTGAGGGAGCTAGTGGCAGCGAAAGTGTGCCCAAGAGGAAGGGTTTCAACTCTGGGAATACCGGAGCGAAACAAGGGGATCCTATGCGTAGGATCAAAGCGTTCAAGACATGCGGGAAGGCTCATCTATGAGTCTATCTGAAGGGGAAGTCAGTATGTTATAACTGCAGGCAGGAGGGTCACATTTCACCCAAACCCTAAGAAGAACCAAGGGTGTTTCGTGTGTGGGTAAGAGGACCACATGGTAAGGAACTGCCCGAAGAAATGGTTAGAGGGTAGCAACGGTACTAGTAGTGGTAAGTTAGCCATTATTGGACCAACACCACCGAGTAGACCTACGGCCTGTAATTTTAATATGACTGTTCAAGGTGCAGTTGCATCAGCGGATGTAGTGGCAGGTATTATCTCAGTCAATAAAATAAATGCTTATATGCTGTTTGATTCGGGTGCTACTTATTCTTTTATAGCATGTGAATTTGCTAGAAGATTAGGATTACTCCCGGAAAGATTAGCAATACCTTTAAACATTAAGGTAGCGAACGAAAAGATAATTCATGTTTAGCATATTCATAGGAATTGTTGTGTAGATATTAGAGGTCATAAGTTATCGATAGATTTAATACCGATAAGGTTGGGAGAATTTGATATAATTCTCGGGATGGACTAGTTGTTTAACCATGGAGCGATAATAGACTGTCAAAAGAAAAGTGTGAACCTTCGGATTTCTAAGAAACCCAAGGTAGTGTTCTACGGTAGTAAATCATCGAGACGCTCTTGTTGTCTGACCATGACACAAGCTAGAAAGTTGTTAAAGAAGGGGTGTGTAGGATATCTGTGCCATGTTATTGATAACCTAGAGAGTGGGAGCACCATTGGAATAGATACATATAGCGAAAGAATTCGCGGACGTGTTTTTGGACAAGTTACCGGTCTTCCACCAGATAGGGAGATCGAGTTTGTTATCGATGTTTTGCCAAAAATGGCACTAGATTCTAGGGCACCATATCTGATGGCGCCGGTAGAAATGAAGGAGCTAATGATTCAGTTACAAGAACTGTTGGATAAGAAGTACATTCAACTGAGTGTATCTTCGTGGGGAGTACCGGTATTGTTTGTAAAGAAGAACGACGGATCTTTACGACTTTGTATCGACTATCGAGAGTTGAACAAGTTAACGATCAAGAATAAATACCCGTTGCCCAGGATCGATGACTTATTTAATCAGTTGAAAGGGTCAAAGTATTTTTCTAAAATAGATTTGCATACGGGGTATCATCAGCTGATAGTGAGGAAAAAGGATGTACCTAACACGGCGTTCAAGACTCGTTATGGTTATTACAAGTTTTTGTTTATGTCGTTTGGGTTGACTAATGTGCCAGTCGCATTTATGGATATGATGAATAGAGTGTTCAAACAAGATTTGGACAAGTTTGTCGTAGTGTTCATTGATGATATTCTAGTCTATTCTAAGATGCCAGAAGATCATGCTGAACATTTAAGAGTAGTGTTGGAAACACTACAGGAGGAAAAGTTGTATGCGAAATTCACTAAGTGTGAATTTTGGCTTGAAAGAGTGCAGTTTTTAGGGCACGTCATCGACAAAGAAGGGATTTCAGTTGATCCAGCGAAGGTGGAAGCAGTTATTAATTAAGAGTAACCGAGAAAACCAACCAAGGTGCGGAGTTTTCTAGGATTAGCAGGATACTATCGAAGGTTCATTCAGGACTTTTCTAAGATAGCTACTCCATTGACAAATTTTACGAGGAAGATCGTAAAGTATGTGTGGACGAAAAAGTGTGAGGACAGTTTTCAAGAACTGAAGAAGTGGTTAAGTGAAGCACCTGTATTATCTTTACCAGATGATACGGGAAATTTTGTAGTTTATAGCGATGCTTCGCATAGAGGACTGGGTTGTGTGCTCATGGAGCATAGCAAGGTCATTGCGTATGCATCACAGTAATTAAAAGATTATGAGTAAGATTATCCTACTCATGATCTAGAACTGACAGCGGTAGTTTTTGCCTTAAAGATTTTGAGGCACTACCTATACGGGGAGAAGTGTGAGATATACACAAACCATAAAAGTCTAAAATATATCTTCACACAGAAGGAGTTGAATATGAGACAGAGAAGGTGGTTAGAGTAGATAAAAGATTACGATTGCGATAACTTATATCATCCAGGGAAGGCAAATGTTGTGGCCGACGCCTTAAGTAGGAAGGGTCGGGAGAAGCTATTGATGTTAACAGCTCAGAATGAGTTAGTAACAATAATGTCAAGGATGGAGCTAGAGGTTAGACTATCGAGGGAATCGGGAGAGAGATTATTTACCGTAGAGACTCGACCAAAAATTATGGAACGGGTGAAGAAAGTACAACTCAAAGACGAGGAGTGCGAGCAGATGAAGAAGAGGATTGAGGATGGGGAGAAGACTGAGTATAGCCTCGACAATGAGGAGTTGCTACGTTTTGAAGGAAGAATTTGGGTTTCGGGTGATGCGGAATTAAAAGATGGATTAATGGAAGAGGCCCATAGTTCGAGGTACTCGATACATCCGGGTAGCACCAAGATGTATCAAGACCTTCGATAGAACTTTTGGTGGCCGAACATGAAGAGGGAGATAGCAGAATATATTAGCAAGTGCTTAACTTGTCACAAAGTTAAGGCCGAACACCAACGACCTAGTGGATTGTTACAATCATTGAAGATTCTGGAGTGAAAGTCGGAGCATATCACGATGGACTTTGTGGTGGGACTTCCAACGAAGCAGAAGGGATACGACGCTATTTGGGTAATAGTGGATCGTTTGACGAAGTCGGCTCACTTTTTGTCGATAAGAGTCAGGTATAACCTAGAACAGTTAGCTAAGCTTTATGTCAGAGAAATCATTTCGAGACATGGAGTACTAGTTTTGATTGTGTCAGATCATGGGATCCATGATTCACATCAAATTTTTGGAGGAATTTGTAAGAGCAGATGGGAATGCGGTTGAGGTTGAGTACGGCATATCATCCTCAGACCGTCGGACAAAGTGAACGGACAATACAAATGCTAGAAGATATGTTAAGATCATGCATTATAGATTTCAAGTGGAGTTGGGACGAACATCTATCTTTAGTAGAGTTCGCTTACAACAACAGTTTTCACGCAAGTATAGGCATGCCGCCTTACGAAGAGTTATACGGAAGGAAGTGCAAGACGCCACTGTGCTGGGATGAAGTAGGTGAACATCGAATGTTGGGACCTGAGATGGAACAACAAACGGCAGACGTGGTAAAGTTGATACGTACCAGACTAGTAGTGGCTCAAGACAGATAGAAGAAGTATGCGGATCCTCACCGTGAAAAGAGGGAGTTTGAAGTCGGTTCGTATGTCTTTCTGAAGGTGTCGCCTTGGAAAGGGAAGATAAGTTTTGGGAAGAAGGGGAAGTTGATTCCAAGGTTTATAGGTCCTTTTGAGATTCTAAGGAGATTAGGAGAGGTAACTTATGTGATAGCTTTACCTCCAGAGTTAGAGCATATTCATAATGTGTTTCACGTGTCAGTATTACGTCCTTATAAACCGGACTATAAGCACGTAATAGAATATGAACCTATTCAGGTTGAGAAAGACTAAACGTACGAAGAACTTCTAATTCAGATTATTGATATGAAGGAACAAGTCTTAAGGAATAAGGTAATATCTTCGATGAAGGTAGTATGGAGGAACCACAATGCTGAAGAAGCAACGTGGGAACTCGAGAGTAAAATGAAGGAAAATTTTCCCCATTTATTTGTTTAACTTGTATCGAGATTCTGGGGACAGAATCCTTATAAGGGGGAAGAATGTAACGCCCGAGAAAATCGTATTATTATGTGAATTTAATTTTTATTTGATTATATGAATTAAATAAAATTATATATTTATTAAAGTGAATGAGCTGTTTAAAGTTATCCTATGACCTAGAATGTGCGAATGTGGTTAGGATTCTGGTGGTAAGCTAGAATTAAATGATTTGAATTTTCAAGATGAAAATAAAAGTTTTTCGAGAATTTTCTGTAAAGCACTATTCATCCGTTTCTGCTCGGGAATTATTTTTGAAATTTCGAGAAACACATAATGATAGAATTCTGAGACGAGATGGAATATCCAATAATATTTCAGTTATGGCAAACGAAGTTTTTGCCTGAGGACTTAAAACCTTGAGGGTTAGGGAAAGTGAAATTTAAGAAAGAAAAGCTTAAGTGTAATAAAAATGATTATTATACGTGAGGAATACGAGTATAATACTAGGTGTTCAACAATAAATGATATTCAATTTGAATAATAAATCTCAAGAGTATACAATTGAATAAATATTGTATAACTGAAGTAATACTTCAAAAGAATTATAATATCTCATATGAAATCTTGAACTTGAATAATTAAGAACAAGAACTTGATTGATATAGAATCATAAGTATAGAACTTGCTCAATAAATAACTTTGTAGGTAGAAAGCTTGCTCAATTTAAAGAGTATAAATAAGAAAACTTGGATAATCATAAACGAGTTAGGGTAAGAAAACTTGCCTTGTGCGCAAGCTACAAATATAGTTACAATTCAATTCCTCAACGTCCTACACATTACATTATGCATACGATATCGATTAGTTTAATAACTTCAATGTTCAACTGTTGAACTTTTCATTTAAGTTCAACTTACAACTTGGTTCCAAGTGATAACTTATTAACTAATCACATAACATAAGTATGAATTCACAATATGCGTATCACATAGGTATAATCCTTTAAACAATCATAATCAAGTTTTACAATCACAATATTCAAGTTCGCACTTAGTTTGTTAACTTGAACCTTCATATTATCTTATACATGTCAACAACTTAGTTTATGAACATGAACTTCAAATCATATAATATGTGTTAATAACATTTTATAGCATAGTATTACATATTCATCAAGTCATCAAGTACATTATAGCATAGTATTACACTTGGCACGACGTTTCGATGTGCATTCGTCGCACGCCCGATTCGTCCCTCTTGCGTACGCTTAACATGCTCATACAACTTGTCTAAAATATAATTGATTAATGTTAAACATTATTATATTTCATAATATTCATGTCTTATAACTTAGAATAACATCTTTTATCGTCGAGAGCACTACACTTGCGTACGTGCATGTTTGACGCCCTCCGATTGCCTCCGAATACGCATCAATCACAAATATGGCCATTTTGACCTTCTAACGACTTCAAATCGAAAAACTTAAAGAATAAAAATTGTAGGTCTACTCGTTATCTTTTTGAATCATCCTGAATCGCCTTAATCGGAGTTCGTATGAAGAAGTTATGCTTATTTTACTACAGGAGGTCAAAACATAATTTTTCTCTGCACTACCCCCGCTGGGGCAGGGGTTAGGCCCACTGGGGCGGGTAAAATATGCATGGGGCCCACTAGGGCGGGCATAAAGCCGGTTGGGGCGGGCATGCCCTTGCGGTTCAGCAACAGTTCGCGATTTTGACAGTTTTAGGCCAATTAAATGCAAATCAAACTAGTACCATAATTTTTATGAAGTATAAACTTCATAGAAACATCATATAATGATTCTAACATGCTTTTAACACTTTATATCATGTAATTACTCGAATCAAATCATGAAATTTCATTGTTCTTGGTGTTCTTGACGGTTTTGAAGAAAAACATAAAATTTGACATCACGGATTCATTATAACTCTGAATCCGTCCGTTCAAAGTTTGTTTTCTTTGGCTTAATATGTATTATCATAATTTACTGACAAATTTAAGTTAAACAAACAATTCATGGCATACAATTGTTCGTAAGGGCCATAAGGGCAATATATACAACTTATATACTCGGTAACTTTTGAAAAACTCAATTAAAACATAATTACATGAAATTGATGGTTTGAAAACATACATAAATGGTAGAAAACATGTTATAATTATATCTTAACATTTATATACATAGAAATCATCAATTCATGCATTGATCATACAATAGTTATTTTACAATGAACTCAAAACACCCGTTAATGGAAAACTCTGATTATAGCATGTTTATATAAAATTGGTTACTCTAACACATGAATACATGATATAAACCATATTGTAAACATATATATCATCATATACTCATCAATTAACAATCTCTTCAATCACAGAGGACTTTGAAATAATTTTTCATAGAAAATATAAAAACGTAACACATATCCATGAAGATGAAGAGATTACCCTTTGCTACTTGCTTGATGATGATAGAGACTTGAACTCTTTAATTCTCTTCTTCAATCAATTCTTCTCTTACTTTCTCTCTTCTTTTCTCTCTGATATTTTCTCTCTGACATCTCTAAGTTCTTAACTGATGAAAGTAATATATGATATATGATATAAAACTAATATGATATACGTATATAATAGTGGAGTCATGGGTCGTCAGTTAATCCCATAATGGGTTAACTGGCTTCAACCCCCACTTAGGCCTTGTTTGCTTGCCCCTTATAATGTTCCTTTCCTCTTATTTTAATTAAACTCTTATTATATAGTTTAATAATGTCACACCTATTAATCAAATATCTTATTTAAATCAATTAAATAAAATAGAATAATTCCACATTAAATTACATAGTCACATAATTAAAATCCTCATTTATTAATTATGTCAAATTATTAAATCTCTAATTAATTATTAAATTAATTAAAATAACATTATGCTTATTAAATAATTCATTTAATCAAATAAGCTCAATTAAATACATACTTTGCACAATAAAATTCTCAACATTAATTTAATCAATGTAACACATATAATTAAATTAATCTACCATAATTTTATCAATTAATTATTTAATTCAATAATTAAATTATCAAAAAATATTTATTTAATTCAATAAATATTCAAATTAAATTATAAAAATCTTGTTCGTCACATTCGGCGTAGACGCTTTCTCTTTTATTTATCCATAAAGAAATTTATTCGATTATAGGAGAAATGGTACTATGTTACAATAATTAAATGTAACATAGTTAATGGCTTAATATTCGATATTACGTCAAGTAAATATAATGAATATGTTTGTAGGACCAATATATAATATATAAATATTGGTGTCAAATTAGTGGTTAAATGAATAGGTTATATAAATTGTCTTGGAACAATTTATGGAAGGAAGGAGAAAATTTAATTTAATTATACAATATTAATTGTATAAATTAAATGAGTTATTTAAAATAATTAATGAATCAAATATTAATTCATTTGAAGTAATGGTTTGTTAAACTAAAAGGGTTTATTTTAATTACGAACTTAATTTCATAATTAGTGAAGTAATTTTTATACATATTATAAATATATAATTACCCAAGTTTATTAATAATTTATTGAAATACATATAATTATAATGCATAAATTATTATGTGTATGCAAAATATGTATATATGAATGCACATGGATCAAGTAAGCTTTAATATCCTAGATTTTTTAAATAATAAATTAAGAATTATAAATGAGAAGAAATAATGAGAATTGAAGTGAATATTTTCAGATGCAAATATGATAATATAATTAATATTATATTTTAAAACTTTTAAAGAAAAATATCAATCCTTATCAACTTGTCATACATGCACCAGGAGGTGTAATAAGGAGAGAGTTTGAGCGTGGGATGTTTCCCCTCCGTGTATATGTAAATATATTATATGTTTGTTTCTATATATATACTACTATTAGAAAGAGAAGGGGGAAAAAATAAAAATAAAAATAAAACTTCTCAAATCAAGCATAAATCTCTCTCTATCCAAACAAGGTGTTTCTTTCTTCTCCACTTCTATTCGTGACAACACACCCTCATTCATTCTTATACTGAGACGCGGCAGAGTTGATAAGAACATCTACTTAAATATATCTCTCAGTTTCCAAGACAGCTAATTTCATAGCCCAGTTCTTTATTGTGATGCTTTATCCGATGATGAAGAGAATCAAGGAAAACTCCGATTCAGAATCAGCAAATCTTGATGATTTGGGTAAGCCCGCTGATTTACCCCCAACTACTATTACAAATCTTTCGACTGAAATCATCTTAGCTATAATCGTCCGATTACCTGTTGAATTCATAATGATATGTATGAGTGTTTGCAAAAAATTGGTACAATTTCAACAAAAACCCCAAATCACGACAGAATTTTCTTGAACTGCCCATATCAAAAATCATTTCAAATACTCAGATAAATTTGTAAATAGACATTTGGGCTTGTACTTCAATAATTGGTGAATTCAATTTGTGGGGTTTTTATTGGTGGGTAATTTGATTGTAATTGGGGATATGATGAACGACTTGTAATGGGTTTTATGAAAAGTTTAAAATTTGAGAATATCAGTAGCAGAATTAGAAATTGGTACTTGGGTTTTTGATTAAAGTGGATATTTTATGAGTAAAAGGGTGTTCTTAGTTTTGGTGGCGAGTAGAAACCTTAAAATCAGGTAATGCTCATGAAATTAGAGTGGCATTATATGTTTGATGAAATGCTTAAAAGAGAAGCCTTAGCCTGGAATGTTATGATTTGCTGAAGTAGTATAATGTCATCACTACTTGTGAAGGGCAGAGCAGCTATGTGGATTAAACACTTCTGGTTCGAATTTTTCTTTCATTCTCACTTTTTATTGTGTTGTATACTAGTAATTAAACACTTCTGGTTCGATCTTGAAATTTCAGTGATATCAAAGGACTTATGACCGCACTGCAGCAGATCAAAGAGAAAGCGCAAAAGGACGGCCAAAAGAAGAACTAAGAAACAATTTCCAAGCTTAATTTTCATTCTCGCCTCTCATTTTCAACCGATTTTACATTTTAGTAACCTGAATTTTCTGTGTACGGTTTACGTGTTTGTATGTGTGTGGTGTGTTATTCTCAGATTTATTAGCCCATTGGACATTCAACTTTTGTGACCTTACTGTTTGTTTAGGCAAATAATTGACAACTTAATTGTTAAATGAAATTTGTGTGGTTTATATATAGATTTCTGTTTTAGGAAGTCTGAAACTGATTTATACGTCAAAGTTGTTTTGAAATTTAATCAGTGAGGAGTAGAGATTTATAGATTAACCAGATTGAGATGGATTAGATTTTGCTTCTGAACACTTGAACAATCTGTAATGCTTCATTGCTGTTTATGTGCTTCTTTTATTGATACTTATAAATCTTAAGACAATTCAGTTGTACAATTGAATTGAAAATATCCAAAATAAAGGGAAAGAAAAGTTGGAGACAATCTTAAGACAATTCAGTTCTCCTCTTATATTTGTTATCTACCACTTTTATGAGATTTATTACAGAACTTTCTTGAATGGCTTCCAAGAGAATTGTGAACGAGCTTAAGGACCTGCAGAGAGACCCGCCAACCTCATGCAGCGCATTAGCTCATTAGTTCAGAAAATGTGTGTATTGCCATAATTAAGCATGTAATGGTGTATATGTTTACTGCTTTGGGTTAAACTCTATTTACCTAAGATTAAAATTTACTAACCGTACCCAATAAAAGGGTCTATATTCTGTAATGCCTTTTGTCTTGCTATTTATTTTGTTTCAAGATCATAGAACTGTTAGTAGACCTTTGGCAGTGTTTAAAGTTTACATTGACTCGAGTAGAATATGCATTGAAAGTGCTCACTACTGGATAACAATTGGAGAAGTGATGAAGAAACAGAAATAAAAACTTACCTACAAGAGATGGTGATATTCATGCAGTTATCAAGTTGTGAAGTCAGTAAACTAACGTAACAATCTTTCAGCAAGCAAAAGGATTACTGTCACTGCGCTAACAAATAATAATCAATAACTTAATACTATCTTTTAATTCATGACTTGATTGACGAACCAACTTCCTTATTTAGTTTTTGTAAAAGTTAACTATGAAACTTCTCTTATAGTATTGATTATAAGGGAAAATGTCTAAGCATGTGTATTTACTACTTTTTGCTATAATAATAGATTTCTACTCCATTAGTTCCAAAATTAGATATATATTTTCCTTTTTAGTCCGTTTCAAAATTAGATATACATTTCTATTTTAAAACTATAAAATCACATGAAATTCCTAACATACCAAAGTAGAATGAGTACCACCAATCACCATTACTATATTTCTAACAAATGTAGGAGATATGTTTGGTATATTTTTAGAAATGTATCTCTAATTTTGGAACGTAGGGAGTAGTAATTATAGTTTTGAAAGATACAAGCTTTTTGCGAATTGAATTATTTGACGTTCTTAATTTATTTATTTTTAAAAAATACTGATTTTTTTTTCCTTTGTGGGATAAATATATCACTGTTGAAATGTGTATTCTTGTTTCAATTTTTAAATGAAATCATACATTATGTGAGCAAGTTTCTGAAAAAATGATAGAGAGAAACACAATGTTTGGTTCCACTATGGTCTTCTTGTGTATAATGTGGTATTGCATGTTTTAGCCGTGCTGATTTATTCGACTAGTTCATTAAATTTCTTCTCAAAATAGGAAGAGGGAAAAAAAAGAGAGAAAGAAAAATGCCATGATTGTGGTGTATCACTTAAGTAAAGCAAAAGTCTAAAAATAATAATAACGCAACTTATCTCCATAGTTTAGCCAAGTTCCATAGTAGTTTTCGGGCAGTGAAGTCAATTCAGGTAAATGAAAATTACGCCCAACTAGCAGAAAATTTTATTGGACTTGTTCATTACATGTAAATCTCTTCCTCGCTCAACTTACTCACATGAACAACTGTGGGATTCTTGTATTACATGGTTTGTGAAATCAACATGAGCCTGTTTAAGCTCTTCTGCGGGCATGGTGTGTGGTAGTCTCTTAGAAAATTTTACTTCCCCCCCCCCCCCCCCCCCCTCCTCCATCCGAGGCTAATCATCTGACATTTGTTTGAATAATTTCTTCTTCTTTTTTGGTGATGAAGATTATAGAACACAAGCCCTATGATCACAAGGCTGATATTTTCAGTTTCGCAACTTTATTATGGGAGTTGTTAACAGGGAATGTAATTCTTTAGTTATAGCAAAAATATGATTTGTATAAAAAAATCAGATATTATGTATGTTGATTTTCAGTTAGAAAATTTGTCTTGCATTGGTTTTTTCCAGCTTCCATATGAGTACTTAACGCCGCTACAAGCTGCTGTTGGAGTGGTCCAAAGGTATATTATACGTCTAGTTTTATTCTTTCTATAATGAATTTGCACTAGCTTCCTATAGGTCTACAGTCCTATTATTGCTGACATGGAGGAAGTTTTGAAAACTATTATTTAATTAGAGACATCTATCTACCTTCTACCAGTATGTTGATTGGAAGTGCTTTACTTTACTGTGCTAATATAAATCATGCTGCTTTCATTCACATGGATGGGGTTATTCAGGGACTACGACCCACTATTCCCAAGCACACTCTTCCAAAGCTTGTTGAGCTTCTTGAGAGATGCTGGCAGCAGGACCCAACTTTAAGACCCAACTTTACTGAGATAATAAAATTTGGTGGTTCTTTTGAACAGCAGCTGCCCAAACTGAGGAAATGTTTAGTTTACATGTAGTTTAAGATCAGAAAATGATTAATATCACTATGTGCAACATAATTTTTTAGTCACTTTACTATGTGCAAGATAATTTATTAATCATTATATGCTTAAGGTTGCTTGTGCTAGTTCGTTCTAATTTAAGATCAATTAATCTCATCTTCTTCTCGTTGATAAAAAACACTTTCACGCATGACTATTTTAGTTTTCACTTAGAAAATTTGCTGATCAATTCTGGCTGTTCGCCATAGCATTTATATGTAAGAAACCATTTGTATGCTGGAATACACTACTACAAAATAGTTAAAAGATGACACTTAAACAACATTTTTATAAAAAAACGTTGTGGTTTTTTCGTTTACAAACGTTTTTTTAATAAAATGTTGTAGTTAGAAAGTTAATACAAATAGAGAGGAATCGTGGATATCTTATAAAAACGCAAAATAACAACTTTCAAGACGGAAGTTATCCCATAGATGCTGTATTAATGCCTGTTCGAAACGCGAATCATAGTATTCATTCTTATGGCAATGGGAATGAGAAACAAGAGATACTCTTTCTTGAAATATGGACAAATGGAAGTTTAACTTCTAAAAAAGCACTATTGAGAGGCTCCTCTAGACCTCATCTTATCAAGGTATAAACTTATTTTGATGTCCAAATTAATTTCATGATTCCTTTGTTAAATTTCTTGGTTTTTGATTGGTTGGTATTTTTAATGGCAGTTACCAAAGTTGATTCTGGTAGCAAAGCTTTAGAATTTCTTGGTTTTCATGAAGATGATGATCAAATCAACATAAACGAGTCTTGTATATCTCCAATTAATCAACAAGTGCCCATTCTCCCTTTTTCTTCTCCATTCTCATATTCACCATCAACAATTAATTGGGGGTTTTCACAAAATATCAACTGGATGAATCATTTCTATATGATACTTTGACGTAAGGAAAGTATTAACATTTGTACAGCCCACCAAAAAACAAGAGGAATCAAACAAGGAAAGTATTAGCATTTGACCAACACATGGAACACTGCTTGAATGGGCAACAGAATTTACATCAAAGCAAATGCATAATACTATTTTCCTGGATGTTTTCCTGTTTTTTGAGCTGTACAAATAAAATTATATTATTGAATGTTTAATATTTTCAGTGGTCCTTTTCTGAGAAAAAATGGATGTGGCTAAGATACATTGTTGTTTTAAGGATTTAGTGCTAACAGACACTTCAAGAGGTCTGGTTAATATTTTTTTACCCAACGTGCAATGTCTAAGGTACACTTATTGCTTTAATGAACACCAATAGTTAATATGTTTCACATATTAGGCTGGGTTTATATTCAGGTCTTTGCATCATTGATGTGGTTGTTTTCAGTTTGTGCAACAGGAGATGTCAGAGTCTTACTGATTTGTCTACTAATTTGATCGACTTTGTATATTCTCTAGTGATAATTAATTTATTTTTAGCTATAAAATATGTGCTTCATTAGACCAATAGGTAAAGATTCCCTATTATGTGATTGTAGTATGTTATTGACTGTAGTTGACAATTGTTAAGCTTGTATGTTGTAAATATAATCTTAGGCACATAGATTCCGTGACTACATAATTCAAATGTTTTCTGTTACTGTTTTTTTTTAAATTTGGATATAAATTTTGTGCACGAGTAACCTTGCCTACCTTGATTAGTGCTGCAGTGGTTGATGTAAGAATCTCTCTTGGTATATGTTCTCGACTTGAGAACACTTCATATCTTGCTAATGTATTGAGTTTGGCGTTGCTTAAATTGTCATTGAGAATATCAAACTATATATATTTTGAGCCTTCATTAACTTTTTTATTTGCCTATATAGATCCCCAAGTCTTTGTAAATCCTCTTATTGTAATATTAAAACTCTTGGACTCATTTTCAGAACAAATGTTTATGTGAATGTGTTATGGTTCTTTGTCTCTTAACTACTTAATTTCCAATTAGCCTTTTGGAAATTATGGTCTTACTATTATAGCTGGTAGCCTGTTACTATTATATGATGTATAAGAATCGATGAACTGGCTAGTGAGGATTTAAACTTTTTATCTCTCCTGGATTAACTACTGGATCTTCAGAGTAAGGTTATTGATAAGCATGATGCACATATAATGATTGCAAACTATTCAGTCTATTCCTTGTGTAATTTTCAGATTGGGGGTTCTTTTCAAAGGTGTCACTAGATGCTCTAATGTTTGATCGGACATGACATTTGTAGGTTGGTGTTGTCATGTTATTAATTGTGGGAAGTTTGTATATTGATATTTGTATTAAATATTTTAATGTGTACATATATATTTACCTCTTGTAATAATGAAGACATACAACTAGAAACATATTATAGTCAATTATAATTTATATTCTTGTTGCATTATAGCTAAGTGGACTTCAGGTTTGGGAAGAAATTTTTTGAGGAAAGAGCATTTACCATATGTGGGATGACAGACTCTTTAGCTCCAAAAATAGTCCAAGGGAAAGGCATAGTCATCATTATCTATAAATGTGTGAGTGAATTTTAATAATTCATGAAGTGTGTTCACTGTTCAACCAAGTGTGGTACAATTCAATTTGTAACTTATAGCAATCTAATCAAACAAAAGGAAATTAGATAAATAAATAAAATAGGATGGAACATGAGGTAGAAATATATTACTTTGACAAGTTATTTCCCTTTCTCTTTTCATAATTATTGGTATTTTGTGAGAAATTTTATTGTTCAATATTGCATTTAGGAGTTATGTTGTCTACATTATGGTGTTTCTGGGACCACCTGAACTTCCCTAGAAATTGTATGTTTCCTAATTTCCTTGTGCTTTACTTGTTTATTACTAATATTTTCAATATGTTCCATTAAACTCTTTTTAGGTATATTGAAGCTAGTAAAGCCCGTCTTAACAAGTTTGAAGGTTTTCATCCAGTTTTTCAGTAGCACATTGTTATTTTATATGCTTTTAAGAACATATTGAAAATGCTTTATCATTTCATGTGTGAACAACGATAATGTGACTAAAGAATTGTGGCATGTTTAGATGGTTGATTGTAAAGTTGATGAACGAAATCATGTATTAGATGATTTTATTTAGTTAATAATATTCGAGTTCTTTTGTTTTGTATTTTGACCATAATTTGTTATGGGATCATTGAGTTACGATTTATTTTTTTTGTAAAATAATTTCGATATTCGTTACATAACAAAGAAAAAAGAAACATTTATATCGATGCAAATCATAACAATTTTTGTTGCATATATAAAGTAAACGGCAACTTATAGTTTTGTTGCTAAGCGACGATAATTTTCATTGCTCAACAAAAATAAGCAACATCGAACATTATCGTTGCTAATTGATCATAATTATCCATATCAAAACCAATAGCAATGAAATATTTCGTTGCAAATTAATATATGATCAATTTATTTTGTACATTTAGCAACGAACGTCGTTACTAAAAAGTATACAATTAGCAACGAAAATCAATTAAGGCAACAATTTCCATATTGTTCAGCAACGACAAATATCGTTGGCAAATGTGTATCAAATGCAACGAATTTCATCTTCGTTGGCAAAAAAATTGATTCTTTTCGTTGCAAATTATGCGGATTTTGCAACGAAAGTTGCTTTTCAATAACAATTTTTTAATAAATTTGCTACGAAACATTTCGTTGCAAAATGATCTATGATTTTTCACGAAAACAAACTTTCGTTGCAAAATATCTCACTTTTGACAACGAAAAAAATATTTTGTTGCTAGACAATTAGCAACGCTCATTGCGTAACGAATAGTCCAACGACCGAAAAATCGTTGCAAATGGTCTTCGGCAACGAAATTTCGCACCTTTAGCAACGAAAACTGTTTGCTGCAAAATCACCATTTTTTTGTAATGAAGTTTCATCTTCTGGTTTTACCCGGAACTCAGTTTCGTGGCCTTTTTAGCTTACGTTTTAGTATATATAAGTATATATATACGTTTTTCTTTATTTGCACAGCCTGGATCGTCGATCCGTGGCTTTTACTCGCTTTTATACATAAATATATATATATATATATATATATATACACTAATTTATTCGGCCTGGATCGCTGATTCGTGGCCTTTTCAGTTTTATTATATATATAATTGACTATATATATACTAACTTTCAATTCAGTCGGGCCTGGATTGCTCAATCGTGGCCCTTTTACTGCTTTTATATATATAACTATATATATAATTTTTCTAACTTCGTTTGTCCTGGATTGCTAATTTGTGGCCTTTTTTACTTTAATATATATATATACTAACTAGATATATTAACATTTACATTTCAGTTTGGCCTGGATTAAAAATTCGTGGCCTTTTACAACTTTTATAAATATATATATATATATATATATATATATATATATATATATATATATATTTACATTCCTGTTTGGCCTGGATTGGAAATCAGTGGCCCCTTATATATATATATATATATATATTTACATTCAGTCGAGCCTGGATTAGCAATTCCTGGCTCTTTACCGCTTTTATAAATATATATATATTTACATTTCAGTAGGCCTGGATTGGAAATCAGTGGCCCTTTATAGCTTATATATATATATATATATATATATATAATGTCCTTGCTCATTGTGATTAAATATTTTTTTTAAATATTCATTTGATATGAATTTGCACTAATGTAAATTTGGCGAATTAGATTTACCTAAATCTAGCCCTTTCTACCTTTCAAACGGTTTAAAATAGGTCCAATCTGAACCGAGAAGCTAGAATGGCTATGATTTATTTAAATCTAGTTTTTTCTAGTTTTGTAAATATTAAAGTGACCTCGCGACCCTAGATTCATATCTAGTGAGAACGGGAAGCTTTGGCTACGCTCATGCAAGGATTTGTTTGATAAATTCTTTGTTTTTGCGACGTCTAGAGTACAATTCTCCTTCTATGTGAATATCTGTGCTATGCAGGTTTTCTTGGCCCCTTTCTGTAGGCCTAGGAATCGTGGGAATGATGATCAAACTGATCTAAATCTGATTCCCATGATGGACAAACTCCATATTGTAAACATATCCTGCCAGTTTTTCTGTAAACTGTACATCCAAGGGACTTTAAAACGGCTATCCGAATTTAAGGTCTCAAACATAGTGAAATATGGCTTGTAGTGTTAGAGTCACTTTGATGGCTGTCATGTCCATAAGAAGACCGGTACTTGTATATACATTTTGTGGTCGAGGATGCTTCGCATTCTGACAATAAACATCTAAATTGAGCCAAAGGCTGAACAAAATAAAATGGAAGCATCAACAGGCTTCAATTCCCATGCAAGCGAAAGGGTTTGAAAACCACCTTTCAAAACATCACTTTCATATCTTGTCTAAACAAAAAGACTTTTCAAACAAATCAAACCCTTCGTATATAGGTCCAACGAAGCGTGGCAATGCTTTCAAATCAAACAAATGTAGGCCCAATTACTTCCAGCATACACACACACATTGTGATAAAAAAAGAAAAATATTGAAAAGATGTGGTACCGTGTTTCACGGGAGTCGGGGGGTACCTAACACCTTCCCCCCCCCCCCCCCCCCCCCCCCGCTTAACCAAGCCCCCGAACTTTAAGATTCTCGATTTCAAGGCAAAGTTTTAACAGCGTCTAGTAATTGGGCCTACTTGCAAAATCAAACAAAACTCGGTTGAGTTGGTACAACCATTTCAAAATATACCAATTGGCGACTCTGTAAATCTTTCAAATCGTCGACATGATACATGTTGGCCTTTTCCTAAAAATTTCACACTTTATAAAACAGATAAGATAAATAAGGGTAGAAAACAAAAATTTAGGAAGAGGAAGATCTGTCCAAAGCAATAAGATTTTTTCCCGACATCAACAGGTGGCGACTCTGCTGGGGACAATAGAGGTCTTAAGCCGCGCTCAAATCTTTTCAAAATTTCTCTTTAAATCTGCGTATATGTGGATGCTGTGTTTTACATTAAATGGATGTGAATAAATGCTTTACTGCTTTATGTTAGTGCTTCGCACAAATGACATCATTTCATACGGTGAGACACGATGTATGTGAATGTATGTTGTGTGATTCCTCCACCAGGAGGTGAACCTGTCGGTGTTTGATTACTGGACTTAAAGGAGACTAA
This sequence comes from Panax stipuleanatus, assembly GCA_020205555.1. Classification (NCBI taxonomy): domain Eukaryota; kingdom Viridiplantae; phylum Streptophyta; class Magnoliopsida; order Apiales; family Araliaceae; genus Panax; species Panax stipuleanatus. Next base: position 98,940,298 of record CM035115.1, read on the forward strand.
TCCTGCGAGGCTCAGGAAAGGCACCACTCAAATCCGCTCCAATTGAAAGATCGGATAAATTTCCCCTCTAGTAGATTCTGAAGATCTGGGGACCTTCAGGCCGAAAAATCGCGAGAGTAGCCTAAGATAGGTCAGCCTCTGATTAACCAAATCCAAAGGGAAGCTTCTTCATGCCTTCCTCTTTTAATTCAAATGTAAATTTTTCCAATTCAAATGTAAATTTCAAGATTCAATGTAAAGATACATTCCATGTCTTGTAAATCCTGTCATACTATCCTGTCATCAAAACAACTAACATTTGTTTTACAAGATAAGATTAAAAAACCTCAAAAATAAATAACATTGCATAACATGCATCCGGCTAATACCTACATCGAAAATTAACACACCTATTTTTATTGTAGGAAAAAATTGGTCCCATCACCAGATCAAAATCTAAGAAAGCACTAAGCCCATCTCTAAACATGGCTTCAAGTGCTCAGACTGAATCCACCCCTGTCTCTAGAGAGGAATTTGAAGGATTAAAGAACCAGATAACGGAATTAGCTATTTTTCTCAAAGAACAAAGCAAGGGTCTTCAAGGAAAATAAACACCTGGTCAAACAGAATCCTCCACACCCAGTGGCAGTCAGGACACCGACAAGAAAGATCCTTAGACCTATGAGTCTTAGAACAAGGACCTTACCAACAAAACCTCTGAAATCATCAACCTTGAAAAAAAACAAGAGGCTGATGATATTTTGAAAAATGTCTAACAAATGGAAGAAACAATCCGGTCCATCAAAGGGACTAGAGCATTTGGGAGTGTCAATTACTCAGATTTATGTATATTTTCGAAGGCTCGATATCCCGACAAGTTTCAAGTCCCTGATTTTGAGAAATATGATGGATTAGGATATCCCTACTCCCATTTGAAGGTCTTCATCGGAGAGCTCGGATCCTATGCAGAGGACGAGAAGTTCAGGATGCAATTATTCCAGAAAAGTCTGACCGGGGAGGCTAGAGCCTAATATGCCTGACTAGACAATTTAAAAATTCACAGCTGAGAAGAGCTAGCACATGCCTTCCTCAATCAATACAGCTTCCAGTCTCAGATGGCTCCAGATAGATATCAAATCACCAAAGTTAAGAAGCAAAACACTGAGTCATTCAGAGAGTATGCTCAACAATAGAGATGGATGGCGGCACAAGTCACCCCGCCCATGACAGAGACTGAGATAGTCCTGACCTTCATTGACATTCAAGAAGCTTCGTATTACGAAAGGGTCCTAGCGGTTATAGGAAAACCATTCTCGAAGACGATCAAACACAAAGAGATGGCCGAAATGGGGATAAATTCTGGGAAGATAAAAGATCTTAACGCCTTGGAAGTCATGACCGAGCATATCCAATCTGGGAGTTATGGGAGTAATCCCCGGAGAGTACACGAGAAGAAATAAGAATAAGTGTCCTTAGTACTACAAGGACATAATCAAAGAGGCAGTTTAAGCAGCCTCCCTATTCAAAGGAGAAACTATTCCCCTTTTCAAGCTCCTGCACAATATTCTAACCCTCCCTTCCAAAAAATGGGAGAGGCCAGACGTCGAAGAATGTTCACCCCCTTGGGAGATTCACTAGAAAATGTGTTGAAGCAGCTGACAGCACAAAAAAAGATTGTTTAGCTCCTTCTACCAGCCAGTTCCGGCAGAAGGAATTTTGATCCAAGTAAAAAGTGTGCATACCATTCCAATCCCCGGGCCATGATACACAAGACTGTTGGCCTTTTCCTAAAAAACTCTTCACCCTTCATAAAACAAATAAGACAAATAAGGGTAGAAAAATAACAAAATTTAGGAAGAGAGAAAGATCTGTCCAAAGAGACAAGATTTTTTCCCGACGTCGACAGGTGGTGACTCCGCTGGGGACAGTAGAGGGCTTAGATCGCGCTCAAATCTTTTCAAAATTCCCCTTTTATATCTGTGTATGTGTGAATGCTGTGTTTTACATTGAGTGGATGTGAATGAATGCTTTACTGCTTTATGTTAGTGCTTCGCACAAATGTCATCATTTCATATGGTGAGACACAATGTATGTGATTGTATGCTATGTGATTCCTCCACCAGGAGGCAAACCCGTCGGTGTTTAATTACTGGACTCAAAGGAGACTAATCCTGCGAGGCTCAGGAAAGGCACCAATTAAATCCGCTCCAATTGAAAGACCGGATTAATTTCCCCTCTAGTAGATTGCGATGATATGGGGACCTTCATGCCAAAAAATCGCGAGAGTAGCCTAAGATAGGTCAGCCTCTGATTAACCAAATTCGAAGGGAAGCTTCTTCATGCCTTCCTCTTTCAATTCAATGTAAATTTTCCAATTCCAATGTAAATTTAGAGATTCAATGTAAATATACACTTCATTGTGAATCCTGTCATACTATCCTATCATCAAAATAACTAACCTTTGTTTTATAGGATAAGATTAAAAAACCCTCAAAAATAAAAACATTGCATAGCATGCATCCAACTGATACCTACATCGAAAATTAACACACCTACTTTTATTGTAGGTGAAAATTGGTCCAGTTACCAGATCCAAATCTAAGAAAGCACTAAGTCCATCTCCAAACACGGCTTCAAGTGCTCAACCTGAGTCCACCCCTATCTCTAGGGAGGAGTTTGAAGGATTAAAGAACTAGATAGCGGAATTAGCTATTTTTCTTAAAGAACAAAGCAAAGCTCTTTAGGGAAAACAAACACCTGGTCATACAGAATCATCTACACCTGGTGGCAGTCAAGAGACTGGAAAGAAGGATCTTCAGACCCATGAGTCTCTGAACAAGGACCCAAACCCTAAAATCATCAACCTTGACAAAAAGCAAGAGGCTGATGATATTCTGAAAAAAGTCTAACAAATGGAAGAAACAATCCAGTCCATCAAAGGGACTAGGGCATTTGGGAGTGTCGATTACTCAGATTTATGTATATTTTTAGGGGCTCGATATCCCGACAAGTTTTAAGTCCCTAATTTTGAGAAATATAATGGATTAGAAGATCTCTACACCCATTTGAAGTTATTCATCGGAGAACTCGTATCCTATGTAGAGGACGAGAAGCTCAGAATGTAATTATTCCAGAAAAGTCTGACCAGAGAGGCTAGAGCCTGGTATGCCCGACTGAATAATTCCAAAATTCGCAGCTGGGAAGAGCTAGCACATGCCTTCCTTAATCAATATAGCTTCCAGTCTCAGATGGCTCCAGACAGATATCAAATCACCAAAGTCAACAAATAGAACACTTAGTCATTCAGAGAGTATGCTCAACGATGGAGACGGATGGCAGCATAAGTCACCCCGCCAATGACAGAGATTGAGATAGTCCTGACCTTCATCGATATTCAAGAAGCTCATTATTACGAAAGGGTCCTAGCAGGCATAGGAAAACCATTCTCAGAGATAATCAAATACGGAGAGATAGCTGAAATGGGGCTAAAGTCTGGGAAGATAAAAGATCTTACCGCCTTGGAAGCCGTGGCCGGGCATATCCAATCTAGGAGTTGTGGGAGTAATCCCTGGAGAGTACACAAGAATAAGGAAGAAGAAGTGTCCTTAATACTATAAGGACAAAATCAAAAAGGAAACTCGAGCAGCATGCCCATTCAAAGGAGAAATTATTCCCCTTTCCAAGCCCCAGCACAACCTTTTAACCCTCCATTTCAGAGGGCGGGAGAGGTCAGATGTAGAAGAATGTTCACCCACTTGGGAGACTCATTAGAGAAAGTGCTGAAACTATTGACAGCACAAAATAAGATTGTTCAAGTCCTTCCGCCCGCCAGTTCGAGCGAAAGGAATTTCGACCCGAGTAAAAAGTGTGCATACCATTTCGGAGCACCGGGCCATGATACACAAGACTATTGGGCTCTCAAACATAAAATCCAAGACTTGATAGATAATGGAGAGATTGTGGTGACAAAACCAGAGCAACCACATGTGCAAGATAATCCCCTCCCTCAACACAATGAAGAGAGTGTCAATATGATTAGCACCAAGAGTGGAGAAGGATCCAAATACCTCCAGTATGTTAGAGAGTCAACCCAATCAAGTACCACCAGCCCAGACAGTTAGGAGTTCTCAAAAAGGCAGTTCTTGATGGAACAGGAAATCAAGTCCATTAAAGAATAAATTGGACAGTTGGCGGAGTTGGTTGTGTATCAACATCAGATAACCAGACAGCTGATAAATCAGACCAACAAGCATGAAGAAAGTCCTCCTACCCCTGAGATTAGCCCCATTGCTATGAGGGATCATTACCGGTTTCATGAACATGAAACCTGGGCCGACAAGGTGGCTAAGGAGGAGAAGTTCCAAGCTGATAGAGAATTCGCCTTCTAGAGGAACTTCACTAATTTGAATCAGCCCATGAAAGAAATCCTCCAAATATTGATCAATGAGGGGATGGTTGCAGATTTGTTACCCCCGATGAACCCTCGATCCAGGAAGTTCAAACCTGATCGGATCTGTCAGTATCATTCCAACGCACCCGATCATGACACCGAAGATTGTTGGGGACTTCGTCATCTGATTAAGAATATGATTGAAAGTGGCGAGCTGATAAAGGCAAATCAAAATTATGGCTATCCTGATGAGGAAGCACTCTTTATTCCCATGGCATAGAATCAGGAAGTGGTAGCTGTAATTTCCTATGAGAATGATATAGCCACCACACCCCTGATACTACAGGGGAAAAGAGTTTAAGAAGTATAGAATCTTGTGAAAGTGGCTGCTCCCGAGCCTCTAATATTGCCTTTTAGGCCACAATATCTTGTCGTCAGCCTGAAAAGAGTCCCATGGAACTATGGGAAGGATAAAGGTTCAACCTTAAACAATATTGCCAGTGTATCCAAAGTAAATCCGTTGTACCTGCCTCAGCGAGTGATCAAATCAGTCATTAAAGCTAAAGGGAAAATGGCTGAAGAGAAGATTGAAGAATTCCTCATCAAAATGGGGGCATAATGAGATCAAAGTGGTGCAAAGCTTGAAAGAGGCACCCAAACAGATATCCATCCTGGTCCTAGTATTATCCTCGGTGGATAATCGCAATATTCTGGTGAAAGTACTGGAGGAAGCCTATCTGCCAAAGACGGTAGATACCTAGAAATTCTGTCATGTGATGGAGCATATCTTCAATAATAATGTGATATCTTTCACTGACGATAATATACCCGCAGAAGGGACGGGTCATTACAAGTCACTACACATCATAGTGATGTCATCATGGTATGTGATCGGAGGAGTGCTGATAGATAGAGGATGGTCTTTGAACATCTATCCCTACAATACCTTGGAAAGGATGAAGATTAACTCAATCCTGATCCGTACCAGTCATATAGTTATCCGGGCTTTTGATGGGTCTCGCCGAGAGGCCAAGGGGGAGATTGAGCTTCCACTGGAAATTGGCCCATATACGTTCTATGTATCTTTCCAGGTACTCAACATTACCACCAAATACAACTTATTGTTAGGAATGTCGTGGATCCATATGGCATGAGCAGTTCCATCCACCCTCCATCAGCAGCTCAAATACATTATGGATGGCAACCTAATCACGGTAAATGCCAAACCAGAATACCCTGTCTGCATACAGGGAGACATGCCGGTGATCAGTCTAGATGAAGGGGTTGAACCTGTTAGTTTTCAAGCTTTGGAGGTGAGCAATACTCAATACCTACCTGTTGGGGCACCAGCTTTGAAACCAAAAGTTTTCCCCGAAGTAATAACAGTCGGCCAGGAAATGATATCCCTGGGATTCTGCCCTGGAGAAGGGTTAGGGAAAATTAGCAAGGAATCAAGAGTCCGGTGCAAATCTCGAGCCAGTCAGGGAAAGCCGGATTGGGCTATTCATCCAGGTCAAACCATTGGAACCCACACAAGCATCCAAGAGTTCATGCTTCCATGATTCTGCTGCCAAACCTCACTGATGCAGGGTTTGTGAAGCCAATGAGGAAGATTCCTATTGCTATGTTAGCCATGTTGTTTCCTCCAGTCATACCAATGAGTGAGCAAAATGCCCCAAAGCTTGAGGAGGAGAGCAAAAAGGGAAAAGAAAAGTTCTTACACGAAGGACGAGACCCATTTGCTAACATGTATTTTTTGATGCACTACGAGGGTATGAACGATAATATCCCAGAAAGTGATGAAGAAGACCAGATCCGAATCCCTCGCATCAAAAGAGATAGAGGTAACAGCTCAAAGACGAAACCCGGCCTTGATAGGAAGGATGTCTCAGTCAGCATCAGAGAAGAGACAGACAGCCACAAGTCCTTTATCCTCTCTATTAATGAGGATATTACATTGGACAATTGGAGCAGCGTCCCTTGCCTCATTCAAAAAGGGTAAAAGGGCAGAAAGTCCATCTTCCCTGGAGCATGGTTTTATTTACTACTTATTTTGTTGCACAGCTATAGCAGTTACTTTTGGCATGCTTTTGCTAAATATTTTGTATGTTTAAACAGTCTCATATATTAAAGTGAAAGCATTTTATTTTCAAGACTCCGGAATTGTATTTATTTGTCCTTCCTGATGAGATGCCAAATTTTCACAGTGACTATAACTTTGATGTAGAATTAGACTTCAACTTGATGGAGATTGATCAAGAAGAAATAGATGACTATGCGGTGCCCGAGGAGATCAAAGAATGGGTTAAAGATAAACCCAAACCAAACCTCGATCAAACCACCACTGTCAATATCGGAACCTCAAAAAACCTTAAAGAAATCCAGATAGGTATAGACCTTGCCCAAGACCTAAAAGCTGACCTGATTGAACTCTTAACTCAATTCCAAGATGTGTTTGCATGGTCACATAAAGACATGATTGGCCTGTCCACTAAAATTGTCATCCATCGACAGCCCATTAAAGATGGATTCAAGCCAGTCAAACAGAAGCTCAGACGATTAAAACCTGAATGGAGTCTAAAAGTCAAAGAGGAGATTGTCAAGCAATTTAAAGTTAGTATCATCATTGTATCAACATACCCCGAGTGGCTGTCAAACATAGTTCCCGTGCCTAAGCTCTGTGGGAAGGTAAAAGTATGCGTGGATTGTCGCAATTTGAACAAAGTTTGTCTCAAGGACAACATCTCTGTGCCTTTCATCCACATCCTGATAGACAATACGGCACAGTATAGCATGTGTTCTTTTATGGATTGCTTTGATGGATACCATCAAATCATGATCGCTAAAGAGGACAGAGAGAAGACAGCTTTCATCACTCCCTGGGGAACCTTCTATTATAGACGTTTGTCTTTCGGCCTTATCAATGCCGGTGCTATATATCAGTGAGCCATGATGTCTCTTTTTCATGATATGATGCATAAGAAGATAGAGGTCTACGTGGATGACATCATCGTCAAATCTCGGAAGGAGGATGACTGTAATACCCGAGAATTTCCTAATATTATTAAATAATTATATTAATGGAAATGAGAATTTATTTGAATATAAATGATTTTGTGTTATGAGAATGATTAATTCAATTATATTAAATTGAATATCTATGACAATTGAGAAAAATGTGGAGTTTACGATAAACTCGTTGAGAGCCTAGTGTGGCACAGTGATGGGAAATATTAATAATTATATTAATTGACGAAGAATTTTTAAGTGAACAATTAATTAATTGTTAATTGTTATTAGAGAATATTAATTGATTGTTGTAGGATATTAACTATGGTTGATTAATAATATGTGATTATTATTATTGCAAGAAATATAATAATAATAATAAATCACTTGTTTATAATTGTGTTGAGATTTATATTTGTTAATGTGATAATTAATCCTATGATTATTAATTTGGTATAATTAATAATCAATGAGGAATAAATTAATTAATATTATTGTTAATCAACGAGATAAATAGTCTATTTATTTGACCTTATGAATAATAAAACAAATAAGTGAGTGATTAATATAATAAGATTATATTAATTAATATGTGCAAAAGTGCAATACTTGAATATATAAAGTATATGGAATACAACTATATTATAGAGGGACACTTAAGTGTGACCATGCATGTATATACATAAACTATGTTATTTAATGCAATACGAATATATTACACATAGAAACCATATATTACATGAAGCATAATGTGATTATGTTAAAACTATATAGGAATACATGATAATGCCTATGTGACAAGGTGAGTGTGTATACAGTAAAATAATATATCATGAATATATTGTAATCAATTATTGATTGTAGAATTTAATAATGTGATAGTATCTGATTAAATTATATCCGGTATTAACAGAATGTACATGGATTATATGCGTACAAGTCACCTTCACTATATTGAAGTATTCCTTATGCAAATTTATATTATGACATTAAGTTATAACCTATGTATGGACAATAGGTATATATAATATAACATAAGAGTAGGAAGTATGTTATGTGTGTATAATAATTTAAGTATTGTGTACTAATAAAATGCTGAGATATATGGCTTGTCCATTCCTCCTTCCTCTCATACACGTGAAAACCTCAAAGGCTAGTCTACTTCCTCATTCTTCTCCCAAGCAATCCTAGCTCATAATTATATGAGGAGTGGATTTCATGATGCATTCCACCAACTATCTACCAACTTCTTCTTATCTAGCATGCAATCCTTCAGTCCGTTGTTTTGATTTGGAAGAAAAAGGCTTTGTCTGGGTTTTATTTTTGATATATATATGGCCCTTTCTCTTCATAATTTTCTTGCTGAGATTTTGTTTGAGTTGATAAGTTGAGAGCATATACATATATCAGTATAATAGCATTGTGAAGTAGCAGCAAGTTCAATTATCTAACAGAGGTATAATTATCTTTCCATGTTCTTCATTCATGTTCTATATTTTGCTTACTGTCAAAATTTCCAATTCTTGATTTTGATTTCAATTCATACTAGATTGGATTGGGACATGTTCTTAGTTGTTATATAGTCTTATACATATGTTAATGAGCCAATGTGACTGATCACAAGCAAGTTCGTGAAGTAAATTTGTGTTTGGGCTGGGAACTGCCGAAGCAGGGAGCTCACTGGTGCTGGCCGAAGCACGGCGCAGCTGCGCCAGTTTACTACTGAGGCGCAGCGCAGCTGCGCCGGCCTCTGGAACCAGAATCAAATTTTGTTCCTAAAACTGCTATATGGTAGTTACTTGTATAGATAAGGCAAGCACGTGAACATGAGTAGAACATATGTATGAGTACATAGGCCTAACGTAAGCATGTTTAAACCAAGATGGTATACCTTTTTGACGAAACGACGTATATGTTTAAAGAGGAACTTAAAGTTATAAAGAGAGACTTGAATATGTTATATTTATATTCTGACTTTCGATACATGTTATTATGGTTTAGAGATTCATGAAGGATGTGATAACTTGTGTATATATGTATCTTAAGGTAACATGAACATGTTAGACTTCGTTAATAGAACTTACTAACGAAACATGGACTTTGAACATGGACTTTGAACATGGACTTAACATGTTGTATTAGAATCCATATTCTGATATTTTTTAACATGTTTAATAATGAATATAACATCACTAGTATACCATACGTGTGTACTCGCTTGTTAAAATTCAATAAGAAGTTAACCAAGCACGGGTTTACGCATGTTTCTAAAGTAACAAACAATGCTAGTTATTAATAAATGAGGTGGACAATAGCAAGCATGTATATTACAATGACCTTCTCGCATGTATCTATGGTTTAATTGTATACGATGTGATTGCATGGCCACATTTGGCCTTAAGCTCTTAGAAATCCTAAACTAAGACCCTAATATGTAAAGATAAATTTAGATTTGAATACGTGTATGATATAACTACTTGTGAGCATGCCTAAATCAAGTTATATGATCACCTCGTATATTTAAAATTAACGAGCATGATAGCTTACATGATTTTATGATGTTGTAAGGACTTGAATTGTTTAAAATGTAAGTCTAGAATCATGTTATGGAAAGTGGAACCTAGATTGCCTTGGGAAAACACGAAAGGACTTTTAACATGTCAGTATACCTGGTGTGAATGTTAGCTTGCATGACCGGACAGAAACCACAAGGCACATATCAGCTTGGCTTAGCCAGAGGGCTGCGCAGCTGCGTCGGCCCTAGGTTTAGCCACGGCGCAGCTGCGCCAGTCTGGAATCAGAATTGAGCCAATTGTTGATCTGATTTTTTTGACAGTTAGCTTATGCGATTACTTTAACTTGTAATATATGACCAGTATGCTAAGAAATGTGTTAAGAGGCATGCTAAGTGATAAAATTGAATGTTTGATTATAAACTTCCCAAGGATAAGTCCAAAAGGTGTTTGGGGACTATAAAGCAACGATTAAAAACTATGTGATGACTTCATAATGTCTTGTAAACTGAAATGTGCTATATGTACGCAAAAGTATATGATGAAGTATGTGTATAGTATGCAACTAAGTTAAACGTTTATGGGTGCGTTTAAAATTACATATCATATGTGAGCATAAATGACTAATGAAAATCCTATACTTATAATACACTATAAATAGGATTCAAAAGTGTTGAATTACTTTACGTGGATAAACTACGCTAAAGGCAAGTTTCCTAACTTACACTCTTTTACGGTGCAAGTATTCTATCCTTGTATATTGTGAACTAGTTTCTTACTAAATTGTTGAATTGAATTAGCATACTTGAACTCTTAATTCATTAAAGCTATTATACATGTTGAACTTAGTATTGTTCTTGAATATTGTGAAAGTGTCTATGCCATTTGATTCGGCTAGACTTATATTATTGAAAAGCGACCCAAACCAATTGATTGGTGCGGGATCTTGTATTTGACTGAGAAGAACAAACTATAACTATCGGAGAACCGACGCGCGCACTTGAGTATGATTGATTGTTATGCATAACGAGGGTACTTTAGGCTGATCACCTGCTGTATTTGTTTTTGTTGGATTTTCAGTTTATTACTGTCAAATCCTGTGGAAGTTCATAGTCCTTAGTAACTGCTCAGTATTCAGTTATCTTGAAATCTTGAATTGAATTATTATTGAATCATATTGATATTATTCTGTCCTTAGCGACTGTTATTGAGAACTGTTGATACTCTTGCTATCCTTGAACTATCAAAATTTTCTATATCTTTTTGAGAATTGAGAATTATATCACTTACCCTTGTCGTATATTACTTGCTGGGCAATTTGTGCTCATTCTTGCTTTCCCTAAAATATTTCAGTTAAGGCAGAGCAGGGCGAACCTTCGGGCGTTGATAAGGGCAAGGGCAAGGCTACTAACTAGCTTGTCTCTTTTATATTTTTTTTTATATATTTTAATGTTGTATTAAGATGATGAAGTAAGACTGGATTTGATTATGTTTAAGCTTAAGTTAGATTATGTAATAAGTCGTTAATTGATATTAGTATGTAATCTATTAAGTACTGTAGGTTGCGAGACTTGGGGGAATAATTATAATAAATCATTGTAAATTATTCTAGAATAGATTTTCTGCTGTGATTGTGTGATATTTAGTTATTATTATTGCGATGTATTACCATGAGCACGTGATGAACCGAATTCGAGAGACCAAGTGGCGGTCATGGAATTTGCGGGCGTCACAATGACCACATCAGCTATCTCAAAAAGCTTTTTAACAGGTTTGCACAAGTATAACTTAAAGCTGAATTCAGCCAAATGTGCTTTTGGCGTCAAATCAGGCAAGTTGTTGGGATTTCTGGTGAGCAATAAAGGCATTGAGCTGGATCCTACCAAGATTAAAGCCATCACTGAGATGCCCGTGCCCCAAACAGAAAAGGAAATACGGGGATTCTTGGGAAGAATTAATTTCATAAGCAGGTTCATCTCTCAGCTCACAACAACGTGTGAACCCATCTTCAAGCTACTAAGAAAGAATTCCTCCATGAAATGGAATGAAGATTGTTAAAAAGCCTTCCTTTCCATCAAGAAGCAGTTAACCGAAGCACCTGTCTTGGTACTCTCAAGGGATAATGTTCCCTTGTTTATGTACCTATCCGTCAATGTCAATGCAATGGGTTGTATACTAGGACAGAAGGATGATAAAAGCAAGGAAAGATCTATCTATTACCTTAGCAAAAGATTCAGCGACGGCAAGCAAAAGTACACCCAGATTGAAAGGACCTGTTGTGCATTAGCATGGGCCGCTACGAGATTACAACACTATTTGCATGGGCACACGACCTACCTCATATCCTGCATGGATCCAATAAAGTAAATATTTAGCAAACTCATGTTGAATTGCCGGTTGTCTAAATGGCAGCTGATTTTACAGCAGTTCGACATTGTCTACGTGACTCAAAAGTCCATCAAAGGTCAGGGGATTGCAGATCAATTGGTTGAAGCATCGTCAGGGGATTTTGAACCCTTGGAAACTTATTTCCTGGACGATAGGATCATGACAATTCAACAAATACCTCAAAAGAATACAGTCCAGCCCTGGAAAATGTATTTTGATGGAGCAGTGAACATGGAAGGTGCCAGAGCTGGGGCAGTCCTTGTCTCTGGTACAGGAGAACAGTACCCTGTGGCAACCAAGTTGCAGTTTGTCAACACCAACAACACGGCTGAGTATGAAGACTGCATAATAGGGTTGAAACTAGCCCAGTCCATGGGTATCAGACGTTTATTAGTCTTTAGGGATTATGAGTTGGTTATCAGACAAACCACCGGGGCGTATCGTCGACGTCGGTGGAAAGATGCGCGGGTCTAGTCGGAACCCAGGTCTTTCTCCCTTTTCCTAAGTTTTGTTTCTACCCTTATTTTATCTTTTTTATGAAAAAGGCGAAGGGTTTTTTAGGAAAAGGCCAACATATATCATGTCGAAAATTTTTTACAAAGTCGTCAGTTGGTAGATTTGAAAATGGTTGTACCAACTCAACCAAGTTTTGTTTGAAAATAGGCCCAATTGCTGGACACTGTTGAAACTGAATCTTTGAAACCGAAGTTCTAAGTTCGGGGCTTGGTTAAGTGTGGGGAAGGTGTTAGGCACCCCACAACTCCCGTGAAAACATGGTACCGCATCTTTTCAATATTTCCCTTTTAAATCTGCAATGTGTGTGTAATTGCTGGAAGAAATTGGGCCTATGTTTGTTTAATTGGAAGTAGTGCTTTGCTTCATTGAACCTATATACAAAGGGTTTGATTTGATTTGCAAAAGTCCTTTTATAGATAAGATATTTAAAATGATTTTTTGAAAGTCGGTTTTCAAACCTCTACGCTCTCATTGGAATAGAAGCCTGTTGATACTTCTATTTTATCTTTTCAGCCTTTTGGCTCAATTTGAATGGTGATTGTCGGGCTGCAAAGCATCCTCAACCACAAAATATATACAAGTGTCGGTCTTCTCATAGGCATGACAGCCATCGAAGTGACTCTGACACGACAAAATATTATTTCACTATGTTGAGACCTTAAACCCAGATAACCATTTTAAGGTCTTTCGAATGTACATTTTACAGAAAAACTGGCAGGGTACATTTATATTGTGGAGTTTGTCCATCGTGGGAATCAGACTCTGATCAGTTTGATCATGAATCCCACGATTCCTAGGCTCACATAGAGTATCCAAGAAAACCTACTTTGGGAAAAGAGGCAGCTTCACTTGGTGAAGTAATCGAACATAGTGAAGATGAAATGATGACCGTTACTGGCTTTGGGTTCTACCGGACCGATCACATCCATTCCCCACATGGAGAAAGGCCAAGGCGAACTCATATTGTGCATCTCACTCGGAGGAGTGTGGATGGCATTTCCATGGACTTGGCATTAATAGCATCTCCTGACGAGATCATCACAGTTAGCTTTGGGAGAGATCCAATAATGCCCTGTTCTCAATATTTTCTTGGCCAGCAAATGACCACTCATGTGTGGACCACAGACTCCACCGTGGACTTCATCCATCAGTCTCTAGGCTTGCTCTTTTTTGAGGCATCTCAACAGGCCTATTCCATCATCCCTTTTGTAAAGTGAGTCTCCGCTTAGATAGAATTCATAACCATTTTGTGAATCCTCTTTCGTTCGGCTTGGCTTGCCCCATCTGGTGTAGATCAATCTCAGAGATATTCCTTGATGTCTTGATACCAAGGTTGATTAATAGGAGGTATCTCATCTGATACTTCTCCAATGTAATTCCCGTATGTCAGGGCCTTCTGGTTTGTGAATTTGATGCCGGGAATTCCCCTCCTACCCGAGACGTTGATCAGGGAAGCCAAAGTTGCTAATGTGTCTGCAAAGTCGTTCCTTCCTCGAGGGATATGAATGAAGGTTATCTCTTTAAAATCCATGGATATATTGATAACCTATCGGTGATAGGGCAGCAAATGCAGTTCTTTGGTATGATACGCCCCAGTGGTTTGTCTGATAACCAACTCAGAATCTCCAAAGACTAATAGATGTTTAACACCCATGGCTTGGGCTAATTTCAACCCCATTATGCAGCCTTCATACTCAGCTGTGTTGTTGGTGTTGTCAAACTGTAACTTGGTAGCCACAGGATATTGCTCTCCTGTACCAGAGATGAGGACTGCCCCGGCTCCGGAACCTTCAATGTTCACCGCTCCATCGAAATACATTCTCCATGGTTGGACTGTATTCTTTTATAGGATTTACTGAATTGTCATGATCCCATCATTCAGGAAATAAGTTTCCAGAGGTTCAAACCCTCCTGATGGTGCTTCGGCTAGTTGATCTGCAATGCCCTAACCTTTGATGGACTTCTAAGTCACGTAGATAATGTCGAACTGTTGGAGGATCAATTGCCATTTGGATAATCAACAATTTAACATTGGTTTGTTGAACACGTACTTCAGTGGATCCATGAGGGATATGAGATAGGTCGTGTGTCCATGCAGATAATGTTGTAGCCTCATGGCGGCCCATGCTAATGCACACCATGTTTTCTCAATCAATGTGTACTTCTGTTCACCGCTGCTGAATCTTTTGCTGATGTAGTAGATGGCTCTCTCCTTACCACTATCATCTTTCTATCCCAACATGCAACTCATTGCGTTGGCATTGACGGACAAGTACATAAACAGGGGAACTCCATCCCTCGGGGGTACCAAGACAGGCGCTTCAATCAGCTGCTTCGTGATGGCAAGGAAGGCTTTTTGGCAATCCTTATTCCATTTCATGGAAGAATTCTTCCTTAGTAGCTTGAAGATCACAAGTCGCCGTAAGCTGAGAAATGAATCAGCTTATGAAATTAATTATTCCCAGGAACCCGCGTATCTTCTTCTTTGTTCATGGTACTGGCATCTCCGTGATGGCTTTAATCTTGGCAGGATCCAGCTCAATGCCTCTATTGCTCACTAGAAATCCCAACAACTTTCCCGATTTGACACCAAAAGCATATTTGGCTGGATTCATCTTGAGGTTATACTTACGCAACCTATTGAATAGCTTCCTGAGATGGTTGATGTGATCGTCTTCCATCTGAGACTTGATGATGATGTCATCCACATAAACCTCTATCTCTTTATGCATCATGTCATGAAACAGGGCCATCATGGCTCGCTGATACGTAGCACCGGCATTGATAAGGCCGAAAGATAATCATCTGTAGCAGAAAGTTCCCCAGTGAGTGATGAAAGTTATTTTCTCCCTGTCTTCTTCAGCGACCATAATTTGATGGTAACCAGCAAAGCAATCTGCAAAAGAATACATGTCGTACTGCGCCGTGTTATCTATCAGGATGTGGATAAAACGTGCCAAGAAATTGTCTTTGAGGCAAGCTTTGTTCAAATCCCGGTAATCCACGTATACTCGTACCTTCCCTCTGGGCTTAGGCATGGGAACTATGTTCGACAGCCACTCTGGGTATGTTGATACCATGATGATGTCGGCTTTGAATTGTTTGACAACTTCTTCTTTGACTTTCAGACTCCATTCAGGTTTTAATCGCCTGAGCTTCTACTTGACTGGCTTGAATCCATCTTTGATGGGGAGTCGATGGATGACAATGTTAGTAGATAGGACAATCATGTCTTTATGCGACCATGCAAATACATCCTGAAACTGTGTTAAGATTTCAATCAGGTCGGCTTTTCGATCTATGGTGAGGTCTAGGCCTATCTGAATTTCTTTAGGTTTTCTGAGGTTCCAATATTGACAGTGGTGGTTTGGTCGAGGTTTGGTTTGGGTTTATCTTTGACCCATTCTTTGATTTCCTCGGGCACCTCAAAGTCATCTATCTCCTCTTGATCAATATCCATCAAGTCGAAGTTCAGTTCTACATCAAAGTTGTAGTCACTGTGACAGGTTGGCATCTCATCAGAAGGGAAAAACAAATCCAATCTTGGAGTCCTGAAAACAAAATGCTTTCGCTTTAATATATGAAACTGTTTAAACATACAAAGCATTTAGCAAAGCATGACAAAAGTTAATATTATAGTTGTGCAATAAAACAAGCAGTAAACGAAACTATATTACAGGGCAGATGGATACTCTGCCCTTTTACCCTTTATGGATGAGGCAAGCGACGCTGCTCCAGTTGTCCAGGTTTAGATCCTCATAAATAGGGAGGATACAAGATTTGTGGTTGTCTGCCTCATCTCTGATGATGACTAAGACATCCTTTAGATCAGAGCCGGGGGTTTTCTTCAAACTACCCCCTTTTCTTTAATTTGGATCTGATCCTCTTCATCACTGTCGGGGATATCATCATGCACACCCTCGTAGTGTATGAGAACACGCATATTAGCAAATGGGGCTCGTCCTTTGTACATGAACTTTTCTTTTCCCTTTTTACTCTCCCCATCCAGCTTTGGGGCTTTTCTCTCACTTATAAGTATGACTGGAGGAAATACCATGGCTGACACAACAGCAGGAATCTTCCTCATTGGCTTCACGAATCCGGCATCAGTGAGGTTTGGCAATAGTATGGTGGAAGCATGAGCCTTTGGATGCTTATGTGGGTTCCGGTGGTTTGGCTCGGATGTGTAGCCCAATCCGGCTCTCCCCTATTGACTTAGGATTTGCACCGGGCACTTGATACCTTGCTGATTCTTTTCTAACCCTTCTCCAGGGTGAAAACCCAAAGATACCCTCTCTTGGCCCACTATCATCACTTCGGGGGAGACTTTTGGTTTCAGAGTTAGTGCCCCGACTGGTAGGTACTGAGTATTGCTCACCTCCAATGCTTGAAAACTAGCAGGTTCAATCCCTACATCCAGACTTATCACTGGCATATCTCCCTGTACGCAGTCAGGATATTCAGGTTTAGCATTTACTGTGATTAGGTTGCCATTGATAATGTACTTGAGCTGCTGATGGAGGGTGGATGGGACTGCTCCTGCCATATGTATCCACAGCCTTCCCAGCAACAAGTTGTATCCAGTGGTAATATTGAGTACTTGGAAGGATACATAGAAGGTGTGGGGTCCAATCTCCAGTGGCAGCTCAATTTCTCCCACAGCTTCTCGGCGAGACCCATTGTAAGCCCAGATAACCACATGACTGGTCTTGATCCTGTTTGGGTTGATCTTCATTCTCTCCAAGGTATCGTAGGGACAGATGTTTAGGGACGATCCTCCATCTATCAGCACGCCTCCGATCACATACCCTGAGGATATCACTGCTATGTACAGTGACTTGCGATGGCCTGTTCCTTCCGCTGGTATATCATCATTAGTGAAAGATATCACATTGCTGTTGAAAATGTGTTCTATCACGTGACGGAATTTCTCAGCGTCCACCGTCTTTGGCAGATGGGCTTCTTCCAGTACTTTCACCAAAATGTTGCGATGATCCACCGATGATAAGACCAGATCTAGGATGGACATCTGCTTGGGTGCATCTTTCAGGCTTTGCAGCACCTTGATCTCGATATGCCCCATTTTACTGAGGAACTCTTCGATTTTCTCTTCAGTCACTCTCTCTTTGGCCTTGATAACTGGATTGATCACCCGCTGGGGCAGGTACAATGGATTATCCTTGGATATAATGGCAATGCTATTTGAGGTGGAATCTTGATAATTCCCATAGTTCTATGGGACCCTCTTCAGACTGATCACTGGATACTGCGGTCTGAAAGGCAGTATTAAAGGCTCGGGCGGAGCTAATTTCACAAGATTCTGTGCTTCTTGGACCCCTTTCGCTGGCAGTACTAAGGGTGTTACGGCTAGATCCTTCTCACAGGAAATAACAACAACTGTTTCCTAATTCCATACCGTGGGAATAAAGAGTGTTTCCTTATCAGGAAGGTCGTAATCTTGACTCCCTCTTATCAGCTCACCGCTTTCAATAAGATTTTGAATCAGGTGATGAAGTCCCCAGCAATCCTCGGTATCATGACCGGGTGCATTAGAATGATACTGGTAGTTCTTATCAGGTTTAAATTTCCTAGATCGAGGGTTTACTGGTGGTAATAAATCTGTAACCATCCCCTCATTGATCAACATCTGGAGGATTTCCTTCATCGGATGGTTTAGATTAGTGAAATTCCTCTGAAAGGAGAATTCCCTATCTGCTTGAAACTTTTCTTCCTTAGCCACCTTGTCGGCCCAGGGTTCAAGTTCATGAAATCGGTAGTGATCCCTCATAGCAATGGGACTAATTTTTGGTGTAGAAGGACTTATTTCAGCCTGGCTGGATTGGTTTATCAGCTGCCTGGTTACCTGATGTTGATATAATGTGACACACCCAAACCCGTGTACTTCGTTTCCACAAGATTTGGTGTTCACTTTCTAAATATAGCATACATCTACCCAATAATAAAGATTTGCAAAGTAATTACAATCTCCATCAAAACATAAATAAGAATCTTCCTTGAAAAAGGATTACAACTTGTCCAAAACAAAATCCCAGGGTTATCTAAACCTTAACATCAATCAAAATAAATGCGGAAATAAAACATCATCAACTAAGTCTTATTACAAACAAAATTGAAGACAACAAGTCTTCACTTGCTCATCTTTCTTTTTCCTTTACTTGTTGACGGTACATCAACATTCTCGGCCTTAACTGCAAGGGGTTATAAAATATGCAAGAGTGAGCAAACAAAAGCTCACCTGAAATACAACAGTGATATGACTTAACCGAACAACTTCAAAAAGGGTTTGAATAACTTTACTTTCATCAAGAATAAAGAATTGAATAATAATTCTTTCATCATTTCTAAAGTTTGAATATAGAGTTTATCTGAGGGTCATACGACCTTGAACTATGTCCTAGGTTATAAATATTTCTATTTAAAACCTTTAACAGTCATTGAGACTATGGACCTTTAACTCGTACTTAGGGGGATCAGCCCTTCGTACCATATATTGTGCACAAACATCTTAACGCTTTCGCATAAATGTCCCCAAATAAATAGGGTTGTTCATTCTCAGTATTTGAATACAAGTCCGCACCAAAGAAAGTTTGGTTTAGATAGATAAAGGAACTTTGGAGTTTCAACTATCATCATCTAAGGAGTAGTTGAATCGACTCACAATGCTTTAACAGTTCGATAATATAAGAATTATGAATCAAATGTAAGATACAACAATAGATTTCATAATAACTAGGCATGCTTTAGAAATAACTTAAAGCATTCAATAGATCACGTAGATCTTTCTTGAACAACTAAGTCAAGATCACATTATGTAAATAATACTTGAATACTTATGTTTTACGAATATTTGAATACAGTATAATTTGTACAATACATAACAAGTTAAAAAACGGAAATGAACTTTCATGATATATTGAGCAAGGGTTAGAGAACTTGAACAATGAAAAGATACAATGATAATGCTTGCATAGTGTACAAGAATGGTTTAGAAATCTTGCACAAAATAAATAACAAGTTTAGAAATAGAAACTTGCTTAACGTAAAAGAATAAGGATTAAAGAACTTGCCTCAAGCGTAAGCTACACTTTAATAATTACAATCACTTCCACAATTACCCTACACATTACATTACGTTTAAAACGTCTATTATTACCTAGCTATAATGTTTAAACCATCGAACTTCTTACTCAAGTCCAACCTAGCAACATGGTTACGACGTACGTCGATACTTATACACATACGTGAGGCTAAACTCACAATCAAGCACCTCATACACGCATAGCACTATTACTATCATATTGCACCTTATGATAATACTATCCAAGCACACATATAATATAACAACATAAGACTTCAATCTATCTTAAACACATCAAAAGTATGTTATCTCATTACCTATTACACTTAACAAGTCATAAAAATAAGTTAGCTAAACAAACGCGACATGAAAACTCAACAAAGCAAAACAACATTTCCCGGACAGCAAGATGCCCCGCTGGGGCGGGTCTTGCAAGGGTTAAAGCCCCGCTGGGGTGGGGCCCACTACTGTGGGAACCCCCCCAGCTCGCGAACGGCAGAGAAATAAGCCAATTTGGCTTATTCCTTTATACAGAATCCGATTTTTCTCAACATGATGAACATAAAACTTGATAACAACAAAATTTTGGACTCTTTAACATGATTATAACATATAAAATCCTTACAACACATAATCAAAATCAAGTTTTCATGATTTTTAAAGAAAACTGCAATATCAAGCGTTCTTGACAAAATAGCTATTACAAATTCGTTTTCAATCAATTCATGTTATTCCAATTGTAATAACTCTAATTCTTAACATATTAACATAACCCATGATTAATTTAAACATTAATCCATAATAAAACACCAATTTGATAGTTTAAAAGGGCTATTTTCAAAATTAGTTTACAGTAAGTCATTATGAACATAATTTCTTCTTAATTATCGAAATTACATGGGTTAAATTATTGAAACAACTATATAACTTATATAATATCATGCTATAACACATATCACACATAAATTCATGCTCACATCAATTTTTTGAAAATAATTTTTACAGAGAGTTCTAAACTATGAAAATATTGAATAGCATAATTAAAACTTATGGAGTTCTAGGATTATACCCTTTTTCTAGCTTGGATTAGGAGAAGAGTTTAAGATGATGATGGTGTATTGTTCTTCTCTTGCTTTTTCAAAGCTTCTCTTCTTCTTATCTCTTCTTCCTCTTCTTCTTCTCTAAGTATTCTCTCTAACTCTCTCTGTTTTCTTTCTTTCTTGTTTTCTAAAACTAACGTATCTTTTGTATAATATATATATCTGATATACATATATTATACATATAACTATATAAAACATATAACTCCTATATATTAATTATATACACTAACTACCATTTAATAAATAGGTTACAAGAATTTGAAAAGTCTAAAGCCATGTTTGGCAAAACAAAATTATTTTAAAAGCAAATTCTTTTATTAACTAAGGCCATGTTTGGTGAAACTAGTTTAAAACAAAAGTAAGGGTCTTATTTGGTAGAATCAATTAAAACTCCTTTTCAAATCTTTTAATAAATCTTTAATCCATAGATTAAATGGTACAATTATTTAATTAAATTGCAACCTTCTAATTTAATTAAGTATAAACTAACATTCATTAATTAATTAAAAATGCACATAATACTCAATTGTCACACTTGCAATTCTCTTAATAATCATAATTCATGCAACAATTAGTAAACCACTATAAACACTTAGCACATAATATTAAATTTAGTTTAATTATTCTCAATTAAATTAGAATTATGCTACACCATTACTTACATATCACTTTAATTAATTCTATTGCACTTAATTAAATTAATCCACAACAATCACACAATTGATGAATTACATAATTTATTTATTTAGCTCAATAAATAAATTTAATAAAATATTTATTTAATCTAATAAATATTTATAATTAATATATAAAATTCTCATTCATTACATATACGACCAGATCCGCTACCTGTCCAATCTGTTCCTTGATAGATTTGATTTCATGTTCTATCAGGAAATGCCTTTCTGATAACTCCCAATTGTCTGGGCTACTGGTACTGGATTGTGTTGCCTCTCCGACATACCGGAGATATTTGGATCCTTCTCAATTCTTTGTGCTAATCATGTTGACATTCTCCTCTTTGTGCTGAGGAGGGGGATTGTCTTGCATATGCGATTGCTCCGATTTGGTCACCATGATCTCTCCATTATCTATCAAGTCTTGGATCTTGTGCTTGAGAGACCAACAGTCTTGTATCATGGCCCTAGGATTCGGAATGGTATACGCACTTCTTACTTGGGTCAAAATTCCTTCCCCCAGAACTGGTTGGTGGAAGGAGCTAAACAATCTTCTTCTATGCTGTCAACAGTTTCAGCACGTTCTCGAGAGTATCCCCTAAAGGGGTAAACGTTCTCCGACGTCTGGCCTCTAAATTTTTCTGAAATGGAGGGTTAGAAGGTTGGGCTGGAGCTTGGAAAGGGGAATAGTTTCTCCTTTGAATGGGCATACTGCTCGATTCGCTCTTCTAATTTTTTTTTCTTGCAATACTAAGGACACTTCTTTGTCTTTCTTCTTATGGACTCTCCAGGGAATACTCCCGTAACTCCTGGACTGGATATACTCGCCAACAGCGTCCAAGGCGGTCAAATCCTTTATCTTTCCAGATTTCAGCCCCATTTCAGCCATTTTTCCATGCTTGATCATTTTTGAGAATGGTTTTCCTGTGCCTGCTAGGACCCTTTCGTAATACGGAGCTTCTTGGATGTCGATGAAGGTCATAACTATCTCAGACTCAGTCATAGGTGGGGTAACTGGTACTGCCACTCGTCTCCATCGTTGGGCATATTCTCTAAATAACTCAGCATTTTGTTTCTTGATTTTGGTGATCTGGTATCTGTCTGGAGCCATTTGGGATTGAAAGTTGTATTGATTGAGGAAGGCATGTGCCAACTCTTCCCAACTGTGAATTTTGGCATTATCTAACCGAGCATACCAGGCTCTAGCCTCTCCAGTCAAACTCTTCTAGAACAATTGCATTAGGAGTTTTTCGTCCTCTACATAGGATCTGAGTTCTCCAATGAACACCTTTAAATAAGTGTAAGGATCCATCGTATTTCTCAAAATCAGGGACTTAAAATTTTTTCGGATAGCGAGCCCTTGGAAATATACATAAGTCAGAATAATTGACACTGCCAAATGCCCCAGTCCCTTTGATGGACTGGATTGTTTCTTCCATTTGTTGCACTTTCTTCATAATATCACCCGCTTCCTGCTCTTTGTTAAGGATGGTGATTTCAGGGGCTTTGTTGGTAGTATCCTGGTTCTGTGGTTCAGGAATCTGAGTGTCTTTCTTTCCAGTCTCTTGACTACCACCGGGTGTACCTGGCTCTGCATGACCCTGTGCTTGTTTCCTTTTAAGAGCTTAACTTTGTTCTCTTAAGAAAATAGCCAATTTGGCTATCTAGTTCTTCAATCCTTCAAACTCTTCCCTAGAAACAGGGGTGAATTTTGGTTGAGCACTTGAAGCCATTTCTGAAGATGGGCCTAGTGATTTCTTAGATTTTAATCTGGTGACAGGACCAATTTTTACCTACAACAAACGTAGGTGTGTTAATTTCCTGACGTAGGTATTGGTCGGATGCATGTCATGCAATGTGTTTATTTTTGAGGTTTTTTAATCTTATCCTGTAAAACAGAGGTCAGTTGTTTGAATGACAGGATAATATGACAGGATTTCCAAGACATGGAATGTACATTATGATATTTACATTGGAATTGAAAACTTGACATTGAATTGAAAGAGGAAGGCATGAAGAAGCTTCCCTTCGGATTTAGTTAATCAGAGGCTGACCTATCTTAGGCTACTCTCGCTACTTTTCGGCATGAAGGTCCCCAGATTATCGCAATCTACTAGAGGGGAAATTAATCGGATCTTTCAATTGAAGCGGATCTAAGTGGTGCGTTTCATAAGCCTCGCAAACTTAGTCACCTTTGAGTCCATTACTCAAACATCGACGGGTTTGCCTCCTGTTGAAGGAATCACACACAACATACATTCACATACATCGTGTCTCACCATATGAAATGATGACATTGTGCGAAGCACTAATATAAAGCAGGAAAGCATTCATTCACATCCATTCAATGTAAAGACGCAGTATTCACACACACGCAGATAGAAATGGGAAATGTTGAAAAGATTTGAGCGCGGTCTAAGCCCTCTACTGTCCCCAGCAGAGTCGCCACCTGTCGACGTCGGTGTAAAGATGCGCTGGTCGAGTTGGAACCTGGGTCTTTCTCTCTTTTCTTAAGTTTTGTTTCTACCCTTATTTTATCTTTTTTATGAAAAAGGCGAAGGGTTTTTTAGGAAAAGGCCAACATGTATCATGTCGATGATTTTTTACAGAGTCGTCAGTTGGTAGATTTGAAAATGGTTGTACCAACTCAACCAAGTTTTGTTTGAAAGTAGACCCAATTGTTGGACACTATTGAAACTGAATCTTTGAAACTGAAGTTCTAAGTTTGGGGGTTTGGTTAAGTGTGGGGAAGGTGTTAGGCACCCCACAACTCCCGTCAAAACACGGTACCACATCTTTTCAATATTTTCCTTTTAAATCTTCAATGTGTGTGTGAATGCCGGAAGAAATTGGGCCTACGTTTGTTTGATTGGAAGTAGTGCTTTGCTTTATTGAACCTATATACGAAGGGTTTGATTTGATTTGCAAAAGTCCTTTTTTAAAATAAGATATTTAAAATGATGTTTTGAAAGCCGGTTTTCAAACCCCTACGCTCTCATAAAAATAGAAGCCTGTTGATACTTTCATTTTATCTTTTTAACCTTTTTGGCTCAATTTGAATGGTGATTGTCGGGCTGCGAAGCATCCTCAACCACAAAATATATATAAGTGTCGATCTTCTCATGGGCATGACAGCCATCGGAGTAACTCTAACACGACCAACCATTGTTTCACTATGTTTAGACCTTAAACCCGGATAACCTGTAACGACCCCAAAAATCATACAATAATATTCTCCTTCTCGATCGTCAACAATACAACTTTAATCTATCTTTACATCATTATTCGATATAAAAAACACTAAAAATGCAGAATAATTTAAAAATTTTATAAACTTCTTTCTTTGTTTCCCTGAATCGCAACCTTTACATTACATAACTTCGATTCAAATCTAAATCATGAATCATTACAATGAAACGACTGTAGAAAGTCTTACATTTCAATTATTATCCATATACATCGGATAACTTAACTTTATAGCTTTAGATCTACATTACAATCAATATATTAAATGCATTTCTCATAAAACATAAGTAAGCTTCTTGAATTACTTTGAACTCTAACATTCAACTAGCATGTATCATTACCTTGCCTCCTTGACCTGCAAAAATGGTTATTTGTAAGAGTGAGCTAAACAGCTCAGCAAGAACTAACAGCTTTCATGCATCACGTAACACATAATTAACATGCTCAACATACATCTCATGAACATTAAAGTAACATGGCATACATGCTTTAATCACATAACAAATATAAAGATTGAGTTCCTTACTCAATCAACATTCTTAAATCAATCAGTGTAGTCATAAACTGACTTTAACATTTCATGCTTGCAACATATATAACATAGCATGCTCTTTGCAATACATTTTAAAACAGTTCATAATATCATAAAGTTCACATAGAAAATAGGAACCGAAAGACTTGTCTGGCTCGTAGATTACCAATTACCGAAAAACAGCTTATAATAATCTGCTTTTATCAATCCTACACACGTATTACCATACGCATCAACTATTAGTCACCTAGCAACGCTTATCAAACGTCTAAGTAAATTCTACTTTATACTTTCTAATTTACACTTCGTAATTCTCTTCCATTTACTCGTTTGACACTCACTGTCAAACTTATGTATAATTAACAACATAAGTTAATTATCCCATAACTACTCCTTATAGTTAGTTAAACAACTTAGGTTAACTCAATCCTCTTTAACTATTAAGTTAATAGTTACTTATCACATAATTAATCGCATCACATAATCACATAATTAAGTCAAATAATAATTACATACTCATATTAAATTATAATTAAACGAATTATAATTTAAACATCCACTTTAATCAAATTATAATTAAACAATTTATAATTACACCATTTATAATTTACTTTAAACCATTACTCTAATTATTCAAATTACATTATGCATTAAATTATAATTTAAACATATTATAATTTAATTTAAACCATTACTTATATTATAATAATCAATTTTAATTCATGCACTCATTAAATTATAATTAAATAAATTATAATTTAAATTACACTTTTACCTTAATTATAATTATTCTAAATTATAATCACATATTAAGTTATAACTAAATAAATTATACTTCAAGTTAAATATTTACTTTGATTATAAAACTAATCAACTATATTCATTATAATTAATCCAATTAAATTAAACATTTACTATAATTATAATTATTTCAAATTATAATTTCACATCATATATTTTTAATATATCTCATTACTATTATTTAGCATTTTAAGGCATGTTAACAGGCCATTAAATTATTACATAAACTTAGCTTTTCAAAACAAATGTCTTTTTTTTTCTGCATACCCCCTGCCGAGCCGGGGGTTTAAGGCTTAACATGCCCGCCGGGCCGGGCTTCAAACTTTTAAAAATCTGCATACCCCCCGCCGGGGTGGGGGTACTTGGCCTTGCAAGGCCCACCGGGACGGGCCCTCTGCTGCGAACCAAAACTGCTTCGCGAACTGTGTAGAGAAAAAATTAATTTAGCTTATTTCTCCACACCAAGCTCCACTTTCAGTCAATACAATTTATAACATCTTAATAGAAAATATAATTTCTAAACTCCTAATATGTTTCAACACATTTAATCCTTAAAACACATAGTTTACAACAATCAATTCCATGATTTTTGAAGAAAATCATTAACAGGTGTTCTTGATGAAATTGAACACTGAAATCTATTTTTAAATCAAAATACTCAATCAAAACATATTTAAATTTGTTTATAAACATGTTATCAACATCTAACCTCAATTTACACAATCAAATCACAATTTTTGATTTTAAATAGGCCAATTATCAAACTATTTCACTATGACTTTTGATGAACATGAATTTTCTCATGTTCATCATGAATTAACCAACTAAACCATCATACAATTCACTTATAAGCATCTATTATCACAATTCACATATAAACTTCATGTTAAAAATACCATATAACATATATTCCCAAAATCATAAGTTTTCATGAATATTCATATTTTCATAAAACTAAAACTTGAATAATTTAAGGAAATCTTAAACTCTAAAGTTAGAGATTATACATTTCCTTTGCTTAGGAGAACAAGATGAAGATGATGATGTTTGACTCTCTCAAACTTCCTCTTCCTCCTTCTTCTTTCTACCTTCTTCTCCTCTTTTTCCTTCTAGGTTTTCTGTGTTTTCTCTCTAACACATACTAACCCTTTTGTTCTATCTGACTAACATCTATTCTTCTAACTTCTAAACTAACGTATATACAATACACATATAACTAATATATTATATGTATAATTATATAATATAACTCCCAATATTTAAACCACTATATTTAACACCATAATTATAATTAATATAAATAAGTTATAATTTTGAATATCAAAAGCCTAAGGCTTGTTTGGCAAAACTCATTATTTTAAAAAACACGTTTTTAAATAGTTAAGGCCCCATTTGGCAAAACGAATTTAAAACAATGTAAGGGCCTTGTTTGGAAAAACGATTTTAAAACTCTTTTAATTCTTTTAATAAATCTTTTAACACATATTCTTAATGTTATCCTTTAACTAATTAAATCTTAATATTATAATTTAATTAACTAAAAGTTAACATCAATTAATCACATAAAAATTGTCACATAAATTTAATTACTCGCTAATTATAATTGCATGTAACACTCATCACATTACTCATCTAATTTAATTATCTTAATTAAATTAGAACTACAACATAAAATCATTATATCAATTAAATTAAATACTAAATATTCATTTAATTAATATATTACACTTAATTATTCTATAATAATCACATTATTTATTTAACTCAATAAATAATTTAATTAAAATATTTATTTATTCCAATAAATATTAAAATTAACATTTATATTCTCTTCACATTAATTCACATATTTCACAATATATTACACGTATACACATACTCAACTCAAAACATCTCGTAATAAGAATTTTATTTATTAAATTCTTATTTATAATTTCTTAAAAATCCGGGATGTCACATAACCGTTTTAAGGTCTTTCGGATATACATTTTACAGAAAAATTGGCAGGGTACATTTGTAATGTGGAGTTTGTCCATCGTGGGAATCAGACTCTGATCAGTTTGATCATGAATCCCACGATTCTTAGGCTCACATAGAAGTAGCCAAGAAAACCTACACAGCTCAAATATGCACAAAAAATATGTATTTACATCTAGACGTCGCAAAAACCAAGGATTCATCAGTCAAATCCTGGCATACACGTAGCTGAAGCGTCTGTAATACCCGTGAATTTTCATATATTATTAAATAAATATATTAATGGAAACGAGAATTTATTTGAATATAAATGATTTTGTGTTATGAGATGAATTAATTCAATTATATAAAATTGAATAATTATAATAATTGAGAAATTGGTGGAGTTTGCGATAAACTCGTTGATTGCCTTGTGTGGCACAGTGACGTAATATAAGAATGATTATATTAATTTAAGCGAATAATTAATCTATATTAATTGTTAATCGTATAATATTAATTAATTGTCATCGTAGAATAATTGTTATAAAATATTAATGGTGATTGATTAATAATATGTGATTATTATTATTGCAAGAAACATAATAATAATGAGCAACGTGTTTATAATTATAATAAGATTTATATTAAAGTGATAATTAATCATATAAGGGTTAATTAAATTGTTATGGAGATTAACAATTATATTGATTGAAATATATAAGCTACATGTTTATGCCTATGTGACAATATGTATGTAAGTATACATTAAAATAGTACATCATGAATATATGATAAACAATTGTTGATTAGTAGAACTTAATAATAAAGGATACAGTGTGATGTGATTATATTCGAGAAAATTATACCAGTATGATAAAAATATACCTGGATTATATGTGTACAAGTCACACTTACTACATTATGTGAATTATAGTGTAACATTTCAATTAAAGATATATATATATATAAAATATATATATGTGTAGATAGCCTAAGTATTTAATACATATGTGTATAATGAATCAAGTGTGGTATGTTTCTAGAAGGCTGAGTTTGTTTTGCTGGGAGAGCCACTATCTCTTTCACGTGATATACTCAAGCTATCCTACTCCCCTATAACCTTAAAACTCAGCAAGCCTTCATAGCAATCATACAATGGCATGATCATAGCAATCCCTCTTCCTTTGTTCTTCATTTTCGTTTTCTGTTTCTGAAGTTTTCTTCAAATTCTTGATTATGCCAAATTGGTTCATAATTGGTTTGTAGGACCCTTATATTGTTGTTATATGAACATACATACTTCATGGAACCACTATATAGCTTTCTTGACTTTCATTTCCATTGTTGCTCTATAATTTTTGTAAAGCATCAAATTCGTGTGAAATTAGTTAGGGTTCACGAATTTGAGAATTGATAAATGCGATTGACTGTTATATAAGCATATATATATATATATATATATATATATGTGTGTGTGTGTGTGTTAGTAAGTTAAAAACGTTAGTGTAATGGCATATGGGTATGATTGAAATCGATGAAATGGGAGGTTTTGGGTCGGTTTCGGCTGCAGTGTGAACTGCAGAAACTGTCCCCACGCCGCAGCGCCATTGTCCGCGCCTCCCACGCCGCAGCCCCAATCCTCGTGCCACCCGCGCCGCAGCGCCAGATTGTGGCTGCTGTTGCCGCGCCGCAGCGCCGGCCTCTGTGTGCAGTTTTCTGCATTCTGCAACAAAACTGTTATGTACTAATTGTTTGATTTTTGTTTAAACAAGCATGGAAGCATGATTAATACATATATATAAACCTAATGAGGCAATGTAAGCATGTTTTAGTATATTAGCATGCATGGTTAACCAAACGACATATAGTTTGGAAATGAACTTAAAGTTTCCTAAACGAACGTTAACATATATGAAGCATGTTAATATTCTGATTTTTCAAGGCATGTCGGTATGAGGTAGAGATGCATAAAAGACATATTAACTTATGTATATATGGTTCGTAGTATGACAAGAGCATGTTAGACCTCACTATTGAACATATCTAACAAAAATATAAGTTTTGAAGGTTGATATTGACATGTAAAGACCATATATACATTCTGACTTTTCGAGCATGTTTATAGGGCCTTGAAATGCATGAAAAGCATGTTAACTTATATATATAGGTTTCATAAGGAAGCATGGACATGATAGACCTTATTAATGAACTAAACTAACAAAGTATAAGCTTTGAACGTAAACTTTGGTATGTTATGACGAGAGTTAGAATCTGATAATTTGGACACATGTGATAGTACTCTTAGACTCATTCATGTGTCATTCATGTATATATACCATGATTAGTTGCCATGATTAAAGTTTAGCATAAACGAAGTATGTTTTCAAGATAATAACAATGCTAGCTACATATATGCAATACGAGTGCTCATGAGCATGCCTAATACAAGTTATATGAAAATCTTATGTGTTTAAAAAGCGAGCATGTTAGACCATATAAGTTCGTGTCCTTGAATGGCTTTAAGTATTAACTTAAGAACCTATACCATGTACGATTGGATTTGAAAAAGTTATACAAGCATGAAAGTATCCTTTAAATATGACTACATGCTATGTGATATTATAGGATGTTACTTGAACCCGATTTTGACGGTTAACTTAAGGGGATGCCGTAACTTGCTAAAATGAAATATATTTAGTATTGATTGCGATTTTATAAGATATGAGAATGTGTTTAAACTCTAAAGGAGGAACGTTAAGGATAGAAATCATATTCTATATAACTGTGTAGCTAGGTAAAACCTAGCTTATGTGTTGATCGTATATTCGAAGATAAAATGTGAAGTTTAATTATATGACTAATGAATATCATATATATACGTAACTGTATTACGATAGGAATTCGAAAGTGTTGATTTACTTTTCGTGGATAAACTACGCTGAAGGCAAGTTCTCTTACTTACACTCTTTTAAAGTGCAAGTATCCTAACCGACGCATTTACTTTATGCAAGGAAATCTATGATTGTGCAAGTTTCCTAACTTACACTCTTTTACTGTGCAAGTATTCTATCCTTGTATATTGCGAACTAGTTTCCTACTTAACCGGTTGAATTGAATTAGCATACTTGAACTCTTATTTCATTAAAGCTATTATTCCTGTTGAACTTAGTATTGTTCTTGAATATTGTGAAAGTGTTTATGCCATTTGATTCGGCTAGACTTATATTATTGGAAAGCAACCCAAACTAATTGATTGGTGCGGGATCTTGTATTTGACTGAGAAGAACAACCTTCTTTGAAGGGAATATATAATTGTTGGAGGACCGACGTGCACACTTGAGTATGATTGATTGTTATGCATAACGATGGTACTTTAGGCTGATCACTTGATGTACCTGTTTTTGTTGGATTTTCAATTTATTACTGTTAATTCTAGTAGAAGTTCATAGTCCTTAGCGACTGCTCAGTATTCAGTTATCTTGAAATCTTGAATCGATTTGTTATTGAATCACATTGATATTATTCTGTCCTTAGCGACTGTTATTGAAAACTGTTGATATTCTTGTTATCCTTGAATTATCAAACCTTGCTATACTTTTTTTTAAGAATTGAGAATTATATTACAAACCCTTATTGTATATTACTTGCTGGGCAATTTGTGCTCATTCTTGCTTTCCCTAAAATATTTCAGTTAAGGCAGAGCATGGTGAACCTTCGGGCGTTGATAAGGGCAAAGGCAAGGCTACCAACTAGCTTGTCTCTTTTATGTTTTTAAATATTTTAATGTTGTATTAAGATGATGTAGTAAGACTGGATTTATTTATGTTTAAGCTTAAGTTAGATTATGTAATAAGTCGTTAATTGATATTATTATGTAATCTATTAAGTACTGTAGGTTGCGAGACTTGGGGGAATAATTATGATAAATCATTGTAAATTATTCTAGAATAGATTTTTCGATGTGATTGTGTGATATTTAGTTATTATTATTGTGATGTATTACCATGAGCACGTGATGAACCGAATTCGAGAGACCCGTGACGGTCCTGGAATTTGGGGGCGTCACAGCGTCTCGTTCCCACTAGATAGCGATCTAAGGGCCACGAGGTTGCTGTTCAAATAAAACTAGAAAAACTGCCAGATTTAAGTAAATCTCAGCCATTCTGGCTTTCCGGTTCTGTCTGAACCTATTTTGAACCGTTTAAAAGATAGAATTGGCAAGATTTAAAGAAATCTAGTTTGCCCAAATAGATGTCAGCACCGATTCAAATGAATATTTACAATTGCAATTTAATCACAATGAATACAGGATATATATATATATATATAGTTATATGAAAGCTGTAAAGGGCGATGGGTTTTCACTCCGATGCCCGGACTAGAATGTAAGTATATATATATTTATAAAAGCTGTAAAAATCCACGGAGTAATCCAGGCGTGACAGAATTGAAATATATATATATATATATATATGCAATAAAGGGCGACGGATTTCAAATCCTATGCCCGGACTGGAATAAAAATATATATATATATATATATATATATATATTTATAAAAGCTGTAAAAAGTCACGGAGTAATCCAAGCTTGACATAATTGAAATATATATATACATAAAAGTTGTAAATGAGCCACGAATTAATCCAGGCTCGGTAAAAAGTAAATATATATATATATATATATAAAAGACTGTAAAGGGCAACGGACATTCTATCCTTTACCCGGACAGAAATATAAGTATATATATATTTATAAAAGCAGTAAAAATTCCATGAAATGATCCAGGCCAAACTGGAATATAAATATCAATATACAGTTAGTATATATATATATTAAAGCAACAAAAAGGTCACGAAGTAGAAATCATGCCCAAATAAGTCAGAAAAAATTATATATATAGTTATATATATAAGCAGTAAACTGCCACGGATTTGACATCCGGGCTTGACAGAATTGAAAAGTTAGTATATATGTAGTTAAATATATAAAAACAAAGTCAAATTAGGACTGGAAGATAACCTAGTCCGGTGAAGGGCATGTATACGTATATATATCTATATATATATAAGCTAATAAAAGCTGCAGATCGACGATCCGGGCTGTAGAAATGCCAGAAAACGCGTAAATATATTAAAATATATGAAAACCTAAGCAAAAACGGCCACGGAACTGAGTTTCGGGCATAATAAGAAAACAAAACTTAACGTGCAAGTGTATAAATGTGCAATGAAGTAGTATGAACTTTCTGATCGTAAAAATACTCACAAAAGACTGCTACACGGGCTTTTTGCCACTTGGTAGGCTTCAAACGTCTGTTTTCACCGGTTAATTTTTTATATGTGATAGTATATGAGTATACCTACGTGTTAGAGTGATAAAATCTGGGTTTGGAGTACTAAAAGTTTGGCTAGGAAACGAAATGGGCAGAGTTCCAGAGCGTTTCTGAATTTGATTTTGGCCTGGGGGTGCACTTATATTTATAGACTAGATGGAAGAGGCTCTACCAGAGGCAGTCGCGGGTCTACCTGCGGCTCCACGTGGCAGGGCCTGGGTGGTGGGTTCTATAACAGGACGAATTTAATTGAACCGTGATTCTGGGGACATAATCCTTTTAAGGGGGGAAAGATGTAACGAAAGAGAATTCTATAATTTATTTTTAAATATTTATTGAATTAAATAAATATTTTTCGATGATTTAATTATTGAGTTAAATAATTATGTGATAGAATTGTAATAGATTAATTTAATTATATGTGTTACATTAGTTAAATTAATGTGGAGAATTTTATTATTCAAAGTATGTATTTAATTGAGTTTATTCGATTAAATGAATTATTTAATAAGCATAATGTTATTCTAATTAATTTAATAATTAATTAGAGATTTAATGATTTGACATAATTAATAAAGGAGAATTTTAATTATGTGATAATATGATTTAATGTGGAGTTATGATATTTTATTTAATTGATTTAAATAAGATTATGTGATTATTTAAAAGTGTGACAATTAACTATATACTAAATAAGTTAATTAAATTAAATGAGAAAGGAAGAATAAAAGGGGCAAATAAACAAGGCCTTAACGGGGGTTGTGGGCAGTTAACCCATTATGGGATTAATTGACGACCCATGACTTCACCGGTTAATTATATACGTATATTATATTAGCCTTATATCTATATCAATTCATATATTCATCAGTTAAGAAGAAAAGTTAGAGAGAAAACACAGAGAGAAAAGTTCAGAAATAGATTGAGAATTTAAGGAAGAAAGGTTGAAGAATCAAAGAAAAGAAATTATATCATCTTCACAAACTAGCAAGGGTAAATCCCTCTTAAGTTTTCAAAGTTTTTCCATTAAACGTGTTTTCAAGTTCTCTGTGAAGAACGATTTTGATGATTAACTTAAGATATGATTATATATGTGTTATTATATGTTGATAACATATTTTATATCATACGTTCATGTGTTAGAGTAATCAATTTCATATAATTATACATTAATTGGAGTTTCATGAACTACAGAGTATGAAAGTTGTATATATGGCCCTTACGTACAAATTGTATGCTTTAAATTGATTGTTTAACTTAAAATTGACAGTAGATTATGATTATACATGTTTAAACGAACAAAATGAACTTTGAACGGATGGATTCGGAGTTATAACGAACCTGTGACGTCGGTGTCGACATTGGAAAATTTAAGAAATACCGCGGGTCGGTTCATAACCCGATTTTCCTCAAATCGATCTTCCTAAGTTATCTCTACCCTTATTCTTTTTATTGTAAAAAAGGTTTTAAAGGATTTATTTGGAAAGAGGTCAACATATGTATATGTCGACGATTTGATTTAAACAAAGTCGCCAGTTGGTTGTACCAACTCAACCGAATTTGATTTGAAAAGAGGCCCAATTGCTGGACACTGTCGAAACATGATCTTTGAAATCAAAGTTTTGAGTTCGGGGCTTGGTTAAGTGTGGGGAAGGTGTTAGGCACCCCACGACTCTCGTGTAAATACGGTACCGCAATCTTTTCAATATTTCCCTTAAAACTGAAATGCATGAGTGAATGCTGTTTGAAAATTGGGCCTTTTGATTGATTGAAAGCTTTGACAGGCTTCGTTGAGCCTATATACGAAGAGTTTGATTTAATTTGAAAAAAACATCATTTAATTTGATTTGCAAAAGCTTTTAAATTGAATTGACTGTGATGTTTTGAAAGCTGGTTTTATCAAACCCTTATGCTGACATAGGAATTGAAGCATATCGCTACTCTCAATTTTATCTTTATAGCCTTAAGGATGCATGCAAATGGTGATTTGTCGGGCTGCGAAGCATCCTCGACCACAGAAATATAAAGTGTCGGTCTCCTCATGGGTATAAAAACCATCGGAGGGACGCTGACACGACAATCTATATTTTCACTATGTTGAGTCTATGCATGTACATTTTACAGAGAAAAAAAACTGACAGTGTACATCTGTAAATCGGAGTTTGCCCATCGTGGGAATCAGATTCTGATCAGTTTGATCATGAATCCCACGATTCCTAGGCTCACATATGAGTAGTTATAAAACCTGCACAGTTCGAATTTGTACGGAAGCAGAGAAATACCCCAAAATTGCCAGAACCAGGGATTCTTTTAGTAAATCCCGGTCCGCACGGCCGAAGCGTCTCGTTCCCACTAGATAGCGATCTAAGGGATGCGAGGTTGCTTTTGAAGCTGAAACTATAAAAATAACTAGATTTAAAGAAATCTCAGCCATTATAGCTTCCAAGTTCTGTCGGGACCTGTTTGAACCGTTGAAAGCTAGAAGTGGCGAGATTTGGATAAATCTAGTTCGCCCGCAGCTATGCCAGTGCAAATTCATATACAAATGAATGTTAAATGCAGCAGTTGAATAAATTGAATAAAACAATATATATAATTATATATATATATAGAAGCTGTAAAAGGGCGATGGGTTTTCACTCGCAAGCACGGACTGGAATTGAAATATATATATATATATATATATATATATATATATATATATATAAACTGTAAATAGCCACGAAATAATCCAGGCTGTGACAAAAATGAAATATATATATATAAACAGTAATAATGGCGATGAGTTTTCACGCCGGTGCCCGTGCTAGAATTAAAATTGACATAAAGTAGTCACCCAATGACTGGGGAGAGCACCCAGTATAGGGAAGTTTGCAAAAGCAGTAAAAAGGCCACAAAGTAATCCAGGCCGGACTGAAAATATATAAATATATATAATGACAGAAATGTAGTCAACCAAGACTGATAGGAGTACCAGTGATGGTGAATGTCGCTTATATATGCGTAAATATATATAAAAGCGATAAACTACAACAGATTTGAAATTCGGGCTTGACAGAATTGAAATGTTAGTACATTTGCCGTTAACTATGTACAGAAAAAAGTCAAACCCGGACTGGGAAGACAACCCAGTCCGGCGAAGTTGCCAAAACGGTGTGTGCTAGTGCATTAAAGCTATTGGAGATAACGGATCGTCAATCCGAGTTGTAGAAATGTTAAAAACAGAGTTTATATACAAAAATGTATCAAATTTTGACGAAAATGGCCATACAACTAAGTTCCGAGCATATTTAGAAGATAAAACTTGATGTTGATCATAAAAATACTTACAATGGGCTGCACTACGGGCTTTTTGCCGAATCATAGCCCTTAAACGTCCAAATTTACCGATGGTTTTTTGATATGTGGTAGTATATGGGTATATTTATGTGTTGGAATGAAAATATTTGAGTTTGGAAGAGGTGTAAAAGTTGAAAAATCAGTCAGGCAGGGCTTCGCTGCGCTTCTTGCTTATCAAAATGAGAGGGGGCTGCCCCTCTATTTATAGAGGGGGGAGCCGTACCTCTACATGCGGCTATCGCATGTTGAGGTGCGGCCACTCGAGGTGGGTCCCGCGTGCCCGGCTTGGTCGTCTCGAAGTACGTGCGCTCTGAGTAATGCGATGTCCGGTCGAAAACTTTCTATCTTTCGATCGGAGCGTCCGTTTGAGGCATGCGATACCTTTCTGAAAAGATCTCACCGAGAGTGTTGCAATGACATGGGAAAAAACATTTTCTGGGTCCAGGAAGATGGGTTCATAACCAGGTCTTTGATTTCCCGCAGTTTATCCGTTGAACTGTCTTGCGTTGTTGCCACTCGGGATCGTCGTTAAGGTTCATTCTAACTTTGGCGGCATCAATTTGGCTTGAGTTTGACCAAGTCGGTTGAAAGTTGGTAAAATAACCGTTGTACCCCTCTCGGGGCTGCCTGTAGTGTCGGCATGGTCGCTGGTTGACTTCCGATAGCTGATTCCAAGACTTGGATCCCAGTCGAGTCCTTTGACCTTAGGGTTGTCTCTGAGGCTGACGTGGTCATTCCAGGTTTTGCTATGGAGTTGTTGCGATGCTTCAGGCTGATGTCTAAAGTTGACCTAAAGTCCCGGGTTGAGATCGGGGTTGATTGGTACTTCTCGGGTTGAGATCGGGGTTGATTTTATTTCTCGGGTTGAGACCGGGGTTGATTTGATTTCCCGAGTTGAGACCGGGGTTGATTGATATCTCCCGGGTTGCTGTCGGGGTTGAGCTTGATGATCTGATTGACTGTCGGAGCTTGATCCTGGTCCGATTGACTGTCGGAGCTTGATTGATGGTTCGATTGACTGTCGGAGCTTGATTGATAGTCTGATTGACTGTCGGAACTTGATTGATGGTCTGATTGACTGTTGGAGCTTGATTGATGGTCTGATTGACCGTCAGAGCTTGATTGATGGTCCAATTGACTATCGGAGCTTGATTGATGGTCCGATTGACTGTCGAAACTTGTTTGATGGTCCGATTGACTGTCAGAGCTTGATTACTGATATTGGGAATCGAATTTAACTGGAGCACCGATATTGTGGATCGAATTTGGGTTGATTAATGATTTTACCCTTCTACTGGATGAGTATCGGGGCAAGAAAATTCTCGAGTGTCTAAAGATGCCCCTCTTTATCATGTCCATATAACGTAGTGGAATGGACAGGATAAAGATTAGTAGACACTGGGAATAGAAAGTGTCAGAGTTATTTCGAAGCCTAGGCGTCTTGAAGTAGAATGGGGCTAGTTTTTGCTGCGTATGTTATCACTTGGCTGGGGATGACGCCGTCTTGTATAGCCCTTGATGGTATTAGGGAGTTATCGCGAACTACCTTTGTCATTTTCTGTTGGGGATGACATTATTCACGATAACTGGTTTGACTCTGATGAGATTGGCGGAGTTAAGCTATCACAGATTTTTTTGTCTTGATCTGTTAGGGATGACGTCCTTCGCGATAGCTTCGCAGATTCTGATTGATACTACCTCAATGATCCCCTTTGAGGATGTGTATAACAGATTCCATCAGTTGTGATGGATTGTTATAATGGTTTCCGTTGCCAGATCCCTTCTATTGCTTGGCTGGGGTTAAGTCGTCAGTTGAAGCGTCATTGGGGTTGAGCCAATGATTAGACTGTATTTTGATATGTACTCGAACTTTGCTGGGGCTAAGCCAATGGCTGAAACTGCTTTGGTCTGAACACGAACTTTGCTGGGGCTGAGCTAATGCCTGAAACTACTTTGGTCAGAACCCGAACTTCGCTGGGGCTGAGCCAACGGCTGAAACTGCTTCGGTCAATACCCGAACTTCGCTGGGGCTTATCCAACGACTGAAACTGCTTCGGTCGGAACTTGAACTTCGCTGGGGCTGAGCTAACGGCTGAAACTACTTTGGTCGGAACCCGAACTTCACTGGGGCTGAGCCAACGACTGAAACTACTTCGGTCGGAACCTGAACTTCGCTGGGGCTGAGCTAACGGCTAAAATTTACTTCAGTCAGAACCCGAACTTCGCTGGGGCAGAGCCAACGGCTTAAATTGACTTCGGTCAGAACCCGAACTTCGCTGGGGCTGAGCCAACGGCTGAAATTAACTTCGATTGGAACCCGAACTTTTCTGGGGCTGAGCCAACGGTTGAAATTGACTTCGATCGGAACCCGAACTTCGCTGGGGCTGAGCCAACGGTTGAAACTGCTTCGGTTAGAACCCAAACTTTGCTAGGGCTGAGCCAACGGTTGAAATTGACTTTGATCGGAACCCGAACTTCGCTGGGGCTGAGCCAACGGTTGAAACTGCTTCGGTTAGAACCCGAACTTTGCTAGGGCTGAGCCAACGACTGAAACTGCTTCGGTCGGAACCTGAACTTTGAAAAATGGCAGTTTTTGGCAGTTTCGAGCAATTCTTGTGCAGTTTTTTTATAGTTTAATCTGTTGATCCTCGGATATGGCTCCGGGATGAATATCAAGGGTCTTCGTGTAATTTCCCTTTTCATCAGGATTACGCTGCTTAAACGCAGGATTTCTAGATAAACCGCTCAATCGCGTAGCGATTTTTCTTCAGATTTGACTTGGCAGCCCGTTTTGACTCGAACCAAACCGAGCCCGGGGGAGTGGGACCCACCTGGGCTACCGTAGGTAGAGGTACGGCAGCTGCAGGTGGAGCTACGGCTACCCAGCTTATTTAATGTGCTGCGGGATTTTTCATTTTGCAAGTTTCCCATTTGAGCAGCGAAAGGATTTTCGATCTTCTTTTTCAGATCTACGGAGTTCTTGCAGTCGGATTCTGAATCCGTCAGTTCCTACACTTTCAGCGCAGCGCAGGTAACATTTTACATCCTTCTTTTGCAGTTTTTGACCATTAAAAGCATGTGAACCATCTAGGGTGCTTTTAAACGTAATGTATGAAAAATGTATGTCTATATGACCTATGAAAAATTTTCTGTCTACATATGTATGTATATTTTACTGTACTGCACATTTGGATGTAAGAAAATTCAGGTTCTGAGACAGTACTATTTTGAGCTTTTTGGTCAGTCTAATCATCCTTTTTGAGGCCTAGCGAGCCTGGACTTTCAACTAAAAATGCCTATAGTATTTTGGAGACCATGTGAGGCTGGTTTTGATTTATTTTAGTAAATATAAATTGTTTCTATTTTTGGGTAGGTGTGCTACTGAATGGCCACCTAGGCATGCCTGTATGCATGTGGACAGTCCATTTTACAAAGGAGACTCTGGCAAAAATTTTCCACAATCTTATGTTTTGAAAAACATGCATTTTTGACTCTATGGGGAGTTTTTTACTGACCCAATGCAGGTTTTGAGCTTCTGGGATTTTGAAAACATGCAATTTTGACTGTACGGGGTATTTTTAATGGACCCATTCATGTTTTAGGACTTAGATATGTATGCTGGATTGATTGATTAATAAGCCACAGGTTTTAGGCTTACCACACCCTGTCTGAGGTGATTTCGGAGTACTGGTTTATGCGATGGATCGCGATAGACCCAGCAGCTTTACCAGGTTTTTAATAGGCATTAGACGGAGGAGGGCTTCTGCAGTCCCACATGCCCGTCCAGCTAGGACGCCTCGCAGATTGGTAGAGAGCAGGATACGTCCAGTACAGGATGAGCAGCCTATTGACATTGATGATGAGGAGGCTGCTTTTGTTGCTCCTGTTCCAGCTCAGGTTCCATGTGCGGAGGTCCCGGGCATTGCTGTGTAGACACAGGAGTTGTTGGGCGACTTGAGTTTCCATCCTTCGAGATATCTTCAGGCCAATGAGGTGACTTAACGTCTTTCTTCCCTCTGGATTCTTTTCCCATCTTTTGGCCATTCTCAAGGCACAGGTTTTTGACATGGGTTAATTTTTGATGCAGGTCCCTGGCTTGACACAGCCTCGAGGGAACTGGTTTAGTGTGCACTCCCTCTATCAGACTATGCACGAGGATTACAGGGAGATCGTAGATGGCCGGAGAGATAGGTATTCTGCATTGGGCAGTGTGAGCTTTCGCCTACTCTCGAGGAGTACCAAAGACTTACTAGCTTGGATTTAGAGTCGCCGTGTGCTCGAACGGCTATCGGTGATATGCGGAGACCGTTTACTCGGCTGTCCGGTCTTCGGCA
Source organism: Panax stipuleanatus (assembly GCA_020205555.1). Taxonomy (NCBI): domain Eukaryota; kingdom Viridiplantae; phylum Streptophyta; class Magnoliopsida; order Apiales; family Araliaceae; genus Panax; species Panax stipuleanatus. The sequence goes on from CM035115.1 coordinate 98,981,518, forward strand.
GAGTATAGTCATGGATGAGATCGTTTCAGGGCATGTGGTCTCCATTGACTTCTTGATAGAGCACTATGGTGAGCTTGACAGCTACGATCGTCACGTCGAAGATTTTGTCATTTTCATAGAGGAGTGGCAGACAGCCAGGATAGACATGCTGCTGATGTCCATCGTGGCGTATGTTTAGATGCCATTGCATTTAGCTCACCTTGATGTGGGATTGGTTGTCATAGTCAGAGCCCTTAGGCAGGGGAGTACCATTATCCCTATGATCTTGGCGGAGACTCTGAGGTCGCTCACCTATTACAGTACCCATCCAGTGGGGTTTTTTCGGGGTAGCTCGGTTGTGATTTATATGTGGTTGATTTCACACATACGATCGATTGGATCATTTAGACCACATGCCTATTATTTTAGCCACGAGATATCCTTAGTTTACTCCTTTCGTCCGCCTAATTGCATCAACTCAGAGTCCTGGTTAGCATTTTTGTCAGATATTGAGCATCCATTCGCAGTTTTATTATGCTCAGGGATGGCGACCCCATTCAGCTTCATTACTCATGCATCTGGCATGAATTATTTGCCTTTGGCAGGATTGAGGGGTGTGACTACTTATCATCCCTTGTTAGTTATGGAGCAGTTTGATCAGTGGCAGAGTATACACCATTTTGAGGAATCTGATGATCAGAGGACGTCGGCTTCATCTATGTCATCGGCCGATTTGGTTAGATTTATGAGTGTTGGACTCACAGGGAGAGGACTGAGTTCTCCAGTAGACACCCGGGTCGTTCTTCGGAATATTTTGCATGGTTAGAGGCAGAGACCGCAGTCGCAGTAGCAGAGCTTCATTTACCTCCGCTTGCGGATTCTGACGAGGAGGAGCCCATGGAGGATCCCAATTCTCCTACTAAGGATGAGTTATTCACAAATTTGGCTGTAGCTTTGATTAGTGATCCCCCGGTTATTCCCACATGGACAGATCCAGCTTTGTCAGATTCTCTATTAAGGATGACCTTTGAGAGAGATTCAGCTAGAGCTCAGATGTTGGCTGCCCTGTCTGGCAGGGATTTAGCATTTGCTGAGAGGGATGGTGTCAAGACCGCTTTGGATACTGGATTGATTGAGCGAGAGGAGCTTCGCTCTACTTTAGATACTGCCATTATGGAGTGAGACGAGGTTCGCTCAGCCAGAGATGCAGCATATGTTGAGATTGAGGAGACTTTAATTTCTCGGGATGCAGATTTTGCAGAGAGGGATGAGGCTATAGCTTCCCGTGATTTCCACATTGCTGATAGTACTGCTCTTCGATCTTACACCCATGGTTTGGTTACCGAGATGAGTGCTTACATTGATAACCACAGTGCCACCTTGCAGATGACTATGGATGTTCTGAACCGTATGGAGGCTGAGTGGACTACTCTTACAGATGCTCCTCCATCTTCAGAGAGAGATGCCATAATGGCATTGCTGACCCGCTTGTCCTTGGGTCCATAGACTAGCTTTATTTTTCTTGCACAGACTAGATCAACCATTTTTATCATGTACATGGCACTATGTATATAAAGCAGTTTATATATCAAAGAAATATATTTATGAGATACTCCCCTGCTTAGATATGTATTGTCATCGCTGAGTGATTACCACTTCCGTCATGACTCGCAGTCATTGATGCATTTTGAGCTTCTCCTTGATGGACTGACAGTTGAGGTGTCAAGGGAGTTCCTCAAATGGGTCTGATAACCAGATAATCTTGACTTCATTTAGCTTTTATTTATCTTTGGTGTCTTGGAACTGGTCTTTCATTTTTTTATTTTTTCTTAAAGTTTAAACCGCGCCGTAGAGGGCTGCCTACGTACTCCCGGGTTGAGGGAGATCAGGTCATGCGTAGTTCTGGTTATTTAATTAAAGAGGTTTGCAAAGAGTTTATCTGGGGTTTGAATTTGGTTCGATGAGCTTTGGAACTTGATGCTGGGATTTGCAAGTTCTTTGGATTTTTGCTTGGTTTGACCGCACCATAGATGGTTGCCTACGTACTCCCAGGTTGAGGGAGATCAGGTCATTCGTAGTTCATGCTTCTCTAGTGAAAAGCCGAACCTGATTCGATTTATAGGACCCAGATGCGGGTATGCATGTGCTTCAGACGTAGTACTTTTTCACGGTATCTAAATTGATGAGTTGGGGAAATTCATTCCCGTCCATTTCTTGTAGCCTGATGGCTCCCCCTGTCAGCATTTCCTTTACAATGAAAGGGCCTTCCCAGTTCGGGGAAAATTTTCCTTTGGCTTCATCCTGATTGTCCAGGATTTTCTTTAGCACCAAATCATTTTCTTTGAATTGCCAGATTCAGACTTTCTTGTTGTAGGACCTGGCGATCCTTTGTTGGTATAACCGTCCGTGAAAAATGGTCGTGGCCTCTATCAAGGACAGTTGATGATATCAGTCTTGCAACCATTAATTTTCGTCCATCTGAGAATCTATTAATACTCGTAAAGACTCCATCTCTACTTCTATGGGGAGGACTTCTTCCATGTCATAGACTAGTGAATAGGGGGTAGCCCCAGTAGAGGTGCGCATTGACGTCCTGTAGGCTAACAGCGTGAGAGGTAGCAGGTTAGGCCAGTTTTTATGATTGGCGGACATTTTTTGCATGATCTTCTTGATATTTTTGTTGGCCTCTTCGACAGCACCGTTCATCATGGGCCGATAGATAACGGAGTTGAGATGCTTGATGTGGAACTTGCCGCACAGTTCTACCATCATTGATTGTTCAGGTTTTTGGAGTTGTCTGATACGATCACCTCCGGTTGTCTATATCGACAGACGATATTGTTTCTGATGAAACTAATGATGACCTCTTTTGTGACTTTAGGAAAAGAGGCTGCTTCAACCCATTTTGTGAAGTAGTCGATCATGGTGAAGATGAACCGATGACCGTTGCTGGCTTTGGGTTCAACTTGACCTATCACGTCCATTCCCCACATAAAAAAAGGCCATGGTACACTCATGTTGTGCAGCTCATTTGGAGGAGTGTGGATAGCATTTCCATGTGTTTGGCATTGAAAGCATCTCTTGACGTGATCTTTGCAATCAGCTTTGAGCGAGATCCAGTAATGTCCTGTTCTGATTATCTTCTTGGCCAGCAGATGGCCGCTCATGTGTGGACCGCAGACTCCTCCATAGACTTCATCCATTAGTCTTTGGGCTTGCTCCTTGTCGAGGCATCTTAACAGGCCTATTCCAGCATCCCTTTTGTAAAGTGCATCTCCACATAGATAGAACTTCACGACCATTCTGAGAATCCATTTCCGCTCTGATTGGCTTGCACCAGCGGGTGTAGATCCATCACGGAGATATCCCTTGATGTCTTGAAACCAAGGTTGCTTGATAGGAGGTATTTCGTCTGATACTTCTCCAATGTAATTCCCGTATGTTGGGGCTTTTTGATTTGTGAACTAGATGTTGGGAAACCCGCTCCTATTGGATATGCGGATTAATGAAGCCAACGTTTCCAATGCATCGGCAAAGTCATTTCGACCCCGAGGAATGTGGACTAAGGTTATTGCTTCGAACTCCTGGGACATTTTGAAGACTTGCCGATGATATGGCAGCAGATGCAGTTCTTTTGTGAGATACTTGTCGGTGGTTTATCTGATGACCAACTTGGAATCTCCAAAGACCGATAAGTGTTTGATACCCATGGATTGGGCTAGTTTCAACCCCAGTATACAGCCTTCGTACTCGGCCATGTTGTTGGTGTTGCCAAATTGAAGTTTTGTAGCCACAGGATATTGATCACCTGTACCAAAGATAAGGACTGCCCCAGCTCCGGAACCTTCCATGTTTACCGCTCCGTTAAAATACATTTTCCATGGTTGGACTGTATTCCCTGACTGGAGTTGTTGAATTGTCATGATCCCATCATCTGGGAAATATATCTCCAGGGCTCGAACCCTCCTGAAGGTGCTTCTGCTAATTGATCTGCAATGCCTTGGCCTTTGATAGACTTCTGTGTCACGTAGATAATGTCGAACTGCTGTAGAATCAACTGCCATTTGGACAGTCAACAATTTAACATTGGTTTGTTGAAGACGTATTTTAATGGATCCATGTAGGATATGAGATACGTCGTGTGCCCATGCAAGTAGTGTTGCAGCCTCATGGCGGCCTATGCTAATGCACAGCATGTCTTCTCGATCAGGGTATACTTCTGTTCCCCACTACTGAATCTTTTGCTGATGTAGTAGATAGCTCTTTCTTTGCTACTATCATCCTTCTGTCCTAGCATACAGCCCATGGCATTGGCATTAACGGACAGGTACATGAATAAGAAGACTCCATCCCTTGGAGGTACCAAAACAGGTGCTTCGACAAGCTGCTTTTTGATGGCAAGGAAGGCTTGTTGACAATCCTCATTCCATTTGATGAAGGAATTCTTCCTTAATAGCTTGAAGATGGGCTCACATGTTGCTGTGAGCTGTAAAATGAATCGACTTATGAAGTTGATCCTTCATAGGAATCCTCGTATCTCCTCCTTTATACGAGGCACGGGCATTTCAAAAATAACTTTGATCTTGGCAGGGTCTAACTCAATGCCCCGATTGCTCACCAGGAATCCGAGCAGTCTGCCTGCCTTGACGCCAAAAGCGTATTTAGCGGGATTTAGCTTGAGGTTGTACTTGCACAACCTATTGAACAGCTTTTTGAGATGGTCTATGTGATCATCCTCCCTCCGAGACTTGATGATGATGTCGTCAATATAGACTACTATTTCTTTGTGCATCATGTCATGAAAGAGGGCCATCATGGCTCTCTGATACGTTGCCTCGGCATTGATGAGGCCGAAGGATAGTCGTCGGTAGCAAAAAGTTCCCCAGGGAGTGATAAAAGCTATTTTCTCCCACTCTTCTTCAGCAACCATGATTTGATGGTAACCAGTAAAGCAGTCTACGAAGGAATATATGTAGTACTGCGCAGTATTGTCAATCAGGTTGTGGATAAAAGGTACTGGGAAATTGTCCTTAAGGCAGGATTTGTTTAGATCCCGGTAATCCACGCAGACTCGTACCTTCCCTCCTGGTTTAGGCACGGTGACTATGTTTGATAGCCATTCGAGATATGTTGATACCATGATGATCCCGGCTTTAAATTATTTAACAACTTCTTCTTTGACTTTTAAACTCCACTCAGGTTTCAATCGCCTGAGCTTTTGTTTGACTGGTTTGAACCCTTCTTTGATGGGCGTTCGATGGATGACAATGTCTATGGCTAGACCGATCATGTCTTCATCAGACCATACAAATACATCCTGGTACTGTGTCAGGAGCGCGATCAGGTCGGCTTTTTGATCCGATGTGAGTTCTAAACCTATTTGGATTTCTTTGATGGTTTTGGAGGTTCCTATGTTGATGGTGGAGGTTTGGTCAAGGTTTGGTTTGGGTTTGTCTTTGACCCATTCCTTGATCTCCTCTGGCACCTCATAGTCATCTTCCTCCTCTTGATCAAGATCCGTCAAGTAGAAGCTCAATCTTGCATCATAGTTGGAGTTATGTTGATAGGTTGGCATCTCATCAGCAGAGACACACATCCAATGCTTGGGTCATAAAAACAAAAATTCTTTCATTAACATACACAACTGCTTAAATACACATAGCATTTGTAAAGCATGAAAAAAGTGACTGCTCCAGCTGTGCAATCAAAAGTAAGCAGTAAATAAAAGCATAATTAAGGGCAGGTTGACTGTCTGCCCCTTTACCCTTTTCGACTGAGGCAAGGGATACTGCTCCAATTATCCAGGGTTAGATCCTCATGGATAAGGAGGATGCTGGAAGTGTGCTCGTCTGTCTTGTCTTGAATGACAACTGAGACATCCTTTAGGACATAGCCGAGGCTTTTCTGGGGATTGTTCCTCTGTTTGCTGCAAGGAAAGTGAGCACGATCTGCGTCGTCACTATCTGGGAGTTCATCATTCATCCCTTCATAGTTGATAAGGACTTTCATGTTAGCGAATGGGTCTCGTCCTCCGTACAGGATATTTTCTTTTCCCTTTTCGCTATTTACCTCAGGCTTAAGGGCTTTCCTTTCATAGACAGGTATGATTGAAGGAAATAGCATGGCTGATGCCCCCGTAGGGATCTTCCTCATAGGTTTCACCCATCCGATATTTGTGAGGTTTGGGAGCAGAATCGTGGAGGCTTAAGCCTTAGGATGTTTGTGTGGATTCCGGAGGTTTGACCTGGATGAAAATCCCAATCCTGCTCTTCCCATCTGACTTGGGATTTAGATTGGCATCTTAATGTCGTGCTTATTTTTTCCTAACCCTTCTCCAGGCTGGAATCCTACAGCTACCATTTCTTGGCCCACTGTCATTACTTCAGTGGAAATTTTAGGCTTTAGGGCTGGTGCCCCAATCGGTAGATATTGAATATCGCTCACCTCAAGAGCTTAAAAACTTGCAGGCTCAACCCCGACATCCAGGCTAATCACTGGCATGTCCCCATATATGTGGGTAGGGTATTCCAGTTCATCATTCACTGTGATGAGGCTGCCGTTGATAATGTACTTGAGTTACTGATGGAGGGTGGATGGAACAGCCCCGGCCATATAGATCCATGGCTTGCCCAACAACAAGTTGTATCCGGTGGCTATGTTGAGCACCTGGAAAGATACGTAGAAGGTGTGTGGACCAATTTCTAGAGGAAGCTCTATTTCCCCCATAGGCTGGCGGCGAGATCCATCAAAAGCCCGGATAACCATGTGACTGGCTTTGATCCGGTTTGGATTGATCTTCATCCTTTCCAACGTGTCGTATAGACAAATGTTGAGGGAAGATCCTCCATCAATAAGCATTCCTCCGATCACGTGTCTGGAGGACATAACGACTATATGCAAGGACTTGTGGTGGCCCCTTCCCGTATCCGGGATATCATCGTCTGTGAAGGAAATCACATTGTTGTTAAAAATGTGTTCTATTACGTGACAGAATTTCTCTGAGTCTACCGTGTGTGGCAGATGGGCTTCTTGTAGTACCTTCACTAGGATGTTACGATGATCCTCTGATGATAGGACCAAGTCCAGGATGGATATTTTCTTGGGTGCGTCTTTTAAGCTTTGCACTATCTTGATTTCATTGTGTCCCATCTTTTTGAGGAACTCTTTTATTTTCTCTTCAGCCACCTTTTCTTTGGCTTTGATGACTGGTTTAATCACCCGCTGAGGCAGGTACAATGGATTATCCTTTTACCTGATGGAAATGTTATTTGCCACGGAGTCGTCAACGTCCCCGTAGTTCCATGGGACCTTCTTCAGACTGGTAATCGGATACTGAGGCCTGAAGGGCAAAATTAGAGCCTGAGGTGCAGCCACCTTCATAGGATTTTGGACTTCTTAGACCCCTTTACCTATCAATATCAGGGGTGTGATGATTGATTCTTTATCATAGGATATGACAGCCATTGTGTCCTGATACCATGCATTGGGGATCCAGAGGCTATTTTTATCTGTCATGTCGAGGATTTGATCTCCTCTATTAGGTCACCTTTCTCAATCAGGTCTTAAATTAGGTTACGGATTGCCCAGCATTCTTCTGTATCATGGACGGGAGAGTTGGAATGGTACAGACATATTTGATCAGGTTTGCATTTTCTGGATTGAGGGTTCAGCGGAGGTAGCAAGTCTACAACCATTCCCTCGTTGATCATTATTTACAGGATTTCTTCCATTGACTAGTTCAAATTAGTGAAATTCCTTTGAAATAGGAACTTCCTACCTGCTTGGACACTTGCTTCTTCAATCCCCTTGCCAGTCCAGGGTGTAATCTCACAAGTCCGGCTATGATCTTGATTGGAATTAACTTCCGCTAGAGGAGAGCGACTGCCAATAGATTGATGGATTTGCTTCAACATCTTTCTGGTGAGTTAATGTTGGTGGACGACCAGTTCAGCCAACTGCTCGATTTGTTCCTTGATAGACTTTATTTCTTGCTCTATCAGGAATTATTTTTCAAAAGCATCCCAACTCATTGGGCTGATGTTGTTGGATTGAGTTGATTCTTCAACATAGCGAAGGTATTTGGATCTTTCTCCACTTGAAGTGTTGATCATGTTGACACTCTCCTCCTTGTGTTGTGGGAGAGGGTTATCTTGGACATGCGGTTGATCGGGCTTTGGACCACAATTTCTCTATTATCAATCACATCTTGGATTTTGTGCTTGAGGGACCAACAATCTTGGGTGTCATGGCCCGGTGATCCGAAATAATAAGAACACTTCTTGCTAGGGTCGAAGTTCCTTGAATTAGTGTTAGTTGGCGGAAGGAGTTGGCCAATCTTCTTCTAAGCTGTCAGAAGTTTGAAGACGTTCTCGAGTGAATCCCCTAGTGGGGTGAAAGTCCTTCTGCGTCTGACCTCCATATTTTTCTAGAATGAAGGATTGAAGGCTGTGTTGTAGCTTGGAAAGGGGTATAGTTCCTCCTTTGAATGGGTGTATTGTTTGAATTACTGCTTGAATTTTGTCCTTGTAACACTAAGGAAACTTCTTCATCTTTCTTTTTGTGGACCCTCCGGGGATTACTCCCGTAATTTTTGGATTGGATATGCTCAGCAACATCTTCGAGTGCCGTTAGGTCTTTTATTTTCCCTGACTTGAGTCCCATTTCGACCATTTCGCCATGTTTGATCATTTCAGAGAAAGGTTTTCCTATGCCTACTAGGACCCTTTCATAATAAGGAGCTTCTTGAATATCAATGAAAGTCATGACTATTTCAGATTCAGTCATAGCTGGGGTGACTTGTGCTGCGACCCGTCTCCATCGCTGGGCATATTCTCTGAATGATTCAGTGTTGTTCTTCTTGATTTTGGTAATTTGATACCGATCTGGAGCTAGCTGAGATTGGAAACGGTACTGGCTGAGGAAGGCATGGGCCAATTCTTCCCAACTGTGGATTTTGGAGTTGTCCAGACGGGCATACCAGGCTCTGGCTTTTTCGGGTAAACTTTTTTGAAATAGCTGCATTCGAAGTTTCTCGTCCTCAGTATAGGATCCGAGTTCTCCGATGAAAACTTTCAGGTGTGTATAAGGATCCCCTAATCCATCATATTTCTTGAAATCAGGGACTTAAAATTTTTTGAGATACCGAGCCCCGGGAAATATGCATAGATATGAGTAGTTGACACTGCCAAATGCCCCAGTTCCTTTGATGGACCGAAGGGTTTCTTCCATTTGTTGCATTTTCTTAAGAATGTCACCAGCTTCCTATTCTTTGCTTAGGATGGTGATTTCTGGAGCTTTGTTGATTGTATCCTGGTTATGGGGTCCAGGGATCTGAGTTTCGGCCTTTTCTGTATCTTAACCGCCAGCACTACTACCAGTTGCTCCTGGTTCTGGATGAGTTTGAGATTATTTCTCTTTGAAGGCCTTGCTTTGCTCTCGAAGGAAACCGGTTAGCTTGGCTATCTGATTTTTCAATCCTTTGAATTTTTCCCTAGACACAGGGGTGGATTCTGGTGGAGCACTTGAAGCCATGTCCGTAGATGGACTGGGTGCTTTTCTGGCCTTTGATCTAGTGATAGGACCAATTTTTCCCTACCTACACCAAAACGTATGTGTGTCAGTTTCCTGTGGTAGGTAATGACTAGATGCATTTATGATGTGTGTTTTTTAAGTTTATCCTGCAAAAACCGAGGTTAGTTGTTTTGATGACAGGATGACAGGATATTTGACAGGAAAGTAAATCTTTCATTATTGTCATTTACATTGTGCTCCTCAGTAATTGGAGACTTGATATGGAATTGAAAGAGGAAGGCATGAAGAAGCATCCCGTCGGATTAGGTTGATCAGAAGCTGACCTATCCTAGGTTACTCTCACGGCTTTTGTTTTGGCATGAAGGTTCCCAGATCATCGCAATCTACTATAAGGGAAGTTAATCCGATCATTCAACTAAAGCGAATCTAGGTGGTGCATTTTCAGGAGGCAGCCCCGGAGACTTAGTCGTCCCCAGAGTCCTTACTTATCACCGACCGGGTTAGCCTCCTGGTGGAGGGACTCACAGCATACATTCACATACATCGGCCTTACCGCTTATGCATGCAATGACAGTTCGTGTGAAGCACTAAAGCATTCATTCTCATTCATTCAATGTAAAGGCATAGCATTCATACATTCAATGAAAGACGTAGCATTCACTTATCCATTGACTGTGGAGACGCAGGATTTCACGTATTCAATAGTTTTTGAAAGGGAAATGTTTGAAAAGATTGAAAGCTGCCTAAGCCCTCTACTGTCCCCAACAGAGTCGCCACCTGTCGACGTTGGAAAATTTAAGAAATACCGCGGGTCGGTTTATAACCCGGTTTTCCTCAAATCGATCTTCCTAAGTTATCTCTACCCTTATTCTTTTTATTGTAAAAAAGATTTTGAAGGGTTTTTTAGGAAAGAGGCCAACATGTGTATATGTCGAAGATTTGATTTGATTTAAACAGAGTCACCAGTTGGTAGTTTTGAAAATGGTTGTACCAACTCAACGGAATTTGATTTAAAAACAGGCCAATTGCTGGACACTGTCGAAACTTGATCTTTGAAATCAGAGTTTTGAGTTCGGGGGCTTGGTTAAGTGTGGAGAAGGTGTTAGGCACCCCATGACTCCCGTGTAAACACGGTACCGCAATCTTTTCAATATTTCCCTTAAAACTGAAATGCGTGAGTGAATGCTGTTTGAAAATTGGGCCTTTTGATTAATTAAAAGCTTTGACAGGCTTCGTTGAGCCTATATACGAAGGGTTTGATTTAATTTAAAAATCAATCTTTGATTTCATTTGCAAAAAGCATCATTAATTTGATTTGCAAAAGCTTTTGAATTGAATTGACAGTGATGTTTTGAAAGATGGTTTTATCAAACCCTTATGCTGACATAGGAATTGAAGCATATCGCTACTCTCAATTTTATCTTTATAGCCTTAAGGCTGCATGCAAATGGTGATTTGTCGGGCTGCGAAGCATCCTCGACCACAGAAATATAAAGTGTCGGTCTCCTCATGGGTATAAAAACCATCGGAGGGACGCTGACACGACAATCTATATTTTCACTATGTTGAGACCTTAAATCCGAATAACCGTTTTAAGGTCTGTGCATGTACATTTTACAGAGAAAAAAACTGGCAGGGTACATCTGTAAATTGGAGTTTGTCCTTCGTGGGAATCAGATTCTGATCAGTTTGATCATGAATCCCACGATTCCTAGACTCACATATGAGTAGCTATAAAACCTGCACAGTTCAAATTTGTACAGAAGCAGATAAATATCCCAAAATTGCCAGAAACAGGGATTCATTCAGTAAATCCCGGTCTGCAAGGCCGAAGCGTCTCGTTCCCACTAGATAGCGATCTAAGGGACGCGAGGTTGCTTTTGAAGCTGAAACTATAAAAATAACTAGATTTAAAGAAATCTCAGCCATTATAGCTTCCAGGTTCTGTCGGGACCTGTTTGAACCGTTGAAAACTAGAAGTGGCGAGATTTAGATAAATTTAGTTCGCCCGCAGCTATGTCAGTGCAAATTCATATACAAATGATTGTTAAATGCAGCAGTTGAATAAATTGAATAAAATAATATATATAATTATATATATATATATATATATATATAAAAGCTGTAAAAGGGCGATGGGTTTTCACTCGGAAGCCCGGACTGGAATTAAAATATGTATATATATATATATATAAATTGTAAATAGCCACGAAATAATCCAGACTGTGACAGAAATAAAATATATATATATATATATATATATAAACAGTAATAAGGGTGATTGGTTTTCACGTCGGTGCCCGTGCTAGAATTAAAATTGACAGAAAGTAATCACCTAGTGACTGGGGAGAGCACCTAGGATAGGGAAGTGTGCAAAAATAGTAAAAAGGCCACAAAGTAATCCAGGCCAGACTGAAAATATATAAATATATATATATATATATATATATATTAACAGAATTGTAGTCAACCAAGACTGATAGGAGTACCAGTGATGGTGAATATCGCTTATATATGCGTAAATATATATAAAAGCAGTAAACTGTCACAGATTTGAAATCTGGGCTTGACAGAATTGAAATGTTAGTACATTTGCCGTTAAATATGTATAGAAAAAAGTCAAACCCGGACTGGGAAGACAACCCAGTCCGGCGAAGTTGCCAAAACGGTGTGTGCTAGTACATTAAAGCTACTGGAGTTGACGGATCGTCAATCCGAGTTGTAGAAATGTTGAAAACGGAGTTTATGTACAAAAATGTATCAAATTTTGACAAAAATTGCCACGGAACTAAGTTCCGGGCATATTTATAAGATTAAACTTGATGTGTAGGTGTAAAACAGTGCAAAGTAGTAGTATTGACTTGCTGATCGTAAAAATACTTACAATGGGCTGCACTACGAGCTTTTTGCCGAATCGTAGGCCTTAAACGTCCAAACCTATCGGTGGTATTTTGATATGTGGTAGTATATGGGTATATTTATGTGTTGGAATGAAAATATTTGAGTTTAGAAGTGGTGTAAAAGTCAAAAAATCAGTCGGGCAAGGCTTCGCTGCGCTTCTTGCTTATCAAAATGAGAGGGGGCTACCCCTCTATTTATAGAGGGAAGAGCCATACCTCTGTATGTTGCTGCCGCAGGTAGAGGTGCGGCCACTCGAGGTGGGTCCCGCATACCCGACTTGGTCGTCTCGAAGTACGTGCACTCCGAGCTGTAATACCCTAGAAATTTCCTAGTATTAATGGGAATGAATATTTATTTGAATATAAATGATTTTGTGAGTAACTCAATTATATTAAACTGAATAATTATAATAATTAAAGAAAATGTGGAGTTGATAATAAACTCGTGAAAGCCTTGTGTGGCACAGTGATGTGATATAATTAATTAACCAACGAATTATTAAGCGAACAATTAATATATTAATTGTTAATTATAGAATATTAATTAATTGGTATCGTAGAATATTAATTAATTGTTGTAGACTATTAACGGTGATTAATTAAGTGATATGTGATTATTATTATTAGGAATATAATAATAATAAACAACGTGTTTATAAATTTAATAAGATTATATTCATTCATGAGATATTTAATCATGTATGCGTTAATTAATTGTTGTGAATATTAGTAATTTCATTGATTAATGAGAAAAGGATTAATTGATATTATTATTAAATTAATTAATAAGATAAGTAAATCAATTACTTCTACGTGCAAGCATGCGAATTAAATGTATAGTAACTAACTATATGTTATGCAAAATGTAAAGAGTAGTGTGACCATATATTAAGATTTATGAAACTATATGTTATGATATGTGTAGGTGACAAATGATGTGTGGATATACATTAAAATAATGTATCATGAATATATGCATAATTGATGATTACTTCTATATATAATGGAATAATAGAATTTAATAATGTAAGAGACAATGTAATGTGGTAATATCCGGTTAGAATATATCGGTGTGATAAAATATACATGGATTATATATGTGCAAAGAATATTATTATATTGAAGTGTTACTTATTCATTGAAATATATTGTGGCATTTCATTATAGCCTAAGTATACTTTATACAACCTAAGTGAGTATATAAATGTTTAAGCCTTAGTGTTGCTACATTTCATATTACCAAATGCTGAGATGTTAGATCTTGTCCCACAATGAAGCTCATTTCCCTCACACGTGAAAAGGCTAAAGCCTATACTTCCTCAACTTCGGCATTCCTTAGCTTCATAACTCATGATGAGCAAGGGAGTGGAAAAAATGATGGATTTCAACAACTCTTACCAACCCCTTCTTATCTAGCATGCAATTCAAACTTACGTTAGTTTAATTTGTTGTACATATGCATGGTCTGGGTTTTTATTTTGCTATATATATGGCCCTTTCTCTTCATATTTTTCTTTGCTAAGAATTGGTTAAAGATTGAAATTAAGAGCATATATATACTTTAGTAATATCATTCTAGCAGTAGGAGATTTCAGTAGCAACAAGCTTAATTCATAGCAAAGGTATAATCGCATTTTCATTATTCTCCATTGTTGTTCTCTGAGATTTTCAAATTCTTGAATTAAGCATGGTTATCATGATAAATTGATTGGGTTATAATTGTTGATTGTTATATAGACTTAGTAACATCTTAGAATGCAATGTGGCTTACTAGCAATCAAATTCTTACAACAACTCCCATGTTCTTCATTTTCATTTTCGTTTTCTGATAAAAGTTCAAATCTTGATCATGATCAATTTGGATTGTAAGTAGGTGGTAGGACACTTACTTAGTTGTGATATGAACTTATTTACATGTTTAAACTGGAATGTGGGTGATTAGAATTGATTTCGTGAAGTAATTCTGTGTTTTGGGATAAAGTCTGCCGAAGCAGACTGTGTCTTGAACTGAACCAGGCACGGCGCAGTTGCGCCGGCATTACACTACAGCTGCGCCGGGCCCTGATCTCAGTTTCTGCAGATTTTGTTCCTTCTTGATTGCTGCTAAGTGATAATTATTGAAACAGCATGATGAATACATACATATGAGTGTACTAAGGCAATGTAAACATGTTTTAGACCAAGATGGTATACATTTTGACAAAAAGAATTATGTTCTTCAAAGTAACTTAGAAGTTTTAAAAAGGGGATTTTGATACTTAAGTATCATGATTATATTCTGACTTGAGCATGTTAGTAAGACTAGAAATGCATGAAGAATGTGATACCATGTACGTATATGTTCCATGATGTAGGAGTTATAGTTCCTTGTTTATGATCGAACTCGTTGGGCTTTGTATTAGAGAACATTTTCAAGTAAAGCTTGTTATATCAAAGCAAATATGTACGAATACTACATGATATACATCCTAATCTTGAGAAGATGTTAACATAACTAGACTACACATTATTAGAACATTAAAGAGATCTTGTATGTGTTGAATTGTGTTGTTCAAGCTTAAAATGATTTTAAGGCAAACTTGAACAAGTTTTTAAACCAATTACATCAATATGAGTAGTTAAGTTCTAAAGAATCTAAAACATAACATGTTTACATTCGTTATGTCTCTAAACATGGTTCTTGTACGATTGATATAATGAAAGAAAACCAAGCATGCTAGACCTTGTGACTTTATAACCTTGAATGGACTTGAGTTATTAAGGGTATTAACTTAGAACCTACATCATGCAAATTGAATATGAAAAGGGTGAACGATCATATAAGTATTCTTTGATATGTATACGTGCTACGTGAGATCATATGTTAATATTTGAATTCGATTTCGACGGTTAACTTATAGTAATGTTATAACTTGCTAAAATAGAGTATGTTTGCTAATTGTTGTAGTCTCACATGATAGTAATGATGTATGAAGACGATTAACTTGAGAAGAGGAACGTTAATGATAAAAGATATTAAAAGTCGAGACTTGTGAAATTGTATGATATTATACATAGTATAACTATGTCACTAGGTCAAGACTTAGCTTATGTGTTAATCGTATATACGAGATGAGATATAATGTTAAACTATATGACTAATGGATATCATATATACGTAACTATATTACGATAAGATTCAAAAAGTGTTGATTAAATTACGGGGATAAACTACGCTTAAGGCAAGTATCCTAACCGACGCATTTACTTTATGCAAGTTTCCTAACTTACACTCTTTTACGGTGCAAGTATTCTATCCTTGTACAATGCAAGTTATCTTACTTACTCGTTCATTGAGCTAGTACGTTTAAAACTCTTGTGAAAGCTATTATTCATGTTGAACTTAGTATTTTTCTTGAATATTGTGAAAGTGTCTATGCCATTCGATTCGGCTAGACTATATGCATTTTTATAAAACTGTCCAAACCTTTTTATTGGTGCGAAAATCTGAAAACTGAGTTGAACAACCCTTATGGTAAGGGGAGTGTTTATTGTTGGAAGCCCCATCACACGCGTGATTATTACTGTGGTGTTATGCATAACATAGAGTATTGTAGACTGATCATCTATCATACTTATTTCTTTTGGGTTATCAGTTTAATATTGATGATTCTAGTAGATGTTCGATAGTCCTTAGTGACTGCTCAAGTTAAATTATTTTATCCAGTTGGATACGTTGATAGCCTTTGAACTCATATATATCTGTTGATCTATATCGAATTTCATATTCCAAAGATTTGATTCAAGAATTGTTGATATTCGTTGTTCATGATATTATTCTGAAACTCTGAATTATCTTAGAGGTTATACTTTGATATTTCAAACTCGTGATATAATACTCAGTACCCTTATTGTATATTACTTGCTGAGCAATTTGTGCTCATTCTTGCTTTCCCTAAAACTTTTTAGTGAAGGCAGAGCAGGGCGAACCTTCAAGTGTTGATAAGGGCGAGGGCAAGGCTACCAACTAGCTTGTTCCTTTATGTTTAAAATTTTTATGTGTATTAAGACTGTCTTCAGACTATGTTTAAGCTTAAGAAGGATTATGTAATAAGTCTTTATTCGATATTATTATATAATCTATTAAGTACTGTAGGTTGCGAGACTTGGGGGAATAATTATAATAAATCATTGTAAATTATTCTAAATTAGATTTTTCGCTGTGAATGTGTGATTTTAGTTATTATGGTATTACCATGAGAACGTGACGAACCGAATTCGAGTGACTAAGTGGCGGTCCGAATTTGGGGGCGTCACACGAGCAATGCGATGTCCGGTCGGAAACTTTCTAACTTTTGATCGGAGCATCCGTTTGAGGCATGCGATACCTTTCCAGAAAGCTCTCGCCGAGAGTGTTGCAATGACATGGGAAAAAACATTTTTCGGGTCCAAGAAGATGGGTTCATAACTAGGTTTTTGATTCCCCGTAATTTGTCCGTTGAACTGTCTTGCGTTGTTGCCACTCGGGATCGTCGTTAAGGTTTATTCTGACTTTGGACGCATAGATTTGGCTTAAGTTTGACCAAGTCGGTTGAAAGTTGGTAAAATGACTGTTGTACCCCTCCCGGGGCTACTTGTAGTGTTGGCATGGTCGCTGGTTGACTTCCGGTAGCTAATTCGAAGACTTGGATCCTAGTCGAGTCCATTGACCTTAGGGTTGTCTCTGAGGCTGACGTGGTCATTCCAGGTTTTGCTATGAAGTTGTTGCGATGCTTCAGGCTGATGTGTGAAGTTGACCTGACGTCCAAAGCTGAGACCGGGGTTGATTGGTACTTCCCGGGTTGAGACCGGGGTTGATTTGATTTCCCGGGTTGAGACCGGGGTTGATTGATACCTTCCGGGTTGCTGCCGAGGTTGAGCTTGATGATCCGATTGACTATCAAAGCTTGATTGATGGTCCGATTGACTGTCGGAGCTTGTTTGATGGTCTGATTGACTATCGGAGCTTGATTGATGGTCCGATTGACTGTCAAAACTTGATTGATGGTCCGATTGAGTGTCGTAGCTTGATTGATGGTCCGATTAACTGTCGGAGCTTGATTAATGGTCCGATTGACTGTCAAAACTTGATTGATGGTCCGATTGACTATCGAATCTTGATTACCGATATTGGGAATCGAATTTGACTGGAGCACCGATATTTTGGATCGTATTTGGGTTGATTGATGGTTTTACCCTTCTACTAGATGAGTATCGGGGCAAGGAAAATCTCGAGTGTCTACAGTTGGATTTCATATTTTCTTTCAAAATTTTATAAAATACCAAGAACAATGAATTTATGTGATTTAATTTAAGTAATTACATGATATAAAGTGTTAAAAGCATGTTAGAATCATTATATGATGCTTCTATGAAGTTTATACTTCATGAGAATCACTGTGTTGGTTTAATTTGGATTTATTTGGCCTTAACTGTCAAAATCACGAACTGGGGCTGAACTGGCCGTAGCCACCCTCCCCAGCGGGTCTATATGCCGCCACAACGGGCCCTATGGAGCATTAATCCCCGCCCCAGTAGGCATAACACCCGCCCCAGCGGGCATAACACCCGCCCCAGCGGGTGTGGTGCAGAGAAAAGTGAAAGTTTGCTCGTTTGTGTGTTTTTAAGCCATAGCATGATGAGTAACCTAATTGAATGTAATGAACCTAATGACATGTTAGGTGTATGAAACAATTATATAACATGTTGATTTTTATTTATAATATAATTTGAAGTTCATGTTAACAAACTAAATTGTTAACATATATAATATAATGTGAAGTTCATGTTAACAAACTAAGTGTGAACTTGAATATTGTGATTGTAAGACGTGATTATGATTGTCTAAGAGCTTACGCTTGTATGGTATACATGTTATGAGTTTATACTCATGTTATGTGTTTAGTCAACAAGTTAATATTATAAACCAAGTTGTAAAGTTGAACTTAAGTGAGAAGTTCAACAGTTAAACATAATAGCTATGAAAATTAATCAATGTCATATACATAATATAATGTGTAGGACGTTGAGGAATTGAATTGTAACTATATTTATAGCTTGCGCACGAGGCAAGTATTCTATCCCTAACTTGTTATCGTTGAGCAAGTTTTCTTATCTATACTCTTTAAGTTGAATAAGTGTTTTATTCCTTATTCTTATGTCAAGCAAGTTTCTAAACTCAAACTTTACTTTTATTGAGCAAGTTTTCTATTCTTGAAATACTATCATAATGCAAGTTCTTATCCTTGATTATTCAAGTTGAGATTCCATATGAGATGTTATTATACCTTTAAAGCATTATTCTAGTTATACAATACTTATTCGGTTGTATACTCTTGAGAAATTATTATTCGATTTGAATATCGTTTATTGTTGAACCTTGTAAGACTAGTGAACCCTTACTGATTAAATTAGTCCATAGTTGATGAACGTTCTAAATTCTAGAACTATTAGCGAGTTTATCCAAACCAAACCTCCTTTGGTGCGGACTCTGATGTTAAACTGAGATGAACAACCCTATAAATGGGATTATTTACGCTTTAGCATTGAGATATTGTGCACAGTATGGTACTAAAGGCTGATCCCCCTAAGTATGAGAAGTAGAGTCCATATAGTCTTAAGACTGTTAAAGATTTAAAGTAGAAATACTTGACAACCTAGGACGTAGTTTAAGGTCTTATGGCCCTCAGAAGTTCTTTTGATTTTTGCTATTCATTCTTGATTCAAAAGCCGAGTTTCTTTATTCAGAAGTCTTTGATTCACTAGCATGTTATTATATTGTTATATTGTTATACTTGTGGGCAATCGTGCTCACTCTTGCATAATAACATTGCAGTTAAGAACGAACGGTCTGACGAGCCTTCCACTAGCAAAGGCAAGGGAAAGATTAACAAGTGATTGAAGACTTGTTATTTATTTTGAAATGTTTATTTCCAAGACTTGATGTTGTTTAAGACTTAAGACTTATTTGTTTACGTTTTCGCATTTGAGATTTAAGGTTAAGTATGACCTGGGATTTAATTATGTATTTATTATTCAGAAGTTGTAACCCCATAAGAGGAGATGATGGAGTTTTCTATCTATTTCATGGTTTGCCATTATTATGGGTAGATAGATATATGATATTTGTACAGTGAACAACAAATTCCATGGAAATTGAAGTATCCGAATTTAGGGGTGTCACAGGTTGGTATCAGAGTTGTAGGTTATGAATCTTAGGTGGGGAAAAAACTTAGGGTAGTAGCCTTTGAGAACATAGTAACGATAAACTCTTATCGAGTTTTAAGAAAGATAATAACTTACCTTATGTGCTATGTTTATTATAACAATTGAGATTTTATATAATAATTTTACATATTTATTGAGTTAAATAAATATTTTATGTGAATTATTTATTGAGTGGAATAAATAAATTATGTGATTTTATGGAGTGATTTAATTAAGTGTTATATATTAATTAAATGAATATTTAGAAATTTATTTAATTGATGTATATTAATTTATAGTATAGTTCTAATTTAATTGAGATAATTAAATTAGATGAATTGTGTGATGAAGTGTTACATGAATTATAATTAGCAAGTAATTATAATTATGTGGTAAATTTTTATGTACTTAATTGATGTTGGATTTTAATTGATTAAATTAGATGAGTAATATTTAATTAATTAAAGTGTAACATTTAAAGTATGTGTTAAAAGGATTTATTAAAATTAAAAAAAAGATTTTAAAAGGTTTTACCAAACAAGGCCCTTACTTTTGTTTTAATCTTATTTTTCCAAACAAGACCTTAAGCTCAAAAAATTAGTTTTTGTAAATAAAGAATTTTTGCCTAGCAAGCCTTATGGCTTTTCAAATTCTAATAATTGTAACCTATGTAATAATATATAATTATGATATATATTAAGTGGTTAACAGTTACATATATATTATAAGTATACATATATTATATTATATATCAGTTATAATATAGCAATATACGTTGGTTAGTGTTAGAGTTAGTTAGTCAGAGAAAAAGAAAGAGAACAGAGAAAGGTTAGAGAAGAAGAGAAGGAAAGAAGAGAACAAAAGGAACAACTTAGGAGAAATCATCTTCATATTTTCTTCAATCATCAAAGCAAAGGGTAATCTTAATTCCCTTATTATTTTGTTTAAATGTTTTATGATTTTCATGATTTTGAGTTCTCTGTGTTTATAATTTAGCAAAAAAGTTATATAAATATGATGTGTGTGTGTGTGTGTATATATATATATATATATATATATATATATTGTGTTTATAATGGTTATTATATGAATTGTATGTCATAATCAAGGATTTTCATAATTTAATTCGTTGTATAAAGCATGTTTTAATGGAAAAGATGTGTTCATATGAAGTTCATTTAATTGGTTGAGTTTTAGAATAAAAGTTATGATTTAATTGGTTGTTAGTATGCCTAATTAGAATTTATTATGATGTTATCTTCAATTATAAAAATATTGCATGTGTTGTGAATTGAATTGGTAGAGAATTTTATTAACAGTGAATTATTTTGTGAAAACTATGAGTTTTTGGAAAATATCAAAATTGGAGTTTTTAAATCATGGATTCTTGTTGTTTAAGATGATTTTGTGTCTAGGAGCATGTTTATGTATGTTAGAATCATGTTAGAAGCTTTAAGTTATGTTTTCTATGAATTGATATGAATTGCATGAATTGAAATTAGAATTTGGTGTGGAGAAATAAGCCAAATTGACTTTTTTCCTGCACAGTTCACGAACTTGTCTGCGTTCGCTGGAAGGGGCCCACCCCGGCGGGCCTATCAAAAGGAAAACCCCCGCCCCGGCGGGGGTGGCTGGGAAAAAGAAAACTTGTTTTCTTTTATATTTTGTAAAGCTAATTTTATGTAATAACTTTTATAGCATGATTAAACCTATATTAAAATGCTAAATGAATATTAATAAATTATATTAATAAAATATAATTTGTGATTATAACTTTGAATAATTATAATTAGAGTAAAGGTTTAATTTAAATTATAATTTTGCTAAATTATAATTATTATAGTTGATTAATTTTAATCAAGTGAACGATAATTTTTAAATTATAATTTATGTAATTATAATAAATGCATGATTAATTATAGATTATAATCTTGTGTATTATAATTCAATATTTGCATGATTAATTATAAATTATAATTTATTTATAATTTAATTAAATAAGATGTGATTATAATTTGAGTAATTATAATTAGATTAAATATTTAAATTATAATTCATTTAATTATAATTAATATAAAATACATAATTATTAATTGATTTAATTATGTGAACATGCTTATGTGGTATAATTAACTATGTGATGGTTAATTATTAAATTATTTAATTAAACTAGAATGGGTTAACCTAGAGGGGTTAACTAATTATGTGAATTAGTTACATGTTAACTAAATTTAGGTTATTGTGATTAAATATATATGTGTAGGAATTGTTAGAACGTGATTTTATTAGTAGCTGTTGGGTTTGTACGAAATCGTGACGCAATCAAATTGCAAAAAATTAGCGGAAACATTATATATCAGAGTTTAAAAATTTTTACAAAACCATTACCCGGATCATCCCTTATGCAAATTATTAATTTAAAACGATAACTAAGAAGTTATAAAATCATATCCTTGTAGAACGAAGCTTCTACATATACGAGTTCACCTCCTTGTTCTTCGTGATCTCCTTGAATTTCCGAGTTAGATTCCTTCCTTTGATCAACGTTAGCCACCCAAGTGTTTGGCCTCTAGAGGTGATCCATCAAGGAAGAGAAATTATCAAGAAGGAGGGAGATTGGCTTAGTTTTCTATCCTCTATAGAAAAGGAGTACTCTCCAACAATTAGAATTGCATTAACTGATATCTATTATAAGACTCCTATTATATAGATATTGGTCAACCCTTCTAATCCTATTAGACATGGGATTTCATTTAATTAATTAAATTTCTTTAATTAATTTAGGCTTCCCACCGCATTGGGAATAATTAATTAAATTTATTTAATTAATTTGTCTCCTAATCTTATTAGGAATAAATGAGAGTACTAATATTAAATTAATTACTAAACCCTTTTAGAAATTAAAATAATTATAATTATAATAATATTAATAAGACATCTCTTATTAATTTATATTTAATATTTCTAAAATATTAAATAATAAACATTAAGCTATTTAATTTATTCTATCACCATAGATTAAATTAATTATACTTAATGCATTATTACGATTATGCCATTACCTTCTTAAATAATTATTCTTCCTTTTATGGTGTGACCCTTTAGGTTCTCCATATTAAACCGGTTGTGAATAAATCAATTAGAACAATTTTAATCTTATTTAAATAAATAAATAAAACTAATAATCTATTTAAATAAATAATATTTATTCTACAATAGGGATAAGCCTCCCTAGCGATCAACGACTTTTCAGTTAATATAGATTTCAACATTAATCATAAAAGAACCTGTGAGTTAATAGTTACCGTACAATTCAATCCTTCCACCATACAATGTCCCAATTAAATATAAGACATGGATTTACTGTCAAGTCTTAATTTATTTAATCATATGTATTTCGATTAGAAAATGCACAACTCCATTTAATGCAAATTAGAAACTCCTTTCTAATTTCATTCCACCTTGGCCAAGGATTCCTGGGTTGTCATTTAACGAATCACATAGGACATATCTCCTCTTTTACTAGATGTGGTAAATTCTTTATTGATCATTCATTATCTCCATATGTAACTCATTATACCCAAACATACCCTATATATGCCTTAAAAGGTCTTAAGGAATAAGTCAAAGTATAATTTGTTACATACAAGATACTATGATGATCTCAAGTTCAAGGATCACTTGTACTACTATCACATTAGGAATTTCTATTGACAGGCGAGTAAAACTCCATTAAATATTCCATAGCGAGTCACGTTCAGTGAACTTATTCTCCAATAAGCACCTACACACTTACTTTAGTGTCTCCACACAAATGACCATGAGATCAGTCATCCTCATCCAATGAGCAAGCAACATATGTACCAATCTATCCGAATTTACTAATCCCCATTTTAGTAATCCCACAATTAGGAACTATTTTAGTTTTTAAGCTTTCTAAGAATTTAGATCTCATTAGCATGATCTCATCATGATTCTAAAAGCATTGCTTAAAACTATGGGTTATTTACATATTATAAAAACAGCACCATGTAGATAATTAAATGCCTTAAATGAATATCTTATTAATAAATAAATAAGATTGTTTACAAAGTATGTGCTTTATCATCATACATGATTGGCTTGTATGCACACTACTATCAGTAGCTTGCGCTTGAGGCAAGTTTTCTAAACCCTGATCTTGTATTAATTTTTATGCAAGTCTTTTATCCCTGAACTCGTTAAATTTTATACAAGTTCTTTAAGTTCATGTATTTATTGTTTAAGATTGTCCTTTTTATTCTGCAATGGACAAGTATTTAATTTAAGTTCATGATTTTATGTGATCTTGACTTATTGTTCAAGCAAGGTCTATATATTTTTTTTAAAATACTTTAAGTTTAATTCTAAAGCATATGCTAATTCATAATTCTTTTATTTATGAATTATTCTTAATTGTTGTAAGTCGATTCAACTATTCCTTAGTTGATGAACGTTGAATTCTAAATTACCCTTTTAAGGTTATTCAAACCAAACTTCCTTTGGTGTGGACTTGTATTCAATTACTGAGTTGAACAACCCTATTTACTAGGGGAGGTTACTACACAGAAGCGTTAAGATGTTTGTGCACAATACATGGTACGAAGGGTTGATCCCCCTAAGTACGAGTTAAGGTCCATAGTCTTAATGACTGTTAAAGGTTTTAAATAGAAATGTTTATAACCTAGGACATTGTTCAAGGTCTTACGACCCTTAGATGAATTCTATATTTGAATTATAATTGTGATTAAAGAATTATTATTCAATTCTTTTTTGTTGAAGTAAGTAAATTTATTCAACTCTTTTTAAAGATATTCTTTCATGTCTTTATTATTGTGAATTCCAGTGAGCTGTTGTTTGCTCACTCTTGCATTAAATAACCATTGTAGCTAAGGTTGAAAATGTTGATGCCCCGTCAACGAGTAAAGGCAAAGGGAAGCTAAACAAGTGAAGACTTGTTTAATTTATTTTGAATGAAATTGTAATCAGACTTTATATGATATTTTTATTTTCCGCAGTTAATGTTATGTCAAGGTTAGAGTAAACCCTGTGATTTATTTTGAAAAGTTGTATCCCTTGTTTAAGGGAGATTTATTATTTAAATCAAGGTTGTAATTTATTTTAAAATTATTTTGGGTAAATGTATGTTATATTTAGAAAGTGAACACCAAATCATGTGGAAATGAAGAACCCGGATTTGGGGGTGTCACATTTATACTTATGTACTAGCTAATATCGATTAGCATCACGTAATAACTAAGACTTAAAATTTAATTTGTCAGGATGTCGGATGTTGAAGGATCCAGTCAGCCTATGGAGGTTGTACCTCGAGTGGCTATTGAGGAGGAACCCCGAGACGTTCACACAGTCTGGGAGCAATTGATTTGTAGAGAGCCATCTCCTTTGATCACAATTGTTGGTCGGGAGCATGAGCCAGTGTTTGATTCAAGGGAGAACTCTGAGGAGATTGAGATTCAGACTGAGGCAGCCAAGGAGGAGGATGAAGACCCTGAAGAGTTCCCACCAAACTCTATCAGTGCTAAGATGTACGATGAACTGTATGACCGTAACATTGAGTTACAGGTGTTGGGTTTGTACGAAATTGTGACGCAATCAAATTGCAAAAATTAGCGGAAGCATGGTATATCAGAGTTTAAAAAATTTCTACAAAACCATTACCCGGATCATCCTTTATGCAAATTATTAATTTAAAACGATAAATAAGAAGTTATGGAATCATACCCTTGTAGAACGAAGCTTCCACAGGTACTAGTTCAACTCCTTGTTCTTCGTGATCTCCTTGAATTTCCGGGTTAGATTCCTTTCTTTGATCAACGTTAGCCACCCAAGTGTTTGGCCTCTAGAGGTGATCCACCAAGGAAGATGAATTATCAAGAAGGAGGGTGTTTGGCTTAACCTTAGTTTTCTATCCTCTATAGAAAAGGAGTACTCTCCAACAATTGGAATTACATCAATCTAATATCTTTATAAGACTTCTCTTATATAGACATTGGTCAACCCTTCTAATCCTATTAGACATGGGATTTCTTTTAATTAATTAAACTCCTTTAATTAATTTAGGCTTCCCACCACATGGGAATAATTAATTAAATTCATTTAATTAATTTGTCTCCTAATCTTATTAGGAATAAATGAGAGTACTAAATATTAAATTAATTACTAAACTCCTTTAGAAATTAAAATAATAATAATTGTAATAATATTAATAAGACTCCTCTTATTAATTTATATTTAATATTTTCAAAATATTAAATAATAAACATTAAGCTATTTAATTTATTCTATCACCATAGATTAAATTAATTATACTTAATGCATTATTACGATTATGCCATTACCTTCTTAAATAATTATTCTTCCTTTTATGGTGTGACCCTTTAGGTTCTCCATATTAAACCGGTTGTGAATAAATCAATTAAAATAATTTTAATCTTATTTAAATAAATAAATTAAACTAATAATTTATTTAAATAAATAATATTTATTCTACAATAGGGATAAGCCTCCCTAGCGATCAACGACTTTCCAGATAATATAGATTTCAACATTAATCATAAAAGAACCTGTGAGTTAATAGTTACCGTACAATTCAATCCTTCCACCATACAATGTCCCAATTAAATATAAGACATGGATTTACTGTCAAGTCTTATTTTATTTAATTATATGTATTTCGATTAGAAAATGCACAACTCCAAATAATGCAAATTAGAAACTCCTTTCTAATTTCATTTCACCTTGGCCAAGGATTCCTGGGTTGTCATTTAACGAATCACATAGGACATATCTCCTCTTTTACTAGAGGTGGTAGATTCTTTATTGATCATTCATTATCTCCATATGTAACTCATTATACCCAAGCATACCCTATATATGCCTTAAAAGGTCTTAAGGAATAAGTCAAAGTATAATTTGTTACATACAAGATACTATGATGATCTCAAGTCCAAGGATTACTTGTACTACTATCACATTAGGAATTCCTATTGACAGGCGAGTAAATCTCCATTAGGTATTCCATAGCGAATCACGTTCAGTGAACTTATTCTCCAATAAGCACCTACATACTTGCTTTAGTGTCTCCACACAAATGATCATGAGATCAATCATCCTCATCCAATGAGCAAGCAACATATGTACCAATCTATCCGGATTTACTAATCCCCTTTTTAGTAATCCCACGATTGGGAACTATTTTAGTTTTAAAACTTTCTAAGAATTTAGATCTCATTAGCATGATCATCATCATGATTCTAAAAGCATTGCTTAAAACTATGGGTTATTTACATATTATAAAAACAGCAACATGTAGATAATTAAATGCCTTTAATAAATGAATATTTTATTAATAAATAAATAAGATTGTTTACAAAGTACGTGCTTTATCATCATACATGATTGGCTTGTATGCACACTACTATCAATCTCCCACTTGCACTAAAGCCAATCGCCATGGTATCTCATACCCATCTTCTCTAAGTGACGATCAAACTGCTGTTGTGTTAAAGCTTTAGTAAATGGATCTGCAATGTTATCTTGAGAGTCTACACGCTCCAAGGTGACGTCTCCTCTTTCAATGATCTCCCTGATCAAGTGAAATCGCCGCAACACGTGTTTAGATTTCTGATGAGACCTGGGTTCCTTAGCCTGTGCAACTGCTCCTGTGTTGTCACAGTAAACGGGAACTACTTCTCCAATGCTAGGAACCACACCAAGTTCAGTTATGAACTTCTTCATCCAAACAGCTTCCTTTGCAGCTTCACTTGCAGCTATATACTCTTCCTCTGTCACTGAATCAGCAACTGTTTGCTGCTTGGAACTCTTCCAACTCACTGCGCCTCCGTTCAAGGTAAAACATACCCCGAAACAGATTTACTGTCATCTTGGTCTGTTTGAAAACTTGAGTCTGTGAAGCCCTCAAGTTTTAATTCAGACCCACCGTAGACAAGAAAAATATCTTTAGTCCTTCTCAAGTACTTTAGGATATTTTTCACTGCCTTCCAGTGCTCTTCTCCAGGATTCGACTGGTATCTGCTCGTTACACTAAGTGCATGAGCAACATCCGGTCTAGTACATATCATACCGTACATGATAGATCCTATTGCAGAAGCATAAGGGATATTACTCATACGGTCTCTCTCCTCAGGTGTCTTTGGGGCCTGTTTCTTGGAGAGATGTATTCCATGGCTCATCGGCATGAGACCTCTTTTGGAATCTTCCATGCTAAACCTCTTTAGCATCGTATCAATGTACGTTCCTTGGGATAAACCAAGCATCCTTTTAGATCTATCTCTATAGATCTTTATCCCCAAAATATAGGATGCTTCTCCCAAGTCCTTCATGGAGAAGTGTTTAGATAACCAGATTTTAATTGATTGTAGCATAGGAATGTCATTCCCTATCAGTAATATATCATCAACATATAATACAAGGAATGAAATTACGCTCCCACTAACCTTCTTGTACACACATGGTTCATCGTCATTTTTGATAAAATCAAACTCTTTGATTGTCTCATCAAAACGAATGTTCCATCTACGAGAAGCTTGCTTCAATCCATAAATGGATCGTTGCAGCTTACAGACTTGATTTATTCCAACCTTTGAAACAAATCCCTCTGGCTGTGTCATATACACATCCTCCTCAAGTTTTCCATTGAGGAAGGCCGTTTTCACGTCCATCTGCCAGATCTCATAGTCGTTATAAGCTGCAATCGCAAGCAAAATCCGAATGGACTTGAGCATAGCTACTGGTGAAAAGGTTTCATCATAGTCAACTCCTTGTCTTTGTTTGAAACCTTTTGCAACCAGTCGGGCCTTATAGGTCTCTACCTTGCCATCCGCTCCAGTCTTTCTTTTAAAGACCCATTTACACCCAATAGGCTTAATGCCTTCAGGTGGTGAAACCAAAGTCCATACTTTGTTTTCATACATGGAGTTCATTTCGGATTTCATGGCTTCTAGCCATTTCCCTGAGTCTTTATTACTCATGGCCTGTTCGTAATTCAATGGATCATCATCATTCATGATGTGTACCTCATCGTCATCCTCTATAACGAATCCATACCTCTCAGGTATCTTCAGTACTCTCCAAGATTTATGAACAGGGTGTGGTATAGTAGGTTTTTCTACTTGGTCAGGTACCTGACTTTGATCCGTGGTAATTTGTGGTTCTTGAACTTCTTCAAGATATATCTTACTCCCACTGACCCCTTCATGGATAAACTCCTTTTCCAAGAAGGCAGCATGTTTCGCAACAAACACCTTTTGATCAGTTAGATGATAGAAATAATACCCTACAGTTTCTTTAGGGTATCCCACAAATCTACACTTTTCGAATTTAGTCTGTAGCTTATCATGTTCAAACTTTTTGACATAAGCTGGACAACCCCAAGTCTTAACATGCTTAAGATTTGGTTTCCTCCCCTTCCACATCTCATATGGAGTCTTTGGAACGGATTTGGTAGGTACCTTGTTAAGTAGGTATGCAGCCGTTTCTAGGGCATATCCCCAGAAGGAAATTAGAAGGTCGGTAAAACTCATCATGGATCGAACCATGTCTAACAGTGCTCGATTTCTCCTTTCAGATACTCCATTTAACTGTGGTGTACCTGGAGGATTCCATTGTGAGATTATACTATTTTCATTGAGACAATAGAGAAACTCACCGCTTAAGTATTCTCCACCTCGATCTGATCGAAGTATCTTTATACTCTTGCCCGTTTGTTTCTCTACTTCACTTCTGAACTCTTTGAACTTTTCAAATGATTCTGACTTGTATTTCATTAAATACACATATCCAAATCTTGAGTGATCATCAGTGAAAGTAATAAAATAAGAATACCCACCCCGTGCACTTGTTGTCATAGGCCCACAAACGTCTGTGTGAATCAATGCCAACAACTCTGTAACTCTTTCTCCTCTTCCACTAAAAGGAGATTTAGTCATTTTACCCATGAGACAAGATTCACAAGTTGGATATGATTCATAATCGGATAGCTCGAGGAGCCCATCTTTATGCAACTTGGATAATCTTGTTTCATTGATATGACCGAGTCTACAGTGCCACATGTAGGTATAATTAATATCATCTCTTTTTCTTTTCTTAGTTTGTTCAATTTGAAATATATTTTCTTGTAAGTCAAGTGTATAAAGTCCATTTCGCAAATTTCCAATACCATATAAAACATCGTCTTTATAAATAGAACAACTATTGTTCTTTATAACAACGTTAAATCCTTCCATATCCAATACAGAAATTGAAATAATGTTTTTAATAATATTCGGAACATAATAACAATTATTAAGATAAATGGACTTGCCCGAAGGCATTGCTAAATAATAAGTTCCTACAGCTAATGCAGCAACCTTTGCTCCATTCCCCACTCGTAGGATCACCTCATCATTGTTCAGCTTTCTACTTCTGACCAGTCCCTGCACAGTATTACATATGTGAGAACCACAGCCGGTATCCAATACCCAAGTAGAATTATGACTTTCAGAAAAATTAATTTCAATCATAAACAAACCTTGATTGGAAGTCGAAGCTTCTCCAAGCTTCTTCTCTGCTAGATACTTCTTGCAGTTCCTTTTCCAATGTCCCGGCTTGTTGCAATGAAAGCACATTCCTTTAGCTGGTTCAGGTTTCTTTTGTTCCTTTTCTTTCCCCTTTCCCTTAGCCTTCTTGGATTTCTTCTTTTCAGAAGATACCTTAGGTCTCTTCCTTTTATTGGAAGAATCCACCATCAAGATATGGTTCTTCTTGGATGGGAAGTGACCTTCTGCAGTTTTCAGCATGTTAAGCAGCTCAGGCAAGCTGACATCTAGCTTATTCATGTGAAAATTAACCACAAACTGCGAGAAGGTCTCAGGGAGTGACTGCAAGACCAAGTCTTGACTCAACTCCCCATCCATGACGAACCCAAGCTGTCCAAGGCGTTCAATCAAATTGATCACTTTCAGGACATGAGTCTCGACGGTAGTACCCTCGGTCATCCGAGATCGGAAGAGCTCCTTAGATATCTCATATCTAGCAGTCCTACTCTGTTCACCATACAACTCCTTGAGGTGAAGCAGCATAGCAGGAGCATCCATTTTTTCGTGCTGACGCTGAAGCTCGTTATTCATGGATGCGAGCATGATGCATTGAGCCACAGATGCATCATCTTACCACTTATTGAAAGTGGCAATCTCTTCCTCAGAGGCTGTTTCTGAAACAGATTCAGGGACAGGTGAGTTTAGGACATAAGAAATCTTTTCAGCAGTGAGAACTATTCTCAGATTTCTTAGCCAGTCCGTATAATTCGGTCCGGTAAGCTTATTAGCATCAAGTATGCTTCGCAGTGAAATTAGTGATTTTGACATTTTTAAAATTCTGCATGTGAAAAACAACATTTTAGCAAACATTCATTTTATTAATTTTGCATACCAAAATAAATTTAGGTCTTTATTTTAAATTGGTATCTCCCACTATTTTTATCAAACTATATTACCCTCACTTATATAGTTCGGCAACATCTAATTAAAGATTTGCTAGTGAGAATAAGGATCCCATTTCAAATGTATATAACCTTGTGGATAGCACAACAAGCGATATACAAATAAATAGGTAGACAACTCTTGTCAATTACAACACTATATAACTCCTTTTATTTTGCCTCTTAAATCATAATGGTCAAGTGTGTGCACATCCGAACTAAAATGATTTAAGTTAAGTCCAGCCTAGCACTTCCATAAATTCAAAAAAGAAAAATGTTCGTCCTTGTGGATAGCACAACAAGACTAGATCGTTCAATTTTCTTGATAAGCATCAAATGTGATTAATTAACATCTTAAATACGCAATACTCGCCTTGTGGATAGCACAACAAGCTCATATTAAATATTTAATACTCTATTAATTTATCATGCTAGAAGGCGACGTTCGATATTCCAAATATCATTTGAACGCTTCGGACTTAATATTATTTCTTTGAGGGGTTTGTTATTATTTGTCTCATCTTGTTTAGCGCGCATGCACATATATATATAAAATACGCGTCATTTTATTAAACATGCGAAGCATGTTTGCATAAAATATAATATATATAATATTTAGCATGCAATATAGAATATTATATTCTACCCGGATTGATTATGGACTTTTATTCTAGTTTGGTTCACTAGATCCACCAAGTGAACCAAAAGGTCAAACCTAGGAGTGCAAGAATTTAAATTTAAATATAACTATTACATTTAAACACGGGCTCCATACAAACGGGTCTTCACGCGCTCCTTGCTCCTTGGTCTCCAATTTCTTCAAGATAATTGTAACTATTCTTATTACATTAAACTATTTAATTTAAATAGAAACCTTGATCAACAGTCAAGGGGAAGTACATAGGAGGGAGATAGAATTTTACATCAAGAAAAAAAAATTAGAGAAGACGAGGTACGCAGACCCCATTTAATAAAGCCCATTCATTCAAGCATTCAACTAAAATAAAATCCAATCACATTGGTCAAATAGTCCATAATCAATCCACATTTATTTTCATACATATCACCATATATATCAATAAATAAATATTCATCTCATGAATTAAAACATTCCATATATATATGAGTATCATTTAATGGGCAATTTTAAATTGCATGAAATCCAATTTCAAGATTAAAATAAACTCTTTATTTTAATTATAAAATTATTTAGAATATAATATATAAATATATCATATTTATTTTTTAAAAAAAAAAATCACCTTCTTTTATTAAAAGAGTCCTGCAGGTTTATTAAAAAAGTCCTTTCCTGATGGGTCACCTTCTTTTTGGAGTAGGAAAGAGACAACACCTTTTCTTTGCAGAATTCAAGATTAGCACCAAAAAAAATTGTGATTCGTCCCAAAAAAAGTCTTCTTTTTTTTTTTTTTTTTTTTTTAAAATATAATTTTATACAATAAAATTATGCCCAATAAATTATTTTAAATACATACCCATATGTATATGAAATCAAAAATAAATTAATAATTGCATAAAGATTTGGCTTTGATGCCACTGTTGGGTTTGTACGAAATTGTGACGCAATCAAATTGCAAAAATTAGCGGAAGCATGGTATATCAGAGTTTAAAAAATTTCTACAAAACCATTACCCGGATCATCCTTTATGCAAATTATTAATTTAAAACGATAAATAAGAAGTTATGGAATCATACCCTTGTAGAACGAAGCTTCCACAGGTACTAGTTCAACTCCTTGTTCTTCGTGATCTCCTTGAATTTCCGGGTTAGATTCCTTTCTTTGATCAACGTTAGCCACCCAAGTGTTTGGCCTCTAGAGGTGATCCACCAAGGAAGATGAATTATCAAGAAGGAGGGTGTTTGGCTTAACCTTAGTTTTCTATCCTCTATAGAAAAGGAGTACTCTCCAACAATTGGAATTACATCAATCTAATATCTATTATAAGACTTCTCTTATATAGACATTGGTCAACCCTTCTAATCCTATTAGACATGGGATTTCTTTTAATTAATTAAACTCCTTTAATTAATTTAGGCTTCCCACCACATGGGAATAATTAATTAAATTCATTTAATTAATTTGTCTCCTAATCTTATTAGGAATAAATGAGAGTACTAAATATTAAATTAATTACTAAACTCCTTTAGAAATTAAAATAATAATAATTGTAATAATATTAATAAGACTCCTCTTATTAATTTATATTTAATATTTTCAAAATATTAAATAATAAACATTAAGCTATTTAATTTATTCTATCACCATAGATTAAATTAATTATACTTAATGCATTATTACGATTATGCCATTACCTTCTTAAATAATTATTCTTCCTTTTATGGTGTGACCCTTTAGGTTCTCCATATTAAACCGGTTGTGAATAAATCAATTAAAATAATTTTAATCTTATTTAAATAAATAAATTAAACTAATAATTTATTTAAATAAATAATATTTATTCTACAATAGGGATAAGCCTCCCTAGCGATCAACGACTTTCCAGATAATATAGATTTCAACATTAATCATAAAAGAACCTGTGAGTTAATAGTTACCGTACAATTCAATCCTTCCACCATACAATGTCCCAATTAAATATAAGACATGGATTTACTGTCAAGTCTTATTTTATTTAATTATATGTATTTCGATTAGAAAATGCACAACTCCAAATAATGCAAATTAGAAACTCCTTTCTAATTTCATTTCACCTTGGCCAAGGATTCCTGGGTTGTCATTTAACGAATCACATAGGACATATCTCCTCTTTTACTAGAGGTGGTAGATTCTTTATTGATCATTCATTATCTCCATATGTAACTCATTATACCCAAGCATACCCTATATA
This sequence comes from Panax stipuleanatus, assembly GCA_020205555.1. Lineage (NCBI taxonomy): Eukaryota > Viridiplantae > Streptophyta > Magnoliopsida > Apiales > Araliaceae > Panax > Panax stipuleanatus. The sequence continues at coordinate 99,015,534 of CM035115.1, forward strand.
TGCCTTAAAAGGTCTTAAGGAATAAGTCAAAGTATAATTTGTTACATACAAGATACTATGATGATCTCAAGTCCAAGGATTACTTGTACTACTATCACATTAGGAATTCCTATTGACAGGCGAGTAAATCTCCATTAGGTATTCCATAGCGAATCACGTTCAGTGAACTTATTCTCCAATAAGCACCTACATACTTGCTTTAGTGTCTCCACACAAATGATCATGAGATCAATCATCCTCATCCAATGAGCAAGCAACATATGTACCAATCTATCCGGATTTACTAATCCCCTTTTTAGTAATCCCACGATTGGGAACTATTTTAGTTTTAAAACTTTCTAAGAATTTAGATCTCATTAGCATGATCATCATCATGATTCTAAAAGCATTGCTTAAAACTATGGGTTATTTACATATTATAAAAACAGCAACATGTAGATAATTAAATGCCTTTAATAAATGAATATTTTATTAATAAATAAATAAGATTGTTTACAAAGTACGTGCTTTATCATCATACATGATTGGCTTGTATGCACACTACTATCAATCTCCCACTTGCACTAAAGCCAATCGCCATGGTATCTCATACCCATCTTCTCTAAGTGACGATCAAACTGCTGTTGTGTTAAAGCTTTAGTAAATGGATCTGCAATGTTATCTTGAGAGTCTACACGCTCCAAGGTGACGTCTCCTCTTTCAATGATCTCCCTGATCAAGTGAAATCGCCGCAACACGTGTTTAGATTTCTGATGAGACCTGGGTTCCTTAGCCTGTGCAACTGCTCCTGTGTTGTCACAGTAAACGGGAACTACTTCTCCAATGCTAGGAACCACACCAAGTTCAGTTATGAACTTCTTCATCCAAACAGCTTCCTTTGCAGCTTCACTTGCAGCTATATACTCTGCCTCTGTCACTGAATCAGCAACTGTTTGCTGCTTGGAACTCTTCCAACTCACTGCGCCTCCGTTCAAGGTAAAACATACCCCGAAACAGATTTACTGTCATCTTGGTCCGTTTGAAAACTTGAGTCTGTGAAGCCCTCAAGTTTTAATTCAGACCCACCGTAGACAAGAAAAATATCTTTAGTCCTTCTCAAGTACTTTAGGATATTTTTCACTGCCTTCCAGTGCTCTTCTCCAGGATTCGACTGGTATCTGCTCGTTACACTAAGTGCATGAGCAACATCCGGTCTAGTACATATCATACCGTACATGATAGATCCTATTGCAGAAGCATAAGGGATCTTACTCATACGGTCTCTCTCCTCAGGTGTCTTTGGGGCCTGTTTCTTGGAGAGATGTATTCCATGGCTCATCGGCATGAGACCTCTTTTGGAATCTTCCATGCTAAACCTCTTTAGCATCGTATCAATGTACGTTCCTTGGGATAAACCAAGCATCCTTTTAGATCTATCTCTATAGATCTTTATCCCCAAAATATAGGATGCTTCTCCCAAGTCCTTCATGGAGAAGTGTTTAGATAACCAGATTTTAATTGATTGTAGCATAGGAATGTCATTCCCTATCAGTAATATATCATCAACATATAATACAAGGAATGAAATTACGCTCCCACTAACCTTCTTGTACACACATGGTTCATCGTCATTTTTGATAAAATCAAACTCTTTGATTGTCTCATCAAAACGAATGTTCCATCTACGAGAAGCTTGCTTCAATCCATAAATGGATCGTTGCAGCTTACAGACTTGATTTATTCCAACCTTTGAAACAAATCCCTCTGGCTGTGTCATATACACATCCTCCTCAAGTTTTCCATTGAGGAAGGCCGTTTTCACGTCCATCTGCCAGATCTCATAGTCGTTATAAGCTGCAATCGCAAGCAAAATCCGAATGGACTTGAGCATAGCTACTGGTGAAAAGGTTTCATCATAGTCAACTCCTTGTCTTTGTTTGAAACCTTTTGCAACCAGTCGGGCCTTATAGGTCTCTACCTTGCCATCCGCTCCAGTCTTTCTTTTAAAGACCCATTTACACCCAATAGGCTTAATGCCTTCAGGTGGTGAAACCAAAGTCCATACTTTGTTTTCATACATGGAGTTCATTTCGGATTTCATGGCTTCTAGCCATTTCCCTGAGTCTTTATTACTCATGGCCTGTTCGTAATTCAATGGATCATCATCATTCATGATGTGTACCTCATCGTCATCCTCTATAACGAATCCATACCTCTCAGGTATCTTCAGTACTCTCCAAGATTTATGAACAGGGTGTGGTATAGTAGGTTTTTCTACTTGGTCAGGTACCTGACTTTGATCCGTGGTAATTTGTGGTTCTTGAACTTCTTCAAGATATATCTTACTCCCACTGACCCCTTCATGGATAAACTCCTTTTCCAAGAAGGCAGCATGTTTCGCAACAAACACCTTTTGATCAGTTAGATGATAGAAATAATACCCTACAGTTTCTTTAGGGTATCCCACAAATCTACACTTTTCGAATTTAGTCTGTAGCTTATCATGTTCAAACTTTTTGACATAAGCTGGACAACCCCAAGTCTTAACATGCTTAAGATTTGGTTTCCTCCCCTTCCACATCTCATATGGAGTCTTTGGAACGGATTTGGTAGGTACCTTGTTAAGTAGGTATGCAGCCGTTTCTAGGGCATATCCCCAGAAGGAAATTAGAAGGTCGGTAAAACTCATCATGGATCGAACCATGTCTAACAGTGCTCGATTTCTCCTTTCAGATACTCCATTTAACTGTGGTGTACCTGGAGGATTCCATTGTGAGATTATACTATTTTCATTGAGACAATAGAGAAACTCACCGCTTAAGTATTCTCCACCTCGATCTGATCGAAGTATCTTTATACTCTTGCCCGTTTGTTTCTCTACTTCACTTCTGAACTCTTTGAACTTTTCAAATGATTCTGACTTGTATTTCATTAAATACACATATCCAAATCTTGAGTGATCATCAGTGAAAGTAATAAAATAAGAATACCCACCCCGTGCACTTGTTGTCATAGGCCCACAAACGTCTGTGTGAATCAATGCCAACAACTCTGTAACTCTTTCTCCTCTTCCACTAAAAGGAGATTTAGTCATTTTACCCATGAGACAAGATTCACAAGTTGGATATGATTCATAATCGGATAGCTCGAGGAGCCCATCTTTATGCAACTTGGATAATCTTGTTTCATTGATATGACCGAGTCTACAGTGCCACATGTAGGTATAATTAATATCATCTCTTTTTCTTTTCTTAGTTTGTTCAATTTGAAATATATTTTCTTGTAAGTCAAGTGTATAAAGTCCATTTCGCAAATTTCCAATACCATATAAAACATCGTCTTTATAAATAGAACAACTATTGTTCTTTATAACAACGTTAAATCCTTCCATATCCAATACAGAAATTGAAATAATGTTTTTAATAATATTCGGAACATAATAACAATTATTAAGATAAATGGACTTGCCCGAAGGCATTGCTAAATAATAAGTTCCTACAGCTAATGCAGCAACCTTTGCTCCATTCCCCACTCGTAGGATCACCTCATCATTGTTCAGCTTTCTACTTCTGACCAGTCCCTGCACAGTATTACATATGTGAGAACCACAGCCGGTATCCAATACCCAAGTAGAATTATGACTTTCAGAAAAATTAATTTCAATCATAAACAAACCTTGATTGGAAGTCGAAGCTTCTCCAAGCTTCTTCTCTGCTAGATACTTCTTGCAGTTCCTTTTCCAATGTCCCGGCTTGTTGCAATGAAAGCACATTCCTTTAGCTGGTTCAGGTTTCTTTTGTTCCTTTTCTTTCCCCTTTCCCTTAGCCTTCTTGGATTTCTTCTTTTCAGAAGATACCTTAGGTCTCTTCCTTTTATTGGAAGAATCCACCATCAAGATATGGTTCTTCTTGGATGGGAAGTGACCTTCTGCAGTTTTCAGCATGTTAAGCAGCTCAGGCAAGCTGACATCTAGCTTATTCATGTGAAAATTAACCACAAACTGCGAGAAGGTCTCAGGGAGTGACTGCAAGACCAAGTCTTGACTCAACTCCCCATCCATGACGAACCCAAGCTGTCCAAGGCGTTCAATCAAATTGATCACTTTCAGGACATGAGTCTCGACGGTAGTACCCTCGGTCATCCGAGATCGGAAGAGCTCCTTAGATATCTCATATCTAGCAGTCCTACTCTGTTCACCATACAACTCCTTGAGGTGAAGCAGCATAGCAGGAGCATCCATTTTTTCGTGCTGACGCTGAAGCTCGTTATTCATGGATGCGAGCATGATGCATTGAGCCACAGATGCATCATCTTACCACTTATTGAAAGTGGCAATCTCTTCCTCAGAGGCTGTTTCTGAAACAGATTCAGGGACAGGTGAGTTTAGGACATAAGAAATCTTTTCAGCAGTGAGAACTATTCTCAGATTTCTTAGCCAGTCCGTATAATTCGGTCCGGTAAGCTTATTAGCATCAAGTATGCTTCGCAGTGAAATTAGTGATTTTGACATTTTTAAAATTCTGCATGTGAAAAACAACATTTTAGCAAACATTCATTTTATTAATTTTGCATACCAAAATAAATTTAGGTCTTTATTTTAAATTGGTATCTCCCACTATTTTTATCAAACTATATTACCCTCACTTATATAGTTCGGCAACATCTAATTAAAGATTTGCTAGTGAGAATAAGGATCCCATTTCAAATGTATATAACCTTGTGGATAGCACAACAAGCGATATACAAATAAATAGGTAGACAACTCTTGTCAATTACAACACTATATAACTCCTTTTATTTTGCCTCTTAAATCATAATGGTCAAGTGTGTGCACATCCGAACTAAAATGATTTAAGTTAAGTCCAGCCTAGCACTTCCATAAATTCAAAAAAGAAAAATGTTCGTCCTTGTGGATAGCACAACAAGACTAGATCGTTCAATTTTCTTGATAAGCATCAAATGTGATTAATTAACATCTTAAATACGCAATACTCGCCTTGTGGATAGCACAACAAGCTCATATTAAATATTTAATACTCTATTAATTTATCATGCTAGAAGGCGACGTTCGATATTCCAAATATCATTTGAACGCTTCGGACTTAATATTATTTCTTTGAGGGGTTTGTTATTATTTGTCTCATCTTGTTTAGCGCGCATGCACATATATATATAAAATACGCGTCATTTTATTAAACATGCGAAGCATGTTTGCATAAAATATAATATATATAATATTTAGCATGCAATATAGAATATTATATTCTACCCGGATTGATTATGGACTTTTATTCTAGTTTGGTTCACTAGATCCACCAAGTGAACCAAAAGGTCAAACCTAGGAGTGCAAGAATTTAAATTTAAATATAACTATTACATTTAAACACGGGCTCCATACAAACGGGTCTTCACGCGCTCCTTGCTCCTTGGTCTCCAATTTCTTCAAGATAATTGTAACTATTCTTATTACATTAAACTATTTAATTTAAATAGAAACCTTGATCAACAGTCAAGGGGAAGTACATAGGAGGGAGATAGAATTTTACATCAAGAAAAAAAAATTAGAGAAGACGAGGTACGCAGACCCCATTTAATAAAGCCCATTCATTCAAGCATTCAACTAAAATAAAATCCAATCACATTGGTCAAATAGTCCATAATCAATCCACATTTATTTTCATACATATCACCATATATATCAATAAATAAATATTCATCTCATGAATTAAAACATTCCATATATATATGAGTATCATTTAATGGGCAATTTTAAATTGCATGAAATCCAATTTCAAGATTAAAATAAACTCTTTATTTTAATTATAAAATTATTTAGAATATAATATATAAATATATCATATTTATTTTTTTTAAAAAAAAATCACCTTCTTTTATTAAAAGAGTCCTGCAGGTTTATTAAAAAAGTCCTTTCCTGATGGGTCACCTTCTTTTTGGAGTAGGAAAGAGACAACACCTTTTCTTTGCAGAATTCAAGATTAGCACCAAAAAAAATTGTGATTCGTCCCAAAAAAAGTCTTCTTTTTTTTTTTTTTTTTTTTTTAAAATATAATTTTATACAATAAAATTATGCCCAATAAATTATTTTAAATACATACCCATATGTATATGAAATCAAAAATAAATTAATAATTGCATAAAGATTTGGTTTTGATGCCACTGTTGGGTTTGTACGAAATTGTGACGCAATCAAATTGCAAAAATTAGCGGAAGCATGGTATATCAGAGTTTAAAAAATTTCTACAAAACCATTACCCGGATCATCCTTTATGCAAATTATTAATTTAAAACGATAAATAAGAAGTTATGGAATCATACCCTTGTAGAACGAAGCTTCCACAGGTACTAGTTCAACTCCTTGTTCTTCGTGATCTCCTTGAATTTCCGGGTTAGATTCCTTTCTTTGATCAACGTTAGCCACCCAAGTGTTTGGCCTCTAGAGGTGATCCACCAAGGAAGATGAATTATCAAGAAGGAGGGTGTTTGGCTTAACCTTAGTTTTCTATCCTCTATAGAAAAGGAGTACTCTCCAACAATTGGAATTACATCAATCTAATATCTATTATAAGACTTCTCTTATATAGACATTGGTCAACCCTTCTAATCCTATTAGACATGGGATTTCTTTTAATTAATTAAACTCCTTTAATTAATTTAGGCTTCCCACCACATGGGAATAATTAATTAAATTCATTTAATTAATTTGTCTCCTAATCTTATTAGGAATAAATGAGAGTACTAAATATTAAATTAATTACTAAACTCCTTTAGAAATTAAAATAATAATAATTGTAATAATATTAATAAGACTCCTCTTATTAATTTATATTTAATATTTTCAAAATATTAAATAATAAACATTAAGCTATTTAATTTATTCTATCACCATAGATTAAATTAATTATACTTAATGCATTATTACGATTATGTCATTACCTTCTTAAATAATTATTCTTCCTTTTATGGTGTGACCCTTTAGGTTCTCCATATTAAACCGGTTGTGAATAAATCAATTAAAATAATTTTAATCTTATTTAAATAAATAAATTAAACTAATAATTTATTTAAATAAATAATATTTATTCTACAATAGGGATAAGCCTCCCTAGCGATCAACGACTTTCCAGATAATATAGATTTCAACATTAATCATAAAAGAACCTGTGAGTTAATAGTTACCGTACAATTCAATCCTTCCACCATACAATGTCCCAATTAAATATAAGACATGGATTTACTGTCAAGTCTTATTTTATTTAATTATATGTATTTCGATTAGAAAATGCACAACTCCAAATAATGCAAATTAGAAACTCCTTTCTAATTTCATTTCACCTTGGCCAAGGATTCCTGGGTTGTCATTTAACGAATCACATAGGACATATCTCCTCTTTTACTAGAGGTGGTAGATTCTTTATTGATCATTCATTATCTCCATATGTAACTCATTATACCCAAGCATACCCTATATATGCCTTAAAAGGTCTTAAGGAATAAGTCAAAGTATAATTTGTTACATACAAGATACTATGATGATCTCAAGTCCAAGGATTACTTGTACTACTATCACATTAGGAATTCCTATTGACAGGCGAGTAAATCTCCATTAGGTATTCCATAGCGAATCACGTTCAGTGAACTTATTCTCCAATAAGCACCTACATACTTGCTTTAGTGTCTCCACACAAATGATCATGAGATCAATCATCCTCATCCAATGAGCAAGCAACATATGTACCAATCTATCCGGATTTACTAATCCCCTTTTTAGTAATCCCACGATTGGGAACTATTTTAGTTTTAAAACTTTCTAAGAATTTAGATCTCATTAGCATGATCATCATCATGATTCTAAAAGCATTGCTTAAAACTATGGGTTATTTACATATTATAAAAACAGCAACATGTAGATAATTAAATGCCTTTAATAAATGAATATTTTATTAATAAATAAATAAGATTGTTTACAAAGTACGTGCTTTATCATCATACATGATTGGCTTGTATGCACACTACTATCAACAGGATACTGTTCGGGAGTTGAAGGAACATACGGTTACTCAACAGACTACCATCGAGCAGAAGGATGGTGAGTTTGAGACTCTTTACACACATCTTGGAGACGTAGAGTGGGAGTTGGTTCATGAGAAGGGCCAAGGTGAGCAGAAGTCAGAGGAGATAGAGAAGTTGAAGAATGATTTGAAAGAGAAATCAGCAAGGCTTGCCATAGCAGAGGATGCTTGGGTGAGAGATTCACGACGTGCAGATCTTACAGAGGATAGTGATCGTGCAAAGAAGGCTAATATTGAGGAGACAGACTACACGTTTCAGAATGCCATTGATAAGGCTCAAGATCGGGTTATGTACTACCCAGTCCAGTTCGAGGGTCTGCCTTGGTATATGCTAGATCGCAAGACGATGTTCCACATTATGGAGGAAGAATGAAGTAAAGCTATTCGACGCCTTAGTAGGTAGTGATAGGAACAGTTTGATTATGTGAATACTTCTTTGAGTAGTAAATAATGTAAATTCCGATGTGATTATAAATAACGGAATATTTCGATGATTTAAATCCTGAAGATTCTTTATCTCGGGATAGTTGATGTAAATAGCAGTGATGATATCTTTTTATATTTAAAACTTTTGATTAAATAAAATATCAGAGTTTATTTGAGATGTTATGTGTTAAGTGTTATCTTAAAGTATTTGTGACACCCCCGAATCCGGGTTCTCTGACCCTGGTCCGGTCATCACGATCTAACATAAATATCCACCTCTAAACAACATACAACAACTAAATGCGGAATATAATAAACGTATGTCGTTCATTCAAAAGGTGTTACTAGTCCCAAGATTCGATAACCTTAAATACAAAACATACAAACATACCCTAGAATAGTCAATAGGGTTCATATTACACAACAGTAAATTAATTAAACATAAAGATAAAGTCTGCTCCTTGCAAACTAATCCTACATCTTCCCTTTACCCTTGTCCTTTCCTGAAGTCTCGGGCTTAACTGCAATATAAGTCATGATATAGCAAGGATGAGCAACAAGTTTGCTCAGCAAGTTGAAATACAATAATAAAGGATATATCATGATGAAAGGAATATATCTGATAATGAATTCAACAATATGAATATCGGAAGCAAGAATAATAAGTGCTTTTAGAATAACTGATAGTCAAGTAGACTTTTGAACTATAAAACTCCAACTAAATCAATAGCTGATTGACCCTTTGGTTACTGGCTACAGAATAAGTACTTGAGGGGATCAGCCTCGCGTACGCTATGTATATGCATAACATTCAACTCTGCTGTTTGTGTCTTTATACTAGATACCTGGGGTACTCCCCTATATATACAAGGGGTGTTCTTTCAGTCTAAGAATCCTTACCATCAATTGGTTTGGATAACTTTTATAAAAAATTTATACAATTGTCTGACCGAACAAGGGTTCAGACTCTATCTGACGCAGTTCAAGAATTATAGAACTTTAAATAATGTACAAGTCCAAGACTGTACGAAATCAAGTGCACCAAGTGCGAATAACAATAATATCGATGTGGAATAATTGTAAAGTAATTAAACCACCTATTAGCATGCTTGGAAATAAAGTTCAAGCTTTAAATAATTAACTGTCAATACGATAATAACCTGCTCAATACAATATGAGAAGGATAGGAACTTGTACAAATAAGAATTAAAGAACTTGCACAACCAAATAGTGAAGTTCGGAGACTTGCCTGATTGCTCAGCTACAATTAAGTTCTAGCGTTAATTAAATCTCGCTGAAATAACCTAACATTAATAAGTCGGTATTCCAATTAGCATGTGTAAACTAATACGAGTCTACACTTACAAGAATCTGCTTATCATATTAATCTATCCATAATTCACGTAAGTCAATCTAATCATGTCATAGATTTAATAACTTTAGATTATCTAGTTTCTATGCATCAATATAGGCTTGAACACATAATACTTCAAGTTACTTATATTTAATCAACACACATACTTTATCAAGTTATCAACTTCTCGTTCGAAACTAGCATGCTTTTTCTATATTCAATTCGAAGTCGTGTTTTCATGCCAGTAATTCACATACTTTAACTAATACATATTCATGTTTCAAAGATTATTTACATCGCCATATTACACCTCACGAGACTAACAATACTTAGTAAGTATGCTTGTGCTTATACTACTCATGTATATTCCTATCACATAGGCTATACTTTAGAAATTCATTTTCTATGAATATGCGTGCATAGGTGAAATCTATATATAAACAAATGATGTTCATGTTAATATGTCTATAGGCATAGTGAGCTCCTAATATTCATGCTTGCATGCTCATAATATAACCCACATGGTAATTGATGTTATTAACTTTCAAATCTTAAGTTTCCTTTGAAAAGTATACTAAGTCCACAAAGGTAACATAGTACATCTAAAGCGTCTCAACATATAATTCGTATGCAATTGAAACACATATCTAAACCTTGTAAATGTTCTCATATGACCAGAATCTAAAAGATACTAATCTTGGTCAAGTTTGTTTTCAAAAGGCTTAAATTTCTCGTTAAAGTCGTTGAAATCTTACAATCGTTCATGCTAGTGTGTTCGACACTTTAAACGTACCTTTTATGTCAATATAGACTATACGGTCATGCTTTCAGAATCAGAAGATGCACGTGCTACGTACGTGTCTAAGTTCATAATTGAAACTATAAGTTTCCCTTTTAAAACATATGTTTTCCTTTCATCACACATACTATCATGGTCATGGCATATATGTAGTATTAAGAAGCTTATAGTGTGGTTTAATATTAGTTTACATGCTTGGCCAAAGGGTATCATCAAGATAGCATGGACAGAAAATGAAACAGAAAACAAATTCTGCAGAGGGGCGCGGCCACGCCCAATTTGTACTAGGGAGACGCGCAGCCGCGCGGCTCCGTTTCCAGACCAGAAGCTTCTCTGTAAAACAGAGCTTAAGCCAAACTCCTCAATTCTTTCTATAAAATCCATTCCAGACATGTAGCATCAACATTCTAGCATTCATATCAACTTATATGTTACTTAGCAATCTTATTCCAACCAATTAACACCTAAATCACAAAATCAAGAACTTGAAATTGAAGAACATGAATGTGAGTTTTATACCTATGTAAATTGCTTTGAATTGGCTAGAGTTCCCTCTTGAATATCAGATTGCTCTCACTCTCTCTATAGCAACTAACAATCTACTTAACAAGATCAAATGAAGAGAGGAGGGTTCTATTTGTAGAGAAATGGATATCCATACAATGGGAATATCCTCAAAATCAAACCAATGGGTTGAGCAATTGACTAATGGTTCACTTAGATTAGGTAGAAAGTTGGTGAATCCCATCATCATCACTACTCCCCCATGATCATTAGCTAACCTTTGTTGAAATTTAGGAGAAGAGTAGAGTAGCTAGGCTTGAGTTCACGTGAAGAGCAATGAGGGGTGACCCTTAAATTGGGACAAGCTAAACTCAGCATATGTAAATATCACACTTGGGCTATATCATGTATACACATAACATACACACTTAGGTTACACATTTTATATAACTTAGGTTATAATGAATTAAAGGGTATACAATGCATTTTCAAATTACAAGGTAACAAGTAGGGGTACACATAGATACATCAACATATAATCCATGTACATTTTCTATTAACACCAAATATAAATTAATTAGGCATTTATTATTAATTATTATCATGACTGTTATTATAATAATTATAATAACTTAATGAAATCATTATTAATTAATTATTGATCTTATTATATGTCAATAGGGGATACATGAATGTTTACCCACACATATCGTGTTACATAAGTCATACTATTATGTCACTCACATAATGTAATTACTCTTACCATATAGTCAATATATATAACGTATAATCATATTGATGTGCCACCTTGCATTATATATAATATAAGGTAATTCACCATATATTATAGGTTTATATATCACATGCTTGTATAAATTAATTAAATATAATATTATTATATTTATTAATCTCTTACTTATTAATTATTATTTATTCATAATAATTATTAATCAACACATTATCAAATAATTAATCATAATTGAAATTAATCAAACACGTTCAAATCCTGTCACTATATTCAAATAAGTTGAATATTTAATTATTAATAATCTTATCAATTCTCTGATATTAAGGTCTTAGGGCTAGTCCACTAAGTTAAATAACTCATTAGTGACTTCCTTTAATCATTTTACAAATTCTCACCATCACATAAGGTTTAAATAAACTCACAAAACTAACTCGTTAAAATTAAATCACATATTTAATAAATAAAGAGTTTAAAATTCATGGTCGTTACAGTATTTAAGTTAAGTCTTAAATATTTAAAGGATTGAATAAAGATCTGATAAGCGTATATCTTAATAGAAATATGCCGCCGAGAAGAAGACCCAACCGTCAACCGGCCCAAGAAGGGTCAACGAATAACAACAACAACAACGCCAATGTTAACGCCAACCCCGTTCAACAGTTGGTGAATTTATTGGCTGAAGCGATTAACAATCAACCACAAGCTCCACTGAATACGTCATTCAAAGACTTCAAGGCGGTGGGACCGCCAAAATTCAAAGGATCCATGAGCCCGATTGAAGCACAAACTTGGGTCATGGAAATGGAGAAAGTCTTTGATGTCGCTAGGGTTGGTGAAGATCAGAAGACCGCTTATGCTACATTTATGTTGAAGTCAGAGGCCAGTTATTGGTGGCAAGCAAACAAAGTCAAGGGAGGAGAAGGCGTGATAACCTGGGAGAGGTTTAAGGAAATGTTCTTTGAAATGTACTTCCCGACAAGCTCACAGAATAAGATGGAGGTACAGTTTCTGGAGCTTAAGCAGGGAAACATGTCTGTACCAGATTACGCTGCAAAGTTTAATGTGCTGGCTAGGTTCGCCACATATCAAGTACACACGGACGAGAGAAAAGCAAGGAGGTTTGAATAGGGACTGAAGCCCTGGTTATATAGCAAGGTGTCAATGTTCCAGATGAACACCTTTGCTAGAGTGTTAGAGAAGGCCATCCTCGCTGAGGGTGGGAGCGATGTTGTAGCCAAGTACAACCAGGATCAGAAAAAGAAGAAGAGTGAAGGAGAAAGTGTTAAGGCTAGTGGTAGCAATGCGGGAGGAAGCAATAATCAGAAGAGGAGGTGGAATGACAACACACAGACTGGAAATCAGCAAGGATGCCAGAAGAAGAGAATTGAAGCATGTCCGACCTGCGGGAAAGCTCATCTGGGGGTCTGTACGAAGGGTAAAAGAGTATGCTACAATTGTGCTCAGGAAGGCCACATAGCACCTAACTGCCCTAACCCTAAGAAAGGCGTCTGCTTCACGTGTGGCTCGAAGGACCACTTGGCTAAGAACTGTCCTAAGACGGCATCTGGAGGGGCAAGATCAGGTGGAAACAGAGGAAGCAGCGGTGGAAACGCTGGGACTATCACGGGACCAACCGCAACTAATCGACCTACTGCCAGGACATTCAACATAAAAGTGTAGGATGTTGTGCAGTCTCGTGATGTGGTGTCAAGTATCATTCCGATTAATAAAGTTAATGCATATGTATTATTTGATTCGGGTGTTACTTGCTCATTCATATTTGATGATTTTGCTAAGAACTTAGGATTGCCTAAAAATGAGTTAGAATACCCAATTAACATAGAGATTGCGAATAGAGAAGTTATTCCTGTTAACTACGTACACAAGAACTGTAGGGTGGATATTAAGGGTAATGTGATGAACGTAGATCATATCCCGATTAGACTTGGGGAATTCAACGTTATTCTGGGAATGGATTGGCTATTCAATTATGGAGCGATAATTGACTGCCAAAGGAAGTGTATTAACCATATGACTCTGTTAAAGGTTGTATTTTATGGCAATAAGTAGCCTAGACAAGCGAGTTGTCTGATGATGATGCAGGCCAGGAAGTTATTAAGACAAGGATATGTAGGATATTTAGCCTACATAGTCGAAAGTCGTAAAGAGAGTCCGAAGCTAGAGGAGATACCAGTCGTGAGGGACTTCGTAGACATATTTTTGGATGATCTGCCAGGACTTCTGCCAGACAGAGAGGTTGAGTTTGTGATCGATTTGGCGCCAGGAACATCTCCAATATCGAAGACACCGTATCGTATGGCTCCGATAGAAATGAAAGAATTAATGGTACAGCTATAAGAACTTCTGGACAAGAAGTACATTCAACCGAGCGTATCGCCGTGGGGAGCGTCGGTGTTATTTGTGAAGAAAGAGGATGGGACGATGCGGCTCTGCATCGACTACAGAGAATTGAACAAGGTCACAATTAAGAACAAGTATCTGTTGCCTAGGATAGACGACCTGTTTGATCAGTTGAAGGGAGGGAGGTACTTCTCAAAGATAGACCTGAGAAGTGGTTATCATCAATTGAAGGTGAGGCCAGAGGATGTTCCGAAGACAGCGTTCAGAACTCGATATGATCACTACGAGTTTCTGGTGATGTCATTTGGTCTAACAAATGCGCCTGCAGCATTTATAGGCCTAATAAATGGAGTGTTCAAGCCGTTTTTGGATAAATTCGTAGTGGTATTTATCGATGACATTCTGGTATACTGAAAGACCAAGGAAGAAAATGTAGAGCATTTGAAGGTAACATTAGAGGCGTTGAGAATAGAGAAGTTGTATGCCAAGTTTTTGAAATGTGAATTTTGGATTGAGCGGGTACAATTTCTAGGACATGTGATTGATAAGGACTGAATCTCGGTAAATCCCTCCAAAGTCGAAGCTGTGATGAACTGGGATCAACCGAAGACACCGTCAGAAGTGAGAAGTTTTCTTGGATTGGCAGGTTATTACAGAAGATTCATTTAGGATTTTTCCAAGATCGCAACTCCGCTGACAAATTTGACTAGGAAAATCGGTCAAATTCCTTTGGACGGAAAAGTGTGAAGAAAGCTTCCAAGAGCTTAAGAAAAAGTTGAATACAGCACCTGTGTTATCTCTTCCGGATAACACAGGAAATTTTGTGATTTATAGTGATGTGTCGTATAAAGGATTTGGCTGTGTGCTTACGCAAAATGGCAAGGTTATTGCGTATGCATCACGACAGTTGAAGGATTACGAGAAGGGGTATCCGACGCACGATTTGGAGTTGGCTGCAGTGGTATTTGCTTTGAAGATCTAGAGACACTATCTCTATGGGGAGAAGTGTGAAATATATACAGACCACAAGAGTCTGAAATATATTCTTACACAGAAGGATTTGAATATGAGTCAGAGAAGATGGTTGGAGTTAATTAAGGACTATGACTGCGAGATTTTATACCATTCGGGTAAATCAAATGCGGTTGCCGACGCCTTAAGCAGAAAGGGTCGGGAGAAATTGATGATGTTGACCGCTCAGGAGGAGCTAACTTCAGCAATGGAGAAGTTGGAATTGGAGGTGAGGTATCCTATAGAAGTAGATGAAAAGTTGTTCCAGATACAGGCTGGCACAACTCTATTGGATAAAGTTAAAGAAGCTCAACTTCAGGACGAAAAATGTGAGAAGGTGAAGAAGAAGATATCCGAAGGGGATGAACTTAAATTCAAAGTAGACAATAAAGGACTACTAAGATTCGAGAGCAGAGTTTGGGTACCGCCAGTACCAGAAATTAAGGAGGACATTTTGAGCGAGGCTCATAGTTCACGATATTCGATTCACCCCGGAAGTACCAAGATGTACCAGGATCTCAGACAGCATTTCTGGTGGCCGAATATGAAACGAGATGTTGCCGATTGTGTTGCCAAGTGTCTGACATGTCAGAAAGTGAAAGCAGAACATCAAAGGCCAAGTGGTTTGCTACAACCTTTAAAGATCCCAGAATGGAAATGGGAACTTATTACGATGGATTTCGTGGTTGGCCTTCCGATAACTCAAAAAGGCTACGACGCAGTATGGGTTATCGTTGACCGATTGACGAAATCAACACACTTCCTTCCGATCAAGATCAGATTCAACCTAGATCAGTTGGCAAAGTTGTATATGAAAGAGATTATTTCAAGGCACGAAGTTCCAGTGTCGATTGTTTTCGACCGAGATCCACGCTTCACATCGAATTTCTGGAAGCGTCTACAGGAATGCATGGGAACGCAGTTGAGAATGAGTACGACATATCACCCTCAGACAGACGGGCAGAGCGAAAGAACAATCCAGACATTGGAGGATATGTTAAGAGCGTGCATCATAGATTTCAAAGGAAATTGGGATGATCACTTACCATTCGTTGAATTCAGTTACAACAACAGTTACCACGCTAGTATTGGCATGCCACCTTACGAAGCGTTGTATGGCAGAAAGTGTAGAACTCCACTATACTAGGATGCAGTTGGCGAGAGACAATTACTAGGACCAGAACTGGAACAGCAAACAGTAAAGATAGTCAAGGTAATCCGGACAAGACTGGCAACAGCTCAGGATAGGTAAAAGAAATACGCCGATCCACACCGCAAGAATGTTGAATTTAAACCGGGTAGCTTTGTATTTTTGAAAGTCTCTCCCTGGAAGGGAAAGATCAGATTCGAAAAGAAAGGAAAATTGAGCACGAGGTTGATTGGACCCTTTGAGGTACTGCGAAGAATAGGAGAAGTCGCATATGAGGTAGCCTTACCTCCAGCGCTAGAGTATGTCCATAACTTCTTCCATGTGTTAGTGTTACTACCATACAAACCCGATTACAAACATGTTATTGAATATGAACCCCTACAATTTGAAAAAAGACTTATCCTATGAAGAAGTTCCTGTTCAGATTGTTGACAGGAAAGAGCAAGTTCTCTAAAATAAAGTAATACCTTCTGTTAAGGTAATTTGGAGGAACCACAATGCTGAAGAAGCTACGTGGGAACTCGAAGAGCATATGATGAAGACTTACCCACACTTATTTGCTTAATTTATGTGTAAGCGATTCTGGGGACAGAATCTTTGTAAGGGGGAGAATGTAACGGGACGAATTTAATTGAACCGTGATTCTAGGGACGGTCCTTTTAAGGGGGGGAAAATGTGATGAACGAAAATTTTGTAATTTATTTTTAAATATTTATTGAATTAAATAAATATTTTTTGATGATTTAATTATTGAGTTAAATAATTATTTGATGAAATTGTGGTAGATTAATTTAATTATATGTGTTACATTAGTTAAATTAATGTGGAGAATTTTATTATTCAAAGTATGTATTTAATTGAGTTTATTCGATTAAATGAATTATTTAATAAGCATAATATTATTCTAATTAATTTAATAATTAATTAGAGATTTAATGATTTGACATAATTAATAAAGGAGAATTTTAATTATGTGATAATATGATTTAATGTGGAGTTATGATATTTTATGTAATTGATTTAAATAAGATTATGTGATTATTTAAAAGTGTGACAATTAACTATATACTAAATAAGTTAATTAAATTAAATGAGAAAGGAAGAATAAAAGGGGCAAATAAACAAGGCCTTAACGGGGGTTGTGGGCAGTTAACCCATTATAAGATTAGCTGACGACCCATGACTTCACCGGTTAATTATATACGTATATTATATTAGCCTTATATCTATATCAATTCATATATTCATCAGTTAAGAAGAAAAGTTAGAAAGAAAACACAGAGAGAAAAGTTCAGAGATAGATTGAGAATTTAAGGAAGAAAGGTTGAAGAATCAAAGAAAAGAAATTATATCATCTTCACAAACTAGCAAGGGTAAATCCCTCTTAAGTTTTCAAAGTTTTTCCAATAAACGTATTTTTAAGTTCTCTGTGAAGAACGATTTTGATGATTAACTTAAGATATGATTATATATGTGTTATTATATGTTGATAACATGTTTTATATCATACGTTCATGTGTTAGAGTAGTCAATTTCATATAATTATACATTAATTGGAGTTTCATGAACTACAGAGTATGAAAGTTATATATATGGCCCTTACGTACAAATTATATGCTTTAACTTGATTGTTTAACTTAAAATTGATAGTAGATTATGATTATACATGTTTAAATGAACAAAACGAACTTTGAACAGATGGATTCAGAGTTATAACAAACCCGTGACGTCGGTGCCAATGTTAGAAAATTTAAGAAATACCGCAGGTCGGTTTATAACCCGATTTTCCTCAAATCGATCTTCCTAAGTTATCTCTACCCTTATTCTTTTTATTGTAAAAAATGTTTTGAAGGGTTTTTTAGGAAAGAGGTCAACATGTGTATATGTCGACGATTTGATTTGATTTAAACAGAGTCGCCAGTTGGTAGTTTTGAAAATGGTTGTACCAACTCAACCGAATTTGATTTGAAAAGAGGCCCAATTACTAGACACTGTCGAAACTTGATCTTTGAAATCGGAGATCACGAAGAACAGGGAGTTGAACTCGTACATGTGGAAGCTTCGTTCTACAAGGGTATGATTCCATAACTTCTTATTTATCGTTTTAAATTAATAATTTTCATAAAGGATGATCCGGGTAATGGTTTTGTATAAATTTTTAAACTCTGATATACCATGCTTCCGCTAATTTTTGCAATTTGATTGCATCACGATTTCTTACAAACCCAACAATAAAGTGTTAAAAGCATGTTAGAATCATTATATGATGTTTCTACGAAGTTTATACTTCATGAGAATCACTGTGTTGGTTTAATTTGGATTTATTTGGCCTTAACTATCAAAATTGCGAACTAGGGCTGAACTGGCCGATGCCACCCGCCCCAGCGGGCCCTATGCAGCATCAATGCCTGCCCCAGTGGGCATAACACCCGCCCCAGCGGGTGTGGTGCAAAGAAAAGTGAAATTTTGTCCGTTTGTGTGTTTTTAAGCTATAGCATGATGAGTAACCTAACTGAATGTAATAAACCTAATGACATGTTAGGTGTATGAAATAATTATATAACATGTTGATCGATATTTTTAATATAATTTGAAGTTCATGTTAACAAACTAAATTGTTGCCATATATAATACAATGTGAAGTTCATGTTAACAAACTAAGTGTGAACTTGAATATTGTGATTGTAAGACGTGATTATGATTGTCTAGGAGCTTACGCTTGTATGGTATACATGTTATGAGTTTATACTCATGTTATGTGTTTAGTCAACAAGTTAATATTATAAACCAAGTTGTAAAGTTGAACTTAAGTGAGAAGTTCAACAGTTAAACATAATAGCTATGAAAATTAATCAATGTCATATACATAATATAATGTGTAGGACGTTGAGGAATTGAATTGTAACTATATTTATAGCTTGCGCACGAGGCAAGTATTCTATCCCTAACTTGTTATCGTTAAGCAAGTTTTCTTATCTATACTCTTTAAGTTGAATAAGTGTTTTATTCCTTATTCTTATGTCAAGCAAGTTTCTAAACTCAAACTTTACTTTTATTGAGCAAGTTTTCTATTCTTGAAATACTATCATAATGCAAGTTCTTATCCTTGATTATTCAAGTTGAGATTCCATATGAGATGTTATTATACCTTTAAAGCATTATTCTAGTTATACAATACTTATTCGGTTGTATACTCTTGAGAAATTATTATTCGATTTGAATATCGTTTATTGTTGAACCTTGTAAGACTAGTGAACCCTTACTGATTAAATTAGTCCATAGTTGATGAACGTTCTAAATTCTAGAACTATTAGCGAGCTTATCCAAACCAAACCTCCTTTGGTGCGGACTCTGATGTCAAACTGAGATGAACAACCCTGTAAAGGGGATTATTTACGCTTTAGCGTTGAGATATTGTGCACAGTATGGTAATAAGGGGTGATTAAAGTCCATATAGTTTTATGACTATTAAAGGTTTAAAGTAGAAATACTTGACAACCTAGGACGTAGTTTAAGGTCTTATGACCCTCAGAAGTTCTTTTGATTCTTGCTATTCATTCTTGATTCAAAAGCCGAGTTTCTTTATCCAGAAGTCTTTGATTCACTTGCATGTTATTATATTGTTATATTGTTATACTTGTGGGCAATCGTGCTCACTCTTGTATAAAAACATTGCAGTTAAGAACGAACGGTCTGACGAGCCTTCCACTAGCAAAGGCAAGGAAAAGATTAACAAGTGATTGAAGACTTGTTATTTATTTTGAAATGTTTATTTCCAAGACTTGATGTTGTTTAAGACTTAAAGACTTATTTGTTTACGTTTCTGCATTTGAGATTTAAGGTTAAGTATGACCTGAGATTTAATTATGTATTTATTATTCAGAAGTTGTAACCCCATAAGGGGAGATGATTGAGTTTTCTATCTATTTCATTATTTGCCATTTTTATGGGTAGATAGATATATGATATTTGTACAGTGAACACCAAATCCCATAGAAATTGAAGTATCCAGATTTGGGGGTGTCACAGGTCCTATCGTCTCGAAGTATGTGCACTTCGAGCAATGCGAGGTCAGATTCAAAACTTTTTAACTTTTGATCGGAGCATCCGTTTGAGGCATGCTATACCTTTTCAGAAAGCCCTCGCCGAGCTCGTCACAATGACTTGGGACTAAACGTTTTTTGAGTCCAAGAAGACGGGTTCATAACCGGGTCTTAGTTTTCCCGTAGTTTTATTCGTTGAGCTGTCTTGCGCTATTTCCACTTAGGATCAATGTTGTGGTTCTTTCTGACCTTGATGGCATCAATTCGGCTTGATTTTGACCAAACCGGCTTCAAATTGGTAAAATGATCATTTTGCCCCTCCAGGGGTTGTCTGCTGTTCTGGCATGGCCTTTGGCTAATTTCCCAGGCTTGTCTCCTAGGTTTGGATCCAGCCGAATCTGTTTGTCCTCAGGGTTGTCTCCGAGACTGACTTAATTTCTCCAGGGTTGTCTCTTGGAATGATGTGATGTTTCAGGGTTGTCTCTGAAGTCAATTTGGCTTCCGGGTTGTAACCGAGGCTTGACCTGATCTTCCGAGTTGTGACTGGAGCTGACCTGTACCTACCGGGTTGAGACCTGGGTTGACCTGTACCTCCCGGGTTGCGACCGAGGTTGACCTGTACCTCCTGGGTTGTGACCGGGGTTGACCTGTACCTCCTGGGTTGTGACCGGGGTTGATCTGTACCTCCCGGGTTGTGACTGGGGTTAACCTGTACCTCCCAGGTTGTGACCGGGGTTAAACTGGCATCCTGGTATTGAGACCGGGGCTGAGTTGACATCTCTGTATTAAGACCGGGGCTGATTTGACATCCAGGTATTGAGACCGGGGCTGCATTGACATCCCGATATTGAGACCGGGGCTAAGTTGACCTCCCGGGTTGTGACCGGGGCTAAGTTGGTCTGATATTCTAGGGTTGTCACCGAAAGATAAAAGACAATTTTGCCTTCCTGCAGGGTTAGTAACAGGAATACAAAATTTCTAGTGTCTACACGTATCACACCAAAGAACTGCATTTACTGCCTTATCACCGGCAAGTGGTCAAGATGTCCAAGGAGTTTGAAGAGATAACTTTCATCCACATCCCTCGAGGTAGGAATGACTTTGCTGATGCATTAGCAACGTTGGCTTCCCTGATACACGTATCTGATAGGAGGGAAATTCCCGACATCAAATTCACAAGCCATAAGGCCCCGACATATAGGAATTACATTGGAGAAGTATCAGATAAAATACCTTCTATCGAACAACCTTGGTATCAAGATATAAAAGAATATCTCCGAGATGGATCTACACCCGCTAGGGCAAGCCAAACCGGACGAAAGCAGATTCACAAGATGGCTATGAAGTTCTATCTGAGCGAAGACGCACTCTATAAAAGGGATTTTGGAATAGGTCTTTTAAGATGCCTCGATAGAGATCAAGCTCAGAGACTAATGGATGAAGTACACGGCAGAGTCTGTGGTCCACACATGAGCGGTCATTTGCTGGCCAAGAAGATATTGAGAACAGGGAATTACTGGATCTCTCTCAAAGCTGACTGTGACGATTACGTCAGGAGATGCTACCAATGCCAAGTCCATGGAAATGCTATCCACACTCCTCCAAACGAGCTGCGCAATATGAGTTCGCCATGGCCTTTTTCCATATGGGGAATGGATGTTATTGGGCCAATAGAATCCAAAGCCAGCAATAGTCATCTATTCATCTTCACCATGATTGATTACTTCACCAAATGGGTTAAAGCTACCTCTTTTCCCAAAGTCACGAAAGAGGTAATCATTGGCTTCATCAGAAATAATGTCGTCTGTCGATATGGACAACCGGAGGTGATCGTATTAGACAACGCCAAGAATCTAAAAAACTAGATGATGAGAGATTTATACAGCAAGTTCCATATCAAGCATCTCAATTCCGTCATCTATTGGCCCAAGATGAATGATGCTGTTGAAGCGGCCAACAAAAAATATCAAGAAGATCATGCAGAAAATGTCCGCCAATCACAAAGGATGGCCTGACCTGTTGCCTCTGACTCTGTTAGCTTATAGGACGTCAATACGTACTTCTACTGGGGCTACCCCCTACTCATTAGTCTATGGCATGGAAGCAGTTCTTCCCATAGAGGTAGAAATGGAGTCCCTGAGAGTGTTAATAGACGCTCAGATGGAGGAAGACCAGTGGTTGAAAGAGCGGTACCACCAGTTGTCCCTGATAAATGAAAAGAGGGCTACAGCCATTTTCCACAGGCGATTATATCAGCAAAGGATTGCTCGGTCATACAACAAGAAAGTTCAGCTCCGGCAATTCAAAGAGAATGACTTGGTACTGAAGAAAATTATAGCCAATCAAGATGATGCCAAAGGAAAGTTTTCCTCAAATTCGAAAGGCCATTTCATTGTCAAGGAAGTGTTGACAAGAGGAGCCATCAAATTACAAGAAATGGATGGGAACGAATTTCCCCAACTTATTAATTCAGACACCATGAAAAGGTACTATGTTTGACAGACGTGCAAGTCATCATCCTGGTCCTGCAAATCAATCAAATCATTTCGGGTTTCACAAAAGACCAACTACGAAAGACATGTTCTCCCTCAACCCGGGAGTACGTAGGCAGCCATTCCTGGTGCGGTCAAACTAAACAAAAAATTCAAAAACCCGTTAAACCCAAAAGAAACACTTCTCAAATAATTCAGGCAAAGTCTAAACTACGAATGACCTGATCTCCCTCAACCCGGGAGTACGTAGGCAGCCATTCATGGTGCGGTCTTACCTTCAAGATAAACAAAAACTAATAAAAACTAGTCCCAAGACACCGAAACCTATAAAACCCAAATCCTATCAAGCCTTCCTAGTCAACGGGCCCTTCTGAGGTACTCTCCGACATCTCAATGTCAATCCATTAAGGAAAAGCTTATAATACATCAAGACAGCAAGTCATGAAAGAAGTGGTAATCACTCAGCAACGATAATACATATCCAACAGGGAAGTGAATAAAAATATATTTCTCTGATATATAATACTGTTTGATATATACATTGTGTCCTGTACATGACAAAAATAGATTATCTAGTATGTGCAGAAAAAACAAAGCTAGTCATTGAACCAGTGGACAGACGGGATAGCAGTGCCAACATGGCATCCCACTCAGAAGATGGAGAAGCAGCTGTAAGCTCATGACCCTCGATCTCCATACAAGCAAGAATATCCACAGCCATATGCATAGTGATGCTAAAGCCATCTATGAAAGCACTCATGTCTGCAACCAAGTTGTGTGTATATGATCTGAGTGCAGTGCTGTCAGCAATATAAACATCCCTGGTGACTATGGCCTTATCCCTCTCAATATAAGCAGCATCCCGGGTGACTAAGGCCTCCTCAATCTCCTTAAAAGCTGCATCTCGGGTAGATCGAGCCTCGTCTCTCTCAACAAATGTTGCATCCCTAGTAGCTCGAGCCTCGTCTCTATCAGTAAAAGTTATATCCCTGCTAGAAAAGGGCTGTCAACATCAGCGCCCTAACCTGATCCCTCTCGAAAGTCATCCGAGCTAGTGAATCAACAAGAGTTGGATCTGTCCCAGTCGGAATGCTCAGAGGATCACTAACTAAAGCTGCTGTCAAACCTGTAAACAAATCATCCTCCATGAGAGAATCAGGATCGTCCATAGGCTCCTCCTCATCTGAATCCATGCTCAGAGCTAACTGGATAACCGCAGATAATGTAATATCGGCCTCCAACCGTGTCGAATACTCTGGAGAACGATCCGAATGGCTAGTAGAGAAATCAATTGTCTCCCTATGAGTCCAACACTCGTAAGTTTTGATCAGGTCAGCTGACGACAAAGATAAAGCTGATATTCGCTGATCCATAGCCCCCTCAAAATGGTGAAGGCTCTAAAACTGATCAAACTGACCCATAACTGCCATCGGATGATATGTGGTCACCCCTCTCAAACCTGCCAGGGGCAGATAGTCCATGCCAACTGCATGAGTGATGAGGCTGTAAGGGGAGCTAAGCCCTGAGCAAGGCAAGATCGAAAAGGGATGCTCAATCGCCGATAGAAAGACCAACCATGACGCCGTATCTGCATACTCCTGATAGTAGTGTGCATACAAGTCAATCATGTATGATGATAAAGCACATACTTTGTAAACAATCTTATTTATTTATTAATAAAATATTTATTTATTAAAGGCATTTAATTATCTACATGGTGCTGTTTTTATAATATGTAAATAACCTATAGTTTTAAGCAATGCTTTTAGAATCATGATGTTGATCATGCTAATGAGATCTAAATTCTTAGAAAGCTTTAAAACTAAAATAGTTCCCAATCGTGGGATTACTAAAAAGGGGATTAGTAAATCCGGATAGATTGGTACATATGTTGCTTGCTCATTGGATGAGGATGACTGATCTCATGGTCATTTGTGTAGAGACACTAAAGCAAGTATGTAGGTGCTTATTGGAGAATAAGTTCACTGAACGTGACTCGCTATGGAATACCTAATGGAGTTTTACTCGCCTGTCAATAGGAATTCCTAATGTGATAGTAGTACATGTGATCCTTGGACTTGAGATCATCATAGTATCTTGTATGTAACAAATTATACTTTGACTAATTCCTTAAGGCCTTTTAAGGCATATATAGGGTATGCTTGGGTGTAATGAGTTACATATGGAGATAATGAATGATCAATAAAGAATCTACCACCTCTAGTAAAAGAGGAGATATGTCCTATGTGATTCGTTAAATGACAACCCAGGAATCCTTGGCCAAGGTAGAATGAAATTAGAAAGAGGTTTCTAATTTGCATTATTTGGAGTTGTGCATTTTCTAATCGAAATACATATGATTAAATAAATTAAGACTTGACAGTAAATCCATGTCTTATATTTAATTGGGACATTGTATGGTGGAAGGATTGAATTGTACGGTAACTATTAACTCACAGGTTCTTTTATGATTAATGTTGAAATCTATATTATCTGGAAAGTCGTTGATCGCTAGGGAGGCTTATCCCTATTGTAGAATAAATGTTATTTATTTAAATAGATTATTAATTTAATTTGTTTATTTAAATAAGATTAGAATTGTTCTAATTGATTTATTCACAACCGGTTTAATATGGAGAACCTAAAGGGTCACACCATAAAAGGAAGAAGAATTATTTAAAAAGAAAATGGCATGATAGTAATAATGCATTAAGTATAATTAATTTAATCTATGATGATAGAATAAATTAAATAGCTTAATGTTTATTATTTAATATTTTAGAAATATTAAATATAAATTAATAAGAGGAGTCTTATTAATATTATTATTATTATTATTATTTTAATTCTAAAGGAGTTTAGGAATTAATATAATATCAGTACTCTCTCTCAATCCTAATAAAGATTAGGATATAAATTAATAAAACCCTATTCTAATTGGATTAGGAGGGTTAACCTAATATCTATATAAGAGAGCCTTATATTAGAAATAAGTGATGTGAAATTTTCCAAGAGTTGGGAGTACACATATTCTATAGAGATAGAAACAAGGGTTAAGCCAATAACCCATCTTCTTGAGTTCTTCATCTTCCTTGGTGGATCACCGTTAGAGGCCAAACATTTGGGTGGCTGACATTATTCAAGGGAAGGAGCCACTATCAGAGGAATCAAAGGAATCAAAGGAGTAGAACTTGTACCTAAGGAAGCTTAGATCTTCAAATGTATAATTCCATGTTCTCTCTTTTCTGTTATTGATAACAAGCACAAAGCATGATCATGGTTATGGGTTTGTATAAATTTTGAAAACCTAGTTTTTACGCTTCCGCCCTATTTATGTGATTTGATTGCATGATTGCGTTACATACAAACCCAACAACTCCGCCTGCCGAAAGGAGTAAGACATGGCTATCTTATGGGTAAAGCAATACCCATAATGTCTGAAGGTGCCAATAGTGTAATACCCGAGGATTTCCATATATTATTAAATAAATATATTAATGGAAATGAGAATTTATTGGAATATAAATGATTTTGTGTTATGAGATGAATTAATTCAATTATATAT
The DNA here is from genome assembly GCA_020205555.1 of Panax stipuleanatus. Taxonomy (NCBI): domain Eukaryota; kingdom Viridiplantae; phylum Streptophyta; class Magnoliopsida; order Apiales; family Araliaceae; genus Panax; species Panax stipuleanatus. Next base: position 99,042,056 of record CM035115.1, read on the forward strand.
AATTGAATAATTATTGAGAAATTGGTGGAGTTTGTGATAAACTCGTTGATTGCCTTGTGTGGCACAGTGACGTAATATAAGAATGATTATATTAATTTAAGCGAACAATTAATCTATATTAATTGTTAATCGAAGAATATTAATTAACTGTTATAAAATACTAATGAGGATTGATTAATAATATGTGATTATTATTATTGCAAGAAACATAATAATAATGAGCAACGTGTTTATAAATACAATAAGATTTATATCAAAGTGATAATTAATCATATAAGGGTTAATTAAATTGTTATGGAGGTTAACAATTATATTGATTGATGTAGGATATGTGTATATTATTAATTAATATTCAATTTATAATATGAGAAATTATATGTGCAAGCATGCAAATTAAATGTATAGTAACTATATGTTATGATATGTGTAGGTGACAAATGATGTGTGGATATACATTAAAATAATGTATCATGGATCTATTATAAATAATTATTGAGTAATACAATTTAATAATATATGATATAATGTAATGTAATAGTATCCGATTGTATTATATCGGTAAGATAAAATGTACATAGATTATATGTATTCAAATTGCATTTATTACATTATGGGGAGAACATTGTAATTATAACCTAAGAGTACATATAATATATAACATAAGTATATGGTGTATATATATATACAAGTGTAGCATATAGTCCATTTGTAAGAATGCTGAGATTTGCTTGGCTTGTCCCAATATGATAGTCACTATCTCTTCACACGTGAAATGCATCATGAAGCTAGCCTACTCCTACCTTCTCAAACTCAGCAAAATAGCAATGATCATTGCAAGGGGAGTGGCCTCAATAGTGTAAGTCAACTGCTAAATACCAACTCTCCCATAACCACCATGCAATCCTTTCTTCCGTTAGTTCAAAATGATGAGCAAAGCTACGGACTGAATAATGGATTCTCTATAAATAAGCTCTCCTCATTCTTCAGTTCTTTTGCTGAGCATTTCGGCTAAGTGAGACTAGAGAGCATATATATATATATATCAGTGTTATTGAGATAGCAGCAAGCTTAAATCATTTACAGAGGTATAATTCCTCTTCCTGTGTTTTTCATTTCCGTTTTCTGTTTCCGAAGTTTCCTTGAAATTCTTGATTATGCTAAATTGGTTCATGATTGGGTTGTAGAACCCTTATATTGTTGTTATATGAACATACACACATGATAGAACCACTGAATAGTCTTTCATTCCATTGTTCCTCTTCAATTTCTGTAAATACATGAAATTCGTGAAATTAGTTAGAGTTCATGAAATTGGGAATTGATAATTGCTATTGACTGTTATATAAGCATATATGCATGTGTTAGTAAGTTAAACAAGTCTAATAGCATCTGGGTATGTTGAAATCGATGAAATGGGAGGTTTTGGGTCGGTTTTCGCTGCGGTCTGAACTGCAAAAAAATTGCCTCGACGCCGCAGCGCCGCAGCCCGCGCCGCAGCGCCACACGCGCCGCAGCGCCGCAGCCCGCGCCAGTAGTGAGCTGCTGTGCCGCGCCGCAGCGCCAGCCTCTGTGTTCAGTTTTCTGCATTCTGCAACAAAACTGTTATGTACCAATTGTTTGATTTTTGTTTAAACAAGCATGGGAGCATGATTAATACATATATATAAACCTAATGAGGCAATGTGAGCATGTTTTAGTATATTAGCATGCATGATTAACCAAACGACATATAGTTTGGAAACGAATTTAAAGTTTCATAAACGACGTTAACATATATGAAGCATGTTTACATACTGACCTTGCAAGCACGTTAGTACCACCTAGAGACACAGGAAGTGCATGTTAACTTATCTATATTGGTTCCGTAATAAAATATGAACATGTGAACCTAACTAGTGCTCATTCCTAACAAGAATAGAAGTTTGAAGGTGGATATGATCATGTAAATGCTATATAGTCATTTTGATGTTATGAGCATGTTTAGATAACTTTGAAATACATGAAAAGCATGTTAACTTACATATATAGGTTTCATAAGGAAGCATGAACATGATAGACCTTATTAATGAACTATACTAACAAAGTATAAGCTTTGAACGTGAACGTTGGTATGTTATGACAAGAATTAGAATTTGACATTTATGGACACATGTGATAGTACTCTTAGACTCATTCATGTGTCATGCATGTATATATACCATGATTAGTTGCCATGATTAAAGTTTAGCATGAACAAATCATGTTTTCAAGATAATAACAATGCTAGCTACATATATGCAATACGAGTACTCATGAGCATGACTAATACAAGTTATATGAATATCTTATGTGTTTAAAAGCGACCATGTTAGACCATATGAGTTCGTGTCCTTGAATGACTTTAAGTATTAACTTAAGAACCTATACCATGTACGATTGGATTTGGAAAAGATATACAAGCATGAAAGTATCCTTTAAATATGAATACATGCTACGTGATATTATATGATGTTACTTGAACCCGATTTTGACGGTTAACTTAAGGAGATGCCGTAACTTGCTAAAATGAAATATATTTAGTATTGATTGTGGTCTTATGTGATATTAATAATATGCAAGCATGTTTGCAAATTGTTGCGATCTTTTATAATATGAGAATGCGTTTAAACTCTAAAGAAGGAACGTTAAGGATAGAAATTATATTCTATGTAACTGTGTAGCTAGGTAAAACTTAGCTTATGTGTTGATCGTATATTCAAAGAGAAAATGTGAAGTTAAATTATATGACTAATGAATATCATATATATACGTAACTGTATTACGATAGGAATTCGAAAGTGTTGATTGCTTTTCGTGGATAAACTACGCTAAAGGCAAGTTCTCTTACTTACACTCTCTTAAAGTGCAAGTATCCTAACCGACGCATTTACTTTATGCAAGGAAAGCTATGATTGTGAAAGTTTCCTAACTTATACTCTTTTACTATGCAAGTATCCTATCTTGTGTATTGCGAACAAGTTTTCTATTTAATCAGTTGAATTGAATTAGCATACTTGAACTCTTATTTCATTAAAGCTAGTATTCATGTTGAACTTAGTATTGTTCTTGAATATTGTGAAAGTGTCTATGCCATTTGATTCGGCTAGACTTATATTATTGAAAAGCGACCCAAACTAATTGATTGGTGCGGGATCTTGTATTTGACTGAGAAGAACAACCTTCTTTGAAGGGAATATATAATTGTCGGAGAACCGACGTGCACACTTGAGTATGGTTGATTGTTATGCATAACAAGGGTACTTTAGGCTGATCACCTGTTGTACCTGTTTTTGTTGGATTTTCAGTTTATTACTGTCAATTCTAGTAGAAGTTCATAGTCCGTAGTGACTACTCAGTATTCAATTATTTGAAATCTTGAATTGACTTATTATTGAATCATATTGATATTATCCTGTCCTTAGCGACTGATATTGAGAACTGTTGATATTCTTGTTATTCTTGAACTATCAAATCTTGTTATACCCTTTCGAGAATTGAGAATCTTATTACTCACCCTTATTGTATATTTCTTGCTGGGCAATTTGTGCTCATTCTTGCTTTCCCTAAAACATTTCAGTTAAGGCAGAGCATGGTGAACCTTCGGGCGTTGATAAGGGCAAGGGCAAAGCTACCAACTAGCTTATGTCTGTTATGTTTTAAATATATTAATATTGTATGAAGATGATGTAGTAAGACTGGATTTGATTATGTTTAATCTTAAGTTAGATTATGTAATAAGTCGTTAACTGATATTATTATGTAATCTATTAAGTACTGTAGGTTGCGAGACTTGGGGGAATAATTATAATAAATTATTGTAAATTATTCTAGAATAGATTTTTCGCTGTGATCGTATGATATTTAATTATTATTATTGTGATGTATTACCATGAGCACGTGATGAACCGAATTCGAGAGACTAAGTGGCGGTCCTGGAATTTGGGGGCGTCACAGGTTGGTATCAGAGCCGTAGTTATAAACCTTAGGAACGAGTGTCCTTAGACTATAACTTAGGCGAACTTAGAAGTTAGGAAGGAGATAAAACTCATGTAGAGTTTTCCTTGAGAGACTTAGTCTGTTATGAAATGTAACTTCATTCTATACAATGAACTTATATTTTGTTTAACATTCTAATGGAGATGCTATTTCTTGTCTTGTGTTTGTGAGTGTAGGATGACAGACACAGGGGTACCTAGTAGAGTTGCAGAGGAGGAGCCCAGGGATATACACGTAGTATACGAGGCACCTCTAGAGGCTACACCAGTGCAGGCTGTTGCACCATTCGAGTCTGACGACGAGGACGAGATTGAGATAGAGTCTGATCCAGAGGAGGAGCCGATGGAGGATGAGCCAGTAGAGGACTCTGATGAGGCTACTATAGAGGAGCAGATGCTAGGAGAGTATGAGGAGCGGATCCTAGAGTTAGACTGTAGAGTTCAGGAGCTGGAGGCAAAGGCCCACGAGAGAGAGTCTGAGTTCCAGAAGCTGAGGGACGAGGACCACCAGAGGAAGCTGGCTATGCAAGAGTTAGAGGTGGAGATTGCCTACCGTAGGGAGGCAGGGATCCAGATGGGGACTCTGTTTCACAGGTCAGTGGCTAGGAATGCAGATTTGGCAGAGAAGCTAGAAGAGGTTGAGCAGAGGGAGCTGAGTGAGAAAACTGAGAAAGAGGCACTCCGTACTCAGCTAGAGTTGGAGGTGATGGATAGGTTACACTTCGAGGAGAAGTGGGAAGCGTCCAATGAGAGAGCTGACGACCTTGAGGACGAGGTCAGGTGCAAAAAGAGAAAGATGAACAAGATGGGGTATGTGTTCCGTTCAGCTTTTGAAAGGGTGATTGATGGTGTGTACCACTACCCGGCAGAACAGGGACAGACTCTACATACCTTGAGCCGAGAGCTGTTTGCGTATATAGCACAGTTGGAGTACAAGAGCGCAGTGGAACGCGGGATGATGGGATGAGATTTCCTTAGTTAGTCTAGTGGTAGTACTAGTTGTGTCTTTATGTATTGTATATACTATGTTGTAATTCCGATCTTTTGTGTAAGATGTGGGATGATGATGTAAACCCCGAGTTAGCTTTTGTTAGAGGGGTAGTATGGTAGTAGGTTGGTACATTCCCCGTCTTTTGTGATATTAGGGGATATATGTGATAACATTTATAGCAGTATGCTAGGAAAATCATGTAATGAAATGAAATGGCATATGAATATAAATGGAGTTGATTTTAGAAACGTGTTATTCTTTTAGTATTAAAAGAAATACTTAAGTGATATATTTGAATAATAATAAAATGAAAAATTGTGATGCAGATAATGCCGCCCAGACGTAGATTGACTGCACCCGAAGAATCCGTTAACAATGAGAGAGAACAAGTAGACCCGATCCAGAAACTGGTAGACTTGTTAGGAGAAGCCTTAAGGGGAAGGAACAATGAACCCGTTCGCCCGAACCCTCAAACTGTGCCAGTAACAACCTTTAAAGACTTTAAGAGTGTAGGACCCCCGGAGTTCGAGGGAACTACCGACCCAATCGTCGCACAAACGTGGATCAAAGAGATCGAAAAAGCTTTCACTATAGCTAGCGTAGGCGAAGATCAGAAGACGGTGTTTGCCACGTACATGATGAGGGGAGAAGCGAACTACTGGTGGGAGGCTAATCAACAAAGAGCTGGAGAAGGGATAATAGCTTGGGATAAGTTTAAAACACTGTTCTTCGAGAATTACTTTCCGAAAAGTATGAAGAATAGGATGGAGGTGAAATTCCTAGAGTTAAAACAAGGTGAAATGACGGTGGCGCAATACGCGGCTAGGTTTAACGAACTAGCGCGATTTGCGGAGCACCAAGTTGGTGATGAAGAGAGGAAGGCTAGACGCTTTGAACAAGGGTTGAAGCCATGGCTGTTCAATAAGGTATCAGTTCTTCAAATTGATTCCTTTGCAACATTACTGGAGAAGGCAATCATTGCGGAAGGTGGCAGTGAGGCCTTAAGTCTGTATAACAAAGAGAAGAAAGGAAAGAATACTGGAGGAGAGAATCGTACGGGAGGAAGCAGTAGCGGAGGAAGCAACTTGGGAAAGAGAAAGTGGGAGAACAACAACAACAACAAAAACAACAATAATAATCAATCAGGGAATTTTCGTGGAGGTTTCAAGAAGAGGGCTGAAGGATGCCCGAAGTGTGGGAAGAATCACCAGGGCGAGTGCTGGAAGGGACGTGGCACTTGCTACAACTGCGGACAGGAAGGGCACATCTCGCCCAACTGTTTGAAACCGAAAAAGATACAAGGATGCTTTGCTTGTGGCTCGACGGAGCACCGAATTAAGGACTGCCCAAAGAAGGGAAGTGGCGGGGGTAGTAATCAACAAGGAGGCAACAAGCTGATGATCGGTGGACCGGCACAATCCAACCGCCCAACCGCCAGAACCTTTAACATGACCGTCCAAGACGCAGTGGCTGCGAAGGATGTGGTGTCAGGTATAATCCCAATCAATGATATAAATGCTTATGTATTATTTGATTCGGGTGCCACCTGTTCTTTTGTATCTGAAGAATTTGCTAGTAGACTTAGTACACCTCGAGAACTATTAGAAAATCCTTTGATCATAGAAGTTGCTAATAAGGAAGTGATCCCTGTAGAATACGTTTATCGAAATTGTCGCGCAAATATTAGTAAACATGAACTGAGCGTAGACTTGATTCCTATTAGACTGGGAGAATTTGACGTAATACTGGGAATGGATTGGTTGTATAACCATGCTGCGATAATTGACTGTCAGAACAAATGTGTGAACCTTCAGACTCCGAGTAAGTCTAAGGTAGTGTTTTATGGTAGCTCATCGCTTAAGCAATCGTGTTGCGTTACGATGATGCAGGCCAAGAAATTGTTAAGGAAAGGATGTGGAGGATATTTAGCTTACATCGTTGATACTCGGAAGAAGGGAGTAGAAATTAAGGATATATCCGTAGTTAATGAATTTCAAGACGTGTTTCCGGACGATCTGCCTGGTCTTCCGCCAGACAGAGAAATCGAATTCGTAATAGACTTAGCACCGGGAACGGCACCGATTTCGAAAGCTCCATATCGTATGGCGCCAGTAGAAATGAAGGAATTGATGATACAATTGCAAGAATTATTGGATAAGGGTTACATTCGACCAAGTGTTTCTCCTTGGGGAGCACCAGTACTATTCGTTAAGAAGAAGGACGGATCGATGAGGCTCTGTATCGATTATCGAGAATTGAATAGAGTAACGATCAAGAACCGGTATCCGCTACCGAGGATAGACGACTTATTTGATCAACTGAAGGGAGCAAAGTGTTTCTCAAAGATCGACCTACGAACAGGATATCATCAACTGAAGGTACGGGATGAGGACATACCAAAGACTGCGTTTCGAACCCGTTATGGACACTACGAGTTTTTGGTAATGTCATTTGGATTGACTAATGCTCCGGCAGCATTTATGGACTTGATGAACCGAGTTTTCAAGCCATACTTGGATAAATTTGTAGTGGTTTTTATCGACGACATTTTGATCTACTCAAAGACAGAGGAAGAACACGCCGAACATCTAAAGATTATTTTGGAGGCACTAAGGGAGGAGAAGATGTATGAAAAATTTTCTAAGTGCGAATTTTGGATGGAGAAGGTTCAATTCTTAGGCCACGTGGTGGATAAGAATGGAATCTCAGTAGACCCTGCAAAGGTCGAAGCAGTAAGTAATTGGGAACAACCGAGAACACCGACGGAGGTGAGAAGCTTTCTAGGGTTAGCTGGGTACTATCGAAGATTCATCCAAGATTTTTCTAAGATAGCAACCCCGTTGACCAATTTGACTAGAAAGACGGTTAAATTTGTATGGACCGACAAATGCGAAGAAAGTTTTCAAGAACTAAAAAGGAGATTGAGCGAAACACCTGTGTTATCATTACCAGATGATGCGGGAAATTTTGTGGTGTATAGTGATGCATCGCACAAGGGACTTGGCTGTGTGCTTATGCAGCACGGCAAGGTCATTGCATATGCATCACGATAATTAAAGGATTACGAAAAACGATACCCTACTCACGACTTAGAGTTAGCGGCAATAGTTTTTGCGTTAAAGATATGGAGGCATTATCTATACGGAGAAAAATGTGAGATATACACGGACCACAAAAGTCTGAAATATATCTTCACACAGAAGGAGTTAAACATGCGGCAGAGAAGGTGGTTAGAATTAATCAAAGACTATGACTGCGATATTCTTTATCACCCGGGAAAGGCAAATGTGGTTGCCGACGCTCTGAGCAGGAAAGGAAGGGAGAAGTTGTTTAATTTGACGACTCAGGAAGAGTTGATAAGAGAGATGGAGAAATTGGAGATAGAAGTAAAAGGACCAGAAAAGTCTGGAAAGAAGTTAATTGTAATGGAAGCTTGTCCGACGTTGTTGAATAGAGTAAAGGAAGCTCAGGAAAAGGATGAAGAGTGTGAGAAAATCCGAGAGAGGATCACAGAAAGTGAGGAAGAAAAATTTCGAATGGATAAAGACGGTATTTTGAGATTTGAAGGGAGAGTGTGGGTACTAGCGGTAACCGAGTTGAGGGAAGAGATTTTGCACGAGGCACACAATACGACATATTCCGTTCATCCGGGAGGCACAAAGATGTACCGAGATCTAAGGCAACATTTTTGGTGGCCTAATTTGAAACGGGAAGTCGCAGAGTGCGTCAGTAATTGCTTGACTTGCCAACGCGTTAAAGCAGAGCATCAGCGGCCAAGTGGTTTACTACAACCGTTAGAAATACCAGAGTGGAAATGGGAGCATATTACCATGGACTTCGTGGTAGGACTTCCAGTTACACAGAAAGGTTATGATGCTATTTGGGTTATCGTGGATCGACTAACGAAGACCGCACACTTTCTACCAATCAAGATCCGCTACAGTTTGAACCAATTAGCAAGCCTATATGTAAAAGAAATTGTTTCACGACATGGAGTGCCGGTGTCAATTGTCTCTGATCGAGATCCGTGATTCACGTCCAATTTTTGGAAGAGTTTGCAGGAAAGAATGGGAACGCAGTTGAGGTTGAGTACAGCTTATCATCCTCAAACAGACGGACAAAGTGAGCGAACAATACAAACGCTAGAAGACATGCTTAGGACTTGCGTGATGGATTTTAAGGGAAATTGGGACGACCACCTACCCTTAGTAGAATTCGCATATAATAATAGCTACCATGCGAGTATTGGCATGCCACCGTACGAAGCTCTTTATGGGAGAAAGTGCAGAACGCCGTTATGTTGGGACGAAGTCGGAGAACGACGAATACTCGGACCAGAGTTAGTTCAACAAACCGCAGACGTGGTGACAGTGATAAGAGCCAGACTTGTAGCAGCTCAAGATCGCCAAAAGAAATACGCAGATTTGCATCGGCAGGACCGAGACTTCAAAGTCGGCAGTTTCGTATTCTTGAAGGTATCTCCATGGAAGGGAAAAATCCGTTTCGGCAAGAAAGGAAAATTGAGTCCAAGATTCATAGGACCGTTCGAGATACTGAAGCGAGTGGGCGAAGTGGCATACAAAGTTGCGTTACCACTCGAGTTGGAGCATATCCACAACGTGTTCCACATTTCCATGTTGCGACCGTACAAGGCCGACTACAAGCACGTGATTTCTTACGAGCCCATTCAAGTGGAGAAGAACTTGGCGTATGAAGAAATTCCTGTCCAAATATTAGATAGGAAAGAACAAACTTTGAGAAATAAACTTATTTCGTCTGTAAAAGTACTTTGGCGTAACCACGATGTCGAGGAGGCAACGTGGGAGTTAGAAGATAGGATGATGAGGGACTATCCCCATCTATTTGTGTAACCTTGTAGCAATTCCGGGACGAAATTTTTATAAGGGGGGGAGGATGTAATACCCGAGGATTTCCATATATTATTAAATAAATATATTAATGGAAATGAGAATTTATTGGAATATAAATGATTTTGTGTTATGAGATGAATTAATTCAATTATATATAATTGAATAATTATTGAGAAATTGGTGGAGTTTGTGATAAACTCGTTGATTGCCTTGTGTGGCACAGTGACGTAATATAAGAATGATTATATTAATTTAAGTGAACAATTAATCTATATTAATTGTTAATCGAAGAATATTAATTAACTGTTATAAAATACTAATGAGGATTGATTAATAATATGTGATTATTATTATTGCAAGAAACATAATAATAATGAGCAACGTGTTTATAAATACAATAAGATTTATATCAAAGTGATAATTAATCATATAAGGGTTAATTAAATTGTTATGGAGGTTAACAATTATATTGATTGATGTAGGATATGTGTATATTATTAATTAATATTCAATTTATAATATGAGAAATTATATGTGCAAGCATGCAAATTAAATGTATAGTAACTATATGTTATGATATGTGTAGGTGACAAATGATGTGTGGATATACATTAAAATAATGTATCATGGATCTATTATAAATAATTATTGAGTAATACAATTTAATAATATATGATATAATGTAATGTAATAGTATCCGATTGTATTATATCGGTAAGATAAAATGTACATAGATTATATGTATTCAAATTGCATTTATTACATTATGGGGAGAACATTGTAATTATAACCTAAGAGTACATATAATATATAACATAAGTATATGGTGTATATATATATACAAGTGTAGCATATAGTCCATTTGTAAGAATGCTGAGATTTGCTTGGCATGTCCCAATATGATAGTCACTATCTCTTCACACGTGAAATGCATCATGAAGCTAGCCTACTCCTACCTTCTCAAACTCAGCAAAATAGCAATGATCATTGCAAGGGGAGTGGCCTCAATAGTGTAAGCCAACTGCTAAATACCAACTCTCCCATAACCACCATGCAATCCTTTCTTCCGTTAGTTCAAAATGATGAGCAAAGCTACGGACTGAATAATGGATTCTCTATAAATAAGCTCTCCTCATTCTTCAGTTCTTTTGCTGAGCATTTCGGCTAAGTGAGACTAGAGAGCATATATATATATATCAGTGTTATTGAGATAGCAGCAAGCTTAAATCATTTACAGAGGTATAATTCCTCTTCCTGTGTTTTTCATTTTCGTTTTCTGTTTCCGAAGTTTCCTTGAAATTCTTGATTATGCTAAATTGGTTCATGATTGGGTTGTAGAACCCTTATATTGTTGTTATATGAACATACACACACATGATAGAACCACTGAATAGTCTTTCATTCCATTGTTCCTCTTCAATTTCTGTAAATACATGAAATTCGTGAAATTAGTTAGAGTTCATGAAATTGGGAATTGATAATTGCTATTGACTGTTATATAAGCATATATGCATGTGTTAGTAAGTTAAACAAGTCTAATAGCATCTGGGTATGTTGAAATCGATGAAATGGGAGGTTTTGGGTCGGTTTTCGCTGCGGTCTGAACTGCAAAAAAATTGCCTCGACGCCGCAGCGCCGCAGCCCGCGCCGCAGCGCCACACGCGCCGCAGCCCGCGCCGCAGCCCGCGCCGCAGCGCCGCACGCAGCGCCACTCGCGCCGCAGCGCCAGTAGTGAGCTGCTGTGCCGCGCCGCAGCGCCAGCCTCTGTGTTCAGTTTTCTGCATTCTGCAACAAAACTGTTATGTACCAATTGTTTGATTTTTGTTTAAACAAGCATGGGAGCATGATTAATACATATATATAAACCTAATGAGGCAATGTGAGCATGTTTTAGTATATTAGCATGCATGATTAACCAAACGACATATAGTTTGTAAACGAATTTAAAGTTTCATAAACGACGTTAACATATATGAAGCATGTTTACATACTGACCTTGCAAGCACGTTAGTACCACCTAGAGACACAGGAAGTGCATGTTAACTTATCTATATTGGTTCCGTAATAAAATATGAACATGTGAACCTAACTAGTGCTCATTCCTAACAAGAATAGAAGTTTGAAGGTGGATATGATCATGTAAATGCTATATAGTCATTTTGATGTTATGAGCATGTTTAGATAACTTTGAAATACATGAAAAGCATGTTAACTTACATATATAGGTTTCATAAGGAAGCATGAACATGATAGACCTTATTAATGAACTATACTAACAAAGTATAAGCTTTGAACGTGAACGTTGGTATGTTATGACAAGAATTAGAATTTGACATTTATGGACACATGTGATAGTACTCTTAGACTCATTCATGTGTCATGCATGTATATATACCATGATTAGTTGCCATGATTAAAGTTTAGCATGAACAAATCATGTTTTCAAGATAATAACAATGCTAGCTACATATATGCAATACGAGTACTCATGAGCATGACTAATACAAGTTATATGAATATCTTATGTGTTTAAAAGCGACCATGTTAGACCATATGAGTTCGTGTCCTTGAATGACTTTAAGTATTAACTTAAGAACCTATACCATGTACGATTGGATTTGGAAAAGATATACAAGCATGAAAGTATCCTTTAAATATGAATACATGCTACGTGATATTATATGATGTTACTTGAACCCGATTTTGACGGTTAACTTAAGGAGATGCCGTAACTTGCTAAAATGAAATATATTTAGTATTGATTGTGGTCTTATGTGATATTAATAATATGCAAGCATGTTTGCAAATTGTTGCGATCTTTTATAATATGAGAATGCGTTTAAACTCTAAAGAAGGAACGTTAAGGATAGAAATTATATTCTATGTAACTGTGTAGCTAGGTAAAACTTAGCTTATGTGTTGATCGTATATTCAAAGAGAAAATGTGAAGTTAAATTATATGACTAATGAATATCATATATATACGTAACTGTATTACGATAGGAATTCGAAAGTGTTGATTGCTTTTCGTGGATAAACTACGCTAAAGGCAAGTTCTCTTACTTACACTCTCTTAAAGTGCAAGTATCCTAACCGACGCATTTACTTTATGCAAGGAAAGCTATGATTGTGAAAGTTTCCTAACTTATACTCTTTTACTATGCAAGTATCCTATCTTGTGTATTGCGAACAAGTTTTCTATTTAATCAGTTGAATTGAATTAGCATACTTGAACTCTTATTTCATTAAAGCTAGTATTCATGTTGAACTTAGTATTGTTCTTGAATATTGTGAAAGTGTCTATGCCATTTGATTCGGCTAGACTTATATTATTGAAAAGCGACCCAAACTAATTGATTGGTGCGGGATCTTGTATTTGACTGAGAAGAACAACCTTCTTTGAAGGGAATATATAATTGTCGGAGAACCGACGTGCACACTTGAGTATGGTTGATTGTTATGCATAACAAGGGTACTTTAGGCTGATCACCTGTTGTACCTGTTTTTGTTGGATTTTCAGTTTATTACTGTCAATTCTAGTAGAAGTTCATAGTCCGTAGTGACTACTCAGTATTCAATTATTTGAAATCTTGAATTGACTTATTATTGAATCATATTGATATTATCCTGTCCTTAGCGACTGATATTGAGAACTGTTGATATTCTTGTTATTCTTGAACTATCAAATCTTGTTATACCCTTTCGAGAATTGAGAATCTTATTACTCACCCTTATTGTATATTTCTTGCTGGGCAATTTGTGCTCATTCTTGCTTTCCCTAAAACATTTCAGTTAAGGCAGAGCATGGTGAACCTTCGGGCGTTGATAAGGGCAAGGGCAAAGCTACCAACTAGCTTATGTCTGTTATGTTTTAAATATATTAATATTGTATGAAGATGATGTAGTAAGACTGGATTTGATTATGTTTAAGCTTAAGTTAGATTATGTAATAAGTCGTTAACTGATATTATTATGTAATCTATTAAGTACTGTAGGTTGCGAGACTTGGGGGAATAATTATAATAAATTATTGTAAATTATTCTAGAATAGATTTTTCGCTGTGATCGTATGATATTTAATTATTATTATTGTGATGTATTACCATGAGCACGTGATGAACCGAATTCGAGAGACCAAGTGGCGGTCCTGGAATTTGGGGGCGTCACAAATAGGACTCAAATGTGTCATAAACCACACATACTGTAGAACAGCGCTACCCCTGAAAAACCCCTCTGGATGGGTAATGTAAAATGTGGCCAACCTCAAAGTCTCGACTAATATCATTGGCAAGATAGTACAACCCTGTCTGAGAGCATGAACCACTACCATCAAGCCAATGTCCAAGTGGTCCATATACAGTGGCATGTACAAATAAGCAGTGACGCACATCAACAGAACGTTCACGCGTGCAAACTGCCACTCATCTGCAGGGATGATGAAATCTTTTGAATATCGATAGTAGCTATCTGGTCGGCCAAAGCGATTAATTAAAAAGTCTATGGACACCACATGTCCTGCAGCAATCTCCTCAGTGACGACTCTGCGTCTCAGACCAGTCATAGTCATAAATGGATGTCTCGTGTCACTAATGGTTGTCCTGGCATAGAGAAAATCTAATGCCAAACCCGTCAGGCACTCATACTCCTCTAATGTAGGAGTCAGCTCGTGAAGGCCGAACCAAAAAACCTGGCGCTCGAGTATCCAGCAGGATAACATGCCATCCACAAACCCCTGTGGAACCTGAAAAGCTAAAAGGGCAGGAGAATGCCCTAGCATCTGGTCAATTGTCCCTCTGGCTGTGGGGGATAGACTATCATACCAAGATCTCAACGAAGATGCTACCAAGGAATGTGGCAAGTGCTTGATACGGCTGACTGTGGATGAAGACATCTGTATAACTGTATCATGAGAACATCCAAGGGTCAAATCTAAACTCACCTGTCTAAATGCATATCTATGACATAATATATACATGATGACAATGATAAATGACAATAGGATGCAATAAATAGAAAAAATATCATACATTTCTAGAATATACTATCTATTGAAAGCATCATCTATGTCTGCTCATAAAATACAAAATAAAAAGTACAGGGAAATGGGGCACAGCCGCCCAATAACTAACAGAGGCCTATCAAAAGATATAACGAGAAATGGGACACAGCCGCCCAATATCTAACAGATGCCTATCAAAAGATATAGCAAGAAAGCTATCAGAAGAAATCTATAACATCTATATCCAGGCGATCGACCTGGCGATCGACCTGCTCCTTCTCCTCCTGAGTAACAGAATCTCAGCCAGTGGGAATGTCCAGTCGATACAAGGGAGGATCAGCACCTGCATAAGTGCCAGAAAATGGATCTGCTGAGGGGCCAGCTCCAGAGCTAGAAGGATCAAACGAATCTACCTCAAAAGGATCCTGGCAAAGGTGCTTGATGAAGAAATGAGCCCTCTCCAGCCGCTAGGTCAGTCCTGAAATCTGGTCCAAATGAGTAGGCTCCCGGAGACAAGCTATCCAGTCCGTCATCATCACAGACCCTGGCACCATGTTTGCCATAAACTGGGTAGCACGAGTCTGAGCCCCAATAGTGCGAGGACTCCACCAGTTATGAAATGCCTTCTGGCTGTAAGGACCCTCTAATAGGGTAAAGCCATATACGCCCACCATGGGAATGTCTGTGAGTGGCTGAGCTAATGGCCAATGATGCCAAGCAGGAAGAACAAAGGGAATGCTGATATCTCCCGTGATGCTTCGGATAGCGCGCTCACCCAAGTAGAGCTCCCAATCTCCCTCGGTCAAAGGAGGAACCCGACGAGTGGACAAAGCAAACTCTCTATCAGTTGGAAAGTCGTCCTCTAACCCGACTGTCAGAAAGTCCGAGGTGTAGGGAATTCACGAGATCGAATCGGCCGTCAACAGCTCTAGCTGCAAGCGGGAGTGGGTAAATCCCTCTTCTACAAGGACCTCCGTCAAAGTGGAGTGATTCCAATGTCGTCCCCTCGAATAGGTCTCCAGGCCCAGAGTAGTGGCAGGACGTAGGCAAGGAAGCCTCTCATATGCCCAGGACTGGCAATGCAAAGATCAAATGACCTCGGTGATAAAATTGTTAAACACAAGTGAGGAAAATTGAAAGGTGAAAGAGAAAATACTAACCAGCAAGAAGGGATAAAAACCTAGCCAAGCCTCTGTCACTCCCTTAGAGTGTAGGCGCATCCCTCGAAGAAAGTAGGAAAAGGTATAGGTGCCTCAATCAAAATTGTTGAGGCGCTCCACATATCGAGTAGCACTAGTCAGAGCGAAAGACATTATCGAGGAGTTGTCTGCAATGAAACAACCCCTGATGATCACCAAGAATAGTCGCCGAAGGATGCAATCTTTAACCCTTTGATCATCAGGCAGAGGCTCAATCAAAGCCTCACTCTGGGCATCTACACTCAAGGGACCCAAATAAACAGTCCGACCCTTGATGGCCATAGCAGGAACTCCCAAGGGGGACCTATCGGCAGCAGGTGAAATGTCAGCCACCAATGGCACTGGCTCGCCTGCAAACTCTATCCCAGTGATGAACCTCCAGTCCATCGGTGTCATCATCACCTCGCAATCCAGCAGATGGAGAGACTGGGTCTGGTGGAACTAACGCTCAAACAAAGCCCTTAGATAACCCCAAGGGCAAAGACGGGGAGGAATAGAAAAGAAGGCCTCGAACCCCCAGGTGTTGACGATAGCCTGATACTCCGGATGTAGAGTATTGTATAAAGAGTGGACGCTGAACCAGTTCCCTCTGGGCTGCGTAAAGCCAGGAACCTACATCAAATATCCAGTCCAGATTAAACTTGTGCCCTGAAATGGCAAAAGAAAGAAAGAAAAATCAAGAATGAAAACTTTAGTCACCTCATTAACATGAAGGTATATCGATGGATGGCGGCTCAAATCGCCCAACAGCTCCAAAATCGGCACAGTGATGGCTGGGAGCTCCCTACGTGAAGCATAAGCTGGGGCAGGATCCACAAATAAAATATCCTCATCGTCCACATTATCCGGCATCTCAGCCCGGATCGGACAAATCACTGACTCAGCCAACCTACGAGGCGGTCGGGCTGGACGAGGCTAAGGAACATCAGAAGCTATCCTCCGCCTCACACCTGAAGTGACCCTGCTAGCACTGTCGGGTCTATTTGGTTCCATAACTTGGACAAAGTCTCCAAATCACCTCAGAAAGGGTGAGGAAAGCCTTAAACCTGTGGCTTATTAAATTAAGTCATTGCTTTATGCATTTTTAAGTCCTAAAGCATGCATTAGTTAACAAAAATCCCCAATAGAGTCAAAATTGCATGTTCATTAAATACTCAGGCTTTAAAAAAAATTCGCCAGAGTCTCCTTTGTAAAATGGACTGTCCGCATACACATGGGCATGACTAGGTGTGTGACAATCCGAGAATTTATAAGATTTTAAATGGTTAAATAATAAGACCTAGACTGAAAATATAGTATGGATTTAAAAATTTTGTGAAGGACTTATATGGTTTTGTGTATTATTTATATATTTATTTAACATAAAGAGAATTAAGAATAAATTCTTGTAACCTAATATATATATTAGGTATGGTAATTAAATAACTTAAGGGTTATAATAGGAAAGGATGTTAGTATTTAAAATTTTTACTAACCTAAGAGATTAAGTTTATTATCTCAATTAATTAATTTTATAAAATCAAGTCTAATTGGGTTAAGTAATTACGTGAGTAAGGATTTGAATTACAATTGAGTGAATAGAAACCCTAATTAAATGATTAGGATAGAATAGAATTATAAATAGTGGACTATGTTAATTTACATAGCCTAATTATTTTATTAGCAAGCCCAAAAGAATTAATTTGGAGCCCAAGACTTTAGCCTAATTGTTAAGGAATTTTTGGTGGGATATTTGTTAAGTGGATAAAGTATTAAAAAAATAAATAACCAATGGGCTAGAAGATGAGGAGATTGGCAGCCCAAGAGGGAATGGAATGGAGCATGTGATTAAATCTTTTGGCTAGATTTGCAAGCAAGCTAAAGATATGGAAAGATATGGAGAGATTTGGTGAGATATGCTTAGATTTGCTAAAGATTATGAGAGAGAAAGAAAAGATATTGGATAGATTTTGTAAAGATATGGAAAGATATGGAGAGATTTGGTGAGATATGCTTAGATTTGCTAAAGATAAGAGAGAGGAGATAGAAGATATTGGGAGATTTAGTATAGATACATAAGTTATATCTACACATATTGCTAGCTTATAAATAAACCCATCTCATTTGCAAATAAAGAGTTTACTCATTTTCATTTCATTCTCCAAGTTAGCTAGCAAAAGAAAATTAAAAGATAGAGAGAGAGAGAGAGAAAGGTGCTTCGGGTATAACAAGAGAAAAAGGGAGAGGGTTTGATCTTCCATTCCACCCAAGTTCCTTAATTATTTTGGTAGAAGAAGAAGAGCCCTAAAGGTATAAATTAAACTTAAGCTTGATTGAATTATTTTGTTTTACAAATAAAGATCTTATGATTCAAAACTCCAAAACCATAGATCTTCATATGTATAAGTGTAATATGTTTAGATCTATCACTTTTAAGTGTTAAAAGTTAGATCAAAAGCAAGAAAAAAAACTATGTTTTAAAAGTTAGAAAATCTTGATTTTTTTAGCATAAATTATGATTTGCTTCGATTTGGTGGAAGTTTGATGAAATAGATCATGTATCATGGTAGATCCATGAGTCTTAAGGTGTATTAGTATGTATTATAATGATTTATGATGTTTGATGTTTGGCTAATCAAGAGATCTAGGAAGATTTTGTACAAAACACAAACTGAAAAATCAGATTTTGAGAAAATGTAACATGAAATTCAAAAGATCATATCTCCTATTCTATTTTGAATTTTTGAGTGTGGTTACTTTTTGGAGTTAGATATATAAGTCTTCTAACTTTTCCAAGTGGAATCACTGAAAAATTTCATGTAAATTTCCGTGTGGACTGTTTTGAACAAAGGACGCCGAATCTGAAAAACCCAAAAAGTAGGCTGTCTGAATTTTTAAAGGGCAGTTTTGTCCACTTATTTTATGAAATAAATTTTGGCCTTTTGGAAAATTAAAATATATGTTATAAAGTAGCTTGTGTCCAAAAATGAGCTAATTCTGACTTAAATTTAGCAAGTTATGACTATTTCAATATTTACATTTTTTTTGACGAAAATTGCTATAACCGGAGTTCTATAACTCCGATGGCCACGAAATTTAAACTGGAGGCTCACGTTAACATGTGTAAGATCCCACCAAGAGTTGGGAATTTTTGGATTTAAGTGTGATGTAGCAAATTTCTTAAGGAATTAACTATAAACGGATTTTTGAAAAATACTTAAGGAAATTGAAAAATTCCTGAAAAATTATTTTTGTATATGGAATATATATATTTATGTGTGGACAAAAGATAAAAAAATAATAAGATGATTAGGTTAAAAAAGGAGAATCCAATTTGCTGGATTGGAATCCAGTTTGCTGGATTGTAATCTGGTTTGCTGGATTGGCCACCAGGATGCTGGATTGGTATGTTTGGATAATCCAAGATGCTGGATTGATCTATTTGAATAATCCAGGTTGCTAGATTGGTGGTCAGTTGAATTCAGGCTTGCTGGATTGGATGTCAGTTTGAATCTAGGCTTGCTGGATTGGAGGTCAGTTGAACCCAGTCTGCTGGATTGGAAAATAATTTATTAAATTAAAATTCAGTCTGAATCCAGGTTGCTGAATTAGGTATTCGACTTACTTAATTATAAAGAACTTATAAAATGAAAGACTAAATATTAATTCACAAGTTATATGATACAGTAGTGTTAAGTCTAAGGTAGTACAATTGTACTCTTTAATAGTTGATGTATAGTAGCTGGGCTAAACGACTCCTTCATATGGGGAAGGGATCTACGAATTAGTAACCGATCTAACTCATTGTGAAAATAGTGTAGACTAGACAGAAACTAATTTGTTAGTTGTTTGTGGGAAACCACTCAATATACTATATTGAATATTATTAAAGACTCGATGTGTGCTAGGTTTAAACTTGTGTATATGTATAGTATTAAGGTTATCTAATATTTGACTATGGGTTTAAATGTTAGATAGTTTACTTATAAGATATGTTATGCCAATTGAAAGATCAATCTTATAACTAATAGGTCTTTCCAATAAAATGATTAAATTAAATTGTGTAGCGGTAATCGACTATGCAGGCAAGTTCCTATACTCTTTTATTGAGCAAGTTTCCTAACTCGAACTCGAGTTGTTATTGTAAAGCATGTTCGTGAATAATTATTGTTGATTATTCACATCTATTCTGATTATTAATTCGCACATTGTGCATATTGTATATATTCATCAGGTATGAAAGGCTGATCACCTTCATTACCATATTGTTCAGTTGAATTTATTAATGTTCATTGTTGGCTATTCAGCATTATTGATTCATGTTCTTTTACAATTCTTATATTGTTGAAAGTTTGTCAGCTTATTATTCTTTTCAATCATGATATATCTTCATTTGAACTTAAACTTGCTGGGCAAACTTGTTGCTCACCCTTGCTATATCATGATAAACATTTCAGATTAAGACGAAACTTCGGATACAGGCAAAGGCAAAGACAAGTTCCGGGATTGAATTATTATACAGTTAAAATTGTAATAGTATTGGATACAAATGATATTGTATATCGTGTAGGATATTGAATGCAGATATTAAGTTAAAGTTACAGACCTTAGGAATTATGTTGTAAAAGTTATTCTATAAACAATTTATGTTTATATCTTCTGCCATAGTTATAGAAATGATGTATCGTATCGTACCAGGTCCGAGGTTCTGGGGACCCGGATTTAGGGGCGCTACATGGTGGCCATTCAGTAGCACACCTACCAAAAAATATGAACTGTTCTTATATATGAAAAAAAATCAAACTCCCCATGGCAGCTAAATTACCATGTGTATTTTTAGTTAAAAATTCAGGCTCATTTGCCCTCGAATAGGACGAGTAAACTGGCCAAAAAAGGAGTCAAATGACTGTCTCATAAATTAAATTTTTTTTACATCAGAACATTCAGTACAGTAAAACATGCATATTTACTAAGTCTAAGAATTTTTATCAAGTCATATAGGCACGCATATTCGCTATATTGTGTTTAGAAGCATACTATATGATATCTAACATTCTAACAGTCAAAACTGGAAAAAAAAAGGACGTAAACGTTACCAGAGATGTGCAGAACGTTTGTATGGTGATGGAATTTGAAAAAAGTAGCCGGAACTCCGTAAATCTAAAGAAGAAATTTTGGATTTTCTTTAGATTTCAAAGTTGAAAATGAATTTTGAAAGCCTCGAGTGCCCAAGTTATAATCGCAGGGAGTAGCAGCCCAACCTGTGGCAGCCGTACCTCTACCTGTGGCTCCTTAAGGTGGGTCCCACCCCCTCTGGTTCGGTCCAGTTAGAGTTGAAACGGAGTTTACATAAGCTAAAAAGTCAAATCTGGAAAAAAACTGCTACGCGATTGAGCAGATTGGCCTGAAACCCTGCGTCCAAGCGGCAAGTTCCTGACAAAGTAAGGAACTTCATGTAAGCCATTGGTAGAAGCCCTGATGTTGTATTCTGAGTATCGATGACGGAAAATTACTAAAAACTGCCTCTATCTAAGCATCGGGAAGGTCCAGCATTATGAACAGTAGGTTTTGAATGTTTCGAGGTATCCAGATTAGTCCGAGGGGGTGACTTATCAAAAAGAATACCCCCACATCGAGATCGATCATGCCTGACATTCCAGCCGTTGGCAACAACCCCAACGAAGCATCGAGAACGAACCGGTGATGATAGCCGTTGAAAACTACTTCAGCTAAGGTCAGATTGCCTGACATTCCAGCCGTTGGCGACAACCCCAATGAAGCATCGGGAATGAACCGATAATGATAGCCATTGAAAACTACTTCAGCGAAGGTTAGATTGCCTGACATTCCAGCCGTTGGCGACAACCCCAACGAAGCATCGGGAATGAACCAGTGATGATAGTCGTTGAAAACTACTTCAGCGAAGGTCAGATTGCCTGACATTCCAGCTGTTGGAGACAACCGCAACAAAGCATCGGGAACAAACCGGTGATGGTAGCCGTTGAAAACTACTTCAGCGAAGGTCAGATTGTCTGACATTCCAACCGTTGGAGAAAACCCCAACGAAGCATCGGGAATGAACCGGTGATGATAGCCGTTGAAAACTACTTCAGCAAAGGTCGGATTGCCTAACATTCCAGCCATTGGCGACAACCCCAATGAAGCATATGGAACAAACCGATGATAATAGCCGTTGAAAACTACTTCAGCGAAGGTCAGATTGCCTGACAATCCAGCCGTTGCCGACAACCCCAATGAAACATCGGGAACAAACCGGTGATGATAGCCGTTGAAAACTACTTCAGCGAAGATCATATTGCCTGACATTCCAGCCGTTGGCGACAACCCCAACGAAGCATCGGGAACGATTCGGTGATTAATAGTCGTTGAAAACTACTTCAGCGAAGGTCAGATTGCCTGACATTTTGACCATTGGAAATAACTCCAGTGAGGCATCGAGAATGAGCCGGTGATGAGGATCAGAAAGAAATTTCTCCCCATAGAGGACAGATGATGGAATCTATTATACAAATCCCCAGCGGGAGCACCGAGAAGGATTGGTGGATCAACCGATCGTGTAAACTACCATTCAAGTAAGCACCGGGAAGGTTCGGTTATGGTCACCTCTGTAAAACTACCGATCGAGTAGGCGTCAAGAGAGTTCAGTAAAGACTATCACGGATGAGGTCATCCTCAGCAAAAAATGAGGTGAACAGCCTGTGATAGCCTATACCACGAGGGTATATAACATTCATAACATTACATACCATGTATTGCATTATAATTGCATATGTTATATTTCTAGTGTCTAGCAGTCTTTATCTTATTCATTCCATTACATTGTATAAACATGATAAAGAGGGGCATCTGTAGACACTCAAAATTTTGCATTCCTGTTACTAACCCTGCAGGAGGGCAAAACTGTCTTTTTTGCCTTGGTAGAACCGGGATGTCAAGTCAAGCCCCGGC
This sequence comes from Panax stipuleanatus, assembly GCA_020205555.1. Classification (NCBI taxonomy): domain Eukaryota; kingdom Viridiplantae; phylum Streptophyta; class Magnoliopsida; order Apiales; family Araliaceae; genus Panax; species Panax stipuleanatus. The sequence continues at coordinate 99,065,077 of CM035115.1, forward strand.
GACAACCCCGGGAGGTACAGCAGCCCCGACGACAACCCCGAGAGGTACAACAGCCCTGGCGATAACCCCGGCAGATCAAACTCAACCCCGGTCACAATACCGGGATGTCAAGTCAAGCCCGGTAGAACCAGGATGTCGGTCAAACCCCGACGACAACCCCCGGAGGTACAACAGCCACGAAGACAACCTCGGGAGATCAAACTCAACCCCGGTCACAATACCTGGATGTCAAGTCAAGCCCCAGTAGAATCGAGATGTCAAGTCAAACCTCGGCGACAACCCCGGGAGGTACAGGAACCCCGACGACAACCCCGGGAGACCAGATCAACCTTTGAAGACAACCCTGAAGCATCAAATCATCCCCAGAGACAACCTTGGGAGACCAAATCAACCTCGGAGACAACCCCAAGGAAGAACAGAGTCGACTGGGATCAAAACTCGAAGACAACCCCGAGAAAACAGTCAAAAACTGTGCCAATACAGGAGACAACCTCTGGAGGGGCAAAACGGTCATTTTATCGACTTAAAACCAAATTCAGTAAAAAAAACAAGCCAAATTGATGCAATGAAGGTCAAAAAGAGTCATAGCATCGATCCCGAGTGAAAACAGCACAAGACAGCTCAACGTACGGATCGCGAAAAAACGAAGATCTGGTCATAAAACCATCTTCTTGGATTCAAAAATGGTTAAATCACATGTCATTGTGTAGCTTTCGGAAAGGGCTTTCTAGAAAGGTATAGTACACCTCAAACGGACGCCCGAATCAAAAGTTATGAAGGTTCGAACCTGACATCGCGATGCTAGGAGTGCACGTACTTCGAGACGACAGGACCCACCAGGTGGGGCCCACCACGAGGAGCCACAGCTCTACTCGCAGCAGCTGCAGGTAGACCTGCTACCATTTTGGTCTATAAATGAGACCCCCCACCTTGCAAAAAAAGAGAGAAAAAAATAAAAAACGCTCTGAAACTCCGTCCATTTCAACCCTTAGCCCTACTTCTTGTACTCCAAACTTCAATTTTATTCTTTCAATACGTTTGCATACGTATATTCTACAACATATCAAAAATTAACCGATGGAAACGTCCATTTAAAGCCCACTAAGTGACAAAAAGCCCGTGGAGCATTGTAAGTTTTTTTACGATCAGAAGTCATTTCTTACTTTATTACGTATATTTGAACGTGCATATAAAGTTTTATCTTCTGGTTTTGCCCGGAACTCAGTTTCGTGGCCTTTTTAGCTTATGTTTTAGTATATATAAGTATATATATACGTTTTCCTCCGTTTGCACAGCCTAGATCGTCGATCCGTGACTTTTACTCGCTTATATATATATATATACTAATTTGTCCGACCTGGATCTCTTATTCGTGGCCTTTTCAGCTTTATTATATATATAATTGACTATATATATATTAACTTTCAATTTAGTCGGGACTGGATTGCTCATTCGTGGCCCTTTTACTGCTTTTATATATATAACTATATATATAATTTTTTTGACTTCGTTTGGCCTGGATTGCTAATTCGTGGCCTTTTTCGCTTTAATATATATATATATACTAATTGTATATATATTAACATTTACATTTTAGTTTGGCCTGGATTTGAAATCTGTGGCCTTTTACAGCTTTTAAAATATATATATATATATATATATATATATTTTTACATTCAGTCGAGCCTAGATTAGCAATTCGTGGTTCTTTACCGCTTTTATATATATATATATATATATATATATATTTACATTCCAGTCGGGCCTAGATTGGAAATCAATGGCCCTTTACAGCTTTTATATATATATATATATATATATATATATATATATAATTTCCTTGCTCATTGTGATTAAATATTTGCTTTAAATATTCATTTGATATGAATTTGCACTAATGTAAATTTGGCGAATTAGATTTATCTAAATCTAGCCCTTTCTACCTTTTAAACTGTTCAAAATAGATCCAACCAGAACCGGAAAATTAGAATGGCTAAGAATTATTTAAATCTAGTTTTTTCTAATTTTGTAAATATTAAAGCGACCTCGCAACCCTAGATTCATATCTAGTGGGAACGGGAAGCTTTGGCTACGCGCATGTAAGGATTTGTCTGATAAATCCTTTATTTTTGAGACTTCTAGAGTACAATTTTCCTTCTATGTGAATATCTGTGTTGTGCATGTTTTCTTGGCCCTTTTCTGTGAGCCTAAGAATCATGGGATTGATGATCAAACTGATCTAAATCTGATTTTCACGATGGACAAACTCCATATTGTAAACATATCCTACCAGTTTCTCTGTAAAATGTACATCCAAGGGACCTTAAAATGGTTATCTAGATTTAAGGTCTCAAACATAGTGAAATATGGCTTGTAGTGTTAGAGTCACTTTGATGGCTGTCATGCCCATAAGAAGATCAGCACTTGTATATATATGTTGTGGTCGAAGATGCTTCGTATTCCGACAATAAACATCTAAATGCCAAAGGCTAAACAGAATAAAATGGAAGCATCAACAAACTTCAATTCCTAAGCAAGCAAAAGGGTTTGAAAACCACCTTTCAAAACATCATTTTCATATCTTGTCTAAACAAAAGGTCTTTTCAAACAAATCAAACCCTTCGTCTATATAGGTCCAACGAAGCATGGCAGTGCTTTCAAATCAAACAAATGTAGGCCCAATTACTTCCAGCATACACACACATTGCGATAAAAAAGGGAAATATTGAAAAGATGAGGTACCGTGTTTCACGGGAGTCGGGGGGTGCCTAACACCTTCCTCCCGCTTAACCAAGCCCCCGAACTTTAAGAATCTCAGTTTCAAGGCTAAGTTTTGACAGCGTCCAGTAATTGGGTCTACTTGCAAAATCAAACAAAACTTGGTTGAGTTGGTACAACCATTTTAAAATATACCAACGGGCGACTCTGTAAATCTTTCAAATCGTCGACATGATACATGTTGGCCTTTTCCTAAAAAACTCTTTACCCTTCATATAACAGATAAGACAAAAAAGGGTAGAAAAACAATAAAATTTAGGAAGAGAGAGATTTGTCCAAAGAGACAAGATTTTTTCCCGACGTCGACATAAAGCATAACTTTTCAATATCAGAATAATGTAATTCAGAACAAGATAAAGTCTTTGACATGTAATATATTGTTTGTTCATGACCATTTACATTATCCTGAGCTAACAAACATCCTATTGGTCTACAAGATGCAACTATATACAACTTTATATGTTTTCCATGTATTTATTGATTTGTAATATCTAAGAACATACAATCGAATTACATATAAACTAGCGCAAGCATGGTAAATCAGAATTTAAAATTTTACAAACCATAATCAGGATAGGTCTTTATGCGCAATTATCAATTAACAAAAGATAGAGAACTATAACTTTGTAGAACTAAGCTTCCTCGGGTATAAGTTCAACTCCAATTCCTTTGCGTTCTTCTTGAATTTCATCAATTAGATTCCTTTGATCAACGTTAGTCATCCAAGTGTTTGGCCTCTAGAGGTAATCCACAAAGGAATGATAATAATTCAAGAAGTGGGTAGTTGCTTACACTAACCCTAATAAGACTCCTCTTATTTATAGCAATCTTCTTAAACTATTTAGGAGTAGGATTTTTAATTAAATTCCTAATCTAATTAGGAACTTATATGAGAGTACTCTTATTAATTAATTCCTAAACCATTTAGAAACTAAATAATAATAATATGACTCTTCTTATTAATTTATAATTAGTATTTCCAAAATATTAAGTTATTTAATTTATTCTATCATCATAGCATAAATTAAATATACTTAACTTATTATTACGATTATACCATTCACTTCTTAAATAAATATTTTCCTTTTGCGGCATGACTTTTTAGGTTCTCCATATTAAACTGGTTGTAGAATAAATCAATTAGAACAATTATAATATTATTTAAATAAATAAATTTTAATTAATTTAAATAAATAATATTTATTCCACAATTAGAGTAAACTCTCTTAGTGATCAACGACTTTCCAGATAATATAGATTTCAATATTTAATCATAAAAAAACTTTTAAGTGAGTAGTTGTCATACAATTTAATCCTTCTACCATACAATATCACAATCAAATATAAGACATGGAATTACTGTCAAGTCTTATTTTATTTGATTATTTGTATTTCGATTGTCAAATGCGCAACTCTAATAATGCAAATTAAAAACTTCTTTCTAATTTCATTCTGCATTGGCCAAGGACTACTGAGTTGTCATTTATCGAATCATATAGGATATTCTCTCCTTTTACTAAAAGCGGTATATTCTTTGTTCACCTATCTCTATTTACAACTTATTATACCCAAACGTGCCATTTGATATACCTTTAAGGTATTAAGGGACTTGTCAAAGCATAACTCATTATACACAAGATACTATGATGATCTCAAGTCCAAGGATCACTTGTACTACTATCACATTAGGAATTTCTATTGACATACAAGTAAAACTCCATTTAGGTAGTCCTTTAGCGAGTAACGTTCAGTGAACTTATTCTCTAATAAGCACCTACATACTTGCTTTAGTGTCTCTACACAAATGATTATGACATTAATCATCCTCTTCATAAGAGCAAGCATATTATGTATTAATCTATTCAGATTCACTAATCTCCTTCTTAGTGATCCAACGATCAGGAACAATTTTAGTTTTGAGTTGTCTTAGAATTTAGATCTCATTAGCATAATCAACATCATGATTCTAAAAGCATTGCTCCAAAACTATGAGTTTATCACATTTATTAATTCAACTAATTAACATGGGTAAATAATGTCTTTTGTATTAAATAAATTCTTTTATTAATAAATAAACAAGATTATAAAGTAAATATTTATCACATCCAATGTGATTGGCTTGAGGGCATACTACTTTCAGTATTAGTGGCATCAACACTGGTGGATTTGCCAGGTAGTCCTTAGTCCTCTAAAAGGCTCCTTATTGTTTCTGGCCCCATTTAAATTTCTTCTCCTTCTTAAGGCAAAAAAAGCCTAATAAAATGCTCTATTTTTCCTACAAGATTGAAAATAAACCTCCTTAGAAAATTAGTTTGCCTACGAAGTTTTTGCAATTCTTTCTTATTAGTAAGCGATTGTGCTTGATTTATGTAAGACCCCGAATTTTATGAAATAAAAGTATTCAATTTTTTATAATTATTATTTTAAATAGTAAAGTGATAATTTAATAAATGCTATAGTTATGGGTGATATGTGCAAATTTCATAAAATAAGCAAGTTGTCATAAAATATTCGTTGTGTCGGGGAATATTCGTTTCGTCGGGGAATATTCTTTTTGTTGGTAAATATTCGTATGACGGCGCAATCATTGGTGGACCCCACAACAGAATAACTGTCGGATATAGAAAGCGACAGATATAACCTTTTTATAAAAATAACGGCAAAACTTTTACCGTTAAACTGTTGAAAGATCCGGTGACAAAAGTAAAGTAATACGCGTTGTTGCACAGTAGCACACGGTATTGCACAGTATCTCTGATTATTGATGCTTATGTAAGCAGTCACTCAGTTTCATTCAATAATTGTCATAGTAGTTGCTGCATAGTATCTCATATTATTGATTCAAGTATTACCACAGTATCATCTGCACAATACTTTATATTATTAAATCAATAATTGACTCGACACAGTTACTCATATTATTATTAACATTATTGACAATGTCAAGAAAGTTCTGTCAAGGAAAGGGGTTAGGTTATTTAATTGCACGCTAGCAAGGAGAAATCTTTATCGGAAAGCCCCCTCTTTTTTCTCGGAACTATCTGGTTGTCAATATTGTGAGTTATAATATTAAAGTTGAATTGTTGATAAAAATATTTCCATTGTGTTGGGAATATTAATGTTAGTGAAAATCGACATTTATTTCGATAATAGTTAATTTCTAGATATTAAATTGACCAAACGGGCAATTAATCGGATAAATGAGCAATTAATTACTATTGGTTCACATGGAAGGAACTATTGGTTCACATGCAAGTACTATAGGGGATGTTATGCAAGATTGATAATACTTGAGGGACTAAATTAAAAATAGAGATAAAGATGAAGGTACTAAAGTATAATAAGACGAGCCCCTAAAGTGCTATTAGTGAAATTATGTTTTCCAATAAATAGAATCTCATTTCTTCCTTCTTTCTCACCAATTCACCAAAGCTATAGAGAGAGAAACTATAGAGAGAGAGAAGAAGAATATTCTGCTACTATACTATTGCAGTATCCAAACGTTTACTAAGGTAAGGGGTATTATTTCTTTCGTATTGGTAAAGGATGTTATTTTCTTTTAATACTTGTAAGGGTTGTCATTCTATTCCTTATTAAGATGTGGGAATAACATGTCTACGCAGATTACCACATGCATGGTGAATAACCTTTCGTATTCATTCTTTATTAATCTGTGGGAATAACATGTCTACGCGGACTACCGCATGCCTAGTGAATAACCCTTCGTATTCATTCTTTATTAAAGTTGTGGAAATTATCTATCTACGCGGATTACCGCATGACGGGTGAAAATTCATTTGCAGTTTCGTATATTATTTCATTTCATATTCCTAAATCTAAACTTACTGTGGTAAGTATTGCTTCTATAATTCCTTAAATGATTAAAAATTACTTAAGATTTTCGCTTCATCTAATATCATTTCACTGGAATATTGGTCTGAACTTTCTTATTAAATTTTAATCTTTTCATGTATAGGTACTATTTATACGATACTATTCATACGGTACTATTCATACGGCACTATTCATGAGTACTATTCACAACGAAATTAAATTTTCTTTTCTTTGTCCAAGTTATCTTTTATGAATCTTATTCTTGAAATTGGATCCATGTTTGATCTTTGTTGTCCGATTTATGTAACGACAATTAACGCGCAAGTATACGCGGTCAACAAGTAATATAAGATAAGTGAAGTGTCATACCCACGAGGACGAAGTCTTAATTGCAAATCAAGTACTAATGTAAGTCCTATACTGTCTTATCTAAACAAGTGATTGGAGATGGTATGTTAAACTATGCGATTACAACTAAAAGAGGTGAGAGAAATAGATGCACTAGGGAGACAAGCTAGGATTATAATTCCCCTAATGCGTCGCCTAATCTCCTAACTCTCCACATTACAAACAAATCAAGGAATGGTCAGCCGAGAATAGAACTACGCATATGCTTCTGTCGAAGGCCAAATGCACATCCCTAGCTAGATGAATCACAATATGTCTATTGATGAAAATAACTAGACTAGGGTCATTAAGCTCAGTCTCAAGGCTACACAAGACAAATAGAGATGTGTCTATCCTATTAAGCAGTTTATGCACACATTCCCTTAGGCAAGGGCATAACAAGTGTTATTGTATTTTAAAAGCCAGATATTAATGTCCAATTTTCAATATCCATTAATATCACTACCAAAAACTCTGTCAAGCAATCAGTCAATAAGCAAGAAATACAACAACCCATTCCCAAAATGATTCATTAATATAAATAGGAGAGAAAGTTAATTAGGCTAAACACTAGGTTACATTGCAATCCTAAAAAGGAATTAGTTCATAACCATGGTGCTAATACACATTTCTATAACATTCAAGATTGCTCAGTAATACACAAATAACTGAGAGATTTGGAATAAGAAAACTCCTGTTGTGAGGTTTTCTATCTCCAAGTCTTCTCTTCTCCGTGTAACTCCTGAGCTGTGTAGGATGCAATAACTATTCTCCCCTCAAAACCAACTTCTTTCTGTTCTAGAATCTAATTAATCTACCCTGTTATCACTGTCTGTCATCAAATGTCCTAGACGCCGTACTTGTTTTCTATATCGCTCCCCCGCTGTGTGTTCTCTTTCTTTTCATTAGGTCATTAAAAGCAAGCCACTGGCTAGGCACCGGAGGTGGCGCTGTGGCGCGGAGACATAGCTATTGGGTGGCGCTGCGGCGCGAACACAAGAAGCAAAAGGGACGCTGCAGCGGCAGATGACATCAGCGTGGACAAGGAATCGGCGCTGCGGCGCGAGGAGAAGGTTAGGCTCTGGCGCTGCGGCGCCAGAGTGTACAAAATGACAATTTTCTCCCCTTTAAGCTGGAAATGACCTAAACAGCCCTGCATCATACAGGATAAGCATAATAACAACAAAATATATATAAAAGCACAAAAAATAACATAAAATAAGCAGCGTCTTAAGCTTTTGAGAATCTGATTCGCGATATAAATACCACTTATCAGATACCCCCAAGCTTAAGCTTTTGCGTGCCCTCAAGCAAATTATCTAACATCCACACCCACATAACTGAAAGACGCGAATGGAAATTACTACTATTGAATAATACCATGGCTTCTAAGCGTAATTATAGAGCCTCTACGAGAATAGGACAAACACTGACATGAAAGGGGGCTTAATATCAAATTTGCAAGCATGAGACTATACTCGATCCATTCTATATGTGTGTAGACCAACCATCCTAACTAATCATAGCTCAAATAAACTCGCACAGTCGATTGCTAAAACCAATATGCACACTTCGCAACTTAAACAATCAACAAGCATTAAAACTAAGATGCAAGCACAAGAAAAGATCAAAAGGCTCTAGCATGAAGACAGCAAAATCTGACTCGGACAGTCCTTAATTACTTTAGGCTAAACAGAGCTACCCATTAATGAGCTTTTGACCAGTGACTCCCAAGTCAGATGACTTTAGGGCACTAGGTGTGGAACACCCCTATGCATCTAATAACTCGAGCAGCAAAGGCCACGTAATCAACATAAGCCAAATTAGACTTTACGAAATCTGAAGATTATTTGATGAGTGCATTTTATGCTCCATCTCAACATCGGTCCTGCGTTTATGGGCGAGTACGTTTTATGCTCCATCTTGACCCACCGCAAGACTTTCGATATTCAATCTCCTTTTCAATTTATTTTTTTTTATTTTTTTTTTATTTTTTTTTACAAGATGCCTGAGCCCAAGATCCAAAACTGCAAAAGCGCCTAAGTCCTTTATTACCTTGTAGAAATGAAAGATTAAAAGAATGAACATACTCAAAGAAATAAACGCGCGAACTAAAATCGAAAAATAACTAGTTAACACAGTTGGACGGTGCTTGCTAAGAAGGACGGATCAATAACAGTCTCAACTTATCGATTAACAACCCCTAACTCATACATGCTTGACACTACTCTAAGAGACAGCCATAACTACTTGGGGCCTGTCATTAGCCACGATCAAAAATTAACAGCTATAACACCCTCACCCAGCATATTTACAGTTACAAAACGGGTAAATGGGGGTAATCAAAACAATTTAGGCATGAAGTAACAAAAGAAACAGCACCCTGCCCAAATAAGGAAAAACCATAACCCATGGCATCAAGAAAACCAATTATCTGCACAATCCCCAAAATATGGCTATAAACACAACAACCAAAAATGACATGATAGCTAACGCGAACGCAAAATACTATATACAAAATAAAGCAAAAGTATTCAAATATTATAAACCAAAACATTCATATATATATTTAATAAAACGAACATACCAATGCAAAATACTATATACAAAATAAAGCAAAAGTATTCAAATATTATAAACCAAAACATTCATACATATATTTAATAAAACGAACATACCAATGCATCTTAACATGCATCCCATAATAAACCAACATCATCCACAAACACAGCATAAATAAAACATAGTCTGGGGCTATACCGCCCAAAAGAAACATAACTGCAATTCATATATAATAATACTTAAAAAGGAATCTCCCCCAAGCTTGAAATCTGCCAATGCCCTCACTGGCCTTCACCCTCTGGAGCATCATCATCGCCATCTTCATCGCCATCATCATCGGCACCCGCTGGCTCCTCCTCGCGATCCTCTCCTCTGGCCGGAAATGGCGGTGGATAAGGCGCAAAAATTGGAGGCTCTGGAAATTGAAAGGATATGGACTCTGCATCATCTCCTCCCTGGGTATAATAGATACTGGAAACTGTATTTGCGAACTCCGCATGATAGTGATTGAATTGGCTCTGCCATTGAGCCACCGTATCAACCTTGCAGTGGAGAAAATTAAGGCTGCTCAAAATCTCTGCCAGGGCCCCGGGTGGCATAGCCTCAGAAGAAGGGGGCTCAGGCGCTTGAGCGGAGGTACCAGCCTCAGATGAGGGAGGCGGCAGAGGCCCAGGCAAATAGCCCTGACCCTTTGGGTGCGACGGAGGTCCCCCATCCCATACTCCATATCGGGCTATAACGTGATGATCAATGATAGCCATTGGTGGCTGAGTGATATCGTCTTTCTCCCAAACCACACCCACCCTTTTACATAGACGTGTGATCAAAGATGGGTGAGGGAGTCCGGAATTGACGTTACTCCTGATGGCCTTTTTAATTGAATCCTGGATAAGAACCCCCACATCAACCTTCAGCCCCATGACAATTGCATACAGCAACACTGCCCTCTCTCTTGTTACATCGCTCAGGTGGCGTGTTGGCATGATATTGGCACAAATGAAGGAGTACCACGCCTTACCATAACGACTTAAGGCTTGATGGGGGAAAGAGGTCTTTTCACCGTGGAATTCGTTGGTTTTCCAAACGGTACCAAGCTTACAGAGCTTGGTTATAATTTCATCTGTACTGTAACTCCGCATCCCAGATTCCAGATAATCCTTCCCATCGTAGTTTGGAGTCCCATACACCGTATTGATAGTACGACTGTCAAATTTGATTAACTTACCCCGAACCGGCACCGTTGCAGGACCGTCAGCATTAGCATTTGCGTAGAATTCCTTTACGACTGAAATGACTGCAGACTCGGGTGGCTTGGTGAAGTGAATCCATTTCATAGTCATAATCATGGAATTCATATCGCCGTCCTTCTTGTCATCTGGCCTTAGCCCTCTTTCAGGCACCAAACTCCTCTTTGAAAAATTTTGAGCATATCGCTTCCAGGCTTCCTCGCTTGGGAATTTTACAGCATCCCAAAGGGGAGGAGGGGTTCTGGATGACGGAGGAGGACCTATACTAGTGCGAGGACGCTTTGACCCCATTGCCACAAAACTCCAAGGACAACAAAAAGAAAATTAACAAATGAAAATCTAACTCTGGCTCTGAAGAATTCCTTTACCTCATATAGGATATAAATAGGATGAAGGAGAAGTAACTGCAGGACGGTTGAAGGCCCCGAACGGTCAGAAACTGAAAGGGGGACGGTTGATTTGCCGAACTGCTTGGAAAAAAGGGAGATGTGTGTGAGAGAAAAGAGGGGAGTTACATGAACTGCTGCAAACTGAATCCCAAAAGCCTCGTTTAAACTCAAAAACACGGCACTGGCGCTGCGGCGTGGTACATGGCGCTGCGACGCTAGTTAGATTTGTCTTGGCGCTGCGGCGCCATTTTTGGCGCGGCGGCGCGACATTTTGGCGCTGCGGTGCGAAGAATTAGGAAGGCCTCAACGCTGTAGCGCAACTCTCCAGTAGATTCCAGCAAATGCTGGCGCCGCGGCGGGAAAATTTGTAAAGGGACTGGCGCTGCGGCGCGATGAAGAATTTTGGAATAATGATCATGGCGCTACGACGCGAAACTTAGCTAAGCACCTGGCTCGGCGGCGCGGCCTTCTGATTTCCTGCACAGCAAACATCCAAATTACTGAATCACACAAACTAATCATACTGATACTAACCATTAACCTACATACTAACATACTAACTCAGCATCTATAATTATTCTAAGGAAAACCAAATGCACTAATGATAACTAAAGAAAACAACACTGAATGAAAACAATAAGGGTATTTTTGATACTAAGATGGGGTTGCCTCCCCATCAAGCGCTTGATTTAAAGTCGTCGGCTTGACTTTCACCCCGTCTTACACCGGGTCTCCCAAGGTGATGGAGGTGTTTTGCCGGTCGACCTCGCCGCCCCAATAGTGTTTTAAACGTTGTCCATTGACTTTGAAGGTTTTGTCTGAATGAGGGTCTTCGACCTCAATCGCCCCATGAGGATACACCTTAGCAATTGTGAATGGCCCCGACCATCGAGACTTCAACTTCCCCGGGAATAATTTCAGCCGGGAGTTAAAAAGAAGCACCTTCTGGCCCTGTTCGAAGTTTCTTTCGACAATTTTCTTGTCATGCCACCGCTTTGTCTTTTCCTTATACAACTTAGCATTTTCATACGCATGCAGACGAAACTCGTCTGATTCATTGAGTTGTAATAGCCTTCGTTCACCCGCTGCATCCATATCGAAATTTAGCTTTTGGATGGCCCAATATGCGTTGTGCTCTAGCTCCACAGGAAGATGACAAGCCTTTCCATAAACAAGCCTATACGGAGACATTTCGATAGGCGTTTTATAAGCGGTACAGTATGCCCACAAGGCATCATCAAGCTTCTTTGACCAGTCCTTCCGATTAGGGTTAACAATCTTCTCCAAGATACGCTTAACTTCTCGATTAGAGATCTCTGCTTGGCCACTTGTCTGCGGATGATAACCTGTGGCTATTTTATGGGTCACCCCATACTTAGCAAGAAGGGCTTCGAAATATTTGTTGCAAAAATGTGACCCTTCATCACTGATTATTGCCTGAGGAGTGCCGAAACGAGTGAAAATATTTTTCCTTAAGAAATTAAGCACCACCTTAGCATCATTAGAAGGCAAGGCGACTGCTTCTACCCATTTGGAGACATAATCAACCGCAACAAGAATATAGAGATTGTTGTAGGAAGACGGGAATGGACCCATGAAGTCAATACCCCATACATCAAACAACTCTACTTCAAGGACATTCTGCAGAGGCATTTCATGCCTTTTTGAGATGGTTCCTACCCTTTGGCATCTATCGCAGTGCGACACATATAGGTGTGCATCTTTGAACAGGGTAGGCCAGTAAAACCCAGATTGGAGAACTTTAGCAGCAGTTCTTTATCCCCCAAAATGTCCTCCATAATTAGAGGAATGGCAATGATGGAGCACACCTTCGATTTCCTCCTCTGGCAAACATCTCCGCAGAATCTGATCTGAACACTGTTTGAATAAAAAGGGCTCGTCCCAAAAGTATTGTTTTGCATCATTTAGGAATTTCTTCCTCTGTTGATAGCTCAAGATGGGAGGAAGCACTTGACAAGCGACGAAATTGGCAAAGTCCGCATACCACGAGGCTTTGCTTTGGATGCCAAACAGTTGTTCATCTGGGAAGAAATCATTGATGTCTTTGATTGCATCTCCCGAATGAGGAGGGTTTTCTAACCTCAACAAGTGATCTTCTACCTGGTTTTCTGTCCCCTTTTTGTTGCGGATCTCCAGATCGAACTCCTGTAGAAGAAGGACCCACCTTATCAGCCTAGGCTTTGCATCTTTCTTCTCTATCAGATATTTGATGGCCGAATGGTCTGTGTACACGGTCACTTTTGTTCCAATGAGGTAGGAACGAAATTTGTCGAAAGCATAAACCACTGCCAGCAGTTCCTTCTCGGTTGTGGTGTAATTTAACTGAGCATCAGTTAATGTTTTGCTGGCATAGTATATCGTGTGGAACACTTTGTCCCGTCTCTGTCCCAACACTGCCCCAATAGCAAAATCACTGGCGTCACACATGAGCTCAAATGGGAAAGTCCAGTCAGGAGCTACCACAATAGGAGTTGAAATGAGTTTTTCCTTCAATAGTTCAAAAGCTCTGAGGCAGGCTTCATCAAACTGAAAAGGCATATCCTTTTCCAATAGTGAACATAGCGGTTTGGTTATCCTTGAGAAGTCCTTGATAAACCGCCTATAGAATCCTGCATGTCCAAGAAAACTCCTAACCCCTTTCACTGATGTAGGCGGTGGTAGACTATTGATGACATCAATTTTAGCCTTGTCTACCTCGATACCACTATCAGATACTCTGTGGCCCAAAATAATGCCCTCCTTGACCATGAAGTGGCACTTTTCCCAATTTAATACAAGATTAGTTTCAACACATCTTTGGAGAACGGCAGTCAAATTCACCAGACAGTTATCAAATGAACTCCCGAATACAGAAAAATCGTCCATAAAAACCTCGAGGGTCTTTTCGACCATGTCAGAGAAGATGGACATCATGCAACGTTGGAATGTTGCAGGAGCATTACACAACCCAAAGGACATTTTTCGAAAGGCAAAGGTCCCATACGGACATGTGAACGTTGTTTTCTCCTGATCTTCGGGAGCAATAGAAATTTGATTATATCCAGAATAACCATCTAGCAGACAATAAAAGGCATGCCCAGCAAGTCTATCGAGCATCTGATCAATAAATGGCAGAGGGAAGTGATCCTTACAGGTGGACTTGTTCAACTTCCTGTAGTCCATATATACCCTCCATCCGGTCATCGTTCTGGTTGGAATCAACTCGTTATTCTCATTGGCTACTACCGTCATGCCGCCCTTTTTTGGCACGCACTGAATGGGACTGACCCAAGGACTGTCCGAGATAGGGTAGATAATGCCCGCATCTAGCAGCTTAATGATTTCCTTCCGGACCACCTCTTTCATTATTGGGTTCAACCGCCTCTGATGTTCAATGGTCGACTTGGATCCTTCCTCCAGCAGAATTTTGTGCATACAAAGGGATGGGCTGATCCCTTTAATGTCTGAAATCGACCACCCCAGTGCCGTTTTATACTGTTTAAGCACTAGCCGTAGCTTCTCTTCCTGGCCTTCATCTAACGATGCAGATATTATAACAGGCAAAGTGGATGATTTCCCCAAGAATGCATACCTCAGATGATTGGGCAAGGGCTTTAACTCGAGGACAGGAGGTTCTACAATTGATGGCTAGGCCTTGGAAGTAGATGCTTCTGGATCATTCAGAGACTCAAACTGTCTTTGGAACTGTGTAGATCTCTGGGGTGCATCCATCCAGTTAGCACATTCAACATGGGTGGCTTCTTCCATAGGACTGGTACCTGTTAGTGTAGCTTCTAAAGGGTCTGTTATGCATGTTTCTGAGAATACTTCCCTGACTGTATCATCAATCACCTTAATCTGGAAGCAGTCTTCAAGGGTGTTCGGATATTTTATTGCCCTAAACACATTGAATGTTACTTCTTGATCCTGTACTCTCATAGTCAGCTCCCCTTTCTGCACATCTATAAGGGTTCT
Organism: Panax stipuleanatus; assembly: GCA_020205555.1. Taxonomy (NCBI): domain Eukaryota; kingdom Viridiplantae; phylum Streptophyta; class Magnoliopsida; order Apiales; family Araliaceae; genus Panax; species Panax stipuleanatus. The sequence goes on from CM035115.1 coordinate 99,080,249, forward strand.
CCCAGTTGCTAAAAATAGTCTGCCCAGTATTATTGGGACCTCCCTATCTTCCTCAAAGTCCAGGACAATAAAGTCCGCTGGAAAGATTAACTTGTCCACCTTGACAAGCACATCTTCTACTATCCCCTTCGGGTAAGTGAGAGATCTATCCGCCAATTGCAAAGTAACACTTATGGGTTTGGCTTCATTCAGCCCAAGCTTCTTATATATTGACAGAGGCATCAAATTTATACTCACCCCCAAATCACATAAGGCCTTGCCAATGAATTGGTCCCCGATAGTGCATGGAATCTTGAAACTTCCAGGATCTTTTAGTTTTGGCGGGAGCTTGTTCTGTAGAATAGCACTGCATTCCTCTGTCAGAGCCACTGTTTCATAATCTCCCATTTTCCTCTTCTTCGACAATATGTCTTTCATGAATTTGACATAGCTCGGCACTTGCTCCAATGCCTCTGCAAACGGGATGTTTATGTGAAGCTTCTTAAACACTTCTAAAAACTTAGAAATTGCTTATCAAGCTTTTGTTTCTGCATACGCTGAGGGAATGGCAACTATGGGATAGGAGGACTAGCTAGGTTCCTCTATAGTCACTTCTTCTTGCACTACAGGACTCTCTCCACCCTTTTCATTTATAGTTCTCCCACTCCGTAGTGTAACTGCTTTGCAGTGTTCCTTCCCATCCCGTTTCGGGTTGACATCAGTGTCACTCGGCAATGTGCCTTGCGATCGACTGTTCAAAGCAGAGGCTAACTGTCCCATTTGGACTTCAATGTTCCGGATGGAAGCTTCTTGATTACTGCTCCTTGTCTCATTTTGGGCAATATATCATGACAGGAGATCTTCCAAACTAGATTTTCTTTCCTGTTGAGGTGGTGGATGGTGGAACTAATTATGAGAACTCTGTGGTTGTTGGTTGTACTAATTTTTGAGCTTGAAAACCCGGAGGGTTTGAGAAATTAGGCCTGTTGGTCGGAGGTTGTGCTTGATGGTTATTTGTGTTGCCCCAAGAAAATTTTGGATGATTCCTCAAGCCCGGATGATAATGAGTAGGGAGACTTGCATTTTACTGCCGCCTGTAGTTGGAAACAAATTGAACTGAATCGGGGCTTATGGCACACTGATCAGTTGGGTGGCTCCCTTGACATAATTCACACGACACTGCGACACTCTGAACATTCTGCACAGCTTGCACTCCCATGGTGTCGAGTCTTTTTGTTAGCGCTGCAACCTGAGCCGCTAATTGTGTGACTGGATCAACCTCATATATTCCTGCTGCTCTTCTAGGGGCCTGCCTGTCATTTGGCCATTGATAATTATTGGCCGCCATTATTTCCACCAATTCATACCCCGCTGTGTGATGCTTAGACATGAACGCTCCTCCAGAAGCGGCATCAATACTCGAACGAGTAGCTCCGGATAACCCATTATAGAATGTCTGGATGGGAAGCCATTCTGGCAGTCCATGGTGGGGGCATTTTCTCAGAAGATCCTTGAATCGCTCCCATGAGTCGTACACAGACTCTGATTCAAACTGAATAAAAGAGGTAATTTCGTGCCTGTGCCTGGCGGTTTTAGCAGGTGGGAAGAACTTCGCCACGAACTTTTGAGCCAAGTCATCCCATGTGGTAATGGAGCCTGACGGAAGTGAATGTAGCCAGCTCTTGGCCTTGTCCTTCAAGGTGAATGGAAACAATCGGAGTCTGATAGCGTTGTCAGACACTCCGTTGCACTTAAACGTATCACAGATCTCCAAGAAGTTCATCAAGTGATCACTGGGGTCATCATTTGGTAATCCCCCAAATTGAATATTGGAGCACATTTGGATGGTGCCCGGCTTGATCTCAAAATTATTTGCTTGGATTGCGGGCCTGAGAATGCTCGCTTACAAATCTGCAATGTGAGGCATAGCATGCTCCCTTAAAGATTTCTGAAGTTCCTCAGCCATTGTAACAGGAGTATGTATGTCCCGAGCTTTTTCTCTCTGCAGGCATCTGTACGTTCTATCAACCTCAGGATCGAGAGGTATTATGCTCCGACCCCTTCTAGGTGGCATACGCCGTAGAGATCACCTGAAAAGAAAATTAAACAGATAATATCAGTCTAAATTAAGATCGTATTGACTTAGTTTTAATATTGATAACAAATAGTACTAAGTCCCCGACAACGGCGCCAAAAACTTGTTGTCCGATTTATGTAACGACAATTAACGCGCAAGTATACGCGGTCAACAAGTAATATAAGATAAGTGAAGTGTCGTACCCACGAGGAAAAAGTCTTAATTGCAAATCAAGTACTAATGTAAGTCCTATACTGTCTTATCTAAACAAGTGATCGGAGATGGTATGTTAAACTATGCGATTACAACTAAAAAAGGTGAGAGAAATAGATGCACTAGGGAGACAAGCTAGGATTATAATTCCCCTAATGCGTCGCCTAATCTCCTAACTCTCCACATTACAAACAAATTAAGGAATGGTCAGCCGAGAATAGAACTACGCATATGCTTCTGTCGAAGGCCAAATGCACATCCCTAGCTAGATGAATCACAATATGTCTATTGATGAAAATAACTAGACTAGGGTCATTAAGCTCAGTCTCAAGGCTACACAAGACAAATAGAGATGTGTCTATCCTATTAAGCAGTTTATGCACACATTCCCTTAGGCAAGGGCATAACAAGTGTTATTGTATTTTAAAAGCCAGATATTAATGTCCAATTTTCAATATCCATTAATATCACTACCAAAAACTCTGTCAAGCAATCAGTCAATAAGCAAGAAATACAACAACCCATTCCCAAAATGATTCATTAATATAAATAGGAGAGAAAGTTAATTAGGCTAAACACTAGGTTACATTGCAATCCTAAAAAGGAATTAGTTCATAACCATGGTGCTAATACACATTTCTATAACATTCAAGATTGCTCAGTAATACACAAATAACTGAGAGATTTGGAATAAGAAAACTCCTGTTGTGAGGTTTTCTATCTCCAAGTCTTCTCTTCTCCGTGTAACTCCTGAGCTGTGTAGGATGCAATAACTATTCTCCCCTCAAAACCAACTTCTTTCTGTTCTAGAATCTAATTAATCTACCCTGTTATCACTGTCTGTCATCAAATGTCCTAGACGCCGTACTTGTTTTCTATATCGCTCCCCCGCTGTGTGTTCTCTTTCTTTTCATTAGGTCATTAAAAGCAAGCCACTGGCTAGGCACCGGAGGTGGCGCTGTGGCGCGGAGACATAGCTGTTGGGTGGCGCTGCGGCGCCACTCACGCTGCGGCGCGAACACAAGAAGCAAAAGGGACGCTGCAGCGGCAGATGACATCAGCGTGGACAAGGAATCGGCGTTGCGGCGCGAGGAGAAGGTTAGGCTCTGGCGCTGCGGCGCCAGAGTGTAAAAAATGACAATTTTCTCCCCTTTAAGCTGGAAATGACCTAAACAGCCCTGCATCATACAGGATAAGCATAATAACAACAAAATATATATAAAAGCACAAAAAATAACATAAAATAAGCAGCGTCTTAAGCTTTTAAGAATCTGATTCGCGATATAAATACCACTTATTAATCTTCATGTTGACAATTTGAACATTATTGAACTCTGGATAAATTGAATTATAAATCTCTAATATTTATCATTGATCTCACTTGATTCATTCTTTATATCATTGTCATAATCTTTAGACTTTAATTTAGGTGAAAGATATATTTGGCTCGTAGTGCAAACATGAACTGTTGATTGATATTATGGCCTGTAGTGCAAAGATGAACTGTTGATTGATATCTTTGGCTCGTAGTGCAAAGATGAACTGTTGATTGATTTCTTTGGCCTGTAGTGCAAAGATGACCCATTGTTTTAATATCTTTAGCCCGTGGTGTAAAGATGGATAGGTGTATGGCAGGATCATGACCACGATGATACAGTTGAATATCTTTGGCCCGTAGTGCAAATATAGACAATTGATTGGTATGATCATGACCATTGTTGTTACATTTGAACGTCTTTGGAGTAGGGTGTAAAGACGATATGATTATTGAGTGTCTTTAACCTTTATGGCAAGGACATTGAGTGAAAGTTCTATTACGCCTGTGTGGCAAGGAGAAATTGTTGATTTACATGATTATGAATATGAATTGTGAATTTAACTATAATCTTTGGTGTTACAGGTAAAGACAGGTGGTGAAAGTTCTCTTTGTCTTGAGTACAACGAAGAACTGTTGATTGGTGTTACATGAATAAAATATCGATGATGGACTTTTAATTTGGGGAAGATAGTAGACATCATGTTCTACTTAACTCTTCTAATGGATTGCTTGTTCCGCTGCAACTATGGTTGAAAACTTTTTTCACCTACCATATGTTCTAAATATCTGATTTATTACTGATGAAGGCTATTGATAATTTAATTATCTTAAGTCATGATATTCTTTACTAGGCTATTCGTGCTCACCCTTTTGAAAGTAGTATGCATACAAGTCAATCATGTATGATGATGAAGCATCTACTTTAGAGACGATCTTATTTATTTATTAATAAAAATATTCATTTATTAAAGACATTTAATTATCTACATAATGCTGTTTTTATAATATGTAAATAACCCATAGTTTTAAACAATGCTTTTAGAATCATGATGTTGATCATGCTAATGAGATCTAAATTCTTAGGAAGCTTAAAACTAAAATACTTCTCAATCGTTGGATTACTAAAAGGGAAATATTAAATCCGGATAAATTGGTACATATGTTGCTTGCTCATTGGATAAGGATGATTGATCTCATGATCATTTGTGTGGAGACACTAAAGCAAGTACGTAGGTGCTTATTTGAGAATAAGTTCACTGAACGTGCCTCGTTATGGAATACCTAATGGAGTTTTACTTGCCTGTCAATAGAAATTCCTAATGTGATAGTAGTACAAGTGATCCTTGGACTTGAGATTATCATAGTATCTTGTATGTAATGAATTATACTTTGACTTATTCCTTAAAAACCCTTAGGGTATATCAAAGGGTATGCTTGAGTATAATGAGTTACATATAGAGATAATGAATGATCAATAAAAAATCTACCACTTCTAGTAAAAGAAGAGATATAACCTATGTGATTCATTAAATGACAATCCAGTAGTCCTTGGCCAAGGCATAATGAAATTAGAAAGGAGTTTCTAATTTGCATTATTTGGAGTTGTGCATTTTCTAATCGAAATTAGAAAGGATTTCCATGTCTTATATTTATTTAATTTTATGTATTTCAATTAGAAAATGTACAACTCCAAATAATGTAAATTAGAAACTCCTTTCTAATTTCATTCTGCCTTGACCAATGACTACTGGGTTGTCATTTAACGAATCACATAGGACATATCTCTTTTTTTACTAGAAGTGGTAGATTCTTTATTGATAATTCATTATCTCCATATGTAACTCATTATACCTAAGCATACCCTTTGATATACCCTAATGGTTTTTAAAGAATAAGTCAAAGTATAATTTATTACATACAAGATACTATGATGATCTCAAGTCCAAGGATCACTTGTACTACTATCACATTAGAAATTCCTATTGACAGGCAAGTAAAACTACATTAGGTATTCCATAGCGAGTCACGTTCAGTGAACTTATTTTCCAACAAGCACCTTTATACTTGCTTTAGTGTCTCCACACAAATGATCATGAGATCAATCATCCTCATCCAATGAGAAGGCAATATATGTACTAATTTATCCGAATTTACTAATCTTTTTTTTAGTAATCCAACCAGGGGCGGACGCACGTTAGGGGCAGGGGGCACCTGCCCCCACTGAAATTTCAGGGGGTAGGGGGGTTATATTTGGGGCTTACTGTTTATCAATCTGTTTTGGCTGAGGATTCAATTTTGGGCGATGATTTGCTCAGAATATTATTGGTTTATCCGGGTGCTTTCCGATCTGACTTCTATGGTTCTATTGCTTATCTTCTTAATGTTTCAGATTGGGATGATTCTTTGAAGGTTCTGCTGTGGTCCTTCGCCAGATTCCTCTATTGGAATTGGTGTATGGTCTGCTGTTATTTTGGATTCTTATTTTCAGTCATTCACCGATGGTTCAATTTGTTCTTTTTATGTTCGGTGTACTAGCTGATGTTTATCAAAAATCTTTTTCTTATTTTGATTTGGCGATTGGTCAGTTTGTATTTTTCTGATTTTCTTTACCCTCCTGGTTTCTACCCCTTTTATTGGTTTCCCTTTAGATCTGATGTGAAGGTGTTTATTCTGGGTGGGTAGTAATTTTATTTGGTTGAAACCAGACTAATTTGTTTGGTGCAAGGAGTTGGTCCGGCAACCATGGTGGTCTAGTTAGCCGCCGGTCTTCGTTTGCCGGAGATGATTACAGTTGTTGTCACGTGGATGCTGTCATGGGGCATTATGCTGATGGTTGATGATGGGTTGAGCAATGAGCATTGGGACCCATGATTTCAAATTCAAATTAGCAATGTTGGTCCTTTTAGTGGGCTAAATGTTGCTGTTATTTCAAGTTGGGTAGAGATGCTTGGTTTTTATGGTTTTATTGATCTCCACGTGGACTCGGTGCTTATTGCTATTGTTGGGCTATCATGTGGGCTGGGTTTTATTTGGTCGGTGGGCTTATTTTTGTGGTCTTGTTTTATTGACCCCACTGAATTCTTGGGCTGGATCTGCCCCTGAATCCAACGATTGAGAACTATTTTAGTTTTAAGCTTTCTAAGAATTTAGATCTCATTAGCATGATTAACATCATGATTCTAAAAGAATTGCTTAAAACTATGGGTTATTTACATATTATAAAACAGCATCATGTAGATAATTAAATACCTTTAATAAATGAATACTTTTATTAATAAATAAATAAGATCGTCTCTAAAGTAGATGTTTCATCATCATACATGATTGGCTTGTATGCATACTACTTTTAATCTCCCACTTACACTAACGCCAATCGCCATGGTATCTCATACCCATTTTCTCTAAGTGACGATCAAACTGTTGTTGTGTTAAAACTTTAGTAAATGAATCTGCAATGTTATATTGAGAGTCTACACGCTCTTCTTTCAATGATTTCTTTAATCAAAGTGCCGCAACACATGTTTGGATTCAAATGAGACTTAGGAACTATTCCTAGTTCTGTAATGAACTTTTCATCTGAAACATCAACTTGCAGCTTCACTTACAGTTATATACTTTGTCTTTGTCACTAACCCAGCAACATTTTGTTGTTTGGAACCTTTCTAATTTACTGCACCACCTTTCAAGGTAACGACTTACCCTAAAGTGGATTTGTTGTCGTCTTAGTCAGTCTGAAAACTTGAGTCTGTTTAGTCTTTTAGTTTAATTCAGGCCCATCATTTGTCATGATGACATCTTTAGTGTCAGTTAAGTACTTTAAGATGTTTATCACTATCTTACAGTGATCTTCTCCAGAATATGACTGATCAACATCAAGTCTCGTATATTTCATTGCATACATGATAGTAACTCATGCGATCTCTTTTTTATTGAAGATAATTTTAGAGAGATACACTCCATGGCTCATCTTCATGAGACACCTTTTGGAGTTTGCCATGCTAAACGCCTTTAGCATCTAATGAATATACGTTCCTTGGGTTAAGCCGAAAATTCTTTTAAATCTATCTATACAGATTTATATCCCCAATGTAGGATGTTCTACCCAAATCATTCATAGAGGAATGTTTAGACAACTTTATTTTGATCGATTGTAGCATAGGAATGTCATTCCCTATCAGTAATATATCATCAACATATAATACAAGAAATAAAACAGCGCTCCCACTAACCTTCTTGTACACACATGGTTCATCCTCATTTTTGATAAAATCAAACTCTTTGATTGTTTCATCAAAACGAATGTTCCATCTACGAGAAGCTTGCTTCAATCCATAAAAGGATTGTTGTAGCTCATATACATGATTTGCTTCAACCATTGAAACAAATTCATCTGGTCGTATCATACATACATTCTCCTCTAATAATGTATATTTGAGGAAGGGCGTCTCCACGTCCATTTTGCCAGATTTAGTAATAATAAGCTGCAATCGCAAATAAAATCCAAATGGACCTGAGCATTGCTTCAAAAATCCATTTTAGATTTTATGGTCATCTACCATTTCTCTGAGTCTTTATTACTCATAGCTTGTTCGTAGTTCAATGGATCATCATCATTCATGGCGTGTACCTCATCGTCGTCCTCTATGATGAATCCATACCTTTCAGGTATCTTTAGTACTCTTTCAGATTTACGAATAGGATGTTGTACAGAAGGTGTCTCTACTTGGACAGGTTCATCCAATTGATCTGTAGTGGTTTGTGGTTCTTTAATTTCTTCAAGATCTATTTTCCTCCCACTAGCCCCTTCAAGGATAAACTCCTTTTCCAAGAAGGCAGTGTGTTTCACAACAAACACCTTTTGCTCAGTAGGATTGTGAAAATAGTATCTCAAACTCTCTTTAGGATATCCCACAAACGTGCACTTATCAGATATTGTCCCAATCTTATCATTTTGAAACCTTTTCACATAAGCTGGACATCCTCAAATCTTAACATGCTTAAGACCAGGTTTCCTCCCTGTCCACATCTCATATGGAGTCTTGGGGACGGATTTTGAGGGGACCTTATTTAGTAGATATGTAGCCGTTTCTAAGGCATGACCCCAGAATGAAATTGGAAGATCAGTAAAACTCATCATGAAACGAATCATATCCAACAATGTTCGATTTCTTCTTTCAGATACTCCATTTAACTGTGGTGTATCTGGTGAAATCCATCGTTAGATTATACCATTTTCTTTGAGACAATCGAAAAACTCATCGCTTAAGTATTCACCACCTCAATCTGATCGAAGAATCTTAATACTTTTGTCAGTTTGTTTCTCTACTTCACTTCTTAACTCTTTGAACTTTTCAAATGATTCAGATTTGTATTTCATTAAATACACATATCCATATCTTGAGTGATCATCAGTGAAAGTAATAAAATAAGAATACCCTCCCTGTGCATTCGTTGTCATAGGTCCATAAACATCTGTGTGAATCAACGCTAACAACTCTGTAACTCTTTCTCCTATTTCACTAAAAGGAGATTTAGTCATTTTACCCATGAGACAAGATTCACAAATTGGATATGATTCATAATCGGATAGCTCTAAGAGCCCATCCTTATGCAACTTGAATAATCTTGTTTCATTGATATGACCGAGTCTACAGTGCCACATATAGGTATAATTAACATCATCTCTTTTTTTTTTTGGTTTGTTCTATTTGAAATATATTTTCATGCAAGTCAAGTATATAAAGTCCATTTCGCTGATTACCAACACCATATAAAATATTGTCTTTATAAATAGAACAATTGTTGTTCTTTATTATAATGTCAAATCCATCCATATCTAATGCAAAAATGAAAATAATGTTTCTAATGATATTCGGAACAAAACAACAGTTATTTAAATAAATGGACTTTCCCGTAGGCAATGCTAAACAGTAAGTACCTACAGCTAATGCAACAACCTTTGCTCCATTACCACTCATAGGATAACATCATCCTTGTTCAGCTTTCTACTTCTGACCAGTCCCTGCACAATATTACATATGTGAGAACCATAGCCGGTATCAGATACCCAAGTAGAATTTTGATTTTCTGAAAAATTAATTTCAATCATGAACAAACCTTGATTGGAAGTCGAAGCTTCTCCAAGCTTCTTCTCTGTCAGAAACTTCTTGCAGTTCCTCTTCCAATGACCCGGCTCGTTGTAATGGAAGCACATTCCTTTGCTAGCTAGATCAGGTTTCTTTTGATCCTTTCTGTTCATCTTGCCCTTAGCCTTCTTAGATTTATTCTTTTCAGAAGATATCTTTGGCCTCTTCTTTTTATTGGAAGAATCCACCATTAAGACATGGTTCTTCTTGGATGAGAAATGACCTTCTGCCGTTTTCAACATGTTAAGTAATTCAGGCAAGCTAACATCTAACTTATTCATGTGAAAATTTAACAATGAACTGCGAGAAGGTCTTAGGGAGTGACTGCAAGACTAAGTCTTTACTCAACTCCCCATCTATGACAAACCCAAGCTGTCCAAGACATTCAATCAGATTGATCACCCTTAGGACATGAGTCTCAACGGCTGTATCCTTGGTCATTTGAGATCGGAAGAGCTCCTTAGATATCTCATATCTAGTAGTCCTATTTTTTTCACCATACAACTCCTTGAGGTGAAGTAACATAGTAGGAGCATCCATGTTTTCATGCTGACGCTGAAGATTGTTATTCATGGATGCGAGCATGATGTATTGAGCCACAGATGCATCATCTTGCCACTTTACAATGGTGGAAATCTCTTCCTCAGAGGCTGATTCTAGAACAGTTTCAGGGACCGGCGAATTTAGGACATAAGAAATCTTTTTAGCAGTGAGAACTATTCTCAGATTTCTTAACCAGTCCGTGTAATTCGGTCCGGTCAGTTTGTTAGCATCAAGTATGCTACACAGTGAAATTAGTGATTTTGACATTTTTAAATTTCTGTATGTGAAAAGACAATATTTTAGCAAACATTCATTTAATTAATTTTATATACCAAAATAAATTAGGTCTTATTTTAATATTCTATCTCCCTCCTATGTACTTCTCCTTGACTGCTGATCAAGGTTTCTATTTAAATTAAATAGTTTAATGTAATAGAAATAGTTAGAATTATCTTGAAGAAATTGGAGACCAAGGAGCGCGTGAAGACCCGTTTGTATGGAGCCCGAGTTTAAATGTAATAGTTACGTTTAAATTTAAAATTATTGCACTCCTAGGTTTGACCTTTTGGTTCACTTAGTGGCTCAAGTGGACCAAACTAGAATAAAAGTCCATAATCAATCCGGTAGAATATAGTATTCTATTGTGCATGTTAAGTATTATATATATTATATTTTATGCAAATATGCTTCGCATGTTTTAATAAAATGACGCGTATTTTATATATATATATATATATATATATATATATATATATATATATATATATATATATATGTGCATGCGTGCTAAACAAGATGAGACAAATAATAACAAACCCCACAAAGAAATCATATTAAGTCTAAAGCGTTCAAAGATATTTGGAATATCGAACGTCGCCTTCTAGCATGATAAATTAATATAGTATTAAATATTTAATACAAGTTTGTTGTGCTATCCACAAGGCAAGTATTGCGTATTTAAGATATTAATTTAATCACATTTGATATTTATCAAAAAATTGAACAATATTGTTTTGTTGTGCTATCCACAAGGACAATATTTTTCTTTTTTAAATTTATGGAAGTGCTAGGTTGGACTTAACTTAAATTATTTTAGTTCGAATGTGCACACACTTCAAAGTAGTATGCATACAAGCCAATCATGTATGATGATAAAGCATATACTTTGGAGACAATCTTATTTATTTATTAATAAAAATATTTATTTATTAAAGACATTTAATTATCTACATGGTGCTGTTTTTCTAATATGTAAATAACCCATAGTTTTAAGCAATGCTTTTAGAATCATGATGATGATCATGCTAATGAGATCTAAATTCTTAGAAAGCTCTAAAACTAAAATAGTTCCCAATCGTGGAATTACTAAAAAGAGGATTAGTAAATCCGGATAGATTGGTACATATGTTGCTTGCTCATTGGATGAGGATGATTGATCTCATGATCATTTGTGTGGAGACCCTAAAGCAAGTATGTAGGTGCTTATTGGAGAATAAGTTCACTGAACGTGACTCGCTATGAAATACCTAATGGAGTTTTACTCGCCTGTCAATAGAAATTCCTAATGTAATAGTAGTACAAGTGATCCTTGGGCTTGAGATTATCATAGTATCTTGTATGTAACAAATTATACTTTGACTTATTCCTTAAGGCCTTTTAAGGCATATGTAAGGTATGTTTGGGTATAATGAGTTGCATATGGAGATAATAAATTATCAATAAAGAATCTACCACCTCTAGTAAAAGAGGAGATATGTCCTATGTGATTCGTCAAATGACAACCCAGGAATCCTTGGCCAATGTGGAATGAAATTAGAAAGAGGTTTCTAATTTGCATTAATCGGAGTTGTGCATTTTCTAATCGAAATACATATGATTAAATAAAATAAGACTTGACAGTAAATCCATGTCTTATATTTAATTGGGACATTGTATGATGGAAGGATTGAATTGTACGGTAACTATTTACTCACAGGTTCTTTTATGATTAATGTTGAAATCTATATTATCTGGAAAGTCGTTGATCGCTAGGGAGGCTTATCCCTATTGTAGAATAAATATTATTTATTTAAATAGATTATTAGTTTAATTTATTTATTTAAATAAGATTAGAATTGTTCTAATTGATTTATTCACAACCGGTTTAATATGGATAACCTAAAGGGTCACACCATAAAAGGAAGAATAATTATTTAAGAAGGTAATGGCATAATCGTAATAATGCATTAAGTATAATTAATTTAATATATGGTGATATAATAGATTAAATAGCTTAATGTTTATTATTTAATATTTTAAAAATATTAAATATAAATTAATAAGAGGAGTCTTATTAATATTATTACAATTATTATTATTTTAATTTTTAAAGGAGTTTAGTAATTAATTTAATATTAGTACTCTCATTTATTCCTAATAAGATTAGGAGACAAATTAATTAAATGAATTTAATTAATTATTCTCAAAGTGGTGGGAAGCCTAAATTAATTAAAGGAGTTTAATTAACTAAATGAAATCCCATAATTAATAAGATTAGAAGGGTTGACCAATATCTATATAAGAGGAGTCTTATAATAGATATCAGTTGATGTAATTTTAATTGTTGGAGAGTACTCCTTTTCTATAGATGATAGAAAATTAGGTTTAGCCAAATCACCCTCCTTCTTGATAATTTCTCTTCCTTGGTGGATCACCTCTAGAGGCCAAATACTTGGGTGGCTAACGTTGATCAAAGGAAAGAATCTAACCCGAAAATTCAAGGAGATCATGAAGAACACGGAGTTGAACTCGTACCTGTGGAAGCTTCGTTCTACAAGGGTATGATTCCATAACTTCTTATTTATCGTTTTAAATTAATAATTTGCATAAAGGATGATCTGGGTAATGGTTTTGTAGAAATTTTTTAAACTCTGATATACCATGCTTCCGCTAATTTTTTCAATTTGATTGCGTCACGATTTCGTATAGACTCAACAACACTTGACCATTATGATTTAAGAGGCAAAATAAAAAGGAGTTACATGTTGATGTAATTTACAAAGAGTTGTCTACCTATTTATTTATATATCATTTGTTATGCTATCCACAAGGCTATATATATTTGAAATAAAATTCTTATTCTCACTAGCAAGTCTTTGACAGTAATTCCATGTCTTATATTTAATTGGGACATTGTATGGTGGAAGGATTGAATTGTACAGTAACTATTTACTCACAGGTTCTTTTATGATTAATATTAAAATCTATATTATCTGAAAAGTCGTTGATCGCTAAGGAGACTTATCCCTATTGTAGAATAAATATTATTTATTTAAATAAGATTAGAATTGTTCTAATTGATTTATTCACAACTAGTTTAATATGGAGAACCTAAAAGGTCACACCATAAAAGGAAGAATAATTATTTAAGAAGGTAATGACATAATCGTAATAATGCATTAAATGTAATTAATTTAATCTATGATGATAGAATAAATTAAATAGCTTAATGTTTATAATTTAATATTTTTAAAATATTAAATATAAATTAATAAGAGGAGTCTTATTAGTATTAGTATAATTATTATTATTTTAATTTCTAAAGAAATTTAGGAATTAATTTAATATTAGTACTCACATTTATTCCTAATAAGATTACGAGGTAAATTAATTAAATGAATTTAATTAATTATTCTCCAATGTGGTGGGGAGCCTAAATTAATTAAAGAAGTTTAATTAATTAAATGAAATTCCATGTCTAATAGGATTAGAATGGTAAATTAATTAAATGGATTTAATTAATTATTTCCCAATGTGGTGGGAAGCCTAAATTAATTAAAGAAGTTTAATTAATTAAAAAAGTTTAATTAATTAAATGAAACCCCATATCTTATAATAGATATCAGTTGATGCAATTTTAATTGTTGAAAAGTACTCATTTTTTATAAAGGATAAAAAACTAGGGTTTAACCAACTACCTTCCTTCTTGATAATTTCTCTTTCTTGGTAGATTACCTCTAGAGGTCAAATATTTGGGTGGATAACGTTGATCAAATGAAAGAATATAACCCAAAAATTCAAGAAGCTCATGAAGAACAAGGAGTTGAACTTGTACCTGTGGAAGTTTCGTTCTACAAGGGTATTGTAAGACCCCAACTTTTTATGAATAAGATTAAATTTTCTCTATATATTATTTTGAATAGTAAGTGGTTGATTTGATAGATGTGATAAGTTATGGGTAAAATGCGCAAATATTTCAAAATAAGCAAATGGTTATAAAATATTCATTGTTGTCGAAGAATATTCGTACGACGGCGCAGCCATTTGTGGGCCCCATAACGAAAAACTGTCGGATGAAAAAAACGACACGAATGAGTTTTTTAATAATAACGACGTAGTTGTTGTGACGCCCCAGAATAGGTCCAGTCAACCCAACCCATTCTGAGTCGTCAAATACATGGTACAGAATTCAAATACAACTTTATATCATACGGTCGTGCAAAATACGACCACACAACTGTGAGTGTCAATACAAATATGTAAAAAATATTAAGATTCAAACTAAGTCCTCATTACAATTATTATCACACTATTTATCAGAAATAGTGAGGACTACTACTGCTCTAACTCGGACCATCACTCTGTCTCCCGACTAGTTTCTGCGACATTCTCATTTCCTGAAGAGGACAACAGATGAAAAGGGTGAGCTCAACTAGCCCAGTAAAGAATATTATGACTAAGATAATGAAAAATAAATTATCGTTAGCCTTCAATAAATCAGATAAAATATAATGGACAACCAATCTTAGATCAATATTCGCAGCGGAAATAACAAATCATTAGAAGAGTTAAGCAGAGAATGAAGTCTACTATCTTCTATGATTTAAAAGTCCATCATCAATATTTTATCCATGTAACATCAATCAATATACATCTCGAATCAAATATTCATCTTTGCACTACAGGCCAAAGATATTCATTTGTATCATCAGTGATCATGTTCATCTCAACACCTGTCATCTTTGCACTACAGGCCAAAGATATTCATCAGGTAATCATTCATCTTTGCTCTACAGGCCAAAGATATTCAGTTATATCACCACTTAGAACTAAGGATGATGAAAAACCATATAAATAACGAATCCAGTGAAATAAAGGATAAGATTAAGGATTCGTATTTTAGTTTATCAAAGTTCAAGAACATTCCATAATAATACTTTGTGGAGCAAAATTCAAGAATAAAGCTCAAAACTTAGATCCAATCAAAGATAAGAACTTTAACAAGTAATTTGGACAAATAAAAGAAAATTTAGTTTTTCCGTGAATAGTGTCGTATACGTGAATAGTAACCCCGACGGAAAAAGTAAGAATTTCATAACAAAATCCATGCCAATATTTCGGTATAATGATATTGAAAAGAATAACATCATTTACGAAAGAAAATTACATCCCTTACCTCAAAAGAATAGTACCTCTGACTGGAATATCGGATATAATATTAAAGGAAACTTGCGCTGAATACTAATACTCAAAGTATCGAAATACTCACAAAAATACGTTCGATATTATAGAGAGAGAAAACTTATGATTCTGGTGTGATTTTCAATTCTAACCTAAGTTCCCTATTTATAGGAAAAGCTTAGGATGCCAAAGGAGACTAAATGAATAAAATAATATTTTTTAAAAAAAAAATCCTCCAGCGGCTGGCTGCTTCAAAACATCAGATTTTCAACAAACCAACAAAAGTGGGGGCCCACCTTTTTATAAAAAAATTATTTATTTTCTGAAACTTCAATAATTCATAATAAATAGCCCCCTTGTCAGAAAAAATACAAATGATATGTCCTTTCTATAGGAAATTTAATTCTCTACAACTTTGTAGAAGGAAGTTTTTCCAAATTCCAAACATAAATTATCCGAAATCCATAAACAAATGATCTTCCACACCAAAATACAGATAAAAACACATCAGTGCTAATTCCTTCTTTAATATCCACAAAATAAATATTTTCTTATCATATAAATCAATAATTAATTATTCACAAATAATATTACAGAACTACAATATTGACAACCAGGTCGTTCCAAGGAAAGAGGGGGCGTTCCGATAAGTACTTCTCCTTACTGGCGCGCAATTAATAACCCCTCCTAGACAGAACTTCCTTAGACATTGTCAATAATACTATCTAATAATATTATTCAAATAATATGAATTATTGAGTAGATAATGTGAAATACTGTGCAGTGACAATTATTGAATCAATAATACCAAAATATCAACTGTAGCCATTATTGAATCAATCATATAAAATGACAACGTAGCAATTATTGAGTCAATAAAATATTAATGTAACAATTATTGAGTCAATAATATAAAATATCAACGTAGCAATTATTGAGTCAATAATATAAAATATTGAACAGTAATTACTGTAACAATAATTGAGTAAGTGTCTTCTCACGTAAGACTCAATAATTCAAAATACTGTGCAATACCGTGTGCTACTGTATTTTAACCAACGGGTATTTCAACAGTACTAACGGTAACAACTACGCCATTATTTTGTAAAAAGGTTATTTCTGTCGCTTTCTATTTTCGACAGTTATTCCGTTGTGGGGCCCACAAATAGCAACGCCGTCGTACGAATATTCCCCAACAACAAGAATATTCTACGACCAAATGAATATTCTCCGATAACAAGAATATTTTATAACCACTTACTCATTTTAAAAAATATTTGCACATTTCACCCATAACTTTCATATTTATCAATCAACACCTTATTATTCAAAATAATATATAAAAAAAATTAAATCTTTATTCATAAAAGTTGGGGTCTTACAACCTCCCCTCCTTATGAAATTTCGTCCTCGAAATTGACGTACGTACCTGGTATGTCGAAAAGGTGAGGATACCTCGCTTTCATTTCCGATTCCAATTCCCACGTCATTTCCTCAATCACATGGCTTCTCCACAAAACTTTAACTTGAGGTATAATTTTCGAGCATAGGACATGCTCCTTCCTATCCAAGATCTTGACAGGTACCTCCTCGTACGTTAAATCTTCGGCTATCTCGTCTGGTTCTAACTCAATAATGCGGTTTGGATCCTTCACATATTTACGTAACACGGATATGTGAAACACGTTATGAACACGAGGCATGCTTGGAGGTAAAGCGAGTCTATAGGCCACATTTCCTATTCGGTCAAGAATCTCAAATGGACCAATGAATCGTGGATTGAGCTTTCCTCTCTTCCCAAACCTCGTAACTCCTTTCCACGGAGCAACACGTAATAACACATGGTCTCCAACATTAAATTCCACGTCCTTTCGATGAAGATCCGCATAACTCTTTTGTCGATCTTGTGCGGTTTGTATACGTTGTCGGATCATTTGGATCTTTTCTGTAGTCATACGTACTAACTCCGGTCCCAACAATGTTGTTTCACTCACCTCGTTCCAACATACTGGAGAGCGACACTTTCTCCCATATAATGCCTCGAATGGAGCCACGCCTATACTTGCCTGATAACTGTTGTTGTAGGAGAATTCCACCAATGGTAAATACTTATCCCAACTCCCTTTGAAGTCTAGAACACAAAGTCTCAATAGATCTTCAAGAGTTTGAATAGTCCTTTTTGATTGTCCGTCCGTTTGAGGATGATAAGCCGAACTGAATCGTAAATCCGTGCCCATAGCTTTCTGCAAACTGATCCAAAATCGTGAAGTAAATCTGGGATCACGATCCGAAACTATGGATACTGGCATGTCATGCAATCTCACAATCTCATTCACGTACATATGAGCAAGACGTTCAAGGGAATAAGTCTTTCGTATCGGCAAGAAATGAGCAGACTTGGTTAATCTATCAACAATAACCCAAATTGCATCTAAGCCTTGAGAAACCTTGGGAAGACCCATAACGAAATCCATCGTAATGTGTTCCCACTTCCATTTCGGAATATCCAGTGGTTGCAATGGACCCTTCGGTACTTAATGCTCCGCCTTTACACGTTGACAAGTTAAACATCTCGAGATGAACTCCGCGATCTCTCTCTTTATATTGCTCCACCAAAATGTATGTCGAAGATCACGATACATTTTAGTACTCCCAGGATGGATCGCAAACGGTGTGTTGTGTGCCTCCATCATGATTCTATACTTCAAGTCGGAATCGTTAGGAACACAAAGTCTGGAGTTGACTCGAAGTATTCCATCTTCATCGATTCTTGCCTCTGGAATTGCACCTTCTTGCACCTTCTTCTTCATCTTCATCAGCTCCGCATCCGTAGCTTGAGCAGCTTTAACTTTATCAATCAAAGCTGGTTCTACGCGTATACTTGACATCATTGCACTCGTTCCCACATATGATCTTCTACTCAACGCGTCAGCTACCACGTTCGCTTTTCTAGGATGGTATTGGATGGTATGATCGTAATCTTTCAACAGCTCAAGCCAACGTCGTTGCCGCATGTTGAGTTCCTTCTGAGTGAAGAAATATTTAAGGCTCTTATGATCCGTATAAATCCCCACTTTCTCTCCGTACAAGTAATGTCTCCAGATCTTCAACGCGAAAATGACAGCTGCCAACTCTAGATCATGAGTAGGATAATTTCTCTCATATTCTTTGAGTTATCGCGAGGCATAGGCTATGACTTTCCCATGTTGCATGAGAACACATCCTAACCCTTTGCCCGAAGCATCGCTGTAGATAACAAATCCATCCGAACCAGATGGTTCGTCAGAGCAGGTGCCGAGATAAGTCTTCTCTTGAGCTCTTGGAAGCTCTTCTCGCATTCCTCGCTCCAAACGAATTTTATATCTTTCCGAGTCAACTGAGTTAATGGAGTAGCGATTCGAGAAAATCCTTCTACGAATCTCCGATAATAACCAGCTAAGCCCAGAAAGCTTCGTACTTCGGTCACCGACTTAGGTTGCTCCCAGCTTTGTATTGCTTCAATCTTCGCCGGGTCAACAGATACTCCACGTTTCGATACCACGTGCCCAAGAAATGCTACTTCCTCAAGCCAGAACTCGCATTTCTTCAGCTTGGCATATAGCTTGTTCTCACGAAGCTTTTGAAGTACCAACTTCAAATGGTGTTCATGATCTTCACGACTTTTAGAATAGATGAGGATGTCATCAATAAAGACAACAACGAATTGATCCAAATATTCCTTAAATACACGGTTCATCATATCCATGAAAGCAGCAGGAGCATTAGTCAATCCAAAAGACATGACTAAGAACTCATAATGCCCGTACCGTGTTCTAAAAGCAGTCTTTGGAATATCCTCAGTTTTAATCTTCAGCTGATGATATTCAGAACGAAGATCGATCTTTGAAAAGAACTGTGCTCCTTGCAACTGGTCGAACAGGTCATCAATACGAGGTAACGGATACCTATTCTTGATGGTGACATGGTTCAACTCCCGATAGTCAATACAAAGTCGCATACTCCCGTCTTTCTTCTTTACGAATAAAACAGGAGCACCCCAAGGAGACGTACTAGGACGAATAAAACCGATGTCTAACAATTCTTGTAATTGGATCTTTAACTCCTGAAGTTCAATAGGAGCCATTCGATATGGGGTTTTAGAAATGGGCTTTGTACCGGGATCAAGGTCAATAAAGAATTCAACTTCACGTTCTGGGGGTAGACCGGGAAGTTCTTCGGGAAATACATCAGGAAACTCATTAACAACGGAAATATCATTCAAATTTGATGTATTCTGGTTTAGATCAGTGACATGAGCTAAGAAAGCTTGACATCCGTTTTTCAATAAACGAATAGCTTTATGACTTGAAATGATATTGACTGATTTTAGTGGTTTGGTGATTTGGATTCGTACAACAGGTTGATTAGGAATATGAAAACTAACAACCTTACGAAAACAATCAATTCTGGCATGGTAATTGGTTAACCAGTCAATTCCTAAAATCACGTCAAATGCAAGAATTTTCAAAGATATAAGATCAACAGGTAAGGTAAGGGTACCAATATAAATCAAGCAAGATTTGTAAACTGTAGATGTAACAAAGGTTTCTCCCAACGGAGTTTCAACAAATAAGTCAAAGTCTAATTTATCAGAAGTCAAGTTCAAACGTTGAGCACAAGCAGGTGAAATAAAAGAATGGGTAGCACCGGTATCTAACAAGGTGTAAACTTCGCAAGAGTTTATGATCAACTTACCCGTAATCACCTCGTGTGGATTCCTGGCGTTTTGGGCTGTCACGACAAACGCTCTTCCAGGAATCACCGACTTTGACTTGTCTGCAACCGCCTTTGGAATCACCACCCCCGCTGAATTTGGTTTCGCAACAGGACAATCTCGAGCTATATGTCCTTCTTTTCCACAGTTATAGCATCCTTTGAATTGTTGTGGGCAGTTTGAGCTGATGTGTCCCTCTTTCCCGCACTTATAGCATACGACTGGTGGTCGTTCTCCTCCCCTCGAAACAGTTGATGCTGGTGCTGATGTTGACATCTTCGCGTGCTCATTGTTATACCTTCTCTTTTTGAAATCTCCTCACGATTCGCTTTTTCTACTATCATGGCCACGATTACCACCGGAGTGGTTACCGTTTTTGTCATACTTTCCTCCTCGCTGGTTGTCATTGCTCCGATGACTGCTGTCACTGGTACGACCTTGGTTGTGGTCCCTCGGTTGAGCATAATCATTATCTCGTTCTAATAACTGGGCCCTGTTTACTACATCCGAATATAAAGAAAATTTATGAGAAATGAGGTATTGACGTATTTCGGGTTTCAAACCTCTTAGAAACATCCGCGTCATACGTTCCTCATTCTCCACCAAATGAGGTGCAAACCTGGACAGCTCCGCGAACTTAGCCTCGTACTGGGATACCGTCATGTTGTTTTGCTCGAGTTTGATAAACTCTACCTCCTTCATATGACGAATACTTTCAGGAAAGTACTTGTCATTAAACAGTTTCTGGAACGCTTCCCAAGACATCTTGAGTGCGGCAGGCTGGGTACGCTTCACGGATTCCCACCAGTAATCTGCCTCTCCACGGAACATAAATGTGGCGAATGGAACCTTCTGTTCCTCTGTACATCCCAAGACATCAAATATCTTGGTAATTTGTTTAATCCACGTCTCCGCCTTGATCGGATCTGGCTTTCCCAGAAACTCTGGTGGTCCCAATTCTTTGAACTGCTTGGCAGTAACAATTCGCGAGTTATTATTATCTCCACCTGTATGTTGCACACGAGTCTCCCTCGTCTGGTTTTGCATGAACTGCAGAAAACTTCTAAACATCTAATCGTTTATCGTCTGACCATCGTTGTTTTCAGGATGAACATTGCCTTCTTGTTGCACGTTCTCCTGGTTAACTATTAAAGGTGTCTCCACGGTCTCATTCACTTCGTTATTAACGTTCTCAGCTGCCATTCTCAAATACTGCCATAAAACAAGGGTTAATTAAACAAATCAACATATCACATATTAACCCTATGCTCCGACTGACCAATTAAATATCACATAAGCTTAGGTAGGACACACTAGCGAAGGATTTACTCGTCTCTCCCCTCCTAGTTCTATTCCCCAATCTCCGCTAGAGATCATATCCCTAAGCTCTGATACCAACTGTGACGCCCCCAGAATAGGTCCAGTTAACCCAACCCATTCTGAGTCGCCAAATACATGGTACAGAATTCAAATACAACTTTATATCATACGGTCGTGCAAAATACGACCACACAACTGTGAGTGTCAATACAAATATGTAGAAAATATTAAGATTCAAACTAAGTCCTCATTACAATTATTATCACACTATTTATCAGAAATAGTGAGGACTACTACTGCTCTAACTCGGACCATCACTCTGTCCCCCGACTAGTTCCCGCGACATTCTCATTTCCTGAAGAGGACAACAGATGAAAAGGGTGAGCTCAACTAGCCCAGTAAAGAATATTATGACTAAGATAATGAAAAATAAATTATCGTTAGCCTTCAATAAATCAGATAAAATATAATGGACAACCAATCTTAGATCAATATTCGCAGCGGAAATAACAAATCATTAGAAGAGTTAAGCAGAGAATGAAGTCTACTATCTTCTATGATTTAAAAGTCCATCATCAATATTTTATCCATGTAACATCAATCAATATACATCTCGAATCAAATATTCATCTTTGCACTACAGGCCAAAGATATTCATTTGTATCATCAGTGATCATGTTCATCTCAACACCTGTCATCTTTGCACTACAGGCCAAAGATATTCATCAGGTAATCATTCATCTTTGCTCTACAGGCCAAAGATATTCAGTTATATCACCACTTAGAACTGAGGATGATGAAAAACCATATAAATAACGAATCCAGTGAAATAAAGGATAAGATTAAGGATTCGTATTTTAGTTTATCAAAGTTCAAGAACATTCCATAATAATACTTTGTGGAGCAAAATTCAAGAATAAAGCTCAAAACTTAGATCCAATCAAAGATAAGAACTTTAACAAGTAATTTGGACAAATAAAAGAAAATTTAGTTTTTCCGTGAATAGTGCCGTATACGTGAATAGTAACCCCGACGGAAAAAGTAAGAATTTCATAATAAAATCCATGCCAATATTTCGGTATAATGATATTGAAAAGAATAACATCATTTACGAAAGAAAATTACATCCCTTACCTCAAAAGAATAGTACCTCTGACTGGAATATCGGATATAATATTGAAGAAAACTTGCGCTGAATACTAATACTCAAAGTATCGAAATACTCACAAAAATACGTTCGATATTATAGAGAGAGAAAACTTATGATTCTGGTGTGATTTTCAATTCTAACCTAAGTACCCTATTTATAGGAAAAGCTTAGGATGCCAAAGGAGACTAAATGAATAAAATAATATTTTTTTTAAAAAAAATCCTCCAGCGGCTGGCTGCTTCAAAACATCAGATTTTCAACAAACCAACAAAAGTGGGGCCCACCTTTTTATAAAAAAAAATATTTATTTTCTGAAACTTCAATAATTCATAATAAATAGCCCCCTTGTCAGAAAAATACAAATGATGTGTCCTTTCTATAGAACATTTAATTCTCTACAACTTTGTAGAAGGAAGTTTTTCCAAATTCCAAACATAAATTATCCGAAATTCATAAACAAATGATTTTCCACACCAAAATACAGATAAAAACACATCAGTGCTAATTCCTTCTTTAATATTCATAAAATAAATATTTTCTTATCATATAAATTAATAATTAATTATTCACAAATAATATTACAGAACTACAATATTGACAACCAGGTCGTTCCCAGGAAAGAGGGGGCCTTCCGATAAGGACTTCTCCTTACTGGCGCGCAATTAATAACCCCTCCTAGACAGAACTTTCTTAGACATTGTCAATAATGCTATCTAATAATATTATTCAAATAATATAAATTATTGAGTGGATAATGTGAAATACTGTGCAGTGACAATTATTGAATCAATAATACCAAAATATCAACTGTAGCCATTATTGAATCAATCATATAAAATGACAACGTAGAAATTATTGAGTCAATAAAATATTAATGTAACAATTATTGAGTCAATAATATAAAATATCAACGTAGCAATTATTGAGTCAATAATATAAAATATTGAACAGTAATTACTGTAACAATAATTGAGTAAGTGTCTTCTCACGTAAGACTCAATAATTCAAAATACTGTGCAATACCGTGTGCTACTGTATTTTAACCACCGGGTATTTCAACAGTACTAATGGTAACAACTACGCCGTTATTTTGTAAAAAGGTTATTTCTGTCGCTTTCTATATCCGACAGTTATTCCGTTATGGGGCCCACAAATAGCCGCGCCGTCGTACGAATATTCCCCGACAACAAGAATATTCCACGACCAAACGAATATTCCCCGACAACAAGAATATTTTATAACCACTTGCTCATTTTAAAAAATATTTGCACATTTCACCCATAACTTTCATATTTATCAATCAACACCTTGTTATTCGAAATAATATATAAAGAAAATTAAATTTTTATTCATAAAAGTTGGGGTCTTACAGTTGTTACCGTTAACACTGTTGGAATACCCGGTGGTTAAAGTCAAGTAATACGCGTTGTTGCATAGTAGCACACGGTATTGCACAGTATTTTTATATTATTGTTAATTCAATAATTGTCACTGCACAATATTTCTCATTATAGATCAATAATT
Organism: Panax stipuleanatus; assembly: GCA_020205555.1. NCBI lineage: Eukaryota > Viridiplantae > Streptophyta > Magnoliopsida > Apiales > Araliaceae > Panax > Panax stipuleanatus. Next base: position 99,104,711 of record CM035115.1, read on the forward strand.
CATATTATTTGAATAATACTATTAGATAGCATTATTGACAATGTCTAAAGAAATTCTGTCTAAAAAAAGGGTTTGGTCACCTAATTGCGCGCCAGTAAGGAAAAATCCTTATCGAAAAGCCTCTTCTTTCCTGAGAACGACCTGGTTGTCAATATTGTAGTTCTGTAATATTATTTATGAATAATTAATTATTGATTTATATGATAAGAAAATATTTATTTTATGTAAATATAAATGAAGGAATTTGTGCTGATGTGTTTTATCAGTATTTTGTCGAAATGGTGGTGTGGAAAATCATCCGTATGTGAGTTTCGGTCATTTTTCGTTCGAAATTTAAAAAAACTTTCTTCTACAAAGTTGTAGAGAATTAAATTTCCAATGGAATGGACATAAGATTCGTATTTTTCTAATAAAAGGGTTATTTATTATGAATTATTGAAGTTCCAGAATAATTAATTTTTGGGGTTATAAATATTTTTTTTCACAAAAAACATTTTTAATATGGGTGGGACCCACTTATGTGTGCTGATGAGAGTGATGTGGTGTGCGTAGGAATTTTTAAAAAAAAATTATCATTTTATTAAATTTTTCGCTTTGGCGTTCTAAGCATTTTTCTATAAATAGGGTGTTAAATTAGAATTTAAAAATCACACCAGAATCAGAAATTTCTCTCTTTATAATATTGAGCGTATTTTGTGAGTATTTAAATATTTTGAGTGTTGCTATACAGTACAAGTTTTCTTCAGTATTATATCCGATATTCCAGTCAGAAGTACTATTCTTTTTGAGGTAAGAGATGTTATTTTTTTCAAAAATGATGTTATTTCTTTTAATATCATGACACCGAAATATTGGTATGAATTTTATTATAAAATTTTTATCTTTTCATATTGGGGTTACTATTCACGTATACAACACTATTTACGTATACGGCACTATTCACGAATACGGTACTATTCACAGAAAAATTTAATTTTCTTTTTATTGTCCAAGTTGGCTATTATGGTTCTTATCTTTGATTGGATCCAAGTTTTGATCTTCATTCTTGAATTTTGCTCCACAATTAATTATGATCTTGGATAAACTAAATTATGAATCCCTAATTTTTATCTTTTATCTCAATGGATTCGTTATTTATATTACTTTTCATTATCCTCAGTCCTAAATGATGATATAACTGAATATCTTTGGTCTGTAGTGCAAAGATAAATGATTATTTGATGAATATCTTTGGCCTGTAGTGCAAAGATGAATGATTACCTGATGAATAGCTTTGGTCCGTAGTACAAAGATAGACAAATATTGAGATGAATATGACCAACTGGTGATACAAATGAATATCTTTGGCCCGTAGCGCAAAGATAAATATTTGATTCAAGATATATATTGATTGATGTTACATGAATAAAATATTGATTATGGACTTTCAAATCATAGAAGATAGTAGACATCATTTCCTACTTAACTCTTCTAATGCATTGTTACTTTCGCTGCAGTTGTTAATCTAAAATTTGTTGTCCATAATATTTTATCTGATTTGTTAAAGACTAACGATAAATTATTCTGCATTATCTTAGTCATAATATTCTTTACTAGGTTAGTTGAGCTCACCATTTTCATCTATTGTCCTCTTCAGAAAATGAGAATGTCGCAGGGACTAGTCGGGGAACAGTGATGGGCAGAGTTAAGAGCAGTAGTAATCCTCACTATTTTTGTATAATAGTGTGTAAATAATTGTAACTATTGAGGACTGAATTTGAATGTTTATATTTCATATTATATACGATTTGTATTAACACTCACTGCTTGTAGGGTCGTCCTGCTCACGACCTTTTGATATAAAAGTTTGTATTTGGATTCTGTACCATGTGTTTGGCGACTTAGAACGGATTGGGCTGATTGGACCTATTCTGGGGCGTTACAGGTATGATTCCATAACTTCTTAGTTATCGTTTTAAATTAATAATTTTCATAAAGGACGATCTTGGTAATGATTTTGTATAAATTTTTTAAACTCTGATATACCATACTTCCGCTAATTATTTCAATTTGATTGCGCCATAATTTCGTACAAACCCAACACCTTTTGCTTCACAATTATAAGAGTGTAGCTGGGCTGAGCGGGAATAACAGGGGAATAAAGCGATGGTCTATAACTGTTAAAGTTTCTCATAAAACAGTATAGAAATAATTGTATTGAGAACTTAAAATAGGTGTGTCATATTTTATACGTCACTTAATAATTGATTTTGGTGAATAACAATAGGGTGATAAGAACCTGACTTTGAAAAGGTGTGTTGCCACTTTCATACAAGATGTCTAACCACATACAAAATCGTGTTATCATAAGACATGGTTATGCGCATCCACTTGCTGATTATATCTATGAGCACTACTTATATAATCTTGGTGTATGGTTGGAATATAATCCTCAGTTTGAAACAATGGAGATAATTATATGGCAAGAAAATACACATCATTATAATAAACAGGATAGTATTCTTCTCGTTCTTCTTTGGGGTCTATTGGGTCAATTTAGGTTAATTCTCAAGTCCTATGATATCTATTATAACTTAGATGCATGGCCTCCCATGTACGAAGGTTTTCTTAAGCATTTTTCAAATATTTTAATTCCTAAAACAGTTATTGACTGTACCTTTATGTAAAATATTATTGGTTTGGAGTGTGAGTACTGTTGTTATAATATTTATATTGAAACTCACAGTTTATGTGTGGTCGTATTTTGCACGACAGAGTAATAGTTGTAAATAGGAAGTTTGTATTTGGATTCTATACCGTGTATTTTGACAACTCAGAATGGATTGTGTGGACCTATTTTGGAGGCGTCACAAATTATTGTCTTTGTTTTATTGACATCGATTTCAATACCCTTTTTGTGAACTAGAAATCCTATAAAATTCTGAACTTTCACACCAAATTTTTTTTTGAAAGAGTTCTTTTTTTATTTATGTTTTCTCTTCATTTTAATGGATGAAGTTAAGTGCTGACAATGTAATTCCAAATCATCATATTTGATTGCAATATCATCAATTTATATTTCTAAATGCTCCCCTATCATATCATGAAAATTAAGTTCATAGCCATTTGATATAAATTAGGGAGTAACTTGTATAAAAATAAGGAAGGAGTAATCTATATGAATATGAAAAGAGTAATGTTAGGAGTTTCAAATTTTTGCTTTCAAATATGACTTAAATGACATGATATTAAATATTTTAATGATTATTTATAACATAGTAAATCATATAAAATCAATCAAACTAATATTATGGTGACACAACATTTGAGACACTTTTTGAAACTCCTAACATTACTCATATGAAAATAATATTATTATCATAAAAACTCAATCTTGGGATTCAATCATTCTTCCGTTACAATCACATGCATACAGAATATATTAATTATGAAATTGTAATTTTATAGGAAAAAATTGATATTTTTGCAATAATTTCTTTATACGATTGGACCCCATTTAATTTTAATAATAGAGAAGTCTTAAAAAGAGTTTAATTCTATATTTTTCTTTAATAAATTCAATGTTTGACTTAATAGTGATAATAATGAGATTGTATTTGAGAAATTCGAGACAATCATGTCCTTTTATATTATCACAAGGAAGTTGAAACTTTCTTTTAAATAAAGATTTAACAAATGAAATCTTTTATTTTGAATTTTTTTATTTGATAGATGAGATTTTTTCTTTTCTACGAAGGGAGGGAGTATAAATTAGAGTTTGACGTGAAAGTGTAATATCTTATGAGTGTTTTCTTTAAAATTAGAATAAACGGGTACTTTAACTTTTAAGCGTTTTCTCAAAAATAAATAAATGTAAGCGTTAAAAAACATATAAGATAGTAGTACTTTTTATAGTGAGAAAGAAGTCGATAATTATGTTAATCGGATAAATTGGAGATCATTATGATAAACGTATATATTTCTTTTAATAATATAAGATACTAGGAAATTATAGATTTTATTCATTGAACGTAAGAGAGTCCAGGTGGCGCCTTGGCAAGCATTCCACCTTTTAGATATTAGTATATACCTAGATTACTATGTGTGTCAAACCCACATCGCTTTCTAAAAGTTTCTCTCTCTGAGTTATGGTGTTGACAGACGACAGCTAGTTCTAGGGTTTTTCTTTATCCACTCTTATTGTTTTCTAAAAAGTCTATTCGACTGTGAGGTACTGATTTTCCCCCTCTTGAACCAAATCGAAAGGAAATCACTAGTTTAAAGCTTTGTTTATGCGTTAATTAACTAGATATCTGGTATTATTCTATCTTTTTGGAAGTATTTTTGGGTATTTTAAATTTTTAACTCAGCATCCCTATAATGTTGGTGAGTTTTGGGTACTTTTAGGTTTGGGTCTTTGTTTGGTTTTAAGATTTATTGGGTTATTTTAAAGCTTTGAACACTATTGTTACAGTATCTCATTTTTGGTTTAAATGGTGTTGGTAGATTGTTATGTTGTGACTTTCAGTTTCTGATCCTTTGAGCTACTTGGGGGTAGTACCTTGTTTAGATCTCTGTTTGACATTTAGTTTGTTTACCCTATTGAGCACTTTTAATTCTTTCACTGTTTTTTGTGGTTCTGTGAACCTGATAAGTATGTTTTTTACTTCTTTTTCAGTGTTTCCGTACGTTTTTATCTCAGTTCTCAAGCTACAGCTAATATCTAGGTAAACCTAGCTGTAATATTCATGTGTTTGGTTTTTAATTTCATTTTACAGCATGCATGGTTTGTTTAATGTTCAGTTGAACCTTTTATGGACATAATTGTGCGTTTTCTGTATTTGTTTTGGTTTATGCCAGTCTCCAAAGCAGTATATTTCTCTGTTTTGGTGTTTGTTCCAAGGGGTTACTAATATTTGCACTACAATTTTCAGATCAAGGCCTCTGCTAGTTCAAGGAGAGGTCTCTTTTTATGTACTTCTCCCTTCCAAACCACAGTCATTTAATTTGTTTTTTTTTTGTCATTCTAGGGCATTTATGAGGTCTTCTGTTGTTATGTCTCAAAACCTTAGTTCTTATATTTTTTTCCAAGGATTTATAGCATAATGCAGTTGTAGAATGTTGATAATCTTTGTTCATTCGTATTAAGGGATTCTGTTTTTTAAGCCCTCCCTTTTATTTTCGTTCCTCTTTTTTTTTTTTTGGTTTTCAAATAGATTTTCATCTTTAGTTAAACTAGTAAAATGTTCTTGTATTATTACCTTGTAAGGTCATAGAATTAACAGTTTGGCAACCTAAGTACCTTTTAGTCTATATTACATGTACTCAGAATCCTTACCGGGTATGGAGAAGTGTCAGACACTCAGACTGGGCTCTCCTATTTTTCAAAACATTGTTCACTATTTTATCTATTTTGGAGTGTCCAGCTGCAATAGCCACACCCATGAGTCTACCAGGGTACTTCACCCTCAACTTAAGAGTCCATGTAGTACAACTTTAAGGTGGTTGTTCTCGTTGACCTTTTGTAGATAGAATAGGGTCTTGTTCTAATGTTTTCTTAAAAATTTCAGTTCTTATATCTAGTTCCTTGTCTGTTTTTTGGTCTGGGCTTCACATAAAATCTCATAAACGAGAAACATTTGGTCCTTTGTTCTAAAATCTGCATGTAAACAAACATCCCTTCCTTTTGGAAGCTTGTCATTGATATCAGTTATGTATAATTGTTTTCTGGCATATTCTCTGTACGTCTTTGGTGACTTTGTGGTTTCAACATTTTTAAATTTTAATGTTTTGATACTTACAAAAAACATTTATATTTTTAACGTTTGGAGATGTGATGCCTTCTGGATTCTGGTTCGTTGCCATGCACACCAGTTGCTAGATATATTCAAGCCTGTCATATGGTTGGGTGTTTTGTCAGAGAGCTTTATCTTGTGAGCTCTGACACAGGATATAGGTTCTATTTCCTCGGTGACATGAATTTTTCTCCTCCTTTTTGAAGTTTATGATTCATGAGCAGTAGTATGTTATACTAACATGCTGGTTAGAACCCTAATATTTTTACTACTTCACTTTGGAGGATGAATATTTCAGAATATCCACAGCTCTTCTTCTTTTGGTAATTGGTTAAAGAGGCTGTAGAACTTGTTTTGGAATGTATAATTTTTTTGTCAATCATTGTTCTAGGTTTATTTGGCTTTGCTTTTTCTTTCTTTTTCTAAATTGAATGTGTATAAGCATGCCCTTCTGTTTGTTGATCCCATCCACTGTCGAGCAGATTGAGTCGAGTACTTTTCTCACCTTTCTAACTAGTTGATTTTGTAAAATCCGAAGTAATCTCACATCCCAGTTTGCTTTTGCTCCTGATAGTGACTATACTTATCATTTTCATGGATTTCAGTGTTTATAACATTGGTTGAAATATTTGATATATAGGATCTGGTAATGGCTTCATTTGAACAAGAAAGTAATGGGGCAGCAGGTAATGGGGCATCAGAGGAGGCTCTGCCTCCGCCTCCTCCTGTTCCTGCAGATGTTGTTCCAATGCGTGCAGAAGCAGATCCTGTTTCTGAACCTGTTAAGAAGAAGGTTGTGCGAGTACCAATAGCTAGACGTGGCCTGGCATCCAAGGGGCAAAAAATTTCACTCCAGACTAATCACTTTAAAGTGAATGTGACTAATGTTAATGGACACTTCTTCCACTACAGTGTAAGTGTTACCTGACTATCAACACCTTCAGGACTACTTTTAAAGATCTTGTTATGCTGTACAACTTATTGCGCTAATTTTGTTTGAGTTTGTGTATCAAAACAATGAATGTGTGTTGTCATGGATTTTACTATATGCATGGAACAATTAGAATTATCTTTTTATATTTTTTTTGGTTGTGAAAAGTTCAATTTAGATGTGTCTAGTTTTGCTTCTTAAAACCTGTGGCCCGCTCTCTTTTCGAGATGACAATCGAAATGGGACCAAGGAGTAACTGGCCAGGGTTACCCAATTCGACCCTCCCCCCTACGACCCACGATCCAGATCGCACGACCCCAATCGTGGTATGTTTGCGTACCAGGTCGCCAAAATTGGTGTTCCAATTTGAAAATTGAACGCAGAAAATCGGGCATATTGAGAAACAAAATTACGAGTTAAAAGCCTCCATGATTGAAGCTATCTCTCCTTGTGCTGATCTCCGCTGCCGATAATGGAAGTTGTCGACAATGGAAGCATGGAAGTTGTAACCTTGTTTTGATGGCTGCGTAAGGAAGAGGAGTACGACATGAGGTAGAGTAGGAGAAATGCGTGATAGCAGTTGAAGATTGTGAGAAGACCAATAAAAAAAGAAGAATCTGGAACTTATAATTCACTTTATCTCATTTTGTTTGTTTTTACTTAAACATGTTAAAGTAAAAAATGTTTGAATAAAGTAATACAATTAATTTTTTTACTATTTGTATATTAAATATAAATTTAATTTTAACTAATTAAAATTAATATTAAAATATTTTGAATTTAAAATTAGTGTAATTTATGTACCTTTTGAAATAATAGATATTATAATTAATAATAGGTTTTGAACATTTTATAATTTAATTAATTAGATTTTAAGAAATTAAAAATTAGATTATATTAATTTCAAATTTTAAATGAATTAAAATAATTAAAGTATTTTATTTAAAATGAATTAAGTATTTTGTTAGAATTTTGTTAAGGAATTTATAAAAATAAATGATGTATATAAGTTGGTGATTTTAAATTTTAGAATATTTATAGAAACTAAAAATTATAGATATAATTTAATAAAATTTATTTGAAAAATATAGAAGTTTGTGAACCCACCATTGTAAGTCAATCCCATAAATCATGGGTTTATACTATATCCCAAATCTAGTAACGAAAAGGAATACTTTATTATTGTGAAATATGGAAGTCAATTCAAAATTTAAATTGGTAGTTCAAATTTTAGATTATTAGAATTTAAATGTCGTGTACTTATTGACAATTTTTATTTAAAAGTAATTTAGTACATATATAATTTAAATGTATGTATTGAAAACGACCCGAATAAATGATCATTAGCGTATTGCGTTCCCAATTATCGTACCAGCTAATACTCTCTCTGAATTACGAATTTATAATTTAGCGTACCCTGTACCTGTACTTGTACTGCTTCCCTATCGTACCACGAATTTGGTAACTCTGTAACTGACTTTCATTTCGATACATTACTTTGAATAGGTTGCTCTTTTTTATGAAGATGGCCGCCCAGTTGATGGCAAGGGTATCGGAAGAAGAGTACTTGATCGAGTTCATGAGACTTACGATACAGAGTTAGATGGAAAAGACTTCGCTTATGATGGGGAGAAGAGCTTGTTTACTGTTGGTGCTCTTCCACGTAACAAACTGGAGTTCACTATTGTGCTTGAGGATATTACTTCCAATAGGTATGCTATTACTCATTAATGCTCACATCATTATTATGTGATGATGCTTTTGTTCTAACAGGTTGTTTGTATTCAGAAATAACGGAAATTGCAGCCCTAATGGTCATGGAAGTCCAAATGAAAATGATCGAAAGAGGTTACGTCGTCCATATCAATCAAAAACATTCAAAGTGGAAATAAGCTTTGCTGCTAAAATTCCTATGCAGGCCATTGCACAAGCATTACGTGGTCAGGAGTCGGAAAACTCTCAAGAAGCCTTACGAGTTCTTGATATAATCTTGAGGCAGCATGCAGCGAAGCAGTATGTTATTTTTCCTCAACACTTCTTAAGGATCTTTTTGTCAATTGTCTGACATATATGGAGAACTGCAGGGGCTGCCTACTTGTTCGTCAATCTTTTTTCCACAATGATGTGAATAATTTTACTGATGTGGGAGGTGGTGTTCTTGGCTGTCGAGGATTCCATTCGTCTTTTCGTACCACTCAGGGTGGCCTATCTCTGAATATTGGTAATTTTTTAAATTTTGTTGCTTCTTCTTTATTTCGCCCTTTTTCTGATCACTGATGATTCTATAACCAACTCTATTTTGGTGACTATCAGATGTATCTACAACAATGATTATCCAGCCTGGTCCAGTTGTTGATTTTCTAATTGCCAACCAAAATGTGAAGGATCCCTTTACAGTTGACTGGGCAAAGGTTACTAATGGCTCACTTCTTAATCAATGGATTTATATTGACTAATAGTCTTTAAGCTTTTTTCTCTTAATTTGATCAGGCCAAACGAGTACTAAAGAATTTGAGGGTGAAGACTAGTCCAACCAACACCGAGTATAAGATTACTGGATTGAGCGACAGACCTTGCAAAGAGCAGACGTATACTTCTGCTACAAATTTTAAAACCCTTTGTCTAACTACACTAATGATTGCTGATGCAGTTATTATCTTAGTGAAAGCCGACTTTCTCCCATTCCACCGCTGTATTGCAGTTATCAACATTAATTTCAGAATAAACATGAAATAATTTTCATTTTGCATTTTGTAGGTTTACATTGAAGCAAAAAGGTGGAAAGGATGACAGTGGTGAAGTTCAATCAACCGAAATTACTGTTTATGATTATTTTGTCAATCACCGCCATATTGAATTACGGTACTCTGCTGAACTACCATGCATTAATGTTGGGAAGCCCAAGCGACCAACTTACTTTCCTCTTGAGGTGAAACAATGGTTCTGTTCAGCTCATAGAGAATGCTGGTTTGTTCACTTAATATATAATGCTTCTTATGTAGGGATTATGTGAATTCTCTAACTATATTGTTTTCTGCAATTGGATTTAGCTTTGTTCGTTGGTTTCCTTGCAACGTTATACAAAAGCGCTATCCACTCTTCAACGTTCGTCCTTGGTGGAGAAATCAAGACAAAAGCCACAAGAAAGGATGAAAACTTTGACGAATGTAGGTCTCTAATCCAAACCATAGTGGTTGAATTGTTAGTGCGAATGTTTACTTCTTTACTGCTTTTGGGCAGGCTCTGAAAATCAACAATTATGATGCTGAGCCTATGCTGCGTGCCTGTGGTGTTTCAATTAGTAATAGCTTCACTCAGGTTGAAGGCCGTGTTCTGTCAGCACCAAGGGTATATATAAACTGGATTGCAAAAAATGGCATTTCTATTTGTTAAATTGTACTCTGATTTCTTGTTGATGATTTTGTTGTCTGAAGTGATGAACATACTTTTTATCTTGTTAGATTGCTCTGAGGAGTTGCAACTTGCTAGAAAGTAAAATCACCATTTCATGATTGCTATAGCTATATCACGTATTATTGAATATGATATTCTCAGTTTAATGTGTTTAATGTACAACTATTTGTTATCATTATCTTAATTTGCATTTAATCATTTATAATATTTATTTCCAGGACTAAATATTTTTATTTTTGTGTTTTATCAGTTTTTTCTAGACTTTGGCTTATTTGTATTTTTATTGCAGTTGAAAGTCGGAAATGGGGAAGATTTCTTTCCTCGTAATGGTCGCTGGAACTTTAACAATAAGGTGTGCTTTATTTATTTATTACACTTGTATTCTTTTGTTTTGTTGCTTTAACAAGATTTTTACGTACTTGCCCAGAAACTGGTGGAGCCAACTAAGATAGAACGATGGGCTGTTGTCAACTTCTCAGCTCGCTGTAACATACAAGGCCTTATTAGAGATCTTATCAAATGTGGAGATATGAAAGGAATTGTATGCTTTCTTTCACATTTTAGCTATACTTCCTTTTTTCTTGAAAAATGTTAGTATTGATGAGTCTGTTTCTTCTTGATTATTGTAGTCGATAGGTGATCCTTTTGATGTGTTCGAAGAGAATCCGCAGCACAGACGGGCTCCACCCCTTGTAAGAGTTGAAAAGATGTTTGAGGCTATACAGTCGAAACTTCCTGGAGCTCCCCAATTTCTTCTATGCCTACTTCCTGAAAGGAAGAATTCCAATCTCTATGGTTTGATTGAGTTGATTTATTCTTTCTCCCATTTTTTTTTCTTTTTTTGTTTGCAAGGGTTAAATAAATGATTTGGTTAACCTACTAGGTCCTTGGAAAAGGAAGAATCTATCTGAATATGGAATTGTTACACAATGTATTGCTCCAACCAGAGTCAATGATCAGTATCTAACTAATGTGCTCCTTAAGATCAATGCAAAGGTATGATAACTGTATGATGGCTTTCTAAGCTTGCAATCTGTTCTTACGTTTTCCCCTAACCCGGAGTTATTAAAAATCAGACAACCAGTGATTAAAAATCAGACAACCACACTCACTAAGGCAATATGCTCCATAAAGGCTAATACTAAAAGACTATACATGGGATTTAACTTCAATGTAGCAACCAGACGTGAGTCAGTGCTTTAGTTCATCTTTTAAATTTGTAGTGCAATTGTTTTCATCATCTTTGCAGCTTGGTGGATTGAATTCTTTATTAGCAGTTGAGCATTCTCCTTCCATCCCTTTGGTATCGAAGGCTCCAACAATTATTCTTGGGATGGATGTATCCCATGGCTCACCCGGGCAGTCTGACGTTCCATCAATTGCTGCGGTAATATGCTGCTTTTTTCTTTTTTCCCCTTGGTCTGCCTCTTGGAATGATTTCAACCTCCTGATAACATTGAACTATTTGCAAGTTTTAGTAAATCAAAGTTTTTGATTCATGAGCATATCGGTATTCTATGACATAAAGACTGTTTTGCTCTTTTCCTTTTGATTAAAATTCACAGGTAGTTAGTTCCAGGCAGTGGCCACTGATTTCACGTTATAGGGCATCAGTTCGTACTCAGTCCCCAAAGGTTGAAATGATAGATTCCTTGTTCAAAAAAGTTTCTGACACTGAAGATGATGGAATAATGAGGTGGGGTTTCCTTGAGTTTTAAGTAGGTACCAGGTGTTTGTGCGGTTGCATTCATTTTTACTGTTCTGAATACTTTATTTACACTTATTGATTTATAACAAAAGAACATTCACATTGAGTTGTTTGAATTATCAATATTGGATGATTTACGCTCTATTTCTGAGTTTGGGTAGAAAAGAAAAGAAGAGAGTTCAAATCACTAAAGAAGATAAATGGAGGGGGAGTTATCAACTTTCCTTGTGTTTGTGAGTTAAGGTCCTTAAGGAGAGAAGTGGACGTGGAAGGAATTAAAATTTTAGTGTTTGCTATTCCAAGGTGGAGTGGGAATAATAAAAAGGTTTTATAGAAGTAAAATGGTTTTCCACCCAAATCTTCCCAGTTTCTGGTGGAAAGTTTTGGGTAGAAAGTTGAGGTTACTTTCCACCCATTGTCTTTGCTTTCTCTCCTTAAAAAAACTCACAAACATGACATTTGGGAGGAAAACTTGTAAAGCCCTCCCGTTTTCTTTCTTTTTCGCTCTTTTTAAGACTCACAAACACTGTTAGGGACTTAACGCCCGTGATTGCTCTCTAAAATATACTCCCATTAATTTTTTTCTTCTCTTGTGGTCAATTTTAAAGGTGAGATTTCTTCTTGAATTTCAGGGAGCTTTTGGTAGACTTCTATGTAAGTTCGGGCAAGAGGAAGCCTGATCAGATAATCATATTCAGGTAGATATATAGGTAGATGTGTGTGTGTATATATATATATGTGAATCTATATACGTATGAATATTCAGTTAGTAGTATGTATTTTTCTAATCTAAATAGATTTGGCTTTTGATCTTTTTGATAAGATAAAGGCAACTCTTAGAAACAACTAAATCCAATTTTAGTGCTCAACCATATGATTAGTAGAAGTATTTTTACCTTCCCATGATTCTTTCTTAGTTACTCATTGTATATACAGAGGTAGGGCTTGAGCAGAATTGCAAGGATCAATTCATATTTTGTAAATTTGTTGTACGAGCAATTAGAAATTGGAAATAAATATCATGTAGATTTTGATATGATTGGGAGGAGCTGCCGAAAAAGAAAAGTGATTTTTAGAAGCAAGTGTATTTTTTGTAGCAAGCAAAGTTGCAAATGAGGCAGAACTGCTGCATATATTCCAATTCCTTGACCTGGCTCAACCGACATTGTTTAAAGACTTTATTGGTCACTTTTTGGAGATCCAGCAATATCTCGCTCATTATATATCGATAATGATGCAAGTTAAAATGTCTGCAAGCTTGCTGCTGGGAAAAATATTCAAGTTCTTTTTATAACTTGGATCTTTAACACATTGTTCTTTATTTTCTGTTCAACCTTGAGTCATTCCAAAACATACAAAGTGTATGCATAAATTTTCATATCTTTACAATGTCTTAAAGAAAAAATCACAACGAAAATGATATTTAACCCATAGTTGTCACGGCGCAACGGCGAGATACGACGACAGTTGACCCTTAGGACGCCTAGGCGATAAGGCGTTTGCCATGACGTCCGTATGGTGATAAGTAGTTAACAATGTGCAATTTATACATTATTATTTTACTTTTAAAGTATATTGAACAATAAAATTTTATATACAGTTATACCCAAAACATAATAACTAATACTATGGAATACAATTACAAGCACAATTATATGAATATTTCACAATCAAAATTGAAAAATGAAACACTTGACATTAAAAATTGGAAGAACAAGTCAACAAATAACAAACACCACTTAGAAAATAAAGAATGATAACTTGCACATCACCCATTACAAGTATGATAAGTAACAAAATTACACGACATAGCAAATTCATTGGTTATGATGAGTTATGGGTACAAAATGGTTAATCACTTAACTTAGGTCAGCTATCCAGGCGTGAGTCTTGGCAGTTCGGTGTCCAAGGCGCTTGCCCTTCTCTACCGCCAAGACGCTTAAGCGTCGCCTAGGTGACACCTTGGCCACGCCATGACAACTATGATTTAACCAAATTTAAATTTCAAGATTCGGATTATCCATATATAAATTCTTAAATTTTAATCCAAACAGTTCCTTTACATGAGGTTTCAAATTGAAACTTCACCTCAAAGTCCTGTGATAATACTATCAACAAAAGTACCCATAAAAGACCCATTTCCACTCTGTTTATCGTATATGACTAAATCATGTTAAGATATTTGTCAATAATTTTTTTATTGGTATCCCTTTTTTATGTTAGGGATGGTGTAAGCGAATCTCAGTTTAATCAGGTTCTGAACATTGAGCTAGATCAAATAATTGAGGTTTGTGTAATCAATTTAAGGATGTTTGCCCTGTTTTTCTTTTGTATTATTAGAACGAATTGTACACCCTTATATTTAAATTATGCAGGCCTGCAAGTTCCTTGATGAGAAATGGTGCCCAAAGTTTGTTGTAATTATTGCACAGAAAAATCACCACACAAAATTTTTCCAGCCAGGATCTCCTGATAATGTTCCCCCAGGTACGTTCCAAACAGTCATTCTGCAAAATAGAATTGTGATATAGCCAATTCCTGCATCAAATGTTATTTATTATTTATTTTTGTTCAGGAACTGTGATAGACAATAATATTTGTCATCCACGGAGCAATGATTTTTACTTGTGTGCTCAGGCTGGAATGATTGTGAGTAATACCAAATACTGTTGTCAATTCTTCTTCTATTGACAAGTATCATATGTTTCTGTAATGTTTTTTTTATAATAATTAATAGTTTTTAATATCTGTGCTGAATCTTTTAATATTTTCAATGTTCTTCTGTCACGTCTGCCATATATTTGTACGTGTATGTGTCATTTAATATGACCATCGAGTATTTTGTATAAAATTTCAAGCTGGAGCCTATCAAGTTGGGTTGATCAGGGAAAAAATACATGGCATCTAAAATACTTTGTAGAGTAATGGATTACAAGCTTTGCTGTATGGGCTCAAATTTGTTAACTTGTGAGACACTCGTGCTCAATTATAGCTTGACATAGTCTACCCCCACGCTACCCTGCACAATATCACGACGCTATTATTGGTTCGACTTGGGTATTATATTACATTACTTGGCTAGAAAGTTCACCAAAAGTACAAGTAGAAGATGCTCTATGACTATAACCCATCTGAACTTGGTTTTGATTCATTGTAAGCAGTTTTTAGTTAAATGCAGTACTGATGATGAAAAGACATCCCAACTAGATTTTATTTATTTTAAGGCGGTGGGAGAAGTGAAAAATGAAGGTCGGCAGGCCTCATGTGATTTTGTTGAATTTGAATTACTAAAAGCAGCTCTGAATCTGATTTAGTTGACCTTTCCTTCCTAGTTTTTTTGATCCTGCCGAATTTGGTATAATTTCCGAACAACTTGGACAAGTTACCTTCCACTAAATTATATTAACACAAGCACGGTACCCGTGCAAGGCCCGGGGCAAGTTTTTGAAATAAAATGAATTTATTTGCCAACAATTATATATATATATATATATATTATATGCCTCATCCATAGCAATCTGTTGTTGGAAGTATTATTCCAGCAACCATATCTAATACCATTCATTATGATATCCAAGGATTGATATTAAATAGGGCTTGGATCCATGACTTCTTTTTGGCGGCTCAAGAAATTAGTGACTATTCTTTTTGGCGGCTCAAGAAATTAGTGCAGTGCCCTCCAATTTAAAATTCATAGCGGCATGAACAAAATGCCATGCCGCTAGAGGCTCTAGCGGCAAGACTGTTTCCCTTGTTATTTTTCTTTTGATCTGTATTTGGTGTCGGTTGCCGCAACAAATGTTGGCATGTTTGACTAATATTGGGTAGTGTTTAAATATATGAAGACCAGAGAAATTTTGCATACCAGGTGATACAAAATTACCAATCCCACTATATCACGAATCCCAATCCCACTAGACTATTACTATGTAATTTAAGTAATAGTTTATTTAAATTACCAATCCCACTGTATCACCTAGTATGCAAAATCAGTGTTTTAATAGTTTATTAAAACACTACCAGTCTATATACATTGAGTCAAACATGCCGACATTTGTTGCTTCAAGTGACACCAAATACAGATCATAAGAAAAATAACAGGGGAAACAGCCCTATAGCAAATGACAACATTTATTCTATGCCGCTATGAATTTTAAATTGGAGGGCACTGCAGTAATTTCTCGAGCTGTTATAAAGAATAGTCTTGCCACTACTCCTAAGTAGCATGACCAAGCTCTATTTAATCACAACCCTTTGATATCATGATGAACGGTGTTAGATGTGGTTGTTGGAAGAACGGTGTTGGCTGTGGTTGCTGGAATAGTACTTCCAGCAACCGGTTGCTAAGGATGGGGGATCCATATATATATATATATCACGTATATTTACTTGATTTAATGTAGAAGAAACAAAAGTGCACGGATCTAAAAAAAACTTTAGTTCAAGGATATGAGGTGCCCAAACTTCATATATGGAAATACTTCTATATGCATAGATAAACTTTAAATAGTAGATGTCATTTAATAGGTCCATTAATTTCCACAAATGATTTTCAAATTATGTTATACAAGCATGCACGTGTATATATATATATATATATATATATATATATCCAATCATTGTATATATTTCACAGGATACAAAGAGTTTATCCATTGTATCAAAAAAATGGAGTCTTGAATGCTTGGCTCGTGACCACCAAAAATGACTCGGTAAAATTGTAAAATTATTGTGAAAGATACCTTAGTACCTTGTTAATATATAGTTATTGGTGGAGTCTTATTTTCTCATAAATATTTTAGTGGGCTAATGATATAATCAGATATGATATATATTTCTCAGTACTGAACTAATCTGGCATGCTTTTCATATGCTATGTTTATGTATTAGCTATTTGATGCATTGTCGTTTTTAATAACCTGGTTCAAAGTCGCTGTAGTGGCCTATATTTTGTAATTTCAGTTTTTGACTTGGTTTCGATATCGGTTTCGGGTGTGTTAGCTAGTTAGGAGCTTAAAAAAAGCGATTTTTTTTGAAAAAATTCTAAATAACAAGAATAATAAGGTGATCAATTAAGTTCACAAAAAAACACTATGTAGTGCACATAAGATTGTCCAAATGATAAAACATACATCTCGCAAATATGTTTACTCAATTTTACATTTGAATAAAGTTGAATAGTTGATATTGATGTTGTCTTAGCTCAAATAGTTGATCATGTTGTGTATATGTAAGTACAATTTAACTTAACTAAGTATATTTTTAAATATATTTTAAGTACAATTTTTTTTCAAGTTGTACTTAACTAGGTATTATATAAGTATAATTTAAGTACAATTTAGCTCAACTAGTTATATATTAAGGACATTCTTTTAATTTATTTTTTAAAGTTATATTTAATTAGGTGCTATATATATATGCCGTAATTTCTTCTTTATTTGGTCCGAAACTGCCACGCCGTGATTTCTCCTTTTTTTGAGTCCAAAACAACTACGTTACGCCGAGTTGTCGAAATTTCGCCAAAAAGTACCCTTTACATGAATAATTTCTAATATTGCGATTTGTATCAAGGTTGCAGTTTGGCACTGACCGATACCTAACCGATCAACCAATATTTTGGCATAATGGCCGATACTTTGAACCATGCTTTATGATAATTTGTTTACTGCATGTATACATTATATATTTTCTTTTTTGCCAATATGTTGAGCTGTTGGCTGATTCATGTTTACCCAATAGGGCACCACAAGACCCACACATTACCATGTTCTGTTGGACGAGGTTGGGTTCTCAGCAGATGATCTCCAGGACCTTGTCCATTCTCTTTCTTACGTGTAAGTGTTCTTTAATTTATTTTAAACCATCATGATTAATTAAGTTGCCATGATTAAACAGTTATTAACCATCCAGATAATTGTTTCTGCAGGTACCAGAGAAGCACAACTGCAATTTCTGTAGGTAAAACATTCATTTCCCCGACAAGAGTGATTCTTCACATTGCTTATGTAGATGATGTAGAATGATCGTCAAAAATCTAACTTTAACAAGTTCCTTGGATTTCTGTTTTTATGTTTTTTGGTTGCAACATCTCACCCTAGGTTTTGTGAAATTATCACTTGCAATGTTTTCGATATTTTGTTCTATTCTTTTGGTACCTAATCTCTCTCTTTCAATGTACAGTTGCTCCAATCTGCTATGCTCACTTGGCAGCCACTCAGATGGGCCAATTTATGAAATTTGAGGATATGTCAGAAACATCCTCAAGTCATGGTGGGTTGACATCTGCTGGGGCTGTTCCTGTCCCACAGTTGCCACGGTTGCAGGATAAAGTGTGCAATTCAATGTTCTTTTGTTGAAGGCTTGTGGCCATTTCCCATCTGGTTGATTAGAATATGCTGGTTTGTATATATTTTATTCCCATCTTGCTTTTATTGTGACCCTTCTCTAGTGGTGGCCCATTTCCTTTAACCTGGATTCTGTTATTATGTATACATACTTGGCACTTGGCACTTGGCACTTTGCACTTTTAGTCCCCGGTGGTAACTTTATTTGTAGCCTTAGTTGCATGTATTGCTGATTTGCAAATTTGGCTAGTGATCAACTTTGGCTGGGCGTGTCTAATGTCTTGGCCACTTGTGATTGATAAGTTTGGTGAAACAGATACAACTTTGACTCTTTATGATTTGGGAGGTAAGCAGCCAAACCATTAAAACAGTTTTTTCCAGCTGTACCAGAGAAGTATGGGAAATAGAACCCAACTTATCTCTCATGGAAGTTGAATCTTCTCTTTAGCGGGCTATTAAGAATGATTTGAATTTTGGAAGTCTTTTTTGGTAGATTTAGCTTAGGCTTTTCATATTATGCTAACATTCCCTCTTAAACTCACGTATTACTTTGGTAGATTTGCACTATCAAATCAATATATAATGGGCTTCTTGGTGGTTTGTGAAGATTTGAACTTGTACATGCTTACGCTGTTATGGTAACTCTTTAAAACTAAAGAAGTTAAATAGGGGATTAGATAACATACATGCGTGTATTATTTTGTATTAGATTTAGATTAATCAAATGTGAGCTTAAATGTGTAATTAAAATTGTCTCTCTTTTCGTAAAGGGGTTTAATATCTTAGGGTAGCATGAAGAGTTAAAAAACCAAAAGTTACGTCCAAAGTTGGGCATGCAGAGTTTGAAAATAAAAAGGCAAAATTAAGGAAAATTTTACTGTACTTGGTAAGTTTTATTTATTACACTTGAATTTTTAAAAATTTAAATTATTGAATTAATTAAAATTTTGAAATTATATCATTTTGTTAATAAGATTGGATGTCCGTTAAATTGGCTTGTGTTTTTTAGGAAAAACTAAGAAAATTTCATTATAGTTTACACGTTTAATTTATTACATCATTAAATTTTTAAAAATTGAAATTATTCTATTGAATTAATTAATATTTTAAAATTAAATCATTCCGTTAATGAGATTAGACGTCTGTCAAATTGACTTAGCTTTTTTTAGGCGTGGCTAGTGAAAACAAAGAAGAAATTGGCATGTCATTTTTATGTGGATTATGCAGTAAAATTAATTTATTTCTCAAGCACGTCTCCAAAGCATTAAATAAAATACGTAGAGAGAAAATATCTATTAAGTGTAGAAAGCGGTGACATAAGGTGAGGCAACGGTGGAGGCTTCATGTGGTAGTGGTGACGGGAATGACAGTGGAGACTTATTGTGGTGGTGACGACGTTGAGGCTTCTTATGGTTGCGGTAGCTCTTTTGGTGTTGAAGCTTTTAATGACGGTGCTGGGTGTGCTGTTAGTTGGTTCAATTCTTCTCCAAATTTTTTATATAGGCTATGTTGGTTGATATTGCAGCGGGGTTTGTAAGAATCCAGATTTTTGAGAATTATTAAAATAAGAATTAAATAAATAAAATTCTTATTAAATGATATGTTATGTGATATTATTGCATATGTGAGTAAGAATTATGCAATATGTGATTTTGTGTATAATAAGTGTATTAGAATTATATATTTATTATATGTAAATAAATTGTAGGAACAATTTATTAAAAGAAATGAGATGAGTAAATTAAAATAATTTATAATATTAAATTATTTTAATGTGATAATTGGTGGCAATAAATATACTTAATGTATAACCATAGTTTTATTGAAGAAATCGTATATTACATTATTGAGTGTAATGTATGTGTGTTTTTATTGTAATGAATATATCATTATATTTATTACAATTAGATTGTTGAAAACAATTTAGAGAAGGGAAAAAGGAAATAATTAATTTAAGTATACAAATATTATGGTATACTTTAAATAAAAGATATTAAAATAAATTCTATCATTGAATTATTTTAATAAAGAGAGAATATTATTTTAATAATATATGTAAATAAATTGACATAATTCAATTTATAATGTGAGAGAATAAATTTATTAATTAATTTATAGATGTGATGGAAGTATATGAGTAATACTTGGAGTATTTTTAATAAATATATTTATAATATTTATATATATTCATTATGCGAGTAAATGAAATTGTTGAGAAATTTGTATAATGAAGCAAGAAGATGGTAGGTATATAGTATTTTTATACTTTATCCAAGAGCATTAAAATTAATTTTTGCATGGAATTATTTTAATGAGGAAAGAATATTATATTTAATATAATATCTGAAGTAATTGAGTAATTTTCTTTATATAGAAAATTATAAGTAACACAATCATTTTTGCATATATAAGGTGAAAATGTAATAAAAACATTTTATATTATGTTTTATTTATAGAATATATAGTTTATATATTAATGATGATATATATTTTATATACTTCCAAGAGGGTGTAAATATCTTATGAGGGAGTTATGTAGTAACTTAATAAATAAAATTAAGTTACCAAGTATTGGGTAATTAAGTTACTTAATAAAGACTTAAAGAGAATAATTGGTTTAATTATTTAAGTAAGTAAGCTGGTTTAATTCTTAATTAACAAGGTTACTATTGCAAGCTTAGTTTCCAAGCTTGGTTTTATTTTTTCCAAACCGTGAATGAGAAGGAGGAAGAGAGGAGTATAGCATACTCCATAATTCATCTTGGGTACCAAGTTTTTGACATGAGAAAATTGTAGAAAGTCTCCCATCTTCTCTCCCTAACCGAAGCCTTTCCTCTCCCAAATTTCTTGGAAATTTTGTAAGTTCAAAAATGGTTAAGTGAAGAATTGGAGAGTTAGAGAGAGCTTGAGCAAAGTGGAATCAAGATATAGATAATTAGAGAAGATAACTAGCTTGGAATAATGGAGTTATGGAGCTTAAGGTATAGATTCCTTATTTAACTTTTAGTTAAATTAAAATTATATAATATATAATTTTAATGCTAAACATGAGATTTTTCGTAGTTTTGTGGCTTATGATGAAATTATTTATGGAATTTCTTTGTAGCTAATCCATATTTGATTTATGTATATGGATTATGTGATTGGAATTGATTTATAAGCTGAAGAACAAAATTTAAGTTTTGTTAGTAAACTTAAGTTTACTGAAAAAATCATTTTAGTCAATTTTATGCTTAAATTATTAATGGAATGATGGGTTTTAGAGACTTGGTGGCTAGGTATGGATTGTGGGATGTATAAGGATGAATTTGTGGCAAAAATCGCTAACAAATCGATAAGAAATTGAGTCGAACAAATAACGCACGTTATATGTTCGATGAATGGACTTAAAGAACTAACACGGATAAAAAGTTAGAATTTAACGGAGCCGAGACTTTGAACGAGTCTTAATATATTAAATAAGACTTAGTTGTGAAGGAAGTCGGGTTAGAACAGAGTGAGGCGAGTTTTGAACTTAAAACGTGTCGTTGAAAAACTAGTGCGAACATACTTTTTGGACGATTATTTGGACAGCTTAAAATACCCAAATATCAGTGGTGATATTTTTTTAAAAATACTTTGATATGCCAAGTATAACATATCCAAAAATTAGGTTAATTCGATAAACGAGCAGCGCGTACGAAAATCACAAAGTGGCTGCGTTGATAAGAAGTCGAGCAGATTTCAGCACGCCGCCGAGCGCGCTAGCCCCTGCCGGCGGCAGCACGGCGTTGGGCTGGAAATGTGTTCTAACATCATTTTTAAGCGCGGTTTTGACGAGCTTTCGTGATCCGTTTTTAAAGTTTGAATTTTTTTTAAAATACTATGACATGAGGTCTATAACATGCCCGAAAAAGTTCTGTTATACGACTTATGATTTAAAAATTAAAAATGAGCGAACATGCATGTCAGAACTTAAAATTTGGGCGACGCCGAGCTTCGACGCGCCGAGCGATTTTGACGTTTGACGTTCCGAATCGCGTTCCGGTGAAATAATAAGTCATAATAAATCTAATAATGTCTTACGGGGCAAGATTTGACTATAAATGATATTTTATGCCGAGAAACTTTTTTTTATGCTTGTGGATTGTATGTGATTATGTGGTGATTTATATACCATGTTTATTGAATTATTAAAGTCAAAATATGACTAAGTCAATTGGGTTATGGAATTCAATTGCTATATGTGATCTGTGATAGCATGTGTTGTATAACAATGTGAGACGTAAAAGGCATGTATAAATGTATTGCATTAAATTATATTGCATAAATGATATGCCTAGTAGAAGAATTATTAATGCATGTAGAATATGCATAGTAAAGAAAGTATATTGCATATAGAGTTGTGTGATATGTGAAACATGATAGACTGTTAAATTTGCTGGGCCGTCGAGCTCAATCTTGCAAACATAAATATTTTGCAGGTTAACGATGTTATGCAATATTACTTGCTATATGGATGATGAAGATTGGTGGATGTACGAAATGGATACATTTTCTTGAGTTAAAAATGGTACAAAGATATGCTTGATGATATTTATATATATAACTAGCAGTTAAGTGTAGTTTAAAATATTCAATAAAGAATATTCGTTCTGGATGTATTAAAATGAATACTTTATAAATTAAAGTGATATAGTAACATTACTATGTAAGAAAGAATTCACATTGGGGATTGAGTTGTATATATACACATATAACTTTGATAGAATAAATCATATAAAATAAATATGATTTCATTATAAAAGAGAATCGTAAAACTTGAGACTCAAGGAACGAATGAATTGGAATAAAAGAAAAAAAAATTTATTCCCTATTTTTAGCTATTTTAACATTAAATAATATTTTAAAAGCTCGAACAGGATAGTACTAACGCACAAGATCGGGAAGAGAAATAGTTCTTATTTTGGGGTCGTTACAGTTGGTATCAAAGCTAAGGATTATAAACCTTAGGTAAGTGAACCTTAGGCTATAATCGTAAGCAAGGTAGATGAAAAGAAAAAAAAGGAAGTTAAGTTTAAGTAGCGGTACAGTCGTACTCTTTGATGGTTGATGTATAGTATCTGGGTTAAACAATTCCTTCAGGGAGCGGAGGTATATACGAACTAGCCACCGATCTAACTCGCTGTGAAATATAGTGTAGACGAGACGTGAAACTACTTTGTTAATTGTTTGTGGGAAACCACTCAGCTTACTATATTGAACGTTGTTAAAGACTTGATGTGTACCGAGTATAGAGTTATGGATATGTATGATAAAAAAGGGTGATTCTTTTCACATACGTAGATGTATAGAATGAGTTAAGTCCTAGAAATACAAGAGGATTCAAAGAAGAATCTTAAAATGTAAGAAGTAAAGGATTAGGGGACACCTGATTCAAATAATCAAAAATAATATGATTAGTGAATAAAGAAAGAAGATCGTAGAAATACAACGATCATAGAATGAGAAAGAATCGTAATATTACACGATTATAAGATAAGATCACAACGTGATCTGATCAAGTCAAAGAAAGGCAGATAATCAATTAAATGATTGAAAATTTATAGCAGAATAGCTATATGGGAATGGTACTATGTAATAGTACAAGAATAAAACTCGGAAAGAGTTATGAATGATGAAATACAAATTAAATAAAATTTGTATTGAGCAAAGAACAAAATAAGATTTAATGAGATTAGGTTGGATTTCAATTGAGGACTCATGTGGTAGCTGAATTGTACAATCCTTTGTATGGGCGGGGGTTTTGTGCTTGCACTTAGTTTATCACATTGGTAATCATTGAAATGTTGGTGTCACGCTATCGATATACCTATGACGAGAAGGTGATTCTTTTCTCATGATTATATTTGATAGTTAGAGAATGTAAGAATAGGTGCGAGTTCTTAAAACTCATACTTATGGTGAGTTTGTGACTCATAATCATATGGTAGGTTTTGAACCCCTAAGCGTATGGACAGTCCCTGATTGGTTCTTAGACTACGTATTGCCAGGATAAGTTTCTAAACTCATATTTTTATGGCAAGTTCCTAAACGCATAATATGTGATAAGTTTAATATAGTGAGAGTTAATGGTGTTAGAGATGAACAGAATTGCATGGTGAAGTTTTTGGAAATAGTTAAAGTGGATGAAGAAGAAATGAATATTCTCAAATCTACTAGCTATGCTAGATTTCGAAATTTATTGGAATCATGCTGACAATCGTACTATTGTATTTTTAAAAAATATATTGGGTCAAATTGTTGAACCAATAAGTTTTAAAAAGTTCGGTGATTTCTTATGTCTATACTAATTGTTTCAGCTAGACAAATGATTTGAAAAATATCAAAAGAATTTTATATAGTCTTTAATCCATCATTAATATGATGTAGATATGACAAATGATGACATTCTCAACTGGGTGTTGAAAACAGTACGGTACTATGCGTCATAAAATAAATTTCAGTATTTTAGTAATGAAAGAAGT
Organism: Panax stipuleanatus; assembly: GCA_020205555.1. Taxonomy (NCBI): domain Eukaryota; kingdom Viridiplantae; phylum Streptophyta; class Magnoliopsida; order Apiales; family Araliaceae; genus Panax; species Panax stipuleanatus. Next base: position 99,129,388 of record CM035115.1, read on the forward strand.
GTCAAAAGCCATTTGAATCGGCTAGACACAAATTTAGATATTGCTTTTATATAAACCTTTTGAACTGTCCAACTAAATTGATTGAGTATGGACTCCAGATTGAGTAAGAACTTTCCTATAATGGGATTACTTTATAATGCGTCCTGGGGACGGCAAAGAGGAACTGAAATAATTGTTCCGCATAGATAGTGTTGATCGACACAGAACATCCAAAATGGAAAATTCTGTTTGCGCTTTATAGTGGTGACGATGAACACAAATGTTGTTCAAATTGTGCCGAATGGCAGTGACGAGGAACGCAAATGATGTTCTAATATGGATCAACACAGGGCATAATAGGCTAATCACCTATATGTCCGTAAGATATGTCGGTTTGCAGATAAAATGTCTGTTGAAACCTTTTCAGAAACAAGTTTATGGTCTGTTTGACTTTATTATGATACAGAAAGTTTTTTTAAGCGAATCTTTTGAATTCTTGAATTATTCAAATTGCTTCACAATTATTGATCAATTGTGGAGAATTTCTATTTTCTGGAGGTTGGGTATAGAAAGAATGAAATTTCTTAAGGGGAAGTAGATCGTAGAATACGGTAATGGTTGATCAATCCTTGAAAAAGGAAAAAGACAGAGTTATGAGAAATAAATATTTTCGAATAATGAGAATTGATAAGAAATAGTCACGTGAAGAATAGAAACGTGAAAGAATGAAAAAGTAAGTCCGAGAATTATAGGACTTTTAAAAGAATATGAAGAATGTAATGGCTCAGAAATACCCTTAGAAAAAAATGGGGGGAAAACATTGAGAAGTAAATAATACTCGTTACATAATCGAGTAAGATTATAGAACCTATAAGAATTTATTAAGGAAAGAAAGAAGATAGGTGACATAAAACCTAAGTTAATGGTACGTTGAAATGATTCAATGATAAGGTAAGGAGAAAGAATAAGAGTTAAACCGATTAAGAACGATTCAGTATTGTGATTCCGGAAACGGAATCCTTATAAGGGGGGAAGAATGTAAGAACCCAGATTTTTGAGAATTATTAAAATAAGAATTAAATAAATAAAATTCTTATTAAATGATATGTTATGTGATATTATTGCATATGTGAGTAAGAACTATGCAATATGTGATTTTGTTTATAATAAGTATATTAGAATTATATATTTATTATATGTAAATAAATTGTAGGAGCAATTTATTAAAGGAAATGAGATGAGTAAATTAAAATAATTTATAATATTAAATTATTTTAATGTGATAATTGGTGGCAATAAATATACTTAATGTATAACCATGGTTTTATTGAAGAAATCGTATATTACATTATTGAGTGTAATGTATGTGTGTTTTTATTGTGATGAATATATCATTATATTTATTACAATTAGATTGTTGAAAACAATTTAGAGAAGGGAAAAGGAAATAATTAATTTAAGTATACAAATATTATGGTATACTTTAAATAAAAGATATTAAAATAAATTCTATCATTGAATTATTTTAATAAAGAGAGAATATTATTTTAATAATATATGTAAATAAATTGACATAATTCAATTTATAATGTGAGAGAATAAATTTATTAATTATTTTTTAAATGTGATGGAAGTATATGAGTATTACTTGGAGTATTTTTAATAAATATATTTATAATATTTATATATATTCATTATGCGAGAAAATGAAATTGTTGAGAAATTTGTGTAATGAAGCAAGAAGATGGTAGGTATATAATATTTTTATACTTTACCCAAGAACATTAAAATTAATTTTTGCATGGAATTATTTTAATGAGAAAAGAATATTATATTTAATATAATATCTTAAGTAATTGAGTAATTTTCTTTATATAGAAAATTATAAGTAACACAATCATTTTTGCATATATAAGGTGAAAATGTAATAAAAATATTTTATATTATGTTTTATTTATGGAATATATAATTTATATATTAATGATGATATATATTTTATATACTTCCAAGAGGGTGTAAATATCTTATGAGGGGGTTATGTAGTAACTTAATAAATAAAATTAAGTTACCAAGTATTGGGTAATTAAGTTACTTACCAAGTATTGGGTAATTAAGTTACTTAATAAAGACTTAAAGAGAATAATTGGTTTAATTATTTAAGTAAGTAAGTTGGTTTAATTCTTAATTAACAAGGTTACTATTGCAAGCTTAGTTCCCAAGCTTGGTTTTATTTTTTCCAAACCGTGAATGAGAAGGAGGAAGAGAGGAGTATAGCATACTCCATAATTCATCTTGGGCACCAAGTTTTTGACATGAGAAAATTGTAGAAAGTCTCCCCTCTTCTCTCCCTAACCGAAGCCTTTCCTCTCCCAAATTTCTTGGAAATTTTGTAAGTTCAAAAATATTTAAGTGAAGAAATGGAGAGTTAGAGAGAGCTTGAGCAAAGTGGAATCAAGATATAGATAACTAGAGAAGATAATTAGCTTGGAATAATGGAGTTATGGAGCTTAAGGTATAAATTTCTTATTTAACTTTTAGTTAAATTGAAATTATAGAATATATAATTTTAATGCTAAACATGAGATTTTTGGTAGTTTTGTGGCTTATGATGAAATTATTTATGGAATTTCTTTGTAGCTAATCCATATTTGATTTATGTATATGGATTATGTGATTGGAATTGATTTATAAGCTAAAGAACAAAATTTAAGTTTTGTTAGTAAGCTTAAGTTTACTAAAAAAATCATTTTAGTTAATTTTATGCTTAAATTATTAATGGAATGATGGGTTTTAGAGACTTGGTGGCTAGGTATGGAATGTGGGATGTATAAGGATGGATTTGTGGCAAAAATCGCTAACAAATCGATAAGAACAAATAACGCACATTATATGTTCGATGAATGGCCTTAAAGAACTAACACGGATAAAAAGTTAGAATTTAACGGAGCCGAGACCTTGAACGAGTCTTAATATATTACATAAGACTTAGTTGTGAAGGAAGTCGGGTTAGAACGGAGCGAGGCGAGTTTTGAACTTAAAACGCGTCGTTGAAAAACTAGTGCGAACATACTTTTTGGACGATTATTTGGACAGTTTAAAATACCCAAATATCAATGGTGATATTTTTTTTAAAAATACTTTGATATGCCAAGTATAACATATCCAAAAATTAGATTAATCCGATAAACGAGAAGCGCGTACGAAAATCACAAAGTGGCTGCGTTGATAAGAAGTCGAGCAGATTTCAGCATGCCGCCGAGCGCGCCAGCTCTTGCCCGCGCGCGCCTGCCGGCGGCAGCACGGCGTTGGGCTGGAAATGTGTTCTGACATCATTTTTAAGCGCAATTTTGACGAGCTTTCGTGATCCGTTTTTAAAATTTGAAAATTTTCTAAAATACTATGACATGAGGTCTATAACATGGCCGAAAAATTTCTGTTATACGACTTATGATTTGAAAATTAAAAATGAGCGAACATGCTTGTCAGAACTTAAAATTTGGGCGACGCCGAGCGTCGACGCGCCGAGCGATTTTGACGTTTGACGTTCCGAATCGCGTTCCAGTGAAATAATAAGTCATAATAAATCTAATAATGTCTTACGGGGCAAGATTTGACTATAAATGATATTTTATGCCGAGAAACTTTCTTTCGGGCATAAATAAAGCAATAAAAATATGTAATAAATATAAATTTATATATTTAAGCGAAATAAAAACCAAGGTTGCCTATAAAATTATTTTATGGTGCAACAAAGAATGAGAGACCTGTAAAAATTTGTATTAATCATAAAAATGATATTTTGAGATTTTCGGAGTTCAAAATGAGATTTTTGAGCTAAAATTTATATAGCGGTATATATATGTATATTTAATATATGTATACACATAGTGAAAATGTGAAACAAAAAGCGTGGAACCGTAAAAATAATATAATGGTCCTAAGAATAATGAAACGGAAGTTTTCGGAATTCGAAACGAAGATTTTGAATAAAAATTTTCCTACCGATATATATATATATATATATATATATATCTATATATATATATATATACATATTTATATATATATAAAGTGAGAATGCGAATATTCGTAACATGAAAAATGAAGCGAATGTGCTAGCGGGATAAAATATTTCTATATGAGGTAATGGTCTGAGTTGACACATGAGTGGGTAAAAGTTATAGTGATTATTTAATTCAAGAAATAATATAGTAAATTGAGTTTTTACTATAAAAGATATATAATACATGTTTAGAACCTGAATTCGCAAATAAAGGCAGAAGATATTCCTAAAGTGGAATAGAAATGATATTAATCTCCGATATGTAAAATATTTACATGTTAAAATATGAGGGGCCTTTATTTGACGTAAAGAAAATTAAGTTTTTAAATAAACTACCATTCGTTTTGAGTAAGAATTAATAATATTAGTTTTTATAAACTAATAATTATTATTATTGAATAAACATGCATATTTTGTGACATATTTAATTATCTAATATGTGTGTGCATGTAATTATAATTCTGTAGGAATTATGGAGAAACTAAAGTTAAATTTTAGCGGTAATCTCCAATCAAGACAAGTTTTTCAGTTCTGTTATGTTTGTGGATTGTATGTGATTATGTGGTGAGTTATATACCATGTTTATTAAATTGTTAAAGTCAAAATATGACTAAGTCAATTGGGTTATGGAACTCAATTGCTATATGTGATCTGTGATAGCATGTGTTGTATGACAATGTGAGACGTAAAAGGCATCTATAAATGTATTGCATTAAATTATATTGCATAAATGATATGCCTAGTAGAAGAATTATTAATGCATGTAGCATATGCATAGTAAAGAAAGTATGTTGCATATAGAGTTGTGTGCTATGTGAAACATGATAGACTGTTAAATTTGCTGGGCCGTCGAGTTTAATCTTGCAAACATAAATATTTTGCAGGTTAACGATGTTATGCAATATTACTTGCTATATGGATGATGAAGATTGGTGGATGTACGAAATGGATACATTTCCTTGAGTTAGAAATGGTACAAAGATATGCTTGATGATATTTATATATGTAACTAGCAGCTAAGTGTAGTTTAAAATATTCAATAAAGAATATTCGTTCTGGATGTATTAAAATGAATACTTTATAAATTAAAGTGATGTAGTAACATTACTATGTAAGAAAGAATTCACATTGGGGATTGAGTTGTATATATACACATATAACTTTGATAGAATAAATCATATAAAATAAATATGATTTCATTATAAAAGAGAATCGTAAAGGTTCAGATTTAGGGAACGAATGAATTGGAATAAAAGAAAAAAAAATTTATTCCCTATTTTTAGCTATTTTAACATTAAATAATGTTTTAAAACTAGAACAAGATAGTATTAATGCACAAGATCGGGAAGAGAAATAGTCTTGATTTTGGGATCGTTACTGGGTTGGTGCTAGTAATTAGGCAAATAAAGGTTGATTTGGGGTGTTGGGGGCTAATAACGAGGTTATATTTTGGTAAATAAAATTGGGGTTTCGATAGAGGAGACTAGGGTTGTAGAAGTTGTGATTTGGGGTGTTGGGGGCTAATAATGGGGTTATATTTTGGTAAATAAAATTGGGGTTTCGATAGAGGAGACTAGGGTTGTAGAAGTTGTGATTGCAAAAGGTAGGCGGAAGAGGATCGAGAAGAGAAAATTTATAAAATGAAGAACAAAACATACCTATTATAATAGTTAGGGTTCTAAACCCCTCCTTTGATTTGTCTATAAAAATGATGGGTTATATGCGTTCAAATTTTATAAAATCTATCAAAGTAATGATGTAATTTGAACAAATTGAATATCAAGAAAAAGAATCCAATTTGAGTATATTTAATTTTGCTAAATAACATCATTAATTTCATCAATTTGATAAATTTAAAACATAAATCTATGTAGTAATTTCGATTGGTTTATAAATTTGAAGCACAAATCTAGTCACGTCTAAAAAAATAAAATCTGAGTCATTTTGACGCCCATCCAATCTTATTAACGAAATGGTATAATTTCAAAATTTTAATTAGTTCAATGAGGTTTAATGGTGTAATTGTAATATCTGAGATTTTTTTGAATAATATTAATAATTAAATTAATAAAAATTGAATATTTATTTAAATATAAATAAATATTGTTGTGACAAGGGATATAGTAATTCAATTAAATTAAGTTAAGTATGTGACAACTATGTGTTATGGTGGATTTGATGAAAAGCTTAATTTAAAGCTTATGTGAATTACCTGATGTGGCATAATGAAAGATTAAGAAATTCATTAAGTAAATTAATGAAGGAATGATTTAATTATGAGATTGATTAATATTATTATATTAAATTAATAAGGTGATAGACTAATTTCTATTGTTATAAATTGATTGCTATGTGTTAATTACATGTAATGTGTAGTCATATATAATAAAGTTTCTTCATTTATTAAATATAAAATGAGGTGTGACATTAGAAGGTGAATAAAGATTTTATAAAACTATATGATAAAAGTAAATGAATCATATAATTTTACTAAGTTACATAAAGGAGCTTATGTGATATCATGATGTGTGGTGGAACAATTAAATGTGTATTTTAAATATATGAGAAAAAATAAATTTAAGTAAATAAATATTTCAATTAAAATAATAAGTTTTATGAAAATAATGGGTTATTGGTACCCAACAAAATTATATTCTAACCTAATGTAAATGTTATTTGGACTAAACCAATGTACATGGATTATACGATTATATGTATTTGTATGTGTTTAATGTATGAGTGGGTGTACATATATATATATATATATATATATATATACATTTGTGTAGAGGTATAAGAAAATAAACCTAAGTATGCTAGTATCATTGTTTTTTACAAATGTTGAGTTTTAAAAGTGGTTGTCCCATATTTAGTGTCTTCCTTTTTCTTCATTCACGTAATAGGCTATTGGCCATGTCCCTCCTTTTCCAAACTCAGTAAGGTGGTGATGATGAAGAAGGGTGTGGGTTCAATAGTGACAATGGGAGCTTTCCACCAACTCTTCATTGCCCATCATCTTCTTTTGGTTTCATTCCTAGGGCAAAACCCAAAAATGGGTAATAGTTTAGCTATAAATTGAACTCCCTCTTCATCTTTCATGTTATTGAGATTATAGTCTAATTAGAGAGTGGGTGCTAAGGAATTGGGAGCAATCAGAGATTAGAATCAGGTAGTAACACTTCAACTTCAAGAAAGTAATGTCCTAAACTATGTTATTGATTTCAAATTTGATAGTTCTTAGAAATATGCATGAATACTTGTTATTTGAGTCAAAAATTGAAGGCTGAAACTTGTTGCTATATGTAAATTGATGTTAGACTTTGTTAATGTGGTTAAATACGAAAACAATGAAAGATAAACGATCCAATTTGGTTCAGAAACGAGTTCGTAGTAAAATTAATTGCTAAACATGTTAAACTATAAAAAAATCACATGAACTTTGAATTTGAGTCTTGAAATTGTTGTTTAATTGGTTTGAGTTGTTAGAATCATGCTACATATTTTTGGTAGTGAGTTTATAGAGTCTATATCAAGTGGGTATGAGATTATTACTGTTTGTTTGTGGATTATGGAGAGTTGGTTCAAAGCAGGGGAGAAAAAAATTGAACTGCAGGAGCCGAGTCTGGGCTTCTCGGCCCCGGAGGAGTTCCTAATTCAATTTTTTCGCCCCAGCGGAAGCTTTGTCCCGGCGAGCTTCCTGCAGTACAAAAACTCGCCCCGACGAAAATGGGCAGAGAAGCCTAGAAACTTGTTTTGTTTATTCAGTCTAGGAGATGCTAACCTAACCTAATCTAATCTAACCCAAGGAACATGAATAAGTTATAAACATGTACGAAGCTGTATCGCAAGTTGTTTTATTTGGCATGAGGCTTAATTCATAGCATTGTTGAAGGAAAAACTAAAAAGTTTGAAAACCAACTTTTGTTGAAAACTATACTACTCGTATTGTGAACTTTTGAATAATTATAATAGGGATACTTTATGCCTCAAGATATGGCCGACTTAGCTAGACACGATATAAACTACGCAAGCATGAACTAAAATGAGTTTCTAAGTAGAGAACTATACTAGTTATGTGCAAATGAATCAAATACATGCAAACATACGTAGAAAAAGTTGATTATCGATATTATGTGGTTTAATGAGTACTATGGTTAGTCTTTGACGTAACGGCCTCTCTTAGCTTTGTAAAATAGAAATTTTACGTATAAAACTATCAATTGTTGAAAGTAAATAGAAAAGACCAAACCTAGTTTAAAGTCCCTTAACATGTATGCGTGAATGCCTTAAGCTATAATACATGACTCAAGCAATGTTTTAAGTGTACAAGCATGTAATATGTATATAGAACCAAGAACCTAAAAGTTTTTACAAGTCTTCTTAAATAAGCTTTTAAAAGTAAAATCAATGATGATTACATAGCTACGTGGTTTGATAGTATGCTAATGTATGGTTCGATTGTGGAACTAAGATAGAACTTGATACATATCTTTAGCTTACATGGTTGAATATGTATGAGATTGTTGGATTATGTATAGAGCTTGAATAACTAATGAATATATATATACATAACTATGATACAATACGACCTTGTGGTGATATTAAGCTATAAGTTGGTAATCGACGCTAAAGGCAAGTTTCCTAACTTACAAAACTTTGGATATTATGCAAGTATCTAAACCTTATCTCTTTTGTGCAAGTTCTCTATTTACACAACTTTGTGCATTGTGCCAGTTCCCTCACTTTGAGTAAACGAATTATTGTTATACCAACTGTTATATATTATGAGAGTTCCTAACTTCTTTTGGTTTTCATATTAAATGCAAGTTTTCAATTGTTGTTATATCAACCATATATATTGAGCAAATGTCTGGGCTTGTATATTTGTTGATCGTATAAGCCAATTGTTCTAATTCTTGGGATATCTAAATTCTTGAAAATTATTATTCATACTCTGAAGATTGATTTAAATCATACTTACATCTTAGAAAATAATTCTTTGAATCTTGTTACAAACGTTGAGCGTATTAATTGTTCGTAAGTGTGTTAAAGTGTGTCTATGCCATTTGATTTGGCTAGACCAATATCTATGAATTTGAAAGCAATCCAAACTAATTACTTTGGTGTGGACTTTTAAAAATCTACTGAGATGAACAACCCTTATAGAAGGGGAAACTATACAACGTCGGGAAACCGACACTTGCGCGCACAACAGGGGGATGTTCTGCATAACACCAGGTACTTAGGTTGATCACCTATTTATATTATATCAATGTAAATTATTCTATTATTCCGTTGTTCGAGATATTATTATGATTTAAAGTTAGAACATGAAGCACTAGATTCGAGGTACACGTATCTGAATTTGGGGTGCCAACTAAGTGGGGGTTTTCCTTGGTTTTGTCTAAAAGAATTTGAGTCAATTTGACGGACGTCAAATCTTATTAACAGAATGGTGAAATTTCAAAATTTTTATTAGTTCAATGGGGTAATTTGAATTTTTAAAAGTTTAATAGTGTAATAAGTAAAACGTGCCAACTACAATGAGATTTTTCTTAGTTTTGCCAAAATAAAAAGTAGAATTGTGCTATTCATGGAAAGAGCTTGAATAAGTTTGCTAAAAAAATAAAAATAACAAAAAACTGGATAACTTGAAGGACTAATTAATGAATAAATAAAATAGTCAAATAAAATATCAAGAGAGGGGAGCATGTGCAGGATGTTAGGAGTATTGTTATATTTAAAAAAAATAGCTTATAAAATTATGTGTTAAAGTATAATTTAAGTAACTATAATTATACACATTATTCATTTTGTATATTTTTTTGGTAACCATTCTTTAGTTACTGTAATGGCAGATACTAAGTATCCAACCATTGCCTAGAGTATTAACTTGTGGATACCAGACATCTGGTGTTTGTCGCTAAATATTCAGTCTACACCTGTTTATTCTAACAGTACTCAACTCTTTCCTTCTTCTATAAATAAAGGACCATTTTTAGCAATGGAAAAATACGAAAAAAGAGTAAAAATAGAATTTTGAAGATTAAAAAGTAGAAAAAGAAAGAGGAAAAACTAGATAAAAATGTCTTATTAACTACATCTTATTCATCATCTGTTAGAATTTGAGTCTAATTTGAAGTTAGTTTTATTAATAATTTGAAATGAATTCACATATCAATATGTTTTACTCCATGGGTAGATTAAAATTAAGTATTTAGAAGCTCAAATCCATGTGATAATGAATGAAAATTAACTCGGAAAGATCACCATTAGAAATGATAATAAATGTGACGCCCAAAAATTCGGTCTATCTTTACACCCGAATTTCGTACATCACGAGTACTTCTCGTTCTATACATACATCATTATATCATAAAGAATAACGACATATCTATTCAATTTCCAGGTAAATTATAAAGAAGGTCAATTAAGTTGGCTAAATTATTTCGATTGATGTCCGAATTGTTGATGAGAGTCTAAGCTATTTGATTCGGCTAGGCGACTGTTGGAAAGGGATTCTAGAATTCAAGTATTCTTGTGTATGTATGCCAAACCAGATTCCTCTGGTGCGGATTTTGACGTTGAAAAGCTGAGGTGAACAACCTTATAAGGGAACATGTTTTCGGAGACAATGGTTCCGAGCGTAACGCATATAGTCGTTACAAAACACTACGTTGCGGCCAAACGTAGTGGTACAATAGGTTGGCCACCTAGAGTACGCGTAGAGAGTGTTTTCAGTCTTTGTGATTGATAAACACTCTGGTTTGCGGTGTGAAGAATTGTGTTGAAGCATTAGTAAACCTGGAGAAAAGTTCACGATCTTGTGACCCCTCAGCATAAATTGAAATCTGAGTTATTCATACTACTTCCCGATTATTGAAAAATCGTGGAAGATTCTTATTCTTCTAAAGGATGAATGTAGTAAGTAGAATGTTCCTTAGAAAGGAGAAAGTGGTAGAATGAGATTGAGAAAGTTATAGTAATAAAACTTCTAAAAAGAGAATGAATAAAATTATTCAAGAGAATATGTAATAATCGAATTAGCACCGAGTAGAGGAAGTTTCGGTGATTCCGAGGACGGAATCCTTATAAGGGGGAGAGGATGTAAAAACCCGAATTTTTAGATATTATTAAATAAGGATTTAATAAATAAAATTCTTAAACTGTGAGATGGGTTCGAATAAGAGTATTTTTATGTGATATAAGGTATGTGGTATTATATTACATAGGGTAATATGGACTATGTAATATGTGTTTTTGTGATTTATAAATATATTATTAATATATATTTGTTAATAAAGAGGCAAATTATTGGGAGTGAGAAGACGGATAAGAATTATCTATAGATATTAAATAATTTATAGAATTATTTTATAGTAGGTTGGTGACATTAAATATCCTTAATGTATAATCACCATATTCTTGTGCATGTGTATTAATAACTAGTATGTTTATAATATAGGTTATTAATAGCACTTAAGCTATCCGTGAATAGATTTGGATAGTGAAGCATGAGTTAGTTAAGGAATTAACTAATAATAATAAATATTAGTTAATTTAAGTTGGGAGTTATATTATGGAATAATATAATGAGCGTATTGAACCTTAATTAACTATGATGATATAGTACAGTGTTTAATTTACTTAAGTAAAGGAGTGAATTAATATGTGTGTTGAATATGTACTTATAGTTGGTACTTTTATATATATTACTTAGAATAGTAATATGTGAGAAAGTCTAATGTACGAATAACGTTAAATATATATATATATATATATATATATATATATATATATATATATACGTTATTAAAGGGAGATGGAAATCATTATATTTTTAAATGAATAATTAATATTTGAAGAAATTATTTTGAGGACAATCTATAGAAAAGAAAGAGAAATAATTATTATATATTTCTAATAAAGGATATTAAAATAAATTCTAATATTGAATTATTTTAATAAAAGGAGGGAATGCTATTTTTGAATAATAATATTACCTTATATGTTTTTGTATGAGGTAAATAGGTATGATTAATTAATATGGTAAAACATATTTGCTATATGTAATTAAATTGATGGAAATAATTTATTATAATAGAAAATAAACTTATTATCTATTTTCTATATATAATATATGTACATGTGTCGTACATATAGTTATTTAATATTATATTAAGAATAATATCATGAGACAATAAGTAAATTATTTTCTAATAACGAATGTGCTTATTTGGAGAAAACATAATATTTTATGATATGGCTAAATACATAATTTTAAATGTATTTTCAAGGGAGTTTAATTAATGAAAGGAAACTAAGTTATTTTTAATATATTAAATAACTTAAGTTATTATTTGATCGTGAATATTATTATTGGAATAATTAATAGAGTATATATTAGTTATTATAAGCGTAAAGGTTATACTTATTATAAATATAATTAATTGAAGTAGTTTAGCATTTTAATAGCTTGAGTTATTATATTACCGTAAAGGTTATATAGAATATTAGCGTATTTTCATTCACGATATATTTATATATGTGAACCTTGTGGCTTAATAGTTCTAATTATATTGAACATGTTATAAGTAGTAAGTGATGGGAATAATAATAAGCTTGAGATTAAGCTCGTGAGAAATGCCTTGTGTGGCACGATAATAGATTCGGTAATGAATTGATTAATTCGAAGATGGAAGAATTATTAATTAAACAATTAATCTATATTAATTGTTATTATAATAATATGTTGAATTATTATTATTGCGAGTGATAGCATGATAATAAGTATATTTGTTATAAATATAATAAGATAATTAACTATATAAATGTTAATTAATTGTTATGGAAATTATAATTCCATTGATTAAATGAGAAATAGATTAATTAATATTATTATTAATTATTTGATAAGATAAGTAATTTATTAAATTCTATGTGCAACCATGCGATATTAAAAGTATAACGTATGATAGTTAACTATATGTTATGCGAAATATATAGTGCAATATGACTATGTTATTTATGAATATAAACTATATAGTAAAGTTTATTGAGTTGTAAGAGATACATGTAATGTGGGTGTGACAATGTGTATACAATAAATAAATATATCATGGATATATTGTAAACAATTATTGAATTAATAAAATTTAATAATAAAAGAGACAATACACTGTGATGGTACCCGAAAGAATTATATCCGGTGGGATGAACTGTACATGGATTTTACATGTGTGAGTTAAAATTTACTACATGATAGTATTATTGGGACTACATTGTGACACATTAATTTATAACTTAAGTTATATGAAATGAATGTGTACAATTTAAATGTATATGTAATGTATATATATAAACCAAGTGTTGTATTACATTTGCAAGTTGATTTTTGCTGAGATTTAGAAGCATTGTCCCATAATGAGTGCCCAACTTCTCCTTCACGTGAATGACTAGGAGCTATGCCTATTTCTCTCAAACTCAGCAATTGTAGCTAATGATGATATGGGGAGTGGGTTTCATAATGGATTCCACCAACTCCTCACCAACTTTTTATTAACCACCATGTTCTTGATTCTTCCTTTGGTTTGAATTGGTATGTAAAGACATGGACTAGGTAATGAATTGCCTATAAGAGTACGATCTTCTCCTTTCATTTTCTTTTGCTGAGAATTTCCCTTAAGTGAAGAATTGATAGCAAGTATTTTGAGAGAGAGATATCAGTGAGGGAGAAACTAGCTATAGCAGCCAAAAACCAATTGCAGAGGTATAATTCCTATATTTCTCATTCATATTGGCAAGTCCTTGATTATGTAATTTAGATGTTAATTTAATTGTGGAATATGTTTATCAAGTATTATGTAAGCTTACAAGAATGTTAGAAATGTTTTATTGCAGTTAAGAATCGAATTTGCTGTGAAAATTATGAGTTGGGTTGCAGTCTGCCGAGCAGAAAGCTGCTCTGTTTCTGGCCGGCCACCTGCGCAGCTGCGCCGAAACCAGACTTGAGTTGGCCAAGGCCCTGCGTAGCTGCGCCAGTTTTGAACTGGGGAGCTGCGCAGCTGCGCCGGGACCAGTTTCTGAGTTTTGTTTCTGTTGCAGGTTCTGTTATATTCTAGCATAGGTTATATAATTAGAACAAGCATGCACACTTAAATAACATGTATATATGAGTATCATGACATGACATAAGCATGATAGTATACATTATTGATGAAGAACTCAAAATTTTCAAATGAAACTTATGATTTTCGATATGAACTTTGATACTTGTATAAACATGTGTGTTCTGACCTTGTAAACGCATTTGTATGGTCTAGACATGCATGAAAGTTGGTATTAACTTATAGTACGTGTTCTTGATACTACATGTACATACATGGCCATGTTAGTATATACTATGGAAGGAAAACGTATGATTTTAAAATGAAACTTCTAGTTTTAGATTTGAACTTGGACGTATACATAGCATGTATATATTCTGATTTTGTGAGCATGTTTAGATGACTTAGAAATGCATATCAGACATGTCAACCTATATATAGATAGCATGAACATGTTAGGTTTTGTTAGTAAGCTTCACTAATGAAAATGCGAGCCTTGAACGTGGACGATAACATGTTACCTTAAGATTTAGGATTTTGATGTTTATGGACATATGTGATAGCACACTTGGACTCTCTCATGTATCATACATGTATATATATACCATGACTACATATCATGAAACCAAGTTTAGCGTAAACGAAGCATGTCTTCAAACTAATAATTGTGATAGTTACATACATGAAGTATGAATATTCATAAACATGCCCAATATGAGTTATATAAATACTTTATGTGTTTAAAGAACTAGCATGATAAACCTTGTGATGTTCATGACCTTGAGTGGCCTTAAATTGTTGAAATGTTGACTTAGAACCTATATCATATAAATTGAACGTGAAAAGGTTAATCGAGCATGAAAGTATCCTTTAATATGTATACATGCTATGTAGGACCATATGTTAATACTTGAATCCGACTTCGACGGTTAATAGCGTATATTTGCTTTGTTATGGTCTTATGTGTTAGTAATGATATATGAGAATGATTAACTCAAAAGATGGACTACACTAGCTATATGTAAATAGATTAGTGGTAGACATGCATATGTATATGTAGAGAATGGTAGTAAGTACGTATGGTTAAAGTATACTTATACGTACATAGTTATTATAAGAATACGATAAGAAAGTAAGACGAAGGTTCTAAGAACCAAGTTAGACAACAATGTAATACTAATTATTATATTGAGAATGTACGGAAGTGTATAACTGATAAGTGTGATCTCTATGATTAATATAACTGTGTAGGATTACACGAAGTGCAGATATTCTTAAGCAGTTAAGTCGTAGTTGTTAAACTACGAATCAGGCAAGTCTTTCAGTTCCTATTTGATAAATGAATTCAATAACTGTTAGTTGAATTATATTATGCTGTGATAATGTGAACTTATATATGAACTGTATATGAGATATAAATGAGATTGAAAGTTGATCTTTGATGATATACTTGTTATGTGAAAAGTAACATGCGTAGTAAATATAAACTGTTTATAAATGCATGAACTGAGTATGATGTTATATGCTATGTGATGCATGAGGACTGTTAGAATTGCTGAGCTGTCGAGCTCACTCTTGCAAATAACCACTTTTGCAGGTTAAGGATTCACGGTAAAGATTTCGTGCTTCTTGATTGATAAAGATAGATAGTATCGCATTGAAGAATATTACTTAGAATATTGTTTGGACCATGTTTAGATTCTAGATGATGTACTCGATAGTTGCTTACACTGTTTAATACTTGTTGTATTGTAAGAATGTATTAATTAATACATAGAGGATATTGAGTTGAGTTGTAAATGTTTATACGATAACTCAGATAAGAAGGAATCATATTATATAGTTGATTCAAGATTTGTAATTGGTATCAAAGTTATGGAATCAATAAAAAGATTTTTATTCAAAGGATATTGAAAAGTTTAAATTATTCTGTATTTTAGTAATATCGAATATGATGTAAAGACGAGATCTTGGATATGAATAGAATTTATATTCTAAATTGTAATAAACAAAGTTGTATTCTTTTACTAATGATTAAAAGATGTAATAGTTTGACGATAGTAGTATCGTGACTGCATCGAATCCGAGGTTTCGAAGGAACGTGGATTTGGGGGCGTCACACATTGTCATCCATTGAATGCCCATCAAAGAAGGGTTTAGACCAGTCAAACAAAAACTCAGGCGATTGAATCCTGAGTGGAGTCTCAAAGTCAAAGAAGAAGTCGTTAAGCAATTCAAAGCCGGGATCATTATGGTATCAACCTACCCCAAATGACTATCAAACATAGTCCCTGTACCTAAACTAGGAGGGAAGGTACGAGTATGCGTGGATTATCGGGATTTGAACAAAGCCTGCCTCAAGGACAACTTCCCGGTACCTTTCATCCACATTTTAATCGACAATACTGCGTAGTATGACATATATTCATTCGTGGATTGCTTTGCTGGTTACCATCAAATTTTGGTTGCTGAAGAAGATCGAGAGAAAATAGCCTTTATCACTCCCTGGGGAACTTTCTGCTACCGACGACTATCCTTCGGCCTCATCAATGCTGGAGCAACGTATTAGCGAGCCATGATGGATCTCTTTCATGATATGATGCATAAAGAAATAGAAGTCTATGTTGACGACATCATCATCAAATCCCGGAGGGAGGATAATCACAAAGACAATCTCAGGAAGTTGTTGAACAGGTTACGCAAGTACAACCTCAAGCTTAATCTCGCCAAATGTGCTTTTGGCGTTAAAGCAGGAAAACTGTTAGGATTCCTGGTGAGCAATCGGGGCATTGAACTTGACCCCGCTAAAATCAAAGCCATTACTGAAATGCTCGTACCTCGTATAGAGAAGGAGATACTTGGATTCCTGGGAAGGATCAACTTCATAAGCAGATTCATTTCCTAGCTCACAGCAACCTGTGAGCCCATCTTCAAGCTGTTAAGGAAGAATTCCTCCACCACTTGGAATGAGGATTGTCAACAAGCCTTCCTTGGCATCAAAAAACAGCTGACTGAAGCTCCTGTTTTGATACCCCTAGGGGAGGTAGTCCCTATGTTCATGTACCTATCTGTCAATGCTAATGTAATGTGCTGCATGTTAGGACAAAAGGATGATAGTAGCAAGGAAAGAGTCATCTACTACATCAGTAAAAGATTCAGCAGTGGGGAACAGAAATACACCCTGATCGAAAAGACATGCTGTGCATTAGCATGGACCGCCATGAGGTTGCAACACTATTTGTATGGGCATACGGCCTACCTCATATCCCGCATGGATCAGCTCAAATATGTATTCGACAAACTAATGCTGAATTGCCGATTGTCCAAATGGCAGTTGATCCTACAGCAATTCAATATTGTCTACGTGACTCAGAAGTCAATCAAGGGTCAAGGCATTGCAGATCAATTAGCAGAAGCACCTTCAGGAGGATTCGAGCCTCGGGAGACCTATTTCCCGGATGATGGGATCATGATAACTTAACAACTCTAGTCTGAGAATACAGTCCAACCATAAAAAATATATTTCGATGGAGCGGTAAACATGGAAGGTGCCGGAGCTGGGGCAGTCCTCATCTCTCGTACAGGTGATCAATATCTTGTGGCTACCAAACTTCAATTTGGCAACACCAACAACACGGCCGAGTATGAAGGCTATATAAACTAGCCCAATCCATGTCTATCAAACACCTACTCGTCTTCGGAGATTCTGAGCTGGTCATCAGACAGACTACCGATGTGTATCTCACCAAAGAACTGCATTTGCTTCCCTACCATCGGCAAGTCCTCAAAATATCTCTAAAATTCGAAGCAATAACCTTCGGTCACATTCCTTAGGGTTGGAATGACTTTGCTGATGCACTAGCAATGTTGGCTTCATTAATCCGCATATCCGATAAGAACGGATTGCCCAACATTCAGTTCATGATTCAGAAAGCCCCGACATATGGGAATTATATGGGAGAATTATCAGATGAAATACCTCCTGTCAAGCAGCCTTGGTTTCAAGACATCAAAGAATATCTCTGTGATGGATCCACACCCGATGGTGCAAGCCAATCAGAGCAGAAACAGATTCTCAGAATGGCCATGAAGTTCTATCTGAGCTGAGATGCACTTTATAAAAGGGATGCTGGAATAGGCCTGTTAAGATGCATCCACAATGAGCAAGCCCAAAGACTAATGGATGATGTCCATGGCGGAGTCTGTGGTCCACACATGAGTGGTCATCTGCTGGCCAAAAAGATAATCAGAACAGAACATTACTGGATCTCGCTCAAAGTTGATTGCGATGATCACGTCAAGATATGCTTTCAATGCCAAATACATGGAAATGCCATTCACGCTCCTCCAAATGAGCTGCATAACATGAGTTCACCAGGGCCTTTCTTTATATGGGGAATGGACGTAATAGGTCCAGTGGTTCCCAAAGCCAGCAATGGTCATCGATTCATCTTCACTATGATCGATTACTTCACCAAATGGGTCGAAGCAGCCACTTTTCCCAAAGTCACAAAAGAGGTCATCATCAGTTTTGTCAGAAATAATGTCGTCTGTTGATATGGACAACCGGAGGTGATCGTATAAGACACTGCAAAAATCTGATCAATCAAATGATGGTGGATCTGTGCAGTAAGTTCCATATCAATCATCTCAATTTCGTCATCTATCGGCCCAAGATGAACGACGCTGTCAAAGCAGCTAACAAAAACATCAAGAAGATCATGCAAAAAATGTCCGCCAATCACAAGGGCTGGCCTGACCTGCTGCCTCTAACTCTGTTAGCATACAGGACGTCAATGCGCACCTCTACTGGGGCTACCCCCTACTCGTTGGTCTATGGTATGGAAGCAGTCCTTCCCACAGAAGTAGAGATGGAATCTTTGCGAGTGTTGATCGATGCTCAAATAGATGAAGATCAATGGTTGCAAGACCGGTATCATTAGCTGTCTCTGATAGATGAAAAGAGGGCTACAGCCATTGTCCATGGGCAGTTATACCAATAAAGGATTTCCAGGTCCTACAACAAGAAGGTCCGAATTTGGCAATTCAGAGAAAATTACTTGGTGCTAAAAAAATCCTGGCCAATCAGGATGAAGCCAAATAAAAATTTGCCCCAAACTGGGAAGGCCCTTTCATTGTCAAAGAAGTGTTGACTGGGGGTGCTATAAAACTGCAAGAGATGGAAGGGACCGAGTTTCCCCAAATCATTAATTCAGATACCGTGAAAAGGTATTACGTCTGAAGCACATGCATACCCGCATCCGGGTCCTATAAATCAAACCAGGTTTGGTTTTTCACTAAAAAGCCGGAACTACGAATGACCTGATCTCCCTCAACCTGGGAGTACGTAGGCAGCCATTTTTGGTGCGGTCAAACCAAATAAAAACTCAAAAACTCATCAAACTAGACTCAAAATCCAAGATAAACTCTTTTCAAAACTCTCCAACCAAACTAGCCAGAACTACGAATGACCTGATCTCCCTCAACCTGGGAGTACGTAGGCAGCCATCTAAGACGCGGTTTGACCTTTAAGAAAAAATAATAAAAGACCAGTTCCAAGACTCCAAAGATAAATAGAAGCTAAATTCTATCAAACTACCCTGATCAACAGGCCTATCTGAGATACTCCCTGACATCTCAGTTGTCAGTCCATCAAAGAGGAGCTCAAGATACATCAACAACTGCGAGTCATGAAAGAAGTGGTAATCACTCAGCAATGACAATACATCTCCAGTCAGGGAAGTGCATCAAAAATATATTTCTCTGATATATAAAATTTCTTTATATACATAATGCCCTGTACATAACAAAATGGCTGATCTAGTCTGTGCAGGAAAAATAAAGCTAGTCTATGGACCCAAGGATAAGCGGGTCAGCAATGCCAGCATGGCATCTCTCTCTGAAGATGGTGGAGCAACCGTAAGTGCAGTCCACTCAGCCTACATACGGCCTAGAACATCCGCAGTCATCTGCAAGGTGGCACTGTGGTCATCAATATAAGCACTAATCTCGGTGATTAAACCATGAGTGTAAGATCTAAGAGTAGTACTATCAGCAATGTGGAAATCACGGGAAGCTATAGCCTCATCCCTCTCCGCAAAAGCTGCGTCTCGAGCAATCAAAGTCTCCTCGATCTCAATATATGCTGCATCCCTAGCCGAGCAAATCTTGTCTCACTCTACAACTGCAGTATTCAGAGTAGAGCGGAGCTCATTTCGCTCAATCAATCTAGCATCCAAAGCAGCCCTGAGACCATCCCTCTCAGCAAAAGCTAAATCTCTACCGGACAAGGCAACCAACATCTGTACTCTAGACGAGTCTCGCTCAAAGGTCATCATGAATAGTGAGTCAGTTAAAGCCAGATCTGTCCCCATAAAAATGGTCGGGGAATCAGTAACCAGACCAGCGGTCAAACCTATGAATAGCTCATCCTTGGTAAGAGAATCGGGATCCTCCATGGGCTCCTCCTCGTAAGAGTCCACACCAGGAGATGAAGAAGCCTCTGCTACCACTCCTATCTCTGCCTCCAACCATGCAGAATATTTCGGAGAATAGCCCGGATGGCTACTGGAGAAGTCAGCCCTCTACCGATGAATCCAACACTCATATACTCTAACCAAGTCGGAGGATGACCTGAAAGAAGCCGACATCCTCTGATCAGCAGACCCCTCAAAATGGTACAAACTTTGCAGTTGATCAAACTGACACATGACTGCCAAAGGATGATAGGTAGTCACTCCTCTCAAACCCGCTAGGGAATCCAGGCCAGATGCATGAGTGATAAAGCTATATGGGGATGCTAGCCCTGAGCATGGAAAGATCACAAACGGATGCTCAATATCCGACAAAAATGCCGACCAAGACTCTGCATCAATGCACTCCGCAGGCAGAAAAGAGAAAGCTCTGGATGTCTCGTGAGTAAAGCAAAAACCCCTAGGCCTGAAGGATCCAATCGGTCGTATATGGGACATCAGCTATATATACAGCAAGACCGAGCTACCCCTAAAGAACCCCTCTGGATGGGTACTACAATACGTGGCGGATCTAAATGTCTCAGCCAATATCATCGGGATGATGGTGCTACCATATCTAAGGGCTCTAACCACTACTACCAATCCCACATCTAGATGATCCAATCGCAACGGCATGTAGACATATGCCACAACACACATCAGCAGAATGTCTATCCTGGCCACATGCTATGCATCTGCTGAACAAACAAAATCTCTGACGTGGCGACCATAACTGTCAAGCTCACCAAAGTGCTCAATCAAGAAGTCCATAGAGATCACGTGCCCCGAAATGATCTCATCCATGACTACACTCTGACGGAGACCGGATAGTCTGATAAACGGCCTCCTCATATCACTAATTACAGTTCGAGCACATGACAACTCTAAATCCAAACCAGTAAATCACTGGTACTCCTCCAGAGTCGGCGTCAGCTCACGTCGCCCGAAGAGGAACACCTACTTGTCAGTAATCCAGTAGGGTAGAAGGCCCTCAACAAATCCGACCGGAACCCAAAAATCCGCAAGGGCCAATGAATTCCCCAACATCTGGTCCACAGTCCCCCTAGCAGGAAAGGGCAAACTATCATACCAAGACCTCAATGATCCTGCCACCGCAGATGGTGGTAAATGCTCAATACGACTGACTGCAGACGACATCATTTGTAGCACCATACCACAAGACCGTCCAGAGGTCAAGTAAAAACACAGCTGTCTAAATGCATACACATGATATAATACATGCATGATGACAGTAATATAAACATGATGCAGAAGATAAGATATGACAGGAATATCTACAAAAAGCTATCTACTGCATATAACATCCCTGTATACTGATACAAAGTGAAAGGAAGAATACAGGGAAAATGGGACACCACCACCCAACTACTAAAGTGGTCTATCAAAATGATGGCACAAATGCCGAATAGCCAAAACAGTGGCTGACCAAAAAGTATAGCTCCAATAGCTATCAAAGGAAGTCGTAGACATCAGTGTCGAATCGATCAACCTGCTCCATCTCCCCTATCTGCACAAAGCTGCTAGGATCAGGCATATCTGGGCGGTATAAGGGAGGATCTGCCCCTGTATAGCTGCTACTAAATGGACATGAAGAGGGACCTGTTCCTGAGCTAGATGGGTTAAAAGAAGATGCCTCTGATGGATCTCGGCCAAGGTGCCTGATAAAGAAACGAGCCTGCTCTAACTCCCTGGTCAGATCTGCTATCTGGTCTACATGAGTCGGCTCCCTGAGGCAAGCTATCTAATCCGTCATCATCACGGATCCTGGCACCATGTCTGCCATAAACTATATAGCCTGAGTCTGAGCTCTAATAGTACGAGAGCTCCACCATCTGCCAAATGCCTCCTGGCTATACGGACCCTTTTATAGGGTGAAGCCATCAATGCCCTCCAAAGGGATGTCTATCAAAGGCACAGTCAATGGCCATTGATGCCAAGCTGGAGGAACAATAGGAATGCGGATCTCCCCTGTGATGCTCCTAATAGCACGCTCTCCAAGATAGAGCTCTCAGCCTCCCGCCGTCAACAACGGTACCCTGCGGGTCGATAAGTCAAACTCCTGGCCAGTAGGGACTCCTCCCTTGAATCCAACGGTCAAGTGCTCGGATGTGTACGACGTCTAGGTGATCAAATCTGCCT
Organism: Panax stipuleanatus; assembly: GCA_020205555.1. Taxonomy (NCBI): domain Eukaryota; kingdom Viridiplantae; phylum Streptophyta; class Magnoliopsida; order Apiales; family Araliaceae; genus Panax; species Panax stipuleanatus. The sequence continues at coordinate 99,152,208 of CM035115.1, forward strand.
TCAAAAGCTCCAACTGTAGACGGGCATGAATGAATCCCTCAGCAACAGGGACCTCCGTCAAAGTGGAGTGATGCCATCTCCGTCCTCTAGGATAGGTCTCCAGACCTAAAGTAGTAGTGGGCCGTAGGCAAGGAAGCCTCTCAAATGCCCAAAGCTGACCATGCAAATATCAAAAGTCCTCAGTGATCAAGACTGACAAAAATGCTAAAATCATAAAGGTACAAAAAGATGTACTCACCAGCAGGAATGGGTTAAATCCTAACCAAGCCTCCGTCGTACCCTCCAAAAGCATGCACATTCCCCAGAGAAAATAGACAAAGGTATAGGATCCCCAATTATAGTCACTGAGGCGCTCTACCTATCGAGTGGCGCTAATCAAAGCGAAGGACACAGTAGACGAGTTGTCCACCACAAAATAACCCCTGATGATCGATAAAAATAATCGCCTCAGAATGCGATTATTGGCGCTATGGCACGCTTGAGTTGTTGGCGCTATAGCACGCTTGAGTTGTAATATAGTGCTGCCGCGTGATCTATAGCGCTGCGGCGCGTCTTCTTAGCACTGTGGTGTGACACTCAGTTGAAAAACTCAGCGCTGCAGCGCGACTCTCTAGCATCTATCAACTTGAATTAGCGCTGCGGCGCGAGGTTTACTAAAGAGAGTGGCGCTACGGCGCGACTTCTATAATTCAGTCCATTAGCTGATTTCCTACACAGGCCAAAAGTCCATATCAGTGAATCAACATAAAAATAGGTTGCAAAAACTGTAATAAAACATTCTAACATTTAACCAAAGATTACTAACATACTAACAATTACACTAAGAATTATACTAAGAAAAACCAAGTGCAACTAATGATAACTAAAGAAAACAACACTAAATGAAAACAACAAGGATATTTTTGATACTGAGATGGGGTTGCCTCCCCATCAAGCGCTTAATTTAGAGTCGTCGGCTTGACTTTCACCCCGCCTTACACCGGGTCTCCCAAGGTGATGGAGGTGTTTTGCCAGTCGACCTCGTCGCACCAATAGTGTTTCAAACGCTGTCCATTGGCTTTGAAGGTTTTTCCTGAGTGAGGGTCTTCGACCTCAATAGCCCCATAGTGATACACCTTAGCAATTGTGAATGGCCCCGACCATCGGGACTTCAACTTCCCCGGGAATAATTTCAGCCGGGAGTTGAAAAGAAGCACCTTCTGGCCCTGTTCAAAATTCCTTTCGACGATTTTCTTGTCGTGCCACCACTTTATCTTTTCCTTATACAACTTAGCATTTTCATACGCGTGCAGACAAAACTCATCTAATTCATTGAGTTGTAATAGTCTTCATTCACCCGCTGCATCAAGATCGAAATTGAGCTTTTGGATAGCCCAATATGCGTTGTGCTCCAACTCCACAGGAAGATGACAAGCCTTGCCATAAACAAGCCTATACGGAGACATTTCGATAGGCATTTTATAAGCGGTGCGTTATACCCACAAGGCATCATCAAGCTTCTTTGACCAGTCTTTCCGATTAGGGTTCATAATCTTCTCCAAGATACGCTTGGCCTCTCGATTAGAGATCTCTTCTTGGCCACTTGTCTGCAGATGATAACCTATGGCTATTTTATGGGTCACCCCATACTTAGCAAGAAGGGCTTCAAAATATTTGTTGCAAAAATGTGACCCTTCATCACTGATTATTGCCCGAGGAGTGCCGAAGCGAGTGAAAATATTTTTCCTTAAGAAATTAAGCACCACCTTAACATCATTAGAAGGCAAGGCGACTGCTTCTACCCATTTGGAGACATAATCAACCGCAACAAGAATATAGAGATTGTTGTAGGAAGACAAAAATGGTCCCATGAAGTCAATACCCCATACGTCAAATAACTCTACTTCAAGGATATTCTACAGAGGCAATTTATGCCTTTTTGAGATGGTTCCTACCCTTTGGCATCTATCGCAGTGCGACACATATATGTGTGTATCTATGAATAGGGTAGGCCAGTAAAACCTAGATTGGAGTACTTTAGCAGCAGTTCTTTGGCCCCCAAAATGTCCTCCATAATTTGAGGAATGGTAATGATGGAGCACACCTTCGATTTCCTCCTCTGGCAAACATCTCCGTAGAATCTGATCTGAACTCTACTTGAATAAGAAGGGATCGTCCCACAAGTATTGTTTTGCATTATTTAGGAATTTCTTCCTCTGTTGATAGCTCAAGTTGGGAGGAAGCACTTGACAAGTGACAAAATTAGCAAAGTTCGCATACCAAGGGGCTTTGCTTTGGACGACAAACATTTGTTCATCCGGGAAGAAATCATTGATGTCTTTGTCTGGATCTCCCGAATGAGGAGGGTTTTCTAACCTCGACAAGTGATCTGCTACCTGGTTTTCTGTCCCCTTTTTATCGCGGATCTCCAGATCGAACTCTTGGAGAAGAAGGACCCACTTTATCAGCTTAGGCTTTGCATCTTTCTTCTCTATCAGATATTTGATGGCTAAATGGTCTGTGTACACGATCACTTTTGTCCCAATGAGATAGGAACCACTACCAGCAGCTCCTTCTCAGTTGTGGTGTAATTTAACTGAGCATCAGTTAATGTTTTACTAGCATAGTAGATCGTGTGGAACACCTTGTCCCTTCTCTGTCCGAACACTGCCCTAATTGCAAAATCGTTGGCGTCGCACATGAGCTCAAATGGGAAAGTCCAGTCAGGAGCTACCACAATAGGAGTCGAAATGAGTTTTTCCTTATCAAATCCTCTGAGGCAGGCTTCATCAAACTGAAAAGGCATGTCCTTTTCCAATAGTGAACGTAGCGGTTTGGATATCTTTGAGAAGTCCTTGATAAACTGCCTATAAAATCCTGCATGTCCAAGAAAACTCCTAACCCCTTTCACTGATGTAGGCGGTGGTAGACTATTGATGACATCAATTTTAGCCTTGTCTACCTCGATACCGCCATCAGATAATCTGTGGCCCATAATAATGCCCTCCTTTACCATGAAGTGGCACTTCTCCCAATTCAATACAAGATTAGTTTCAACACATCTTTGGAGAACGACAGTCAAATTCATCAGACAGTTATCAAATGAACTCCTGAATACAGAAAAATCATCCATGAAAACCTCGAGGGTCTTTTCGACCATGTCAGAGAAGATGGACATCTTGCAACATTGGAATGTTGCAGGAGCATTACACAACCTAAAGGACATTTTTCGAAAGGCAAAGGTCCCATACGGACATGTGAACGTTTTTTTCTCCTAATCTTCGGGAGTAATAGAAATTTGATTATATCCAGAATAACCATCAAGCAGACAATAGAAATCATGCCCAGTAAGTCTATCGAGCATCTGATCAATAAATGGTAGAGGGAAGTGATCCTTATATGTGGACTTGTTCAACTTCCTGTAGTCCATACATACCCTCCATCCAGTCACCGTTTTGGTTGGAATCAGCTCGTTATTCTCATTGGCTACTACCGTCATGCTACCCTTTTTTGGCACGCACTGAATGGGACTGACCCAAGGACTTTCCGAGATGGGGTAGATAATGCCCGCATCTAGCAGCTTAATGATTTCCTTCCGGACTATGTCTTTCATTATTGGGTTCAACCGCCTATGATGTTCAATGGTCGGCTTGGATCCTTCCTCCAGTAGAATTTTGTGCATACAAAGGGATGGACTGATCCCTTTAATGTCTAAAATCGACCACCCCAGGGCCGTTTTATACTGTTTAAGCACTAGCAGTAGCTTCTCTTCCTGGCATTCATCTAAAGATGCAGATATTATAACAGGCAAAGTGGATGATTCCCCCAAGTAAGTATACCTCAGATGATTGGGCAAGGGTTTTAGCTCGAGGACAGGAGGTTCTATAATTGACGGATGGGCCTTGGAAGTAGATGCTTCTGGATCATTCAGAGACTCAAACTGTCTTTGGAACTGTGTAGATCTCTGGGGTGCATCCAGCCAGTTAACACATGGTGGCCTCGTCCATAGTACTGGCACCTATCAGTGTGGCTTCTAAAGGGTCTGTCATGCATGTTTTTGAGAAAACTTCCCTGACTGTATCATCAATCACTTTAATCTGAAAGCAGTCTTCAGGGGTGTTCGAATATTTCATTGCCCTGAACACATTGAAAGTTACTTCCTGATCCTGTACTCTCATAGTCAGCTCCCCTTTCTGCACATCAATAAGGGTTCTCCCAGTTGCTAAGAATGGTCTGCCTAGTATTATCGGGACCTCCTTGTCTTCCTTAAAGTCCAGGATAATAAAGTCCGCTGGGAAGATTAACTTGTCCACCTTGACAAGCACATCCTCTACTATCCCCTTCAGGTAAGTGAGAGATCTATCTGCCAATTACAAGGTAACACTGGTGGGTTTCGCTTCATTTATCCCAAGCTTCTTATATATTGACAGAGGCATTAAATTTATACTTGCCCCCAAATCACGTAAGGCCTTGCCAATGAATTGGTCCCCGATAGTGCATGGAATCGTGAAACTTCCAAGATCTTTTAATTTCGGCGGAAGCTTGTTCTGTAGAGTGGCACTACATTCTCTGTCAGAGCCACGGTTTCATAATCCCCCATTTTTCTCTTCCTCGACAATATGTCTTTCATGAATTTAACATAGCTCGGCATTTGCTCCAACGCCTCTGCAAACGGGATATTTATGTGAAGCTTCTTAAACACTTCCAAGAACTTAGAAAGCTGCTTATCAAGTTTTTGTTTCTGTAGGCGCTGGGGTAATGGCAACTGTGGGATAAGAGGACTAGCTGTGTTCATTGTAGGGGTTGGTGTTAAAGGGTTATCTTTAGCATTTACCTCACCCCTAGACTTATCATCACTCTGCTCCACAATAGGTTCCTCTATAGTCACTTCTTCTTGCACTCTAGGACTCTCTCCACCATTTTCATTTATAGTTCTCCCACTCTGGAGTGTAACTGCTTTCCAGTGTTCTTTGCCATCCCCTTTTGGGATGACATCAGTGTCAGTTGGAAATGTGCCTTGCGGACTACTGTTCATAGCATAGGCCAATTATCCCATTTGAACTTCAAGGTTCCGGATGGAAGCTTCTTGATGATAGTAGTGTGCATACAAGCCAATCATGTATGATGATAAAGCACGTACTTTGTAAACAATCTTATTTATTTATTAATAAAATATTCATTTATTAAAGGCATTTAATTATCTACATGGTGCTGTTTTTATAATATGTAAATAACCCATAGTTTTAAGCAATGCTTTTAGAATCATGATGATGATCATGCTAATGAGATCTAAATTCTTAGAAAGCTCTAAAACTAAAATAGTTCCCAATCGTGGGATTACTAAAAAGGGGATTAGTAAATCCGGATAGATTGGTACATATGTTGCTTGCTCATTGGATGAGGATGATTGATCTCATGATCATTTGTGTGGAGACACTAAAGCAAGTATGTAGGTGCTTATTGGAGAATAAGTTCACTGAACGTGATTCGCTATGGAATACCTAATGGAGATTTACTCGCATGTCAATAGGAATTCCTAATGTGATAGTAGTACAAGTGATCCTTGGACTTGAGATCATCATAGTATCTTGTATGTAACAAATTATACTTTGACTTATTCCTTAAGACCTTTTAAGGCATATATAGGGTATGCTTGGGTATAATGAGTTACATATGGAGATAATGAATGATCAATAAAGAATCTACCACCTCTAGTAAAAGAGGAGATATGTCCCATGTGATTCGTTAAATGACAACCCAGGAATCCTTGGCCAAGGTGAAATGAAATTAGAAAGGAGTTTTTAATTTGCATTATTTGGAGTTGTGCATTTTCTAATCGAAATACATATAATTAAATAAAATAAGACTTGACAGTAAATCCATGTCTTATATTTAATTGGGACATTGTATGGTGGAAGGATTGAATTGTATGGTAACTATTAACTCACAGGTTCTTTTATGATTAATGTTGAAATCTATATTATCTGAAAAGTCGTTGATCGCTAGGGAGGCTTATCGCTATTGTAGAATAAATATTATTTATTTAAATAGATTATTAGTTTAATTTATTTATTTAAATAAGATTAAAATTATTTTAATTGATTTATTCACAACCGGTTTAATATGGAGAACCTAAAGGGTCACACCATAAAAGGAAGAATAAATATTTAAGAAGGTAATGGCATAATCGTAATAATGCATTAAGTATAATTAATTTAATCTATGGTGATAGAATAAATTAAATAGCTTAATGTTTATTATTTAATATTTTGGAAATATTAAATATAAATTAATAAGAGGAGTCTTATTAATATTATTACAATTATTATTATTTTAATTTCTAAAGGAGTTTAGTAATTAATTTAATATTTAGTACTCTCATTTATTCCTAATAAGATTAGGAGACAAATTAATTAAATGAATTTAATTAATTATTCCCATGTGGTGGGAAGCCTAAATTAATTAAAGGAGTTTAATTAATTAAAAGAAATCCCATGTCTAATAGGATTAGAAGGGTTGACCAATGTCTATATAAGAGAAGTCTTATAATAGATATTAATTTGATGCAATTCCAATTGTTGGAGAGTACTCCTTTTCTATAGAGGATAGAAAACTAAGGTTAAGCCAAACACCCTCCTTCTTGATAATTCATCTTCCTTGGTGGATCACCTCTAGAGGCCAAACACTTGGGTGGCTAACGTTGATCAAAGGAAGGAATCTAACCCGGAAATTCAAGGAGATCACGAAGAACAAGGAGTTGAACTAGTACCTGTGGAAGCTTCGTTCTACAAGGGTATGATTCCATAACTTCTTATTTATCGTTTTAAATTAATAATTTGCATAAAGGATGATCCGGGTAATGGTTTTGTAGAAATTTTTTAAACTCTGATATACCATGCTTCCGCTAATTTTTGCAATTTGATTGCGTCGTGATTTCGTACAAACCCAACACTTGATTACCGCTCCTTGTCTCATTTTGGGCAATATATCATGACAGGAGATCTTCCAAACTAGGTTTTCTTTCCTGTTGAGGTGGTGGATGGTGGAACTGATTATGAGAACTCTGTGATTGTTTGTTGTACTGATTTTTGCTTGAAAACCCAGAGGGTTTGAGATATTAGGCCTGGTAGTCGGAGGTTGTGCTTGATTGCTATTGGTGTTGCCCCAAGAAAAGTTTGGATGATTCCTCAAGCCCGGATGGTAATGATTGGGGAGACTTGCATTTTGCTGTCGCCCGTAGTTGGAAACAAATTGAACTGACTCGGGGCTTATGGCACACTGATCAGTTGGGTGGCTCCCTTAACACAATTCACACGACACTACGACACTCTGAACATTCTGCATAGCTTGCACTCCCATAGTGTCGAGTCTTTTTGTTAGCACTGCAACCTGAGCCGCTAATTGTGTGACTGAGTCAACCTCATATACCCCTGCTGCTCTTCTAGGGGCCTGCCTATCATTTGGGCATTGATAATTATTGGTCGCCATTGTTTCCACCAATTCATACCCCGCTGTGTGATGCTTAGACATGAAGGCCCCTCCAGAAGCGGCATCTATACTCGAACGAGTAGATCCGGATAACCCATTATAGAATGTCTGGATGGGAAGCCATTCTAGCAGTCCATGGTGGGGGCATTTTCTCAGAAGATCCTTGCATCGCTCCCATGAGTCGTACAGAGACTTTGATTCAAACTGGATAAAAGAGGTAATTTCATGCCTAAGCCTGGCGGTTTTAGCAGGTGGGAATAACTTCGCCATGAACTGTTGAGCCAAGTCACCCCATGTGGTGATGGAGCCTGACAAAAGTGATTGTAGCCAGCTCTTGGCCTTGTCCTTCAAGGTGAATGGAAACAATCAGAGTCTGATGGCATCGTCAGACACTCCGTTGCACTTAAACATATCGCAGATCTCCAAGAAGTTTATCAAGTGATCATTGGGGTCATCATTTGGTAATCCCTCAAACTGAATATTAGAGGACATTTGGATGGTGCCCGGCTTGATCTCAAAATTGTTTACTTGGATTGCGGGCCTGAGAATACTCGCTTGCAAATCTGCGATGTGAGGCATAGCATGCTCCCTTAAAGATTTCTGAAGTTCCTCAGCCATTGTAACAGGAGTATATATGTCCCAAGCTTTTTCTCTCTGCAGGCGTCTATACGTTCTATCAACCTCAGGATCGAGAGGTATTATGTTCCGACCCCTTCGCAGTGGCATACGCAATAGAGATCACCTAAAAAGAAAAATAAACAGATAATATCAGTCTAAATTAAGATCATATTGACTTAGTTTTAATATTGATAACAAATAATACTAAGTCCCCGGCAACGACGCCAAAAACTTGTTGGCCAATTTATGTAACGATAATTAACACGCAAGTATACACGGTCAACAAGTAATACAAGAGAAGTGGAGTGTCGTACCCACGAGGATGAAGTCTTAAGTGCAAATCAAATACTAATGTAAGTTCTATACTGTCTTATCTAAACAAGTGATTAGAGATGGTATGTTAAACTATGTGATTACAACTAAAGGAGGTAAGAGAAGTAGTTATACTAGGGGGCCAAGTTAGGATTACAATTCCCTTAATGCGTTGCCTAATCTCCTAACTCTCCACATTACAAATGAAACAAGGAATGGTCAGCCGAGAACAGAACTACACATAAGCTTCTGTCGAAGGCCAAATGCACATCCCTAACTAGATGAATCACAATATTTTTATTGGTGAAAATAACTAAACTAGGGTCATTAAGCTTAGTCTCAAGGCTACACAAGGCAAATAGAGATATGTCTATCCTATTAAGCAGTTTATATACACATTCCCATAGGCATGGTCATAACAAGTATTCTTGTATTTTAAAAGTTAGATATTAATATCCATTTTTAATATCCATTAATATCAATACCGAATACTGTGTCAAGCAATCAGTCAATAAGCAAGAAATACAATAACCCATTCCAAAATGTTTCATTAATATAAAAAGGAGAGAAAGTTAATTAGGCTAAATAATAGGTTACATTGCAATCCTAAAAAAAATTAGTTCATAACCATGGTGCTAATACACATTTCAAAAATATTCAACATTGCTCAATAATACACAAATAAATGAAAGATTTGGAATAAAAAAAACTCCTGTTGTGAGGTTTTCTGTCTCCAATTCTTTTCTTCTCTGTGTAACTTCTGAGCTGTGTAGGATGTTAAGACTTTTCCCCCTTTGAAGCACAGCTTCTTTCTGTTCTAGAAAACTAATTAATACGGCTCTGTCTGTGAAGAAAAATCTCTAATAATGGCGGTCGTACCCTTTTTCTATCTTTTCCTATCGCTATCTCTCTGTGTTAATATCTTTTATTGCTCTTGCTTTAGGTCATTAAAAGCAAGTCACTGGCTAGGAACCGGAGGTGGCGCTGCAGTGCAGAGACTATAGCTGTTGGGTGGCGCTGCGGCGCCACGTAGGCATTAAAACACCGTAGCTCGCGCTGCGGCGCGAGTTCATGAAGAAATTGTGGCGCTACCGCGCTAGATGACGTCAGCAAGCAATCCTGTCTCGCGCTACGGCGCCATAGGGTGAAAATTGACTATTTTGCCCCTATGAGCTGGAAATGACCTAATCAGCCCTACATCATACAGATTAAGCATAATAACAACAAAATATATATAAAAGCTAAACAATAACATAAAACAAGCAGCATCTTAAGCTTTAGAGGATCTGATTCGTGATATAAATACCACTCATCACATATCAGAAGCCCTCCTACGTCTAATACCCGAGGAGACCCTATTGGAACTACCGGGTCTATCACGATCCATCTACGGCAACAAGTCTACAAATCACCTCAAAAAGGGTGTGGTAAGCCTAAAACATGTGGCTTATCATTTTCAATCAGTCCAACATATATCTCTAGCTTCTAATACATGCATGGGTCAGTCAAAAATACCAGTAAAGTCAAAACTGCATGTTTTTAAAACCTAGCAACTTAAAACCTGCATGGGTCAGTAAAAAATTTCCCCACAGAGTCAAAAATATATGTTTTTCAAAGCCCAAGATTTTGGAAAATTTTTGCCAGAGTCTCCTTTGTAAAATGGACTGTCCACATGCACACAGGCATGCCTAAGTGGCCATTCAGTAGCACACTTACCCAAAAACTGAAACAGTTTATATTTACTAAAAATAATTAAAAATCAACCTCAAATGGTAGCCAAATTACTGTGGACATTTTTAGTCAAAAATCCAGGCTCACTAGGCCTCAAAAAGGATGACTAAACTGATCAAAAAATGAAAAAATTAACTGTCTTAGAACCTGGATTTTCTTACATCTAAACGTACATTATAGTAAGATATGCATATATATGTAGTCAAAAAAAATTTACAGGTCATATAGGCATACATTTTTCATACATTGCGTCTAAAAGAACCCTAGGCGGTTCGCATGCTTTTAACCGTTAAAAACTACGAAAAAGCACGTAAAACGTTACCTGCACTGTGCTGAACACGTAGGAACTGACAGAATAAGAATCTGACTGCCAGAACTCCGTAGATTTGAAAAAGAAGATCGAAAATCCTTTCGCTGCTCAAATGGGAAACTTGCAAAATGAAAAATCCCGAGCTCCATTAAAGCCCAGGTAGCCGCACCTCTACCTTCAGTTGCCGCACCTCCACATGCGATAGCCCAGGTGGGTCCCACTTCCCCTGGGCCCGGTTCGATTCAAGTGGAAACGAAGTTTAAACGGGCTGCCAAGTCAAATCTAAAGAGAAATCGCTACGCGATTGAGCGGTTTGGCCAGAAATCCTGCGTTTAAGCAGCATAATCCTGACGGAAAGGGAAATTCCATGAAAACCCTTGGTATTCATCCCGGAACCTTATTCGTGGATCAACAAATCAAACTGCAAAAAAATTGCACAAAAATTGGCCAAAACTGCCGAAAACTATCATTTTTGCGAAGTTCGGGTACTGACCGAAGCAGTTTTAGTCGTTGGCTCAGCCCAAGCAAAGTTCGGGTACTGACCGAAGTAGTTTCAGCCATTGGATCAGCCCCATCGAATTTTGGGTATTGACGAAAGCAGTTTTAGCCGTTGTCTCAGCCCCAACAAAGTTCGGGTACTGACCAAAGAAGTTTCAGCTGTTGGCTCAGCCCCAACAAAGTTCGAATACTGACCGAAGCAGTTTCAGCCGTTGGCTCAGCCCCAGAAAAGTTCAGGTACTGAACGAAGCAGTTTCAGCCATTGGCTCAGCCCCAGCAAAGTTTGGGTACTGACCGAAGCAGTTTCAGCAGTTGGCTCAGCCCCAGCAAAGTTCAGGTACTGACCAAAGTAGTTTCAGCCGTTGGCTCAGTCCCAGCGAAGTTTGGGTACTGACCGAAGTAGTTCAGCCATTGGCTCAGCCCCAGTGAAGTTCGGGTACTGACCGAAGCAGTTTTAGCCGTTGGCTCAGCCCCAACAAAGTTCGGGTACTAACCAAAGTAGTTTCAGCCGTTGGCTCAGCTTCAGCGAAGTTCAGGTATTGATCGAAGCAGATTCAGCAGTTGGCTCAACCCCAGCGAAGTTCGGGTACTGTCCGAAGCAATTTCAGCCATTGGCTCAGCGCCAGCGAAGTTCGGTTACAGATCGAAATACAGTCCAACCATTGGCTCAACCCCAATGACGTTTCAACTGTCAGCTCAACCCCAGCCAAGCAACAAAAGGGATCCGTCGATTGAAGCAATTATAATAATCCATCACAAATGATGGAATCTATTATACACATCCTCAAAGGAATCATTGAGGTAGTATCAATTAGATCAACCTCAATCAGAATCTACAAAGCCATCGCGGAGAACGTCATCCCCAGCAGATCCAGACGTGGACAATCTGTGATATCTCATCTTCGACAATCTCATCCCCATCAGAATCAAATAAGTTATCGTGAATGATGTCATCCCCAGGAGGAAATGACAAAATTAGTTCATGGTAACTTCCCAACAACATCAATGGCTGTACATGACAATGTTATCCCAAGCAGAGTGATAACGTAGGCAGCTAACAGAAGCCCCATTCCACTCAAAGACGCCCAGCCTTCAACGCAGTATTGGCACTTGTTATTTCCAGTGTCTACTAATCTTTATCCTGTCCATTCCATTACATTGAATGGACATGATAAATAGGGGCATCTGTAGACACTCAAAATTTTCCTTGCCCAAAAGTAACATTGTAGGAGGGCAAAATCGTCTTTTAACTCAAAACCGGCCTCCAATGCTGGTCCTTAAACCTAAATTCGATCACCAATATCGGTAACCTAAATCTGATCCCCAATATCGGTACTCCCGCTAAATCCGATCCCCAATATTGGTAACCTAAATATGATCCCCAATATCGGTACTCCAGCTAAATTCGATCCCCAATATTGGTACTCCAGTTAAATTCGATCCCCAATATCGGTAATTCAGCCAAATCCGATCACCAATGTCGGTACTCAATCCAGCTCCAATCTCTAATCGGACCGTCAATCCAGCTCTAATCTCCAATCGGACCGTCAATCCAACTCTGATCTCCAATCGGACCGTCAATCCAGCTCCAATATCCAATTGAACCGTTAATCCAGCTCTGATCTCCAATCAGACAGTCTATCCAGCTCTGATCTCTAATCGAACCGTCAATCCAGCTCTGATCTCCAATCAGACCGTCGATCTAGCTTCGATCTCCAATTGAACCGTCAATCCAGCTCTGATATCCAATCAGACAGTCGATCCAACATCGATCTCCAATCGGACTGTCTATCCAGCTCCGATCTCCAATCGGACCTTCTATCCAGCTCCGATCTCCAATCGGATCTTTGATCCAGTTCTGATCTCCAATCGAACCGTTGATCCAGGTCGGATCTCTAATCGGACCATCGATCTAGCTCCGATCTCCGATCGGACTGTTGATCCAGCTCCAATCTCCAATAGGACCGTCGATCCAGTTTCGATCTCCAATCGGACCATCTATCCTGCTCCAATCTCTAATTGGACCGTCAATCCAGCTCCGATCTCCAATCGGACCGTTAATCCAGCCCCGATCTCCAATCAGACAGTCTATCCAGGTCCGATCTCTAATCGGACTGTCAATCTAGTTTCAATCACCAATCAGACCGTCTATCTAGCTCCGATCTCCAATCGAACAGTCTACTCAGCTCCGATCTCTAATCGGACCGGCAATCCAGCTCTGATCTCTAATCAGACAGTCAATCCAGCTTCGATCTCCAATCGGACCATCTATCCAGCTCTGATCTCTAATCGAATCGTCGATCCAGCTCCGATCTTCAATCGGACCACCAATCCATCTCCGATCTCCAATCGGACCGTCAGATTTATCCCGATCTCAATATCGGGCTATCAACTCAAATTCGATCGTCTATTGGGCCTTCAAGACAGCCCCGGTCTCAACCCGAGAAGTGCATGTCAACCTGGACATCAACCCAGGACATCTCAAGTTATCCCCGACATCAATCCGGGAAGTGTAGTTCAGCCCCAGAGACAACCTTGGGAAGCCAGATCTATCAAAGGTCGTGCTGACACGACAGGCAACCCCGGGAGGGGCAAAACAATCATTTTATCCAACTCTTAGCCGATTCGGTCAAACTCAAGCCAAATTGTGGCCATCGAAGTCATAACGAACCACAACAACGATCCCGAGTGCCAACAACGCAAGACAGCTCAACGGATAAACTGCAGGGAATCGAAGACATGGTTATGAACCCATTTTCTCAAAACTAAAAAATGTTTTATCCCATGTCATTGTGACACTCTCGACGAGGGCTTTTCGAAAAGGTAACGCACGCCTAAAACGGACGCTCCGATCAAAAGTTTAAAAGTTTCGACTTCAATTGCGCGTTGTCTGGAGTGCACATACTTTGAGATGATAGAACCAGCACGTGGGCCACATCTAGGGGAACCGTACCTCTACCTGCGACAGCCGCAGGTAGAGCTAGGGCTCCCTCGCCTATAAATAAATTTGCACCCCCTTCATTTTCAAGAATTCAGAAACACAGCGAAGCTCTGCTCGTCTGATTTTCTGACTTTTACACCTCTTCCAAACCCAAATATTTTCACTCCAACACGTAGATATACCCATATACTACCACATATCAAAAAATAACCGGTAGATTTGAACGTTTAAAGACTACGATTTGATAAAAAGCCCGTATTACAGTCCATTGTAAATATTTTTACGATCAGAAAGTCAATACTACTACTTTGCACTGTTTTGCACTTGCATACGAAGTTTCATCTTCTAAATATGTCCGAAACTTAGTTCCGTTGCCATTTTCGTAAAAAATTTGGTACATTTCTATACATAAATGCAAATTTTTGCATTTCTACAACTCGAATTGACGATCCGTCAGCTCCAGCAGCTTTAATACACTAGCACAAACATTTTGGCAACTCCGCCGGACTGGGTTATCTTCACAGTCCGGGTTTGGCCCTTTTTGGTATATATTTAACTGCAAATATACTAACATTTCAATTTTGTCAAGCCCGGATATCAAATCCGTGGTACTTTACCGCTTTTATATATATTTACGCATATATAAGCGAATTTCACCATCACTGATACTCATATCAGTCTTGGTTGACTACATTTCTATCAATATATATATATATATATATATATATATATATATATATATATATATATATATATTTATATATATTAAGTTCGGCCTGGATTACTTCGTGGCCATTTTACTGCTTTTGCACACTTCGCCATACTGGGTGCTCTCCCTAGTCACTGGTGGACTACTTTTATGTCAATTTCAATTCCAGTACGGGCACCGGCGTGAAAACCCATCACCCTTTATATACCTATATATTTCATTTCTGTCACAGCCTAGAAATCTAACCTTCGCTGAAGTAGTTTTCAAAGGATGGTAATCATCGGATCATTCCCGATGCTTCGTTGAGGTTGTCTCCAACGGCTAGAATGTCAGGAAATCTGACCTTCGCTGAAGTTGTTTTCAATGGCTAGTAATCACCGGGTCATTCCCGATGCTTCGTTGGGGTTGTCACCAACGGCTGAAATGTCAGGCAATCCGACCTTCGCTGAAGTAGTTTTCAACGGCTGGTAATCATCGAATCGTTCCCGATGCTTTGTTGGGGTTGTCGCTAACGGTTGGAATGTTAGGCAATCTGACCTTCGCTGAAGTAGTTTTCAATGGCTAGTAATCACCGGTTTATTATCGATGCTTCATTGGGGTTGTCGCCAATGGCTGGAATGTCAGGCAATCTGAACTTCGTTGAAGTAGTTTTCAAAGGCTGGTAATCACCAAATCGTTCCCGATGCTTTGTTGGGGTTGTCGCCAACGACTGGAATGTCAGGAAATCTGACCTTCGCTGAAGTAGTTTTCAATGGCTAGTAATCACTAGGTCATTCTCGATGCTTCGTTGGGGTTGTTGCCAACCGCTGGAATGTCAGGCAATCTGACCTTCGCTGAAGTAGTTTTCAACTGCTGGTAATCATCGGATCGTTCCCGATGCCTCATTGGGGTTGTCGCCAACTGCTGGAATGTCAGGCAATCTGACCTTCGCTAAAGTAGTTTTCAACGGCTGTATCACTGGATCATTCCCGACGCTTCATTGGGATTGTCGCCAACGGCTAAAATGTCAGGAAGTCTGACCTTCGCTGAAGTAGTTTTCAACGGCTAGTAATCATCGGATCGTTTCCCGATGCTTCGTTTGGGTTGTCGCCAACGGCTGGAATGTCAGGCAATCTAACCTTCGCTGAAGTAGTTTTCAACGACTAGTAATCACCGGATCGTTCCCGATGCTTCGTTGGGGTTTTTGCCAACTGCTGGAATGTCAGGCAATCTGACCTTCGCTGAAATAGTTTTTAACTGATGTATCACCGGATCGTTCCCGATGCTTAGACAGAGGTAGTTTTCAGCAGTTTTCATCATTGTCCTCCGAATATCACTTCAGGGTTTTGACCAATGGTGTACATGAAGTTCCTTCCTTCGTCAGGAACTTGTCGCTTATACGCTGGATTTCTGGCCAATCCGCTCAATCGCGTAGCAGTTTTTTTCCCTGATTTGACTTTTTAGCTTTTGAAAACTCTGTTTCAACTCAAACTGGACCGAACCAGAGGGGTTGGGCCCCACCTTAGGGAGCCGCATGTAGAGGTGCGGCAACCGCAGGTGGGGCTGCTACTCCTTGCGATTATAACTTGGCCTCTTGTGGCTTTCAAAGTTCATTTCAAATTTGAAAGGTAAAGAAGATCCGAATTTCTTCTTTAGATCTACGGAGTTTGGGCTGCTTTTTTCAAATTCCATCACCATACAAACGTTCTACACATCTCTGGTAACGTTTACATTCTTTCTTTTCTAGTTTTGACCATTAAAATGTTAGATATCACATAGTATGCTTCTAAACACAATATAGCAAATAGGCATGCCTAGATGACTTGATAAAAATTTTCAGACTTAGTAAATCTATATATTTTACTGTACTGGACATTCTGTTGGAAAAAAATTTAATTTATGAGACAGTCAATTGACGCCCTTTTTGATCGGTTTACTAATCCTTTTTGAGGCCAAATGAGCTTGGATTTTTAACTAAAAATACACATGGTAATTTAGCTGCCATGGGAAGTTTAATTTTGATTTTTTTTTCATAAATATGAACTGTTTCTATTTTTTGATAGGTGTGCTACTGAATGGCCACCTAGTCATGTTTATGTGCATGTAGACAGTTTATTTTACAAAGGAAACTCTGACAAATTTTTTTTAAAAGCCTGAGCATTTAATAAACATGCAATTTTAACTCTACTGGGGATTTTGGTTAACTAATGCATGCTTTAGGACTTGGAAATGCATAAAGCAATTATTTAATTTAATAAGCCACATGTTTAAGGCTTACCTCACCTTTTCTAAGGTGATTTGGAGACTTTAACCAGGTTATGGAGCCAGATAGACCCGATATTTCTAGCAGTGTCACTTCAGGTGTGAGGCGGAGGAGAGCTTTTGATGTTCCTCATTCACGTCCAGCCCGGGCGTCTCGTAGGTTGGCTGTGTTTGTTATTCGTCCGATCTGGGCTAAGATGCCGGATAATGTGGACGACGAGGATGTTCCATTTGTGGATCCTGCCCCAGCCTATGCTCCATGTAGGGAGCTTCTAGCCATCACTGTGCTGATTTCAGAGCTGCTGGGCGATTTGAGCCACCATCTATCATTATATCTTCACTCCAATGAGGTGACTGAAGTTTTCATTCTGGATTTTCCTATTTTTTGACATTTCAGGGCACAGGTTTAATCTAGACTGGCTATTTGATGCAGGTTCCCGGCTTTACACAGCCTAGGGGGGAACTAGTTCAGCGTCCACTGTAACGACCATGAATTTTAAACTCCTTATTTATTAAATATGTGATTTAATTTTAACGAGTTAGTTTTGTGTGTTTATTTAAACCTTATGTGGTGGTGAGAATTTGTGAAATGATTAAAGGAAGTCACTAATGAGTTATTTAAATTAGTGGACTAACCTTAAGGATTTAATATCAGAGAATTGATGAGATTATTAATAATTAAATATTCAATTTATTTGAATACAGTGGCAAGATTTGAACCTATTGATTAATTTCAATTATGATTAATTAATCGTTAATGTGTTGTTTAATTATTATTATGAATAAATAATAATTAATGAGTAAGAGAACTAATAATACAATATTATTATATTTACTTGATTTACTGTTATACATAAGCATGCGATATTAAATCTTCACTATATGGTAGCTATCTATATTATACATAATGCAATGTGACATATTAATGTGGTGAATATTGCATGTATGGACTATATAGTAAGATGAGATAAATTGAAGGTATGTGACACTATGTGGACATTCATGTATACCCTATTGTCATATAATAAGATCAATTATTAATTAATAATGATTTTATTGAGTTATTATAATTATATTATAATGATTATAATAATGAGTAATAATAATGCCCAATTGCTTTACATTCGGTATTAAGGAAAATATACATGGATTATATGTTGTGTACCTATTCATTTTTAATTGCTATTTGAAATAACATGGCAACACCCATCTAAATGTATATGGAATAAATGCATATAACTTAAGTAGATACTATGTGCATATACATTATATAATCTAAGTATATATATATATATATTATGCTAAGAGTGGAGCATACATAATATGTATACAATTTGCAAATGCTGAGCATTGTCCCTAAATGAGAGGCCATCCTCAAAGTCTTCCCATGTGAACTCATACAAGCCTACACTATGTCTACTCCTTCTCTCAAATTCATCAATTGTAGCCAATAATTATGGGGGGAGTGGGCATTATGATGGGTTCTAACTACTCCCAATTATCCCTCATACAATTCTTATTCCCATTGTTTTGAAATGGAGAGCAAAAGCATGGACCATGTAAGGAATTGACTATAAATAAAGCCCTCTTCTTCTCATTTCATTTGCTGAGGATTTCATTTGAGTTAGGAAGAGTATTATAGCAACATCGTGAGTCTCATAGTAGCATTATAGAATTGTTTAACATCAAGTGTTTCACAGAGGTAATTTCCATTAATGATCTTCATTATCAAATTCTTGATTGTGTTAAATTGAATGATCATTTGATTAGAGAATGCTTCCTATGTATTGTATAAGTTGTCATGATAGTTTAGAACTGTAATATGGCTGGTATAGGATCAAATTATTGAAGAAATCTGAGTATGGCTTAAGTTTCTGTCGAAGCAGAAACTGCTCAAGCACTGGTCGGACACCGGCGCAGCTGCGCCGGGTTTATACCTGGTGCCTGCGCAGCTGCGCATGTTCCTATAACTGTTTTGGCTCTCTGTTATAGTTTCTGATTATGCTAACTTAGTTGTGCCACTATGGACATACATGAATACTGGTGTAACTTTTATGCATGTGTTCCTTGATGCTATACGTATATATCATGACCATGTTAGTACAAAAAGCATATGTTTTAAAAGGAAACTTGTAGTTTCGAAAGAGAACTTGTTACGAACATATCGTGTATGCATTCTAAAATTATGAACATGATAGTATGGTTTAAATTAACTTGAAATGCATGTTTAAAATGTTAAACACGTTAGCATATGAGATTGATGGATTTAAAGGTTTTCAAAGAAGAAACTTAAGAACCTTGCAGAAACGAACTTGACCAAAATGATGCCTTGTAGGTTCTGACCATATGAGAACATTTATATGACTTATATATGTGTCCTAACACATGTGAGTAATGACCACGAGATACTTTGCATGTTCTATGTTACCTTTATGGATTTAGTGCAATTTTGAAAGAAAACTTAGAAAGTGAAAGCTAAATAGCATCAATTACAATGAGAATTATGTTATGATTACGCAAGCATGTATATTAGGATTCGTTATGCCTGTAGACATGTTGACATGAGTGTCATTTTGGTTACACATAATTTCCACCTATGCACACGTATTCAAGTAATGAAATTCTAAGGTATGAACTAATGTGGGTTAAGGTATACACATGTAGTATATGCACAAGCATGACTACTTAAACATTGTTTAGCCTCGTTATGTGGTAATATGACTATGTAGCTAATCCTTGAGACATAAAATTGATTAACTTAAGGTATGTGAATTACCGGCATAAAGATATATGATTTTGAATTGAATAGGGTGAGCATGCTAGGATTCAAACTTGAAAGTATATTCTTGAAGCATGATTACTTGAAATGCTAAATGTTCAAACCTATGTTGATGTATAGATATTCTAGCATTACTAAATCAAGGTCAGAGTTAATTGTTTATAGACCTAGTTAAAGTAATTGAATTACGTGAATTACATGATAAATATATATGATGATTAGATTCTTGCTAGTATAGACTTATATTAGTTTATAAATGCTAATTGGAATACCGACTCATTAATGTTAGGTTATTTCAGCGAGATTTAATTAAAGCTAGAACTTAATTGTAGCTGAGCAATCAGGCAAGTTTTCGAACTTCACTCTTTGATTGTGCAAGTTCTTAAATTCTTATTTGTGCAAGTATTCTAAATTCTTGCACTACCTTATTCAATGAATCGTGTAAGCGAGTTTCTTAACTTCACTTGATTTGAATGCAAGTTCCCTTACACTCTTTATTGTGCAAGTTTCTATCCTTCTCATATTGTATTGAGCAGGTTATTATTGTATTGACGATTAATTATTTAAAGCTTGAACTTTATTTCCAAGCATGCTATTAGGTGGTTTAATTACTTTACAATTATTCCACATCGATATTATTGATATTCGCACTTAGTGCGTTTGAGTTCGTACAGTCTTGGACTTGTACATTTTGTAAAGTTCAATAATTCTTGAGCTGTGTTAGATAAAGTCTGAACCTTTGTTCGGTCAGACAAGTATATGAAATTCTATAAAAGCTATCCAAACCAATTGATGGTAAGGATTCTTAGACTGAAAGAACACCCATTATATATATAGGGGAGTACCCCAGGTATCTAGTATAAAGATACAAACAGCAGAGTTGAATGTTGTGCATATACATGGCGTACGAGAGGCTGATCCCCTCAAGTACTTATTTTGTAGCCAGTAACCAAAGGGTCAATCAGCTATTGATTCCGTTGGAGTTTTATAGTTCAAAGGTCTACTTGACTATCAGTTATTCTAAAAGCAATTATTATTTTGCTTTCGATATTCATATTGTTGAATTCATTGTCAGATATATTCTTTTCATCATGATATATCCTTTATTGTTGTATTTAAACTTGCTGAGCAAACTTGTTGCTCATTCTTGCTATATCATGACTTATATTGCAGTTAAGCCCGAGACTTCAGGTAAGGACAAGGGTAAAGGGAAGATGTAGGATTAGTTGCAAGGAGTAGACTTTATCTTCACGTTTAATTAATTTATTGTTATGTAATATGAACCCTATTGACTATTCTAGGGTATGTTTGTATGTTGTATTAAGGTTATCGAATCTTGGGACTAATAACACCTTTTTAATGAACGACGTACGTTTATTATATTTCGCATTTTAGTTATCGTATGTTGTAGAGGTGGATGTTTAGTATTATTTTGTGATGACCGGACCGGGGTCAGAGGACCCGGATTCGGGGGTGTCACATCCACTCTTTATACCATACTCTGCATTCGGAGTATCAGGCCATCGTCAACACCTGGGGATTCGAGGCCTTCTTTTCTATTCCTCCACGCCATTGCCCATGGGGTTATCTGAGGGCTGGTTCCACCAGACCCAGTCTCTTTATCTTTTAGACTGTGAGGTGATGATGACACATATGGATTGGAAGTTCATCACCGGGAAAGAGTTTGCAGGCGAGCTAGTACCGTTGGTGGCTGATATTTCACCTACTGCCGTTAGGTTCCTCCTGGGAGTTCCTGCTACGGCCATCAAGGGTCAGACTATCCGTTCTGATCCCTGGAGTGTAGATCCCCAGAACGTGGTTTTGATTGAGCCTCTTCCTAATGATCAGAGGGTTAGAGATTGCATCCTTTGGCGACTGTTCTTAGTGATCATCAGGGGTTGTTTCATTGTTGACAACTCCTCGATAGTGTCTTTTACCCTAGTTAGCGCTACTCGATACATGGAGCACCTCAGTGATTTTGATTGGGGTACCTACACCTTCGCCTACATTCTTTGAGGGATGCGCCTATGCTCGAAGGGCGTGATGGAGGCTTGGCTAGGTTTTTACCCATTCCTGTTGGTGAGTACTTTTTCTTTCACCTTTCAATTTCCTCAATTGTGTTTTCCAATTTTATCACTTAGGTTATTTGATCTTTGTATTGCCCGTTCTGGGCATATGAGAGGCTCCATTGCCTACGCCCAGCCACTACTTTGGGTCTGGAGACCTATCCTGGGGGACGGCGCTGGCATCACTCCACTCTGACGGAGGTCCCCGTTGTAGAGGGATTTACCCACTTTCACTTGTAGTTAGAGCTGTTGACGGCCGATTCGATCTCGTGGGTTCCCTACACCTCGGACTATTTGACAGTCGGGTTAAAGGATGGCTTCTCGACTGGCCGGGAGTTTTCATTGTCCACACGTCGGATCCTATTTTTGATCGAGGGAGGCTGGGAGCTTTACTTGGGAGAGCGCGCTATTCAGAGCATGATGGGAGATATTGATAGTCCCTTTGTTCCTCCTGCTTGGCATCATTGGCCATTAGCTCAGCCACTCATAGACATTCCCATGTGGGTGTAGATGGCTTCACCCTATCGGAGGGTCCTTATAGCCAGGAGGGATTTCATAGTTGGTGGAGTCCCTGCACTATTGGGGCTCAGACTCGTGCTACATAATTTATTACAGATAAGGTGTCGGGGGGTCTGTGATGATGACAGACTGGATAGTTTGCCTCCGAGAGCCGACTAATCTGGAGCAGATTATAGGATTGACCCAGCGGTTGGAGAGTGCTTAATTTTTTATCAGGCATCTTGGAAGGGGTCTGTCAAACGCAGATTTGTTTGATCCTTCCTGCTCCAGAGTTGGCCCCTCAGCAAATCCATTTTTTGGCACTTATGCAGGTGCTGATCCTCCATTGTATCAACCGATCATTCCCACTGGCTGAGATTCTATTACTCAGGAGGAGCTGGAGTAGGTCGACCGCTTGGATATAGATGTTATAGATTTCTCCTGATAGCTTTTCTCGCTATATCTTTTTATAGGCCTCTATTAGATATTGGGATGTTGTGCCCCATTTCTCGCTATATCTTTTTATAGGCCTCTATTAGTTGTTGGGAGGTTGTGCCCTATTTCCCTGTACTTTTTACTTTGTATTTTATGAGCAGACAGAGATGATGCTTTCATTAGATAGTTTATTCTAGATATGTATGATATTTCCTATCTATTGCATCCTATTATCATTTATCATTGTCATTATGCATGTATTATATCTTGGATATGCACTTAGACATGTGAGTTTAGATTTGACCCCTAGATGGTCTCATAATATGGTTATACAGATGTTTTCATCCACAGTCAGCCGTATCGAGCACTTGCCACATTCTTTGGTAGCATCTTTGCTGAGATTATGGTATGATAGTCTGCCTCTCACGGCCAGAGGGATAGTTGACTAGATGTTGGGGCATTTTCTGGCCCTTCTAGCTTTTCAGGTTCCATAGGGGTTTGTGGATGGCATGTTATTCTGCTGGATACCCGAGCGCCAGGTTTTTAGGTTTGGCCTTCATGAGTAGACTTCTACATTAGAGGAGTATGAGCGCCTCACGGGTTTGGCATTAGATCTGGCTTGTGTCAGGACAACCATTAGTGACATGAGGCGACCATTCATGACTATGAAGGGTCTGAGGTGTAGAGTCGTCACTAAGGAGGTTACTGCAGGACATGTGGTGTCCATGGAATTTTTGATTGATCATTTTGGCTGGCTAGACAGCTACAAGCGGTATTCTGGAGATTTCATCATCCCTGCAGATGAGTGGCAGTTTGCACGTATGGACGTTCTGCTGATGTGCGTCATAATTTATTTGTACATGGCACTATATATGGACCACTTAGACATTGGCTTGATGGTAGTGGTTCGTGCCCTTAGACAGGGTTGTACTATCATGCAGATGATATTAGCCGAGACTTTGAGGTCGGCTACTTTTTGTAGTACCCATCCTGGGGGATTTTTTAGAGGTAGCGTCGTTCTGCTGTATGTGTGGTTCATGACACATTTAAGTCCTATTGGCACCTTCAGACATCATGGGTACTGCTTTACCCATGAGATAGGCATGTCTTACTCCTTTCGACTAGCGGTGTATTCAGATGTGGCATTATGGTCGACCTTTCTATCGGAGATCGAGCATCCCTTTTCGATCGTTCCTTGTTCAGGACTTAGCTCCCCTTACAGCTTCATCACTCATGCAATTGGCATGGATTATCTGCCCCTGGCGGGTTTGAGGGGGGTGACCATATATCATCCGCTGGCGGTCATGGGCCAGTTTGATTAGTTTCAGAGCATCCACCATTTTGAGGGGGCTATAAATCAGCAGATATCAGCTTTATCTTTGTCGTCAACTGACCTGATCAAGACATACGAGTGTTGGACTCATAGGGAGATGGCTGACTTCTCTACAAGCCATCCAGATCACTCCCCAGAGTATGCAGCATGGTTGGAGGCTGATATTACAGCATCTGCGGTTACCCAGTCAGCTCCGAGCATGGATTCAAATGAGGAGGAGCCTATGGAGGATCCCGATTCTCCCACGGAGTATAATTTATTTATTAATTTGACAGCAGCTTTAGTTAGTGACCCTTCGAGCATTTCGACTGGGACAAATCCAGCTCTAATTGATTCACTGGCTCAAATGACCTTTGCAAGGGATCAGGCTATAGCACTGATGTTGACAGCCTTTTTTAGCAGGGATACAAAATTTGCTGATAGAGACGAGACTCGATCTACCCGAGATGCAGCTTTTGAGAAGATTAAGGAGGCTTTAGTCGCCCGGGATGCCGCTTACATTGAGATGGATGAGGCCATAGCCACTCGGGATATTTATATTACGGACATCACTGCACTCAGATCATATACGTACAGCTTGGTTACAGACATGAGTGCTTCCATAGATGGCCATAGCAGCACTATACAGATGGCTGTGGATATTTTTTCTCCTATGGAGACTAAGGTCATGAGCTTACCGCTGCTTCTCCATCTTCTGAGAGGGATGCCATGTTAGCACTGTTGTCCCGTTTGTCCACGAGTTCATAGATTAGCTTTATTTTTCCTGCACATACTAGACCAGCCATTTTTGTCATGTATAGGACATAGTGTATATATCAAACAGTATTATATATTAGAGAAATATATTTTGATTCACTTCCCTATTAGATATGTATTGTCATTGATGAGTGATTACCACTTCTTTCATGACTTGCTATTTTTGATGTATTATGAGCTTTTCCTTGATGGATTGACAATGAGATGTCGAAAAGTACCTCAGTAGGGCCTGCTGACCGGGAAGACTTGATAGTATTTGGGTTTTATAGGGTTTCGGTG
This sequence comes from Panax stipuleanatus, assembly GCA_020205555.1. Classification (NCBI taxonomy): domain Eukaryota; kingdom Viridiplantae; phylum Streptophyta; class Magnoliopsida; order Apiales; family Araliaceae; genus Panax; species Panax stipuleanatus. The sequence continues at coordinate 99,177,181 of CM035115.1, forward strand.
TCTTGGGACTGGTTTTTATTGGGTTTTTTTCCTAAAGGTCAGACCGCACCAGGAATGGTTGTCTATGTACTTCCGGGTTGAGGGAGATCATTGTATTCGTAGTTCAGGCTTTGCCTGAATGTTTTGAGAAGTGTTTCTTTCTGGTTTGAACTTGGTTTGATATGTTTTTGGTTCGGTTTGAAGGGTTTTTGTATTTTTTATTTGGTTTGACCGCTCCAGTAATGGCTGCTTACGTACTCCCGCGTTGAGGGAGATCAGGACATTCATAGTTCAGGCTTTTGTGAAAACTCGAAATAATTTGATTAATTTGCAGGACCAGGATGATGGCTTGCTGGTGTGTCAGATATAGTACCTTTTCACAGTGTTTGAATTGATGAGCTGGGGAAATTCTTTCCCATCCATTTCTTGTAATCTGATTGCTCCTCCTGTCAACACTTCCTTGACAATGAAAGGGCCTTCCCAATTCAGGGCAAACTTTCCTTTTGCTTCATGTTGATTGGCCAGAACTTTCTTCAGTATCAAGTTATTCTCTTTGAATTACCGGATTCGGACCTTCTTGTTGTATGATCGGGCAATCCTTTGCTGGTATAACTGCCCGTGGAAAATGGCTGTAGCCCTTTTTTCATCTATCAAGGACAACTAGTGATACTATTCTTATAACCATTGATCTTCCTCCATCTAAGCGTCTATTAACACTCTCAGGGACTCCATTTCTACCTTTATGGGAATTACTGCTTCCATGCCATAGACCAATGAGTAGTGGGTAGCCCTAGTAGAAGTACGCATTGACGTCTTGTATGCTAATAGAGTCAGAGGCAACTATAACAAACGAGAATTTTATATATTAGTTTTAAATATTTATTGAATTAAATAAATATTTTAATTGAATTATTTATTAAGTTAAATAAATAATTTATGTGATTATGTTGTGGAGTAATTTAATTAAGTGCAATATGTTAATTAATAAATGAATGTTAGCTTGTATTTAATTAAATTAGAATGTTAGGATTTAATTAAATAAAGTGTGACATTGGAAATTATGTGTTAAATGATTTATTAAAATAAATAAAAGGGTTTTAAATTAGTTTTGTCAAACAAGGCCCCTACATCTGTTTTAATCCTGTTATACCAAAAAGGGCCTTAACTACTAAAAATCTGTTTTTTAAAATAAATGGTTTTTTGCCAAACAAGCCCTAGTGACTTTTGATTTTCAAAAAAAATATATAAATGATGTATTTATTAGGTTGATTAATTGTTATCAGTTATATATATTATGTAATTATATGTATAATATATCAATTATATTATATCAGTTAGTGTATTATACGTTAAGTTAGAAAATAAGAAGAACAGAGAAAGAGAGAGACAAAGAGAGAGATCATAGAAAGAAAAGAGAGAAAAGGAGAAGAAAGAAAGAGGAAGAAGAAAGCTTAGAGAAATCAAAAGCTAGATAATCATCATCATCACCATATTCATCTTCTTTCCCTAGAAGCAAAGGTATAACCTAATTCTAATTATGTTCTGCCATTGTGTTTATGAAAAATATATTTTTAGAACTTCTCTGTAAAAATGGTTTTTTCATGAAATTTATGTGATTATGAAGTATACATGTTGTATTGTATATATATACTATTATATATGTGATATATGATAACTTAAGTAGTTTAATTCTTGTAAATATGATGAACATGAAGAAATCATGTTCATAGCAATTTATAGTGAACTTACTTTGAAAAATAGTTTTTAATTATCAAAATTTGTGTTTGATTATGCTATATTATATAAATTAAGTTTAGATTGTAATAATATGTTAAGAAACAAAATCAAGATGCTTTGGATTGTGTGATTTGGTTTAAAAACCAACTCATACTGTTAATTTCTTTCGAAAAACGCTTAACAATGGTGTTTCCTTTAAAATCATGAAATTAAGTGTTTTGATTATGTGTTGTGATTTTTATGTATATTAAAAACATATTAGAAGATTAAGATTATGTTTTTATAAAGTTTCATATGCATTGTGTTAGTTAAAATCGAAATTTGGTGTAAAGAAATAAGCCAAATTGACTTTTTCTTTGCACAGTTCGCGAACCATATTTTCCACCAGCAAGGGGACCCGCCCCAGCGAACTTTTTACCTTGGAAAATCCGCCCCAACGTACTTTCCTACGGTCTGGAAAGTTGTGTTGTATGTTTTAAGTCCTAACTTGATGAATTAATTGAATGTAATGAATTTGATGACATGTTAAGTATATAGAACAATAATATAACATATTGTTGACATGTATGAGACAATTTGAAGTCTCATATTAACATGTTATATGTAAACTTAGATATTGTTATCATTGGCTATGATTATAACGGTTTAAAATGTTATACACGTGTGATATGCATGTTGTGAGTTTAGACTCACGTTATGTGGTTAGTTAGCGAGTTAAGTTTACAAACCACATTGTTATGTTGAACTTAAGTGAGAAGTTCAACGGTTAAACGTAGTGGTTATGTAACTAATCGATATTTTAAACGTAATGTAATATGTAGGATAATTGTGGAACGTGATTGTAAATTGTAGCTTGCGCACGAGGCAAGATTTCTTACCCTAACTCGATTACGATTACGCAAGTTGTTCTATCCTTCACTTGTTATTTATATGCAAGTTATCTTATTTCCATATTGAACAAGTATGCTATTGAAGTCATTATTGAATTAATGTGACCTTGTCTTAATTGTTCAAGCAATGTCTATTTTATCTTTCAAATGCATTAAGTTTAATTCTAAAGCACTACTATTGAATATGATGTCTATTGTTATGACTCATAGTTATTTCATAATTCTTTTATTACCGAATTCTTATTTATTGTAAGTTGATTCAACTACTCCTTAGTTGATAGTTGAACTCCAAATTACCCTTTTAGCTTATCCAAACCAAACTTTCTTTGGTGCAGACTTGTAATTAAATACTGAGATGAACAACCCTAGTAATAGGGGATTACCATGCAAAACCGTTAAGATGTTTATGCACAATACATGGTACGAAGGGCTGATCCCCCTAAGTATTAGTTAAGAGTCCATATAGTCTAACGACTGTTAAAGGTTTTAAATAAAAATGTTTATAACCTAAGACATAGTTCAAGGTCTTATGACCCTCAAATGAATTCTAAATCTTATTCTTCATTATCGATGAATGAAATATTATCTATTTAGTTGGAACTATTCAATTCTATGTCATCACTATTGTTTGCTATTTCAAGTGAACTTTCGTTTGCTCACTCTTGCATTATATACCCAATGCAGCTAGAGTTGAGAAAGTTGACGAACCGTCAACTAGCAAAGGCAAGATCAAGATGAACAAGTGAAGACTTGTTTATACATTTGATTATGAATTTTAATAAGACTTAATTTTATTATGTGATGTTTTATTTTCCGCATTTGTTGATGTTAAGGTTAGATAACCTTGGAAATATTTTTGGACAAGGTTGTAATCCTTTTTATAAGGAAGATTTTATTTATTAATTATGGTTTTAATTTATTTTACATTCCTTGTTTATGGGCAGTAGTTATGTTTTATTTAGATAGTGAGCACCAAATCTCGTGGAATTGAAGTACCCGAATTTGGTGGTGTCACAAGTTGGTATCAGAGTAGTGTTTAGGTTATGAACCTTTGGTGGGGAAACATTAGGTAGTAGCCTTATAGGAGATCAAAAAGATAGTGATGATAGCTAAAGATAATAAACTACCTCACGTGCTATGTGTTTACGTTTATGTACGCGAAGAGTTTTGATCGATGACACATAATAATTAAACTTTAAAATTTTATTATCAGGATGACGAATGTTGGAGAGTCCAGTCAGGCTAGGGAGGAGTTACCCCAAATGCATAGGGATGAGGAGCCCCGAGACATCCATACAGTCTGAGAGCAGTTGGTTCAGAGAGCCATCTCTATTAATCACCGTAGTTGGTTTGGAGCATGAGCCAGTTTTGGACTGAGATGACGAGGATGAGTCAGAAGAGAAGGAGGAGGATCCTGAAGAGGAATTTCCACCTAACTCGACTGGCACTGTGATGTACGAGGAGATCTACAGACGCAACGTTGAGCTACATGGTCGAGTCGGAGAGATTGAGGAACTGGTGGACGAGAGTCGTACTACCATACAGTAGAGAGAGGAGATGATTCAGGAACTGGACGAGGAACTTGGAAACACGAAGTGTGATCTAGTCCACGTGGAGAGTGAAAGGGATGATGCACTAGCTGAATTAGCAAAAATAAAGAATGAAATTAAAGAGTAGTCAGCAAAGCGTGCCAGAGATGAGGATGCTTGCTTGAAGGCTACTCTACGGGTAGATCGAGCTGAAGACAAGGTTCAAGTGAAGAAGGTCAAGCTAAGAGAAACAGACTATGCTTTTCATACAGCTATAAATAGAGCCCAGGATCGTGTCTTTTATTACCAAGCTCAGTTCAAGGATTTACCGTGGTATATGGTGGATCGTAGAACAGTGTTCCGGGTAATGGAAGAAGAACATGGAGAGGCTATGCGACGACTTAACATGCCTAGATAGTAGAGTAATAAACTATGTGTTTCCTTATTTAATAAAGAAATGTAAATCCCATAATTTGAGATAATAATGGGATAAGATAATGATGTAATCTTGCAACTTATTTCAGTTCAGGAAAGATGATTTAAATAGCAAAGATGCTATCTATTTTATGTTTTTAAAACTATGAATGAATAAAATAACGAAATTTATTGACGTAATATGTGTTCAAGTGTGAATTAATTTATTTTAAATGTTTAAGTTAAACTTGAATGTTTAAGAAAAGAGTAAGAGATCTAATAAGAGTATGTCTTAACAGAAAGATGCCTCTTAGAAAAAGACATACACGTCAAAACCCAGAGGGTTCGACTAATAACAACAATAACAACAACAACGATGGGACGAACGCCAATTCAGTTCAGCAGTTGGTGAACCTACTGACAGGAGCTCTTGCAAATCAGCTACAAGTTTAGAACACGACGTTTAAGGAATTCAAAGCAGTAGGACCGCCAGAATTCCAGGGATCGATGAACCCGATAGAGGCCCAAACATGGGTAATGGGTAATGGAAATGGAGAAAGTCTTCGATGTGGCCAGAGTTAGCGACGACCAGAAGACATCTTTCGCAACATTCATGCTGAAGTCGGAAGCTAGCTTCTTGTGGCAGGCCAATAAGACTAGGGAAGGAGAAGGAGTGATAGCATGGGACCGATTCAAAGAAATGTTCTTTGAAATGTATTTCCCCATAAGCTCGCAGAACCAGATGGAGGTTCAGTTTCTAGAGCTGAAGCAGGGAACGATGACGGTGCCGGAGTACGCCGCGAAGTTCAACGAACTGGCCAGATTTGCAATGTACCAGGTCAGTACCGACAAGAGGAAGGCAAGAAGGTTTGAGCAGGGATTGAAGCCCTGGCTCTACAGTAAGGTCTCCATATTCCAGCTAAACACCTTTGCAGCTATACTGGAAAAGGCGATCATCGCAAAAAATGGGGGTGATGCCTTGACCAAATACAATCAAGACCTGAAGAAGAAGAAAAAGAAGAATGAGACATAAATCAAGACTGGTGGTAGCAGTGCTAACAACATAAAAGGAAATGGAACGATAATTCATCTGCTGGGAGTCAACAGGGAAGCCAGCAGAAGAGAAGGATTAAAGCATGTGCTACATGCGAGAAGAATCACACTGGAGTGTGTCTGAGGGGGAAGCGAGTATGCTTCAACTGTGCTCAGGAAGGCCACATTGCGTTGAATTGTGCTAACCCAAAGAAGGGAGCTTGCTACACATGCGGGTCCAAGGATCATATGACCCGGGATTTCCCTAAGAAGCCAGCTGGAGGGTCGACATGTGGGAGAGGAAATGGCAGCGGCAACACTTTGACTATCGTTGGACCACTGCAGGCGATCCGAACCACTGCTAGAACATTCAACATGAAGGTGCAGAATGTTGTGCAGTCAAAAGATGTGGTGTCAGGTATTATTCCGGTCAATAGTATTAATGCATATGTATTATTTGATTCGGGTGCTACTTGTTCGTTAATATCTAATGACTTTGCTAAGACTTTAGACATACCTAAAGAGGAATTAGTTTACCCCTTGAACATAAAGATTGCGAATAGGGAGGTTATTCTTATTAGGTTTGTTTATAAGAACTGTAGATTGGACATTAAGGGTCAAGAATTAAGGGTAGATTTGATCCCAATAAAACTTGTGGAGTTTGATGTTATAATGGGTATGGATTGGTTGTTCAATCACGGGGCGGTAATCGATTGCCAGAAGAAGTCTGTAAACCTTATGACTCCGTCAAAGGTAGTATTCTATGGTAGCAAATTGCATAGACAAGCAAGTTGTCTGATGATTATGCAAGCCAAGAAGCTATTGAAGCAAGGTTGTGTAAGGTATTTAGCATACATAGTGGATACTCGTAAGGAGGGTCCGAAGATAGAAGAGATATCAGTAGTTAGGGAGTTTGTAGATGTATTTTCGAGTGATTTTTCCAGGACTTCCGCCAGATAGAGAGATAGAGTTCGTGATCGACTTAGCAACGTGGACTGCTCCGATATCAAAAGCCCCGTACAGAATGGCTCCAGTCGAGATGAAGGAGTTGATGGTTCAACTGCAGGAATTGCTGGAAAAGAAGTATATCCAGCTGAGCGTATCACCGTGGGGAGCGCAAGTACTATTCGTGAAGAAGAAGGATGGATCGATGCGACTATGCATTGATTATAGGGAGTTGAACAAAGTTACGATCAAGAATAGTATCCTTTACCTAGGATCGATGACTAGTTCAATCAACTGAAGGGTGCTAGATACTTCTCAAAGATAGATTTGAGAAGTGGGTATCATCAGTTGAAGGTAAGAAGAGAAGATATACTGAAGATGGCTTTTAGAACTCGGTATGGGCATTACGAGTTCTTGGTGATGTCATTTGGTCTAACGAATACACTAGCTGCATTTATGGACTTAATGAATAGGGTGTTTAAGCCATTACTAGATAAATTTGTAGTGGTGTACATAGATGACATTTTGGTTTATTCCAAAATGGAGGAGGAAAACACTAAACATTTGAGGCTGATATTAGAATCGCTGAGACGGGAGAAGCTTTACTCAAAATTCTCGAAGTGCGAATTCTGATTATAACGTGTGCAATTTCTTGGACACGTGATTGACAAAGATGGGATTTCAGTAGATCCGTCAAAAGTTGAAGCTGTAATGAATTGGGAGCTGCCGAAGACACCATCAGAAGTGAGGAGTTTCTTGGGATTAGTAGGTTACTACAGAAGAATTATTCAAGACTTTTCCAAAATCGCAACTCCATTTACGAATTTGACTCGAAAAACATTTAGGTTTGTTTGGAAAAAAAAGTGTGAGGAGAGTTTTCAGGAACTGAAGAAGAAATTGAGTACTGCACCTATGTTGTCATTGCCGGATAATACAAGAAATTTTGTAGTGAACAGTGATGCTTCACATAAGGGATTAGGCTGTGTGCTGATGCAAAATGACAAGGTTATTGCCTATGCATCACGTCAGCTGAAGGATTATGAGAAAGGGTATCCGACCCATGACTTGGAATTGGCGGCAGTGGTGTTTGCTTTGAAGATATGGAGACACTACCTTTATGGAGAAAAGTGTGAGATATACACAGATCATAAGAGTCTGAAGTATATCTTTACACAGAAAGATTTGAACATGTGCTAAAGGAGATGGTTGGAACTCATCAAGGACTGCGATTGCGAGATTCTTTACCATCCGGGTAAATCAAATGTTGTTGCTGATGCCTTGAGCAGAAAGGGTCAGGAAAAGTTAATGATATTAACTGCTCAAGAACATTTGGTAAACGAGATGGCTAAATTGGAGCTAGAAATTAAGCATCCGAAGGAGTCGGATGAGATGTTATTCCAAGTAACTACTAGTTCAACATTGGTGAACAAGGTCAAAGAGGCACAACTTTATGATGAGGAGTGTGAGAAGATCCGAAAGAGAGTAACCAATGGGAAGAGATAAAATTCAAGATGGATAATGATGGACTGCTATGTTTTGAAGGAAGAATCTGGGTACCCCCAGTACCAGAAGTCAAAGAGGAGATTTTGGCTGAAGCTCACAGTTTAAGATATTCGATTCACCGTGGGAGCACGAAGATGTACTAGGATCTCAGAAACCATTTTTGGTGGCCGAATATGAAGAGAGACGTTGCTGAATGCATTGCGAAATGTTTAACATGCCAGAAGGTCAAAGCAGAACACCAGAGACCAAGTGGATTATTGCAACCGTTGGAGATTCTAGAATGAAAGTGGGAACACAACACGATGGATTTCGTGGTTGGTCTTTCAACGACTCAGAAAGGTTTTGATGAAGTATGGGTTATTGTGGATCGACTGATGAAGTAAGCACATTTCTTATAGATCAAGATTAGATTTAACTTGGATCAGTTGGCGAAGCTGTACGTTAAGGAAATTATTTCTAGACATGGTGTTCCGGTGTCAATTGTGTCCGACAGGGATCCGCTTTTCACGTCAAATTTCTGGAAGCGATTACAAGAATGTTTGGGAACACAATTGCGTATGAGTACGGCGTACCATCCTCAGACTGATGGCCAGAGAGAATGAACGATTCAGACTTTAAAAGATATGCTAAGAGCTTATGTTATGGACTTCAAAGGAAGTTGGGACGATCATCTACCGTTGGTGGAGTTCGCCTACAACAATAGTTAGCATGCAAGTATTGGCATGCCGCCTTATGAAGCATTGTACGACAAAAAATGCAGAACTCCATTGTGATGGGATGAGGTTGGTGAACGACAACTGTTTGGACCGAAATTGGTGCAACAAACTGCTGAGATCATCAAGATAATCAGAACGAGATTGGTTGCTGCTCAAGACAGACAGAAGAAATATGTCGATTATTATCAATAGAATCGAGAGTTCGAAGTAGAAAGCTTCATTTTCCTGAAAGTATCTCCCTGGAAGGGGAATATTCGATTTGGCAAGAAGGGGAAGCTGAGTCCCCGATTCATTGGACCTTTTGAGATACTGCGAAAGGTTGGCGAGGTATCTTACAAGGTTGTGTTACCTCCGTAGCTAGATAATATACATAACATTTTCCATATTTCTATGTTGCGACCATACAAACACGACTACAAACATGTGACGAATGAGTTTTTTTTTAAAGTTGTGATTCTGGGGACATAATCCTTTTAAGGAGGAAAGATTGTAGTAAACGAGAATTTTGTATATTAGTTTTAAATATTTTTTGAATTAAATAAATATTTTAATTGAATTATTTATTAAGTTAAATAAATAATTTATGTGATTATGTTGTGGAGTAATTTACTTAAGTGCAATATGTTAATTAATGAATGAATGTTAGTTTTTATTTAAATGTTAGGATTTAATTAAATAAAGTGTGACATTGGAAATTATGTGTTAAATGATTTATTAAAATAAATAAAAGGGTTTTAAATTAGTTTTTCCAAACAAGGCCCTTACATTTGTTTTAATCCGTCCTTAACTACTAAAAATCTGTTTTTGAAAATAAATGGTTTTTGCCAAACAAGCCCTAGTGACTTCTGATTTTCAAAAAAATATATAACTGATGTATTTATTAGGTTGATTTATTGTTATCAGTTATATATATTATGTAATTATATGTATAATATATCAGTTATATTATATCAGTTAGTGTATTATACGTTAAGTTAGAAAATGAGAAGAACAGAGAAAGAAAAGAGAGAAAAGGAGAAGAAAGAAAGAGGAAGAAGAAAGCTTACGAAAATCAAAAGCTAGATAATCATCATCATCACCATATTCATCTTCTTTCCCTAGAAGCAAAGTTATAACCTAATTCTAATTATGTTCTTCCATTGTGTTTATGAAACATATGTTTCCAGAACTTCTCTATAAAAATAGTTTTTTATGAAATTTATGTGATTATGAAGTATACATGTTGTATTGTATATATATACTATTATATATGTGATATATGATAATTTAAGTAATTTAATTCATGTAAATACGATGAACATGAAGAAATCATGTTCATAGCAATTTACAATTAACTTACTTTGAAAAACAGTCTCTAATTTTCAAAATTTGTGTTTGATTATGATATATTATATAAATTAAGTTTAGATTGTAATAATATGTTAAGAAACAAAATTAATATGCTTTGAATTGTGTGATTTGGTTTAAAAACCAACCCATAGTGTTAATTTTCTTCAAAAAACGCTTAACAATGGTGTTTTCTTAAAAATCATGAAATTAAGTGTTTTGATTATGTGTTGTGGTGTTTATGTATATTAAAAACATGTTAGAAGATTAAGATTATATTTTTATAAAGTTTCATATGCATTGTGTTAGTTAAAATCGAAATTTGGTGCGAAGAAATAAGTCAAATTGGCCTTTTCTCTGCACAGTTCGTGAACCAGGTTTTCCACTAGCAAGGGGACCCACCCTAGCGGACTTTTTGCCTTGGAAAATCTACCCCATCGGACTTTCCTGCTGTCCAAAAAGTTGTGTTGTATGTTTTAATTCCTAACTTGATGAATGTATTGAATTTGATGACATGTTAAGTATATAGAACAATAATATAACATATTGTAGACATGTATGAGACAATTTGAAGTCTCATATTAACATGTTTTGTGTGAACTTAGATATTGTTATAATAGGGTATGATTATAATGGTTTAAAATGTTATACACGTGTGATATGCATGTTGTGATTTAGACTCACGTTATGTGATTAGTTAGCGAGTTAAGTTTACAAACCACGTTGTTAAGTTGAACTTAAGTGAGAAGTTCAACGGTTAAACGTAGTGGTTATGAAACTAATCGATATTGTAAACGTAATATAATATATAGGATAATTGTGGAACGTGATTGTAAATTGTAGCTTGCGCAGGAGGCAAGATTTCTTACCCTAACTCAATTATGATTACGCAAGTTGTTCTACCCTTAACTTGTTATTTATATGCACGTTATCTTATTTCCATATTGAACAAGTATGCTATTGAAGTTATTATTGAATTAATGTGACCTTGTCTTAATTGTTTAAGCAAGGTCTATTTTATCTTTCAAATGCTTTAAGTTTAATTCTAAATCATTACTATTGAATATGATGTCTATTGTTATGACTCATAGTTATTTCATAATTCTTGTATTATCGAATTCTTATTTACTATAAGTTGATTCAACTACTCCTTAGTTGATGATAGTTGAACTCCAAATTACCCTTTTAGATTATCAAACCAAACATTCTTTGGTTAAGACTTGTTATTAAATACTGAGATGAACAACCTTAGTAATAGGGGATTACCATGCGAAAGCGTTAAGATGTTTATGCACAATACATGGTACGAAGGGCTAATCCCCCTAAGTACAAATTAAGAGTCCATATAGTTTAACGATTGTTAAAGGTTTTAAATAAAAATGTTTATAACCCAGGACATAGTTCAAGGTCTTATGACCCTCAGATGAATTCTAAATCTTATTCTTAATTATCGATGAATGAAATATTATCTATTCAGTTGGAACTATTCAATATTATGTTATCACTATTGTTTGCTATTTCAAGTGAACTTTCGTTTGCTCACTCTTGCATTATATACCCCATGTAGCTAGGGTTGAGAAAGTTGACGAACCGTCAACTAGCAAAGGCAAGAGCAAGATGAACAAGTGAAGGTTTGTTTATATATTTGATTACGAATTGTAATAAGACTTAATTTTATTATGTGATGTTTTATTTTCCGCATATGTTGATGTAAGGTTAGATAACCTGGGAATGTTTTTGGACAAGGTTGTATTCCTTTTTATAAGAAATATTTTATTTATTAATTAAGGTTGTAATTTATTTTACATTCCTTATTTATAAGCAGTAGTTATGTTTTGTTTAGATAGTGAGCACCAAATCCCATGGAATTGAAGTACCCGAATTTGGGGGTGTCACAACAACAAGTCAGGCAATCCTTTGTGAGTGGCAGACATTTTCTGCATGATCTTCTTGATGTTTTTGTTGGCCTCTTCGACAGCACCATTCATCTTGGCCCGATAGATGACGAAATTGAGATGCTTGATATGGAACTTGCTGCATAACTCTCTCATAATCTGATTGTTTAAATTCTTAGCATTGTCTGAAACGATCACCTCCGGTTGTCCATATCGACAGACTTCATTGTTTCTGATGAAACCAATGATTACCTCTTTGGTGACTGTAGACAATCGAAATTTTCCTTGCCCAATACTAACACTGTAGGAGGGAAAAATTGTCCTTCAACTCAAAATCGACTGCCAATGCCGGTCCTTAAACCTAAATCCGATCCCCAATATCGGTAACCTAAATTCGATACCCAATATCGGTACTCCAACTAAATTCGATCCCCAATATCGGTAACCTAAATCCGATCCCTAATATCGGTACTCCAGCTAAATCTGATCCCCATTATCGATAACCTAAATCTGATCCCCAATATCGGTAACCTAAATCCGATCCCCAATATCGGTACTCCAGCCAAATTCGATCTTCAATATCGGTAATTCAGCCAAATCCGATCACCAATGTCGGTACTCAATCCAGCTTTGATCTCCAATCAGACCGTCTATCCAGCTTCGATCTCCATTCGGACCGTCAATCCAGCTCCGATCTCTAATCGGATCATCGATCCAGCTCCGATCTCCAATCAGACCATCTATCCAGCTCCGATCTCCAATCGAACCGTCAATCCAGCTTCGATCTCCAATCGGACCGTCAATCCAGCTTCGATCTCTAATCGGGCCGTCAATCCAGCTACGATCTCTAATCGGACTGTCAATCCAGCTCCGATCTCCAATCGAACCATCGATCCATCTCCGATCTCCAATCGGACCTTCGATCCAACTCCGATCTCCAATCGAACCCTCTATCCAGCTCCGATCTCAAATTGTACCGTTAATCCAGCTCCAATCACCAATTAGACCGTCAATCCAGCTCCGATCTCTAATCAAACAGTCAATCAAGCTCCGATCTCCAATCAAACCGTCTATCCATCTATAATTTCTAATCGGACAGTCTATCCATCTCCAATCTCTAATCGGACAATCAACCCAGCTCCGATCTCTAATCGGACCGTCAATCCAGCTCCGATCTCCAATCGGACTGTCAGATCAACCCTGATCTCAATATCAGGCTATCAACTAAAATTTGATCATCGATTGGGCCGTCAAGACAGCCGCAGTCTCAACCTGGGAAGTACAGGTCAACCTGGACAACAACCCAGGACGTGTCAAGTTATCCCCGACATTAATCCGGGAAGTGGAGTTCAGCGCCAGAGATAACCCTGGGAAGCCAGATCCATCAAAGGTCGTGCTGACAACACAGGCAACCCCGGGAGGGTCAAAACGGTGATTTTATCCAACTCTCAACCGATTTGGTCAAACTCAAGTCGAATTAATGCCATCGAAGTCAGAACGAACCACAACAACGATCCTGAGTGCCAACAACGTAAGACAACTCAACGGACAAACTGTGGGGAATCGATGACCTGGTTATGAATCCATCTTCTCGGACCCAAAAAATGTTTTATCCCATGTCATTGCGACACTCTCTGCGAGGGCTTTCCGAAAAGGTATCGCACGCCTCAAAAGGACGCTCCGATCAAAAGTTTGAAAGTTTCGACTTCGACTGCGCGTTGTCAAGAGTGCACATACTTCCAGATGACTGAACCCGGCACGTGGGCCCCACTTAGGGTAGCCGCACCTCTACCTGCAGTAGCTACAGGTAGAACTAGGGCTCCCTGGCCTATAAACAAACGTGCACCCCCCTTCATTTTGAAGAATTCAGAAACGCAGCGAAGCTCTGCCTGTCTGATTTTCCGACTTTTACACCTTTTCCAAACCCAAATATTTTCACTCCAACACGTAGATATACCCATATACTAGCACATATTAGAAAATGACCGGTAGATTTGGACGTTTGAAGCCTTTGGTTTGGCAAAAAGCCCGTATTGCAATCCATTATAAGTATTTTTACGATCAGAAAGTCAATACTACTACTTTGCACTGTTTTCCACTTGCACACTAAGTTTCATCTTCTAAATATCCCCGAAACATAGTTTTGTGGCTGTTTTCATCAAAATTTGATACATTTCTGTACATAAACGTAAATTTTTGCATTTCTACAACTCGAATTGACGATCCGTCAGCTCCAGCAGCTTCAATGCACTATCACACACATTCTAGCAACTCCGCCGGACTGGGTTATCTTCTCAGTCTGGGTTTAGCCCTTTTTGGTATATATTTAACTACAAATGTACTAACATTTCAATTCTGTCAAGCCCGGATGTCAAATCTGTGGTAATTTACTGCTTTTATATATATATACATGCATATATAAGTGAATTTCACCATCACTGGTACTCATATCAGTCCTGATTGACTACATTTCTGTCAATATATATATATATATATATATATATATATATATATATTTATATATTTTCAATCCGGCCTGCATTACTTTGTGGCCATTTTACTACTTTTGCATACTTTGCCATACTGGGTGCTTTCCCCAGTCACTTATGGACTAATTTTCTGTCAATTTCAATTCTAGTACGGGCACCGGCGTGAAAACACATCGCCTTTATTACTGTTTTTATATACATATATATATATATATTTTATTTTTGTCACAGCCTGGATTACATCGTGGCTATTTACAGGTTTTTATATATATATATATATATATATATATTTCAATTCTAGTCTCGGGCTTGCGAGTGAAAACCCATCGCCCTTTTACAGTTTTATATATATATATATATATATATATATATATATATATATATATATTGCTTTACTCAATTTATTCAACTGTTGCATTTAATATTCATGTGTATATAAATTTGCACTGACATATCTGCAGGCGGACTAGATTTATTTAAATATCGCCAATTCTAGCTTTCAACGGTTCAAACAGGTCCCGATAGAACCTGGAAGCTATAATGGCTGAGATTTCTTTCAATCTAGTTATTTTTTATAGTTTCAGCTTTGAAAGCATACTCGTGTCCCTTAGATCGCTATTTAGTGGGAACAAAACGCTTTATCCACTCGTAGCCATGATTTATTGATGAATCCTTAGTTCCATTGCGACGTGATGATGTATGTATATCCATTTCTGTGCAAATTTGAACTGTGCAGGTTTATGGGCTATTCATATGTGAGCCTAGGAATCGTGGGATTCACGATCAAATCGATCGAGATCTGATTCCCATGATGGACAAACTCCAGTTTACAGATGTACCCTGCCAATTTTTCTATAAAATGTACATACACAGACCTTAAAACGGTTATCCGAATTTAAGGTCTCATGATAGTGAAATGTCAATTATCGTGTCAGCGTCCCTCCGATGGTTTTCATACCCATGAGGAGACCGACACTTGTCTATTTCTGTGATCGAGGATGCTTCGCAGCCTGACAAATCACCATTCACAGGCAGCTTTAAGGCTATAAAGATAACAAATTGAAAGTACCAATATGCTTCAATTCCTATGCTAGCGTAAGGGTTTGATAAACCAGCTTTCAAAACATCATTTTCAATCAAAAGAAAAGCTTTTGTAAATCAAATTAAATGCTTTTGCAAATCAAATCAATGACTGATTTTCAAATCAAATCAAACCCTTTGTATATAGGCTCAACGAAGTTTGTCAAAACTTTCAATAAATCAAATGAATAGGCCTAATTTTCAAACAGCATTCACAGTTTTAAGGGAAATATTGAAAACATACGGTACCGTGTTTACACGGGAGTTGTGGGGTACCTAACACCTTCCCCACACTTAACCAAGCCCCCAACTCAAAACTAAGATTTCAAAGATCAAGTTTCGACAGTGTCCGACAATTGGACCTCTTTTCAAATCAAACTTAGTTGAGTTGGTACAACCATTATCAAATCTACCAACTGGCGACTCTGTTAAAACATTCAAAAATCGTCGACATAAACACATGTTGGCCTCTTTCCTAAAAAACCCTTCAAAACCTTTTTTCTAAATAAAAAGAGTGGGGGTAGAGAGAATTTAGGAAGATCGATTTGAGGAAACTCAGGTTATGAACCGACCCGCGGGATTCTTAAATTTTCCAACGTCGACAGGTGGCAACTCTGCTAGGGACAATAGAGGGCTTAGGTTGCTTTCTAATCTTTTCAAACATTTCCCTTTCAAAACTATTGAATGCTTGAAATCCTGCGTCTCCATAGTCAATGGATGAGTAAATGTTGCGTCTTTACATTGAATGAATGTGAATAAATGCTTTCCTGATTTAGTGCTTCACACTCTTATTAGTGCTTCGCACCCAACTGTCATTGCATGTATAAACGGTAAGGCACGTTGTATGAGAATGTATATTGTGTGTCCCTCTCACAAGGAGGATAACCCGGTCGGTGTTAAGTAATGACTCTGGGAACGATTAAGTCTCTGGGGGTGCCTCATGAAAATACACCACTCAGATTCGCCCCAGTTGAACGATCGGATTAACTTCCCTTCTAGTAGATTGCGATGATATGGAAGCCTTCATGCCAAAATAAAAGCCGCGAGAGTAAACCTAGGATAGGTCAGCCTTTGATTAACCAAATTCGACGGGAAGCTTCTTCATACCTTCCTCTTTCAATTCCATGTTAAGTCTCCAATTACTGAGGAGCACAATGTAAATATCAATAATAAAAGATTTACTGTCCCTGTCAAATACATGTCATCCTGTCATCAAAACAACTAACCTCGGTTTTGTAGGATAAACACTAAAAAACACATCATGCATCCAACCCTTATCTACCTCACAAAATTAACACGCCTACGTTTTGTTGTAGGTGTAAAAGTTGGTCCTGTCACCAGATCTAAATTCAAGAAAGCACTCAGTCCATCCGCGGACATGGCTTCATGTTCTCCACCTGAATCCACCCTTGTCTCTAGGGAAGAATTCGAATGACTAAAAAATCAGATAGCCGAGCTAGCCGGTTTTCTGCGAGAACATAGCAAGGCCTTTAAAGAGAATCAGTCCCAAGCTCATCCAGAACCAAGAACATCTGGTTGTGGTGCTAGCGGTCAAGATGTAGAAAACGCCAAAACATAGATTCCTAGACCAAAAACCAGGACGCAACCAACAAAACTCCTGAGATCACCCCCCTCATCAAAGAGCCGAACGCTGGTGACATTCTCAAGAAAATACAACAGATACCTCCGGTCTATCAAAGGGACTGGGGGGTTTGGCAGTGTTACTTACTCTAACCTCTGCATATTCCCTGGGGCTCAGTATCCTAAAAAATTTTTAAGTCCCTGAGTTCGAGAAATATGACGGAACGGGGGATCCTTACACACACCTAAAAATCTTCATCGGAGAACTCGGATCCGATGCTGAGGATGAGAAAGTTCGAATGTAAATATTCTAGAAGAGTCTAACCGGAGAAGCCAGAGCTTGGTATGCCCGCTTGGACAACTCCAAAATTCATAGTTGGGAAGAGCTGGCATATTCCTTCCTCAGCCAGTACAGTTTCCAATCACAGCTGGCTCCAGACAGATATCAAATAACCAAAATCAAGAAAAAGAACACTAAATCATTCAGAGAATATGCCCAACGATGGAGACGGGTCGGAGCACAAGTTACCCCTGCCATCACTGAATCTGATATAGTCATGACCTTCATCGACATCCAAGAAGCGCCTTATTATGAGAGGGTCCTATAAGGAATAGGAAAACCATTATCTGAAATGATCAAACATGGCGAGATGGCAGAAATGGGGCTCAAATCCGGGAAGATAAAAGGTCTAACCGCCCTCAAAGCTGTCGCCGAACATATCCAATCTGGAAATTACGGGAGTAATCCCCGGAGGGTCCATAAAAAGAAAGACGAAGAAGTCTCCTTGGTTTTACAAGGACAAAATTCAATGGGCGAGTCAAACCACATGCCCATTCAAAGGAGGAACTATACCCCTTTCCAAGCTTCAGCACAGCCTGCAAAGCCTCAGTTCCAGAAAAACATGGAAGTCAGGCGTCAAAGAAATTTCACCGCACTAGGGGATTCCCTCGAGAATGTGTTCAAACTTCTGACAGCTCAGAAGAAGATTGTTCAACTCCTTCCACCAGCCAACACTAACAGAAGGAATTTTGACCCTAACAAGAAATGTACTTATAATTCTGGATCTCCAGGCCATGATACTCAAGATTGTTGGTCTCTCAAGCATAAAATTGAAGACTTGATTGACAGTAGGGAAATTATGGTAGCAAAGCCTGACCAACCCCATGTCCAAGATAATACTCTCCCACAGCACAAAGAGGAAAATGTCAACATGATCAACGCCTCAAATGGAGAAGGATCTAAATACCTCCGCTACGTTGTGGAACCAAGTCAATCTAATCTCAGTAGCCCAAAGAGTTGGGAAATGTTTGAGAAGCATTTCCTGATGGAGCAAGAAGTTAATTTTCTTAAGGAACAGATTGAGTAGTTGGCTGAACTGGTCATCTACCAGCATCAACTCACCAGGAAGATGCTGAAGCAAATTCATCAATCCATTGGCAGTCATTCTCCTCCGGCGGAAGTCAATTCCATCCCCAATAGGGATCATTGCCAATTGCACGAACAACTAATGGTCAAAAATGAGTATACCCGAGAAGGCAGAAACTTCCTGTTTTAAAGGAATTTCACCAATATGAATCAGTCAATGGAAGAAATCCTCCAAATGATGATCAGCGAGGGGATGGTTGCAGATCTATTACTCCCATTAAACCCTCAATCTAGAAAATTCAAACCTGACCAAACATGTCAGTACCATTCCAACTCTCCCGGCCATGATACAAAAGAATGCTGGGGACTTCGTAATCTAATTCAATACCTAATTGAGAAAGGTGACCTAATCAGAGGAGATCAAATCCTCGACATTTCAGACAAAAATAGCCCCTGGATCTCCAATGCATGGTACCAGGACACAGTGGCTATCGTATCCTGTGATAAGGAATCAATCCTCACACCCTGGTACTGACAGGGAAAAGGATCCAAGTAGTCCAAAATCCTGTGAAGGTGGCTGCACCTCAGCCTCTAATCTTGCCCTTCAGACCTCATTATCCAATCATCAGTCTGAAGAAGGTCCCGTGGAATTACGGGGACATTTAAAGCTCTACTTCTAACAACATTTCCATCCTATCAAAGGATAATCCATTATACTTGCCTCAGCGGGTAATTAAACCAGTTACCAAAGCAAAATAAAAGGTGGTTGAAGAAAAGATCAAAGAGTTCCTCAATAAAATGGGACACAATGAAATCAAGGTAGTGCAAAGCTTGAAAGACACACCCAAGCAAGTGTCTATCCTCGATCTGGTCTTATCATCAGAAGACCATCGCAACATTCTAGTGAAGGTACTAGAGGAAGCCCATCTGCCATACACGGTAGACACAGAGAAATTTCGTCACATGATAGAACATATTTTCAACAACAATGTGATATTCTTCACAGACGATGATATCCCTGCTGAGGGAAGGGGCCATCACAAATCCCTGCATATAGCTGTAGTGTCCTCCGGATATGTGATCGGAGGAGTACTTATTGATGGAGGATATTCCCTCAATATTTGTCCATACGACACGTTAGAAAGAATGAAGATCAAACCGAAACGGATCAAAACTAGTCATATAGTCATCCGGGCTTTCGATGGATCTCGCCGCCAGGATATGGGGGAAATTGAGCTTCCCCTAGAAATTGGTCCACACACCTTCTACGTATCCTTCGAAGTGCTTAATATTGCCACTGGGTACAATTTGCTGTTGGGCAGACTATGGATCCACATGGCAGAAGCAGTGCCATCCACCTACTATCAGCAATTCAAGTACATCATTAAAGGCAGCCTCATCACGGTCAATGCCGAGCCAGAATACCCTACCTACATACATGGGGACATGCCAGTGATTAGCCTGGGCGCGGGGATTGAACATGCAAGTTTTCAAGCTTTCAAGGTAAGCGATATTCAATATCTCCCTATCGGGGCACCAGCCCTAAAACCTAAAGTGTCCATTGAAGTAATGACCGTAGGCCAAGAGATGGTATCTTCGGGTTTCCAACCTGGAGAAGGGTTGGGAAAGGATAAGCAATGTATTAGGATGCCAATTCAAATCCCAAGTCAAATGGGAAGAGTAGGATTGGGATATTCATACGGGTCAAGCCACCGGAATCCACACAAACATCCCAAGGCTCATGCCTCTACAATTTTGCTCCCAAACCTTACAAATGTCGGCTAGGTGAAACCTACGAGGAAGATACCTACGATGATATCATCCATAATATTTCCTCCAATCATAACTGTCCATGAAAGAAAAGCCCTAAAGCCTGAGGCAAACAGCGACAAGGGAAAAGAAAAGATCATGTACGAAGGACGAGACCCATTCGCTAACATGAGAATCATTCTCAACTACGAGGGTATGAATGACGAACTCCCTGATGGTGACGACGACCATGTCCAAATTCCTCACATCAAGAAGAGGAACAATCCACAGAAAAGCCTTGGCTTTATTCTCAAGGATGTCTCAGTCATCATCCAGGACGAGGTGGATGAGCACAATTCCTTGATTCTCCCAATTCATAAGAATCTAACACTGGACAACTGGAACAGTGTCCCTTGCCTAAGTCAAAAAGGGTAAAAGGGCAGAGAGTACATCTGCCCTTAATCATACTTTCATTTACTGCTTATGTTTGATTGCACAGCTGGAGCAGTAACTTTTGTCATGCTTTGCAAATGCCATGTGTTTAAGCAGTTGTATATATTAATGAAAACATTTTTGTTTTCAGGACCCAAGTATTGGATGTGTGTGTGTCTCTGCTGATGAGATGCCAACCTGTCAAGATGACTCCGACTTGGAAGTAGAATGGAGCTTCGACTTTATGGATATTAATCAAGAGGAGGAAGATGACTATGAGGTGCCAGAGGAGATCAAGGAATGGGTCAAAGATAAACCAAAACCAAACCTCGACCAAACCTCCACCATCAACATAGGAACCTCCGAAAACATCAAAGAAATCCAAATAGGTTCAGACCTCCCACCAAATTAAAAAGCCGACCTGATCGAACTCCTAACACAGTACCAGGATGTGTTTGCATGGTCACTTGAAGACATGATCGGTCTATCCACAGACATTGCCATCCATCGAATGCTCATCAAATAAGGGTTCAAACCAGTCAAATAAAAACTCAGGAAATTAAAACCTGAGTGGAGTCTCAAAGTCAAAGAAGAAGTCGTTAAGCAATTCAAAGCCGGGATCATTATGGTATCAACCTACCCCGAATGGCTATCAAACATTGTCCCCGTACCTAAACCGGGAGGGAAGGTACTAGTATGCGTGGATTACCGGGATTTGAACAAAGTCTGCCTCAAGGACAACTTCCCAGTACCTTTCATTTATATTTTAATCAATAATACTGCGTAGTATGGCATGTATTCATTTTGTGGATTGCTTTGCTGGTTACCATCAAATCATGGTTGCTGAAGAAGACCGGGAGAAAACAACCTTTATCACTCCCTGGGGAACTTTCTGCTATCGACGACTATCCTTCGGCCTCATCAATGCTGGAGAAATATATCAGCAAGCCATGATGGCCCTCTTTCATGATATGATGCATAAAGAAATAGAAGTCTATATTGACAACATCATCATAAAATCTCGGAGGAAGGATGATCACATAAACCATCTCAGGAAGCTGTTCAACAGGTTACGCAAGTACAACCTCAAGCTAAATCCTGCCAAATGTGTTTTTGGAGTCAAAGCAGGCAAACTGTTAGGATTCCTGGTGAGCAATCAGGGCATTGAACTCGACCCAGCCAAAATCAAAGCCATTACTGAAATGCCCGTACCTCGTACAGAGAACGAGATACGTGGATACCTGGGAAGGATTAACTTTATAAGCAGATTCATTTCCCAGCTCACAGCAACCTGTGAGCCCATCTTTAAGCTGTTAAGGAAGAATTCCTCCACCATGTGGAATAAAGATTATCAACAAGCCTTCCTTGCCATCAAGAAACAGCTGACTGAAGCTCCTATTTTGATACCCCCAAGGGAGGGAGTCCCTTTATTCATGTACCTGTCCGTCAATGCCAATGCAATGGGCTGCATGTTAGGACAGAAGGATGATAGTAGCAAGGAAAGAACCATCTACTACATCAGTAAAAGATTCAACAGTGGGGAACAAAAATACACCCTAATTGAAAAGACATGTTGTGCATTAGCATGGGCCGCCATGAGGTTGCAACACTATTTGCATGGGCATACGATCTACATCATATCCCGCATGGATCCACTCAAATATTTATTCAACAAACCAATGCTGAATTGTCGACTGTCCAAATGGTAGTTGATCCTACAGCAATTCGACATTGTCTACGTGACTCAGAAGTCAATCAAGGGTCAAGGCATTGCAGATCAATTAGCAGAAGCACCTTCAGGAGGGTTCGAGCCCCTAGAGACCTATTTCCTGGATGATGGGATCATGACAATTCAACAACTCCAGTCTGAGAATACAGTCCAACAATAAAAAATATATTTCGATGGAGCGGTAAACATAGAAGGTGCCGGAGCTTGGGCAGTCCTCATCTCTGGTATAGGTGATCAATATCCTGTGACTACCAAACTTTAATTTGGCAACACCAAAAACACGACCGAGAATAAAGGCTGGATTATGGGGTTGAAGCTAGCCCAATCCATGTCTATCAAATACTTACTCATCTTCAGAGATTCCGAGTTACTCATCAGACAGACTACCGTCACGTATCTCACCAAAGAACTGCATTTGCTACCTTACCATCGGCAAGTCCTCCGATTATCTCAGGAATTCAAAGAAATAACCTTCGTTCACATTCCTCGGGGTCGGAATGACTTCGCTGATGCACTAGCAACGTTGGCTTCATTAATTCACATATCCGATAGGAGTGGATTTCCTAACATTCAGTTCATGATTCAGAAAGCCCCGACATATGGGAATTATGTGGGAGAATTATCAGATGAAATACCTCCTGTCAAGCAGCCTTGGTTTCAAGACATCAAGGAATATCTCCGTGATGGATCCACACCCGCTGGTGCAAGCCAATCAGAGCGGAAAGTCCATGGCGGAGTCTGTGGTCCACACATGAGCGGCCATCTGCTGGACAAAAAGATAATCAGAATAGGACATTACTAGATCTCGCTCAAAGCTGATTGAGATGATCACGTCAAGAGATGCTTTAAATGCCAAATACATGGAAATGACATTCACGCTCCTCCAAATAAGCTGCATAACATGAGTTCACCGTGGCCTTTTTCTATATGGGGAATGGACGTAATAGGACTAGTGGAACCCAAAGCCAGCAATGGTCATCGATTCATCTTCACTATGATCGATTACTTCACCAAATGGGTCGAAGCAGCCTCTTTTCCCAAAGTCACGAAAGAGGTCTTCATCAGTTTCATCAGAAATAATGTCGTCTGTCGATATGGACAACCGGAGGTGATCGTATTAGACAACGCCAAAAATCTGAACAATCAAATGATTGTGGATCTGTGTAGTAAGTTCCACATCAAGCATCTCAATTTCGTCATCTATCGGCCCAAGATGAACGGCGTTGTCAAAGCGACCAAGAAAAACATCAAGAAGATCATGCAGAAAATTTCTGCCAATCACAAGGACTGGCCTGACCTGCTGCCTCTAACTCTGTTAGCATACAGGACGTCAATACGCACCTCTACTGAGGCTACCCCCTACTCATTGGTCTATGGCATGGAAGTAGTCCTTCCCATAGAAGTAGAGATGGAATCTTTGCGAGTGTTGATCGACACTTAAATAGATGAAGATCAATAGTTGCAAGACTGGTATCATCAGCTGTCTCTGATAGATGAAAAGAGAGCTACGACCATTTTCCACATACAGTTATACCAACAAAGGATCGCCAGATCCTATAACAAGAAGGTCTGAATTCGGTAATTCAGAGAAAACGACTTGGTGCTAAAGAAAATCCTGGCCAATCAGGATGAAGCCTAAGGAAAATTTGCCCCAAAATGGGGAGGCCCTTTCATTGTCAAAGAAGTGTTGACTGGGGGTGCTATCAAACTGCAAGAGATGGTTTCAGAGTTGTTTGGCGATGTATAGGAAGTGTAATTTTTGTGGCCTTATACTTACTTTACTTATCTTTGTATCAAAAGCTCAAGTAGGGGTAAAAAAAACCTAATTCCTCTATTATTTTGACAAGTAAGCCTATGACATTAATTGAGGAGGTTGTGTTATCAAAGGATTATGGTAAAATCTGTTGGGATAAATCTTTTGCTTGCAAGCAAAAGATTTGTTCTTATGTTGTATTAAAAGAGAATAAAATAATGGTATTTTAGTCATTTATATGTACTAAGGGCATTTGAGTACTTTTCCACTTAAATACAAGGGTAATTTAGCTATTTCCTATTCTCTTTAGAAAATTTAAAAATAATAATGAACAATTAGGTTTTGTTAGTTTAAAATTAGGGTTTTTAATTTAAATTAGAGTTTATAATTAGGGTTAGGATTTCCTAATCCCTAATTAGGGTTTTCTTACAATCTTTTTCAATTAAATCTTTAATACATCATATTAAATTAATTTATGTATATATTCATAATCATATATAACATTATCAATGTATTATGTTATAATTTTTATGTATTATAACAATTAGGGTTAAGATTCTTTATTTAGCTAAATTCTTAAATTAGGGTTTTACTTATAAAACCTTACACATCTATTTACATATTTATATCTTATGTGTTGATATATAATTATATATACCAATAATAAAGTTAAATACACATCACACAAGATATAAAACATATTAATATTTTCTATTTATATTAATATTCCTGTTCAAAGTTTGAAATATTACAATTTGTTACTGATGGATGGATGGTTCCTCAACTTCCGAAAAGGAATTGGATAGCGTTGACCAGACAAAGTCTAGCTGAAGAACTATAAATCAAGCGCTTATTGGGAGGCAACCCAAGTTTAATTTTAATTTTTTTTAGTTATTTAGGTTTCATATTATTTGATACATTTTTCATTTTTTTTAGAATTTAATAAACTTGCTTCTATTGTGTTCACAGGTTAGTCAAGTCCAACTCAAGGGTGGTGCCCGATTCATTCCAATGTGCCTAACCTATTCTTCAGACTTAGCAGACAAGGAGGAAAATTGCTATATTTTCAGGGAAGTCCTCAACTTAATTTTATTTCCTATCTTAGCCATTGAGGACAATGTCTGTTTTAAGTTTGGGGGTATTTGTTATGTTTGGTATTCACTTGGGCAATGTTTTGATGGAAATTGACTTTGGCCAATGATAAGTGGGTGGATAATGTTTTTAACTCTTAGAAAATTGATGAGCATATTTAGTCTATATTTCAACTCGTTAGTTGGTTTCACATTACTTGCGAAATTTTTGAACTTCTATACACATATCCATTTGTTTAGCTAGTTGGGATTGAATTTTTTTGGCTAAATGCTTATGAAAGATATCATTGCAACTTAAGGAATCTTATTTGAGCATCATTCAAAGTGAAAATTAGGCACTCACATAAGTTTGGGGGAAATCTTGGAGTATTTTTGAAAGAAAAATTGGAACTTTCCCGAGTTGAATAATTGAATCTTGTGGTGGGTTGAGATGGAGTGTAAAACGCACTCGCCCATAAACACAGACACGAGATGGAGCGTAAAACGCATTCGTTAAATTAAAATGGAAAGTGAGATAGAGCGTAAAACGCACTCACTAAAAAGATAGAAAGAAAAAAATATTTTTTGAAATACTTGGGAAGGGTTCATATGTGCTTAAATGTTTAAATATTCGTCCGATCCTAAAAAAAAATTTATGCTTTGCCTTTATTAGCGGCGATTGATGTGATAAGAAGTTTTTAGAGTTGCTTTTGAATTTTTTTTATGAGTATTGGTTGATCTTATTTAAATCATGACTAGTTGAATGTTTAGATGCACACACGCACTTAAAGGATTATGAGTAGATGTGGAGCTAATGAAAGTTGTTGAAATTTTTAGACATGACATTGTTTTGAAATTTTATGTGGGTTATCATTTGTTGTAACCGTTGAGGCCATTGTTCAAATTCATGTTGATTCATTGCTTGAGTGGATCATTGCTAGAGAAGGAATCGTTCTAATTTGTGTCTTAAGTGGTTTTTGCTTGAGGACAAGTAAAGTCTCAAGTTTGGGGGTATTTGATGAGTGGGTTTTATACCTACTAATCGGTATTCATCACAGCTTGATTCTTGTTGTTTTCAAGTAATTTTCCTATCATTTTTACGTGGTTTATACTCGTGTGTGCAGGTAACAGAATGGGTGCAAAAGTGGCAAAAAGGAGAATTTGGAGCTAAAATATTAAAACAGGACAAACGTCGGAAATTAATGGACCAAGGGATCATGCAAGCAAGATAATTATCAAGTGGGCCACGGTTTGGTTTTTGAAATGCAGCCCATCCTTCTACATGCAATCATCATTTGCAAGTGGGCCATGTATGCATCACAAATTGAAGCATTACATATGAAGCAGCTCACGTTCCTAGCAGAGTGCAAAAGTCATATGGGCCGGTCCAAAGCAATTGAATCATATGGGCCAGAGGTTTAATGAAGAAGCAGCTACGCAATTAACAAGAATTAAGGTGCTGGGCAGTACGTACCCCCGCTAGGGCAGGGCTTGTTGCTTGGAGATCCCCACTGGGGCGGGGAGGCGGTAGTTACTAATCTCCTTTTCCTTTGACGACTTGGACACGGATTGCTACAAGAAGGGAGGATAAGGCTGCTGGTGAAAAATAGATATTAATTGGGACAAGCTGAAACAAAAGGAAAGACTGGGATGCATGAAAAGGGGAAGCACACAGAACTAGCCAATATCCTTTCTTGACTCGGATTGGCGTGCAAGATATTTGGGGAGATAGTAGGCTATTCATATATTATATATATATAAGGAGACTTAACCTGTAAAAGGGGGACCACGCATAGCTTAGTGATGAGTAGGTGCCATACCTATGGATTAGATATTATTTAAGCTTACTTATTGTTATCTTTAAGTGTTTTTAGGATCTGTTAATTTGTTTTTGTGTTTATTTCTTGTAGGTGGAGCTGGAAGGGCAGATATGTTAATTTGGAAGAGAAAAGAATTAAAAAGAAGACAAAAATAGGCTTAATGACATTTTTGCAATTATATGGTCCTGGTCAAGCGCCTAGGCGCTTGGATTTGTCGTAGGATGAGCACCTAGGCGCTCAAGCACATTTTTGGATGCTAATTTATGCGGTTGAGTAAAATGGAGGCCAATGAGAATAGATATTAGGGTTTAATTGAAGAGACAGGAGGGGAGATACAACGTAACAAGGATTTGCGGAGATAGATTGATGGAGAACACAAAGAAGATTTACAAAAGGTTGAAGATCAAATTAGAGATTTGGAGCGGCTTAATAGTTTCTTCTATCCCTTTCCTTTATCTTTAATTTTGTAATCTTTGGGATGTTTGGATTCTTAATTTGGAAGATGTTTTCCTCTATCATTGTGAACTAACTTTTTATTAAGATCGCAACGAAACTTAGTATGTAATTTGAATTTGATGCTTCTTAATTGATTTAAGTTAATTACTCTTGAATCATTTATCATATCTTGTGTTCATTGATTAATTATTTGATCAACAATTACCGTGATAATTTATACGAAATTAGAAAATGGAGTATGAGTTAGATCTAGATATGATAGTATCTGTTCATATAATCTGAATAAGGTTAATATGTTTAGCATATAGGATATTATAATATATCTATATGTCTTTTGCAACCATTGACAGAATCTGTGCTTGAAACCCTAATTATTTTAATTCACATAGGAATATAGTGGATTAATTAGTTAGGGTGTTCCTTATAAATCTGTTGCGTAACTGCTGGATGTATAAGGATTCGTTTACGTGTCTTCAGAAGAAGTACTTGAATATTATAAAGAATTCTTGGTTAGCGATTCATAATGATTAAATAATTAAATGAGGAGTGTATTGACTTAAAATTAAATACTAAGGGAAGTTGTGATCTTAACCTATTCCATCTGCATTCATTCTTGTGACTTTATATTTTAGTTGTTAATTTGAATTTTTAAATCACAACCATTATTCGTAGTTTAATTTAGGATTAATTGAATTGAAATTGATATTTGATAATATTAATCTATTTTCTCGTGGGAACGATATCCTTGCTTGCTAAATATTACAAAGGAACACGTATACTTGCGTGTTTAATTGCTGTTAATAAAATAGGCAACAAGTTTTTGGCGCCGTTGCTGGGGAAATTAGTTTAATATTTCGTTAGTATTAATTTTGATAAAGTTAATCTTAATTTAGACTTTTATTTTCATTTTCTTCTCAGGTTATCTTCTCTCGTGTATGCAAACGCGATCAAAACAGCCGGAGCTTGAACCATACGAAGACGATATCGACAATCGGTTTAGACGGTTGCGTAAGTGGGTTAAAGAAACGCGAGAGGCACTTGAGAAGCAAGATACAATGGCTGAGAAGCAACAGAAATCCCTTCAGGATTATGCTATGCCAAAAATGGATGGGATCAGGTCAAGCATTCAAAGACCGACAATTAATGCTGCAACTTTTAAGATTGAGCCTGGAACCATCCAAATAATTCAAAATCTGGTACAGTTTGGAGGCTTGGCGAATGATGATCCGAATGAGCACTTGGTGAGTTTTCTAGAGGTTTCTGATATATTCAAATACAACCAAGTCTCAGAAGATGCAGTTAAACTTCGTTTATTTCTGTTCACTCTCCGAGACAAAGTAAGAGGATGGATACATTCACTTCCACTTGGATCCATTACCATGTGGGATGATCTGGCACAGAAGTTCCTAGCAAAGTTTTTTCCTCCTGCCAAAATAGCAAAGTTGAGGAATGAGATAACCAATTTCACTCAATTAGACTCAAATTCATTATATAACGCCTGGCAGAGGTTTAAAGAGTATATGAGAAAATTTCCACACCATGTATTGCCCGATTGGCTACTAGTACAATCATTCTATAATGGGCTCATGGGTGGTATATGGGCTAGTGTTGACGCAGCATCTGGAGGAGCCTTCATGACAAAGAATTTTGATGAAGCGTACAGTCTGCTAGAGGTGATGTCAGCTAACAACTACCAATGGCCAACTACTAGAATGACACAACCAAAGGTTGCTCAGATATTAGAGGTAGATGCAGTTACAGCATTGTCAGCCTAAATTGCAGTTCTAACACAGAAAATTGAACAAATGGGGAATCCGAATAGGCAGACTGTAGCGATGGTATGTGAATTGTGCGTGGGGAACCATTCAAGTGATCAGTGTGCAATAAGTCCTGAATCAGTGCATTTTGTGTCTAATTATAATCGACAACAAGGTAATAATGCAAATAGTTATAACCCAGGATGGAGGAACCACCCAAATCTATCTTGGAGCAATAATCAGTCACAAGCACAAGCTCAAGCTCCAAGACAGTCACATCCACCTGGATTTTAGCCTCAACACCCACAACCTCAACAACATCAGCAACCTCAGCAACCTGATAAGTTATCTCAATTGGAAGAATTACTCGCAAGAATGGCAACTCAGTTTGAAGTAACAACAAAGAACCAATCATCAACAATAACGAATCTTGAAAATCAGATTGGGCAGAAAGCAAGTGCTTTAAACAACCGACCTTAAGGTTCGCTACCGAGTGATACTGAGAAGAATCCAAGGAAGGATGGGAATGAATAGTGCAAAGCAGTTACACTCAGAAGTGGGAAGGAGTTGGCTACAGATTCTGATGAGCATAAGAAAGATAGTAATGAGAAGATTGATGGAAAAGAATCTGGAAATTCAGAAGGTAAGTTTGAGAGAAAAGTTGTTGAAAAGTAATATGAAGAAAAACAGATGCCAGTTACACCACCTTTACCATTTCCACAGAGATTCCAGAAGCAGAAGTTAGACAGACAATTTTCAAAGTTTCTAGAAGTGTTTAAAAAGCTGCACATTAATATTCCATTCGCAGATGCTCTATAACAAATGCCTAGCTATGTAAAATTCATAAAGGATATTCTATCGAGGAAGAGAAAGCTAGGAGAGTTCGAGACAGTAGCATTGACGGAGGAATGCAGTGCTATTCTACAGAGGAAGTTACCACCGAAGTTGAAGGATTCGAGTAGCTTCACCATTCCGTGGACAATAAGAACTCAGTTTTTCAGTGATGTTTATGTGATTTGGGAGCAAGCATCAACCTTATGCCATTATCAGTCTATCAATAGCTTGGGTTGAAGGAAGCTACACCAACGAATGTCACTTTGCAGCTTGCTAATAGATCTCTCACCTACCCCAAGGGAATAGTGGAAGACGTACTAGTAAAGGTAGATAAGTTTATATTCCCCGTGGACTTCATAGTTCTTAACTTTGAGGAGGATAGCAATACACCGATTATTCTTGGGCGCCCGTTTTTAGCTACGGGTAGGACATTAATTGATGTGCAAAAAGGAGAGCTAACAATGAGGGTCCAAGACGAAGAGGTGACTTTTAATGTATTAAAAGCTATGAAGTTCCCAAAGGAAGAGGAAGAATGCTTCAGGGTTGATCTGATTGAGGGAGCAATTAGGGAAACAAGTATCGAATCAGTAAATGAAGACCCTCTAGAAGCAGCATTGGTAAGTGAGAACATGTCTGATGACTCAACTGTATTATAATTGGCTCAGATGTTAGATTCATCGCCGAAATTCACACGAGTCACACCAACGTTTGAATCTTTGGACTACTGGGGAAAGCCATCAAAAAAGGTCAAATCATCATTGGAAGAATCGCCAACCTTGGAACTTAAACCATTGCCTAACCATCTACGGTATGCATACCTTGGTTCTTCTTTTACCTTGCTGGTTATTATTTTTGCATCACTTGATGAGGTTCAAAAAGAAAAGCTACTACGGGTACTTTAACAATATAAGACTGCTCTTGGGTGGACACTTGCGGATATCAAGGGGATAATCCCATCAATTTGCATGCATAAGATTCTGTTGGAAGATGAAGCGAAACCGACTATTGAACAACAATGAAGACTCAATCCCATCATGAACGAAGTTGTCAAAAAGGAAATTATTAAATGGTTATATGCGAGAATTATCTACCCTATCTCAGATAGCTCATGGGTAAGTCTGGTTCAATGTGTGCCAAAGAAAGAGGGAATGACAGTAGTTGCAAATGAGCATAATGAATTGATCCCGAGTCAAACAGTTACGGGTTTGCGGGTGTGTATGGATTACAGAAAGTTGAACAAGGCCACTCGTAAGGACCATTTTCCTCTACCATTCATAGATCAGATGTTGGACAGGCTTGCAGAGCATGAGTATTATTGCCTCTTGGATGGATACTCAGGTTATAACCAGATTGCCATTGCACTCGAGGATCATGAGAAGACGACATTCACATGCCCATATGGTACCTTCGCTTTTCGCATAATGTCTTTTGGATTATGTAATGCGCCAGCGACATTTCAACGGTGTATGATGTCTATTTTCTTCGATATGGTCGAACAAAATCTCGAGGTATTTATGGATGATTTTTCAATTTTTGGGGATTTGTTTGATTATTGTTTAGAAAATCTCACTCTTGTGCTCAAACGGTGTATGGAAACGAATTTGGTTTAAACTGGAAGAAATGTCATTTTATGGTGCAAGAGGGGATAATCTTGGGTCATCGAGTGTCATCAAAAGGAATTGAGGTTGATAGAGCTAAGATCAAAAACCTTGAGAGCCTCCTGCCACCAGTTTCAGTAAAGGGTATTCAAAGTTTTTTGGGACACGATGGTTTCTATAGAAGATTTATAAAAGAATTCTCCAAAATCACGAAACCACTTTGCAATCTTTTGGAGAAGGATGTCCCATTCAACTTTAAACAAGCATGCTTGGAAGCTTTTGATGTGTTGCAGAAGAAACTAGTTATCGCACCTGTAATCATAGCGCCAGATTGGAGTATCCCGTTCGAATTAATGTGTGATGCTAGCGACTTTACGATCGGCGCAGTCCTTGGCCAACGAAAGGATAAAAATTTTCATGCTATATACTATGCTAGTAAGACGTTAACGGATGCCCAACTGAATTATACCACTACCGAGAAGTAGCTATTAGCAGTTGTTTATGCATTTGATAAATTTCGCTCATATTTGATTGGGACAAAGGTGATTGTGTTTAAGACCATTCGACAATTAAGTACTTGATACCAAAGAAGGATGCGAAGCCGAGATTGATTCGATGGGTATTATTGCTACAAGAGTTTGACTTGGAGATCCGGGACCGAAAAGGAACAAAAAATCAGGTCGCTGATCATTTATCACGGTTAGAGAATGCAGAACTAAAAAAAGATGACACAACAGTGATTAATGAATTTTTTTTCGGATGAACAACTATTTGCGGTAAGGATGGATACACCATGGTATGCAGATTATGTAAATTTCATTGTGAGTTAGGTGTTTCTGCCATATTTGATGATTCAGCAGAAAATGAAATTTCTCCATGATGTGAAACAGTATTTATGGGATGAGCCATTTTTATTTAAACAGTGTGTAGATCAAGAAATAAGAAGGTGCGTTCCGAAAGTTGAAATGGAGAATATTCTATACCAATGTCATGCATCTGACTATGGTGGACATTTTGGGGGAGAAAGAATGGCAGCTAAGGTGCTGCAATGTGGATTCTTCTGGCCAACACTCTTTAAGGATGCCCGTGTGTTTTCATTGAAATGTGACAGATGTCAAAGAGTTGGTAATATATCAAAGCGACAAGAGATGCCACTAAATATGATCCTAGAAGTCGAATTGTTTGATGTGTGGGGCATTGACTTCATGGGACCATTTCCGTCATCTTTTAGCAACTCCTATATACTTCTAATGGTGGACTATGTTTCGAAGTAGGTTGAAGCTATAGCATCGCCCACCAATGATGCTAAGGTTGTGGTTAAGTTCATTCGGAAGAATATTTTCTCTTGATTCGGTACTCCTCGTGCAATCATTAGTGATAAAGGCACATACTTCTGTAATAAGCAGTTTTCAGCTATTCTCGCTAAGTACGGAGTTACTCATAAGATAGCTACTGCTTACCATCCACAAACAAGTGGTCAAGCCGAGGTATCCAACCGAGAAGTGAAACGAATCCTCGAGAAGAAAGTGAACCCTAGTCAAAAAGATTGGGCTAGCAAGTTGGATGATGCTTTATGGGCATATCGTATAGCTTACAAAACTCCGATAGGGATGTCTCCGTACAGGTTAGTATATGGGAAGGCATGCCATCTTCCGGTTGAATTGGAACATAGTGCTTATTGGGCAATCCATAAGTTAAACTTTGATATGTCTGCTGCTGGAGAAAAGCGCCTCTTACAATTAAACCAAATTGATGAATTCAGACTCCAATCGTATGAAAACGCGAAGTTATACAAAGAAAAGGTTAAGCGGTGGCATAACGAGAAAATCCTAGAGAGAAAGTTTGAAGCAGGGTAAACAGTGCTATTATATAAATCCGGGCTTAAACTATTTCCAGGAAAGTTGAAATCCCGTTGGTCAGGACCATTTATCATTACAAAAGTTTATCCTCACGGAGCTGTGGAAGTGGAAGACCCAGATGCTAAACGTAATATCAAAGCCAGCAGTCAGAGATTGAAGCACTACTATGGGGGTTGTGTTGATTGTGAAAAGACATCGGCTAACCTTCCTGATTAGAACAGAGAAGAAAGTCAGGCTGAAGACTAAAAACTAAGCGCTATCTGGGAGGCAATCTAGAATTTAAATCAATTTTTGTTAATTTTTAGTTCAATCAAATTGTTTTAAGTTTTATAGTTAGTTAGTTTTATAATATGAATTGATATCGTAGTAGTTCTTGCATCAATTACAAAATTGTCTACAAATAATCATTGATATTGGATTTAATTGATTGCAGGTAACAACAGGAAGGAAGCTAAAAATTGCCAAGTATAGCTCAAGCGCCTAGGCTCTCTAGTTATGCCTAAACCAAGCACCTAGGCACTGCCCAAGACTTGCCAACACTGCCACCAAGAGCCTAGGCGCTCTACCTGCACACTTGAAAAAAAATATAAGCCCAAATCGTGAAACCCCATTTCAAATCAATTTCTCTCTCTCCTATTTCACTCCAAGTTCATTTTCTTCTCCTACTAGCACCCAAATTTGTCCTAAGCTCTCTCTTTCTCCAATTCCAAGCCACTAACATCATATGCTCATACCAACATCCTTCATGACAAGCAAACTCGCGAGTTCATCTTCTATATAACAACAAGGCAAAATTTGGATTTCAAGCCTCAATCCTTCAAGCTAACCCTTCCAAATGGTATGAACTTTAAATCTAGCCCTAATTTCGAGTAAGTATTGTTTAGCTTAACCATTGATTACTTGGAATTGCTTGAAAGAAGGATTGATGTCTGAAGTATTGAAGTTATTATTTTATTTTGCTTGTGGACCCAATTGACTTTTTGTTGGCTCAATTGGGTTTGGTTAGTTTAATTCATGTTCTATTGCATTGGTGAAGCATTATGCATTGCTAAGTTTGGAGATTTGGCTTAAAACTAGTTTGGGGGAAACTCACATAAAGAGTTTTTCAGAGGTGCACACCACCTGCTCGATATAATGCCTCGGAAAGATTTTTCACCTATTGGGCTACTATTTATTGATTTTTGGGGCAACAACTTGGCCGAGTTAGTTTGCAAATGGCTCCGTACCAGTTCACACTCCCTCTGCCTCTGTCAGTGTATCCACCTCCAGACTTACCTCCTCCTAATGCCGAAGATGAAGATGCCGGAGAGGAGTAAGCGTTGATCAGGGAAGTCCTCAGCTCTTAATTTAATTACGCTTACACAATGAGGACACTGTGACATTTAAGTTTGGGGGTGCATTATGTTTTGTAGTTAATAGTCTGTGCATATAGAGTAGGAGCGTGTTGCTTAGTTTACTTATATTAGTAGTACTTATGCATGCTTCATTAGAGTTATGTTGCATGTGTCGCATCTAGTTGCATGAATCAAGCAGGGTATGATGTAGTTATCTAATTTTGTCTAATGATAAGACTGAATAGATAGTTTCAAACTCAAATAGGATAGAATACTAATGTGGAGTAATGACTTAAACTGTGAAGTCAATTATGCTTGTTTGAAACTCATAAGTAGCAAGGAAAGTACATAACTGACTGTTGGTCAATTTGATTCAAATCGTTACATAATCTGTTTCTGGTAAGAAAATTTGGGATAATATTTGATAAAATCAGTGAAACATTCATGAAGGTAGAAGTTAAGCAAGAAACTAAGTTTGGGGGAATCTTGAGGTGAATCATAAAAAGAGAAAAAAATCATAAAAGAGAAAAATCAAAAAAATAGGAATAAATAATCAAACTTGACTGGTTTAGTTTCGTGGTTATTGCTACTTGGGTTATTAGATCCATAGGGGTATCTTAACACCTAGTGCCCTAAAGCTAACTGGTTTGGGAGTCACTGGTCGAAAGCTCAATACATGTGTAGTTTTGAAAGCCTAAGGAAACTAGACATTGCATAAGTCGAGTTAAAAAGCGAGATGGAGCGTAAAACGCACTCGTACAATAATAAAGTATATGTATGATAACCCCTGGTGATACCCCTATGCTTAGTAATTGCTTGCATTTGTCGAATTGGTTGTGTTAACTGGTTGAGTTTAATAAAAACTGGAGTTTCTTTCTAAGAAGTTGCTTATGCTGGTGATTTGAGATGTGATTGATTAAAATAGTTGGTTTACACACACACACACACATAACATGAATGATGACAGGCATAATTTGAGTAAGTGATTTGAGTTGGAAATGTTATGTTGGTTGGATGTGTTAGAGTTTATGCCCTAGAGGCCAATTCTTTGATGTAATTGCTTAACATTTTTGATATTATATTTGATTGAATAAATGAATTATTTTATTATGGTTTTATTTACTGCGTTATATAAATGTTAACATAATAAAAGTCCTTATAATAGTGATACAAATTATATGGTTTCAACTGTGTGACTTGAACATGAGATCATATAATTACAATTAGTATCATTACTCTTAAATGTCCCTAGTCGAGGGTCATTGTTAATGGGACAACAATGATACATCGAGACTAGTATGTGGATTGACTGTTGGCCAAATCTCATTGGTCATAAATATATGAGATATTGAGTCAATGCATAGGTACATGTTAGAGAACAATGTACTGGACAGACCCACCATAAGAATTCTACGTGGAGCATTATGCAAAGTGTCATAAGAAATTCTCATAGTGACAATGAGGTAATGATCCTCCGACCTGAAATCACTATATTACTACACGGGAATTTATGTACTTTGATATCATCAAAGGTCACCTTTAATAGGGTAGACAATAAAGGTGATTATTGGGTACATCATGAATCGTGTGAGGAATATGAGTGTTCTAGATGGAATTTAACCCTCCTATATATTAGGGGTGATATCCATAGGCCTCTTGATTGAGTAGGACTATGAAATGCATGGCCATGCTCAAATAGTGATTTATTTCATATAGTCTACTCATCGATCAAGAAAACTCAGATTAAATTATGAAGAGGATGACACATTCCATGCCTCGAGTTTAATCTAGGATGTCAAGGTTAAAAGGATTAAATTACATTGAAACATTGGTCACAAAAAGGTTGTATCGAATCACCGATCTTATTATTATTTGGGTAGCAGTGATGCATTACTAGATTCCGCTCACTGTTTATAATTTTATAATATGATTTTAAAATTATTGCCAACATAATAATAACCTATAGGGTCACACACTTAGAACGTAATTAAAAGGAAATTAATTTAATTTGTAAGGATTTAAATATATCAATATGATTGATAGTATTTGATAGTAGTGTGCATACAAGCCAATAATGTATGATGATAAAGCACATACTTTGTAAACAATCTTATTTATTTATTAATAAAATATTCATTTAAGGCATATAATTATCTACATGGTGCTGTTTTTATAATATGTAAATAACCCATAGTTTTAAGCAATGCTTTTAGAATCATGATGAGATCATGATAATGAGATCTAAATTCTTAGAAAGCTTAAAAACTAAAATAGTTCCCAATTGTGGGATTACTAAAATGGGGATTAGTAAATCCGGATAGATTGGTACATATGTTGCTTGCTCATTGGATGAGGATGACTGATCTCATGGTCATTTGTGTGGAGACACTAAAGCAAGTATGTAGGTGCTTATTGGAGAATAAGTTCACTGAACGTGACTCGCTATGGAATACCTAATGGAGTTTTACTCGCCTGTCAATAGGAATTCCTAATGTGATAGTAGTACATGTGATCCTTGGACTTGAGATCATCATAGTATCTTGTATGTAACAAATTATACTTTGACTAATTCCTTAAGGCCTTTTAAGGCATATATAGGGTATACTTGGGTGTAATGAGTTACATATGGAGATAATGAATGATCAATAAAGAATCTACCACCTCTAGTAAAAGAGGAGATATGTCCTATGTGATTCGTTAAATGACAACCCAGGAATCCTTGGCCAAAGTAGAATGAAATTAGAAAGAGGTTTCTAATTTGCATTATTTGGAGTTGTGCATTTTCTAATCGAAATACATATAATTAAATAAATTAAGACTTGACAGTAAATCCATGTCTTATATTTAATTGGGACATTGTATGGTGGAAGGATTGAATTGTATGGTAACTATTAACTCACAGGTTCTTTTATGATTAATGTTGAAATCTATATTATCTGGAAAGTCGTTGATCGCTAGGGAGGCTTATCCCTATTGTAGAATAAATGTTATTTAATTAAATAGATTATTAGTTTAATTTGTTTATTTAAATAAGATTAGAATTGTTCTAATTGATTTATTCACAACCGGTTTAATATGGAGAACCTAAAGGGTCACACCATAAAAGGAAGAAGAATTATTTAAGAAGAAAATGGCATGATAGTAATAATGCATTAAGTATAATTAATTTAATCTATGATGATAGAATAAATTAAATAGCTTAATGTTTATTATTTAATATTTTAGAAATATTAAATATAAATTAATAAGAGGAGTCTTATTAATATTAATATTATTATTATTATTTTAATTCTAAAGGAGTTTAGGAATTAATATAATATTAGTACTCTCTCTCAATCCTAATAAAGATTAGGATATAAATTAATTAAAAGTATTTAATTAATTAATTAAATAAAACCCTATTCTAATTGGATTAGGAGGGTTAACCTAATATCTATATAAGAGAGTCTTATATCAAAAATAAGGTACGTGAATTTTTTAAGAGTTGGGAGTACACATATTCTATAGAGATAGAAATAAGGGTTAAGCCAATAACTCATCTTACTGAGTTCTTCATCTTCCTTGGTGGATCACCGTTAGAGGCCAAACATTTGGGTGGCTGACATTAATCAAGGGAAGGAGCCACTACAGAGGAATTAAAGGAATCAAAGGAGTAGAACTTGTACCTGAGGAAGCTTGGATCTTCAAAGGTATAATTCTATTTTTCTCCTTCTTCATTCACTGATAATTGATGCACAAGAATGATCATGGCAATGGGTTTGTATAAATTTTTGAAAACTTAGTTTTTACGCTTCCGCCCTGTTTATGTGATTTGATTGCATGATTGCGTTACGTACAAACCCAACAGTATTTAAATTACAAATTTAAATTAATAGGATAATTTGTATATATATGTATATTAATTAAGTAAGACTTAATTAAGATATAATATATATATAAATTTGGATTTTCTTTTCTAATTGGATTAGGTTTTGGTTAATACCTTTAACTGCTATATATATGATATATCAACCGTTTTTATGGCATTCAATATAAACCAAAACCCTAGCCGCTCTTAGAGAGGGACTAGAGAAAAAAACTTCAAAAGTTCAGATCCTTGGCAGCTAGTACCACAGCTTTCCTTGCTGCAGATCGTGTGACGATTCATGGGACGTTCATGTGGATACCATAGAGACGTAGTTCCTTTGGATTGCGTTGAAGATTCGAAGCTGTTCCAGAATCTCCATCGTCTCCGTTCAGGCTTGAATAATCGGTAAAATAGATCTAAACCTCTGATCCTTGGCGGCTAGTAACGCAGCTTTCTTTGCTGCAGATCGTGTGACGATTCGCGGGACGTTTAATGTGGATACTGTAGAGACGCAGTTCCTTTGGATTACGTTGAAGATTCGAAGATGTTCCAGAATCTCCATCGTCTCCGTTCAGGCTTGAATAATCGGTAAAACAGATCTAAACCTCTGAATTAATATGTTTTTGCATGGATCCTATTTTAGGGTTTTAGAAAATGTTTAATTTCTGCTGCATTTATGTGCCGAAATCCCTACAGGATGTTCTAAATTGAGTATTATGTGTTATCTTTGAGGCCTGATATTGGATGCTGTGTTATTTGGTTATTTAATTCGTAGGCATATAGTTAGGTTGCATTTGCATCATTGCAATGCTTGAGGATAAGCAATTGGTTAGGTTTGGGGGTATTTGATGAGTAGGTGCCATACCTACGGATTAGATATTATTTAAGCTTACTTATTGTTATCTTTAAGTGTTTTTAGGATTTATTTATTTGCTTTTGTGTTTATTTCTTGTAGGTGGAGCTAGAAGGGCAGATATGTCATTTTAGAAGAGAAAATAATTAAAAAGAAGTCAATAAAAAGCTTACTGGCATTTTTGCAATTACATGGTCCTGGTCAAGCGCCTAAGCGCTTGGATTTGCCCTAGGATGTGCGCCTAGGCGCTCATGCACGTTTCTGGATGCTAATTTTTGCGGCTGAGTACAATGGAGGCAAATGAGAATAGATATTAGGGTTTAATTGAAGAGAAAGGAAGGGAGATACAACGTAACAAGGATTTGCAGAGATAGATCGAAGGAGAACACGAAGGAGATTTACAAAAGGTTGAAGATCAAGTTAGAGATTTGGAGCAGCTTAATAGTTTCTTCTATCCATTTCCTTTATCTTTAATTTTGTAATCTTTGGGATGTTTGGATTCTTAATTTGGATGATGTTTTCCTCTATCATTATGAACTAACTTTTTATTAAGATCGCAACAGAACTTAGTACGTAATTTGAATTTGATGCTTCTTATTTGATTTAAGTTAATTACTCTTGAATCGTTTATCATATCTTGTGTTCATTGATTAATTGTTTGATCAACAATTACAAGGATAATTTATACAAAATTGGAAAATTGAGTATAAGTTAGATCTAGATATGATAGCATCTGTTCATATAATCTGAATAAGGTTAAGAAGTTTAGCATACATGATAGGAATATATCTATGTCTTTTGCAACCATTGATAGAATATGCTCTTGAAAATCCTTATTATTTTAATTCACATAGGAATATAGTGGATTAATTAGTTAGGGTGTTCCTTGTAAATCTGTTGCGTAACTGCTGGATGTATAAGGATTCGTTTACATGTCTTCTGAAGAAGTACTTGAATATTATAAAGAATTCTTGGTTAGCGATTCATAGTGATTAAATAATTAAATGAGGAGTGTATTGGCTTAAAATGAAATACTAAGGGAAGTTGTGATTTTAACCTATTCCATCTGCATTCATTCTTGTGACTTTATATTTTAGTTGTTAATTTGAATTCTTAAAATCATAACTATTATTCGTAGTTTAATTTAGGATTAATTGAATTGAAATTGATATTTGATAATATTAATCTATTTCCTCGTGGGAACGATATCCTTGATTGCTAAATATTACAAACGAACACGTATACTTGCGTGTTTACTTGTTGTTAATAAAATAGGCAACACTTAGGAGATAATATATATTATATATTATATAGTTTAGTCGGAATAACTTAGGAGTATATATATATATATATATATATATTATTAACTCTAATGATGATGATTATTAGAATAGTTTTAGTTTAATTCAACAAAAAGAAAAAACCCTAGATGAAAGGGGATTTGGAGATTGAAGCAATTGAAGCCATTGGAGTTCAAGATCAGGAGCAAAACGGAGCGAGAATTTGTTGACAACAAATTCTTTTCTTTTCTTTATTCTTTTTCTTATCTTTTAATGTTTATTCAATTGTGGATTCTTAGTTTTAATTCATTAATAATGAACTAAATCTTTTGTTTAAGATTACAATGGATCTTATTGTGTAATTTATTTTAATATGCTTCTCAATCAATTATTATAATCTATTGTTGAGATTGTCTATTGTGATTTGGAATTAATTATTCAATTGATAGGCCATCAATTACCGTGATAATCTATATGAAATCGGGAGAGGACATATGGGTTTAGATCTGATCATAA
This sequence comes from Panax stipuleanatus, assembly GCA_020205555.1. Classification (NCBI taxonomy): domain Eukaryota; kingdom Viridiplantae; phylum Streptophyta; class Magnoliopsida; order Apiales; family Araliaceae; genus Panax; species Panax stipuleanatus. Next base: position 99,218,550 of record CM035115.1, read on the forward strand.
TAGCATGTGATTGTGTTTTCTGCATGATTTGTGTGTAGGATAGGAATATACCTTTACGCCATATGTAACCTAATAGAGAACTTGTGCGTGAAATCCTTTTTAATTGTAATTCACATAGAGATATAGTGGATTAGTTAATTAGGGTGTCTTGCTTAATTCTATCAACTGTGGATGCGAGTGAGTTTGGGTATAGTGCATCGAAAGGTGGTTATATCTGCTTTAGTGCTCTTGATTAACAATTCGGATAGTGAATATAATTTATAAGAAGTGTGTTAACTTAAATGAAGCAATAAGTGAAGTTGTGATCTTAAATCTCTGAAATCTTATCTTAACTAGTGGTGATTAGTAGTAGTTTAATTATATATATTGTTAATTCATTCGTTTAAATAAGATTGAGTTAGTTAACGGTTAGTACTTGGTGATAGTTGTTAAATAATTCCTCGTGGGAACGATACTTTACTTTCACTTTATTACTTGTTGACCACGTATACTTGTGTGTTGTGCATAACTAGATTTTACCCAACAGACGTCTTAACATGCCTAGATATTATAGTTATTAGTTATGTGTTTCTTTATGTAATAAATATATGTAAATTCCAAAATTTGAGATAATAATGGGATGAGATAATAATGTAATCTTACAATTTGTTCTGTGCAGGAAAGATGATGTAAATAGCAGAGATGCTATCTATTCTATGTTTTTCAAAACTACGAATGAATAAATAAAGAAGTTTATTGACGTGATATGTGTTCAATGTGAATTGAGTTATTTAAATATTTTAATATGAACTTGAATATTTAAGAAATGAGTAAATAGTCAAATAAGGATATTTTTTAACAGAAAGATGCCTCCTAGAAGAAGACCTACACGTCAAAACCCCAAGGGTTCGACGAACAACAACAACAATAGCGATGGGACGAATCCCTATTCGGTTCAGTAGTTGGTGAACCTACTAACAGGAGCACTTGCGAATCAACCGTAGGTGCAGGGTACGACTTTTGAGGAATTTAAGGCAGTAGGGCCGCCAGAGTTTTAGGGATCGATGAACCCGATAGAATCCCAGACGTGGGTAATGGAGATGGAGAAAGTTTTCAATGTAGCTAGAGTTGGCGAAGACCAGAAAATAGCTTTCGCGACTTTCATGTTGAAGTTGGATGCTTGCTTCTGGTGGTAGGCCAATAAATCGAGGGAAGGAGAATGAGTGATAGCGTGGGAACATTTTAAAGAACTATTCTTTGAAATATACTTCCCCGTTAGCTCGCAGGACTAGATGGAGGTCCAGTTTCTATAACTTAAATAGGGAGGGATGACGGTGTCGGAATACACCGTGAAATTTAATGAGCTGGCCAGGTTCGCTATATATCAGGTTAGTACTGACGTAGGGAAGGCGAGAAGGTTTGAGCGGGGACTGAAGCCTTGGCTCTACAATAAGGTTTCCATGTTCCAGCTGAATACGTTTGCAGCTGTGCTGGAAAAGGCCATTCTCGCTGAAGGTGGAAGTGACGCGGTGTCCAAGTTCAATCAGGACCAAAAGAAGAAGAAGAATGAGACGAAAAACAAGGCTGGTGGTAGCGGTGCTATCAACCAGAAAAGGAAGTGGAACGACAACACCTCTGCTGGAAGTCAACAGGAAAACCAGCAGAAGAAGAAGATTGAAGCATGTGTGACATGCGGGAAGAATCACACTGGAGTGTGTCTAAGGGGGAAGCGGGTATGCTTCAACTATGGTCAGGAAGGCCACGTTGCTCCGAATTGCCCAAACCCGAAGAAGGGAGCTTGCTACACTTGTGGATCCAAGGATCACATGGCTAGAAGTTGCCTGAAGAAGCCAACAGCAGGGTCAACAGGTAATGGAGGAAATGGCAGCGGCAGCACCTTGGCTATAGCTAGACCACTGCAGGCTGTTCAACCAACTGCCTGATCATTCAATATGACGGTGCAGGATGCTGCGCAATCAAAAGATGTAGTGTCAGGTATTATTCCGGTTAATAGTATAAATACGTATGTATTATTTGATTCGGGTTCTACTTGTTCATTCATATCTGATGAATTTGCAAAGACCCTAGACTTACCTAAAGAGGAATTAGTTTATCCCTTGAACATAGAGATTGCGAATAGGGAGGTTATTCCTATTAGGTTTGTATACAAGAAATGTAGATTGGACATTAAAGGTCAGGAATTGAGGGCATATTTGATTCCGATCAAACTTGGGGAATTCAATGTGATACTGGGTATGGATTGGTTGTTCAACTATGGGGCGGTAATCGACTGTCAAAAGAAGTTAGTAAACCCTATGACTCCGTCGAAGTTAGTGTTCCATGGTAGCAAATTGCTTAGACAAGCGAGTTATCTGACGATTATGTAAGCCAAGAAACTTTTGACGCAAGGTTGTGTTGGGTATTTAGCCTACATAGTAGATACTTGTAAGGAGAGCCCGAAGATAGAAGAGATATTAGTGGTGAATGAGTTTGTGGACGTATTTCCGAGCGATTTGCCAAGACTTCTGCCAGATAGAGAGATAGAGTTTGTAATCGACCTAGCGCTGGGAACTGCTCTAATTTTGAAATCTTCGTACCGAATGGCTCCAATCGAGATGAAGGAACTGATGGTTCAACTGCAAGAATTGCTGGACAAGAAGTATATTCAGCCGAGCGTTTCGCCGTGGGGAGCTCCAGTTTTATTCGTGAAGAAGAATGATAGATCGATGCGGCTTTGCATTGATTATAGGGAGTTGAACAAAGTTACGATCAAGAATAAGTATCATTTACCTAGGATCGATGTCTTGTTCGATCAACTGAACGGTGCTAGATACTTCTTGAAAATCAATTTGAGAAGTGGATATCATCAGTTGAAGGTGAGAAGAGAAGATATACCGAAGACGGCTTGTAGAACTCGGTATGGACATTACGAGTTCTTAGTAATGTCATTTAGTCTAACGAATGCCCCAGCTGCATTTATGGACCTAATGAATAGAGTGTTTAAGACATTGCTAGATAAGTTCATGGTGGTATTCATAGATGACATTCTGGTTTATTCCAAAATCGAGGAGGAACAATCCGAACATTTGAGACTAATGTTGGAATAGCTGAGACGAGAGAAGCTTTATGAAAAATTCTTGAAGTGCAAATTCTTGTTAGAACGTGTGCACTTTCTTGGCCACGTGATTGACAAAGATGGGATTTCGGTAGATCCATCGAAGGTTGAAGTTGTGATGAATTGGAATCAGCCGAAGACACCATCGAAAGTAAGGAGTTTCTTGGGATTGGCAGGTTATTTCCGAAGATTTATTCAAGACTTTTCCAAAATCGTAACTCCGTTGACGAATTTGACTCGTTAAACAGTTAAACTTGTTTGGACGGAAAAGTGTGAGGGAAGTTTTCAAAAATTAAATAAGAGGTTGAGTATTGCACCTGTGTTGTCGTTGCCGGACAGTACAGGAAATTTTGTAGTATACAGTGATGCCTCATGTAAGGGATTAGGCTGTGTGCTGATGCAAAATGGCAAAGTTATTGCCTATACATCACGTCAGCTGAAGGACTACGAGAAAGGATATCCGACCCATGATTTAGAATTAGCGGCAGTAGTGTTTGCTCTGAAGATTTGGAGACACTACTTATATAGAGAGAAGTGTGAGATATACACGGATCACAAAAGTCTGAAGTATATCTTTACACAAAAGGATTTAAACTTGCGCCAAAGAAGATGGTTGGAACTAATAAAGGACTACGACTGCGAGATACTTGTTGGGTTTGTACAAAATCGTGACGCAATCAAATTGCAAAAATTAGCGGAAGGATGGTATATCAGAATTTAAAAATTTCTAGAAAACCATTACCCGGATCATCCTTTATGCAAATTATTAATTTAAAACAATAAATAAGAAGGTATAGAATAATTCCCTTGTAGAACGAAGCTTCCACAGGTACGAGTTCAACTCTTTGTTCTTCGTGATCTCTTTGAATTTTCGGGTTAGATTCCTTCCTTTGATCAACGTTAGCCACCCAAGTGTTTGGCCTCTAGAGGTGATCCACCAAGGAAGATGAATTATCAAGAAGGAGGGTGGTTGGCTTAGTTTTCTATCCTCTATAGAAAAGGAGTACTCTCCAATAATTAGAATTGCATCAACTGATATCTATTATAAGACTCCTCTTATATAGATATTGGTCAACCCTTCTAATCCTACTAGACATGGGATTTCATTTAATTAATTAAACTCCTTTAATTAATTTAAGCTTCCCACCACATTGGTAATAATTAATTAAATTCATTTAATTAATTTGTCTCCTAATCGTATTAGGAATAAATGAGAGTACAAATATTAAATTAATTACTAAACTACTTTAGAAATTAAAATAATAATATTAATAAGACTCCTCTTATTAATTTATATTTAATATTTCTAAAATATTAAATAATAAACATAATTTAATTTATTCTATCACCATAGATTAAATTAACTAAAGTTAATGCATTATTATAATTATGCCATTACCTTCTTAAATAATTATTCTTTCTTTTATGGTGTGACCCTTTAGGTTCTCCATATTAAACCGGTTGTGAATAAATCAATTAGAACAATTCTAATCTTATTTAAGTAAATAAATTAAACTAATAATCTATTTAAATAAATAATATTTATTCTACAATAGGGATAAGCCTCCCTAGCGATCAACGACTTTTCAGATAATATAGATTTCAACATTAATCATAAAAGAACCCTGTGAGTAAATAGTTACCGTACAATTCAATCCTTCCACCATACAATGTCCCAATTAAATATAAGACATGAATTTACTGTCAAGTCTTATTTTGTTTAATTATATGTATTTCGATTAGAAAATGCACAACTCCAAATAATACAAATTAGAAACTCCTTTCTAATTTCATTCCACCTTGGCCAAGGAATCCGGGGTTGTCATTTAACGAATCACATAGGACATATCTCCTCTTTTACTAGAGGTGGTAGATTCTTTATTGATCATACATTATCTCCATATGTAACTCATTATACCCAAGCATACCCTATATATGCCTTAAAAGGCCTTAAGGAATAAGTCAAAGTATAATTTGTTACATACAATATACTATGATGATCTCAAGTCCAAGGATCACTTGTACTACTATCACATTAGGAATTCCTATTGACAGGCGAGTAAAACTCCATTAAGTATTCCATAGCGAGTCACGTTCAGTGAACTTTTTCCCTAATAAGCACCTACATACTTGCTTTAGTGTCTCCACACAAATGATCATGAGATCAATCATCCTCATCCAATGAGCAAGCAACGTATGTACCAATCTATCCGGATTTATTAATCCCCTTTTTTAGTAATCCCACGATTGGGAACTATTTTAGTTTTAAGCTTTCTAAGAATTTAAATCTCATTAGCATGATCAACATCATGATTCTAAAAGCATTGCTTAAAACTATGGGTTATTTACATATTATAAAAACAGCACCATGTAGATAATTAAATGTCTTTAATAAATGAATATTTTATTAATAAATAAATAAGATTGTTTACAAAGTATGTGCTTTATCATCATACATGATTGGCTTATATGCACACTACTATCAATCTCCCACTTGCACTAAAGCCAATCGCCATGGTATCTCATACCCATCTTCTATAAGTGACGATCAAACTGCTGTTGTATTAAAGCTTTAGTAAATGGATCTGCAATGTTGTCTTGAGAGTCTACACGCTCCAAGGTGACATCTCCTCTTTCAATGATCTCCATGATCAAGTGAAATCGCCGCAACACGTGTTTAGATTTCTGATGAGACCTGGGTTCCTTAGCCTGTGCAACTGCTCCTGTGTTGTCACAGTAAACGGGAACTGCTTCTCCAACGCTAGGAACCACACCAAGTTCAGTTATGAACTTCTTCGTCCAAATAGCTTCCTTTGCAGCTTCACTTGCAGCTATATACTCTGCCTCTGTCACTGATTCAGCAACTGTTTGTTGCTTGGAACTCTTCCAACTCACTGCGCCTCCGTTCAAGGTAAACACATACCCCAAAACAGATTTACTGTCATCTTGGTCTGTTTGAAAACTTGAGTCCGTGAATCCCTCGAGTTTTAATTCAGACCCATCGTAGACAAGAAAAATATCTTTAGTCCTTCTCAAGTACTTTAGGATATTCTTCACTGCCTTCTAGTGCTCTTCTCCAGGATTCGACTGGTATCTGCTCGTTACACTAAGTGCATGAGCAATGTCCGGTCTAGTACATATCATACCGTACATGATAGATCCTATTGCAGAAGCATAAGGGATCTTACTCATACGGTCTCTCTCCTCAGGTGTCTTTGGGGCCTGTTTCTTGGAGAGATTTATTCCATGGCTCATCGGCATGAGACCTTTTTTTGGAATCTTCCATGCTAAACCTCTTTAGCATGGCATCAATGTACGTTCCTTGGGATAAACCAAGCATCCTTTTAGATCTATATCTATAGATCTTTATCCCCAAAATATAGGATGCTTCTCCCAAGTCCTTCATGGAGAAGTGTTTAGATAACCAGATTTTAATCGATTGTAGCATAGGAATGTCATTCCCTATCAGTAATATATCATCAACATATAATACAAGGAATGAAACTACGCTCCTACTAACCTTCTTGTACACACATGGTTCATCGTCGTTTTTGATAAAATCAAACTCTTTGATTGTCTCATCAAAACGAATGTTCCATCTACGAGAAGCTTGCTTCAATCCATAAATGGATCGTTGCAGCTTACAGACTTGATTTATTCCAACCTTTGAAACAAATCTCTCTGGCTGTGTCATATACACATCCTCCTCAAGTTTCCCATTGAGGAAGGCCGTTTTCACGTCCATCTGCCAGATCTCATAGTCGTTATAAGCTGCATTCGAAAGAAAAATCCGAATGGACTTGAGCATAGCTACTGGTGAGAAGGTTTCATCATAGTCAATTCCTTGTCTTTGTTTGAAACTTTTTGCAATTAGTCGGGCTTTGTAGGTCTCTACCTTGCCGTCCGCTCCCGTCTTTCTTTTAAAGACCCATTTACACCCAATAGGCTTAATGCCTTCAGGTGGTGAAAGCAAAGTCCATACTTTGTTTTCATACATGGAGTCCATTTCGGATTTCATGGCTTCAAGCCATTTCCCTGAGTCTTTATTACTCATAGCCTGTTCGTAATTCAATGGATCATCATCATTCATGATGTGTACCTCATCGTCATCCTCTATAACGAGTCCATACCTCTCAGGTATCTTCGGTACTCTTCCAGATTTAAGAATAGGGTGTTATACAATAGGTTCTTCTACTTGGTCAGGTACCTGACTTTGATCCGTGGTAACTTGTGGTTCTTGAACTTCTTCAAGATATATCTTACTCCCACTGACCACTTCATGGATAAACTCCTTTTCCAAGAAGGCAGCATGTTTCGCAACAAACACCTTTTGATCAGTTGGATGATAGAAATAATACCCTAAAGTTTCTTTAGGGTATCCCACAAATCTACACTTATCAGATTTAGTCTGTAGCTTATCATTTTCAAACGTTTTGACATAAGCTGGACAACCCCAAGTCTTAACATGCTTAAGATTTGGTTTCCTCCCCTTCTACATCTCATATAGAGTCTTTGGGACGGATTTGGTAGGTACCTTGTTAAGTAGGTATGCAGTCGTTTATAGGGTATATCCCCAGAAGGAAATTGGAAGGTAGGTAAAACTCATCATAGATCGAACCATGTCCAACAGTGTTCGATTTCTCCTTTCAGATACTCCATTTAACTGTGGTGTATCTGGAGGAGTCCATTGCGATATTATACCATTTTCTTTGAGACAATTGAGAAACTCACCGCTTAAGTATTCTCCACCTCGACCTGATCGAAGTATCTTAATACTCTTGCCCGTTTGTTTCTCTACTTCACTTCTGAACTCTTTGAACTTTTCAAATGGTTCTAATTTGTATTTCATTAAATACACATATCCAAATCTTGAGTGATCATCAGTGAAAGTAATAAAATAAGAATACCCACCTCGTGCACTTGTTGTCATAGGTCCACAAACGTCTGTGTGAATCAACGCTAACAACTCTGTAACTCTTTCTCCTTTTCCACTAAAAGGAGATTTAGTCATTTTACCCATGAGACAAGATTCACAAGTTGGATATGATTCATAATCAGATAGCTCTAAGAGCCCATCCTTATGCAACTTGGATAATCTTGTTTCATTGATATGACCGAGTCTACAGTGCCACATATAGGTATAATTAACATCACCTCTTTTTCTTTTCTTAGTTTGTTCAATTTAAAATATATTTTCATGCAAGTCAAGTATATGAAGTCCATTTTGCAAATTTTCAACACCATATAAAATATTGTTATTATAAATAGAACAACTGTTGTTCTTTATTATAATGTCAAATCCATCCATATTTAATACGAAAATAGAAAAAATGTTTCTAATGATATTCGGAACAAAATAACAATTATTCAAATTAATGGACTTGCCCGAACGCGTCGCTAAACAATAAGTCCCTACAGCTAATGCAGCAACCTTTGCTCCATTCCCCACTAGTAGGATGACCTCATCGTTGCACAGCTTTCTATTTCTGACCAGTCCCTTCACATTATTACCTATGTGAGAACCACAGCCGGTATCCAATACCCAAGTAGAATTTTGACTTTCTAAAAAATTAATTTCAATTATGAACAAACCTTGATTGGAAGTCGAAACTTCTCCAAGCTTCTTCTCTACCATAAACTTCTTGCGGTTCCTCTTCCAATAAATCGGCTCGTTGCAATGGAAGCACATTCCTTTGCTAGCTGGATCAGATTATTTTTTGTTCCTTTATGTTCACTTTGCCCTTGGTCATCCGAGATCGGAAGAGCTCCTTGGATATCTCATATCTAGCAGTCCTACGTTGTTCACCATACAACTCCTTGAGGTGAATCAACATAGTACAAGCATCCATGTTTTCGTGCTGACGCTGAAGCTCGTTAATCATGGATGCGAGCATGATGCATTGAGCCACAGATGCATCATCTTGCCACTTTACAATGGTGGCAATCTCTTCCTCAGAGGCTATTTCTGGAACAGTTCCAGGGACAGGTGAGTTTAGGACATAAAAAATCTTTTCAGCAGTGAGAACTATTCTCAGATTTCTTAGCCAGTTCGTATAATTCGGCCCGGTAAGCCTATTAGCATCAAGTATGCTTCGTAGTGAAATTAGTGATTTTGAAATTTTTAAAATTCTGCATGTGAAAAATAACATTTTTAGCAAACATTCATTTTATTAATTTTGCATACCAAAATAAATTTAGGTCTTTATTTTAAATTGGTATCTCCCACTATTTTTATCAAACAATATTACCCTCACTTATATAGTTCGGCAACATCTAATTAAAAATTTGCTAGTGAGAATAAGGATATCATTTCAAATGTATATAACCTTGTGGATAGCACAACAAGCGATATACAAATAAATAGGTAGACAACTCTTGTCAATTACATCACCATGTAACTCCTTTTATTTTGCCTCTTAAATCATAATGGTCAAGTGTGTGCACACCCGAACTAAAATGATTTAAGTTAAGTCCAGCCTAGCACTTCCATAAATTCAAAAAAGAAAAATGTTCGTCCTTGTGGATAGCACAACAAGACTAGATCGTTCAATTTTTTTGATAAGCATCAAATGTGATTAATTAACATCTTAAATACTCAATACTCGCCTTGTGGATAGCATAACAAGCTCATATTAAATATTTAATACTCTATTAATTTATCATGCTAGAAGACGACGTTCGATATTCCAAATATCTTTGAATGCTTCGGACTTAATATTATTTCTTTGAGAGGTTTGTTGTTATTTGTCTCATCTTGTTTAGCGCGCATGCACACACACACATATATATATATATAAAATACGCGTCATTTTATTAAACATGCGAAACATGTTTGCATAAAATATAATATATATAATACTTAGAATGCACATATAGAATACTATATTCTACCCGGATTGATTATGGACTTTTATTCTAGTTTGGTTCACTAGAGCCACCAAGTGAACCAAAAGGTCAAACCTAGGAGTGCAAGAATTTAAATTTAAACATAACTATTATATTTAAACCCGGGTTCCATACAAACGGGTCTTCACGCGCTCCTAGATCTCCAATTTTTCAAAATAATTCTAACTATCTCTATTACATTAACTATTTAAAATTAAATAGAAACCTTGATCAGCAGTCAAGGGAAAGTACATAGGAGAGAGATAAAATTTTACATCAAGAAAAATCAAAGAAGACAAGGTACGCAGACCCCATTTAATAAAATCCATTCATTCAAGCATTCAACTAAAATAAAATTCAATCACATTGGTCAAATAATCCATAATTAATCCCCTTTTTATTATCATACATATCACCATATATATCAATAAATAAATATTCATCTCATGAATTAAAATATTCCATATATATATGAGTATTATTTAATGGCCAATTTTAAATTGCATGAAATCCAATTTCAAGATTAAAATAAACTCTTTATTTTAATTATAAAATTATTAAGAATATTATATATATATATATATATATATATATATAATAACCGTCCTTTTAAGTAAAAAATCCTGGACATCTTTTGAAATCATGTTACATTGTTACTATATATATAATATATATATACGTTAATAGTATCATAGTAATCATGAATTCCTTTTCAAAAAAAATGATCAGTGAAATCACTAAATCACGTTACACTTGTACTGTCCAGGATTAGAAAAAGGTGTTGAAGTTTCATTATATATATTATATATATAAGATGAACGTGACCCAGGAAAAAATTTCAAGTCACTTTCACTTTATTAACCAATGCGTGGGTAATGATTCAGGAATGATTACTTTTTAAACCAATTCGTGGGAAAGGAATTCTGTAACGACCATGAATTTTAAACTCCTTATTTATTAAATATGTGATTTAATTTTTAACGAGTTAATTTTGTGAGTTTAGTTAAACCTTATGTGGGGGTGAGAATTGTGAAATGATTAAATGAAGTCACTAATGAGTTATTTAAATTAGTGGACTAACCTTAAGGATTTAATATCAGAGAATTTATGAGATTATTAATAATTAAATATTCAATTTATTTAATTGAATATAGTGGCAAGATTTGAACCTATTGATTAATTTCAATTATGATTAATCAATCGATAATGTGTTGTTTAATTATTATTATGAATAAATAATAATTAATGAGTAAGAGAACTGATAATATAATATTATTATATTTAATTTATTTACTGTTATACACAAGCATGCGACACTAAACTTTTAAGAGATGGTAGTTAGCTATATATTATATATAGTACAAGGTGACACATAAATATATATTATAGACTATATAGTAAGATTAATTGCATTAATAGAGTTACATAATAATATTGTTTATGTGACATAATGTGTGTGGGTAAAATTTGATGAATACCATATTACCTTATATTAATATCAATAACATTATTAATTGATAGATGATTTCAATAAGTTAGTATAATGATTATAGTAACAGTTATTATAGTAATAATAATACTCAATTGCTTTACATGCGGTATTAAGGAAAACGTGCATGGATTATATGCGGTGTACCCCTATTTGATACATTGTGTTATTAATTGAAATAACATTGTAACCAATTAAATGTATAAACTAAGAATAGCCTAAGTGTATATATTATGTGTATATATGATATAACCCAAGTGTGGTATTTGCAAATGCTGAGTTTGGTCTTGTCCCTAATTGAGAGTCACCCCTCAAATTCCTCTTCACGTGAGAAGCTAGCCTATTCTATATTTTCCTCAAATTCACAAATTCTAGCTCATGATTGTAAGAGATGTGGGATTCATGATTGAATCTACCAACTCTCACCAACTTCTTCTTATCCATTATACATTCTTGCAATCCTTTGAATTAATTTGGAGGATGATAGTATTGTCTAGTTATTTATTTGGCTATATATAGAGTTTTCTCCTTCATCTTTTGAGTTGCTGAGATTATCCTAAGTATAGCATTATATTGAGTAAATTGCTGGGAGAGATCAATAAGGGCGAGAGATAGCAGCTAGTCCATATAACAGAGGTAATTTCCATTCATGATCTTCATTATCAAATTCTTGATTGTGTTAAATTGAATGATCATTTGATTAGAGAATGCTTGCTATGTGTTGTATAAGTTGTTATGATAGTTTAGAAATTGTAATATGGCTGGTATAGGATCAAATTGTTGAAGAAATCTGAGTATGGCTTAAGTTTCTGCCGAAGCAGAAACTGCTCAAGCACTGGCCGGACACCGGCGCAGCTGCGCCGGGTTTATACCTGGTGCCTGCGCAGCTGCGCAGGTTCCTGTGGCCAGTTTTGCTTTCTGCTTCTGTCAAGCTGCTGTGATATACTAACATGTGATATACCATTGAAACAAGTATGTGAACATGATTAAACTATAAGCATTAGTACAATGACATGGTATAAGTAGGTATTCCGATGCTACACATATATGTTAGGCCATGTTTTACGAAAAGAAAAACATATATTTTAAAAAGGGAAACTTGTAATTTCGAAAGTAAACCTTGTCTTGGACGTATCACGTGAACATTCTGATTTTATAAACACAATAGTATGGTTTATATTGTCATGAAATGCAAGTCTAAAGTGTGTTCACACACTAGCATACATGATTGCAAGATTCGGACGATTTCGAAATGAGAAACTTAAAACTTTTGAAAACAAACTTGACCAAGACTTAATGTCTTTTAGATTCTGACTATTTGAGAACATATATGTGGCATATAAATGGGTTCTAAGGCATATGAGTCATGACTACAATGCACTTAACATGTGTTATGATATCTTGTTGACTTAATGTAATTTTCGATATGAAAACTTAGAATGAGAAAACTAAATAGCGTCGATTACCATGAAAATGATATTATGATCATGCGAGCATGTGTATTAACGTTCATTATACCTATAAGCATATTAACATAGACCTCGTTTGATCAAAGCGTGAATTTCGCATATGCACGTATTCATAAGAAATGAATTTTTGAAGCATGAACTACGTGATTAAAGTATATGTGTGTAGTATACTCAAGCATGCATATTAAATATTGTTAAGCCTTGTTATGTGATGATATGACTCTAGTAATCGATTTTGAAGCATGAACGTGTATGGCTTAAAGTATGTGAATGGTCGGCATAAAGACATACGATTTTGAATTGAATAGGGTGAGCATGCTACGATTCAAATTTGAAAGTATATTCTTGAGGCATGATTAATTTGAAATGCTAAATATTCAAACCTACATTGATGTATAGAAACTAGGTGTTCTAAAACTATTAAATCAAGGACAGAGTTAATTGTTTATAGACTCAGTCATAGTGATTGACTTACATGAATTACGTGATAAACTTATATGATAAGTAGATGCTTGTAAGTATAGACTTATATTGGTTTACACATGCTAATTGATAGGCCGATTTATTAATGTTAGGTCGTTTCAACGCAAGTTAATTAAAGCTAGAACTTAATTGTAGCTGAGCAATCAGGCAAGTCTCCGAACTTCACTCTTTGGTTGTGCAAGTTTCCTAACTTCATTTAATTGTTATATTGAATGCAAGTATTCTAAATTCTTTCACTACCTTATTCAATGAATCATGTAAGCGAGTTTCTTAACTTCACTTGATTGAATACAAGTTCTCTTACACTCTTTATTGTTCAAGTTCCTATCCTTCTCATATCGTATTGAGCAGGTTATTACCGTATTGATAGTTAATTATTTAAAGCTTGAACTTTATTTCCAAGCATGCTATTAGGTGGTTTAATTACTTAACAATTATTCCACATCTATATTATCGTTATTAGCACTTGGTGCACTTGATTTCGTATAGTCTTGGACTTGTACATCATTTAAAGTTCTATAATTCTTGAACTGTGTCAGATAGAGTCTGAACCCTTGTTCGGTCAGGCAGGTATAAAATTTTATAAAAGCTATCCAAACCAATTGACGGTAAGGATTCTTAGATTGAAAGAAGGCCCCTTATATATATAGAGGAGTACCCCAGGTATCTAGTATAAAGATACAAACAGCAGAGTTGAATGTTATGCATATACATGGCGTACGCGAGGATGATCCCCTCAAGTACTTATTCTGTAGCTAGTAACCAAAGGGTCAATCAGCTATTGAGTCCATTGGAGTTTTATAGTTCAAAAGTCTACTTGACTATCAGTTATTCTAAAAGCAATTATTATTCTGCTTCCGATATTTATATTGTTGAATTCATTGTCAGATATATTCTTTTCATCATGATATATTCTTTATTGTTGTATTTAAACTTGCTGAGCAAACTTGTTGCTCATTCTTGCTATATCATGACTTATATTGCAGTTAAGCCCAAGACTTCAGGGAAGGACAAGGGTAAAGGGAAGATGTAGGATTAGTTTGCAAGGAGCAGACTTTATCTTTATGTTTAATTAATTATTGTTATGTAATATGAACCCTAATGACTATTCTAGGGTATATTTGTATGTTGTATTAAGGTTATCGAATCTTGGGACTAGTAGCACCTTTTGAATGAACGACGTACGTTTATTATATTCCGTATTTTAGTTATCGTATGTTGTTTAGAGGTAGATGTTTATGTTAGATCGTGACGACCGGACTGGGGCCAGAGGACCCGGATGTGGGGCTGTCACAGGTTGGTATCAAAGCTTTAGGTTATAAATGTTAGGAATGCGAAACCTAGGTTATAACCTTAGTAGAAACTCAAGTAAAGTATGTTAGTGATTGGTTGAGGAGATCCATCGGGTTTTATTGTGATACTGAAGTTGTTTATTTGAATCACATATGATTGATAGACGTCTTAAACTTCTTAATGCTAACATTAATAGCATATCACGTAAAGCCTAATGTTTTCTTCCTTTCCTCAGGATCATGCCGCCTAGGTGACTTCCGCGGAACCAGAGGGAGGAAGGATCCGTTAATAATGGCGGAGGGGAAAATATCGACCCTATGCAAAACTTTGTTAACTTGTTAACTAAGGCAATGCAGAATAGACCCTAGCCAACAGCAGGGCAGCCAGGACATCACTTGGCTAGTTTCAAAGATTTTAAATTGGTAGGACCACTGGAGTTCCGGGGAACCTTGGACCCAATCGAAGCCCTAACCTAGATAGAAGAGATAGAGAAAGTGTTTGACATCGCACGAGTGGCCTAAGAACATAAGACGAGTTTTGCCACTTTCATGATGAAGGGTGAGGCTAACTATTGGTGGAAGGCCAATAAGGGATGAGCAGGCGAAGGAGTTATTCCTTGGGATAAATTTAAGGAGCTATTTCTCGAAAATTACTTCTCGGAGAATACACAACAGGATATGGAAGTTAAGTTTCTGGGATTGAAGCAAGGTAGTATGTCTGTCGCAGAGTACGCAGCAAGATTTAACGAGTTGGCCCGATTCGCTTCACATCAAGTGGACACGGAAGCCAGGAAGGTAAAAAGGTTCGAATTAGGACTGAAACCATGGGTGCAGAAAGCAGTCGCGGTATTGAAGATTAAGACTTACTCTGATCTACTGGAAAGGGCTATCATTGCCGAAGGAGGCAATGAAGCAATTGCTCGATTTAAACAAGAAAAGAAGACCGGGTATGAAGGACAAAAAGGGGGAAGTAGTGGAGGCAGCAACCCCAACAAACGAAAATGGACGGAGAGCCAATCCTCTGGAGGCAACAAGTTCGGGGGAGAGGCCAAGAAAAGTGTAAGGTGCAACAACTGTGGGAAGAATCACTCGGGGGAGTGCATGAAGGGAAAGAACGCTTGTTACCATTGTGGACAACTGGGGCACATGGCTCCTCAGTGTCCGAATAAGCAGAAAGGAGGGTGTTTCTCATGTGGAGCCCCAGACCATCAAATCAAAGACTGCCCGAAGAAAAAGGGCGATGCAGCTAGCGGCAATCGCAACAACAACAACAATGGACTGAGCATCGGAGGGCCAGCCAGTCAAGCCAACAGACCAACGGCACGCACATTCAACATGACCGTTCAGGATGCGGTGGAGTCTAAGGACGTGGTGTCAGGTATCATCCCGGTTAATGAAATTGATGCTTATGTGTTATTTGATTCGGGTGCTACCTGCTCTTTTGTTTCCGAAGAATTTTCTAAACAATTAGATTTACCCCGAGAAAGATTAGAACACCCAATGAACGTAGAAGTAGCGAACGAGGAAATTATTCTCGTAGAATACATTCATAGGAACTATTATACCGAATTGCGAGGATTTAAGCTCAGAGTGGATTTGATACCGATTCGTTTGGGGAAGTTCGATGTATCCTTGGAATGGATTGGTTATCGAATCACGGAGCAGTTATCAACTGTAAGAAGAAGTGCGTACACCTTAAGACTCCGAATAAGTCAAAGGTGGTATTTTATGGTAGTAAATCGCCGAGACAATCTCATTGTCTGACGATGATGCAAGCACAGAGATTGCTTAGGAAGGGTTGTATAGGTTATTTGGCTCACGTGGTTGATACTCGACGAGTCGAGGGTGAACTGGGTCAGATATCTATTGTAAAGGAATTCGCCGATGTCTTCCTGGACGAGATTCCAGGATTGCCATCGGATAGAGAAATTGAGTTTGTCATTGATTTGGCACCAGGGACAGCACCGGTATATAAAGCGCCGTATCGTATGGCACCGGTAGAGATGAAGGAACTGATGGCTCAATTACAAGAGTTATTGGATAAGGGATACATTCGACCGAGCGTATCACCGTGGGGAGCGCCAGTCTTATTCGTGAAGAAGAAAGATGGATCGCTCAGACTTTGTATCAACTACCGAGAGTTGAACAAGGTCACCATTAAGAACAAGTACCCATTGCCTAGGATCGCCGATTTATTTGATCAGTTGAAGGGGGCAAAGTACTTTTCAAAGATTGACTTGAGGACCGGTTATCATCAACTGAAGGTGAGGCCGGAGGATATTCCAAAGATGGCATTCAAAACTCGGTATGGACACTTTGAGTTTCTGGTAATGTCATTCGGATTGACGAACGCGCCGGCAGCATTTATGTACTTGATGAACAGAGTGTTCAAACAGTATTTGGATAAGTTCGTTGTCGTATTCATCGATGACATTCTGGTGTATTCAGAGACGGAGGAAGAACACGTCGAGCATCTTCAAATAGTGTTGGAGACATTAAGGCGAGAGAAGCTGTATGCAAAATTCTCCAAGTGTGAATTTTGGTTGTAGAGAGTGCAGTTTTTGGGGCACGTTATTGACAAGAATGGTGTTTCGGTGTATCCAGCAAGGGTAGAAGCGGTTATCAATTGGGAGCAGCCGAAGACGCCAACAGAAATTAGGAGTTTCTTAGGATTAGCGGGATACTATCGGAGATTCATCCAGGATTTTTCGAAATTAGCATCGCCGTTGACCAATCTTCCTAGGAGGACAGTTATGTTCGTTTGGACGGAGAAGTGTGAAGAGAGTTTCCTAGAATTGAAGAAGAGGCTTAGTCAAGAACCTGTGTTAGCTTTACCGGATAATACGGGAGGGTTTTTAGTGTATAGCGATGCGTCACACAAAGGTCTTGGCTGTGTACTAATGCAACACGGCAGGGTCATTGCGTACGCTTCATGTCAGCTGAAAGATTATGAGAAGGGTTATCCGACTCATAACCTGGAATTAGTTGCAGTAGTTTTTGCCTTGAAGATTTGGAGGCATTATTTGTATGGTGAGAAGTGTGAGATATATACGGACCACAAGAGTCTGAAGTATATCTTCACGCAGAAAGAATTAAACATGAGGCAGCGCCGATGGCTAGAATTGATCAAAGATTATGATTATGAGATTCTGTATCATCCAGGCAAAGCAAATGTGGTGGCAGATGCCTTGAGCAGAAAAGGCAGAGAGAAGTTATCAAAGTTAACCGTTCAAGAAGAGTTAGTGAAAGATTTCGAACGACTAGACTCGGAGGTTAAGTATCCGATGGAGACCAACGAGAAAATTTTTACAGTGACAGTGAGCCCGACTTTATTAGATAAGGTTAAGGAGGCACAAGAGCAGGACGAAGATTGTAATATTATCAAGAAACGGATTGTTGAAGGTGATGATTTAAAATTCAAGATTGATAGCACTGGACTGCTAAGGTATGAAGGACGAATTTGGGTACCATTAGTACCGGAACTAAGAGAAGAAATTTTGCAAGAAGCGCACAGTATGAGATACTCGATACACCCAGGAAGCACGAAGATGTACCAAGATTTGTGTCATCACTTTTAGTGGCCAAACATGAAGAGGGAGGTTGCAGAATGCATAAGTAGGTGTTTAACTTGTCAGAGAGTCAAGGCAGAGCACCAACAACCAAGCGGGTTATTACAACCGTTAGAGATTCTAGAATGGAAATGGGAACACATCACGATGGACTTTGTGGTAGGACTTCCGGTAACGTAGAAAGGGCACGACGCCATATGGGTAATTGTAGATCGTCTTACGAAGTCAGCTCACTTTTTGCCGATTAGGATTAAGTATAGTTTGGATCAGTTAGCCAGATTATATATCAAGGAAATTATCTCGAGACATGGGGTGCCAGTATCTATTGTATCTGATAGAGATCCGCATGTCACGTCAAATTTCTGGAAGAGTCTTCAAGAGAGATTGGGGACACAGTTACGAATGAGTACCGCGTATCATCCGCAGACCGATGGGCAAAGCGAAAGAACAATTAAAACACTTGAAGATATGCTCCGAGCATATGTAATGGACTTCAAGGGTAGTTGGGAGGATCACCTTCCATTAGTAGAGTTCGCGTACAATAATAGTTATCACGCTAGTATCGGAATGCCACCGTACGAGGCACTATATGGGAGAAAATGTCGAACACCGTTGTGTTGGGACGAAGTTGGAGAACGTCAACTGTTGGGACCAGAATTGGTACAGCAGACTGTAGAGATTATCAAGGTGATAAGAGCACGGCTGGTAGCGGCTCAAGATTGCCAGAAAAAATATGCAGATTTGCATCGCAAGAAGAAAGAATTTGAATTAGGAAGCTATGCTTTTCTGAAAGTATCTCCCTGGAACGGGAAGATTCGTTTTGGGAAGAAGGGCAAGTTAAGCCCTAGGTTCATAAGACCGTTCGAGATTCTGAGGCGAGTCGGTGAAGTGGCGTACGAGGTGGCGTTACCTCCTGAACTTGAGCACATTCACAACGTGTTTCATGTGTCAGTGTTGCGGCCGTATAAACCAGACTACAAGCATGTTATCTCCTATGAGCCGATCCAAGTCGAGAAAGACTTATCATACGAAGAAGTTCCTGTCCAGATACTAGATAGGAAGGAACAGAAGCTGAGGAATAAGATCATTCATTCCGTCAAGATTCTTTGGAGGAATCACGCAGTGGAAGAAGCTATATGGGAGCTAGAAGAGAAAATGAGAGCGAATTATCCGTTTTTATTTGAGTAACCTTATTTTTTTTACAATTTCGAGGATGAAATTTTTATAAGGGGGGAGGGATGTAACGACCATGAATTTTAAACTCCTTATTTATTAAATATGTGATTTAATTTTTAACGAGTTAATTTTGTGAGTTTAGTTAAACCTTATGTGGGGGTGAGAATTGTGAAATGATTAAAGGAAGTCACTAATGAGTTATTTAAATTAGTGGACTAACCTTAAGGATTTAATATCAGAGAATTTATGAGATTATTAATAATTAAATATTTAATTTATTTAATTGAATATAGTGGCAAGATTTGAACCTATTGATTAATTTCAATTATGATTAATCAATCGATAATGTGTTGTTTAATTATTATTATGAATAAATAATAATTAATGAGTAAGAGAACTGATAATATAATATTATTATATTTAATTTATTTACTGTTATACACAAGCATGCGACACTAAACTTTTAAGAGATGGTAGTTAGCTATATATTATATATAGTACAAGGTGACACATAAATATATATTATAGACTATATAGTAAGATTAATTGCATTAATAGAGTTACATAATAATATTGTTTATGTGACATAATGTGTGTGGGTAAAATTTGATGAATACCCTATTACCTTATATTAATATCAATAACATTATTAATTGATAAATGATTTCAATAAGTTAGTATAATGATTATAGTAACAGTTATTATAGTAATAATAATACTCAATTGCTTTACATGCGGTATTAAGGAAAATGTGCATGGATTATATGCGGTGTACCCCTATTTGATACATTGTGTTATTAATTGAAATAACATTGTAACCAATTAAATGTATAAACTAAGAATAGCCTAAGTGTATATATTATGTGTATATATGATATAACCCAAGTGTGGTATTTGCAAATGCTGAGTTTGGTCTTGTCCTTAATTGAGAGTCACCCCTCAAATTCCTCTTCACGTGAGAAGCTAGCCTATTCTATATTTTCCTCAAATTCACAAATTCTAGCTCATGATTATAAGAGATGTGGGATTCATGATTGAATCTGCCAACTCTCACCAACTTCTTCTTATCCATTATACATTCTTGCAATCCTTTGAATTAATTTGGAGGATGATAGTATTGTCTGGTTATTTATTTGGCTATATATAGAGTTTTCTCCTTCATCTTTTGAGTTGCTGAGATCTTCCTAAGTATAGCATTATATTGAGTAAATTGCTGGGTGAGATCAGTAAAGGCGAGAGATAGTAGCTAGTCCATATAACAGAGGTAATTTCCATTCATGATCTTCATTATCAAATTCTTGATTGTGTTAAATTGAATGATCATTTGATTAGAGAATGCTTGCTATATGTTGTATAAGTTGTTATGATAGTTTAGAAACTGTAATATGGCTGGTATAGGATCAAATTGTTGAAGAAATCTGAGTATGGCTTAAGTTCCTGCCGAAGCAGAAACTGCTCAAACACTGGCCGGACACCGGTGCAGCTGCGCCGGGTTTATACCTGGTGCCTGCGCAGCTGCGCAGGTTCCTGTGGCCAGTTTTGCTTTCTGCTTCTGTCAAGCTGCTGTGATATACTAACATGAGATATACCATTGAAACAAGTATGTGAACATGATTAAACTATAAGTATTAGTACAATGACATGGTATAAGTAGGTATTCCTTGATGCTACACATATATGTTAGGCCATGTTTTACGAAAAGAAAAACATATATTTTAAAAAGGGAAACTTGTAATTTCGAAAGTAAACCTTGTCATGGACGTATCACGTGAACATTCTGATTTTGTAAACACAATAGTATGGTTTATATTGTCATGAAATGCGAGTCTAAAGTGTGTTCACACACTAGCATACGTGATTGCAAGATTCGGACGATTTCGAAATGAGAAACTTAAAACTTTTGAAAACAAACTTGACCAAGACTTAATGTCTTTTAGATTCTGACTATTTGAGAACATATATATGGCATATAAATGGGTTCTAAGGCATATGAGTCATGACTACAATGCACTTAACATGTGTTATGATATCTTGTTGACTTAATGTAATTTTCGATATGAAAACTTAGAATGAGAAAACTAAATAGCGTCGATTACCATGAAAATGATATTATGATCATGCGAGCATGTGTATTAACGTTCATTATACCTATAAGCATATTAACATAGACCTCGTTTGATCAAAGCGTGAATTTCGCATATGCACGTATTCATAAGAAATGAATTTTTGAAGCATGAACTACGTGATTAAAGTATATGTGTGTAGTATACTCAAGCATGCATATTAAATATTGTTAAGCCTTGTTATGTGATGATATGACTCTAGTAATCGATTTTGAAGCATGAACGTGTATGGCTTAAAGTATGTGAATGGTCGGCATAAAGACATACGATTTTGAATTGAATAGGGTGAGCATGCTACGATTCAAATTTGAAAGTATATTCTTGAAGCATGATTAATTTGAAATGCTAAATATTCAAACCTACATTGATGTATAGAAACTAGGTGTTCTAAAACTATTAAATCAAGGACAGAGTTAATTGTTTATAGACTCAGTCATAGTGATTGACTTACATGAATTACGTGATAAACTTATATGATAAGTAGATGCTTGTAAGTATAGACTTATATTGGTTTACACATGCTAATTGATAGGCCGATTTATTAATGTTAGGTCGTTTCAACGCAAGTTAATTAAAGCTAGAACTTAATTGTAGCTGAGCAATCAGGCAAGTCTCCGAACTTCACTCTTTGGTTGTGCAAGTTTCCTAACTTCATTTAATTGTTATATTGAATTCAAGTATTCTAAATTCTTTCACTACCTTATTCAATGAATCATGTAAGCGAGTTTCTTAACTTCACTTGATTGAATACAAGTTCTCTTACACTCTTTATTGTTCAAGTTCCTATCCTTCTCATATCGTATTGAGCAGGTTATTACCGTATTGATAGTTAATTATTTAAAGCTTGAACTTTATTTCCAAGCATGCTATTAGGTGGTTTAATTACTTAACAATTATTCCACATCTATATTATCGTTATTAGCACTTGGTGCACTTGATTTCGTATAGTCTTGGACTTGTACATCATTTAAAGTTCTATAATTCTTAAACTGTGTCAGATAGAGTCTGAACCCTTGTTCGGTCAGACAGGTACAAAATTTTATAAAAGCTATCCAAACCAATTGACGGTAAGGATTCTTAGATTGAAAGAAGGCCCCTTATATATATAGAGGAGTACCCCAGGTATCTAGTATAAAGTTACAAACAGCAGAGTTGAATGTTATGCATATACATGGCGTACGCGAGGATGATCCCCTCAAGTACTTATTCTGTAGCTAGTAACCAAAGCAATCAGCTATTGAGTCCATTGGAGTTTTATAGTTCAAAAGTCTACTTGACTATCAGTTATTCTAAAAGCAATTATTATTCTGCTTCCGATATTCATATTGTTGAATTCATTGTCAGATATATTCTTTTCATCATGATATATTCTTTATTGTTGTATTTAAACTTGCTGAGCAAACTTGTTGCTCATTCTTGCTATATCATGACTTATATTGCAGTTAAGCCCGAGACTTCAGGGAAGGACAAGGGTAAAGGGAAGATGTAGGATTAGTTTGCAAGGAGCAGACTTTATCTTTATGTTTAATTAATTATTGTTATGTAATATGAACCCTAATGACTATTTTAGGGTATGTTTGTATGTTGTATTAAGGTTATCGAATCTTGGAACTAGTAGCACCTTTTGAATGAACGACGTACGTTTATTATATTCTGCATTTTAGTTATCGTATGTTGTTTAGAGGTAGATGTTTATGTTAGATCATGATGACCGGACCGGGGTCAGAGGACCCGGATTTGGGACTGTCACAAATTCGGCAGTCATAATTAAAGCCCAAGCCACGAAATTCATGCAGGGGAGAAAAAAAAACTGATTTCGCTATTCATTTTTTTTTCTCATAAAAAAAATAATTTTATACAATTAATTATGCTCAATAAATTATTCTAAATACATACCCATATATATATGAAATCAAAAATAATTAATAATTGCATAAAGGTTTGGCTCTGATGCCACTGTTGGGTTTGTACGAAATCGTGACGCAATCAAATTACAAAAATTACCGGAAGGATGGTATATCAGAATTTAAAAATTTCTACAAAACCATTACCCAGATCATCCTTTATGCAAATTATTAATTTAAAACGATAAATAAGAATTTATGAAATCATACCCTTGTAGAACGAAGCTTCCACAAGTACGAGTTCAACTCCTTGTTCTTCGTGATCTCCTTGAATTTTTGGGTTAGATTCCTTCCTTTGATTAATGTTAGCCACCCAAGTGTTTGGCCTCTAGAGGTGATCCACCAAGGAAGATGAATTATCAAGAATGAGGGTGGTTGGCTTAGTTTTCTATCCTCTATAGAAAAGGAGTACTCTCCAACAATTAGAATTGCATCAACTGATATCTATTATAAGACTCCCCTTATATAGATATTGGTCAACCCTTCTAATCCTACTAGACATGGGATTTCATTTAATTAATTAAACTCCTTTAATTAATTTAAGCTTCCCACCACATTGGGAATAATTAATTAAATTTATTTAATTAATTTGGCTCCTAATCTTATTAGGAATAAATGAGAGTACTAATATTAAATTAATTACTAAACTACTTTAGAAATTAAAATAATAATATTAATAAGACTTCTTTTATTAATTTATATTTAATATTTCTAAAATATTAAATAATAAACATTAAGCAATTTAATTTATTCTATCACCATAGATTAAATTAATTAAACTTAATGCATTATTACAATTATGCCATTACCTTCTTAAATAATTATTCTTCCTTTTATGGTGTGACCCTTTAGGTTCTTCATATTAAACCGGTTGTGAATAAATCAATTAGAATAATTTTAATCTTATTTAAATAAATAAATTAAACTAATAATCTATTTAAATAAATAATATTTATTCTACAATAGGGATAAGCCTCCCTAGCGATCAACGACTTTTCAGATAATATAGATTTTAACATTAATCATAAAAGAACCTGTGAGTAAATAGTTACCGTACAATTCAATCCTTCCACCATACAATGTCCCAATTAAATATAAGACATGGATTTACTGTCAAGTCTTATTTTGTTTAATTATATGTATTTCGATTAAAAAATGCACAACTCCAAATAATACAAATTAGAAACTCCTTTCTAATTTCATTCCACCTTGGCCAAGGATTCCTGGGTTGTCATTTAACGAATCATATAGGACATATCTCCTCTTTTACTAGAGGTGGTAGATTCTTTATTGATCATACATTATCTCCACATATAACTCATTATACCCAAGCATACCCTATATATGCGTTAAAAGGCCTTAAAGAATAAGTCAAAGTATAATTTGTTATATACAGGATACTATGATGATCTCAAGTCCAAGGATCACTTGTACTACTATCACATTAGGAATTCCTATTGACAGGAGAGTAAAACTCCATTAGGTATTCCATAGCGAGTCACGTTCAGTGAACTTATTCCCCAATAAGCACCTACATACTTGTTTTAGTGTCTCCACACAAATGATCATGAGATCAATCATTCTCATCCAATGAGCAAGCAACATATGTACCAATCTATCCGGATTTACTAATCTCTTTTTTTAGTAATCCCACGATTGGGAACTATTTTAGTTTTAAGCTTTCTAAGAATTTAAATCTCATTAGCATGATCAACATCATGATTCTAAAAGCATTGCTTAAAACTATGGGTTATTTACATATTATAAAAACAGCACCATGTAGATAATTAAACGCCTTTAATAAATAAACATTTTATTAATAAATAAATAAGATTGTTTACAAAGTATGTGCTTTATCATTATACATGACTGGCTTGTATGCACACTACTATCAATACTTTACCATCCGGGTAAAGCTAACGTGGTTGCCGACGCTTTAAGCAGGAAGGGTCAGAAGAA
The DNA here is from genome assembly GCA_020205555.1 of Panax stipuleanatus. Lineage (NCBI taxonomy): Eukaryota > Viridiplantae > Streptophyta > Magnoliopsida > Apiales > Araliaceae > Panax > Panax stipuleanatus. The sequence goes on from CM035115.1 coordinate 99,243,993, forward strand.
GTTGATTATATTAACTGATAAGGATCAATTGATAGCAGAGATGGCTAGATTGGAACTGGAAGTGAAGTATCCGAAAGAATCGGATGAGAAGTTGTTTCAAGTCACCACTAGTTCTACCCTGGTAGACCAAGTGAAAGAGGCACAACTTCACAACGAAGAATGCGAGAAGATCCGAAAGAGAATAGTCGATGGTGAAGAAATCAAGTTCAAGATCGACAACGAAGGACTGTTACGACTTGAAGGAAGAATCTGGGTACCGCCAATACCAGATGTCAAAGAGGAGATTTTAAACGAAGCTCACAGTTCGAGGTATTCAATTTACCCTAGGAGTACGAAGATGTACCTGGATCTCATACATCATTTATGGTGACCGAATATGAAGAGAGACGTAGAGGAATGCGTTGCGAAATGCCTAACGTGTTAGAAGGTCAAAGATGAACACCAGAGACCGAGTGGATTGCTATAGCCGTTGGATATTCTGGAATGGAAGTGGAAGCATATCACGATGGACTTCGTGGTTGGTCTTCCAGTGACTCAAAAGGGTTTTTATGCGATATGGACTATAGTGGATCGACTGACGAAATCAGCGCATTTCCTACCGATCAAGATTAAGTTTAACTTGGATTAGTTAGCGAAGCTGTACATTAAGGAGATTATCTCTCGACACGGTGTTCCAGTGTCGATTGTGTCCGACAGAGATTCACATTTTACTTTAAATTTTTGGAAGCGATTACAAGAGTGCTTGGGAACGCAATTGCGAATGAGTACGGCATACCATCCTCAGACTGATAGCCAGAGCGAGAGAACGATTCAGACGCTAGAGGACATGCTGAGAGCTTGCATGATGGACTTCAAAGGAAGTTGGGATGATCATCTACCATTGGTGGAGTTTGCCTACAACAATAGTTACCACGTGAGTATTGGCATGCCGCCTTTTGAAGCATTGTATAGCAGAAATTGCAGGACTCCATTGTACTGGGATGAACGTCAACTGTTGGGACCAGAATTTGTACAACAAACCGCTAAAATCGTGAAGCTGATCAGAACGAAATTGGTTGCTGCTCAAGACAAACAAAAGGAGTATGACGATCAATATCGACAGAACCGAGAGTTTATACCAGGAAGCTTCATTTTTCTTAAAGTATCTCCATGGAAGAGGAAGATTCGATTTGGCAAGAAGGGGAAGTTGAGCCCTCGATTCATTGGACCTTTTGAGATACTGCAAAAGGTTGTCGAAGTGGCTTACGAGGTTGCGTTACCTCCGGAGTTGTGACCGTACAAACACGATTACAAACATGTAATAGAATACGATCCTTTACAATTCGATAAAGATTTAACTTATGAAGAAGTGCTTGTTCAAATAGTTGATAAAAAAGAACAAGTACTTAGAAATAAAGTGATACCTTCTGTTAAAGTAATTTGGAGGAACCACAGTGTTGAAGAAGCTACGTGGGAACTCAAAGATGTAATGAAGAAGACGTATCCCCAATTATTTGCTTAATTGTTTGTGTAACCACTTATATATCGATTCTGGGGATAAAATCTTTTTAAGGGGGGAAGAATGTAATAGATGAGAATTTTTTTGTGTGTGTGTGATTCTGGGAACATAATCATTTTAAGGAGGCAAGATTGTAACGAATGAGAATATTATATATTAATTTTAAATATTTATTGAATTAAATAAATATTTTAATTGATTTATTTATTTTGTTAAATAAATAATTCATGTGATTGTTGTGGAGTAATTTAATTAAGTGTAATATACTAATTAAATGAATATTTAATAATTTTTTTAATTGATGTGTAATAATTTTATGATATGATTCTAATTTAATTGAGATAATTAAATTAGATTAAGTTTATGTGATAATTGTTGCATGAGATTATAATTAGCGAGTAATTATAATTGTTTTGTGACAATTTTTATGTGGATAATTGATGTTAGCTTTTATTTAATTAAATTAGAAGATTGAAATTTAATTAAATAAAGTGTAACATTTAAACTATATGTTAAAGGATTTATTAAAATAAAGAAAGAGTTTTTTTAAATTGTTTTACCAAACATGACCTTATCTATTAAAAAAGCTAGTTTTCAAAATAAACTGTTTTTTGCCAAACAAAGCCTTATGGCTTTTAAAATTTAAAATTTATAACTTATGTATTAATTATAAACTATTATATTTATTAAGGGTTAATTAGTAGTTGTCAGTTATAGATGTATTATATATGTAATATATGTATAATATATCAGTATACGTTAGTTAAGTTAGAGGGTTGGAACAAATAGAAAACAAAGAGAAAATACTCAAGGAGAAGAAGAAGAAGAGGAAAGAGAAAGCTTGATCAAAAGCAAAGCATCCACGTTCCTTCGAAACCTCGAATTCGGTGCAGTCACGATACAACTATCGTCAAACTATTACATCTTTTAATCATTAGTAAAAGAATACAACTTTGTTTATTACAATTTAGAATATAAATTCTATTTATATCCAAGATCTCGTCTTTACATCATATTCGATATTACTAAAATACGGAATAATTTAAACTTTTCAATATCCTTTGAATAAAAATCTTTTTATTGATTCCATAACTTTGATACCAATTAAAAATCTTGAATCAACTATATAATATGATTCCTTCTTATCTGAGTTATCGTATAAACATTTACAACTCAACTCGATATCATCTATGTATTAATTAATACATTCTTACAATACAACAAGTATTAAACAGTGTAAGCAACTATCGAGTACATCATCTAGAATCTAAACAGGGTCCAGACAATAATCTAAGTAATATTCTTCAATGCGATACTATCTATCTTTATCAATCAAGAAGCACGAAATCTTTACCGTGAATCCTTAACCTGCAAAAGTGGTTATTTGCAAGAGTGAGCTCGACAGCTCAGCAATTCTAACAGTCCTCATGCATCACATAGCATATAACATCATACTCAGTTCATGCATTTATAAACAGTTTATATTTACTACGCATGTTACTTTTCACATAACAAGTATATCATCAAAGATCAACTTTCAATCTCATTTATATCTCATATACAGTTCATATATAAGTTCACATTATCACAGCATAATATAATTCAACTAACAGTTATTGAATTCATATATCAAATAGGAATTGAAAGACTTGCCTGATTCGTAGTTTAGTAACTACGACTTAACTGCTTAAGAATCTCTGCACTTTGTGTAATCCTACACAGTTATATTAACCATAGAGATCACACTCATTAGTTATATGTATCCACACATTCTCAATGTAATAATAAAGGTTACATTATTGTCTAACTTGTTTCTTAGAATCTTCATCTCACTTCCTTATCGTATTCCTAGAATAACTATGTAAGTATACGTATACTTTAACCATACGTACTTACTAACATTCTTTATATACACATGTCCGTCTACCACTAATCTATTTACATATAGCTAGTGTAGTCCATCTTTTGAGTTAATCATTCTCATATATCATTACTAACACATAAGGCCATAACAAAGCAAATATACGCTATTAACCGTCGAAGTCGGATTCAAGTATTAACATATGGTCCTACATAGCATGTATACACATTAAAGGATACTTTCATGCTCGTTTAACCTTTTCACGTCCAATTTACATGATATAGGTTCTAAATTAATACTCGTAAAAACTTAAGTCCATAAACATCAAAATCTAAATCTTAGGGTAACATGTTAACGTTCACGTTCAAGACTCGTGTTTTCATTAGTGAAGCTCACTAACAAGTCCAACATGTTCATGCTTCATTATGAAATCCATATCCGTAAGTTAATATGTCCGTCATGCATTTCAAGGCCATATAAACATGCCCAAAAAAATCAGAATACGTATAGGATCTTTACATGTCAAAGTTCACATTTAAAACTTATACTTTTGTTAAAAATGTTCACTAGTGAGGTTCATCATGCTCGTACTATACTATGAAACATATGTATGCAAGTCAACACGTATTTCACGTGTTTCTAGGTCATACAAACATGTCTCAAAAGTCAGAATGTTTAAAACGGATATAATAAGTTAATGTAAATTTTGAAACTCTAAGTTTATTGTGAAATCTATAACTTCACTATTCAAGCAAGCGATTCTAATATAGCATGCTCATGTTAGTTTAAAGTACTCTTATATACACATTGCACATGCTTGCACGCTAGTTATAGCAATTGTCCAACAGTTAGCAGATTTGCAACAAAACAGAAAACAAAAATCTGGTTCCAGGACCCTGCGCAGCTGCGCAGGCACCAGGTACAAACCCGGCGCAGCTGCGCCGGTGTCCGGCCAGTCCAAGAATTTTTCTGCTTTGGCAGAAACCAGTCCAAACTCAGAATTTTCTTACTTATCATGCTCAATATCAATAACAGTGTATTTCTAACATGTATAACAGCTTATATAACAACTAACCATCATTCTCCAATTCAATTACCATCTAATTTAACATAATCAATAACTTAAGAAATTCAAGAACTCTCCAATTATCAAACTATGGACACTGTAAAAGTTTTACCTTTGTGAATTGAAATTCTAAGCTTGTTGACATCTCCAATTCTTAGTCTCCTTCTCCAATTAGTACACTTACTCTATATCTTACACTTGACAGAAAACTCAGCAACATCAAATGAGAAGGAGGGAGCTTCATTTATAGAAAACTCACTACACAGACAATAGCTTTGCCTCTTATTACAAACTAATGGAATGAAGGAAAGTCCATTGTGCAAAAAGAGTTGGTGGTATCCATCATGATACCCATTCCCCATCTCATCATTAGCTACAATTGCTGAGTTTGAGGGAGATAGGCAGAGCTCCTAGCCATTCACGTGAGGAGAAATGAGGAGGGACTCACAATTAGGGACAAGAAGTAATCTCAGCATTTGCAACTAGCAAGTGTACTACACTAATGTTATACACTTATACACCTTATATATACACTTAGGGTACACAAATTTCATTTTATAAACACATAGGCTATAAAATATATATACACCTTCATTTCATATAGCTTAGGTTATAAATGAATTATAATTGTAATCTTTATTTACAATGTATCATATACCACCCATATATATCTTATCCTTCCAGATATAATTCTATCGCGTATCATCACCTTTACTATCCCAACTCTATTATTCCAATTATTGAAATCCTTATCGATTAACAATTGTTTACTTGTTATAACATTCACATGGTACTAAATAAGGTTCACCCACACACATGTAATCACATAAACATTATTATGTAACCTACAATTAACCTTACTATATAGTCTATATATAATATATAGCTATATTAATGCGTCACATTACATTATACTTAATAAAGATAACTACACTTCACACTTCATACAATATATAGTTAGTTACTATACGCTATACATTTTATTCGCATGCTTGCATATAGAAGTAAATAATTTACTTATCTCATCAATTAATTAATAATAATATTAATTAATCTATTTCTCATTAATCAATGGAATTATAATTTTCATAACAATTAATTAACATTTATATAGTTAATTATCACAATAAATAAATATAAGTCTTATTATATTTATAACAAATATACTTATTATCATGCTATCACTCGCAATAATAATAATTCAACGTATTATTATAATAACAATTAATATAGATTAATTGTTTAATTAATAATTCTTTCATCTTTGAATTAATCAATCCATTACCGAATCTATTATCGTGCCACACAAGGCATTTCTCACAAGCTTAATCTCAAGCTTATTATTATTCTCATCACTTACTCATCTCTCACCACATTACTACTCATAACATGTTCAATTAAATTAGAACTATTAAATCCAAGGTCCACATATAAATATTTTACAAATCGAATATTCAAATATTATATATAACCTTTACGGAAATATAATAACTCAAGCTATTAAAATGTTAAATTACTTCAATTAATTATACTTATAATAAGTATAACCTTTACGCTTATAATAATTAATATATATACTCTATTAAATATTTAACTAATAATATTCACGATCAAATAATAACTTAAGTTATTTAATTAAAATAACTTAGTTTCCTTTCATTAATTGAACTCCCTTGAAAATACATTATGTATTTATCCATATCATAAAATATTATGTTTTCTCCAAATAAAGATATTCATTATTAGAAAATACTTTATTTATTAACTCAAGATATTATAATATAATATAATATCGAATAATTACATGTACAATACATGTACATATATTATATATAGAAAATAGATAATAAGTTTATTTTCTATTATAAGAAATTGTTTCTATCAATTTATTTACATATAGCAAATATGTAATATATCTATCATATTAATCAATCACACCTTATACAAAATATATAAGGTAATGTTACTATTCAAAAATAACATTTCCTTCTTTTATTAAAATAATTCAATATTAAAAATTATTTTAATATCCTTTATTAAAATATATAATAACCATTTCTCTTTCTTTTCTATAAATTGTTCCCAAAACAATTTCTTCAAATATTTATTTAAAGATATAATGATTTTCATCTCCCTTTAATAACGTATATATATATATATATATATATATAACGTTATTCGTACATTAGAATTTCTCACATATTACTATTCTAAGTAATATATATAAAAGTACCAACTATAATTACATATTCAACACACATATTAATTCACTCCTTTACTTAAGTAAATTAAACACTGTACTATATCATCATAGTTAATTAAGGTTCAATACTCTCATTATATTATTTCATAATATAACTCCCAACTTAAATTAACTAATATTTATTCTTATTAGTTAATTCCTTAACTAACTCATGCTTCACTATCCAAACCTATTCATGGATAGCTTAAGTGCTATTAATAACCTATATTATAAACATACTAGTTATTAATACATACACAAGAATACGGTGATTATACATTAAGGATATTTAATGTCACCAACTTACTATGATAAAATAATTCTATAAATTATTTAATATCGATAGAAATTTATCCACTTCCTTTATCTCAACTGAATCGTCTCTACGCTAAGTAACAAATATATATTAATAATATATTTATAAATCACAAAAACACATATTACATAGTCCATATTACCCTATGTAATATAATACCACAGACCTTATATCACATAAAAATACTCTTATTCGAACCCATCTCATAGTTTAAGAATTTTATTTATTAAATCCTTATTTAATAATATCTAAAAATTAAGGTTCTTACAACATCTATAACAAAGTATCTACTACAAGCATCATCCCTGTCTGATAATACAAAGCAAAATAAAAAGTACAGGGAAATGGGGCACCACCACCCAGCTACTAATAGTGGTCTATCAAAATGGGGCACAGCCACCCAAAAGCCAAAACAGTGGCCGACCAAAATATATAGTTACAATAGCTATCCAAAAATATCCAAACTATCTACGCTCAGGTGGTTAACCTGCTCCATGTCCTTCGTGGACACAAAACCGCTGTCATCAGGCATGTCTGGGCGGTACAAGGGAGGATCTGCCTATGCAAAACTACTAGAAAATGGACCTGAAAAGGGGCCCGCAGCTGAGCTGGAAGGGTAAAAATAAGATGCCTCTGACGGGTCTCGGCCAAGATTCTTGATAAATAAATGAGCTATCTCCAACTGCTGGGTCAATCCTGTGATCTTATACAAATGAGTCGGCTCCCTGAGGTAAGCTATCTAGTCTGTCATCATTATAGACCCAGGCACCATGTCTGCCATGAACTGGGTAGCCCGAGTATGAGCTCCAATAGTACGAGGACTCCACCAGCTGCTAATTGCCTCCTGGCTATAAGGGCCCTCTAATACGGTAAATCCATCTATGCCCTCCATAGGGATATCTGTCAATGGTTGGATCAATGGCCAATGATGCCAAGCAGGAGGAACAATGGGAATACGGATCTGCCCCGTAATGCTCCTGATCGACTGCTCTCCTAAATAGAGCTCCCAGCCTCCCTCTATCAACAACGGGACTCTACGGGTTGATAATGCAAACTCCCGACCACTGGAGAAGCCTCCCTTAAATCCAATCGTCAAAAACTCGGAGGTATACGACATCCAAGAGATTAATCTAACTTTCAAAAGCTCCAACTACAGGAGAGAATGGGTAAAGCCCTCGACAACAGGGAGCTTCGTCAGAGTGGAGTGATGCCAACGCCGTCCCCGAGGATAGGTCTCCAGACCTAAAGTAGTGGCGGGCCGTAGGAAAGGAAGCCTCTCATACTCCCAGAACTGGCTATATAAATATCAAAAGTCCTCAGCAACCAAGATTGACAAATATAAATGCAGAAGTTAAAGAGGTACAAGAAAGATGTACTCACCAGCAGAAACGGGTAGAACCCTAACCAAGCCTCAGTCACTCCGAAAGAATGCACATGCCCTGGAGAAAATAGGCAAAGATGTAGGAACCCCAATCAAAGTTACTGAGGCGCTTTAAATATCGGGTAGCACTGACCAGGGCGAAGGACATAGTCGATGAGTTATCCGCCACAAAATAACCACTGATGATTACCAAAAATAATCGCCTCAAGATGCGATCTCTAACCCTTTGATCATTAGGCAAAGGCTCAAGTAATACCCCACTATGGGCATCTACACTCAAGGGACTAGATCGGACCGTCCGACCCTTGATTGCCGTCATAGGAACTCCCAACAGGGACCAAACGGCAGTAGGTGTGATGTCAGCCACGACAGGCACTGGCTCACCCTCGAACTCAATGCTGGTGATGAACCTCCAGTCCATAGGGGTCATCATCACCTCACAGTCTAATAAATGACGGGATTGAGTATGGTGGAACCATCGCTCAGACAAAGCCCTCATATACCCCCAGGGGCAACGGCGGGGAAGAATAGAGAAGAAAGCTTGAAACCCCCAGCCATCAAGGATATCCTTGTAATCCTGGTGCAAAGTATGGTACAGGGAGTGCACGTTGAACCAGTTCTCACGAGGCTGCATAAAGCCGGGAACCTGCATCAAAAACCAACCCATGTCAAAAACCTGTGCCCCGAGAATGGCAAAAAAAAAGAAAGAGAATCTATAAAGAAGAAAACATCAAATCACCTCGTTGGCATGGAGAAACCTCGATGGATGACAACTCAAGTCACCCAATAACTCTTGGGTCGGCACAACAATGCCCGAAACCTCCGTACGTGGGGCCTGAGCAGGGGCAGGAGCAGTAAAATGAGCCTGCTCATCATCAATATCAATCGGTTACTCGTCTTGTGCTGGACGGATCACTGACTTTGCCAATCTGAGAGGTGGTCGAGCTGGACGTGGCTGAGGAACATCAGAAGCTCTCCTACGTCTAACACCTGAAATGACTCTGCTGGCACTACCGGGTCTATCTCGGTCCATCACTTGGACAAAGTCTCCAAATCACCTCAGAAAGGGTGTGGTAAGCCTATAACCTGTGGCTTATTATTTTAAATTTGTACTCTATACATTTCTAAGTCTCAAAAACATGCATGGGTCAGTAAAAATTACCCAGTAAAGTCAAAACTGCATGTTTTTTAAAAAGCTAAATCCAAAAACCTGCATGGGTCAGTCAAAAATCCCCAGTAGAGTCAAAACTGCATATTTTAAATGCTCGGGGTTTTGAATTTTTTTGGCCAAAGTCTCCTTTATAAAATGGACTATCCACATGCACGCAGACATGTCTAGGTGGCCATTTAGTAGCACACCTTCCCAAAAACAGGAACAGTTCATATTTATGAAATAAAATCAAAAGTAAACCTCACATGGTAGCCAAATTATTATGGACATTTTTAGTTGAAAATCCAAGCTCGCTAAGCCTCAAAAAGGATGAGTAAACTGATCAAAAAGAGCACAATATAACTGTCTCAGAATCTAAATTTTCTTACGTCAAAACATGCATTACAGTGAAATATGCATACATATGATGTCAGAAAATTTTTAGCAGGTCATATAAGCATACATTTTTCATATATTGCGTCTAAAAGCACCCTACATGGTTTACATGCTTTTAACGATCAAAACTTGCGAAAAAAAGAACGTAAAACGTTACCTGCGATGCATTGAACACGTGGGAACTGACAGAATCTGGAAAAGACGGCCCGAACTCCATAGATCTAAAAAAGAAGATCGGATTCTGTTTGAAACTCAAAATGAAACTAATTCAAATAAAATCCCGCTGCCCAATATAAAACCACAGATAGAAGCGGGCCCACCTGCGGCAGCCACACCTCTTCCTGCGGCTCCTCAAAGTGGGTCCCACTTCCCCGGGCTCGGTTTGGTTCGAGTTAAAATGGAGTTTATATGAGCTGCCAAGTCAAATATGAAGAAAAATCACTACGCAATTGAGCGGTTTGTCCTGAAATCCTGCATTTCAGCAGCATAATCCTGATATAAAGGGGAACACCCTAAAAACCCTTGATATTCATCCCGGAGCCACATCCGGGGATCAATGATGCAAACTGCTGAAAAAGTGCAGAAAAACTGCGAAAAAACTGCACAAAACTGTTAAAAACTGCCACTTTCAAAGCATCGGGTACTGACCAAAGACAGTTCAACCGTTGGCGCAACCCTAGCGAAGCGTCGGTACAGAACGATGATAATTCAGCCATTAGTACAACCCCAGCGAAGCGTCGGTACAGACCGATGACAATTCAACCGTTAGCACAGCCCCAACGAAGCGTCGGATACAGACCGGTGACAATTCAGCCGTTGGCACAACCCCAGCGAAGTGTCGGGTACAAATCGATGACAATTCATCCATTGGCACAACCCCAGCGAAGCGTCGGGTACTGACCAGCGATAATTCAGCCGTTGGCACAACCCAAGTGAAGCGTCGGGTACTGACCGATGACAATTCAGCCGTTGGCACAACCCCAGTAAAGCTTCGGGTACAGACCAGTGACAGTTCAGCCATTGGCACAACCCCAGTGAAGCGTCGAGTACAGACCGGTGATAGTTTAGCCGTTGGCATAACCCCAGCGAAGCGTTGGGAACAGACCGGTGACAGTTCAGCTGTTGGCACAACCCCAGCGAAGTGTTGGGTACTGATCAATGATAGTTCAGCCGTTGGCACAACCTCAGCGAAGTGTCGGGTACCGACCAGTGACAATTCAGCCGTTGGCACAACCCCGGCGAAGCGTCGGGTATAGACCAATGATAGTTCAGCCATTGGCACAACCCCAACGAAGTGTTGGGTACTGACCGATGACAGTTCAGCCGTTGGCACAACCCCAACGAAGCATCGGGTACAGACCTGTGACAGTTGAGCCGTTGGCTCAACCCCAACGAAGCATCAGAAGGGATCCGGTGACGGAAGCAAACTAATAATCCATCCCCGATGATGGAATCTGTTATACACATCCTCAAAAGGAGCACCAAGAAGGATTGGTGATTCAATCCCCCTGTTACCAACTACCGGTGTAAATTATCGTCAAGATAGGCATCGGGAGTGCATTGGCATAACTCGGTGGCAACAATGTCATCCCTAGGCTATCATGAATAACGTCATCCCCAGCAAAAAGTGACAAAAATAGTTCATGGTAACCTATTAGTGACATCCCCAGCAGAACAAGACAGCAGTCTAACTCTGATAACTTATCAGTGATTATCTTACCAGTAATCGTCGGACAGTGCTGCTACGAGAGTCTTCCCAGTTAACGTTATCCCCATCAGGAGCTAACGTATTCAAATCAGTGATCATCCTACCCCCTTGAAGGTATCTAACATTCATCGCATAACATGCCATACATTTCCTCCCCTTTGATTGTGAATTTCCCGTGTCTAATAATCTTTATCCTGTCCATTTCACTTCATTGCATGAACATGATAAAGCGGGGCATCTGTAGACACTCAAAATTTTCTTTCCCCTGCTACTAACACTATAGGAGGAAAAAACTGTCAACCCCGGTCTCAATACCGAGCCATCAGATCAACCACGGTCTTAATACCGGGTCATCAGTTTAACCCCGATCTCAATATCGGGCCATCAGATTAACCCCAGTCTCAATACCGGGCCATCACCTGATCTCAATATCGGGCCATCAAATCAACACCAATCTCAATATCGGGTCATCAAATCAACACCGGTCTTAATACTGGGCCATCAGATCAACCTCGGTCTCAATATCGGGTCATCAGATCAACCCCGATCTTAATACCGGGCCAACAGATCAACCCCGGTCTCAATACTGGGCCATCAACTCAACCCCGATCTTAATATTGGGCCATCAAATCAACCCCGGTCTTAATACCGGGTCATCAGTTCAACCCCGGTCTTAATACCGGGCCATCAGTTCAACCTCAGTCTCAATATCGGGCCATCAGGTTAGCCCCGATCTCAACTCGGGAGGTACAAGTCAGCCTCGGGCTTAAATTGGGAGGTATATGTCAGCCCTGATCTCAACTCGGGAGGTACAGGTCAGCCCCGATCTCAACCTGGGAGGTACAAGTCAACCCCCGGTATCAACCTGGGAGGTCAGGTTAACTTCAAAAATGATCCTGAAGCATCACATCATCTCTAGAAGAAAACCTGGAGGGACCAAGTAAACCTCAGAGATAACACTAAGGACAAACAGACTCGAAGGGATCCAAACCTTGAAAATCATACAGGAAGTCAATCAAAGGTCATGCCGACACTAAAGGAAACCCCGAGAAGGGCAAAAAGGTCATTTTACCAAATCTAAGCTGATTCGGTCAAACTCAAGCCAAATTGATGCCACTAACGTCAGAACGAACCATAACGATGATCCCGAGTGCAAACAGCGCAAGACAGCTCAACGGATAAACTGCGGGGAATCAAAGACCTGTTTATGAACCCATCTTTTTGGACCCAAATTTTTTTTTATCCCATGTCATTGTCACACTCTCGACGAGGGCTTTCTGAGAAGGTGTCGCACGCCTCAAACGAACGCTTCGATCAAAAGTTAAAAAGTTATGACTCAGACTTCGTGTTACTTAGAGTGCACGTACTACGAGATGATAAAATGCGCCAAGTGGGCCCCACCATAGGGAACCGCACCTCTACCTACGAAAGCATAGGTAGAGTGGAGGCTCCCTGACCTATAAATATGAGGGCACCCCCTAATTTAAAAACAGAAAAATGCTTCAAACCTCTTCCCATTTTGTTTTCTGTCTAATTTCTTATCTTCCAAACCAAAAAAATTTCACTCTAACATGTAGATATACCCACATACTACCACATACAAGAAAATAACCAGTAGATTTGGACGTTTAGAGCTTACGATTTGGCAAAAAGCCCGTGTAGCAGTCCATTGTGAGTATTTTTACGATCAGAAAGTTATTATTATTTTTTTGCACTTTTATACACTTGCACGTTAAGTTTCATTTTCTAAATATGACCAGAACTAAATTTCGTTGCCGTTTTCGTCAATTTTGGTACATTTTTGTACTTAAACTTGTTTTCTGGCATTTCTACAACTCGGATCGACGATCCTTCACTTCCAACAGCTTTGGCATACTTGTATATTCGTTTTAAGCAACTTCGCCGGATTGGGTTATCTTCCCAGTCCAGGTTTGGTTTTTTTTGTATATATTTAACTGTATATATACTAACTTTTCAATTCTGTCAAGCCCGAATGTTAAATTCGCGGTAGTTTATTGCTTTTATATATATTTATGCATATATAAGCAACTTTCACCACCACTGGATTATCTTCCCAGTCTTGGTTAACTACATTTTTGTCCATATATATTTACATTTCAGTCCGGCCTGGATCATTCTGTGGCCTTTATACTAATTTTGCACCATTCACCATCACTGGGTTATCTTTCCAGTCCTGGTTGACTACTTTTCTGTATATATTTACATTCCAGTTCGGCCTGGATCATTTTGTGGCCTTTTTACTATTTTTATATACATGCAATCTTCACCACCACTGGGTTATCTTCCCAGTTTTGGTTGACTATATTTCTGTACATTTTAATTTTAGTACGGGCACAAGCATGAAAACCCATCGCCCTTTTTACTACTTTTCTATATATATTTCAATTCTGTCCAGCCTGGTCATTCCGTGGCTTTTATACAGTTGTTATAAATATATATATATATATATATATATATATATATATTTCAATTTTAGTTCGGGCACTGGTGTGAAAACCAATCGCCCTTTACAGCTTTTATATATACTTATATATATTTGCTTTACTCGCTTTTATTAAATTGTTGCTTTAAATATTCATTTTATATGAATCGGCACTAACATATCTGCGGGCGAACTAGATTTATTTAAATCTCACCAACTCTAGCTTTCAAACGATTTAAAATAGGTCAAGACGGAACCGGGAAGCTAGAATGGCTTAGATTTATTTAAATCTAGCACTTTTCTAGTTTCAGTTACAAAAGCAACCTCGCGGCCCTTAGATCGCTATCTAGTGGGAACGAGATACTTCGGCCATGTGCGAGCCAGGATTTATCGATGAATCCTTGGCTCTGGCGATATTTGGATATATTTCTATACAAATTTGAGCTGTGCAGGTTTATTGGCGTCCTTATGTGAGCCTAGAAATCGTGGGTTTCATGATCAAACCGATCAGAATCTGATTCCTACGATGGACAAACTCCACTTTACAAATGTATCCTGCCAGTTTTTCTGTAAAAATGTACATACAAAAGACTTTAAAATGATTATCCGGATTTAAGGTCTCAACGTAGTAAAAATATGGTTTGTCGTGTTAGAGTCCCTCCGATGGCTATAATGCCCATGAGGAGACCGACATTTGTATATATTGTGGTCGAGGATGCTTCGCATCCCGACAATCACCATTCAAATTGAGCCTTAAGGCTGAAAAGAAAAAATTGAAGTATCGATATGCTTCAATTCCTATGTTAGCGTAAGGGTTTGATAACCTTCTTTCAAAACATCACTTAAATAATCTTATCGAAAAAAAGAAGATTTTGCAAATCAAATCAAACACTTTTGCAAATCAAATCAAAAAAAATTTGCAAATCAAATCAAACCCTTCGTTTGTAGGTTCAACTATGCATAAACATACTTCCAATCAAAGCATAGGCCCAATTTCTTCCAGCATTCACACACATTGTAGATTTAAAAGAGAAATATTGAAAAGATGCGGTACCGTGTTTACACGGGAGTTGTGGGTTGCCTAACACCTTCCCCACACTTAACCAAGCCCCCGAACTCAAACTTTGTTTTCAAAGATCATGTTTCGATAGTGTCCAGCAATTGGGCCTCTTTCAAACAAAACTCGGTTGAGTTGGTACAATCATTTCAAATCTACCAACTGGCGACTCTGTAAAACGTTCAAATCGTCGACACGATACATGTTGGCCTTTTCCTAAAAAACCCTTCAAAACCTTTTTCGCAATAAAAAGAGTAAGGGTAGAGATAACTTAGAAAGTGAGAAAGATCCAGGTTGTGACCCGACCCGCGGATTTTTTCACAACGTAGACAGTATAATTAGGTAAATAAGACTTGCGGGAGCAAGAACTCTTAAAACGAAGAATTGAGCGTCGAACGTTCACGAACGTTTAACGAACGCGTAGAATTGAACTAAGAGGCGAATTTCTCGTCAACTGATTCAGAAATAAGTTTTGACTTGATTGAATTGTAGAACATAAGATATGTGAACTAATGGCTTTGGAATGAGCCAATTCCGAGTTGTAACGATCGTGTTACGAGCTCGTGAATCTCAACAATTGAAGAAAAAAAAAATCTAAGGCTCGGGGACGGCGCCGCAGCGCCGCCCAGGCTTTGTGTTCCAGCGCCGCAGCGCCGGGACAGGGCTGAGACACTGCGAGACAGCGCCACAGCACTGCCTTTAAAGCTAAGGTTGGCGCTGCAGTGCTCTTAACCAAAAAATTTTCTACATGAAGGTTTGTTAACCCAACTTGTTACATGGAATACATGGGGCAAGTATATGGTTAATATTCATGAAGAAAAACTTCTTAAACAATATGTTTAATGATGGTTTTAAGAATTAAACATTGAATAAATGTATTTAAATTTAAAACTCAAAATCTAAAAACGTAAATCGTGAATCGTGGTCAAGTTTAATGCGCACCTTAAGGTTATATGATGTGTAATAGAGGTGCATAGTACAAGAATGATATGAAATGAAGTTAAAACTTATGTAATTTCTATATGGAGTTTGATCACGATAATTCGGTGGAAATGTGTTTGACTTAGCAAACCAATTAGGGTTTCGTCTATATTGTGTCTAACGATGATTGACGAGAGTCGGTTTATAACATATGAATGTTAATAAGCTATAGAAAATGTTGAATAACTTGAATGGATGTTATTAGTTTAACAATTCGACTAAGTTATATAAGAAGGAGAAGATAGGTTATACAATGTGTATCAATTGTGGAAATCTCATTGGTACGCTATGTGTTATTTCTTGTAGAAGTTGTAAAGACCAAGTAAAAGATTTAACGGATTAAAGACGCAAAGGCAAGTTTTATAAACTCTTATCGACACGTTATGTTGGACAAGTTGTCAATATACATGGTTCCTATGCCTAAACTGTTATTGAATAGTCGATGCCATTTGATTCGACTAGACTGAGACTTAAAGTATTTTGGTTGGTTTTTTCACAAATCATTCCAAAATATTTTTAATGTCGCTATCTTATGCCAATTGCTTTGGTACGGATTCAAAGGTAAGCCTGAGTATGAATACATAAAGGTTTTAACGTCGTTAAATCGACGGGCACCCGAGGATGCCAAAAAGCTGAAACGTAAATACGTTTAAGAAAATAGTGTTGATCAACATAGAGTACTACAGGCTGATCACCTGGACGTACTCTTAATATATATCAAACTTACGGTCTTAGTACCGGGTTGTTCTTTTATGAATGAAAATGAAGATAATGTTCATGGTCTTTGACCAGCTCAAACTCTTAAGTGACTATAAGTCCTTGAGAATGATTTTTAAAGGAATTCAAAATGCTATTTTGATTATTCCTATTACTTCATAACTATTGTACAGTTATGGAAGATGAAGTCATAAGATTCTTGATTTTGTGGTTGCAGAATAAAATGTTAAACTTGCTGAGCTAGTTATGCTCATTCTTACTTAAAATTATATGATTTCAGCTAAGAGCCAAGGGACCGAAGGATCTGGTAAGGACAAGGGCAAGTCCAAGATGGATAAATAGTTATCCTTGTAATATAATAGTATTATTTTTGTAATGAATGATATTATGACACAGAATGAATGTAAAGGTTATAAAAACTTGGGAAGGGATTTGTTATAATGGAGTATTTAGTAAACTTATGCATGTTATTGAAGTCTTAAATTGAATGTATGAGTAGATAGTAGAACCGTGTAGCACCATGTCCAGGGTTTGAAGGTACCCGAATTTGGGGGGTGTCACATAGGGTTAAAGAGGTACAGCACTACTTTCATAATAATTATATAGACTTAAGAATTAATAATGGATGTATCAAAGGTCCTCGATTACTATTCGGGCAAAGGATTTGAAACCTTATGTTTTTCCCAAAATATTATATGAAATGTATATTTTGTCTAAAAATGAACTTTTGCAAAATCCAACCCTTCGTACATAGGTGCAAAAGAGAAACGACACTACTTCCAAATAATTTACAATTAGGCTTAGAATAAAATTTTAAAATCAAACACACACACACACACACATACACACATACACACTCACTCACATACACACTCACTCACACACACACACACACTTTATGCATAGGAAATCAATAAGATGCGGTAACCGTGTTTTCACGAAATTCGGGGGGGGGGGTGCCTAACACATATTGGACCATATTGCAAAAACCTTCAAAATTCGGATGAGTTGGTACATCCATTTAAATCATGCCAACTGGCGGCTCTATCTCATTCAGTCCAATCATCAAAATTAATCAATAAAATCAAACTTTGTAAAATAAGTCGACTAATATCGTTCTTTTTCTCACAAATTCACCTTCAGATGAATCAATCAACACACCAAAAGATAAAGGGTCGAAAGAAGGAAAACAAGGAAAATAATCAAAAGAAAGAAAGATTCAAAATAAAAAAATAAGACTCGATCATTTTTCCCAGCGTCGACACCGTTCACATTTTATAAACTTTATTCGACGTTTAATCATCAAACTCAATTTTTACTCATCATTCAAGATATTTCTTTTTATGAATATTACATTCATGCTTACCCCTTAATCACCATCCAAAAAGTAAGGGTGTTGCGGTGCCGATTCAAGCACAAAATGAAGTGTTGCGGCGCCCCTTTGCAGTACTTGAGGACCGAAGTTAACGCTACGGCGCCTCTTCCCCTTTGTTGGCGGCACTGCGGCGCTGCTGGTGAAACTTGGAAATTGTTTTCTAAGTTTTTCACACGTACGAATCGCCTACTTTGCAATCTCGTAACTTTTTCATTATAACATGAAACGAGGTCGTTCCAAAGCCATTTTTTTCCTTATATTACGTACTTCAATTTTCCTCTGACAAAATTTCATTCTGAATCCGTTAACATGCCATTCAATTGGCTTACATTTCCACGTTCATTCGTCAAACGTTCTTGACGTTCTTCATTCGTTCATTCGTAACTTACTCATTCGATCTCGGAATGAATTCATTCTTGAGTGCACAACTCACGTTTTCTACATTTTCTTACATTCTTATGACCCTACTCATTTGTGGTTCATTTACATACTTTCTATATTCAATCATTTTTATAAAATTTCGTCATAACTTCGTTATTGGCTAATTTTAATCCGTTCTTCATAAACATTTCTATCATTCCTAAGGAAGCATATATCACAATTATATACATGATGGTTTTAAACTTGTCCATCAAAAAAAAAGCTCTAATTAGATGGTTTTTATTTTGTCCACCAATAACTTTTTACCGTGTTCTTTGCGTTCTTCGTGCGTTCTTCGTGCATTCTTCGTTTTTTAATTGCTATTTTGATTACAATTTCACTTTTTCATGCATATTAACATAATAATTTAGTTAATTCATCCTTATAACTTCGGATAGTTCACATAACTCATCCGAATAGTTTATTAACATCAAGAAATTCATAGTTCATATAATATTTCTTAGAAAAAGAAAAAGATGAACTAAATCTTTAAATTTTCTTATTACTTACATATTCCTATGATTCAACCATAGGAATATCTTTTCTTCACATCTCATACTTCCATTTTCATTAAGCTATACGATTTTATACATAAACTTAAAGAAAAATAGATTAAAGCTAGGTTTTTTGGATTACCTTTCTTCATTATTCTTCTTCCTCTTAATTAGTCTTATGATTTGTTAACTTTTCTTCTTCTGACACTTGACAATCCGAGTCCCTCACGTCCTCTCTTCATTTTTCCAAATTTCCCTCTCAGTTTTTCGAAAAATGAAGAGATTAAGCTTGTTTATATAAATTTTAAAGGCTAGGGGCATTTTGGTTATTTTGCAGATTTTTACCTTTTTACCCCCACCTCCTTACTATTCATGCCTCCTTACTATTCACGAAGCTTCTCTTGGAAGCATCGTTGTTCTGTCTTCGAAATTCATCCGACTGCTTGAAAATCTGCGATTCTCCGAATCTAAATATTTTAGGATATTCCGTATTTCCTCTATCGATTAACTTTTACGCATTCTTCGAAAATTCAAAAAACTGAAAAACACTTTTTGATGAATAGTGTTTTTCGCACGTTTTCCCAAAACATAGTTAAACGAATGAAAAGTACACAATCATACTTTTTGTCATTTTTTATTTCGTCCGATTTCTGCACATTTTTCAAGAAAAACTTTTACTAGCTAATATGACTTGTCACGATATATTACCAGCAAATCTTCAAACAGAATGTCATTCTGACATCCCAATCTCTCAAAACGACCTAGGTTATTCATCGAGTAAATAGTGCTTATTTCGTCTTTTTCTCAAAAAAATTTATTTCCTCGAAATTTTTTTATTTCCATCTTAAAAATTCTTAGTCGTTCATTCTAGCTTGTAGCCAGAATACTAACGTTTTCTAATCATCCTAGGTTATAGAACAATTAATAAACACATAACATAGAATATTAATAATAGAAATTTATTTTATTAATTAATAATTCTTTAAACTTAACTTTCTGGACAATCCAAATTTTTTGGGTTTTTACATTTTTATTTCTTTAGGTTGTTTTATTTAAAGGGTGAGATTTTAGAAAAGGACCGACATAAATGTCAACGATTTTTGAAAAGATTTGATTTTATGCGATTGGGCCGAATTAGACAGAGTCACCAGTTGGTATGAGTTTAAAAGGATGTACCAACTCATCCGAGATTTGAAAGGTTTTTACAATATGGCCCAATATGTAAGACCCCAATTTTTTATGAATAAAATTTAATTTTCTCTGTATAATATTTTGAAATAGTAAGGTGTTGATTTGATAAATGTGATATGTTATGGGTGGATTGTGCAAATTTTATAAAATAAGCAAGTGGTTATAAATTTTTTGTTGTGTCGGGGAATATTCGTTTGGTCGAGGAATATTTTTTTTGTCGGAGAATATTCGTACGACGGCGCAGTCATTGGTGGACCCCACAACGGAATGAATGTCGGATATAGAAAGCGATAGAAATAATCTTTTTATAAAAAAAATGGTAAAACTATTACTGTTAAACTGTTGAACTACACGGTGATAAAAATACATTAATACGCGTTGTTGCACAGTAGCACACGATATTTCATAATATTTTGAATTATTGGTTCTTACGTAAGAAGGCATTTACTCAATTATTATTACAGTAATTACTGTTCAATATTTTATATTATTGATTTTATAATTGTATAATATTTTATTGGTTCAATAATTGCTACGATGATTTTTTATATCAATAATTGCTACGTTGATATTTTATATTAGTGATTCAATAATTGTCATTGCACAGTATTTCAAATTATCAAATCAATAATTCATATTATTTGAATAACATTATTAAATAGCATTATTGGCAATGTCTAAGGAAGTTCTGTCTATGAAAGGGGTTGGATAATTGCGCGCCAATAAGGAAAAATCTTTATCGGAAAGCCCCATCTTTTCTGGGAACGACCTAGTTGTCATTATTGTGGCTCTGTAATATTATTTGTGAATAATAATTATTGATAAAAATGATAAATAAATATTTATTCAATGTGGATTTAAATGAAGGAATTTTTAGTAAAAGTGACAATTATTGAGAATGGATATTTTATCTGTTCTGATAAAATAATTCATTCAAATATATTATTATACTATTACATTATAAGTGTATAATGTGATAATATAATAATATAATAGTGATGATATTTTTTACAACAAATTCACGATATATGAATAAAATGAGATGGAAGAGAGAAAATAAAATTTGGAATTCTTTTAATAATTATATATATATATATATATATATATATATATATATATATATATATATATATATATATATAAACATGTGGGTTGGAAGAATTATTGGTCATTTGTTGTGGCTGCTTGGTTTTCAAAGAGTGGGGGTGTGGAAAAATCATCTGTATGTAAATTTGAGTAATTTTTTGTTTCGGAATTTGGAAAAATTTTCTTCTATAAAGTTATAGAGAATTAAATTTCATATGGAAAGGACATAAGATTCGTATTTTTCTGATAAAAGGGCTATTTATTATGAATTATTGAAGTTTCAGATATAAATGTTTATTAAAATATAGGTGGGCCCCATTTTGTTTTTTGTGGAAAAATGCTGAAATTTCAAAGTGTAGTGTGCGTGAATGGAAAAAGGTGGAAGCCACCGGTAGCAGGTAAGCCTATATTAGTGTTCTGGCATTTTTTTATAAATAGGGTGCTTAGTTAGAATTGAAAATCACACCAGAATCAGAAAATTTTCTCTCTATAATATCGAGCGTATTTCTTGTGAGTATTTAGATACTTTGAGTATTGATAGCAGTGCAAGTTTTTGTCTACATAATATCCGATATTCCAGTCAAAACTACTCTCCTGTTAAGGTAAATGATATTATTTTTCTCGTAAACGATGTTATTTCCTTTCAATATTCATAAAGAATATTATTTTCTTTCATATTCCATATTATGAAAGTGATAATATTTCATTTCATATTCTTAAATTTAAACTTATTACGGTAAGTATTGCTTCTATAATTCTAAAAATGATCAGAAATTCTTTGAGTTTTGCGCTTCTTCTAATATCATTTCACTAGAATATTGGTTTAAACTTTTTATGAAAATTTTTATCTTTTCATGATGAGTTACTATTCACGATAAAAAATATTAATTTTTTAATCTAAATTATCTTTGATTGTATCCAAGTTTAGATCTTCATTCTTGAATTTTGCTCCACAGTTGATTATTATGGAGGATTCTTGAACTTGGATAAACTAATTTACGAATCCCTAAGCTTTGTCCTTTATCTCACTGGATTCGTTATTTATATTATTTTTCATCATCCTCAGTCTTAAATGGTGATACAAATGAATATCTTTGGCCTGTAGTGCAAAGATGAATGATTATTTAATGAATATCTTTGGCATGTAGTGCAAAGATGATTACCTGATGAATATCTTTGGCCCGTAGTGCAAAGATGGATAGGTGTTGAGATGAACATGACCACTGGTGATACAAATGAATATTTTTGGCCCGTAGTGCAAAGATGAATATTTGATTCGAGATATATATTGATTGATGTTGTAGGGATAAAATATTGATGATGGACTTTTAATTCATAGAAGATAGTAGACATCATTCTCTACTTAACTCTTCTAATGAATTGTTATTTTCGCTACAGTTGTTGATCTAAAACTTGTTGTCCATAATATATTATCTGATTTGTTGAAGACTAACGATAATTTACTCTTCATTATCTTAGTAATAATATTTTTTACTGGGCTAGTTGAGCTCAACCTTTTCCTCAATTGTTCTCTTCAGGAAATGAGAATGTCGCAGGAACTAGTCGAGGATCAGGGTGATGGTCAGAATTAGAGAAATAACAGTCCTCACTATTTTATAGAATAGTGTGATAATAATTGTAATTAATGAGGACTGAATTTGAGTGTTTATATTTCGTATTATATACAATTTATATTGAAAGTCACAGTTGTGTGGTCGTATTTTGCACGACCGTATGTTATAAAAGATTGTATTTGGATTCTGTACCATGTATTTGGCGACTCAGAATGGGTTGAGTATTGAACCTATTTTGGGGGCATCACAGTTGGTATCAAAGCTTAGGGATATGATCTCTGGCGGAGATCGGGGAATAGAACTAGGAAGGGAGAGACGAGTAAATCCTTCACTAGTGTGTCCTACCTAAGCTTAATTGTTATTTAATTGGTCGATTGGAACATAGGGTTAATATGTGATATGTTAATTTGTTTGATAAACCCTTGTTTTGTGGTAGTATTTAAGAATGGCAGCTGAAAATCTAAACAATGGAGTGAATGAGACCGTTGAGACACCTGTAATCACCAACCAGGAGAACTTGCAACAGGAAGGAAATATTCCTCCTGTAAATAACCCCACCGATCAAACGATGAACGGTGGGATGTTTAAAAGCTTTTGGCAGTTCATGCAAAACCAGACGAGGGAGGCTCATGTTCATAATACAGGTGGAAATAATAACAACTCGCGGCTTGTCACTGCCAAGCAGTTCAATGAATTGGGACCACCAGAATTTTTGGGAAAGCCAGATCCAATCAAGGCGGAAACGTGGGTTAAGCAAATTACCAATATATTTGATGTCTTGGGATGCACGGAGGAACAGAAGGTTCGATTCGCTACGTTTATGTTTTGCGGAGAGGCAGATTACTGGTGGGAACCTGTGAAGCATACCCAGCCTGCCGCACTCAAGATGTCTTGGGAAGAGTTCTAGAAACTATTCAATAACAAGTACTTTCCAGAAAGTATTCGTCATATGAAGGAGGTAGAGTTTATCAAACTGGAACAAAACAACATGACTGTGTCCCAGTATGAGGCTAAGTTCGCGGAGTTATCCCGATTCGCATCTCATTTGGTGGATAATGAGGAACGTATGACGTGGATGTTTCTGAGAGGTTTGAAACCCGAAATTCGTCAGTACCTCATTTCTCACAAACTTTGTTTGTATTCCGATGTGGTGAATAGGGCCCAATTATTAGAACGGGATAATGATTATGTTCAACCAAGGGACAACAACTAAGGTCGTACCAGTCGTAGTAGTAATCAAAACAATGACAACCATGTTGGGTTTGTACGAAATCGTGATGCAATCAAATTGCAAAAATTAGCGGAAGCATGGTATATCAGAGTTTAAAAAATTTCTACAAAACCATTACCCGGATCATCCTTTATGCAAATTATTAATTTAAAACGATAAATAAGAAGTTATGGAATCATACCCCTGTAAAACGAAGCTTCCACAGGTACGAGTTCAACTCCTTGTTCTTCGTGATCTCCTTGAATTTCCGGGTTAGATTCCTTCCTTTGATCAAAGTTAGCCACCCAAGTGTTTGGCCTCTAGAGGTGATCCACCAAGGAAGATGAATTATCAAGAAGGAGGGTGGTTGGCTTAGTTTTCTATCATCTATAGAAAAGGAGTACTCTCCAACAATTGAAATTGCCTCAACTAATATCTATTATAAGACTCCTCTTATATAGATATTGGTCAACCCTTCTAATCCTATTAGACATGGGATTTAATTTAATTAATTAAAATCCTTTAATTAATTTAGGCTTCCCACCACATGGGGAATAATTAATTAAATTCATTTAATTAATTTGTCTCCTAATCTTATTAGGAATAAATGACAGTACTAATATTAAATTAATTACTAAACTCCTTTAGAAATTAAAATAATAATTATTATAATAATATTAATAAGACTCCTCTTATTAATTTATATTTAATATTTTCAAAATATTAAATAATAAACATTAAGCTATTTAATTTATTCTATAACTATAGATTAAATTAATTACACTTAATGCATTATTACTATTATGCCATTACCTTCTTAAATAATTATTCTTCCTTTTATGGTGTGACCCTTTAGGTTCTCTATATTAAACCGGTTGTGAATAAATCAATTAGAACAATTCTAATCTTATTTAAATAAATAAATTAAACTAATAATCTATTTAAATAAATAATATTTATTCTACAATAGGGATAAGCCTCCCTAGCGATCAACGACTTTCCAGATAATATAGATTTCAACATTAATCATAAAAGAACCTGTGAGTAAATAGTTACCATACAATTCAATCCTTCCACCATACAATGTCCCAATTAAATATAAGACATGAATTTACTGTCAAGTCTTATTTTATTTAATTATATGTATTTCGATTAGAAAATGCACAACTCCGATTAATGCAAATTAGAAACCTCTTTCTAATTTCATTCCACCTTGGCCAAGGATTCCTGGGTTGTCATTTAACGAATCACATAGGACATATCTCCTCTTTTACTAGAGGTGGTAGATTCTTTATTGATCATTCATTATCTCCATATGTAACTCATTATACCCAAGCATACCCTTTTATATACCCTAAAGGACTTTAAGGAATAAGTCAAAGTATAATTCATTACATACAAGATACTATGATGATCTCAAGTCCAAGGATCACTTGTACTACTATCACATTAGGAATTCCTATTGACAGGCGACTAAAACTCCATTAGGTATTCCATAGCGAGTCACGTTCAGTGAACTTATTCTCCAATAAGCACCTACATACTTGCTTTAGTGTCTCCACACAAATGATCATGAGATCAATCATCCTCATCCAATGAGCAAGCAACATATGTACCAATCTATCCGGATTTACTAATCCCCTTTTTAGTAATCCCACGATTGGGAACTATTTTAGTTTTAGAGCTTTCTAAGAATTTAGATCTCATTAGCATGATCATCATCATGATTCTAAAAGCATTGCTTAAAACTATGGGTTATTTACATATTATAAAAATAGCACCATGTAGATAATTAAATGCCTTTAATAAATGAATATTTTATTAATAAATAAATAAGATTGTTTACAAAGTACGTGCTTTATCATCATACATGATTGGCTTGTATGCACACTACTATCAATCTCCCACTTGCACTAAAGCCAATCGCCATGGTATCTTATACCCATCTTCTCTAAGTGATGATAAAATTGCTATTGTGTTAAAGCTTTAGTAAATGGATCTGCAATGTTGTCTTGAGAGTCTACACGCTCCAAGGTGACGTCTCCTCTTTCAATGATCTCCCTGATCAAGTGAAATCGCCGCAACACGTGTTTAGATTTTTGATGAGACCTTGGTTCCTTAGCCTGTGCAACTGCTCCTGTGTTGTCACAGTAAACGGGAACTGCTTCTCCAATGCTAGGAACCATACCAAGTTCAGTTATGAACTTCTTCATCCAAACAGCTTCTTTTGCAGCTTCACTTGCAGCTATATACTCTGCCTCTGTCACTGAATCAGCAACTGTTTGCTGCTTGGAACTCTTCCAATTCACTGCACCTCCGTTCAAGGTAAAAACATACCCCGAAACAGATTTACTGTCATCTTGGTCCATTTGAAAACTTGAGTCTGTGAAGCCCTCGAGTTTTAATTCAGACCTACCGTAAACAAGAAAAATATCCTTAGTCCTTCTCAAGTTTTTTAGGATATTCTTCACTGCCTTCCAGTGCTCTTCTCCTGGATTCGACTGGTATCTACTCGTTACACTAAGTGTATGAGCAACATCCGGTCTAGTACATATCATACCGTACATGATAGATCCTATTGCAGAAGTATAAGGGATCTTACTCATACGGGCTCTCTCCTCAGGTGTCTTTGGGGCCTGTTTCTTGGAGAGATGTATTCCATGGCTACTCGGCATGAGACCTCTTTTGGAATCTTCCATGCTAAATCTCTTTAGCATTGCATCAATGTACGTTCCTTGGGATAAACCAAGCATCCTTTTAGATCTATCTCTATAGATCTTTATCCCCAAAATATAGGATGCTTCTCCCAAGTCCTTCATGGAGAAGTGTTTAGATAACCAGATTTTAATCGATTGTAGCATAGGAATGTCATTCCCTATCAGTAATATATCATCAACATATAATACAAGGAATGAAACTGCGCTCCCACTAACCTTCTTGTACACACATGGTTCATCGTCGTTTTTGATAAAATCAAACTCTTTGATTGTCTCATCAAAACGAATGTTCCATCTACGAGAAGCTTGCTTCAATCTATAAATGGATTGTTGCAGCTTACAAACTTGATTTGTTCTAACCTTTGAAATAAATCCCTCTGGCTGTGTGATATACACATCCTCCTCAAGTTTCCTATTGAGGAAGGCCGTTTTCACGTCCATCTGCCAGATCTCATAGTCGTTATAAGCTGCAATCGCAAGCAAAATTCGAATGGACTTGAGCATAGCTACTGGTGAAAAGGTTTCATCATAGTCAACTCTTTGTCTTTGTTTGAAACCTTTTGCAACCAGTCGGGCCTTATAGGTCTCTACCTTGCCGTCCGCTCCAGTCTTTCTTTTAAAGACCCATTTACACCCAATAGGCTTAATGCCTTCAGGTGGTGAAACCAAAGTCCATATTTTGTTTTCATACATGGAGTCCATTTCAGATTTCATAGCTTCAAGCCATTCTCCTGAGTCTTTATTACTCATAGCCTGTTCGTAATTCAATGGATCATCATCATTCATGATGTGTACCTCATCGTCATCCTCTATACCGAATCCATACCTCTCATGTGACAAACAAGATTTTTGTAATTTATTTTGAATATTTATTGAATTAAATAAATATTTTTCGATGATTTAATTATTGAGTTAAATAATTAATTGATGAATTTGTGGTAGAGTAATTTAATTATATGTGTCACATTAGTTAAATTAATGTGGTGAATTTTTTATATTCAAAGTATGTATTTAATTGAGCTTATTTGATTAATATAATAATTAATAAGCATAATGTTATTCTAATTAATTTAATAATTAATTAGAGATTTATGATTAGACATAATTAATAAATAAGAATTTTAATTATGTGACTATGTGATTTAATGTAGATTTATGCTATTTTATTTAATTAATTTAAATAGCATTATTTGATTTAATTGGGTGTGACATTAATTAACTATATAATAGTAAGTTAATTAAATTAAATGGAAAGGAGGAATAAGGGACAAACAAACTAAGCCCTAGTGGGGGTTGGAGCCAGTTAACCCATTATGGGATTAACTGACGACCCATAACCCACGACTTCTAATTACGCGTATAATATATTAATTTACATATACATATCAGTTCATATAATTAATTTGTAAGACACTAAGTTCCAGAGAGAAAAAGAGAGAAATTGAGAGAAAAGACTCGAGAATTAGTTAGAGAAGAGATTGAAGAATTTAGTTGCATCATCATCACTAACTAGCAAGGGTAATTCTTTCTCCTATGTTTTTAAATTCAAGTTCTTACAGTTTCCATTAACGTATTCTTAAAAAGTTCTCTGTGAATGACTAATTTGATGATTAATGCATGATATGATTTTATATGTATTATTATATGATCATAACATGTTTTATACCATGTATGCATGATTTAATGTGATAAATTTCATACAATTATACTTGATTTGATTTTTACAAAAGTCACAGAGTAGAAAAGTTGTATATATGGCCATACAGCCCTTATGTACAATTTTTATACTATGAATCGATGATTTAACTTTGAATTAGCACTTCCATATGATTGTACACGTTTATACGAACAAAATGGAAGTTAAACGAACGGATTCGGTGTTATAACGAATCCGTAAAGTTAAATTTCGTGATTTTCCTTCAAAACATGATAAAGTATGAAAAACAGTGAATTTGATTGCTATAACTTGTGTAATTAAGTGATTTAGAATGCTAAGATCATGCTAGAAATATTGTATAGTGTTTCTATGAAGTCCATACTTCATGGGTAGCAATTAAATTGTTGTGGTAGCATTTACTCTGGGCCTGGTTCTCTGTTATTCGTGAACTGCAGATTCTGAAAATGGCATTTGGAGCTGCAGCGCCAACTTTAAGCCTAAGATTGGGGCTGCAGTGCCAGTGGAGCTGCAGCGCCAAGATTGGGGCTGCAGCGCCACTTGGCAATTTTGCCCAAAAATGAGATTTTAATTGTTCAAGTCCAGGAAATGTAATTGTAACCTAATGTAATAAACATGAAGACATGATTAAACATATAATAAGAGGTTAATAACTTATATTACGTGAGTAATTAATAAGTTAATTACATGACTTGATTCGTTAATTGTATAGTCCAATAACGTGCTCAAGACCGATGTGTGTGATTCGATACGTATATCGAGTTATTGATTAATGTGTATTGTGAACGTATTGATATGTAGGATTTAATAAAGAACGTGAATTATAATTGTAGCTTGTGCAAGAGGCAAGTTTCCTATCCTTAAACTTGTTTAATATTTTGCAAGTTTCCTAAACTCAAATCTTACTTTTACATTGAGCAAGTTCTTATCCTTGTTTATTCAAGTTGAGATTTTCATATGAGATATTACTATTTTTTTTAAGCATGATTCAGCTATACAATACTTATTCGATTGTATACTCTCGAGATTTACCATTCAAGTTGAATATCGATGATATTGTTGAACTTATAGGACTAGTGAACCCTTATTTATTCGACTAGTCCATAGTTGATGTACGTTCTAAATTCTAGAATACTTATTGAGCTTATCCAAACCAAACTTCCTTTGGTGCGGACTCTGATGTCAAAACTGAGATGAACAACCCTTTAATAGGGGATTATTTACGCTTTAGCGTTGAGATATTGTGCACAGTATGGTACTAAGGGCTGATCCCCCTAAGTACGAGAAGTAGAGTCCATAGTCTTATGACTGTTAAAGGTTTAAAGCATAAACACTTTACAACCTAGGACATAGTTCAAGGTCTTATGACCCTCAGATGTTCTTTTGATTCCTATTATTTATCCTCGAGTCAGAAGTTGAGTTTCTTTATTCAGATGTCTTTGATTCACTCGCATGTTATTATATTGTTGTCATATTATTATACTTGTGGGCAATCGTGCTCACTCTTGCGTAATAATAACATTGCAGTTAAGAACGAAAGGTCCGACGAGCCTTCTTCTAGCAAAGGCAAAGGCAAAGTCAACAAGTGATGAAGACTTGTTGTTTATTTTAATTTTAATTGTTATGTTTCAGACTTATGTTAAAGTTGTGTAAGACTTATTTAATTATTTATATTTCCGCATTTGAGATTTAAGGTTAAGTACGACCTGGGATTAATGTATTTATTTTCAGATGTTGTAACCCATAAGGGAGGATTTAATTCTATTTATTGCATGGTTTGCATTTACTATGGGTAGATAGATAGATGATATTCGTACAGTGAACACCAAGTCCCGTGGAATTGAAGTACCCGGATTTGGGGGTGTCACAGGTTGGTATCAGAGCTGTAGGTTATGAACCTTAGGTGGGGAAAAACCTTAGGATAGTAGCCTTTTTAGAGATCGAGAACATAGTAATGATAACTCTTATCGAGTTCTAAGAAAGATAATAACTTACCTTATGTGCTACGTGCTTATACTTATATATTCGAGTCTCGATTAGCATCACGTAATTACTAAAACTTAAAATTTTATTTGTCAGGATGACGAATGCTGGAGAACCTAGTCAGTCCAGGGACCTTGTACCCCTAGAGGCTAGAGAGGAGGAGCCCCGAGATATCCACGTAGTTTGGGAGCAGTTAGTCCGACGAGAGCCATCACCCTTGATCACAGTCATTGGTCAGGAGAATGTGTCGGTGTCTGATTCAGAGGAGGACTCTGAGGAAGACCCTGAGGAGATTGAAGTTCAGGCTGAGGCAGCTGAAGAGGAGGAGGAAGACCCTGAAGAGTTCCCGCCGAGCTCTATCAGTGCCGAGATGTATGACGAGCTGTATGACCGTAACATAGAGTTACGTGATACTGTTCAGGAGCTGAGGGAGACTGTTCAGGAGCTGAGGGAGCGGTCGGTTACTCAACAGTCTACCATCGAGCTGAGGGATGGAGAGGTTGAGGCTCTTCACACACGTTTGGGAAATGTAGAGTGGAATTTGGTTCACGAGAAAGGCCAAACTGAGCAGAAGTCAGAGGAAATAGAGGAATTGAAGAATGAACTGAAAGAGAAATCAGCAAGGCTGGCCATAGCAGAGGAGGCTTGGGTAAGGGAATCACGACGAGCAGATCTCGCAGAAGATAATTGTCGGGCGAAGAAGGCCAAGCTTGAAGAGACGTACTCTATACTTCAGTATGCAATTGACGAGGCCCAGGATCGGGTTATGAGGTACCCAATTCAGTTCGAAGGACTACCGTCGTACATGCTAGATCGCAGGACGATGTCTCGGATTATGGAAGAAGAGCGTGGCAAAGCTGTTCGTCGCCTTAATGGGCAGTGATAGGAACATTTGATTTTGTGAAACCTATCTGGTAGTTAATAATGTAAATTCCAATGTGTTTATAAACAGAGGAATATTTTATGTTTTAAATCCTGTAGATTCTTTATCTCAGGATAGTTGATGTAAATAGCAGTGATGCTATCGTATTATGTTAAAACTTTTGATTTAGTAATATATCAGAGTTTATTTGAGATAACGTGTTGACTGATTGTGTCTAAATGTTTAAGTTAAGCCTTAGATATTTAAAAGATTGAATAAAGTTCTAATACGCGTATTTCTTAACAGTAAAATGCCGCCAAGGAGACGATCTAACCGTCAACAGGCCCAAGAAGGGTCAACTAACAACAACAACGACGCCAATGCTAACCCCGTTCAGCAGTTGGCGAACTTACTTGCTGGAGCGCTTAACAACCAACCTCAAGCTCCACCGAACACAACGTTCAAGGACTTCAAGGCGGTGGGACCGCCAGAGTTTAAAGGCACCATGAACCCGATAGAAGCTCAAACCTAGGTCATGGAGATGGAAAAAGTTTTTGACGTCGCCAGAGTCAGAGAGGACCAAAAAACCGCCTATGCAACGTTCATGCTGAAATCTGAGGCCAGCTATTGGTGGCAAGCGAATAAGGTCCGGGGAGGTGAAGGTGTGATTACCTGGGAGAGGTTCAAGGAGTTGTTCTTCGAGATGTACTTTCCGACCAGCTCGCAGAATCAAATGGAGGTCCAGTTCTTGGAACTGAAACAGGGAAATATGTCCGTACCAGAATATGCGGCGAAATTCAATGAGTTGGCTAGGTTTGCCACGTATCAAGTGCACACCGATCAGAGGAAGGCAAGGAGGTTTGAACAGGGCCTGAAGCCCTGGTTGTATAGCAAAGTGTCAATGTTCCAATTGAACACTTTTGCTGGGGTGTTGGAGAAGGCCATTCTCGCTGAAGGCGGGAGTGATGCAGTTACAAAGTATAACCAAGATCAGAAAAAGAAGAAGAGTGAAGGTGAAGGAATTAACAAGGCTAGTGGTAGCAACACGGGAGGGAGTAATAATCAGAAGAGGAGGTGGAATGATAACTCATCGACTGGGAATCAGCAAGGTGGTTAGAAAAAGAGGATCGAAGCTTGTTCGACCTGCGGGAAAGCTCACCTGGGGGTCTATATGAAGGGAAAACGAGTATGCTATAATTGTGGTCAGGAAGGCCACATAGCACCTAACTGTCCGAACCCAAAGAAGGGCGCTTGCTTCACTTGCGGCTCAAAGGACCATCTGGCAAGGGACTGTCCCAAGAAGGGATCTGGAAGGGAAGGATCAGGTGGAAACAGGGGAAACAGCGGTGGAAGTGCTTTAACTATCACGGGACCAACCGTAACCAACCGACCAACCGCCAGGACCTTCAACATGACCGTGCAGGATGCTGTGCAGTCTCGCGATGTGGTGTCAGGTATCATTCTGATCAATAAAGTTAATGCTTATGTACTATTTGATTCGGGTGCTACTTGTTCATTTATATCCGATGACTTTGCTAAGAACTTAGAACTTCCTATGGACGAGTTAGAATACCCCATAAATATAGAGATTGCGAATAGAGAAGTAATCCCTGTTAAGTATGTACACAAGAACTGTAGAGTAGATATTAAGGGTAACATTATGAACGTAAATCTTATCCCGATTAGACTTGGGGAATTCGATGTTATTCTGGGAATGGATTGGCTAGTCAATTATGGGGCTGTAATTGATTGCCAGAGAAAGTGTATCAACCTTATGACCCCGTCAAAGGTTGTGTTTTATGGCAGTAAATCGCCTAGACAAGCGAGTTGTCTGACGATGATGCAGGCCAGGAAGTTGTTAAGACAAGGCTGTGTAGGATATTTAGCCTACATAGTCGATAGTCGTAAAGAAAACCCAAAATTAGAAGATATACCAGTCGTGAGGGACTTCTTAGACGTATTTCCGGATGATCTGCCAGGACTTCCGCCAGACAGAGAGGTTGAGTTTGTGATTGATTTGGCGCCAGGGACGGCCCCAATATCGAAGGCACCGTACCGGATGGCTCCGGTAGAGATGAAAGAGTTAATGGTACAACTGCAAGAGTTACTGGACAAGAAGTACATCCAACCGAGCGTATCGCCGTGGGGAGCGCCAGTGTTGTTTGTGAAAAAGAAGGACGGGACGATGCGGCTTTGCATCGACTACAGAGAACTGAATAAGGTCACAATTAAGAATAGATATCCATTACCGAGGATCGACGATCTGTTCGACCAATTGAAGGGTGCAAGGTACTTTTCAAAGATAGACTTGAGGAGTGGCTATCATCAGCTGAAGGTGAGGCCAGAGGATGTTCCAAAGACAGCATTTAGGACTCGATATGGTCACTACGAATTTTTGGTAATGTCATTTGGTCTAACGAATGCTCCTGCAGCATTCATGGGCTTAATGAATGGAGTGTTCAAGCCGTTTTTGGACAAATTCGTGGTGGTCTTTATCGACGATATTTTGGTATACTCGAAGACCAAGGAAGAACATGTAGAACATCTGAAGTTAACATTAGAGGCGTTGAGAAGAGAGAAGTTGTACGCCAAATTTTCTAAATGTGAATTCTGGATTGAAAGAGTGCAATTTCTTGGACATGTGATCGACAAGGATGGAATTTCGGTAGATCCCTCTAAAGTAGAAGCTGTGATGAACTGGGATCAGCCGAAAACACCATCGGAAGTGAGGAGTTTTCTTGGATTGGCGGGTTATTATAGAAGATTTATTCAGGACTTTTCCAAGATCGCAACTCCGCTGACGAATTTGACTAGAAAATCGGTGAAATTCGTTTGGACAGAGAAGTGTGAGGAAAGTTTCCAAGAGCTTAAGAGGAGGTTGAGTTCGGCACCTGTGTTATCCCTTCCGGATGACACAGGAAATTTTGTGATTTATAGTGATGCGTCGCATAAAGGACTTGGCTGTGTACTTATGCAAAACGGCAGGGTCATTGCGTATGCGTCACGACAATTGAAAGACTATGAGAAGGGGTATCCGACCCATGACTTGGAGTTAGCTGCAGTGGTATTTGCTTTAAAAATTTGGAGACACTATCTCTATGGGGAGAAGTGTGAAATATATACAGACCACAAGAGTCTGAAATATATTTTTACACAGAAGGACTTGAATATGCGCCAGAGAAGGTGGCTGGAGTTAATTAAGGACTATGACTGTGAAATCTTATACCATCCGGGTAAGGCTAATGTGGTTGCCGACGCCTTAAGCAGAAAGGGTCGGGAGAAATTGATGATGTTGACTGCTCAGGAGGAGCTAATTTCAGCAATGGAAAAGCTGGAATTGGAAGTGAAGTATCCGATAGAGATTGACGAGAAGTTGTTTCAGATGCAAACTGGTACAACCCTATTGGATAAAGTTAAGGAAGCTCAACTTCAGGACGAAGAATGTGAAAAGGTTAAGAAAAAGATATCTGAAGGAACCGAACCGAGATTCAAGATAGACAGTGAGGGACTACTGAGATTTGAGAACAGAGTTTGGGTACCGTCAGTGCCAGAGATTAAGGATAACATTTTGAGCGAGGCTCATAGCTCACGATATTCGATTCACCCCGGTAGTACCAAGATGTACCAGGATCTTCGACAGCACTTCTGGTGGCCGAATTTGAAACGAGATGTTGCTGAGTGTGTTGCAAAGTGTCTAACCTGTCAGAAAGTGAAAGCAGAACATCAGAGACCAAGTGGTTTGCTACAACCCCTGGAAATCCCAGAATGGAAATGGGAACACATTACGATGGATTTCGTGGTTGGCCTTCCGACGACTCAGAAAGGCTACGACGCAGTATGGGTTATCGTTGACCGACTGACGAAATCCGCACACTTCCTTCCGATCAAAATCAGATTCAACTTAGACCAGTTGGCAAGGCTATATGTGAAAGAGATTGTTTCGAGGCACGGAGTTCCGGTGTCAATTGTTTCCGACAGAGATCCGCGTTTCACATCGAACTTCTGGAAGCGACTACAAGAATGCATGGGGACACAGTTGAGAATGAGTACGGCTTATCACCCTCAGACAGACGGGCAGAGTGAAAGAACGATCCAGACATTGGAAGATATGTTGAGAGCATGCATCATGGATTTTAAAGGAAATTGGGATGATCACCTACCGCTTGTGGAATTCAGTTACAACAACAGTTACCACGCTAGTATTGGTATGCCGCCTTACGAAGCGTTGTACGGAAGAAAATGCAGAACTCCGCTATACTGGGATGAAGTTGGCGAGAGACAACTACTAGGTCCAGAACTGGTACAGCAGACAGCAGAGATAGTCAAAGTGATCAGAACAAGACTGGTAGCAGCTCAGGATAGGCAGAAGAAATACGCCGATCCACACCGTAAGAACGTTGAGTTTGAATCGGGTAGCTATGTGTTCTTGAAAGTCTCTCCCTGGAAGGGGAAGATCAGATTCGGTAAGAAGGGAAAATTGAGCCCAAGGTTCATTGGACCCTTTGAAGTGCTGCGAAGGATTGGAGAAGTTGCGTATGAGGTAGCCTTACCTCCGGCCCTTGAGAATGTCCACAACGTCTTTCATGTGTCAGTTTTACGCCCCTACAAACCCGATTACAAACATGTGATTGAATATGAACCCCTACATTTTGAGAAAGACTTATCCTATGAAGAAATTCCTGTTCAGATTGTTGACAGGAAAGAGCAAGTCCTCAGAAATAAAGTTATACCTTCTGTTAAGGTAATTTGGAGGAACCACAATGCTGAAGAAGCTACGTGGGAACTCGAAGAGCATATGATGAAGAATTACCCAGATTTATTTACTTAATTTTTTGTTTATGCGATTCTGGGGACAGAATCTTTGTAAGGGGGGAGAATGTAACGGGACGAAATTTAATTGAACCGTGATTCTGGGGACAGAATCCTTTTAAGGGGGGAAAGATGTGACAAACAAGATTTTTGTAATTTATTTTGAATATTTATTGAATTAAATAAATATTTTTCGATGATTTAATTATTGAGTTAAATAATTAATTGATGAATTTGTGGTAGAGTAATTTAATTATATGTGTCACATTAGTTAAATTAATGTGGTGAATTTTTTATATTCAAAGTATGTATTTAATTGAGCTTATTTGATTAATATAATAATTAATAAGCATAATGTTATTCTAATTAATTTAATAATTAATTAGAGATTTATGATTAGACATAATTAATAAATAAGAATTTTAATTATGTGACTATGTGATTTAATGTAGATTTATGCTATTTTATTTAATTAATTTAAATAGCATTATTTGATTTAATTGGGTGTGACATTAATTAACTATATAATAGTAAGTTAATTAAATTAAATGGAAAGGAGGAATAAGGGACAAACAAACTAAGCCCTAGTGGGGGTTGGAGCCAGTTAACCCATTATGGGATTAACTGACGACCCATAACCCACGACTTCTAATTACGCGTATAATATATTAATTTACATATACATATCAGTTCATATAATTAATTTGTAAGACACTAAGTTCCAGAGAGAAAAAGAGAGAAATTGAGAGAAAAGACTCGAGAATTAGTTAGAGAAGAGATTGAAGAATTTAGTTGCATCATCATCACTAACTAGCAAGGGTAATTCTTTCTCCTACGTTTTTAAATTCAAGTTCTTACAGTTTCCATTAACGTATTCTTAAAAAGTTCTCTGTGAATGACTAATTTGATGATTAATGCATGATATGATTTTATATGTATTATTATATGATCATAACATGTTTTATACCATGTATGCATGATTTAATGTGATAAATTTCATACAATTATACTTGATTTGATTTTTACAAAAGTCACAGAGTAGAAAAGTTGTATATATGGCCATACAGCCCTTATGTACAATTTTTATACTATGAATCGATGATTTAACTTTGAATTAGCACTTACATATGATTGTACACGTTTATACGAACAAAACGGAAGTTAAACGAACGGATTCGGTGTTATAACGAATCCGTAAAGTTAAATTTCGTGATTTTCCTTCAAAACATGATAAAGTATGAAAAACAGTGAATTTGATTGCTATAACTTGTGTAATTAAGTGATTTAGAATGCTAAGATCATGCTAGAAATATTGTATAGTGTTTCTATGAAGTCCATACTTCATGGGTAGAAATTAAATTGTTGTGGTAGCATTTACTCTGGGCCTGGTTCTCTGTTATTCGTGAACTGCAGATTCTGAAAATGGCGTTTGGAGCTGCAGCGCCAACTTTAAGCCTAAGATTGGGGCTGCAGCGCCAGTGGAGCTGCAGTGCCAAGATTGGGGCCGCAACGCCAGTGGAGCTGCAGCGCCAAGATTGGGGCTGTAGCGCCAATGGAGCTGCAGCGCCATTTTTAGTTCAAATGGTGGAGCTGCAGCGCCACTTGGCAATTTTGCCCAAAAATGAGATTTTAATTGTTCAAGTCCAGGAAATGTAATTGTAACCTAATGTAATAAACATGAAGACATGATTAAACATATAATAAGAGGTTAATAACTTATATTACGTGAGTAATTAATAAGTTAATTACATGACTTGATTCGTTAATTGTATAGTCCAATAACGTGCTCAAGACCGATGTGTGTGATTCGATACGTATATCGAGTTATTGATTAATGTGTATTGTGAACGTATTGATATGTAGGATTTAATAAAGAACGTGAATTATAATTGTAGCTTGTGCAAGAGGCAAGTTTCCTATCCTTAAACTTGTTTAATATTTTGCAAGTTTCCTAAACTCAAATCTTACTTTTACATTGAGCAAGTTCTTATCCTTGTTTATTCAAGTTGAGATTTTCATATGAGATATTACTATTTTTTTAAGCATGATTCAGCTATACAATACTTATTCGATTGTATACTCTCGAGATTTACCATTCAAGTTGAATATCGATGATATTGTTGAACTTATAGGACTAGTGAACCCTTATTTATTCGACTAGTCCATAGTTGATGTACGTTCTAAATTCTAGAATACTTATTGAGCTTATCCAAACCAAACTTCCTTTGGTGCGGACTCTGATGTCAAAACTGAGATGAACAACCCTTTAATAGGGGATTATTTACGCTTTAGCGTTGAGATATTGTGCACAGTATGGTACTAAGGGCTGATCCCCCTAAGTACGAGAAGTAGAGTCCATAGTCTTATGACTGTTAAAGGTTTAAAGCATAAACACTTTACAACCTAGGACATAGTTCAAGGTCTTATGACCCTCAGATGTTCTTTTGATTCCTATTATTTATCCTCGAGTCAGAAGTTGAGTTTCTTTATTCAGATGTCTTTGATTCACTCGCATGTTATTATATTGTTGTCATATTATTATACTTGTGGGCAATCGTGCTCACTCTTGCGTAATAATAACATTGCAGTTAAGAACGAAAGGTCCGACGAGCCTTCTTCTAGCAAAGGCAAAGGCAAAGTCAACAAGTGATGAAGACTTGTTGTTTATTTTAATTTTAATTGTTATGTTTCAGACTTATGTTAAAGTTGTGTAAGACTTATTTAATTATTTATATTTCCGCATTTGAGATTTAAGGTTAAGTACGACCTGGGATTAATGTATTTATTTTCAGATGTTGTAACCCATAAGGGAGGATTTAATTCTATTTATTGCATGGTTTGCATTTACTATGGGTAGATAGATAGATGATATTCGTACAGTGAACACCAAGTCCCGTGGAATTGAAGTACCCGGATTTGGGGGTGTCACATCTCAGGTATCTTCGGTACTCTTCCAGATTTAAGAACAGGTGTGGTATAGTAGGTTCTTCTACTTGGTCAGGTACCTGACTTTGATCCGTGGTAATTTGTGGTTCTTGAACTTCTTCAAGATATATCTTACTCCCACTGACCCCTTCATGGATAAACTCTTTTTCCAAGAAGGCAGCATGTTTTGCAACAAACACCTTTTGATCAGTTGGATGATAGAAATAATACCCTAAAGTTTCTTTAGGGTATCCCACAAATCTACACTTATCGAATTTAGTCTGTAGCTTATCATTTTCAATTTTTTTGACATAAGCTGGGCAACCCCAAGTCTTAACATGCTTAAGATTTGGTTTCCTCACCTTCCACATCTCATATGGAGTCTTTGGGGCGGATTTGGTAGGTACCTTGTTAAGTAGGTATGCAGCCGTTTCTAGGGCATATCCCCAGAAAAAAATTGGAAGGTCGGTAAAACTCATCATGGATCGAACCATGTCCAACAGTGTTCGATTTCTCCTTTCAGATACTCCATTTAACTGTAGTGTACCTGGAGGAGTCCATTGTGAGATTATACCATTTTCTTTGAGACAATTGAGAAACTCACCGCTTAAGTATTCTCCACCTCGATCTGATCGAAGTATCTTTATACTCTTGCCCGTTTGTTTCTCTACTTCACTTCTGAACTCTTTGAACTTTTCAAATGATTCTGACTTGTATTTCATTAAATACACATATCCAAATCTTGAGTGATCATCAGTGAAAGTAATAAAATAAGAATACCCACCCCGTGCACTTGTTGTCATAGGTCCACAAACGTCTGTGTGAATCAATGCCAACAACTCTGTAACTCTTTCTCCTTTTCCACTAAAAGGAGATTTAGTCATTTTACCCATGAGACAAGATTCACAAGTTGGATATGATTCATAATCAGATAACTCAAGGAGCCCATCTTTATGCAACTTGGATAATCTTGTTTCATTGATATGACCGAGTTTACAGTGCCACATGTAGGTATAATTAATATCATCTCTTTTCCTTTTCTTAGTTTGTTCAATTTGAAAAATATTTTCTTGTAAGTCAAGTGTATAAAGTCCATTTCGCAAATTTTCAACACCATATAAAATATCGTCTTTATAAATAGAATAACTATTGTTCTTTATAACAACGTTAAATCCTTCCATATCCAATACAGAAATTGAAATAATGTTTTGAATAATATTCGGAACATAATAACAATTATTAAGATAAATGGACTTGCCCGAAGGCATTGCTAAATAATAAGTTCCTACAGCTAATGCAGCAACCTTTGCTCCATTCCCCACTCGTAGGATCACCTCATCATTGTTCAGCTTTCTACTTCTGACCAGTCCCTTCACATTATTACATATGTGAGAACCACAGCCGGTATCCAATACCCAAGTAGAATTTTGACTTTCTGAAAAATTAATTTCAATCATGAACAAACCTTGATTGGAAGTCGAAGCTTCTCCAAGCTTCTTCTTTGCCAGAAACTTCTTGCAGTTCCTCTTCCAATGACCCGGCTCGTTGCAATGGAAGCACATTCCTTTGCTAGCTAGATCAGATTTCTTTTGTTCCTTTATGTTCACTTTGTCCTTGGTCATCCGAGATCGGAAGAGCTCCTTAGATATCTCATATCTAGCAGTCCTACTTTGTTCACCATACAACTCTTTGAGATGAATCAACATAGTAGGAGCATCCATGTTTTCGTGCTGACGCTGAAGCTCGTTATTCATGGATGTGAGCATGATGCATTGAGCCACAGATGCATCATCTTGCCACTTTACAATGGTGGCAATCTCTTCCTCAGAGGCTGTTTCTGGAACAGTTCCAGGGACAGGTGAGTTTAGGACATAAGAAATCTTTTCAGCAGTGAGAACTATTCTCAGATTTCTTAGCCAGTCCATATAATTCGGCCCGGTAAGCTTATTAGCATCAAGTATGCTTCGCAGTGAAATTAGTGATTTTGACATTTTTAAAATTCTGCATGTGAAAAACAACATTTTAGCAAACATTCATTTTATTAATTTTGCATACCAAAATAAATTTAGGTCTTTATTTTAAATTGGTATCTCCCACTATTTTTATCAAACTATATTACCCTCACTTATATAGTTCGGCAACATCTAATTAAAGATTTGCTAGTGAGAATAAGGATCCCATTTCAAATGTATATAACCTTGTGGATAGCACAACAAGCGATATACAAATAAATAGGTAGACAACTCTTGTCAATTACATCACTATATAACTCCTTTTATTTTGCCTCTTAAATCATAATGGTCAAGTGTGTGCACATCCGAACTAAAATGATTTAAGTTAAATCCAGCCTAGCACTTCCATAAATTCAAAAAAGAAAAATGTTCGTCCTTGTGGATAGCACAACAAGACTAGATCGTTCAATTTTCTTGATAAGCATCAAATGTGATTAATTAACATCTTAAATATGCAATACTTGCCTTGTGGATATCACAACAAGCTCATATTAAATATTTAATACTCTATTAATTTATCATGCTAGAAGGCGACGTTCGATATTCCAAATATCATTTGAACGCTTCGGACTTAATATTATTTCTTTGAGGGGTTTGTTATTATTTGTCTCATCTTGTTTAGCGTGCATGCACATATATATATATATATAAAATGCGCGTCATTTTATTAAACATGCGAAGCATGTTTGCATAAAATATAATATATATATATATATATATATATATTTAGCATACAATATAGAATACTATATTCTACCCGGATTGATTATGGACTTTTATTCTAGTTTGGTTCACTAGAGCCACAAAGTGAACCAAAAGGTCAAACCTAGGAGTGCAAGAATTTAAATTTAAATATAACTATTACATTTAAACCCGGGCTCCATACAAACGAGTCTTCACGCGCTCCTTGCTCTTTGGTCTCCAATTTCTTCAAGATAATTCTAACTATTTCTATTACATTAAACTATTTAATTTAAATAGAAACCTTGATCAGCAGTCAAGGGGAAGTACATAGGAGGGAGATAGAATTTTACATCAAGAAAAAAAAAATTAGAGAAGACAAGGTACACAGACCCCATTTAATAAAACTCATTCATTCAAGTATTCAACTAAAATAAAATCCAATCACATTGGTCAAATAGTCCATAATCAATCCCCATTTAGTATCATACATATCACCATATATATCAATAAATAAATATTCATCTCATGAGTTAAAACATTTCATATATATATGAATATCATTTAATGGGCAATTTTAAATTGCATGAAATCCAATTTCAAGATTAAAATAAACTCTTTATTTTAATTATAAAGTTATTGAGAATATCATATATAAATATATCATATATCATATATATATATATATATATATTTGATATTACCGTATATATTATATATATTTATATAACGAATCAGGTTATATATATATAATATAAATTCACATTTTTTTTTAAAAAAGTCACCTTCTTTTATTAAAAGAGTCCTTCCTGATGGGTCACCTTATTTTTGGAGTAAGAAAGAGACAACACCTTTTCTTTGCAGAATTCAAGATTAGC
Source organism: Panax stipuleanatus (assembly GCA_020205555.1). Classification (NCBI taxonomy): domain Eukaryota; kingdom Viridiplantae; phylum Streptophyta; class Magnoliopsida; order Apiales; family Araliaceae; genus Panax; species Panax stipuleanatus. The sequence continues at coordinate 99,286,701 of CM035115.1, forward strand.
ACCTAAAAAAAAAATTGTGATTCGTCCCAAAAAAAAAAACATCATCATTTTTTTTTCTTAAAAAAAAATAATTTTATACAATAAAATTATGCCCAATAAATTATTTTAAATACATACCCATATGTATATGAAATCAAAAATAAATTAATAATTGCATAAAGGTTTGGCTCTGATGCCACTGTTGGGTTTGTACGAAATCGTGATGCAATCAAATTGCAAAATTTAGCGGAAGCATGGTATATCAGAGTTTAAAAAATTTCTACAAAATCATTACCCGGATCATCTTTTATGCAAATTATTAATTTAAAACGATAAATAAGAAGTTATGGAATCATACCCTTGTAAAACGAAGCTTCCACAGGTACGAGTTCAACTCCTTGTTCTTCGTGATCTCCTTGAATTTCCGGGTTAGATTCCTTCCTTTGATCAACGTTAGCCACCCATGTGTTTGGCCTCTAGAGGTGATCCACCAAGGAAGATGAATTATCAAGAAGGAGGGTGGTTGGCTTAGTTTTCTATCCTCTATAGAAATGGAGTACTCTCCAACAATTAGAATTGTCTCAACTAATATCTATTATAAGACTCCTCTTATATAGATATTGGTCAACCCTTCTAATCCTATTAGACATGGGATTTAATTTAATTAATTAAACTCCTTTAATTAATTTAGGCTTCCCACCACATGGGGAATAATTAATTAAATTCATTTAATTAATTTGTCTCCTAATCTTATTAGGAATAAATGACAGTACTAATATTAAATTAATTACTAAACTCCTTTAGAAATTAAAATAATAATAATTATAATAATATTAATAAGACTCCTCTTATTAATTTATATTTAATATTTTCAAAATATTAAATAATAAACATTAAGCTATTTAATTTATTCTATCACTATAGATTAAATTAATTACACTTAATGCATTATTACGATTATGCCATTACCTTCTTAAATAATTATTCTTCCTTTTATGGTGTGACCCTTTAGGTTCTCTATATTAAACCGGTTGTGAATAAATCAATTAGAACAATTCTAATCTTATTTAAATAGATAAATTAAACTAATAATCTATTTAAATAAATAATATTTATTCTACAATAGGGATAAGTCTCCCTAGCGATCAACGACTTTCCAGATAATATAGATTTCAACATTAATCATAAAAGAACCTGTGAGTAAATAGTTACCATATAATTCAATCCTTCCACCATACAATGTCCCAATTAAATATAAGACATGAATTTACTGTCAAGTCTTATTTTATTTAATTATATGTATTTCGATTAGAAAATGCACAACTCCGATTAATGCAAATTAGAAACCTCTTTCTAATTTCATTCCACCTTGGCCAAGGATTCCTGGGTTGTCATTTAACGAATCACATAGGACATATCTCCTCTTTTACTAGAGGTGGTAGATTCTTTATTGATCATTCATTATCTCCATATGTAACTCATTATACCCAAGCATACCCTTTTATAGACCCTAAAGGACTTTAAGGAATAAGTCAAAGTATAATTCATTACATACAAGATACTATGATGATCTTAAGTCCAAGGATCACTTGTACTACTATCACATTAGGAATTCCTATTGACAGGCGACTAAAACTTCATTAGGTATTCCATAGCGAGTCACGTTCAGTGAACTTATTCTCCAATAAGCACCTACATACTTGCTTTAGTGTCTCCACACAAATGATCATGAGGTCAATCATCCTCATCCAATGAGCAAGCAACATATGTACCAATCTATCCGGATTTACTAATCCCCTTTTTAGTAATCTCACGATTGGGAACTATTTTAGTTTTAGAGCTTTCTAAGAATTTAGATCTCATTAGCATGATCATCATCATGATTCTAAAAGCATTGCTTAAAACTATGGGTTATTTACATATTTTAAAAACAGCACCATGTAGATAATTAAATGCCTTTAATAAATGAATATTTTATTAATAAATAAATAAGATTGTTTACAAAGTACGTGCTTTATCATCATACATGATTGGCTTGTATGCACACTACTATCAAACCAGCGGGGAGGGAAGTATCATGATAGAAGCGGTAACCACTCAGGTGGTAATTGTGGCCATGATAATAGAAGAAGTGAGTCGGGGGGAGATTTCAAGAAGAGAAGGTACAACAATAAGAACGTGAAAATGTCGACAGCAGCACCAGCATTAAACTATTTCTAGGGGAGGAGAACGACCATCGGTCATATACTATAAATGCGGGCAAGAGTGACACATCAGCCCTAACTGCACACAGCAATCCAAGTTGTGCTATAACTGTGGAAAGAAAGGTCACATTGCTCGAATGTGTCCTGTAGCGAAACCAAGTCCAGCGGGGATAGTGACTCTAAAGGCTGTCCCAGACAAGTCAAAGTAAGTTGTTCCTGGAAGAGCTTTTGTCGTAACTGCCCAACATGTGAAGAACCCGAATGAGGTTATTACGGGTAAGCTAATTATAAACTCTTACGAAGTTTACACCTTATTAGATACCGGTGCTACCCATTCTTTTATTTCACCTGCTTGTGCTCAACGTTTGAACTTGACTCCTGAGAAATTAGACTTTGACTTATCTATTGAAACTCCGTTAGGAGGAACTTTCGTTACATCTACAGTTTATAAATCTTGCTTGATTCAAATTGGTACCCTCACCCTACCTGTTGATCTTATATCTTTGAAAATACTTGCATTTAACGTGATTTTAGGAATTGACTGGTTAACCACTTATCATGCCAAAATTTATTATTTTCGTAGGGTTGTTAGTTTTCATATTCCTAACCAACCTGTTATGCGAATTAAAACAACCAAACCCCTAAAATCAATCAATGTCATTTCAAGTCATAAAGCTATTCATTTATTAAAAAATGGATGTCAAGCTTTCTTAGCCCATGTCACTGATCTAAACCAGAATACGTCAGGTTTGAATGATATTTCTGTCGTTAATACATTTTCTGATGTATTTCCTGAAGAACTTCTCGGTCTATCCCCAGAACGTGAAGTTGAATTCTTTATTGACCTTGAACCCTGTACAAAACCCATTTCTAAAACCCCATATCGAATGGCTCCTATTGAACTTCATGAGTTAAAAGGTCCAACTACAGGAATTGTTAGACATCGATTTTATTCGTCCTAGTACATCTCCTTGGGGTGCTTCTGTTTTATTCGTAAAGAAGAAAGACGGGAGTATGCGACTTTGTATTGACTATCGGGAGTTGAACCATGTCACCATCAAGAATAGGTATCCGTTACCTCGTATTGATGACCTTTTCGACCAGTTGCAAGGTGCATAATTCTTTTCAAAGATCGATCTTCGTTCTGGATATCATTAGTTAAAGATTAAAACTGAGGATATTTCGAGGACTGCTTTCAGAACTTGATAAGGGCATTATGAATTCTTAATCATGTCTTTTGGATTGACTAATGCTCCTGCTGCTTTCATAGATATGATGAACCGTGTATTCAAGGAATATTTGGATCAGTTCGTGGTTGTCTTTATTGATGACATCCTCATCTATTCCAAAAGCCGTGAAGATCATGAGAACCACCTGAAGCTGGTACTTCAAAGGCTTCGTGAAAACAAGCTATATGCCAAGCTAAAGAAATGCGAGTTTTAGCTAGAGGAGGTAGCATTCCTTGGGCACATGGTATCAAAACGTGGAGTATCTGTTGTCCCGGCGAAGATTGAAGCAATACAAAGCTGGGAGAAACCGAAGTTAGTGACTGAAGTACGTAGCTTTCTTGGTTTAGCTGGTTATTATCGGAGATTCGTGGAAGGATTTTCTCGAATCGCTACTCCATTAACTCAGCTGACTCAAAAAGATACAAAATTCGTATGGAATGAGGAATGCGAGAAGAGCTTCCAAGAGCTCAAGAGGAGACTCATTTCAGCACCTGTTCTGACAATACCATCTGGTTTGGATGGATTTGTCATCTACAGTGATGCTTCGGGCAAAGGGTTAGGATGTGTTCTCATGCAATATGGGAAAGTCATAGCCTATGCCTTACAGCAACTCAAAGAATATGAGAGGGATTATCCTACTCATGATCTAGAGTTGGCAGCATTCATTTTCGCGTTGAAGATCTGAAGACACTATCTGTATGAAGAGAAAGTGGAGACTTAAACGGATCATAAGAGCCTTAAATATTTCTTCACTCAAAAGGAACTCAAAATGCGACAACGACGTTGGCTTGAGTTGTTGAAAGATTACGACCATACCATCCAATACCATTCTGGAAAAACGAATGTGGTAGCTGACGCGTTGAGTAGAAGATTGTAATATTCGAGATTATTATGTCATTCAACAATTATCAATAAACAAATTTATGAAAAATTCTTGTGAGTTGTCTTTTATTAGATGTATATATGTTATACATACATGTGTTAGTTTATGATATGTGATGAGGAGTATTTAAATGGTGGGTTCAGTTTAACTCAACTATTTAAATTGGTTAAGTGTGGAACTAATTCTATTAATTTCGTGGGATGGCTTTAAAGTATGAGTTTGAGTTCGGAGCTGAATTTAGAGACGCAGACTGCGTATTTGAGTCCGGAACGTTGAAATTAGTTAGGATAGACTGTAACCACGAAAATGGGTCACGGTTGACTTTTTGGTCAAAGTCAACCGGTTGACTTTTTCGGGTAAAAAGTCAACCACGAATTTTGGAGATGAATTTGATGAAACGGATAGTCCCATGACGTCCGGAACGTCGACTTTAGTAGGAATCGATATAAGTATCGCAACGTTCGGCTACGGAGGGCAAAATGGTCAAAATAATTGATTAATTGATTAAAATAATATTATAATATATTTAGTACAAGTCAGCAGCTGGTGGGTCTCTTGGTGACCACCAAATTGGGACAAGGAGGGAGAGTATATATATATATAGCAAATATAGAAGGAGGAGGGAGTTAGTTTTATTCCTTAAACCAAACACCTTTTCATTTTCTCAACTCCCACATTATCTTGGTTCATTAACACAATTGATCATGGGATATGCCAAGGACCTCTCAACTGATGAATTCATATTTACGTTACACAAGAATTCAAGCTCTATAAGAGTATCTCTTTCCCATAGTATTTTCCTTTTCCTTAGAAACCTTACCAAAATAAACTTGAGAGAATGAGAGTTTGAGAGCTCTTGAGAATTCTGGATATTTGGAGAGTCTAAACAAGCAAGGGGGAAGGAGTATCAGAATCAAAACAAGGGGAAATTTGCACTAAGAGGTAATTCATAACCCATTTCATATGTTCATGAGGAAAATAGTGAGAAATGCATGTATAATCATAGTTGATGGTTTGTTTTGGCGTTGTGATGCCATGTTATGGTGTATTACTGTTATGTGTCTATTAAGTATGAGAATTCTGGACTTAATCATGTTTCAATTACATTGAGAATCATAAAATTCGAGTATGCATGCTATATGTTTGATAAAATGCCACTAACATGCTAAATTCATCAAAACATGAAAAATTAGTGAATTTGATTATTGTAACATGTGTATATATGCTAGTAAAAGTGATATGGACAGTAGCAATTGAATCCTTGCATGCTAGAATCAAAATCATGAATTTTTGTCAAAGTGGGTTAACATGAAATCTGTGACTTTTAGGGTTTTTCAGAGCCTTGAAATCATGGTTTCTGTGACCCGCTTATGGTAGCTAATAATTTTATAAAATAGTATGTTGTATGAAGTCCAATCTGTACAAATTTCAAAGGAATCGGAGTTTTTTTGAGCAAGATATGAAATTCGTAAGCAAGCTTGTTGGTATAGAAATCTGCAGAATTTTTCTAAATGTTAGAACCTGTTCTGGCACGCTTTTCAAGGCAGCCGGTTCATGGCCTTAACTTGCTATTTTCTGAAAAGTGATATTTTTGTAAAATACTATGCTATATGAAGTATGTTGTGTCAAAAGGTTAGAGTCATATCATGCATGATTTGGTCAGAATCAATTCGCAAAGTGGGCTGCTCAAAGCTGCAAAAAAATTTCTAGGCAGCGAAGAGCAGCGCAACTGCGCCACTCATCAGGCTTGTGCCTGCGTAGCTGCGCCGGTCCAGGTCGGTCCGGGTTGGGTCTGATCCGGGTCGGGTCGGGTCGGGTCGGACTGGGAAAAATTCCAGAAACTTATTTTTACTCAGGTTCTCATATTGAACCAGTTTATCTATATGACGCAACATGTTCTATGATTAAATTAGCTTGATGATAGCATACGTGGTAGTTTAATAATGAAATTATAATGAAAGGAAATCATTTTCTTTTGAATTAGAGTTCAAGAACCTAATGTCTTATTGTGACACATATAATTAGGTTACGTGAAGGTTAATTGCTAGCTTTAACGATAGCAGACGTATCAGGCAAGTTTCTTACCCTATTTTTCATTGAGAAATTAATCAATCCTTATTCATTTGATTTCAGCGAGGGTAAGTTCGGACTTGTGATTATTTAAATATGCATGCAAGTTCCTTTGACGTAAAATTCTACAACTTCAACTGTCTTGCAAGTTTTATTGCTGTTTATTCAATTATTAATTCAATTGCTATGCTGTAAAGTTCCATCGATTTAAAAGAACTGTTTCCAGGAATGCTTTCTAGTTTTTGTTCAGCTAGAAATTGTTGATGACAAATGATTTAATTCAAATCTTTTGAAGCTATTTAAAGTTTACCAATCCAAATTGTTTCGGTGCGGTCTCGCATGAATACTAAGATGAACAACCTGAATAAACGGGCAAACAGATGTCGGGCATATAGTCCCATTTCTGCTTATGCAGTTTAAACTTTATACTTGTGCACAATGTAGGGTACGATAGGCTGATCACCTGGAGTACTTGCAGAGACCGTTTACAATCCATTTGATTGTTAAACTGTCTGATGGTTTTTGATGAAACAAAGTAACGTTCAGGGTATTTAACACCCCTTAGTATGCTATTGAGAATTCTGAACTCTTATCTTTGATATTCTTGTTTAACACTTGATAATTCTTTCAACTGTTGAGATATTGTCATACAGATGTTTTTACTCCTGATGTATGTTTCCAAACTTCTTTATATACTTGCTGGGCAATTTGTGCTCATTCTTGCTTAAACCTTTCAGTTAAGGATGAGAAGGCTGAGGGCTCGGGCAAGGACAAGGGGAAGTCTAAGATGAAATGATGCTAGTTACCTTATGAAATAAGTTTATATTTCCGCATATGATGTAATGTAGCGATAAACGCTAAGTTTAAGTTTTGGTTTATTAAAGGTTGTAAAGACTTGGGATTTTATTTTGTACGTAATAGTTATATTATTATTATTATTATTGCTGGAGTTTACTTAGATAGATGATGATGTATGTTGTATCGTGAGCACCATGTCCTGTAATCGATGTTACACGGATTTGGGGGCGTCACAGGTTGGTATCAAAGCTGTAGGTTATAAACCTTAGGTGAGGAACCTTAGACTATAACCTTAGGGAAGTTAGTGGAGTATATAAGGAGGTGAACTCAAGTAGAGTTCTAAGGGTTGTGTCAAATCTATTTTTTTTCTAAAAACAAAATCAATATCTATTTTAAAATACTAATCGAGTTACTTTGTCTTGATTGTAGGATGTCAGGAGAAGAGGAGGTTAGAGATATTCACGTAGTGAGTGAGCAGTTGGTGACAGCTGTACATGAGCCTATAGCTGAGGCAGCAGCTGAGTCAGACCCAGAGGAGTATCCTGAAGAGGAAGAGGAGCCCGAGGAGGACTCCGAGGAAGCACCTGAGGATACTATGTTGGATGAGTTGATGGATAGGATTACAGAATTGGATGACAAGGTCCATGAGTTGGAGGAGCTGTATTAGGGGGAGCAGCAGGCTGCAGCATTGCTTGGGGCATTGGTGCAACACCTGATAATTAGGAACGGGGATCTGGCTGACAAGCTATGAACAACAGGTCAGAAGGCAGATAGGCTGAAGGATGAGAAAGAAGCTATCAGGACCCACTTGGGACATACCATTAATGGGCTAGAGTCGAGGATTCAGAGTCTCCAAACTGACAAGCAGATCATTACCACATTCTGGGGAGATGAGAGGAGAGGCCGTGTTCAGGCCGAGAAGCTAACAGACGAGTTAGAAGAAGAAGTAAGAGATAAAAAGGTTAGGATGGATATAATGAAGTATGCGTTTAAATAAGCACATGGGAGGTTCCAGCATAGGGTGTATCACTTTCCACGTGAGGAGTACCGGTCTAGACATGCCATAAGCCGTGGGTTGGTGCTGGAAATAGCGGATGAAGAGCATGAAGACGCCATTAGGCGGGGTCTTTAGTTTGTTCGTGTTAAACTTTTACTAGTAGCGTGTAGAACGCTTATCTATGAAATAAAACTTGGTTTCCAATGTTACTAAATATGATGGTTAAAGTGATGTAAATGGCTTAATGCCATAAGACGATGAAATACCTTGGGTATTATGTTTATAAATAAATATACTTTTATTTAAATATGTGATGTGATGATTAAGTTTTTATATGAATTATATATGTTGTAGGAATAAGTTATGAGATGATAACATTAAGTTTATTTAAACAGATAGATGGCTAGAGGAGGACGTCGTTAAGTACCAGAAGGGTCAGGCGGTAATGCTAGGGGTCCACCGAACCCCATGCAACAATTTGTAGATATGTTAGCTGTGGCACTTCAGAATCGAACCCCGAATACCAATAACCCTCCAGCGGGCCAGGTGGCATACTTTAAAGACTTTAAGAGCGCGGGACCACCTGAGTTCAAAGGAACCACCGAACTTATTGAAGCCCAAACTTGGGTCAAGGAAATCGAAAAGGCGTTCGCTATTGCTAGCGTAGGAGATGATCAGAAAATAATCTTCGCCACTTACATGCTGAAGGGTGAAGCCAATTTCTGGTGGAAGGCAAACCAGATCAGGGCGGGAGAAGGTGTGATACCTTGGGAAGAGTTTAAGAAGATCTTCTTCGAAAACTATTTCCCTGTGAGTATGCAGAGTCGTATGGAGATGCGATTATTGGAGCTGAAGCAAGAAGACATGATCGTACCCCAGTACGCCGCAAAGTTCAACGAACTGGCGAGGTTCGCTCCTCATCAGGTCGACACTGAGGAGAGGAAAACGAGGAGGTTTGAGCAGGGTCTCAAACCATGGTTATACAGTAGACTTTCGGTGTTGCAGACGAACAGCTTCGCGACTTTCCTGGAGAAGGCTATAATTGCTGAGGGCGGAAGTGAAGCCCTAATGAAGTTTAATAAGGAGAAAAAGAAGAAGAATGAAGGAGGGAATCGCGGGGAAGGTAGCAGCAGCAGTGGTGCAAATAAGAGGAAGTGGAACAACAACAACAACAATAACAATTTTAACTCGGGAAACTCTAGGGGAAAACCAGGGGAAGCAAATAAGAGAATTGAGGAGTGCAAGGAGTGTGGGAGGAATTACTCGGGTGCATGTCTAAAAGGGAAGAATGTTTGTTTCAATTGCGGGCAAGAGGGGCACATCTCTCCCTATTGCTCTGCACCAAAGAGAAATGGATGTTTCAATTGTGGAGCATTGGACCATCAGGCAAGGAATTGCTCAAAGAAGAATTCAGCAGGAGGAAATGGAGGAAGGGGACCAAGCGGTGGAAATCTCACAATTACTGGACCACCAACTCAGAATCGACCAACAGCAAGGACTTTCAACATGACGGTTCAGGATGCAGTCGCATCCAAGGACGTGGTTTCAGGTATCATTCCGGTCAATGATATATCTGCTTACATATTATTTGATTCGGGTGCTACTTGTTCCTTCGTATCGCATGAATTCTCCCAACGATTAAACATACCCCAGGAAGAATTAGAATATCCTTTGAACATAGAAGTCGCTAATAAGGAAGTCATTCCCGTTAGCCATGTCTATAGGAATTGTGTTGTAGATATCAGGGGGTATAAGTTGCCTGTGAATTTAATTCCGATTCAATTAGGGGAATTTGATGTAATACTAGGAATGGATTAGTTATTTAACCATGGAGGGATGATAGATTGCCAGAAGAAGTGCATAAACCTTAAGACTCCAAATCAGTCTAAGGTAGTATTCTACGGGAGTAAGTCGCCGAGACACTCGAGTTGTCTGACGATGTTGCAAGCGAGGAAGTTGCTAAGGAAGGGAAGTGTAGGATATTTGGCCCATATCGTCGATACACAGAAAATAGGTGTAGGAATGGGACAGATACCAGTAGTGAATGAATTTTTGGATGTATTTCCGGAAGAGTTACCAGGACTTCCACCGGATAGAGAGGTCGAATTCGTTATAGATTTAGTACCGGGAACGGCCCTGATTTCGAAAGCCCCATACAGAATGGCACTGGCAGAGATGAAAGAGCTGATGGTACAGTTGCAGGAATTATTGGATAGAAAGTATATTCAACCGAGTGTGTCTCCTTGGGGAGCACCAGTTTTATTTGTGAAAAAGAAGGACGGATCGATGAGACTTTGTATTGACTATCGAGAGTTGAACAAAGTGACTATCAAGAACAAGTATCCGTTACCTAGGATAGATGATCTGTTCGATCAGTTGAAGGGAGCGAAATATTTTTCCAAGATCGACTTGAGGACGGGATATCACCAATTGAGGGTGAGGAAGGAAGATGTTCCTAAGACAGCATTCAGGACTCGTTACGGTCACTACGAGTTCCTGGTGATGTCATTTGGATTAACGAGCGCGCCGACAGCATTTATGGACATGATGAATCGGGTATTCAAGTAATACCTAGATAAATTTGTGGTCGTGTTCATAGATGATATCCTGATCTAATCCAAGACTCAGGAGGATCATGCTGAACACTTAAGGTTGGTATTGGAGGCGTTGAGGAAGGATAAGTTATACGCAAAATTTTTAAAGTGCGAGTTTTGGTTGGAGAAAGTTCAATTTCTGGGTCACGTGATCGATAAGGACGGAATCTCCTTGGATCCAGCAAAGGTGGAAGCGGTGCAGAATTGGGAGCAACCAAAGACACCGACTGAAGTAAGAAGTTTCTTAGGACTGGCAGGCTATTATAGACGGTTTATCCAAGATTTTTCGAAGATAGCAGGAACTTTGACGAATTTAACGAAGAAGTCGGTCAAATTTGTCTGGACAGAGAAGTGTGAAGAAAGTTTTCTAGAACTTAAGAAAAGATTGAGTGAGGCACCGGTGTTGTCTTTACCTGACGATACAAGTGATTTCGTGATTTTCAGTGATGCATCGCATAAAAGACTTGGTTGTGTGCTTATGTAACATGGTAAAGTTATTGCGTATGCATCACGTCAGTTGAAGGATTACGAGAAGGGATATCCTACCCATGACCTGGAATTGGCAGCGGTAGTATTTTCCCTAAAGATTTGGAGGCACTATTTATATGGTGTAAAGTGTGAAATATACACGGACCATAAAAGTCTGAAGTATATCTTCACGCAGAAGGAGTTGAATATGAGACAAAGAAGATGGTTGGAACTAATAAAGGATTATGATTGCGACATCTTATATCATCTAGGGAAAGCTAACGTAGTCGCAGATGCGCTAAGCAGAAAGGGCAGTGGCAGGTTGGCAATGCTAATGGCTCAAGAGGAGTTGATTAGGGAAATGGCCAGTTTGGAACTCGAGGTAAAGAGTCCGAGCAAGTCAGATGGGAAGTTGTTCGCAATGGAGGTTCGACCAACACTATTGGACAAAATCAAAGAAGAACAAAGCAGCGATGAAGAATGCGAGAAGGTGAGGAAAAGAATTTCAGATGGAGAGGAGCTTAAGTTCAATGTGGGTATTGATGGATTATTAAGGTTTGAGAGGAGAATTTGGGTGCCAGGGGTATCCGAGTTAAAGGAGGAAATCTTGCAGGGAGCTTATAGCTCAAGTTACTCAATTCACCCGGGAAGCACAAAGATGTATCAGGATCTTCGCCAACATTATTGGTGGCCCAATATGAAGAGAGAAGTGGCAGAGTGCGTCAGCAGATGTTTAACATGCCAGAGAGTTAAGGCGGAACATCAGAGACTGAGCGGGTTACTTCAACCATTAGAAATTCTAGAATGGAAATGGGAGCATATCACGATGGACTTCGTGGTAGGACTTCCAAATACACAGAAGGGTTACGATATAGTTTGGGTAATCATTGATCGATTGACCAAGTCAGCGCATTTCTTGCCAATCAAAATCAGATATACCTTGGATCAGTTGGTAAAGCTTTATATCAAGGAGATCATTTCCAGGCACGGTGTACCTGTATCAATTGTGTCAGATCGCGATCCGCGGTTCACAACTAATTTCTGAAAAAGCTTTCAAGAACGCATGGAAACGCAACTGAGGTTGAGCACCGCGTATCATCCTCAAACAGACGGGCAGAGCGAAAGAACTATTCAAACGTTGGAGGGCATGCTGAGAGCATGTGTTATGGACTTCAAAGGAAGCTGGGATGACCACCTACCATTGGTGGAGTTTGCATACAACAACAGTTACCCACGCGAGCATCGGGATGCCACCTTATGAAGCTTTATATGGAAGGAAATGCAGAACACCATTGTGCTGGGATGAAGTGGGAGAATGCCAATTGCTAGGGCCAGAATTAGTGTAGCAAACTGCAGATGTGATCAAAATGATACGAGCAAGTTAGTGATAGCTCAGGATCGACATAAGAAATATGCCGATCAACATCGGCAACAACGAGACTTCGACGTCGGCACTTATGTGTTTCTAAGGGTTTCACCTTGGAAAGGGAAAATGAGATTTGGGAAGAAGGAAAAACTTAGTCCCAGATTCATAGGACCCTTTGAAGTGTTAAGGCGAGTCGGTGAGGTAGCTTATGAAATAGCTTTACCTCCGGAGTTAGAACATATACACAACGTGTTCCACGTATCAGTTTTACGACCCTATAAACGGGATTACAAGCATGTCATAGAGTATGAACCCATCCAATTTGAAAATGACTTAACCTATGAAGAGGTTCCAACACAGATAATTGATAGAAAAGAACAAGTGTTGAGAAATAAGATAATACCTTCTGTTAAGGTAGTATGGAGGAACCACAACGCCGAAGAGGCTACGTGGGAACTCGAGGAGAAAATGATGAAAAATTACCCTAGACTTTTTGTTTGATATGTAATGATTCTGGGGACGGAATCCTTATAAGGGAGGGTGAATGTAATATCCGAGATTATTATGTCATTCAACAATTATCAATAAACGAATTTATGAGAAATTCTTGTGAGTTTTCTTTTATTAGATGTATATATGTTATACATGCATGTGTTAGTTTATGATATGTGATGAGGAGTATTTAAATGGTGGGTTCAGTTTAACTCAACTATTTAAATTGGTTAAGTGTGGAACTAATTCTATTAATTTCGTGGGATGGCTTTAAAGTATGAGTTTGAGTTCGGAGTGGAATTTACAGACGCAGACTACGTATTTGAGTACGGAACGTTGAAATTAGTTAGGATAGACTGTAACCACGAAAATGGGTCACGGTTGACTTTTTGGTCAAAGTCAACCGGTTGACTTTTTCGGGTAAAAAGTCAACCACGAATTTTGGAGATGAATTTGATGAAACGGATAGTCCCATGACGTCCGAAACGTCGACTTTAGTAGGAATCGATATAAGTATCGCAACGTTCGGCTACGGAGGGCAAAATGGTCAAAATAATTGATTAATTGATTAAAATAATATTATAATATATTTAGTACAAGTCAGCAGCTGGTGGGTCTCTTGGTGACCACCAATTTGGGACAAGGAGGGAGAGTATATACGTATGGCAAATATAAAAGGAGGAGGGAGTTAGTTTTATTCCTTAAACCAAACACCTTTTCATTTTCTCAACTCCTACATTATCTTGGTTCATTAACACAATTGATCATGGGATATTCCAAGGACCTCTCAACTGATGAATTCATATTTACATTACACAAGAATTCAAGCTCTATAAGAGCATCTCTTTCCCATAGTATTTTCCTTTTCCTTAGAAACCTTACCAAAATAAACTTGAGAGAATGAGAGTTTGAGAGCTCTTGAGAATTTTGGATATTTGGAGAGTCTAAACAAGTAAGGGGGAAGGAGTATCAAAATCAAAACAAGGGGAAATTCGCACTAAGAGGTAATTCATAACCCATTTCATATGTTCATGAGGAAAATAATGAGAAATGCATGTATAATCATAGTTGATGGTTTGTTTTGGCGTTGTGATGCCATGTTATGGTGTATTACTGTTATGTGTCTATTAAGTATGAGAATTCTGGACTTAATCATGTTTTAATTACATTGAGAATCATAAAATTCGAGTATGCATGCTATATGTTTGATAAAATGCCACTAACATGCTAAATTCATCAAAACATAAAAAATTAGTGAATTTGATTATTGTAACATGTGTATATATGCTAGTAAAAGTGATCTGGATAGTAGGAATTGAATCCTTGCATGCTAGAATCAAAATCATGAATTTTTGTCAAAGTGGGTTAACATGAAATCTGTGACTTTTCGAGTTTTTCGGAGCCTTGAAATCATGGTTTCGGTGACCCGCTTATGGTAGCTAATAATTTTATAAAATAGTATATTGTATGAAGTCCAATCTGTCCAAATTTTAAAGGAATCGGAGTTTTATTGGGCAAGATATGAAATTCATAAGCAAGCTTGTTGGTATAGAAATCTGCAGAAAATCTGGGTTTTCCAGAATTTTTCTAAGTGTTAGAACCTGTTCTGGCACACTTTTCAAGGCAGCCGGTTCGTGGCCTTAACTTGCTATTTTCTGGAAAGTGATATTTTTATAAAATACTATGCTATATGAAGTATGTTGTGTCAAAAGGTCAGAGTCATATCATGCATGATTTGGTCAGAATCAATTCGCAAAGTGGGCTGCTCAAAGCTGCAAAACAAATTCTGGGCAGCGAAGAGCAGCGCAGCTGAACCACTCATCAGGCTTGTGCCTGCGCAGCTGCGCCGGTCCCGGTCGGGTCAGGTCGGACCGGGAAAAATTCCAAAAACTTATTTTTACTCAAGTTCTCATAATGAACCACTTTATCTATATGACGCAACATGTTATATGATTAAATTAGCTTGATGATAGCATACGTGGTAGTTTAATAATGAAATTATAATGAAAGGAAATCATTTTCTTTTGAATTAGAGTTCAAGAACCTAATGGCTTATTGTGACACATATAATTAGGTTACGTGAAGGTTAATTGCTAGCTTTAACGATAGCAGACATATCAGGCAAGTTTCTTACCCTATTTTTCATTGAGAAATTAATCAATCCTTATTCATTTGATTTCAGCGAGGGTAAGTTCGGGCTTGTGATTATTTAAATATGCATGCAAGTTCCTTTGACGTAAAATTCTACAACTTCAACTGTCTTGCAAGTTTTATTGCTGTTTATTCAATTATGAATTCAATTGCTATGCTGTAAAGTTCCATCGATTTAAAAGAACTGTTTCCAGGAATGCTTTCTAGTTTTTGTTCAGCTAGAGATTGTTGATGACAAATGATTTAATTCAAATCTTTTGAAGCTATTTAAAGTTTACCAATCCAAATTGTTTTGGTGCGGTCTCGCATAAATACTAAGATGAACAACCCAAATAAACGGGTAAACAAATGTCAGGCATATAGTCCCATTTCTGCTTATGCAGTTTAAACTTTATACTTGTGCACAATGTAGGGTACGATAGGCTGATCACCTGGAGTACTTGCAGAGACCGTTTACAATCCATTTGATTGTTAAACTGTTTGATGGTTTTTGATGAAACAAAGTAACGTTCAGGGTATTTAACACCCCTTAGTATGCTATTGAGAATTCTAAACTCTTATCTTTGATATTCTTGTTTAACACTTGATAATTCTTTCAACTGTTGAGATATTGTCATACAGATGTTTTTACTCCTGATGTATGTTTCCAAACTTCTTTATATACTTGCTGGGCAATTTGTGCTCATTCTTGCTTAAACCTTTTAGTTAAGGATGAGAAGGTTGAGGGCTCGGGCAAGGACAAGGGGAAGTCTAAGATGAAATGATGCTAGTTACCTTATGAAATAAGTTTATATTTTCGCATATGATGTAATGTGGCGATAAACGCTAAGTTTAAGTTTTGGTTTATTAAAGGTTGTAAAGACTTGGGATTTTATTTTGTACATAATAGTTATAATATTATTATTATTATTATTGCTGGAGTTTACTTAGATAGATGATGATGTATGTTGTATCGTGAGCACCATGTCCTGTAATCGATGTTACACGGATTTGGGGGCGTCACAAAGATCATATGCGGGAACGAGTGCGATGATGTCAAGTATACGCGTAGAACTAGCTTTGATTGATAAAGTTAAAGCTGCTCAAGCTACAGACCTGGAGTTGAGGAATATGAGGAAGAAGGTGCAAGAAGGTGCTATTCCAGAAGCAAGGGTTAATGAAGAATGAATACTTCAAGTCAACTCCAGACTTTGTGTTCCTAACGATTTTGACTTGAAGTATAGAATCATGATGGAGGCACACAACACACCATTTGCAATCCATCCTGGGAGTACCAAAATATATCGTGATCTTCGACATACATTTTGGTGGAGCAATATGAAGAGAGAGATCGCGGAGTTTATCTCGAAGTGTTTAATGTGTCAACATGTCAAGGTGGAGCATCAAGTGCCAAAGGGTCCATTGCAATCACTTGAGATTCAGAAATGGAAGTGGGAACACATTACCATGGATTTCGTTATGGATCTTCCCAAGATTTCTCAAGGCATAGATGCGATTTGGGTTATTGTTGATAGATTAACCAAGTCTAGTCATTTCTTGTCGATACGGGAGACTTATTCCCTTGAACGTCTTCCTTGTATGTATGTGAATGAGATTGTGAGGTTGCATGGCATGACAGTATCCATTGTTTCGGATCGTGACCCAATATTCACTTCACGATTTTGGGTCAGTTTGCAGAAAGCTATGGGCACTGATTTACGATTTAATTCGGCATATCATCCTCAAACGGATGGAGAATCGGAAAGGACTATTCAAACTCTTGAAGATCTATTGAGACTCTGTGTTCTAGACTTCAAAGGGAGTTGGGATAAGTACTTATCATTGGTGGAATTCTCCTACAACAACAGTTATCAGGCAAGTATAGGCATGGCTCCATTCGAAGCGTTGTATGGGCGAAAATGTCGTTCTCCAGTATGCTGGGATGAGGTGGGTGAAGCAACATTGTTAGGACCAGAGTTAGTACGTATGACTACGGAAAAAATTTAAATGATTCGATAACGTATACAAACGACACAAGATCGACAAAAGAGTTATGTGAATCTTCATCGAAGATACGTGGAATTTAATGTCGGAGATCATGTATTGTTACGTGTTGCTCCATGGAAAGGAGTTAAGAGATTCGAAAAGAGAGGAAAGCTCAATCCACGATTTATTAGTCCATATGAGATCCTTGACCGAGTAGGAAATGTGGCCTATAGACTCGCTTTACCGCCTAGTATGTCTCGTGTTCATAACGTTTTTCACATATCTATGCTACGTAAATATGTGAAAGACCCAAACCACATTATTGAATTAGAACCAGACGAGATAACTGAAGATTTAACTTATGAGGAGGTACCTGCCAAGATCTTGCATAAGAAGGAACATGTCCTACGCTCGAAGATTATACAACAAGTTAAAGTTTTGTGGAGGAACCATGATATCGAGGAAATGACTTGGGAGTTAGAATCCAAAATAAAAGCGAGGTATCCTCACCTTTTTGACATACCAGGTACGTACGTCAATTTCGAGGACGAAATTTCATAAGAAGGAGAGGTTGTAAGACCACAGCTTTTTATGAATAAAATTTAATTTCCTCTATATATTATTTTGAAATACTAAGGTGTTGATTTGATAAATGTGATAAGTTATGGGTGGATTGTGCAAAATTTACAAAGTAAGCAAGTGGTTATAAAATATTTGTAGTGTCGAAAAATATTCGTTTGGTCGAGGAATATTCTTTTTGTCGGAGAATATTCGTACGACGGCGCAGTCCTTGATGGACCCCACAATGGAATGAATGTCAGATATAGAAAGCGACAGAAATAACCTTTTTATAAAGATAACGGTAAAACTGTTACAGTTAAACTGTTGAAATACCCGATGATAAAAATACAGTAATACGCATTGTTGCACAGTAGCATACAGTATTGCACAGTATTTTGAATTATTGGTTCTTACGTAAGAATGCACTTACTTAATTATTGTTACAGTAATTACTGTTCAATATTTTATATTATTAATTCCATAATTGCATAATATTTTATTCGTTTAATAATTGCTACGTTGATATTTTATATCAATAATTGCTACGTTGATATTTTATATTAGTGATTCAATAATTGTCATTGAACAGTATTTTAAATTATCAAATTAATAATTCATATTATTTGAATAACATTATTAGATAGCATTATTAGCAATGTCTAAGGAAGTTCTGTCTAGGAAAGGGGTTGAATAATTGCGCACCAGTAAGGAGAAATCCTTATCGGAAGGCCCCCTCTTTCTTGAGAACGACCTGGTTATCATTATTGTGGTTCTGTAATATTATTTGTGAATAAAAATTATTGATAAAAATAATAAATAAATATTTATTCAATGTGGATTTAAAAGGAGAAATTTTTAGTAAAAGTGACAATTATTGAGAATGGATATTTT
Source organism: Panax stipuleanatus (assembly GCA_020205555.1). Classification (NCBI taxonomy): domain Eukaryota; kingdom Viridiplantae; phylum Streptophyta; class Magnoliopsida; order Apiales; family Araliaceae; genus Panax; species Panax stipuleanatus. The sequence goes on from CM035115.1 coordinate 99,305,349, forward strand.
ATCTGTTCTGATAAAATAATTTATTGAAATATATTATTATACTATTACATTATAAGTGTAAGTTGTGATGATATAATAATATAATAGTGATGATATTTTTTTACAACAAATTCACGATATATGAATAAAATGAGATGGAAGAGATAAAATAAAATTTAAAATTCTTTTAATAATTATAAATATTTTAATATATATATATATATATATATATATAAAAACATGTGGGTTTGAAGAATTATTGGTCATTTGTGGTGGCTGCTTGGTTTTTAAAAAGTGGGGGTGTGGAAAAATCATCCGTATGTAAATTTAAGTAATTTTTTTGTTCGGAATTTGAAAAAATTTTCTACTACAAAGTTATAGAGAATTAAATTTCATATAGAAAGGACATAAGATTCGTATTTTTCTGATAAAAGACTATTTATTATGAATTATTGAAGTTTCAGAAATAAATATTTATTTAAAACATGGTTGGGCCCCACTTTTGTTTTTTATGGAAAAATGCTGAAATTTCAAAGTGTGGTGTGCGTGAATGGCAAGGTGGAAGCCACCGGTAGCAAGTAAGTCTATATTGGTGTTCTGACATTTTTTTATAAATATGGTGCTTAGTTAGAATTGAAAATCACACCAGAATCAGAAAATTTTCTCTCTATAATATCGAGCGTATTTCTTGTGAGTATTTAGATACTTTAAGTATTGATAGCAGTGCAAATTTTTGTCTCCATAATATCCGATATTCCAGTCAAAACTACTCTCCTGTTAAGGTAAATGATATTATTTTTCTCGTAAACGATGTTATTTCCTTTCAATATTCATAAAGAATATTATTTTCTTTCATATTCCATATTATGAAAGTAATAATATTTCATTTCATATTCTTAAATTTAAACTTACTACGGTAAGTATTTCTTCTATAATTCTAGAAATGATCAGAAATTCTTTGAGTTTTGCGCTTCAATTAATATCATTTCACTGGAATATTGGTCTGAACTTTTTATGAAAATTTTTATCTTTTCATGACGAGTTACTATTCACGATAAAAAAATATTATTTTTTTAATCTAAATTATCTTTGATTGTATCCAAGTTTTGATCTTCATTCTTGAATTTTGCTCCACAATTGGTTATTATGGAGTATTCTTGAACTTGGATAAACTAATTTGCGAATTCCTAAGCTTTGTCCTTTATCTCACTAGATTCGTTATTTATATTATTTTTCATCATTCTCAATTTTAAATGGCGATACAAACGAATATCTTTGGCCTGTAGTGCAAAGATGAATGATTATTTGATGAATATCTTTGGCCTGTAGTGCAAAGATGATTACCTGATGAAAATCTTTGGCCCGTATTGCAAAGATGGACATGTGTTGAGATGAACATGACCACTGGTGATACAAATGAATATCTTTGGCCCGCAGTGCAAAGATGAATATTTGATTCGAGATATATATTGATTGATGTTACAGGGATAAAATATTAATGGTGGACTTTTAATTCATAGAAGATAGTAGACATCATTCTCTACTTAACTCTTCTAATGAATTGTTATTTCCGCTGAAGTTGTTGATCTAAAACTTGTTGTGCATAATATTTTATCTGATTTGTTGAAGACTAACGATAATTTACTCTTCATTATCTTAGTCATAATATTCTTTACTGGGCTAGTTGAGCTCACCCTTTTCTTCCATTGTTCTCTTCAAGAAATGAGAATGTCGCAGGAACTAGTCGAGGATCGGGGTGATGGTCAGAGTTAGAGAAATAACAGTCCTCACTATTTTGTAGAATAGTGTGATAATAATTATAATTAATGAGGACTGAATTTGAGCGTTTATATTTCGTATTATATACGATTTGTATTGAAACTCACAGTTGTGTGGTCGTATTTTGCACGACCGTATGTTACAAAAGATTGTATTTGGATTCTATACCATGTATTTGGCGACTCAGAATGGGTTAAGTATTGGACTTATTTTTGGGGTGTCACACAATATGTGACTCTGTTTAATTGGTCTGGAGCTCAAGATTCATAGAGTTCGGGGGCTTACTTAAGCGAGGGAAAGGTGTTATGCAGCCCTCGACTTCAGTGACAAGGTTACCGCGACTTTTTCATTCCCTATGCATTAAGTGTGTGTGTGTGTGCTTTAATTTTGAAAAGATTCTAAGTGCTTTATTTTGAAAGTAGTGATGTGCCTCTTTGGACCTATGTACAAAGGGTTTGATTTAAAGTAAAATTCAATTTTTCTTCAGATAAAGCATATGAAAGTGATATTTTTTGAAAATATGGTTTTCAAACCCTTCACCAAATGGGAATCGATACCCTTTGATACTTCCAATTTTATTCTAGAAGAGGCTTGATTTGATTTTAATCGAGATGTGAAGCATCTTCGAAAGCTAAATCAAAACTATTAACTACAAGGGTCGGGCTCCTTGTTGGCATGGAAGCCATCGAAGTAAGCCCGAGCACCACATACATAGTTTTCACTATTATGGGGCCTTAAATTTGGATATCGTTTTAAGGCCCAAGATTACATGTACAATGGGTTACAAGCTGACTATACAACTAAGACAAGTCCATCACAGGAACCGGATTTAGATCCATTGATTGAATCTTCAACCCTGTGGTTCCTAGGCTCACATTACATCATTTGAAAGCTTGCACTATGCATATATTTTATATATTAAACATATATACATATTTTAACTCCGTTAAACAAGTGATTTATCGGTTAAATCCTTGCACTCGAGTAGTTAAGCTTTCCGCTTCCTCTAGATATGAATCTAGAGCCACGTGGTAGCACTAGTATTTACAAAACTAGAAAATAAACTAGATCTACCTAGATCTATGCCTATCTAGCTCAATGGGTTAAGCTATGAAGCTTTTGGATTTGTTAATTGCTAGATCATGCTTGATCTAGGATAGATCTAGTCAAAACAGTGTAAATATCATCTATTTACACAAAATAAACAGTAAAAAGCTAGACTTATACACTACCAGGCAATATATATATAACACTTATATATATATTAAAGCAGTAAATGAGCACAGATCTGAGAAGATCTTACGTATTTACACGATATCTACAAACGAACGGCTGAAAGTTTTAAAGAATTGGATTTCAACTGGTAGAAAGATGATATAACAAGTTATATATATATATATATATATATATATATATATAAGTGTTTAAAACTGAGATTTCAGAGTTTGAGATGAAGAATCGCTCCCTTTTTCTTTCTAGCTCTCGAATTTCTCTTTCTAAAAAATAGGAAACTAAAAAATCTCTCTTGCAAATGAGTTGGGGTGTTAGATTTATAGACCCCATCCAGTCGCAGGTGTACCTGCGGCTGGACCTGGTGGGTTTTGCCGCCTCGTATTCGTTCCTTCGATCACTGCGTTGTCTGCTGAAACGTCTGTATACTGCAATCCAAAAATCGCTAGGTGATGTGCCATACCATTCAGGAAAGCTCTTTTCGAGAGTTACACAATGACATCGGGATTGATCTTTTCCAAATCTGGAAAAATGAGTCCATGACCAGAATAACATCTTCAAGTCTTTGTAGGTAGTCCATTGATTTGGCTTGTGTAGTTTGCACTCAAGATTCTTGCGATGGCTATTTGTGACCCTATCTACAGGTGGACGATTGTTGTTTATGTTGTGATGTCAACATTACATCTTTGGCCTACCAGGGTCATCTCTAGGGTTAATGTGTCTATTCCTCGAGGTTGTCTTCGGGGTTGAAGTTGTGATATTGTATTCCCTCGGGGTTGTCTCCGGGGTTGAGAAGACGCTTTTACCATTCTGTATGGTTAGTGAAAGGAAAGCAAAATTTTGAGTGTCTACAAATGCCCCTCTTTGTCATGTTGATGCAATGCAATGAGATTAGCATGACAAAGATTACTAGAAACTTGAAATATGACAAGGTATATTTAATGATGCAATGCTATGTGAAAGATGGTATAATGTTATGGATGCTAAATGCCTTTGTTGGAGTTAGTTCCAACGACTATCACCACCGGACGTTACCAATGCCTTCGATAGGGTTAACTCTAACGGCTTTCACCACCGAACGTTACCGATGCCTTCGATCGGGTTGACTCCAATGGTTTATATCACCGGCCATTCCCGATGCCTTAGCTGAAGATATTTTTTAACTACTTACACCACTGGACCTTCCCGATGACTACGCTGGGGTTGACACACCCGGTTTGCACCACCGGATCTTCCCGATGTTTTCGCTGAAGATAGTTTTCAATGGGTTACACTACTGGACCTTCCTGATGCCTACGCTGGGGCAGACACCAACTGTTTACACCACCGGACCTTCCCTATGTCTTCGTCGAAGATAGTTTTCAATTGCTTACACCACAGGACCTTTTCAATGCCTACGCTGGGACTGACACTAACGGTTTACACCACCGGACCTTCTCGATGTCTTCACTGAAGATAGTTTTCAACGGTTCACGCCATCGGACCTTCCCGATGCTTATGCTAAGGCTAACACCACTGGTATACACCACCGGACCTTCCTGATGTCTTTGTTGAATATAGTTTTTAATAACTTAGACCACTAGACCTTCCCAATGCCTACGCTGCAACTGACACCAACGGTTTACACCACCAGACCTTCCCGATGTCTTCGCTGAAGATAGTTTTCAACGACTTACACCACCGGACCTTCCCGATGCCTACGATGGGGCTGACACCAACGGTTTACACCACCAGATTGTTAGGTTTGTAAGATTCATGAACACAATCAAATTGGATCAAAGTAGTAGAAGCATGGCAAAATCAAAATTTTAAAATTTTTACAAACTATATACCCGAATCATTCTTTATGCATAATTATTAATTAAACGAAAGAGAAGAAATTATAGAATCATACCCTTATAAAACTAAGCTTCCACAGGTACGAGTTCAACTCCAAATCCTTCGCGCTCTCATTGAGTTCTCTGGTTTGATTCCTTCCTTTGAACAACGTTAACCACACAAGTGTTTGGCCTCTAGAGGTGATCCACCAAGGAAGAACAAAATTCAAAAAGATCGGTGTTTGGCTAAAACTCTTGTAGACACTCAAAATTTTGCATTACTATTACTAACCTTGTAAAAGGGTAGAAACGTCTTTTCACACTGCAGAGACAACCCTGAAGAATTAAACCATCAAACCAGACCCCCGGAGACAGCACCGGAAAATCATCAAACCAGACCCCTTAGAGACAGCCCCGAGAAATCATCAAACCAGACCCCCAGAGACAGCCCCGGGAAATCATCAAACCAGACCCCCGGAGACAGCACCGGGAAATCATCAAATCAATCTCCCAAGAGACAGCCCTGGGAATCATCAAATCAACTTCAGTGATAGTCTTGAAGATAGACGAAAGTCAACAGCAGTCCAACCCCGGAGACAACCCCGAGAAAGACAGTTGCAACCATGTTAAGCACGAAACCAACCCGGAAGGGAAAAAGAGTAATTTTTCCAACTCAACATCAAATTAGATCAAATTACTATAAAGAAGGTCACACAGAACCATCACAGCAATCCCGAGTGAAAATTGCGCCAGACAGCTAAACGGACTGACTGCAAAGACTCAAAGATATGGTCCTAGAACCATCTTCCCGAACTTGGAAAAGGCCAAGCTTTATGTCATTGTGTAGCTCTTGGAAATGGCTTTTTGAAAAGGTATATCATGCCTCCATCGGATTCCTGGATTGCAAGTTATAAAAGTTTGAGCGAACAACGCGTTGGTCGGAGTGCACGTACTTTAAAACAACAGGGCCCACCAGGCCCAGCCCCAGGTAGACTTGCGGCCATCGGGGTCTATATATAACCCTCCCCCCTTAGCTTATAGAAAAAGGGAGAGAAGAAGAAAGGGTCGCGATGAGAGAAATAGAGGCTAGGAGGGTCAAACGAAGGCTCTAACTCACTCTGATTCTTGTAAAACTTCTTTGTAAACATTCATACACATATATACTAAAACATATCAAATTTTAATTGGTGGAAAACGAGTATCGGGGTACCAAAATACATTCGAGAGCCGTTCTCGCGATATACTGTATGATTTCTCCAGATCTGTCTTCTTCGCCTACTCTAATACTTATATAAGTGCTATATACATATATTTAGTTGCTTATATTCGCCAGATCTAAAGTTTTCACCATTCATGTCTTGTAAGTAGTTAATATTTGAGTTGTATTAACTAGATCTGTACTGGATCTTGCCAGATCTAGCTTTTAACAGGTTCAAAAGTTGTAAAACTTAAAACTTAGAAGCTAGAATGGCTAAGATCTATACAGATCTAGTCTTCTTTCTAGTTTTTTGTAAATATTCAGCAACCATGTGACCCTAGATTTGTATCTAGAGGGAACTGGAAGCTATGAACTACACGCGTACGGAGATTTGACTGATGAATCTTTCATTTAGCAATGTCTAGTGTAGTTTTATGTTTTATTGCGTTATATTCATTATGCAGGCTGTTTATTTGATTTCTTGTGAGCCTAGGAGCCACAGGATCTACGATTCAACTCATTGATCTAGATCTGATTCCCATGATGGACCTGGTTGAGTTGCACAGCCAGCTTGCAAGTTTTGTAATTGTAAATATAGGACCTTAAAATGTTTATCTGGATTTAAGGTCCCTGTAATAATGGAAATCTTATGTGTGGTGTCCGGGCATACTTTGATGGCTTTCATGCCCATAAAGATGCCCGACACTTATATATATATATATATATATTATTTTGTCGAGGATGCTTCGCATCCCGAGAAGAAAATCAAATAAAGCCGAATATGGAATAAAATAAAAGTATCAAAAGGCTTCAATTCATGTACGAGCGAAATGATTTAAAACCCACTTTTCAAAACATCATTTTCATACTTTTGTCTAAAAATGGTATATAGGTCCAATAAAGCACAACACTACTTTCAAATAAAGCACTTAGGCCCAATTAACTGCAGCACACACACACACATACACAATGATTAGGGAATGAAAAGTGCGGTAACCGTGTTTCACAGAAGTTGGGGGTTTCCTAACACCTTTCCCCCCATTTAATCAAGCCCTCGAAGTCTATGAATCTCGGTTTCCAAGAACAATTAAACATAGTCCAATAATTGTGCCATATTACAAAATCTTTCAAAACTCGATTGAGTTGGTACAACCATTTTAACTCATACCAACTAGCGGCTCTGTCTAATTCGAACCAATAAAATCAATCTTTTCAAATCGTAGACATTGTATGTCGGACTCTTTCTAAAATCTCACCATCAGATCAAACAAATCCACATATAAAACATAAATGGTAAGAAACAGGTGACAACTCCACTGGGACAGTAGAGGGCTTAAGCCGCATTTTAAAACTTTTCAATTCCCTTCTTTGTGCTTGTGTGTGAAATGACGTCTTTACATTGAATGGATGTGAATGTCTCTTTTACCACACTTTATATTAGTGCTTCTCAAAATGTAATCATTTTGCATGCAGTAAGGCACGATGAATATATGTTGTGTGTTCCTCCACCAGGAGGCAAACCCGTCGGTCACTGATTACTAGACTCCGGTGGCGATTAAGTCCAAGTGAGGCTTAGAAAAGGTACCACTCAAATCCGCTCTAGTTGAAAGGTTGGATTAGCTTCCCATCTAGTAGATTGTGATGATCTGGGAACCTCAATGTCGAAAAGCCTGTGAGAGTAAACCTAAGATAGGTCAGCCTCTGATAAACTGAACACGAAGGGAAGGCTCTTCATATTTTTCCCTTTCAATTCCATGTCAAATATCAAATGTTGTAAATATTAATCAAATGTTATAAATTGTAAATCCTTGCAAATTTATTGTAAAATATCAAATCTTGCCATGATATCGCGTCATCAAAACATCTGACCTCTATTTTGCAGGAAAATATTAAAAAACCCCTAAACCTGACACATTGCATAGCATGTATACTGTTTAGGTTTATCAAGACTAAACTACCTACTTTTATTGTAGGCAAGATGTGTCCCATTACCAGATCCAAACCTAAGAAGGCAAAAAGCCTACCCACTAACATGGAAGTATGTACCCAACTGGGGACAAGCTTCGTGTTTCAAGAAGAATTCGAGGGACTCAGAAATCAGATAGTAGAATTTACTATTTTTTTAAAAGAACAGAGTAAAAGTACTTAGGGTCAACAGATACCCAATCAAATAGAGTCTTCCAAATAAGGTGGCAGTAAGGGTACTGATAAGAAAAAGGAAGCTCAGATACCTAAACTTCGAAACAATGAAAAGACCAACAAAACCCCTGAAATCATCAATCTCAAAGAAGATCGAGAGACTGGGGATATCCGAAAAAAAATCCAACAAATGGAAGAAACTATCCGGTCAATCAAAGGGACTGGATCCTACGGAAGTGTCAACTACTTAGACCTTTACATCTTTCTTGGGGCTCAGTATCTAGACAAGTTCTAGATCCCAGACTTTAAAAAATATAATGGATCGGCAGATCCTTACACCCATTTGAAAGTATTCATTAAAGAACTCGGATCCTATGTAGAGGACGAGAAGTTGAGAATGCAGTTATTTTAGAAAAGTTTGACCGGAGAGGCCAGAGCCTGGTATGCCCAACTGGACAATTCCAAAATTCGTAGCTGGGAAGAGCTAGCTCATGCCTTCCAAAATCAATACATCTTCCAGTCATAAATGGCTCCAGACAGATATCAAATTACCAAGGTTAAAAAGCAAAACACTGAGTCATTCTAAGAATATGCCCAAAGATGGAGGCGTCTGGCTGCTCAAGTCATCCCATCAATGACAGAGACTGAGATGGTGATGACATTCATCGACATATAAGAAGCTCCATTCTAATAAAGGGTCCTAGCAGGCATGGGAAAATAATTCTCAGAAATGATCAAACATGGAGAAATGACTAGGATGGGACTGAAGTCTGGAAAGATTAAAGACCTTACTACTTTAGAAGCCATGACTGAGCACATTCAGGCTAGAAGTTATGGGAGTAATCCTCGAAGAGTTCATAAGAAGAAAGAAGATGATGTATCCTTGGTACTATAAGGTCAAACTCAAAAAGGCAACCAAAACCTGCCTATTCAAAGGAAAAATTATTCCTCTTTTCAAACGTATGTGCAACCTGCAAATCCGACATTCCAAAGAACTGGAGAGGTTAAACGTCGAGGGATATTTACACCCTTAGGGGACTCACTTGAGAATATACTCAAGCTTCTAACAACACAGAAGAAAATTTCTCATCTCCTTCCAACAGCCAATCCAAGTGGGAAGAATTTTGACCCAAGCAAGAAATGTGCTTACCATTCTGGATCTCCTAGCCATGACACCCAAGAATGTTGGTCTCTAAAGCACAAGATCCAATACCTGATAGATAGTGGTGAGATTGTGGTGACAAAACCAGAGTAGCCATATGTTCAGGCCCTTTGCCTCAACACAATGTGGATGTAGTCAATATGCTCAGTATATGGAATAGAGAAGGTTCCAAGTACCTCAAATATGTAGGGGATTCTCCACAAACAAGCAAGGATAGCTCTGATAAATGGGACTATTCAGAATGCCGCTTCCTAATAGAACGAGAAATAAAGTCTATCAAGGATCAGATTGGTCAACTGACAAAAATAATGGTATACCAACACCAAGTGATGCGATAGTTGATAACTTAAGTCAACCAAAGGAGAAAAAAATCCTCCCATGCCCAAAGTTCATACAATTGCCAAGAAGGATCGTTATCGGTTCTATGAACAGAAACCTGGGCAGAAAAAGTTGCCATGGAAGAAAGAGTTCGAGCTCACAGAGAGTTTGCTTTTAACAAATGGAAGAAATTCTCAAGATGTTGATCAATGAGGGAAAAGTCATACAACTATTACATCCAATGAACTCTCGATCAAGGAAGTTTAATCCTTCCAAAATATGTCAATATCATTGCAACAATCCTGTTCACGATAAAGAAGAATGTTGGGGACTTCGTCACCTAATCCAGAACCTGATTGAAAGCGACGAATTGTTAAAAGCAAGCCCTGACCATAGAGAAGCGATATTTGCTCCTCTGTCATGGAGTCTAAAGGAAGTTATAGCAGTCATTTCCTATGAGAAGGACACAACTGTCATACCCCTGATAATTCAAGGAAAGGGGGATAAAGTGGGAAAGAATCCTTTGAAAGTGGCTGCACCAGAACCATTGATGGTGCCATTCAAACTGCAGTATCCCTTGATCAGCATAAAAAGAGTCCCATGGAATTATGGGGAGAACGAGGGGTCAATCAAATCATACGGCTACTATATCAAAAGAAAACTCGTTATATCTACCTCAATGAGTGATAAAGCCAGTCACCAAAGCCAAGGGTAGAATGTCTGAGGAAAAGATTGAAGAATTCCTCAGCAAAATGAGGCATAATGAAGCCAAGGTGGTGCAAAGATTAAAAGAGGAACCTCGGCAGATATCCATTTTGGATTTGGTCATATCTTCAAAAGACCACTACAAAATCTTAATACAAGTGCTGGAAGAAGCACATCTACCCAAGTCAATAGATACATAAAAGTTTTGTCACTTGATAGAGCACATTTTCAACAGCAATGTGATATTTTTCACTGACGATGACATATCAATTGAAAAAACTGGTCATTATAAGTTATTACATATAGAGCGATGTCCTCTAGATACGTGATAAGAGGCGTATTGATAGATGAAGGGTCTTCCTTGAACATATGTCCTTATAACGCTTTGGAAAGAATGAAGATCAGTCCAAATAGAATTCGAAGCAGCCATATAATCATAAGAGCCTTCGATGGGTCTCGGTAAAATGCTGTAGGAGAAATCAAACTTCCCTTGGAGATTGGTCCACATACATTCTACGTATCCTTCCAAGTGCTGAACATCACCACGGGATATAACTTACTGTTGGGAAGACTGTGGATTCATATGGCAGGAGCAGTCCCATTTACCCTTCATCAACAGGTCAAGTACATTATCAATGGTAATCTGGTCACTGTCAATGCCGAACTAGAGTATCCTGTCTATGTACAAGGGGATATGCCTATGATCAGCCTCAACAAAGGAGTTGAGCCAGCCAATTTTCAAGCCTTTGAAGTGAGCAACACTCACTATCAACCTATTGGGTTCCAGCACTGAAGCCAAGAATTTCTTCTGAAGTGATGTCGGTCGGTAAAGAAATGATTTCTTTAGATTTCTATCCCGACAAATGGCTTGGAAAAAATCAACAAGGTATCAAACATCCAGTCCAAATACCTAGCCAAGCAGGAAAGGCTGTATTAGGCTATTCTTGTGGATCCAATCACAAGAACCCGCACAAGCATCAGTCGAGTCAGACATCCCCCATTCTATTACCAAACCTCACGGATTCTGAATTTGTGAAAGCCAACAAGGAAAGTTCCTACTTCTGTGTCAGGTATGCTGATTCCTCAGGTCAAACCGGTCGGCTAGAAAGAAATCCAGATTCCTATTAAGGAAAGCAAGGTAAAGAATGAGAGGTTCCTAGAAGAAGTGCAAGATCGATTTGCAAAGATGTATTTTCTGGCACATACTGAGAGTATGAATGACAATATCTTAGATGATGACTATTCAAAAAATCAAATCCTGATCCCTCGCATAAACAAGGCTAAGGAGAACAGTTCAAAGAAAAGCACTAACCCTGATGTGAATTCAGTCATAGTCATCATCAAAGAGGAGGATAAAAGCAACCCCTTCATCATCTCAGTCAACAGGACCTGACCTTGGACAACTGGATCAACATTCTGTGCGTCAGTCGTAAAGGGTAAAAGGGCAGAGAGTCCATTTACCTTAAAGTGTAGATATTATATACTTCTTATTTATGTTGTATAGTACTAGCAGTTACTTTTGTCATGCTTTCGTTAATGCTTTGTATGGTTAAACAATGTCATATATTAAGTGAAAGCATTTTATTTTCAGGACTCCAAATTTGGATTTATTTAGTCTAGCTGATGAATTGCCAAGTCTCAGCGGTGACTATAACTTTTATGTAGAACTGGACTTTGACTTGATGGAGATTAATCAAGCAGAGACAGATGACTATAAGGTTCCTGAAGAGTTCTAGGAATGGGTCGAAGATAAACCTAAACCAAACCTCGATCAAATCACCACTGTCAGTATCAGAACCTCAGAAAATCCTAAAGAAATTCAAATAAGCAACGACCTTACCCCAAACCAAATGACAGACCTGATTGAACTCCTAACTCAGTTCCAGGATATATTTGCATGGTCAAGTGAAGACATGGTTGGCTTATCTATTAAAAGAAATAACATCATTTTTGAAAAAAAACAACATCCCTTACCTCAAAAGAATAGTACTTCTGATTGGAATATCGGATATAATGCTGAAGAAAACTTGCACTGTATAGCAACACTCAAAGTATCTAAATACTCACAAAAATGCACTCGATATTATAGAGAGAGAAAACTTCTAATTCTGGTTTAATTTTCATTTCTAACCTAAGCATCCTATTTATAGGAAAATGCTTAGAACATCTGTTGATCGTTTTACCGATCAATATATGCGTGCAAGTATACACGGTCAACAAGTAATAAATTATAAGTAAAGATCGTTTCCACAGAGAAATAACAGATAAAAGGTCGCCAAACCACTAGCACATAATCATCTCGGTCTTATTTAATCGGGCGAACAGAAGTTTGAAATATTAAAACTAATATTAACTAGGCAAGGAATTTAAACATACAATAATTAATCCTAGAGTAAAATCAGATAATGAAGATAAGAGACTCCAATTTCCCCTAATGATTCATCTAAGCCGATTCACTTCCAATTAGGTCAAATTAATCATTACAGTTTGTAAGCCGGGAACACGAAAGTGAGAGAAGGCCATCTTTCGGCCATCTTTCGATGCACCTAATCCGTATCACGTGCAATCCATAGATGATAGACACACTTGAAAACCCATATTACCTAAACCACTATATGTCTATGTGATTTACAAATAATTAGGGTTTAAGGTCAAGTCCTCCAATGACTACGAGCGGCGCTTCGGTGTATGTCTATCCTAAGCACAAATCGTACGTCCAATGCCATGTGAACGTACAATCGCCCGCCACTACCACACTTCGTCTTTCAAGCTCATATTGGTTATTACAGTAATTGGTCATGATTCAATTAAGCAATGAAAGCATCAATCGTAGTAGACAATCATATGGCAATCAAATAAGAATCAACATGGAAAAGAAATCAACAAAGACTACTCAAAAGGTTCCATTAGAATCTCAAAATATAAATTAAGTTATAGAAAACTCAAATATATTATCCACAAGTTGATTATACATTATCCAAATACAAATGATAGCAAGGAGAATAAAGAGATAGAGAATGCAAATCTTTTGTCAATCTCCAAGCTTGGATCATCCATGTAAACACTTGCTTCAATCTTCAAAAACTAACTAAACCCTAGAATCTAACTAACTAACACAAATCTAATCTTACTCTACTCCTAAGCTAGATTAAATAAGAAATGAAAAGAGAAATGAAGACAAGCTAGGGCTTAAGGCCAATGTTTACTTCCTAGTGGAGATTCTCGACCAAATGGGGCTAAAAGCCCTTATATCTCTGCCTCTCCCATTCAATCCAAGTGAAAGTCAAAGCTGGCAGAATATTAGACTGGCGAGGCCGCAAGCGCCTAAGCCTTTTCCCTGGTGCAGTCGCGCGACCCTAGAAAATCTAATGCTTTATTGGCTTTTGGCTGGTGCAGGCTGGCTTCATGAATTCTTCAAGTGTTTTCTCCTGCACCTCTTGCATTCTTGCCTCTTATTAGCCTTTTTGCATCTTCACTGTCCCTTCACGCTGCTCGACTTCATTCCATTAATCATGCCATCAATCCTTTTAGCTCCTTTTGGCAACACTTCATCCTTTTAAGCTCAATATGCGCCAAGAGAGTTCCTGACCAAGAAAACTGCAAAATAAAGCAAAAACACGTGAAAGGCACACGACTACTTGAGTTCAAGCAACAAAATGAGTTGGTTAATTTCGAATGAGTGGCCATAAAAACCACTAATCAACGCCAAAGCAGAAAATTTAATAAAATAATATATTTATATAAAAAAATCCGCACACCTCCTTGACCATTTCATCATCCCACACAAGTGGGGCCCACCATCAAAAAAATATTTTTATTAAAAAAATATTTATAACCCCAAAAATCGATTATTCCGAAACTTCAATAATTTATAATAAATAGCCCTTTTATTAAAAAAATACGAATCTTGTGTCCATCCCACAGGAAATTTAATTCTCTACAACTTTGTAGAAGAAAGGTTTTCCAAATTCTGAATGGAAAATGACCGAAATCCACATACGGATAATTTTCCACACCAAAATACTGATAAAAACACATCAGCACTAATTCCTTCATTTATATCCACATAAAATAAATATTTTCTTATCATATAAATCAACAATTAATTATTCATAAATAATATTACAGAACTACAATATTAACAACCAGATCATTCCCAGGAAAGAGGGGGCTTTCTGATAAGGATTTCTTCTTACTGGCGTCAATTAGGTGACCAAACCCCTTTTCTAGACAGAACTTTCTTAGACATTGCCAATAATGCTATCTAATAATATTATTCAAATAATATGAATTATTGATCTGATAATGGAAAATTTTGTGAAGTGACAATTATTGAATTAACAATAATATAAAAATACTGTGCAATACCGTGTGCTACTGTACAACAACGCGTATTACTTTACTTTAACCACTGGGTATTCCAACAGTGTTAACGGTAACAACTACGCTGTTATTTTAAGAACACTCATTCTTGTCATTTTCTTCATCCGATAATTTTTTGTTATGGGGCCCACAAATGGTTGCGCCGTCGTACGAATATTCCCCGACAACAAGAATATTCCACGACCAACCGAATATTCCCCGACAACAATGAATATTTTATAACCACTTGCTTATTTGAAATATCTGCGCATATTATCCATAACTTTCCACATTATTCAAATCAACCCCTTACTATTCAAAATAATATATAGAGGAAGTTCAATTTTATTCATAAAAAGTTGGGGTCTTTACAGAGATGCTGGAATAGGCCAGCTAAGGTGCCTAGACAAAGACCAAGCCCAAAGACTTATGGATGAAGTCCACGGTGGAGTTTGTGGTCCACACATGAGTGGTTCTTTACTTGCCAAGAAGATAGTAAGAACAGGGCACTACTTGATATCTCTCAAAGCCGACTGTGATGATCATGTTAGAAGATTCTATCAATGCCAAGTCCATGGAAATTCCATCCACGCTCCTCCAAACGAACAGCATAATATGAGTTCGCCATGGCCCTTTTCCATGTGGGGGATGGACGTGATTGGGTCAATAGATTTCAAAGCCAGCAATGGTCATTGTTTTATCTTCACCATGATCGACTACTTCACTAAATGGGTCGAAGCTGCCTCCTTTCCCAAAGTCACTAAGGAAGTGATCATTGGTTTCATCGGAAAGACTATAATTTGTCGATACGGACAACCAGAAGTGATTGTATCATACAATGCGAAGAATCTAAACAACCAGATGATAAAGGAATTATGCAGCAAATTTCGTATCAAACATCTTAATTCCGTCATCTATCGTCCTAAGATAAATGGTGCTCTTAATGCAGCCAACAAGAATATCAAGAAGATCATGCAAAAGATGTCTACCAATCACAAAGAATGGCCTGACTTATTGCCTCTGACTCTGTTAGCCTACAGAACGTCAATGCGCACTTCTACAGGGACTACCCCCCATTCATTGATCTATGGCATGGAAGTTGTACTCCCCATAGAAGTAGAAATGGAATCATTAAGATTATTGATAGATGCTCATATGGAAGAAGACCAATAGATACAAGAGAGATACCACCACTTATCTCTGATAGATGAGAAAAGGGTGGCATCCATCTTCCATGGTCAGTTATACTAGCAAAGGATTTCTTGGTCCTACAACAAGAAGGTCTGGTCTAGGCAATTCAAGGAAAATGATTTGGTGCTAAAGAAGATCCTCACCAATCAAGATGTACCCAGAAGAAAATTCACCCCAAATTGGGAAGGCCCTTTTACCATCAAGGAAGTGTTGATAGGAGGAGCCCTAATATTGCAAGAAATGGATGGGGAGGAATTTCCCCAACTTATCAATTCAGACACCGTGAAAAGGTACTATGTCTAAATTACCTGTAAGCCACCATCCTGGTCCTGAAAAGAAAAAAAAGAAAAAAAATCAAATTAAATCAATTCATGTCTTTACGACAAGGTCTGAACTACAAAAGACCTGATCTCCCTCAACCTCGGGAGTACGTAGGTAGCCATTTATGGTGCGGTCTAACCTTAAAAATAAAAGCCAAACACTTTACCTATACACTCAAATATCTAATTAAATACCAGTCTCAAGACACCAAACCTTATATAAAACCCAAATCTTATAAAACCTCTATGATCAACAAACCTTTTTGATAGACCCTCTAACATCTCAATGTCAGTCCATCAAGGAAGAGCGCGTGATACTTCAAGACAACAAGTCACAAAGAAAATGGCAATCATCAAGTAAAGATCAAGACATAAGCAAAAGGGAAGTGAATCAAAATATATTTCATTGCCATATAATATTGTTTAATATATACAATGTCTCATGTATATGACAAAAATGGCTAACCTAGTCTATGCAGGAAAATGAAAGCTAGTCTATAAGTCCGCAGTCAAACAAGACAGTAAATCCAACATAGCATCCCTCTCTGGAGATGAAGGCGCATCTCTGAGCTCCTGGTCTGCAGCCTCAATACGAGCTAAAAGATCTACTGCCAACTGCAAGGTGCTACTATGGTCATCCAAAAAGGCACTCATATCTGAAATAATGCCCTTTGTGTATGATCTGAGTGCCGTACTATCAGCAACAGAAGCATCCCTCTTAGCTCGAGCATCATATCTCTCAACAACAGAAGCATCCCTGGAAGCCCAAGCCTCATCTCTCTCAGCAAAAGCAGCATCCCAGCCGAAAAGGGTCGTCAACACTAAGGCTCTAGCCTGATCCTGCTCGAAGGTTAAAAGTTGTATCACCTGCTCTAAAGACTCTATAGAAAGGAGGGCAACAACAGTTAAAGAACTAGGGGTGTCACTGATCAGGGTTGCTGTCAAACCAGCAAACAACTCATCCTCGGTGGGAGAAACAGGATCCTCCATAGGCTCCTCCTCATCAGAATTAGTGTTAGGCTCTGAATGAGCAACCATAGATGATGCAATTTCTGCCTTTAGCCTTGCAGAATACTCCAAGGAACCACCCGGATGACTTGAGGAAAAATCATCCCTCTCTCGATGGATCCAATAATCATAAACTCTAGACAAATCATCCTCTGACAAATACGAGGCTGGTAACCGCTGATCAAAAGCTCCATCAAAAGAATAAACATCCTGGTACTGGTCAAACTGTCCCATGACAGCTAAAGGATGATATGTAGTCACTCCTCGCAGACCAGCCAATGGTAAAAAGTTCATCCCCGCTGCATGGGTGACAAAGCTGTAAGGGGAGCTAAATCCTGAGCAATGCAAAATGGAGAAATGATCCTCAATTATGGCCAAGAAGAAAAACCAAGACACTGTATCTACACAGTCAGCCGGTCGAAAAGAATAAGCTGCAGATATCTTATGTGTCAAATAATACCCATGGGGTCTGAAAATACCGATTCATCTTAAATGCATCAGAAACTAGATGTATAACAACACTGCACTACCTCTGAAGAACTTAGTAGTATGGGTACGGCAGAAGGAGGCTGACATCAAGGTCTCTGCTAATATCATAGGCCAGATGGTGCGACCCTCTTTGAGAGCACTACCTACTATGATCAGGCCAATATCTAGATGGTCCATATACCGTGGCATCTATAGATAAGCCATAATGCACATTAATAAAGCATCTACCCGGGCAGTCCGCCACTCATCCTCAGTAATAGAAATATCTCCTGAGTACAGTAGATAGCTATCCAGCGATCCAAAATGGTCGATCAAGAAATCCAGGGAAACTACATGTCCTGAGGTAATCTCGTCTAAGATGACGGTACATCGCAAACCGGTCAAGGTCATAAACTGCCGCCTCAACTCTCCAACAGCTACCCTAGCACAGTGCCGGTCCAGCGGAAGATATATAATCTACTCATACTCCTCCAGTGTAGGAGTCAACTCATAAGTCCCAAACTTGAAGACCTGTCACTCAGGAATCCAGCATGATAACATGCCCTCTACAAAGCCTACTGGAACCTAGAATATCAAGAGGGCCATGGAATGTCCCAGCATACGATCAACTGCCACTCGGTCCAGATGGGACAGACTATCATACCATGACCTCAAAGACGAGGCTATCAAAGTAGGAAGACTGTGCTCGATCCTAGTCATGGTGGATGAAGACATCTATAGAACCGTATCATGAAACCATCCAAGGGTCAATGCTAAACTCAACAATATACATGCATATCCATGACATATAATGCATGCATCATGATAGATGACAATAATAAATGATTATATGATGCAATGAATAGAAAGCATTATGTATACATTCCTAAATACATCATCATCTAATACATCATCTCTCCCTTAAAGCTAAAGAAATAAAAAGTACATGAAAATGGGTCACATCCGCCCAATATCTAATAGAGGCCTATCAAAAGAGATAACGAGCCTATAAAAAGAAATCTATGATGTCTACATCCAGCCGATCAACCTGCTGTAACGCTACCTAAGTTACTGTATCTCTGCCAGACGGGATATCGGGTCGGTATAGCGGGGGATCTGCTTGAGTAAAGCTGTCAGAATATGGGCTACCTGAGGTGCCAGTGCCAGAGCTGGAAGAATCAAAAGAATCTGCCTCCGAGGAATCTCTACCCAAATGCTTGATGAAAAAATATGCCCGGTCCAATCGCTGGGTCAAGATGGAAATTTGCTCCAAATAAGTGGGCTCTCTAACACATACAATCAAGTTTGTCATCATCACAGACTCGAGAACCATATTTGCCAAGAACTGAGTGGCACGAGTCTGAGCCCCAATAGTGCGAGGAGTCCACCAACGATAAAATGACTCCTGAGTATAAAGGCCCTCTGACAATGTAAAGCCGTCCAAATCCGCCAGGGGAATCTCTGTGATTGGATGAGATAAAGACCAATGACGTCCAGTGGGAGGAAGATATGGAGTGCGTATCTCCCCTATAGTACTCCTGATGGCACGCCCTCCTAAGTAGAGCTCCTAGCCTCCCTCCGTCATGAAAGGGATATAACTAGTGGATAATATATACTCCATCCCGGTCAAAAAACTATTCTCAAAACCGACTATTAGATGATTAGGGGTGTAAGGAACCCATGTAACGGAATCGGCGGTCAACAACTCCAACTGCAAGCGGGAATGAGTAAACCCCTCTGTTGGGAATTGCATATTCAGATTTGATATTGAAAGTAAATATAAATTCTTAAGTGTACAGTCCTTAAGAGAATCATTGTACAAGGACTTAGATGATAGATCAAAACTGTTATGTTGATCTGAGCTTTAATGTTTATCATTTATGTAAATAAATGTATAGAAGAAAAGATCAAACTTGTTAGGTTGATCTATTTGAGCTGTAATAGTTAAAGCCTTGACAGAATCGTAGTCTGTCAAAGGTAGCATGCAGAAGACAAGGCAGAATCGTGGAGCTTAAACGAAGACATCCAAAATTGTAGTCTTCCAAGAGATTTGAGTCTGCAGATGACAAGGCAGAATCGTGGAGTTTAAACGAAGATATCAAGAATCGTAGTCTGCCAAGAGATTCGAGTTTGCAGAAGAAAAGGCAGAATCGTGAAACTTAAATAAAGAGGTCCAGAACAGTAGTCTGCCAAAGAATCAAGTCTGCAGAGATCAAGGCAAGATCCGTTGAGCTTAAGTGAAAGCATCAAAGAATCGTAGTCTGCCTTGAAAGACACACTGAGAATTATAAAGTTGAAGAGTGCAGTGTGCTATCGGAAGTGTGGAGTCTGCAAGACAAGCAAGCAAGGAATCGTAGTCTACCAAGAGCTTAAGAGAAATTGTAGTGTTCTCTACGATCAAGAATGAATCAAGCTGTGCAAAGCCAACACACAACGATTATGTCACAATGACCATAATCGTAGTGTTCCTCTAGTCAGCATCAAAGATCTTAGTTCTGATGAAGGGAGGAAGAGCAACAAATGAAGAAAGGCTTATGGCCGTTGACAAAGTGATAGTCCCAATACTTCTATATTCATCCTTAGTTGAAATCGAAGAAGCGTATTGAAGAAGCTAAGGAAAGTACTAAAGCTGCCTGCAAAAAGCAGCTTTTCAGGTGTTAGGTGAAAGATACAGTCTGCTGTGTCAGTGGGCCAGTCTGCAGTGCCGCTGGAAAGCAATATGTCAACATCAACTGCATAGAAAAGTCTAAAGCATTAAATGCAGCAACGGGAGCATTCAAACGGATACTTTTGAATGGATATTTTATAAGGACATCAGACAAAGATTCAGACTAAGCAAACAAGACACAAAAAGAAAGATTATCAAGAGAAAAGCTCAAGAACACTCAACGATCAACACTACGATCCTGAAATAGGAAAGCTTGCTTCACTACTCAGTCTTTAAGAGACAGATGCTGAATTGCAACTAAGTAGCACACCTCAAACAACTACTGCAAATCCAAGTGAGGTACCAAGTCAGAGGACTTGAAGAGTTCAAAAGTGAACTAAGTGAAGATCCAAGTCAGAGGACTTGAAGAGTTCAAAAGTGAACTAAGAGCAGATCCAAGTCAGAGGACTTGAAGAGTTCAAAAGTGAACTAAGTGAAGTTCCAAGGCTGCTGGCCTTGAAGGGATCTAAGTGATCCAGTTGTAAGAAGACATCCTTAGTGGATTTTCCACTCGTGGAGTAGAAGAGTGGATTAGGAGCCTTGTGTGCTCTGAACCACTTAAAACCTTCTGTCTCATTGTCTCTCATTAACTACTACAACTGCTATATCTGTTATAACTGCTTATCAAACCATAACTGCAATATCTTGAAGGGGAACAAAACATATATTCCGCTGCTGTTAGTATAATCAATACTAACAAAGTATTTTAAACAAAAGAATTTTTAAAATATCTATTCAACCCCCCTTCTAGATAACTAACGTTCCTTTGGGAACTAACAATTGGTATCAGAGCAGGTTCTCATATCTAAGCATACAAGCTTGAGTAGATCCTATGGCACAACTGATAAGCGAGACCAAGACAGGTGGAGGAAGCAAACCACCCATGTGCAACAAAGATAAATTTGCCAACTGGAAAGTTTGGATGCAGGCTTACATGGATTCAATATATGATGATCTATTTGAAATTGTTCTGAATGGGCCCTATATTCCAAGAAGGCTTGCACCAACTCCAGAAGATCCAGATAATATGGTGGTTAAGGTCAAATCTGAATGGACTGAAAATGAGAAGAAAGATGTTCAGCTTGACAAGAAGGCTAAGAACATCTTGTTCCAGTCTTTAGAAGACAGTCTGTTCGAGAATGTGGTTAACTGCAAAACTGCAAAGGTGGGAAGCCTTGCTCATCATGCATGAAGGAACTGAAGAAGTCAGAGAAAATAAGCAATCTCTACTGACTCAACAGTATAAGATGTTTGCTCATGTTCCAGGAGAAAATGTCACTTCCACTTATGAAAGATTCACTACACTGCTCAACACTCTCAGAGACTATGGAAAGACCTATCTAAACAAAGATCTAGTCATCAAGTTCATGAGGCCTTTACCAAGCAGACGGGATGCCAAGACCACTGCAATTAGAGAGTCAAAGAATCTGCATGAAATGACAGTTCAATAGCTCTACGAAAACCTTCTTACATACGAGTTAGAACTGTCTCAACGAGCAGAAACTCTATCAGAAGGAAGAAGGAAGGATAAAGGAGTTACTCTCAAAGCAAAGTTAGAGATCTCCAGAGCATGGGTGGAAGATGAGTCTGACTCTATTGAAGAGGATGACATTGATGATGATGAAGCTGCAATGCTTGCCAGAAGATTCAAAAGACTCATGCTCAAAGGCAGAAGCAGCAAACCTAAAAGGTTCAACAACAGCAGCAGTCAGGAGCAGATCAACGACCTATGCTACAACTGCAAGAAGCCTGGGCATTTCATTGCCAACTGCAACAAGCCTATCAAAGAAGAGCTGAAAAGAAAGTCAAATCCAAAGAAGGAGCTCAAAGGCTACAAAAAGAATAAGAAGAAAGATAAAGGGCTTGTAGCTGGAAGTTCATGGAGCGATTCAAACAATGATACTAATACTGAGTCTGACAATGATGAAGCACCTCAAAAAGATAATATATGTCTAATGGCCAAAGATGCACTAAGCAAGAAAGATGCTAAAGCAGTCATAGACAAGGTATTTGACTTTAACTCTCCTGATATAGACATTGATGATTTAAGAACTGGCATTCGTGATATGTCAACTGATCTATATCAAAATATGAGGTGGCTAAGAGTTCTATCTAAAGATTATACTAATCTTCAAAAAAGAGAAAGAGAAAGTTCAAAAAGAGCTGGAAGCAGCTCTACTAAGTTCTGACTCTCTCTCTCTCTCTCTCTAAGCTTGAAGCTGAGAATAAAATCTTAAGAGAGACAAACGAACTAAACATACAAAGAGAGTCAAATCTAACTTCTAAGATTAAGGAGTTATAAAAGACCATCTCTACATGGAATAGATCTTCTTCATCTATGGACTCCTTGATATCTAATCAGAGAAGTGTCTTTGATAGAACAGGCTTAGGGTTTGGGGAATCTATCTCAGAGCCAAGTGTGGAAAAGACAAAGGAAATTAACGTAAGTAGTGCTTCTAATTTAAATAGACGTATTACATTTGTAAAGTCCACACAGAAGAATGAACTAGTGCAACCTTGCTCTTCTGGACCAAGACGTGTTACTAAACACTACGGATCTCATGCTGGCCTGGTTCGAAAAGGTGAAGAGTAACTCAGTCACCACTACCCAACCTCGACGAATCGGAGAGTCAAGTAAAACTGACTTCACGGTTCAACTTGGAAGGAATCGTGGTGTTGAGGATCACTCAGCACAGAACGTGAACTCTAGGGCTGCAGGGAAAAGGAAGATGCAATATAAGGGTAAAGCCAACAGATACCCGCACAAGTCCAATTGGAGAAAGCATCCACACACACACACAAACATAAAATATTTTAGATGTTTTGCATGTGGAAGACTTGGTCATAAAACTGCATCATGCTTTCATAATACTGTGCATGGGAGACCCAAAGTCAAGTAGATTTGGGTTCCTAAGGGTACTAACATTGCAGGACCCATGCTAGTCTGGGTACCAACATGAAAGCTGAACATGTTTGTAGGAAATGAGCACCATGACTACAACATGGTATCTGGACAGTGGTTGCTCAAGACATATGACCGAAAACAAAACCCTCCTATCTAATTACACAGAGAAAGAGGGACCAGCAATTATCTTTGGAGATAATAGCTCTGGCAAGACAAGAGGTTATGAATGAGTTGGAAATGGTGCAGTGTCCTTCAGCAAAGTGGCTTATGTTGATGGTCTAAAGCACAATCTTCTTAGCATCAACCAACTCAGCGATAAAGGCCATCAAGTCACATTTCTTAACAATCAGTGTCAAGTTAGAGATCTGGAGACATCCTTTATCAAGCTGATAGGAACAAGAGAAGAAATGTATACATTGTCAATCTTGCTCAGCTCAGTTCTAATGAGACAATATGCTTCCTTGCTAAAGTCACTGAAGAAATAAGTTGGCTTTGGCATAGAAGATTATCTCATCTCAACTTCAAGAGTATGTCTAAACTGGCCTCCAAAGATCTAGTAGCAGGATTACCTAAGTTCAGCTTAATCAAAGAAAGACCATGCAATGCATGCCAGCTTAGAAAGCAAACAAGGAGCTCATTCAAAGGCAAAGCGATCAACTCAATTGACAGGCCCCTACAGTTACTTCATATGGATCTCTTTGGGCCAATTCCAATTGTGAGCCTAGGAGGAAAGACATACTCACTAGTCGTAGTGGATGACTACACCAGATACACATGGGTATTCTTTCTTAACTCAAAAGATGAGACAAGCTCCCAATTGATAAAGATGTTCAAGCTGGTGATGAATGAAAAAGGAGAGACTATCAAGGCAATAAGGAGTGATCATGGCAGAGAGTTCGATTTCTCAAAAATGGTCAGTTCTGTACAGACAATGGAATCAGTCACAACTTCTTAGCACCACGAACTCCTAAGCAAAATGGAGTGGCTGAAAGGAAAAATAGAACACTTATAGAAGCTGGGAGAACTCTACTAGCAGCAGCTCATCTGCTTGAATACTTTTGGGCACCCTACGAGCTGTGGAAAGGAAGAAAGCCAAATGTCAGTTACTTCCATGCGTTCGGTTGTTCATGCTACATTCTCAACAATGGCAAGCAATATCTGACTAAGTTCCAACCTAAGTCAGATGAAGGAATCTTCCTTGGTTATGCCACAGACAACAAAGCCTATAGAGTGTTCAATAAGAAGACATTAAGTGTTGAAGTCTCAATTCATATCATCTTTGATGAAACAGGCTCGGACACGTCTGCACCATAAGACACTACGATTGACGATACCGACACTACAAATGAAGCAGTCGAGCCTAACACTACGACTGTAGTTCCTGAACAAAGAATCGTAGTGTCCGAAGAAGAAATCATAGAAAGAACTAAACTAGACGACGATTCTGAACAACAAGAACCAGAAGTCAATCTTGAGGAGTTCACATAAGAAGGCACCAGAACAGATGTTCCAACAGGGAACAGGTGGGCAAGAGATCATACTCAAGATCTGATCATTGGTGACCAAACTGCCATAATCAGAATAAGATCTGCAACTCAGAATGAATGCTTCTATTCGAGTTTTCTTTCTCAAACAGAACCCAAGAATATTGAAGATGCTATGTAAGACCCCAACTTTTATGAATAAAGATTTAATTTTCTTTATATATTATTTCGAAATAGTAAGGTGTTCATTTGATAAATGTGAAAAGTTATGGGTGAAATGTGCAAATATTTTAAAATGAGCAAGTGGTTATAAAATATTCTTGTTGTCGGGGAATATTCATTTGGTCGTAGAAATTCTTGTTGTCGGGGAATATTCGTACGACGACGCAGCTATTTGTGGGCCCCACAACGAAATAACTGTCGGATATAGAAAACGACAGAAATAACCTTTTTATAAAATAACAGCGTAGTTGTTACCATTAGTACTGTTGAAATACCCGGTGGTTAAAATACAGTAATATGCAGTGTTGCACAGTAGCACACGGTATTGCACAGTATTTTGAATTATTAATTCTTACGTGAGAAGGCACTTACTCAATTATTGTTACAGTAATTACTGTTCAAAAATTGCATGATATTTTATTGGTTCAATATTTGCTACGTTGATATTTATATCAATAATTGCTACGTTGCTATTTTATATGATTGATTCAATAATTGCTACAGTTGATATTTTGTATTATTGATTCAATAATTGTCACTGCACAGTATTTCACATTATCAACCCAATAATTCATATTATTTGAATAATATTATTAGATAGCATTATTGACAATGTCTAAGGAAGTTCTGTCTAGGAGGTGTTATTTAATTGCGCGCCAGTAAGGAGAAGTCCTTATCGGAATGCCCCCTCTTTCCTTGGAATAACCTGGTTGTCAATATTGTAGTTCTGTAATATTATTTGTGAATAATTAATTATTGATTTATATGATAAGAAAATATTTATTTTGTGGATATAAAAGAAGGAATTAGTGCTGATGTGTTTTTATCAGTATTTTGGTGGGAAAAATCATCCGTTTATGGATTTCAGATAATTTATGTTTGGAATTTGAAAAACCTTTCTTCTACAAAGTTGTAGATAATTAAATTTCCTATAGAAAGACATAGAATTTGTATTTTTCTGATAAAAGGGCTATTTATTATGAATTATTGAAGTTTCGAAAAATAAATGTTTTTTTTATAAAATGGTGGGCCCCACTTTTGGTTGGTGTGGAAAATGCTGATGGCTTTTGGCTGAGGCAACTGGAATTTTTTTTTTTTAAAAAATATTATTTTATTAAAAATGTCTTCTTTGGCATCCTAAGCTTTTCCTATAAATAAGGTGCTTAGGTTAGAATTGAAAATCACACCAGAATCAGAAGTTTTCTCTATCTATAATATCAAGCGTATTTTTGTGAGTATTTAGATACTTTGAGTGTTACTATTCAGTGCAAGTTTTATTCAGCCTTATATCCGATATTCCAGTCAGAAGTACTATTCTTTTGAGGTAAGGGATGTTATGTTTTTTCATAAATGATGTTATTCTTTTCAATATCATTATACCAAAATATTGTCATGGATTTTATTATGAAATTCTTACTTTTTCTGTCGGGGTTACTATTCACGTATACGGCACTATTCACGAAAAAAATTAAATTTTCTTCTATTTGTCCAAGTTGCTTGTTAAAGTTCTTATCTTTGATTGGATCTAAGTTTTGAGCTTCATTCTTGAATTTTGCTCCACAAAGTATTATTATGGAATATTCTTGAAATTGAATAAACTAAAATACGAATCCTTAATCTTGTCCTTTATTTCACTGGATTCGTTATTTAAATGTTTTTCATCATCCTCAGTCCTAAAAGGTGATATAACTGAATATCTTTGGCCTATAGAGCAAAGATGAATGATTACCTGATGAATATCTTTGGCCTGTAAAGCAAAGATGAATGATTACCTGTTGAATATCTTTGGCCCGTAGTGCAAAGATGAACAGGTGTTGAGATGAACATGACCACTGGTGATACAAATAAATATCTTTGGCCTGTAGTGCAAAGATGAATATTTCATTCGAGATGTATGTTGATTGATGTTACAGGGATAAAATATTGATGATGAATGGTTATTTTCGCTGCGAATATTGATCTAAAACTTGTTGTCAATAATATTTTATCTGAATTGTTGAAGACTACCGATAATTTATTTTCCATTGTCTTAGTCGTAATATTCTTTACTGGGCTAGTTGAGCTCACCCTTTTCATCTATTGTCCTCTTCAGGAAATGAGAATGTTACGGGAACTAGTCGGGGGACAGAGTGATGGTCCGAGTTAGGGCAGTAGTAGTCCTCACTATTTCTGATAAATAGTGTGATAATAATTGTAATAAGGACTTAGTTTGAATGTTAATATTTTGTACATATTTGTATTGACACTGACAGTTGTGTGGTCATATTTTGCATGACCGTGTGATATAAAAGTTTGTATTTGAATTCTGTACCATGTATTTGGTGACTCAGAATGGGTTGGGTTGACTGGACCTATTCTGGGGGCATCACAGTTGGTATCAAAGCTTAGGGATATGATCTCTGGCGGAGATCGGGGAATAGAACTAGGAGGGGAGAGATGAGTAAATCCTTCACTAGTATGTCCTACCTAAGCTTATGTGGTATTTAATTGGTCAGTCGGAGCATAGGGTTAATATGTGATATGTTAATTTGTTTAATTAACCCTTGTTTTATGGCAGTATTTGAGTATTTGAGAATGGCAGCTGAGAATGTTAACAACGAAGTGAATGAGACCGTGGAGACACCTTTAATCACCAACCAGGAGAACGTGCAACAAGAAGGCAATGTTCATCCAGAAAATAACGCTGATCAGACGCTAAACGATGAGATGTTTAGAAGTTTTTTGCAGTTCATGCAAAATCAGACGAGGGAGACTCGTGTGTAACATACAGGGGGAGATAATAACAACTCGCGGCTTGTCACTGCCAAGCAGTTCAAAGAATTGGGACCACCAGAGTTTTTGGGAAAACCGAATCCGATCAACGCGGAGACGTGGATTAAACAAATTACCAAGATATTTGATGTCTTGGGATGCACGGAGGAACAGAAGGTTCCATTCGCCACCTTTATGTTCCGAGGAGAGGCAGATTATTGGTGGGAGTCTGTGAAGCGTACCCAGCCTGCCGCACTCAAGATGTCTTGGGAAGCATTTCAAAAACTGTTCAATGTCAAGTACTTTCCTAAAAGTATTCGTCATATGAATGAGGAAGAGTTTATCCAACTAGAATAAAACAACATGACTGTGTCCCAGTACGAGGCTAAGTTCGCAGAGCTGTCCAGGTTTGCACCTCATTTGGTGGAGAATGAGGAACGTATGACGCGGATGTTTCTGAGAGGTTTGAAACCCGAAATACGTCAATACCTCATTTCTCACAAATTTTCTCTATATTCGGATGTAGTGAACAGGGCCCAGTTGTTAGAACGAGATAGTGATTATATTCAACCAAGGGACAACAACCAAGGTCGTACCGGTGGCAGCAGTCATCGGAGCAATGACAACCAGCGGGGAGGAAAGTATGACAGAAGCGGTAACCACTCTGGTGGTAATCGTGGCCATGATAGTAGAAAAAGCGAATCGGGAAGAGATTTCAAGAAGAGAAGGTACAATAATGAGAATGTGAAGACGTCAACATCAGTACCAACATCAACTGTTTCTGGGGGAGGAGAACGACCACCGGTCGTATGCTATAAATGCGGGAAAGAGGGACACATCAGCCCAAACTGCCCACAATAATTCAAAGCATGCTATAACTGTGGAAAAGAAGGACATATAGCTCGTGATTGTCCTGTTGTGAAACCAAGTCCAGCGGGGGTGGTGATTCCAAAGGCGGTTTCAGACAAGTCAAAGTCGGTGATTCCTGGAATAGCATTTATCGTGACAGCCTAAAACGTGAGGAAGCCACACTACGTGATTACGGGTAAGCTGATCATAAACTCTTGCGAAGTTTACACCTTGTTAGATACCGGTGCTACCCATTCTTTTATTTCACCTGCTTGTGCTCAACGTTTGAACTTGACTTCTAATAAATTAGACTTTGACTTATCTGTTGAAACTCCATTAGGAGAAACCTTCGTTACATCTACAGTTTACAAATCTTGCTTTATTCAGATTGGTACCCTTACCTTACCTGTTGATCTTATATCTTTGAAAATACTTGCATTTGACGTGATTTTAGGAATTGACTGGTTAACCACTTACCATGCCAAAATTGATTATTTTCGTAAGGTTGTTAGTTTTCATATTCCTAATCAACCTGTTGTGCGAATCCAAACCACCAAACCACTAAAATCAGTCAATATCATTTCAAGTCACAAAGCTATTCGTTTATTAAAAAATGGATGTCAAGCTTTCTTAGCTCATATCACTGATCTAAACCAGAATACGTTAGGTTTGAATGATATTTCCGTTATTAATGAGTTTCCTGATGTATTTCCCGAAGAACTTCCCGGTCTACCCCCTGAACGTGAAATTGAATTCTTTATTGACCTTGAACCCTGTACAAAATCCATTTCTAAAACTCCATATCGAATGGCTCCTATTGAACTTCAGGAGTTAAAGGTCCAATTACAGGAATTATTAGACATCGATTTTATTCATCCTAGTACGTCTCCTTGGGGTGCTCCTATTTTATTTGTAAAGAAGAAAGACGGGAGTATACGACTTTATATTGACTATCGGGAGTTGAACCATGTCACCATCAAGAATAGGTATCCGTTACCTCGTATTGATGACCTGTTCGACCAGTTGCAAGGAGCCCAATTCTTTTCAAAGATCGATCTTCGTTCTGGATATCATCAGCTGAAGATTAAAACTGAGGATATTCCAAAGACTGCTTTCAGAACTCGGTACGGGCATTATGAGTTCTTAGTCATATCTTTTGGATTGACTAATGCTCCTGTTGCTTTTATGGATATGATGAACTGTGTATTTAAGGAATATTTGGATCAGTTCGTTGTTGTCTTTATTGATGACATCCTCATCTATTCTAAAAGCCGTGAAGATCATGAGCACCACTTGAAGCTGGTACTTCAAAAGCTTCGTGAGAACAAGCTATATGCCAAGCTGAAGAAATCCAAGTTCTGGCTTGAGGAAGTAGCGTTTTTTGGGCACGTGGTATCGAAATGTGGAGTATCTATTGACCTGACGAAGATTGAAGCAATACAAAGCTGGGAGCAACCTAAGTCGGTGACCGAAGTATGAAGCTTTCTGGGCTTAGCTGGTTATTATCAGAGGTTCATAGAGAGATTTTCTTGAATCGCTACTCCATTAACTAAGTTGACTCAAAAAGATACAAAATTCATTTGGAGCGAGGAATGTGAGAAGAGCTTCCAAGAGCTCAAGAGAATACTTATCTCGGCACCTGTTCTGACAATACTATCTGGTTCGGATGGATTTGTTATTTACAGCGATGCTTCGGGCAAAGGGTTAGGATGTGTTCTCATGCAACATGGGAAAGTCATAGCATATGCCTAAAGACAACTCAAAGAATATGAGAGGAATTATCCTACTCATGATCTAAAGTTGGCAGCTGTCGTTTTCGCATTGAAGATCTGGAGACATTATCTGTATGGGGAGAAAGTGGAGATTTATACGGATCATAAGAGCCTTAAATATTTCTTCACTCAGAAGGAACTCAATATGCGGCAACGACATTGGCTTGAGCTGTTGACAGATTACAATCATACCATCCAATACCATCCTGGAAAAGAGAACGTGGTAGCTGACACGTTGAGTAAAAGATCATATGTGGGAATGAGTGCAATGATGTCAAGTATACGCGTAGAACCAGCTTTGATTGATAAAGTTAAAGCTGCTCAAGCTACGGATGCGAAGCTGATGAAGAATAAGGTGCAAGAAGGTGCCATTCCAGAAGCAAGAATCGATAAAGAGGGAATACTTCGAGTCAACTCCAGACTTTGTGTTCCTAACGATTCTGACTTGAAGCATAGAATCATGATGGAGGCACACAGCACACCATTTGCAATCCATCCTGGGAGTATCAAAATGTATCGTGATCTTCGATATACATTTTGGTGGAGCAATATGAAAAGAGAGATCGCGGAGTTTATTTCGAGATGTTTAACGTGTCAACGTGTAAAGGCAGAACATCAAGTGCCGAAGGGTCCATTGCAACCACTGGAGATTCCGAAATGGAAGTGGGAACACATTACGATGGATTTCGTTATGAGTCTTCCCAAGGTTTCTCAAGGCATAGATGTGATTTGGGTTATTGTTGATAGATTAACCAAGTCTGCTCATTTCTTGCCGATACGAGAGACTTATTCCCTTGAACGTCTTGCTCATATGTACATGAATGAGATTGTGAGATTGCATGGCATGCTAGTATCCATAGTTTTGGATCGTGACCCAAGATTGACTTCACGATTTTGGATTAGTTTGCAGAAAGCTATGGGCACGGATTTACGATTCAGTTCGGCTTATCATCCTCAAACAGACGAACAATCAGAGAGGACTATTCAAACTCTTGAAGATATATTGATACTCTGTGTTCTAGACTTCAAAGGGAGTTGGGATAAGTACTTACCATTGGTGGAATTCTCCTACAACAACAGCTATCAGGCAAGTATAGGCGTAGCTCCATTCAAAGCGTTGTATGGGAGAAAGTGTCGTTCTCCAGTATGTTGGGATGAGGTGGGTGAAGCAACATTGTTGGGACCGGAGTTAGTACGTATAACTACAGAAAAGATCCAAATGATCCGACAACGTATACAAATGGCACAAAATCGACAAAAGAGTTATGCAGATCTTCATCGAAAGGACGTGGAATTTAATGTTGGGGACCATGTGTTATTATGTGTTGCTCCGTGGAAGGGAGTTACGAGGTTTGGCAAGAGAGGAAAGCTCAATCCACGATTCATTGGTCCATTTGAGATCCTTGACCGAGTAGGAAAGGTGGCCTATAGACTCGCTTTACCGCCTAGTATGTCTCGTGTTCATAACGTTTTTCACATATCTATGCTACGTAAATATGTGAAAGACCCAAACCACATTATTAAGTTAGAACCAGATGAGATAGCTGAAGATTTAACGTATGAGGAGGTACCTGTCAAGATCTTGGATAGGAAGGAGCATGTTCTATGCTCGAAAATTATACCTCAAGTTAAAGTTTTGTGGAGAAACCATGCTATAGAGGAAATGACCTGGGAGTTGGAATCGAAAATGAAAGCGAGGTATTCTCACCTTTTCGACATACCAGGTACGTACGTCAATTTCGAGGACGAAATTTCATAAGGAGGGGAGGTTGTAAGACCCCAACTTTTATGAATAAAGATTTAATTTTCTTTATATATTATTTCGAAATAGTAAGGTGTTGATTTGATAAATGTGAAAAGTTATGGGTGAAATGTGCAAATATTTTAAAATGAGCAAGTGGTTATAAAATATTCTTGTTCTCGGGGAATATTCGTTTGGTCGTGGAATATTCTTGTTGTCGGGAAATATTCGTACGACGGCGCAGCTATTTGTGGGCCCACAACGGAATAACTGTCGGATATAGAAAGCGACAGAAATAACCTTTTTATAAAATAACGGCGTAGTTGTTACCGTTAGTACTGTTGAAATACCCGGTGGTTAAAATACAGTAATACGCGGTGTTGCACAGTATTTTGAATTATTGATTCTTACGTGAGAAGGCACTTACTCAATTATTGTTACAGTAATTACTGTTCAATATTTTATATTATTGATTCAATAATTACATGATATTTTATTGGTTCAATAATTGCTACGTTGATATTTATATCAATAATTGCTACGTTGGTATTTTATATGATTGATTCAATAATTGCTACAGTTGATATTTTGTATTATTGATTCAATAATTGTCACTGCACAGTATTTCACATTATCAACCCAATTATTCATATTATTTGAATAATATTATTAGATAGCATTATTGATAATGTCTAAGGAAGTTCTGTCTAGGAGGGGTTATTTAATTGCGCGCCAATAAGGAGAAGTCCTTATCGGAAGGCCCCCTCTTTTTTGGGAACGACCTGGTTGTCAATATTGTAGTTCTGTAATATTATTTGTGAATAATTAATTATTGGTTTATATGATAAGAAAATATTTATTTTGTGGATATAAAAGAAGGAATTAGTGCTGATGTGTTTTTATCAGTATTTTGGTGTGAAAAATCATCCGTTTATGGATTTCGGATAATTTATGTTTGGAATTTGGAAAAACTTTCTTCTACAAAGTTGTAGATAATTAAATTTCCTATAGGAAGACATAGAATTTGTATTTTTCTGATAAAAGGGCTATTTATTATGAATTATTGAAGTTTCAGAAAATAAATATTTTTTTTATAAAATGGTGGGCCCCACTTTTGGTTGGTGTGGAAAATGCTGATGGCTTTTGGCTGAGGCGGCTGGAATTTTTTTTTTCTAAAAAAAATATTGTTTTATTAAAAAAGTCTTCTTTGGCATCCTAAGCTTTTCCTATAAATAGGGTGCTTAGGTTAGAATTGAAAATCATACCAGAATCAGAAGTTTTCTCTCTCTATAATATCAAGCGTATTTTTGTGAGTATTTAGATACTTTGAGTACTACTATTCAGTGCAAGTTTTCTTCAGCCTTATATCCGATATTCCAGTCAGAAGTACTATTCTTTTGAGGTAAGGGATGTTATTTTTTTCATAAATGATGTTATTCTTTTCAATATCATTATACCAAAATATTGTCATGGATTTTATTATTAAATTCTTACTTTTTCCGTCGGGGTTACTATTCACGTATATGGAACTATTTACGGAAAAATTAAATTTTCTTCTATTTGTCCAAGTTGCTTGTTAAAGTTCTTATCTTTGATTGGATCTAAGTTTTGAGCTTCATTCTTGAATTTTGCTCCACAAAGTATTATTATGGAATATTCTTGAAATTGAATAAACTAAAATACGAATCCTTAATATTTTCCTTTATTTCACTGGATTCGTTATTTAAATGTTTTTCATCATCCTCAGTCCTAAAAGGTGATATAACTGAATATCTTTGGCCTGTAGAGCAAAGATGAATGATTACCTGATGAATATATTTGGCCTGTAGAGCAAAGATGAATGATTACTTGATGAATATCTTTGACCCGTAGTGCAAAGATGAACAGGTGTTGAGATGAACATGACCACTGGTGATACAAATGAATATCTTTGGCCTGTAGTGCAAAGATGAATATTTCATTCGAGATGTATGTTGATTGATGTTACAGGGATAAAATATTGATGATGAATGGTTATTTCTGCTGCGAATATTGATCTAAAACTTGTTGTCAATAATATTTTATCTGAATCGTTGAAGACTAACAATAATTTATTTTCCATTATCTTAGTCGTAATATTCTTTACTGGGCTAGTTGAGCTCACCCTTTTCATCTATTGTCCTCTTCAGAAAATGAGAATGTTGAGGGAACTAGTCGGGGGACAGAGTGATGGTCCGAGTTAGGGCAGTAGTAGTCCTCACTATTTCTGATAAATAGTGTGATAATAATTGTAATGAGGACTTAGTTTGAATGTTAATATTTTGTACATATTTGTATTGACACTGACAGTTGTGTGGTCGCATTTTGCATGACCGTGTGATATAAAAGTTTGTATTTGAATTCTGTACCATGTATTTGGCGACTCAGAATGGGTTGGGTTGACTGGACCTATTCTGGGGGCGTCACATGCTATGCTAGATGCAAGCTTGATTGAAGCCATGCAAGAGGAACTAAATCAATTAGAAAGAAGCGAAGTCTGGAGATTAGTTCAAAGACCAAATAATCACCCAGTCATCGGCACTAAATGGGCCTTCAGGAACAAGATGGATGAAGATGGGGTGATCACTTTAAACAAAGCAAGACTGGTGGCCAAAAGTTATTCTCAAGAAGAAGGCATAGACTACGATGAGACCTTTGTACCAGTTGCCAGACATGAAGCAATCAGAATATTCCTTGCATTTGCTACTCACATGAAGTTCAAAGTATTCCAGATGGATGTCAAAAGTGCATTCCTAAATGATGAACTTCAAGAAGAAGTCTATGTGGAACAACCCCCAGGTTTTGTCAATTCAACCCTCTCTGATTATGTTTATAGATTAGATAAAGCCTTATATGGACTTAAACAAGCACCTAGAGCATGGTATGAAACACTAACAAACTTTCTTATTGAAAAAGGATTCACTAAAGGTAGAGTAAACACTACACTATTTCTTAGGAAGCACAAAGATAAAGTCTTATTAGTTCAAATATATGTGGATGATATTATTTTTGGTTCTACTAATGAAAATCTGTGCAAGAGATTTGCCAAGCTTATGTAGAGCAAATTTGAAATGAGCATGATGGGTGAGCTGAACTTCTTCCTTGGACTACAAGTGAAGCAAACTGATGAAGGTATCTTTATAAGCCAAGCCAAGTACATCAAAGACTTACTTAAGAAGTATGGCATGAAATCAGCCTCTCCCATGAAAACACCAATTGCTCCAGCAACTAAGCTTGACAAAGATGAGGAAGGTAAAGGTATTGATATTACTCAATACAGAGGTATGATAGGCTCTCTTCTCTACTTAACTGCCAGTAGACCAGACATAATGTTTGCAATATATATATGTGCTAGATTTCAAGCTAATCATAAGGAATCACACTTAACTGCTCTAAATAGGATTTTCAGGTATCTTAAAGGTACACCCTACTTAGATCTATGGTATCACAAGGAGTCCCCATTTGAACTGACAGGATATTCAGATGCTGACTTTGCAGGATGCAAAATAGATAGAAAAAATACCAGTGGCACTTGTCAACTACTAGGAAATAGACTAGTGTCCTGGTTCAACAAGAAGCAAAACTCAGCATCAACTTCAACAGCAGAAGCTAAATATATTGTTGCAGGCAGCTGCTGTGCTCAAATTCTATGGATGAAGAACCAGCTAGCAGATTATGGGTTTGATTTCAAATCTATACCCATACACTGTGATAACACGAGTGC
This sequence comes from Panax stipuleanatus, assembly GCA_020205555.1. Lineage (NCBI taxonomy): Eukaryota > Viridiplantae > Streptophyta > Magnoliopsida > Apiales > Araliaceae > Panax > Panax stipuleanatus. The sequence continues at coordinate 99,341,198 of CM035115.1, forward strand.
CATAGCAATAACAAATAATCCTGTCATGCATTCTAGGACCAAGCATATAGAAATAAGATATCATTTCATTAAGGATCAAGTTCAAAATGGAACAATATATTTGCAATACATCCCTACTGAAGATCAAGTTGCTGATGTGTTTACAAAACCCTTAGAAGAATCCAGATTTAATAAACTGATAAGCGAGTTAGGTATGTTAAATTTGCAACCATAAATTCTATGCTCTAGATGGTGCTAACCTTGCAGATATAAATGCTAAGTCAAAATCATAGAGATGACAAAGAGAAACCACGATCGTGGAGTGATCCAGTCAAGACAGAAAGGCTCACTATGATAGCAACAACAAGCCAAGCAACCCTTTTGATAAGTGTCTCAGGGACAAACCTAATCCTTAGTGTCAAACTAAGAGGTTGGCTCTTCCTGAGCAACCTTAATCCAGAAGGTTTGCCATTTCAGAAGGCATCACAGAAAACCTTAGAGTCAATGGTTAAGGAGCAAGAAAAGAATCGAACTCAACAATCGTGGAGTGGTTTTTGGCATTCGTAGTCTTCTCACAAGGGCACACTAGCTCAGGAGGGGCTAAGGGTAGAACGGAGATTTCCACATGGATTAAAATTATGGAGCTCTGTAGAATTCGACACGTGTTCCACGATGTAGAACATATGGAGGGAAGTTAAATTCATTTCGAACTGCTTTCTGATAGTTTACCTCTAAATTTCAAAAGACTATCTCTCTTACTTTCTCTCTTTATGTCTCTCTCTCTCTCAAACGAAACCCTAAGTTTCAGAAAGCTAAGCCAAGTTCTTTCATTTCAGAAGAATCAATCCACATAAATGGCTGCTTCTAGAATTATTTCGGGCTATCAGCTATGCTTTTATAAATTTGAAAACGCTGGTCCAGAAATCCACAAAGTTCTTTCTCTGCTAAAGAAAGCTGGACTAGAAGATGCCCTAAGCTCTGACACTCTGATCTTTGCAAAATTGGTGAAAGAATTCTATACCAATGGAGTTGTTGAAGGAGACTCCATCCTCACCAAAGTCAAGGGCGAGCAGATACGCTTCAATGCTGAAAACATAAACCTAGCCCTGGGTCTGAACAATGAAGGCCTTCCATCACTAAACCGAATTGATTTTCATGAAGGCCTAAAGAAGATGAAGCATATCAGAACTGAAGGAAAGAGTGGCTACAGAAAGAAAGAGTTTTCCCAAGAATATGAATTTCTTGCTGACATTATTGGAAAATGCATATGCTACAAAGGTTCGGGCCACGATACTGTTAATGAGAAGCAACTGAAGCTCATGACAGCTATCAGATATAGAGTTCAACTCAACTATGGAGCTCTACTGATGGAGTGGTTTGGAAAATGGATGGAAAGTCCCAAGAAGACCAAGAGCACTGTAAAGATGCCCTATGGAAGGTTTATCAGCATGGTTCTTGAAGCTACACTGGGTAACAAGATTGAAGACAAGGAAGGTGTCTCCATTGCTCCAAACAAAAAGATGACCCAGCAACTGTTTTAGAACTGGAAGAAAAACCCGACAGAAAATGTAAAGATGAAATCTGCAACTTCATCTGCTGTGAGGGAAGCCTGGGAGATAGAAGAAGAAGAAGTAAATCAAGAAAATGCTAAAGCTTTGGTCAGAAAGAGCAAAGGAAAGAAAAAGATGAATGACGATATGTCAGTAGCTGAGGAACACCAAGACTCTACCCCTGATGCACTTCAAGCTTGTCCTAGTGCTAAAATGGAGTTTAGAGGCTCAATGTCTGACAGAGTTACTACTCCTAAGATAACTCAAGCACCAGAGGAGGCTCTGAAAGAGAAGGAGATGAAGAAGAATAGGGAAACAAGTAAAGGCATGACTGAAGGTAGCTCTGAGCCTCAGAAGAAGAAGAAATGCAGTCACAGAATAAGGAAGCCTACATTGACTACGATTGTGGAGTCTTCACCACTCGTAGAGTCTAGGCTAAACACTGAAGGAGATGATGCAACAGCCTCTCAGCCTGAACATACAATCAGGGCTGAAGATGAAGAAAATTCTGAATATGTAATCAAGCCCAATAAGAAGAAGACTTTAGTTAAGAAATATATTCTTACCAATGAGGAAATTCTAAGGGAAGATGACAGAAGAAGGGCGATTGAGAAGAATGAACAAATCACTGAATCTCACGCATTTGTCCTAAACCAAGAAGAGGATCAGACCACTATCAATTAGGAGGAATCCAATGCTAAAAAAGAAATGCCTAAGGATGTTGGTCCTCATGAAGAAGGTCTGGTAGAAGAAGAAATGGCTCAGTTTGAGGAAAAAGCGCAGGAAGCACTTGAGCTGAGTTAAAATGAAGCATTGAATAAAACTCTGGAGATTCACAATGAAAAAAGTGCTACAGCTAAGGGGGAGCTGTTAAGAGCAAAAGAGCCAGAGAATGCAGAAGTTGAGGGGGAGCTACTAGTTATTGGAGAAAACGTAGTCTCCTCAGTCCATGAAGAAACTATAATATCAGCTAATGCTGTGATGATGGACGTTGAAGATGATGTGTTGGAAAATAGAGTGGAAAATAAATTTCCAGTCACAAAGTTCCAAAATTCTATGTCTGATGAACCAAACAATCAACTCATTCTCACAGAGCAACCCGATCCAATGATGATTGAGCACATCACACGAGTTGTCAAAGAAATACTTGCAAACTCAATCAGTGAAACACCAACTCTAGATGGCACACTACGATTCGGGCATGCTGATCAATCCGAAGAAGAAATCGTAGAGTGTCAAGAGCAGCTCAAAGAAACACAAACACAAACATCTGAGCCAAACACTACGATAATCCAGCAAACATCAACCCCTCTAATCCAAGCAGACATCCCATCATCCTCCAAAAATGAATATTTTGATATGACACTTGCTCTCGCAAGACTGTTAAGGAGAGATGAACACACTACAACTGCTCCTCATTCTCTAGAAACACAACAAATTCTAGATCAATTGGCTCTCATGCCAACAAAGGAGGAGCTGACTGCAACATTAAATCCAATAGGTTCAGAGTCTAAAAAGATTCTTGAAGATCACTCACTTGCTCTCCACTTAAGATTCGATCACATCCTTGAATCTGTCAAAACTCTGCCAGGACATTTGGGGACTGAACTGACTAAAGCATTGAGAGAAATTTTTAAATAAATGGCTGCAAGCCTTAAGGCAAGGGATGCTATTCATTTTGCTAAGAACCATAAAGAGGCTATGATATTAATGCAAAAGAATTAGCAATAATTCCAAGAACAGATTTTAGCACTGCGTATCTCTCTGTAATAATTCCAAGAATGCAGTGCTGCTCAAATCAGCCAGAATAACGATGCCTTAAGACTGCTTCAGCAACATAGAAGAAACACTGAAGCTATAGTTACTGAACAGAGTAATGACATTTCTCATCAACGAACTCAAATGCATGAACTGGTGGATGGAGTCGGACGCCTATTTGAACATATTCGAACCCTAGATGATGACATAAAGGGGGAGAATAATGAGCAAGGAGATAAACAAGGGGGCAGAGGCAGAAGTAGAAGCAACAGAGGTGGACAGAGGCAGACGCAGACATAAATTTAACCACCACCTCCATAGCAGGGAAGGCAGAGGCAAACTCATATTGGTCAATCGTTGGGTGGCAACTCCAGGAGTCCAAATATTCAAACTCCACGATCTGATCAATATCTACAGCAGCCTCTAGTGGGAATACCTCTTCAAAGACATCAAGGTCAAGCTTCTGGCTTACAAGGCATGACTTCTGCACAGTCCAGATATGAGCTAGAAGACATTGAATGGAGAGATGAGCAAATCAGAAGAATGAGAGCTGCAGAATCTTCGAGGAATAAGAGGCAAAGAAAATAGAGATAAGTCCAAACTTAACTGTGTCTTGATGTTTCTATGCTAGATTGTAATATCTCTTCAAACATCAATAAATTCATGCTTATTCTCTAGAAATTTCAGCTGCTCACTGAAACACTATGTCATATTTACTTTCTAGCATTATGCATTTAGAAAATAATGCTATGATCTAAATCTCCTTGATTATGTCAACATCAAATAGGGGGAGATTATTGGGAATTGCATATTCAGATTTGATATTGAAAGTAAATATAAATTCTTAAGTGTACAGTCCTTAAGAGAATCATTGTACAAGGACTTAGATGATAGATCAAAATTGTTAAGTTAATCTGAACTTTAATGTTTATCATTTATGTAAATAAATGTATAGAAGAAAAGATCAAACTTGTTAGGTTGATCTATTTGAGCTGTAAAAGTTAAAACCTTGACAGAATCGTAGTCTGTCAAAGGTAGCATGCAGAAGACAACGCAGAATCGTGAAGCTTAAACGAAGACATCCAGAATCGTAGTCTTCCAAGAGATTTGAGTCTGCAGATGACAAGGCAGAATCGTGGAGTTTAAACGAAGATATCAAGAAGCGTAGTCTGCCAAGAGATTCGAGTCCGCAGAAGAAAAGGCAGAATCGTGAAACTTAAATGAAGATGTCCAGAACAGTAGTCTGCCAAAGAATGAAGTCTGCAGAGGACAAGGCAAGATCCGATGAGCTTAAGTTAAAGCATCAAAGAATCGTAGTCTGCCTTGAAAGCCATACTGAGAATCATAAAGTTGAAGACCATCTGCCGAGCTAAGTTAAGAATTGCAGTGTGCTATTGGAAGTGTGGAGTCTGCAAGACAAGCAAGCAAGGAATCGTAGTCTACCAAGAGCTTAAGAGAAATCGTAGTGTTCTCTACGATCAAGTCTGAATTAAGTTGTGCAAAGCCAACAACAACGATTATGTCATAATGACCATAATCGTAGTGTTCCTCCAGTAAGCATCAAAGATCTTAGTTCTGATGAAGGGAGGAAGAGCAACAAATGAAGAAAGGCTTATGGTGGTTGACAAAGTGATAGTCCCAATACTTCCATATTCATCCTTAGTTCAAATCGAAGAAGCGTATTGAAGAAGCTAAGGAAAGGACTAAAGCTACCTGCAGAAAGCACCTTTTTAGGTGTTAGGTGTAAGATACAGTCTGCTGTGTCAGTGGGCCAGTCTGCAGTGCCATAGGAAAGCAATATGTCAACATCAACTGCACAAAAACGTCTGAAGCATTAAATGCAGCAACGGGAGCATTCAAACGGATACTTTTGAATGGCTCTTTTATAAGGACATCAGACAAAGATTCAGACTAAGCAAGCAAGACACAAAAAGAATGATTATCAAGAGAATAGCTCAAGAACACTCAACGATCAACACTACGGTCCTGAAAGAGGAATTCTTGCTTCGCTACTCAGTCTTTAAGAGACAGATGCTGAACTGCAACTGAGTAGCACACCTCAAACAACTACTGCAAATCCAAGTAAGGTACCAAGTCAGAGGACTTGAAGAGTTCAAAAGTGAACTAAGTGAAGATCCAAGTCAGAGGACTTGAAGAGTTCAAAAGTGAACTAAGAGCAGATCCAAGTCAGAGGACTTGAAGAGTTCAAAAGTGAACTAAGTGAAGTTTTAGGGCTGCTGGCCTTGAAGGGATCTAAGTGATCCAGTTGTAAGAAAACATCCTTAGTGAATTTTCTACTCGTGGAGTAGAAGAGTGGATTAGGAGCCTTGTGTGCTCTGAACCACTTAAAACCTTCTGTCTCATTATCTCTCATTAACTGCTATAACTGCTATATCTGTTATAACTGCTTTTCAAACCATAACTGTAATATCTTGAAGGGGAACAAAACATATATTTCGCTGTTGTCACTATAATCAATGCTAACAAAGTATTTTAAACAAAGAATTTTTAAAATATCTATTCAACCCCCCCCCCCTTCTAGATAACTAACGTGCCTTTGGGAACTAACACCCTCTGCCACAGGGACCTTTATAAAGGTGGAATAATACCATCATCGTCCTTGTGGATAGGTCTCCAGACCTAAAGTAGTAACCGGGCGTAGGCAAGGGAGCCTCTTATATGCCCAAAACTGGAAGTGCAAAGATCAAATGTCCTCAGTGATAAAGATCGACAACCCGAACGAGGGAAATTAAAAGATAAAGGAAAAAATTACTCACAAGCAGAAATGGGTAAAAGCATAGCCAAGCCTCGGTCACGCCGTCTGAGTGTAGGCGCATCCCTCTAAGGAAATAGGCAAAAGTGAATGATCCCCAATCAAACTCTCAGATATAGTTCACATCCCGAGTGGCGCTAACCAAAGTGAAGGAAACCGTCGAGGAGTTGTCCTCTAGGAAAAAACCCCCTGATGATGACCAAGAACAATCGCCAAAGGATACGATCTATGTCCCTCTGATCATCAGGCAGAGGCGCTAACAAAACCCCATTCACAACATCAATGCTCAAAGGGCCAGAATGGACAGCCCGACCCTTGAGACCATTAGCAGGAACTCCCAAGAGGGATCGAATCGCAGCCGAAGAAATATTAGCTACCAAAGGCACCGGCTCCCCTGTAAACTCCATCTTAATAATGAACCGCCAATCCATCGGTGTCATCATCACCTCACAATCCAGCAGATGGAGTGACTGAGTATGGTGAAACCAGTGCTCAGACAAAGCCCTCAGATAACCCCATCGGCAGCGACATGGTGGAATGGAAAAGAAAGCCTCAAAGCCCAAAGAGTGGACAATGGCCTGGTACTCCGATTAAAAGGTCCGGTACAAAGAGTGAATGTTGAACCAGTTCCCCCTGGGCTGAGTAAAGTTGGGAACCTTCATCAAGTTCAGAATCAAGATCAAACCATTGCCACTAAAGTGGAAAAAGTGGAAAGCAAAAAAAATGAAAACTGCTATTACCTCTTTTGTGTGAAGATAAATAGATGGATGTCATCTCAAATCATCCAGCAAATCTGGAATTGTCACGCTAATAGCTGGAAGTTCCTGACAGGGAGTAGAAGAAAAAGATGCAGGATCCTCAATAGGAACATTATCCTCCTCTTCTATAGCCTCCGTCATATCTACCTGAATGGGACGAATCATTGACTCGGTCAACCAATGAGGCTGCCGGGCCGGATGAGACAAAGGGACATCAGAAGCCCTCCTCCTAACACTTGAAGAAACTCGACGAGAACTGTTGGGTCTATCTGGGACCATAACCTGAAAAAAAAACTCCAAATCACCTCAGAAAGGGTGAGGTACGCTTCAAAATTAAAGCCATTAAATTCAAATCATTGCATCATGCTTAGTCCATCTAAAACCATGCATTAGTTTAACATACTTCCCCAGTAGAGTTAAAATTGCATGCCTATTAAATGCCCAGACTCGTGAAATTTTTTTAGCAGAGTCTCCTTTGTAAAACGGACTATCCGCATGCACATAGGCAAAACTAGGTGGCCATTCAGTAGCACACCAATCCAAAATCATGGGCATTTCATATATATGAAAAATATCAAAATCAAACTCATCATGGAAGCTAAATTACCATGTCCCTTTTTATTTGAAAATCTAGGCTCATTTGTTCTTTAAATAGGATGAATAAACCAGCTAAAAAGGGTGCAATTTAACTGTCCCGAAAATGAAAATTTTTTACACCGGAATGTTTAGCATAGTAAAATACATGTACTTACTAGATCTGTTCATTTTTATTAAGTCATCTATACATACATATTTAATACATTGCATTTAAACTCATACTTCATGAAAGCTGATGTTCTAACGGTCAAAACTTAAAAATAAAGGATGTAATGTTACTAGAGTTGTGCATAACGTTTGTATGGTGACGAATTTTGCAAAAGCAGCCCGTAATGAGTAGATCTGAGTTAGAAATTTTGGATTTTTTAGAGGCTTTCAATTTGAAACTAAATTTCAAAAGGCCAGGGAAATCCACTTGTGGTCTGCAGCGACTCTACCTGCGGTAGCCGTAGGTAGACCTATGGCAACCTAAGGTGGGTCCCAACCAATCTGGTTGGATTAAATTTTAGCCATAGAGGAGTCCCCTAAGGCCAAAAAGTTAAATCATCAAAAAAGGTTCTACGCGATTGAGCGAAAAAGGCCTGAAACCCTGAAATACGGCGACAAACTTTGAAGTCTGAAATTTTTTGTAAACCGTTGATAACAACTCCAGCATAGCATCGGGGAATGATCTGGTGATTTAAACAGTTAGTAATAGCTCCAGCATAGCATCGGGGAAGGGTCCGATGATGAAAACCGTTGAAAACTGCTTAGACGAAGATCTGAGTACCTGACAGTGTGAACCGTTGGCAACAACTCTAGCATAGCATCGAGAAGAGTCCGTTGGTGTAAGCCGTTGAGAATTACTTCAGCGAATACCAAAGTACCTGATATTGCAAATCGTTGGCAATAACCCCAGCGTAGCATCGGGAAAGGGCCGATGGTGTAAAATGTTAAAAAGTTATTTCTGCCAAGATTAATGGATTTGACGTTACAAGTCACTGGGATCAACCCAGCATGACATCCGGAAGACCTGGCAAGAGTAACTATGTAAAACTATCTTCATCCGAAAGAACCGATGATGGAATCTGTTGTATAAGAAATCTCTAGTTGAGACATCAATAAAGAAGTTTTAACGATGATAGAACATTGTAAACTATCATTCGAGTAAACATCGAGGAGGTACGATGATGGTCAACCTTATAAACTACCGTTCGAGTATGCATCAAACCAGTTCAGCCGACCATTATAAACTACCGTTCTAGTAGGCATCGAGGAGATTCGATGATGGTCAGCCTTGTAAACTACCGTTTGAGTAGGCATCAAATCAGTTGAGATAGATCGTTGTAAACTACCGTTCGATTAGGCATCGAGGAGGTTCGGTGATGGTCAACCTTGTAAACTATCGTTCGAGTAGGCATTAAATCAGTTCAGATAGACCGTTGTAAACTACCATTCGAGTAGGCATCGAGGAGGTTCGGTGATGGTCAACCTTGTAAACTACCGTTCGAGTAGGCATCAGATTAGTTCAGCCGACCGTTGTGAACTACCGTTCGAGTAGGCATCGAGGAGGTTCGGTGATGGTCAACCTTGTAAACTACTATTTGAGTAGGCATTAAATCAGTTCAGATATACCGTTGTAAACTACCATTTGAGTAGGCATCGAGGAGGTTTGATGATGGTCAAACCATTATAAAATACCGTTCGAGTAGGTATCAAAGATCATATCCCTGAAAAGAATGTCGGCATCAACCGGATAGAAATCCAAACCATTGGTGACAGCCCCGGCGTAGCATCGGGAAGAATTCGATGATATAAACTGGTGCAAGTTATCATCAGAATAAGCATCAGGAATCCCCACTAAGGGTTACTCGTGAATAGAGAGATATCCCCAGCGGAGGTAAAGTTATAAAGCGTATCTAGAAGAGAGAGTGTTGACGATCACCCCAACGTCAATATAGAAAGGTACAGTGGTATCAACTATGAAAGTCATCCCCAGCAAAAAATAGAGAATGGGCAATGATCCAACTTGTGGCACCTGACCCCACAGAGTCATATGGCATTCATGACATGCCATACCATATATTGCATTACATTTGCACTTATCATATTTCCAGTGTCTAGCAATCTTTATCATGTTCATTACATTGCATAAACATGATAAAGAGGGCATCTGTAGACACTAGAAATTTTACATTCCTGTTACTAACCTTGCAGGAAGGCAAAAGCATCTTCTCACACTCCAGAGACAACCCTAGAGGATTAAATCATCAAACCAGACCCCCGGAGACAGCAACGGGAAATCATCAAACCAGACCCTCGAAGATAACCCTGGGAAATCATCAAACCAGACCCCCAGAGACAGCACCAGGAAATCATCAAATCAATCTCCCCAGATACAGCTCTGGGAATCATCAAATCAACTTCAGTGATAACCTTGAAGATAGACGAAAGTTAACAGCAGTCCAACCCCGGAGACAACCCTGAGAAAAATAGTTGCAGCCATGTTAAGCCTTAAACCAACCCAGAAGGGAAAAAGAGTAATTTTGCCAACTCAACATCAAATCAGATCAAATTACTGTGAAGAAGGTCACCCAGAACCATCACAGCAATCCTGAGTGAAAACTGCGATAAACAACTCAACGGACTGACTACAAAGACTGGCAGATCTTGTTATAGACCCATCTTCCTAGACTTGGAAAAGGTCCAGCCACATGTCATTATGTAGCTCTCGGAAAGGGTTTTTTGGAAAGGTATACCACGCCTCCATCGGATTCCCGGATTCCAAGTTATGAAGGTTTGAGAGAACAGCGCGTTGGTTAGTGTACACGTACTTCGAGATAGCAGGGCCCACTAGGTCAGGCCCACTAGGCCCAACAAAAGGTAGACCTACGGCCATCGGGGTCTATATATACCCTTTCCCCCCCTTAGCTTATAGGAAAAGAGAGAGAAGAAGAAAGGGCCGCGACAAGAGAAATAGAGGCTAAGAGGGTTAAACGGAGGCTTTAACTCACTCCGATTATTGTAAAACTTCTTTGCAAACATTCATACACATATATACTACAACATATCAAATTTTTACCGTTGAAAAATGAGTATCAAGGCGCTAAAAGCCGTTCGAGAGCCGTTCTTAAGATATACTATAAGATTTCTCCAGATTTGTCTTCTTCGCCTACTTTAATACATATATAAGTGTTATATACATATATTTAGTACCTTATATTCACCAGATCTGAAGTTTTCACCGTTTATTTCTTGTAAATAGTTAATTTTTGAGCTGTATTGACTAGATCTATACTGGATCTAGCCAGATCTAGCTTTTAACAGGTTCAAAAGTTGTAAAACTTGAACCTGGAAGCTAGAACGGCTAAGATATGTACAAATCTAGTTTTCTTTCTAGTTTTTTTTGTAAATATTTAGCAACCACGTGACCCTAGATTTGTATCTAGAGGGAACTGGAAGCTATGAGATACTTACGTATGGAGATTTGGCTAATGAATCTTTTGTTTAGTAATGTCTAGTTTAGTTTTATATTTTATTACGTTATATTCATTGTGCATGATGTTTATTTGATTTCCTATGAGCCTAGGAGCCACAGGATCTACGATTCAACTCATGGATCTAGATTCGATTCCCATGATGGACCTGGTTGAGTTGTACAGCTAGCTTCCAAATTTTGTAATTGTAAATATAGGACCTTAAAATGATTATCAGGATTTAAGGTCTGGATTTAAGGTCCCCGTAATAATGAAAATCTTATGTGTGGTGTCCGGGCATACTGTTTGCTTCTTGGAACTCTTCCAACTCACTGCGCCACCGTTTAAGGTAAACACATACCCCAAAACGGATTTATCGTCATCTTGGTCTGTTTGAAAGCTTGAGTCTGTATAGCCCTCTATTTTCAACTTAGATCCACCGTAGACAAGAAATACATCCTTAGTTCTTCTTAAGTACCTTAGGATATTTTACACTGCCTTCTAGTGCTCTTCTCCTGGATTCGACTGATATATGCTTGTTACACTAACTGCATGAGCGACATCTGGTCTAGTACATATCATACCGTACATGATAGATCCTATTGTTAAAACATAAGTAATATTACTCATACGGTCTCTCTCCTTAGGTGTCTTTGGGGCATGTTTCTTGGAGAGATGTATTCCATGGCTCATCGACATGAGACCTCTCTTGGAATCTTCCATGCTAAATCTCTTTAGCATCGAGTCAATGTACATTCTTTGGAACAAGCCAAGCATCCTTTTAGATCTATCTCTATAGATCTTTATCCCCAAAATATAGCATGCTTCTCCCAAGTCCTTCATGGAAAAGTGTTTAGATAACTAGATTTTGATCGATTGTAGCATAGGAATATCATTCCCTATCAGTAATATATCATCAACATATAATACTAGGAATGAATCAGAGCTCCCACTAACCTTCTTTTACACACAAGGTTCATCATCATTTTTGATAAAATCAAACTCTTTGATTTTCTCATTAAAGCAGATGTTCCACCTAGGAGAAGCTTGAAAGTAGTATGCACACAAAGCCAATAATGTTTGATGATAAAGCATTTACTTTGTAACAATCTTATTCATTTATTAATAAAAATATTATTTAATTAAAGGCATTTATTTATCTACATGGTGCTATTTTTATAATATGTGATAAACCCATAGTTTTAAGCAATGCTTTTAGAATCATGATGATGATCATGCTAATGAGATCTAAACTCTTAGATAGCTAAAAACTAAAATAGTTCCCAATCGTTGGATCACTAAAAAGGGGATTAGTGAATTCGCATAGATTGGTACATATGTTGCTTGCTCATTGGATACCATAGCAATTGACTTTAGTGCAAGTGGTAGAGTGAAAGTATACGCACACAAGCCAATCATGTTTGATGATAAAGCATTTATTTTGTAACAATATTATTCATTTATTAATAAAAGTATTATTTAATTAAAGGCATTTATTTATCTATATGGTGCTATTTTTATAATATGTGATAAACCCATAGTTTTAAGCAATTCTTTTAGAATCATGATGATGATCGTGCTAATCCGGATAGATTGGTACATATGTTTCTTGCTCATTGGATGAGGATGATTGATCTCATAATCATTTGTGTGGAGACACTAAAGCAAGTATATAGGTGCTTATTAGAGAATAAGTTCACTGAACGTGGCTCGCTAAGGAATACCTAATGGAGTTTTACTTGTCTGTTAATAGAAATTTTTAATGTGATAGTAGTACAAGTGATCCTTAGACTTGAGATCATCATAGTATCTTGTGTATAGTAAATTATACTTTAACTTATTCCTTAAGACCCTTAGGGTATATCAAATGGTATGCTTGGTGGAAGCTGTCGTCTAGCACTACAAAATTTACCTTACTCAGGTTCTACTTATTCAAGAATCAGTATAGCAATAAGCAAGGATCGATCCCACAGAGAGTGAATTGTATTTTAGTTATCTAATGAATCCAATGAATTGGGTGTTTTTGTTGAAAACAGTTTAATTAACAAAAGTGAATTAAGACGAATATATCAATAAGTAAAAGAGTTCAATTCTTCAGTTCAGTATCCCCTTTTCACAATTATAAAATAATTAAGTTAATATAATATTTATCTTCCACTGAGATTAATAACCCTAAATAACCACGATCGTAAATTACCCGAAATTCTCCTTGAGTGTAGATCTAATGCGACGATCGCCAACAAGAGATTCTAACTAACATGCAACCTAGAACTATCAGCCTAGATTTAATATAATAGAAGCATTAAGCATGAGAATTAGATTATTCCAAGCAAAAATTACACAATCAAGAATTATTTAACTTGTCTTCTGAATATCTTAACAATATTTCAAAGCTTGTCCACAATAAAATATTGTTAATCGCTACTTAGATTAAACACACTTCGTTTGCTTAAAATCTGTCTTAATCTAGCAGATGATATCAATTTATTAATTTAATCCTACAGAAATCAAATTAATCAATTGGATAACATATATGAAAGTTCATGTAGATAATCAGAATAAATCTCAATATGAAATAATAAATATTATAAACTTAATCAAACCATAAATTGTTAATTAGGTTCAACATCCCTTCAGAATTGAATAAGTGAATTAGCATGTCATGCCTTGATGAATAACCTCCAATATGAAAGATTGAAATTATATGATCCCAGATAGTCTAAACCCAGAAAAATAACTGATATATATAGACTAACAAAACCCTAGCCTAATAAGGCATGACTGCAATCCTAACCATACACTACTTTGTAATTAAAACACTTAAAATCTGGTCAGCCCCTCCGTCCGGCGCTCCCCGCGCTGGCCTCCATCATTTCCTGGCGCGCCCCGCGCTAGGTATACAGGAATCCAAGTCTTCTAAGCAGTGCGGCCCACGCCGGTTTCTTTGTCTTTGCAGTGCGCCCCGCGCCAGTCAGTCATCAAGCCCAAAATTGCTCCTTTAATCCTTTTTTGTCCAATTACTCTCCATTCCTGCACATTAACACGAAACACATGAAAAGTAATATGCATACTTAACTAAATACAATATAACAAGCTAAGAAAGACCTATTAAGTAGGTATAAAAACCTACTTATCACTTGGGTGTAATAAGTTATATATGGAGATAATGAATGATCAATAAAGAGTCTACCGCTTCTAGTAAAAGAAGACATATGTCATATGTGATTCGATAAATGACAACCTAGTAATCCTTGGCCAAGGTGGAATGAAATTAGAAAGGTGTTTCTAATTTACATTATTTGGAGTTATGTATTTTGGAATCGAAATACATATAATTAAATAAAATAAGACTTGACAGTAATTCAATGTCTTATATTTAATTGAGACATTGTATGGTAGAAGGATTGAATTGTACAGTAACTATTAACTAACATGTTCTTTTATGATTAATGTTGAAATCTATATTACCTGGAAAGTCGTTGATCGCTATGGAGGCTTATCCTTATTGTAGAATAAATGTTATTTATTTAAATTAATTATTAGTTCAATTTATTTATTTAAATAATATTAGATTTGTTCTAATTGATTTATTCACAACCGGTTTAATATGAAAAACCTAAAGTGACATACCATAAAAGGAAGAATATTTATTAAAGAAGCAAATGATATAATCGTAATAATAAGTTAAGTATATTTAATTTAATCTATGGTGATAGAATAAATTAAATAGCTTAATATTTATTATTTAATATTTTGAAAATATTAAATATAAATTAATAAGAGAAGTCTTATTATTATTACTATTACTATTATTATTATTTAATTTCTAAAGGAGTTTAAAAATTAATTAATAATATATTTTCTCTCTCTCTCTCATATATATATTCCTAATAAGATTAGGAGGTTAATTAATTGAAAGAGTTTAATTATTCCCAATAGAATTGGGAAGCCTAATTAATTAAAAAAGTTTAATTAATTAATATGAAACCCTAATCCTAAATTGTTTAGGAGGGTTGCCTACATCTATAAATAAGAAAGTGTTATTATGGAACAAGGATAGACACTTAATTCCAAAAATTGGGAGAGCACTCCTTTACTAGAGAGAATAAAATTAGGGTTTAGCCAAACACCCTCCTTCTTGAATTCTTATTCTTTCTTAGTGGATCACCTCTAGATGCCAAACACTTGGGTGACTAACGTTGATCAAAGGAATGAATCAACCCGGTAGATTCAAATAGAACGCGAAAAGGATTTGGAGTTGAACTCGTACCTGAGGAAGCTAGAATCTTCAAGGGTATGAATACTAATCTTCATCTTTTTGTTTAATAAATAATTGTGCATAAAGAATGATCCGGGTATATGGTTTGTAAAATTTTAAAACTCTGATTTATCATGCTTCTGCTTATTTTATGCAATTTGATTGTATCCATGAATTTTACAAACCTAATAGTGGCATCAGAGCCAAACCTTTATGCAAGTTATTAACGGTTTAGATTTGATATGTATATTGATATGTGTTTAGAACAATTTAATTGGGCATAACTGTTTATGTAAAATTAATTTTTTTTTATGCTAACTTTTTTTTTGAAACAACATATTTTTTTAAGAAAAAAAAAGTCAAAGTCCACGGTCAAACGTTGACTAGTCTACTACTGATGTGGCGCTGACTGCTAACGTGGCAGGACTGGTCAACTGTTGACTTGTCAACTACTGACGTGGCGCTAACGTGACAAGACTGGTCAACTGTTGACTGGGCAATTGCTGATGTGGTGCTGACTGGTCAACTGTTGACTGGACAATTGCTGATGTGGTGCTGACTGGTCAACTGTTGATTGCTGACATGGCACCGACATCACTTCCTTTAAAAAGAGAAATATTAATTTGTAGCTAGAGGGTTTTGAACCTTTAACCTCTAGGTCACTTTCTAGAAGCCTTACCATTGCACCAGAATTAATTTTGATTGAAAATCAACATGTTTAATATGTAAACTATACAATTCTGGTTTTGAAGTTTGACTTGAAGGCTTGTTTGATTATTTCTTTTTAAAAGTTTTTGATCAAACGTTGTTTTTCTAGTAATTCTAAATTTAAATAAAGTAGTTTATTTTTATTTGGAATTGGATTAAAATAAAGATGTTTATTTTAATTAGAATTTAATTTCATGCTAACTAATTAGAGTTGGAATTGGATTCCATGATAACTAATTGGAGATGAAATTGAATTCCTTGTTTCCTAAAATAAATGAGTTTATTTGTGATTAGAAAAGGGATTCCATGTTTTCTTAAATAAATGAGTTTATTTAGATATGAAATATGATTTTATATTAATCAAAATAAAGGAGTTTATTTTGATAAGGAATTGGATTCCACATATTTTGTTCCTCCCAAAAAATGTTTTTTTAAAAGTTAAAATAAATGAGTTTATTTTGACTTGGAATTGGATTCCATATTAATTAAAATAAAGGAGTTTATTTTGATTAAATAATTTGATTAAAAATAAAGAAGTTTATTTTTATTCAAAAATGGATAAATTAAAATAAAAGGTTTATTTTGATTTAAATTTGGATTAAAATAAAAGAGTTTATTTTAATTCAGAATTGAATTTTATGCTTACTAAAATTGCCCATTAAATCGATATCAATATATATTGAATATTTATTATTCATGATATGAATGTTTTATTTATTGATGCATATGTTGATGTGGTTGATTATGGACTATTGACAAATGTGATTGGATTTTATTTTAGTTGGATGCTTGAATGTATGGGTTTTATAAATGGGGTCTGCGTACCTCGTCTTCTCTAATTTTTCTTAACGTAAATTCTATCTCCTCCCTATGTACTTCCCTTTGACTGCTGATCAATGTTTCTATTTATAGTAAATAGTTTTTGTAATAGGAATAGTTAGAATTAAATTTTAAAGAATTGAACACCAAAGAGCAAGGAGCGCGTGAAGACCCGTTTGTAATGGAGCCCGGAATTTAAATGTAATAGTTATATTTAAATTTAATTCTTGCACCCCTAGGGTTTACCTTTTGGTTCACTTGGTAGATCTAGTGAACCAAACTAGAATAAAAGTCTATAATCAATCCGGGTAGAGTACAGTATTCTATATGTGCATGCTTATTATATATATTATATATTATAAAACATGCTTCGCATGTTAATTAATATGACGCATATTTTATATATATGTGTGCATGCGCGCTAAACAAGATGAGACTAATAATAACAAACCCCTCAAAGAAATTACATCAAGCCTAAAGCGTTCAAAAATATTTGAAATATAGAACGTCGCCTTCTAGCATGATAAAATTAATAGAGTATTAAATATTTAATATGAGTTTGTTGTGCTATCCACAAGGCAAGTATTGAGTATTTAAAATGTTAATTTAATCACATTTGATTCTTATAAAGAAAATTGAACAATATTATTTTGTTGTGCTATCCACAAGGACAATATTTTTCTTTTTTGAATATGTTAAAGTGCTAGGTTGGACTTCACTTAAATTATTTTTGTTCGGATGTGCATACACTTGACCATTATGATCTAAGAGGCAAAAATAAAAAGGAGTTACATGTTGATGCATGTAATTGGCAAAGAGTTGTCTACCTATTTATTTATATATGATTTGTTGTGTTATCCACAAGGCTATATACATTTGAAATAGGATCATTATTCTCACTAGAAAATCTTTAATTAAATTTGTGGAACTATATATTGTGAGGGTAATATAGTTTGAAGAAAATAGTGGGAGATACCAATTTAAAACAAGACCTAATTTATTTTGGTAATTAATAAAAGAATGTATGTTAAAGTTTTGTTTATTACAAATTCATTTACAGAATTTTACAATGTCCAAATTACTATCACTGCGTAGCATATTAGATGTTAATTAATCGAACCGAATTAAACGGATTGGTTAAGGAATTTGAGAATAGTTCTCAAGGCTGAAAAGCTATCTTATTTCCTTAATAAGCCTATCCCTACAATGGTTGCAGACAATGTCTCTGATGAAGAAATCGCTACTTTTATAAAGTAGCAAGATGATGCATAGTTGGCTCAATACATCATGCTCGCATCCATGAGTAACGAGCTTCAGCGTCAGCATGAAACTATGGATGCTCCTACTATATTCCTACAATTCAAAGAGTTGAAAGGTGAGGAAAGTAAGACTAATACAAAGGATAATAAGAACAAAACTGATACGGATATCAAAAGAGTTTGCTTCCACTACAATAAGCCTGGACACTGGAATAGAAATTGCAAGAAGTATCTTGCAAAGGCTAACCAGAAGAAGATTAGTGAAGCTTCGATTACAAATACAGGTTTGTTCATAATTGAAATAAATCTTTCAGTAAGTAAAATTTCTACTTGGGTATTGGATACCGGCTATGGTTCTCATAAATACAAATTTATGAAGGGACCAATCAGAAGTAGAAAGCTAAACAAAGGAAGTCTTCCTGCGTGTGGGAATGGAGCAAAGGTTGGTTCATTAAATGCATGAACTTATTGTTTAGCGCCGCCTACGGGCAAGTCCATTAGTTTAAATAATTAATAATTTACTATGTGGATTTTACATACTTGATTTACATAAAAAATAATTTTAAATTGAACAAACTAGTAAAAGAAAAGAAAATGATCATTCAAAAAGTTGAATATTTGTATTTGGTGAAATACAAGTCTGAATAATTTGAAAGGATCAAAGAATTCAGAACTAAAACTAATTGGCAAGGTATATTGATTCTTCGATTAGATCGAGGAATAAATACTTGTGCAATAAGATTTAAGATCATCTTAAATGGTTTTTTTAAAACGGACGCTTCCTGATACACAATAATTAATTGGTGTATCTAAAAGGAAAAATAATACCTTGTTGGACATTTTGCGGTCCATAATGATTTTATCGACATTCCAGTATCCTTTTAGGGTAATGCTCTGGAAATGACTGCATATCTACAAAATAAGATAACCTCAAAATCCATCCCCAAGACTTGATAAGAGTTATGGACAGGGAGGATTCCTAATCTTAATTATGTTAAGATAATGGGTTATCCAGCTTATGTGTAAAGGTTTCAAAAGGATAAGTTTAGGACAAGATTTGACAAATACAGATTTCTAGGTTATCCTAAAGTAAATTTAGGGTAAATGTTCTATAATCTTACTTAGCAAAAGGTGTTTGTTGTGAAACACGCTGCCTTCTAAGATAAAGATGTTTATTATTGAAGGGCTAGTGGGAGGATAATAGATCTTGAAGGAGTTTAAGAACCACAAATCCCTATTAGTCAAAAAGAGGAACCTGTAGATAGACCTATTGTACCACAACCGAATCGTAAATCTGGAATAGTACCGAAGATACCTTGGAGATATGGATTCATCATAGATGATGATGATGATGAGGTACGCATCATAGAGGATGATGATCCAGTTATATACGATAAGGCTAAGAGTTGTAGATACTCAGAGAAATGGTGGATGACCATAAAATCCAAAATAGATCTTTGAAGCCATGCTCAAGACCATTCGAATTTTACTTACGATTGCAGCTGATTACTAAATTTGGCAAATGGACGTGGAGAAGCCCTTCCTCCAATATGAATTATAAGAGGAGAATGTATGTATGATACAGCCAGATGGATTTGTTTCAATGGTTAAACAAATCATGTATATGAGCTACAACAATCCATTTATGGAAGCAAGCTTCTCAAAGATGGAACATTCATTTGATAAGACAATCAAAAGATTTTGATTTTATCAAAAATGAGAATGAACCTAGTGTGTGCAAAAGGGTCAGTGGGAGCGCTGTGACATTCCTAGTATTATATGTTGATATACTACTGATAATGAATGACACACCAGTACTATAATCAGTAAAGATAAAGTTATCTAAACATTCCTCCATGAATGATTTGGGTATAACATCCTAAATTAGGGATATAAATCTATATAGATAGATTTAAAAGGATGCTCGGCTTAACCCAATGAACGTATATTCATTTGATACTAAAGGCGTTTAGCATGGCAAACTCCAAGAGATAACTCGTGATGATGAGCCATGGAGTATATCTCTCTAAAATTATCCTCAATAAAAGAGAGATCGCATGAGATACTATCATGTATACAATGAAATATACGAGACTTGATGTTGATCATTCATATTCTAGAGAAGTTCACTAAGAGGCAGTGAAAAACATCTTAAAGTACTTAACCAGCACTAAAAATGTGAGCATACTTCATGGTGGTCTGAATAAAACTAGAGGACTAAAAGACTCAAGTTTTTTGGATTGACAAAGACGACAACAAATCCACTTTAGGGTGAAGCGTTACCTTGAAATGCGGTGCAATAAATTAGAAAGGTTCCAAACAGCAAAGAGTTGCTGGTTTAGTGATAAAGACAAAGTATATAACTGTAAATGAAGCTGCAAGTTGATGTTTTGGATGAAAAGTTCATTACAGAACTAGGAATAGTTCCTAAATCACATCTTAAATCCAAAAATGTGTTGCGGTACTTTCATTTGATTAAAGAAATCATTGAAAGAGGAGAAGTCACTATAAAGATAATGAACTCTCAAAAACGACATTGCATATCCATTTACTGAAGCTTATCCAACAGCAGGATAATCGTCACTTAGAGAAGAGGGGTATTAGATACAATGGTGATTGACTTTAGTGCAAGTGGGAGATTGAAAGTAGTATGCACACAAGCCAATCATGTTTGATGATAAAGCATTTACTTTGTAACAATCTTATTCATTTATTAAAATATTATTTAATTAAAGGCATTTATTTATCTATATGGTGCTGTTTTTATAATATATGATAAACTCATAGTTTTAAGCAATGCTTTTAGAATCATGATGATGATCATGCTAATCCGGATAGATTGGTACATATGTTTCTTGCTCATTGGAAGAGGATGATTGATCTCATGATCATTTGTGTGGAGATACTAAAGCAAGTATGTAGGTGCTTATTGGAGAATAAGTTCACTGAACGTGACTCGATAAGAAATACCTAATAGAGTTTTATTTGCCTGTCAATATGATATCCTAATGTGATAGTAGTACAGGTGATCCTTAGATTTGAGATCATCATAGTATCTTGTGTATAATGAATTATACTTTGACTTATTCCTTAAGACCCTTAAGGTATATCAAAGGGTATGCTTGGGTGTAAAAAGTTATATATGGAGATAATGATTGATCAATAAAGAATCTACCGCTTCTAGAAAAAGAAGAAATATGCCCTATAAGATTCGATAAATGACAACCCAGTAATCTTTGGACAAGGTGGAATGAAATTAGAAAGGAGTTTCTAATTTGCATTATTTGGAGTTGTGCATTTTGGAATCGAAATACATATAATAAAATAAAATAAGACTTAGCAGTAATTCCATGTCTTATCTTTAATTGAGACATTGTATGGTGGAAGGATTGAATTGTACGGTAACTATTAACTCACATGTTCTTTTATGATTAATGTTGAAATCTATATTACCTAGAAAGTCGTTGATCGCTATGGAGGCATATCCTTATTGTAGAATAAATGTTATTTATTTAAATTAATTATTAGTTCAATTTATTTATTTAAATAAGATTAGATTTGTTCTAATTGATTTATTCACAACCGGTTTAATATGGAGAACCTAAAGTGTCACACCATAAAAGGAAGAATATTTATTAAAGAAGCAAATGACATAATCATAATAATAAATTAAGTATATTTAATTTAATCTATGGTGATAGAATAAATTAAATAGCTTAATATTTATTATTTAATATTTTGAAAATATTAAATATAAATTAATAAGAGGAGTCTTATTATTTTTACTATTATTATTATTATAATTTAATTCCTAAAGGAGTTTGAGAATTAATTAATAAGATACTTTCTCTCTCTCTCATATATATTCCTAATAAGATTAAGAGGCTAATTAATTAAAAGAGTTTAATTATTCTCAATAGAATTGGGAAGCCGAATTAATTAAAAGAGTTTAATTAATTAATATGAAACCCTAATCCTAAATTGTGTAGGAGGGTTGCCTACATCTATAAATAAGAAAGTCTTATTATGAAACAAGGTTAGACACTTAATTCCAAGAGTTGGGAGAGCACTCCTTTTCTAGAGAGAAGGAAACTATGGTTTAGCCAAACACCCTCCTTTTTGAACTCTTAGTCTTTCTTGGTGGATCACTTCTAGAGACCAAATACTTGGGTGCCTAACATTAATCAAAGGAAGGAATCAACTTGGTGGATTCAAATAAGAACGCAAAAAGAATTTGGAGTTGAACTCGTACCTGAGGAAGCTAGAATCTTCAAGGGTATTAATACTAATCTCCATATTTTTGTTTAATTAATAATTGTGCATAAAGGATGATCTGGGTATATAGTTTGTAAAATTTTAAAACTCTGATTTACCATGCTTCCACTTATTTTATTCAATTTGATTGTATCCATGAATCTTACAAACCTAACAAAGCTTGCTTCAATCCACAAATAGATCGTTGCAGCTAAATACTACTTGATTTGTTCCAGTCGTTAAAACAAAACCCACTTTTTGTGCCATATACACATCCTCTTTAAGTTTCCCATTTAGGAAGGCCGTTTTCACATCTATCTTCCAGATTTCGTAGTCATAGTAAGCTGCAAGTACAAGTAAAATCTGAATAGACTTTAGCGTAGCTACTGGTGAGAAGATTTCATCATAGTCAACACCTTGTCTTTGTTTAAACCTTTCGCGACTAGTCGGGTCTTATAGGTCTCTACCTTGCCATCCGCTTCAGTCTTTCTTTTAAAGACCCATTTGCACCGTATAGGCTTAATGCCCTCAGGTGATTAAACCAAAGTCCATAATTTGCTCTCATACATTAAGTTCATCTCGGATTTCATAGCTTCTAGCCATTTCTCTGAGTCTTTATTACTTATAACATGTTCGTAATTCAATGGATCATCATCATCTATGATGCGTACCTCATCGTCATCCTCTATAACGAATCCATACCGTTCAGGTATCTTCAGTACTCTCCTTGATTTACGAATAGGGATTGTTACATTAGGATTTTTCACTTGGTCAGGTACTTGACTTTGTTCCGTAGTAATTTATGGTTCTTGAATTTCTTCAACATATATCTTACTCCCACTTGCCGTTTCAAGGATAAACTCCTTTTCCAAGAAGGAAACATGTTTCGTAACAAACATCTTTTGATCAGTTGGATGACAGAAATAATATCTTGATGTTTCTTTAGGGTATCCCACAAATCTACAATTGTCTGATCTAGTCTGCAGCTTATCATTCTCAAACTTTTTGACATAAGCTGGACAACCCCAAGTCTTAACATGCTTAAGATTTTGTTTTCTGCCTGTCCATATCTCATATGGAGTCTTTGGGACAGATTTGGTAGGTACCTTGTTAAGTAGGCATGCAACTGATTCTAGAGCATATGTTAGGTTTGTAAGATCAAAGTTGCATGCATCAATTATATACATAGCAGCGGAAGTGTAAAAATAAGAGTTTTAAAATTTTACAAATCATATACCCGGATCATCCTTTATGTACAGTTATTAATTAAACAAGAAAATTAAGACTAAAATTCATACCCTTGAAGATTCCAGCTTCTTTATGTACGAGTTCACTTCTAAATCCTTTTCGCATTCTACTAAATTCACCGGGTTGATTCCTTCCTTTGATCAACGTTAGCCACCCAAGTGTTTGGCCTCTATAGGTGATCCACCAAGGAAGAACAAGTATTCAAGAAGAAGGGTGTTTGGCAAAACCCTAGTTTCTATCTCTATAGAAAAGGTGTACTCTCCCAACTCCTGGAATAAAGTGTGTAACATTGTTCTATAATAAGACTTTCTTATTTATAGATTTAGGCAACCCTCCTAAACAATTTAGGATTAGAGTTTCATAATAATTAATTAAACCCTTTTAATTAATTAGGCTACCCAATCTTATTAGGAATAGTTATGAGAGAGTATCTTATTAATTAATTCCCAAACTACTTTAGGAATTAAATAATAATAATAATAATAATAATAATAAGACTCCTTTTATTAATTTATATTTAATATTTTAGAAATATTAAATAATAAATATTAAGCTTTTAATTTATTCTATAACCATATATTAAATTAAATACACTTAAATTATTATTACGATTATGTCATTTGCTTTTTAAATAACTATTCTTCCTTTTATGGTGTGACCCTTTAGGTTCTCCATATTAAATCGGTTGTGAACAAATGAATTAGAACAATTCTAATTTTATTTAAATAAATAAATTAAACTATTTAATTCATATAAATAACATTTATTCTACAATAAAGGTAAGCCCCCTTAGCGATCAACGACTTTCTAGATAATATAGATTTCAACATTAATCATAAAAGAACCTTTGAGTTAATAGTTATCGTACAATTCAATACTTCCACCATACAATGTCTCATCTAAATATAAGACAATGAATTACTGTCAGGTCTTATTTTATTTAATTATATTAATTTCGATCCTTAAATGCACAAGTCCAAATAAATACCCTCTGATTCTTGTTTAGACTAAGCAAGGATGATGTAGAATTGCTTGTTTGCACTCATTGATTCTTCAATTTTGTTTGCACTCATTGATTCTTCAATTTGGCTTCTCAAATTCACAGACTCTCAAGTTTCTCTCTGATTTTCTCTGACTTAGCAAATGAGTAAATGAGCCTTATGAAATATTACGAATAATATATCTGATATACCCACTATGCGTATTGCATAACGTGGGTATCAGTTATGCGCATTATGGCTCAGCAATTGC
Source organism: Panax stipuleanatus (assembly GCA_020205555.1). Taxonomy (NCBI): domain Eukaryota; kingdom Viridiplantae; phylum Streptophyta; class Magnoliopsida; order Apiales; family Araliaceae; genus Panax; species Panax stipuleanatus. Next base: position 99,365,865 of record CM035115.1, read on the forward strand.
CATGTTCCTCAAGGTCTTGTTTGGCTAGCCCTTAAAAGAATCCTTTTAATTTATTTTAATAATTTGCTTATCATATAGTTTATTTATCACATTTTAATTAATCAACTTTTAATATTTAAATTCCATTAAACTAAAGTCAATATTAACTCAGTAAATCAAATTACCACATAATTATAATTCTTTAACAAATTATTAAAACTGTAATTTAATTATCAAATTAAATTAGAACAACATTATAAATGCTTACTAACTCATTTAATTTAAATATCTCTGTCGACGTCGGGAAAAAAATATGCGGGTCAGGACACAACCCGGATCTTTCTCTCTTCCTAAGTTATCTCTACCCTTACTCTTTTTATTTCAAAAAAGGTTTTGAATGGTTTTTTAGTAAAAGGCCAACATGTATCATGTCGACGATTGAACATTTTACAGAGTCGCCAGTTGGTAGATTTGAAATGGTTGTACCAACTCAACCGAGTTTTGTTTGAAAGAGGCCCAATTGCTGGACACTGTCGAAACTTGATCTTTGAAAATAAAGTTTTGAGCTCGGGGGACTTGGTTAAGTGTGGGGAAGGTGTTAGGCACCCCACGACTCCCGTGTAAACACGGTACCGCATATTTTCAATATTTCCCTTAAAACTGAAATACGTTTGTGAATGCTATTTAAAATTATGCCTAAGTTTGTTTGATTGATTGAAAGTAGTGCTTTGCTTCGTTCAACCTATATACGAAGGGTTTGATTAGATTTGCAAAAAGTCTTTGATTTGATTTGCAAAAGTGTTTAATTTGATTTGCCAAATTTGATTTTCTTTTGATTGGATTAAAAATGATGTTTTGAAAGTTGGTTATCAAACCATTATGCTAACATAGGAATTGAACCCTGGTTATACTTCCGTTTTTATCTATATAGCCTTAAGGCTTTCATTTGAATGATGATTTGTCGGGCTACGAAGCATTCTCGACCACAGAAATAAATATAAGTGTCGGTCTCCTCATGGGCATGAAAACCATCGGAGGGACGCTGACACGACAAACTATATTTTTCACTATGTTGAGACCTTAAATTCGGATAATCGTTTTAAGGTCTTTTGTATGTACATTTTACAAAAAAACTGGCAGGGTACATTCGTAAACGGGAGTTTGTCCATCGTGGGAATCAGATTCCGATTAGTTTGATCACGAATCCCAATATTCCTAGGCTCAAATAGAAGTAGCCAATAAACCTGCACGATTCAAATTTGTACAAAAAAAGAAATATATCCCAAATGTTGCCAGAACTGAGGATTCATTCAGTAAATCCAGGTTCGCACGGCCAAAGCGTCTCGTTCTCACTAGATAGCAATCTAAGGGACGCGAGGTTGCTTTTGTAACTGAAAAATGCTGCATTTGTTAATGCTGATTCATATCAAATGAATATTTAAAGCAGCAGTTTAATAAAGCGAGTAAAGCAATATATATACAATTATATATACGCAAGCTATAAAGGGCGATGGGTTTTCACACCGGTGCTCGGACTGAAATTGAAATACATATATATATATATATATATATATATATATATATATTGACAGAAAAGTAGTCAACCAAGACTGGGAAAAGCACCCAGTGATGGTGAAGGCTGCTTATATATGCATATTTATATATAAAAGTAGGAAAAAAGCCACAGAATAATCCAGGTCAAACTGAAATATAAATGTACAGAAACGTAATCAACCAGGGACTGGGAAGATAACCCAGTAATGGTGAAGGGTGCAAAAAATAGTATAAAGACCACAGAATGATCCAGGCCAGATTGAAATATATAAATATATATAGAGAGACAGAAACGTAGTCAACCAAGACTGGAAAGAGAACCCAGTGGTGGTGAAGGCTGCTTATATATGCATATTTATATATAAAAGCAGTAAACTACCTCGAATTTGACATCCGGGCTTGATAGAATTGAAAGATTAATTTAAATACAGTTAAATATATACAAAAAAAAAAAGCCAAACCCGGACTGAGAAGATAACCCAGTCCGGCGAAGTTGCTTAAAACGAAGGTGCTAGTGCACTGAAGGTGTTAGAGCTGACGGATCGTCAATCCGAGTTGTAGAAATGCCAAAAAACGCAGTTATGTATAAAAAAATTTAAAAAATTTGACGAAAACGGCCACGAAACTGAGTTCCGGGCATATTTAGAAAACGAAACTTGATTTGCAAGTGCAAAACAGTACAAAGAACTAATATTAACTTTCTGATCGTAAAAATACTCATAATGGACTGTTACACGAGCTTTTTGCCAAATCGTAGGCTCTAAACATCTACCAGTTATTTTTTGATATGTGGGTATATCTACGTGTTAGAGTGAAAAAATTTAGGTTTAGAAAAGGTGAAAAAGTCAGAAAATCAAACAGGCAGAGGTTCGTTGCGTTTCGGAATTTGTTTTAAATGAAGGGGGTCACCTTATATATATATATATATGCCAGGGAGCCTCTGCTCTACCTTTTGCTGCCGCAGGTAGAGGTGCGGCTCCCCTGATGGGGCCCACGTGTTGGGTTAAGTCATCTCAAAATACGTGCACTCCGAGTAACGCGAGGTTAAAGTCAAAACTTTTTAACTTTTAATCGGAGCGTCCGTTTGAGGCGTGTTATACCTTTTCGAAAAGCCCTCGCCGAGAGTATCAAAATTAAAGGGGATAAAACATTTTTTGGGTCCAAGAACACGGGTTCATAACCAGGTCTTCGATTTCCTGCAGTTTGTCCGTTGAGCTGTCTTACGCTGTTTGCACTCGGGACCATCGTTATGGTTTGTTCTAACCTTGATGGCATCAGATCGGTTTAATTTTGATTGAATCCTCTTATGGTTGGTAAAATGATCATTTTGCCCATCCCGAGGTTGCCCTTAGTGTCGGCATGGCCTTCGGTTGACTTTCGAGAGTTATTTTCAAGACTTGGATCTAATTCGAGTCTGTTTGTCCTCAGTGTTGTCTCTGGGGCTGATTTGGTCGTTCTAGATTTTCTTCTGCAGATGTTGTGAGGCTTCAGGTTTGTTCATGAAGTTGGCTTGACTTCCCGAGTTAAAATCGGGGTTGACCTGTACCTCCCGGGTTGAGACCAGGGCTGAGTTGACCTCTCGAGACTGGTGATCGAGGTTGGGGTTGTCCCGATATTGGTGATCGGGGTTGAGTTGACATCCCGATATTGAGACCGGGGTTGATTTAAAGGCCCGATATTGAGATTGGGGTTGATCTGACGACCTGATTTGAGATCGGGGTTGATATAATGGCCCGATATTTGAGATTGAGGTTGATCTGACTGCCAGATTTGAGATCGGGGTTGATATGATGGCCCGATATTGAGATCAGGGTTAATATGACGGCTCGATTTACGATTGGGGTTGATATGATGGCCCGATATTGAGATCAGAGTTGATCTGACAGCCCGATTTGAGATCAGGGTTGATATGATGGCCCGTTATTGAGATCGTGGTTGATTTGACTGCCCGATTTGAGATCGAGGTTGATATGATGGCCCAATTTGAGATCAGGGTTGATTTGACAGCCCGATTTGAGATCGGGGTTGATATTATGGCCCGATATTGAGATCGGGGTTGATCTGACGACCCGATTTGAGATCGGGGTTGATATGATGGTAGTTTTACCCTCCTACAGTGTTAGTAACAGGGAAATGAAATTTCGAGTGTCTACAATCTCAATTAAATTAAAACTTTAAACTATAAAATCATTCAACATTAATTTAATTAATATATTTTACTTAATTAAATTACTCCACAACAATCCCAACAAATATTTATTTAACTCAATAAATAAATCAACAAAAATATTTATTTAATTTAATAAATATTTAAAATCAAATACAAAAATCACATTCTTTACAAGTTCAACTACAATTCCTTTTCACGTTCAACTTGAATCCACCAAGATTGATTTCTTCCTTTGATCAACGTTAACTACCCAAGTGTTTGGCCTCTAGAGGTGATCCAACAAGGAAAAACAAAATTCAAGAATATGGGCGTTTGGCTAAAAACCCTAGTTTCTATCTCTATAGAAATTATGTACTCTCTCAACTCTTGGAATCAAGTGTGTAACTTGTGTAACCTTATTCTATAATAAAACTTTCTTATTTATAGATGTAGGTAATCCTCCTAACTAATTTAGGATTAGGGTTTCATAATAATTAATTAAACTATTTTAATTAATTAGGCTCCTAATTCAATTAAGAATAATTAATTAAACTTCTTTAATTAATTAGCCTCCTAATTTTATTAGAAATATATAAGAGTACTATCATTAATTTATTCCTAAACTCATTTAGGAATTAAACTAATAATAATAAGACTCCTCTTATTAATTTATATTTAATATTTCTAAAATATTAAATAATAAATATTAAGCTATTTATTTTATTCTATCACCATAGATTAAATTAAATACGCTTAACTTATTGTTACGATTATGCCATTTGCTTTTTAAATAAATATTCTTCCTTTTATGGTGTGACCCTTTAAGTTCTCCATATTAAACCGGTTGTGAATAAATCAATTAGAACAATTCTAATCTTATTTAAATAAATAAATTAACTATTAATTTATTTAAATAAATAATATTTATTCTACACTAAGTGTAAGTCTCCTTAACGTTCAAGGACTTTTTAGATATTATAGATTTCAACATTAATCATAAAAGAACTTTTGAGTAAATAGTTACTATACAATTCATTCCTTCAACCATACAATGTCTCAATTAAATATAAGACATGGAATTACTGTCAATTCTTATTTTATTTAATTATATGTATTTCGATCATTAAATGCACAACTCCAAATAATGCAAATTAGAAACCGCTTTCTAATTTCATTCCACCTTGGTCAAGGATTCTTGAGTTGTCATTTATCGAATCACATAGGACATTTCTCTTCTTTAAATATAAGCGGTAGATTCTTTATTGATCATTCATTATCTCAATATATAACTTATTACACCCAAGCATACCCTTTGATATACCCTAACGGTCTTAAGGGACATGCCAAAGTATAACTCATCATACACAAGATACTATGATGATCTAAAGTCTAAGGATCACTTGTACTACTATCACTACAGGAATTCCTATCGACAAACAAGTAAAACTCCATTAGGCATTCCTTAGCGAGCCACGTTTAGTGTACTTAATCTCCAATAGGCACCTGCATACTTGCTTTAGTGTCTCCACACAAATGATTATAAGATCAATCATTCTCATCCAATGAGCAAACAAAATATATACCAATCTATCCGGATTCACTAATCCTCATTTAGTAATCCAACGATTGGGAACTATTTTAGCTTTAAGCTATCTAAGAATTTAGATCTCATTAGCATGATCATCATCATGATTCTAAAAGCATTGTTTAAAACTATGGGTTTATCACATTTATTTATAACAGCATCATATAGATAATTAAATGTCTTTAATTAAATAACTCTTTTATTAATAAATGAATAAGATTGTTACAAAGTATACGCTTTATCATCAAACATGATTGGCTTGTGTGCATACTACTTTCAATCTCTCACTTGCACTAAAGTCAATCACCATGGTATCTAATACCCTTCTTCTCTAAGTGATGATTACCCTGCTGCTGGATAAGCTTCAGTAAATCGATATGTAATGTTATTCTTGAGAGTTCACTATCTTTATAGCGACTTCACCTTTTTCAATGATTCCTTTAATGTAATGAAAGTGCCACAACATATATTCGGTTCCAAGATGAGACTTAGGAACTATTCCTAGGTCTGTAATAAACTTTTAATCCGAAACATCAACTTGCAACTTCATTATAGCTATGTACTTTGTCTTTATCACTAAATCATCAACTCTTTGCTATTTGGAACCTTTCCAATTCACTACACCACCTTTCAACGTAACGAATTACCCTAAAGTGGATTTGTTGTTGTCTTGGTCAGTCTGAAAAAATATGAGTCTGTTTAGTCCTCTAGTTTTAATTTAGACCAATCATGAATCATGATTACATCCATAGTGTCGGTTAAGTACTTTAATATGTTTTTCACTGTCTTACAGTGATCTTCTCTAGAATATGAGTGATCAACATCAATTCTCGTACATTTCATTGTATACATGATAGTAACTCATGCGGTCTCTCTTTTATTGAGGATAATTTTAGAGAGATACACTTCATGGCTCATCATCATGAGACATCTCTTGGAGTTTACATTGCTGAACGCCTTTAGAATCAAATGAATATACGTTCTTTAAGTTAAGCCGAGCATCCTTTTAAATATATCTATATAGATTTATATCCCCAATTTAGGATGTTCTACCCAAATCATTCATGGAGGAATGTTTAGACAACTTTATCTTTACTGATTATAGCACTGGTATGTCATTCCTTATCAGTAGTATATCAACATATAATACTAGGAATGTCACAGCGCTCCCACTGACCCTTTTGTACACACTAGGCTCATTCTCGTTTTTGATAAAATCAAACTCTTTTTATTGTCTCATCAAAATGAATGTTCCATCTTTGAGAAGTTTTTTTCAATCCATAAATGGATTTTTGTAGCTCATATACATGATTTGCTTCAACCATTGAAACAAATTCATCTAGCTATATCATACATACATTCTCCTCTAATAATATATATTTGAGAAAGGGTGTCTCCACGTCCATTTACCAGATCTAGTAATATTAAGCTGTAATCGCAAGTAAAATTCAAATGGACTTGAGCATTAATACCGGTAATAAAGGTTTTATTACAGTCAACTCCATGACTTTATTTGAAAACTTTTTCCAAAATGGTCTGGCCTTTTAGGTTTCCACCTTGCCATTTGCTCTAAAGATCGATTTTAAATTTTATGGACATCTGCCATTTCTTTGAGTGTTTACAACTCTCTGTCTTAGCGTGTATTATTGGATCATCATCCTCTATGATGCGTACCTCATCATCATCATCTATGATGAATCCATACCTCCCAAGTATCTTTAGTACTATTCCAGATTCACGATTCGGTTGTGGTACAATAGATCTATCTACAGGTTCCTCCTTTTGACTAATAGTGATTTGTGGTTCTTGAACTCCTTCAAGATCTATTATCCTCCCACTAGCCCTTCAATGATAAAAACGTTTATCTTAGAAGGCAACGTGTTTCGCAACAAACATCTTTCGCTAAGTAGAATTATAGAACATATACCCTAAACTTACTTTAGGATGTCCCACAAATTTGTACTTGTCAAATCTTGTCCCAAGCTTGTCCTTTTGAAACCTATTCACATAAGCTGGACAACATTTTATCTTACCATACTTAAGATTAGGAATCCTCGCTGTCCATAACTCTTATGAAGTCTTGGGGACGAATTTTGAGATTACCTTATTTTGTAGATATGCAGTCGTTTCCAAGGCATTACCCTAGAAGGATACTGGAGTGTCGGTAAAATCATTATGGACCGCCCCATGTCCAACAAGGTACAATTTTTCTTTTTAGATACACCAATCAATTATTGTGTATCAGGAAGCATCCATTGTGAGAAAACCATTTAAGACGATCTTAAAACTTATTGCACAAGTATTTGTTCCTCAATCCAATCGAAGAATCATAATACCTTGCCAATTAGTTTTACTTCTAAATTCTTTGAACCTTTCAAATGATTCAGACTTGTACTTCACCAAATACAAATACTCAACTCTTTGAATGATCGTCTCCTTTTCTTTTACTAGTTTGTTCAATTTAAAATTATTTTCATGTAAATCAAGTATGTAAAATCCACTTAGTAAATTTTTAATTATTTAAACTAATGGACTTGCCCGTAGTGATTGTAGTGTGCATACAAGTCAATCATGTATGATGATAAAACACATACTTTGTAAACATTCTTATTTATTTATTAATAAAAAAATTCATTTATTAAAGGCATTTAATTATCTACATGATGCTATTTTTATAATATGTAAATAACCCATATTTTTTAGTAATGCTTTTAAAATCATGATGTTGATCATGCTAATGAGCTCTAAATTCTTAGAAAACTTAAAACTAAAATAGTTCTCAATCGTTAGATTACTAAAAAAGGGATTAGTAAATTCAGATAGATTGGTATATATGTTGCTTGCTCATTGGATGAGGATGATTGATCTTATGATCATTTGTTTGGAGACACTAAAGCAAGTATGTAGGTGCTTATTGGAGAATAAGTTCACTGAATGTGACTTGCTATGGAATACCTAATGGAGTTTTACTTGCTTGTCAATAGGACTTCCTAATATGATAGTAGTACAAGTGATCCCTGGAATTGAGATCATCGTAGTATCTTGTATGTAATGAATTATACTTTGACTTATTCCTTAAAAACCCTTAGGGTATATCAAAGGGTATGCTTAGGTATAATGAGTTACATATGGAGATAATGAATGATCAATAAAGAATCTACCACTTCTAGTAAAAGAAGAGATATGTCCTATGTGATTTGTTAAATGACAACCCAGTAGTCCTTGGCCAAGGCAAAATGAAATTAGAAAGAAGTTTCTAATTTGCATTATTTGGAGTTGTGCATTTTCTAATCGAAATACATATAATTAAATAAAATAAGACTTGACAGAAATTTCATGTCTTATATTTAATTGGGACATTGTATGATGGAAGGATTGAATTGTGCAGTAACTAATTACTCACAGGTTCTTTTATGATTAATGTTGAAATCTATATTATCTGAAAAGTCGTTGATTGCTAGGGAGGCTTATCCCTATTGTAGAATATATATTATTTATTTAAATAGATTATTAGTTTAATTTATTTATTTAAATAAGATTAGAATTGTTCTAATTGATTTATTCAAAACCGATTTAATAAGAAGAACATAAAGGGTCACACCATAAAAGAAAGAATAATTATTTAAGAAGGTAATGACATAATCATAATAATGCATTAAGTGTAATTAATTTAATCTATGATGATAGAATAAATTAAATAGCTTAATATTTATTATTTAATATTTTAAAAATATTAAATATAAATTAATAAGAGGAGTCTTATTAATATTATTACAATTATTATTATTTTAATTTCTAAAGGAGTTTAGGAATTAATTTAATATTAGTACTCTCATTTATTCCTAATAAGATTAGGAGGTAAATTAATTAAATGAATTTAATTAATTATTCTCAATGTTGTGGGAAGCCATAATTAATTAAAGGAGTTTAATTAATTAAATGAAATCCTATGTCTAATAGGATTAGAAGGGTTAACCAATATTTATATAAGATGAGTCTTATAATAGATATCAGTTAATGCAATTCTAATTGTTGGAGAGTACTCTTTTCCTATAGAGGATAGAAAATTAGGGTTTAGCTAACCACCCTTTTTCTTGAATAATTCCTTTTCCTTGGTGGATCACCTTTAGAGGCCAAACACTTGGGTGGCTAACGTTGATCAAAGGAAGGAATCTACCCCAGATATTCAAGAAGATTGCGACGAACAAGGAGTTAAACTTGTACATGTGGAAGCTTCGTTCTACAAGGGTATGCTTTCATATCTTCTTATTTATCGTTTTAAATTAATAATATGCATAAAGAATGATCTGGGTAATGGTTTTGTAGAAATTTTTTAAACTCTGATATACCATGCTTCCGCTAAATTTTGCAATTTGATTGCTCCATGATTTCATACAAACCCAATACGTAGGCAGCGCTAAACAATAAGGTTTTTATAGTTAATGAACCAGCCTTTGCTTTATTCCTACATGCAGGAAGACTTCCCTTTGTTTAACTTTCTACTTCTACTTGGTCACTTCATAAATCGATATTTATGAGAACCATAGCCGGTATTCAATACCCAAGTAAAAACTTTACTTACTGAAAGATTTATTTCAATCATGAACAAACCTGTATTTGTAACCGAAGCTTCACTAAGCTTCTTCTGGTTAGCCTCTGCAAGTTGCTTCTCGCAGTTCCTATTCCAGTGTCCAGGCTTATTGCAGTGGAAGCAAACTCTTTTGCTATCCGTATCAGTAGTGTTCTTATTATCCTTTGTTTTTGTCTTTCCTTATACCTTCTTTGAATTGTTCTTCTTTTCAAAAGATCATTCGGCCCCTACTTGTAAGACTTGGTCTTTCTTGGTTGGAAAGTTACTCTCAATAATTTTCAACATGTTAAGCAAATCAGCCAAGCTGATATCTAGCTTGTTAATGTAAAATTTCACAAAAATTGTGAGAAGGAGTCCGGGAGTGATTTCAAGATCAAATTTTGCCTCAACTCTCCATCCATGACAAAACCATGTTGTCCTAATTATTCAATCAAATTAATCATCTTTAGGACTTGTGTCTGTATTGTAGTGTCATCGGGCATTCTAGATCGGAAGAGCCCCTTAGATATCTGATATTTATCAGTCCTACTTTCCTTATCATTCAACTACTTGAAATGCAGGAAAATAGTAGGAGCATTCATAGTTTCATGCTGACGCTGAAGCTATTACTCATGGATACGAGCATGATGCATTGAGCCAACTTTGCATCATCTTGCCACTTTCTAAAAATGGCAATCTCTTCATCAGAGGCATTGTCTGCAACCATTGCAGGGACATGCGTATTTAAGGAAATAAGATAATTTTTCAGCCTTGAGATCTATTCTCAAATTCCTTAATCAATCCGTTTAATTCGGTTCGGTTAAATAGCATCTAATATGCTTTGCAGTGATAGTGAATTAGACATTATAAAATTCTATATATGAATTTGTAATTAACAACATTTTAGCAAATATTCTTTTATTAATTACCAAAATAAATTAGGTCTTGTCTTAAATTGGTTTCTCCCACTATTTTTTCTTCAAACTATATTAGCCTCATAATATATAGTTTGGCAAATCTAATTAAAGATTTGCTAGTGAGAATAAGGATCCCATTTTAAATGTATATAGCCTTGTAGTGACACAACAAACGATATATAAATAAATAAGTAGACAACTATTGTCAATTACATCACCATGTAACTTCTTATTTTACCTCTTAGATTATTTTGATCAAGTTGTGACACATCCGAACCAAAATTATCCAAGTTAAGTCCAACCTAGCACTTTCATATATTCAAATAGAAAAATATTGTCCTTGTGGTGACACAACAAAATAGTATTGTTCAATTTCTTTATAAACATCAAATGTGATAAATCAACATCTTAAATATTTAATACTTGCCTTGTGGTGACACAACAAACTCATATTAAATATTTAATACTATATTATTTTACCATGCTAGAAGGCGACGTTCGATATTCTAAATATCTTTGAACGTTACAACTTAATATTAATTTCTTTGAGGGGTTTGTTATTAATTGTCTCATCTTGTTTAGTGTGTGCGCACACACACACACACACACACACACACACATATATATATATATATATATATAATACGCGTCATATTAATTGACATGCGAAGCATGTTGCATAATATATATATATATATATATATATATATATATATATATATATAGTATAAGCATGTATATAGAATACAATATTCTACCTGGATTGATTATAGAACTTTATTCTAGTTTGGTTCACTAGAGTCACCAAGTGAACCAAAAGGTCAAACCTAGGGTTGTAAAAATTAAATTTAAATATAACTATTACATTTAAATCCCGGGCTCCATTACAAACGAGTCTTCAAGCGCTCCTTACTCTTTGGTCTTCAATTCTTCAAAATTAATTCTAACTATTCCTATTACAAAATAATTTATAATAAATAGAAACATTGATCAGCAGTCAACGGGAAGTACATAGGAGGGAGATAAAATTTATATTAAGAAATATTAGAGAAGACGAGGTACACAAACCCCATTTAATAAAACTCATACATTCAAGCATCCAACTAAAATAAAATCTAATCACATTGGTCAATAGTCCATAATCAATCCTATTTATTATCATACACATCACCATATGCATTAATAAATAATACTCATCTAATGAATAATAAACATTCAATATATATATTGATCTCATTTAATGGGCAATTTTAGTTAACATAAAATCTAATTTTGAATCAAAATAAACTCCTTTATTTTAATCCAAATTTAAATCAAAATAAACTTCTTTATTTTAATTAATCATGTAATCCAATTCCAAGTAAAAATAAACTCATTTATTTTAACTCTTAAAAAAATGTTTTTGGAAAAAGCAAAATATGTGGAATCCAATTCCTTATCAAAATAAACTCCTTTATTTTGATTAATATGAAATAATATTTCATATCTAAATAAACCCTTTTATTTAAGGAAACATGAAATCATATTTTCTAATCACAAATAAACTCCTTTATTTTTAGGAAACAAGTAATTCGATTTCATCTTCAATTAGTTATCATGGAATCCAATTCCAATTCTAATTAGTTAGAAGTAAATTAAATTCTAATTAAAATAAACATCTTTATTTTAATCCAATTCCAAATAATAATAAATTACTTTATTTAAATTTAGAATTACTAGAAAAACATGAAATTCAAAATTTAATTTAAAACAAACCTTTTATTTTAATTAGAAATCAAATAAATAATAAAAATAAAATTTTATTAACTTTCTGGGAAGAGGCGCTGCTGTGACGCCCCCAAATTCCAGGACCGCCACTTGGTCTCTCGAATTCGGTTCATCACGTGCTCATGGTAATACATCGCAATAATAATAACTAAATATCACACAATCACAGCGGAAAATCTATTCTAGAATAATTTACAATGATTTATTATAATTATTCCCCCAAGTCTCGCAACATACAGTACTTAATAGATTACATAATAATATCAATTAACGACTTATTACATAATCTAACTTAAGCTTAAACATAATCAAATCCAGTCTTACTTCATCATCTTAATACAACATTAAAATATATAAAAAAAAACATAAAAGAGACAAGCTAGTTGGTAGCCTTGCCCTTGCCCTTATCAACGCCCGAAGGTTCGCCCTGCTCTGCCTTAACTGAAATGTTTTAGGGAAAGCAAGAATGAGCACAAATTGCCCAGCAAGTAACATATAATAACGGTAAGTGATATAATTGGGTATAACAAGGTTTGATAGTTCAAGGATAACAAGAATATCAACAGTCTTCAATAATAGTCGCTATGGACAGAATAATATCAATATGATTCAATAATAAGTCAATTCAAGATTTCAAATAACTGAATACTGAGCAGTCACTGAGGACTATGAACTTCTACTAGAATTGACAGTAATAAACTGAAAATCCAATAAAAACAGGTACAACAGGTGATCAGCCTAAAATACCATCGTTATGCATAACAATCAATCATACTCAAGTGTGCACGTCGGTTCTCCGATAAGTATATATTCCCTTCAAAGAAGGTTGTTCTTCTTAGTCAAATACAAGATCCCGCACCAATCAATTAGTTTGGGTCATTTTTCAATAACATAAGTCTGGCCGAATCAAATGGCATAGACACTTTCACAATATTCAAGAACAATACTAAGTTCAACATGAATAATAGCTTTAATGAAATAAGAGTTCAAGTATGCTAATTCAATTCAAACAATTAAGTAGGAAACTAGTTCGCAATATACAAAGATAGAATACTTGTATCCAAAGAGATAAGTTTTAGATACTCGCTTACGATATCCGTTGAATAAAGTAATGCAAGGGTTTAGGATACTTGCCTTATGCGTAGTTTACTCACGTAAAGCTAGCCAACACTTTGGAATCCTATTTATAATGTATTACATGTATAGGATTTTCATTAGTTAACACATCCGTTACACAACTTATTACTCAATATACATACATGTTACTATCTTAGTCACATGTCATACTTATTCTCATATGACATGAAATCAAATTATATGTTATTACGAATCAAGTACATAGTTATAACATAAATGATATTATAGCAACTCATCATGTTCAAGTAGCTATAATCCTTTGACCCATGGGCTTCCATTATGTAAGTTAAACATTATCTTGTTACTTAATCATCACCTATGTACACATATCAGTAGGGTGTAAACCATTTCTAGCAATGTAGGCATCATATAAGCTATCTGTCCAAAAATCAGATTGTCAAACTGTATGGCTTCTGATTCAAGGCCGGCGCAGCTGCGCCATGGCTAAGCCTAGGGCCAGCGCAGCTGCGCAGCCTTCTGGCCAAGCCAAGGCTGAGCTGTGCCTTATGGTTTCTGTCCGGTCATGCAAGCCAACAACACCACATAGCATATAAACATATTAAAAGATACTTTTATGTTTGTACAACCTTTTCTCGTTTCAAATATATATGATATGGATTCTAAGTCAATACTTTCAATAACTTAAAGCCATTCAAGGATACGAACTCATAAGGTCTAACATGCTCGCTTTTTTAAACACTTAAATTATTCACATAACTTGCATTAAACATGTTCATGAGTTTTCATATCACATATATGCAACTATCATTATCATTAGTTTGAAAACATGCTTTATTTACGCAAATTTGATTTCACTACATGTAACATAGTAGGAAAACATGAATGATACCTTAGCAAGTCTACAAGTTCTATCAAACATGTTCATAAGTATCGAAATTCAAATCTCAATGTAACATGTCGACGTTCACGTTCAACACTTATACTTTCATTAATAAAGTTTGCTAATACGCTCTAACACGTTCATGCTACATTATGAAATTTATATACGTAAGGTAATGTGTCCGACATGTATATCAAGGCCATATAAACATACCCGAAAATCAGAATATATATATGATCTTTATATGTCAAGGTTTGCCTTTAAAAACTTATATTTTCGCTCGAAATGTTTACTGATCGAGGTTTAGCATGCTCACGTCATACTATGAAACACGTATACACAAGTCAACATTCATTTCATGTGTTTCTAGATGGTACTAACGTGTCTCGAAATTCAGAATATTAACATGCGTCATATATGTTTAACGTCCGTTTATAAACCTTATGTTCCCTTTGAAAACTTTAAGTGCATTTCCAAACTACATGTTGTTTTGTTAACCATGCATGCTAATATACTAAAACATGCTTACATTGCCTCATTATGTTTATATATATATATGTTACACAAGCTAGCATGCTGGTTTAAGCCATATCAATTACTTAACACACAACAGGATTTAAGCAGATTGCAGAAAACTGGAGCAGGGTGTCGGCGCAGCTGCGCCGCATCCCAGGCTTAAACCGGCGCAGCTGCGCCACTACTGGTTTGCACCAGACAGCAGGCAGCTACGACAGTTTCTAGCCCAACTCACAAAATGGCTTCACGAAAACAATTTTTAAACAACTACATTCCAGTTCAAACATGTATATAAGCCATATAGCAACTAAACAAACTTCCTTCAATCCAATTATAGTCCAATTTGGCATAATCAGAAATTGAAATTTTTGACAGAAAAATGAAAATGAAGAACATGAATCATGTAATTATACCTTTGCTATGAATTAAGCTTGCTGCTATCTCACAATGCTATTATACTGATATATGTATATGCTCTCAACTTATCAACTTAAACAAAATCTCAGCAAGGTGAAATGAGAAGGAAGGAAGCCATATTTATAGAGAAAACAAAATACAGACAATGCAATTGCCTACCATTTCAAACTAACAGAAATTTGAATTGCATGCTAGATAAGAGGAAGTTGGTAGATAGTTGTTGAAAGCCATCATTAGAGCCACTCCTCATATAATTATTGCTAGCTAAGCTTGGGAGAAGAATGGGGAGAATAGGCCTTAGCCTTTTTGCCATACACGTGAAGGAGAAGGAGAGTGACTATCATATTGGGACAAGGCCATATATCAGCATTCTAGAATTCGTATATATACACAACACTTATGCCAAAGTATGTTACATGTATATATACTATATAATTAGGCCACAATTATAGTTATAATGTAATTCTAATGATACTAACATGGATTCACATAATGTAGTAAGTGTGAATTATACACATATAATTCATGTACATTTTTATCATACTGGTATAAGTTAATCGGATGTTATCACATTACATTATCTCATGTATTATTAAATTGTTCACCATATATTCATGATGTCTCACTTTATAAAATTTAATAGTTTACAATATGTTCATGATATATTATACAGTGTATACCCACATATTTATTGTCACCTAAGTATTATCATGCATTCATAACATATAGTTTTAACATAATCACATTATGCTTCATGTAATATATGGTTTCTATGTGTAATATATTCGCATTGCATTATATAACATAGTCTATGTATATACATGCATGGTCACACTTAAGTGTCTCTCTACACTATATAATATAGTTGTATTCCATATACTTTATATATTCAAGTATTGCACATTTGCACATATCAATTAATATAATCTTATTATATTAATCACTCACTTATTTGTTTTATTATTCATAATGTCAAATAAATAAACTATTTATCTCGTTGATTAATTAACAATAATATTAATTAATTTATTCCTCATTGATTATTAATTATACCAAATTAATAATCATAGGATTAATTATCACATTAACAAATATAAATCTCAGCACAATTATAAACAAGTGGATTATTATTATTATATTTCTTGCAATAATAATAATCACATATTATTAATCAACCATAGTTAATATCCCACAACAATCAATTAATATTCTCTAATAACAATTAACAATTAATTAATTGTTCACTTAAAAATTCTTCGTCAATTAATATAATTATTAATATTTCCCATCACTGTGTCACACTAGGCTCTCAACGAGTTTATCGTAAACTCCACATTTTTCTCAATTGTCATAGATATTTAATTTAATATAATTGAATTAATCATTCTCATAACACCAAATCATTTATATTCAAATAAATTCTCATTTCCATTAATATATTTATTTAATAATATTAGGAAATTCTCGGGTATTACATCTGCAACGCCACGTTTGAACAGTAAATGGGCGCTGCGGCGCATTCTGGAGTTTCGGCGTTGGGTTTGTTTGTTCGACAGGCGTTGCGGCGCCACTAGACAGATCCAGTTTTTTCTGTTCGCGAATTATGCAGTTTTTTCTCCAAAACATGATTTTACACCAACAATTATGCCCAATTAAATTATTCTAAACACATATCAACATACATATCGAATCATAACAATTAATAACTTGCATAAAGGTTTTGCTTTGATACCACTGTTAGGTTTGTATGATCAAAGTGGCATGCAACAATTATATACATAGCAGCGAAAGTATAAAAATAAGGGTTTTAAAATTTTACAAACCATATACCCGGATCATCCTTTATGCACAGTTATTAATTAAACAAAAAAATTTAAGAATAAGACTCGTACCCTTGAAGATTCCAGCTTCCTCAAATACGAGTTCAACTCCAAATACTTTTCGCATTCTACATGAATCCACCGGGTTGATTGCTTCCTTTGATCAACGTTAGCCACCCAAGTGTTTGACCTCTAGAGGTGATCCACCAAGGAATAACAAGAATTCAATAAGAAGGATATTTGGCAAAACCCTAAATTCTATCTCTATAGAAAAGGTATACTCTCCCATCTCTTGGAATAAAGTGTGTAACATTGTTCTATAATAAGACTTTCTTATTTATAGATGTAGGCAACCCCTCTAAACAATTTAGGATTAGAGTTTCATATTAATTAATTAAATTCTTTTAATTAATTAGGCTTTCCAATCTTATTAGGAATAATTATGAGAGAGTATATTATTAAATAATTCCCAAACTCCTTTAGGAATTAGATAATAATAATAATAATAATAATAATAATAATAAGACTCCTCTTATTAATTTATATTTAATATTTCTAAAATATTAAATAATAGATATTAAGCTATTTAATTTATTCTATCACCATAGATTAAATTAAATACACTTAACTTATTATTACGATTATGCTATTTGCTTCTTAAATAAATATTCTTCCTTTTATAGTGTGACTTTTTAGGTTCTCTATATTAAACCGATTGTGAATAAATGAGTTAGAACAATTCTAATCTTATTTAAATAAATAAATTAAACTATTTAATTCATATAAATAACATTTATTCTACAATAAAGGTAAGCCCCCTTAGCGATCAACGACTTTTCAGATAATATAAATTTTAACATTAATTATAAAAGAACCTTTGAGTTAATTGTTACCGTACAATTCAATATTTCCACAATACAATGTCCCAATTAAATATAAGACATAGAATTACTGTCAAGTTTTATTTTATTTAATTATATGTATTTCGATCATTAAATGCACAACTCCAAATAATGCAAATTAGAAACTGCTTTCTAATTTCAATCCACCTTGTCCAATGATTCCTAGGTTGTCATTTATCGAATCACAAAGGGCATTTCTCTTATTTTACTATAAGCGGTAGATTCTTTATTAATTATTCATTATCTATATATATAACTTATTACACCCAAGTATACCCTTTGATATACCCTAACGGTCTTAAGGGACATGTCAAAGTATAATTCATCATACACAAGATACTATGTTGATCTCAAGTCTAAGGATCACTTGTAAAACTTTTACTACAGGAATTCCTATTGACAAACAAGTAAAACTCCATTAAGTATTCCTTAGCGAGCCACGTTCAGTGTACTTATTCTTCAATAAGCACCTACATACTTGCTTTAGTGTCTCCACACAAATGATTATGAGATCAATCGTCCTCATCCAATGAGCAAGCAACGTATGTACCAATCTATCCGGATTCATCAATCCTCTTTTAGTAATCCAACGATTGGGAACTATTTTAGTTTTAAGCTATCTAAGAATTTAGATCTCATTAGCATGATCATCATCATGATTCTAAAAGCATTGTTTAAAACTATGAGTTTATCCCATTTTATTATAACAACATCATGTAGATAATTAAATGCCTTTAATTAAATAACTCTTTTAATAATAAATGAATAAGATTGTTACAAAGTATATATTTTATCATTAGACATGATTAGCTTGTGTGCATACTACTTTCAGCATAACCCCAGAAGGAAACTAGAAGATCGGTAAAACTCATCATGGAACGAACCGTGTCCAATAATGTTAGATTTCTCCTTTCAGATACACCATTCATCTGTGGTGTTCCTGGTGGAGTCCATTGTGAGATTTTACCATTTTCTTTGAGACAATTAAGAAACTCATTGCTCAAGTATTCACCACCTCGATCTGATCGAAGAATCTTAATACTCTTGCAAGTCTTTTTCTCTACTTCACTTCTAAATTCTTTGAACTTTTCAAATGATTCAGATTTGTATTTCATTAAATACACATATCCAAATCTTGAATGATCATTAGTGAAAGTGTGACGCCCCCAAATTCGGGCAGCTTCAAATCTTAGATATGGTGCTACACGGTAATACTAACTACTCATACATTCAATTGAATACTTCATTGACAAGCATAAGCTTACTAAATATTACATCATAATTAATCCCTTCCCAGGTTCTTTGTAACCATTACATTCTTTCATTGTCATAATATCATTCATTTCAAAAATAATACTATGCTATTACAAGGATAATCTATTTATCCATCTTGGCTTTGCCCTTATCCTTACTGGATCCTTTGGTCTGTTCATTCTTAGCTGCAATCATATAATTTAAGCAAGGAATTAGCATTAACAAGCTCAGCAAGTTTGAAAATTATAAAGAAACAACAAAATCAACAATCATATGATTATATCTTCGATAACTGTACAATAGTTATGAAGTACTATGAACAATGAAATAACACCTTTCTTTGCTTTTAAAACATTTAACGATGGCAGGACATCAAATAAATTCTGAGACAACTCGTTAGACCATGAACATTCATTCTTTCATTCATTTGAAAAGGATAACCTGACACTAAGGTCGTAAGTCCGATATTACTTACAAGCACATCTAGGTGATCTGCCTATAGTACTCTTTGTTGATCAACACTACTTCATTAAACATATTTACTTTTAAGTTCGGCAAACTCATGTGCCTGTCGATTCACGACTAAAAAAACCTTTGTTTATTCATACTCAGGCTTACCTTTGAATCCGTACCAAAGAAATTGGCATATGATAGCAACATTAATAATATTTTGAAAGGTTGTAAAGAAATCAGTAAAATACTTTAAATCTCAATCTAGCCGAATCAAATGGCATCGACTCTTTCTTAGACAATTCATGCATTGAATATCATGCATATTGACAACTTGTCTAACATAAAGTATAAACAATAGTTTATAAAACTTACATAACGTAAGTTAATACCAGAGTTGAAAGAACTTGCCTTAAGCGTCTTCTAGATTTCAATTTTACTCAGTCTTTATATGTCTATATGATATAATCACATTAACACCTAATTAGGTCACATAACAATCGATACATATCGTTATTAACCTATCTTCTCCTTCTTTCCATTATAATCTATTCGAACCGTTAAAATAATAAAGTTTGTTAGGTTATTTACATTCATTACGACTCAATAACATTTAAATGTAATTTCTTACCATTTTTACCAAACGTTTACTTGATTACATCTTAGATAACCTTAAACACTTATTTCACTTGAATACAGTTTACCGTATTTTCGAATACAGGGTCCCGTATAGCAATTATATATTTCACATTTATGATTCATCATCTCTATACAACATCTATGTCGACGTTGGAAAAAATCCGGTTCGAGTTGGACCCGAATCTTTCTCTCTTTTTCTAAGTTTTGTCTACCCTTATTTTATCTTTATTGTGAAAAAGGTTTTGAAGAGATTTTTTAGAAAAAAGGCCAACATGTATCATGTCGACGATTTGAACGTTTTACAGAGTCGCCAGTGGGTAGATTTGAAAATGGTTGTACCAACTCAACCGAGTTTTATTTGAAAAGAGGCCCAATTGCTGGACACTGTCAAAACTGAATCTTTAAAATTGAAGTTCCAAGTTCGGGGGCTTGGTTAAGTGTGAGGAAGGTGTTAGGAAGCCCACAACTCTAGTGAAAATATGGTACCACATCTTTTTAATATTTTCCTTTTAAATCTGCAATGTGTGTGTGTGAATGCTGGAAGAAATTGGGCCTATATTTGATTGATTTGAAAGTATGTACGTGCTTCGTTGAACCTACATATGAAGGGTTTGATTTGATTTGCAAAAGTCTCTTTTTAAAATAATATTATTAAGATGATATTTTGAAAGTAGGTTATCAAACCCTTACGCTCATGTAGGAATTGAAGCATGTTGATACTTTCATTTTTTTATCTTTTTAGCCTTTAGGCTCAATTTGAATGGTGATTGTCGGGCTGCGAAGCATCCTCGATCACAGAATATATACAATTGTAGGTCTTCTCATGGGCATGACAGCCATCGGAGTGACTCTGACACGCCAAACCATATTTCCACTATGTTGAGACCTTAAACCCGGATAACCATTTTAAGGTCTTTTGAATGTACATTTTTATAGAAAAACTGGCAGGATAAATTTGTAAAGTATAGTTTGTCCATCGTCGAAATTAGATTCTGGTCAGTTTGATCATGAATCCCACGATTCCTAGGCTCACAAGGGGAAGCTAATAAATCTACACAGCTCAAATATGTACAGAAAAGATATATTTACATCCATATATCGCAAGAACCAAGAATTCATCAGTAAATCCTGGCCTGCAAATAGCCCAAAGCATCTCGTTCCCACTAGATAGCAATCTAAGGGCCGCGAGATTGCTTCCTGAATGAATAAACTAGAAAAACTGCAAGATTTAAGTAAATCTCAGCCATTTCAGCTTTTCGGTACTGTCTGAACCTATTTTGAACCGTTTGAAAGATAGAATTGGCGAGATTTAAAGAAATCTAGTTCGCCCGAAGAGATGTCAGCGCCGATTCATATCAAATGAATATTTACAACAGCAAATTAATCATAATGAATAAAAGAAAGATATATATATATATACGAAAGCTGTAAAGGGCGGTGGGTTTTCATTCCGATACCCGGACTGGAATGTAAATATATATATTTATAAAAGCTGTAAAAAGCTACGAAATAATCCAGGCTAGACAAAAAGGAAATATATATATATATATATATATATATATATATATATATATAAGCGATAAAAGGCGACGAACATTCTATCCTTTACCCCGGACAGAAATGTAAGTATATATATTTATAAAAGCAGTAAAATGGCCACAGAATAATCCAGGCCAAACTGGAATGTAAAAAGTTAATATATACAGTTAGTATATATATATATATATATATATATATATATATATATATATTAAAGCAATAAAATGCCACGAAGTAGAAATCCAGGCCCAAATAAGTCAAAACAATTTATATATATATATATATATATAAGCAGTAAACTCCCACGAATTTGACATCCGGGCTTGACAGAATTGAAAAGTTAGTATATATATAGTTAAATATATACAAAAAAAGTTAAACCAGGACTGGGAAGATAACCCAGTCCGGTGAAGGGCATACACACACACACACACACACACACACACACACACACACACACACACATATATATATATATATATATATATATATATATATATATATATATAAAAGCTAGTAAAAGCGACGGATCGTCGATTCGGGTTGTAAAAATGCCAGAAAACGCGTAAATGTACTAAAATGTACAAAAATATAATCAAAAACGGCCACGGAACTGAGTTCCGGGCATAATCAGAAAACAAAACTTAACGTGCAAGTGTATAAATAAGCTAAGAAGTAGTATTAACTTTCTGATTGCAAAAATACTCATAATGGACTGCTACACGGGCTTTTTGCCACTTGGTAGGCTTTAAACGTCCATTTCCACCGATTTATTTTTGGTATGTGGTAGTATATGAGTATACCTACGTGATAGAGTAATAAAATTTGGGTTTGGAGTACAAGAGTATGGCTGAGAAATGAAACGGGCAGAGGTTCAGAGCGTTTTTGAATTATAAAATGAGCTGGGGGTGAGCTCATAGATTTAGACCCGATGGAAGAGGGCCTACCCGTGGCAGCCATGCGTCTACCTATGGCTCCACGGGGCAGGGCCCATGTGGCGGGTCCTATTGCATTGAAGTACGTGCACTCTGAGTAATGCAAGGTCAGATTCAAAACTTTCTAACTTTTGATCGGAGCGTTCGTTTGTGGCATGCTATACCTTTCCAGAAAGCCCTCGTCGAGCATGTCCCAATGATATGGGATTAAAACTTTTTCGAGTTCAAGAAGACGGGTTCATAACCAGGTCTTCATTTCCCCGCAATTTGTCCGTTGAGCTATTTTGCGCTGTTTCCACTCGTGATCAATGTTATGGTTCTTTCTGAACTTGGTGGCATCAATTCGGCTTAAGTTTTTCCGAATCGACTTTAATTCGGTAAAATAACCATTTTGACCCTCTCGGGGTTGCCTTAAGTGCTGGCATGGCCTTCGGCTGACTTCTTGGGGTTGTCGCCGTGGTTTAGATTCCAGCCGATTCTATTTGTCCCCATGGTTGTCTCTAAGACTGAATTTGTTCTTCCAAGTTTGTCTTTAGAGATGTTGTGAGGCTTCGGGGTTATCTCCAAAATTGATTTAACCTTCCGGATTGAGACCGGGGCTGACCTGTACTTCCTGGGTTAAGACCAGGACTGACCTGGCATCCCGATATTGAGATTGGGGCTGACATGTACCTCTCAGGTTGAGACCGGGGCTGACCTGTACCTCCCGGGTTGAGATCGGGGCTGACCTGGACCTGGGTTGAGATCGAGGCTGACCTGTACCTCCCAGGATGAGATCGGGGCTGACTTGTACCTCCCGGGATGAGACCGGGGCTGACCTGTACTTCTCGGGTTGAGACCGGGGCTAACCTGTACCTCCCGGGTTGAGACCGGGGATGAGTTGGTTGTTTTTCCCTCCTGCAGGTTTAGTAATAGGAACACAAAATCTCGATTGTCTACAACAGAACTGAAGAAAATTTCGAGTGCATACAGATGACCCTCTTTATCATGTTTATGTAATGTAATGAAATGAACAGAATAAAGATTGCTAGACACTAGGAATATGATGAACGCAAATGTAATGTAATGCAATGCATGGCATGATATGTGATGAATGTTAGATGCCTTTGAGGGAAAAGAGGCTACCACTGACTGCTCAGGTTATTACCTGCTGGGGATAACATTATCCTGGATAGCCCTTGGTGTTGGTAGGGTACCATTGGTAGGTTATCAGAGTTAGGCTATCGTAGATTGTTCTCGTCACTTTTTCCTGGGGATGACGTTATCCGTGATGGACCTGTTAACTCTAATGGGGATGACATTATTGACACTACCTTGGTTTGAGACTAATGGTTTCCCCCGTCTGTTGATACACTCCGTAGGGCATATTTTCCTTCGGCTGATGCCGTTGTACATTTCTTAAGGCTCCCCTACTAGGGATATATTTCTGTTGTCGATTTACCTCAGTGGGTGCTTCCGATGCCTATCCTGATGATAATTTACACCGGTAGTTTGCAACAAGAGGTTGAATCATCAATCCTTCTTGGTGCTCCCTCTAAGGATTTGTATAACAGATTCCATCATCTGTCCTTTGTGGGAATAGATTGATATACTGTTTCTGCCACCAGATCATTCCTGATGCTTCGCTGGAGTTGAGCCAACGGCTGAGCTGTCACCGGTTTATACCCGACGCTTCGCTGGGGTTGAGCCAACGGCTGAAACTGTCACCGGTCTGTACCCGATGCTTCGTTAGGGTTGAGCTAACTGCTAAATTGTCACCGATCTGTACCCGATGCTTCACTGGGGTTGAGCCAACAACTGAACTGTCACCGGTCTGTACCCAACGCTTCACTGGGGTTGAGCCAACGACTGAAACTATCATCGATCTGTACCCGATGCTTCGCTGAGGTTGAGCCAATGGCTGAATTATCACCGGTCTGTACCCGATGCTTCACTGGGGTTGAGCCAACGGCTGGACTATCATCGATTTGTACCTGACGCTTCATTAGGGTTGAGCCAACGGCTGAACTATCATCGGTATGTACCCAATGCTTCACTGGTGTTGAGCAAACAGTTGAACTGTCACCGGTCTGTACTCGATGCTTCGCTGGGGTTGAGCCAATGGCTGGACTTTCATCGGTCTGTACCCGATGCCTCACTGGGGTTATGCCAACAGCTGAAATATCATCGGTCTGCACCCGATGCTTTGCTAGGGTTGAGCCAACGACTGAACTATCACCAGTCTGTACCCGATGCTTCGTTAGGGTTAAGCCAACGGCTAAACTGTCACCGGTCTGTACCCGATGCTTCACTGGGGTTGAGCCAACGACTGTTTTGCGCAATTTTTCATCAATTTTCATCATTGGTCCCCGGATATTGCTTCGGGATGACTACCAATGGCTTTCATGAAGTTCCACCTTCTGTTAGTAATCCGCTGCTTAAACGCTGGATTTCAGG
Organism: Panax stipuleanatus; assembly: GCA_020205555.1. NCBI lineage: Eukaryota > Viridiplantae > Streptophyta > Magnoliopsida > Apiales > Araliaceae > Panax > Panax stipuleanatus. Next base: position 99,391,272 of record CM035115.1, read on the forward strand.
ATAAACCGCTCAATCTCGTAGCAGTTTTTCTCAAATTTGACTATTTAGCTCATGTAAACTCCGTTTTAACTCAAACTGAACCAAGTCGGAGGGGTGGGGCCCACCCTAGGGAGCTGCAAGTAGAGGTGCGGCTATCGCGGTGGGGCCGTTCCCTTCTGCAGATTTATATTGGGCAGCAGTGCCTCTCAGAAGTCATTTTCAGTTCTGAGTTTCAAACGAAATTTGATTTTCTTTTTCAGATCTACGGAGTTCGGGTAGCTTTTTTCCAATTTCGTCAGTGGCCACGCATTTTGCACGACTCAGGTGACGTTTTCATCCCTTCTTTTCTAGTTTTAACAGGTAGAATTATGTAAACTACGTATGGTGCTTTTGAATGCAATGTATCAAAAATGAATGCTTATATAACTTGATAAAAAAATTTGACTTCATAAGTATGCATATTTTACTGCGATGCACGCTTTGATGTAAGAAAATTTGAATTCTGAGACAGTCAATTTTTGCTTTTCTTGATCAGTTTACTTATCCTTTTTGAGGCCTAATGAGCCTGTATTTTCAACTAAAAAAGTCCATGGTAATTTGGCTACCATATGAAGTTTATTTTTGATTCTTCTTTATAAATATGAACTATTTCTGCTTTTAGGAAGGTGTGCTACTTAATGGCCACCTAGACATGCATGTGTGCATGCGGACAGTCCATTTTACAAAGGAGACTCTGGCAAATTTTTTCTAAAAGTCTAAGCATTTTAAAAACATGAAATTTTGACTCTAGTGAGGATTTTGGTTGACCCGTGCATGTTTTAGGACTTAGAAATGCATAAAATACTGATTTAAATTAATAAGCCATAGGTTTTAGGCTTACCACACCATTTCTGAGGTGATTTAGAGACTTTATCCAAGTGATGGAGCCAGATAAACTTAGCAGTGCTAGCAGGGTCATTTCAAGAGTTAGACGGAGGAGAGTCTCCGATGTCCCTCAGCCACGGCCAGCCCGGCCGCCTCGTAGATTGGCTGAGTTATTGATCCGTCCAATCCAGGTCGATCCGCCAGTTAACATAGATAATGAGGAGGATCCATTTGTTGCTCCTGCCCCAGCTCAGGTTCTACGTGCGGAGCTTCCAGGTATTGTTGTGCCACTTTAGGAGCTGTTGGGAGACTTGAGTCGTCATCCATCGAGATTCTTTCATGCTAACGAGCTGACTAAAGCTTCCTTCTTTCTAGATTTTCTTTTTTCTTTTGCCATTCTCGGGGCACAGGTTTGATATGGGTTGGCTTTTGATGTAGGTTCTTGGCTTTACGCAGCCCAGAGGGAACTGGTTTAATGTGCATTCTCTTTATCACACTTTGCACCAAAATTACAGGGACATTGTCGATACCTGGGGGTTTCAGACATTCTTTTCTATCCCTCCTCGCCGTTGCCCCTGGGTTATATGAGCACTTTGTCTGAGCGCTGGTTCCACCAGACTCAGTCTCTCCACTTGCTGGATTGTGAGGTGATGATGATGCCTATGGATTGGAGGTTCATCACCAGAATAGAGTTTGAGGGTGAGCCACTGCCTGTTGTGGCTGATATTACACCCACTGTCGTTCGGTCCGTTTTGGGAGTTCCTGCGATGGCCATCAAGGGTCGGATAGTCCGATCGGGTCCCTTGAGTGTAGATTCCTAGAGTGGAGCTTTGACTTAGCCTCTGCCTGATGATCAGAGGGTTAGAGATCGCATCCTGCGGCTACTGTTCTTAGTGATCATCAGGGGTTATTTCCTGGCCGACAACTCTGCGACGGTGTCCTTTGCCCTGGTCAGTGCCACTCGACATGTGGAGCGCCTCAATGATTTTGATTGGGGTACCTATACCTTTGCCTATTTTCTTCGAGGTATGCGCATGCACTCAGAGGGTGTGACGGAGGCTTGGTTAGGGTTCTGCCCATTCCTGCTGGTGAGTACATCTTTCTTGTACCTTTTTGATTTCTGTATTTACATTTATCACTCTTGGTCACTAAGGACTTTTGATATTTATATGACCAATTCTGGGCATATGAGAGGCTTCCTTGCCTACATCCCGCCACCACTTTAGGCCTGGAGACTTATCCTCGGGGACGACGTTGGCACCACTCCACTTTGACGGAGGTCCCTATAGCTAAGGGATTCACCCATTCCCGCCTATAGCTTGAGCTTTTGACAGCTGGATAGATCTCATGGGTACCGTATACCTCAGAATTTTTGACAGCTGGGTTTGAGGGCGGCTTCCCCACTGGCCGGGAGTTTGTACTATCCACCCGCAGAGTCCCATTTTTGACAGAGGGAGGTTGAGAGCTCTATTTAGGAGAGTGTGCTATCAGGAGCATCACAGGGCAAATCTGTATTCCCTTTGTCCCTTCTGCTTGGCATCATTGGCCGCTAGCTCAACCACTCACAGCATTCCTATGGTGGGCGTAGATGGCTTTACCCTGTCAGAGGGTCCTTACAGCCAGGAGGCATTTAGCAGCTGGTGGAGTCCTCGCACTATTAGGGCTCAGACTCGTGCTACCCAGTTCATGGTAGATATGATGCCGGGGTCTGTGATAATGACAGACTGGATAGCGTGCCTTCGAGAGAGCCTACCCACTTAGACCAGATTAAAGGGCTGACCCAGCAGTTGAAGAGAGCTCATTTATTTATCAGGCATCATGGCCGAGAACCATCAGAGGCATCTTCTTTTGATCCTTCTTGCTCCAGAGCGGGCCCTTTATCAGGTCCAATTTCTAGCAGTTTTACCGGTGCTGAACCTCCCTTATATCGACCAGACATTCCCACTGGCCGAGATTTTGTGTCTAAGGAGGAGCTGGAGCAGGTTGATAGCCTGAAGACAGATATTCTTGATCTATTTTGATAGTTTTCCTTGCTATATCTTTTGATAGGCCTCTGTTTAGTAGTTGGGCGGCTGTGCCCCATTTTGATAGGCCTCTGTTAGTAATTGGGGGGCTGTACCCCATATCCCTGTACTTTTTATTTTGTATTGTATTATCAGACAAAGATGATGCTTGCAGTAGATATTTTATTGTAGATATGCATGATATTTCTTATCTATTGCATCATGTTTATCATTATCATTATGCATGTGTTATGTCATGGATATGCAATTAAACAGATGAGTTCAGATTTGACCCCTGGATGGTCTTGTGATACGGTGATACAGATGTCGTCATCGATGGTCAGCTACATCAAGCATTTACCACCATTTGTGGTAGCATCGTCCTTGAGGTCGTGGTATGATAGGTTGCCCTTCCCAGCCAGAGGGACAGTGGATCGAATGTTGGGGCATTCATTGGCCCTTGTGGACTTCCAGGTTACATATGGATTTATAGACGGCATTCTATCCTGTTGGATACCTGAGCGGCAGGTTTTCCGCTTTGGGCGTCATGAGTTGACACCGACTTTGGAGGAGTACGAGCGGCTGACAGGTTTAGCCCTGGATTTGCCTTATGCTCGCACTGCTATTAGTGATATGAGGAGACCATTCCTGTGGATGTCTGGTCTACGACAGAGTGTAGTCACGGATGAGATCATTTTTAGACGTATGATCTCTATTAACTTTTTGATCGTTCATTTTGGTAGACTGGATAGCTACGATCGACACGTTGGTGACTTTATTATCTCGGCAGACGAGTGGCATTCAGCCAAGATAGATTTTTTGCTGATGTGCGTCATGACTTACTTATACATGCCACTATACTTGGATCACTTAAATGTTGGGTTGATGGTCGCGGTTCGTGCCCTCAGACAGGGTAGCACCATCCTGCCAATGATACTAGCTGAGACATTGAGGTCAGCTATCTATTGCAGTACCCATCTAGAGGGGGTTTTTAGAGGTAGCTCTGTCTTGTTGTATGTATGGCTCATGAATCATTTGCGTTCGATTGGCTTCTTCAGACATCAAAGGTACTGCTTCACCCATGAGATAGCTATGTCCTACTTCTTTCTGCCAGCGGAGTGTTCGGATGCAGAGACATGGTCATCTTTTCTGTCAGATATTGAGCATCCTTTTTGATTCTACCATGCTCAGGAATAGTCTCCCTTTATAGTTTCATCACCCATGCATCCGGTATGGACTACCTGCCCCTAGCGGGATTGAGAGGGGTGACCACTTACCATCCTTTGGCAGTTATGGGTCAGTTTGATTAGTTCTAGAGCCTGCACCAGTTTGAGGGGCCTATTGATCAGCGGATGTTAGCTTCTTCTATGTCGTCAGCCGGCCTAATTAGGATTTATGAGTGTTAGACTCATAGGGAGAGGGCTAATTTCTCTACTAGCCATTCGAATTTCTCTCCAGAGTATTTAGCATGGTTGGAGGCTGATATAGCAGTAGTAGCACTCATCCAGTCATCTCCAATTATGGATTCAGATGAGGAGGAGCCTATGGAGGATCTTGATTCTCCTACGGATGATGAGTTGTTTATGGGTTTGACAGCAACATTAGTTAGTGACCCGCCTATCATCCCTGCCAGGACAGATCCAGTTATGTCAGATTCATTGGCTAGGATAACTTTCGAGAGAGATCAGGCTAGGGCACTAATGTTGACTGCCCTGTTTGGAAGGGATACAGCTTTCACTGCCAGAGACGAGGCTCGAGCTACTCTGGATGTAGCGCTGGTTGAGAGACGAGGTTCGATCCACCCGAGATGTAGCTCTTGAGGAGAGAGACGAGATCTGATCTATCAGAGATGTAGCATTTGAGGAGATTGAGGAGGTTTTGATTGCTAGAGATGCTACTTTTGTGGAAAGGGACAAGGCCATAGCCACTCGAGATGTATATATTGTTGATAGCACAGCCCTCAGGTCATATATAGACAGCCTGGTTGGAGAGATGAGTGCTTTCATCGACGATCATAGCGCCACTATATAGATGGCTATGGATGTGCTTGCTAGTATGGAGGCTGAGGGTATTACACTTGTAGCTGCTCCTCCATCTTCAATGAGAGATGCCATATTGGCATTGCTATCTCGCTTGTCCATGGGTCCATAGACTAGCTTTATTTTTCCTGCACATACTAGATCAGTCGTTTTTGCCATGTATAGGACACAGTGTATATATCAAACAATATTATATATCAGAGAAATATATTTTAATTCACTTCTTTGTTGAATATGTATTGTCATTGCTGAGTGATTTCCACTTCTTTCATGACTTGCTGTTGTTGATGTATTACGAGCTTCTCCTTGATGGACTGACATTGAGATGTCAGAGAATATCGCAGATGGGCTTGTTCACCAGGGGAACTTGATAGAATTTGGGTTTTATCAGGTTTCGGTGTCTTGAGACTAATTTTATTGGTTTTTTATTTTTCTTCGAAGGTCATACCGCACCGTGAATGGATGCCTACGTACTCCTAGGTGGTGGGAGATTAGGTTATTCATAGTTCGAGTTTTGTGTGAGAGAGGTTTGAGAAATGTCTCTTTTGAGTTTGGTTTGATGAGTTTTTGAGTTTTTGATTTGGTTTGACCACACCAGGAGTGGCTACCTATGTATTCCTGGGCTGAGGGAAATCAGGTCATTCATAGTTCGTTTTCTTTTGAAAACCAAAACTGATTTGATCGATTTGCTGAACCAGGATGGTGGCTGGTATGTGCTTCAGACATAGTACCTTTTTATGGTGTCTGAATTGATGAGTTGGGGAAACTTGTTCCCATCTTTTTCTTATGATCTGATAGCTCCTCCTGTTAATACTTCCTTGACAATGAAAGGGACTTCCCAATTAGGGGCGAACTTGCCTTTAGCTTCGTCTTGATTGGCCAAAACTTTCTTCAGCACTAGGTCATTTTCTTTGAATTGCCGAATTCAGACTTTCTTGTTGTAGGATCGAGCAATCCTTTGTTGATATATCTGCCCGTGGAAAATGGCTGTAGCCTTCTTTTCATCTTTCAGAGACAGTTGGTGGTACAGCTTTTGCAAACACTGTTTTCGTCCATCTGAACGTCTATTAAAACTCGCAAGGACTCCATCTCTACTTCTATAGGAAGGACTACTTCCATGCCATAGACTAATAAATAGGGGATAGCCCCAGTAGAGGTACGCATTGACATCTTGTATGCTAATAGGGTTAGAGGCAACAGGTCAGGCCATTCTTTATGATTGGCGAACATTTTCTGCACGATCTTCTTGATGTTCTTGTTGGCCGCTTGGACGACACCATTCATCTTGGGCCGATAGATGACGAAATTGAGATGCTTGATGTGGAACTTGTTGCATAGTTCTCTTATCATCTGATTGTTTAGGTTCTTGGCGTTGTTTGATACGATCGCCTCTGATTTTTTATATCGACAGACGACATTGTTTTTGATGAAACCAATGATTACCTCTTTGGTGACTTTGGGAAAAGAGGCCGCTTCAACCCACTTGGTGAAGTAATAGATCCCAGTGAAGATGAAGCGATCTCCATTGCTGGCTTTGGGTTTAACTGGCCCAATCACATCTATTTCCCATATAGAGAAAGGCCCTAGCAAACTCATGTTGTGAAGCTCATTAGGAGGAGCGTGGATGACATTTTTGATGTACTTGACATTGATAGCATCTCCTGGCATGAGCATCACAGTCATCTTTAGGAGAGATCCAGTAATGCCCTGTTCTTAATATTTTCTTGGCCAGCAGATGACCGCTCATGTGTGGACCACATATTCCACCGTGGACTTCATCCATCAATCTCTGGGCTTGCTCTTTATCGAGGCATCATAACAGGCCTATTCCATCATCCTTTTTGTAGAGTTATTCTCCGGTCAGATAGAACTTCATAGCCATCTTGTGAATCCGCATTCGTTTGGATTGGCTTGCCCCAGCGGGTGTAGATCCATCTCGGAGATATTTATTGATGTCTTGATACCAAGGCTGTTTGATAGGAGGTATTTTATCTGATACTTCTCCAATGTAATTCCCGTATGTCTGGGTCTTTTGGTTTGTGATTTTAATATCAGGAATCCCACTCCTATCGGATATATTGAATAGGGAAACCAACGTACTAATGCGTCTGCAAAGTCGTTCCTTCCTCAAGCGATATAGATAAAGGTTACGTCTTCAAACTCCATGGATATGTTAATGACCTGCTGGTGATAGGGCAGCAAATGCAGTTCTTTAGTGTGATATTCCCCGGTGGTTTATCTGATGACCAACTCAGAATCCCCAAAGACCAATAGATGCTTGAAACCCATGGATTGGGCTAATTTCAACCCCATTATGCAGCCTTTATACTCAGCTGTGTTGTTGGTGTTGACAAACTGTAGCTTGGTAGCCACAGGATATTGTTCTCCTGTACCAGAGATGAGGACTTCCCCAGCTCTGGCACCTTCCATGTTTACTGCTCCATCGAAATACATTCTCCAAGGTTGGACTGTATTCTCTTATCGGATTTGTTGAATTATCATGATCCCATCATCTGGAAAATAAGTCTCCAAGGGTTCAAACCCTTCTGATGGTGCCTCGGCTAGTTGATCTGCAATGCCTTGACCTTTGATGGACTTCTGAGTCACGTAGACAATGTCGAACTATTGGAGGATCAACTGCCATTTGGACAATCGACAATTCAACATTGGCTTGTTAAATATGTATTTTAGTGGATCCATGCGGGATATGAGATAGGTCGTATGCCCATGCAGATAGTGTTGTAACCTCATGGCGGCCCATGCTAACGCACAACAAGTCTTCTCGATTAGAGTGTACTTGTGTTCGCCACAACTGAATCTTTTGCTGATGTAGTAGATAGCTCTCTCCTTGCTACTATCATCTTTCTGTCCTAGCATGCAGCCAATGGCGTTGGCATTGACGAACAAGTACATAAACAGGGGAACTTCATCCCTCGGGGGTACCAAGATAAGTGCTTCAATCAGCTTCTTCTTGATGGCAAGGAAGGCTTTTTGGCAATCCTCATTCCATTTTGTAGAGAAATTCTTCCTTAATATCTTAAAGATGGGTTCATAGGTTATTGTGAGCTGGGAAATGAATCGGCTTATGAAATTGATCCTTCCCAGGAACCCACGTATCTCCTTCTTTCTTCGGGGTATGGGCATTTCAGTGATGGCTTTAATCTTGGCAAGATCCATCTCGATGCCTCTATTGCTCACTAGGAATCCCAATAACTTGCCCGATGTTATGCCAAAAGCACATTTGGCTGGATTCAGCTTGAGGTTGTACTTGCATAACCTGTTGAACAACTTCCTGAGATGGTCAATGTGATCGTCCTCCTTCCAGGATTTGATGATGATGTCATCCACATAGACCTCTATTTCCTTATACATCATGTCATGAAACAGGGACATTATGGCTCGCTGATACGAGCACCAACATTGATAAGGCCAAAAGATAATCATCTGTAACAGAAGGTTCCCCAGGGAGTGATGAAAGCTGTTTTCTCCCTGTCTTCTTCAGCAACCATAATTTAATGGTAACCAGCAAAACAATCCACGAAGGAATATATGTCGTACTGAACTGTGTTGTCTATCAGGATGTGGATGAAAGGTACCGGGAAGTTGTCCTTGTGGCAGGCTTTGTTCAAATCCCTATAACCCACGCATACTCAGACTTTCCCTTCGGGCTTTGGCATGGGAACTATGTTTGACAGCCACTTCAGGTATGTTGATACCATGATGATGCCGGCTTTAAATTATTTGACAACTTTTTCTTTGACTTTCAGACTCCATTCAGGTTTCAATCACCTGAGCTTCTGCTTGACTGACTTGAATCCATCTTTGATAGGGAGTCGATAGATGACAATGTCAGTAGACAGGCCAATCATATCTTCATGCGACCATGCAAACACATCCTGGAACTGTGTTAAGAGTTCAATCAGGTCGACTTTTTGGTCTTGGGTGAGGTCTATGCCTATCTGGATTTCTTTGAGGTTTTCTGAGGTTCCGATATTGACAGTGGTGGTTTGGTCGAGGTTTGGTCTGGGTTTTTTTTCGACCCATTTTTTGATTTCTTCAGGCACCTCATAGTCATCTTCCTCCTCTCGATCAATCTCCATCAAGTCAAAGTTCAGTTCTACATCAAAGTTGTAGTCACTGTGACAGGTTGGCATCTCATCAGCAGAGACAAACACATCCAATTCTAGAGTCCTGAAAAACAAAATGCTTTTGCTTTAATATATACAATTGCTTAAATATACAAAGCATTTAGCAAAGCATGATAAAAGTTACTGCTATAGTTGTGCAATCAAACAAGCAGTAAATGAAACCATGTTATAGGGCAAATGGATTTTTTGCTTTTACCCTTTTTGAATGAGGCAAAGGACGCTTCTCCAGTTGTCCAGGGTCAAATCCTCATAAATCGGGAGGATACAAGCTTTATGGTTGTCTGCCTTATCTCTGATGATGATTAAAACATCTTTTAGATTAGAGCCAGTATTCTTCTTTGAACTGCCTCATTTTTCTTTCTTAATGCGAAGAATTTGGATTTGATCCTCATCGTCACTATCTGGGATATCATCATTTATTCCCTTGTAGTGTATGAGAACAAGCATGTTAGCAAATGGGCCTCGTCCTTTGTACATGAACTTTTTTTTCCCTTTTTGCTATCCCCCTCAGGCTTTGGGGTCTTTCTCTCACATACCGGTATGATTGGAGGAAACAGCATGGTTGATACCACAGTAGGAATCTTCATCATTGGCTTCACAAATCTAGCATCAGTGAGGTTTGGAAATAGTATAGTGGAATCATGAACCTTAGGCTGCTTGTGTGGGTTTCGGTGGTTTGACCAGGATGAATAACTCAATCCAGCTTTACCCGACTGGCTCGGGATTTGTACGGGACTCTTGATACCTTGCTGATTCTTTCCTAACCCTTCTTCAGGGTGGAAACCCAAAGATACCATCTCCTGGCCCACTGTCATCACTTCGGGGGAGACGTTTGGCTTCAAGGTTGGTGCCCCAATTGGTAGGTATTAAGTATCGCTTACCTCCAATACTTGAAAACTCGGAGGTTCAACTCCTACATCCAGGCTAATCTCTAGTAGGTATTTCCCTGTATGCAGGCAGGATATTCTGGTTCGGCATTCATCGTGATTAGGTTGTCATTGATAATGTACTTAACCTGCTGATGGAGGGTGGATGGAACTGCTCCTGCCATATGGATCCACGGCCTTCGTAGCAACAAGTTGTATCCAGTGGTGATGTTGAGCACCTAAAAGGATACATAAAAAGTGTGGGGACCTACCTCCAGTGGAAGCTCAATCTCTCCCACAGCTTCTCGGCGAGACCCATCGAAAGCCCGGATAACCATATGACTGGTTCTGATCCGGTTTGGATTGATCTTCATTCTCTCTAAACTATCGTAAGGACAGATGTTTAGGGACGATCCTCCATCTATTAGCACCCTCCAATCACATACCCGGATGACATTACTGCTATATGCAGGGACTTGCGATGACCTGTGACACCCCCAAATTCGGGTACTTCGTTTTCACAAGACTTGGTGTTCACTTTCTAAATAAAACATACATCTACCCAATAATAAAGAATTTCAAAATAAATTACAACCTTCATAAATACTTAAATAAAAATCTTCCTTATAAAAGGATTACAACCTTGTCCAAAATTAATCCCAGTGTTATCTAACCTTGACATAAACATTTAATGCAGAAAATAAAAACACAACTTAAAATCTTATTACAATCAATCAACAATAAAAACAAGTTTTCACTTGTTCATCTTTCCTTTGCCTTTACTAGTTGACGGAGCGTCAACACTTTCAACCTTAGCTGCAATGGTTATTTAATATGCAAGAGTGAGCAAACAATAGCTCACTAGAATACAACAATAATAAAGATATAATTGAATAGCTTTAATATATTTGAATAACTTTACTTTCATCAACAATAAATAATTGAATAATAATCCTTTCATCAATAATTAGAATTTCAAATATTGAAATCATCTAAGGTCATAAGACCTTGAACTTTTGTCCTAGGTTATAAACATTTCTATTTAAAACCTTTAACAGCCATTTAGACTATGGACCTTAACTCGTACTTAGGGGGATCAGCCCTTCGTACTATGTATTGTGCACAAATATCTTAAAGCTTTCACATAGTAACCTCCCCTAGTAAAAAGGGTTGTTCATCTCAGTATTTGAATACAAGTCTGCACCAAAGAAAGTTTGGTTTGGATAAGCTTAGAAGGGTAATTTAGAATTCAACGTTCATCAACTAAGGAATAGTTGAATCGACTTACAACAATCAAGAATAATTCATAAATAAAAGATTATGGATAACTTATATGCTTTAGAATCAAACTTAAAGCATTTAAAAGACAATATAGACCCTACTTGAACACTTAAGTCAAGGTCATGTTAATTCAAAAATAAACTTTGATAATATTTACTCAATATAAAATTTATAAAAAGTACAAATAATTAGCATCATTATGATCAATAAAAATAACTCAAGTAAGTTTTGAGTTTAGAGAACTTGCACAATATAAGAATTAAAGAACTTGTATATAATTGACGAGTTTAAGGATAGAAAACTTGCCTCAAGCACAAGCTACTATTAAAATCACGTTCTTTAACATTTTCTGCACACATATATTTAATCACAATAATCTAAATTAGTTAACACGTAACTAATTCACATAATTAGTTAACCCATCTAGGTTAACTCATCCTTGTTTAATTATTAAGTTAATAATTAATTATCACATAATTAATCACATCACATAATCATATTACATGCTCACATAATTAAATCAAATAATAATTATGTACTCATATTCATTAAATTATAATTTATAATTTATAATTTAAACATTCACTTTAATTATAATAAATCAAATTATAATTACATTTTATTTTAATTTATAATTAATCAAACTACATCATGCATTTATTAAATTATAATTACACAAATTATAATTTATATTAACATTTACTTGATTAGAATTAATCAAGCTATAATTATAATTTAACCAATTATAATTTAAACCTTTACTTTGATTATAATTATTCAAAATTATAATCACATATTATATTTTATTAATATAATATATTAATATTCATTTAGCATTTTAATGTATGCTTAATTATGTCATCAAATTATCACATTCAATTAGCCTTTTATGATACAACAAAACGCATAAAAAATAACACATCTTGATTTTCTGCAACCCCCCCCCCCCACCTCACCCCCCCCCCACCCCCAACCCCCCGCCGAGGTGGGGGTTTTGACCTTGATAGGCTAGCCGGGGAGGGCCCTCCGCAGGGTCGGCAGACATGTTCACGAATTGTGCAGCAAAAAAGCCAATTTGGCTTATTTTTCCACACCAAATTCCAATTCCAGTCAATACAATTCATATCAATTTTATAGAAATTATAAACTTAAAGCTTCTAACATGTTTTAACACATTGAATCATCAAAACACATAACCAAAACTCAATTTCATGATTTTTTTTAAAGAAAAGCCATTGTTAAGTGTTCTTGAGGAAATTGAACACTGAAATTTGTTTCTACTTTAAAATACACAATTCAACACATATTGAATTCGTTTATAAACATGTTATCATTATCTAACATCTATTTAAACAACAATTAACAATCAGCCACAAAATTTTAATTTTAAAATACTACTTAGAAAAACCCAATTCTCTTTAACTTTTTGATGAGCATGAATCTCTCATGTTCATCATATATGCATGAATTATAGCTAACCCAAACATACAATCATACCTAAACATGTTATAAACAAAAACATACATATATACACCATGATCAATACAATTTTCATAAGAATTCAATTAACAGAGAACTTAAATTTTATAAAGAACATATAAACACAAACTCTAACAACTAAAAGATATGAGTTATACCCTTATGCTTAGTGGATTGAAAGGAGAGGATGATGATTAGTGACTCTTATTTTTGATTCCTCCAACTCTTCTTCTTTCTTTCTCTTCTTCTTCTCTCTCTTTTCTCTCTGTTTTGTTCTTCTTTGTTCTTTATTCTAACTGACTAACTTTTTACTAACGTATAATATAATACATATATTATACATTTATTACATATAACTATACAACATATAACTGACATATAATTTATATCATATATTAATTGCCAATAATTATATAAGTTACACTTGTTTTGAATTTGAAAAGCCATAAGGCTTGTTTGGCAACCTCTATAAAAAACAGATTTTAGTAACTAAGACATTGTTTGCTAAAAATGGGTTTCAAACAAGTGCAAGGGCCCTGTTTGGGAAAAATCTTTTAAAACAAAAGTAAGGGCCTTGTTTGGTAAAATCTTTTTTTTTTGAAAAATACTTTTCTTTCTTTTAATAAGTCCTTTAATACATATTTTAATGTCATACTTTAATTAATTAAATATTTAACATTCTAATTTAATTAATTAAAAGCTAACATCAATTAATCCACATAAAAATGCCACATAACAAATTATAATTACTCGCTACTATAATTTCATGTAACAATTATCACATAAACTTCATCTAATTTAATTATCTCAATTAAATTAGAACTATACCATAAAATCAATATACATCAATTATATTAAATATTAAATATTCATTTAATTAATATATAATACTTAATTAAATTACTCCACAATAATCACATAATTTATTTATTTAACTCAATAAATAAATTAAATTAAATATTTATTTAATTTAATAAATATTTAAAATTAATATATAAAATCTTATTCGTTACAATCTTCCATACTTAAAAGGATTATGTCCCCAGAATCACAACAACAAAAAAATCTAATCTGTTACATTCTTTCCCCCTTAAAAAGATTATGTCCCTAGAATCGGCATATAAGGGGTTACACAAATATCTAAACAAATAATTGGGGATATGTTTTCTTCATTACATCTTCAAGTTCCTACGTGGCTTCTTCAACACTGTGGTTCCTCCAGATTACCTTAACAGAAGGTATAACTTTATTTCTAAGTACTTGTTCTTTTCTATCAACTATTTGAATAGGCACTTCTTCGTATGTTAAGTCTTTATCAAACTGTAAAGGCTCGTATTCTATTATATGTTTGTAGTCGTGTTTGTACGGTCGCAACACAGAAATATGAAAGACGTTGTTTATATTCTCCAGCTCCGAAGGTAACGCAACCTCGTAAGCTACCTCGCCCACCTTTCGCAGTACCTCAAAAGGTCCAATAAATTGGGGACTCAACTTCCCCTTCTTGCCAAATCGAATCTTCCCCTTCCAGGGAGATACCTTTAGGAAAACAAAGGTCCCTAGTAAGAATTCTCGATTCTTGCGATGTTGATCGGCATATTTCTTCTATCTGTCTTGAGCAGCAACTAGTCTCGTTCTGATCAGCATCACGATTTCGGCGGTTTGTTGTACCAGTTCCGGTCCCAACAGTTAACATTCACCGACTTCATCCCAGCACAAAGGCGTTCTGCATTTCTTGTCTTATAACGCTTCGTAAGGTGACATGCGGATACTCGCGTGATAACTATTGTCGTAGGCGAACTCCACCAACAGTAGATGATCATCCCAGCTTCCTTTGAAGTCCATCACGCAAGCTCTCAGCATATCCTCTTGAAAGTAGTGTGCATACAAGCCAATCATGTATGATGATAAAGCACGTACTTTGTAAACAATCTTATTTATTTATTAATAAAATATTCATTTATTAAAGGCATTTAATTATCTACATGTTGCTGTTTTTATAATATGTAAATAACCCATAGTTTTAAGCAATGCTTTTAGAATCATGATGATGATCATGCTAATGAGATCTAAATTCTTAGAAAGTTTTAAAACTAAAATAGTTCCTAATCGTGGGATTACTAAAAAGGGGATTAGTAAATCCGGATAGATTGGTACATATGTTGCTTGCTCATTGGATGAGGATGATTGATCTCATGATCATTTGTGTGGAGACACTAAAGCAAGTATGTAGGTGCTTATTGGAGAATAAGTTCACTGAACGTGATTCGCTATTGAATACCTAATGGAGATTTACTCGCCTGTCAATAGGAATTCCTAATGTGATAGTAGTACAAGTAATCCTTGGACTTGAGATCATCATAGTATCTTGTATGTAACAAATTATACTTTGACTTATTCCTTAAGACCTTTTAAGGCATATATAGGGTATGCTTGGGTATAATGAGTTACATATGGAGATAATGAATGATCAATAAAGAATCTACCACCTCTAGTAAAAGAGGAGATATGTCCTATGTGATTCGTTAAATGACAACCCAGGAATCCTTGGCCAAGGTGAAATGAAATTAGAAAGGAGTTTCTAATTTGCATTATTTGGAGTTGTGCATTTTCTAATCGAAATACATATAATTAAATAAAATAAGACTTGACAGTAAATCCATGTCTTATATTTAATTGGGACATTGTATGGTGGAAGGATTGAATTGTACGGTAACTATTTACTCACAGGTTCTTTTTGATTAATGTTGAAATCTATATTATCTGGAAAGTCGTTGATCGCTAGGGAGGCTTATCCCTATTGTAGAATAAATATTATTTATTTAAATAAATTATTAGTTTAATTTATTTATTTAAATAAGATTAAAATTGTTTTAATTGATTTATTCACAACCGGTTTAATATGGAGAACCTAAAGGGTCACACCATAAAAGGAAGAATAATTATTTAAGAAGGTAATGGCATAATCGTAATAATGCATTAAGTATAATTAATTTAATCTATGGTGATAGAATAAATTAAATAGCTTAATGTTTATTATTTAATATTTTGGAAATATTAAATATATATTAATAAGAGGAGTCTTATTAATATTATTACAATTATTATTATTTTAATTTCTAAAGGAGTTTAGTAATTAATTTAATATTTAGTACTCTCATTTATTCCTAATAAGATTAGGAGACAAATTAATTAAATGAATTTAATTAATTATTCCCATGTGGTGGGAAGCCTAAATTAATTAAAGGAGTTTAATTAATTAAAAGAAATCCCATGTCTAATAGGATTAGAAGGGTTGACCAATGTCTATATAAGAGAAGTCTTATAATAGATATTAGATTGATGTAATTCCAATTGTTGGAGAGTACTCCTTTTCTATAGAGGATAGAAAAGTAAGGTTAAGCCAAACACCCTCCTTCTTGATAATTCATCTTCCTTGGTGGATCACCTCTAGAGGCCAAACACTTGGGTGGCTAACGTTGATCAAAGAAAGGAATCTAACCCGGAAATTCAAGGAGATCACGAAGAACAAGGAGTTGAACTAGTACCTGTGGAAGCTTCGTTCTACAAGGGTATGATTTCATAACTTCTTATTTATCGTTTTAAATTAATAATTTGCATAAAGGATGATCCGGGTAATGGTTTTGTAGAAATTTTTAAACTCTGATATACTATGCTTCCGCTAATTTTTGCAATTTGATTGCGTCACGATTTCGTACAAACCCAACAGTGGTATCAGAGCCAAATCTTTATGCAATTATTAATTTATTTTTGATTTCATATACATATGGGTATGTATTTAAAATAATTTATTGGGCATAATTTTATTGTATAAAATTATATATTTTTTTTTTTAAAAAAAAAAAAAAAAAAAAAGACTTTTTTTGGGACGAATCACAATTTTTTTTTTTGGTGCTAATCTTGAATTCTGCAAAGAAAAAGTGTTGTCTCTTTCTTACTCCAAAAAGAAGGTGACCCATCAGGAAAGGACTTTTTTAATAAATCTGCAGGACTCTTTTAATAAAAGAAGGTGACTTCTTTTTAAAAAATAAATATGATATATTTATATATTATATTCTAAATAATTTTATAATTAAAATAAAGAGTTTATTTTAATCTTGAAATTGGATTTCATGCAATTTAAAATTGCCCATTAAATGATACTCATATATATATGGAATGTTTTAATTCATGAGATGAATATTTATTTATTGATATATATGGTGATATGTATGAAAATAAATGGGGATTGATTATGGACTATTTGACCAATGTGATTGGATTTTATTTTAGTTGAATGCTTGAATGAATGGGTTTTATTAAATGGGGTCTGCGTACCTCGTCTTCTCTAATTTTTTTTTTCTTGATGTAAAATTCTATCTCCCTCCTATGTACTTCCCCTTGACTGTTGATCAAGGTTTTTATTTAAATTAAATAGTTTAATGTAATAGAAATAGTTAGAATTATCTTTAAAAATTAGAGACCAAGGAGCAAGGAGCGCGTGAAGACCCGTTTGTATGGAGCCCGGGTTTAAATGTAATAGTTACGTTTAAATTTAAATTCTTGCACCCCTAGGTTTGACCTTTTGGTTCACTTGGTGGCTCTAGTGAACCAAACTAGAATAAAAGTCCATAATCAATCCGGGTAGAATATAGTATTCTATATTGCATGCTAAATATTATATATATTATATTTTATGCAAACATGCTTCGCATGTTTAATAAAATGACGCGTATTTTATATATATATGTGCATGCGCGCTAAACAAAGATGAGACTAATAATAACAAACCCCTCAAAGAAATAATATTAAGTCCGAAGTGTTCAAATGATATTTGGAATATCGAACGTCGCCTTCTAGCATGATAAATTAATAGAGTATTAGATATTTAATATGAGCTTGTTGTGCTATCCACAAGGCGAGTATTGCGTATTTAAGATGTTAATTAATCACATTTGATGCTTATCAAGAAAATTGAACGATCTAGTCTTGTTGTGCTATCCACAAGGACGAACATTTTTCTTTTTTGAATTTATGAAAGTGCTAGGCTGGACTTAACTTAAATTATTTTAGTTCGGATGTGCACACACTTGACCATTATGATTTAAGAGGCAAAATAAAAAGAATTACATGGTGATGTAATTGACAAGAGTTGTCTACCTATTTATTTGTATATCGCTTGTTGTGCTATCCACAAGGTTATATACATTTGAAATGGGATCCTTATTCTCACTAGCAAATTTTTAATTAGATGTTGCCGAACTATATAAGTGAGGGTAATATAGTTTGATAAAAATAGTGGGAGATACCAATTTAAAATAAAGACCTAAATTTATTTTGGTATACAAAATTAATAAAATGAATGTTTGCTAAAATGTTGTTTTTCACATGCAGAATTTTAAAAATGTCAAAATCACTAATTTCACTGCGAAGCATACTTGATGCTAATAAGCTTACCGGGCCGAATTATACGGACTGGCTAAGAAATCTGAGAATAGTTCTCACTGCTGAAAAGATTTCTTATGTCCTAAACTCACATGCCCCTGGAACTGTTCCAGAAACAACCTCTGAGGAAGAGATTGCCACCATTGTAAAGTGGCAAGATGATGCATCTGTAGCTCAATGCATCATGCTCGCATCCATGAATAACGAGCTTCAGCGTCAACACGAAAATATGGATGCTCCTACTATGTTGATTCACCTCAAGGAGTTGTATGGTGAACAAAGTAGGACTGCTAGATATGAGATATCTAAGGAGCTCTTCCGATCTCGGATGACCAAGGGCAAGGTGAACATAAAGGAACAAAAGAAATCTGATCCAGCTAGCAAAGGAATGTGCTTCCATTGCAACGAGCCGGGTCATTGGAAGAAAAACTGCAAGAAGTTTCTGGCAGACAAGAAGCTTGGAGAAGCTTCGACTTTCAATCAAGGTTTGTTCATGATTGAAATTAATTTTTCAGAAAGTCAAAATTCTACTTGGGTATTGGATACCGGCTGTGGTTCTCACATATGTAATAATGTGAAGGGACTGGTCAGAAGTAGAAAGCTGAAAAATGATGAGGTGATCCTACGAGTAGGGAATGGAGCAAAGGTTGCTGCATTAGCTGTAGGAACTTATTATTTAGCAATGCCTTCGGGCAAGTCCATTTATCTTAATAATTGTTATTATGTTCCGAATATTATTAAAAACATTATTTCAATTTCTGTATTGGATATGGAAGGATTTAACGTTGTTATAAAGAACAATAGTTGTTCTATTTATAAAGACAATGTTTTATATGGTATTGGAAATTTGCGAAATGGACTTTATACACTTGACTTACAAGAAAATATTTTTCAAATTGAACAAACTAAGAAAAGGAAAAGAGATGATATTAATTATACTTACATGTGGCACTGTAGACTCGGTCATATCAATAAAACAAGATTATCCAAGTTGCATAAAGATGGGCTCCTTGAGTTATCTGATTATGAATCATATCCAACTTGTGAATCTTATTTCATGGGTAAAATGACTAAATCTCCTTTTAGTGGAAAAGGAGAAAGAGTTACAGAGTTGTTGGCATTGATTCACACAGACGTTTGTGGACCTATGACAACAAGTGCACGGGGTGGGTATTCTTATTTTATTACTTTCACTGATGATCACTCAAGATTTGGATATGTGTATTTAATGAAATACAAGTCAGAATCATTTGAAAAGTTCAAAGAGTTCAGAAATGAAGTAGAGAAACAAACGGGCAAGAGTATAAAGATACTTCGATCAGATCGAGGCGGAGAATACTTAAGCGGTGAGTTTCTCAATTGTCTCAAAGAAAATGGTATAATCTCACAATGGACTCCTCCAGGTACACCACAGTTAAATGGAGTATCTGAAAGGAGAAATCGAACACTGTTAGACATGGTTCGATCCATGATGAGTTTTACCGACCTTCCAATTTCCTTCTGGGGATATGCCCTAGAAACGGCTGCATACCTACTTAACAAGGTACCTACCAAATCCGCCCCAAAGACTCCATATGAGATGTGGAAGGGGAGGAAACCAAATCTTAAGCATGTTAAGACTTGGGGTTGTCCAGCTTATGTCAAAAAGTTTGAACATGATAAGCTACAAACTAAATCTGAAAAGTGTAGATTTGTGGGATACCCTAAAGAAACTGTAGGGTATTATTTCTATCATCTAACTGATCAAAAGGTGTTTGTTGCGAAACATGTTGCCTTCTTGGAAAAGGAGTTTATCCATGAAGGGGTCAGTGGGAGTAAGATATATCTTGAAGAAGTTCAAGAACCACAAATTACCACGGATCAAAGTCAGGTACCTGACCAAGTAGAAGAACCAACTATACAACACCTTGTTCGTAAATCTTGGAGAGTACCGAAGATACCTGAGAGGTATGGATTCGTTATAGAGGATGACGATGAGGTACACATCATGAATGATGATGATCCATTGAATTACGAACAGGCCATGAGTAATAAAGACTCAGGGAAATGGCTTGAAGCCATGAAATCCGAAATGGACTCCATGTATGAAAACAAAGTATGGACTTTGGTTTCACCACCTGAAGGCATTAAGCCTATTGGGTGTAAATGGGTCTTTAAAAGAAAGACTGGAGCGGACGGCAAGGTGGAGACCTATAAGGCCCGACTGGTTGCAAAAGGTTTTAAACAAAGACAAGGAGTTGATTATGATGAAACCTTTTCACCAGTAGCTATGCTCAAGTCCATTCGAATTTTGCTTGCGATTGCAGCTTATAACGACTATGAGATCTGGCAGATGTACGTGAAAACTGCCTTCCTCAATGGGAAACTTGAGGAGGATGTGTATATGACACAGCCAGAGGGATTTGTTTCAAAGGTTGGAATAAATCAAGTCTGTAAGCTGCAACGATCCATTTATGGATTGAAGCAAGCTTCTCGTAGATGGAACATTCGTTTTGATGAGACAATCAAAGAGTTTGATTTTATCAAAAATGACGATGAACCATGTGTGTACAAGAAGGTTAGTGGGAGCGCAATTTCATTCCTTGTATTATATGTTGATGATATATTACTGATAGGGAATGACATTCCTATGCTAAAATCGATTAAAATCTGGTTATCTAAACACTTCTCCATGAAGGACTTGGGAGAAGCATCCTATATTTTGGGGATAAAGATCTATAGAGATAGATCTAAAAGGATGCTTGGTTTATCCCAAGGAACGTACATTGATACGATGCTAAAGAGGTTTAGCATGGAAGATTCCAAAAGAGGTCTCATGCCGATGAGCCATGGAATACATCTCTCCAAGAAACAGGCCCCAAAGACACCTGAGGAGAGAGACCGTATGAGTAAGATCCCTTATGCTTCTGCAATAGGATCTATCATGTACGGTATGATATGTACTAGACCGGATGTTGCTCATGCACTTAGTGTAACGAGCAGATACCAGTCGAATCCTGGAGAAGAGCACTGGAAGGCAGTGAAAAATATCCTAAAGTACTTGAAAAGGACTAAAGATATTTTTCTTGTCTACGGTGGGTCTGAATTAAAACTCGAGGGCTTCACAGACTCAAGTTTTCAAACGGACCAAGATGACAGTAAATCTGTTTCGGGGTATGTTTTTACCTTGAACGGAGGCGCAGTGAGTTGGAAGAGTTCCAAGCAGCAAACAGTTGCTGATTCAGTGACAGAGGCAGAGTATATAGCTGCAAGTGAAGCTGCAAAGGAAGCTGTTTGGATGAAGAAGTTCATAACTGAACTTGGTGTGGTTCCTAGCATTGGAGAAGCAGTTCCCGTTTACTGTGACAACACAGGAGCAGTTGCACAGGCTAAGGAACCCAGGTCTCATCAGAAATCTAAACACGTGTTGCGGCGATTTCACTTGATCAGGGAGATCATTGAAAGAGGAGACGTCACCTTGGAGCGTGTAGACTCTCAAGATAACATTGCAGATCCATTTACTAAAGCTTTAACACAACAGCAGTTTGATCGTCACTTAGAGAAGATGGGTATGAGATACCATGGCGATTGACTTTAGTGCAAGTGGGAGATTGAAAGTAGTGTGCATACAAGCCAATCATGTATGATGATAAAGCACGTACTTTGTAAACAATCTTATTTATTTATTAATAAAATATTCATTTATTAAAGGCATTTAATTATCTACATGTTGCTGTTTTTATAATATGTAAATAACCCATAGTTTTAAGCAATGCTTTTAGAATCATGATGATGATCATGCTAATGAGATCTAAATTCTTAGAAAGTTTTAAAACTAAAATAGTTCCCAATCGTGGGATTACTAAAAAGGGGATTAGTAAATCCGGATAGATTGGTACATATGTTGCTTGCTCATTGGATGAGGATGATTGATCTCATGATCATTTGTGTGGAGACACTAAAGCAAGTATGTAGGTGCTTATTGGAGAATAAGTTCACTGAACGTGATTCGCTATTGAATACCTAATGGAGATTTACTCGCCTGTCAATAGGAATTCCTAATGTGATAGTAGTACAAGTAATCCTTGGACTTGAGATCATCATAGTATCTTGTATGTAACAAATTATACTTTGACTTATTCCTTAAGACCTTTTAAGGCATATATAGGGTATGCTTGGGTATAATGAGTTACATATGGAGATAATGAATGATCAATAAAGAATCTACCACCTCTAGTAAAAGAGGAGATATGTCCTATGTGATTCGTTAAATGACAACCCAGGAATCCTTGGCCAAGGTGAAATGAAATTAGAAAGGAGTTTCTAATTTGCATTATTTGGAGTTGTGCATTTTCTAATCGAAATACATATAATTAAATAAAATAAGACTTGACAGTAAATCCATGTCTTATATTTAATTGGGACATTGTATGGTGGAAGGATTGAATTGTACGGTAACTATTTACTCACAGGTTCTTTTTGATTAATGTTGAAATCTATATTATCTGGAAAGTCGTTGATCGCTAGGGAGGCTTATCCCTATTGTAGAATAAATATTATTTATTTAAATAAATTATTAGTTTAATTTATTTATTTAAATAAGATTAAAATTGTTTTAATTGATTTATTCACAACCGGTTTAATATGGAGAACCTAAAGGGTCACACCATAAAAGGAAGAATAATTATTTAAGAAGGTAATGGCATAATCGTAATAATGCATTAAGTATAATTAATTTAATCTATGGTGATAGAATAAATTAAATAGCTTAATGTTTATTATTTAATATTTTGGAAATATTAAATATATATTAATAAGAGGAGTCTTATTAATATTATTACAATTATTATTATTTTAATTTCTAAAGGAGTTTAGTAATTAATTTAATATTTAGTACTCTCATTTATTCCTAATAAGATTAGGAGACAAATTAATTAAATGAATTTAATTAATTATTCCCATGTGGTGGGAAGCCTAAATTAATTAAAGGAGTTTAATTAATTAAAAGAAATCCCATGTCTAATAGGATTAGAAGGGTTGACCAATGTCTATATAAGAGAAGTCTTATAATAGATATTAGATTGATGTAATTCCAATTGTTGGAGAGTACTCCTTTTCTATAGAGGATAGAAAAGTAAGGTTAAGCCAAACACCCTCCTTCTTGATAATTCATCTTCCTTGGTGGATCACCTCTAGAGGCCAAACACTTGGGTGGCTAACGTTGATCAAAGAAAGGAATCTAACCCGGAAATTCAAGGAGATCACGAAGAACAAGGAGTTGAACTAGTACCTGTGGAAGCTTCGTTCTACAAGGGTATGATTTCATAACTTCTTATTTATCGTTTTAAATTAATAATTTGCATAAAGGATGATCCGGGTAATGGTTTTGTAGAAATTTTTTAAACTCTGATATACTATGCTTCCGCTAATTTTTGCAATTTGATTGCGTCACGATTTCGTACAAACCCAACAATCCTCTAGTGTCTGAATCGTTCTCTCGCTCTGGCCGTCAGTCTGAGGATGGTATGCTGTACTCATTCGTAATTGTGTTCCCAGACACTATTGCAAACGCTTCCAGAAATTCAACGTAAAATGCAGATCTCTGTAGGACACAATAGACACCGAAACACCGTGTCGAGAAATGATTTCCTTCATATACAGCTTCGCTAGTTGATACAAGTTGTACTTAATTTTGATCGGTAGAAAGTGGGCTGACTTCGTCAGTCAATCCACAATCACCCATATTGCATCAAAACCCTTCTGAGTAGCTGGAAGACCAACCACAAAATCCATCGTGATATGCTCCCACTTCCATTCTGGGATTTCTAATGGTTGTAGCAACCCGCTAGGTCTCTGGTGTTCTGCTTTGACTTTCTGGCACGTCAAGCATTTTACAATGCATTTAGCAACGTCCCTCTTCATATTCAGCCAACAAAAATGGTGTCTTAGATCCTGGTACATCTTCGTACTCCCAGGGTGAATCGAATATCTCGAACTGTGAGATTCGCTCAAAATCTCCTCTTTGACTTCTGGTACTGGCGGTACCCAGATTCTCCCTTTAAATTATAATAGTCCTTCGTTATCGATCTTAAACTTGAACACTTCACCATCAGCTATTCTCCTCTAGATCTTTTTGCATTCTTCATTGTGAAGTTGTGCTTCTTTCACTTTGTCTACCAGCATAGAACCAGTAGCTACTTGAAACAACATCTCATCCAATTCCTTTGGATATTTCACTTCCAGCTCTAACTTAGCTATCTTTGCTATCAACTGATCCTGATCAGTTAACATATTCAACTTCTCCCGACCCTTCTTGCTTAAAGCATTGGCGATGATGTTAGCTTTACCCAGATGGTAAAGTATCTCGCAGTCGTAGTCCTTGATCAATTCCAACCATCTTCTCTGGCGCATGTTTAAATCCTTTTGGGTGAAGATATACTTCAGACTCTTGTGATCTGTGTATATCTCACACTTTTCTAAATAGAGGTAGTGTCTCCAAATCTTCAGAGCAAACACTACTGCCGCCAATTCCAAATCATGAGTTGGATACCCTTTCTCGTAATCCTTCAGCTGACGTGATGCGTAGGCAATAAATTTTCCATTCTGCATCAGCACGCAGCCTAATCCCTTATGTGAGGCATCGCTGTATACTACAAAATTTCCCATACTATCCGATAAAGACAACACAGGCGCAGTACTCAACCTCTTCTTCAATTCCTGAAAACTTTCCTCACACTTTTCCGTCTAAACAAATTTAACTATTTTACGAGTCAAATTCGTCAACGGAGTTGCAATCTTGGAAAAGTCTTGAATAAATCTTTGCTAATAACCCGCCAATCCCAAGAAACTCCTCACTTCAGACGACGTCTTCGACTGATCCCAAGTCATTACGGCCTCAACTTTAGACGGATCTACCGAAATCCCATCCTTGTCGATCACGTGGCCAAGAAATTGCACACGTTCTAACCAGAATTCGCATTTCAAGAATTTTGCGTAAAGCTTTTCTCGTCTCAGCGATTCCAAGGTTAGCCTTAAATGTTCGGTGTGTTCCTCCTCAATTTTAGAATATACCAGGAGGTCATCTATGAACACCACTACGAACTTATCTAGGAATGGCTTAAACACTCTATTCATTAAGTCCATAAATGAAGCTGGGCCATTCGTTAGACCAAATGACATCACCAAGAACTCGTAATGTCCATACCGAGTTCTAAAAGCCGTCTTCGGTATATCTTCCCTTCTCACTTTCAACTGATGATATCCACTTCTCATATCAATTTTCGAGAAGTATCTAGCACCCTTCAACTGATCGAACAAGTCATCGATCCTAGGTAAAGGATACCTATTCTTGATCGTGACTTTATTCAACTCTTTATAATCAATGCAAAGACGCATGGATCCATCCTTCTTCTTAACCAATAAAATTGGCGCTCCCCACGGCGAAACTCTTGGTTGAATATACTTCTTGTCCAGCAATTCTTGCAGTTGAACCATCAATTCCTTCATCTCGATCTAAGCCATTTGGTACAGAGCTTTCGAAATCGGAGCAGTTCCCAGCGCTAAGTCGATCACGAACTTTGTCTCCCTATCTGGCGGAAGTCCTTGCAAATCGTCTGGAAATATGTCGACAAACTCCTTAACCACTGATATCTCCTCTACCTTCGGGCTCTCCTTTTGAGTATCTACTATGTAGGCTAGATATCCTACACAGCCTTGCGTTAAAAGTTTCTTGGCTTGCATGATCGTCAGATAACTTGCTTGTCTAGGCGATTTGCTATCATAGAACACTAACGGTGAAATGCTAGGTTAAATATATTTCTTGTCTAGCAATTCTTGAAGTTGAACCATCAGTTCCTTCATCTCGACTGGAGCCATTCGGTACGGAGCATTCAAAATTAGAGCAGTTCCAGGCGCTAAGTCGATCACGAACTCTATCTAGCTATTTGGCGAAAGTCCAGGCAAATCGCTCTGAAAAACATCCACAAACTCCTTAACCACTAGTATCTCTTCTATCTTCGAGCTCTCCTTACTCGTATCTACTATGTAGGCTAGATATCCTATACAGCCTTGCGTCAAAAGTTTCTTGGCTTGCATCATCGTTAGACAACTCGCTTGTCTAGGCGATTTACTACCATAGAACACTACCTTTGCAGGAGTAGTAAGGTTTACCGACTTCTTCTGACAGTTGATTATCGCCCCATGGTTGAACAACCAATCCATACCCAGTATGACATCGAATTCCCCAAGTTTTATCGGAATCAAATCTACCCTCAGTTCCTGACCCTTAATGTCCAATCTGCAGTTCTTGTATACAAACCTAACAGGAATAACTTCCCTATTCGCAACTTCTATGTTCAAGGG
This sequence comes from Panax stipuleanatus, assembly GCA_020205555.1. Classification (NCBI taxonomy): domain Eukaryota; kingdom Viridiplantae; phylum Streptophyta; class Magnoliopsida; order Apiales; family Araliaceae; genus Panax; species Panax stipuleanatus. The sequence goes on from CM035115.1 coordinate 99,417,713, forward strand.
GTAAACTAACTCCTCTCTAGGTAAGTCTAGGGTCTTAGCAAAATTATCAGATATGAATGAACAAGTAGCACCCAAATCAAATAATACATATGCATTTATACTATTAACCAGAATAATACCTGCCACCACATCTTTTGATTGCACAGCATCCTGCACCATCATGTTGAATGTTCGGGCAGTTGGTCGAACAGCCTGCAATGGTGCAGCGATAGTCAAGGTACTGCCGCTCCCATTTCCTCCGCTTCATGCTGACCCTCCAGCTAGCTTCTTAGGGCAACTGCGAGACATGTGATCCTTGGATCCACATGTGTAGCAAGATCCCTTCTTCGGGTTTGGGCAATTCGGTGCAATGTGGCCTTCCTGACCACAGTTGAAGCACACCCGCTTCCCCTTCATGCACACTCCAGTGTGATTCTTCTCGCACGTAGCACACGCTTCGAACTTCCTCTTCGGTTGGCTTCTCTGCTGACTCCCAACAGAGGTGTTATTGTTCCATTTCCTTTTCTGGTTGATAGCCTCGCTACCACCAGCCTTGTTCTCCATCTCATTCTTTTTCTTCTTCTCTTGATTAAATTTGGTCACAGCGTCGCTTCCTCCTTCAGCGAGTATAGCCTTTTCCAGCACAGCTGCGAACGTGTTCAGCTGGAACATGGAAACCTTGTTGTAGAGCTAGGGCATCAGTCCCCGCTCAAACCTCCTCGCCTTCCTAGCGTCGGTACTGACCTGGTATGTAGCGAATTTGGCCAGCTCGTTGAATTTTGCGGCATGCTCTAACACCGTCATCCCTCCCTACTTAAGCTCTAGAAACTGGACATCCATCTGGTGCTGTGAGCTCACGTGAAAGTACTGTCGACATGGGAAAATTTAAGAAATATCGCAGGTAGATTGTTAACCCGGTTTTCCTCAAATCGATCTTCCTAAGTTATCTATACCCTTAATCTTTTTATTGCAAAAAAGGTTTTGAAGGGCTTTTTAGGAAAGAGGCCAACATGTGTATATGTCGACGATTTGAATTAAACAGAGTCGCTAGTTGGTAGTTCTAAAAATGGTTGTACCAACTCAACAGAATTTAATTTGAAAATAGGCCCTATTGCTAGACACTGTCGAAACTTGATCTTTTGAAATTGGAGTTTTGAGTTTGGGGGCTTGGTTAAGTGTGGGGAAGGTGTTAGGCACCCCACGACTCCCGTGTAAACACGGTACTGTAATCTTTTCAATATTTCCATTAAAATTGGAATGCGTGAGTGAATGTTGTTTGAAAATTAGGCCTTTTGATTGATTGAAAGCTTTGACAGGCTTCGTTGAGCCTATATACGAAGGGTTTGATTTGATTTGAAAATCAGTCTTTGATTTGATTTTCCAAAAGCATTTAATTTGATTTGCAAAAGCTTTTGAATTGAATTGACAGTGATGTTTTGAAAGCTGGTTTTATCAAACCCTTACGCTGACATAGAAATTGAAGCACATTGCCACTTTCAGTTCTATCTTTATAGCATTAAGGCTGCATGCAAGTGGTGATTTGTCGGGCTGCGAAGCATCCTCGACCACAGAAATATAAAGTGTCGATCTCCTCATGGGTATGAAAACCATCGGAGGGAAGCTGACACGACAATCCATATTTTCACTATGTTGAGGCCTTAAATTCGGATAACCGTTTTAAGGTTTGTGCATGTACATTTTACAAAAAAACTAACAGGGTACATCTGTAAATCGGAGTTTGTCCATCGTGAGAATCAGATTCTGATCAATTTGATCACGAATCCCATGATTCCTAGGCTCACATGTGAGTGGCTAGAAAACCTGCACAGTTCAAATTTGTATAGAAATAAATGTATGTATCATCACGTCGCAATGGAACCAAGGATTCATCAGTAAATCCTGGTTGTGCGTGGTCAAAGCGTCTCGTTCCCACTAGATAACGATCTAAGGGATGTGAGGTTGCTTTTGAAGCTGAAGCTATAAAAATAACTAGATTTAAAGAAATCTCAGCCATTATAGCTTCTAGGTTCTGTCGGGACCTATTTGAACCGTTGAAAGCTAGAATTGGTGAGATTTGGATAAATCTAATCCGCCCGCAGGTATGTCAATGCAAATTCATATACAAATGAATGTTAAATGCAATAGTTGAATAAATTGAAGAAATTAATATATATAGTTATATATATATATATATATATATATATAAAAGCTGTAAAAGGGCGATGAGTTTTTCACTAGCAAGCCCTGACTGAAATTGAAATGTATATATATATATATATATATAAAAACTGTAAATAGCCACGAAATAATCCAGGTTGTGACAGAAATGAAATATATATATATATATATATATATATAGTAATAAGGGAAATGGGTTTTCACGCCGGTGCCCGTACTAGAATTGAAATTAACAGAAAGTGGTCACCCAGTGACTAGGGAGAGCACCCAGTATGGGAAAGTGTGCAAAAGCAGTAAAATAGCCACAAAGTAATCCAGGCCGGAATGAAAATATATAAATATATATTTATTGACAGAAATGTAGTCAACTAGGACTGATATGAGTACCAGTGATGGTGAAAGTCGTTTATATATGCGTATATATATATAAAAGCGGTAAACTACCACGGATTTAACATCCGGAATTGACAGAATTGAAATGTTAGTAAATAAACAGTTAAATATGTATAGAAAAAGGCTAAACCCGGACTGGAAAGATAACTCAGTCGGGCGAAGTTGCCAAAATGTGCGTGCTAGTGCATTGAAGCTGCTGGAGCTGACGGATCGTCAATCCGAGTTGTAAAAATGTTGAAAACGAAGTTTATGTATAAAAATATATCAATTGTTATGAAAATGGCCACAAAACTAAGTTCTGGGCATATTTAGAAGATAAAACTTTGTGTGCAAGTGTAAAGCAGTGCAAAGTAGTAGATTGACTTTCTGATGGTAAAAATACTTACAATAGACTGCAATATGGGCTTTTTGCCAAATCGTAGGCTTTAAACGTCCAAATCTACCTGTGGTTTTTTTATATGTGGTAGTATATGGGTATATCTACGTGTTGGAGTGAAAATATTTGGGTTTGGAAGAGTTGTAAAAGTCAGAAAATCAAATTGGCAGAGCTTCACTGCGTTTTTTTCTAAAATGAGCGGGGGGCAGGTTTATTTATAGGCCAAGGAGCCTCCACTCTACCTGTGGCAGCCACAGGTAGAGCTATGGCTCCCCTAGGTGGGGCCCACGTGCCCGACTTCGGCGTCTCAAAGTACGTGCAATCCGAGCAATACGATGTTCGGTCAAAAACTTTTTAACTTTTGATCAGAGCGTCCGTTTGAGGCGTACGATACCTTTTTGGAAAGCTCTCGCCGAGAGTGTCGCAATGACATGGGAAAAAACATTTTTTGGGTCTAGGAAGATGGGTTCATAACCAGATCTTCAATTCTCAGCAGTTTATCCGTTGAGTTGTCTTGCGTAGTTGTCACTTGGGATCGTCGTTAGGGTTCATTCTGACTTTGTCGGCATCAATTTGGCTTGAGTTTGACCAAGTCGGTTGAAAGTTGATGAAATGACCGTTGTACCCCTCCCGGGGCTGCCTGTAGTGTCGGCATGTCGCTGGTTGACTTTCGGGAGCTAATTCCAAGACTTGGATCTTCAGACCTCAGGGAGGCTGACGGGGTTGTTCCAGGTTTTGCTCTGGAGTTGTTATGATGCTTCAGGTTGATTTTTGAAGTTGACCTGACATCCCGGGTTAAGACCGGGGATGACCTGCACTTCCCGGGTTGAGACCGGGGTTGAGTTTGACTTCCCAGGTTGCTGCCGGGGATGAACTGTGTTTCCCGAATTGAGACCGGAGATGGCTTGACATGTCCTCGGTTGATGTCGAGGTTGCCTTGACTTCTCGGATTGAGACCAGGGTTGACTTTGACTTCCCGGATTGAGACCGGGGTTGATTGATACCTCTCGGGTCAAGACCGAGGTTGATTAATACCTCCCGGGTTGCTGTCGGGGTTGAATTGACTTCCCAGGTTGAGATCGGGGTTGAGCTTGATGATCCGATCGACTGTTGGACCCTGATTGATGGTCCGATTGACTGTCGAAACTTGATTGATGGTCCAATTGATTGTCGAAGCTTGATTGACGGTCCGATTAATTATCGGAGCTTGATTGATGGTCCGATTGACGGTCGGAGCTTGATTGATGGTCCGATTGACTATCGGAGCTTAATTACTGATATTAGGAATCAGATTTAGGTTGAAGGACCGGTGTTGGTGGCCAAATTTGGATTAATTGATGGTTTTACCCTCCTACCGGGTTGATATTAGGGCAAGGAAAATTTTGAGTGTCTATAGATGCCCCTCTTTATCATGTCCATGTAACGTGGTGGAATGGACAGTATAAAGACTAGTAGACACTGGAAATAAAGAGTGCCAGAGCCATTTTGAAGCTGGGCGTCTTGGAGTAGAATGGGGCTACTTTTTGGCTGTGTGCGTTATCACTTTGCTGGGGATGACGCTATCCAGTATAGCCATTGATGGTATTAGGAAGTTATCGTGAGCCAATTTTGTCATTTTCGGCGGTGGATGACATCATTCACGATAATTTGTTTGACTCTGATGAGTTCGTTGAAGATGATTTATCACAGACTTTCCCGTCTTGATCTGCTGGGGATGACGTCCTCTGCGATAGCTTCGTAGATTCTAAGAGGGTGAGCTATCACAAATTTCCCCATCTTTATTTGCTGGGGATGACGTCCTCTCTGATAGCTTTGTAGGTATTGAGGAAGTGGCTAGGATTGATATTACCTCAATAATCTTCTTTGAGGCCGTGTATAACAGATTCCATCATTTGTCCTTTGTGAAGATGGATTGTTATATGACTCTCAACCGTAGATCATCTCTCGACATCTCATAGGACTAGTATTAAGGTATAAATTGATTTTGGTTGGCACCCGAACTTCGCTGGGGTTGCACCAACGGCTGAGTTATCACCGGTCAGTACCCGATGCTTCGTTGGGGCTGAGCCAACGGCTGAATTCTCACCGGTCAGCACCCAATGCTTCATTGGACTGGAACCAATGGCTGAGTTATCACCGGTCTGTACCCGATGCTTCGTTGGGCTGGAACCAACGGTTGAAATTGCTCCAGTCATAACCCGAACTTTGCTGGGCTGGAACCAACGGCTGAGTTTTCACCGGTCAGTACCTAATGCTTCGTTGAACTGGAGCCAGTGGCTGAAACTACTTCGGTCAGAACCCGAACTTCGCTGGAGCTGAGCCAATGGCTGAAACTATTTTGGTCGGAACCCGAACTTCGCTGGGGCTGAGCCAACGGCTGAAACTGCTTCGGTCAGAACCCGTACTTTGCTGGGGTTGAGCCAACGGCTAAAACGGCTTCAGTCGGAACCCGAACTTTGCTGGGGTTAAGCCAACGGCTGAAACTGCTTCGGTAGGAACTCGAACTTCGCTGGGGCTAATCCAACGGCTGAAACTGCTTTAGTCAGAACCCGAACTTTGCTGAGGCTGAGCCAACGGTTGAAACTATTTCGGTCGCAACCCGAACTTCGCTGGCGCTGAGCCAACGGCTGAAACTGCTTCGGTCGGAACCCGAACTTCGCTGGGGCTGAGCCAACGGCTGAAACTGCTTTGATCAAAACCCAAACTTTGCTGGGGCTGAGCTAACGGTTGAAACTATTTCGGTCGAAACCCGAACTTCCTTGGGGCTGAGCCAACGGCTGAAACTATTTCGGTCGAAACCCAAACTTCACTGAGGCTAAGCCAATGGCTGAAACTGCTTCGGTCGGAACTCGAACTTCTCTAGGGCTGAGCCAACGGCTAAAACTGTTTCCGTAGAAACCCAAACTTCGCTGGTGCTGAGCCAACGGCTGAAACTGCTTCGGTCTGAACCCGAACTTTACTGGGGCTGAGCCAACAGCTGAAACTGCATCGATCGAAACTTGAACTTCACTAGGGCTGAGCCAACGGCTGAAACTGCTTCGGTCAGAACCCGAACTTTGTTGGGGCTGGGCCAACAGCTGAAACTGCTTCAGTCAGAACCCAAACTTCGCTGTGGCTGAGCCAACGGTTGAAATTGCTTTGGAAATGGCAGTTTTTGGCAGTTTTGCATAATTTTTGCATAGTTCTTTCATAGTTTGATCTATTTCCCTCTTCGTTAAGATTGCACTGCTTGAACGCAGGATTTCAGGACAAACCGCTCAATCGCGTAGCGATTTCTCTTCAGATTTGATTCGACTGCCCGTTTAAACTCCGTTTTGACTCGAACTGAACCGGGCTCGGGGCAGGTGGGACCCACCTGGGCTACCACAAGTGGAGGTGCGACAGCCACATGTGGAGCTGCGGCTACCTGGGGTACTTAATGTGCTGCAGGATTTTCATTTTGCAAGTTTCCCGTTTGAGCAGCGAAAGGATTTTCGATCTTTTTCAGATCTCTGGAGTTCTGGCAGTCAGATTCTGAATCCGTCAGTTCCTACGCGTTCAGCGCGGCGTAGGTAACGTTTTCCATCCTTCTTTCATAGTTTTTGACCGTTAAAAGCATGTGAACCGCCTAGGGTGCTTTTAAACGTAATGTATGTCTATATGACCTATAAAAAATTTTATGTCTACATATGTATGCATATCTTACTGTAATGCATGTTTGGATGTAAGAAAATTTAGGTTCTGAGACAGTCAATTTTTTCACTTTTTGATCAGTTTAGTTAATCCTTTTTGAGGCCTAGTGAGCCTGGACTTTTAACTAAAAATGCCTATGGTATTTTGGAGACCATATGAGGCTGGTTTTTAATTTTTTTAGTAAATATGAACTATTTCTATTTTTGGGTAGGTGTGCTACTGAATGGCCACCTAGGCATGCCTGTATGCATGTGGACAGTATATTTTACAAAGGAGACTCTGGCGAAATTTTTCCAAAATCTTAGGTTTTGAAAAGCATGCATTTTTAACTCTGTAGGGAGTTTTTTACTGACCCAATGCAAGTTTTGAGCTTCTGGGATTTTGAAAACATGTAATTTTGATTGTACGGGGTATTTTTGATGGACCCATGCATGTTTTAGGACTTAGATATGTATGCTGGATTGATTAATTAATAAGCCACAGGGTTTAGGCTTACCTCACCTTGTCTGAGGTGATTTCGAGTACTGGTGTATGTGATGGATCGCTATAGACCCGGCAGCTCTACCGAGGTTTCATCAGGCGTTAGACGGAGGAGGGCTTCTGCCGTCCCATAGGCCCATCCAGCTAGGACGCCTCACAGATTGGTAGAGAGCAGGATACTTCCAGCACAGGACGAGCAGCCCATTGACGTTGATGATGAGGAGGCTGCTTTTGTTGCTCCTGTTCCATCCTTGGTTCCACGTGCTGAGGTCCCGGGCATTGCTGTGCAGACACAGGAGTTGCTGGGCGACTTGAGTCGCCATCCTTCAGGATATCTTCAGGCCAACGACGTGACTTGAAGTCTTTCTTCTCTTTGGACTCTTTTCCCATCTTCTGGCCATTCTCGGGGCACAGGTTTTTGACATGGGTTAATTTTTGATGCAGGTCCCTGGCTTGACACAGCCTCGAGGGAACTGGTTTAGTGTGCACTCCCTCTATCAGACTCTGCACAAGGATTATAGGGAGATCATGGATGGCTGGGGATTTCAGGCCTTCTTCTCGATCCTGCCCTGCCGTTGCCCTTGGGGGTATCTGAGGGCTTTGTCTGAGCGCTGGTTCCACCAGACTCAGTCCCTTCATCTGCTTGATTGCGAGGTGATGATGACTCTTATGGATTGGAGATTTATCATCGGCATTGAGTTTGAGGGCGAGACAGTGCCTATCGTCTCTGACATTTCCCCCATTGCAGTTAGATCCCTGTTGGGAGTCCTTCAGATGGCATTCAAGGGTCGGGCAGTCCGATCTGGTTCCTTGAGTATAGATGCCCAAGACGGGACTTTGTAGTTGCCTCCGTCTGATGATCGGAGGGCTAGAGATTGCATTCTGAGGCAATTATTTTTGTCGATCATTAGGGGTTGTTTCATGGTGGACAACTCATCGACAGTGTCCTTTGCTTTGATCAGTGCCAATCAGCATGTAGAGCGCCTCAGTGACTTTGATTGGGGCTCCTATACCTTTGCCTATTTTCTCCGGGGCATGCGCCTGCTTTCGGAGGGTGTAACGGAGGCTTGGTTAGGATTCCATCAGTTTTTGCTAGTGAGTACATCTTTCTGTACCTTTTTGATTTTTGCACTTACTTTTTGGCAGTCTTGGTCACTGAGGACTTTTGATATTTGCATGGATAGCTTTGGGCATTCGAGACGCTTCCTTGCCTACGGCCCGTTTCAGCATTAGGTCTAGAGACCTATCCACGTGGATAGAAATGGCATCACTCCATTTTGACGGAGGTCCCTGTTGCTGAGGGATTCACTCATGCTCGTCTGCAGTTAGAACTTTTGACGGCGGGCTCGATCACCTGGACTCCGTACACATCCGAGAACTTGACCGTCGGGTTTGATGGAGGTTTCCCCACTGGCCGGGAGTTTAACTTATCGACCCGCAGAGTCCCTATATTAACGGAGGGAGGCTGGGAGCTCTATCTTGGAGAGCGTGCCATTCGGAGCGCTATAGAGGAGATCTGCATTCCCATTGCTCCTCCTGCTTGGCATCATTGACCATTGTTCGTGCCTTTAACAGACATCCCTTTGGAGGGTATAGATGGCTTTGATCTATCAGAGGGCCCATACAGCCAGGCAGCCTTCTATAGTTGGTGGAGTCCTCGCACTATTGGGGCTCAGACTTGTGCCACCCATTTTATGGCAGACATGGTGCCGGGGTTCGTGATGATGATGGACTGGATAGCTTGTATTAGAGAGCCTACTCATGCAGACCAGATATCACATCTGACTAGGGAGTTGGACCAGGCTCGTTTCTTTATCAAGCATCTTGGCCGAGATCCATCAGAGGCATCTTCATTTGACCCATCCAGCTCTGGAGCAGGCCCCTCTTCAGGTCCATTCAGTACCAGTTATACAAGGGCAAATCCTCCCTTATACCGCCCAAATATGCCTAATCCCAGCAGTTTTGCGCAGACAAAGGATCTGGAGCAGGTCGATCGGTTTGATACCGAGGTCTTCGACTTCCTATGATAGCTATGTCAGCAATATTTTTGGTCAGCCACTATTTTGGCTATTCGGTGTCTGTGCCATCATTTTGATAGACCACTGTATTAGTTGGGTGGTGGTGCCCCATTTCCCTTTATTCTTCCTTTTACTTTGTACTAGGATATAGGGATGATGTATGAAGTACATAGCTTTTTGTACATATTTCTGTCATCTTTATCTGATGCATTATGTTTATATCATTGTCATCATGCATATATTATATGTATGCATTCAGACAGCTGCAATTTAATTTAACCTCTGGACGGTCTTGTGATACGGTGCTACAGATGACGACGTCTGCAGTTAGCCGTATAGTGCATTTGCCACGGTCAGAGGTGGCTGCAACGTTGCGGTCATCGTATGATAGTCTGCCCTTTTCAGCTAGGGGGATAGTTGACCAGATACTGGGGCGTTCGATGGCCCTTGTAGAGTTCAGGGCTTCAGACGGCTTTATTGATGGCGTCCTACCCCTATGGGTACCTGAGAGACAGGTATTCCGCATTGGGCGGTGTGAGCTTTCGCCTACTCTAGAGGAGTACCAGAGATTTACTGGCTTGGATTTAGAGTTGCCGTGTGCTCGGACGGCTACCAGTGATATACATACACCATTTACTAGGTTGCCCGGTCTTCGGCAGAGCATAGTCATAGCTGAGAACGTTTCAGGGCATGTGATCTCCCTTGACTTCTTGATAGAGCGCTATGGTGCGCTTGATATCTACGACCGTCACGTCGGGATTTCATCATTTTCGCAGAGGATTGGCAGACAGCCAGGATAGACATGTTGCTGATGTGCATCGTGGCGTATGTTTACATACCATTGCGTTTAGATCACCTTGATGTGGGATTGGTTGTTGTAGTCAAAGCCCTTAGGCAGGGGAGTACCATTATCCCTATGATCTTGGCGGAGACATTGAGGTCGCTCACCTATTGCAGTACCCATCCAGCGGGGTTTTTTCGGGGTAGCTCGATCATGCTATATATGTGGTTGATGTCACATATACGACCGATTGGATCATTTAGACCTCATGCCTATTGTTTTAGTCACAAGATATCCTCAGTTTACTCCTTTCGTCCGCCTGATTACGTCGACTCAGAGTCTTGGTTAGCATTTTTGTCGGATATTGAGCATCCGTTCGCAGTTTTGTTATGCTCAGAGATGGCGACCCCGTTTAGCTTCATTACTCATGCATCTGGCAAAGATTATTTGCCTTTGGCAGGATTGAGGGGTGTGACTACTTATCATCCCTTGGCAGTTATGGAGCAGTTTGATTAGTGGCAGAGTATATATCTCCCTGAGGATTCTGCTGATCAGAGGATATTGGCTTCATCTATGTCACCAGCCGACTTGGTTATAGTCTGAGTGTTGTGGGAGCTATCGTTGACACTCCAAAATTAACCTCACTTTCACTTCACGAATTTAAATAATTAGCACAATAGTAAGCAAAGATCGATCCCACAGAGAGTAAGTTTGTTTTAGATTTATTCTACTAGTTTAACAGAAAATAAAGATGGGGGATTTTTAAAATTTATTTTAAACTAAGAAAAACATAATTAAATAATGAGATTAACCAAATATGTAAAAACTTCAGTTCTGTAGTTAAGTTTCACCGAGCACAATAATCAATTAATCAAGTTATTATTATATACCCTTCAATGAAACTATTAGCCCTAGATAATAATAAGCTCTGCTATCCGAAATTCTCCTTAGATATTCATTGTATGAAACAAGCTCTTCACCAGATTCAACTAGCATACAACCTAGAACAAGCTCTCTAGATTTAATATGATAGAAGCTTTAAGAAATAGAAAATTAGGCTAACCCAAGCAACAAACACATAAGCTCGATTTGTTTAACTTGTTTTCTGATAATCTTAGCGATACACAAAAGCTTGTCCACAATTAGTATCACTAATTTTCTACTTATGATGAAGACAAATATCAATTACACGTAATACCAATCTTAATCTAGGATATAATAATGAATAAATTAACTCAATTGGCCATATCAAATTAATTAGATTAATTAGCATGCAATCAATGAAAACAGATTATCAGAAGAAATTTCATACACGAAGGAATAAATAATAATACTCAATTAATCAATTACTTGTAACAAGGTTCCACCTCCCTTTAGAACTGAATAAAGAAACTAGCCTGACATCCTCCAAGTCTACCAGCAATAAAAGATGAATAATAATGTGTAAATACAAGAGAATTGATCCCGCTATTTATAACTATTAAAACATAAGCCTCCATATGCCCTAGCCGCCTTTCCTTATTGCCAAATCCAACATGCTAAAAGAAACTATTATTGTAAGTTGCACCTCCTCGCTAGGGCGGCATAACCCAATTGTAAATCACCGCTAGGGCGGGTGATGTTACTGTCCAGCATTGCCTGATGTTCTATTTTCTCCTCTTGCTTAGCTTTCGTGACACTCCTTGATATTCATTGTGACGTAAGCTGCTAGGAAATTCAAGTTAGCTACAAAGGTGGCCCCCACATGTAATTCCTTTAATTGCATGGATTCTACTTCCTTTTGCTAGTTGCTTGGCACGTGAGCATATAGGAGTAAAACCTCCTCCAATTTAAATTATTAATTCTGTGGGCCCATATGCTGCTAGGATATACAAACCTTTAAAAGCTAGGAACGTGGCTGCTCTATCAATAAATCCCTTTTGTAAGCATGCTAGCACGTGACCCACATATATGCTCATCTTTATAACATTTGTAAGAATTTGTGGCCCACTAGGACTCCTTAAGCTACTTGGACTTGGACATGCTCCACCCTTTGCAAGTTATCAAAACTGTGAGCTGCTTATTCCCTTTGCAAGCTTATTACATTAAGCCCACTCTATAAACCTTGGTCTATTAATTGATGTAATAGCCGAATTGGGTTAGTCCAATTGGTCCCAAATTAAACTCCAATTCGTCCCGTTTCAATATATTAGCTCCAAATAATTCTGAAATCAATAGACACAGTAATAAGCCCATTTACATCACAAAATATGTAATAAACTAAATATAATGGAATTGAAATAAGTGAATAATATGCACTTATCATGTTGGACTCACATGGAGAGGGCTGAGTTCTCCAGTAGACATCCGGATCATTCTCTAGAGCATTCTGCATGGTTAGAGGCAGAGACCTCAGTCACAGTAGCAGAGCTTCGTTTACCTCCGCTTGCAGATTCTGATGAGGAGGAGCCCATGGAGGATCTCGATTCTCCTACTGAGGATGAGCTATTCGCAGATTTAGCGGTAGCTTCGATTAGTGATCCCCCGGTTATTCCAACAGGGACAGATCCAGCTTTGTTAGATTCTCTATTTAGGATGACCGTTGAGAGAGACTCAGCTAGAGCGCATATGTTGGCTGCTATATCTGGCAGAGATTTAGCTTTTGCTGAGAGGGATGGTCTCAGGACCGCTTTGGATACTAGATTTATTGAGCTGGAGGAGCTTCGCTCTGCTTTAGATACCGCCATTGTGGAGCGAGACAAGGTTCGCTTAGCCAGAGATGCAGCATATGTTGAGATTGAGGAGACTTTGATTTATCGGGATGCAGCTTTTGCAGAGAGGGATGAGGCTATCGCTTCCCATGATTTCCACATTACTGATAGTACTGCTCTCCTATCTTACACCTATGGTTTGATTACCGAGATGAGTGCTTATATTGATGACCGCAGTGCCACCTTGCAGATGACTTTGGATGTTCTGAGCCGTATGGAGGCTGAGTGGACTACTCTTACAGATGCTCCTCCATCTTCAGAGAGAGATGCCATGCTGGCATTGCTGGCCCGCTTGTCCTTGGGTCCATAGACTATTTTTATTTTTCCTGCACAGACTAGATCAGCCATTTTTGTCATGTACAGGGCACTATATATATAAAGCAGTTTATATATCAGAGAAATATATTTTTGAGATACTTCCCTGCTTAGATATGTATTGTCATCACTGAGTGATTACCACTTCCGTCATGACTCGCAGTTGTTGATGCATTTTGAGCTTCTCCTTGATGGACTGACAGTTGAGTTGTCAAGGGAGTTCCTCAAATGGGTCTGGTAGCCAGACAGCTTGACAATATTTTAGCTTTTATTTGTCTTCGTTGTCTTGGAACTGGTCTTCTATTTTTTTGTTTTTTCTTAGGAGGGCTGCCTACATACTCTCGGGTTAAGGGAGATTAGGTTATGCATAGTTCTGGTTATTTGATTGAAGAGGCTTGCAAAGAGTTTATCTGGGGTTTGAATTTGGTTTGATGAGTTTTGGAATTTGATGTTGGAATTTGGAAGTTCTTTAGATTTTTGCTTGGTTTGACCGCACCATAGATGGTTGTCTACGTACTCCCGGGCTAAGGGAGATTAGGTCATTCGTAGTTCAGGTTGTTTGATTGAAGAGCCAAACCTGATTTGATTTGTAAGACCCAGATACGAGTATGCATGTGCTTTAGACGTAGTACTTTTTCACAGTGTCTGAATTGATGAGTTGGGGAAATTCGTTCCCATCCATTTCCTGTAGCCTGATGGCTCCCCTTGTCAGCACTTCCTTGACAATGAAAGAGACTTCCCAGTTTGGGGCAAATTTTCCTTTGGCTTCATCCTGATTGGCCAGGATTTTTTTTAGCACCAAATCGTTTTCTTTGAATTGCCGAATTCGGACTTTCTTGTTGTAGGACCTAGCAATCCTTTGCTGGTATAACCGTTCGTGGAAAATGGCTGTGGCCCTTTTTTCGTTTATTAGGAACAGTTAATGATATCGGTCTTGCAACCATTGATCTTCGTCCATCTGAGCATCTGTTAACACTCGTAAAGACTCCATCTCTACTTCTATGGGGAGGACTACTTCCATGCCATAGACCAAGGAATAGGGGGTAGCCCCAGTAGAGGTGTGCACAGGGTGAGAGGTAGCAGGTCAGGCCAGTCTTTGTGATTGGCGGACATTTTCTGCATGATCTTCTTGATGTTTTTGTTGGCCGCTTCGACAGCACCGTTCATCTTGGGCCGATAGATGACAGAGTTGAGATGCTTGATGTGGAACTTGGCACACAGTTCTACCATCATTTGATTGTTCAGGTTTTTGGCGTTGTCTGATACGATCACCTCCGGTTGTCCATATCGACATACTACATTATTTCTGATGAAACTGATTATGACCACTTTTGTAACTTTAGGAAAAGAGGTTGCTTCAATCCATTTGGTGAAGTAGTCGATCATGGTGAAGATGAACCGATAACCGTTGCTGGCTTTGGGTTCGACTGGACCTTTCATGTCCATTCCCCATATAGAAAAAGGTCATGGTGCACTTATGTTGTGCAGCTCATTTGGAGGAGCGTGGATGGCATTTCCATGTATTTGGCATTGAAAGCATCTCTTGACGTGATCATCGCAATCAGCTTTGAGCGAGATCCAGTAATGTCATGTTTTGATTATCTTCTTGGCTAGCAGATGGTCGCTCATATGCGGACCACAGACTTCGCCATGGATTTCATCCATTAGTCTTTGGGCTTGCTCCTTGTCGAGGCATCTTAACAAGCCTATTCCAGCATTCCTTTTATAAAGTGCATCTCCGCTCAAATAGAATTTCATGGCCATTCTGAGAATCCATTTTCGCTCTGATTGGCTTGCACCAGCGGGTGTAGATCCATCACGAAGATATTCCTTGATGTCTTAAAACCAAGGTTGCTTGAGAGGAGGTATTTCGTCTGATACTTCTCCAATGTAATTCCCGTATGTTGGGGCTTTTTGATTTTTGAACTGGATGTTGGGAAACCCGCTCCTATTGGATATGCAAATTAATGAAGCCAACGTTGCCAATGCATCGACAAAGTTATTTCGACCCCGAGGAATGTGGACAAAGGTTATTGCTTCGAACTCCTGGGATAATTTGAGGACTTGCCGATGATAGGGCAGCAAATGCAGTTCTTTTTTGAGATATTTGCCAATGGTTTGTCTGATGAGCAACTCGGAATCTCCAAAGACCAGTAAGTGTTTGATACCCATGGATTGGGCTAGTTTCAACCCCAGTATACATCCTTCATACTCGGTCGTGTTGTTGGCGTTGCCAAATTGAAGTTTGGTAGCCACAGGATATTGATCACCTGTACCAGAGATAAGGACTGCCCCAGCTCCGGAACCTTCCATGTTTATCGCTCCGTCGAAATACATTTTCCATGGTTGGACTGTATTCTCTGACTGGAGTTATTGAATTGTCATAATCCCTTCATTTGGGAAATATGTCTCCAGGGGCTCGAACCCTCCTGAAGGTGCTTCTGCTAATTGATCTGTAATGCCTTGGCCTTTGATAGACTTCTGAGTCACGTAGACAATGTCGAACTGCTGTAGAATCAACTGCCATTTGGACAGTCGATAATTTAACATTGGTTTATTGAAGACGTATTTGAGTGGATCCATACGGGATATGAGATACATCGTATGCCCATGCAAGTAGTGTTGCAACCTCATGGTAGCCCATGCTAATGCACAGCATGTCTTCTCGATCAGGGTGTATTTTTGTTCCCCGTTGCTGAATCTTTTTCTGATGTAGTAGATAGCTCTTTCTTTGCTACTATCATCATTCTGTCCTAGCATGCAGCCCATGGCATTGGCATTGGCATTGACGGACAGGGACATGAATAAAGGAATTCCATCCCTCGGAGGTACCAAAATAGGTGCTTCGATAAGCTACTTTTTAATGTCAAGGAAGGCTTGTTGACAATCCTTATTCCATTTGATGGAGGAATTCTTCCTTAACAGCTTGAAGATGGGCTCATAGGTTGCTGTGAACTGGGAAATGAACCGACTTATGAAGTTAAACCTTCCTAGGAATCCTCGTATCTCCTTCTCTGTACGAGGCACGGGCATTTTAGAAATGGCTTTGATCTTGGCAGGGTCTAACTCAATGCCCCGATTGCTCACCAGGAATCCTAGCAAGTTGCCTGCCTTGATGCCAAAAGCACATTTGGCGGGATTTAGCTTAAGGTTATACTTGCACAACCTGTTGAACAGCTTCCTGAGATGGTCTATGTGATCGTCCTCCCTCCGGGATTTGATGATGATGTCGTCAACATAGACTTCTATTTCTTTATGCATCATATCATGAAAGAGGGCCATCATGGCTCGCTGATATGTTGGTCCGGCATTGATAAGGCCGAAAGATAATCGTCGGTAGCAAAAATTTCCCCAAGGAGTGATAAAATCTATTTTTTCCCGGTCTTCTTCAGCAACCATGATTTGATGGTAACCAGCAAAGCAGTCTACGAAGGAATACATGTCGTACTGTACAGTATTGCCAATCAGGATGTGGATAAAAGGTACCGAGAAATTATCCTTGAGGCAGGCTTTGTTTAGATCCCGATAATCCATGCAGACTCGTACCTTCCCTCCTAGTTTAGGCACGGCGACTATGTTTGATAGCCATTCGGGATATGTTGATACCATGATGATCCCGACTTTGAATTGCTTAACGATTTCTTCCTTGACTTTGAGACTCCACTCAAGTTTCAATCGTCTGAGCTTTTGTTTGGCTGGTTTGAACCATTCTTTGATGGGCATCCGATGGATGACAATGTCTGTGGATAGACCGATCATGTCTTTATGCGACCATGCAAATACATCCTGGTACTGGGTTAGGAAGGTGATCAGGTCGGCTTTTTGATCCAATGTGAGGTCTAAACCTATTTGGATTTCTTTGATGGTCTTGGAGGTTCCTATGTTGATGGTGGAGGTTTGGTCAAGGTTTGGTTTGGGTTTGTCTTTGACCCATTCCTTGATCTCCTCTGGCACCTCATAGTCATCTTCCTCATCTTGATCAAGATCCGTCAAGTTGAAGCTCAATCTTGCATCATGGTTGGAGTTATGTTAATAGGTTAGCATCTCATCAGCAGAGACACATATATCCAATGCTTGGGTCCTGAAAACAAAAACACTTTCATTAATATATACAACTTCTTAAATACACATAGCATTTGTAAAGCATGATAAAAGTGACAGCTTCAGCTGTGCAATAAAAAATAAGCAGTAAATGAAAGCATGATTAAGGACAGATTGACTGTCTGCCCCTTTACCCTTTTTGACTGAGGCAAGGGACACTGCTCCAATTATCCATTGTTAGATCCTCATGGATAGGGAGGATGCTAGAAGTGTGCTAGTCCATCTCGTCTTAAATGACAACTGAGACATCCTTTAGGATATGGCCGAGGCTTTTCTGTGGATTGTTCCTCTGTTTGCAGCGAGGAAAATGAGCACAATCTTCGTTGTCACTATCTGGGAGTTCATCATTCATCCCTTCATAGTTGATAATGACTTTCATATTAGCGAATGGGTCTCGTCCTTCGTACAAGATCTTTTCTTTTCCCTTTTTGCTATCTGCCTTAGGCTTGAGGGCTTTCCTTTCATGGACAGGTATGACCGGAGGAAACAGCATGGTTGATAATGAAGTCAAGATTTTTCTCATAGGTTTCATCCACCCGGCACTCGTGAGGTCTGGGAGCAGAATTGTGTAGGTATGAGCCTTGGGATGTTTGTGTGGATACCGGTGGTTTGACCCAGATAAATATCCCAGTCCTGCTTTTCCCATCTGACTTGGGATTTGAATTGGCATCTTAATGCCATGCTTGGTCTTTCCTAACCCTCTCCAGGTTGGAAACCCGCAGCTACCATTTCTTGGCCCACTACCATTACTTCAGTGGAAATTTTAGGCTTCAGGGCTGGTGTCCCAATTGGTAGATATTGAATATCACTTACCTCGAGAGCTTGAAAACTTGCAGGCTCAACCCCGGCATCCAGGCTAATCACTGGCATATCCCCATGTATGTGGGTAGGGTATTCTGGTTCGGCATTTACTGTGATGAGGCTGTCGTTGATAATATACTTGAGTTGCTGATGGAGGGTGGATGGAACAGCCCCGGCCATATGGATCCATGGCCTGCCCAACAACAAGTTGTATCCGATGGCTATGTTGAGCACCTAGAAAGATACATAGAAGGTGTGTGGACCAATTTCTAGAGGAAGCTCGATTTCCCCCATAGCTTGGTGGCGAGATCCATCGAAAGCCCGGATAACCATGTGACTGGCTTTGATCTGGTTTGGATTGATCTTCATTCTTTCCAATGTGTCATATGGACAAATGTTGAGGGAAGATCCTCCATCAATAAGCACTCCTCCGATCACGTATCCGGAGGACATAACGGCTATATGCATGGACTTGTGGTGGCCCCTTCCCTCAGCTAGGATATCATCGTCTATGAAGGAAATCACATTATTGTTGAAAATATATTCTATCACATAACGGAATTTCTCTATGTCTACCGTGTATAGCATATGAGCTTCTTCTAGTACCTTCACTAGGATATTGCGGTGATCCTCTGATGATAGGACCAAGTCCAGGATGGATATTTGCTTGGGTGCGTCTTTCAAGTTTTGAACTATCTTGATTTCATTGTGTCCCATCTTTTTGAGGAACTCTTTTATCTTTTCTTCAGCCACCCTCTCTTTTGCTTTGGTAACTGGTTTAATCACCCGCTGAGGCAGGTACAATGGATTATCCTTTGACAGGATGGAAATGTTGTTTGAAGTAGAGCTTTCAATGTCCCCGTAGTTCCATGGGACCTTCTTCAGACTGAGGATTGGATACTGAGGCCTGAAGGGAAAAATTAGAGGCTGAGGTGCAGCCACCTTTATAGGATTTTATTTGTCTTGGACCCCTTTACCTGTCAGTACCAGGGGTGTGATGATTGATTCTTTATCGTAGGATATGATAGCCACTGTGTCCTGATACCATGCATCGGGGATCCAGAGTCTATCTTTATCTGTCATGTCGAGGATTTGATCTCCTCTGATTAGGTCACCTTTCTCAATCAGGTCTTGAATTAGGTTACAAAGTGTCCAGCATTCTTCTGTATCATGGCCGGGAGAGTTTGAATGGTACTGACATATTTGTTCAGGTTTGAATTTTCTGGATTTAGGGTTCAGCAGAGGTAGCAAGTCTTCAACCATTCCCTCGTTGATCATCATTTGCAGGATTTCTTCCATTGACTGGTTCAAATTAGTGAAATTCCTTTAAAATAGGAACTTCCTACCTGCTTGGACACTTGCTTCTTCGAACCCCTTGTCAGTCCAGGGTGTAAGCTCACAAGTCTTGTTATGATCTTGATTGGAATGAACTTCCGCTGGAGGAAAGCGAATGCCAATAGATTGATGGATTTGCTTCAACATCTTTCTGGTGAGTTGATGTTGGTAGACGACCAGTTCAGCCAACTGCTCGACTCGTTCCTTGATAGACTTTATTTCTTGCTCTGTCAGGAATTGTTTTTCAAAAGCTTCACAACTCATTGGGTTGAGGTTGTTGGATTGAGTTAATTCCTCAACGTATCAGAGATATTTGGATCCTTCTCCACTTGAAGTGTTGATCATGTTGACACTCTCCTCCTTGTGCTGTGGGAGAGGATTATCTTGGACATACGGTTGATCGGGCTTTGTGAACATAATTTCTCCATTATCAATCAAATCTTGAATCTTGTGCTTGTGGGACTAACAATCTATGGTGTTATGTCCCGGTGATCCGGAATGATAAGCACATTTCTTACTAAGGTCGAAGTTCCTTGCATTAGTGTTAGTTGGCAGAAGGAGTTGGCCAATCTTCTTCTGAGCTATCAGAAGTTTGAAGACGTTCTCGAGTGAATCCCATAGCAGGGTGAAAGTCCTTCTGCATCTGACCTCCATATTTTTCTGGAATGAAGGATTTGAAGGCTGTGTTGTAGCTTGGAAAGGGGTATAGTTCCTCCTTTGAATGGGTGTATTATTTGAATTACCGCTTAAATTTTATCCTTGTAACACCAAGGAAACTTCTTCATCTTTCTTTTTATGGACCCTCCGGGGATTACCCCCGTAATTTCTGGATTGGATATGCTCAGTAACAGCTTCGAGTGCCGTTAGGTCATTTATTTTTTTGGACTTGAGGCCCATTTCGGCCATTTCGCCGTGTTTGATCATTTCAGAGAAAGGTTTCCCTATGCCTGCTAGGACCCTTTCATAATAATGAGCTTCTTGAATATCGATGAAGGTCATAACTATTTCAGATTCTGCCATGGCAAGGGTGACTTGTGCTACGACCCGTCTCCATCGCTGGGCATATTCTCTGAATGATTCAGTGTTATTCTTCTTGATTTTGGTAATTTGATACCGATCTGGAGCTAGCTGAGATTGGAAACTATACTGACTGAGGAAAGTATGAGCCAATTCTTCCCAACTGTGGATTTTGGAGTTGTCCAGACGGGCATACCAGGCTCTGGCTTCTCCAGTTAAACTCTTCTGAAATAGCTGCATTCAAAGTTTCTCATCCTCAGAATAGGATCCAAGTTCTCCAATGAAAACTTTCAGATGTGTGTATGGATCTCCCAACCCATCATAGTTCTCGAATTCGGGGGTTCTGAATTTCTCAAGATAACGAGCCCCGGGGAATATGCAGAGGTCTGAGTAGTTGACACTGCCAAATGCCCCAGTTCCTTTGATGGACCGGAGGGTTTCTTCCATTTGCTGCATTTTCTTGAGAATGTCACCAGCTTCCTGTTCTTTGATTAGGATGGTGATTTCTGGAGTTTTGTTGATTGTATCCTGGTTCTGGGGTCCAGGGATCTGAGTTTCGGGCATTTCTGTATCCTGACCGCCAACACCACTACCAGATGCTCCTAGTTCTGGATGAGTTTGAGATTATTTCTCTTTGAAGGCCTTGCTTTGCTCTCGAAGGAAACCAGCTAGCTCGGTTATCTGATTTTTCAATCCTTCTAATTCTTCCCTAGAGACAAGGGTAGATTCTGGTGAAGCACTTGAAGCCATGTCCGTAGATGGACTGGGTGCATTTCTGGTCTTTGATCTAGTGATAGGACCAATTTTTCCCTACCTACACCAAAACATAGGAGTGCCAGTTCCCTGTGGTAGGTAATGACTGGATGCATTTATGATGTATGTTTTTTAAGTTTATCCTGCAAAACCAAGGTTAGTTATTTTGATGGCAGGATGACAGGATATTTGGCAGGAAAGTAAATCTTTCATTATTGTCATTTACATTGTGCTCCTCAGTAATTGGAGACTTGACAGGGAATTGAAAGAGGAAAGCATAAAGAAGCATCTCGTCAGATTCGGTTGATCAGAAGCTGACCTATCCTAGGTTACTCTCGCGGCTTTTTGTTTCGGCATGAAGGTTTCCAGATCATTGCAATCTACTAGAAGGGAAGTTAATCCGATCGTTCAACTGGAGTGAATCTGGGTGATGCATTTTTAGGAGGCAGCCCCGGAGACTTAGTCGTCCCCAGAGTCCTAACTTATCACATACATCGGCCTCACCGCTTATGCATGCAATGACAGTTCGTGCGAAGCACTAATATGGGTGCGAAGCACTAAAGCATTCATTCTCATTCATTCAATGTAAAGGCATAGCATTCATACATTCAATGAAAGATGCAGCATTCACTATTTCATTGACTGTGGAGACGCAGGATTTCACGCATTCAATAGTTTTGAAAGGGAAATGTTTGAAAAGATTGAAAGCGGCCTAAGCCTTCTTCTGTCCCCAGCAGAGTCGCCAACTATCGACGTTGGAAAATTTAAGAAATACCGTGGGTCAATTGTTAACCCGGTTTTCCTCAAATCGATCTTCCTAAGTTATCTCTACCCTTATTCTTTTTATTGCAAAAAAGGTTTTGAAGGGCTTTTTAGGAAAGAGGCCAACATGTGTATATGTCGACGATTTAATTTAAACAGAGTCGCCAGTTGGTAGTTCTGAAAATGGTTGTACCAACTCAACCGAATTTGATTTGAAAATAGGCCCAATTGCTGGACACTGTCGAAACTTGATTTTTTGAAATCGGAGTTTTGAGTTCGGGGGCTTAATTAAGTGTGGGGAAGGTCTTAGGCACCCCATGACTTCCGTGTAAACACGGTACCGTAATCTTTTCAATATTTCCCTTAAAAATGGAATGCGTGAATGAATGCTGTTTGAAAATTGGGCCTTTTGATTGATTGAAAGTTTTGACAGGCTTTGTTGAGCCTATATACGAAGGGTTTGATTTGATTTGATTTGAAAATCAGTCTTTGATTTGATTTGCCAAAAGCATTTAATTTTATTTGCAAAAGCTTTTGAATTGAATTGACAGTGATGTTTTGAAAACAAGTTTTATCAAACCCTTACGCTGACATAGGAATTGAAGCACATCGCCACTTTCAATTCTATCTTTATAGCCTTAAGGCTGCATGCAAGTGGTGATTTGTCGAGCTGCAAAGCATCTTCGACCACAGAAATATAAAGTGTCGGTCTCCTCATGGGTATGAAAACCATCGGAGGGAAGCTGACACGACAATCCAAATTTTCACTATGTTGAGACCTTAAATTCGGATAACCGTTTTAAGGTCTGTGCATGTACATTTTACAGAAATACTGGCAGAGTACATCTATAAATCAGAGTTTGTCCATCGTGGGAATTAGATTCTGATCAGTTTGATCACAAATTCCACGATTCCTAGGCTCACATGTGAGTGGCTAGAAACCTGTACAGTTCAAATTTGTACAGAAATAAATGTATGTATCATCACATCGCAATGGAACCAAGGATTCATCAGTAAATCCTGGCTGCGCGTGGCCAAAGTGTCTCGTTCCCACTAGATAGCGATCTAAGGGATGCGAGGTTGCTTTTGAAGCTGAAACTATAAAAATAACTAGATTTAAAGAAATCTTAGCCATTATAGCTTCCAGGTTCTGTCGGGACCTGTTTAACCCGTTGAAAGCTAGAATTGGCGAGATTTGGATAAATCTAGTCTGCCCGCAGGTATGTCAATGCAAATTCATATACAAATGAATGTTAAATGAAGCAGTTGAATAAATTGAATAAAGCAATATATATAGTTATATATATAAGCTGTAAAAGGGCGATGGGTTTTTCACTCGCAAGCACGGACTGAAATTGAAATATATATATATATATATATATATATATATTTATAAAAATTATAAATAGCCATGAAATAATACAGGCTGTGACAGAAATGAAATATATATATATATATATAGTAATAAGGGCGATGGGTTTTCACGCCGGTGCCCGTACTGGAATTGAAGTTGACAGAAAGTAGTCACCCAGTGACTAGGGAGAGCACCCAGTATGGGGAAGTGTGCAAAAGCAGTAAAATGGCCATGAAGTAATCCAGGCCGGACTGAAAATATATAAATATATATATATTAACAGAAATATAGTCAACCAGGACTGATATGAGTACCAGAGATGGTGAAAGTTGCTTATATATGCGTAAATATATATAAAAGCGGTAAACTACCACGGATTTGACATCCAGAATTGACAGAATTGAAATGTTAGTACATAAACAGTTAAATATGTACAAAAAAATACCAAACCCGGACTTGGAAGATAACCCAGTCCGGCGAAGTTGCCAGAATATGCGTGCTAGTGCATTGAAGCTGCTGGAGCTGACGGATGGTCAATCCGAGTTGTAGAAATGCTGAAAACGGAGTTTATGTACAAAAATATTTTAATTTTTGACGAAAATGGCCACGGAACTAAGTTCCGGGCATGTTTAGAAGATGAAACTTTGTGTGCAAGTGTAAAGCCGTGCAAAGTAGTAGTATTGACTTTCTGATCGTAAAAATACTTACAATGGACTGCAATACGAGCTTTTTGCCAAATTGTAGGCTTTAAACGTCCAAATCTACCCATGGTTTTTTGATATGTGGTAGTATATGGGTATATCTACGTGTTGGAGTGAAAATATTTGGGTTTGGAAGAGGTGTAAAAGTCAAAAAATCAAATTCGCAGAGCTTCGCTGTGTTCTGTTTATTTTTAAATGAGCTGGGGGGGCACGTTTATTTATAGGCCAGGGAGCCTCCACTCTACCTGCGGCATCTGTTTATTTTTAAATGAGCTAGGGGGCACGTTTATTTATAGGCCAAGGAGCCTCCACTCTACCTGCGGCAGCCGCAGGTAGAGATACGGCTCCCCTAGGTGGGGCCCAATTACCCGGCTTGGTCGTCTCGAAGTACGTGCACTCAGAGCAATGCGATGTTCGGTCAGAAACTTTCTAACTTTTGATCGGAGCGTCCGTTTGAGGCGTGCGATACCTTTCTGAAAAGCTCTCATCGAGAGTGTCGCAATGACATGGGAAAAACATTTTCTGAGTCCAGGAAGACGGGTTCATAACCAGGTCTTCGATTCCCCGCAATTTATCCGTTGAGTTGTCTAGCGTAGTTGCCACTCGGGATCGTCGTTAGGGTTCATTTTGACTTTGTCGGCATCGATTTGGCTTGAGTTTGACCAAGTCAGTTGAGAGTTGATGAAATGAACATTGTACCCCTCCCGGGGCTGCCTGTAGTGTCGGCATGGTCGCTGGTTGACTTTCGGGAGCTGATTCTAAGACTTGGATCTTCAGACCTCAGGGTTGTCTCTGAGGTTAACAGGGTTGTTCCAGATTTTTCTTTAGAGTTGTTGTGATGCTTCAGGTTGATGTCTGAAGTTGACTTGACGTCCCGGGTTGAGACCGAGGATGACCTGCACTTCCCGGGTTAAGACCGGGGTTGACTTTGACTTCCCGAGTTGCTGCCGGGGATGAACTGTGTTTTCCGAATTGAGACCAGAGATGGCTTGACATATCCTCAGTTGATGTCGAGGTTGCCTTGACTTCTTGGATTGAGACCAGGGTTGACTTTGACTTCCCGAATTGAGATCGGGGTTGATTGATACCTCTCGGGTCGAGATCGGGGTTGATTGATACCTCCCGGGTTGCTGTCGGGGTTGAATTGACTTCCCGGGTTGAGATCGGGGTTGAGCTTGATGATTTGATCGACTGCTGGACCTTGATTGATGGTCCGATTGACTGTCAAAACTTGATTGATGGTCCGATTGACTGTCGAAGCTTGATTGATGGTTCGATTGACTGCCGGAGCTTAATTGATGGCCCGATTGACTGTCGGAGCTTGATTGATGGTCCGATTAACTGTCGGAGTTTGATTGATGGTCCAATTGACTATCGGAGTTTGATTGATGGTCCGATTGACTGTCAGAGCTTGATTGATGGTCCGATTGACTGTCGGAGCTTGATTACTGATATTGGGAATCAGATTTAAGTTGAAGGACCGGCGTTTGTGGCCGAATTTGGATTGATTGATAGTTTTGCCCTCCTACCTGGTTGATATTGGGGCAACGAAAATTTCGAGTGTCTACAAGTACATTTCAAAGAACATCTCTTTGAAACGCTCCCACGGTATCACTCTTTCACCCTCTCTGGTCATGTTGGCTTGCCACCAGAAACTAGCATCCGACTTCAACATGAAAGTCGCGAATGCCGTCTTCTGGTCTTCGCTAACTCTAGCCACATCGAAGACTTTCTCCATCTCCATCACCCATGTCTGGGCATCTATAGGGTTTACCGATCCTTTGAATTCATGCGATCCTACTGCCTTAAATTCCTTAAAAGTCGTGCCCTGCACTTGCAGCTGATTTGCAAGTGCTCCTGTCAGCAGTTTCACCAACTGCCGAACCGTATTGGGATCCATCCCATTGTTGTTGTTGTTATTCGTCGAACCCTCGGGGTTTTGACGTGTAGGTCTTCTTCTAGGAGGCATTTTCTGTTAAGAATTATTATTATTAGCTCCCTTACTCATTTCTTAAATATTCAAGTTCAATCTTAAACATTTAAATAACTCAGTTCACATAGCATGTCAATAAACCTCTTTTATTCATCATAGTTTTGAAAACATAGAATAGATAGCATCTCAGCTATTTACATCATTTTTCCTGAACTAAAAAAGTTACAGGATTACATTATTAACTCATCCCATTCTTATCTCAAATTATGGGATTTACATTTATTTATAACATAAAGAAACACATAAGTAAAAACTCTACTGTCTAGGCATGTTAAGACTTTGCACAGCCTCTCTGCGTTCTTCCTCCATCACCCGAAACACCGTTCTTTGGTCTACCACATACCATGGTAAACCTTGGAACTGAGCCGGGTAATAGAAAATATGATCATGTGCTCTATCTATAGCCGTATGGAAAGCGTATTCTGTTTCCCTCAGTTTGGTCGTCTTGGCTTCAACCTCATCTTTAGCTCGGTCGGCTCGTTGAATAGCCCTCAAGCTTGTTTCCTCTACTCTGGCACGCTTCGTCAACTCCTCTTAGATGTCTTGCTTCAGCTTTTCTAGCTCGGCCCGTGCCTCATCTCTATCATTCTCTACGTAGATTAGCTTCCACTGCACGTTTCCTAACTCACTATCCATCTCCTCGATAGTCTCATCCCGCTGCTGGATAGTAGTCTGACTCTTGTCCAACAACTCCTGAAGCTCCACGTTGCGGTCGTGAACCTCCTCGTACATCTCAGCACTAGTAGAGTGAGGTGGGAATTCCTCTTCGGGATATTCTTCCTCCTCTGACTCATCCTCGTCCTCTTCCTCTGGAATAGGTGTCAGCTCATATCCCTGACCAGCTGCGGTGATCAACGGAGATGGCTCTCTCCTAACCAACTGATCCCAGACAAAATGGATGTCTCGGAGCTCCTCCTCTCTAGGCACCTGAGGTATCTCCTCCCTAGCCTGACTGGACTCTCCAACGTTCGTCATCCTGACAAAAGAATTTTAAAGTTTAATTATTACATGATATTAAGTCATCACTCTTTGAATCCTATAATGTAAACACATAGCATGTAACGACCCCAAAATTCTTACCTTATAATTCTCATTCTCGATCGTTAACAATACAACTTTTAATCTATTTTTACATCATTATTCGATATTAAAAACACTAAAAATGCGGAATATTTAAAACTTTTATATAAATCTTTCTTTATTGCCCTGAATTGCAACCTTTACATTACATAACTTCGATTCAAATCTAAATCATGAATCGTTACAACGAAAGGACTATACAAAGTCTTACATCACTAAACAATATCCATTATATGTCGGATAGCTCAACTTACAACTTAACAATTAAGTTACAATCAAAACATCAACTAAAATTTGAAATTTAATATAACTAATATTCTTGAAAATTGATCTCTATAAATCACTTAACACGTATCTTTACCTTGCATCCTTGACCTGCAAAAATGGTTATTTGCAAGAGTGAGCTCGACAGCTCAGCAATAACTAACAGTTTTCATGCATCGCGTAATACATAATTAACATGCTCAACATACATCTCATAAACATTAAAGTAACATAGCATACATGCTTTAATCACATAACAAATATAAAGATTGAGTTCCTTACTCAATCAATATTCTTAAATCAATCAATGTAGTCACAAATTGACTTTAACATTTCATGCTTGCAATATAAATAACATATCATGCTCTTTGTAATACAATTTAAAACAGTTCATCATCAAGTTCACGTAGAAAATAGGAACTAAAAGACTTGCCTGGCTCGTAGATTATCAATTACCGAAAAAACAGCTTAATATAATCTGCTTCATGATCCTACATAACGTATTACCATACGCATAAATTATTAGTCACCTAGAAACGCTTATCAAACGTCTAAGTAAATTCTACTTTATACTTTCTAATTATCTTCTATTTACTCGTTTGACACTCACTGTCAAATCATATGTATAATTAACAATATCAGTTAATTATCACATAGTTAATCCTCATCGTTAGTTAACCAATCTAGGTTAACTCATTCTTTATTAACTATTAAATTAATAGTTAATTAACGCATAATTAAAATTCATCATATAATCACATTATATTTTCACATAATTAATCAACTAATAATTACATACTCATATTAAATTATAATTAAACAAATTATAATTTAAACATCCACTTTATTTATAATTAATCAATTATAATTACACAACTTTTAATTTAATATAAATCATTACTCTAATTAAACAAATTACAATTTATAATTAATCAAACTACATCATGCATTAAACTATAATTAAATCAATTATAATTTAAATTAAACAATTACTTAGATTATAAATAATCAATTTCAATTCATGCACTCCTTAAATTATAATTAAATAAATTACAATTTAAATTACACATTTACCTTAATTATAATTATTTCAAATTATAATCACATATTAAGTTATAATTACACAAATTATACGTCAAGTTAAACATTTACTTTGATTATAATAATCAAATTATATTCATTATAATTTAACAAATTAAATTAAACTTTTACTATAATTATAATTATTTCAAATTATAATCACATATTATGTTTAATCAATATAATATATTAGAAATTATTTAGCATTCTAATGTAAGTTTAACATGTTATCACATCACACATTAGGTTAACTTTTACGTTCCAAATAAAATGCATAAAAATACAAAGCTTCAAAACTTTCTGCATACCCTCGCTGGGGCGGGGGTTCTAAGCCTAGCAATGCCAGTCGAGGCGGGCCCCCTCGAGGGGTTCAAATTTTATTCGCGAACTGTGCAAAGAAAAAGCCAATTTGACTTATTTCTCTACACCAAATTCCACTTTCAGTCAATACAATTCATAACAACTTTAATAGAAAACCTAATTTCTAAACTCCTAACATTTTTCAACACATTTAATCCTTAAAACACATAGTTTACAATAATCAATTCCATGATTTTTGAAGAAAAACCATTGACAAGTGTTCTTGATGAAATTGAACACTGTAGTTTATTTTCAAAATGAAATACACAATTCAAAATATGTTTGAATTCGTTTATAACCATATTAACATAATCTAACATCAATTTAAGCAACAACTAACAATCAACCATGAAATTTTGATTTTCAAAGAAACTATATATATTTTTTTCAAAATACTTTCACTGTGACTTTTTGATTCTTCATGTTCTTCATAGGCATACCAATTTAAACTACGAACTTATGCATAAAATTCATATATAGGCATGTTATGAATACAACTTATATACATATACATCATGTTCTTCAATTCCATGGAAAACTCATATTTACAGAGAATAAAATTGTAAGACCCCAACTTTTATGAATAAAAAAAATTGAATTTCCTCTATATATTATTTTGAAATAGTCAGGAGTTAATTTGATAATGTGAAATATTATGGGTAAAATGCGTAAATATTTTAAATAAGTAAGTGGTTATAAAATATTCATTGTTGTCGGGGAATATTCGTTTGGTCGTGGAATATTCTTGTTGTCGGAGAATATTCGTACGACGGCGCAATCATTTGTGGGCCCCACAACGGAATAACTGTCAGATATAGAAAGCGACAGAAATAACCTTTTTATAAATAATGGTAAAACTGTTACGGTTAAATTATTAAAATACCCGGTGGTTAAAATACAGTAATACGCGGTGTTGCACAGTAGCACACGGTATTGCACAGTAATTTTAATTATTGATTCTTACGTAAGAAGGCATTTACTCAATAATTGTTACAGTAATTACTGTTCAATATTTTATATTATTGATTCAATAATTGCTACAACTGCATGATATTTTATTGATTCAATAATTGCTACAATTGCATAATATTTTATTGATTCAATAATTGATATGTTGATATTTTATATCAATAATTGCTACGTTGATATTTTATATAATTGTTTCAATAATTGTCACTGAACAGTATTTTCCATTATCAAATCATTAAATCATATTATTTGAATAATATTATTAGATAGTATTATTGGCAATGTCTAAGAAAGTTCTGCCTA
Organism: Panax stipuleanatus; assembly: GCA_020205555.1. Taxonomy (NCBI): domain Eukaryota; kingdom Viridiplantae; phylum Streptophyta; class Magnoliopsida; order Apiales; family Araliaceae; genus Panax; species Panax stipuleanatus. Next base: position 99,447,528 of record CM035115.1, read on the forward strand.
GGAGGGGTTATTTAATTGCGCGCCAGTAAGGAAAAATTCTTATCGGAAGGCCCCCTCTTTCTTGAGAACGACCTGGTTGTCAATATTGCAGTTCTGTAATATTATTTGTGAATAATTAATTATTAATTTATATGATAAGGAAATATTTATTTTCTGTGGAGAAATTAATGTTGATGTTTTATCAGTATTTTGGTGTGGAAATCATCCGTATGTGGATTTCGGTCACTTTTCGTTTGGAATTTGGAAAAACTTTTTTCTACAAAGTTGTAGAGAATTAAATTTCCTAAAGAAAGGACATAGAATTCGTATTTTTCTGATAAAAAGGCTATTTATTATGAATTATTGAAGTTGCGAAAATAAATGTTTTATTTATTAAAAACATGGGTGTGCCCCACTTTTGTTTTTGGTGGAAAAATTCTGAATTCTAAGCTGGTGTGCATTGGAATTTCAGAGGGTTGAAGCCACCAGTAGCAAGTAAGTCAGCTTTGGTGTTCTGGCATTTTCCTATAAATAGAGTGCTTAGGTTAGAATTGAAAATCACATCAGAATCAGAAGTTTTCTCTCTCTATAACATCGAGCATATTTTTGTGAGTATTTGGGTACTTTGAGTGTTACTATTCAGTGCAAGTTTTCTTCAGTATTATATCCGATATTCTAGTTCGAAGTACTGTTCTTTTGAGGTAAGGGATGTTATTTTCTTTCGTAAACGAGATTCTTTTCAATATCATTATACCAAAATATTGTCATGGATTTTATTATGAAATTCTTACTTTTTCGTCGGAGTTACTATTCACGTATACGGCACTATTTACGTATACGGCACTATTCACGAAAAAAATTAAATTTCCTTCTATTTGTCCAAGTTGCTTGTTAAGGTTCCTATCTTTGATTGGATCCAAGTTTTGATCTTCATTCTTGAATTTTGCTCCACAATTAATTATTATGGAGTATTCTTGAACTTGGATAAACTAAATTACGAATCCCTAATTTTGTCCTTTATCTCACTGGATTCGTTTTTTTTAAAATATTTTTCATCATCTTCAGTCTTAAATAGTGATACAAAAGAATATCTTTGGCCTGTAGTGCAAAGATGGATGATTATTTGATGAATATCTTTGGCCTATAATGCAAAGATGAATGATTACCTGATGAATATCTTTGGCCCGTAGTGCAAAGATGAATATTTGATTCAAGATATTTATTGATTGATGTTACAGGGATAAAATATTGATGATGGACTTTTAAATCATAGAAGATAGTAGACTTCATTCTCTACTTAACTCTTCTAATGAATTGCTATTTTCGCTGAGAATATTGATCTAAAACTTGTTGTCAATAATATTTTATCTGATTTGTTGAAGACTAACGATAAATTATTCTTTATTATCTTAGTCATAATATTCTTTACTGGGCTGGTTGAGCTCACCCTTTTCATCTATTGTCCTCTTCAGGAAATGAGAATGTCGTAGAGACGAGTCGGGGGATAGAGTGATGGTCCGAGTTAGAGCAGTAATAGTCCTCACTATTTTTATATAGTGTGATAACTATTGTAATGAGAACTTAGTTGAATGTTTATATTTTCTAGATGTTTGTATTGACACTCACAGTGTCTGGTAGTATTTTTCACGACCTTGTGTTATAAAAGATTGTATTTGGATTTTGTACCATATGTTTGGCGACTCAGAATGGGTTGGGTTAACTGGACCTATTCTGGGGGCGTCTCAGTTGGTATCAGAGCTTAGGGATATGGCCTCTGGCAGAGATCGGGGAATAAAACTAGGAGGGGAGAGACGAGTAAATCCTTCGCTAGTGTGTCCTACCAAAGCTTATCTGATGTTTAATTGGTCAGTCGGAGTATAGGGTTGATATGTTAGTTTGTTTAATTAACCCTTGTTTTATGGCAGTATTTGAGAATGGCAGCTGAGAATGTTAACAATGGAGTGAATGAGACTGTGAAAACACCTTTAATCACCAATCAGGAGAACGTGCAACAGGAAGGCAATATTCCTCCTGTAAACGACCCTACCAACCAGACGATGAACGAGGAAATGTTTAGAAGTTTTTTGCAGTTCATGCAAAACCAGACGAGGGAGACTCGTGTGCAGAATATAGGTGAAAATAATAACAACATGCGGATTATCACTGCCAAGCAGTTCAAAGAGTTGGGACCACCAGAGTTTTTGGGAAAGCCGGATCCGATCAAGGCGGAGACGTGGGTTAAGCAAATTAGCAAGATATTTGATATCTTGGGATGCACGGAGGAACAGAAGGTTCCATTCGCCACCTTTATGTTCCGTGGAGAGGCAGATTACTGGTGGGAGTCTGTGAAGCGTACCCAGCCTGCCGCACTCAAGATGTCTTGGGAAGCGTTCCAGAAACTGTTCAATGACAAGTTCTTTCCTGAAAGTATTCATCATATGAAGGAGGTAGAGTTTATCAGACTAGAACAAAACAACACCTTATTTGGTGGAGAATGAGGAACGTATGACGAAGATGTTTCTGAGAGGTTTGAAACCCTAAATAAGTCAATACCTCATTTCTCACAAATTTTCTTTATATTCAGATGTTGTGAATGGGGCCCAGTTATTAGAACGAGATAATGAGTATGTTCAACCAAGGGACAACAATCAAGGTCGTACCGGTGGCAGCAGTCATCGGAACAATGACAACCAGCAGGGAGGAAAGTATTATGACAGAAGCGGTAACCACTCCGACGGTAATCGTGGCCATGATAGTAGAAAAAGCGAATCGGGGGGAGATTTCAAGAAGAGAAGGTACAACAATAAGAACGTGAAGACGTCGACATCAGCACCAGCATCAAATGTTTCTAGGGGAGGAGAACGACCACCGGTCGTATGATATTAATGCTGGAAAGAGGGACACATCAGCCCAAACTGCCCACAACAATTCAAAGCATGCTATAACTGTGGAAAAGAAGGACATATAGCTCGAGATTGTCCTGTAGCGAAACCAAGTCCAGCGGGGGTGGTGATTCCAAAGGCGGTTTCGGACAAGTCAAAGTCGGTGGTTCCTGGAAGAGCATTTGTCGTGACAACGCAAAACGCGAGGAACCCATACGAGATGAGTACGGGTAAGCTAATTATAAACTCTTGCGAAGTTTACACCTTGTTAGATACCGGTGCTACCCATTCTTTTATTTCACCTACTTGTGCTCAACGATTAAATTTGACACCTGAGAAGTTAGACTTTGACTTATCTGTTGAAACTCCATTAGGAGAAACCTTCGTTACATCTATAGTTTATAAATCTTGCTTGATTCAGATTGGTACCCTTACCTTACTTGTTGATCTTATATCTTTGAAAATACTTGCATTTGACGTGATTTTAGGAATTAACTGGTTAACCACTTACCATGCCAAAATTAATTGTTTTCGTAAGGTTGTTAGTTTTTATATTCCTAACCAACTTGTTGTACAAATCCAAATAACCAAACCACTAAAATCAGTCAATGTCATTTCAAGTCACAAAGCTATTCGTTTATTGAAAAACGGATGTCAAGCTTTCTTAGCTCATATCACTGATCTAAACCAAAATACGTCAGATTTGAATAATATTTCTATTGTTAATGAGTTTCCTGATGTATTTTTCGAAGAACTTCCCGGTCTATCCCCAGAACGTGAAGTTGAATTCTTTATTGACCTTAAGCCCGGTACAAAACCCATTTCTAAAACTCCATATCGAATGGCTCCTATTGAACTTCAGGAGTTAAAGGTCCAATTACAGGAGTTGTTAGACATCAATTTCATTCGTCCTAGTACGTCTCCTTGGGGTGCTCCTGTTTTATTCGTAAAGAAGAAAGACGGGAGTATGCGACTTTGTATTGACTATCGAGAGTTGAACCATGTCACCATCAAGAATAGGTATTCGCTACCTCGTATTGATGACCTGTTCGACCAGTTGCAAGGAGCACAATACTTTTCAAAGATCGATCTTTGTTCTGGATATCATCAGCTGAAGATTAAAACTGAGGATATTTCGAAGACTGCCTTCAGAACTCGGTACGGGCATTATGAGTTCTTAGCATGTCTTTTAGATTGACTAATGCTCCTGCTACTTTCATGGATATGATGAACCGTGTATTCAAGGAATATTTAGATCAGTTCGTGATTGTCTTTATTGATGACATCCTCATCTATTCCAAAAGCCGTGAAGATCATGAGCACCACTTGAAGCTGGTACTTTAAAGACTTCGTGAAAACAAGTTATATGCTAAGTTGAAGAAATGTGAGTTTTGGCTTGAGGAAGTAGCATTACTTGGGCACGTGGTATCGAAACATGGAGTATCTGTTGACTCGGCGAAGATTGAAGCAATACAAAGTTGGGAGTAACCAAAGTCGGCGACCGAAGTGCGTAGCTTTCTGAGCTTAGCTGGTTATTATCGGAGGTTTGTAGAGGGATTTTCTCGAATCGCTACTCCATTAACTCAGTTGACTCGGAAAGATACAAAATTCGTTTGGAGCGAGGAATGCGAGAAGACCTTCCAAGAGCTTAAGAGGAGACTTATCTCGACACCTGTTCTGACAATACCATCTGGTTCGGATGGATTTGTTATCTACAGCGATGCTTCGAGCAAAGGGTTAGGATGTGTTCTCATGCAACATGGGAAAGTCATAGCCTATGCCTCGCGACAACTCAAGGAGTATGAGAGGAATTATCCTACTCATGATCTGGAGTTGGCAGCAGTCGTTTTCGTGTTGAAGATCTGGAGACACTACCTGTACGGGGAGAAAGTGGAGATTTATACGGATCATAAGAGCCTTAAATATTTTTTCACTCAGAAGGAACTCAACATGCGGCAACGACGTTGGCTTGAGCTGTTGAAAGATTATGATCATACCATCCAATACCATCCGGGAAAAGCGAACGTAGTAGCTGACGCATTGAGTAGAAGATCATATGCGGGAACGAGTGCGACGATGTCAAGTATACGCGTAGAACCATCTTTGATTGATAAAGTTAAAGCTGCTCAAGCTACGGATCTGGAGCTGATGAAGATGAAGAAAAGGTGCAAAAAGGTGCGGTTCCAGAAGCAAGAATCGATGAAGAAGGAATACTCTGAGTTAACTCTAGACTTTGTGTTCCTAACGATTCTGATTTGAAGTATAGAATCATGATGGAGGCACAAAACACACCATTTGCAATCCATCATGGGAGTACCAAAATGTATCGTGATCTTCGACATACATTTTGGTGGAGCAATATGAAGAGAGAGATCGCGGAGTTTATTTCGAGATGTTTAACTTGTCAACATGTAAAGGCGGAGCATCAAGTGCCGAAGGGTCCATTGCAACCACTGGAGATTCCAAAATGGAAGTGGGAACACATTACCATGGATTTTGTTACGGGTCTTCCCAAGGTTTCTCAAGGCATAGATTCGATTTGGGTTATTGTTGATAGATTAACAAAGTCTGCTCATTTCTTTCCGATACGAGAGACCTATTTCCTTGAACAACTTGCTCGTATGTACGTGAGTGAGATTGTGAGGTTGCATGGCATAACAGTATCCATAATTTTGGATCCTGACCCAAGATTTACTTCACGATTTTGGGTTAGCTTTCAAAAAGCTATGGGCACGGACTTACGATTCAGTTCGGCATATCATCCTCAAACGGACGGGCAATCGAAAAGGACTATTCAACTCTTGAAGATCTATTGAGACTCTGTGTTTTAGACTTCAAAGGGAGTTAGGATAAGTACCTACCATTGGTGGAATTCTTTTACAATAACAGTTATCAGGAAAGTATAGGTGTGGCTCCTTTCGAGGCGTTGTATAGGAGAAAGTGTCGTTCTCCAGTATGTTGGGATGAGGTGGGTGAAGCAACATTATTGGGACCGAAGTTAGTACGTATGACTACGGAAAAGATCCAAATGATCTAACAACGTATACAAACGGCACAGAATCGACAAAAGAGTTATGCAGATCTTCATCGAAAGGACGTGGAATTTAATGTTGGGGACCATGTATTGTTACGTGTTGCTCCGTGGAAAGGAGTTACGAGGTTTGGGAAGAGAAGAAAGCTCAATCCACGATTCATTGGTCCATTTGAGATTCTTGATCGAGTAGGAAATGTGGCCTATAGACTCGCATTACCTCCAAGCATGTCTCGTGTTCATAACGTGTTTCACATATCTGTGTTACATAAATATGTGAAAGACCCGAGCCACATTATTGAGTTAGAACCGGACGAGATAGCCGAAGATTTAACGTACGAGGAGGTACCTGTCAAGATTTTGGATAGGAAGGAGCATGTCCTACGCACAAAGGTTATACCACAAGTCAAAGTTTTGTGGAGGAACCATGCTATTGAGGAAATGACCTGGGAGTTGGAATTGAAAATGAAAGCGAGGTATCCTCACCTTTTTGAAACACCAGGTATGCACGTCAATTTCGAGGACGAAATTTCATAAGGAGGGGAGGTTGTAAGACCCCAACTTTTATGAATAAAAAAAATTGAATTTCCTCTATATATTATTTTGAAATAGTCAGGGGTTAATTTGATAATGTGAAATGTTATGGGTAAAATGTGCAAATATTTTAAATAAGTATGTGGTTATAAAATATTCATTGTTGTCGGGAAATATTCGTTTGGTCGTGAAATATTCTTGTTGTCGGGGAATATTCGTACGACGACGCAGCCATTTGTGGGCCCCACAACGGAAAAATTGTCGGATATAGAAAGAGACAGAAGTAACCTTTTTATAAAAATAACGGCAAAACTGTTACCGTTAGTACTGTTGAAATACCCGGTGGTTAAAATATATTAATACGCGATGTTGCACAGTAGCACACGGTATTGCACAGTAATTTTAATTATTGATTCTTACGTAAGAAGGCATTTCCTCAATAATTGTTATAGTAATTACTGTTCAATATTTTATATTATTGATTCAATAATTCCTACAACTGCATAATATTTTATTGATTCAATAATTGCTACAATTGCATAATATTTTATTGATTCAATAATTGATATGTTGATATTTTATAACAATAATTGCTACGTTGATATTTTATATTATTGTTTCAATAATTGTCACTGCACAGTATTTTCCATTATCAAATCAATAAATCATATTATTTGAATAATATTATTAGATAGTATTATTGGCAATGTCTAAGAAAGTTCTGTCTAGGAAGGGTTATTTAATTGCGCACCAGTAAGGAGAAATCTTTATCGGAAGGCCCCCTCTTTCCTAGGAACGACCTGGTTGTCAATATTGCAGTTCTGTAATATTATTTGTGAATAATTAATTATTGATTTATATGATAAGAAAATATTTATTTTATGTGTAGAAATTAATGTTGATGTTTTATCAGTATTTTGATGTGGAAATCAATCGTATGTGGATTTCGGTCACTTTTCGTTTGAAATTTGGAAAAACTTTCTTCTACAAAGTTGTAGAGAATTAAATTTTTTATAGAAAGGACATAGAATTCGTATTTTTCTGATAAAAGGGCTATTTATTATGAATTATTGAAGTTGCAGAAATAAATGTTTTATTTATTAAAAACATGGGTGGGCCCCACTTTTGTTTTTGGTGGAAAAATTCTGAATTCTAAGCTGGTGTGCGTTGGAATTTTAGAGGGTTGAAGCCACCGGTAGCAGGTAAGTCAGCTTTGGTGTTCTGGCATTTTCCTATAAATAGGGTGCTTAGGTTAGAATTGAAAATCACATCAGAATCAGAAGTTTTCTCTCTCTATAATATCGAGCGTATTTTTGTGAGTATTTAGATACTTTGAGTGTTACTATTCAGTGCAAGTTTTTTTCAGTATTATATCCGATATTCTAATTTGAAGTACTGTTCTTTTGAGGTAAGGGATGTTATTTTCTTTCGTAAACGATATTATTCTTTTCAATATCATTATACCAAAATATTGTCATGAATTTTATTATAAAATTCTTACTTTTTTCATCGGAGTTACTATTCACGTATACGACACTATTCACGTATATGGCACTATTCACGAAAAAAATTAAATTTTCTTCTATTTGTCCAAGTTACTTGTTAAGGTTCCTATCTTTGATTGGATCCATGTTTTGATCTTCATTCTTGAACTTTGCTTCACAATTAATTATTATGGAGTATTCTTGAACTTGGACAAATTAAATTACGAATCCCTAATTTTGTCCTTTATCTCATTGGATTCGTTTTTTTAAAAATATTTTTCATCATCTTCAGTCTCAAATGGTGACACAAAAGAATATCTTTGGCCTGTAGTGCAAAGATGGATGATTAGTTGATGAATATCTTTGGCGTGTAGTGCAAAGATGAATGATTACCTGATGAATATCTTTGGCCCGTAATGCAAAGATGAATATTTGATTCAAGATATTTATTGATTGATGTTACAGGGATAAAATATTGATGATAAACTTTTAAATCATAGAAGATAGTAGACTTCATTCTCCACTTAACTCTTCCAATGAATTGCTATTTTCGCTGCGAATATTGATCTAAAACTTGTTGTCAATAATATTTTATCTGATTTATTGAAGACTAACGATAAATTGTTATTTATTATCTTAGTCATAATATTCTTTACTAGGCTAGTTGAGCTCACCCTTTTCATCTATTGTCCTCTTCAGAAAATGAGAATGTCGCAGGGACGAGTCGGGGGACAGAGTGATGGTCCGAGTTAGAGCAGTAGTAGTCCTCACTATTTTTATATAGTGTGATAATAATTAGAATGAGGACTTAGTTGAATGTTTATATTTTTTAGATGTTTGTATTTACACTAACAGTGTCTGGTCGTATTTTTCACGACCTTGAGTTATAAAATATTGTATTTGAATTCTGTACCATGTGTTTGGCGACTCAGAATGGGTTGGGTTGACTGGACCTATTTTGGGGGCGTCTCAAACATTATGAAGAACATAAAAACATAATTAAAATAAGGAATTGAGATTATAACCTTGACTTAGTGAGAAAGATGATGATGAGGCTTCTAGTTTTGTTTTCTCACAAAACTCCTTCCTCTATCTTTGTTTCTTCTTCTCTTTTCTTCTTCCTTTTCTCTCTATCCTTTCTCTGTATTTCTTCTTTGTTTAACCTTTTGTTTTCTCTAACAGGTTAACCCTTCTAAACTGACTTAATTTTACAAAACATAAACTGATATCATATATATTATATGTATAACTATATAATATATATTTAACTCTCAATTATTAAATCACCCATTAATACCATAATAGCAATAAATACAAAGAAGTTATAATTTGAATTTTAAAAGCCTTAAGGCTTGTTTGACAAAACAAGTTATCTTAAAAACAGGTTTTAATAGTTAAGGCCCCGTTTGGCAAAATTAATTTAAAACGGTGCAAGGGCCTTGTTTGGAAAAACGATTTTAAAAACTCTTTTAACACTTTTAATAAATCTTTTAACACATACTTTGTAATGTTATCCTTTAACTAATTAAATCTTGACTAATTTAATTAATTAAAAGTCTACATCAATTAATCACATAAAATTATCACATAATTATAATTACTCGCTAATTATAATTTCATGTAACACTCAACACATAACTACATCTAATTTAATTAGTCTAATTAAATTAGAACTATAACATAAAATCATTACGTCAATTAAATTAAATATTAAATATTCATTTAATAATATATTACACTTAATTATATTACTCCATAATAATCACATAATTATTTATTTAACTCAATAAATAATTTAATTAAAATATTTATTTACTCCAATAAATATTAAAATTAACATTTAAATTCTCTTCACATAAATTCACATATTTCACAATATATAACACGTATACACATATTCAAACTCAAACATCTTAAAATAAGAATTTTATTTATTAAATTCTCATTTATAATTTCTAAAAAAATCTGGGTTGTCACATAGCACATAAGGTAGTTTATTATCTTTACCCATCACCACTATCTTTTCGATCTTCCTATTCGGCTACTACCTAAGGTTTTTCTCCCACCTAAGGTTCATAACCTAAAGCTTTGATACCAACCTGTGACACTCTCAAATCCGAGGTACTTCGTTTCCACAAGATTTGGTGTTCACTTTCTAAATGAAACATTTATCTACCCAATAATAAAGAATTTCAAAATAAATTACAACTTTCATAAATACTTAAATAAAAATCTTCCTTATAAAAGGATTACAACCTTGTCCAAAATTAATCCTAAGGTTATCTAACCTTGACATAAACATTTAATGCGAAAAATAAAAACATAACTTAAAGTCTTATTACAATCAGTCAACAATAAAAATAAGTCTTCACTTGTTCATCTTTCTTTTGTCTTTACTAGTTGACGGAGCGTCAACACTTTCAACCTTAGCTGCAATGGTTATTTAATATGCAAGAGTGAGCAAACAACAGCTCACTAGAATACAATAATAATAAAGATATAATTGAATAGCTTCAATAGATTTGAATAACTTTACTTTCATCAACAATAAAGAATTGAATAATAATCCTTTCATCAATAATTAGAATTTCGAATATTGAAATCATCTGAGGGTCATAAGACCTTGAACTTTTGTCCTAGGTTATAAACATTTCTATTTAAAACCTTTAACAGTCATTTAGACTATGGACCTTAACTCGTACTTAGGGGGATCAGCCTTTCGTACTATGTATTGTGCACAAACATCTTAACGCTTTTGCATAGTAACCTCCCCTAGTAAATAGGGTTGTTCATCTCAGTATTTGAATACAAGTCCGCACCAAAGAAAGTTTGGTTTGGATAAACTTAGAAGGGTAATTTAGAATTCAACGTTCATCAATAAAGGAATAGTTGAATCGACTTATAACAATCAAGAATAATTCATAAATAAAAGATTATGGATAACTTATATGCTTTAGAATCAAACTTAAAGCATTTAAAAGACAATATAGACCCTGCTTGAACAATTAAGTCAAGGTCATGTTAATTCAAAAATAAACTTTGATAATATTTACTCAATATGAAATTTATAAAGAGTACAAATAATTAGCATCATTATGATCAATAAAAATAACTCAAGTAAGTTTTCAGTTTAGAGAACTTGTACAATATAAGAATTAAAAAACTTGTATATAATTGACGAGTTTAAGGATAGAAAACTTGCCTCAAGCGCAAGCTACTATTAAAATCACGTTCTTTAACACTTCCTACACACATATATTTAATCACAATAATCTAAATTAGTTAACACGTAACTAATTCACATATATAGTTAACTCATCTAGGTTAACTCATCCTTGTTTAATTATTAAGTTAATAATTAATTATCATATAATTAATCACATCACATAATCATATTAGATGATCACATAATTAAATCAAATAATAATTATGTACTCATATTCATTAAATTATAATTTATAATTTAAAAATTCACTTTAATTATAATAAATTGAATTATAATTATATTATATTTTAATTTATAATTAATCAAACTACATCATGCATTTATTAAATTATAATTACTCAAATTATAATTTATATTAACATTTACTTGATTAGAATTAATCAAGCTATAATTATAATTTAACCAATTATAATTTAAACCTTTACTTTGATTATAATTATTCAAAATTATAATCACATATTATATTTTATTAATATAATATATTAATATTCATTTAGCATTTTAATGTATGCTTAATCATGTCATCAAATTATCACATTCAATTAGCCTTTTATGATACAACAAAATGCATAAAAAATAATACATCTTGACTTTCTGCACCCCCCCCCCCCCCCCGGTCGGGGAAGAGGTTTTGACCTTGATAGGCCTGCCGGGGCGGGCCCTCTGTAGGGTCGACAGATATGTTCGCGAACTGTGCAGAGAAAAAACCAATTTGGCTTATTTTTTCACACCAAATTCTAATTTCAGTCAATACAATTCATAATAATTTTATAGAAATCATAAACTTAAAGCTTCTAACATGTTTCAACACATTGAATCATCAAAACACATAATTAAAACTCAATTTCATGAATTTTTTGAAGAAAAGCCATTGTTAAGTGTTCTTGAGAAAATTGAACACTGAAATTTGTTTCTACTTTAAAATACACAATTCAACACATATTGAATTCGTTTATAAACATGTTATCATTACCTAACATCTATTGAAACAACAATTAACAATCAGCCATGAAATTTTAATTTTAAAAGACTACTTAGAAAAACCAATTCTCTGTAACTTTGTGATGAGCATGAATCTCTTATGTTCATCATATATGCATGAATTACAACTAACCCAAATATACAATCATACCTAAACATGTTATAAACAAAAACATACATATATACACTATGATCAATACAATTTTCATATGAATTCAATTAACAGAGAACTTAAATTTTATGAAGAACATATAAACACAAACTCTAACAACTAAAAGATGAGAGTTATACCCTTATGCTTAGTGGATTGTAAGGGGAGGATGATAATTAGTGACTCTTGTTTTTGATTCCTCCAACTCTTCTTCTTTCTTTCTCTTCTTCTCCTTTCTCTTTTCTCTCTGTTTTGTTCTTCTTTGTTCTTTGTTCTAACTGACTAACTTTTTACTAACGTATAATATAATACATATATTATACATATATTACATATAACTATACAACATATAACTTACATATAATTTATATCATATATTAATTGCCAATAATTATATAAGTTACACTTGTTTTGAATTTGAAAAGCCATAAGGCTTGTTTGGCAACCTTTATAAAAAATAGATTTTAGTAACTAAGGCATTGTTTGGTAAAAATGGGTTTAATACAAGTGCAAGGGCCCTGTTTGGCAAAAACCATTTAAAACAAAAGTAAAGGCCTTGTTTGGTAAAAAAATAAAATAAAATCCTTTTCTTTATTTTAATAAATCCTTTAATACATATTTTAATGTCAAACTTTAATTAATTAAATCTTTAATATTCTAATTTAATTAATTAAAAGCTAACATCAGTTAATCCACATAAAAATGCCACATAACAAATTATAATTACTCGCTACTATAATTTCATGTAACAATTATCACATAAACTTCATCTAATTTAATTATCTAAATTAAATTAGAACTATACCATAAAATCAATATACATCAATTAAATTAAATATTAAATATTCATTTAATTAATATATAACACTTAATTAAATTACTCCACAACAATCACATAATTTATTTATTTAACTCAATAAATAAATCAAATCAAATATTTATTTAATTTAATAAATATTTAAAATTAATATATAAAATCTCATTCGTTACATGACCCGTCCCCTCTGCAGGTATATTATCGTCGGTGAAAGATATCACATTGATGTTGAAGATGTGTTCTATCACGTGACGGAATTTCTCGGCATTCACTGTCTTTGGCAGATGGGCTTCTTCCAGTACTTTCTCTAGAATGTTACGATGATCCACCGATGATAAGACCATCTCTAGGATGGACATCTACTTGGGTGCATCTTTTAGACTTTGCACCACTTTGATTTCCTTGTGTCCCATTTTGCTGAGGAACTCTTTGATTTTCTCTTCAGCCACCTTTTTTTGGCCTTGATGATTGATTTGATCACCCGTTGAGGCAGGTACAATGGATTCTCCTTTGGTACATTGGCAATGTTGTTTGAAGTGTAACCTTGATCATTCCCATAGTTCCATGGGACTCTCTTCAGACTAATCACTGGATACTTGTGTCTAAATGGTAATATCAAAGGCTCGAGCATCGCCAACTTTACAGGATTTTGTGCTTCTTGGACCTCTTTCCCTGGTAGCATTAGGGGTGTACGGGCTAGCTCCTTCTCGTAGGAGATAACAACCACTGTTTCTTGATTCCATGTCGTGGGAATAAAGAGTGTTTCTTCATCGGGAAGGCCATAATCTTGATTCCTTCTTATCAATTCGCCGCTTCCAATCATGTTCTGAATTAAGTGATGAAGTCCCCAACAATCTTCGGTGTCATGACCGGGTTCATTGGAGTGATACTGACAGATTCGATCAGGCTTGAATTTCCTAGATCGAGGATTTACTGGGGGTAGCAGATCTGTAACCATCCCTTCATTGATCAACATCTGGAGGATTTCCTTCATCGGCTGGTTTAGGTTAGTAAAATTTCTCTGAAAGGCGAATTCCCTATCAGCTTGAAACTTTTCTTCCTTGGCCACCTTATCGGCCCAGGGTTCATGCTTCTAAAACCAGTAATGATCCCTCATAGCGATGGGGCTGATCTCTGGTGTAGGAGGACTGGCTTCAGACTGGTTGGATTGGTTAATCAGCTATCTGGTTACCTGATGCTGATATACGACCAGCTCTGCTAACTGTCCAATCTGTTCCTTGATAGACTTAATCTCCTGTTCTATCAAGAATCGCCTTTCTGATAACTCCCAACTGTCTGGGCTACTGGTACTGGATTGCGTTATTTCTCCGATGCATCAGAGGTATTTAGATCCTTCTCGTGATAATCATGTTGACAGTCTCCTCTTTGTGCCAGGGAGGGGATTGTCTTGCACGTGCGATTGCTCTGGTTTGGTCACCACAATCTCTCCATTGTTAATCAAGTCTTGGATTTTGTGCTTGAGAGACCAACAGTCTTGTGTATCATGGCACGGAGCTCCGGAATGGTAGGCACACTTTTTGCTTTGGTCAAAATTTCGTCCACCGGTGTTGGTTGGTGGAAGGAGCTGACCAATCTTTTTATGTGTTGTCAACAGTTTTAACACATTTTTGAGTGAATCCCCTAACGAGGTGAATGTTCTTCGACGCCTGGACTCCAAATTTTTCTGGAATGGAGGATTAGAAGGTTGTGCTGAAGCTTGAAAAGGGGAATAGTCCCTTTTTTGAATGGGCATACTTCTTGAATCACCCCTTTGATTCTGTCCTTGCAATACCACAGACACTTCTTCTTCTTTCTTCTTGTGTGTCCTCCGAGAATTATTCCCATAACTCCCAGATTGAATATGATCAACAACAGCTTCTAGGGCGGTCAAAAATTTTATCTTCCCAGATTTGAGCCCCATTTCTGCCATCTCGCCATGTTTGATCATCTCTGAGAATGGCTTTCCTATGTCTGCTAGGACCCTTTCATAATACGGAGCTTCTTGAATGTCAATGAAGGTCATGTGTGATGCCCCCAAAATAGGTTCAATACTCAACCCATTTTGAGTCGCCAAATACACTCAACAAAATTCAAATACAATCTTTCATATCACACGGTCGTGCAAAATACGATCACACAACTGTAAGTGTCAATACAGACATGTAAAAAATATTAACATTCAAACTAAGTCCTCATTACATTTATTATCACACAATTTTAAATAAAAAAAATAGTGAGGACTTCTACAGCTCTAACTCGGACTATCACTCCATTCCCCGACTAGTACCCTCGATATTCTCATTTTCTGAAGAGAACAATGGAAGAAAAGGATGAGCTCAACTAGCCCAGTAAAGAATATTATGACTAAGATAATGAAAAACAAATTATCGTTAGCCTTCAATAAATCAGATAAAATATTATGGATAACAAGTTTTAGATTAATATTCGCAGCGAAAATAATAATTCATTAGAAGAGTTAAGTAGAGAATGATGTCTACTATCTTCTTTGATTTAAAAGTCCATCATCAATATTTTATCCCTGTAACATCAATCAATATACATCTCGAATCAAATATCCATCTTTGCACTACGGGCCAAAGATATTCATTTGTATCATCAGTTGGTCATGTTCATCTCAACACCTGTCCATCTTTGCACTACGGGCCAAAGATATTCATCAGGTAATCATTCATCTTTGCACTACAGGCCAAAAATATTCATCACGTAATTATTCATCTTTGCACACAGGCCAAAGATATTCAGTTATATCACCATTTAAAACTGAGGATGATGAAAAATAATACGAATAACGGATCCAGTGAGATAAAGGATAAATATTAGAAAATTTATCCAGAGTTCAAGAATGAAGATCAAAACCTAGATCCAATCAAAGATGATTTGGAAGAAAAAAAATATTTTTTTATCGAGAATAGTATCCCGTGAATAGTAACTCATGAATAGTAACTCGACATGAAAAGATAAAAATTTTACAAGAAAGTTTAGACCAATATTCCAGTGAAATAATATTAGATGAAGCGCAAAACTCAAGTAATATCTGATCATTTCAAGAATTATAGAAGCAATACTTACCGTAGTAAGTTTAGAGTTAGGAATCTGAAATGAAACAATATACGAAACTGCAATTGAATTTTCACCCGTCTGGCAGTAGTCCGCTCAGACAGATTATTTCCACAATTTAATAACAACTGAATACGAAGGGTTATTCACCAGGCATGCGGTAGTCCGCGTAGACAGGTTATTCCCACAGAATAATAAAGAATAGAATAACAACAGGATTTCACCATGCATGCGGTAGTCCGCGTAGATAAGTTATTCCAACAGAATAATAAAGAATGGAATAACAACCCTTACGAGTATTGAAAGAAAATAACTCTTTTCATGAATACGAAAGAAATAATACCCCTTACCTTAAAATTTGAAGACTGCACTAGCGTAATAGCAGAATACTCTTCTTCTTTCTCTCTTATTCTATCTATACTTCTCTCTCTATAGCTTTAGTGAATTGGTGAGAAATAATGAAGAAATGAGTTTCTATTTATAGGCTCGGTAGAGTAAGGGTAAAATAATCTTTTTGTCATAATTTATGACATCATCGCTTACATCATCGATCTATGATATCATTGCTTACCTCATCGCTCCGATGACATCATTGCTTACCTCATCGCTCCGATGACATCATTGTTTGCGTCATAAGAGTTCAAATTCAATTTGCACTCTTCCACCTCGTTTAACTTTTATACCATAAATTTACTATAATATTGTTACCATTTAAATTATAAAAATCATACTATTATATTGATAGTAGTGTGCATACAAGCCAATCATGTATGATGATAAAGCACGTACTTTGTAAACAATCTTATTTATTTATTAATAAAATATTCATTTATTAAAGGCATTTAATTATCTACATGTTGCTGTTTTTATAATATGTAAATAACCCATAGTTTTAAGCAATGCTTTTAGAATCATGATGATGATCATGCTAATGAGATCTAAATTCTTAGAAAGTTTTAAAACTAAAATAGTTCCCAATCGTGGGATTACTAAAAAGGGGATTAGTAAATCCGGATAGATTGGTACATATGTTGCTTGCTCATTGGATGAGGATGATTGATCTCATGATCATTTGTGTGGAGATACTAAAGCAAGTATGTAGGTGCTTATTGGAGAATAAGTTCACTGAACGTGATTCGCTATGGAATACCTAATGGAGATTTACTCGCCTGTCAATAGGAATTCCTAATGTGATAGTAGTACAAGTAATCCTTGGACTTGAGATCATTATAGTATCTTGTATGTAACAAATTATACTTTGACTTATTCCTTAAGACCTTTTAAGGCATATATAGGGTATGCTTGGGTATAATGAGTTACATATGGAGATAATGAATGATCAATAAAGAATCTACCACCTCTAGTAAAAGAGGAGATATGTCCTATGTGATTCGTTAAATGACAACCCAGGAATCCTTGGCCAAGGTGAAATGAAATTAGAAAGGAGTTTCTAATTTGCATTATTTGGAGTTGTGCATTTTCTAATCGAAGTACATATAATTAAATAAAATAAGACTTGACAGTAAATCCATGTCTTATATTTAATTGGGACATTGTATTGTGGAAGGATTGAATTGTACGGTAACTATTTACTCACAGGTTCTTTTTGATTAATGTTGAAATCTATATTATCTGGAAAGTCGTTGATCGCTAGGGAGGCTTATCCCTATTGTAGAATAAATATTATTTATTTAAATAGATTATTAGTTTAATTTATTTATTTAAATAAGATTAAAATTATTTTAATTAATTTATTCACAACCGGTTTAATATGGAGAACCTAAAGGGTCACACCATAAAAGGAAGAATAATTATTTAAGAAGGTAATGGCATAATCGTAATAATGCATTAAGTATAATTAATTTAATCTATGGTGATAGAATAAATTAAATAGCTTAATGTTTATTATTTAATATTTTGGAAATATTAAATATAAATTAATAAGAGGAGTCTTATTAATATTATTACAATTATTATTATCTTAATTTCTAAAGGAGTTTAGTAATTAATTTAATATTTAGTACTCTCATTTATTCCTAATAAGATTAGGAGACAAATTAATTAAATGAATTTAATTAATTATTCCCATGTGGTGGGAAGCCTAAATTAATTAAAGGAGTTTAATTAATTAAAAGAAATCCCATGTCTAATAGGATTAGAAGGGTTGACTAATATCTATATAAGAGGAGTCTTATAATATATATTAGATGATGCAATTCCAATTGTTGGAGAGTACTCCTTTTCTATAGAGGATAGAAAAACTAAGCCAAACACCCTCCTTCTTGATAATTCATCTTCTTTGGTGGATCACCTCTAGAGGCCAAACACTTGGGTGGCTAACGTTGATCAAAGTAAGGAATCTAACCCGGAAATTCAAGGAGATCACGAAGAACAAGGAGTTGAACTAGTACCTGTGGAAGCTTCGTTCTACAAGGGTATGATTTCATAACTTCTTATTTATCGTTTTAAATTAATAATTTGCATAAAGGATGATCCGGGTAATGGTTTTGTAGAAATTTTTTTAAACTCTGATATACCATGCTTCCGCTAATTTTTGCAATTTGATTGCGTCACGATTTCGTACAAACCCAACATATATAATCACATCATACTACTATAATGTAATATTATAATAATATATTTGAATGAATTATTTTATCGAACAAGATAAAATACCAACTTTCAACAAATGTCACATGTTAAAAATTTCTCTGTTTAAATCCACATTGAATAAATATTTCCTTATCATATATATCAAAAATTAATTATTCACAAATAATATTACAGAACTACAATATTGACAACCAGGTCGTTCCTAGGAAAGAGGGGGCCTTCCGATAAGGGCTTCTCCTTACTGGCGCGCAATTAATCAACCCCTTTCCTAGATAGAACTTCCTTAGACATTGCCAATAATGCTATCTAATAATATTATTCAAATATTATGAATTATTGATTTGATAATTTAAAATAATGTGCAATGATAATTATTGAATCAATAATATAAAATAGCAAAGTAGCACTTATGGATATAAAATATCAACGTAGCAAATATTGAACCAATAAAATATTATGCAATTATTGAATAAATAATATAAAATATTAAACAGTAATTACTGTAATAATAATTGAGTAAGTGCCTTCCTACGTAAGAATCAATAATTCGAAATACTGTGCAATACCGTGTGCTACCGTGCAACACCGCGTATTACTGTATTTTATCCACCGGGTATTTCAACAGTACTAATGGTAACAGTTTTGCCGTTATTTTTATAAAAAGGTTACTTCTATCGCTTTCTATATTCGACATTCATTCCGTTGTGGTGTCCACCAACGACTGCACCGTCGTACGAATATTCTTCGACAAAAAGAATATTCCTCGACCAAACGAATATTCCCCGACACAACGAATATTTTATAACCACTTGCTTACTTTGTAAACTTTGCATATTTCACCCATAACTTATCACATTTATCAAATCAAAACCTTACTATTTCAAAATAATATATAAAGAAAATTAAATCTTATTTATAAAATTTGGGGTCTTATATCATGACTATCTCAGACTCAGTCATAGGTGGAGTGACTTGTGCTGCCATTCGTCTCCAGCAATGAGCATATTCTCTGAATGACTCAGTGTTCTGTTTCTTGATTTTGGTTAATTGATATCTGTCGGGAGCCAGTTGAGACTAGGAAGGCATGTGCAAGCTCTTCCCAACTGTGAATTTTAGAGTTTTCCAGACGGGCGTACCAGGCTCTAGCCTCTCCGGTCAGACTTTTCTTGTGACGCCCCCAGAAGAGGTCCAATCAACTCAACCCATTCTGAGTCGCCAAACATATGATACAGAATCCAAATACAAACTTTTATATCAAAAGGTCGTGAGCAAGACGACCATACAAGCTGTGAGTGTTAATACAAATCGTATATAATACAAAATATAAATACTCAAATTCAGTCCTTAATAGTTGCAATTATTTTCACACTATTATACAAAAATAGTGAGGACTACTACTACTCTAACTCTGCCCATCACTCTGTTTCTCGACTAGTCCCTGCAACATTCTCATTTCCTGAAGAAGACAATAGATGAAAAGGGTGAGCTCAACTAGCCCAGTAAAGAATATTATGACTAAGATAATGCAAAATAATTTATCGTTAGTCTTCAACAAATCAGATAAAATATTATGGACAACAAGTTTTAGATCAATAACTGTAGCGGAATTAACAATGTATCAGAAGTGTTAAGTAGGAAATAATGTCTACTATCTTCGATTATTTAAAAGTCCATAATCAATATTTTATCCCTTTAATATCAATCAATATATATCTTGAATCAAATATTCATCTTTGCACTACAGCCAAAGATATTCATTTGTATCACCGGTTGGTCATGTTCATCTCAACACCTGTCCATCTTTGCACTACGGGCCAAAGATATTCATCAGGTAATCATTCATCTTTGCACTACAGGCCAAAGATATTCATCAAATAATCATCCATCTTTGCACTACAGGCCAAAGATATTCTTTTGTATCACCATTTTAAGACTGAAGATGATGAAAAATATTTTAAAAAACGAATCTAGTGAGATAAAGGACAAAAATTAGGGATTCGTAATTTAGTTTATTCAAGTTCAAGAATACTCCATAATAATCAATTGTGGAGCAAAATTCAAGAATGAATATCAAAACTTGGATCCAATCAAAGATAGGTACCATAATAGCCAACTTGGACAAAGAAAATAAAATTTAATTTTTTTGTGAATAGTACCGTATTCGTGAATAGTGTCGTATACGTGAATAGTGTCGTATACGTAAATAGTAACCCCGACATGAAAAGATAAAAAATTCATAAGAAAAATTATACTTCTTAAATAGTACTCGAGAATAGTACTGTATTCGTGAATAGTGCCGTAAACGTGAATATTGCCGTATACGTGAATAGTAATCCCGACGAAAAAGTAAAAATTTTATAATATAATTCATACCAATATTTCGATGAAATGATATTGAAAGCAATAACATCATTTACGAAAAAAATAACACCCCTTACCTCAAAAGAATAGTACTTCTGACTGGAATATCGGATAAAATACTAAAGGAAACTTGCACTGTATAGCAACTCTCAAAGTATCTAAATGCTCAAAAAATACGCTCGATATTATAGAGAGAGAAACTTTTGATTCTGGTGTGATTTTCAATTCTAAACTAAGTACCCTATTTATAGGAAAATGCTTAGAACGCCAAAGTAGAAAATTTAATAAAATGTTATTATTTATAAAAAAAAAATCCGCATACCTCCTTGACCATTTCATCAGCCCACACAAGTGGGGCCCACCATCAAAAAAATGTTTTTATTAAAAAAAACATTTATAACCCCAAAAATCAATTGTTCTGGAACTTCAATAATTCATAATAAATAGCCCTTTATCAGAAAAATACGAATCTTATGTCCATTCCATAGAAAATTTAATTCTCTACAACTTTGTAGAAGAAAGTTTTTCCAAATTCTGAACGAAAAATGACCGAAACCCACATACGGATGATTTTTCACACCAAAATACTGAAAAAAAATACATCAGCACTAATTCCTTCATTTATATCCACAATGAATAAATATTTTCTTATCATATAAATTAATAATTAATTATTCATAAATAATATTATAGAACTACAATATTGACAATCAGGTTGTTCCTAGGAAAGAGGGGGCTTTCCGATAAGGATTTCTCCTTACTGGCGCGCAATTAGGTGACCAAACCCCTTTCCTAGACAGAACTTTCTTAGACATTGCCAATAATGCTATCTAATAATATTATTCAAATAATATGAATTATTGATCTGATAATAAAAAATACTGTGCAGTGACAATTATTGAATTAACAATAATATAAAAATATTGTGCAATACCGTGTGCTACTGTGCAACAACGCGTATTACTTTACTTTAACCACGGGGTATTTCAACAGTGTTACCGGTAACCGTTACACCATTATTAATAAAAAACTTATTCTTGTCGTTTTCTTTTTCCGATAGTTTCTCGTTATGGACCCACAAATGGTTGCGCCGTTGTACGAATATTCCCCGACAGCAAGAATTTTCCACGACCAAATGAATATTATTCGATAACAATGAATATTTTATAACCACGTGCTTATTTTAAAATATTTACGTATTTTACCCATAACTTACCACATTAATCAAATCAACCCCTTACTATTCAAAATAATATATAGAGAAAATTCAATTTTATTCATAAAAAGTTGGGGTCTTACATTTCTGGAATAACTGCATTCTGAGTTTCTCGTCTTCTGCATAGGATCCGAGCTCTCTAATGAATACTTTCAAATGGGTGTATGGGTCTCCCAATCCATCGTATTTCTCAAAATCAGGGACTCAAAATTTTTTGGGATAACGAGCTCAGGAAAAATACATAAGTCTGAATAATTAACACTGCTAATTGCCCCAGTCCCTTTGATAGACCGGATAGTTTCTTCCATCTGTTGGACTTTCTTTAGAATATCACCAGCTTCCTGTTCTTTGTTGAGGATGGTGATTTTAGAGGTTTTGTTGGTAGTTCTATGGTTCAGGAATCTGAGTGTCCTTCTTCCTGGTCTCTTGACTGCCACCGGGTGCTCCTGGTTCTGTGTGACCCTGTGCTTGTTCCACCTTAAGAGCTTTACCTTGCTCTCTAAGGAAAAGAGCCAATTCGGCTATCTGGTTCTTCAGTCCTTCAAACTCTTCCCTAGAGACAGGGGTGGATTCTGGCAGAGCATTGGAAGTTATGTCCGGAGATGGACTTAGCGCTTTCTTAGACTTAGATCTAGTGACAGGACCAATTTTTCACCTACAACAAACGTAGGTGTGTCAATTTCATGAGGTAGCTATGGATATGATGCATGACATGATGTGTGTTTGAGGTTTTTTTTAATCTTATCCTGCAAAATAGAGGTCAGCTGTTTTGATGACAGGATAATATGACAGGATATACATTATGATATTTACATTGGAATTGAAAACTTGACATTGAATTGAAAGAGGAAGGCATTAAGAGGATTCCCTTCGAATTTGGTTAATTAGAGGCTTACCAATCTTAGGCTACTCTCGCGGCTTTTCAGCATGAAGGTCCCCAGATCATCGCAATCTACTAGAGGGGAAATTAATCTGATCTTTCAACTGGAGCGGATCTGAGTGGTGCTTTTTCATGAGCCCCGAAGACTTAGCCGTCCTCGAAGATATTACTCTGTGACCAACGGGTTTGCCTCCTGATGGAGGAATCACACAACATACATTCACATACATCGCATCTCACCGTATGCATATGATGACATTGGTGCGAAGCACTAATAAATGTGCGAAGCACTAATATAAAGCAGGAAAGCATTCATTCACATTCATTCAAATGTAAAGACGCAGCATTTACGCATTCATTCAATGTAGAGACGCAGCATTCACACATACGCAGTTATGAAAGGGAGATTTTTGAAAAAGATTTGAATGCTGCCTAAGCCCTCTACTGTCCCCAGCAGAGTCGCCACCTGTTGACATTGGGTAAAATCCGGTTCGAGTTGGACCAGAATCTTTCTCTCATTTCTTAAGTTTTGTCTACCCTTATTTTATCTTTTTTTGTGAAAAAGGTTTTGAAGGGATTATTTAGGAAAAAGGCCAACATGTATCATGCAGACGATTTGAACGTTTTATAAAGTAGCCAGTTGGTAGATTTGAAAATGGTTGTACCAACTCAACCGAGTTTTGTTTGAAAGGAGGCCTAATTGCTGGACATTGTCGAAACTGAATCTTTAAATTTGAAGTTCTAAGTTCGAGGGCTTAGTTAAGTGTGAGGAAGGTGTTAGGCACCCCACAACTCCCGTGAAAACACGGTACCACATCTTTTTAATATTTTCCTTTTAAATATGCAATATGTGTGTGTGAATGCTGAAAGAAATTGTGCCTATATTTGATTGATTTACAAGTATGTACGTGCTTCGTTGAACCTACATACGAAGGGTTTGATTTGATTTGCAAAAGTCTCTTTTTTAGACAAGATTATTAAGATGATGTTTTGAAAGTAGGTTTTCAAACCCTTACGCTTACGTAGGAATTGAAGCATGTTGATACTTCCATTTTTTATATTTTCAGCTTTTGGGCTCAATTTGAATGGTGATTGTCGGGCTACGAAGCATCCTTGACCACAAAATATATACAAGTGTCGGTCTTCTCATGGGCATGATAGCCATCGGAGTGACTCTGACACGACAAACTATATTTCCACTATATTGAGACCTTAAACCCGGATAACGGTTTTAAGGTCTTTTGAATGTACATTTTTACAGAAAAACTGGTAGGATACATTTGTAAAGTAGAGTTTGTCCATCGTGGGAATCAGATTCTGATCAGTTTGATCACGAATCCCACGATTCCTAGGCTCACAGAGGGAAGCCAATAAAACCTGCACAGCTCAAATATGCACAAAAATGTACATTTACATCTAACCGTCGCAAGAACCAAGGATTCATCATAAAATCTTGGCCTGCGCTTAGCCAAAGCATCTCGTTCCCACTAGATAGCAATCTAAGGGTCGCGATGTTGCTTTATAATGAATAAACTATAAAAACTGCTAGATTTAAATAAATCTCAGCCATTCTAGCTTTTCGGTTCTGTCTGAACCTATTTTGAACCGTTTGAAAGATAAAATTGGCAAGATTTAAAGAAATCTAGCTCGCCCGAAGAGATGTCGGTGCCGATTCATATCAAATGAATATTTAAAGCAATAATTAATTATAATGAATAAAAGAAAGATATATATATATAGTTATATATATACGAAAGATGTAAAGGGCGGTGGGTTTTCACTCCGATGCCCTGACTGGATTGTAAATATATATATATATATATATATATATATTTATAAAAATTATAAAAAGTCACGGAGTAATCCAGGCCTGACAGAATGGAAATATATATATAAGCAATAAAGGGGGATGGATGTCAAATCCTATGCTCGGACTGGAATGAAAATATATATATATATATATATATATATATATATATTTATAAAAGCTGTAAAAAGCCACGGAGTAATCCAAGCAGGACAAAATTGAAATATATATATATATATATATATATATATATATATATATATATATATATATATATATATATAAGCTATAAAAGAGCCACGGGATGATCCAGGCTCGACTGAATGTAAATATATATATAAAAAATTGTAAAAGAGCCACAGAATGATCTAGGCTCGACAAAACTGAAATATATATATATATAAGCTGTAAATGAGCCACAAAATTGTCCAGGCTCAGCAGAAAGTAAATATATACATATATATAAACTGTAAAGGGCGACGAACATTCTATCCTTTGCCCGGACATAAATGTAAGCATATATATATATTTATAAAAGTAGTAAAAAGGCCACAAAATAATCCAGGCCAAACTGGAATGTAAAAATTTAATATATACAGTTAATATATATATATATATATTAAAGCAATAAATAGGCCACGAAGTAGAAATTCAGGCCCAAATAAGTCAGAAAAATTTATATATATATATATATATAGTTATATATATAAAAGCGATAAACTGTCACGGATTTGACATCTAGGCTTGACAGAATTGAAAAGTTAGTATATATACAGTTAAATATATACAAAAAAATCAAACCGGGACTGGGAAGATAACCCAGTCCTGTGAAGAGTATGTATGCGTATATCTATATATATAAAAGTTGTAAAAAGTCGCGAATCTTCAATCTGGGTTGTAGAAATACCAGAAAATGCGTTTATGTACTAAAATATACGAAAATGTAAGCAAAAACGGCCACAGAACTGAGTTCCAGGCAAAATCAAAAAGTGAAACTTAACGTGCAAGTGTATAAATGCGCAATGAAGTGGTATGAACTTTCTGATCTTAAAAATACTCACAATGGACTGCTGCACGGGCTTTTTGCCACTTGGTAGTCTTCAAACATCCGTTTCCATCGGTTAATTTTTGATATGTGGTAGTATATGAGTATACCTACGTGTTAGAGTTAGGGCTGAGCAAGGAACCAAATTATAACCGAAATCGCACCAAAAATCGCACAAATCGCACCAATTAAAACCACACCAACGGTTCTGGCGTATGTGGCGGTTTTAGGTGGGTTGAAAACCAAATTTACGGATCCGATTTGGTTACTTGCTAAAACCGCACGCATAAAACCGAAACCGCACCATGTTGGCAGAGTAGCCTATAATGTTTCTGACTCTTTGTATTATGATTGTAATATGATCTTTGTTAACGATATGTTGTAATATGATTGAGCTATTCTTAGTAACAATATATATGCTGTAATATGGTAGAGTAGTCTGTAAATTATTACAGCATATTGTTACTAAGAATATTACAGCATATTGTTACTAAGAGTAGAGTAGCAAAGATTGTATTTAGCTTTTGTTTACTCTACTATATTCTACTTTAATAATTTACATCTTATTACTCTATTATATTTAGCTTTTGTTTAGACAAAACATTATAAGTAAGGTTGTGTGTGTTGTCAAAGTGATATTTAATATTGTGTGATGCTAAATTGTTAATTTAAATTGCATAAAATTTTGTTGTTTCAATTGGTTTTGGAACCGAAACCTCACCGCACGGTTCAAAACCGCACAGCACCAATCACAAGCGGTTTCATGTGCGATTTTGGATTTGTCAAACCGCACCTAAGCGGTTTCGTGTGCGGTTTGGGCTTCAAACTGCACCAAACCGCACCATGCTCACCCCTAGTTAGAGTGATAAAATCTGGGTTTGGATTACAAGAGGTAGGGCTAAGAAACAAAACGGGCAGAGGTTCAGAGCGTTTCTGAATTATCAAATGAGCTGGGGGTGCACTCATATATATAGACCCAATGGAAGCGGGCCTACCGACGGCAGCCGCGAGTCTACTTGCAGCGCCACATGGCAGGCCCCGGGTGGTGGGTCCTGTCGCCTTGAAGTTCGTGTACTCCGAGCAACGCGAGGTCAGATTTGAAACTTTCTAACTTTTGATCGGAGTGTCCGTTTGAGGCGTGCTATACATTTTTGGAAAGCCCTCGCCGAGCGCATCGCAATGACAAGGGAGTAAACCTTTTTCGAGTCCAAAAAGATGGGTTCATAACCAGGTCTTCGATTCCTCGCAGTTTGTCCGTTGAGCTGTCTTGCGCAGTTTCTACTTGGGATCATTGTTATGGTTCTTTCTAATCTTGGTTGCATCAATTTGGCTCAATTTTTACCTAATTAGCTTTAAGTTGGTGAAATGACCACTTTGCCCCTTCCGGGGTTGCCCTCAGTGCTGGCATGGCCCTTCGGCTGATTTTCCAGTGTTGTCTCCGAGGTTTGGATCCCAGCCGATTCTGTTTGTCTTTAAGGTTATCTCTGAGGCTGACTTGATCCTTCCAAGTTTGTCTTTAGAGATGTTATGAGGCTTTGGGGTTGTCTCTGAAGTTGATTTAACTTCCCGGGATGAGACCGCGGATGACCTGTACCTCCCAGGTTGAGACCGGGGCTGACCTGTACTTCCCTGGTTGAGACCGGGGATGACCTGTACTTCTCGGGATGAGACCGGGGATGACCTGTGCCTCTCGGAATGAGACTAGGGCTGACCTATGCTTACCGGGATGAGATCGGGGATGACCTGTACTTCCCGGGATGAGACCGGGGCTGACCTGTACCTCCCGGGATGAGACCGGGGATGACCTGTACTTCCCGGGATGACCTGTACTTCCCGGGATGAGACTGGGGCTAACTTATGCTTCCCGGGTTGAGACCGGAGATGACATGTACTTCCCGGGATGAAACCGGGGCTGACCTGGCATCCCGATATTGAGACCGGGGTTGACATGTGCTTCCCGGGTTGAGACTGGGGATGACATGTACCTCCCGAGTTGAGACTGGGGATGGCCTGTACCTCCCGAGTTAAGACCGAGGCTGAGTTGACTGTTTTGCCCTCCTATAGGGTTAGTAACAGGAACACAAATTCTCGATTGTCTACAACAGAACTGAAGAAAATTCTGAGTGTCTACAGGGTTATGTCGATGCCTTCACTGGTTCATTGCCGGCGGATTACATCATCGGGGGTCGAGCCGGCGACTTCACTGGTTTGTTGCCGGTGGAATGTAAATATATATTTATAAAAGCTGTAAAAAACTATAAAATAATCCAGGCTGGACAGAAAGAATATATATATATATATATATATATATATATATATAAGCAATAAATGGCGACAAACATTATATCCTTTACCCGGACAGAAATATAAGAATATATATATATATATATATATATATATATATATTTATAAAAGCAGTAAAAAGGCCACAGAATAATCCAGGCCAAACTGGAATGTAAAAAGTTAATTTATACAGTTAGTATATATATATTAAAGCAATAAAAAGGTCACGAAGTAGAAATCCAGTCCCAAATAAGTCAGAAATATATATATATATATATATATATATATATATAGTTATATATATAAAAGTAGTAAACTGCCACGGATTTGACATCCGAGCTTGACAGAATTGAAAAGTTAGTATATATACAGTTAAATATATACAAAAACAGTCAAACCGGGACTGGGAAGATAACCCAGTCCGGTGAAGGGCAAATATATGTATATATATGTATATAAAAGCTAGTAAAAGCGACAGATCGTCGATCCGGGTTGTAGAAATGCCAGAAAAAGCGTAAATGTACTAAAATGTACGAAAACGTAATCAAAAACAGTCACGGAATTGAGTTCTGGGCAAAATTAGAAAACAAAACTTAACGTGCAAGTGTATAAATGCGCAAAGAAGTAGTATGAACTTTCTGATCGTAAAAATACTCACAATGGATTGCTACACAGGCTTTTTGCCACTTGGTAGGCTTCAAACGTCCGTTTCCAATGGTTAATTTTTGGTATACGGTAGTATATGAGTATATCTAAGTGTTAGAGTAATAAAATTTTGGTTTAGAGTACAAAAGTATGGCTGAGAAATGAAACAGGCAGAGGTTCAGAGCATTTTTGAATTATGAAATGAGCTGGGGGTGCACTCATATATATAGACCCGATGGAAGCAGGCCTACCTGCGACAGTCGCGGGTCTACCTACGGCTCCACATGGCAGGGCCCATGTGGCGGGTCCCATTGCATCGAATTACGTGCACTCCGAGCAATGCGAGGTCAAATTCAAAACTTTTTAACTTTTGATCGGAGCGTCCGTTTGAGGCGTGCTATACCTTTCCGAAAAGCCCCCATCGAGCGTGTCGGAATGACATGGGATTAAACCTTTTCTGAGTTCAAGAAGATGGGTTCATAACCAGGTCTTCATTTCCCCGCAGTTTGTTCGTTGAGCTTTCTTGCGCTGTTTCCACTCGTGATCAATGTTATGGTTCTTTCTAACCTTGGTGGCATCAATTAGGCTTAGACCGAATCGGCTTTAAGTCGGTAAAATGACCATTTTCCCCTCCCGGGGTTGCCTTCAATAATGGCATAGTCTTCGGCTGACTTCCCGGGGTTATCTCCGAGGTTTGGATTCCAGCCGATTCTGTTTGTCCTTAGAGTTGTCTCTAAGGATAACTTGGTTATTCCAGGATTGTCTTTAGAGATGTTGTGAGGCTTTGGGGTTGTCTCCGAAGTTGATTTGACCTCCCGGGTTTAGACCGGGGCTAACTTGTACTTCCCGGGTTGAGACCGGGGCTGGCCTGTACTTCCCGGGTTGAGACCAGGGCTGACCTCGCATCCAGGTATTAAGACCGGGGCTGACCTGTACTTTCTGGGATGAGACTGGGGCTGACCAGTACCTCCTGGGTTGAGACCGGGGATGACCTGTACCTCTTGGGATGAGATAGGGGCTGACCTGTACCTCTCGGGATGAGATCGGGGCTGACCTATACCTCCAAAGTTGAGATCGGGGCTGACCTGTACCTCCCGAGTTGAGACCGGGGCTGACCTGTACTTCCCGGGTTGAGACTGAGGCGGACCTACACTTCTCGGGTTAAGACCGGGGAAGACCTGTCCTTCCCGGGTTGAGATCGGGGCTGACCTGTACTTCCTGGGTTGAGACCGGGGCTGACTTGTACCTCCCGAATTGAGATCGGGGCTGACCTGTACTTCCCGGGTTGAGATCGGGGCTGACCTCTACCTCCCGGGATGAGACCGGGGCTGACCTGTACTTTTCGGGTTGAGACCGGGGCTGACCTGTACCTCCCGAGTTGAGACCGAGAATGAGTTAGCTGTTTTGCCCTCCTACAGGGTTAGTAACAGGAACACAAAATCTCGATTGTCTACAACAGAATTGAGGGAAATTTTGAGTGTCTACAATCTAGATATTACAACCTATGTAAACCTAAGATGTTCGTCAAACACGAATACAATTCATGGTTAACGTTTACGTACTTTGCATTCATAATTTCATAACCTTAAATCAACATTTGATTATTAAACTTAAGGTTTTAATCACCCTTTAGTATGTTAGTTTAGGTTTAATTAAGGTTCATTATTAATCCCTAATCATTCCCCATTTTGCTATGCTTTTAAAAGCTCATTTCTGTGTTTTGCCCTGGTCCGGCTCTATGGCGCCGTGACCTTTGTTAATCGCCGCGCTGCGGCGTATATTTGCAGGGGCTGAAGGTTGTTCGGGCGATGCGGCGCCACTCTCAAGGCCGAACATGTGACAAACAAGATTTTTGTAATTTATTTTGAATATTTATTGAATTAAATAAATATTTTTCGATGATTTAATTATTGAGTTAAATAATTAATTGATGAATTTGTGGTAGAGTAATTTAATTATATGTGTCACATTAGTTAAATTAATGTGGTGAATTTTTTTTATTCAAAGTATGTATTTAATTGAGCTTATTTGATTAATATAATAATTAATAAGCATAATGTTATTCTAATTAATTTAATAATTAATTAGAGATTTATGATTAGACATAATTAATAAATAAGAATTTTAATTATGTGACTATGTGATTTAATGTAGATTTATGCTATTTTATTTAATTAATTTAAATAGCATTATTTGATTTAATTGGGTGTGACATTAATTAACTATATAATAGTAAGTTAATTAAATTAAATGGAAAGGAGGAATAAGGGACAAACAAACTAAGCCCTAGTGGGGGTTGGAGCCAGTTAACCCATTATGGGATTAACTGACGACCCATAACCCACGACTTCTAATTACGCGTACAATATATTAATTTACATATACATATCAGTTCATATAATTAATTTGTAAGACACTAAGTTCCAGAAAGAAAAAGAGAGAAATTGAGAGAAAAGACTCGAGAATTAGTTAGAGAAGAGATTGAAGAATTTAGTTGCATCATCATCACTAACTAGCAAGGGTAATTCTTCTCCTACGTTTTTAAATTCAAGTTCTTACAGTTTCCATTAACGTATTCTTAAAAAGTTCTCTGTGAATGACTAATTTGATGATTAATGCATGATATGATTTTATATGTATTATTATATGATCATAACATGTTTTATACCATGTATGCATGATTTAATGTGATAAATTTCATACAATTATACTTGATTTGATTTTTACAAAAGTTACAGAGTAGAAAAGTTGTATATATGGCCATACAGCCCTTATGTACAATTTTTATACTATGAATCGATGATTTAACTTTGAATTAGCACTTACATATGATTGTACACGTTTATACGAACAAAACGGAAGTTAAACGAACGGATTCGGTGTTATAACGAATCCGTAAAGTTAAATTTCGTGATTTTCCTTCAAAACATGATAAAGTATGAAAAACAGTGAATTTGATTGCTATAACTTGTGTAATTAAGTGATTTAGAATGCTAAGATCATGCTAGAAATATTGTATAGTGTTTCTATGAAGTCCATACTTCATGGGTAGCAATTAAATTGTTGTGGTAGCATTTACTCTGGGCCTGGTTCTCTGTTATTCGTGAACTGCAGATTCTGAAAATGGCGTTTGGAGCTGCAGCGCCAACTTTAAGCCTAAGATTGGGGCTGCAGCGCCAGTGGAGCTGCAACACCAAGATTGGGGCTGCAGCGCCAGTGGAGCTGCAGCGCCATTTTTAGTTCAAATGGTGGAGCTGCAGCGCCACTTGGCAATTTTGCCCAAAAATGAGATTTTAATTGTTCAAGTCCAGGAAATGTAATTGTAACCTAATGTAATAAACATGAAGACATGATTAAACATATAATAAGAGGTTAATAACTTATATTACGTGAGTAATTAATAAGTTAATTACATGACTTGATTCGTTAATTGTATAGTCCAATAACGTGCTCAAGACCGATGTGTGTGATTCGATACGTATATCGAGTTATTGATTAATGTGTATTGTGAACGTATTGATATGTAGGATTTAATAAAGAACGTGAATTATAATTGTAGCTTGTGCAAGAGGCAAGTTTCCTATCCTTAAACTTGTTCTATATTTTGCAAGTTTCCTATCCTTAAACTTGTTCTATATTTTGCAAGTTTCCTAAACTCAAACTTTACTTTTACATCGAGCAAGTTCTTATCCTTGTTTATTCAAGTTAAGATTTTCATATGAGATATTGTTATTCCTTTAAATATTACTTCAGTTATACAATACTGATTCGATTGTATACTCTTGAGAATTATTGTTCAAGTTGAATATCGATGTTATTATTAAATCTTATAGGACTAGTGAACCCTTATCGATTCGACTAGTCCATAGTTGATGAACGCTTCAAATTCTAGAATACTTATTGAGCTTATCCAAACCAAACTTCCTTTGGTGCGGACTCTGATGTCAAAACTGAGATGAACAACCCTGTAAAGGGGATTATTTACGCTTTAGCGTTGAGATATTGTGCACAGTATGGTACTAAGGGCTGATCCCCCTAAGTACGAGAAGTAGAGTCCATAGTCTTATGACTGTTAAAGGTTTAAAGCATAAACACTTTACAACCTAGGACATAGTTCAAGGTCTTATGACCCTCAGATGTTCTTTTGATTCCTATTATTTATCCTCGAGTCAGAAGTTGAGTTTCTTTATTCAGATGTCTTTGATTCACTCGCATGTTATTATATTGTTGTCATATTATTATACTTGTGGGCAATCGTGCTCATTCTTGCGTAATAATAACATTGCAGTTAAGAACGAAAGGTCCAACGAGCCTTTTACTAGCAAAGGCAAGGGCAAGGTCAACAAGTGATGAAGACTTGTTGTTTATTTTATGTGTTTATGTTTCAGACTTATATTAGAGTTGTGTAAGACTTATTTATTTGTTTATGTTCCGCACAGATGTTTAAGGTTAGTATGACCTGGGATTTATTTTATTTATTACTCAGATGTTGTAACCCCATAAGGGGAGGATTTAATTCTATTTATTGCATGGTTTGCATTTACTATGGGTAGATAGATAGATGATATTCGTACAGTGAACACCAAGTCCCGTGGAATTGAAGTACCCGGATTTGGGGGTGTCACAGAACAAGCACTGCATCACCTTCCCCTTTCCTTTGAATTTTTTTTCTAAGTGATGGCAAATTTCACAACGCTTCCTTCCAAAACTCGTAACTTGTTCGTTTCAACTCGGAATGAGTCCATTCAAAAGCAATTTTCTTAATGAGCTTACGTACATCAATGTCCCCTGATAGAATTTCATTCTAAGTTCGTTAACGAGGCTTGCACTTGATTAAATTTTCATTATTCAATCGTTTTACGTTCTTGAGCGTTCTTCGTTCGTTCG
Source organism: Panax stipuleanatus (assembly GCA_020205555.1). Lineage (NCBI taxonomy): Eukaryota > Viridiplantae > Streptophyta > Magnoliopsida > Apiales > Araliaceae > Panax > Panax stipuleanatus. The sequence continues at coordinate 99,481,428 of CM035115.1, forward strand.
TCCGTAATTCGTTCATTAAATTTCTGAATTTGTCTGTTCTTGAGCCTACAACTCACAAATTCCTTATCCTTCGATTTTCTAATAAACCTAAGTTTTCTAGGTTCATTATTAACATTCTATTTTTGTCCAGAAATCCTTGTTAACTATAATTTCAACGGTTAACGTATTTTATTAGAAGGTTCACCATAATTTCGTTATTACGAACTTTTACTCCGTTCAAATTGGAACCATTCTATCACTTATTCATCTACGTCCTAACCAAGCAATAAGCACCTAAATTATATGCGATGGTTTTAAACTTGTCCATCAACAACAAGTTTTAAGTTTTTCATGTTTTTCTTCATTACGTTCTTAATCATTCATTATGATTCCACTTATTAGTCATTCATTAGTGTTTTTAGTCCACTAAAATCCACCTTATACCTTCGGAGCATACATATACCACCATTTTATACTTCTCTATTATCAAAGAAAGAAAAATAGAAGAAAGTTATGGTTTAAACTTTTTACCTCTTGCGTTCTAGCTTTGTTCTTGATTAGATAACTTATTTAGATTCCTTTCTTCCTTGATTACTTGGAAATGCACTCACTTCTCTCTCAATATATATTGTGTTAGGAATATGCATCAGAATGTTATTCCTATTTATATAAGATTTGATTATGAACTTAATGAATTAATATGCAAATATGTCTGCATTGATGAAAGCTGTAAAGTCCTTAATAGATGATAGACATATGTACAAGGACTTAGACTGAAAAGATCAAATGTGTTAGGTTGATCCTACATAAATGAACAGCTTTGTGAAGTCCTTCAAAAGATTATAATGTATAAGGACTATGAATAGAAAGATCAAGCTTGTTAGGTTGATCTTATAAAATGTAATAGATAGGCCGGTCTGATCGTCGAGCACTGCACCAGCCTTCGTAGTCTGCCAGGAGAGATAAGCAAGAATCGAAGTCTATCAATGCAGAACCGTAGTCTATAAAGATAGTCACTCTCGAAAGTCGTAGTCTGCCAAGAACAGATAAGGCAGAATCGTGGTGTGTCGAGGAAGACCTTCTCCAAGCCGTAGTCTGTCGAGGAAGCCAAGTTCATAATCGTGGAGACAGCCTATCGAAGCGCATGCCGAGCGCCTGCCAAGCCAAGTCAAGAATCGTAGGCCTCACTCGAAGTCGTGGAGCCTGCATGTAATACCTAGAAAATAAATAAATAAATGACATTTTAAAATTTTGTTTTAAATATTTTAATTGGATTTTTCTTGTGTTTGGTTAAACACATTGTATTTAATTTATGTGGACTATAACAAATAAGAAATTTCATTAATTGGGCATTAAAAGTATTTGGGTTTAATTTATATGTGGGTAATATTAATCCTATTATGATTAGGAGAATTAATAAAATAAGTAATAAATAAATAAATAAATAATCCTAATATTCCTCACAATATATCTTATACAAACTGATTAAGAAGAAGAGAACGGAAAAGGAGCCGCAAAGGAGAACAACTTATATTTCGGTTGCTGGTTATTTTCAGGTAAGTTTCTCCTTCAATTCATGGCTGTTGTGAAAGGATTGCAAATAGAAACAGTTGAGATCAATAATAATAAAAGGGATTGTATGTGATAATGAAAACTTAAAAGTTGTATTCTGATTTTGATAGTTATGGGTCAACCCATGGAATGATGAGAAATAATTCTACTATCTATATAGATATCAGGAATGAATATACCATTTAGAGTATTGTTAATATTATTATATGTGTGTGTATATATAGTCATCAGATATATACAATTTGTTAAATAAAAGTTTACATATGAATTGGTTAAACATTTTTTGGAACGAATGGACAAAAGTTTATATAATTAATATTATTGAAGCTTGTAATGTATACAAGGTGTTACTTTAATAATAATAATAATAATAATAATAATAATAATAAATTTGCGGCGTTTTTTTCCTCCGGATTTAGATGAGACATGACCATAGCTGGCAATAATCATACCTATTACTACATGTGAATTGAGGACTTCTTTACAGAATAATAATAATCCCAAGGTTAGGGAAAAATATGCTTCATGTGGTTTAACAAGTTAACTAGTTGTCAATGCTAATAAATATTTAATTAATTTATGGTATAACATGATTAATCTTGCTCGGTATGTATACATATATATAAGATCTGCTAGTTAAAACGTTGGACTGGACAACAAAGTGGTATTATAAAATATTCAACCTTGGACTCTGTTAAGGGCAACAATATTGAATAAATTGTTTTCAGAGCGGATAAAGAAATCAAATTAAGATATTTTATTAAGTTGATATATTGAATTATGTAATTATGTAATGATCAGTTGCCATACTGTTATTATAAACATTAAAAATTTAGTATTCTGGTATTGCATAAAATCCTAATATATTATAGTTATGAGAAGGCCGAAGTCGGTAATTATTTAATTATAGTATTTATGATCAGATTTGTAATAAGACTTTATTATTTCTTTTATTAGATCAGACGGAGAGAATTTAATGAGTTATATTTTGAATATAATTTGGGTATTACATTGTTTAATCTAGGTACGGATTTCGTACTCTTTCAGCGATACTCTTGTTAAATTTGATTTATTCGTTTTGTTCCTTATTTTAAAATTCGTTATTATTTCATATAATTATTTCTTGTGAAATTCATATAATAGTTTCATTTTGGAGTTGATTCATATGACTCGAATTTGTACTTTTTGAATTAAGTTATCATGTTTAGTATTTATTTTTGATAATTGTAGAGCGTTACATGTTGTTACTTTCTTTTTGAGACATTGAGATTATGATTTGATTTGGTTCAACATGTACGTATAGAACCCTTTTGTTGGTATTATGTCGCATGTGTTGTGACATGATATTTTTGTTAGAATATACCGTAGGATATACCTGAGTTATAACCACCCGTGGGGGTACTACAGGCATGTCCTCTTGGCATCGAGGTATGACACCTTCTGTGGCGGTATGATCAGTCCACTGCATCTCCGTTTTGTGCTCTGGTGGGAGTTGGCCATTTGGTGTTTTGTTGTGGGAGGCGTGTGGGTTGACCTTAGTTTTCTGTTCTGTTCTGTTCTATTCTATTCTGCGGATTGGCGATGTTTGTGCCAAACACGCCTTCTGATTTGCATGCATCTGGATTCGGTCGATCCGATGTATGTTATGCCTGTGTGGCATTATTTTGATTGCCTGTGTGGCATTATTTGACTTGTCTGTGTGGTAAGATATATTTCTGTAAGCTCGGTATGAAATAACACTCAACCATTTAATTCAGCCTATTATTTCGTTGTATGAGTCTTGTTCGTTATAGTTCAGTTCATTATTTGAATTAGTTATTTCGTTTCATTATTCTTGTATTCTATATCCGTATTGGACATTTTGCTTATGCTGTGTTTTTCTTCCGGCAGGTAATCAGGAAAATCAAGGGTAAGTGTGATGAGAGCTCCCTTCATTCCAATGGTTTAGAAATACTCTGTTTAAGCTTGATAGATTGATTTATTTGGAGTTGTAATAATTACCTTAGATTATGGTTTGGGCCAGTTTGGCATTTATTCTGGTTTGTCTTTTGATATTTATTGGTTTTGAAGACTATTCCTTTATGGTTTAGAGCCTTATTATGATTTCTTCAGTTATGTTGTGTTTTGAGTAACTTCTCTTTCTATTTCGAAAAGGGGGTGTTATAGAGTTGGTATCAAAGCTTAGGTTCTTTCTTGTAGAAAACCTATTTAGGTTTGACCTGTGAGTTATGGGTAGACTTCTGGGTTAGGTTTTTGTTTCGTTTGATTTTCTTTTCAGCTATATTCGAATCTGTCTCTAATCTGTTTTGTTATCTATTCGTTGATTTCTTTGTTAAATGGCTCGTAATTCGCTAGAGTTGCTGGGAGGCAACGGTGGGGGAAGGGGCAAGGTGTAGCCCAATACGTAGCCTAACAACCAGAATAATTCTACGTTGACTACCTTGCTGAATTAGGCGGTTAATCTGGCTTTGCCATAATTGGTGGCACAAGTCGTACAGGCGATGCACCAACTGCCATAGATTCTTGATCAGTGAAACCCAAGAAATATTGTTCCACACGCCAACGGAGAGGAATGGAATGTAGATGGTGTTGATCAGCATGTGGTTTTGACGTACGTGTGGTTAGAAGGTTTCAAAAACAAAAACTCAATTCATTCAGATCAGCTTTTTAATCCAATTGATGTAGAGAATTGGATTTCTCATTTAGATAATATCTTTGATTTGTTGGGGCACTCGAAGAACCAAAAGGTGTTGTTGGCTACTTATAAGCTAGAGGGAGTGATAATGGTGGGAAAGACATAGCTAGAATCAGAACAGAGGTTATAAACAGATGCCTCAGTAAGGGAATAATCGTTAGCCTCAGCTACTTCATCAAGATCAGAATCGCCAGCAGTGGCAGAATCGTCAGTTGTGATGGAATTAAGGTCGTTATCCGAGACAAGCTGGTGAGGGTAACCCTAATCTTTTTTCGATAGCTCCTTATGCTACTTGTTGGGGTCATCATCCGGGGAAGCAGTGTCATAGAGTTATCGGTGTATACTTTTTGTGTAGACAGATGGGCCATATTGCTAGAGATTGTACCAGTCCATATGGTAACAATGAATGTGTTGATAATGGTGGCAATGGAGGTCATCATTAGTGTAGTCAGGTGTTTGCCTTGATACATAACCAGGCGGTAGGTGTGCCATGTACTGTTTCTGGTATTCCTTTAGTTGGCAGTCGTGAGGGTGTTATTTTGTTTGATATTGGTTCTACTCATTCAGTTGTTGCTCAGTCTTTTGTTCGGCACTTGAGTGTGCCATCTCAGTCCTTAGATTATGTTATGTTTATTGCTACCCCGATGGGGACTTCTGTTATTATTTCTGATTTATATCGAGGGTGTCTGATCAATTTTGGAGATAAGATTCGTAAGGCTAATATTCTTCCGATGTATATGCAAGATTTTGATGTGAATCTTGTGATGGACTGGTTGGATAAGCACCATACCACTATCGATTGTCAGGCAAAGAAAGTTATATTTGGAGATGTGAAGTCTCCGGAGTTCGTGTTCCAAGGTTCACAGCTGTGCAGAGTGGTGAAGTTAATTTCATCTTTGAAGGCTGAGAAGTTGGTGGCAAACTATTGTGAGTGGTATTTGGCAGTTGTGAAGGATACCTCTAAAAGTGAGTCTCGTATTTTGTATTGAGGATGTTTCGGTTGTTCGTTACTTTCCTGATGTGTTTCCTGAGGAATTGGCAGGGTTGCCACCGCAGCGAGAAGTTGAGTTTACTATTGAGCTTGTTCCTGGTGCGGAGCCTATCTCTAAGGCACCGTATCGGATGGCACCATTGGAGTTGCAGGAGTTGAAGGAGCAGTTGCAGGAACAGTTAGATCATGGTGTGATTCGATTGAGTGTTTCGTCGTGGGGTGCTCCGGCCTTGTTTGTGAAGAAGAAAGATGGGTCTATGAGGTTGTGCATAGACTACAAGGATTTGAATAAGATTACTATCAGGAATCGGTATCCATTGTCGAGGATTGAAGACTTGTTTGACCAACTTCAGTGGGCGAAGTATTTTTCAAAGATAGACTTGAGGTCGGGTTACCATCAGTTGAGGGTGAGAGATGAAGATGTCTCTAAGACAACTTTTTGTACTTGCTATGGGAATTATGAGTTTCTGGTGATGACATTTGGGTTGTGTGTGCCGTCGGGTCCAATCATTCGGGAGGCTGTGTTGGCGGAGGCTCATAGTTCGCCATTTTCTATTCATCCAGGTTCTACAAAAAATGTACAGAGATTTGATGAAGAATTTTTGGTGGAATGGGATGAAGCGAGATGTGGCTGAATATGTTGGGAAGTGCCTCACTTGTCAACAAGTGAAGATAGAACATCAACGAGCTAGTGGTTTGCTGCAACAGTTAGACATTCCAGTGTGGAAGTGGGAGGATATCACGATGGATTTTATGACTGGTTTGCCAAAGACTTTTAGGAAAAATGATGCCATTTGGGTTGTGGTGGATTGGTTGACCAAATCGACACATTTCTTGACTATCCATGAGGGTTACTCGGTGGATAGGTTGACACAGATCTTTCAGCAGGAGATTGTTAGACTTCATGGTACTCCAGTGTCTATTGTTTCAAATCGGGACCTACGATTCACTTCATGATTCTGGAAAGGGTTGCAATAAACTTGGGGTACTCGACTCAACTTTAGTACTTTGTTCCATCCGCAGACCGATGGGCAGTCCGAGAGGACTATTCAAACGTTGGAGGAAATGTTGTGGTCTTGTGCACTTGAGTGGTCAGGTAATTGGGATAACTATTTGAGCCTAGTTGAGTTTGCGTATAACAACAGTTGGCATGCAAGTATTGGGATGGCTCCGTTTGAGGCGTTGTATGGTAGAAAGTGTCGGGCACCAACTTATTGGGATGAGGTTGGCGAGAGAGCCATAGAAGGGCCTAAGTTAGTTCAAATCACTACGGAGAAGGTAGTGGTGGCTAAGGAGAAATTGAAGTCGGCTCGATCATGTGACACCCCCAAATCCGAGTACTTCGTTTCTACATGATTTGGTGTTCACTATCTAAATAAAACATATATCTACCCAATAATAAGGAATGCAAAAAGATTTACAACCTCATCATTAAATAAAATTTTCCTTATGAAAAAGGATTACAACCTTAATCCGAAAATATCCCATGTTTGCTAACCTTGACATAAACGAATAAGTGCGGAAATAAAATATCATAAACAAGTCTTATTACAATCACAATCAAAGACAACAAGTCTTCACTTGTTCATCTTGCCTTTCCCTTTACTTGTTAACGGTAAGTCAACGTTCTCGGCTTTAACTGCAAGTAATTATGAAATATGCAAGAGTGAGCAAACAAAAGCTCACTTGGAATATAACAATAATATGATATAAACTAAATAGCTTCAATAGATTTGAATAACTTTACTTCCATCAACAATAAAGAATTGAATAATAAGTTTTTCATCAATACTTAGAATTTCGAATATTGAATCATCTGAGGGTCATAAGACCTTGAACTATGTTCTAGGTTATAAACATTTTTGTTTAAAACCTTTAACAGTCATTTAGACTATGGACTCTAACTCGTACTTAGGGGGATCAACCCTTCATACCATGCACTGTGCACAAACATTTAACGCTTTCGCGTAGTAACCTCCCTTAATAAGTAGGGTTGTTCATCTCAGTATTTGATACGAGTCTACACCAAAGAAAGTTTGGTTTGGATAGCTAAAAAGAAATTTGGAGTTTCAACTATCATCAACTAAGGAGTAGTTGAATCGACTCAAAATCATTAAGAGTTCAATAATACAAGAATTATTGGTGTGCTGTCGCAGACAACCAAAAATAAACTTTACTGCGAACGATAATAATGTAGTAGTGCAAGTAAGAGTCGATCCCACAGAGACTGATTAATCTATTTTTTATATACTTTGTATTTCAAAAGAGGGGATTTTTTTAATATTTTTAATTAAAATAAATTAATGTGTAAAATATTGTAACGAATTAAATCAAGAGAACAAACCTTGGGTTAAGTCAACTTTCACCTTAGCAACATACACTGATCATTGACTCAAGCATACACAATTAATATCTTAAATATTCATCGTTAGAATTAATTCCATGTCTTTCCTTAATTTTAGTTAGATAGAAACAAGCGATCTAAATAACCCTAACTACTAAACAACTTCAGACAAGCGCTAAAAGTTTAATCTAGTAGAAGCTTTAAGAATTAGAAAAACCGATGAAGCTAAAAAACACAAGCACAAGCGGTTGCATTTAATTCAGTTGAATATTTTTCCTAAGATATAATAATCTCGTGATCTGCAGTCAATTATTAATCTTAGTTGCTTCGCAAATTAGAGTGACCAAACAATTACGGATTCGATATCTAATTTAGCAGTAGATTTCAATGAATAATAAACTAGTATGCATCCTAGCAATTAATCAAACCAATCATATAATTCAAGTACAGAAAAATAATCAATACTCAAATATTAATTGAACAATTAAAATCAATTAGATCTCACAGTGTATTTAATCCAAGGCTTCCGTCTCCTTAATCCAAGAACAATAAATTAGCTACACATGACTATGAAAATCACCAAAGGAATAGAGAGAAAAAGTATTTTCTGAATACAAGATACCAGGTATCTCCCTATGTTTGCTTAAGTCTCTATTTATAACATTAAACTAGCAGCCTAATTATGCCCTAATATTACAGCAAAACCAATTCCTAAAAGGAGTTCGGCAATTTTTTTATTCGCGCCTCCCCCCAAGCTGTTAGGCACGTGATGATGATGATGTTTTTAAACTGGGAACTTGAGCTCCTCCAATTTGGAATAGGACTGCATGATGGAATTTCCTTCTCCAATTAGGAATCATCAATTCCGTGACCCACATGCTTGGCAATGAAGATAATTGCATCTGATATATATTAATTGCCATATTGCTTTAGAAATTCGTGACTTGATAGGAGAATTAGACGTGGCCCCCACATATGACTAGGCAAGTATGATAATGTGATTTCATATATTTAGCAAAGCTGCCTACTTCATTTCAAGACCCAACCCGTGAATGTGCTGGCCCAAGCTATTACATTCCTTTCTTTTGCAAATTTCGTGGCCCACATCATTATTCCTTTAATTGCATAGCTTAAAAAGGCTGGGCTACTTCCCAATTCGTGGGCCCATGTTAGAATAACAATCCGTTAGCTGCTCTTTTTCTCTCCTTTTGTCAGCTGCTAAAGTCACGCAAGCTGGCACGATGAATATGATGGACTCCTTGCATGCATGGATTACGTAATTAAAAAAAACCATAAGCTAGCTGCTTCAATTGACATGGACCTTCTTTTTGTTTCTTTTTAGCCCATTTTGATTCCTTGGATCAATTGTACCTAAAATATAAATATAAAATAAATGAATGTACTTAGGTACAAAATAGATATAAAAGATTAAGTATTAAGGGAATAAAATATAACATATTTCATCCTTATCAAATTCCCCCACACTTATCTTTTGCTTGTCCTCGACAAAATAAAAATAAACTATAACACAAAACAATATGAACTCCAACATTGACCTCAAAGATTCAAAACAATAATTCTGGGAAACTTCAAAACAATGTATTATCCAACCCAACTTTACTTACCAATCTTACTTTATTCTCAACCCATTGTGCGTGTGTGAATCCACATGTATCAAACTAATCAGACTACAGAAAAACTTATGAAATCGAAGCCTTAAAGGAGAAAGAAGAACTCTAACACTTGTTTTTCCACAAATCTCAGTTAACACCAGCAGATAACATCAAAGGATCAAAAGGCTTTTCTTTGACTTATTTTTTCTTTTCTTTTTTTTTCTTTTATTTGGTAAGTGCATTTTATGCTCCATCTTACCTGCGAGTGCATTTTACGCTCCATCTCGCATGTCACGTGTTTATGAGTGAGTGCGTTTTACGCTCCATCTCATCCCACCACATAAATCCTTTCTTTTTCTTTTAATATTTTTTTTTTCTTTCAATCTTGCAAAATTTTTGCCTAAATCATTTCCCTTTTCTTAAACAATACCTCATATCAACTTCAAGTGGTGATCAAACAATTGAGAGAGTTCAAAGTTTCTTCCCTAGACATTCAACCAGATAAAGTTTTTTCCAAGTCAAAACTAGGTCAAACAAATGGATATGTGCTTAATAGTGAAGGGTCTCAAATAAAGTAGTGATCAACAAAGAAAATCAAATTTAGATTACCCAATGTCTATCAGTCCTCCCATAAGTTATTACAAAGAAATCAAGATTTTTATCATTGGTCAAAAATCAAAGTCCAAATTAACTTATTTCTCAAGTGACAAATCCTAAAACTACTCCATTTTCGTAGGAAACACGATTGCACTTATCATGTGCAACAAGCCTTTAAACCCCAAGGTTAGCCCAAGTGGACGAGTTTTGTCTCGTGAGGGTTTGCAGTGAATGTACCAAGGTTAGCCCAAGTGGACGAGTTTTGTCTCGTGAGGGTTTGCAGTGAATGTACCCACAAAATTCAAAATAAATATAATAAAAAAAATAAAAAATTTGGAAAATATCTAAATGCTTCCCCCCCCACTTAAAACTTACATTGTCCCTAATGTAAAGTAAAATGCAAAGAAAAGTAGAGAGATACTCCCCTATGGGTTGCCTCCCATGCAGCGCCTTTGTTTATGGTCGTTGGCTCGACTCGATATTGCCTTTGAGTTAATCTGTATAAACCGGATCCTCAAGATCCATATTCTCCACCTTATCTTCTTGGAAACCCTCATGAAAATATTTGAGTCGATGACCATTCACCTTGAACACTTTAGAAGTTGCTAAACTTTTGATTTCAACTGCTCCATGCGGGAAAACATTAGTAATAACAAAAGGTCCATTCCAACGAGAACGTAACTTACCTGGAAAAAAACGAAGCCGTGATTGGTAGAGAAGAACTTTTTGACCAATTTGAAATTCTTTCCTAGATATCCTTTTGTCATGAAAAGCTTTCGTTTTTTCCTTGTAAATCCGTGCACTTTTATACGCGTCATTACGAATTTCCTCTAACTCTTGTAGTTGCAACTTCCGGTGTTCTCCACTTTCATCCATATTCATATTGAAGCTCTTAATAGCCCAATAAGCCTTATGTTCCAACTCAACGGGTAGGTGACATGGCTTCCCAAACACTAATCTATAAGGTGACATACCAATGGGTGTCTTGAATGCAGTTCGGTACGCCCATAAAGCATCATCTAAGCGCAGACTCCAATCTTTCCTACTTGGGTTAACCGTCTTTTCAATGATTGCCTTGATTTCTCTGTTTGACACCTCTGCTTGTCCATTGGTCTGCGGGTGATAAGCAGTTGACACCTTATGAGTCACATGGTACTTCCTCAATAATGCTCCCACTGTTCGATTGCAAACGTGAGTTCCTCGATCACTGATTAGAGCTCTTGGAAAGCCAAACCTAGAAAAAATGTTAGACTGAATAAAATCTGCAACCACTTTAGAATCGTCAGTCCTGGTGGCTTTGGCTTCCACCCATTTCGAAACACAATCAGCAGCGAGTAAGATATAAGTACAACCGAAAGAGACAGGAAACGGTCCCATGAAATCAATTCCCCAAACATCAAAAATTTCACAATATAATATGGGGGTTTGCAACATCTCATTTCGTTGGGAAATATTACCCGTCTTTTGACAATTATAGCATGACTTACAAAATAGATATGAATCTTTGAAGAGAGACGGCCAAAAGAAACCACATTCTAATACTTTCCTTGCTGTTCTCTTGGTTCCAAAGTGACCTCCACAAGCATAAGTATGACAAAAAGTAAGAATCGACGCAATTTCACTTTCAGGGATGCATCTTCGTATCACTTGGTCGGCACAGTGCTTCCATAAGTAAGGATCATCCCATACATAGTGCTTGGCATCACTTTTGATTTTATCTTTTTGAGCTTTAGACAAACTAGAAGGTAAGATGTTAGTAGCCAAATAATTCACAATATTTGCATACCATGGCATGGTTGTGCTTGCAGAAAATAATTGTGCATCGGGAAACTCTTCTTTCAGTTGAAGTTCATCATGCACATTCACTAAGCGACTCAAGTGATCCGCAACACTATTTTCCGCTCCCTTTTTGTCCTTAATTTCCAAGTCAAATTCACTCAAGAGAAGTATCCATCTTATCAATCTTGGTTTTGCCTCTTTCTTTGTCATCAAGTAACGAAGAGCTGCATGATCAGAATATACAATGACTTTAGTACCAAGCAAATAAGATCGAAATTTTTCTAAAGCAAAAACAACAGCTAAAAGCTCTTTTTCTGTTGTAGAGTAGTTTCGTTGGGCATTATTCAAAGTTCTCGACGCATAATAAATGGCATGTGATGCTCTTCCGATTCTTTGGCCCAAAACAGCGCCTACGGCATAGTCACTTGCATCGCACATTATCTCAAAAGGCATGGTCCAATCAGGTTGTTGAATAACTGGAGTGGATGTCAGTGATTCCTTCAATTTATCAAACGCCTTGCGACATTTCTCGTCAAATTCAAACTCGGCATCCTTTTGTAGTAGATTGCATAGGGGTGATGCTATTTGGGAAAAGTCCTTGATAAATCTCCTATAAAAACCTGCATGTCCAAGAAAAGAACGAATATCCCGAACACTAGTGGGATATGAAAGAGATTGTATAATGTCAACTTTAGCTCAATCTACTTCAATTCCCTTAGATGAAACAACATGACCCAAAACTATACCTTGTTCAACCATAAAATGACATTTTTCAGAGTTTAAGACAAGGTTAGTTTCTATGCATCTTTGAAGAATAAGAGTAAGGTTTTGCAAACATTTATCAAATGAGTCTCCATAAACTGTAAAATCATCCATAAAAACTTCCATGATATGCTCAATGTAATCTGAAAATATGCTAACCATACACCTCTGAAAAGTGGCCGGAGCGTTGCAAAGTCCGAAGGCCATGCGGCGATATGCGAAGGTACCAAACGGGCATGTGAAAGTAGTCTTCTCTTGGTCTTCTGGGGCAATTGCAATTTGGAAGTAACCTGAATAACCATCAAGAAAACAATAATAAGAATGACCAGCTAATCGTTCAAGCATTTGATCAATAAAAGGTAATGGAAAATGGTCCTTGCGGGTTACAGCATTCAATTTTCTATAATCTATACAAACCCGCCACCCATTTTGAACTCGGGTGGGAACCAACTCGTCATTTTAATTTTTCACCACAGTTATTCCAGTCTTCTTAGGAACCACTTGAACTGGGCTAACCCAACTGCTATCTGAAATAGGGTAGATCACTCCGACATCAAGAAGTTTGAGAATTTCTTTCTTCACGACATCCATCATGGGAGGGTTCAATCTCCTTTGTGGTTGACGGGAAGGTTTCACTTCATCCTCCAGCAAGATCCGATGCATGCATGTGGAAGGGCTTATTCCTTTAATATCAGCTATCGTCCATCCAATGGCCTTCTTATGCTCCTTTAGAACATGCATGAGTTTCTCTTCTTGTGATGCACCAAGTGTATTGGATATAATCACTGGTAATGTTTTTCCCTCTCCAAGGAATACATATTTGAGATGACTAGGAAGATCTTTCAAATCGGGAACTGGTGCCTGCACAACAGAGGGTAAAGACCTTTCATTAGAAATTGGCAATTCAACGTAACAGATGTTACCTGATTTTGGAATGTCATCCAAAGCTGTTATAGTTGATTGCAACTCGGTGCTCAAGGTCAAAATCGCATTTCCTTCATCAATGTCTTTACTAAGTGCAATTTCCAATTCATCCTTCCCATTGAGTTCAAAGATTTCCTGTGCTAAAGAGTCAATCACATCAACCGAATAAACAGAATTATCATCAGTGGGATAACGCATGGCATCATAAATATTGAACTTAACAATTTCGCCATCAAATTCCATTGAAAGTGTACCACTATGAACATCTATTTTAGTCTTTGATGTCTTTAAAAATGGTCTTCCTAGCAAAATAGGAGCATTTTGGTCACCGTTTTCCATATCAAGCACATAAAAATCAGTAGGAAAGATCAAATTATTGACTCGCACAAGAACATCCTCAATTACACCTTTGGGATAAACATTAGATCTGTCAGCTAGCTGTATTACAATACCAGTTTTATTCAAAGGTTCAAGTGATAGATTAGCATATATAGAATATGGCATAACATTTATCGAGGCTCCTAAGTCTAACATGGCTTTTTCAATTTTTGCGCTACCTATCGTGCATGGAATAGTGAACATACCCGGATCTGGGCACTTAGTAGGTAGCTTTCTTTGAATGACTGCGGAAACATTTTCTCCTACCTTCACCTTTTCATATTTTTTCATTTCCTGTTTCCTCTTATGTGTACACAATTCTTTCAAAAATTTAGCATAACGATGTACTTGTTTGATAGCATCTAACAATGGAATATTTACCTCGCATTTACGGAAAGTTTCATATAAATCTGAATTTTTCTCGTATTTTCTATTTTCTGTTAAAGCAAGAGGGAAAGGGGGTACCGGTTTATATTCAGAGAGAGGAGGAAATTTACGCTTAGGTTCATCCTTGTCATTCAGAACGCTGCTGTCTGCTTCTTCTTTTTCCTTAGTCATATTGTTTTGATCTTCTGGTGTAGGCACTGTCTTTTCTGGTATTGTTATCTCTTTACCATTCCTCAAGGTGATTGCACTTACATTTTCTTTTGGGTTCACCACTGTTTGGGAGGGTAATTTTCCTGAACTTTGTGCCTCCAATCGACTAATCGCAGTCGCCATTTGTCCCACTTGCGTACCCAAATTCTGAATACTTGCTCTCGTTTTCTGTTGAAAATTTAAAGTGTTAGTGGCAAGTGTTTTAACAATATCTTCTAAAGACATGCTAGGGGTCGAAGATTGGCCCTGTTGTTGTCTATTGACATACGATGGTTTGTACTGCTGCTGATTTGGAAAAGTTTGAGGTGCTGGTTGACTTGCTTGTGGGTTCCCGTAGCTAAAGTAAGGATGATCCCTCCATCCAAAATTATATGTATTTGAAAAGGGATCATATTTCCTTTGAGGTTGCCCCGGAAACCCTCCTGCTGCATTTGCATGTTCAACGGTCTCCTCTTGGAGAGTTGGGCACATGTCTGTCGGATGTCCTACTATCGCACAAATTCCGCAAGCTTTTACCTGTTGTGTGTTACCTGCACCCAGTTGACGAACAAGAGAAGTTAAACTCGCAATTTGTTGTTCAATAGAAGAAATTTGTACCTCACTAGCATTCCTAGGTGCAGAATCAAGTCTAGTGCCAAATTGTTGAGAATTAGCTGCCATATTAGCAATTAGATTTCTTGCAGCCTCGGGAGTCTTATCCACCAACGCTCCGCCACTAGCAGCGTCAATCATGCTTCTCTCGGTACAACTGAGACCTTCATAAAAATACTGGATGAGAAGTTGATCACTGATTTGGTGATGAGGGCAACTAGCACATAATCTCTTGAAACGTTCCCAATACTCATGTAGGGATTCTCCGCTGTTCTGCCTCACACCACAAATTGACTTCCTAATGTTGGCCGCCCTTGAAGCTGGAAAATATTTCTCTAAAAAGAGTCTTTTGATCTCTTCCCATGTGGTGATGCTTCCGGAGGGTAGATAGTAAAGCCAATCCTTAGCTGAATCTTTCAGAGAAAATGGGAAGGCTCTTAGCTTGATCTGTTCTTCAGTGACTCCGGTAGGTTTCATACTCGTACATACCACATGGAATTCCTTCAAGTGTTTGTGGGGATCTTCACCTGCCAAACCATGAAAAGAAGGTAGAAGATGTATCAATCCAGATTTTAATTCAAAATGAGTATTAGTATCAAGATTAGGAAAAGTTATGCATAAGGGTTGTTGGTTTAAATCAGGAGCTGAAAGCTCTTTCAAGGTTCGATTTGCTGCCATAACTCCCTTTTCTTCACGAATTTCCCGAGCTTCCTTCCTTAATCTGCGACAAGTTCTCTCTATCTCTGGAACAAACTTTAAATCACCTTGATTAGTAGATCGAGTTTCAGGCATAAACAATCAAGGAAATTCAAATTACCAAAAAAAAATTAAAAATAAAATAAGAATTACAAAAAAAAAATAAAAATAAAAATAAACTAAAATCAGTCCCCGGCAACGGCGCCAAAATTTGGTGTGCTGTCGCAGACAACCAAAAATAAACTTTACTGCGAACGATAATAATGTAGTAGTGCAAGTAAGAGTCGATCCCACAGAGACTGATTAATCTATTTTTTATATACTTTGTATTCCAAAAGAGGGGATTTTTTTAATATTTTTAATTAAAATAAATTAATGTGTAAAATATTGTAACGAATTAAATCAAGAGAACAAACCTTGGGTTAAGTCAACTTTCACCTTAGCAACATACACTGATCATTGACTCAAGCATACACAATTAATATCTTAAATATTCATCGTTAGAATTAATTCCATGTCTTTCCTTAATTTTAGTTAGATAGAAACAAGCGATCTAAATAACCCTAACTACTAAACAACTTCAGACAAGCGCTAAAAGTTTAATCTAGTAGAAGCTTTAAGAATTAGAAAAACCGATGAAGCTAAACAACACAAGCACAAGCGGTTGCATTTAATTCAGTTGAATATTTTTCCTAAGATATAATAATCTCGTGATCTGCAGTCAATTATTAATCTTAGTTGCTTCGCAAATTAGAGTGACCAAACAATTACGGATTCGATATCTAATTTAGCAGTAGATTTCAATGAATAATAAACTAGTATGCATCCTAGCAATTAATCAAATCAATCATATAATTCAAGTACAGAAAAATAATCAATACTCAAATATTAATTGAATAATTAAAATCAATTAGATCTCACAGTGTATTTAATCCAAGGCTTCCGTCTCCTTAATCCAAGAATAATAAATTAGCTACACGTGACTATGAAAATCACCAAAGGAATAGAGAGAAAAAGTAATTTCTGAATACAAGATACCAGGTATCTCCCTATGTTTGCTTAAGTCTCTATTTATAACATTAAACTAGCAGCCTAATTATGCCCTAATATTACAGCAAAACCAATTCCTAAAAGGAGTTCGGTAATTTTTTTATTCGCGCCTCCCCCCAAGCTGTTAGGCACGTGATGATGATGATGTTTTTAAACTGGAAACTTGAGCTCCTCCAATTTGGAATAGGACTGCATGATGGAATTTCCTTCTCCAATTAGGAATCATCAATTCCGTGACCCACATGCTTGGCAATGAAGATAATTGCATCTGATATATATTAATTGCCATATTGCTTTAGAAATTCGTGACTTGATAGGAGAATTAGACGTGGCCCCCACATATGACTAGGCAAGCATGATAATGTGATTTCATATATTTAGCAAAGCTTCCTACTTCATTTCAAGACCCAACCCGTGAATGTGCTGGCCCAAGCTATTACATTCCTTTCTTTTGCAAATTTCGTGGCCCACATCATTATTCCTTTAATTGCATAGCTTAAAAAGGCTGGGCTACTTCCCAATTCGTGGGCCCATGTTAGAATAACAATCCGTTAGCTGCTCTTTTTCTCTCCTTTTGTCAGCTGCTAAAGTCACGCAAGCTGGCACGATGAATATGATGGACTCCTTGCATGCATGGATTACGTAATTAAAAAAAACCATAAGCTAGCTGCTTCAATTGACATGGACCTTCTTTTTGTTTCTTTTTAGCCCATTTTGATTCCTTGGATCAATTGTACCTAAAATATAAATATAAAATAAATGAATGTACTTAGGTACAAAATAGATATAAAAGATTAAGTATTAAGGGAATAAAATATAACATATTTCATCCTTATCAATTATGAACCAAGTATAAGTCATAACAATAGACTTTATATTAGATAAGCATGTTTTACAAATAACTTAAAACATTTGAAAGATTAAGTAAATCTTGCTTGAACAAATAAGTCAAGATCGTATTACTTCAATAATAAGCTCAATACTTGTTCATTATGAATATCAGAATACAACATAACTTGTACAATAATTAAAAAGTTAAGAATCAGAACAAACTTGCATGTATAAAGAGTAGGGATTCGATAACTTGCGTACACGTAAAAGATAGGTTTAGAAAACTTGCCTCAAGCGCAAGCTACACTTTACAATTACAAACCACTTCCACAATTATCCTCCTACATTTTATTTTATGTTTATAACATCAATTAGTACATTACCAAGACATTTAAACCGTTGAACTTCTTGCTTAGGTTCAACTCACAACATGCACAACATACGAACATAACATTTTAAACTATCGTATTGTACCTTATGAAAGTAATATCCATGTACACATTTAATATATCAAGATGAGACTTCAAAATATTTAAAACGTATTAAAAATATGTTATCTCATTGTCTAATACACTTAACATGTCATCACATTAAGTTAGCTAACATGTAACGCACAAAAACTTCACGGAACTCAAACTAAAAATCCCGGACAGCCCTTACCCCCGCTGGGGCGGGGTTCCCTAGGTTTACAGCCTTGCTAGGGCGGGGCCCACTGCTGGTGGGTTCCCCAACTCGCGATCGTGCAGAGAAATAAGCCAATTTGGCTTATTTTTTCGCACCCAAATTCGATTTTTATCAACATAATGTATATAAAACTTTATGAAAACAAAATCTTAAAGTTTTAACATGATTATAATATTCATAAAAACAATAACACATAGTCAAAACACAATTTTCATGATTTTTGAAGAAAACAACATTCTTAAGCGTTCTTGACGAAAATTGCTATTGTGCATTCATTTTTAAACCAAATCATATGATTCCAATTGCATTAACTCAATTCCTTAACATATTATCATAATCCATGATCAAATTAAACAAAATTAACAATCAAACCTCAATTTTGATAATTTAAAAGACTATTTTCAAAATAAGTTCACACTAAATTATTATGAACATGATTTCTTCATGTTCATCGTATTTACGTGAATTGAACCATCTAGATTATCACATAACACTTAGATAATATTATATATGTATGCTAAAACACGTAATAATTGAAATCACATGATTTTTAAAGAAAACTATTACAAAGAAGCAAAAACTTGAAGAACATAACTTTAAAATTTTCAAGAGTTTAGATTATACCCTAAGATTGTTTTGGAGAAGAAGATGATGGTTGATGATTATCTCTTTGATTTCTCAAAACCTTCCCCCTTCTTCTTCCTCTCTTCTTTTCCTCTCTGTTTTCTCTCTATTCTTTCTTTTTTCTTTGTTTTGTTCTTTTAACTAACGTCAAACTATTTGTATAACTGATATACATATATATTATACGTATAATTATATAATATAACTGTTAAGTATTAAACCCCATAATAATTATAATAATTATAATTAATACATGAGTTACAAATTTGAAATATAAAAAACCCTAAGGTTTGTTTGGCTAAAACAACTTTATTTTAAAACATATTATTAGTAGCTAGGACCCTGTTTGGCAAAACGAGATTAAAATAGTTTTAAGCGCTTTGTTTGGGTAAAACTAATTTAAAACTCTTTTTATTCTTTTAATAAATCATTTAACACAGATTAAATGTTACACTTTATTTAATTAAATCTTAACATTCTAATTTAATTAAATAAAAGCTAACATCATTTAACAACATAAAAATTACCACATAACAATTATAATTACTCGCTAATTATAATTTCATGTAACAATTATCACATAACTTCATCTAATTTAATTATCTCAATTAAATTAGAATCATAAAATCAATATACATCAATTAAATTAAATATTAAATATTTATTTAATTAATATATTACACTTAATTAAAATACTCCACAACAATCACATTATTTATTTAATTCAATAAATAAATCAATTAAAATATTTATTTAATTCAATAAATATTTAAAATTAACATAAAATTCTTATTCGTTACAATCTTCCCTCCTTAAAAGGATTCTATCCCCAGAATCACAACAAAAAAATATCTCATTTGGTACATTCTTCCCCCCTTAAAAAAATTATGTCCCCAGAATCGGTGTACAAGAATTTACACAAACAATTAAGCAAATAATTGGGGATATGTCTTCTTCATTACATCTTCGAGTTTTCTCGTGGCTTCTTCAGTACTGTGGTTCCTCCAGATTACCTTGACAGAAGGTATCACTTTGTTTCTAAGTACTTGTTCCTTTCTATCAACTATTTGAATAGGCACTTCTTCATATGTTAAGTCTTTTTCAAACTATAAAGGCTCGTATTCTATCATACGCTTGTAGTTGTGTTTGTAAGGTCGTAACACGAAAATATGGAAAACGTTGTGTATATTGTCTAGCTCTGGAGGTAACGCAACCTCGTAAGCTACTTTGCTCACCTTCCGTAGTACCTCGAAAGGTCCAATAAATTGTTGACTCAGCTTCCCTTTTTTGCCAAATCGAATCTTCCCCTTCCAAGGAGATACCTTCAGGAAAATAAAACTTCCCTGGAAGAATTCTTAATTCTGTCGATGTTGATCGGCATATTTTTTCTGTCTGTCTTGAGCAGCAACCAATCTTGTTCTGATCAGCTTCACGATTTCAGCAATTTTTTATACCAGTTCCGGTCCCAATACTTGACGTTCACCGACCTCATCCCAACACAAGGGAGTTTTGCATTTTCTGCCATACAATGCTTCGAAAGGTGGCATGCCGATACTCGCATGGTAACTATTGGTGTAAGCGAACTCCACTAATGGTAGATGATCATCCCAGCTTCCTTTGAAGTCCATCACACAAGCTCTCAGCATATCCTTTAGCGTCTGAATCGTTCTCTCGCTCTGGCCATCAGTCTGAGGATGGTACGCCGTACTCATTCGCAATTGCATTCCCAGACATTCTTGCAAACGTTTCCAGAAATTCGACGTAAAACGCGGATCTGTGTCGGACACAATCGACACTGGAACACCGTGTCGGGATATAATCTCCTTAACGTACAACTTTGCTAATTGATCCAAGTTGTATTTAATCTTAATTGGTAAGAAATGGGCTGATTTCGTCAGTTGATCCACTATTACCCATATCGCATCAAATCCCTTCTGAGTCGTTGGAAGACCAACCACGAAATCCATCGTGATATGCTCCTACTTCTATTCTGGAATTTCTAACGGTTGCAGTAATTCACTTGGTCTCTGGTGTTCTGCCTTGACCTTCTAGCATGTTAGACATTTCACAACGCATTCAGCAACATCCCTCTTTATATTCGACAACCAAAAATGGTGTCTGAGATCCTGGTACATCTTCGTACTTCCAAGGTGAATCGAATACCTCGAACTATGAGCTTCGTTCAAAACCTCCTCTTTGACTTTTGGTACTGGCGGTACCCATATTCTTCCTTCAAATCGTAACAGTCCTTCGTTATCGATCTTAAACTTGATTTCTTCACCCCTGGCTATTCTCTTTTGGATCTTCTCGCATTCTTCATCGTGAAGTTGTGCCTCTTTCACTTTGTCTACCAGAGTAGAACTAGTAGTTACTTGAAATAGCTTCTCATCCGATTCCTTTGGATACTTCATTTCCAGCTCTAACTTAGCCATCTCTACTATCAACTGATCCTGATCAGTTAACATATTCAACTTCTCCCGAACCTTCATGCTTAAAGCGTCGGCGACGACATTAGCTTTACCCGGATGGTAAAGTATCTCGCAGTCATAGTCCTTGATCAGTTCCAACCATCTTCTCTGGCGCATGTTTAAATCCTTTTGTGTAAAGATATACTTCAAACTCTTATGATCCGTGTATATCTCACACCTTTCTCAATAAAGGTAGTGTCTCCAAATCTTCAGAGCAAACACTACTGCCGCCAATTCTAAGTCATGGGTCGGATACCCTTTCTCGTAATCCTTCAGCTGACGTGATGCGTAGGCAATAACTTTGTCGCTCTGCATCAGCAAGCAGCCTAATCCCTTGTGTGAGGCATCGCTGTATACTACAAAATTTCCCGTACTATCCGTCAAAGACAACACAGGCGCAGTACTCAACCTCTTCTTCAGTTCTTGGAAACTTTCCTCACACTTTTCCATCCAAACAAATTTAACTACTTTACGAGTCAAATTTTTCAACAGAGTTGCGATTCAAGAAAAGTCTTGAATAAATCTTCTATAATAGCCAGCCAATCCTAAGAAACTTCTCACTTCAGACGGTGTCTTCGGCTAATCCAAATTCATTACAGCTTCAACCTTCGACAGATCTACCGAAATCCCATCTTCGTCAATCACGTGGCCAAGAAATTACACAGGTTCTAACTAGAATTCGCACTTCGAGAATTTTACATATAGCTTTTCTCGTCTCAGCTATTCTAAGGTCAACCTTAAGTGTTCAGTGTGTTCCTCCTCAAATTTGGAATAAACTAGGATGCCATCTATGAACAACACTATGAACTTATCCAGGAATGGCTTAAACACCCTATTCATTAAGTCCATAAATGCAGCTGGGGCATTCGTTAGACCAAATGACATCACTAAGAACTCGTAATGACCATACCGAGTCCTAAAAACTGTCTTCGGTATATCTTCTCTTCTCGCCTTCAACTGATGATATCCACTTCTCAAATTAATTTTTGAGACGTATCTAGCACCCTTCAGTTGATCGAACAAGTCGTCGATCCTAGGTAAAGGATACCTATTCTTGATCGTAACTTTATTCAATTTCCTATAATCAATGCATAGCCGCATCGATCCATCCTTCTTCTTCACGAATAAAACTGGCGCTCCCCACGGTGAAACGCTCGGCTGAATATACTTCTTGTCCAGCAGTTCCTGCAATTGAACCATCAACTCCTTCATCTCGACTGGAGCCATTCTGTACGGAGCTTTTGAAATCAGAGCAGTTCCTGGCGCTAAGTCGATTACGAACTCTATCTCTCTATCTGGCGGAAGTCCCGGCAAATCGCTCGAAAATACGTCTATAAATTCCATAACCACTGATACTTCTTCTATCTTCGGGCTTTCCTTAAGAGTATCTACTATGTTGGCTAGATATCCTACACAGCCTTGCGTCAAAAGTTTCTTGGCTTGCATAACCATTAGACAACTCGCTTATCTAGGTGATTTGCTACCATAAAATACCAACTTTGACGGAGTCGTAAGGTTTACCGACTTCTTCTAACAGTCGATTATCGCCCCATGGTTGAACAACCAATCCATACCCAAAATCATATCAAATTCCCTAAGTTTTATCGGAATCAAATCTACCTTCAATTCCTGACCCTTAATGTCCAATCTACAGTTCTTGTATACAAACCTAACAGGAATAACCTCCCTATTCGCAATCTCTATGTTCAAGGGATAAACTAATTCCTCCTTAGGTAAGTTTAGGGTCTTAGCAAAATCCTCAGATATGAATGAGCAAGTAGCACCCAAATCAAATAATATATATGCATTTATACTATTGACCTGAATAATACCTGACACCACATCCTTAGACTGCATAGCATCCTGCGCCGTCATGTTGAATGTGCGGGTAGTGGGTCGAACGGCCTGCAGTGGTCCAGCGATAGTCAGAGTGCTGCCGCTGCCATTTCATCCATTCCCTGTTGACCCTGTTGCTGGCTTCTTTGGGCAGTTATGAACCATGTGATCCTTGGATCCACATGTGTGACAAGCTCCCTTCTTTGGGTTCGGGCAATTCTGCGCAATGTGGCCTTCCTGACCATAGTTGAAGCACACCTGTCTCCCCTTCATGTATACTCTAGTGTGATTCTTCCCGCACGTCACACATGCTTCAATCTTCTTCTTCTGCTGGTTTCCCTGTTGACTTCCAGCAGAGGTGTTGTCATTCCACTTCCTTTTCTGGTTGATAGCCCCGCTACCACCAGCCTTGGTTTTCGTCTCATTCTTCTGCTTATTTTTATGATTGAACTTGGTTACCGCGTCGCTTCCTCCTTCAGCGAGAATGGCCTTCTCTAGCACAGCTGCAAACGTATTCAGCTGGAACATAGAGACCTTGTTGTAGATCCAGGGCTTCAGTCCCCACTCAAACCTCCTCGCCTTCCTAGCGTTAGTACTGATCTGGTACGTAGGGAACCTGGCTAGCTCGTTGAACTTCGCGACATACTCCGACACCGCCATTCCTCCCTACTTAAGCTCTAGAAACTGGACCTCCATCTGGTCCTGCGAACTAACGGGGAAGTACATTTCAAAGAACATCTCTTTGAAACGGTCCCACGCTATAACACCTTCTCCTTCTCTGGTCTTATTGGCCTGCCACCAAAAGCTAGCATACGACTTCAATATAAAAGTCGCAAAAGCTGTCTTCTAGTCTTTGCTAACTCTAGCTACCTCAAAGACCTTTTCCATCTCCATTATCCACGTCTGGGCATCTATCGAGTTTATCGATCCTTGGAATTCTGGCGGTCCTACTGCCTTAAACTCCTTAAAAGTCGTGTCTTGCACTTGCGGCTGATTCGTAAGTGTTCCTGTCAGCAGGTTCACCAACTGCTGAACCGAGTTGGGATTCGTCCCATCGTTATTGTTGTTGTTCGTCGAACCCTCGGGGTTTTGACGTGTAAGTCTTCTTCTAGGAGGCATTTTCTGTTAAGAAATATCCTTATTAAATCCTTTACTCAATACTTAAGTATTAAAGTTCAAGTTAAACCTTTAAGTAACTCAATTCACATTTGAACACATAGCACGTCAATAAACTTCTTTATTTATTCATTCGTAGTTTTAAAAAACATAGAATAGATAGCATTTCTGCTATTTACATCATCTTTCATGAACTGAAGAAGTTACAGGATTACATTCTTGTCTTATCCCATTATTATCTCAATTATGGGATTTACATTTATTTATTACATCAAGAAACACATAATATAATAACTATACTGTCTACGCATGTTAAGACGTCGCACTGCCTCTTTGCGTTCTTCCTCCATCACTCGAAACGCTATTCTGCGATCCACCATGTACCATGGTAAACCTTGGAATTGAGCTGGGTAATAGAAGACACGATCCTGAGCCCTCTCTATAGCCGTATGGAAAGCGTATTACATTTCCCCCAGTTTGGCCCTCTTTGCTTCAGCCTCGTCTTCAGCTCGATCAGCACGTTGAGTAGCCCTCAAGCTTGTTTCCTTCGCTCTGACACGCTTTGTTGACTCCTCCTAGATGTCGTTCTTCAGCTTCG
Organism: Panax stipuleanatus; assembly: GCA_020205555.1. Classification (NCBI taxonomy): domain Eukaryota; kingdom Viridiplantae; phylum Streptophyta; class Magnoliopsida; order Apiales; family Araliaceae; genus Panax; species Panax stipuleanatus. The sequence goes on from CM035115.1 coordinate 99,506,153, forward strand.
CTAGCTCGGCCCGTGCATCATCTCTATCACTCTCCGCGTGAATTAGATCCCACTTCACGTTTCCAATCTAGATGTCTAGCTCTTCAATCGTCTCGTCCCGCTGCTGTATAGTTTCTTCGAGCTCTCCGACTCGACCATGTAGCTCCACATTGCAGTCGTAGATTGCCTCGTACATCTCAGCACTAGTAGAGTGAGGTGGGAATTCCTCCTCGGGATCCTCCTCTTTTGACTCCTCTGACTAATCCTCGTCCTCCTCCTTCGGTCAGATATTGGCTCATGCTCCTGACCAACTATGGTGATCAATAGAGATGGCTCCCTCCTAACCAACTGCTCTCAGACAACATGGATGTCTCGGGGCTCCTCGTCTCCAGGCACCTAAGGTAACTCCTCCCTAGCCTGACTGGACTCTCTAACGTTCGTCATTCTGACAAAAGAATTTTAAAGCTCAGTTATTACGTGATATCGATCGACACTCTTTGAATACTAAAACGTAAACACATAGCACATAAGGTAGTTTATTGTCTTTACCTATCACCACTATCTTCCCAATCTTCCTATAAGGCTACTACCTAAGGTTTTTCCCCCACCTAAGGTTTATAACCTAAAGCTTTGATACCAACCTATGACACCCCCAAATCCGGGTACTTCATTTCCACATGATTTGGTGTTCACTATCTAAATAAAATATATATCTACCCAATAATAAGGAATGCAAAAAGATTTACAACCTCATCATTAAATAAAATTTTTCTTATGAAAAAGGATTACAATCTTAATCCGAAAATATCCCAGGTTTGCTAACCTTAACATAAACGAATAAGTACGGAAATAAAATATAATAAACAAGTCTTATTACAATCACAATCAAAGAAAACAAGTCTTCACTTGTTCATCTTGCCTTATCTTTACTTGTTGACGGTACGTCAACGTTCTCGGCATTAACTGCAAGTAATTATGAAATGTCCAAGAGTGAGCAAACAAAAGCTCACTTGGAATATAACAATAATATGATATAAACTGAATAGCTTCAATAAATTTGAATAACTTTACTTCCATCAACAATAAAGAATTGAATAATAATTCTTTCATCAATACTTAGAATTTCGAATATTGAATCATCTGAGGGTCATAAGACCTTGAACTATGTCTTAGGTTATAAACATCTTCGTTTAAAACCTTTAATAGTCATTTAGACTATGGACTCTAACTCGTACTTAGGGAGGTCAACCCTTCGTACCATGTATTGTTCACAAATATTTAACACTTTCGCGTAATAACCTCCCCTAATAAATAGGGTTGTTCATCTCAGTATTTGATACGAGTCCGGACCAAAGAAAGTTTGGTTTGGATAGCTAAAAGGAAATTTGGAGTTTCAACTATCATTAACTAAGGAGTAGCTGAATCGATTCAAAATCATTAAGAGTTCAATAATACAAGAATTATGAACCAAGTATAAGTCATAACAATAGACTTCATATTAGATAAGCATGCTTTAGAAATAACTTAAAACATTTGAAAGATTAAGTAAATCTTGCTTGAACAAATAAGTTAAGATCACATTACTTCAATAATAAGTTCAATACTTGTTCATTATGAATATCAGAATACAACTAACTTGTACAATAATTAACAAGTTAAGAATCAGAACAAACTTGCATGATATAAAGAGTAAGGATTCGATAACTTGCGTAACTGTAAAAGATAGGTTTAGGAAACTTGCCTCAAGCACAAGCTACACTTTACAATTACAAACCACTTCCACAATTATCCTACATTTTATTTTATGTTTATAACATCAATTAGTACATTACCAAGACGTTTAAACCGTTGAACTTCTTGCTTAGTTTCAACTCACAACATGCACAACATACACACATAACATTTTAAACTATCGTATTGTACCTTATGAAAGTAATATCCATGTACACATTTAATATATCAAGATGAGACTTCAAATTATTTAAAACATATTAAAAATATGTTATCTCATTGTCTAATACACTTAACATGTTATCACATTAAGTTAGCTAACATGTAATGCACACAAACTTCACGAAACTCAAACTGAAAATCCCAGATAGCCCCTATCCCCGCTGGGGCGGGGTTCCTTAGGCTTACAGCCCCGCTGGGGCGGGGCCCACTGCTGGTAGGTTCCCCCAACTCGCGATCGTGCAAAGAAATAAGCCAATTTGGCTTATTTCTTCGCACCCAAATTCAATTTTTATCAACATAATGTATATAAAACTTTATGAAAACAAAACTTTAAAGTTTTAACATGATTATAACATTCATAAACACTATAACACATAATTAAAACACAATTTTCATTATTTTTGAAGAAAACAACATTCTTAAGCGTTCTTGACGAAAATTACTACTGTGAGTTAGTTTTTAAACCAAATCATATAATTCCAATTGTATTAACTCTATTCCTTAACATATTATCATAATCTATTATCAAATTAAATAAAATTAACAATCAAACCTCAATTTTGGTAATTTAAAAGATTATTTTCAAAATAAGTTCACTGTAAATTATTATAAACATGATTTCTTCATGTTCATCGTATTTACGTGAATTGAACCATCTAGATTATCACATAACACTTATATAATAGTATATATGTATGCTACAACATGTAATAATCAAAATCACATGATTTTAAAAAAAAACTAATTTCAGAGAAGCAAAAACTTAAGGAATATAACTTTAAAATTTTCAAGAGTTTAGATTATACCCTTAGATTGTTTTGGAGAAGAAGATGATGGTGATGATTATCTCTTTGATTTCTCAAAACTTTCCCCCTTCTTCTTTCTCTCTTCTTTTCCTCTCTGTTTTCTCTGTTTTCTCTCTATTCTTTCTTTCTTCTTTGTTTTGTTCTTTTAACTAACGTCAAACCATTTGTATAACTGATATAAATATATATTATACGTATAATTATATAATATAACTGTTAAGTATTAAACCACATAATAATTATAATAATTATAATTAATACATGAGTTATAAATTTGAAATTTAAAAAGCCCTAAGGCTTGTTTGGCCAAAATAACTTTATTTTAAAACAGATTATTAGTAGCTAGGGCCCTATTTGGCAAAACGAGATTAAAACAGTTTTAAGGGCCTTGTTTGGGTAAAACTAATTTAAAATCCTTTTTATTCTTTTAATAAATCCTTTAACACATAGATTAAATGTTACATTTATTTAATTAAATCTTAACATTCTAATTTAATTAAATAAAAGCTAACATCAATTAACCACATAAAAATTGCTACATAACAATTATAATTACTCGCCAATTATAATTTTATGTAACAATTATCACATAGCTTCATCTAATTTAATTATCTCAATTAAATTAGAATCACAAAATCAATATACATCAATTAAATTAAATATTAAATATTTATTTAATTAATATATTACTCTTAATTAAAAAACTCCTGTAAGAACCCAGATTTTTGAGAATTATTAAATAAGAATTAAATAAATAAAATTCTTATTAAATGATATATGGTGGGATATTATTACATATGTGAGTAAGAACTATGCAATATGTGATGTTTATGTTAATAAATATATGAGAAGTATATATTTATTACTTATAAATAAATTGTAGGAGCAATTTATTAAAGGAAAAAATTAGTTAAGTATACAAATAATATGGTATACTTTATAAAGGATATTAAAATAAATTCTATTATGGAATTATTTAAATAAAGAGAGAATATTAATGATATATGTAAATAAATTGATATAAACAATTTATAATGTGAAAGAATATATTTATTATTTATTTTTCTTATGTGATGTGGGTGCATTACATGGACTATTTGCAAGGTGATAAATATATATAGTTATTTTGTATATATTTATTATGTGAAGAAATAAAATCATGATGAACAATTTGACAAAGAATTACAGGATGTGGTTTAAGTGTATAATATTATGTATACTTTATCCAATAATATGAGAATAAATTCTTATGTGAAATTATTTTAATAATGGATGGATATTATATTTATTATAATATCTTAAGAAAATAAATAAATTCTTAAATGAATTTATGTTAATGAGGAAAGATGTTATATTAAGTAGGCAAATAATAGTATTTGCATGGAAAATTATGTGATGCATATTTATTTTGCATTTATAAAATAAATATGTAATTAAAGCATATTAGGTTATGTGTTTATTTTGGGAATATATAATTTATATACTACAAATGGGTAATATTTTATATATGTTCCAAGAGTTGAAACATTTAATTATTGGGTGAGTTAGTAACTTAATATTTAAAAATCTAGTTACTAGCTATTAGGTAGTTTAAATTATTCAATACAAGCATTATTTGGTTTAGTGGGTAATTAAATAATTGAGCTAAAAGGATAATTCCTATTTTACCCATCTACTATTCAAAGCTTTGTGCCCAAGCCTATTTTCCCTTCATGTTGCCGTGTGTGTGTGAGAGGGGAAAGATGAGTAAAATCTACACCATCTCTAAACTTAGGCACCAAGGATATTTGACTTAGAAAATTACAAAAGTCTTCTCCTTCCTTCTCTCCCTAACCGTAGCCTCCCTCTCCCAAATTTCTTGGAAATTAAATTTTTCAAAGTATGGTATAGTGAAGAATTGTGTGCCTGAGGGAGCCTTAGCTAAATTGGATTCAAGAATTAAGTAAAGTTGAAGATAGCAAGACTTGGATTTATGAAAGAAACAGAGCATAAGGTATAAATTTATGCTCAATTTCGATTTTAATTGAAGCTATAGAATATATAATTTTCTATTGCTAAACTTGAGATTTTTAGAAGTTTTGTAGCTTATGAGATAATTTTTAATGGGATTCCGTTATAAGGAATCAAGTTTTAATTTATGTATGGTTACATATCATGGGAATTGATTTTGAAGTTGAAGAACAAAATTTAAATTGTGTTAGTAAGCATAAGTTTACTAAAAAAAAATCATTTTAGTTGTTTTTATGCTTGAATTATTAATGGAATGATGAGTTTTAGAGACTTGGTGGCTAGGTATGGGTTGTGGGATGTATAAGGATGGATTTATGGCGAAAATCGCTAACAAATCGATAAGAAATCGAGTCGAACGAATAACGCACGTTATATGTTCGATAAATGGCCTTAAAGAACCAACGCGGCTAAAAACTTAAAATTTAACGAAGCCGACACTTGGAACAAGTCTTATTATGTTAATAGAGATTTATTTGTAAAGAAAGTTGGGTTAGAACGGAGCGAGGCGAGTTTTGAACGTTAATTGCAAAGTTGAAAAACTAGTGCGAACAGCCTTTTTGGACGCATTATTTGAACAGCTTAAAATACCCAAATATCAGTGGTGATATTTTTTAAAAATACTTTGATATGCCAAGTATAACATATCCAAAAATCAGATTAATCCGATAAACGAGCAGCGCGTACGAAAATCGCGAAGTGGGTGCGTTGATAAGAAGTCGAGCAGATTTCAGCACGCCGCCGTGCGCGGCAGCGCCCGCTCGCGCGCGCCCGCGCGCGCCCGTCGGCGGCAGCGCGGCGTTGGGCAGAAAATGTGTTCTGACATCATTTTTAAGCGTGATTTTGATGAGTTTTCATGATCCATTTTCAAAGTTTAAAATTTTTCTAAAATACTATGACATGTGGTCTATAACATGCCCGAAAAATTTCTGTTATACGACTTATGATTTGAAAATTAAAAATGAGCGAACATGCATGTCAGAACTTATAATTTGGGCGACGACGAGCGTCGACGCGCCGAGCGATTTTGACGTTCGACGTTTCGAATCGCGTTCCGGCGAAATAATAAGTCATAATAAATGTAATAAAGTCTTACGGGACAAGATTTGACTATAAATGATATTTTATGCCGAGAAACTTTCTTTCGGGCATAAATAATGCAATAAAAATATGTAATAAATATAAAGTTACATATTTAAGCGAAATAAAAACCAAGGTTGCCTATAAAATTATTTTGTGGTGCAACGAAGAGTGAGAGACCTGTAAAAATTTGTATTAATCATAAAAATATTATTTTGAGGTTTTCGGAGTTCAAAATGAGATTTTTGAGCTAAAATTTATATAGCGGTATATATATGTATATTTAATATATATATACATATCTAGTAAAAATGTGAAACAAAAAGCGTGGAACCGTTAAAAATAATATAATGGTCCTAAGAGTAATGAAACGAATGTTTTCGGAATTCGAAACGAAGATTTTGAATAAAGAATTTCCTAACAAATATATATTTAATTTAAATATATATAGTGAAAATGCGAATATTCGTAAAACGAGAAATGAAGCAAATGTGCGGACATGATAAAATGTTTTTAAATGAGTTAATGATCTGAGTTAACTCATGAGTGGAAAAAAAGTTATAAAAATTATTTAAATCAAGAAAAAATATAGTAAATTGAATTTTTACTATAAAAGATATATAATATCTGTTTAAAACCTGAATTCACAAATAAAGGTAAAAGATATTCCTAACGTGGAATATAAATGATTTAAGCTTCGGTATGTAATATATTTACATATGACAATGTGAGGGACCTTTATTTAGCATAAAAAGGTTAAAAAAGAGAGAAAAGAATTAAGTTTTTAAATAAACTACTATTCTTTTTGAGTTAGAATAAATAATATTAGTTTGTGTAAACTAATAATTATTATTAATAAATATACATGCATGTTTTGTTACATAAATGGTTACCTAATATGTGTGTATATGTAAACACGATTGTGTAGGAATTGTGGAGGAACTAAAGTTAAATTTTAGCGATAATCTCCAATCAAGGCAAGTTTTTCAGTTCTGTTATGTTTGTGGATTGTATGTGATTATATGGTGAGTTGTATACCATGTTTATTAAATTGTTAAAGTCAAAATATGACTAAGTCAATTGGGTTATGGAACTCAATTGCTATATGTGATCTGTGATAGCATGTGTTGTATGAGAATGTAAGACGTAAAAAGGCATGTATAAATGTATTGCATGAAATTATAGAACTGTGATATGTCTAGTAGAAGATTTATTGATGCATGTAGAATATGCATAGTAAAGAAAGTATGTTGCATATAGAGTTGTGTGTTATGTGAAACATGATAGACTGTTAAATTTGCTGGGCCGTCGAGCTCAATCTTGCAAACATAAATATTTTGCAGGTTAATGATGTTATGCAATATTACTTGCTATTCGGATGAAGAAGATTGATGGATGTGCGAAATGGATACATTTTCTTACCTTAGAAATGGTAGAAACCTATGTTTGATAGTTTTGATATATGTAATCAACAACTATGTATAGTTTAAAATATTCAATAAAGAATATTCGTGTTAGATGTATTGCAATGAATATTTTATTTAAATAAAGGAATATAGTGACATTACTATATAAGAAAGAATTAATATTGAGTTATATATATTAATATAACTTTGATAAGAGAAATCATTAAATAAATATGATTTCATTATAAAAAAGAATTGTAAAGGTTGAGATTCAGGGAACGAATGAATGGAATAAAAGAAAAAAAATTTATTCTGCATTTTTAGCTATTTTAACATTAAATAATGTTTTAAAAGCTAGAACAATATAATATTAACGCACAAGATCGGGAAAAGAAATAGACCCGATTTTGGGGTCGTTACAGTTGGTATCAAAGCTGTAGGTTATAAACCTTAGGTAGGATTACCTTAGGCTATAACTGCAGAGATGAGTATGATGAATAAATTCAAATAGAGTTTAAGTGATAAGAAAATGATAAATAAGATTCAAAGAAGAATCATGAAGAATTATAAGATAAGAATTCGGAGTTACCTGACTCCAATAATAAAGATGAAAAGTGTAAAATCATAATATAATATGATTAAAGGAAAAGAAGATCGTAAAATTAAACGATCATAATATGAGAAAGAATCGTAATATAACACGATTATAAGATAAGATCACAACGTGATCTGATTAAGTCAAAAAAGGATAGATAACCAATTAAATGATTGAAAATTTATAGCAGAATGGCTATATGGAAATGATACTATGAAATAGTACAAGAATAAAACTCGAAAAGAGTTATGAATGATGAAATACAAATTAAATAAAATTTGTATTGAGCTAAGAACAAGATAAGATTTAATAAGATTAGGTGAGATTTCAACTGAGGACTCATGTGGTAGCTGAGTTGTACAATCCTTTGTATGGGCGGGGGTTTTGTGCTTGCACTTAGTTTATCACATTGATAATTATTGAAATGTTGGTATTGCGCTATTGATATACCTATGACGAGAAGGTGATTTTTTTCTCATAATTATATTTGATAGTTAGAGAATATAATATTAGGTATGAGTTCTTAAAACTCACACTTATGGTAAGTTCATGACTCATAATCGTATGGTGGAACCCCTCAGCGAATGGACGACTTTGGTCTGACTAGGATAAGTTCCTAAACCCATATGATTGTGGTAAGTTCCTGAACTTATAACGTGTGGTATGTTTGATGAACTATCTCAGGGTATATGGTTAGTTTAATATAGTGGGAGTTAATGGTGTTAGAGATGAACATAATTGTATGGTGAAGTTTTTGGAAATAGTTAAAGTGGATGAAGAAGGAATGAATATTCTCAAATCTACTAGCTATGCTAGATTTCGAAATTTATTGGAATCGTGCTGACAATCGTACTATTGTATTTTTGAAAAATATATTGGGTCAAATTGTTGAATCAATAAGTTTTAAAAAAGTTCGGTGGTTTCTTATGTCTATGCTAATTGTTTCAGCTAGACAAATGATTTGGAAAATATCAAAAGAATTTTATTAATCCATCATTAATATGATGTATATATGACAAATGATGACATTCTCAACGGGCTGTTAAAAACAGTGCGGTACTATGCGTCATAAAATAATTTTCAATACTTTAGTAAATAAAGAAGTGTCAAAAGCCATTTGAATTGGCTAGACACAGAATCATATATTTCTTTTATATTAAGATTTTGAACTGTCCAACTAAATTGATTGAGTATGGACTCCAGATTGAGTAAGAACTTCCATATAATGGAATTATTTTATATTGCGTCCTGGGGACGGCAAAGAGGAACTGAAATAATTGTTCCGCATAGATAGTGTTGATCGACACAGAATCCAAAATGGAAAATTCTGTTTGCGCTTTATAGCGGTGACGATGAACGTAAATGTCGTTCAAATTTATATTGCGTCCTGGGGACGGTGACGATGAACACAAATGTTGTTCAAATTGTGCCAAATGGCAGGGACGAGGAATGCAAATGACGTTCTAATATGGATCAACACAGGACATAACAGGCTAACCACCTATATGTCTGTAAGATATGTCGGTTTACAGATAAAATGTCTGTTGAAACCTTTTCAGAAATAAGTTTATGGTCTTTATGACTTTATTATGAAACAGAAAGTTTTTTTAAGCGAATCTTTTGGATTCATGAATTATTCATATTGCTTCACAATTATCGATCAATTGTGGAGAATTTCTATTTTTCGGAGGTTGGGTATAGAAAGAATGAAATTTCTTAAGAGGAAGTAAGTCGCGGAATACGAAAATGGTTTATGAAACCATGAAGAAGGAAAAAGACAGAGTTATGAGGAAAAAAAATTCAAATAATGAAAATTGATAAGAAAGTCACGTGAAAATTTGAAACGTGAAAGAATGAAAAAATAAGTCTGAGAATTATAGGGCTTTTATAAGAATATGAAGAATGTAAGGGTTCAGAAATACCCTTAGAAAAAAAAACAAAAACATTGAGAAGTAAATAATACTCGTAACATAATCGAGTTTAAACAGTAGTTAAGAATTGGAACCTATAAGAATGGACTAAGGAAAGGAATGAGATAGGTGATATAAGACCTAAAGAAATGTACGTTGAAATAATTCAACGATAAGGTAATGAGAAAGAATGAGATCTGAACCAATTAAGAAGGATTCAGTATTGTGATTCCGGGGACGGAATCCTTATAAGGGGGGAACAATGTAAGAACCCAGATTTTTGAGAATTATTAAATAAGAATTAAATAAATAAAATTCTTATTAAATGATATATGGTGGGATATTATTACATATGTGAGTAAGAACTATGCAATATGTGATGTTTATGTTAATAAATATATGAGAAGTATATATTTATTACTTATAAATAAATTGTAGGAGCAATTTATTAAAGGAAAAAATTAGTTAAGTATACAAATAATATGGTATACTTTATAAAGGATATTAAAATAAATTCTATTATGGAATTATTTAAATAAAGAGAGAATATTAATGATATATGTAAATAAATTGATATAAACAATTTATAATGTGAAAGAATATATTTATTATTTATTTTTCTTATGTGATGTGGGTGCATTACATGGACTATTTGCAAGGTGATAAATATATATAGTTATTTTGTATATATTTATTATGTGAAGAAATAAAATCATGATGAACAATTTGACAAAGAATTACAGGATGTGGTTTAAGTGTATAATATTATGTATACTTTATCCAATAATATGAGAATAAATTCTTATGTGAAATTATTTTAATAATGGATGGATATTATATTTATTATAATATCTTAAGAAAATAAATAAATTCTTAAATGAATTTATGTTAATGAGGAAAGATGTTATATTAAGTAGGCAAATAATAGTATTTGCATGGAAAATTATGTGATGCATATTTATTTTGCATTTATAAAATAAATATGTAATTAAAACATATTAGGTTATGTGTTTATTTTGGGAATATATAATTTATATACTACAAATGGGTAATATTTTATATATGTTCCAAGAGTTGAAACATTTAATTATTGGGTGAGTTAGTAACTTAATATTTAAAAATCTAGTTACTAGCTATTAGGTAGTTTAAATTATTCAATACAAGCATTATTTGGTTTAGTGGGTAATTAAATAATTGAGCTAAAAGGATAATTCCTATTTTACCCATCTACTATTCAAAGCTTTGTGCCCAAGCCTATTTTCCCTTCATGTTGCCGTGTGTGTGTGAGAGGGGAAAGAGGAGTAAAATCTACACCATCTCTAAACTTAGGCACCAAGGATATTTGACTTAGAAAATTACAAAAGTCTTCTCCTTCCTTCTCTCCCTAACCGTAGCCTCCCTCTCCCAAATTTCTTGGAAATTAAATTTTTCAAAGTATGGTATAGTGAAGAATTGTGTGCCTGAGGGAGCCTTAGCTAAATTGGATTCAAGAATTAAGTAAAGTTGAAGATAGCAAGACTTGGATTTATGAAAGAAACAGAGCATAAGGTATAAATTTATGCTCAATTTCGATTTTAATTGAAGCTATAGAATATATAATTTTCTATTGCTAAACTTGAGATTTTTAGAAGTTTTGTAGCTTATGAGATAATTTTTAATGGGATTCCGTTATAAGGAATCAAGTTTTAATTTATGTATGGTTACATATCATGGGAATTGATTTTGAAGTTGAAGAACAAAATTTAAATTGTGTTAGTAAGCATAAGTTTACTAAAAAAAAATCATTTTAGTTGTTTTTATGCTTGAATTATTAATGGAATGATGAGTTTTAGAGACTTGGTGGCTAGGTATGGGTTGTGGGATGTATAAGGATGGATTTATGGCAAAAATCGCTAACAAATCGATAAGAAATCGAGTCGAACGAATAACGCACGTTATATGTTCGATAAATGGCCTTAAAGAACCAACGCGGCTAAAAACTTAAAATTTAACGAAGCCGACACTTGGAACAAGTCTTATTATGTTAATAGAGATTTATTTGTAAAGAAAGTTGGGTTAGAACGGAGCGAGGCGAGTTTTGAATGTTAATTGCAAAGTTGAAAAACTAGTGCGAACAGCCTTTTTAGACGCATTATTTGAACAGCTTAAAATACCCAAATATCAGTGGTGATATTTTTTAAAAATACTTTGATATGCCAAGTATAACATATCCAAAAATCAGATTAATCCGATAAACGAGCAGCGCGTACGAAAATCGCGAAGTGGCTGCATTGATAAGAAGTCGAGCAGATTTCAGCACGCCGCCGTGCGCGGCAGCGCCCGCTCGCGCGCGCCCGTGCGCGCCCGTCGGCGGCAGCGCGGTGTTGGGCAGAAAATGTGTTCTGACATCATTTTTAAGCGTGATTTTGATGAGTTTTCATGATCCATTTTCAAAGTTTAAAATTTTTCTAAAATACTATGACATGTGGTCTATAACATGCACGAAATATTTCTGTTATACGACTTATGATTTGAAAATTAAAAATGAGCGAACATGCATGTCAGAACTTATAATTTGGGCGACGCCGAGCGTCGACGCGCCGAGCGATTTTGACGTTCGACGTTTCGAATCGCGTTCTGGCGAAATAATAAGTCATAATAAATCTAATAAAGTCTTACGGGACAAGATTTGACTATAAATAATATTTTATGCCGAGAAACTTTCTTTCGGGCATAAATAATGCAATAAAAATATGTAATAAATATAAAGTTACATATTTAAGCGAAATAAAAACCAAGGTTGCCTATAAAATTATTTTGTGGTGCAACGAAGAGTGAGAGACCTGTAAAAATTTGTATTAATCATAAAAATATTATTTTAAGGTTTTCGGAGTTCAAAATGAGATTTTTGAGCTAAAATTTATATAGCGGTATATATATGTATATTTAATATATATATATATATATACATATCTAGTAAAAATGTGAAACAAAAAGCGTGGAACCGTTAAAAATAATATAATGGTCCTAAGAGTAATGAAACGAATGTTTTCGGAATTCGAAACGAAGATTTTGAATAAAGAATTTCCTAACAAATATATATTTAATTTAAATATATATAGTGAAAATGCGAATATTCGTAAAACTAGAAATGAAGCAAATGTGCGGACATGATAAAATGTTTTTAAATGAGTTAATGATCTGAGTTAACTCATGAGTGGAAAAAAAGTTATAAAAATTATTTAAATCAAGAAAAAATATAGTAAATTGAATTTTTACTATAAAAGATATATAATATCTGTTTAAAACCTGAATTCACAAATAAAGGTAAAAGATATTCCTAACGTGGAATATAAATGATTTAAGCTTCGGTATGTAATATATTTACATATGACAATGTGAGGGACCTTTATTTAGCATAAAAAGGTTAAAAAAGAGAGAAAAGAATTAAGTTTTTAAATAAACTACTATTCTTTTTGAGTTAGAATAAATAATATTAGTTTGTGTAAACTAATAATTATTATTAATAAATATACATGCATGTTTTGTTACATAAATGGTTACCTAATATGTGTGTATATGTAAACACGATTGTGTAGGAATTGTGGAGGAACTAAAGTTAAATTTTAGCGATAATCTCCAATCAAGGCAAGTTTTTCAGTTCTGTTATGTTTGTGGATTGTATGTGATTATATGGTGAGTTGTATACCATGTTTATTAAATTGTTAAAGTCAAAATATGACTAAGTCAATTGGGTTATGGAACTCAATTGCTATATGTGATCTATGATAGCATGTGTTGTATGAGAATGTAAGACGTAAAAAGGCATGTATAAATGTATTGCATGAAATTATAGAACTGTGATATGTCTAGTAGAAGATTTATTGATGCATGTAGAATATGCATAGTAAAGAAAGTATGTTGCATATAGAGTTGTGTGTTATGTGAAACATGATAGACTGTTAAATTTGCTGGGCCGTCGAGCTCAATCTTGCAAACATAAATATTTTGCAGGTTAATGATGTTATGCAATATTACTTGCTATTCGGATGAAGAAGATTGATGGATGTGCGAAATGGATACATTTTCTTACCTTAGAAATGGTAGAAACCTATGTTTGATAGTTTTGATATATGTAATCAACAACTATGTATAGTTTAAAATATTCAATAAAGAATATTCGTGTTAGATGTATTGCAATGAATATTTTATTTAAATAAAGGAATATAGTGACATTACTATATAAGAAAGAATTAATATTGAGTTATATATATTAATATAACTTTGATAAGAGAAATCATTAAATAAATATGATTTCATTATAAAAAAAAATTGTAAAGGTTGAGATTCAGGGAACGAATGAATGGAATAAAAGAAAAAAAAATTATTCTGCATTTTTAGCTATTTTAACATTAAATAATGTTTTAAAAGCTAGAACAATATAATATTAACGCACAAGATCGGGAAAAGAAATAGACCCGATTTTGGGGTCGTTACAACTCCACAACAATCACATTATTTATTTAATTCAATAAATAAATCAATTAAAATATTTATTTGATTCAATAAATATTTAAAATTAACATAAAATTCTCATTCGTTACAGATCATGGCAGAATAGTTATGCTGATAAGCATAGGAGGACTTTAGAATTTAAACCTGGTAAGCATGTGTTTCTAAAAGTTTCTCTTTAGAGGGGTATTCGGCGATTTGGTCTGAAAAGAAAACTTAGTCTGCGTTATATTTACCCATTTTAGATTTTGGAGAGGGTTGGTGAAGTTGCATATCGGTTAGCTTTGTCTCCACAACTATCTCATGTGCACAATGTGTTCTATGTGTCGGTGTTGAGGAGTTATCAATATCATCCGTTGCATATGATGCATTATCCATTCGATAAAATTCGAGAGGATCTTACTTGTAAGGAGAAAGCCGAGGCAATTTTGGATCGTCAAGAGCGGGTTATGAGGAGAAAGACAATTCCGTTTGTTAAAGTTTTGTGGAGAAATCATTCGGAGCGAGAAACTACATGGGAGATAAAGGAGTCTATTCGAGCGGAGTATCCACATTTTTTTGATAATTAGGTTTGTTATTTTCTTTTGATTCCGGGGATGGAATCCTTTTTAAGAGGTAGGTGATGTAATACCCGGAAAAAAATAAAAAAATGACATTTTAAAATTTTTTTTTAAATATTTTAATTGGGTTTTTTTTGTGTTTGGGTAAAAATATTGTATTTAATTTATGTGGACTATAACAAATAAAATTTTTCATTAATTGGGCCTTAATGGTATTTGGGTTTAATTTATATGTGGATAATATTAATCCTATTATGATTAGGAGAATTAATAAAATAAGTAATAAATAAATAAATAACTAAACCTAATATTCCTCACAATATATCTTATACAAACTGATTAAGAGGAAGAGAACGGAAAGGGAGCTGCAAAGGAGAGCAACTTATATTTCAGTTGCTGATTATTTTCAGGTAAGTTTCTCCTTCAATTCATGGCTGTTGTGAATGGATTGCAAATAGAAACAGTTGAGATCAATAATAATAAAAGGGATTGTATGTGATAATAAAAACTTAAAAGTTGTATTCTGATTTTGATAGTTATGGGTCAACCCATGGAATGATGAGAAATAATTCTACTATCTATATAGATATCAGGGATGAATATACCATTTAGAGTATTGTTAATATTATTATATGTGTGTTTATATATAGTCATCAGATATATACAATTTGTTAAATAGAAGTTTACATATGAATTGGTTAAACATTTTTTGAAACGGATGGACAAAAGTTTTATATAATTAATATTACTGAAGCTTGTAATTTATACAATGTGTTACTTTAATTATAATAATAATAATAATAATAATAATTAATTTGCGGCGTTTTTTTCCTCCGGATTTAGATGAGAGGACCATAGCAGGCAATAATCATACCTATTACTACATGTGAATTGAGGCCTTCTTTACCGAATAATAAGAATCCCATGGTTAGGCAAAAATATGCTTCCTGTGGTTTAACAAGTTAACTAGTTGTCCATGCTAATAAATATTTAATTAATTTATGGTATAATATGATTAATCTTGCTCGGTTTGTATACATATATATAAAATCTGCTAGTTAAAACGTGGGACTGGACAACAAAGTGGTATTATAAAATATTCAACCTTGGACTGTGTTAAGGGCAACAATATTGAATAAATTGTTTTCATAGCGGATAAAGAAAGCAAATTAAAATATTTTATTAAGTTGATATATTGAATTATGTAATGATCAGTTGCCATACTTTTATTATAAACATTAAAAATTTAGAATTCTGTTATTGCATAAAATCCTAATATATTATAGTTATGAGAAGGCCAAAGTCGGTAATTATTTATGATCAGATTTGTAATAAGATTTTTTTATTTCTTTTATTAGATCGGACAGAGAGAATTTAAAGAGTTATATTTTGAATATAATTTAGGTATTACATTGCTTAATTCAGGTACGGATTCCGTACTCTTTCAACGATATTCTTGTTAAATTTGATTTATTCGTTTTGTTCCTTATTTCGAAATTCGTTATTATTTCACATAATTATTTCTTGTGAAATTCATATAATAGTTTCATTTTGGAGTTGATTCATATGACTCGAATTTGTACTCTTTGAATTAAGTTATCGTATTTATAATTTTTTTTTGATAATTGTAGAGCGTTACATGTTGTTACTTTCTTTTTGAGACATTGAGATTATGATTTGATTTGGTTCAGCATGAACGTATAGGACCCTTTTGTTGGTATTATGTCGCATATGTTGTGACATGGTATTTTTGTTAGAATATACTGTAGGGTATACCTTAGTTATAACCACCTGTGGGGGTACCACAGGCATGTCCTCTTAGCACCGAGGCATGACACCTTCCATGGCAGTGTGATCAGTCCACGACGTCTCCGTTTTGTGCTCCGGTGAGAGTTGGCCATTTGGTGTTTTGTTGTGGGAGGCGTATGGGTCAACCCTAGTTTGTTGTTCTGTTCTGTAGATTGATGATGTTTGTACCAAACACGCCTTTCGATATGCATGCATCTGGATCCGACCGGTCCGATGTATGTTATACCTGTGTGGCATTATTTTGATTGCCTATGTGGTATTATTTGACTTGTCTGTGTGGCAAAATATATTTTTGTGAGCTCGGTATGAAATAACTCTCAGCCATTTGATTCAGCCTATTATTTCGTTGTATGAGTCTTGTTCGTTATAGTTCAGTTCATTTATTTGAATTAGTTATTTCGTTTCATTATTCTTGTATTCTATATCCGTACTGGGCATTTGACTTTTGCTGTATTTTTCTTCCGGCAAGTAATTAGGGGGATCAAGGGCAAGTATGATGAGAGCTCCCTTCATTCCAATGGTTTAGAAATATTTTGTTTAAGCTTGATAGATTGATTTATTTGGATTTGTAATAATTACCTTAGATTGTGGTTTGGGCCAGTTTGGCATTTTTCTGGTTTGCCTTTAGATATTTATTGGTTTTGAAGACTATTCCTTTATGATTTAGAGCCTTATTATGATTTCTTCAGTTATATTGTGTTTTGAGTAACCTCTCTTTCTATTTCGGAAAGGGGGTGTACACTGCAGATCATAATAAAGGCAGAAATCGTAGTTGGGTAGATCAGTCAGAGACTGCAGTTGTTAAGGCAGAAATCGTAGTCTGTCATATAATCTGCTCTCAGAGTCGCAGACGACACTCAGAGTCGTAGTGTCTGCATAATCAAAGCCAAATCAAAGTCTGCTGAACAAAGGCTTAAACGTAGTTAGTTAAGTGCTCACAACGCCAAGGAAGAATCATAGAGACTATATGATTCTCATCAATTGAGCACTCCTGAAGCATTCACAAAGATAGTAGTCTCTGGTAAGAGTAGTCAAGGTTCAGAATGCAATATACTTGAAGGATACCAGAGAGCATTCTCTGAATGTCCTGCAAGAAAACATAAGATCGAAGCACCAACTCTATCTGCATGACAGACTGACTGAGAAGTGAAGCTATTAAGAAGAAGTCTTCTATAAGCGACCGTTAGAAGACAATGAATGAAGTGACTATCAAAAGGAAGACAACGATTGCAGTGTCTGTCAAACCAACAGAAGACAACAATCATAGTGGTGACTACGATCGTGGTGTTTGCCAAAATAGCAGCAGAAACTGATGTAGCTCATACATAGATATTGGCCAACCTAGAGAACAGAAGAAAAGGATTGTATATGCTCAGCCTCACCATGAAGAGTGAACGGGAGATCACAGAGCAGAATGTTGAGAGAGCTGAGCACAACTAATCAGAAGAGTCTTGCAAACCAGAAGGGCCAAAGCAGTCAGTCAAGTTATCTGTTTCTGATGCAAGTCAAGGCAAGCAGAATCGTAGAAGCACTGCAAGATTGAAGAGCGATAGGTTATACATTGTCAATCCAAAGAACACTCTCAGAATCGTAGTGTTGTCAAAGCCAGCCAACGTGCAACATCCACAGACAAACTACGATCAAGCACATAAGCGTCTGCATCAGAATCGTGGAGTTCGGCCCTCTGATTATTGAGTCCCAACAATATCTCAATATGAAGAATGACAATCGAACGTTGCTAATTAATAGCATCGATGCAGTAAGTCAACTCCTTTGGTTCGGATCGAGGAAACAAAAAGGAGTAGTAAAGATGACTACCAGCCTGACTTATGAAAGTGACATCTCAAAGGTGGTAGGTCAAGTAGTAGGCTGGTGTGTTAGGAAAGTCAAAAAGGTGTTGTCACGTCAAGTCAATAGTCTGCACCAAATAACTCAGAACCATTAAAGAAATTCAAATAGCTTCTAACGGCTATATTCCAACGGGAAGCTAATGGAGGAGTATATAACAGCTGAAGCTTCCAAGATGAAGAGTTGTTGACTCTACGAGAGTTCTACAGAGCTTAACAGAAAATGTCTCAGTGGCAGTAAGACTACGATAGTAGGAGTGAAGCAAATATGATGAAGAGTTTTAACTGCTAAAGGCTTCACTCAATATAAAGGAGAATGCCATCCACATTGGCATCTGAGCTCAAAGCGAAGAAGGCTAAGAAGACAAGAGGAAGAGTGGTAGACCAGAAAGAAGATATCCAGGACCACTCTATGATTCACCGTGAACAACCGGAGCTGAAGAGAAGTAAATGCAGAGCAGAATATACACACAAGACAACCAGTGTTCAAGGGATGCTAAGTACCAGATGTTGTCTACCTGAAGTGCAAAGACTTAGCAGATCCTCAATGGTGACAGTGTGCTATGCTGAAATCAGATGAAGTCAAGCATCAACAATAAATATCAGCTGCACCAAAGAAATGTGATAGACTGCTAAGTACTCAAGGATGTCTAGCTTCATGAACATCTTAGCAGTCCATCAGTGGTGATCCAGTCTCGATGCAGAATGCCAGAAGATCACACCAAGCTGCTAAGCACCAGAAGATGAAAAAGCTTAAAGTCATCTTAGCAGCTCAGCACCAATAACAACAAACAACAAACAAGCAGGGCTTGAGGGGTCCTTGTCTTCATGACTAAATTAAAGTTAAGTCTGCTAGGCTTGCTGAGTACCGGAGGGTACAAGAGATTCTAAGTCTGTTGGGCTTAGTCTACAGTTCCAAGTCTGATGGGCTTGAAGAGTTCTTAGTGAACTAGAGTTCCAAGGCTTCTGGCGTTGAAGGCATCTTAGTGATTCAAGAGTTACCATTTCTTTAGTGGAATCCTTGCTTGTTGAAGTAGAAGAGTGGATTAGGAGCTTTAGTCTCTGAACCACTTAAAATCCCTTGTGTCATTTACTTTATGTCATTTACATTATGCACTATAACTGATATAATTGCTATAACCACTTACACCTAAACTAACATTAGAACTATGTTTAACAAGATATCTTTGAAGGGGATCTTTAACTTATTCTATTGTGCATGAATTGATTCTTATGTTTGTCATATGATAATTACTTAGCAATACAAAAGAAATGGAAAAAGATTTTAAATTAAAAAGGATCTTTTCAACCCCCCCTTTTCTGGATCTATTGTGTGCCCTCTGAAAACTAACAATTGGTATCAGAGCAGGTTCTCATGCTATATTCTAAAGCTAACTCTTTGAGTTTGGTCCTAGGCATAAACAAAGTTCTAAACTAAGTTTTAGTAGTAAGTCACTTATGAATGTAGATGAGCTCACATGTTGAAAATTATGCGTACAGGTAAATGTGCATATATACCTAAAGTTGTCCATATTGGTTCCTGTCCTAATATGCTATTGCAATCAGACCAATCGCTGCACATAGCCAATCAGCAGTCTACAGTCTATTGATGGGAAGTTAAGAAGCATTAAGAGTTAAAAGCCTGACGTCCACTGTCCTGAAAGATGAAATGCTTATACATGCAATGAGATTCTTATCTAGAGGAGAAAGGAGAATTCTTCAAATATGTATTTGGCTAATTCCAAGGATCTGAACCTTGAGGTTCGAGGGCGTCAAAGAATTCAAGTTGCCAAGACTTTCCTCTGATTATAACTCCAAGACTGTGCTTGATTGATCTAAGGCCATATGGAGCAACAAGCTGTCAGCACTAAATGCAAAGATATGCACATCAATGTTTAATATCATTGTGCATATAAGCAGGACAAATAACTGTCAAGAAACTGACAGTGTCAAGGTATGTTTCCTCTTTAATATACACATACATCATATTGCATCACCTTATGTGCTATAATAGTATTCTATTAAAAGATTTTTTTCTTCCTAAAAAGGGAATGAGAGAAAGTACATTGAGGTTGAAAACTTATTGCTAACAAACTTTCTCTTCACCCATGTTTTAGGTTGAAAATAAATTTTTGAAAGAAGTCTGATATGTACCATAAGCAAATTATATTCTAAGAAATTTAAGTTGCTCTACCTTTACTGAAAGGTTGGTATGTATGTAAACTCATACGAGCCAATGTTTTGTGTTTTTGATAAAACATAGAGTATGATCAACACTACAGGTGTATCTCAAAGGTTCTTAGAAATTGATCAACTCCTAACCAATCAAATGCAAATAAGTAATAGAGCTGATCCTTACTCTGTGAATATTTAAAATATGTGAACATGGAAAAGCAAAGGATGTAATAACCAAAGAAAAAGATTATCATATCAAAATGTTTAATCACACACACTCACAATCATGCATTATAACTGTCATATCTAAATTTGATATATGTATAAATATGACGCTTATATTATGTAAATCCAAAAATATGACGAATTGGAATTTTAAGAAAACTAACCTAGCAGGACCCAAGTAATTATGGGTACCAAGATAGAAATTCATTTAACCTGCAGGTACTTAGTCTATCTGACCTCACTAAGGAAAACTAAAGCAGATGACTTCAGTTACAAAGACTCAACCAGCTGCAAGTTTAAAGATATCTCAACAATGCTCTAATTCAAGGTAATCTAATGCCAAAGCTTGCTCCTGAAGATTTGCTGAGTCCCCATGAATGAAGATCACATGAACTTAAATGGATTCCAAAATCCTTTGTTGATCATCATAAAGAAGCTGGCTATTCATGTCAAGATGTAAGAGACCTTCCATACTTATCCATGCAAAGCATATCATCTCAAAAGGAACATCAAGGAAGTTCATATCAAGGGATCATTAATCAATGGTTATGAAGTATACATCATAGAAGCAAAGCTCCATGAGTATTGAAGATGCTAAAGCCTGAATGATAGAAACTACGTTCGTAGTATCTAGTCAGCAATCGTGGAGTGACCAGTTCTGAAGAAATCACTCTATGATCTAATGGAGCTTATTCAACCATGAAGATTCCAGTCAAAAGGAGATATGCTAGGCTACCATACTTATGTTTGTCTTGAAGAATAGTTCATCTTTCTCTAAGATGATAGTATTGACTAAGGGGGAGCAGTGGTCTGCTAAGCCTAGCAGTACTCAGATTGACAAGGGAGCACAGTGAAGAAAATACTTCAGATCTCCCAGATATTGAAGGCATCTATACTTGATGACAAGGGAAAAGAACAAGTGAAGACATGGAGATGGTGAAGATTATGAAAGAACAACTGATGATATGGAGGTGGTGGAGCTTAAGGAGAAAATGAAGAAGTGAGACTCTTACTAGAAGTCCTGAGATAAGCTGAAAGGACTGATCAACCTCTCTTGCATGTCTGTTGACCACTCCACGAAGAAACAGTCCATTTCTGTTAAGTTCCTAAAATAGATGCTTATCCAAACAACCACATCCCAGTTACAGAGTCTCAAAACTTTGTGACTGATGAACCAAATAAATCTTCATCCCCAGTAGTATTGTCCCAAAACGTGCTACTGGTAACCATATCAACCATCCACTCTAATCGTGAAGTACCCACGATCAAATACCTGATCGTAGTGTAAGAGCATGCTGACCCCACGATCGCAGCCTATACATATACCAACATCAAAGAATATCCAGATTTGGTAAGTGAACTTCTTGGCAAAGTAGCCTACTGTGATTATATTGTAACCACCAAGTCTAAGAAGCCTTTCTTCTGATAAGCGCCTCAAAGACAAACCTGACCCTAAGTTTTATACTAAGAGGCTAGCCCTTTCTGAGCAACCTTAATCCAGAAGAAGTGCTGATATTGAATGCATCACAAAGACCTCTGCAGAAGCATATAGTAACCCCTCAGAAGAATACAAGCTGCTGATGAATCATGTAACTCCCTGTTGGAGACTAATAAAGAGTTGATCGTCGAAGCACGGCTATAGACGACGATCGTTGAAGTGGACAAAGAGATCGTCAACTAAACAAAGAAATTATGGAGTACTAATCTATGTCATCAGGCTACTCCACGAACTGAAGAAGTCAATGGTCAACTAAAGGGAAGTCAATTCTGAAAAGCTGATATGTTATGAGCAGTTACAGACAATAACCTATTGGACTCTTATACCTATCACTTTAAAAAGAAGAGGGAACAATTACAAAAGGGAATTTCAAATCTGTGTCAGTTACACTTACAAGAGTTTGCCAAAAAGCTGCAAGCTTCTAATCCATCTTCTCTCTCTCAAATCGAAACCCTAAATACTCTCCAAAAGCCTAAAACTCTCAAACATCTAGCCATTCTCAAATCTCTCTCAGATATCTCCTACAATACTCCTAAAATCAAAACACCCAAATACTTCTAACCCTTTAAATGGAAGATTGGCGTGTCGTCATGGGTATTCAACTCGGCACTAAGAGATTCAAAAAATCTGAAAAGAAGTTCAGAGACATTCTTGAACTCGGGCTGGGTTCTCTGAATGCCTTGAATCGAACACCTGTATCTATACCGACCTGGTGAAAGAGTTCTACTCAAATGCAACGACAAGTTCTGGGCTTCTATCCACAAAGGTCAAATGACTAATTCTGAAGATAAAACCTACAGACATCAATCAATGCTTAGGTTTTCTTGACCTAGGTCTGAAGAATCTTGAGGAAGTTGACATTGAAGAAGGAAAAAGGGTTATGCGCTATAAGAGGAACCCTAGTCTGAAGGATATGAAGAAGAAGGAGTTCCTTGAAGAATTTGAGTTCCTTACTAAGATTGTAGGGAAGTGTATACTAAGCAAGGATATTGTACATGACACAGTGAGTGATCAACAGTTGAGAATCATGTCTGCCATTGTACTGAAGCAGCGAATCAACTTTGGAGCCATACTATTCAACTTAATGTCCAAGTGGCTGGAAATGGCAGAGAAGAAGAAATCAGCTGACAAACCTCTTACGAAGGTTTTCCATGGGAGATTCTTAAGCATCATTATGAAGAAGAAGTTGAAGAATAAGATAAGGATAATGAGGTTGAGCCTCTAAATATTCACAAGGTGTTGTCTCTTAAGCTGTTTGACAACTGGAAGAAGAATCCCATGGAGAACAAGAAGCTAATGACGTATGGCAGCAGTAGCAAGAGCACTACGAAGAAGAGGAAGGAAAGCAGTGTAGTGGATGAGCTATCTCACTCTGACGATTCCAAAGTTCTATAGTCCACCTCTGAGAAGCCATCAAAGAAGAGAGCTAAGGTGGTGAGAAAGTCACCAAAGGTCCCCCAAAGAAGTCTTTTTGCTAAAGGAAAGGAAGCAGAATCAGAAGAAGAAGAAACATATGAAAGTCCTATGGCTGACCCCCAAAGTAGTCATTCTGCTGATAAGGAAGGAACAGGATCGAAAAAAGGAGAAACAGCTGGATCTTCTATTGCTGAATCCTCAAGGAGTCCTTCTGCTGATTTAGAGGATTCAGAATATGAAGAAGGAGAAGAACCTGAACCTCCTATTATTGAACCTCCAAGGAGAAGAAAGAGCAACAGACTGCTTGCCCAACCAGGCCTAAAGAAGAAAGGAGAATCTTTTATTAAGACCATTTAGCTCAGTGATGATAATGAGATGAGCCTGAGACCATGGAAGTAGATTCAAAAAGGAAATGGAAGATGTCTGATAGTTCCAACAGTAATGAGAATGAAAAGACTGTAAATGGATCTGAATCAGAAGAGGAATATACTGATGAGTCGGTTGAAGGGAGCTTACACCAGTATGACTCTAGATCAGAACATGGAGGAAGGGAGGAAGACTCCAGTTCAAAAGATCAGGAGCCAGATAACTATCATGTTCCCTCTCCTGCAAAGGTTAAAACAAGAATAATGGTGGAAGTATTTGACGAACCACAAAATGTGCTACCAGGTAGATGGGTAGACCATGGCAATGAAAGAATCAACGTGGTAAGGATGTCCACTGCAAATATGCTCAACAATCTTCAAGATATGAAGTTGGACCTTACAACCGTGCTATATGATTCTGAGAATCATCTGATAAGGTGGTTCTATCCTTTGATGTCATGGCTGAAGGCATCCACTACTAGATAAAAGCTACTTCAGATGGTGCTACTCACACTTTCCCAACCTGGAACTGGTATCGCAAAACTTCACAAGGTTCAAGTCATTTGCTTCCAAGCTAATCAGAGACAAGCCTCACTTCAAGGTCTACCGACAAGCCAGCAAAATCTTCATTCCTTGCTATCTTCGAGGAAGTTTCGAAAGTGAAAGGATCCCATCAAAGTCCACGATCGTAGAGCCTCTACACTGTACCATTGGAAGTGATCTAGCTCAGCATGAGAAGTCAAACTTGAAAGTAGTATGCATATAAGCCAATCATGTATGATGATAAAGCATATATTTTGTAAACGATCTTATTTATCCAATAATAAAAGAATTCATTTATTAAAGGTATTTAATTATCTACATGATGCTGTTTTTATAATATGTAAATAACCCATAGTTTTAAGCAATGCTTTTAGAATCATGATGTTGATCATGCTAATGAGATCTAAATTCTTAGAAAGCTTAAAAACTAAAATAGTTCCCAATCGTGGGATTACTAAAAAGAGGATTAGTAAATCCGGATAGATTGGTACATATGTTGCTTGCTCATTGGATGAGGATGATTGATCTCATTATCCTTTGTGTGGAGACACTAAAGCAAGTATGTAGATGCTTATTGGAGAATAAGTTCACTGAACGTGACTCGCTATGGAATACCTAATGAAGTTTTACTCACCTGCCAATAGAAATTCCTAATGTGATAGTAGTACAAGTGATCCTTGGATTTGAGATCATCATAGTATCTTGTGTGTAATGAATTATACGTTGACTTATTCCTTAAGACCATCAGGGTATATTAAAGGGTATGTTTGGGTATAATGAGTTACATATGAAGATAATGAATGATCAATAAAGAATCTACCACTTCTAGTAAAAGAAGCGATATGTCCTATGTGATCCGTTGAATGACAACCCAGTAGTCTTTGGCCAAGGTAGAATGAAATTAGAAAGGAGTTTCTAATTTCCATTATTTGGAGTTGTGCATTTTCTAATCGAAATACATATAATTAAATAAAATAAGACTTGACAGTAAATTCATGTCTTAAATTTAATTGGGACATTGTATGGTGGAAGGATTGAATTGTACGATAACAATTAACTCACGGGTTCTTTTATGATTAATATTGAAATCTATATTATCTGGAAAGTCGTTGATCGCTAGGGAGGCTTATCCTTATTGTAGAATAAATATTATTTATTAAATAGATTATTAGTTTAATTTATTTATTTAAATAAGATTAGAATTGTTCTAATTGATTTATTCACAACCACTTTAATATGGAGAACATAAAGGGTCACACTATAAAAGGAAGAAGAATTATTTAAGAAGATAATGACATAATAATAATAATGTATTAAGTGTAGTTAATTTAATTTATGGTGATAGAATAAATTAAATAGCTTAATGTTTATTATTTAATATTTTGGAAATATTAAATGTAAATTATAAAGAGGAGTCTTATTAATATTATTACAATTATTTTTATTTTTATTTCTAAAGGAGTTTAGGAATTAATTTAATATTAGTACTCTCACTTAATCCTAATGAGATTAGGAGGCAAATTAATTAAAGGAGTTTAATTAATTAATCTCAATATGTTGGGAAGCCTAATTAATTAAAAGTGTTTAATTAATTAATTAAATAAAATCCAATTCTAATTAGATTAGTAGGGTTGACCAACATCTATATAAGAGGAGTCTTATATCAGATATGAGATATACGTAATTCCAAGAGTTGGAGAGTACTAGTTTTTCTATAGAGAATAGAAAATAAGGGTTTAGCCAACCACCCATCTTCTTGAGCAATTCCTCTTCCTTGGTGGATCACCTCTAGAGGCTAAACACTTGGGTGGCTAACGTTGATCAAAGGAAGGAGCCAATACAGGAGATTCAAATAGATCAAGGAAAGCAAGGAGTTGAACTTGTACCTGTAGAAGCTAGATTTTCAAGGGTATGATTTTGATTCATACTTACTTTTCTGTTATTGATAATTGAGCACAAAGAATGGTTATGGTGGGGTTTGTATAAAAGTTTTAAAACCTTATTTATTGCACTTCCGCCCTTAATTGTGTAATTTGATTATATGTATGCGTAACATACAAACCCAACAGTGGTATTAGAGCCTAACTTTGTGCTAAATATCAATTTTATGATTGCATGTATGAATTGATGTAAGATTGGATCGAATTTTTTAGACAAAAATTAAAATCTGCATATTCTGAGATGAACAGCGCGGCCGCGCCGCGTCCCAGTTCATTCTGGGCGCGGGCGCACCGTCTGCAAAACAAGAGCCAGTGCACAGCGCTACTACTCCGCGTCCCAGTTCATTTTGGGCCTGGGCGAGGGTGCGCCAGGCTGCTAACAGATTCGTGCACAGCGCAGTCGCGCCGCGTCCCAGTTTATTCTAGACGCGGGCACGCCATCCTGCAGATTCTAAAAAACTTATTTTTTCCTCAATTAAGTAAATGGTTTATTTCAACTGATGAAAGTTTTAAATAAAAATGTTTATTTGATCTGAAATATGATTTCAGATTGCTAAAAATAAAAGGAGTTTAATTTGGATTTGGTATTTGATTAAAATAAAAGAGTTTATTTTGTTTCAAAACTAAAATTTAGCAAAATTTTTGTCCATTAAATGACATCAATCTATATATGGAATGGTTTTATTATTCATGTGATGAATGATTATTTATTGATGCATATGTTGATGTGTATGAATATAAATGGGGTTGATTATGGACTATTGACCAATGTGATTGAATTTTATTTTAGTTGAATGCTTGAATGAATGGGTTTTATTAAATGGGGTCTGCGTACCTTGTTTTCTCTGATTTTTCTCTTTGTAAAATTCTATCTCCCTCCTATGTACTTTCCCTTGACTGCTAATCAAGGTTTCTATTTATTGAAATAGTTTATGTAATAGAAACAGTTAGAATTTTCTTGAAAAATTGGAGACTAAGGAGCGAGGAGCACGTGAAGACCCGTTTGTATGGAGCCCGGGTTTAAATGTAATAGTTATGTTTAAATTTAAATTCTTGCACTCCTAGGTTTGGCCTTTTGGTTCACTTGGTCGCTCTAGTGAACCAAACTAGAATAAAAGTCCATAATCAATCCGGGTAGAATATAGTATTCTATATGTGCTTGCTAAGTATTATATATATATATATATATATATATATATATATTATATTTTATGCAAACATGCTTCGCATGTTTAATTAAATGAATCGTATTTTATATATGTATGTGCATGCGCGCTAAACAAGATGAGACAAATAATAACAAATCCCTCAAAGTAATTATATTAAGCCTAAAGCGTTCAAAGATATTTGGAATATCGAACGTCACCTTCTAGCATGATAAATTAATAAATTATTGAATATTTAATACGAGTTTGTTGTGCACTCACAAGGCGAGTATTGCGTATTTAAGATATTAATTTAATCACATTTAATGCTTATAAAGTTAATTGAACAATATTATTTTGTTGTGCACACACAAGAACAATATTTTTTTTTGAATATATGGAGTGCTAGGATGGACTTAACTTAAATTATTTTAGTTTGGATGTGCACACACTTGACCAATATCATTTAAGAGGTAAAATACAAGGAGTCACATGTTGATGTGATTGACAAGAGTTGTCTACCTATTTATTTATATATCGTTTGTTGTGCACACACAAGGCTATATACATTTGAAATAGGATCCTTAATCTCACTAGCAAATCTTTATAGTAGTTGCCGAACTATATAAGTAAGGGTAATATAGTTTGAAGAAAATAGTGGGAGATACCAATCTAAAATAAGACCTAAATTTATTTTGGTATATAAAATTAATAAATGAATGTTTGCTAAAATGTTATCTTTTCACATACAGAATTTTAAAAATGTCAAAATCACTTATTTCACTGCGAAGCATACTTGATGCTAATAAACTAACTGGGCCGAATTACACGGACTGGTTAAGAAATCTGAAAATAGTTCTCACTGCTAAAAAGATTTCTTATGTCCTAAATTCACCTGTCCCTGAAACTATTCCAAAAACAGCTTTTGAGGAAGAGATTGCAACTATTGTAAAGTGGTAAGATGATGCATATGTGGCTCAATGCATTATGCTCGCATCCATGAATAACGAGCTTCATCGTCAGCGTAAAAATATGGATGCTCCTACTATGTTGCTTCACCTCAAGGAGTTGTATGGTGAACAATGTAGGACTGCTAGATATGAGAAATCTAAGGAGCTCTTTCGATCTCGGATGACCGAGGGCACTGCCTTCGAGACTCATGTCCTAAGGGTGATCAATCTGATTGAACGCCTTGGACAGCTTGGGTTCGTCATGGATGGGGAGTTGAGTCAAGACTTAGTCTTGCAGTCACTCCCTAAGACCTTCTTGCAGTTCGTTGTTAATTTTCACATAAATAAGTTAGATGTCAGCTTGCCTGAATTACTTAACATGTTGAAAACTGCAAAATGTCACTTCCCATCTAAGAAGAACCATGTCTTGATGGTGGATTCTTCCAAGAAAAAGAAGAGGCCCAAGGTATCTTCTGAAAAGAAGAGAAGGAACAAAAGAAACCTGATCCAGCTAGCAAAGGAATGTGCTTCCATTGCAACGAGCAAGGTCACTGGAAGAGGAACTGCAAGAAGTTTCTGGCAGAGAAGAAGCTTGGAGAAGCTTCGACTTCCAATCAAGGTTTGTTCATGATTGAAATTATTTTTTCTGAAAGTCAAAGTTCTACTTGGGTATTAGATAGCAGCTGTGGTTCTCACACATGTAGTACTGTGCAGGGACTGGTCAGAAGTAGAAAGCTGAACAAGGACGAGGTTGTCCTACGAGTGGAAAATAGAGCAAAGGTTGTTGCATTCGCTGTAGGTACTTATTGTTTAGCAATGCCTACGAGCAAGTCCATTTATTTAAATAACTGTTATTTTTTTTGAATATCATAAGAAACAATATTTCTATTTCCGTATTAGATATGAAAGGACTTGATGTTATAATAAAGAACAACGATTGTTCTATTTATAAAGAAAATGTTTTATATGGTGTTAGTAATCTGCGAAATGGACTTTATATACTTGACTTGCATGAAAATATACTTCAAATAGAACAAACTAAGAAAAGGAAAAGAGATGATGTTAATTATACCAATATATGACACTATAGACTCGGTCATATCAATGAAACAAGATTATCCAAGTTGCATAAGGATGGGCTCTTAGAGCTATCCGATTTTGAATCATATCCAACTTGTGAATCTTGTCTCGTGGGAAAATGACTAAATCTCCTTTTAGTGGAAAAGGAGAAAGAGTTACAGAGTTGTTAGCGTTGGTTCACACAGACGTTTGTGGACCTGTGACAACGAATGCACGGGGAGGGTATTCTTATTTTATTACTTTCACTGATGATCACTCAAGATATGGATATGTGTGTTTAATGAAATACAAATCTGAATCTTTTGAAAAGTTTAAATAGTTAAGAAGTGAAATCAAGAAACAAACTGGCAAAAGTATTAAGATTCTTCGATCAGATCGAGGTGGTGAATACTTAAGCGGTGAATTTCTCGATTGTCTCAAAGAAAATGGTATAATCTCACAATGGACTCCACCAGGTACACCACAGTTAAATGGAGAAATCGAACATTGTTGGACATGGTTCGATCCATGATGAGTTTTACCAATCTTCCAGTATCATTCTGGGGTTATACCTTAGAAGCGGCTGCATATCTACTAAATACGGTCCCCTCGAAATCCGTCCCCAAGACTCCATATGAGATGTGGACAGGGAGAAAACTTGGTCTTAAGCATGTTAAGATTTGGGGATGTCCAGCTTATGTAAAAAAGTTTCAAAATGATAAGCTTGGGACAAGATCTGATAAGTGCACGTTTGTGGGATATCCTAAAGAAAGTTTGGGATACTATTTCTACAATCCTACTAAGCAAAAGGTGTTTGTTACGAAACACACTGCCTTCTTGGAAAATGAATTTATTCTTAAAGGGGCTAGTGGGAGGAAAACAGATCTTGAAGAAATTCAAGAACCACAAACCACTACAAATTAAGTGGATGAACCTGTCTAAGTAGAGACACCTTCTGTACAACACCCTATTCGTAAATCTGGAAAAGTACCAAAGATACCTGATAGGTATGGATTCGTCATAGAGGATGACGATGAGGTATACGTCATGAATGATGATGATCCATTGAATTACGAATAGGCTATGAGTAATAAAGACTCTGGGAAATGGCTTGAAGCCATGCAATCCGAGATGGACTCCACGGATGAAAACCAAGTATGGACTTTGGTTTCACCACCTAAAGGCATTAAGACTATTGGGTGTAAATGGGTCTTTGAGAGAAAGACTGGAGCGGACGGCAAGGTAGAGACCTATAAGGCCCGACTGGTTGCAAAAGGTTTCAAACAAAGACAAGGAATTAACTATGATGAAACCTTCTCACCGGTAGCAATGCTCAAGTCCATTCGGATTTTGCTTGCAATTGCAGCTTATTACGACTATGAGATCTGGCATATGGACGTGAAAATGGCCTTCCTCAATGGGAAACTTGAGGAGGATGTGTCTATGACACAGCCAGACGGATTTGTTTCAAAGGTTTGAACAAATCAAGTTTGTAAGCTGCAAAGATCCATTTATGGATTGAAGCAAGCTTCTCATAGATGGAACATTCATTTTGATGAGGCAGTCAAAGAGTTTGACTTTATCAAAAATGAGGATGAACCATGTGTGTATAAGAAGGTTAGTAGGAGCGCTGTTTCATTCCTTGTATTATATGTTGATGATATATTACTGATAGGGAATGACATTCCTATGCTACAGTATATTAAAATCTAGTTATCTAAAAACTTCTCCATGAAGGACTTGGGAGAAGATTCCTATGTTTTGGGGATAAAGATCTATAGAGATAGATCTAAAAGGATGCTTGGCTTATCCCAAGGCACATACATTGATACCATGCTAAAGAGGTTTAGCATGGAATATTCCAAAAGTGGTCTCATGCCGATGAGCCATGGAATAAATCTCTCCAAGAAACAGGCCCCAAAGACTCCTAAGGAGAGAGACCATATGGGTAAGATCCCTTATGCTTTAGCAATAGAATCTATCGTGTACAGTATGATATGTACTAGACTAGATGTCGCTCACGCACTTAGTGTAACGAGAAGATATCAGTCGAATCTAGAAGAAGAGCATTAGAAGGCAGTGAAAAATATCCTAAAGTACTTACGAAGGACTAAGAATGTATTTCTTGTCTATGGTGGGTCTGAATTAAAACTCAAGGGCTTCACAGACTCAAGTTTTCAAACGAACCAAGATGACAGTAAATCTATTTTAGGGTATGTATTTACCTTGAACGAAGGCTCAGTGAGTTGGAAGAGTTCCAAGCAGTAAACAATTGCTGATTCAGTGATAGAGACAGAGTATATAGCTACAACTGAAGCTGCAAAGGAAGTTGTTCGGATGAAGAAGTTTATAACAGAACTTGGTGTGGTTACTAGCATTGGAAGAGCAGTCCCCTTATACTGTGACAACACCAGAGCAGTTACACATGGTAAGGAACCCAGGTCTCATCAGAAATCCAAATACGTGTTGCGACGATTTCTCTTGATCAGAGAGATCATTTAAAGAGGAGACATCACCTTGGAGGGTGTAGACTCTCAAGACAACGTTGCAGATCCATTTACTAAAGCTTTAACACAACAACAGTTTGATCGTCACTTAGAGAAGATGGGTATGAGATACCATAGCGATTGGCTTTAGTGCAAGTAGGAGATTGAAAGTAGTATGCATACAAGCCAATCATGTATGATGATAAAGCATATACTTTGTAAATGATCTTATTTATTTATTAATAAAAGAATTTATTTATTAAAGGTATTTAATTATCTGCATGATGCTGTTTTTATAATATGTAAATAACCCATAGTTTTAAGCAATGCTTTTAAAATCATGATGTTGATCATGCTAATGAGATCTAAATTCTTAGAAAGCTTAAAAACTAAAATAGTTCCCAATCGTGGGATTACTAAAAAGAGGATTAGTAAATTCGGATAGATTGGTACATATGTTGCTTGCTCATTGAATGAGGATGATTGATCTCATGATCATTTGTGTGAAGACACTAAAGCAAGTATGTAGGTGCTTATTGGAGAATAAGTTCACTACTCGCTATGGAATACCTAATGGAGTTTTACTCGCCAGTCAATAGGAATTCCTAATGTGATAGTAGTACAAGTGATCCTTGGGCTTGAGATAATCATAGTATCTTGTGTGTAATGAATTATAATTTGACTTATTCATTAAGACCCTCAAGGTATATCAAAGGGTATGCTTGGGTATAATGAGTTACATATGGAGATAATAAATGATCAATAAAGAATCTATCACTTCTAGTAAAAGAAGAGATATGTCCTATATGATTCATTAAATGACAACCTAGTAGTCATTGGCCAAGGCAGAATGAAATTAGAAAGGAGTTTCTAATTTGCATTATTTGGAGTTGTGCATTTTCTAATCGAAATACATATAATTAAATAAAATAAGACTTTACAGTAAATCCATGTATTATATTTAATTGGGATATTGTATGGTGGAAGGATTAAATTATACGGTAATTATTAACTCACACGTTCTTTTATGATTAATGTTAAAATCTATATTATCTGAAAAGTCGTTGATCGCTAGGGTAGCTTATCCCTATTGTAGAATAAATATTATTTATTTAAATAGATTATTAGTTTAATTTATTTATTTAAATAAGATTAGAATTGTTTTAATTGATTTATTCACAACAGATTTAATATGGAGAACCTAAAGGGTCACACCATAAAAGGATGAAGAATTATTTAAGAAGATAATGACATAATAGTAATAATGCATTAAGTGTAATTAATTTAATCTATGGTGATAGAATAAATTAAATAGTTTAATGTTTATTATTTAATATTTTAGAAATAGTAAATGTAAATTAATAAGAGGAGTCTTATTAATATTATTAAAATTATTATTATTTTAATTTCTAAAAGAGTTTAGGATAATTTAATATTAGTACTCTCACTTATTCCTAATAAGATTAGGAGGCAAATTAATTAAAGGAGTTTAATTAATTAATCCCAATATGTTGGGAAGCCTAATTAATTAAAAGAGTTTAATTAATTAATTAAATGAAACCCAAATCTAATTAGATTAATAGGGTTGACCAACATCTATATAAGAGGAGTCTTATATCATATATGAGATATACGTAATTCCAAGAGTTGGAGAGTACTAGTTTTTCTATAGAGAATAGAAAACAAGGGTTTAGCCAACCACCCATCTTCTTGAGAAATTCCTCTTCTTTGGTGGATCACCTCTAGAGGCCAAACACTTGGGTGGCTAACGTTGATCAAAGGAAGAAGCCAATACAGGAGATTCAAGGACATCAAGGAAAGCAAGGAGTTGAACTCGTATCTGTGGAAGGTAGATTCTACAAGGGTATGATTCTGATTCATCCTTACTTTTCTGTTATTGATAATTGAGCACAAAGCATGATCATAGTGGGGTTTGTATAAAATTTTTAAAACCTTATTTATCGTGCTTCCGCCCTTAATTGTGTAATTTAATTGCATGTATGCGTAACATACAAACCCAACAAAACCTTGCTCCATCAATGCTGTCTGATATCCCTTCTTTCTCCAACAGCGAATGGTATTCAAATCTCTGTGAGATTCTCAGTACATTTGAAAGCCTCTCTAAGAGTTGGAAACATGGTGTCCAATCAGCTGCTCAGCAGGAGGCTGCTCAACCAAATGTCCAAATTCTTCAAGAACAAGAGTTACTGAAAAACTCTGAAGAATTGGTTGAGAAATTCTCTCTCATTGCTGAAGAAGCTAAGATCCTGTCAGGAGGAGAAGATAGTGAGTATCACAACAAACTTAAGGCCACAATCTCAGATATATCTCTCAAGCTTCAACAGAGAGATCAAATCTATCTCAAGTCCATAAGGGATTAGAGGGAAGAAGCTCTGCTAACTCAAAATAAAAGTGAAGAATCTATTATATCTCTCTTTGAGAAAATAGACACTCTGAATCAATCTCTTTCCCTACAGCTCAGCCAACAGGAACTCAAGATTGAAGTTGGAAACACATCTCATCTGATGGAGCAGCTTATGTCTAATGTTCAACATCTCTCTCAAGTGATTGATGACAAAAAGGGGAAGAAAAAGAGGCACTCAAGGAGGCACTCGAAGAGAAGAATGAAGAAAGAAGAGAAGAGCAAGAGCAAGAGCAGAAGCAGAAGAGCAAAGGACCTGAAGGGGAAGCAGAAGAAGGAAGCAGCTGTGGAGTCATCATCTGAGGGGGAGCAGAAAAAAGATGACTTCATGAAGATAAAGAGTGAGGGGGGAGCCAAAGAAAGATGAAGAAATGGAGCATGCATCTGAGGGGGAGCAGAATCAAGAGAAACAAGAAGATGAGTAGCTGAATCAGATAAGACATCCAGTAGACATATAAGGAGCAGACAATAAAAAAGAGAAGGTACATCTCTAATCTAACTATAATAGTGTGTTCTGGATCCAGGATGTAGAGTGCCATATCTTTTGTAAGTGTCATATCTTTTGTAAGCTAAATTTTCATTAATGACATTCATGATTATCTGTTCTAGAAATACAGCAGCTCACTGTATATTAAGATTCATTCATCTTATAGATATGCACTTAATGTTTTTGTCATAATCAAATAGGGGGAGATTGTTAGGAATATGCATGAGAATATTATTCCTATTTATATAAGATTTAATTATGAAATTAATGAATAAATATGCAAATATGTCTGCATTGATGAAAGCTGTAAAGTCCTTAATAGATGATAGACATGTGTACAAGGACTTAGACTGAAAATATCAAATGTGTTAGGTTGGTCCTACATAAATGAACAGCTTTGTGAAGTCCTTCAAAAGATTACAATGTACAAGGACTATGAATAGAAATATCAAGCTTGTTAGGTTGATCTTATAAAATGTAATAGATAGGCTAGTCTGATTGTCGAGCACTGCACCAGCCTTCGTAGTCTGCCAGGAGAGATAAGGAAGAATCAGAGTCTATCAAGGCAGAATCGTAGTCTGTAAGATAGTCAATCTCAAAAGTCATAGTCTGCCAAAAAAGACAAGGCAGAATCGTGGTGTGTCGAGGAAGACCTTCTCAAAGCCTTAGTCTGTCGAGGAAGCCAAGTTCAAAATCGTGGAGACAGCCTGTCGAAGCGCCTGTCGAGTGCCTGCCAAGCGAAGTCAAGAATCGTAGACCTCACTCGAAGCCGTGGAGCCTGCAGATCATAACAGAGGCAGAAATCATAGTCGGGTAGAACATTCAAGAGACTGTAGTTGTTAAGGCAGAAATCATAGTCTGTCATATGATCTGCTCTCAGAGTCGCAGAAGACACTCGGAGTCGTAGTGTCTGCAGAATCGAAGCCAGATCGTAGTCTGCAAAACAAAGGCTTAAACGTAGTCAGTCAAGTGCTCACAACGCCAAGGAAGAGTCATAGAGACTACATGATTCTCATCAACTAAGCACTCCTAAAGCATACACAAAGATAGTAGTCTCTGGTAAGAGTAGTCAAGGTTCAGAATGCAATATACTTGAAGGATACCAGAAAGAATTCTCTGAATGGCCTGCAAGCAAACAGAAGATTGAAGCACCAACCCTATCAGTATGACAGACTGACTGAGAAGTGAAGCCATTCAGGAGAAGTCTTCTACAAGCGACCGTTAGAAGACAATGAATGAAGTGACTGTCAAAAGGAAGACAACGATTGCAGTGTCTGTCAACCCAACAGAAGACAACGATCGTAGTGGTGACTACGATCGTGGTGTTTGTTAAACGAGCAGCAAAAATTGATGTAGCTCATACAGAGATATTGGCCAACCTAGAGAACAGACGAAAAAGATTGTCTATGCTCAGCCTCACCATGAAGAGTGAATGGGAGATCATAAAGTAGAATGTTGAGAGAGTTGAGCACGACTAATCAGAAGAGTTTTGCAAACTAAAAGGGCCAAAGCAGTCAGTCAAGTTATCTGTTCCTGATGCGAGTCAAGGAAAATAGAATCGTAGAAGCACTGCAAGATTGAAGAGAGAGAGGTTTTACATTGTCAATCCAAAGAACACTCTGAGAATCGTAGTGTTGTCAAAGCCAGTTAACATGCAACACCCACAGACAAACTAAGATCAAGCACATAGACGTCTGCATCAGAATCGTGGAGTTCGGTCATCTGATTATTGAGTCCCAGAAATGTCTCAATATGAAGACTGACAATCGAACGTTGCTGATTGAGAGCATCGATGCAGTAAGTCAACTCCTTTGGTTCGGATCGAGGAAACAAAAAAGAGTAATAAAGATGACTACCAGCTTAACTTATGAAAGTGACATCTCAGAGGTGGTAGGTGAAGTAGCAGACTGGTGTGTTAGGAAAGTCAAAAAGGTGTTGGCATGTCAAGTCAGTAGTCTGCAACAAATAACTCAGAATTATTGAAGCAATTCAAATAGCTTCTAACGGCTATATTCTAACGGGAAGCTGATGGAGGAGTATATAACAGCTAAAGCTTCAAAGATGAAGAGTTGTTGACTCTACGAGAGTTCTACAGAGCTTAATAGAACATGTCTCAGTGACAGTGAGACTACCATAGTAGGAGTAAAGCAAATATGATGAAGAGCTTTAACTGCTAAAGGCTTCACTCAACACAAAGAAGAATGCCAACCACATTGGCATCTGAGCTGAGAGCCAAGAAGGCCAAGAAGATTAGAAAAAGAGTGGCAGACCATAAAGAAGATATCCAGGACCACTCTACGATTCACCAAGAATAATCAGAGCTGAAGAGAAGTAGATTCAGAGCAAAATCTGCACACAAGACAACCAGTGTTCAAGGGATGCTAAGTACCAGATGGAGTCTACCTAAAGTGCAAAGACTTAGCAGATCCTCAATGGTGACAGTGTGTTATACTGAAATCAGATGAAGTCAAGCATCAACAACAAAGATCAGCTGCACCAAAGAAATGTGATAGACTGCTAAGTACTCAAGGATGTTGAGCTTTATGAACATCTTAGCAGTCCATCAGTGGTGATCCAGTCTCGATACAAAATGCCAAAAGATCACACCAAGCTGCTAAGCACCAGAAGATGAACAAGCTTATAGTCATCTTAGCAGCTCAGCACCAACAACAACAAATCAACAAACAACCAGGGCCTGTGGGGTCCTTGTCTTTGTGACTAAATCAAAGTCAAGTCTGCTGGGCTTGTTGAGTACCGGAGGGTACAAGAGATTCTAAGTCTGTTGGGCTTAGTCTACAGTTCCAAGTCTGCTGGGCTTGAAGAGTTCTTAGTGAAATAGAGTTCCAAGGCTGCTGGCCTTGAAGGAATCTTAGTGATTAAGGAGTTACCCTTTCCTTAGTGGAATCCCTGCTTGTTGAAGTAGAAGAGTGGAATAGGAGCTTTAGTCTCTGAACCACTTAAAATCCCTTGTGTCATTTACTTTAGGTCATTAACATTATGCACTATAACTGATATAACTGCTATAGCCACTTACACCTAAACTAACATTAGAACTATGTTTAACAAGATATATTTGAAGGGAATCTTTAACTTATTCCGCTGTGCATAAACTGATTCTTATGTTTGTCATATGCTAATTACTTAGCAATACAAAAGAAATGGAAAAAGCTTTTAAATTAAAAAGGATCTATTCAATCCCCCTTCTAGATCTATTGTGTGCCCTCTGGGAACTAACTTATTGCTCTAAGTGTTGGATGGAATAACAAACAACAAATGAAGCAAATAGGCTATCTTTTATAGGAAAACAAGATGGAGGGCATTTTAGTCATTTCCCATCAAACCTCCTAAGCAAACCTCCTTATCAAACCTCCTAAGCAAACCTCCTTATCAAACCTCCTAAACCATAGGAAGCTTGGCCACCTAGTGGTCGGCTCATGTGGGTTGTGGGGCCCTCATGGGTTGCCCCAACCCTTTTTTACCCACCCGAGCAATCAATGGTTTGACCCACGGGTTCGGTTCTTGGTTCGGGCTTAAAATAAATTCGATTCGAGCCTAACTTCGGGCTTAAATTTACTTTTCATTGGGCTTTGATATAATTTTGTTAGGTTTGTAAAAATCAAAGTTGCAGAAGTATGGTAAAAATTGATTTTAAAATTTTACAAACCTTATACCCGGATCATCCTTTATGCACAATTATTAAATAAA
This sequence comes from Panax stipuleanatus, assembly GCA_020205555.1. Lineage (NCBI taxonomy): Eukaryota > Viridiplantae > Streptophyta > Magnoliopsida > Apiales > Araliaceae > Panax > Panax stipuleanatus. The sequence goes on from CM035115.1 coordinate 99,545,012, forward strand.
CGAAAGAAAAGAAATTATAGAATCATACCCTTGTAAAACTAAGCTTCAACAAGTTTGAGTTCAACTCCAAATTTTTTGTGATCTCCTTGAGTTCTCCGGGATTGATTCTTTCCTTTGATTAACGTTAGCCACCAAAGTGTTTGGCCTCTAGAGGTGATCCACCAAGGAAGAAGAATTATTCAAGAAGGTGGGTGTTTGGATAAATTCTAATTCTATCTCTATAGAATGTGTATACTCTCCCAACTATTGGAATAGTGTGTAGTGTAACCTTGTTCCATAATAGTGTGTAATGCAACCCTCCAAAACCATTTAGGCATAGGATTTCATATTAATTAATTAAATCTTTTAATTAATTAGGCTTCCCAATCATATTGGGAATAATTAAACTCCTTTAATTGATTAGCCTCATAATCTTATTAGGAACATATGAGAGAGAGAGAGTATCTTATTAATTAATTCTCAAACTCCTTTAAGAATTAAATAATAATAATAATTGTAATAGTAATAATAATAATAAGACTCCTCGTATTAATTTATATTTAATATTTCTAAAATATTAAATAATAAATATTAAGCTATTTAATTTATTCTATCACCATAGAATAAATTAAACATACTTAACTTGTTATTATGATTATGTCATTAGCTTCTTTAATAAATATTCTTCCTTTTATGGTGTGACCCTTTAGGTTCGCCATATTAAATCGGTTGTGAATAAATCAATTAAAATAATTCTAATCATATTTAAATAAATAAATTAAACTAATAATTCATTTAAGTAAATAACATTTATTTTACAATAAGGATAAGCCCCCTTAACGATCAACGACTTTACAGATAATATAGATTTCAAAATTAATCATAAAAGAATCTGTGAGTAAATAGTTACTGTACAACTCATTCGTTCCACCATACAATGTCCCAATTAAATATAAGACATGGAATTACTGTCAAGTCTTTATTTTATTTAATTATATATATTTCGATCCTTAAATGCATAACTCCAAATAATGCAAATTAAAAACTGCTTTCTAATTTCATTTCACCTTGGCCAAGGATTCCTGAGTTGTCATTTATCGAATCACAAAGGACATTTCTCTTCTTTTTACTATAAGCGGTAGATTCTTTATTGATCATTCATTATCTCCATATATAACTTATTACACACAAGCATACCCTTTGATATACCATAAGGGTCTTAAGGGACATGTCATAATATAACTCATCATACACAAGATACTATGATGATCTCAAGTCTAAGGATCACTTCTACTACTATCACTACAGGAATTCCTATTGACAGACAAGTAAAACTCCATTAGGTATTCCTTAGCTAGCCACGTTCAGTGTACTTATTTTCCAATAAGCACCTGCATACTTGCTTTAGTGTCTCTGCACAAATGATTATAAGATCGATCATCCTCATCTAATGAGCAAGCAACGTATGTACCAATCTATTCGAATTCACTAATCCCCTTTTTAGTAATCCAACGATTGAAAACTATTTTAGTGTTAAGCTATCTAAGAATTTAGATCTCATTAGCATGATCATCATCATGATTCTAAAAGCATTGCTTAAAACTATGAGTTTATCACATATTATAAAAATAGCACCATGTAGATAAAATAAATTCCTTTAATTAAATAATACTTTATTAATAAATGAATAAAATTATTATAAAGTAAATGTTTTATCATCAAACATGATTGGCTTGTATGCATATAACTTTCAATCTCCCACTTGCACTAAAGCCAATCGCCATGGTATCTCACACCCATCTTCTCTAACTAACGATCAAACTGCTGTTGTGTTAAAGCTTTAGTAAATGGATCAGCAATGTTGCCTTTAGAGTCCACGCGCTCCAGGATGACCTCCTCTTTCAATGATCTCTCTAATCAAATGAAATCATCGCAACACGTGTTTGGATTTTTGATGAGACCTGGGTTCCTTAGCTTGTGCAACAGCTCCGGTGTAGTCACAGAATAAAGGTACTGTTCCTTTAATGATAGGAACCACACCAAGTTCAGTTATGAACTTCTTCATCCAAACCGATTTCTTTGCAGCTTCACTTGTAGCTATGTACTCTGTCTCTATCACTAAATCAGCAACTGTTTGCTGCTTGGAACTTTTCTAACTCACTGTGCCACCGTTTAAGGTAAACATATACCCCGAGCAACATGTACATATCATACCATACATAATGAATCTTACTCATACGGTCTCTATCCTCAGGTGTCTTTGGGGCCTGTTTCTTGGAGAGATGTATTTCATGGCTATTGGCATGAGACCTCTCTTGGAATCTTCCATGCTAAACCTCTTTAGCATCGTGTCAATGTACGTTCCTTGGGACAAGCCAAGCATCCTTTTAGATCTATCTCTATAGATCTTTATCTCCAAAATATAGGATGCTTCTCCCAAGTCCTTCATGGAGAAGTGTTTAGATAACCAAATTTTGATCGACTGTAGTATAGGAATATCATTCCCTATCAGTAATATATCATCAACATATAATACAAGGAATGTTACAACGCTCCCACTAACCTTCTTGTACACATATGGTTCATCCTCATTTTTGATAAAATCAAACTCTTTGATTGTCTCATCAATACGGATGTTCCACCTTTGAGAAGCTTGCTTGAATCTATAAATGGATCGTTGTAGCTTACAGACTTGATTTGTTCTAACCGTTGAAATAAAACCCTCTGGCTGTGTCATATACACATCCTCCTCAATGTCCATTGAGGAAGGCCGTTTTCACGTCCATCTGCCAGATTTCGTAGTCATAGTAAGCTGCAATCGCAAGCAAAATCCGAATGGACTTGAGCATAGCTACTGGCGAGAATGTTTCAACATAGTCAACACCTTATCTTTGTTTAAAATCTTTCGCAACCAGTCGGGCCTTATAGGTCTCCTTGCCATCCGCTCTAGTCTTTCTTTTAAAGACCCATTTGCACCCAATAGACTTAATGCCCTCAGGTGATGAAACCAAAGTCCATACTTTGTTCTCATACTTGGAGTCCATCTCGAATTTTATGGCTTCTTGCCATTTCTCTGAGTCTTTACTACTCATAGCTTGTTTGTAATTCAAAGGATTATCATTATCTATGATGCGTACCTCATCGTCATCCTCTATGACGAATCTATACAATTCAAGTATCTTCGATACTCTCCCAGATTTATGAATAGGGTGTGTTACAATAGGTTCTTCCACTTGGTCAGGTACCTGACTTTGATCCGTAGTAATTTGTGGTTCTTGAATTTCTTCAATATATATTTTACTCCCACTGACCCCTTTGAGGATAAACTCCTTTTCCAAGAAGGCAGCATGTTTTGCAACAAACATCTTTTGATCAATTGGATGATAGAAATAATACCCTGGTGTTTCTTTAGGGTATCCCACAAATATACACTTGTTGGATCTAGTATGCAGCTTATCATTCTCAAATTTTTTAACATAAGCTGGACAACCCCAAGTCTTAACATGCTTAAGATTTGGTTTCCTCTATGTCCATATCTCATATAGAGTCTTTGGGACGGATTTGGTATGTACCTAGTTAAGTAGGTATGCAACCAATTCTAGAGCATAACCCCAGAAGGAAACTAGAAGATCGGTAAAGCTTATCATGGAACAAACCATGTCCAACTGTGTTCGATTTCTCTTTTCAGACAAACCATTCAACTGTGGTATTCCTGGTGGAGTCCACTGTGAGATTATACTATTTTCTTTGAGATAATTGAGAAACACACCGCTTAAGTATTCACTACCTCGATCCAATCGAAGAATCTTAATAATCTTGCCATTTTGTTTCTCTACTTCATTTCTGAATTCTTTGAACTTTTCAAACGATTCAGATTTGTATTTCATTAAATACACATATCCAAATCTTGAATGATCATCAGTGAATGTAATAAAATAAGAATACCTACCTCGTGCATTCGTTGTCATAGGTCCACAAACGTCTGTGTGTACCAACGCTAACAACTCTGTAACTTTTTCTCCTTTTCCACTAAAAGGAGATTTAGTTATCTTACACATGAGACAAGATTCACAAGTTGGATATGATTAATAATTAGATAGCTCTAAGAGCCCATCTTTATGCAACTTAGATAATCTTGTTTCATTTATATGACCAAGTCTACAGTATCACATAAAAGTATAATTAACATCATTGCTTTTCCTTTTCTTAGCTTGTTCAATTTGAAGTATATTTTCATGCAAGTTAAGTACGTAAAGTCCATTCAGTAATTTTCCAACTCCATATAAAACATTCTTATTATAAATAGAACAACTAGTTCTTTATTATAATATTATAACCATCCATATCCAATACAGAAATAAAAATAATGTTTCTTATGATTGTTGGAACGTAATAACAATTATTTAAATTAATGGACTTGCCCGTAGGCCATAAGTTCCTACAGCTAATGCATCAACCTTTGCTCCATTTCCCACTCATAGGATGACTTCATCCTTGTTCAACTTTCTACTTCTGACCAGTCCCTGCATAGTATTACATATGCGAGAACCACAGCTGGTATCCAATACCCAAGTAGAAGTTTGACTTTCAGAAAAATTAATTTCAATCATGAACAAACCTTGATTGGAAGTCGAAGCTTCTCCAAGATTCTTCTCTGCCAGAAACTTCTTGCAGTTCCTCTTCCAGTGACCCAACTCGTTGCAATGGAAGCACATTCCTTTGCTAGCTGAATCAGGTTTCTTTTGATACTTGACTTTTTCCATGCCCTTAGCCTTCTTGGTTTTCTTCTTTTCAGAAGATACCTTGGGCCTCTTCCTTTTCTTGAAAGAATCATTCACCAGTAAGACTTGGTTCTTCTTGGATGGGAAGTGTCCTTCAACAGTTTTTAACATGTTAAGTAATTCAGGCAAGCTGACATCCAACTTATTCATGTGAAAATTCGCAACAAATTGTGAGAATGTATCTAGGAGTGACTGCAAGATTAAATCTTGACTTAACTTCTCATCCATGATGAACCCAATCTACCCAAGACGTTCAATCAAATTGATTATCTTGAGGACATGAGTCTCAATAGTAGTGCCCTCGGTCATCCGAGATCGGAAGAACTCCTTAGATATCTCATATCTAGCAGTCTTACTTTGCTCACCATATAACTCTTGAAGGTGCAGCAATATAGCAGGAGCATCCATAGTTTCATGCTGACGCTGAAGCTCGTTACTTATGGATGTGAGCATGATACATTGAGTCATAGATGCATCATCTTGCCACTTTTTAAAAGTAGTAATCTCTTCCTTAGAGGCTTCTTCTGCAAAATTTACAGGGACAGGCGAATTTAGGATATAAGAAATCTTTTTTGTAGTGAGAACAAATCTCAGATTTCTTAACCAGTCTGTGTAATTTGGTCCTGTTAGTTTGTTAGCATCAAGTATGCTATGCAGTGATAGTGAGTGTGACATTTTTCAAATTCTACATATGAAATTAAAACAACATTTTAGCAAACATTCATTTAATTAATTACCAAAATAAATTAGGTCTTTATTTAAATTGGTATCCCCCACTATTTTCTTCAAACTATTTTACCCTCAAAGTATATAGTTCGACAAATCTAATTAAAGATTTGCTAGTGAGAATATGATCCTATTTCAAATGTATATAACCTTGTGGTGACACAACAAACTATATATAAATAAATAGGTAGATAACTCTTGTCAATTACATCAACATGTAACTCTTTTTTCCTCTTAGATTATTTTTATCAAGTGGTGACACATCCGAATTAAAATTATCCAAGTTAAGTCAAACCTAGCACTTTCATATATTCAAATAGAAAAATACCATCTTTGTGGGGACACAACAAAACAATATTATTCAGTTTCTTTATAAGCATCAAATGTGATGAATTAATATCTTTAATATTTAATACTCGCCTTGTGGTGACACAACAAACACATATTAAATATTTAATACTCTATTAATTTATCATGCTAGAAGGCGACGTTCGATATTCTAAATATCTTTGAACGCTTATTACTTAATATAAATTCCTTGAGTTTTATTTGTCTCATCTTGTTTAGCGTGCATACACACACACACACACACACACACACACACACACACACACACACACACACACACACATATATATATATATATATGTATATATATATATATATAGTATAAGCTTGCATATAGAATACTATATTTCACCCGGATTGATTATGAACTTTTATTCTAGTTTGGTTCATTAGAGCCACAAAGTGAACCAATAGGTCAAACCTAGGGGTGCAAGAATAAATTTAAATATAACTATTAAATTTAAATCTCGGGTTTCATACAAACGGGTCATCAAACGCTCCTTGCTCCTTGGTCTTCAATTCTTCAAGATAATTTTAACTAGTCCTATTACATAAACTATTTAATTTAAATAGAAACCTTGATCAGCGGTCAAAAGGAAGTACATAGGAGGGAGATAGAATTTTACATCAAGAAAAATTAGAAATGACGAGGTACGCATACCCCATTTAATAAAACTCATACATTTAAGCATTCAACTAAAATAAAATTCAATCACATTGGTCAATAGTCCATAATCAACCCAATTTATTATCATACATATCACCATATGCATCAATAAATAAAACATTTAATATATACAATGATATCGATTTAATGGACAATTCTAGTTAGTTTTGAAATCCAATTTCAACTCTAATTAGTTATCATGGAATCCAATTTCAACTCTAATTAGTTAGCATGAAATCCAATTCTAATTAAAATAAAAATCTTTATTTTAATCCAATTCCAAATCTAATAAACTCCTTTATTAATCTGTAAATACAGAAAAACATATAATTTTATTTTAATTAAAATAAACATTTTATTTTAATTATAAATCAAAATAATAAAAAATAATTTATTTTTTCTGGAGAGTGGCGCTGCGGCGCCGCTAGTGAACTAGCATCCGGCGCAACGGCGCCACGTCAGTAATTTTCAAAAAATCAAACTTGGCGCTGCAGTGCTCTATTTACATTGTAACTAAGCGCTGCAGCACCGGGTCGCCCCTTTCCCTGACCCGGTCTGGCGCTGCAGCGCCTAAATTACTCTGTAATCCGGCGCTGCGGCGCCTGTCACCAGGAACAGTTTTTACAATTCGTGTATTGTGCAGTTTTTCTCTAAAAACTTGATTCCTAGCTAACAATTATGTCCAATTAAATTGTTCCAAACACATATCAATATACATATCAAATAAGCACAATTAATAACTCGCATAAAAGTTTGGCTCTGATGCCACTGTTACGTTTATAATAATCAAAGTAGCGGAAGCATAGCAAAAACTGATTTTAAGATTTTACAAACCTTATACCCGGATCATCCTTTATGAACAATTATTAATTAAACGAAAGAGAAGAAATTATAAAATCATACCCTTGTAGAACTAAGCTTTCATATGTACGAGTTCAACTTCAAATCCTTCGTAACCTCCTTGAGTTCTTCGATATTGATTTCTTCATTTGATCAACGTTAGCCACCTTAGTGTTTGGCCTCTAGAGGTGATCCACCAAGGAAGAAGAATTATTCAAGAAGGTGGGTGTTTGGCTAAATTCTAATTCTATCTCTATAGAATGTGTATACTCTCCCAATTATTGGAATAGTGTGTAGTGTAATCTTGTTCCATAATAAGACTTTCTTATTTATAGATGTATGAAACCCTCCTAAACCATTTAGGCATAGGGTTTCATATTAATTAATTAAACCTTTTAATTAATTAGGCTTTCCAATCCTATTGGAAATAATTAAACTCTTTTAATTAATTAGCCTCCTAATTTTATTAGGAATATATGAGAGAGAGAGTATCTTATTAATTAATTCTCAAACTCCTTTAGGAATTAAATAATAATAATAATAATAAAAGTAATAATAATAAGACTCCTCTTATTAATTTATATTTAATGTTTCAAAAATATTAAATAATAAATATTAAGCTATTTAATTTATTCTATCACCATAGATTAAATTAAACATACTTAACTTATTATTACGATTATGACATTAGCTTCTTTAATAAATATTCTTCCTTTTATGTTGTGACCCTTTATGTTCTCCATATTAAACCGGTTGTGAATAAATCAATTAGAACAATTCTAATATTTTTTAAATAAATTAATTAAACTAATAATTTATTTAAATAAATAACATTTATTCTACAATAAGTTAAACCCCCTTAGCGATCAACGACTTTTCAGATAATATAGATTTTAACATTAATCATAAAAGAACCGATGAGTAAATAGTTACCGTATAATTCATTCCTTCCACCATACAATGTCCCAATTAAATATAAGACATGGATTTACTATCAAGTCTTATTTTATTTAATTATATGTATTTCTATTCTAAAATGCACAACTCCAAATAATGCAAATTAGAAACTCCTTTCTAATTTCATTATGCCTTGGCCAAGGACTATTGGGTTATCATTTATCGAATCACATATGACATTCTCTTCTTTTACTAAAAGTGGTAGATTCTTTATTGATCATTCATTATCTCCATGTATAAATTATTATACCTAAACATACCCTTTGATATACCTTTATGGTCTTAAAGAACATGTCAAAGTATAACTCATCATATACAAAATACTATGATGATATCAAGTCTAAGGATTATTTGTACTACTATCACTTAAGGAATTCCTATTGATAGGCAAATAAAACTCCATTAGGTATTCCTTAGCGAGCCATGTTCAGTGAACTTATTTTCCAATAGTACCTGCATACTTGCTTTAGTGTCTCCACATAAATGATTATGAGATCGATCATCCTCATCCAATGAGCAAGCAACGTATGTACCAATCTATCCAAATTCATTAATTCTCTTTTTAGTAATTCAACGATTTGGAACTATTTTAGTTTTAAGCTATCTAAGAATTTAGATCTCATTAGCATGATCATCATCATGATTCTAAAAGCATTTCTTAAAACTATGGGTTTATCACATTTTATAAAGATAGCACCATGTAGATAAATTAAATGCCTTTAATTAAATAATACTTTTATTAATAAATGAATAAAATTATTACAAAGTAAATAGTTTATCATCAAACATGATTGGCTTGTATGCATATTACTTTCAAATTTATCATTGGGCCTTTATCTTAATTCATTTGAGCTTGGAGATGTCCAAGTCCATTGATTAAATAATCAATATTGACTTAGTTTGACCAAGACTTTTGTGACACCCTCAAATCTGGGTACTTCGTTTCCACATAATTTAGTGTTCACTTTCTAATATAACATACATCTACCCAATGAATAATGCAAAATAAACTACAACCTAAATTGAAATAAAAAAATCTCCCTTACAATAAGGGTTACAACCTTTTAAAAAAATCTCGGGTTACTCTAACCCTGACATGAAAATAATAAAATACGGAAATAAAAACATAATATTCAAGTCTTATTACAATCATTCTCAATTAAATAAAAACAAGTCTTCACTTTCTTTGCTTTCCCTTGCCCTTACTCGTAGACGGAGCATCAGCGTTATCAACCTTAACTGAAATTGTTATTTAATGCAAGAGTGAGCAAACAACAGCTCACTGGAGTTTAACAATAATATATACATGAAAGGATATCTTTAAAAGAATCTGAATAATATGATTCGCTTTAACAATAAAGAATTGAATAATAATTCTTTCATCACAATTACAATTCGAAAATAGAATTTATCTGAGGGTTATAAGACCTTTGAACTTTCGTCCTAGGTTATAAATATTTCTATTTAAATCTTTAACAGTCAATAAGACTATGGACCTTAATCCATACTTAGGGGGATCAACCCTTCGTACCATGTATTGTGCACAAACATCTTAACGCTATGCGTAGTAACTTCCCCTAATAAAAGGGTTGTTCAACTCAGTAATTTGAATTCAAGTCCTCCCTAAAGAAAGTTTTGTTTGGATAACTAAAAGGGTAATTTAGAATTCTCATTTATCAGCTAAGGGATTAGTTGATAAGCTTACAAGAAAATTTAGAGTTCACGTTCATCAACTAAGGATTAGTTGAATCGACTTTCAATAATTCATAAATAACAGAATTATGAATTAACATATGCTTTAGAATCAACTTAAATCATTTAAAATAATAACTGGATCTTACTTGAACAATAAGTTAAGATCATTTTCATTCAATAAATAACTTGTCCAATATAGAAATGAAAAGACATTCTCAACCATGAATAAATGAATTTAAATAAATGAGTTTAGGGTTTAGAAAAACTTGCCTTATGCGCAAGTTACTTAACTCAACCACGTACTTAAACACTTCCTATACAAATTCAATTATAATAATCTAAATCAGTTAACACATAAGTAATTCACATAAGTGGTTAACCCTCATGGTTAACTCACTCTAATTAAATAAATAATAATAATAACCTATCACATAGTTAATTACATCACACACATACTCACATAATTAAATTAATTATGTATTTAGCTAAATTATAATTAAATAATTATAATTTAAACACTTAATCTAATTATAATTACTCAATATACATTATAATTTAACCATATTATACTTTAAATTAAACACTTACTCTTAATTATAATTAAGTAACTCATTTACAATAAAACATTTATAATCTAATTAAAGTTTTCAAAATTTCTTTTATTTCCCAAATATGAATTTGTCACAATCATATAACATGTTATATCATTTAAATATATGTCCACTAACAAGGAATAATTAAACTAAGGCTTTAAAATAAATTACACAAGAAACTAAAGTCACTGCCCAAGCACTGTGCACGGCGCAGCTCCGCAGCCAGCAGCCTGGGCACCGGCGCAGCCAGCAGCCTGGGCACCGGCACAGCTACGCAGAGGTCAGATCAGAGAAGAGCAAGCGGCACAGCTGCGCTGCTCCTGGCCTTGCTGCCGGCGCAGCTACGCAACTACGCGGCCAGACGCAGACAGTTTCGACCCTCTGCTTTACCGAACAACCCATTCAAGCCAACAAACGGAAAATTACAGTAACGTAGCCACTATAACTCATACATATGCAATAATACATAACATAACATATTTCTACAACATACAACCATCTAAATAATGATAATCACAAGTTTTAAAAATCCAATTTGGCCATTTTCATGAAAACTCATATTTTTCCAAAATAATCCACTGTACGAAATTTTCTCCATCAATTCCACTCTATATACATACATTATATACGTAATTGCATGTAATCATCAAACAATTTCCCAATAAGCATGCTAGCATATTCCAATTCATCAATTTCTCAAACCAAAATTGACAACAAAACTAAAACTCATATGAACTCATATCAACATGAATTTTTTGTTAAAATATCTTTCTACAGTAATTTGATTTCTGAAAATCATTATGGCATACAATCACTATTAGTATAACATGAACACTATACATATATTCAATTCATGATTATATCACTTTCATGAAAATTTACTTTTATAGAGAATGAAAATATGAAGAACATAAAAACTTATTTTTCCAATAATTGCATTCTTGAAAACTCTCCATGGCATGCAATTATGAAAACATATGAACATCATATATACACATAACTAATAATTATAACTTCCATGAAATCTTAATATTTTACAGAGATTGAACTAGAAGAACATGAAGAACATGATATATCTATATCTATATATCTATATATATATATATATATATATATATATATATATCAAATATAAGGAATTGAAGAACTACCTTAATGCTTAATAAAGTGAAGAAGATGATTTTCCTCTTGATTACTCAAACTTCTCTTCTTCTTCTCTGCTTCTCTTTTCTTTCTTTGGTTTTTTTAATTTAGACTTAGGAAAACTAACATAGTTTTAAACTTAGGTAGTATATAGAAAATATGAAACTAACATATAATAATATACGTACTAACTCAAATTAAATTAACAGTTACAAAATTCAAAAGCCATCTTGACTTATTTGGCTACAAGAAAATTAGAAACTAGCTTTTTTAAATCCAAACATAGTTTAGGTAATTTAGGGTTAGGCTAGTGTAAGGGCCCTGTTTGGTAACAGTCCTTTAAAACAAAAGCAAGGGCCTTGTTTGGTATAAATTATTTTAAAAATTCTTTTTCTTTTATTTTAATAAATCATTTTAACATATACTTTAATGTCGCACTTTAATTAATTAAATCATTTAACAATTAATTTAATCAAATAAAATTCAACATTAATTAATCACATAAAATTGTCACATTTTATAATTACTCGCTAATTATAATTCATGTAACACTAACACATAAATCATCTAATTTAATTCTCTCAATTAAATTAGAACTATAATATAAAATTAATATACATCAATTAAATTAAATATTACACATTCATTTAATTAATATATAACACTTAATTAAATCACTTCCATAAATCACATAATTTATTTATTTCACTCAATAAATAAATCACATAAAATATTTATTTAACTCAATAAATATTTAAAATTAAATATAAAATCTCAATCGTTACAATCTTCTCTCCTTAAAAGGATTCTGTCCCCAGAATCACACATAAAAAAAAATTCTCGTCTATTACAACTTTGACTTTCGATATTCTTACCTTATAATTCTCGTATTTTTTTCGTATTTACTTCGTATAATATTTATATTATACGTCGTATTATTCTTTGTATTACACTTGTATAACACTTTGTATTATACTCGTATTCTTCTCGTATAATAATAATCTTTATTATACTTAATCATTCCTTTTCTTTAAACTTTCACTTTCCCTAACCATATGAATTCTTAAGTACTTAGGCTAAAACTTCGTTTGCTATAACTAAATTATTATTGGATAATCAATCTTTCCTCATAATTCTAACATTACATATTTCTTGGAAATTCAAAAATAATTCCCGAGAAGAAATGGATGAATATTGATTTTTCAGAAGTTTCTCGAAAAACTTTTATTTTCGTCTTGAAAATTCATATACTTTAATTCTAGCACAAAGCCAGAATCCTACGATGATACATTCATCCTAGGTCATAGAACGACCTTCAAATATTTTACTCATTATATTAAACATATAATCTTATTTTATTCGATATAATCAAACAAAAATTTACTTAAATAAAAATCTGATTTTTCTCGGTTGTTACATTCTCCCGCCTTATAAAGATTTTGTCCCCAGAATCTCGATACAAGTTAATGATGAGTGAGATTTATACTTGTGAATCGAATACTTTTACACTTAAGAAACTGCAGGTTCTTAATACTTTATTTTTTTTATATATTTTTTTGATATTATTTTGCTTAATATATGTTTTGCAAGAGTTTACAGATCATTTCCAGCTTTCAGGGGCAATAAAGTCATTTTTTCAACACCGGCGTTACAGCGCCGGTTGCCAATACAAAAATTGGCGCCGCAGCTCTGCTCCTCTGCCAGCTCACTATACTCATCGCTGCAACGCCCCTTTCCTTCACAAGACTGGCGCCGTAGCGCCAACTTATTAACCGGTGACCTTGACCTGGCACTGTAGCGCCGTTCCAAGGCTTAATCCTGGCGCCGCAGCGCCAGCCCCTGTTTTCAGACATCAACAAGTGGGAATAACCTAGAGAAAAGGATAGAAGGATATATATCATTGGAGCTGCCTCCTTTTAGGATAATAAGTCATTGTGGAGCTTAACTCCCCAACTTTCTCTTCTCCTTCTTAGCTTAGCATAGTTGTAGCTTAGTTTCTCTTTAGATTTGTATATATAATTAGGAGTTAAACTAGGGCTAGGATTGGGATTAGGATTCCTTTGAGCTCAAGAGCAACGTAGCGACACGGATCAAAGGGAGTTATTGGAGATTGAAGAAAGCTTCGATAGAGTCTATTCTTCTCTAGTTTTTCCTTTGATTCTGTATTTATAAATGTTGTTATTGTTGCTACTTTTGTTTAGTTTATTAGATATGAACTAAAATTTGGCTCTAAGATTATAATGGAACCCTTTGTCTATTTGAATTGATTAACTTATCTCTTTAGTTGGCACCATATGGTTTGGTTCAACATGTTTATGCTTAATGATTCTTGGTAAGGAATTAGTAATGATTGTGGTAATCTATAACAAATTGGGAAATGGACTATAGATTGAGACCATTATGTGTTGGCATGTGTTTATGATTTGTCTGTACCAATGGACTGCATAATTTGCCTATAGGATAGGAATATACATGTATGCCACGTGTGACCTATTGAGAACCTAAGCTTTAATTCCTTGTTAGGGTTAATTCGCATAGGAATGTGTAGGATTATCACCTAGCTTAGATGTTCTTTTCTGTTATATTCTCGTTCGGTGGATCTAGAGAGGATAGGCTCATACGTACCTCGGAAGAGGCGTATGAGCACTTGTGAGTTCTCGATCGACAATCCTTCGTGACCACTAAGACCAAAGAGAGACAGGTAGCATATTTGATGAAATATAGCACACCAAGTGTTTGACAAAATGCTAGTGTGGGGTGAAGTTATGATCTTAGCTTATAGCGCCTTAGATACCAATCGTTATCCATTTACTTGCATTGATAATTAGATTTAACTAGATTAATTACGCATCTTTTATTTAATCTGTTTGAATAAGACTTAAGCGATATAAAGTCAATATTTGGTATCTAATAGAAGTAGTTCTTCGTGGGTTCGACACAACTCTCTTATCACTGTATTACTTGTTAGACCGCGTATACTTGCGCTTGTTTAGTGATCTAGATTTTAATTGATTGTAGCATAGGAATGTTATTCCCTATCAGTAATATATCATCAACATATAATAAAAGGAATGAAATAGCATTCCCACTAACCTTCTAGTACGCACGTGGTTCATCCTCATTTTTGATAAAATCAAACTCTTTGATTGTCTCATCAAAACGGATGTTCAATCTACGAGAAGCTTGCTTCAATCCATAAATGGATCGTTGCATCTCATATACATTATTTGCTTCAACCATTAAAAAAAATTCATCTGGCTGTATCATACATACATTCTCCTCTAATAAGTACATTTGAGGAAGGGCGTCTCCAAGACTTTTTTGCCAGATCTAGTAATAATAAGTTGCAATCGCAAGTAAAATCCAAATGGACTTGAGCATTACTTCAAAGATCCATTTTAGATTTTATGGTCATCTACCATTTCCCCGAGTCTTAATTACTCATAGCCTGTTCGTAATTCAATGGATCATCATCATTCATGACGTGTACCTCATCGTCATCTTCTATGACGAATCCATACCTTTCGGGTATCTTCGGTACTTTTCCAGATTTACGAATAGGGTATTGTACAATAGATGTCTCTACTTGGACATATGACGCCCCCAAATTTGGACCGCCATTTGGTCACTTGAATTCGGTTCGTCACGTTCTATAATCTGACACAATAATAATATTACGACTAAATGTTGCATCGCACAGCGGAATAATACACAACTACTACCGAATAGATTACATTTAATTAATATAATTTATTCACGTCCCAAGGTCTCGTAACTTAAATATCGATTACATAGCTTGGACATAACTGAAGCATACAAAACCATAATTAATACATAATAGAATAAGTCTTATTACAATCATAAGTTCTACATATCATTAAGCTACTCAGTAGCCTTTCCCTTGCCCTTGTCTGTGCCCGAGGGTCCGCACTGCTCTGCCTTAACTGAAATATTTTAGGAAAAGCAAAAATGAGCAACAAGTTTGCTCAGCAAGTAATATAACAATAAGGGTGAGTAATATAGTTCTCGAATCTCAAAAAGGGTATAGCAAGGTGCGATAGTTCAAGGATAACAAGAATATCAATAATTCTCAATAACAGTCGCTAAGGACAGAATAATATCAATATAATTCAATGCTAAATCAATACAAGATTTTAATATAACTGAATACTGAGTAGTCACTAAGGACTATGAACTCTTACTAGAATTAACAGTATTAAACTGATAACCCAATCAAAAACAAGTACAACAGGTGATCAGCCTAAAGTACCCTACGGTATGCATATCGTCCAATCGTACTAAACTGCGCACGTCGGTCTCCCGATAATTATAATTTTCCTTTAAAGAAGGTTGTTCATCTCAGTTAAACACAAGATCCAGCACCAATCAATTGGTTTAGGTCGCCTTTCAACAATATAAGTCTAGCCGAATCAAATGGCATAGATCACAACAATTATAAGTTAAATCTCAAGATTTAAAGTTCGAAGAAATATGAATCGACTTTTATCTTATACATGAAGTATATAGTTATAATATATGACTTGCAAATCTCAAAAGTTTACTTGTACGACAATAATAACACAAGCTTAATGAATGCTCAATAAAGAGTAAGGTTAGGAATTTGCTTACAACGTTCCTTGAAGAAGGTAAACACAAGGATAGGATACTTGCCTTATGCGTAGTCTATCCACGAAATTAATCAACACTTTCGAATCCTATCGTAATATAGTTACGTATATGATATCCATTAGTCATATAGTTTAACATCATACTTTATCTCATATATACCATCCACATATAAGTTAAGTCTTTAACCTTACTATTTAGTCATACCATATATAGTATCATATTTAATTCACAAAACTCGATTGATAAAACTTTCAACGCCTTTTATCCTTAACGTTTCTCTTCTTAAGTTAATCGTCAAAAATCGAATTCAAGTATCAACATAGGATATCACATTAAAGGATACTTTCATGCTTGTTCAACCTTTTCACGTTCAATTTTACATGATATAGGTTCTACGTGAATACCTTTAATAATTTAAGGCCATTCTATGCTATGAAACCACATTAGCTATCATGTTTGTTATTTGAAACATATGAGGTAATCACATAACTTGATTTAGGCATGGTTGCAAGTTTATATTTCATATACACATAGATAGTATTGTTACTAGCTTAAATCATGCTTCACTTGTGCTTAACTATCTTTCATGGTATTTACCTAGTGTGTGCACATGCATGATATATTAGTGAGTCTAAGAGTACTATCAAACTTGACCATAAATATCAAAATTCACATCTTAATGTAACATGTCAACGTTCACGTGCAAAGCTTGTATTTTTGTTAGTAACGTTCGCTACTGAGTTCAACATGTTCATGCTTCATTACGAATCATATAAACACAAGTTAACAGGTAATTCATGCATTTCTAAACCATAATACTATGTTCGCAAGATCAGAATATCAACATGGCATGTACGTATATCAAGGTTCATTTATAAACTCTAAGTTTGTTTCAACACTATAAGTTTTCATCAATCATGCATGCAATCATAGTAAAACATGTTTGCGTTATCTCAATGTACTCCTATAGGCATGCTACTCATGTTCTAAAACTTGTTCTAAAGTGTTATAGTAAGTTAGCATGTAACAGCCTGGATCAGAAGCAGAATCTGGAACCAGTGACCGGCGCAGCGCCCCAGTTCAAAACTGGCGCAGCTGCGTAGGGCCTTGGCCAGCAAAACGCAAGCCTAGCACTGGCGCAGCTGCGTAGCACCCCAGTATAACCAGGGCGCAGCTACGCCGTTACCTGTACAGAGCTGGAAGCTCCTGCTTCGGCAGACATCAACCCAATTCACAAAATTTCTTCACGAAAATAACCACATTATATTTCAATATGCTTATAAGTCTATTATAACAACTAAACAAACTTTCTATAATCCAATTGGCATGTTTTATATCCATAATCAAGAATGGGAACTTGGACAGAAAATAAAAATGAAGAACAAGAATGAAGAACATGGAAAGATGATTATACCTTTGTTAGCTAATTGAACTTGTTGCCAATTTACTCTTCTCTCTCAACTGAACTATATGCTCACACTCAAATCTCTCTTACTTATGAATTCTCGGCAAATTGAAAATGGAGGAGTGCTTGTATTTATAGAAAAACTATGATACGTATAATGCATATATACATCAAATTAAACCAATAGGAATGTGGGATTGCATGGTGGTTAATAGGAAGTTGGTAGATGGTTGTTGGATTCATCATGAATCCCACTCCCTTGCTCATCATGAGCTATGAAATGCTGAGTTTGAGGAAGAGATAGGCTTAGGCTAGCCTTGAGTATTTCACGTGTTCAAGGATTGTGACTATCAATATGGAACAAGCAAGTCAACTTCAGCATTTGTAGCAACATTCATGTATACACACACTTATGTTACTTTGCTCATGTTATATAACTAGGTTGTATTCATATAATACATGCTTAGGTTGTAGTTTTAATGACATAATGTAATTCATATAATGTAGTAAGTGTAATGTAACGACCCCAAAATTCATACAATAATATTTTCCTTCTCGATCGTTAACAATACAACTATAATCTCTCATTACATCCTTATTCGATATTAAAAATCACTAAAAATGCGGAATATTTAAAATTTTTATAAACTTTCTTTCTATATTGCCCTGAATCGCAACCTTTACATTACATCTCTTCGATTCAAATCTATATCATGAATCGTTACAAGAAAATGACTATACAAAGTCTTTCATAATAAAACAATATCCATCTACATTGGATAACTCTATTTATAACTCAGCGACATATTTCATTCAAAACATTAACTATAATTTGAAATTGAACATAACTAATATTCTTGAACATTGATCTCTATAAATCACTTAACACGTATCTTTACCTTGCATCCTTGACCTGCAAAAATGGTTATTTGCAAGAGTGAGCTCAACAGCTCAGCAAGATCTAACAGTTTTCATGCATCACATAGCACATAATTAACATGCTCAATATTAAAGTAACATGGCATACATGCTTTAATCACATAACAAATATAAAGATTGAGTTCCTTACTCAATCAACATTATTAAATCAATTAATGTAGTCATAAATTGACTTTAATATTTCATGCTTGCAACATATACAACATAGCATACTCTTTGCAATACAATTTAAAACAGTTCATAATATCATCAAGTTCACATAGAAAATAGGAACCAAAAGACTTGTCTTGATCGTTATTTACCAATAACAGTTTAACAGCTTACAGATATCTGCACTTCACGTGCCCTACACAATTATATAATCATTCACATAAACTATTAGTCACATAGCAAAGCATATTAGTTGTAATGTAAACTTTACTCTACATCTCATAACCCTTCCTATTATCAATACACAATGTTCAACTTGATTGTGTTAACTATCGACTTATATATCACTATATTTCTTTTTCGTAATATTCAAAATTTATTCAAGTGTTTAAATCTTGCTAGGACTAATTATTGTTTTTATACTTACCCCATTTTATATCTTATAATGTTCATTTCATTAGAATCGAAACACTATTTAAGTGTATTACTGTGACACCCCAAATCCGGGTACTTCATTTCCACATGATTTGGTGTTCACTTTCTAACTATAACAAACATCTACCCAATATATCTTAAAATAAATTACAACCTTTATTCAACTATTAATAAAATCTCCCTTAAAACAAGGGTTACAACCTTCTCAAAATCAATCCCAGGGTTACTCTAACCTTGATATGAATATAATAAAGTGCGAAAATAAAACATAACATTCAATTATTACAATCATTCTCAATTAAATAAAAAATAAGTCTTCACTTGCTTTGCTTTCCCTTACCCTTACTTGTAGACGGAGCATCAGCATTATCAACCTTAACTGAAATTGTTATTTAATGCAAGAGTGAGCAAACCACAGCTCACTAGAGTTTAACAATAATATATACATGAAAGGAATTCTTTAAAAAGAATCTGAATAACTTAGCTTACTTCAACAATAAAGAATTGAATAATAATTCTCTGTCAACATTAAAATTCGAATATAGAATTTATCTGAGTGTCATAAGACCTTTGAACTCTTGTCATAGGTTATAAATATTTCTATTTAAACCTTTAACAATCAATAAGACTATGGACCTTAACTCGTACTTAGGGGGATCAGCCCTTCGTACCATGTATTGTGCACAAACATCTTAACGCTATGCGTAGTAACCTCCCCTAGTAAATAGGGTTGTTCAACTCAGTAATTTGAATTCAAGTCCGCACCAAAGAAAGTTTGGTTTGGATAAGCTTACAAGGGTAATTTAGAATTCACGTTCATCAACTAAGGATTAGTTGAATCAACTTCCAATAATTCATAAATAAAAGAATTATGAATTAACATATGCTTTAGAATCAACTTAAAGCATTTAAAATAATAACTTGATCTTACTTGAACAATAAGTTAAGATCATTTCAATTAAATAAACAATTGTCTAATACAGAAATAGAAAGGACATTCTCAATAATGAATATATGAATTCAAGAATTTGTATATAATCAACAAGTTTAGGGTACAGAAAACTTGCATAAAATTAACGAGTTTAGGGTTTAGAAGACTTGCCTCAAGTGCAAGCTACTTAACACAATTCACGTACTTTAATACTTCCTACACATATATATTTAATCACAATAACCTAAATTAGTTAACACGTAACTAATTCACATAAGTGGTTAACCCTCATGGTTAACTCACTCTAATAATAATAATCAACTATCACATAGTTAATTAAATTAATTATGTATTTAACTAAATTATAATTAAACAATTATAATTCAAACACTTAATCAAATTATAATTACTTAAATTATAATTATAAACAAATTATAATCAATTAAACCACATCATGCATTTAATTACACATATTATAATTAATCATGAAATTATCAATTTATAATCCATAATTAAACATGCATTTATTAAATTATAATTACATAAATTATAATTTAAATTAACATCTAATTGATTAAAATAAATCAACTTCTATACATTATAATTTCACAAAAATTATAATTTAAATTAAACATTTACTCTTAATTATAATTAATAAAATTATAATTAAGTAACTTATTGTACAATTAAACAATTATAGTTTATAATTTAAATACCATATTAGTTTTTTCAAAACTTTCTTTTTCTCGAATTATGAAATTATCAACTTCATGTTAACACATGTTATAGCAGCTAGATACATGCTCATTATCTTAGCAATAATGTAATGGAAACATAACAACACACTGCACACTTGACTAAAACTCACTGCCACTGCACTGTGCACGGTGCAGCTGCACAGCCACAGGCCTTGGCACCGGCGCAGCTGCGCAGGGTAAGGATCTGGGAAGGACAAGCGGCGCAGCTGCGCTGCTCCTGGCCTTGCTGCCGGCGCAGCTGCGCAGCAACTCGGCCAGACGCAGACAGCCACGTTACTCTGCTTCACCGATTAACCCATACAACCCAACAAATGGATATTTACAGTAACTTAAACATTGTAAATCATACCTATGCAATTATACATATATATAACATGCTTCCACAACACAAAACCATTTAAACAATGATAATCACAAGTTTTAAAATCCAATTTGGCCATTTTCATGAAAACTCATATATTTTCCAAAATAAGTCACTGTAATCAAATTCTTGAGCAATTCAACTTATAACACATGCTTTATTCTCATGATTCAAGGTAGTATCATAGAAAATTTCTAAACAACATACTAACATATACCAATTTCTCAAAGTAAAATCACCCATAATATATAAACTCATGAAATTCCATATGAACTCATATAAACATGAATTTTCTGTTAAAATATATTTCTACAGTAATTTGATTTCTAAAAATCATTGATAACCATATAATTCACCATGAAAAACACCACCTATATATATATATATATCATCCATGTTTATGCTATTACATGAAAACTCAGTTTTCACAGAGAATAAAATATGAAACTTAAATCGAGTTTTAAAAATATGAAAGTAGAGATTATGGATTACCTTTCGGTGATAGGAGAAGAAAACAAAGATTCACTCTAGCCTTCACAAGTTTCTTCTTCCTTCTCTTCTTCTCCAACTCTTCTCTGCTTTCTCTTTTTCCTCTGCTCTTTTCTTTCTTCTTTGCTCTTAGTTTAGACTTGGGATTAATTTAACGTAGTATAGAACTAACGTAATATAATATAATACGCGTACTAACTAATACTAATTAGCCTAATTAATTTAGCAGTTACATAAGTTTTAAAATTCAAAAAGCCTTAAGGCTTTGTTTGGCCAAAACAACATTATTTTTTAAAAAACAGGTTATTATTACTAAGGCCATGTTTGGTAAAATAAATTTAAAACAAATGCAAAGCCTTGTTTATTTAAACTCATTTAAAATCCTTTTTCTTTTATTTTAACAAATTATTTAATACATAATTTAATGTCACATTTTAATTAATTAAATATCAATCATCTAATTTAATCAATTAAAATCTAACATCAATTAATCACATAAAATTATCACATAATTATAATTACTCACTAATTATAATCCATGTAACACTTCATCACATAATTCATCTAATTCAATTATCTCAATTAAATTAGAACTATAACATAACATTAATATTAATTAAATAAATATTACACATTCATTTAATTAGTATATAACACTTAATTAAATCACTCCATAAATCACATAATTTATTTATTTAACTCAATAAATAAATCACATAAAATATTTATTTATCTCAATAAATATTAAAATTAATTATAAAATCTCAATCGTTACAATTACCACATTACACGGCGTTTCGACGTTTATACGTCACACGCCTAACTCGTCTCTTTTGCATGTGCTTTGCATGCTCCTAGATTGGGTTACATTACTCTATAATATTTCATTCTTATTAAAAACATAACATTAAACAAGGTCATACACACTCGTTGCGGCGTTGAAACACTTGCACGTCCGTATGCCAAACTTGCCTATTCGAACGCCCAAACGACACGCATTTGTGCACGCTTAGCACGCCCAATCGAATTGTCTAATACTCAAGGGTTAATGCTAAGTATCATTATAATACCTAATAGTCATGTTATGAAAGTTAGAACATCATTTTCCATGGTCAGGACCATTACATGTGCTTACGTGCATGCCCGACGCCCCCCGATTGCCTTCAAAAACACATCAGTCCCACAAATAACCATTTTGACCCTAGCTAGCGACCTCAAATTGAAAACCTTAAAGAACAAAAGTTGTAGGTCTACTCGTGCTCGTTCCGGATCATCTTGAATCGCCTCAATCGAAGTTCGTATGAAAACGCTATGGCTGTTTTACCAGAGGAGGTCAAAACAGTCCCGGACTAACTTTTCCTCCCGGCGCAGCTGCCCCCCAAATAGCCTTGGGGGCAGTGCAGCTGCACCCCTGGCAGCGTGCTACGCGAAATTTTCCTCCAGTATGTTGTTTTGGCGAATTTTCTAACCCTTTCCTCCTTCCAATCATCATAAATCAAGCTATACACATCCGATTGAGTCCGTTTTCGACTCTATGGATTCGTAATTCATAGAACTACACATCTACATGATAATTATAACACTTCAAAAACATTAACAATTCCTTTTAAGGGTTCCAATTCAGTGTTCATGCTAATTCTTCATGTTTTTACATATATTTAGCGAATTCAATCACTACGAATTCGTTTTACATCCGTTTGGACTCGTTCAACTTGAGTTATTTTTGTTTTTTTCGAGTACTATCATAATACATCATCAATTTTAGATTTCCATCAAGAATTTATCATCAATTTTCATTCTAAAATTCAACCAAAACACATAAACCCATAAGAACACAATTTCTCCATTAGAAACTTGTTTTTACAATACTTTGATTTCTGAAAAATCGTTTATAGTATATATGTAAGGGATTACAACATCTATCAATTCATTCATAAAAACTCATGAACACGTTATGTATATATAATCATGTATATACCAATTTTCATAGAAGTTCAATTAACATAGAATTAACAATGAAAAATATAAAACAAACTCTTTAAAATACAAGGGTTCAAATCATACCCTTGATGCTTAGTGAGGAAGAAGAGGGTGAGGTTTAGCAATGACTCTCTCAAGGCCTTCCTCCTTTCCTCTTCTTTTTCTCTCTTCTTCTTCTCTCTTCTTCTTCTCTTTTCACTCCATCTTTCTCTGTGTTTTCTCTCTAACACAGACTAACCTTTTTCTTTATTTTAGACTAAGGTTTAGAATAAGAATTAACGTAGTTTTTTTACAAAATGTAAACTGATATCATATATATTATATGTGTAACTATATAATATATATTTAACTCCCAATTAAATCATCCTTTAATACCATAATTGCATTTAATATATATAAGTTACAACATTTGGAATTTAAAAAGCCCTAAGGCTTGTTTGGCAAAACAAGTTATTTTAAAAATAGATTTTTAGTAGTTAAGGTCATGTTTGGGTAAAACAGTTTTAAAACAAAAGTAAGGGCCTTGTTTGGAAAAAAATCATTTAAAAACTCTTCTCTTTATTTTAATAAATCCTTTTGACACATACTTTAATGTTACTCTTTAATTATTTAAATATTAACATTCTAATTTAATTAATTAAAAATATAACATCAATTAAGCACATAAAATTTTCTCATAATTATAATTAATTGCTAATTATAATTGCATGTAACACTCATCACATTACTCATCTAATTTAATTATCTCAATTCAATTAGAACTATAACATACAATCATTATATCAATTAAATTAAATACTAAATATTCATTTAATTAATATACTACACTTAATTACATTACTCCATAATAATCACATAATTATTTATTTAACTCAATAAATAATTCAATTAAAATATTTATTTACTCCAATAAATATTTAAATTAATATTTAAATTATCTTCACATAGATTCACATATTTCACCATATATGACACATATTCACATACTTAAACTCAAAACATCAGATAATAAGAATTTTATTTATTAAATTCTCATTTATAAATTCTAAAAATCTAGGATGTCACATTCTTCCCTCCTTATAAGGATTCCGTCCTCGGAATCACCGAAACCCTACCTTACTCAGGTTTTCATCAAATTTCTTTAAAAACATTTATCGTTGAATAACTTCAACGCATTACATTAATATCGGTTTTATATTTCCTACAACATTAAGTTCTTCAACAAATTCTAGGTTTTATTTCGTAACCCTAAATTAAAAACAATTATATTTCAAATATTATATATTCTCTAACTCGTTCATTACTACATACTTTACTCGTAGAATTCATATACTACATAATTCACCATCTATAATTATTCGGGTTATCACATGTAATTTGTACATATATAATCCATGTATATTTTATCTTACCGATATATTTTAACCGGATATTCTCACATTACATCATCTTCTTTATTAAAAACAATTATTTATAATATATTCATGATGTATTATTTTAATGTATACTTCACATGCAATTGTCACATAGTCATAAATCATGTAGCTTGTATAGTTTAATTAATCTTAATGCATGATTCCTATATATAGTATAGTCACATAATGTTGAACTACACTATATAATATAGTTGTATCACATATACTTTATATGTTTAATTTTTGCATACTTGCACATAACAATTAATATAATTTTATTATATTAATAACTTACTTGTTTTATCATTCATAATGGCAATTAATCAATTAATAAAATATTAATTAATTCATCCCTCATATATCAATGTAATCATTAATAACACTTAATTAATATTCATAGGATTAATTATCACATTAATAAATATAACTCTTATTATATTTATAAACAAGTTGCTTATTATTATTCTATTATTTGCAATAATAATAATCAACACATCATCAATTAATCATCATTAATACTCTATTTCTCATAATAGCAATTAAATAACAATTAATATTAATTAATCGTTCACGTAGTAATTTCTTCATTACTTACCCTTATCAATTATTATTTCTCATCACTGAGCCACACAAGGCATTCAACGAGTTTATCGCAACTCCATATTTTCTCAATTATTATAATTATTCAATTTAATATAATTGAGTTACTCATCTCAGAACACATAAATCATTTATATTCAAATAAATTCTCATTTCCATTAATATATTCATTTAATAATATATGAAAATTCTCGGGTATTACAAGACAGGTTCATCCAATTGATCTGTAGTGGTTTGTAGTTCTTAAATTTCTTCAAGATCTATTTTTCTCCCACTAGCCCCTTCAAGGATAAACTTCCTTTCAAAGAAGGCAGCGTATTTTGCAACAAACACCTTTTGCTCAGTAGGATTGTAGAAATAGTATCCCAAACTTTCTTTAGGATATCCCACAAACGTGCACTTATAAGATCTTGTCTCAAGCTTATCATTTTGAAACCTTTTCACATAAGCTGGACATCCCCAAATCTTAACATGCTTAAGACCAGGTTTTCTCCCTGTCTACATCTCATATGGAGTCTTGGGGATGAATTTCGAGGGGACCTTATTTAGTAGATATGTAGCCGCTTCCAGGGTATGACCCCAGAATGATACTAGAAGATCGGTAAAACTCATCATGGAACGAACAATGTCCAACAATGTTAGATTTCTCCTTTCAGATACTCCATTTAAATGTGGTGTACCTGTTGGAGTCCATTGTGAGATTATACCATTTTCTTTGAAACAATTGAGAAACTCACCACTTAAGTATTCTTCACCTCGATCTGATCGAAGAATCTTAATACTCTTGCCCGTTTGTTTCTCTACTTCATTTTTGAACTCTTTGAACTTTTCAAACGATTCAAATTTGTATCTCATTAAATACACATATCCAAATTTTGAGTGATCAGCAGTGAAAGTAATAAAATAAGAATACCCTCCCCGTGCATTTGTTGTCATAAGTCCACAAACGTCTGTGTGAACCAACGCTAACAACTTTGTAACTCTGTCTCCTTTTCCACTAAAAGGAGATTTAGTCATTTTGCCCATGAGACAAGATTTACAAGTTGGATATGATTCATAATCGGATAGCTCTAAGAGCCCATCCTTATGCAACTTAGATAATCTTGTTTCATTGATATGACCGAGTCTACAGTGCCACATATAGGTATAATTAACATTATCTCTTTACCTTTTCTTAGTATATTCTATTTGAAGTATATTTTCATGCAAGTTAAGTATACAAAATCCATTTCCCAAATTACAAACACCATATAAAACATTGTTTTTATAAATAGAACAACTGTTGTTCTTTATTATAATTTCAAATCCATCTATATCTAATACATAATTTGAAATAATATTTCTAATGATATTCAGAACAAAGTAACAATTATTTAAATAAATGTACTTGCCTGTAGGCAGTGCTAAACAATAAGTGCCTACAGCTAATGCAGCAACCTTTGCTCCATTTCCCATTCGTAGAACAACATCATCCTTGTTCAGCTTTCTACTTCTGACCAGTCCCTGCATAGTATTACATATGTGAGAACCACAGCCGGTATCCAATACCCAAGTAGAATTTTAACTTTCTAAAAAATTAATTTCAATCATGAACAAACCTTGATTGGAAGTCAAAGCTTCTCTAAGTAACTTCTCTGCTAGAAACTTCTTGCAGTTCCTCTTCCAATGACTCGGTTCGTTGCAATGGAAACACATTCCTTTCCTAGCTAGATCAGGTTTCTTTTGATCCTTTCTATTCACCTTGCCCTTAGCCTTCTTAGACTTCTTCTTTTTATAAGATACCTTGGGCCTCTTCCTTTTATTGGAAGAATCATCCACCATTAAGACATGGTTCTTCTTGGATGGGAAGTGACCTTCTACAGTTTTTAACATGTTAAGTAATTCAGGCAAGCTGGCATCTAACTTATTTATGTGAAAATTAACAACGAACTGCGAGAAGGTCTCAGGGAGTGACTGCAAGACCAAGTCTTGACTCAACTCCCCATCCATGACGAACCCAAGCTGTCCAAGGCGTTCAATCAAATTGATCACCCTTAGGATATGAGTCTCAACGGCAGTGCCCTCTGTCATCCAAGATCGGAAGAGCTCCTTAGATGTCTCATATCTTGCTGATAAACACATAATTCATATATTTTATTATCCCTAATTTTGTCCTTTTAATTATATTAGTTTATTAAATTAATATGTTTTATTTTATTTTGTAGGGTTTAATATTTATTGCAATAAAGTCAAAATCTTGGTGATCAAGCGATATTTAATGCTCTTATTCATGTACGAAATATCCAAGAAGAATCCTGTAAGGAGAATGAAAGAGGTGGAACAATCTTGGTGTGCAAGTCAAATTCAACAAGAGAAAGAAAAGTCTATCTAGAAGATCTCTTTGAGAAGTTGATTGCCACTAGGAAGTTAAAATCTACATGGGAACAAAAGTGTCCAAGTTCAATGTATCTAAATTATGGCACAAATTTATTTTTCCTATAAATAGGTCTCTTGTTTTAGAGAGAAAGGATTATTATTAGGTATTGTATTAGTTTAGGTTAGGAGTAGAAGTAGAAGTAGATTAAATTACTTCTTCATTATACGCTTGTTGGAGAATCATCAATAAAGGGAGTTTTCTTATTTTATTTCTTCTTCTTTATTTTTAGTTAGTTATTTTTAATGTCTAGTTAATTTTTTATATCTAGGATGAAGATGAAATTAAATAATTATTCATGATAATATTTTTCATCTCTTCTATTATTTATGCCTTTATGTTTAATTGATTTCGCCCTCATATTTCGTTATTGAAATACCTTCGTTTTATAGTTCATATGTGATTTTAAATTAATTAAGAGGTTTTGATAGATTATTGTTAAGATATGAGTTTTTCATAATCCATGCTTGCTTAAAGAAGTTTTGATGGGTTATAGTTAATCCTTAAATTTTCATAGTCTATGCTTGCCCACGTTAATTATAAAATTATTAAATTAAAGGGAAGGGAGATCAAAATCATAAATAAGTTATAAAAATAGAATAGATTGAATTATATGTTATGTTTATTATTTAATGGATTCGGATTCCTAGATTGTTTCCTCATTATTAGTTTTCATATTCTAATTAATCAACTCTCGATATTTATTTCTAATTCGCCTAAAATAGATATTAAGGATATATTAAAATTAATCTAGTCTCTGTGGGTTCGACCTGTACTTGCCAGTTCGTCAACTTGATACTGTGCACTTGCAGTTACATATTTTTATCACATCAAGTTTTTGGCGCCGTTGTCGGGGACTAGAATTAAATTTTTTTTCCTTAATTTTTATTTATTCGAATTAGTTTCTAACTAACATTTTTTATTTTTATTTTTCAGGATTATTAAAGCGGATCGAAGGAGCGAAAAGATAAAGATTTTGTTGCTGTGCTTTCTTTGGTATTTTGTATCTTCATTTTTTTTAAAAAAAAAATTAAAAATTAAAAAAAAATAGTAGTTTAGTTTTTTTTATTAATATATTTTTTATTTGCCGCATTCATGCATTCACTCACGTAGAGCACATCTTGTTAGGTTTTTATTTTTTTTGTTAAATATAAACTGTGGTGATTGCTAGAGGATTGAGGTACGTCAAAATTTCTCCTTCTTTCGTAATTCACATAGTTTTAGGACATTTTATTTGTTTATAGTTTTTTTTATTTGTGCATTTTCATATTTAATCTAACATTAAGGGCACAACCTATAACAAGATAAGGTGGAGATTTCATCACCCTTCCTTAGCCCACAAACAACCCAACTTGCATTTTGCATAACCTTGACCTAATAAAATCAAGTAGACGTTGGCCCCTAGGACTCTCGAGCTCAATTAGTACAAGAAACTCCAAGAGGAGACTGAATTTTAAATTAATCAAACTACTGGTGTCTAGTCAAGTGGTTCAAAAGGTAAACGCCTAAAGATTGTGTGGTTATTTAATTAGTCACCGTATCTACGGAGAGACTCCCACCTTTCTTACACTTACCTGGCTAGTGGTGTGATTAATTTTAAATTTTGTGGACCTTACGGTGTAACTTGGAACAGTTAGGAGCTGTCTAAATTTTATTTAGGTTAACCGTAGAATTAGGATTTTATTTTAATTTTATTTTTTTCGTGACTTTCGTGGTTAGTTGTTGATTTGTTTTGTGATTTGTGGAAAGATGGATTCTTATTATAGTTGGAATAATAATTTTTCTTGGAATCAAAAACCCTATGAAAAATTTAATACACACCAAGTAAATTAATTTTTTTCAACTTATGAAAATTCTTATCTAAATTCATATCCATATCCATACCCATATTCGAATCCAGAACCTCAATATCCACAAGAATTATCAAATAAAGAAGAGAAAAGACTTAGTGTCTTAGAGAAAACTATGGAAGTTTTAATGAAAAATCAATTTAGCGTGGATCAAGCTATATCTCGTCTAGAAATTCAAATGAGTCGATTAGCAACCATAATAAATGAACAAGAGGTGGGTGAATTTTCTACTAAATCTGAGGTTAATTTTGAAAATCTTGATAGTTGTAGAAATGATGATGAAAATAAAAATTTTGTATTCAATTCTACACAGTTTGAGTCAAGCGAATTTGAGGAATCTAAAAATTATGAGTCTATGCCTAAAATTGATCATGTCACATTTAATGAGTCGGTTGAAAAAGTCTATAAGCCTAAAGTTCCGTACCCTAACAGACTTTTTCCAAAAAAACCACCTAGTGATTTTTTGGACCAACCCATTAAAGTAAATATGATCCAAGAGTTGTCCATGACCCAAGGAATAATTGAAAATAGACTTTTGATTGAAAAAGATCCAATTGATTTTTTCTTAAATCATCTTCACCAAAATTGGAATGAATCTGAATATTTAGATAAGGTCAATGAGCTGTTGAGATCCACTACAAATAAGTTAACTAAACTAGAACATGTATGTCAACCAATTCTTCTATCATTTGAACATATTAGTGAAAATTTTCTTGAGGTAAATTTTAAGCATAATTCTGATGAAAATTCTGACTATTTTCAATTTTCTAGACCTCCTGAAAATCATGACAAATTCACACTCACTTACCCATTTGTATCATTCATGTTTAGTCATATAATATTTAAGATTTATAAAATTCGTAGGTATGTACATTTGTTTTCCTTCTCACCACATTTTCTTGCAGAACAAATGCCCCGCATACAAGGTACAATTCTTTCACATCTTTGTTCTCTTTTCTTCATTTGCATACATTGAGGACAATGCATGATTTAGGTATGGGGGAAGTTTGTTTATTGTATTAGATATTTTTTTTTCTTTTTAGGAAAATATTGTTAAAAAAAAAATTTGAAAAAATTAAAAATTTTGTTTGACTTTTTATAGATTGAATTTATTCTAATAAGTGTCCGTGGAGTTAAAAGTCATGAGTAAGATTGAATGATTTAGAACTCTTAAATCTTTGATGAGGTACGAAATCTTAGTTTGAAATACCATCTGGACTAAAATTAATTTCAAAAGCATTTTTGCACTTCACGATTGCACTAACTCTTAGTTGTGGGTATAAACTATGATTCGAGTAATTTCAAAAAAAAATGAAAGGGAAAAAAGAAAAAAAAAAGAAAAGGAAAAAAAAGAAAAAATAACTGCTTCAATGTCCATTGAACGAAATAACTGGGTATCCAAGCCTTAGGAAGCATCGATATTCACGCTGAAAAGTGTGATGGATATAAGCAGCTTGACTAGTCTAATTTTGTGGCCTTTGTTACTCGAGTTAGTAAACCCTTAGGGGTGTCTCTACACTTAGTGCTCTAAAATCAACTGGTTTGGGAGTCATTGGTCCAACGCTCGCTACATGGGTAACTCTGAAAAGCCTAAGAAAATGAGACATTGCACAAGTCGTGAAAAAAAATTAAAAAATATAGAAAAATATGGAAAAAAAGAAAGAAGAAAAAGAAAAATGAGTTTGCTTGATTTTCATGGTAAAATCCCTACTAAGAGTTACATTATATACACATGCATGCATCACATGGAATAAATTTTATGAAGGATGGTGTCTAGAATGAAGATTGAATATTTTTGATAAGGTGAACGTGTGATTTTGAATTTAATCTTGCTTATGTATAATGCCCATGGATATTTAGAAGTTTTAATTCAATTTCATAACTTGTTGAACTCAAAAATATTTTTGAATTTTGTGGGTATATTCACTGCAAACCCTCACGTTACACAACTCGTCCACTTGGGGTAACCTTGGGGTTTAAAGGTTTGTTGCACAGGCTAAGTGCAATCGTGTTTCCTACGAAAATGGGGTAGTATAATTTTTATTTTTTTTTATTTTTTATTTTACTCGAGGACGAGCAAAAGCTAAGTATGGGGGTATTTGATAAACACATAATTCATACATTTTATTATCCCTAATTTTGTTCTTTTAATTATATTAGTTTATTAAATTAATATGTTTTATTTTATTTTGTAGGGTTTAATATTTATTGCAATAAAGTCAAAATCTTGGTGATCAAGCGATATTTAATGCTCTTATTCATGTACGAAATATCCGAGAAGAATCCTGCAAGGAGAATGAAAGAGGTGGAACAATCTTGGTGTGCAAGTCAAATTCAACAAGAGAAAGAAAAGTCTATCTAGAAGATCTCTTTGAGAAGTTGATTGCCACTAGGAAGTTAAAATCTACATGGGAACAAAAGTGTCCAAGTTCAATGTATCTAAATTATGGCATAAATTTATTTTTTCTATAAATAGGTCTCTTGTTTTAGAGAGAAAGGATTATTATTAGGTATTGTATTAGTTTAGGTTAGGAGTAGAAGTAGAAGTAGATTAAATTAATTCTACATTATACGCTTGTTGGAGAATCATTAATAAAGGGAGTTTTCTTATTTTATTTCTTCTTCTTTATTTTTAGTTAGTTATTTTTAATGTCTAGTTAATTTTTTATATCTAGGATGAAGATGAAATTAAATAATTATTCATGATAATATTTTTCATCTCTTCTATTATTTATGCCTTTATGTTTAATTGATTTCGCCCTCATATTTCGTTATTGAAATACCTTCGTTTTATAGTTCATATGTGATTTTAAATTAATTAAGAGGTTTTGATAGATTATTGTTAAGATATGAGTATTTCATAATCCATGCTTGCTCAAAGAAGTTTTGATGGCTTATAGTTAATCCTTAAATTTTCATAATCTATGCTTGCCCACGTTAATTATAAAATTATTAAATTAAAGGGAAGGGAGATCAAAATCATAAATAAGTTATAAAAATAGAATAGATTGAATTATATGTTATGTTTATTATTTAATGGATTCGGATTCCTAGATTGTTTCCTCATTATTAGTTTTCATATTCTAATTAATCAACTCTCGATATTTATTTTTAATTCGCCTATAATAGATATTAAGGATATATTAAAATTAATCTAGTCTCTGTGGGTTCGACCTGTACTTGCCAGTTCTTCAACTTGATACTGTGCACTTGCAGTTACATATTTTTATCACATCACTTGCAGTCCTACTTTGTTCACTATATAACTCCTTGAGGTGAAGCAACATAGTAGGAGCATCCATGTTTTCATAATGACGCTGAAGCTCGTTATTCATGGATGCGAGCATGATGCATTGAGCCACAGATGCATTATCTTGCCACTTTGTTATGGTGGCAAGCTCTTCCTCAGAGGTTGATTCTGGAATAGTTATAGGGACAGGTGAATTTAGGACATAAGAAATCTTTTCAGCAATGAGAACTATTCTCAGATTCCTTAACCAGCCCGTGTAATTCGGTCCGATCAATTTGTTAGCGTTAAGTATGCTACGCAGTGAAATTAGTGATTTTGATATTTTTAAATTTTTGTATGTGAAAAGATAATATTTTAGCAAACATTCATTTAATTAATTTTATATACCAAAATAAATTAGGTCTTATTTTAGATTGGTATCTCTCACTATTTTCTTCAAACTATATTACCCCCACTTATATAGTTCGGCAACATCTAATTAAAGATTTGCTAGTGAGATTAAGGATCCCATTTTAAATGTATATAGCCTTGTGTGTGCACAACAAATGATATATAAATAAATAGATAGACAACTCTTGTCAATCACATCAACATGTGACTCCTTGTATTATGCCTCTTAGATCATAATGGTCAAGTGTGTGCACATCTAAACTAAAATGATTTAAGTTAAGTCCAACCCAGCACTCTATATATTCAAAAAAAAAAAATATTATCCTTGTATGTGCACAATAAAACAATATTGTTCAGTTAACTTTATAAGCATCAAATGTGATTAAATTAATATCTTAAATACGCAATACTCGCCTTGTGTGTGCACAACAAACTCGTATTAAATATTTAATACTCTATTAATTTATCATGCTAGAAGGCGACGTTCGATATTCCAAATATCTTTGAACGCTTTAGACTTAATATAATTTCTTTGAGGGGTTTGTTATTATTTGTCTCATCTTGTTTAGCGCGCATGCACACACACACACACATATATATAAAATACGCGTCATTTTATTAAAACATGCGAAGCATGTTTGCATAAAAAATATAATATATATAATACTTAGCATGCACATATAGAATATTATATTCTACCCGAATTGATTATGAATTTCTATTCTAGTTTGGTTCACTAGAGCCATCAAGTGAATCAAAAGGTCAAACCTAGGAGTGCAAGAATTTTAAATTTAAACGTAACTATTACATTTATACCTGGGCTCCATACAAACGGGTCTTCATGCGCTCCTTGGTCTCCAATTTCTTCAAGATAATTCTAACTATTTATATTACATTAAACTATTTAATTTAAATAGAAACCTTGATCAGCAGTCAAGGAAAAGTACATAGGACGGAGATAGAATTTTACATATAAAAAAATCAGAGAAGACGAGGTACGCAGACCCCATTTAATAAAACTCATTCATTCAAGCATTCAACTAAAATAAAATACAATCACATTGGTCAATAGTCACATAATCAATCTCATTTATTATCATACATATCACCATATGCATCGATAAATAAACATTCATCTCATAAATTAAACCATCCCATATATATATTAGTATCATTTAATGGGCAATTTTAAATTGCATGAAATCAAATTTCAAGATTAAAATAAACTCTTTATTTTAATTATAAAATTATTAAGAATATTATATATATATATATAATATATATATATATATATATACATATTACTTTAATATATAATATATATATATATATATATATATATATATATATATATAAGCTTTCCTTCAGTAGCTAACCTTTTGAATCAAACTTTTTGAAATCCTGGGTGATTTAGCTTTTTAATAACCGTGACTCACCCTTGTTTAACAAACAGATTAGAATTCTTTTTTTAAAAAAAAACGGATCCCTTTTTTCTTCTTTTTTTAAACCAATCTGTGACTCTTATTTTTTTGAATAACACGGATCCTTTTTTTCAGTATCCTTTTAATAACACGGATCCATAGCGACAGGGAAAAAATAATTTTATACAATTAATTATGCCCAATAAATTATTCTACATACATACCCATACATATATGGAATCAAAAATAATTAACAATTGCATAAAGGTTTGGCTCTGATACCACTGTTGGGTTTGTACGAAATTGTGATGCAATCAAATTGTAAAAATTAGCTGAAGCATGGTATGTCAGAGTTTAAAATTTTTCTACAAAATCATTTGCCGGATCATCCTTTATACAAATTATTAATTTAAAACGATAAATAAGAGGTTATGGAATCATACCCTTGTAGAACGAAACCTTCACATGTATGAGTTCAACTCTTTGTTCTTCGTGATCTCCTTGAATTTCTAGGTTAGATTCCTTCATTTGATCAACGTTAGCCACCCAAGTGTTTGGCCTCTAGAGGTTATCCACCAAGAAAAAGGAATTATTCAAGAAGGAGGGTGGTTGGCTAAACCCTAGTTTTCTATCTTATATAGAAAAGGAGTTTTCTCCACCAATTGGAATTGTGTCAACTGATATCTAAAATAAGACTCCTCTTATATAGATATTGGTCAACCCTTCTAATCCTTTTTAGACATAAGGTTTCATTTAATTAATTAAACTCCTTTAATTAAATAGGCTTCCCAATTATATTAGGATTAATTAATTAAACTTCTTTAATTAATTTGCCTCCTAATCTTATTAGGAATAAATGAGATTACTAATATTAAATTAATTTCTAAACTCCTTTAAAAATTAAAATAATAATAATTATAATAATATTAATAAGACTTCTCTTATTAATTTATATTTAATATTTCTAAAATATTAAATAATAAACATTAAGCTATTTAATTTATTCTATCACCATAGATTAAATTAATTACACTTAATGCATTATTACGATTATGTCATTACCTTCTTAAATAATTATTCTTCCTTTTATGGTGTGACTCTTTAGGTTCTCCATATTAAACCGGTTATGAATAAATCAATTAGAATAATTCTAATTTTATTTAATTAAATAAATTAAATTAATAATTTATTTAAATAAATAATACTTATTCTACAATAAGGATAAGTCTCCCTAGCAATCAACGATTTTTTAGATAATATAGATTTTAACATTAATCATAAAAGAACCTGTGAGTAAATAGTTACCGTACAATTCAATCCTTCCACCATACAATGTCCCAATTAAATATAAGACATGGAATTACTGTCAAGTCTTTTTTTATTTAATTATATGTATTTCGATTAGAAAATGTACAACTTCAAATAATACAAATTAGAAACTCCTTTCTAATTTCATTATGCCTTGGCCAAGGACTACTGGGTTGTCATTTAACGAATCACATAGGACATATCTCTTCTTTTACTAGAAGTGGTAGATTCTTTATTGATCATTCATTATCTCTATATGTAACTCATTATACCCAAGCATACAAAGTATAATTAATTACACACAAGATACTATGATGATCTCAAGTCCAAGGATCACTTGTACAACTATCACATTAGGAATTCATATTGACAGACAAGTAAAACTCCATTAGGTATTCCATAGCGAGTCACGTTTAGTGAACTTATTCTCCAATAAGCACCTACATACTTGCTTTAGTGTCTCCACACAAATGATCATGAGATCAATCATCCTCATCTAATGAGCAAGCAACATATGTACCACTATATCTGGATTTACTAATCCCCTTTTTAGTAATTTCACAACTGGGAACTATTTTAGTTTTAAGCTTTCAAAGAATTTAGATCTCATTAGCATGATCAACATCACGATTCTAAAAATATTGCTTAAAACTATGGGTTATTTACATATTATAAAAACAGCATCATGTGAATAATTAAATGCCTTTAATAAGTGAATACTTTTATTAATAAATAAATAAAATTGTCTCCAAAGTATATGATTTATCATCATGCATGATTGGCTTGTATGCATACTACTTTCATTCATATAGCTTGAGCGTATTGAGTTAGCATTTTCCTTTTTGCAATTGTTTATATGCATGAACTATAACTAGTTAGAATAGTTGGTAGTCACACACACAGAGATTGGGATCAGTGGCAGTATAAGCTAGAAATTTGATCAAAGCTTTATTTATGACTTTGCTTCTACTTTGAAATCGCTATTCTTATCCTTGAGGCCGCAATGCATGTATATAGTAGTTAGTTGTGATTCGCAGTTATATTTACTTTTGATATTTTTGTTATGATATTTTTGCTTGAGGACAAGCAAAGACTTAAGTTTTGGGGTATTTGATGAGTGGAATTTATACTAGCGAATCGAATACTTTTACACTTAAAAAAGTGCAGGTTCTTATTATTTTATATTGCTTTTATATTATTTTGTTATTATTTTGCTTAATATATGTTTTGCAGGAGTTTACAGGTCATTTCCAGCTTTCAGGGGTAAAAAGGTCATTTTTACAGCACCGGCGCTGTAGCGCCGGTTGCCAATACAAAACTGGCGCCGCAGCACTGCTCCTCTGCCAGCTCACCATACTCAGCGCTGTAGCGCCCCTTACCTTCACAAGACTGGTGCCGCATCGCCAACTTATTGACCGGTGCCCTTGACCTGGCGCTGCAACGTCGTTCCAAGGCTTAATCCTGGCGCCACAGCGCCAGCCCCTGTTTTCAGACAGTAACAAGTGGGAATGACCTAGAGAAAAGGAAAGAAGGATATATAGCATTGGAGTTGCCTTCTTTTCGGATAATCAGCCATTGTGGAGCTTAACTCCCCAACTTTCTCTTCTCCTTCTTAGCTTAGCATAGTTATAGCTTAGTTTCTCTTTAGATTTGTATATATAATTAGGAGTTAGACTAAGGCTAGGATTGGGATTCCTTGGAGCTCAAGAGCAATGTAGCGACACGGATCGGAAAGCGAATCGAAGGGAGTTCTTGGAGATTGAAGAAAGCTTCGATAGAGTCTATTCTTCTCTAGTTTTTCCTTTGATTATGTATTTATAAATGTTGTTATTGTTGCTACTTTTGTTTAGTTTATTAGCTATGAACTGAATATTGGCTCTAAGATTATAATGGATCCCTTTGTCTATTTGAATTGATTAACTTATCTCTTTGGTTGGCACCATATGGTTTGGTTCAACATGTTTATGCTTAATGATTCTTGCTAAAGAATTAGTGATGGTTGTGGTAATATATAAGAAATTGGGAAATGGACTGTAGATTGAGACCATTATGTGTTGGCATGTGTTTATGATTTTTCTGTACCAATGGACTGCATAATTTGCCTATAGGATAGGAATATACATGTATGCCACGTGTGACCTATTGAGAACATATGCTTTAAATTCGCATAGAAATGTGTAGGATTATCACCTAGCTTGGATGTTCTTTTTTCTTCTATTCCCGTTCGGGTGGATCTAGATAGGATAGGCTCATACATACCTCGGAAGAGGCGTATGAGCACTTGTGAGTTCTCGGTCGACAATCCTTCATGACCACTAAAACCAAAGAGAGACAGTTAGGATGTTTGATGAAACATAGCACACCAAGTGTTTGACAAAATGCTAGTGTGGGGTGAAGTTATGATCTTAGATTGTAGCGCCTTAGATACCAATCGTTATCCATTTGCTTGCATTGATAATTAGATTTAACTAGATTAAT
The DNA here is from genome assembly GCA_020205555.1 of Panax stipuleanatus. Taxonomy (NCBI): domain Eukaryota; kingdom Viridiplantae; phylum Streptophyta; class Magnoliopsida; order Apiales; family Araliaceae; genus Panax; species Panax stipuleanatus. Next base: position 99,583,943 of record CM035115.1, read on the forward strand.
TACATATCTTTTATTTAATCTGCTTGAATAAGACTTGAGCGATATAAAGTCGATATTTGGTATCTAATATAAGTAGTTCTTCGTTGGTTCGACACAACTCTCTTATCACTATATTACTTGTTAGACCGTGTATACTTGCGCGTGTTTAGTGATCGATTTTCCAACCAACAAGTTTTTGGCACCGTTGCCGGAGAACTATTTATTCTAATATTGTCCAATATTGATTTCGATCAATTTTGTTTTAATTTGAACTTGTATATTTGTATTTAATTTTTTTTTGTTTTTAAGTTCTTTCAGATATGGATGAGTATAACTATCAATGTTCTTTTGAGAGGACGACACAACCGAGTTTGGAAGGAACACTTGAGCATTTGCAAGAACAAATCGCAAATCTCTCAAGATTCTTCTTCAAATAAATGGGGATAATTCTTCTTTATTTTCTCTTCGAGTTCCCACGTTGCTTCTTCGGCATTGTGGTTTCTCCATACTACCTTCACCGAAGATATTACTTTGCTTCTTAAAACTTTTTCTTTTCTATCAATAATTTGAATCCGAATTTGTTCATACGTTAAATCTTTCTCTACCTGAATAGGTTCGTACTTTATTACGTGCTTATAATCTAGTTTATAAGGGCGTAATACAGACACATGAAACACATTGTGTATATATTCCAACTCCGGAGGTAATGCTATCATATAAGCTACCTCTCCTACCCTCTTCAAAACTTCAAAAGGTCCTATAAACCTTGGACTTAGCTTTCCTTTATAACCAAAGCATATCTTTCCTTTCTAAGGAGATACTTTAGAATCGCATTTGAACTAACTTCAAACTCTCTCTTCTTTCGATGCGGATCTGCATACTTTTTATGTCTGTCTTGAGCTGCTACCAGTCGGGTCCGTATTATCTTAACCACATCCGTCGTTTGCTGTACCATCTCTGGTCCTAGCATTCGACGCTCACCTACATCATCCCAGCACAGTGGAGTCCTACACTTTCTTCCGTATAACGCTTCGTAAGGCAATATGCCTATACTTGCGTGATAACTGTTGTTATAAGAAAACTCTACTAATGGTAAATAATCATCCCAACTCCCATTGAAATCCATGACTCAAGATCTTAGCATATCTTCTAGCGTCTGAATTGTCCTTTCACTCTGGCCATCCATTTGAGGATGATACGCTGTACTTAACCACAATTGCGTTCCCATTTGTTCTTGTAAACTCCTCCAAAAATTTGATCTGAATCGTGGATCACGATCTTACACAATTGAAATTGGTACTCCATGTCTTGAAACAATCTCCTTGACATAAAGTTTAGCTAGCTGCTTCAGATTAAACCTGACTCATATCGGTAAAAAGTGAGCCGACTTCATCAAACGATCCACTATTACCCAAATAACGTCGTATCCTTTTTGTGTAGTTGGAAGTCCCACCACAAAGTCTATTGTGACATGCTTCCATTTTCATTCCAGAATCTCCAGTGATTGTTGCAATCCACTTGATCGTTGATGTTCAGCCTTGACCTTTTGACAAGTCAAGAGCCTACTTACATACTCTGCTATTTCCCTCTTCATATTTGGCCACCAAAAGTTGAAGGTCTTGATACATCATGATGCTACCCGGATGAATCAAGTACCTCGAACCATGAGCCTCTTGTAATATCTCTTCCTTTAATTCAGTTTCATACGGAACCCAAATTCTTCCTTTAAATCTTAATAACTCTTCGTTATCAAGACTGTACTTAAATTCTTCTCCGTCTGCAATCTTCTTCTTCATCTGTTCACACTCATCATCTCTGAGCTATACTTCTTTTACTCTCTCCCCTATTGTAGGTTGAGTCTCCATTGTAAACAATTTCTTACCCGATTCACTCAGTAATTTTACCTCTAACTCCATTCTTGACATCTTTGTTATTAACTCATTTTGAGCCATTAACATTGACAGTTTCTCTCGACCCTTTCTACGTAAAGCGTCGGCCACCACATTTGCTTTCCCTGAATGATACAAGATATCACAACCGTAATCCTTTATCAATTCCAGCCATCTACGTTGTCTCATGTTCAACTCCTTCTGTATAAATATATATTTTAGACTCTTGTGGTCCGTGTATATTTCGCATTTTTTTCTATACAGATAATGCCTCCAAATTTTCAAGGCAAAAACCACCGCTGCCAGTTCTAGGTTATGAGTAGGATAACCTTTCTCATAATCCTTTAACTGCCGAGATGCATACATAATGACATTTACATGTTCCATGAGCATGCAACCCAGTCCTCTATGCGAAGCATCGCTATATATTACAAAATTTCCTGTATCATCAGGTAGAGTTAACACAGGTGCTTCACTCAATTTCTTCTTTAGCTCTTAAAAATTATCTTCACACTTCTCCGTCCACACATACTTCACTATTTTCCTTGTCAAATTGGTCAACGAAGTAGCTATCTTAGAAAAATCCTAGATAAATCTTCAATAGTATCCCGCTAATCCTAGGAAACTCCGCACCTCTGTTGGCATTTTTGATTGTTCCCAATTAATTACTATTTCCACCTTCGTTGGATCTACTAAAATCCCGTCTTTATCAATAACGTGCCCTAGAAACTGCACTCTTTCAAGCCAAAACTGACACTTAGTGAATTTCGCATACAACTTTTACTTTCTTCGGGTTTCCAACACTAATATAAAGTGTTAAGCGTGGTCTTCTAGAGTCTTAGAATAGACTAGAATATCATCAATAAACACCAAGACGAACTTGTCCAAGTACTACTTGAACACTCTGTTCATCATATCCATGAATGCGGCTAGCACATTAGTTAACCCAAACGACATTACCAGGAACTCATAAATACCATAACGAGTCTTGAATGTCGTCATAGGTACATCTTCCTTTTTGACTTTCAGCTGATGATACCCAGTTTGCATATCAATCTTAGAAAAATACTTCACCCCTTTCAACTGATCAAACAGATCATCGATCCTGGGCAATGGGTATTTATTCTTTATCGTTAGCTTGTTCAACTCTCGATAGTCTATACAGAGTCTTAATGATCCGTCCTTTTTCTTTACAAACAATACCGGCGCTCCCCACGGAGAGACACTCAGTTGAATGTACTTTTTATCTAATAGTTCTTGTAACTAAATCATCAACTCCTTCATTTCCACTGGCGCCATACGATATAATGCCTTGGAAACTGGTGCCGTGCCTAGCACAACGTTTATTAAAAATTTGATCTCTCTATCCGGCGGAAGACCCGACAATTCATTCGAAAACACGCCCGCAAATTCTTTGACTATAGGTATCTGTTCTAATGTTGCTCCCACTCGTTCGGTATCAACAACTTGACACAGGTATCCTACATATCCTTTCTTTAGTAATTTCCTTGCTTGTGTCATAGTCAGACAACAAAAGCGTCCTGGTGATTTACTATCGTAAAACACTACATTGGGCTATTTTAAAGTCCGAAGGTTTACACTTTTCTTTTGACAATTGATAATCGCCACGTGGTTAAACAACAGTCCATTCCGAGAATTACTTCGAATTCTCCCAATTTTATTAGTATTAAATCTACCAACAATTTGTTAACTCTTATATTTATGCAACAACTCCAATGGATACATTCAACAAGAATTATCTCTTCATTCACTACCTTAATATTCAAAGGTATTTCTAATCTCTTAGGGAGTAATCCTAAATGTTTAGAAAATTCACATGCTATAAAAGAACAAGTAGCACCCGAATTAAACAACAAATATGCATTTATATCGTTGATTGGGATAATACCTGCAACTACATCACCAGATGCGATTGCATCCTGGACTGTCATATTAAATGTACGGGCTATCGGCCTACTCGGCTGAGCTGGACCACTAATAGCTAACTTAGTGCTACTAGCTCCTTTAACATTATCCGACCCCTTCTTCAGACCGTTCTTTGGTATGTGGTCAGTTGATCCACACACGAAACATCCATGATTCTTCTTTGGATTAGGACAGTTTGGCAAGATGTGCCCTTTGTGACACCCCCAAATCCAGGTACTTCAATTTCCACGGGACTTGGTGTTCACTGTACAAATATCATCTATCTATCTACCCATAGTAAATGCAAACCATGAAATAAATAGAAATAATCCTCCCCTTATGGGGTTACAACATCTGAAAATAAATACATCAATCCCAGGTCGTACTTAACCTTAAATCTCAAATGCGGAAATATAAATAATTAAATAAGTCTTACACAACTTTAACATAAGTCTGAAACATAACAATTAAAATAAACAACAAGTCTTCATCACTTGTTGACTTTGCCTTTGCCTTTGCTAGTAGAAGGCTCGTCGGACCTTTCGTTCTTAACTGCAATGTTATTATTACGCAAGAGTGAGCACGATTGCCCACAAGTATAATAATATGACAACAATATAATAACATGCGAGTAAATCAAAGACATCTGAATAAAGAAACTCAACTTCTGACTCGAGGATAAATAATAGGAATCAAAAGAACATCTGAGGGTCATAAGACCTTGAACTATGTCCTAGGTTGTAAAGTGTTTATGCTTTAAACCTTTAACAGTCATAAGACTATGGACTCTACTTCTCGTACTTAGGGGGATCAGCCCTTAGTACCATACTGTGCACAATATCTCAACGCTAAAGCGTAAATAATCCCCTTTACAGGGTTGTTCATCTCAGTTTTGACATCAGAGTCCGCACCAAAGGAAGTTTGGTTTGGATAAGCTCAATAAGTATTCTAGAATTTGAAGCGTTCATCAACTATGGACTAGTCGAATCGATAAGGGTTCACTAGTCCTATAAGATTTAATAATAACATCGATATTCAACTTGAACAATAATTCTCAAGAGTATACAATCGAATAAGTATTGTATAATATTTAAAGGAATAACAATATCTCATATGAAAATCTTAACTTGAATAAACAAGGATAAGAACTTGCTCGATGTAAAAGTAAAGTTTGAGTTTAGGAAACTTGCAAAATATAGAACAAGTTTAAGGATAGGAAACTTGCCTCTTGCACAAGCTACAATTATAATTCACGTTCTTTATTAAATCCTACATATCAATACGTTCACAATACACATTAATCAATAACTCGATATACGTATCGAATCACACACATCGGTCTTGAGCACGTTATTGGACTATACAATTAACGAATCAAGTCATGTAATTAACTTATTAATTACTCACGTAATATAAGTTATTAACCTCTTATTATATGTTTAATCATGTCTTCATGTTTATTACATTAGGTTACAATTACATTTCCTGGACTTGAACAATTAAAATCTCATTTTTGGGCAAAATTGCCAAGTGGCGCTGCAGCTCCACCATTTGAACTAAAAATGGCGCTGCAGCTCCACTGGCGCTGCAGCCCCAATCTTGGCGCTGCAGCTCCACTGGCGCTGCGGCCCCAATCTTGGCGCTGCAGCTCCACTGGCGCTGCAGCCCCAATCTTAGGCTTAAAGTTGGCGCTGCAGCTCCAAACGCCATTTTCAGAATCTGCAGTTCACGAATAACAGAGAACCAGGCCCAGAGTAAATGCTACCACAACCATTTAATTGCTACCCATGAAGTATGGACTTCATAGAAACACTATACAATATTTCTAGCATGATCTTAGCATTCTAAATCACTTAATTACACAAGTTATAGCAATCAAATTCACTGTTTTTCATACTTTATCATGTTTTGAAGGAAAATCACGAAATTTAACTTTACGGATTCGTTATAACACCGAATCCGTTCGTTTAACTTCCGTTTTGTTCGTATAAACGTGTACAATCATATGTAAGTGCTAATTCAAAGTTAAATCATCGATTCATAGTATAAAAATTGTACATAAGGGCTGTATGGCCATATATACAACTTTTCTACTCTGTGACTTTTGTAAAAATCAAATCAAGTATAATTGTATGAAATTTATCACATTAAATCATGCATACATGGTATAAAACATGTTATGATCATATAATAATACATATAAAATCATATCATGCATTAATCATCAAATTAGTCATTCACAGAGAACTTTTTAAGAATACGTTAATGGAAACTGTAAGAACTTGAATTTAAAAACGTAGGAGAAGAATTACCCTTGCTAGTTAGTGATGATGATGCAACTAAATTCTTCAATCTCTTCTCTAACTAATTCTCGAGTCTTTTCTCTCAATTTCTCTCTTTTTCTCTCTGGAACTTAGTGTCTTACAAATTAATTATATGAACTGATATGTATATGTAAATTAATATATTATACGCGTAATTAGAAGTCGTGGGTTATGGGTCGTCAGTTAATCCCATAATGGGTTAACTGGCTCCAACCCCCACTAGGGCTTAGTTTGTTTGTCCCTTATTCCTCCTTTCCATTTAATTTAATTAACTTACTATTATATAGTTAATTAATGTCACACCCAATTAAATCAAATAATGCTATTTAAATTAATTAAATAAAATAGCATAAATCTACATTAAATCACATAGTCACATAATTAAAATTCTTATTTATTAATTATGTCTAATCATAAATCTCTAATTAATTATTAAATTAATTAGAATAACATTATGCTTATTAATTATTATATTAATCAAATAAGCTCAATTAAATACATACTTTGAATATAAAAAATTCACCACATTAATTTAACTAATGTGACACATATAATTAAATTACTCTACCACAAATTCATCAATTAATTATTTAACTCAATAATTAAATCATCGAAAAATATTTATTTAATTCAATAAATATTCAAAATAAATTACAAAAATCTTGTTTGTCACACCCTTCCTGCCCACAGTTGTAACACACATCTTTACGTTTGAGACATACTCCTAAATGAGCTTTCCCACAAGTCTTACATGATTCGATCCTCCTCTTAGAATCTCCTTGCTTTACCCCGGTATTCCCAGAGTTAAATCCTTTCCGCTTCGGTGCACTTCTGCTACCACTGCCTCCCTCTGTCTTGACTATTTTGTCACCTCTATTCTTATTTTTCTTCTCTCGGTGATACTGGCTTAAAGCCTCGCTACCACCCTCAGCTATGACGGCCTTTTCTAAAATGGTTCCAAAGGAATTGGTTTGGAACACATATATTTTGCTATAGAGCTAGGGCTTCAATCCCTGCTCAAACCTCCTCGCTTTTCTTTCTTCAGTGTCCACCTGATGTGTTGCAAATCTCTCCAATTCATTGAACTTGGCCGCATATTGAGGAACGACCATGTCCCCCTGCTTCACCTCTAGAAACTTAATCTCCATCCTACTTTTCATGCTCGTAGGGAAGTAGTTCTTGAAGAAAATCTCCTTGAACCTTGTCCACGTAACAACTCCTTCTCCAGCCCAACCCTGGTTTGGCTCCCACCAGAAGTTGGCCTCTTCCTTCATCATGTAGGTAGCAAAAGGGGTCTTTTGGTCCTCTCCAACATTTGCTATTACAAATGCCTTCTCAATCTCTTTTACCCAATTTTGGGCTGCAATAGGATCCTTAGTTCCTTTGAACTCAGGCGAACCTACGCTCTTAAATTCCTTAAAGGTAGTCGCTCGACCTACCACATGATTAATTGGTACGTTACCACCAGTCCTATTAAATGTTGTTGTTAATAAGTTAATGAACTCTTGCATCAGGTTATTTTGACCCTCTTGATTATTTTCGTTACGAGACTCTACTTCCTAATTTCTCTGTCGTCTTCTTAGCATCATTTTCTGTTAAATAAATAAATAAAACCTTTTTATTATTTATTCCTTTCAGTTAGTTATTACACAATTGATAATAACTCATACACATTACACAACATTGTCAACCAACTTCGTTATATTCAAATGCTTCATTCTTGTAGTAGAATACTACATACATTCGTTATTACATAGCCTTAGCTATTTACAATACTTTCCCATAATTACTTTCCAAAAGTTGAGAATTACAAAAAGACTACCCTTTGATTATATAAAAGAGGGTTTTATGTCATTACATAGATACACACATATTTATATATCTATCTACCATCTAGTCTCTAACTATATCTGCCTAATGGCATTAATGTACTTCTTATCCACAAAGCTAGCCACCACATCTCTACTGATGGTGTGCCTAGTCTGCCCTGCCTACAATGGATACCTAGTGATCTTGCTCTGATAATCCTCATGTGCACTCCTATGAATATAGGACATCCTCGCGATTTTTTACTTCTTGTTCTATAGCACCTCCCTGAGCTCCAGAGCATCCTGTTTCAGCTCCCGGACCTTGTCCTTAGCTAAAACCTTCTCATCATGTTCAACCTCCCAGAAGGTCTCCATGTCTTCCTTAGCCTCCTGGATGTCATGAACTTCCTCTCTAAGCTCACGAACCTCTTTACTCAACCGAACATTCCTATCTAACACCGTCATAAACAATGCCTTCATTGACTTTGCAAATGTCAGCTCCTCAGTAGGTACACTACAAGAAACAGGCCCATCAGCTACTAATAGTATCTACAACCGCCGTATTCGGTCGCTAATATCAGACTTAGCGACGATTTTCCAAAGTAGTTGCTATTTGGTATTAGCGACCACCGTGCGGTCGTTAACTGGTCGCTAAGTTGGATTTACCGCCTTAAATTTTGGCGCCTGGGTTGGCGGGGCAAATTAATTCAAGTCTGCAACTGCACCCGGTTGCAGATAGTGGTCGCAGAACGGTTTGACTTCCTCAGCAGCTCGACCGTCAAGTCAATTAAAATCAGCGATCGCATGCGGTCGCCAAAGGCGGTCCCTGATCCTTTTAAATACAATCAGCTCTGGTCTTCTTCAGACGCGAACAACAATCAGAAAAAGGGAAGAGAGGAAAGGAGAAGATGGATCCACCGCCCAGCGACGCCGCCCGCCTCTGCCTTGCGCCGTCCGCCGTCCGTCGCTGCAGACAACCCCACCTAGGTATTCAATCTCTCTCTTTCATCTATATATATTTTCAATTTGGGTTTGATTTGGAATTATATATATTGCATATTATGTGTTTATATGTGTTTGATTTGACTATGTAGTTTGAATTTGGGTTAGATTTATATATATGTGATATTTAGTTTCAATTTAGCTTTTAATTGTGCAATTTCAGTGCATGCATATTCATAATATGATATTGAGGCTTATCTTAGTGTATTATTATATAATATTAATTATTAAAACACATAAATTAAATATTAATCTACATTAAATTAAATATAATAACATATAAATAAAATAAAATAACAGAAAATAATACAAACTAAAGTAAAGAAAATAAAAAAAATATTCCTTAGTTTACATAATTTTCCCCTACTAAAATCAACTAAGTAGCATTTACTTATTTTTCACTAATAAATTTATAACTAAGTAGTATTTACTTAGTTAATATTACTTAGTTTCCCAATACTAATTAAAATAAATTAAGTAGTATTAATTTACTTAGTTTTACACAAATAGAGCATAATATAATAACATTATTTTATATTACTTTGTATAATATAAGATAATATAATATAAAATAATATAATATACCATAATATATTATAACATACCATAATTCATGACATAACATAAATAGAGCAATTAATGCTACTATCACATAATTTGGGTCACATAAAGCTCACATACACATAGTATGCATGTGTATGTATGTGAGCATTATGTGTCCTAAAATTATGTGATAGTAACATTATTTTATAATATATTACAAAATAAATAAATAAAATATTATGATTTAATTAAAAAAATAGAATGACAATGATTTAATTAAAATAGATAAAAGAGAGAACATACTCTATCAATAACTCAACTGCAGCATCCTTAAGGCCGACTTGTTTCAATTGTTTTGTAACCAAATATCAGCATTTTCTTGGAAAATACTTTCTCTCACAATCTCTATCATGAAAGTATAATATGAATTTGTGATCAACCTAATTAATCTTGAATCTGACTCCACAAAACAGTATCTCCGAAATATATACAACAAATTGGAGAAAGATGAAAGTGTGCACTTGCTGAAATATAACTTGTCACAATTAGATGGAAACTTCAAGTTATATATAATGTAAAATAAATACGTACCTTCATCATCGCCCATGAGTAATGATTACTAGGAGAAGAGTCAATAACTTTCTTATATGCAGTATTCAACATAGCAGTTGCAACTAATAGTCCAACAGGTTCCTCGGCAGCCAAAAACATATATGTCGTGTAGTTCCTGTTTGTGTCCCATACTCGAATAATAAGTTAATTGAATTACTGCAGACATTCCTCACTGTTCCATCATAACAGATGACAACATCCCGAAGGAGTGCCATTAAGTTGTTGAACAGAACGTCAAAACCTATTTTCCTGTGAGAACTACCCATTTGAGGAATTCGGAGTGGTGAGAAGCTGTTTATATCATGGGTTGGACCCATATCAGGCGATGATTCATTCATAGTATAGAACAAACGATAACTTCTCTACTATAAATAAATCATGGCTTGATATAGGTCCAATCCATGACATAGGCAGCTTCTAACCACTCCAAATTCCTCAGATGGGTAGTTCTCACAGAAAAATAGGTGAGACGTTCTGTTCAACAGCTTAATGGCCCTTTTTCGGGTTGTTGTCTTCTGTTATGATGGAATAGTGAGGAATGTCCGCAATAATTCAATTAACTTATTATCCGAGTATGAGACACAAACAAGAACTACACGACCCATATTTTTTTGGCTGCCGAGGAACCTGTTGGAGTATTAGCTACAACTGCTATGTCGAATCCTGCATATAAGGAAGTTCTTGACTCTTCTCCTAGTAATCATTACTCATGGGCGATGATGAAGGTACGCATTTGTTTTACATTATATATAACTTGAAGTTTCCATCTAATTGTGACAAGTTATTTTTCAACAAGTGCACACTTTCATCTTTCTCCAATTTGTTGTATATATTTCAAAGATACTGCTTTGTGGAGTCAGATTCAAGACTAACTAAGTTGATCGCAGATTCATATTAAACTTTCATAATAGAGATTGTGAGAGAACGTATTTTCCAAGAAAATTGGGACTGCCCCAAATCCGTGTAACATCAATTACAGGACATGGTGCTCACGGTACAACATACATCATTGTCTAACTACGCAAACTCCAGAAATAATAATAATAATATAACTATTACATACTTATTCAAAATAAAATCCCAAGTCTTTACAATATTTAATAAACCAAAACTTAAACTTAGTGTTTATCGCTACATTACATCATATACGAAAATATAAACTTATTACATAAAGTAACTAGCATCATTTCATCTTAGATTTTCCCTTGTCCTTGCCCGAGCCCTCAGCCTGTTCATCCTTAACTGAAAGGTTTAAGCAAGAATGAGCACAAATTGCCCAGCAAGTATATAAAGAAGTTTGAAAACATACATCAGGAGTAAAAACATCTGTATGGCAATATCTCAACAGTTGAAAGAATTATCAAGTGTTAAACAAGAATATCAAAGATAAGAGTTTAGAATTCTCAATAGCATACTAAGGGGGGTTAAATACCCTGAACGTTACTTTGTTTCATCGAAAACCATCATACGGTTTAACAATCAAATAGATTGTAAACGGTCTCTGCAAGTACTCTAGGTGATCAGCCTATCGTACCCTACATTGTGCACAAGTATAAAGTTTAAACTGCATAAGCATAAATGGGACTATATGTCCGACATCTGTTTGCCCGTTTATTCGGGTTGTTCATCTTAGTATTCATGCGAGACCGCACCAAAACAATTTGGATTGGTAAACATTAAATAGCTTCGAAAGATTTAAATTAAATCATTTTTCATCAATAATAACTAGCCGAAAACAAAGGCCAGGGAACATACTTAGAAACAGTTCTTTAAATAAATAGAACTTTAAAGCATAGCAGTTGAAGCAATAACTGAGTAATCAACAATAAAACTTGCAAGATAATTGAAGTTGTAGAACTGTACGTCAAAGGAACTTGTACGAATAATTAAATAATCACAAGCCCAAAACTTACCCTCGCTGCAATCAAATGAGTAAGGGTTGAATAATTTCTCAATAAAAATAGGGTTAAGAAAATAGCATAATCAAATCTAAGTAAGAAAACTTGCCTGATAAGTCTTCTATAGTTTAAGCTATTAATTAGTCCTTCACGTAACCTAATCACATATGTCACGTTAAGCAACTAAGTATTCCAATTCTAATTTGAAATATAATTGTTTCCTTTTATATTAATTAGGTATTCAACTAACTTGTATTATATCAGTACTATAATTCAATCACATAACATGCTGCATCATATAAGTAAAGGGGTTCAATATAAGAATCTGAAAGAAAATAAAATTCTGACATTTTACCTTGACCCGGTCCGACCCGACCCTACCCGGATCAGACCCAACCCGGCCCGACCCAGACCGGCTCGGCGCAGTTGCACAGCTCCAAGCCGTATTACCGGCGCAGGTGCGCTGCTCAACCAACCCAGAAGCCATCTTTGAATGGTGCAGCTGCGCAGCGTTAAGCCGTATGAACGGCGCAGCTACGCTGCTCTTCATGCCCAGAATTATTTTCCTGCCGAGCAGCCTACTTCCCGATTTAATTCTCACTTGTTTACAGGTTGTATGACCATGATATTTGGACACCATACACTCCATACATCCTAGTATTTTACAAAAATATCACATTCCAGAAAATAGCAAGTTAAGACCACGAACCGGCTGCCTTGAAAAGCGTGCCAGAATAAGTTCTAACACTTAATAAATTTCTGGAATTTTCATATTTTCTGCAGACTTTATTATGAACATGCATGCTTACGAATTTCATATCTCACTCAATATAACTCCGATTAGTATGAAATTTGGACAGATTGGACTTGATACTACATAGTATTTTACAAAATTATTACCTAACATAATCGGGTCACAGAAACCATGATTCCAAGGCTCCGAAAAACCCGAAAAGTCACAGATTTCAAGTTTAACCAACTTTGACAAAATTCATGATTTTGATTCTAGTATGCAAGGACTTGGTTCCTACTGTCCAGAACATATATACTAACATAAATACACATGTTACAACATTCCACTTCACTAACTTTCTATGATTTGATGAATTTAGCATGTTAGTGGCATAATATCAAACATATAGCATACATGGCATCATTCTTTGAATTTCTATGAATTTGTAACATGATTACACCAGAATTTTCGTTCTTATCATCCACATAACAATAATAGGTAATATCATGGCATCACAAAGTCCAAACCAACCGTTTACTATGATTATTCATGCATGTTTCCACTATTTCTCTCAAGAACATATAAAGTTATGAATTACCGCTTGATTAGAGTTAGCTACTGATAATGATTGGATTGAAGCTTAATAACCAATCTCCCTTGCTTGCAAAATTCTCCAGAAAAACGCCAACTTCACCCAAGCTCTCAATATTTCTCCCGTATAAAATTTTTTAAGCAACAAGAATGGTGTTTTGAGAGGAGAGTATATATAGAAGTTGAGATTGCTTGAGTCTTCCACCCCTCCAACTCCATAACATCAATTACAGCCATCATATCCATTCATTAGTTTAGTTAATTAAGAAGAAAGTGGGAGTTTGAGAAAATGAAAAGGTTTTAAGTGTAATAAGATATAAAACTAACTACCTCCTCCTTCAATTCCACTATATACGTATACTCCCTCCTCATTGTCCCAATTTGACAGTCACACTTGCCCCACAGCTACTGCACTTCTATATTAAAATACTATTTTAATCAATTAAATAACTATTTTGACCATTTTGCCCCCCGTAGCCACGCATTGCGATACTTATATCAATTCCTACTAAAGTCGACGTCCCGGACGTCATGTGACTATCCGTTTCATCAAATTCATCTCTGAAATTCGTGGTTGACTTTTTCCCCGAAAAAGTCAATCGGTTTACTTTGACCAAAAAGTCAACCGTGACACATTTTCATGGTTACAGCCTATCCTGACTAATTTCGACGTTCTGAACTCAAATACGTAATCCGCATCTCTAAATTCCACTCCGAACTCAAACTCATACTTTAAAGCCATCCCACAAAATTAATAGAATTAATTTCATACTTAACCAATTTAAATAGTTGAATTAATCTAAACCAACTATTTAAATCAATCACATCACATAGCTTAAAATAAAACACATATGTATAACACATATACATCTAATAAAAGAAATTACACAAGAGTTTCACATAAATTCATTTATTGATAATTATTAAATTACATACAAACTCTCGGATATTACAAAAATGCTTATATTTGGTTACAAAACATTCGAAATAAGTCGGTCTTAAGGATGCTGCAGTTGAGTTATTGATACAGTATGTTCTCTCTTTTTTTATTTTAATTAAATCATTGTCATTCTATTTTTTTTAATTAAAGCGTTGTCATTTGAGTATATAAACACATATATCTTTCAGTATTTTATATACACATCTTGATGATATTATATTCTGTGAACAAACAGATTGCGACTTCTCATTCACTATTGATTCAAGACTACCACGATAAAGTTTCCCCCCCAATACTCCTTGAGAAATGTAAAAGCTGTTTTGTCCTTCCTCTCTATGAAATCGAGAAATATCCTCGGTTTTAAAGCCCTAGGCCTTTCAGCTGTTACTCCTGTTTTTGCAAAATCAACTGCCATATAGTGAAGGGTTGTCAACTGAGACATTTTTTACTCATAGTTTTATTTGACTCAAGGTGTGCATGAAATATGAGAGACTCCTTCAGAGTTGCATGAAATTCAACAGTTCTCAATAAGTGGTTCAATTAATTCAACTGTACTTCCTGTTGAATTCCCGAACAAAATGGTTAAACGGTTCGGGAATTACCACTTTGTTCGGGAATTAACCACTTTGTTCTGGGAATTCGAGTGAAAGTACAGTATGGTGAAATCCTTATTGGAAATTATTGAATTTCCTACAACTCTTCATTTGTCTCTTATACATTAGGTACAATCTATACTGCACATTTAGTACATACAGACCTTGAGTCAGATAAGACTACGAGTAAAAAATATCAAATTTGACAACCCTTCACTCTATGGCAGTTGATTTTGCAAAAACAGGAGTAACAACTGAAAGGCCTAGGACTATAAAACCGAGGATGTTTCCCGATTTCATGGAGAGGTGGGCCACAACTAGCTCACACTTCTCAAGGAGTACTGGGGACAAACTTTATCGATGACGACCGACTATCAAGATCGTAATCTATTTCTTACACTTGGCGCGTGCATTAGCTTATGTAGTGGCGAACGTTAACACAATAGCATGATATCGATGATGATGTCGAGGTAATTTTGTCATGAACTTAGCTTTATGTTTAGTTACTTATGGTTCTTCTATTGTATCTTTTCTTCAGGAAGAGTTTCTCTTTGCAGGAGGTCTATAAATATGACTGGTAAGAGTAGTTGAGATGCTATATATATATATATATATATATATATATATATATATATATATATATATATATATATATATAGAAGGAAAGAAAGAAAACATAAAATCTTTAGATTGTAATATTTTCTTTCACTACAACTAATCGTTTGCTTGTTGAGTTGTTTGATGTCAAAGGCAATGGAGTTAATTATAGTTTTAGATTCAATATTTTTTTTATATATAAATTTTAGTCGCTCTAGCGATTTGTTTATTGTGTTGGTTTATGGACGTGTATCAATTAATTTATATAGTTTTGGTGATTTATATATACTGTTGTGTGTTGAGATATAGAATAGGTACAAACAGGTATAAATTTTTTGGGAAATCCACAAAATAGGCAAAAAAAAATTTAAAATTTTATTAATCAGCGACCGCGTTTAGTCGCTATTACGTATCAGCGACCGCGCGTGACTTGGGGATATCAGCGATCGAGGTGGTCATTAATGGTGGTCGCTGACACATGGGCCATGTCAACAATGAGACCTGACTTAGCTTAGCGAAGACATCGGTAACTATATGTCAGTCGCTGACTTTTCGGTTGCTAAAAGTGGTCGCCGACGTGCAGTCAGCGTCCAGAATATATGCGACCTCTATCTGCGACCGTATTCGGTCGCCGATACCCATTTGCGACCGATGGGCGGTCGCTAATAAGCTTTTTTCTTGTAGTGGTATCACTGTGTTAAACGATCCTACCTCCATTTCCTCCTCAGACATTTCATCAAACAGAGATGTAATTCCAACGTTCTCGGAATCCTCTTCAAAAGGATCCTCTTCCTCAGGTTCAGTCTCCTCCACATTTACTATAGGTACCGCTGCTACTGGCATTGGTACTAGCTCTAGATGGTTAACCGACTCCTCGCTGACAATATGTATATCCCTATACATAGTGCTAACTCCTGACATCTACAATATGATATAATATCCTGGCTAGTATATAACATCAAAATATTATAATCACATAACATATTTAATACTTTTAAGGTTAATTTCCTCTTTTAATTCTTCATGTAATGAATTTCATCAATTCATCACTTAGAAACTCAACTTGAGTTTATTTACTTTTGACTTCTTCTACTCTTACTAAGGTTATAGCCTAAGGTTCTTCCCCCTTAATTTTTATAACCTACAGCTTTGATACCAACCTGTAATGCCCCCAAATTTATGTACCTTCAAACCCTAGATATGGTGCTACACGGTAATACTAACTACTCATACATTCAATTGAATACTTCATTGACAAGCATAAGTTTACTAAATATTACATCATAATTAATCCCTTCCCAAGTTCTTTGTAACCATTACATTCGTTCATTGTCATAATATCATTCATTTCAAAAATAATACTATGTTATTACAAGGATAATCTATTTATCCATCTTGGCTTTGCCCTTATCCTTACCGGATCCTTCGGTCTATTCATTCTTAGCTGCAATCATATAATTCAAGCAAGGAATGGGCATTAACAAGCTCAGCAAGTTTGAAAATTATAAAGCAACTACAAAATCAAGAATCATATGATTTTATCTTCAATAACTGTACAATAGTTATGAAGTACTATGAATAATGAAATAGCACCTTTATTTCCTTTTAAAACATTTAACGATGGCAGAACATCAGTTAAATTCTGAGACAGGTCGTTAGACCATGAACATTCATTCTTTCATTCATTTGAAAAGGATAACCCGACACTAAGACGGTAAATCCGATATTACTTACGAGCACGTCTAGGTAATCAGCCTATAGCACTCTATGTTGATCAACACTACTTCATTAAATGTATTTACGTTTAAGTTTGGCAAACTCATGTGCCAATCGATTAACGACTAAAAAGAAAACCTTTGTTTATTCATACTCAGGCTTACCTTTGAATCCGTACCAAAGAAATTGGCATAGGATATCAACATTAATAATAATTTTAAAGATTGTAAAGAAATTAGCAAAATACTTTAAATCTCAGTCTAGCCGAATCAAATGGTATCGACTCTTTCTTAAACAATTCATGCATAAAATATCATGCATATTGACAACTTGTCTAACATAAAGTATAGACAAGAGTTTAGAAAACTTGCACAACGTAAGTTAATACAAAAGTTGTAAGAACTTGCCTTAAGCGTCTTCTAGTTATTAATTTTACTCGGTCTTTATATGTCTTTATGATATAATTACATTAACACCTAATTAGTTCACATAACAATCGATACATATCGTTATTAACATATCTTCTCTTTCTTTCCATCATAATCTATCCGAACCGTTAAACTAATAACGTTCGTTAGGTTATTTACATTCATTACGACTCAATAACTTTTAAATGTTATTTTTTACCATTATTATCGAACGTTTACTTGATTACATCTTAAATGACCTTAAACATTTATTTCACTTGAATACAGTTTACCGTATTTCCAAATATAGGGTCCCGTATAGCGATTATATATTTCGCTTTCATTATTCATTATCTTTGTACAACATCTAGATATTATAACCTATGTAAACATAAGATGTTCGTCAAACATGAATACAATTCACGATTAACGTTTACGTACTTTGCATTCATAATTTCATAGCCATAAATCAACATTTAATTGTTAAATTTAAGGTTTTAATCACCCTTTAGGATGTTATTTAGGTTTAATTAAAGTTCATTATTAATCCCTAATCATTCCTCATTTTGTTATGCTTTTAAAAGCTCCTTTCTATGTTTTGCCCTGGTCCGATGATGCAGCGCCGTGACCTTTGTTAATCGCCACACTGCAACACATATTTGTAGGGGCTGAAGGCCGTCCGGGCGCTACGGCGCCCTTTCGAGAACCGTTATAGAGAAATACTGTAAGATTTCGCCAGATCTGTATTTTTCGCTTACTCTAATACGTATATAAGTGTTATATACATATATTTAGTAGCTTATATTCGTCAGATCTGAGTTTTTGACTATTTATTTCTTGTAAATAGTCAATATTTAAGCTTTATTGACTAGATCTGTACTAAATCTTGCTAAATCTAGATTTTAACAGGTTCAAAAGTTGTAAAACTTGAACCTAGAAGCTAGAATGGTTAAGATTTGTACAGATCTAGTTTTCTTTCTAGTTTTTCTAAGTATTTAGCGATCATGTGACCCTAGATCTGTATCTAGAAGAAGCTGAAAGCTACGGGCTACTCGCTAACGGGGATTTGATTGATGAATCCTTCATTCAACGATGTCTAGTATAGATACATGTTTTATTTCAGTATATTTGCTATGCATGCTGCTTATGTGATATCCTGTGAGCCTAGGAGCTATAGGATCTACTATTCAATCAATGAATTTAGATCCGATTCCCGTGATGGACCCTTTTTAGTTGTACAGCTAGCTTGCAAATCCTTGTACTTGTAAATCCAGGGCTTTAAAACGGTTATACGGGTTTAAGGCCCCAAAATAGTGAAAATCATATATGTGGTGCTCGGGCATACTTCGATGACTTTTATGCCCATAAAGAGCCCAACACTCAAATATATATATATATATATATATATATATTATTTTGTCGTAGATGCTTCGCATCTCAAGAATAAAATCAAAACGAGCCGAATATGAAATAAAATGGAAGTATCAAATGACTTCAATTCCTATGTGAGCGAAAGGGTTTGAAAATTGCTTTTCAAAACATCATTTTCATATTATTATTTGAAATAGACTTTTTAATAAATCAAACCCTTTGTATATAGGTCCAACGAAGCACAACACTACTTTTAAATAAAACACTTAGGCCCAATTAACTACAACACATACACATACACAATAATTAGGGAATGACAAGACACAATAACCGTGTTTCACAGAAGTCAGGGGGTGCCTAACATCTTTCCCCCGCTTAAGCAAGCCTCCGAACTCTATAAATCTCGATTTCCAAGACCAATTAAACAGAGTCCAATATTGGGCCATATTGCAAAATCTTTCAAAACTCGGGTGAGTTGGTACAACCATTTAACTTATACCAACTGGCGGCTCTGTCTAATTAAGACCAATAAAATTAAATCTTTTCAAATCGTCGACATTTTATGTTAGTCTCTTCTTGAAAATCTCACCCTTTAAACAATACAAATCAAACCACATAGAAAACATAAAAGGGTAAGAACTAAACACCTAAGAAGAGGGAATTTTTTCTGGCATTGACACTGGGTTCACAAATGTTGAGCAAGATATGAAATCTGAGCATTACATCTATGGATAAAAGAAAGTGCTTTGCAAAAACTTTAGAAATTAAAAGAATTTCATGTATATATATATATATAGTAATTGATGATGCAAAATGGAAGAGAATTGTTGTTTCAAGTTGTTTGGTATAATATGAAAGCCTATGAATAGCATGATAGTAGATATTTACATCGAAGGTTTGAGCTCTGCCGAATCAAAGCATATTTGTTTGCCTACAGTCGAAGTGGCGCGACCGCGCTGGTCCCCAAAAACTGAAAATGAAAGATTTTTGAATATTTGGGAATGTGCATTTGATCCCTTTGTGCTTAAAAACATACCTGATATTGTGTTCAATGTTACTATGCATGATATGAGTTACGAAAGCTTGGGTCAATATAAATTTTTCAAAGAAAAAAAAAGCCAAGTAACTTTGAATAAATGAACTTACTTATGCAACTGAAATGAAAAATATGTGTACTTGAAATCCTATATGTTCTACTATGTGCCCAGATGATAACCAGCCTAACCAAGCATCTAATAAGCTATTTAAGCATAGAATGGTTTAAGTTTTTCAAAATAATGACTAAAATATTTTGCAAAGTAAATCTATTAGTCCCAACTTGGTTTAAACTATGTAAAGCCCTATGTGTATATGTTATATTATATAAGTTCCCTAGCAGGATTAGGATGGCACATAATTAGAAAAGTTCAGTTTGGGTTGATCAGGGAGTAGCGCGGCTGCGCACTTCCAGACCTAAAAATAGCTCGGCCGCGCCGTGTTTCTGAACAACCAAGATATTTTAACTATGATCCAGACCTTGGGGCATGCTTATTTGAACCTCTTAAGATGTAATACACGACTCATGTGATGTTTATGTTGGTCAAAAATGTTTTGACTATATCAAGAAAGATTAAGTCAAATAAATTCTAAATAAAAGCGAATAGTTTTCAAAATAAAAACAAGTGTATGGATGTGTATATCTATTGTATATGGCTACGTATATATACTGTGAATATGTGTAGATATTGATATATGTTTGTATCAAGTATTTATAACTAATTTATGGCTACACATATTTTCTTAGCATACGTGTACCTCGTGGAGGTGTAACTAATGTACGCTTATATTTAAATATAACTATGTAGGATATTGAAGTGACTCTAATCTATAACTGTAAATCGTAATCAACAAGCCAGGTAAGTATCTCAACTTTATGCATTTACTTTATACAAGAGATCTATAATTATGCAAGTATCTGAAACTGGTTTATTTTCGAGCAATTATCCTAACTATAACTTTTTGAATCCTGTATAAGCAAGTATCTTAACATATACAATGTTATTCTATTATGCAAGTTGTGTATATTTTTGGTAAGTATCCTAAACTTACCTATATTCGAGCAAGTAACCTAATCTTATTTCTCTGTTGAGCAAGAATCTTAATTTTATATTGTATCTATGTTCGCATGTTGTACAAGTTTCCTAACTTGTGCAATTCTATTATGTTGTTCAAAATTCCTTTTATTGTTTCAAGAATTCTAAGTTACTGTAAGAGTTATATTAAATCTTTGATTTGAGCTCGCTATATTGCATATCTTTAAAGATCTAAAAATTTTGAACTGTTTAAGGATAAGTCTAAGCTAATTATTTCAGTTAGACTCACATTACAATATTAGGTCATAAGTCTTTAACATATTATTGAGATAGGTAGAGCTGTCCAACTAAACTGTTTTAGTTTGGACTCAAGTCTGAGTATGAACATCCCTTATTTAGGAAAACTTTTATTGTGCCAAAAAGGCAATGAAAACAAGTATGTAGTGTTGATCAACGTTGGGCATAAAGAGTTGATCACCTATCGTGCCCGGGAGTCAAGACGGTTGAACAGTTGAATTACTGTTAGACCTATTTATAGCATGAAAAATAAAGTTCAAGGTCTTTTGACAGCTCACCATCTATAATCTCTACGTCGTTTCAAAAATGCGAGCGATTTGATATGTTATTTAAGAATTGTTTCAATGGCTTCATAACTGTTGATCCGTTATAGAAGTATTCTCAAAGAAAACATTTAACTCTTTCATATATTGTTTATTGTCTGCTATTACTTGCTGAGCAATTAAATGCTCATTCTTGCTTGGAAATTAAATTTTTCAGTGAATCTTGAGCGCATAGAAGGATCTGGCAAAGACAAAGGAAAAGAGAAGGTGGATGAGTAGTTGAAGACTATTATCTATAATGATTAGATGTTTTGTAATAATAATACAATATCTATTATGTAATAAAGTACTAAAAGGTTTTCGTACATGAGATAGCGAACTCTGATGTAATCTTATAAATTATCAATATATTAATCAGGTTGAATGAATATTATCGTGCAGCACCAAGTACAAGTTTCAAGTACCCAAATTTGGGGGCGTCACAGATGTCATACTTAAGGGCCCAAAGAGGGATGGCCACTCATTCTCACTTCGGGAGCCAGTACATCCTCTCGTGGAGGTGGGGGGCTCGAATGGAGTATTCGTTTGGTATATGGAACTACTTTCGGATAGCATCCAGTTGTGAACTCTGTATGGATGATGGGGCGTTAACATGAGTGTAGGCTTTGCTGGATGCAAATTATTTTCGGATTTGCATCTTAATGAGTTCGATTGGGGCCAATGGTGGTGCTAGGGGATCGGAAGATAATGAAATGACTTTGTAGCCTGGAGTTTTGACTGTGGAATATTTATAGGAATGAGATCATTGATGTGACGATTGAGAATTTTATATATTAAATTTTAATATTTATTGAGTGAATAAATATTTTATGTGATTTATTTATTGAGTTAAATAAATTAATTATGTGATGATGTGAATTGATTTAATTAAGTACTATATATTTAATTAAATTGATATATTAGCAATGGTGTAGCATAATTTTAATTTAATTGAGAATAATTAAATTAGAGTTAATATTATGTGCTAAGTGTTACATGTGTTATGATTAATAAAGAAATTATAATTGTGTAACAATTTAGTATTGTGTGTTTTATTAAAATAATGGAAAAGGGTTTTAAATGGTTTTACCAAACAATGTCCTTGTACTTGATTAACCTTATTTCTCCAAACAAGGCCTTGGCTAAAAAGTGGCTTTTAAAATAGCTTTGTTTTGCCAAACATGGCCTTATGACCTTTTAAATCCTATAACTTATGTAATTAGTAATACTTATTATTGTTTTAAGTATTATATTTATTATATATATGTTGCATATATATTATATATTATATGTATATGATTATATATGTCAGTTAGAAAATAAAAGTAAGTTAGTCTTTTCTAAAAGCTTAAGTCTAAACTAAGAAGAAGAGAAAGGGTTAGGGAGAGAATTCTCAGAGAAGAAGAAAGAAGAAGAAGAAGGGAAAGCTTTGAAGAAGGCAAAGCAAGCCCATTATCATCATCTCTATATCTATATTTTTTCAATCAAAGACTAGCAAGGGTATGATACTAACCCTAAATTCAATTAAGATGTTTTATTTGGGATTTTTGTAAAATTAGGTTTTCATGAGATTATGTGTTTATATCATGTTCATATGTTTTCATATATATAATTATATGCCATGAAAAGAATTTCGGAACTCAATCGTCTTAAAAACAAGTTTCTCAACCATGTTCTTCTATTTGTTCATAGTTTTGTAATTCTATGTAAAACTCTCTTTGTAAAACTTCATGATTTTGTTATGTGAATGGGATATGTATGTATATATACATGTATATATGTTTACATGAGAGTTTCATAGTGGTTTAAGAATTTCAATTCACAAGTATATGATGAACACCATGAAATTCATGTTCATAGTGTTAGATTATGTAGTTTCGTTGAAATTTATTCTTAAGTCCTTGATGTGAGCATGAGATATTTGTAATATGTGATATAACATGATTATATATGAATTATATGGTTGTATTAACAATTCAAACCATGGATTTTTGATAAACAATAGGAATCGTGTTCATAGTATTTTTCTTTGAGTCAATTTCTGAAAAATTTCTTTTGAAACTATCAAAATTAATGTTGATTATGAGTTATTGTTAAAATTGATTAAGTGTTATGTTATTATGTTAAGAATAGAAGTGATTATAATTGGAATCACTTGAATTGGATGAAAAACGAATTCGTAGTAGAAATTTTGTCAAGAACGCTTAAAATTGTGGTTTTCTTCGAATTCCATGAAATCTTGGTTGTGATTATGTGTTTATATGAAATTTTTATGTTATGAGCATGTTAATAAGCTTAAAATATTGTTTGTCACAAGTTTCATGTTTGTTATGTTGGAAAAATTCGAATTCGGTGTGATGGAGTAAGCCAAATTGGCTTATTTCTCCACCAGTTTGCGAACCATGTAGTGCAGCAGGTGTGACGCCCCCAAATCCGGGACCGCCACTTGGTCTCTCGAATTCGGTTCATCACGTGCTCATGGTACTATAATGATAACTAAAATCACACATTCACAGCGGAATATCTAATTTAGAATAATATACAATGATTTATTATAATTATTCTCCCAAGTTTCGTAACCTACACTACTTAATAGATTACATAATAATATCAATTAATGACTCATTACATAATCTAACTTAAGCTTAAACATAAACAAATCCATTTTTACTACATCATCTTAATACAACATTAAAATATTTAAAAACATAAAAGAGACAAGCTAGTTGGTAGCCTTGGCCTTGCCCTTATCAACGCCTGAAGGTTCGCCATGCTCTGCCTTAACTGAAATGTTTTTGGGAAAGCAAGAATGAGCACAAATTGCCCAGCAAGTAATATATAATAAGGGTGAGTAATAAAATTCTCAATTCTCGAAAGAGTATAGCAAGGTTTGATAGTTCAAGGATAACAAGAATATCAACAGTTTTCAATAACAGTCGCTAAGGATAGAATAATATCAATGTGATTTAATAATAAATCAATTCAAGATTTCAAGATAACTGAATACTGAGCAGTCACTAAGTAACATGAACTTCTACTAGAATTAACAGTAATAAACTGAAAATCCAACAAAAACAGGTACAACAGGTGATCAGCCTAAAGTACCATCGTTATGCATAACAATCAATCATACTCAAGTGTGCACGTCGGTTCTCTGACAATTATATATTCCCTTTAAAGAAGGTTGTTCTTCTCAGTCAAATACAAGATCCATCACCAATCAATTGGTTTGGGTCACTTTTCAATAATATAAGTCTAGCCGAATCAAATGGCATAGACACTTTCACAATATTCAAAAACAATACTAAGTTCCACATGAATAATAGCTTTAATGAAATAAGAGTTCAAGTATGCTAATTCAATTCAAACGATTAAGTAAAGAAACTAGTTCCCAATATACAAGGATAGAATACTTGCACCGTAAAAGAGTGTAAGTTAGGAAACTTGCCTTAAGCGTAGTTTACTCACGTAAAGCTAGCCAACACTTTCGAATTTCTATCGTAATATAGTTACGTATATATATGATATTCATTAGTCATATAATTTAACTTCACATTTTGTCTTCGAATATACGATTAACACATAAGCTAAGTTTTAACCTAGCTATACAGTTATATAGAATATAATTTCTTTCCTTAACGTTCCTCTTTTGATCATATTCTTACATCATTACTATCATGTGAGACTATCACAATTAGCAAATATGCTCGCATTTTATTAATATCATATAAGAATCACAACAAATAGCAAACATACTCTATTTAGCAAGTTATAGCTTTATTGTAAGTTAACCGTCAAAATCGGTTTCAAGTATCATCATATGATATCACATAGCATATATACATGTTAAAGAGTCTCTCTATGTTCGTTCAACTTTTTCAAGTTCAATCATACATGCTAAAGTTCTAAATCATGATTTCTAACGACTTAGGGTCAAGCGATGCCATGAGTTCCTGTAAGTTATCATGTTTGTCATGTAAACATGTAAAGTGATCACATTTTAGACATGCTTGCAAGTTTCTACTTCATATACACATGTCTAGTATCGTTACTTAACTTAATTCATGCTTTACTTGTGCTCAATTAGTTTTCATGACCTCTAACATGGTATGTGTATGTTTATGACATTTTAAAGAGGTTATGAGCACTACCAAACATGTCCAAAATTTTCAGAATCTAGGCTTCGATATAACATGTCAAGATTTACGTTTCAACTTACACTTTTACTTAGTAAAGTTCACAAATGAAGCCTACATGCTCATGTCATACTATGAAACATATATAAGCAAGTCAACATGCTTTTCATGCATTTCAAGGCCTTATAAACATGCTCGAAAAGTCAGAATGTATATCTGGTCTTTTCATGTCAATATCAACCTTCACAACTTGTATTTTTGTTAGAAAGGTGCACTAGTTGGGTTCACATGTTTATATCATATCACGATACATATATACTTAAGTCAATATGCATTCCATGTGTTTCTAGGTCATACAAACGTGTCTCGAAAGTCAGAATATTAACATGCTTCATATATGTTAACGTTCGTTCATGAAACTTTAAGTTTACTTCAACACTATATGTTGTTTCATAATCCTTGCATGTAATCATAGCCAAAGCGTGTTTACGCTATCTCCATATACTGATATAAGTATGTTAGACCCATTAGCATGCTCATCTAAGCCATGTAAACAACCTAACACTTAGCAGATTTAAGCAGAAAGCAGGGAACTGCTGCAGGCTGCTGGTGCAGCTGCGCAGCTGCCCAGTGTAAAACTAGCACAGCTGCGCCGGCTCCCAGCCAGCGGCAGACAGTTCCAAAAAACGGCAAAAACCCAGCCCAACACAGAAATTACACTACGAATTTGATTGTAATCACACCACATTGCTTACTAACATGCTCATTAGTTCATGTAACACTTAAACAATCATTATATAACCCAATTACACTTTAATTCCACATAATTAAGAATCTAAGAAATCACAGCAACAAAAACAGAAAATGAAAAGGAAAAACAAGGAAGCTATTTTGTAATCCCAACATGTATACAAGTCCATATAACAACTACACAGCTTCCTATAATTCAATTAGCATGAATTGCATCCATAATCCAGAAGCTTACTTTGACAGAGAATTTTAAGAATAGAAATTTTTGACAGAAACCAAGAATGAAGAATACAGAAATGGGATTATACCTAGGTTAATGGAATTTGAATTCTCCACTTCTTAGAATACTACACTGATGTATATATATTAGCTCTCAACTTATCAAACTCAAGCAAAATCTCAGCAAGATGAAATGTGAAGGAGAGGTGCTTCATTTATAGGAAAAATCAAAACACAGTCCATTCATATCTGATGATTTTTCTAAGACCCTAGACTTACCTATAGAGGAGTTAGTTTACCCCTTGAACATAGAAATTGCGAATAGGAAAGTTATTCCTACAAGAACTATAGATTGGATATTAAGGGTCAGGAGCTGAGAGTAGATTTGATTCCGATAAAGCTTGGGGAATTCGATGTCATATTGGGTATGGACTGGTTGTTCAACCATAGGACGATAATCGACCGTCAGAAGAAGTCGGTAAACCTTACGACTCCGTCAAAAGTAGTGTTCTATGGTAGTAAATCGCCTAGATAAGCGAGTTATCTGACGGTGATGCAAGCCAAGAAACTTTTGACGCAAGGCTGTGTAGGATATCTAGCCTACATAGTAGATATGCGTAAGGAGAGCCCAAAGGTAGAAGAAATATCAGTAGTTAAGGAGTTTGTGGACGTGTTTTCGAGCGACTTGCCAGGACTTCCGCCAGATAGGGAGATAGAGTTCGTGATCGACTTAGTGCCGGGAACTGCTCCAATTTCGAAGGCTCCGTACCGAATGGCTCCAGTTGAGATGAAGGAATTGATGGTTCAACTTCAAGAATTGCTAGACAAGAAGTATATTCAACAGAGCATTTCGCCGTGGGGAGCGCCAACGTTATTCGTGAAGAAGAAGGATGGAACAATACGTCTTTGCATTGACTATAGAGAGTTGAACAAAGTTACGATCAAGAATAGGTATCCCTTACCTAGGATCGATGACTTATTTGATCAATTGAAGGGTGCTAAGTACTTCTCGAAAATTGATTTGAGAAGCGGGTATCATCAATTGAAGAAGAGGAAGGAAGATATACCGAAAACGGCTTTTAGGACTCGGTATGGTCATTACGAGTTTTTGGTGATGTCATTAGGTTTAACGAATGCCCCAGCTGCATTTATGGACCTAATGAACAGGGTGTTTAAGCCATTTCTGGATAAGTTCGTAGTGGTGTTCATAGATGACATCCTAGTTTATTCCAAGACCGAGGAGGAACATGCTGAACACTTAAGGCTAACCTTAGAATCGCTGAGACGAGAGAAGCTTTACGAAAAATTCTTGAAGTGCGAATTTTGGTTGGAACGTGTGCAATTTCTTGGCCACGTAATCGACAATGATGGTATTTCGGTAGATCCATCGAAGGTTGAAGCGGTAATAAATTGGGATCAGCCGAAAATGCCGTCTGAAGTAAAGAGTTTCTTGGGATTGGAAGGTTATTATCGGAGATTTATCCAAGATTTTTCCAAGATCGCAACTCTGTTAATGAATTTAACTCGTAAAACAGTTAAGTTTGTTTGGACGGAAAAGTGTGAGGAAAGTTTTCAGGAATTGAAGAAAAGGTTGAGTACTGCACCTGTGTTATCTTTACCGGATAGTACTGGGAATTTTGTGGTATATAGTGATGCCTCACATAAGGGTTTAGGCTGCGTGTTGATGCAGAGCGGCAAGGTTATTGCCTATGCTTCACATCAGCTGAAGGATTACGAGAAGGGGTATCCAACCCATGACTTAGAATTGGCGGCAGTAGTGTTTGCCCTAAAGATTTGGAGACACTACTTATATGGAGAGAAGTGTAAAATATACACAGATCACAAGAGTCTGAAGTATATTTTTACTCAGAAGGATTTGAACATGCGCTAAAGGAGATGGTTGGAACTGATCAAAGACTACGATTGCGAAATACTTTACCATCCGGGAAAAGCTAGCGTTGTTGCTGATGCTTTGAGTAGAAAAGGTCGGGAGAAGCTAAATGTGTTAACTGATCAGGATCAGTTGATAGAACAGATGGCTAGATTAGAGCTGGAAGTGAAGTTTTCGAAGGAATCGGATGAGAAGTTGTTTCAAGTAACTACTAGTTCTACTCTTGTGGACAAAGTCAAAGAAGCTCAACTTCACGACGAAGAATGCAAGAAGATTTGGAAGAGAATAGCTGATGGCGAAGAGTCAAAATTCAGAATCGACGGTGAGGGACTGTTACGATTTGAAGGTAGAATCTGGGTACCGCCAGTAACAGAAGTTAAGAAGGAGATCATGAGTGAAGCTCATAGTTCAAAGTATTCAATTCACCTTGGGAGTACAAAGATGTACCAGGACCTCAAGCACCATTTCTGGTGGCCGAATATGAAGAGGGATGTTGCTGAATGCGTTGCAAAATGTCTAACTTGTCAGAAAGTCAAGGCAGAACACCAGAGACCTAGCGGATTGCTGCAACCGTTAGAAATTCTAGAATGGAAGTGGGAGCATATCACGATGGATTTCGTGGTTGGTCTTCCAGCGACTCAAAAGGGATTTGACGTAATTTGGGTGATTGTGGATCGACTGACGAAGTCAGCCCACTTTCTACCAATCAGGATTAAGTACAACTTGGAATAATTGGCGAAGCTGTATATTAAAGAAATTATTTCTCGACACGGTGTTCCGGTGTCGATTGTGTCCGACAGAGATCCGTGATTTACGTCAAATTTCTGGAAGCATTTGCAAGAGTGTCTGGGAAACCAATTGCGAATGAGTACAGCATACCATCCTCAGACCGATGGCCAGAGGGACAGAACAATTCAGACGCTTGAGGATATGCTGAGAGCTTATGTGATGGATTTTATGGGAAGCTGGGATGATCATCTATCGTTGGTGGAGTTCCCCTATAATAATAGTTACCACGCGAGAATCGGCATGCCGCCTTAAGAAGCGTTATATGGCAGGAAATGCAGAACTCCTTTGTGTTGGGATGAAGTTGGTGAACGTCAGCTGTTGGGACCGGATTTGGTGCAACAAACTGTCGAAATTATGAAGCTGATCAGAACAAGATTGGTTGCTGCTCAAGACAGACAAAAGAAATATGCCGATCAACATCGACAGAACCGAGAATTCTTACCAGGGAGCTTTGTTTTCCTGAAAGTATCTCCCTGGAAGGGGAAGATTCGATTCAGTAAGAAAGGGAAGCTGAGTCCCCAATTTATTGGACCTTTCGAGGTACTACGAAAAGTTGGCGAGGTAGCTTACGAAGTGGCATTACCTCCGGAGCTTGACAATATACATAACGTATTCCATATTTCTGTGTTACGACCTTACAAACACGACTATAAACATGTAATAGAATATGAGCCTTTACAATTTGATAAAGACTTAACTTATGAAGAGGTTCCTGTTCAAATAGTGGATAGAAAGGAACAAGTACTTAGGAATAAAGTGATACCTTCTGTTAAGGTAATCTGAAGGAACCACAGTGTTGAAGAAGCCACGTGGAAACTCGAAGATATAATGAGGGAATTGTATCCTCAACTATTTGCTTAATTGATTTGTGTAACCCCTTAAACATCGATTCTGGGGACAGAATCCTTTTAAGGGGGGAAGAATGTAACAGATGAGATTTTTTTTATGAGAATTTTTTTTTATTGTGATACTGGGGACAGAATCCTTTTAAGGAGGGAAGATTGTGACGATTGAGAATTTTATATATTAAATTTTAATATTTATTGAGTGAATAAATATTTTATGTGATTTATTTATTGAGTTAAATAAATTAATTATGTGATGATGTGAATTGATTTAATTAAGTACTATATATTTAATTAAATTGATATATTAGCAATGGTGTAGCATAATTTTAATTTAATTGAGAATAATTAAATTAGAGTTAATATTATGTGCTAAGTGTTACATGTGTTATGATTAATAAAGAAATTGTAATTGTGTAACAATTTAGTATTGTGTGTTTTATTAAAATAATGAAAAAGGGTTTTAAATGGTTTTACCAAACAAGACCCTTGTACTTGATTAACCCTATTTCTCCAAACAAGGTCTTAGCTAAAAAGTGGTTTTTAAAATAGCTTTGTTTTGCCAAACATGGCCTTATGACCTTTCAAATCCTATAACTTATGTAATTAGTAATACTTATTATTGTTATAAGTATTATATTTATTATATATATGTTACATATATATTATATATTATATGTATATGATTATATATGTTAGTTAGAAAACAAAAGTACGTTAGTCTTTTCTAAAAGCTTAAGTCTAAACTAAGAAGAAGAGAAAGGGTTAGGGAGAGAATTCTCAGAGAAGAAGGAAGAAGAAGAAGAAGAAGGGAAAGCTTTGAAGAAGGCAAAGCAAGCCCATTATCATCATCTCTATATCTATATTTTTTCAATCAAAGACTAGCAAGGGTATGATACTAACCCTAAATTCAATTAAGATGTTTTATTTGGAATTTTTGTAAAATTAGGTTTTCATAAGATTATGTGTTTATATCACGTTCATATGTTTTCATATATATAATTATATGCCATGAAAAGAATTTCAGAACTCAATCGTCTTAAAAACAAGCTTCTCAAGCATGTTCTTCTATATGTTCATAGTTTTGAAATTCTATGTAAAAATCTCTTTGTAAAACTTCATGATTTTATTATGTGAATGGGATATGTATGTATATATACATGTATATATGTTTACATGAGAGTTTCATAGTGGTTTAAGAATTTCAATTCACAAGTATATGATGAACACCATGAAATTCATGTTCATAGTGTTAGATTATGTAGTTTCGTTGAAAATTATTCTTAAATCCTTGATGTGAGCATGAGATATGTGTAATATGTGATATAACACGATTATATATGAATTATATGGTTGTATTAACAATTCAAACCATGGATTTTTGATAAACAATAGGAATCGTGTTCATAGTGTTTTTCTTTGAGTCAATTTCTGAAAAATTTCTTTTGAAACCATCAAAATTGATGATGATTATGAGTTATTGTTAAAATTAATTAAGTGTTATGTGACGCTCCCAAATCCGGGTTTCTCTCTTTCCTCGAATTCGGTGCAGTCACGATACTACTATCGTCAAACTATTACATCTTTTATTCATTAGTAAAAGAATACAACTTTGCTTATTACAATTTAGGATATAAATTCTATTTATATCCAAGATTTTGTCTTTACATCATATTCAATATTACTAAAATGCAGAATAACTTAAACTTTTTCAATCTTCTTTGAATAAAATCTTTTGTTGATTTCACAATCTTAAATCAATTACAAATTCTTGAATCACTATATATGATTCACTCTATTCAAATTTCTGTATAATCGTATACATTTTAACTTGATATCCTCTATGTATTATCTAATACATCTTTACAGTACAACGAGCATTAAACCTCGTAAACAAATATCAAGTACAACTACTAGAACCTAAACATGGTTCAAATGATAATCTAAATAGTATTCTTCGTTGCGATACTGTCTATCTTTATCAATCAAGAATCATGAAATCTTTACCGTGAATCCTTAACCTGCAAAAGTGGTTATTTGCAAGAGTGAGCTCGACAACTCAGCAATTCTAACAGTTTTCATGCATCACATAGTATATAACATCATACTCAGTTCATGCATTTATAAACAATATATATTTACTACGCATGTTACTTTTCACATAACAAGTATATCATCAAAGATCAACTTTCAATCTCATTTATATCTCATATACAGTTCATATATAAGTTCCCATTATCACAACATAATATAATTCAACTAACAGTTATTGAATTCATATATCAAATAGAAACTGAAAGACTTGCCTGATTCGTAGTTTAACAACTATGACTTAACTGCTTAAGAATATCTGCACTTCGTGTAATCCTACATAGTTATATTAACCATAGATATCACACTCATTAGTTATATGTATCCACACATTCTCAATGTAACAATAAAGGTTATATTGTTGTCTAACTTGGTTCTTAAAACCTTCGTCTCACTTTCTTATCGTATTGTTAGAATAACTATGTACGTATAAGTATACTTTAACCATACGTACTTACTACCATTCTCTACATACACATGCCCGTCTACCACTAATCTATTTATATGTAGCTAGTGTAGTCCATCTTTTGAGTTAATCATTCTTATATATCATTACTAACACATAAGGCCATAACAAAGCAAATATAATCTATTAACCGTCAAAGTCGGATTCAAGTATTAACATATGGTCCTACATAGCATGTATACATATTAAAGGATACTTTCATGCTCGTTTAACCTTTTCATGTTCAATTTACACGATATAGGTTCTAAGTCAACATTTCAACAATTTAAGGCCACTCGAGGTCATGAACATCTCAAAGTTCATCATCCTAGCTCTTTAAACACATAAAGTATTCATATAACTCATGTTGGGCATGTTCATGAATATTCATATTTCATACATGTAACTATCATAGTTATTAGTTTAAAAACAAGCTTCGTTTATCACTTTAAAACATGCTTGAACTCATGCTTGGTTAGTTGTCAATATATCCTATCACATACGAATCATATTTAGAGACATAATAAACACAAACATGACATCTTAAATCTTTAGAATCTAGCTACTCATACTTAATGCAACTTGATTTGAAAACATATTCAAGTTCGCCTTTGAAATCATTTTAAACTTGAACGATACAATTCGACACATACAAGACAATTTTAAAGCTCTTATCATATGTAGTTAAGGCATGTTAACATCTTCACAAGATCAGAATGTTCATCATGTATTCATGTTTATAAGGTTACTAACTCAAGTTTGAAATCTAGCATGCTCATTCTATATCCACTTCAAAGTTATATGATTTTCATGTTGGTGGCCTTAAGCTAATCAAATTCATGTCTCAAGGGTCACTACTAAAGTCATAGCACCACATAACGAGATTAACAATACTTAGTAAGCATGCTCGTGCGTATACTACTCATGTATACTTTTGTCACATAGTCTATGCTTTAGAAATTCATTTTCTATGAATAAGCGTGTATAGGTGATATTCATATATGATGCTCATGTTATGTCAAGGTACATATCCATACATATTCAACTTGATTTCATGCATGTCTAAGTTATTTACACAAGCTACAAATATCAGAACGCATATATGATATGTTCATGACAAGTTCACTTTAACAAATTTTAAGTTTATTTGTAAACTTTAAATCCTTTCATCCCATAACACATACTGTCATGGCCATGACACATATGTTGTAAGACCCCAACTTTTATGAATAAAGATTTAATTTTCTTTATATATTATTTCGAAATAGTAAGGTGTTGATTTGATAAATATAAAAAGTTATGGGTGAAATGTGCAAATATTTTAAAATGAGCAAGTGGCTATAAAATATTCTTATTGTCGGGGAATATTCGTTTGGTCGTGGAATATTCTTGTTGTCAGGGAATATTCATACGACGGCGCAGCTATTTGTGGGCCCCACAACGGAATAACTGTCGAATATAGAAAGCGACAGAAATAACCTTTTTATAAAATAACGGCGTAGTTGTTACCGTTAGTACTGTTGAAATACCCGGTGGTTAAAATACAGTAATACGCGGTGTTGCACAGTAGCACACGGTCTTGCACAGTATTTTGAATTATTGATTTTTACATAAGAAGTCACTACTCAATTATTGTTCAATATTTTATATTATTGATTCAATAATTGCATGATATTTTATTGATTCAATAATTGCTACGTTGATATTTTACATCAATAATTGCTACGTTGCTATTTTATATGATTGATTCAATAATTGCTATCGTTGATAATTTGTATTATTGATTCAATAATTCTCACTGCACAGTATTTCACATTATCAACTCAATAATTCATATTATTTGAATAATATTATTAGATAGCATTATTGACGATGTCAAAGGAAGTTCTGTCTAGGAGGGGTTATTTAATTGCGCGCCAGTAAGAAGAAATCCTTATCGGAAGGCCCCCTCTTTCCTTGGAACGACCTGGTTGTCAATATTGTAGTTCTGTAATATTATTTGTGAATAATTAATTGTTGATTTCTATGATAAGAAAATATTTATTTTGTGGATATAAAAGAAGGAATTAGTGTTGATGTGTTTTTATCAGTATTTTGGTGTGGAAAATCATCCGTTTGTGGATTTCGGATAATTTATGTTTGGAATTTGGAAAAACTTCCTTCTACAAGGTTGTAGAGAATTAAATTTTCTATAGAAAAATATAGAATTTGTATTTTTCTAATAAAATGGCTATTTATTATGAATTTTTGAAGTTTCGGAAAATAAATATTTTTTTTATAAAATGGTGGGCCCCACTTTTGGTTGGTGTGGAAAAGGCTGATGGCTTTTCTTGGGGAGGCGGCCGGAATTTTTTTTTAAAAAATATTATTTTATTCAAAAGTCTACTTTGGCATCCTAAGCTTTTCCTATAAATAGGGTGCTTAGGTTAGAATTGAAAATCACACCAGAATCAGAAGTTTTCTCTCTCTATAATATCGAGCGTATTTTTGTGAGTATTTAGATACTTTGAGTGTTACTATTTAATGCAAATTTTCTTCAGCCTTATATCCGATATTCCAGTCAGAAGTACTATTCTTTTGAGGTAAGGAATGTTATTTTTTTCATAAATGATGTTATTCTTTCCAATATCATTATACCAAAATATTGTCATGGATTTTATTATGAAATTCTTACTTTTTTCGTCAGGGTTACTACTCACGTATACAGCACTATTCACGTATACGGCACTATTTACGGAAAAATTAAATTTTCTTCTGTTTGTCCAAATTGCTTGTTAATGTTCCTATCTTTAATTGTATCCAAGTTTTGAGCTCTATTCTTGAATTTTGCTCCACAAAGTATTATTATAGAATATTCTTGAACTTAAATAAACTAAAATACGAGTCCTTAATCTTGTCCTTTATTTCACTGGATTCGTTATTTATATTATTTTTCATCATCCTCAGTCCTAAAAGGTGATATAACTGAATATCTTTGGCCTGTAGAGCAAATATGAATGATTACCTGATGAATATCTTTGGCCGTAGTGCAAAGATGACAGGTGTTAAGATGAACATGACCCCTAATGATACAAATGAATATCTTTGGCCGTAGTGCAAAGATGAATATTTGATTCGAGATGTATATTGATTGATGTTACAGGGATAAAATATTGATTGATGAACTTTTAAATCATAGAAGATAGTAGATTTCATTCTCTACTTAACTCTTCTAATGAATGGTTATTTCCGCTGCGAATATTGATCTAAAACTTGTTGTCAATAATATTTTATCTGAATTGTTGAAGGCTAACGATAATTTATTTTCCATTATCTTAGTCATAATATTCTTTACTGGGCTAGTTGAGCTCACCCTTTTCATCTATTGTCCTCTTCAGGAAATGAGAATGTTGCAGGAACTAGTCGGGGAACAGAGTGATGGTTCGAGTTAGAGCAGTAGTAGTCCTCACTATTTCTAATAAATAGTGTGAGAATAATTGTAATGAGGACTTAGTTTGAATGTTAATATTTTGTACATATTTGTATTGACACTCACAGTTGTGTGGTCGTATTTTGCACGACCGTGTGATATACAAGTTTGTATTTGAATTCTGTGCCATGTATTTAGCGACTTAGAATGGGTTGGGTTGACTGGACCTATTCTAGGGGCGTCACATATGTAGTACTAGGAAGCTTATAATATAGGTTAATACCAATTTCCATGCTTGACCAAAGGGTACCAACAAGTTATCACATTGCAGGTTGTAGCAGAAAACAAAAGTCAGCATCTGGTACCGGCGCAGCTGCGCCGCTGGCCAGTATAAAACTGGCGCAGCTACGCAGGGCTCCGGCCAGGGGCAGAGACAGCCTGCTTCGGCAGAACTTAGCCCAAACTCAAAATTTTCCACAACAATTCGATTATGAGCAACTATATAATAGTTCTATCATGCTTATATGCTATCATAGCAACTAATACACACTCTCTAATCAACCTAACATCAATTAATGCTTAAACAAGAATCTAAAATTTGAAAATTAAAGAACATAGGTAGGGAGTTATACCTCTGAAATTTGGAAAATAGTTTGCTGCTTAACCAATCTCACAATGCTGCTAAACCTCAACTCACAAAGCTGCTATACTATTTCTCCCTTACAACTCAACTGACTTCTCTCTCTCTATATCTCAGACTCTTCACAACTCAAGGCACTCACTCTATAGCTTTATACTTGAAAGAAAATTCAGCAACATCAAATGAGAAGGAGGGGGCTTCATTTATAGAAAACTAAATACAATGACAATAGCTTTGCCTCTTATTACAAACTAATGGAATGAAGGAGAGTCCATTGTGCAAGAAGGAGTTGGTGATATCCATCATGATACCCATTCCCCTTATCATCATAAGCTACAATTGCTGAGTTTGAGAGAAATAGGCATAGAGTAGCTAGTATAGGCTTCATGAGCTTTCACGTGTAGAGAAGATGGGACTCTCTTTGTGGGACAAATTTTTAATCTCAGCAACATAGCAAGTGTGAATACTTAGGCTATATACATGTACATTGTTTATACACTTAGGTTTAAAATAGAGTTATAATGTAATCCCAATAAATAAATAATACTATCATGTAGTAAGTTCTAACTTGCAAATATATAATCCATGTATATTTCATCCTACCCGATATAATTCTATCGGGTATTACTCATTATTATAACGGTTATTATTACAGTTATAATATCCTATAGAAATCATTATCAATTAACAATTAATATATGCTAATAGGGTATTCCTTAAGGTCTACCCACACACATCATGTTACATAAGCAGTAACATTATGTAATTCACATAATGCAATTAATTTTAATACATGGTTCCTATCTATAGTATAGTCACATAATTGTTGCACCACACTATATAATATAGTTGCACTACATTTCACACTTCATATAATATATAGTTAGTTACTATACACTATACATTGTATTCGCATGCTTGCATATAGAAGTAAATAATTTACTTATCTTGTCAATTAATTAATAATATTATTAATTAATTCATTCTTCATCAATCAATGATATTATAAATCTCCCTAACAATTAATTAACATTTATATGATTAATTATCACAATAAATAAATATAAATCTTATTATATTTATAATTCATTTACTCAGTAATCAACATATTATCACATAATTACTTGATAATATTATATTATCCATAATAATAATATAATAGGATAATATACCTCAGTCCTTATCAATACAATTTTCGATTATATTCATAATCAATCTCTTTATTATTATATTACCACTAGCCATAATAATAAAGCAATATACTATTATAATAACAATTAATATAGATTAATTATTTAATTAAAAATTCTTCCATCCTTGAATTAATTAATTCATCAACGAATCTACTATCGTGCTACACAAGGCATCTCCCACAAGCTTAATCTTAAGCTTATTATTAGTCTCATCACTTACTCATCTCTCACCACATTACTACTTATAACATGTTCAATTAAATTAGAACTATTAAGTCCAAGGTCCACATATAAATATATTACAAATAGAATATTCAAATATTATTTATAACACTTACGGTACTATAGCAACTCAAGTTATTAAAATAACTTAGTTTCCTTTATAAATTAAACTCCTTTTGAAAATACATTAGAAATTCTGTATTTATCCATAACATAAAATATTATGTTTTCTCCAAATAAGGATATTCATTATTAGAAAATAATTTACTTATTGTCTCAAGATATTATAATTAATATAATATCTATTAGAAATAATCACATGTACGGCACATGTACATTATATATAGAAAATAGGTAATAAGTTTATTTTCCATTATAATAAATTATTTTCATCAATTTATTTACATATAGCAAATATGTAATAAATCTATCATATTAATCAATCACACCTTATACAAAATATATAAGGTAATATTACTATTCAAAAATAACATTTCCTCCTTTTTATTAAAATAATTCAATATTAGAAATTATTTTAATATCTTTTATTAGAAATATATAATATTTATTTCTCTTTTCTTTCTATAAATTGTCCCCAAAACAATTTTTTCAAATATTAATTATTCATTTAAAGATATAATAATTTTCATCTCCCTTTAATAACGTATATATATTTATTAATGCTATTCGTACGTCAAACTTTCTCACATATTACCACTCTAAGTAATATACATAAAAAGTATCAACTATAATTACATATTCAACACACATATTAATTCACTCATTTACTTAAGTAAATTAAATACTGTACTATATCATCATAGTTAATTAAGGTTCAATACTCTCATTATATTATTCCCTAATATAACTCCCAACTTAAATTAACTAATATTTATTCTTATTAGTTAATTCCTTAACTAACTCATGCTTCACTATCCAAACCTATTCACGAATAGCTTAAGTGCTATTAATAACCTATATTATAAACATACTAGTTATTAATACACATACACAAGAATATGGTGATTATACATTAAGGATATTTAATGTCACCAACTTACTATGATAAAATAATTCTATAAATTATTTAATAACGATAGGAATTTATCCACTTCCTTTACCTCAATTGAATCGTCTCTAAAATAAATAACAAATATATATTTATAATATATTTATAAATCACAAAAACACATATTACATAGTCCATATTATCCTATGTAATATAATACCACATACCTCATATCACACACACACACACACACACACACACACACACACACACACACACACATATATATATATATATATATTCTTATTCGAACCCATCTCATAATTTAAGAATTTTGTTTTTATTAAATTCTTATTTAATAATAT
Organism: Panax stipuleanatus; assembly: GCA_020205555.1. Lineage (NCBI taxonomy): Eukaryota > Viridiplantae > Streptophyta > Magnoliopsida > Apiales > Araliaceae > Panax > Panax stipuleanatus. The sequence continues at coordinate 99,623,547 of CM035115.1, forward strand.
CTAAAAATTCGGGTTCTTACATGTTATGTTAGTATGTTAAGAATAGAGGTGATTACAATTGGAATCACTTGAATTGGATGAAAAACGAATTCGTAATAGCAATTTTTATCAAGAACGCTTAAAATTGTGTTTTTCTTCGAATTCCATGAAATCTTGGTTGTGATTATGTGTTTATATGAAATTTTTATGCTATGAGCATGTTAATAAGCTTAAAATATTGTTTGTCACAAGTTTCATGTTTGTCATGTTGGAAAAATTCGAATTCGGTGTAACGGAGTATGCCAAATTGGCTTATTTCTCCACCAGTTCGCGAACCATGTAATGCAGCAGGGGGAGGACCCGCCCCAGCGGGGGTTTTGCCCTATGGGGACCCGCCCCTGTGGGTGATCCTGCTGTCTTGGAATTTTTGATTTTTAGTTTTGAGTTTTTATACCCCGTTTGTTTAGCTAACTTATTTCTATGACTTGGAAAGTGAAATATATGATAAGTTAACATGTTTTTGATATGTTTATGTTTGATTGAAGTGTTAAGTGAATATGTTATATGTGTGTGTGTGTGTTACTTTCCTAAGGTACACAACACGATTCATTGAGTTATAAGCCTATAAACGTATGTCGTGAGTATAGACTCACGTACTTGATTAGTTAGCAACCAATGTGGTAACTTATATTGTGAGTTGGACTTGAATGTGAAGTTCGATGGTTTAAAAGTTGTAATTAGTTACTAATAGATGGTTTGAATGTAAAATGAATGTGTAGGGTGTTTGTGAAGTGGTTGTAATTGTTAAAGTGTAGCTTGCGCTTAAGGCAAGTTCTCTTACCCTTATTCTCTCACGTTAAACAAATTTCTAAACTTGTTATTTATATTGTACAAGTTTTCTAATGAAGCAAGTTTCCATTTTGAACTTGTAGTTTACCTTGTTCGAGCATAGTTGTATTCTATTATTCCTAATGCTCCTATGTTGAAGTTTTTTTGAGATATTGTGATCTTGACTTAGTTGTTCAAGCAAGACTTACTTATGCTTTCAATTGCTTTGAGTTACTTCTAAAGCATGCCTATCTCTTATGAAGTTTGTTGTCATATCTTATAATTGGTTCGTGATTTTTATATCATTGAACTATTGAAATCTTGTGAGTCGATTCAACTACTCCTAATTGATGATAGTTGAAACTCTAAAGTTCCCTTGTCTATCCAAACCAAACTTCCTTTGGTGCGGACTTGTATTCAAATTCTGAGAATGAACAACCCTACTAGTTAGGGGAATATCTATGCGAAAGCGTTAAATGGTTGTGCACAATTCATGGTACAAAGGGTTGATCCCCCTGAGTACGAGTTAAAGGTCCATAGTCTTATTGACTGTTAAAGGTTTAAATAGAAATATTTATAACCTAGGATAATAGTTCAAGGTCTTATGACCCTCAGATGATTCTATAGTCGAATTCTATGTATTGATAGAAGAATTATAATTCAATTCTTTATATTGATGAAAGTAAAGTTATTCAAACTCTTTTGAAACAATTCACTTATGTCATATCACTGTTGTAATTTCAAGTGAGCTTTTGTTTGCTCACTCTTGCATGTTTTACCACCACTTGCAGTTGAGACCAAGAAGGTTGACATACCGTTAACAAGTAATGAAAAAGGAAAGATAAACAAATGAAGGCTTGTTATTTCAAGTTTTTATTGTAATAAGACTTAGTCGATTATGTTATGTTTATTTTCGCATTTATTGTTTGATGTTAAGGTTAGTTAACCCTGGGATTTTGTTGGACAAGTTGTATTCCTTTTTAAAGGAAGATTTTTTTTAAGGTTTATGAAGGTTGTAATTTACTTTGCAATTCTTTATTATTGGGTAGATGTATGTTTTATTAGAAAGTGAACACCAAATCATGTGGAAACGAAGTACCCGGATTTGGGGGTGTCACATTTGATGGCAATGGGATATGTTGTGACGGTGGTTAAAGGGGTGTAGCTATGGGTTGTGTTAGTGGGGCTGCTTTCGGAGCTGGGTACTGTAAGAATGGTGGAGGTAGAAACGTTTGTGGTGGCCATTAATGGTTGAAAGTTAATGATGATTCAAAAGTTTTTATTGATGATGGAGTTTGACAGTGGAAACAAAACAGCACAAAGCAAGCTTAGACGATTTTGAAAAAGAAAGTCTGAAACGTGGCGGTTAATTTTAGGGGAGAAGGGGTTTTGAAATGGCTGACTCTTTGTATTCGCATATTTTCCTAAAAACGGCATAATAAATGGTCTGACATAATGTTAATAGTAATGGTGGGACCCGACAGTAAATGTTGGTGAACATGGAGTGATGTAGGGACCCAACAATGAGTGTTGGGTACGTTATCAAAGTATCTGATTTCGGATTTGGTGTATTCACATTTATTATATAATTATTGGGCTTTTAATGAGGAACTCTTCCATTAAATGTCTCATTATAATGGAAGACTAGGGGACAATGTTGGGGCATGATTATTTAGGCTCGGATGATTCGGTGGGTCGTGATCCACGTGGAGGAAGGCTCCCCACGTAGGAACTTGTTTAGTCAATTAGAAAGCTTTAAGGAATCCAAGGTTCTTAATTTTATTTGATTTCTAACTCTTAAGAAAAATGTCATGATAGAATCCGACTTCCTTCCTTTAATGAGATTCAATTCAATCTCATTAAAAAATCTAACCTAATGAGGAATACTATTTTTATACGGGGAAAGGCATGTAGAGGAGGTGTGATCACCCTACTTCTCAAGTACACACAAATCATTATAATTATTTTTTAGCACTAAATATCTCTATTGTTAAACATTGTTCGGTCTGTATTTATTCTGACATCAGAGCTACCCCCGGCGGCTCAAGCCGTCAAACTCTACGTGTGATTTCGTTTCTGTGTAGGATTGAACGCGTTTTTGATGACTGTGACGCGTGGATAAATCTTGACGTTAACAATAACAAATGGATGCCTGAAGGATTTGAGGAAAAAACGAAAGGAAATGGCTAATTATAAGTGGCACCCCAATTGGTGATTCTTGACCATGAATCTGTTGGTTGTTTCGTGATACATTGTGGATGGAATTCAGTACTGGAAGCTGTGTCTGCTGGGCTGCCAATGGTGACATGGCCACTATTTGTGGAGCAATTTTATGTTGAAAAGTTTTTGACTGAGGTCTCGAGGATTGGGGTTCCTGTTGGTGCTTGGGAATGGAGTACTTTAGAGAGTGAAAACATACAAAGGGACGCGATAGAGATGGCAGTAAAACGTGTAATTAATGGTGGGTGAAGAAGCTTTGGAAATAAGAAGCCGAGCAAAGGCAATACAGGTGATGGCAAGGAAAACTGTTGAAGTTGGTGGATCATCTATCTTTGATTTAAATGCTTTGATTGAAGAATAGAGTTCTTATCACCCTTGAAGATGATCAGGCTGAGGTGACTTTTCACCTGGTTTCAGTTTACTTTGGTTTCTTTTTTCTTCAGTTTATAATTGTCCGGTTTATTGTAATTCGTTATGTGTATTATGACCTATTCTTTTTGGTGGGATTTCTTGTTTAGGTATGTAGAGTGACCGGAGAGCAGCCTGTTATGTGCTCAGATTCATGTTGTCCCAAATTATCATCACTCGAACCTTGGTTGTAAAATGTGTTTTTTTTTTCGTTTTTTTGGGCATATAGCATGACCTTTTTAAAGGGAATAAAGATATATATATATATATATATGTTAAATATGTCATAGAAAAAGAGGCATACTATTTGGGACTATTCACCACTACATTCATATCATGTAACCTAAATGGATAGCTATATTCTTTAATAAATTATGGGCCAAAATCAACAATATTTGGGTTTTAAATGCTAGGGATTTTTTTTTTATCTTTTATTTGCACAAACTCTTTTTTATGTTTTTTGAATTCTAAGATATTTAAAATTTCTGTATGCAAAAGAACATAACGTTTACTCCATTTGTGTTATATTTTATTACAAAGTTAAATAAAAATATATATATATATATATATATATATATATTATTTGGTGATGTACCATTAAAAGAGTTTAATGTGTAAATTAAATGAGCCATAATTAATTTATTTATGGAGATATTGTAACAGCTCTATATATATTAAGAGAGATTACCGTTGCCATATATATATATTATTGTCTGCTTAATTTTACCGTTTGAATAGTAATTGGGTTATTAATTCATTTTTACTGTTGCCTTACAATATTAATTATTTGTTACCGTTTGGTTAAAGTTTCCGTTGCCATCCTTTTTACTATATAAAGGAGTGTGAGCTCTCTCTGTTATAATCCCTGGTTTACTAACAAGTGTCAACACATATATATATTGCTCCAGAAAAGTTGGTAATCACATATCACAAAGTTGCTGAGTCACCAAAAGTTGCAGACTCATCTATCTCTTTATATATATATATATATTACCAATTTGGGCTGCTATATATCATAATATATAAACAGTATATTTATATACTATTATTATTATTATTATTTATACTCGGTTTAATATTGAGTTTGAGTAAGGAAAAATTAGAAGTTGTTCCTGGGTCATTCAACTATTTCAAGTGCTGATTAGTTGGGTGAAGAGCCGTTGAATCCTGGAGTAGGATTTCGTCAGTGACCTTAGCACCGAGAAAAAGTTCTCCGAGGGGCGAAATTTCTACTTAAGGACAGTGCACTGCACGCCTCTGCTCAAAATAATTCGCTATAAATCGATAAGTTTTATTTCTGCCCTTCTTTTATTTTATAGTTGAATCCATATTTTATTCGTATTATTCCAACATTCTTAAGTAGAAATTTATCTATGGATTCTGCTATGCTCACCGCCGCTAAATCTGTCCCTGATTTGACCAAAGTTGAACCTTTTAATGGTTCTAATTTTAAACGATGGCAAATCAAATTACTTTTGATTATGGACATTGCTAAAGTTGACCATGTTTTAACCAAACCAAAACCAGTTGAACCTAAGGATGCTACCGATGAACAAAAGAAAGAATATGAATCTTCTATTAGTACTTGGACTTCTGCTGATAAAATTTGCAAGGCTATCATTCTCAACTCATTGTCCAATGAATTTTTTGATATTTATTGTCTATACAAACATGCTGCTGAAATTTGGGATGCTTTAGTTTTGAAATATGTTGTGGAAGATGCCGGTGTCAAAAAGTATGCAATTGGTAATTTTCTGAATTTTTGCATGACCGATGATAAAGATGTCTCTTCCCAAATTCATGCTTTTCATCTTGTCGTAGCCGAACTTAGTAATGAAGGCATGACTTTACCTGCTCCTTTTATTGTTGGCTCCCTTATAGAGAAATTGCCTGATTCTTGGAAAGATTACAAGAACACTATAAAACATAAGAGGAAGGACATGACCTTAGAGGAGTTAATTGTTCATATTCGTATTGAGGAAAAGAACAGAAATTTAGATAAATCTGCCAAAGCCAAGGAGATGTCTTCCAAGGAAAATTTGGTTGATGACCGCAAACCTCGCAACCCGTTCAACAAACATCCTAAACACGGGCATAAGTATAACACCGGTCCAAAGACAAAACCAAATCAGTTCAAACACAAAACCTCAAAACCCAAAGGTGATTGTTTCGTGTGTGGAAAGCCAGGTCATTATGCTGCCCAATGCAAGTTCAAAAAGGGAAACAACCAGTCTGTTCCTCCGAGAGCTAACTTAGCTGAGGCAGACAATACAATTGTAGCGGTTGTCTCCGAGGTGAACATGGTGACTGACAAAGAGGCATGGGTAGTGGATTCTGGTGCTACCAAACACATTTGTGCGAATCGTGGTGCATTTATCTCTTACACTCCCCTTGACGAAAAAGATGAACATGTGTACATGGGCGATTCGAGGCCTGCACCAGTGATGGGTAAAGGGAAAGTAAATTTAAAATTGACTTCTGGGAAGATCCTTTCTCTTACCGATGTTCTTCATATTCCTGAGATTCGCTACAATCTCGTATCTGTTGGAATACTTGGAAAAGTTGGGGTTAAGGTTATGTTCGAATCTGATAAGGTTGTGTTAACCAAAAATGGGGTGTTTGTGGGAAAAGGGTATCTTAATGCTGGTTTATTTCATTTGAATGTACTTGAACTCATGAATAATAATGCTAGTACCTCTTTTGCTTACTTGATTGAATTTGATGATATTTGGCATGCTAGATTAGGCCATGTGAATTATTCTTATATAAAAATGATGAAAAATTTGGGAATTTTAAAAGATATTAAAATTTCAAATACCAAGAAATGTCAAGTGTGCGTGGAAGCTAAAACTACTAAAAAGACTTGTAAACCGGTACTTGTTAGAGAATCTGAACCTCTCGGTCTAATTCATTCAGACTTAGGTGATATGTCTAGAAATACTTCTAGAGGTGGAAAAAATTATTATGTGACCTTTATAGATGATTATTCTAGATATACTAAAGTTTACCTTCTCAAAAATAAAAGTGAAACTGAAGACAAGTTTTTTATTTATAAAGCTGAAGTTGAAAATAAATTAGATAAGAAGATTAAAAGACTCAGGTCCGATAGAGGTGGAGAGTATGACTCTGGACCTCTTAGTAAATATTGCGAAGAACAAGGAATTATACATGAGGTAACACCTCCCTATTCTCCAGAATCTAATGGGGTTGCAGAAAGAAAAAATAGAACACTAAAAGAAATGATGAATGCTATGTTAGTAAGTTCTGGGGCTCCACCAAATTTGTGGGGGGAGGCTCTTCTTTCTGCTTGTCACCTGCAAAATAGAATCATTTATAAGAAAACTAGAAAAACACCTTATGAGCTTTGGGAAAACCATTTACCTAACTTGAAATACCTTAAAGTGTGGGGGTGTCTTGCTAAGGTAATGTTACCCGACCCTAAGAAAAGAAAAATTGGTTCTAAAACTGCTGATTGCTTGTTTGTTGGTTATGCTGAACATAGTGCTGCTTATAGATTTCTTGTTTTAAAAAGTGATGTATTAGATCATAATACTATCATTGAGTCAAAAAATGCTGATTTCTTTGAAAATATTTTTCCTTTGAAATCTAAAATGGATCGACCAATAGCAGAGCTTCCTACGAGCTCTTATACAGTTCCAATTGAAGAATCTGAAATTGAACCAAGGAGGAGTAAACGTACTAGAAAACCCACTAATCTGGGAGATGACTTTTTTATATTTTTGTTGGATAATGACCCATTAACCTTTAAAGATGTTGTCTCTTCTCCTGATGCTCCTTTTTGGAGAGAAGCCATTAATAGTGAGATTGAGTCTATTATGACTAATCACACTTGGGAATTAGTGGACCTTCCTCCTGGTTCTAAAACTATTGTTTGTAAATGGATTTTTAAAAGGAAGTTAAAACCTGACGGTTCAATTGATAAGTTTAAAGCTAGACTTGTTGCTAAAGGTTATAAACAAACTCAAGACCAAGATTTTTTTGAGACCTATTCTCCAGTTGCTAGAACATCATCCATTAGAGTTTTAATTGCACTAGCTGGTATTAAAAATTTAATAATTCATCAAATGGATGTTAAGACTGCGTTTCTTAATGGAGATTTAGAAGAGGAGATTTATATGGACCAACCTGAGGGATTTATTTCCTTAGGTAATGAGCATAAAGTTTGTAAATTAGTTAAATCTCTATATGGTCTTAAACAAGCTCCTAAACATTGGAACGACAAATTTGATAGTGTGATGACTTCTAATGGTTATATAATAAATGATGGAGATAGATGTATATATACCAAGTTTAATGATGAGAATTCTGGTGTTATTGTATGTCTTTATGTGGATGATTTGCTTATTTTTGGTACTAATATTGATGTTATATATGAGACTAAAAATATGTTATCTACTAATTTTGATATGAAAGACTTGGGAGAAGCAAATATTATTCTCGGTATTAATTTGAGAAAAGTTTATAATGGGTATATGATTTCTCAAAATAATTATGTGGAGAAAATGCTTAAAAGATTTGGGCATTATAATGTTAATCCTGTTAGTACTCCGTACGACTCTTATTTGCATTTAAAAAAGCATGACGGACCAAGTGTGTCTCAATCTGAGTATGCCCAAATCATAGGTTGCTTAATGTATCTTACGAATTGCACAAGACCTGACATATCATATGCAGTTAATAGACTAAGCAGATACACTCATAATCCTAATAAGGATCATTGGACTGCTTTATGTAGAATACTCAAGTATCTGCGAGGTACTATTGAATTTGGTTTATATTAATGTGGTAATCCTGCAGTTCTTGAGAGCTATAGTGATGCCAACTGGATCTCTGATTCAGATGAAATCAAATCCACGAGTGGCTACATATTTACCTTAGGAGGAGGAGCAGTTTCTTGGAAGTCTACTAAACAGACTTGTATAGCTCGCTCTACTATGAAGTCTGAGTTTATTGCCTTAGAGAAGGCAGGTTCTGAAGCAGAGTGGCTCAGAAATCTTTTGGGAAATATTCCCTTGTGGACGAGACCAGTTCCATCTGTGTCTCTACATTGTGATTGTCAAGCTGCTATAGGCAGAGCTAAGAATAAAAGCTATAATGGCAAGAGTAGGCATATACGCCTAAGACATAATATTGTAAGACAGCTGTTATATGACGGGATTATATCCCTTAACTTTGTTAGTTCAGAGTTAAATCTCGCGGATCCTCTGACAAAGCCACTAAGCAAGAGGCTAGTGAGCAATACATCGAGGGGGATGGGACTACTGTCTACTACAGAAATCAACAGTGATGGTAACCCAACCTATATGAATGGTAATCCCAGGAAGTAGGTTCATATGGGTAACAACAAGTCATTAGTTGATTGGTTGAGACACTATCCATCTTATACATATTTGAGTTCATCCCTATGGTGTAGGATAGTGTAAGTCTACAGTGTTAAAGGATGAGTTATATTCTCTTAATGATTTCCATAGTCCTATTGGGTGATGTGTTTAATTGTAGAACACATTTGATGGAAACACCTATATGAGTGTAGAGGTGGGGCCGCCTCTTATGAAAACAAGACAGGTTTTCTAAAGCGCTCATGAATTCCAGGTATGGCGCAAGGCCAAGATGTGCCAAATCGCGTAGAACAACTTCAATTAAAGTTTGTAGTGTGAGTAATATGATTACTGATTCATAATAAGGAAGAAGGTTCATAGAAATTTTATTTCACCAAATTCCTGTGAATCAAGTCCTATTCACTCTATACATTGGTTCATAGTCTAAAAGACACCAGTGTTAATGCACTGCACTCTTATATTCCTTACTCAAGTTATTTTATTTTTACTTTGTAATATGTGGGGGATTGTTATATTTTATTACAAAGTTAAATAAAAAAAATATATATATATATTATTTGGTGATGTACCATTAAAAGAGTTTAATGTGTAAATTAAATGAGCCATAATTAATTTATTTATGGAGATATTGTAACAGCTCTATATATATTAAGAGAGATTACCGTTGCCATATATATATATTATTGTCTGCTTAATTTTACCGTTTGAATAGTAATTGGGTTATTAATTCATTTTTACCGTTGCCTTACAATATTAATTATTTGTTACCGTTTGGTAAAGTTTCCGTTGCCATCCTTTTTACTATATAAAGGAGTGTGAGCTCTCTCTGTTATAATCCCTGGTTTACTAACAAGTGTCAACACATATATATATTGCTCCAGAAAAGTTGGTAATCACATATCACAAAGTTGCTGAGTCACCAAAAGTTGCAGACTCATCTATCTCTTTATATATATATATATTACCGATTTGGGCTGCTATATATCATAATATATAAACAGTATATTTATATACTATTATTATTATTATTTATACTCGGTTTAATATTGAGTTTGAGTAAGGAAAAATTAGAAGTTGTTCCTGGGTCATTCAACTATTTCAAGTGCTGATTAGTTGGGTGAAGAGCCGTTGAATCCTGGAGTAGGATTTCGTCAGTGACCTTAGCACCGAGAAAAAATTCTCCGAGGGGCGAAATTTCTACTTAAGGACAGTGCACTGCACGCCTCTGCTCAAAATAATTCGCTATAAATCGATAAGTTCTATTTCTGCCCTTCTTTTATTTTATAGTTGAATCCATATTTTATTCGTATTATTCCAACAATTTGGACAAAAGATAGTCGTACTATTTTTTTTAGTGTTTCTTTATTTTTATTTTTTAGAATTTAATGAGGTGTAAAACTCAGTAGAAATGATAATTTTTCAGATGTAAACTTTATAGATTAAACTATATTATTAAAAAAAGTATATTGAAAGTCATGTAATCATAAAGATAACATAGTAAAGAGTCTTTTTACAGCGGCATTGTTTTACTCCAAAATTTTATTTTTTGCTTTTGAATCCCAAAAAATTTATTATCTTTTTTGGAACTGAATTTTTTTACAGAAAATATTGATTTAGGTGTGATTTGGATGCATGTAAAGAACAGTGTTGTACAATCTTTACAACACTGTTCTTTACATGCATCCAAATTACACATAAATCACTGTTATCTGTACAAATTTCAATTCCAAAAAATATTATAAATTTTTTGAGATTCAAAAGCAAAAAAAAAAATATATATTGGACAACAATGTCCCCCTAGAGTTATTGTATAGTATATGCAACAAACAAACAAAAAAAGGACACTGTTTTTTCAAGGATGGAGGTCGTGTTAAACAGATTACATAATTTTTATTTTAATGACTTATTATTATAAAGAATTATGCTACTATCACATAAAACAAGTAACATAAAGATCACATACGGTTAGGTGGCAGTATGTGATTTATTGTTGAGTTAAGTGGATCATGTCAACAACAAATTACATACTGTCACGTCAGCAGTATGTGAGTGTTATGTGATTATTTTATATGATAGTAGCATAACTCTTATTATAATGGATGAGAGACACCATGTTAGGAAATGAGAGGGATACAACTAAAGTTAAAGCTCTTACATTTATGGTTCTTTTTCTTCTTTTTGTGAGAACGAATTCATAATTCTTGATACGATGGTTAATTGGTTATGGTTCTTTTTCTTCTTTTATGAGAACGAATTCATAATTCTTGATGCGTTGCCAGCGTTGGTTTCAAAATAAGAAAGAGAGTCCATGTACTATTACAATAATTTTGTGCTCATTTATAATTTATAATTGTGAAATATATCAATATATGAGACTAGATATAATTATAAGACTATTCCACTTATTACATCTCTCGAAAAAAATTATCTCTAATACTTGTCCACATAATTGATAATTAAAAAATCGACATAAATATTCTCAATATATATCCCATCTATTATACCTTTCATCCAATTTTCTCCAATATACATTTAGCGGCACAAATATTATATTTAATGTCAATATAAAATTTGTTGCAAACAATTGTGCCGTTAAAAGTGTAGCTAAATATAATATTTATATCGTTAAATATAATATTTATATCGTTAAATGTGTATCGAGTCTTAATCCACTTTTAAGAATAATTTTTATATGCTCAAATGTACCCATCATTCCTCTTTATAATCTTAAAACAAAAATGTGTCATTAATTATAGAACAAACTATTAAAAAAATACACCTCTAATTTTTGAATCGAGAGTATTTGATTAAAGAGAAAAAAATAAATAAATTCATTTAATTTTAATTAAAAAATGATGAACATTATAAATTATCTTAAAAATACTATTAATTATAAAATTTATTGTTTTGTAATATTTAACTAATACATACTCCCTCCGTCCAAGTATACTCGTCTTAATTTTCTTTTTAGTTTGTCCAAATATATTAGTCCTATTTTCTTTTTAATACTATTTTTGACCTTATTTTTTCAATACCACCATCATTTAACTTTATAAAAAAAATTTAATTGAAAACTACATGACTGGAGAGATAACACTATTAAGTATTAACTTTGACATTGAAAACACAATCATACTCTCTTTTTCTTCTTTCTCTCTATTTTATTATTCCAAGAAAGTGTTAAATGACTAATTAAAATAAAAAAGATGATAATAAAATAGTTAAGATAGATAATTTGTATTTTTGTTCTTAATAAGCGTATATTTCAAACTAGGATAAGCAAATTTGAACGGAAGGAGTATCAATTTTGAGTTTAAAAACTTTCAAAAATCAAAATAATCTTATATTTTGGAAGAGAAATAGTGTTTGGTGTTTAATTGCATCTTAATACATTTTAACCTCCCACCTTTTAATGTATTTTAACAATCTATATTTTTGTATTAAGAGTTCATCTGAATAATTAAAATACAAATATGAGTCTAAACTATTCAGATGAGCTCTTAATACAAATATGTGGGTTGTTAAAATGCACTAAAAGGATTATTAAAATGCATTAAAATGCAATCAAACACAACCTTACTGGAGAATTTGTGAGAAATTATACCAATCCGATTGAGCTTAGCACACTAATTTCCTCTAAAATAAATGACAAGGAATCACATCCATATTACCGATTGAAGTGATTCGCCCATCTCACTAAATGAACTTTTGTAGAATATGTTTCCACATGGGATTAGAGGGCGATCACAATTTCAAAACATTCATTTTACATTCGACACAAATGAGATGAAAAAATAAGACTCAAATAATCTAATATCTAATACTAGCGCTAGATTAGATAAATTGCACTGGAGAATTTGGACAAAACTTTTACATTTAATTTTGACTAGGGTTCCAAACTATGTACTGATACTTCTAGTCTATATCTGTTTGCAAAAGAAATGGGTGAGAAGAGCAAAGAAGTATTTGTACTAATTTATTATCATTCCGGATTATTTTAACCTATAATTAGTCCGTTATTTAATTTATACTGTTATAAAACTAAAGAAATAACAAGAAATGTAAGAACAAGAAATGTAAGATGAAAACTTAGAGAATTTCTGTTCTTTCTCTCTTTCTTGGTGTTTCATTTCATTAGAGAAGCTTGCTATTTATAGCAAAGGATGGGGAACATACATCAAATCAAGATCCACAAAATCATGAATATAGATCTTAGCTTATAGCTTATAGCTTATGACTTTTGAGGAAATCATAATATTATAACACTCCCCCTTGATTTCCTAATATAGAAGATTATGTCTCATTAAAAACCTTGCTAAGAAAATTCAGTGAGAAAAAACTTAGCGAAGAAAAAAAGAGTACATATCTCCCCCTCAAAAGGAATTCATTATTCTTTGATGAAATATTGTGATAAGTCTTTCAGTCGACACATTCCGATCTTATTCCGAAGTTTTGTAAACGTTGCATTTGGTAGTGACTTTGTGAATAAGTCGGCTAGATTATCACATTATTGAATTTGATGCACATCTATATCACCCTTCTTTTGCAGCTTATGTGTGTAGAAGAATTTAGGTGAGATGTGTTTTGTTCTATCTCCCTTGATGTACCCTCCTCTAAGTTGAGCAATGCATGCAGCGTTATCCTCATACATAATTGTAGGAATATTTTTGATTGATTGTAATCCGCATGACTCTTGGATATGCTGAATAATTGACCTCAACCAAACACACTCTCTACTTGCTTCATGTATTGCAAGAATCTCTGAGTGATTTGTAGATGTAGCTGTTATAGTTTGCTTTGTGAATTTCCAGGATATAGCTGTGTCACAATATGTAAATACATAACCTGTTTATGATCTCCCATTGTGTGGATCTAATAAATATCCTGCATCAGCATATTCAACTAATCGCGACGTTGAATCTCTTAGATAAAATAATCCAAGATCTATACTTCCACGGAGGTATCTCAAAATGTGTTTGATCCCATCCCAATGTCTTTTAGTCGGAGAAGAACTGTATCTTGCCAACAGGTTTACAGCAAAAGTAATATCGGGTCGTGTATAGTTTGCAAGATACATAAGAGCACCTATTGCACTTAGGTATGGAACTTCAGATCCAAGAACTTCTTGCCCACTTTCTAAAGGTCGAAATAGATCTTTATCAACTTCTAGAGATCGAACAACCATCGGAGTAGTCAAAGGGTGAGCTTTATCCATATGAAAACTGTTAGTTCCCAAAAGCACGTTAGTTATCTAGAAGGAGAGTTGAATAGATATTTTAAATTTTCCTTGTTTAAAATACTTAATCAGTATTAATGATACTAACTGCAGCGGAATATATGTTTTGTTTGTGACCCCCCAAAATAGGTTCAATACCAACCCATTCTCATGGTACAAAATTCCAAATACAAATCTTTTATAACAAAAGGTCGTGAGAAATACGACCATACAACTATGAATTTCAATGCAAATCGTATATAATACGAAATATAAACATTCAAATTCATTCCTTATTCATTACAATTATTATCCCACTATTTTATAGAATAGTGAGGACTTACAGATCTAACTCTGATCATCACACTGTTCCCCACTAGTCCCCGCAACATTCTCATTCCCTGAAGAGGACAATAGATGAAAAGGGTGAGCTCAACTAGCACAGTAAAGAATATTATGACTAAGATAATGGAAAATAAATTATCATTAGTCTTCAACAATTCAGATAAATATTATAGACAACAAGTTTTAGATCAATATTCGCAGCGGAAATAACAATTCATTAGAAGAGTTAAGTAGAGAATGAAGTCTACTATCTTCTATGATTTAAAAGTCTATCATCAATATTTTATCCCTGTAACATCAATCAATATACATCTCGAATCAAATATTCATCTTTGCACTACGGACCAAAGATATTCATTTGTATCACCAACTGGTCATGTTCATCTCAACACCTGTCCATCTTTGCACTACGGGCCAAAGATATTCATCAGGTAATCATTCATCTTTGCACTACAGGCCAAAGATATACAGTTATATCACCATTTAGGACTGAGGATGATGAAAAACATTTTAAAGAACGAATCCAGTGAGAAAATCCCTCTACGAACCTCCGATAATAACCAGCTAAGCCCAGAAAGCTACGCACTTCGGTCGCCGACTTTGGTTGCTCCCAACTTTGTATTGCTTCAATCTTCGCCGAGTCAACAGATATTCCATGTTTCGATACCACGTGCCCAAGGAATACTACTTCCTCAAGCCAGAACTCGCATTTCTTCAACTTAGCATATAACTTGTTTTCACGAAGTCTTTGAAGTACCAGCTTCAAGTGGTGCTCATGATCTTCTCGGCTTTTGGAATAGATGAGGATGTCATCAATAAAGACAACCACGAACTGATCCAAATATTCCTTGAATACACGGTTCATCATATCCATGAAAGCAGCAGGAGCATTAGTCAATCCAAAAGACATGACTAAGAACTCATAATGCCCGTACCGAGTTCTGAAGACAGTCTTCGGAATATCTTCAGTTTTAATCTTCAGCTGATGATATCCAGAACGAAAATCGATCTTTGAAAAGAATTGTGCTCCTTGCAACTGGTCGAACAGGTCATCAATACGAGGTAGCGGATACCTATGTAGGATGGTGACATGGTTCAACTCCCGATAGTCAATACAAAGTCGCATACTCCCGTCTTTCTTCTTTACGAATAAAATAGGAGCACCCCAAGGAGATGTACTAGGACGAATGAAATCGATGTCTAACAACTCCTGTAGTTGGACCTTTAACTCCAGAAGTTCAATAGGAGTCATTCGATATGGAGTTTTAGAAATGGATTTTGTATCGGGCTCAAGGTCAATAAAGAATTCAACTTCACGTTCTGGGGGTAGACCGGGAAGTTCTTCGGAAAATACATTAGGAAACTCATTAACAACAGGAATATTATTCAAATCTGACGTATTTTGGTTTAGATCAGTGACATGAGCTAAGAAAGCTTGACATCCGTTTTTCAATAAACGAATAGCTTTGTGACTTGAAATAACATTGACTGATTTTAGTGGTTTGGTTGTTTGGATTCGCACAACAGGTTGGTTAGGAATATAAAAATTAACAACCTTACGAAAACAATCAATTTTGGCATGGTAAGTGGTTAATCAGTCAATTCCTAAAATCACGTCAAATGCAAGTATTTTCAAAGATATAAGATCAACAGGTAAGGTAAGGGTACCAATCTGAATCAAGCAAGATTTATAAACTGTAGATGTAACAAAGGTTTCTCCTAACGGAGTTTCAACAGATAAGTCAAAGTCTAACTTTTCAGGTGTCAAATTTAATCGTTGAGCACAACCAGGTGAAATAAAAGAATGGGTAGCACCAATATCTAACAAGGTGTAAACTTCGCAAGAGTTTATGATTAGCTTACCCGTAATCACCTCATGTGGGTTCCTTGCATTTTGGGCTGTCACGACAAACGCTCTTCCAGGAACCACCGACTTTGACTTGTCCAAAACCGCATTTGGAATCACCACCCCCGCTGGACTTGGTTTCGCTACAGGACAATCTCGAGCTATATTTCCTTTTTTTCCACAATTATAGCATGCTTTGAATTATTGTGGGCAATTTGGGCTGATGTGTCCCTCTTTCCCGCATTTATAGCATATGACCGGTGGTCGTTCTCCTCCCCTAGAAATAGTTGATGCTGCTGCTGATGTCGACGTCTTCACGTTCTCATTGTTGTACCTTCTCTTCTTGAAATCTCCCCCCGGTTCTCTTTTTCTACTATCATGTCCACGATTACCGCCGGAGTGGTTACCGCTTCTGTCATGATACTTTCCTCCCTGCTGGTTGTCGTTGTTCCGATGACTGCTGCCACCGGTACGACCTTGATTGTTGTCCCTTGGTTGAACATAATCATTATCTAGTTCTAATAACTGGGCCCTGTTCACAACATCTGAATATAAAAAATTTTTGTGAGAAATGAGGTATTAACATATTTCGGGTTTCAAACCTCTCAGAAACATCCGTGTCATACGTTCCTCATTCTCCACCAAATAAGGTACAAACCTGGACAACTCTGCGAACTTAGCCTCGTATTGGAATACAGTCATGTTGTTTTGTTCTAGTCTGATAAACTCTACCTCCTTCATATGACGAATACTTTCAGGAAAGTACTTGTCATTGAATAGTTTTTAGAACGCTTCCCAAGACATCTTGAGTGCGGCAGGTTGGGTGAGCTTCACAGACTCCCACCAGTAATCTGCCTCTCCACGGAACATAAAGGTGGCGAATGAAACCTTCTGTTGCTCCGTGCATCCCAAGACATCAAATATCTTGGTAATTTGCTTAACCCACATCTCTGCCTTGATCGGATCTGGCTTTCCCAAAAACTCAGGTGGTCCCAACTCCTTGAACTGCTTGGCAGTGACAATCCGCGTGTTGTTATTATTTTCACCTGTATTCTGAACACGAGTCTCCCTCGTCTGGTTTTGCATGAACTGAAAAAAACTTCTAAACATTTCCTCGTTCATCGTCTGGTTAGTAGGGTCGTTTACAGGAGGAATATTGCCTTCCTGTTGCACGTTCTCCTGGTTGGTGATTAAAGGTGTCTCCACAGTCTCATTCACTCCATTGTTAACATTCTCAGCTGCCATTCTCAAATACTGCCATAAAACAAGGGTTAATTAAACAAATTAACATATCAACCCTATACTCCGACTGACCAATTAAACATCAGATAAGTTTAGGTAGGACACACTAGCGAAGGATTTACTGGTCTCTCCCCTCCTAGTTCTATTCCCCGATCTCTGCCAGAGACCATATCCCTAAGCTCTGATACCAACTGAGACGCTCCTAGAATAGGTCCAGTCAACCCAACCCATTCTGAGTTGCCAAACACATGGTACATAATCCAAATACAATCTTTTATAACACAAGGTCGTGAAAAATACGACCAGACACTGTGAGTGTCAATACAAACATCTAGAAAATATAAACATTCAACTAAGTCCTCATTACAATTATTATCACACTATATAAAAATAGTGCGGACTACTACTACTCTAACTCGGACCATCACTCTGTCCCCCGACTCGTCCCTGCGACATTCTCATTTCTTGAAGAAAATAATAGATGAAAAGGGTGAGCTCAACTAGCCCAGTAAAGAATATTATGACTAAGATAATAAAAAATAATTTATCGTTAATCTTCAACAAATCAGATAAAATATTATTGACAACAAATTTTAGATCAATATTCGCAGCGAAAATAGCAATTCATTAGAAGAGTTAAGTAGAGAATGAAGTCTACTATCTTCTATGATTTAAAAGTCCATCATCAATATTTTATCCCTGTAACATCAATCAGTAAATATCTTGAATCAAATATTCATCTTTGCACTACGGGCCAAAGATATTCATCAGGTAATCATTCATCTTTGCACTACAGGCCAAAGATATTCATCAAATAATCATCCATCTTTGCACTACAGGCCAAAGATATTCTTTTGTATCACCATTGAAGACTGAAGATAATGAAAAATATTTTTTTAAAAATGAATCCAGTAAGATAAATGACAAAATTAGGGATTCGTAATTTAGTTTATCCAAGTTCAAGAATACTCCATAATAATTAATTATGGAGAAAAATTCAAGAATGAAGATCAAAACTTGGATCCAATCAAAGATAGAAACCTTAACAAGCAACTTGGACAAATAGAAAAAAATTTAATTTTTCTGTGAATAGTGCCGTATACGTGAATAGTAACTCCGACGAAAAAAGTAAGAATCTCATAATAAAATCCATGACAATATTTTGGTATAATGATATTGAAAAGAATAACATTGTTTACGAAAGAAAATAACATCCCTTACCTCAAAAGAACAGTACTTCGAACTGGAATATCGGATATAATACTGAAGGAAACTTGCACTGAATAATAACACTCAAAGTATCTAAATACTCACAAAAATACGCTCGATATTATAGAGAGAGAAAACTTCTGATTCTGGTGTGATTTTCAATTCTAACTTAAGCATCTTATTTATAGAAAAATGCCAGAACACCAAAGCTGACTTACCTGCTACCGATGGCTTCAACCCTCTAAAATTCCAACGCACACCAGCTTAGAATTCAGAATTTTTCCACCAAAAATAAAAGTGGGGCCCACCCATGTTTTTAATAAATAAAATATTTATTTTTGCAATTTCAATAATTCATAATAAATATCCCTTTTATCAGAAAAATACGAATTCTATGTCCTTTTCATAGGAAATTTAATTCTCTACAACTTTGTAGAAGAAAGTTTTTCCAAATTTCAAACGAAAAGTAACCGAAATCTACATACAGATGATTTTTACACCAAAATACTGATAAAACATCAACATTAATTTCTCCACATAAAATAAATATTTTCTTATCATATAAATCAATAATTAATTATTCACAAATAATATTACAGAACTGCAATATTGACAACCAGGTCGTTCCCAAGAAAGAGGGGGCCTTCTGATAAGGATTTCTCCTTACTAGCGCGCAATTAAATAATCCCTCCTAGACAGAACTTTTTTAGACATTGTCAATAATGTTATCTAATAATATTATTCAAATAATATGATTTATTAATTTGATAATGGAAAATACTGTGCAGTGACAATTATTGAAACAATAATATAAAATATCAACGTAGCAATTATTGATATAAAATATCAACATATCAATTATTGAATCAATAAAATATTATGTAATTGTAGCAATTATTGAATCAATAAAATATTATGCAGTTGTAGCAATTATTGAATCAATAATATAAAATATTGAACTGTAATTACTGTAACAATTATTGAGTAAATGCCTTCTTACGTAAGAATCAATAATTAAAATTACTGTGCAATACCGTGTGCTACTGTACAACACCGCATATTACTGTATTTTAACCACCGGGTATTTCAACAGTTTAACCGTATATAAAAAGGTTATTTCTGTCACTTTTTATATCCGACAGTTATTCTGTTGTGGGGCCCACAAATGACTGCGCCGTCGTACGAATATTTCCCCCGACAACAAGAATATTCCACGGCCAAACAAATATTCCCCGACAACAATGAATATTTTATAACCACTTGCTTATTTAAAATATTTGCGCATTTTACCCATAATATTTCACATTATCAAATTAACCCCTGACTATTTCAAAATAATATATAGAGGAAATTTAATTTTTTTATTCATAAAAGTTGGGGTCTTACATTATGTGGACGAAAACTTACACTGTTATCAACATTCAAAGTATCTAAATACTCACAAGAAATACGCTCGATATTATAGAGAGAAAATTTTCTGATTCTGGTGTGATTTTTATTTCTAACTAAGCACCCTATTTATAGGAAAAGCTTAGCCTGCCACCTTTGACAATTTATACACTCGGTGACTGTTTTTCTTCTCAGCATACCATATTGAAATTTCTAGCCCACCAAAAAGGAATAATCCCCCACCAACCACATGATTACATAATATATATATATATATATATATATATATATATATAAACATTTATAAATATTAAAAGAATTCCAATTTCATTCTTTTCTCTTCTATCTCATTTTATTTTTATGCCATAAATTTATTACAACAATATCACTTCTTCAAATTATAAAATTGTACTATTATATTATCACATTATAATATTATAATGTAATATTATAATAATATATTTGAATAAATATTTGATCGGAGAAGATAAAATGTCAATTTTTCAACAAATGTCTCATACTAAAAATTCTTCCTTTTATATCAAAATTAAATAAATATTTACTAATCATATTTATCAACAATTTAATTATTCACAAATAATATTACAGAACTACAATATTGACAACCAGGTCGTTCTCAGGAAAGAGAGGGCTTTCCGATAAGGATTTCTCCTTACTGGCGCGCAATTAGATTAACCTAACCCCTTTCCTCGACAGAACTTCCTTAGACATTGTCAATAATGCTATCTAATAATATTATTCAAATAATATGAATTATTAATTTGATAATGTGAAATACTGTGCAGTGACAATTATTGAATCAATAATACAAAATATCAACTGTAGCAATTATTGAATCAATCATATAAAATATCAACGTAGCAATTATTAAATTGATAATATAAAATATCAACGTAATAATTATTGAATCAATAATATAAAATATTGAACAGTAATTACCGTAATAATAATTGAGTAAGTGCCTTCTTACGTAAGAATCAATAATTAAAATTACTGTACAACACCACGTATTACTGTATTTTAACCACCGGGTATTTTAACAGTTCTAACGGTAACAACTACGCCATTATTTTTAGAAAACTCATTCTTGTTATTTTCTTCATCCGACAGATATTCCGTTATAGGGCCCACAAATGGCTGCGCCGTCGTACGAATGTTCCTCGACAACAAGAATATTCCACAACTAAACGAATATTTTATTACCACTTGCTAACTTTAAAAATTTTGCACATATCTCCCATAACTTATAACATTTATCAAGACAACACCTTACTGTTTAAAATAATATGTAAAAAAAAATAAATCTTTATTTATAAAATTTGGGGTCTTACATTGTTCCCCTTCATGATATTGCAGTTATGGTATGATAAGCAGTTATGACAGTTATAGCAGTTAATGAGAGACAATGAGACATAAGATTTTAAGTGGTTCAGAGCACACAAGGCTCCTAATCCACTCTTCTACTCCACGAGTAGGAAATCCATTAAGGATGTCTTCTTACAATTGGATCACTTAGATCCCTTCAAGGCCAGCAGCCTTGGAACTTCACTTAGTTCACTTTTGAACTCTTCAATTCCTCTGACTTGGATCTGCACTTAGTTCACTTTTGAACTCTTCAAGTCCTCTGACTTGGATCTGCTCTTAGTTCACTTTTGAACTCTTCAAGTCCTCTGACTTGGTACCTCACTTGGATTTACAGTAGTTGTTTGAGGTGTGCTACTCAGTTGCAGTTCAGTATCTGTCTCTTAAAGACTGAGTAGCGAAGCAAGCTTTCCTCTTTCAGGATCGTAGTGTTGATCGTTGAGTGTTCTTGAGCTTTTCTCTTGATAATCTTTCTTATTGTATCTTGCTTACTTGGTCTGAATCTTTGTCTGATGTCCTTATAAAAGAGCCATTCAAAAGTATCCGTTTGAATGCTCTCGTTGCTGCATTTAATGCTTCAGACATTTTTGTGCAGTTGATGTTGACATATTGCTTTTCTGCGGCACTGCAGACTGGCACACTGACACAGCAGACTGTATCTTTCACCTAACACCTGAAAAGGTGCTTTCTGCAGGCAGCTTTAGTCCTTTCCTTAGCTTCTTCAATACGCTTCTTCGATTTGAACTAATGATGAATATGGAAGTATTGGGACTATCACTTTGTCAACAGCCATAAGCCTTTCTTCATTTGTTGCTCTTCCTCCCTTCATCAGAACTAAGATCTTTGATGCTGATTGGAGGAATACTACGATTATGGTCATTGAGATATAATCGTTGTGTGTTGGCTTTGCACAGCTTGATTCAGACTTGATCGTAGAGAACACTACGATTTCTCTTAAGCTCTTGGTAGACTACGATTACTTGCTTGTCTTGCAGACTCCACACTTCCGATAGCACACTGCGATTCTTAACTTGGCTCGGCAGATGCTCTTCAACTTTATGATTCTCAGTGTGACTTCCAAGGTAGACTACGATCTTTTGATGCTTTCACTTAAGCTCAATGGATCTTGCCTTGACCTCTGCAGACTTGATTCTTTGGCAAACTACGATTCTTGATATCTTCGTTCAAGCTCCACGATTCTACCTTTTCTTTTGCAGACTCCAAATCTCTTGGCAGACTACAATTCTTGATATCTTTGTTCAAGCTCCACGATTCTGCCTTTTCTTCTGCAGACTTCAAATCTCTTGGCAGACTACAATTCTTGATATCTTCGTTCAAGCTTCACGATTCTGCCTTGTCTTCTGCAAACTCAAATTTCTTGACAGACTACAATTCTGTCAAGGCTTTAACTTTTACAGCTCAAAAAAGATCAACCTAACAAGTTTGATCTTTCTTCTATACATTTATTTACATAAATGATAAACATTAAAACTCAGATTAACCTAACAGTTTTGATATATCATCTAAGTCCTTGTACAATGATTCTCCTAAGGACTGTACACTTAAGCATTTATATTTACTTTCAATATCAAATCTGAATATGCAATTCCCAACAATCTCCCCCTATTTGATGTTGACATAATCAAGGAGATTTAGATCATAGCATCATTTTCTAAATGCATAATGCTAGAAAGTAAATATGACTTAGTGTTTCAGTGAGCAGCTGAAATTTCTAGAGCATAAGCATGAATTTATTGATGTTTGAAGAGATATTACAATCTAGCATAGAAACATCAATACACAGTTAAGTTTGGACTTATCTCTATTTTCTTTGCCTCTTATTCCTCGAAGATTCTGCAGCTCTCATTCTTCTTATTTGCTCATCTCTCCATTCAATGTCTTCTAGCTCATATCTGGACTGTGCAGAAGTCATGCCTTGTGAGCCAGAAGCTTGACCTTGATGTCTTTGAAGAGGTATTCCCACTGGAGGCTGCTGTAGATATTGATCAGATCGGGGAGTTTGAACATTTGGACTCCTGGAGTTGCCACCCAACGATTGACCAATATGAGTTTGCCTTTTCCTTTCCTGCTGCGGAGGTGGTGGTTGAATATGTGTTTGCGTCTGCCTCTGTCCACCTCTGCTGCTTCTACTTCTGCCTTTGCCCCCTTGTCTATCTCCTTGCTCATTATTCTCCCCCTTTATGTCATCATCTAGGGTTTGAATATCTTCAGATAGGCGTCTAACTCCATCCACCAGTTCATGCATTTGAGTTCATTGATGAGAAATGTCATTGCTCTGTTCAGTAACTATAGCTTTAGTGTTTCTTCTCTGTTGCTGAAGCAGTTTTAAGGCATCGTTGTTCTGGCTAATTTGAGCATCACTACATTCTTGGAATTGGTTCAAAGAGATACGCAGTACTGAAATCTATTCTGCCATCAGCTCATTTTGAGATTGTTGATTCTTTTGCATTAGTATCATAGCTTCTTTATGCTTTTTTATCTCAGCAAAATGAATAGCATCCCTTGTCTTGAGGCTTGCAGCCATTTCTTTGAAAATTTCTCTCAATGCTTTAGTCAGTTCAGTCCTCAAATGTCCTGGCAGAGTTTTGACAGATTCGATGATGTGATTCAAATCTTAAGTGAAGAGCAAGTGAGTGTTCTTCCATAATCTTTTTAGACTCTAAGCCCATCTGGTTTAATGTTGTAGTCAGCTCCTCCTTTGGTGGCATGAGAGCCAATTGATCTAGAATTTGTTGTGTTTTTGGAGGAGGAATAGCAGGTGTAGTGTGTTCATCTCTCCTTGACAATCTTGCGAGAGCAAGAGTCATATCAAAATATTCATTGTTGGAGGATGATGGAATGTCTGCTTGGGTTAGAGGAGTTTGTGTTTGCTGTGTAGGCATGGTAGTTAGTTCAGGTGTTTGTGTTTCGTTGAGCTGTTCCGGAGACTCTACTACTTCTGCATCAGGTTGATCAATATGCACGAATTGTAGTTTGTTGTCCAGGGTTGGTGTATCATTGGTTGAGCTTGCAAGCATTTCTTTGACAACTCGTGTGATGTGCTCAATCATTATTGGATCGTTAGTGAGTCGCTTTACGAGAATGAGTTGATAATTTGGCTCATCAGATACAGAGTTTTTAGACTCTGTAACTGGAAATTGATTGTGGGGATGTAGCATCACTTCATCAAGATTTTCCAACACATTATTATTTTCAACATCCACCATCACAGCATCAGCAGACACTACAGTTTCTTCATTGACTGGGGAGACTACATTTTCTCTGATAACTGGTAGTTCCCCCTCAACTTCTGCATTCTCTGGCTCTTTTGCTCTTAATAGCTCCCCCTCAGCTGTAGCACTCCTTTCATTGTGAATCTCCAGAGTTTCATTCAAAGCTTCATCTTGACTCAGCTTAAGTGCTTCCTGTGCTTCTTCCTCAGACTGAGCCATTTCTTCTTCTACCAGACCTTCTTTATGAGGACCAACATCCTTAGGCATTTCTTTTTCAGCATTAGTTTCCTCCTGATTGATCATAGTCTGATCCTCTTCTTGGTTTAGGACAGATGCTTGAGATTCAGTAATCTGTTCAGTCTTCTCAATCGCCCTTCTTCTGTCCTCTTCCCTTAGAATTTCCTCATTGGTAAGAATATATTTCTTAACTAAAGTCTTCTTCTTCTTGGGCTTGATTACATCTTCAGAACCTTTTTCAGCTTCATCCCTGATTGTCTATTCAGGCTGAGAGGCTGTTGCATCATCTTCTTCCATAGCAGTGGTCAGCCTAGACTCTACGAGTGGTGAAGACTCCACAATCGTAGTCAATGTAGGCTTCCTTGTTCTGTGACTATGTTTCTTCTTCTTCTGAGGCTCAGAACTTTCTTCAGCCATGTTCTCACTTGTTTCCCTTTTCTTCTTCTTTTCCTTTTCTTTCAGAGCCTCCTCTGATGCTTGAGCTGCCTCAGGAGTAATAACTCTATCAGTCATTAGGCCACTAAATTCTATTTCAGCATCAGGCCATGTTTGAAGTGCATCAGTGGTTGGGCCTTGGGGTTCCTCAGCCACTGGCATTCCTTCCTTCATTTTCTTCTTTCCTTTGCTTTTTCTGACTAAAGTTTCATCATTTTCTTGATTCATTTCTTCTTCTTCCTCCATGGCTTCCCTTATAGTAGATGAAGTTACAGCTTTCATCTTTACATTCTCTGCTGGGTTTCTCTTCCAGTTCTGAAACAATTGCTGGGTCATCTTTTTATTGGGAGCAATGGAGACACCTTCCTTGTCTTCAATCTTGTTACCCAGTGTAGCTTCAAGAATCATGCTGATAAACCTTCTATAGGGCATCTTTGCCGTGGTCTTGGTCTTCTTGGGACTTTCCATCCATTTTCCAAACCACTCCATCAGTAGAGCTCCATAGTTGAGTTGAACTCTGTATCTGATAGTTGTCATAAGCTTCAGTTGCTTCTCATTAACAGTATCGTGGCCCGAGCCTTTGCAGCATATGTATTTTCCAACAATGTCAGTAAGAAATTCATATTCTTGGGGAAACTCTTTCTTTTTGTAGCCACTCTTTCCTTCAGTTCTGATGTGCTTCATCTTCTTTAGGCCTTCATGAAAATCGATTCGGTTTAGTGATGGAAGACCTTCATTGTTCAGACCCAGGGCTAGGTTTATGTTTTCAGCATTGAAGCGTATCTGCTCGCCCTTGACTTTGGTGAGGATGGAGTCTCCTTCAACAACTCCATTGGTGTAGAATTCTTTCACCAATTTTTCAAAGATCAGAGTGTCAGAGCTTAGGGCATCTTCGAGTCCAGCTTTCTTTAGCAGAGAAAGAACTTTGTGGATTTCTGGACCAGCATCTTCAAATTTATCAAAGCATAGCTGATAGCCTTAAATAATTCTAGAGGCAGCCATTTATGTGGATTGATTCTTCTGAAATGAAAGAAATTGGCTTAGCTTTCTAAGACTTAGGGTTTCGTTTGAGAGAGAGATAGTCTTTTGAAATTCAGAGGTAAACTGTCAGAAAGCAGTTCAAAATGAATTTAACTTCCCTCCATATGCTCTGCATTGTGGGACACGCGTCGGATTCTGCAGAACTCTACGATTTTAATCTATGTGGAAGTCTCCGTTCTGCCCTTAGCTCCCCCTGAGTTAGTGTGCCCTTGTGAGAGGACTACGAATGCCTAGACCCACTCCACGATTGTTGAGTTCGATCCTTTGCTCGCTTCTTAACCATTAACTCTACGATTTTCTGTGATGCCTTCTGAAATGGCAAGCCTTCTGGATTAAGGTTGCTCAGGAAGGGCCAACCTCTTAGTTTGACACTAAGGATCAGGTTTGTCCCTGAGACACTTATCAAAAGGGTTGCTTGGCTTGTTGTTGCTATCACAGTGAACCTTTCTGTATTGATTGGATCACTCCACGATCGTGGTTTCTCTTTGTCATCTCTACGATTTTGACTTAGCCTTTATATTTGCAAGGTTAGCCCCATCTAGATCATATAATTTATGGTTGCAAATTTAACATACCTAACTCACTTATCAGTTTATTAAATCTGGATTCATCTAAGGGTTTTGTAAACACATCAGCAAGTTAATTTTTAGTAGGGATATATTGCAAAGATATTGTTCTATTTTGAACATGATCCCTAATAAAATGATATCTAATTTCTATATGCTTGGTCCTAGAATGTATGACAGGATTATTTGTTATTGCTATAGCACTTGTGTTATCACCGTGTATGGGTATAGATTTGAAATCAAACCCATAGTCTGCTAGCTGGTTCTTTATCCATAGGATTTGAGCACAACAGCTGCCTGCAGCAATGTATTCAGCTTTTGCTGTAGAAGTTGATACTAAGTTTAAACCAGGACACTAGTCTATTTCCTAGCAGTTGACAAGTGCCACTGGTACTTTTTCTGTCTATTTTGCATCCTACAAAGTCAGCATCTGAATATCTTGTCAACTCAAATGAGGACTCCTTGTGATACCATAGACCCAAGTAGGGTGTACCTTTAAGATACCTGAAAATCTTTTTTACAGCAATTAAGTATGATTCCTTAGGATTAGCTTAAAATCTAGCACATATACATATTGCAAACATTATGTCTGGTCTACTGGCAGTTAAGTAGAGAAGGGAGCCTATCATACCTCTGTATTGAGTAATATCAATACCTTTACCTTTCTCATCTTTGTCAACCTTAGTTGCTGGAGCAATTGGTGTTTTTATGGGAGAGGCTGATTCCATGCCATACTTCTTAAGTAAGTCTTTGATGTACTTGGCTTGGCTTATGAAGATACATTCATCAGTTTGCTTCACTTGTAGTCCAAGGAAGAAGTTCAGCTCACCCATCATGCTCATTTCAAATTTGCTCTTCATAAGCTTGGCAAATCTCTTGCACAGATTTTTATCAGTAGAACCAAAAATAATATCATCCACATATATTTGAACTAATAAGACTTTACCTTTGTGCTTCCTAAGAAATAGTGTAGTGTCTACTCTACCTCTAGTGAATCCTTTTTCAATAAGAAAGGTTGTTAGTGTTTCATACCATGCTCTAGGTGCTTGTTTAAGTCCATATAAGGCTTTATCTAATCTATAGACATAATCAGTGAGGGTATTGACAAAACCTGGGGGTTGTTCCACATAGACTTCTTCTTGAAGTTCACCATTTAGGAATGCATTTTTGACATCCATCTGGAATACTTTGAACTTCATGTGAGCAGCAAATGCAAGGAATATTCTGATTGCTTCAAGTTTGGCAACTGGTGCAAAGGTCTCATCGTAGTCTATGCCTTCTTCTTGAGAATAACCTTTGGCCGCCAGTCTTGCTTTGTTTCTAGTGATCACCCCATCTTCATCCATCTTGTTCCTGAAGACCCATTTGGTGCCGATGACTGGGTGATTCTTTGGTCTTTGAACTAATCTCCAGACTTTGCTTCTTTCAAATTGATTTAGTTCCTCTTGCATGGCTTCAATCCAGCTTGCATCTAGCATAGCATCTTCAATCTTCTTGGGTTCTATTTGAGATAGAAAACTCAAATAGAAGCATTCATTTTGAGTTGCAGATCTTGATCTAATTCTGGCAGTTGGATCACCAATAATTAGATCTTAAGTGTTATCTCTTGCCCTTCTGTTCCCTGTTGGAACATCTGTTCTGGTGCCTTCTTGTCTGAACTTCTAAAGATTGACTTCTGGTTCTTGTTGTTCAGGATCTGGCTCAGCTCTCTCTATGATTTCTTCTTCGGACATTACGATTCTTTGTTCAGGAACTGCAGTCGTAGTGCTAGGCTCGACCACTTCATTCGTAGTGTCAGTATCATCAATCATAGTGTCTTGTGGTGCAGACTTGTCCGAGTCTGTTTCATCAAAGATGATATGGATTGAGACTTCAACACTTAATGTCTTCTTGTTGAACACTCTACAGGCTTTGCTGTCTGTGGCATAACCAAGGAAGATTCCTTCATCTGACTTAGGTTGGAACTTAGTCAGAAATTGCTTGCCATTGTTGAGAATGTAGCATAAACAGCCGAACACATGGAAGTAACTGACATTTATCTTTCTTCCTTTCCACAGCTCGTAGGGTGTCTTTTTCAGCGTAGAGTGTACAAGAGATCTGTTCTGTGTATAGCATGCAGTGTTGATGACTTCTGCCCAAAAGTATTCAAGCAGATGAGTTGCTGCTAGTAGAGTTCTCCCAGCTTCTATAAGTGTTCTATTTTTTCTTTCAGCCACTCCATTTTGCTGAGGAGTTCGTGGTGCTGAGAAGTTGTGACTGATGCCATTGTCTGTACAGAACTAATCCATTTCTGAGAAATCGAACTCTCTGCCATGATCACTCTTTATTGCCATGATAATCTCTCCTTTTTCATTCATCACCAGCTTGAACATCTTTATCAGTTGGGAGCTTGTCTCATCTTTTGAGTTAAGAAAGAAAACCCATGTGTATCTAGTGTAGTCATCCACTACGACCAGTGAGTATCTCTTTCCTCCTAGGCTCACAGTTGGAATTAGCCCAAAGAGATCCATATGAAGTAACTGTAAGGGCCTTTCAATTGAGTTGACCGCTTTGCCTTTGAATGAGCTCCTTATTTGCTTTCCAAGCTGGCATGCATTGCATGGTCTTTCTTTGATAAAGATGAACTTGGGTAATCCTGCTACTAGATCTTTGGAGGCCAGTTTAGACATACTCTAGAAGTTGAGATGAGATAATCTTCTATGCCAAAGCCAACTTATTTCTTCAGTGGCTTTAGCAAGGAAGCATATTGTCTCATCAGAACTGAGCTGAGCAAGATTGGCAATGTATACATTTCCTTCTCTTGTTCCTGTCAGCTTGATAGAGGATGTCTCCAAATCTCTTACTTGACACTGATTGTTGAGAAATGTGACTTGATGGCCTTTATCGCAGAGTTGGCTGATGCTAAGAAGATTGTGCTTTAGACCATCAACATAAGCCACTTTGCTGAAGGACACTGCACCATTTCCAACTGATCCATAACCTCTTGTCTTGCCAGAGCTATTATATCCAAAGATAATTGTTGGTCCCTCCTTCTCTGTGTAATTAGACAGGAGGGCTTTGTTTCCGGTCATATGTCTTGAACAACCACTGTCCAGATACCATGTTGTAGTTGTGGTGCTCATTTCCTTCAAACATATTCAGCTTTCATATTGGTACCGAGACTAGCATGGGCCCTGCAATGTTAATACCCTTAGGAACCCAAATCTGCTTGACTTTGGGTCTCCCATGCACAGTATTATGAAAGCATGATGCAGTTTTATGACCAAATCTTCCACATGTAAAGCATCCAAAATAATTTATGTTTGTGTGTGTGTGTGTGTGGATGCTTTCTCCAATTGGACTTGTGTGGGTATTTGTTGGCTTTACCCTTATATTGCATCTTCCATTTTCATGCAGCCCTGGAGTTCACGTTCTGTGCTGAGTGAATCTTAGTACCACGATTCCTTCCAAGTTGATCCGTGGAGTTAGTTTTACTTAACTCTATGATTCGTCGAGGTTGGACAGTGGTGACTAAATTACTCTTCACCTTTCTGAACCCTAGGCCAGCATAAGATCCGTAGTGTTTAGGAACACGTCTTGGTTCAGAAGAGCAAGGTTGCACTGGTTCATCCTTCTGTGTGGACTTTAAAATGTAATACTTCTATTAAAGTTAGAAGCACTACTCACGTTAATTTCCTTAGTCTTTTCCACGCTGGGTTCTGAGGTAGATTCCCCAAACCCTAAGCCTGTTCTATCAGAGACACTTCTCTGATTGTATATCAGGGAGTCCATGGATGAAAAAGATCTATTCCATGTAGAGATGGTCGTTTCTAACTCCTCAATCTTAGAGGTTAGATTTGACTCTCTTTGTATGTTCAGTTCATTGGTCTCTCTTAAGATTTTATTCTCAGCTTCAAGCTTAGAGAGAGAGTCAGAACTTAGTAGAGCTGCTTCCAGCTCTTTCTGAACTTTCTCTTTCTCTTCTTGAAGATCAGTATAATCTTTAGATAGAACCCTTAGTCACCTCATATTTTGATATAGATCAGTTGACATATCACGAATGCCAGTTCTTAAATCATCAATGTCTATATCAGGAGATTTAAAGTCAAATACCTTGTCTATGACTGCTTTAGCATCTTTCCTGCTTAGTGTATCTTTGGCCATTAGACATATATTGTCTTTTTGAGGTGCTTCATCTTCTTCAGACTCAGTATTAGTATCATTGTCTGAATCACTCCACGAACTTCCAGCTACAAGCCCTTTGTCTTTCATCTTATTCTTTTTGTAGCCTTTGAGCTCCTTCTTTGGATTTGACTTTCTTTTCAGCTCTTCTCTGATAGGCTTTTTGCAGTTGGCGATGAAATGCCCAGGCTTCTTGCAGTTGTAGCATAGGTCGTTGATCTGCTCCTAACATCTGCTATTGTTGAACCTTTTAGGTTTGCTGCTTCTGCCTTTGAGCATAAGTCTTTTGAATCTTCTGGCAAGCATTGCAGCTTCATCATGATCAATGTCATCCTCTTCATCAGAGTCAGACTCATCTTCCACCTGTGCTCTAGAGATCTCTTCCTTTGCTTTGAGAGCAACTCCTATATCCTTCCTTCTTTCTTCTAATAGAGTTTCTGCTCGTTGAGACAGTTCTAGCTCGTATGTAAGAAGGTTTTTGTAGAGCTGTTGAACTGTCATTTTATGTAGATTCTTTGACTCTCTGATTGCATTGGTCTTGGCATCCCATCTGCTTAGTAAAGACCTCATGAACTTGATGACTAGATCTTTGTTTGGATAGGTCTTTCCATAGGCTCTGAGAGAGTTGAGCAGTGTAGTGAATCTTTCATAAGTGGAAGTGACATTTTCTCCTAGAACCTGAGCAAACATCTCTTACTGTTGAGTCAGTAGAGATTGCTTGTTTTCTCTAAGTTCTTCAATTCCTTCATGCATGATGAGCAATGCTTCCCAGACTTCCTTTGTAGTTTTGCAGTTAACCACATTCTCGAACAGACTGTCTTCTAAAGACTGGAACAAGATGTTCTTAGCCTTCTTGTCAAGCTGAACATCTTTCTTCTCATTTTCAATCCATTCAGATTTGACCTTAACCACCATGTTGTCTGGATCTTCTGGAGTTGGTGCAAGCCTTCTTGGAATATAGGGCCCATTCAGAACAGTTTCAAATAGATCATCATCTATTGAATCCATGTAAGCCTGCATCCAAACTTTCCAGTTGGCAAATTTATCTTTGTTGCACATGGGTAGTTTGCTTCCTCCACCTGTCTTGGTCTCGCTTATCAGTTGTGCCATAGGATCTACTCAAGTTTGTATACTTAGATATGAGAACCTGCTCTGATACAAATTGTTAGTTACTAAAAGCACGTTATGTAAGACCCCAACTTTTATGAATAAAGATTTAATTTTCTTTATATATTATTTCGAAATAGTAAGGTGTTGACTTGATAAATATGAAAGTTATGGGTGAAATGTGCAAATATTTTTAAAATGAGCAAGTGGTTATAAAATATTCTTGTTGTCGGGGAATATTCGTTTGGTCATGGAATATTCTTGTTGTCGGGGAATATTCGTACGACGGCGCAGTTATTTGTGGACCCCGCAACGGAATAACTGTCGGATATAGAAAGCGACAGAAATAACTTTTTACAAGATAACGGCGTAGTTGTTACCGTTAGTACTGTTGAAATACCCGGTGGTTAAAATACAGTACGCGGTGGTGCGCAGTAGCACACGGTATTGCACAGTATTTTGAATTATTGAGTCTTACGTGAGAAGGAACCTACTCAATTATTGTTACAGTATTTACTGTTCAATATTTTATATTATTGACTCAATAATTGCTACGTTGATATTTTATATTATTGACTCAATAATTGCTGCATTGATATTTTATTGACTCAATAATTGCTACGTTGCTATTTTTTTATGATTGATTCAATAATGGCTACAGTTGATATTTTGTAGTATTGATTCAATAATTGTCGTTGCACAGTATTTCACGTTATCAACTCAATAATTCATATTATTTGAATAATATTATTAGATAGCATTATTGACAATGTCTAAGGAAGTTCTGTCTAGGAGGGGTTATTTAATTGCGCGCCAGTAAGGAGAAGTCCTTATCGGAAGGCCCCCTCTGTCCTGGGAACGACCTGGTTGTCAATATTGTAGTTCTATAATATTATTTGTGAATAATTAATTATTGATTTATATGATAAGGAAATATTTATTTTGTGGATATAAAAGAAGGAATTTGTGCTGATGTGTTTTTATCAGTATTTTGGTGTGAAAAATCATCCGTTTATGGATTTCGGATAATTTATGTTGGGAATTTGGAAAAACTTTCTTCTGCAAAGTTGTAGAGAATTAAATTTCCTATAGAAGGACACATCATTTGTATTTTTCTGACAAAGGGGCTATTTATTATGAATTATTGAAGTTTCGAAAAATAAATATTATTTTATAAATGGTGGGCCCCACTTTTGTTGTTTTGTTGAAAAAAATCAGATGTTTGAAGCAGCCGGCGGCTGGAGAAGTTTTGTAAAAATAATATTATTTTATTATTTTAGTCTCCTTTGGCATCCTAAGTTTTTCCTATAAATAGGGTGCTTAGGTTAGAATTGAAAATCACACCAGAATTCGAAGTTTTCTCTCTCTATAATATCGAGCGTATTTTTGTGAGTATTTCTATACTTTGAGTATTAGTATTCAGCGCAAGTTTCCGTCAATATTATATCCGATATTCCAGTCAGAGGTACTATCTTTTTGAGGTAAGGGATGTTATTTTCTTTCGTAAATGATGTTATTCTTTTCAATATCATTATACAGAAATATTGTCATGAATTTTGTTATGAAATTCTTATTTTTCCCGTCGGGGTTACTATTCACGTATACGGCACTATTCACGTATACGGCACTATTCACGAGAAAATTTATTTTTCTTCTAATTGTCCAAATTGTCTGTTAAGGTTACTATCTTTGATTGTATCCAAGTTTTGGGCTTTATTCTTGAATTTTGCTTCACAAAGTATTATTATGGATTATTCTTGAATTTGGATAAACTAAATGACGAATCCCTAATCTTTGTCTTTTATCTCACTGGATTCGTTTTGTTTAAAATGTTTTTCATCATCCTCAGTCCTAAAAGTTGATGTAACTGAATATCTTTGGCCTGTAGAGCAAAGATGAATGATTACCTGATGAATATCTTTGGCCTGTAGTGCAAAGATGACAGGTGTTGAGATGAACATGACTACTGATGATGCAAATGAATATCTTTGGCCTGTAGTGCAAAGATGAATATTGATTCGAGATGTATATTGATTGATGTTACAGGGATAAAATATTGGTGATGGACTTTTAAATCATAGAAGATAGTAGACTTCATTCTCTACTTAACTCTTCTAATGATTTGTTATTTCCGCTGCGAATATTGATCTAAAACTTGTTGTCCATAATATTTTATCTGAACTGTTGAAGACTAACGATAATTTATTTTTCATTATCTTAGTCATAATATTCTTTACTGGGCTAGTTGAGCTCACCCTTTTCATCTGTTGTCCTCTTCAGGAAATGAGAATGTTGCGGGGACTAGTCGGGGGACAGAGTGATGGTCCGAGTTAGAGCAGTAGTAGTCCTCACTATTTCTGATAAATAGTGTGATAATAATTGTAATGAGGACTTAGTTTGAATCTTAATATTTTCTACATATTTGTACTAAGACTCACAATTGTGTGGTCGTATTTTGCACGACCGTATGATATAAAGTTTGTATTTGAATTCTGTACCATGTATTTGGCGACTCAGAATGGGTTGGGTTGAATGGACCTATTCTGGGGGCATCACAGTTGGTATCAGAGCTTAGGGATATGATCTCTGGCGGAGATCGGGGAATAGAACTAGGAGGGGAGAGACGAGTAAATCCTTCGCTAGTGTGTCCTACCTAAGCTTATGTGGTATTTAATTGGTCAGTCGGAGCATAGGGTTAATATGTGATATGTTGACTTGTTTAATTAACCCTTGTTTTATGGCAGTATTTGAGAATGGCAGCTGAGAACGTTAACAACGAAGTGAATGAGACCGTGGAGACACCTTTAATCGTTAACCAGGAGAACGTACAGCAAGAGGGCAATGTTCATCCTGAAAATAACGCTGGTCAGACGATAAACGATGAGATGTTTAGAAGTTTTTTGCAGTTCATGCAAAATCAGACGAGGGAGACTCGTGTGCAACATACAGGTGGAGATAATAACAACACGAGAGCTGTCACTGCTAAGCAGTTCAAAGAATTGGGACCACCAGAGTTTCTGGGAAAGCCGGATCCGATCAAAGCGGAGACGTGGATTAAACAAATTACCAAGATATTTGATGTCTTGGGATGTACAGAGGAACAGAAGGTTCCATTCGCCACGTTTATGTTCCGTGGAGAGGCAGATTACTGGTGGGAATCCGTGAAGCGTACCCAGCCTGCCGCACTCCAGATGTCTTGGGAAGCGTTCCAGAAACTGTTTAATGACAAGTACTTTCCTGAAAGTATTCGTCATATGAAGGAAGTAGAGTTTATCAGACTCGAGCAAAACAACATGACGGTATCCCAGTACGAGGCTAAGTTCGCGGAGCTGTCCAGGTTTGCACCTCATTTGGTGGAGAATGAGGAACGTATGACGCGGATGTTTCTAAGAGGTTTGAAACCCGAAATACGTCAATACCTCATTTCTCATAAGTTTTCTTTATATTCGGATGTAGTAAACAGGGCCCAGTTATTGGAGCGAGATAATGATTATGTTCAACCAAGGGACCACAACCAAGGTCGTACTGGTGGCAGTAGTCATCGGAGCAATGACAACCAGCGAGGAGGAAAGTATGACAGAAGCGGTAACCACTCCGGTGGTTATCGTGGCCATGATAGTAGAAGAAGCGAATCGGGAGGAGATTTCAAAAAGAGAAGGTATAACAATGAGAACGCGAAGATGTCAACATCAGCACCAGCATCAACTGTTTCGAGGGGAGGAGAACGACCACCGGTCGTATGCTTTAAATGCGGGAAAGAGGGACATATCAGCCCAAACTGCCCACAACAGTTCAAAGGATGCTATAACTGTGGAAAGGAAGGACATATAGCTCGAGATTGTCCTGTTGCGAAACCAAGTTCAGCGGGGGTGGTGATTCCAAAGGCGGTTGTAGACAAGTCAAAGTCGGTGATTCCTGGAAGAGCGTTTGTCGTTACAGCCCAAAACGCGAGGAATCCACACGAGGTGATTACGGGTAAGCTGATCATAAACTCTTGCGAAGTTTATACCTTGTTAGATACCGGTGCTACCCATTCCTTTATTTCACCTGCTTGTGCTCAACGTTTGAACTTGACTTCTGATAAATTAGACTTTGACTTATCTGTTGAAAATCCGTTAGGAGAAACCTTTGTTACATCTACAGTTTACAAATCTTGCTTGATTCAGATTGGTACCCTTACCTTACCTGTTGATCTTATATCTTTGAAAATACTTGCATTTGACGTGATTTTAGGAATTGACTGGTTAACCACTTACCATGCCAAAATTGATTGTTTTCGTAAGGTTGTTAGTTTTCATATTCCTAATCAACCTGTTGTGCGAATCCAAATCACCAAACCACTAAAATCAGTCAATATCATTTCAAGTCATAAAGCTATTCGTTTATTGAAAAACGGATGTCAAGCTTTCTTAGCTCATGTCACTGATCTAAATCAGAATACATCAGATTTGAATGATATTTCCGTTGTTAATGAGTTTCCTGATGTATTTCCCGAAGAACTTCCCGGTCTACCCCCAGAACGTGAAGTTGAATTCTTTATTGACCTTGAGCCCGGTACAAAGCCCATTTCTAAAGCCCCATATCGAATGGCTCCTATTGAACTTCAGGAGTTAAAGGTCCAATTACAAGAGTTGTTAGACATCGGTTTTATTCGTCCTAGTACGTCTCCTTGGGGTGCTCCTGTTTTATTCGTAAAGAAGAAAGACGGGAGTATGCGACTTTGCATTGACTATCGGGAGTTGAACCATGTCACCATCAAGAATAGGTATCCGTTACCTCGTATTGATGACCTGTTCGACCAGTTGCAAGGAGCGCAATTTTTTTCAAAGATCGATCTTCGTTCTGGATATCATCAGTTGAAGATTAAAACTGAGGATATTCCAAAGACTGCTTTCAGAACACGGTACGGGCATTATGAGTTCTTAGTCATGTCTTTTGGATTGACTAATGCTCCTGCTGCTTTCATGGATATGATGAACCGTGTATTTAAGGAGTATTTAGATCAATTCGTTGTTGTCTTTATTGATGACATTCTCATCTATTCTAAAAGCCGTGAAGATCATGAACACCACTTGAAGCTGGTACTTCAAAAGCTTCGTGAGAACAAGCTATACGCCAAGTTAAAGAAATGCTAGTTCTGGCTTGAGGAAGTAGCATTCCTTGGGCACGTGGTATCGAAACATGGAGTATCTGTTGACCCGGCGAAGATTGAAGCAATACAAAGCTGGGAGCAACCTAAGTCGGTGACCGAAGTACGAAGCTTTCTGGGCTTAGCTGGTTATTATCGGAGGTTCGTAGAGGGATTTTCTCGAATCGCTACTCCATTAACACAGTTGACTCGGAAAGATACGAAATTCGTTTGGAGAGAAGAATGCGAGAAGAGCTTCCAAGAGCTCAAGAGGAGACTTATTTCGGCACCTGTTCTGACAATACCATCTGGTTTGGATGGATTTGTTATCTACAGCGATGCTTCAGGCAAAGGGTTAGGATGTGTTCTCATGCAACATGGGAAAGTCATAGCCTATGCCTCGCGACAACTCAAAGAATATGAGAGGAATTATCCTACTCATGATCTAGAGTTGGCAGCAGTCGTTTTCGCGTTGAAGATCTGGAGACATTACTTGTACGGAGAGAAAGTGGAGATTTATACAGATCATAAGAGCCTTAAATATTTCTTCACTCAGAAGGAACTCAACATGCGGCAACGACGTTGGCTTGAGCTGTTGAAAGATTACGATCATACCATCCAATACCATCCTGGAAAAGCGAACGTGGTAGCTGACGCGTTGAGTAGAAGATCATATGTGGGAACGAGTGCGATGATGTCAAGTATACGTGTAGAACCAGCTTTGCTTGATAAAGTTAAAGCTAATCAAGCTACAGATGCGGAGCTGATGAAGATGAAGAAGAAGGTGCAAGAAGGTGCAATTCCAGAAGCAAGAATCGATGAAGAGGGAATACTTCTAGTCAACTCCAGACTTTGTGTTCCTAACGATTCTGACTTGAAGTATAGAATCATGATGGAGGCACACAACACACCGTTTGCGATCCATCCTGGGAGTACTAAAATGTATCGTGATCTTCGACATACATTTTGGTGGAGCAATATGAAGAGAGAGATCGCGGAGTTCATCTCTAGATGTTTAACTTGTCAACGTGTAAAGGCGGAGCATCAAGTACCGAAGGGTCCATTGCAACCACTGGAGATTCCGAAATGGAAGTGGGAACACATTACGATGGATTTCGTTACGGGTCTTCCCAAGGTTTCTCAAGGCTTAGATGCGATTTGGGTTATTGTTGATAGATTAACCAAGTCTGCTCATTTCTTGCCGATACGAGAGACTTATTCCCTTGAACGTCTTGCTCATATGTACGTGAATGAGATTGTGAGATTGCATGGCAT
The DNA here is from genome assembly GCA_020205555.1 of Panax stipuleanatus. Taxonomy (NCBI): domain Eukaryota; kingdom Viridiplantae; phylum Streptophyta; class Magnoliopsida; order Apiales; family Araliaceae; genus Panax; species Panax stipuleanatus. Next base: position 99,662,154 of record CM035115.1, read on the forward strand.
GCCAGTATCCATAGTTTCGGATCGTGATCCCAGATTTACTTCACGATTTTGGATCAGTTTGCAGAAAGCTATGGGTACGAATTTACGATTCAGTTCGGCTTATCATCCTCAAACAGACGGACAATCGGAAAGGACTATCCAAACTCTTGAAGATCTATTGAGACTCTGTGTTCTAGACTTCAAAGGGAGTTGGGATAAGTATTTACCATTGGTGGAATTCTCCTACAACAACAGTTATCAGGCAAGTATAGGTGTAGCTCCATTCGAAGCGTTGTATGGGAGAAAGTGTCGTTCTCCAGTATGTTGGGATGAGGTGGGTGAAGCAACATTGTTGGGACCAGAGTTAGTACGTATGACTACAGAAAAGATCCAAATAATCCGACAACGTATACAGACGGTACAGGATCGACAAAAGAGTTATGCAGATCTTCATCGAAAAGACGTGGAATTTAATGTTGGGGACCATGTGCTACTACGTATTGCTCCGTGGAAAGGAGTTACGAGGTTCGGGAAGAGAGGAAAGCTCAATCCACGATTCATTGGTCCATTTGAGATTCTTGACCGAATAGGAAATGTGGCTTATAGACTCGCTTTACCTCCAAGCATGTCTCGTGTTCATAACGTGTTTCACATATCCGTGTTACGTAAATATGTGAAGGATCCAAACCGCATTATTGAGTTAGAACCAGACGAGATAGCTGAAGATTTAACGTACGAGGAGGTACCTGTCAAGATCTTGGATAGGAAGGAGCATGTCCTACGCTCGAAAATTATACCTCAAGTTAAAGTTTTGTGGAGAAACCATGCAATTGAGGAAATGACCTGGGAGTTGGAATCGGAAATGAAAGCGAGGTATCCTCACCTTTTCGACATACCAGGTACGTACGTCAATTTCGAGGACGAAATTTCATAAGGAGGGGAGGTTGTAAGACCCCAACTTTTATGAATAAAGATTTAATTTTCTTTATATATTATTTCGAAATAGTAAGGTGTTGACTTGATAAATATGAAAGTTATGGGTGAAATGTGCAAATATTTTTAAAATGAGCAAGTGGTTATAAAATATTCTTGTTGTCGGGGAATATTCGTTTGGTCGTGGAATATTCTTGTTGTCGGGGAATATTCGTACAACGGCGCAGTTATTTGTGGACCCCACAACGGAATAACTGTCGGATATAGAAAGCGACAGAAATAACTTTTTACAAGATAACGGCGTAGTTGTTACCGTTAGTACTGTTGAAATACCCGGTGGTTAAAATACAGTACGCGGTGGTGCGCAGTAGCACACGGTATTGCACAGTATTTCGAATTATTGAGTCTTACGTGAGAAGGAACCTACTCAATTATTGTTACAGTATTTACTGTTCAATATTTTATATTATTGACTCAATAATTGCTACGTTGATATTTTATATTATTGACTCAATAATTGCTGCATTGATATTTTATTGACTCAATAATTGCTACGTTGCTATTTTTTTTATGATTGATTCAATAATGGCTACAGTTGATATTTTGTAGTATTGATTCAATAATTGTCGTTGCACAGTATTTCACGTTATCAACTCAATAATTCATATTATTTGAATAATATTATTAGATAGCATTATTGGCAATGTCTAAGGAAGTTCTGTCTAGGAGGGGTTATTTAATTGCGCGCCAGTAAGGAGAAGTCCTTATCGGAAGGCCCCCTCTGTCCTGGGAACGACCTGGTTGTCAATATTGTAGTTCTATAATATTATTTGTGAATAATTAATTATTGATTTATATGATAAGGAAATATTTATTTTGTGGATATAAAAGAAGGAATTTGTGCTGATGTGTTTTTATCAGTATTTTGGTGTGAAAAATCATCCGTTTATGGATTTCGGATAATTTATGTTGGGAATTTGGAAAAACTTTCTTCTGCAAAGTTGTAGAGAATTAAATTTCCTATAGAAGGACACATCATTTGTATTTTTCTGACAAAGGGGCTATTTATTATGAATTATTGAAGTTTCGAAAAATAAATATTATTTTATAAATGGTGGGCCCCACTTTTGTTGTTTTGTTGAAAAAAATCAGATGTTTGAAGCAGCCGGCGGCTGGAGAAGTTTTGTAAAAATAATATTATTTTATTATTTTAGTCTCCTTTGGCATCCTAAGTTTTTCCTATAAATAGGGTGCTTAGGTTAGAATTGAAAATCACACCAGAATTCGAAGTTTTCTCTCTCTATAATATCGAGCGTATTTTTGTGAGTATTTCTATACTTTGAGTATTAGTATTCAGCGCAAGTTTCCGTCAATATTATATCCGATATTCCAGTCAGAGGTACTATCTTTTTGAGGTAAGGGATGTTATTTTCTTTCGTAAATGATGTTATTCTTTTCAATATCATTATACAGAAATATTGTCATGAATTTTGTTATGAAATTCTTATTTTTCCCGTCGGGGTTACTATTCACGTATACGGCACTATTCACGTATACGGCACTATTCACGAGAAAATTTATTTTTCTTCTAATTGTCCAAATTGTCTGTTAAGGTTACTATCTTTGATTGTATCCAAGTTTTGGGCTTTATTCTTGAATTTTGCTTCACAAAGTATTATTATGGATTATTCTTGAATTTGGATAAACTAAATGACGAATCCCTAATCTTTGTCTTTTATCTCACTGGATTCGTTTTGTTTAAAATGTTTTTCATCATCCTCAGTCCTAAAAGTTGATGTAACTGAATATCTTTGGCCTGTAGAGCAAAGATGAATGATTACCTGATGAATATCTTTGGCCTGTAGTGCAAAGATGACAGGTGTTGAGATGAACATGACTACTGATGATGCAAATGAATATCTTTGGCCTGTAGTGCAAAGATGAATATTGATTCGAGATGTATATTGATTGATGTTACAGGGATAAAATATTGGTGATGGACTTTTAAATCATAGAAGATAGTAGACTTCATTCTCTACTTAACTCTTCTAATGATTTGTTATTTCCGCTGCGAATATTGATCTAAAACTTGTTGTCCATAATATTTTATCTGAACTGTTGAAGACTAACGATAATTTATTTTCATTATCTTAGTCATAATATTCTTTACTGGGCTAGTTGAGCTCACCCTTTTCATCTGTTGTCCTCTTCAGGAAATGAGAATGTTGCGGGGACTAGTCGGGGGACAGAGTGATGGTCCGAGTTAGAGCAGTAGTAGTCCTCACTATTTCTGATAAATAGTGTGATAATAATTGTAATGAGGACTTAGTTTGAATCTTAATATTTTCTACATATTTGTACTGAGACTCACAGTTGTGTGGTCGTATTTTGCACGACCGTATGATATAAAGTTTGTATTTGAATTCTGTACCATGTATTTGGCGACTCAGAATGGGTTGGGTTGAATGGACCTATTCTGGGGGCGTCACACGTTAGTTATCTAGAAGGGGGATTGAATAGATATTTTAAATTTTCCTTGTTTAAAATACTTAATCAGTATTAATGATACTGAATGCATCGGAATATATATTTTAGTCCCCTTCACGATATTGCGGTTATGGTATGATAAGCAGTTATGACAGCTATAACAGTTATAGCAGTTAATGAGAGACAATGAGACACAAGGTTTTAAGTGGTTCAGAGCACACAAGGCACCTAATCCACTCTTCTAATCCACGAGTAGGAAATCCACTAAGGATGTCTTCTTACAACTGGATCACTTAGATCCCTTCAAGGCCAGCAGCCCTGGAACTTCACTTATTTTACTATTGAACTCTTCAAGTCCTCTGACTTGGATCTGCTCTTAGTTCACTTTTGAACTCTTCAAGTCCTTTGACTTCGTACCTCACTTGGATTTGCAGTAGTTGTTTGAGGTGTGCTACTCAGTTGCAGTTCAGCATCTGTCTCTTAAAGACTGAGTAGCGAAGCAAGCTTTCCTCTTTCAGGATCGTAGTGTTGATCGTTGAGTGTTCTTGAGCTTTTCTCTTGATAATCTTTCTTATTGTATCTTGCTTACTTGGTCTGAATCTTTGTCTGATGTCCTTATAAAAGAGCCATTTAAAAGTATCCGTTTGAATGCTCCCGTTACTGCATTTAATGCTGCTGACATTTCTGTGCAGTTGATGTTGACATATTACTTTCCTGCGGCACTGCAGACTGGCCCACTGACACATCAGACTGTATCTTTCACCTAACACCTGAAAAGGTGCTTTCTGCGGGCAGCTTTAGTCCTTTCCTTAGCTTCTTCAATACGTTTCTTCGATTTGAACTAAGGATGAATATGGAAGTATTGGGACTATCACTTTGTCAAACGGTCATAAGCCTTTCTTCATTTGTTGCTCTTCCTCCCTTCATCAGAACTAAGATCTTTGATGCTGACTAGAGGAATACTACGATTATGGTCATTGAGATATAATCGTTGTGTGTTGGCTTTGCACATCTTGATTCAGACTTGATCGTAGAGAACACTACGATTTCTCTTAAGCTCTTGGTAGACTACGGTTACTTGCTTGCTTGTCTTGCAGACTCCACACTTCCAATAGCACACTGCGATTCTTAACTTGGCTCGACAGATGCTCTTCAACTTTATGATTCTCAGTGTGGCTTCCAAGGCAGACTACGATCTTTTGATGCTTTCACTTAAGCTCAACGGATCTTACCTTGACCTCTGCAGACTTGATTCTTTGGCAGACTACGATTCTTGATATCTTCGTTCAAGCTCCACGATTCTACCTTTTCTTCTGCAGACTTCGAATCTCTTGGCAGACTACGATTCTTGATATCTTTGTTCAAGCTCCACGATTCTGCCTTTTCTTCTGCAGACTTCGAATCTCTTGGCAGACTACTATTCTTGATATCTTCGTTCAAGCTCCACGATTCTGCCTTGTCTTCTGCAGACTCAAATCTCTTGACAGACTACGATTCTGTCAAAGCTTTAACTTTTACAGCTCAAAATAGATCAACCTAACAAGTTTGATCTTTCTTCTATACATTTATTTACATAAATGATAAAAATTAAAGCTCAGATCAACCTAACAGTTTTGATCTATCATCTAAGTCCTTGTACAATGATTCTCTTAAGGACTATACACTTAAGCATTTATATTTACTTTCAATATCAAATCTGAATATGCAATTCCCAACAAACGACCGAGAATCTTTTCAGTATATGTGGATTGATAAACAAAAATTCCAGATGTTAAATGCTCCACTTGTATTCCCAAACAGAATTTTGTCTTTCCAAAATCTTTCATTTCAAACTCATCCTTTAAATAAGTAGCAGTTTTTATGAGTTCTTCAGGAGTACCTACAAGATTTAAATCATCCACATATACAGCAATGATGGTAAATCCACTTTGTGTTTTCTTAATAAAAACGCATGGGCATACTTGATTATTTATATACCCGTCTTTTATTAAATAATCACTAAGTCAATTATACCACATACGACCATATTGTTTCAACCCATATAATGAGCATTGCAACTTGATTGAATATATGTGGCGGGACTTTTGTTATTCAGCCATTTTTAATCCTTCAGGAATTCTCATGTAAATCTCACTATCAAGTGAGCCATATAGGTATGCTGTTACAACATCCATAAGACGTGTTTCCAAACCTTCCATGGTTGCCATACCTAGTAAAAAGCGAAACGTGACTCCATCCATTACTGGAGAGTATGTATCATGATAATCAATACCAGGTCTTTGTGAAAAACCTTGAACTACAAGTCGAGCTTTGTATCTCACAATTTCATTTTTCTCATTTCGCTTTCGTATAAATACCCATTTATTTCCAACTGGGATTACACCCAGCGGTGTTTGGACTACTGGTCCAAATACTTCTCTTTTTAGTAATGATTGTAACTCAGTTTAAATAGCATCTTTTCATTTTGGCCAATCTTTTCTTTTTCGACATTCTTCCACGTTTAGTGGTTCAGGATCTATGTCAGAAATTATAGTAATATCTGATGCTATAGAGAAAGCAAATATATCATCAATCATGACTTTGCTTTGATCCCATATTTTCTCATCATGTACATAATTTATTGAGATCTCTTGGTATTCATCTCTTATCCCTTCAGTGAGATCTTGTACCTCTTCTGGGGGTATTCCCACTTTTGGAATAAGTGCTACTTCTGGAGCGGTTATTACTTTTGGAACTCCTTTATTTGTCTTTTGTTTTCGTGGTACAGTGTCTTTTGCACCAACTGGTTTTCCACGCTTCTGGCGTGGTTTGAATTCTTCTGTTGTCTTATTTGTCAATTCTTTAGGAATTAACTTTTCGATAGGTATATCTATCTTTGCTGGAGTATTCACTGCAGGTGTATATGATTTTATCACTTTTCTAGCATCATTAAATGCATCTGGCATTTGATTTGCAATGTTTTGCAAATAAATAATTCTTTGAACTTCAATTTCACATTATCCTGTGCGAGGATCAAGTGAATTTAATTTTGATGCATTCCATGATATTTCAGAAGGTTTCTTATTTAAAAATTTCTCTCCTCCTAACGCTGGAAATACATATTCATCAAAGTGACAATCTCCATAATGTGCAGTAAAAATATCTCCAGTTAAAGGCTCAAGATATCTAATAATAGAAGAAGTATCAAAACCAACATAAATTCCAATTCTTCGTTTGGCTCCCATTTTAGTTCTTTGTGGAGGTGCAATTGGAACATATACTGCACTTCCAAAAACTCTAAGGTGTGAGATGTTGGGTATCTGACCAAGAACTAATTGTAGAGGAGAATATTTATGAAGAGCTGTTGGCCTCACTTAAATGATGGCTGCAGCGTGAAGAATTGCATGACCCCAAACTGAAGTTGGTAAGTTAGACCTTAATATCAATGGACGTGCAATTAGTTGAAGTCTTTTTTATTAAAGATTTAGCTAAACCATTTTGTGTATGTACATGAGGAACAGAATGTTCAATGGTGATTCCAATAGTCATACAAAAAGTCATTAAAGGTCTTTGATGAAAATTCAGCAGCATTATCAAGTCAAATTGACTTGATTGAATAATCTGGAAACTGAGCTCGTAACTTGATTATTTGAGCAAGAAGTTTAGAGAAGGCAAAATTTCGAGAGGAGATGAGACAAACATGAGACCATCTAGTTGAAGTATCTATTAAAACCATGAAATATCGAAATGGTCCAGACATTGGATGAATGGGTCCACAAATGTCTCCTTGGATTCTCTCTAGGAATTTTGAGGTTTCATTATAAACTTTTGTTGGTGATGGTCGAACAATTAATTTTCCTTGAGAACATGAAGCGCAAGGAAAATCACTACTAGGAAGGACCTTATGATTATTGAGAGGATGACCAGTAGAATTTTCAATAATGGATGCATCATAGACGTGCCTGGATGACCTAGTTTTTCATGCCAAAGCATAAATAATTTGGGATCTATAAATTTTGGAATCACAACAGTATGAGACTCAATTGCTCTAATCTTCATAGTATATAACCCAGAAGAAATTGAATGAAGTTTTTATAGGATATTCTTCTTTCCAGAAATAGTAGAAGTGATGAAAAGATATTCATTATTATTTTCATTTGTTGTTTCAATGTGAAAACCATTTAGTCGAATATCTTTAAAACTTATCAAATTTCTTCTTGATTTACTAGAATATAGAGCATTTTTGATGAAAAATTATGTCTCATTTGGTAACATGAAACTAGCTTTTCCAAATCTCTCGATTAAATTTGATATGCCAGAGATAGTTCCCACGTTTCCCTTTGCTTTGGTTAGTTGTGAAAAATATCTCTCACTTTAAAGTTTCGTATGAGTTGTTGCACTGTTTGCTAAACATATATCTTCCATATCCATTAAAGTTGGTCTGACACATATAAAAATATATTAAAAAAAACATATATTTGATTCATAATATTATTCATGAGAAACACATACCATGTATCGTACAGAAATAAAAACTAATAATATTATACATGTATAATGCTTAATTAAAAAAAGAAATTATTCGATTTCCCAAAGGATGCTTTCAGAAGGTCCAACAATGTCACCAAACTTTTCTTCATTGTTGGTCATTGTTGGAGCATCAACAATATTCAATTGATGGTTAACAAAGTTTGTTTCTGCCACCTTTTTCTTGCTCTTTTGAGACTCCTGGTATAAATTAACCAGATGCCTTGGCGTACGACAGGTACGCGACCAATGCCCTTTCATCCCACACCTAAAACAAACATCTGGTTTGTTCTTTGCCTGTGCTACATTTTTACCCAATCCAGACTCTTGCCACTTCTGGTGTACAGAATTATTGCGATTGTGGAATTTGTTGTTATGATGGCCTCGTTTATTTTTCCGTCCCCGAAACCTTTTATTATTTTGCCATTCATTATCACGTTTATTCTGCTGGAATGACGTGTTGTTAATGTCTGGCAATGGGGTAGAACCCGTTGGTCGTACTTGATGATTTTTCAACAACAATTCATTATTCTTTTCCGCAACAAGGAGGATAGACAATAATTCACTAAATTTTGTGAACTTACTTTGTCTATATTGTTGTGACAGGATCATATTGGTGGGATGAAAAGTTGAAAGCATCTTTTCTAACATTTGGGTTTCAGAAAACTGGATCTCCACACAAGGCCAAAGTAGAGGTTATTCTATAGACATTAGAACTATACTCCGTAATTGATTTATAATCTTGTAGCCTTAAATTAAGCCACTCAAATTTGGCAGTAGAGAGAACAACCAATTTTTGGTGGTCAAATCTTTCCTTTAGCTGTGTCCATAAGGTCAAAGGATCTTTGATTGTTAAATATTCAGTTTTTAAGGCTTCATCAACGTGATGACGAAGAAAGATTATGGCTTGTGCATTTTGTGTCGTAGTTGCTTTGTTTCCTGATTCAATGGTCTTTTCTAACCCATTTGCACTAAGATGTAATTCTGCATCAAGTGCCCAAGCCAAATAGTTATCTCCAGATATTTTCAGAATTGAAAATTCTATTTTTGCCAGGTTTGCCATCTATTCTAGTTTAAAACATAATAATTTTTATTATCTATTAACGTATGTAATAAATAATTGTATACATGATATGGAGAAGGTAAATGCACGTGAACCAAAAAATATTGGAGGTCTCAGTGGTGTCTTCATCGGCACAACTTAACTTTCCCCCCACTAAGCCACTATCTCAAGTGATGATAAATATATAAATAATATGAATATATAAATATTTATTTTATTAGCATATCCTTTTAGTCAGAAGGTATGCAATCACTAATGTATATACAAGTATTATTGTACACATCATAAAAAAAATACATGTATAAAACTGCAAATGGATCTTCACCCGACATACGGTAGTCCGCGTAGACAGATTATTTTCACAAATTGCTAATAAGGAATTAATACGAAGGGGTATTCACCAAGCATGCGGTAATCCGCGTAGTCAGGTTATTCTCACAAATTAATAACTGGTAAAAACGTTCCCACCAAGTCTTGTAAGATCAACAAAGATAGATGGTACCACTGTAAATAACAAAATTTAAAATGGGCAACAAAACATAAATATAATTTGACAGTTAAAGAATATAAACGGCGGCAGAGCCAAGCCGATAGTATAACATGAATATAATTTGACAGTAATTTGACAGTTAAAGAATATAAACAGCGGTAGAGCCAAGCCGATAGTATAACATGAATATAATTTGACAATTTAAAGAATATAAATGACGGCAGAGCCAAGCCAGTAATATACTGATAAATTGCAAGAACTTAAAATTTTTACCATCTCAGTTAGTTGGAGCTTCATGAGTTGGTTGGAGCTTCGTGCTGATAACGTGTTATAAAACTAAAGAAATAACAAGAGATGTAAGAACAAGAAATGTAAGATGAAAACTTTGAGAATTTCTTTTCTTTCTCTCTTTCTTGGTGTTTCATTTCATTAGAGAAGCTTGCTATTTATAGCAAAGGATGAGGAACATACATCAAATCAAGATCCACAAAATCATGAATATAGACCTTAACTTATAACTTTTGAGGAAATTATAATATTATAACATATACACTATTTTTGTTTCATTTGATACCTCAAAAATGAGAATTATATAATACCACATTTCCACTTGGAATTATAATTCATCATCAAATAGCCTTAGAAATGATAAACTATAGTCTATGGAACTAAAAAACAGATTAATTATGGGATAAAATAGTCCGGAGTGGCAATAAAATAATACAAACAGTCTGTATCCATCCACACTTTTGCAAACATAGTTCTTTATAACCAGTCAGCTGAGCAACGGTCTTCAAACACAGTCAAATCTTCAAATATTAAATGTCTACTGCAGTTTGTAAAGATCAGTTCATCTAAACATGTGTAAAAAATTGTCGCGCCTATGAATTTTCTTTATATATTGCCAAATTACAGTACAACACTATAAAAATCAAAAGCAGTATATATACTTATATAATGTTCCTCAAGGAAATGGGAAAACACAAAGAAACCAAAGCAATGATTCACCAATCAGAAGTATATAAGTTTTCTTGGCTTTCATATGAAGGGAATCACTCGGCCAGTCGACCTGCTTTTGTTTGAAGTTTCTATCATGGCCCTTCTATGTTGCCATTTGAGTATTCATCACCTCCAACACCAGGGCTTCCATTTGATAGCCGGTTTATGCTGGTGGAATTTGAGTACGGGGAGTAAGAAGAGACAGGGTTGCCTCTTGTGTGACGGCTCTGAGCAGCTGTGCTACTTCTTGTGGCCTTAAGGCGAGCCTTTCTACCCTGTAATTGAGTAAAAGAATATCCTCAAACTTAAATAAACGGTAGACTTGGATGTACAAGATGCAACTTTGAACTCGTAACTTATACTCCCTCCGTTTCAAATAATAAGATACTTTTGAAAAGTCAATTCGAGATCGTTTTAAACTCAAAATTGATATGATTCATTAATAATTATAAAACAATAAATTTAACAATGAGTTCTTTTTAGATAGTTTACAATATTCATAATTGTATAACTAAAATTAAAGGATTTCATGTCAATTTTGAGTTTGAAAATCTCTTAAGTTGACTTCAAAAGAGTCAATAATGATCTTATATTTTTGAACGGAGGAAGTACAACAAAAAAAATAGTGCAATTCAGAAGATAGTCGGAGTTTATACAAGTAACAAGGTAAGAATGGTCAAGGTGACAAGTAGTTTGGCTTTCCTAAGTGAGCAGAGAATTACCTTCCCCATGCACTTCTCCAAATGAGGAGCAAACCTTCCGGCCATAATGGACCGGCCACAATTCATGCAATCAAATATTTCATTTGCAACAGGAGGATGGGTTTGTCCAAATATGTCAACCACATATTTGCTATTTGCTTCACTGCTATTGCACGGATCAGCAACCCTTGCCCGGGCTTCTGCTGACAACCTCAGTTCTTCTTCCTCTTCATCCAAATTACGGTCAAGTCCCAACCTTGCTATACGGTGACTCTCGGATGCAACATCAATGATAACTGACTCAAGAAGGTCCTCAAAAAAGTGAGATGCGAGCTGCACATACAAGCAAAATAGGCAAAGAATTATGATAATGTAACCCAAATGTAAACAAGTTTGTTTGCTACCCATATACGGAACTTATATATTTGTTGGCGCACAACCGATCTAAATTGGAACTACTAATGGAGAAACAAGCACATCAGTAAGCTAGATGTGCTCTGATAAGCTAACGGAAAATTGACTCTATACATGTACCTCTCGTATGAGCAACAAGCAAAGCTCATATTTTACAAAAAATAACATTAAAAACATCACACAATATGGAAACCATTCTTTTTCTTGAATTACTCTTACCTTTTATATAACAGAAAGGATATGAATCACTCGGGGTTCCTTTATTCTAATATGGAGCCTATGTCTATGTTTGAAGTTTGAAGCGAGGCTAAGAAACAAAATTTAAAGAAATGGTCATGAGATTAGAGTTTCCAGCTCCAATAATAGCAATAAAGAAATAACTCAACCACAACAGAGTGCAAGTTCTGAAAGAAATGAAAGAACGAAATAATTACAAATAAATTAGCCTCAGAACAATCTTTAAGCTAAAAATGTGAAAGAAAACCTAAAACCAACATCCCGTTGGCATTTAGTGCATTACCACCACAATATGATGCCTTTGCTGAAGAAATGTTAGCCACAACTGACGAGAGAAAACATGATTAAATATCTGGTTTATTTTGGATGTCAAGCTCATAAATGTCAATGAGACTTTTTACAAGCCATAACACATAACAGAAGAATCACCTTTTTAATTCCTAAAATAATAACTAGAATTGATTTACACTAGAATGGTTCTACAACAACCATATGTAGCAGTTGAAGAAAAGGAAATTTCGGGAGCTATTTCCATGATTGAAATGCAGAAATACCTGAGAATTAGAAGACATATTATCCCCATTTGGCGCTGACATGATACTAGAAAAGATTTCCTATGTATTTCAATCAAAACCAAGGAAAGCATCAATGATTGGGCTGAAATGATCATAGTCATAAACATTAAATCACAAACAATAAATCACCAAGGGCATATTCTCCAATAATATAATGGTATATTATATTTCGGTGTTTTACACATATAAACTGAAGTAAAAAATAAATAAATAAAATAAAATATTATTTCTAGTGTATAACAGACAACTTACAAACACATAAGCCAAATATATTTATAGGAAGAACCCCATTACTGAGTTTAAGCAATTTTTGGAAACTTAAGTATGATTTGAAAAACCATTCAACAAACTTCAGAATGATCCATAAATTAATTGCATCTGCATCAAATGATTGTTATTTCGTTTCTTTTATTGGGTGTATCAAATTATTATGTATATAGAATTAACCAAAAACTATTACAACTTTACAGATCGATACAACCTGTTCTGGTTTGTGAGATTGTCATGAATGCATGCGTGTGAAACAGATAGAGAGTGGAAGCTTACAGAAAATTGTAAACAGCAACTGACCCTTCAACAATTCGATCGATTGAGAGAGAGAGAGAGAGTTGCAGTTTGCCCTTTTCTCCTTCTCGCTGGGAATTTTTGTTAGGATCCTACGAGCCGAGTTTAAGTCTGGAAACGGGATAGGATATTGGTAATGGATATCGGGTTAGCTCCACGTGACCTAATAAATGGGTACTGTCGGGTAAATCACATATTGGTACCATGAGTCGGTGAGAAATGATTTATTCGTAGACAAATCTCACCGCGAAATTTGATTGCAATTGACGTAAAATTTTAAACGATAAATGAGTGAGTTTTTTTTAATTATCTTATATCTAATGTATTTACACACGTTAATATTTATTATTAATTTAAATTTATTGTTATATATAACAACACTTTGTTTTAGATATGACAGATGGGATAATTTTGTTGGCAAATATATTTTTTATTGTTTTTGTTATTTGAATACAAAAATATCATTACGCATACCTACAAGTGATGAGTACAATGAATTATCCGTGCTAATTTTTACACTAATAATTTTTATACTATAAAAATTTCGATTAACAATTGCATACCCCATTTTAATTGAATAAAAGAATATACACGATCCCTTTCTCCAACTAACCTTAAATAGCGAACCAAGAATGAACTGGTTATAACGACGGTTTTTTGAGCTATAGCGACGGTTCGAACCATCGCCATATCTATGTCATCGGCTTTACATATTATAGCGACGAAAAAAATCATCGCTATAACTGGTTCATTTTTCGTTCGCTGTTTAAGATTCGCTGAAAAAAAGGACCGTATATATATATATATATATATATATATATATATATATATATATATATATATATATATATATATATATATATATATATATATATATATATATATATATCGACGCCGGAAAAAACTCGAGTGTCTATCTTCTCTATTTCGCGTTTGTTTGAAGATTAATTGCCTTCTTTTTTTCCGCTTTTCCTATTGTTTTTTACCCTTTTTTATTTTGCTATGTTAATTAATTCATCTGAAGGGTGATATTTAGGAAAAGACCGACATTAGTCGACTTATTTTACAAAGTTTGATTTTGTTGATTAATTTTGATGATTGAACCGAATGAGATAGAGCCGTCAGTTGGTTTGGTTTAAATGGATGTACCAATGTTGACGTCGAAAAAAAACTTGTCTCTTTGGACAGATCTTTCTCTCTTCCTAAATTTTTATTGTTTTCTACCCTTGTATGTCTTATCTGTTTTATGAAAGGTGAAGAGTTTTTAGGAAAAGACCAACATGTATCATGTCGACGATTTGAAAGGTTTACAGAGTCGCCAGTTAGTAGATTTGAAATGGTTGTTGTAATACCCGAGAATTTCCATATATTATTAAATAAATATATTAATGGAAATGAGAATTTATTTGAATATAAATGATTTTGTGTTATGAGATGAATTAATTCAATTATATATAATTGAATAATTATAATAATTGAGAAATTGGTGGAGTTTGTGATAAACTCGTTGATTGCCTTGTGTGGCACAGTGACGTAATATAAGAATGATTATATTAATTTAAGCGAACAATTAATCTATATTAATTGTTAATCGAAGAATATTAATTAACTTTTATAAAATACTAATGAGGATTGATTAATAATATGTGATTATTATTATTGCAAGAAACATAATAATAATGAGCAACGTGTTTATAAATACAATAAGATTTATATCAAAGTGATAATTAATCATATAAGGGTTAATTAAATTGTTATGGAGGTTAACAATTATATTGATTGATGTAGGATATGTGTATATTATTAATTAATATTCAATTTATAAGATGAGAAATTATATGTGCAAGCATGCGAATTAAATGTATAGTAACTATATGTTATAATATGTGTAGGTGACAAATGATGTGTGGATATACATTAAAATAATGTATCATGGATCTATTATAAATAATTGTTGAGTAATACAATTTAATAATATATGAGATAATGTAATGTGGTAGTATCCGATTGTATTATATCGGTAAGATAAAATGTACATAGATTATATGTATTCAAATTGCATTTATTACATTATGGGGAGAACATTGTAATTATAACCTAAGAGTACATATAATATATAACATAAGTATATGGTGTATATATATATATACAAGTGTAGCATATAGTCCATTTGTAAGAATGCTGAGGTTTGTTTGGCTTGTCCCTAAATGATAGTCACTATCTCTTCACACGTGAACACTCATGAAGCTAGCCTACTCTCTTCTCTCAAACTCAGCATTCTAGCCATCATGAAGGGAGTGGGCAGAATAGTGGAAATCACCAACTATTTACCAACTCCTTCTTATCTAGCATGCAATCCTTCAATCCGTTGTTTTGATTTGGAAGGAAAAGGCTTTGTCTGGTCATGAATTTCTCTATAAATAAGCTCTCCTCCTTCTTCAGTTCTTTTGCTGAGCATTTTGGCTAAGTGAGACTAGAGAGCATATATATATATATATATCAGTGTTATTGAGATAGCAGCAAGCTTAAATCATTTACAGAGGTATAATTCCTCTTCCTGTGTTCTTCATTTCCGTTTTCTGTTTCCGAAGTTTCCTTGAAATTCTTGATTATGCTAAATTGGATCATGATTGGTTTGTAGAACCCTTATATTGTTGTTATATGAACATACACACATGATAGAACCACTGAATAGTCTTTCATTTCCATTGTTCCTCTTTAATTTCTGTGAATACATGAAATTCGTAAATTAGTTAGAGTTCATGAAATTGGGAATTGATAATTGCTATTGACTGTTATATAAGCATATATGTATGTGTTAGTAAGTTAAACAAGTCTAATAGCATTTGGGTATGTTGAAATCGATGAAATGGGAGGTTTTTGGTCGGATTTCGCTGCAGTCTGAACTGCAGAAAACTGCCTCGACGCCGCAGCGCCGCAGCCCGCGCCGCAGCGCCACATGCGCCGCAGCCCGCGCCGCAGCGCCGCACGCAGCGCCAGTCTCGCCGCAGCGCCAGTAGTAAGCTGCTGTGCCGCGCCGCAGCGCCAGCCTCTGTGTTCAGTTTTTTTGTATTCTGCAACAAAAATGTTATGAACTAATTGTTTGATTTTTGTTTAAACAAGCCTGGGAGCATGATTAATACATATATATAAACCTAATGAGGCAATGTAAGCATGTTTTAGTATATTAGCATGCATGATTAACCAAACGACATATAGTTTGGAAACGAATTTAAAGTTTCATAAACGACGTTAACATATATGAAGCATGTTTACATACTGACCTTGCAAGCACGTTAGTACCACCTAGAGACACATGAAGTGCATGTTAGCTTATCTATATTAGTTCCGTAATAAAATATGAACATGTGAACCTAACTAGTGCTCATTCCTAACAAGAATAGAAGTTTGAAGGTGGATATGATCATGTAAATGCTATATAGTCATTTTGATGTTATGAGCATGTTTAGATAGCCTTGAAATACATGAAAAGCATGTTAACTTACATATATAGGTTTCATAAGGAAGCATGAACATGATAGACCTTATTAATGAACTATACTAACAAAGTATAAGCTTTGAACGTGAACGTTGGTATGTTATGACGAGAATTAGAATTTGACATTTATGGACACATGTGATAGTACTCTTAGACTCATTCATGTGTCATGCATATATATATACCATGATTAGTTGCCATGATTAAAGTTTAGCATGAACAAAGCATGTTTTCAAGATAATAACAATGCTAGCTACATATATGCAATACGAGTACTCATGAGCATGACTAATACAAGTTATATGAATATCTTATGTGTTTAAAAGCGACCATGTTAGACCATATGAGTTCGTGTCCTTGAATGGCTTTAAGTATTAACCTATACCATGTACGATTGGATTTGGAAAAGTTATACAAGCATGAAAGTATCCTTTAAATATGAATAAATGCTACGCGATATTATATGATGTTACTTGAACCGATTTTTGACGGTTAACTTAAGGAGATGCCGTAACTTGCTAAAATGAAATATATTTAGTATTGATTGTGGTCTTATGTGATATTAATAATATGCAAGCATGTTTGCTAATTGTTGAGATCTTATATAATATGAGAATGCGTTTAAACTCTAAAGAAGGAACGTTAAGGATAGAAATTATATTCTATGTAACTGTGTAGCTAGGTAAAACTTAGCTTATGTGTTGATCGTATATTCAAAGAGAAAATGTGAAGTTAAATTATATGACTAATGAATATCATATATATACGTAACTGTATTACGATAGGAATTCGAAAGTGTTGATTTGCTTTTCGTGGATAAACTACGCTAAAGGCAAGTTCTCTTACTTACACTCTTTTAAAGTGCAAGTATCCTAACCGACGCATTTACTTTATGCAAGGAAATCTATGATTGTGAAAGTTTCCTAACTTATACTCTTTTACTATGCAAGTATCCTATCTTGTGTATTGCGAACAAGTTTTCTATTTAATCAGTTGAATTGAATTAGCATACTTGAACTCTTATTTCATTAAAGCTAGTATTCATGTTGAACTTAGTATTGTTCTTGAATATTGTGAAAGTGTCTATGCCATTTGATTCGGCTAGACTTATATTATTGAAAAGCGACCCAAACTAATTGATTGGTGCGGGATCTTGTATTTGACTGAGAAGAACAACCGTCTTTGAAGGGAATATATAATTGTCGGAGAACCAACGTGCACACTTGAGTATGGTTGATTGTTATGCATAACAAGGGTACTTTAGGCTGATCACCTGTTGTACCTGTTTTTGTTGGATTTTCAGTTTATTACTGACAATTCTAGTAGAAGTTCATAGTCCGTAGTGACTACTCAGTATTCAATTATTTGAAATCTTGAATTGACTTATTATTGAATCATATTGATATTATCCTGTCCTTAGCGACTGATATTGAGAACTGTTGATATTCTTGTTATTCTTGAACTATCAAATCTTGTTATACCCTTTCGAGAATTGAGAATCTTATTACTCACCCTTATTGTATATTACTTGCTGGGCAATTTGTGCTCATTCTTGCTTTCCCTAAAACATTTCAGTTAAGGCAGAGCATGGTGAACCTTCGGGCGTTGATAAGGGCAAGGGCAAAGCTACCAACTAGCTTATGTCTGTTATGTTTTAAATATATTAATATTGTATGAAGATGATGTAGTAAGACTGGATTTGATTATGTTTAAGATTAAGTTAGATTATGTAATAAGTCGTTAACTGATATTATTATGTAATCTATTAAGTACTGTAGGTTGCGAGACTTGGGGGAATAATTATAATAAATCATTGTAAATTATTCTAGAATAGATTTTCCGCTGTGATCGTATGATATTTAATTATTATTATTGTGATGTATTACCATGAGCACGTGATGAACCGAATTCGAGAGACCAAGTGGCGGTCCTGGAATTTGGGGGCGTCACAGTTGTACCAATTCAACCGAGTTTTATTTGCAAGTAGACCCAATTACTGGACACTGTAGAAACTTAATCTTGAAACCGAGATTCTTAAAGTTCGGGGCTTGGTTAAGTGGGGGGAAGGTGTTAGGCACCCCCCAACTCCCGTGAAACACAGTACCGCATCTTTTTAATATTTCCCTTTTAAATTGCAATGTGTGTGTTTGTATGCTGTAAGTAATTGAGCCTACGTTTGATTGACTTGAATGTAGTGCCTTTGCTTTGTTGAACCTATATACGAAGGGTTTGATTTGATTTGCAAAAGTCTATTTTTTTAGACAAGATATGAAAATGATGTTTTGAAATATTGGTTTTCAAACCCTTACGCTTGCATAGGAATAGAAGCTTGTTGATACTTCCGTTTTATTCTTTTCTAGCCTTTGGCTCGATTTGGATGGTGATTGTCGGGTTGCGAAGCATCCTCGACCACAAAATATATACAAGTGTTGGTCTTCTCATGGGCATGACAGCCATCAGAGTGATTCTGGCACGATAAACCAAATTACATTATATTTGAGACCTTAAACCCGGATAACCGTTTTAAGGTCATTCGGATGTACATTTTTTTTATAGAAAAACTGGCAGGGTACATTTGTAATGTGGAGTTTGTCCATCGTGGGAATCAGATTCTAATCAATTTGATCATGAATCCCACGATTTCTAGGCTTACAGAGAATAGCCAAGAAAACCTGTACAACACAGATATTCACAAAAGAATGTATATTTACATCTAGACGTCACAAAACCAAGGATTCATCAATCAAAACCTTGCATGTGCGTAGCCAAAGCTTTTCGTTCTCACTAGATAGGGATCAAAGGGCCGCGGGGTCGCTTTAATATTTAACAAAACTAGAAAGAAAGCTAGATTTAAGTAAATCTTAGCCATTCTAGCTTTCCGGTTCCGGTTTGACTTATTTTGAACCGTTTGAAATGTAGAAAAGACTAGATTTAGATAAATCTAATTCGCCAAATTTATATTAAAGCAAATTCATATCAAATGAATAATTAAAACAGATATTTAATCGCAATGAATAAAGAATATATATATATATATATATATATATATATATATATATATATATATATATATATATATATATAAGAAAGCTGTAAAAGAGCCACGAATTACTCCAGGCTCGATAGAATGCAAATATATATATATATATATATATATATATATATATATATATATATTTATAAAAGCTGTAAAAGAGCAACGGATTACTCCAGGCTCGACAGAATATATATATATAAAAGCGGTAAAAAGGCCACGGATTTTCAATCCAGGCCAAACTGAAATATAAATGTTAATATATATACAGTTAGTATATATATATATTAAAGCGATAAAGGCCACGAATTAGCAATCCAGGCCAAATGAAGTTAGAAAAATTATATATATATATATAGTTATATATATAAAAGCAGTAAAATGGCCACGAATTTGCAATCCAGGTCCAACGGAATTAAAAGTTAGTATATATATAGTCAAATATACATATAATAAAGCTGAAAAGGCCACGAATCAGCGATTCAGGCCGAACAAGTTGGTACGTATATATATATATATATATATATACACACACACACACACACACACACACACATAAAAGCGAGTAAAAGCCATGGATCGATGATCTAGGCTGTGCAAACGAAGAAAAACGTATATTTATACTAATATATACTAAAAAGTTAGCTAAAACGGCCACGAAACTGAGTTCTGGGAAAGACCGAAAGATGAAAGTTGATATGCACGTTCACATATACGTAATAAAGTAGAAAACGAGTTTTGATTGTAAAAATACTTACAATGGACTGCTACACGGGCTTTTTGCCACTTAGTAGGCTTCAAATGGACGTTTCCACCGGTTAATTTTTGATATGCGGTAGAATATACGTATACAAACGTGTTAGACGAATAAAATTGAAGTTTGGAGTACGAGAAGTAGGGCTAAGAGACAAAACGGGCGGAGTTTCAGAGCGTTTTCCAATTTTTCTTCTCTTTTTTGACAAGGGGGGTCTTATATTTATAGACTCGATGGTTGCAGGTATACCCGCAGCAGTCGCGGGTCTACCTGCGGCTCCCCAAGTGGGGCCCACTCCCGTGGGTCCCGTCATCTCGAAGTACGTGCACTCTAAGCAACGCGATGTCAGGTTTGAACCTTCATAACTTTTGATCAGAGCATCCGTTTGAGACGTGTTATACCTTTCTGAAAAGCCCTTTCCGAGAGTGACACAATGACATGTGACTTAACCATTTCCGAATCCAGGAAGACGGGTTTATTATTGAATCTTCATTTTTTCATAATTTTATCTGTTGAGCTGTATTGTGTTGTTTTCACTCGGGATCGCTGTTATGGCTCTTTCTAACGTTCATTGCATAAATTTGGCATGATTATGACTGAATTGGCTTTAAGTTGGTAAAATAACCATTTTGCCCCTCCAGGGGTTGTCTCCTGTACTGGCACGGTCTTTGACTATTTCCTCGGGGTTGTCTCCGAGGTTGATTTGGCTTCCCAGGGTTATCTTTGGGGCTGCTTTACCTCCCGGGGTTATAGCCCCGGCTTGTCTTGACATTCCGGTGTTGTCGTCGGGGTTGAATTGGATCTCCAGGTGTTGTCGCCGGGGTTGCTGTACCTCCCGGGGTTGTAGCCGGGACTTGACTTGACATCCCGGTGTTGTCGTCGGGGTTGAATTAGATCTCCTGGTGTTGTCACTGGGGTTGCTGTACCTCCTGCGATTGTAGCCGGGACTTGACTTGACATCCCGGTGTTGTTGCTGGGGTTGAATTGGATCTCCCAGTGTTGTCATCGGGGCTTGACTTGACATCCCGGTGTTGTCACCGGGGTTGAATTGGATCTCCCGGTGTTGTCGTCGGGCCTGCTGACTTTGGTTTGAACTTCTAGGGTTGTCTCTGAAAGGTATAAGACGGTTTTACCCTCCTGCAGGGTTAGTAACAGGAATGCAAAATTTTGAGTGCCTACAAATGCCCCTCTTTATCATGTTTATGCAATGCAATGGAATGAATAGGATAAAAATTGCTAGACACTGGAAATATGACATATGCAAATATAATGTAATGCATGGTATGATATGTTATGAATGTTAGATACCTTGGTAGTGTTGGGGTTATCACTGGTTGTTTATGCCATTTTTTGCCGGGGATAACGTCATCCATAATAGCCCTTGGTGAATTCTCTTGACGCTTACTCGAACGGTAACTTGCAAAGTCTAGACCATCACCGAATTTTCCTTGATGCTACATTAGGTTGAATCCAATGGTTTACCATGTCCGTTGATAATCACCTGTGGGGAAGATTTTCTCTTGGCTGATGCCATTGGACATTTCTAAACTCGACATTGTGGTTGTCACCAACATCATGTGTCTCCAAATCAGCTTTCTGACTTTTCCTCCACTAGGGATGTTCCTCTTTTGCCGAGTTACCTCATTGGGGATTCCCAATGCCTATTCTGATGATAGCTTACACCGGTTCACATCATCGAAGCTTTCTCAACGCTATGTTGGAGTTGTCGCCAATGGTTTGAATTACTGTTCGGTCGATGCTGACCCAAATTGTAGTTTACAAGAATCTATTGATCTAGACTTTATTCCTACTCGAATGGTAGATTGCAGAATTTGATCGTCACTGAACTTCCTCTGTGCCTACTCGAATGGTAGTTTGCAACGGTCGGTTGAATCACCAATCCTTTTTGGTGTTCCCGCTGGGGATTTGTATAACAGATTCCAACATCTGTCCTTTGTGGGGATACACTTATACGCTGTTTTCATCACCGGCTCATTCCCGATGCTTCGCCGGAGTTATCGCCAACGGCTGACAATGTCATTCAATTTGACCTTCGTTTAAGTGGCTTTCAACGGCTTCACCACCGGATCGTTCCCGATGATTCGCTGGAGTTATTGCCAATGGTTGATAACGTCATTCAATCTGACCCTCGTTGAAGTAGCCTTCAACGGCTTCACCACCGGATTATTCTCGATGCTTCGCTGGAGTTGTCGCCAAAGGCTAATAGCGTCATTCAATCTGACCCTCGTTGAAGTAGCCTTTAACGGCTTCACCACAGGATCATTCTCGATGCTTCGCTGGAGTTGTTACCAACGGCTGATAACGTCATTCAATCCGACCCTTGTTGAAGTAGCCTTCAAAGGCTTCACCACCGGATCGTTCCCGATGCTTCGTTGGAGTTGTCGCCAAAGACTGATAGCGCCATTCAATCTGACCCTCATTGAAGTAGCCTTTAACGACTTCACCACCGGATCATTCCCGATGCTTCGCTGGAGTTATCGCCAACGATTGATAACGTCAGACCTGATTGATCTTGACGTGGGGGTACTCTTTCTAACAAATCACACCCTCGGATTAATCTGGATACCTTGACACATTCAAGACCTGCAGTTCCCAATGCCGGACTTTCTCGATGCCCTGATAAAGTCAGTTTTCAGTAGTTTTTCAGCCGTTTTCATCATTGGCTCCTGAATATCACTTCAGGGTCTTAACCAATGGCTTACATGAAGTTCTTCCCTTTGTTAGGAACTTGCCGCTTATACGCAGGTTTTCAGGCTAATCCACTCAATCGCGTAGCAGTTTTTTTTTTTTTTTTTTTTTTTTTTTTTTTTTTGGATTTGACTTTTTAGCTTCTGTAAACTTCGTTTCCACTCGAACTGGACTGAACTGGAGGGGATGGACCCACCCTAAGGAGCCGCAGGTAGGGGTATGGCAGCCGCAGGTGGGGCTGCCCCTCCCTGTGATTTATAACTTGGCTCCCGTGGGTTTTTAAATTCATTTTCAAACTTGAACTCTAAAGGAAATCCAATTTTCTTCTTCAAATCTATGGAGTTCGGACAACTTTTTTCAGATTTCGTCACCGTACAAACGTTCTGCACATCCCTGGTATCGTTTACATCCTTTCTTTTCCAGTTTTGACCGTTGGAATGTTAGATATCACATAACAAGCTTCTAAACACAATATAGCGAATAGACATGCTTATATAACTTGATAAAAAATTTCAGACTTAGTAAATATGCATATTTTACTGTGCTGAAAGTTCTGATGTAAAAAAAATTAAATTCTGAGACAGTCAATTGACGCCCTTTTTATTCAGTTTACTCATCCTTTTTGAGGCCAAATGAGCCTGGATTTTCAACTAAAAATGCACATGGTAGTTTAGCTGCCATGGGGAGTTTAATTTTGATTTTTTTCATAAATATGAACTATTTCTATTTTTGAGTAGGTGTGCTACTGAATGGCCACCTAGTCATGCCTATGTACATGCGGACAGTCCATTTTACAAAGGAGACTCTGGCGAATTTTTTTCAAAAGCCTGAGTATTTAATGAACATTCAATTTTGACTTTACTGGGGGATTTTGGCTGACTCATGCATGCTTTAGGACTTAAAATGCATAAAATAATATTTTAATTTAATAAGCCACAAGTTTAAGGCTTACCTCACCCTTTCTGAGGTGATTTGGAGACTTTGTCCAGGTGATGGATGTGACGCCCCCAAATTCGGGTCTCAAACACCCAAATTCGGTCATCACGATCCAATACAAATATCCACCTCTAAACAACATACAATAACTAAATGCGGAATAAAATAAGCGTATGCCATTCATTCAAAAGATGTTACTAATCCCAAGATTCGATAACCTTAATACAACCTTACAATCATACCCTAGAATAACCATTAGGGTTCAAATTACATAAACAGTAATTAAACTAATCATAAAACAAAGTCAGCTACTTGAAGTCTATTACTTCATCTTTTCTTTACGCTTGTCCTTCCCTGAAGTCTCGGGTTTAACTGCAATAAAAGTCATGATATAGCAAGAGTGAGTAACTAGTTTACTCAACAAGTTTAAATATAGCAATAAAGGATATATCATAATTAAAGGAATTCAACAATATGAATATTAGAAGCAAGGAGAATAATTGCTTTTAGAATAACTGATAGACGAATAGACTTCGAACTATAAACTTTCAATGGAATCAATAGCTGATTGACCCTTTGGTTACTGGCTATAGAATATGTACTTAAGGGGATCAGCCTCGCGTACGCCATGTATATGCATAACATTCAACTCTGCTGTTTGTATCTTATATTAGATACGTGGGGTACTCCCCTACCATATAGGGGTGCTCTCTTCAGTCTAAGAATCCCTACCATTAATTGGCCTGGATAGCTTTTATAAAAATTTTATGCAATTGTCTGACCGAACAAAGGTTTAGACTCTATCTGAAGCAGTTCATGAATTATAGAACTTTAAAATAATGTACAAGTCCAAGATTGTACGAACTCAAGTGCACCAAGTGCGAGTATCAATAAAATCAATGTGGAATAATTGTAAAGTAATTAAACTACCTAAAGCATACTTGGAAATAAGGTCCAAGCGTCAATAAATAACTTGCAACATAATAATAACCTGCTCAATACAATATGAGAAGGATAGGAAACTTGCACAATAAAGAGTGAAGTTCAGAAACTTGCACAATATTCAAAGTTGTGTAAGATAGGGAACTTGCCTGCTTGCTCAGCTACAAATAATCTAGCTTTAACTAAATTGCGTTAAAACAACCTAACATTAACAAGTGGGTCTCTCAATTAGTATTGTGTAGACTGGTATGAGTTCATACTTACAAGAATTAAATCATCAGATAAGTCTATCACATAATTCACGTAAGTCGATAATTATGACTGAGTCTATAAACATTTAACTCCGTCCTAGATTAATAACTTTAGCATATCTAGTCTCTATGCATCAACATAGGCTTGAACACATAGCACTTCAATTAATCATGCAATATAGTTTAAGACACACACACATATTGCAGGGTTCGGTCCATAATTCAAAGTTGTATGGTTTTTATGCCGGTAACTCTTATACCTTAAGCTAATCAAGTCCATATTACTAAGGGTCAGCTACTATAGCCATAATACCATATAACGAGACTAAACAATACTAAGTATGTATGCTCGTGTGTATACCACATATGTATATCTTAACCACATAGGTTACACTTGAAATTCCCTTTTCATGAACATGTGTGTATAGGTAAAATCCATGTTTAACCAAAAGATGCTCATGTCAACATGTCTATAGGCATAATAAATCCTATTATTCATGCTTGCATGATCAGAATGTAACTCGCATAGTGTTTGATGATATTAGTCTTCAAATTCTAAGCTTTCCTTGAAAATTACACTAAGTCTACAAAGGCACTTAGTACATGCAAAGTGTCTCGAAGTCATAACTCACATGTATTAGAGCACATATATATAAGCCACATTTACATTCTCAATGGTCAGAACTAAAAAGACACAAATTTTGTTAAGTTCACTTCAAGTCCTTAAGTTTTTCTTTTGAAATCATCTTAACCTTCAATCATGTATGCTAGTGTGTACTCAACACTTGTCTGACCTTTCATATCTATTTAGACCATAAGATCATGCTTACAAGGTCAGAATACATATATGATACGTATATGTCAAGTTTACTTCAACCATTCTAAGTTCATTTATAAACTATAATCTTCTCATCAATAGTGTATGCTAACATAGTTATACATGCTCATGTTATGTTAATGTACTCATTTATGTATGTTAATCATGTGCACATGCTTGCCTAAAGTGATACCATATGTTAGCACATAACAGATTTGTAACAGAACAAGAAATAAAAGTTCAGGGCCTGGCGCAGCTGTGCCGCACCCTAGTATAAACAGGGCGCAGCTGCACCGGTGCTTGGCCAAAACTGAAGCATCTTCTGCTCGGCAGAAGTAAGGCTAAACTCAAAGTTTTCTCAACAATTCTGATTCTATACCAGCCACATTATAACTAACATATTTATAACCTTTTATAACATTTAACAAACATATTCCACAATTCAATTAACATCTAATTCACATAATTAAGAGCTTAGAATTTCAGAAATGAGGAACATAGATATGGGAATGTACCTCTGCTAAAGAATTGAACTTGCTGCTATAACACTCTCCTTCAATCTCAGAATGCTAACACTGATATATAAACTCATTCTCTATTCTCACTTTCTAAAAATTCCCAGCAAAAAAAATGAGAAGAAGAGGAGTTGTATTTATAGAAAATTTGATATCCAGACAATTCTATTTCCAACTAACTCAAACCAAGGGATTGAGCAAGAACATGAAGGTTAACAAGAAGTTGGTGAGGAGTTGGTGAAATCCATCATAAAGCCCACTCCCCCCATAATTATTAGCTAGAATTTGCTGAAATTGAGAAGGAAGAGTAGAGTAGTATAGGCTTTGCTCATACACGTGAGAAGAAATGAGGGGTGACTCTCATTATGGGACAAAGAAATAACTCAGCATTGGCAATGCAATACACTAATGTTATATATATATATATGCCTACCATACTTACTTAGGCTATATAATATATACACATTTCATTTCATATACACTTAGGTTATAAATGAATTAGAGGGTACACATTGATAACATAATTCATAATAGCAAGTTGGGTTATACATATCCATATATAATCCATGTACATTTCATTAATACCGGATATAATTCAATCGGGGTATTATCACAATACATTATCCCAATCCTATTATTATGGTATACATTAACTCCTCAATTCGTGGTTAAATAAACGATTGAATTAGTTACTTAAATAAATGATCTAGTCTATTAGTATTTAAATTGCTAAATAGACTATTAAATATTAATATTGCTCACTTTTATTAATCAATCTATACCATTAAATCCTTTCACTATATTCAAGTAAATTGAATATTTAATTACTAGCCATCCTATCAATTCTTTTGATATAAAAACCTTAGGGCTAGTCCACTAATTTAAATAAACCATTAGTGACTCCCTTTAATCTAATCCTAGCAATTATTCGCATAGGCACTAGCCCATAAAACCACATAACCACACAAGGTTTAAATAAGCATACAAAACTAACTCATTAAAATTAAATCATATATATTTAATTAATAATGGAGTTTAAAAATTCATGGTCATTACAATGGAGCCAGATAGACCCAGTAATGCTAGCAGGGACACTTCAAGAGTGAGGCAGAGGAGAGCTTCTGATGTTCCTCAGCCACGTCCAGCCCAGCCGCCTCGTCGTTTAGCTGAGTCTGTGATTCATTCAATCCGGGCTGAGCCGCCGGTTGATGTGGACGATGAGGATGTCCCATTCATTGTCTTGCCCCAGCTCACGCTCTACGTAGGGAGCTTCCAACCATTGTGGTGCCGATTCAGAAGCTTTTGGGCTATTTAAGACGTTATCCATCGATCTACCTTCATGCCAACGAGGTGACTGAAGTTTTTCCTTTTGGATTTTATGTCTTTCTTTCTTTTGCCATTTTCAGGGCACATGTTTGATCTGGATTGGCTATTTGATGTAGGTTCTAGACTTTACATAGATTAAGGGGAACTGGTTCAATGTCCACTACTTATACCATACTCTGCATCCGGAGTATCGGGCCATTGTCGACACCTGGGGGTTCGAGGCCTTCTTTTCTATTACTCCTCGCCATTGCCCTTGGGGTTATCCGAGGGCTTTGTTTGAGCGCTGGTTCCACCAGATCCAGTCTCTTCATCTATTGGACTGTGAGGTGATGATGACGCCTATGGATTGGAGGTTAATTACCGGGATAGAGTTTGTAGGCGAGCCAGTGCTATTGGTGGCTGATATCTCACCAGTTGCCGTTCGGTCCCTCTTGGGATTTCCCGTGATGGCCATCAAGGGTCGGACTATCCGTTCTAGTCTCTTGAGCGTAGATGCCCAGAGCAGGGCTTTGACCGAGCCTCTGCCTGATGATATGAGGGTTAGCGATCGCATCCTCTGGCAACTATTTTTGGTGATCATCAGAGGTTGTTTCCTTACAGACAACTCCTCGACGGTGTCTTTTGCCCTGGTTAGCGCTACTCGATACGTGGAGCGCCTCAGTAATTTTGATTGGGGTACCTATACCTTTGCCTATTTTCTCGAAGGGCTGCGCATGCGCACGGAGGGCATGACAGAGGCTTGGCTAGGTTTTTACCCATTCCTGCTGGTGAGTACATTTTTCTTGCCCCTTTTTATTTCCTCATTTGTGTTTGCCAGTCTTTATCATTGAGGACTTTTGATATTTACATGACCAATTTTGGGCATATGAGAGGCTCCCTTGCCTACGCCCAGCCACTACTTTGGGCTTGGAGACTTATCCGAGGGGACGGCGCTGGCATCACTCCACATTAATGGAGGTCCCTATAGCTGAGGGATTCACCTATTCCCGCTTACAGCTAGAGCTATTGACGGCCAATTTGATTTCGTGGGTCCCTTACACCTTAGACTTTCTGACAGTCGGGTTTGAGGATGGCTTTCCCACTGGTTGGGAGTTTACATTGTCCACCCGTTGGGTTCCATTTTTGATAGAGGGAGGTTGGGAGCTCTATTTAGGAGAGCGCACTATTCGAAGCATCACGGGAGATATCTATATTCCCTTTGTTCCTCCTGCTTGGCATCATTGGCCACTAGTTCAGTCACTCACAGACATTCCCCTGGTGGGCATAGATAGCTTCACCCTATCAGGGGGTCCTTATAGCTAGGAGGCATTTCACAGCTGGTGGAGTCCCCGCACTATTGGGGCTCAGACTTGTGCTTCCTAGTTTATGGCAGACATGGTGCCAGGGTCTGTGATGATGATAGACTGGATAGCTTGCCTCCGAGAGCTTACTCATTTGGACTAGATTATAGGACTGACCCAGCGGTTGGAGAGGGCTTATTTCTTCATCAGGCACCTTGGTCGGGATCCATCAGAGGCAGATTCTTTTGATCCTTCCAGCTCTACGCCAAAGGCACACTTTTCTGGGTTCAGCTTCAAATCATATTTATGAAGCCGCTCAAAAAACTTCTAAAGATGGGTACAATGGTCATCTGCCTCCTTGGAATTTACGATGATATAATCCATGTATACTTCTATGTCTTTATGCATCATATAATAGAATAACACCATCACGACTATCTTGTAAGACCCCAACTTTTATGAATAAAGATTTAATTTCCTCTATATATTATTTTGAAATAGTAAGGTGTTGATTTGATAAATGTGGTAAGTTATGGGTGGAATGTGCAAATTTTACAAAGTAAGCAAGTGGTCATAACATATTCGTTGTGTCGGGGAATATTCTTTTGTCGGAGAATATTCGTACGACGGCGCAGTCATTGGTGGACCCCACAACGGAATAATTGTCGGATATAGAAAGCGACAAAAATAACATTTTCACGACAAAACTTTTACCGTTAAACTGTTAAAATATCCGGTGATAAAAATACAGTAATACGCCTTGTTGCAAAGTAGCACACGGTATTGCACAATGTCTTTGATTATTGATGCTTACGTAAGAAGTCACTTAGTATTCAATAATTGCTACAGTAGTTGTTGCACAGTATATCATATTATTGATTTAATTATTGTCACAGTATCGTCTGCACAATATTTTATATTATTAAATCAATAATGGTCAGTTATATTATTTAAATGATATTATTAAATAGCATTATTGGCAATGTCTAGAAAGTTCTGTCTAGGAAAGGGGTTAGTTAATTGCGCGCCAGTAAGAAGAAATCTTTATTGGAAGGCCCCCTCTTTCCTGGGAACGACCTGGTTGTCATTATTGTGATTCTGTAATATTAATTTAAATAATAATTGATGAATGGTTGATAAAAATATTTTCATTGTGTTGAAAATATTAATGTTAGTAGAAATCGACATTTATTTCTATAATAGTTGATTTTCGGATGTTAAATTGACCAAACGGAGAATTAATCGGATAAATGAGAAATTAATGGGTGGTTAACATGTGGGACCCACTTATTGGTAGATAATAAATAGTTGGTGGGTAGTTGCAGGGGTGGAGGTGCAAGATTTATAAACTTGAGGGACTAAATTAAAAATTTAGGCAAAGATGGAGGTACTAAAGTGTAATTAACCAACTTTTTCCTAGCCTATAAATAGCAAGCTAATTTCATTCATTTCTCACCATTCTTGAAGAGCAAAGTTATAATAGTGAGAAAAATTATAGAGAGAAAAAGAAGAAGAGTATTCTGCTACTACACTATTCCAGTATCCAATCTTCTACTGAGGTAAGGGGTATTATTTCTTTTATATTCATAAAGATTGCTATTTTATTTCAATATTCGTAAGGGTTGTTACTCTATTCTTTATTGATCCGTGGGAGTAACCTGTCTACGCGGACTACCGCATGCATGGTGAATAACCCTTCGTATTCATTCTTTATTAATCTACGGGAGTAACCTATCTACGCGGATTACCGCATGCCTGGTGAGAACCTTTTGTATTCATTAAATTCCTTAATAATCTGTGGGAATAACCTGTCTACACGGATTACCGCATGCGTGGTGAATCACCCTTCGTATTCATTTCTATTAAATTGCGGAAATGATCTGTCTACGCGAATTACCGCATGACGGGTGAAAATCCAATTACAGTTTCGTATATTCATTCATACTCGTACGAAATATTATTTCACTGGAATATTGGTCTGAACTTGTTATGAAATTTTCATCTTTTCATGATAAGTTACTATTCACGAGTTACTATTCACGAGTTACTATTTACGGTAAAAAAAATTATTTTTTTATCTTTG
This sequence comes from Panax stipuleanatus, assembly GCA_020205555.1. Classification (NCBI taxonomy): domain Eukaryota; kingdom Viridiplantae; phylum Streptophyta; class Magnoliopsida; order Apiales; family Araliaceae; genus Panax; species Panax stipuleanatus. The sequence goes on from CM035115.1 coordinate 99,693,248, forward strand.
ATTTGATCCAAGTTTTGAACTTCATTCTTGAATTTTGCGCCACAATTGATTATTACGGAGTATTCTTGAACTTGAATAAACTAAATTACGAATTCCTAATTTTTGTCCTTTATCTCACTTGATTCATTTTTATATTATTTTTCATCATCCTCAGTTTTCAATGATGATACAAATAAATATCTTTGGCCTGTAGTGCAAAGATGAATGATTATTTGATGAATATCTTTGGCCTGTAGTGCAAAGATGATTACCTGATGAATATCTTTGGCCCGTAGTGCAAAGATGGACAGGTGTTGAGATGAACATGACCACTGGTGATACAAATGAATATCTTTAGCCCGTAGTGCAAAGATGAATATTTGATTCGAGATATATATTGATTGATGTTACAGAGATAAAATATTGATGATGGACTTTAAATCATAGAAGATAGTAAACATCATTCTCTACTTAACTCTTCTAATGAATTGTTATTTTCGCTGCAGTTGTTGATCTAAAACTTGTTGTCCATAATATTTTATCTGATTTGTTGAAGAGTAACGATAATTTATTCTTCATTATCTTAGTCATAATATTCTTTACTGTGCTAGTTGAGCTCATCCTTTTCTTCCATTGTTCTCTTCAGGAAATGAGAATATCGCGGGTACTAGTCGGGGAATGGAGTGATGGTCCGAGTTAGAGTTGTAGAAGTCCTCACTATTTTTTTTAAATAGTGTGATAATAAATGTAATGAGGACTTAGTTTGAATGTTAATATTTTCTACATGTCTGTATTGACACTCACAGTTGTGTGGTCGTATTTTGCACGACTGTTTGATATGAAAGATTGTATTTGGATTCTGTACCATGTATTTGGCGACTCATAATGGGTTGGGTTGATTGGACCAATTCTGGGGGCGTCACATATCTGATATGTAGCAACAGCATTAGTGAGGCCAAAATCCAATCTTCTATAGCAGAAAGTGCCCTAGGGGTGATGAAGGCAGTCTTTTCCCGATCTTCTTCAGCACCCATAATCTGGTGGTATTCGGAGAAGCAATCGGCAAAGGAGGACATCTCGTAATGCGCCATGTTATCTAGCAACACATGGATGAATGGTACTGGGAAGTCATCTTTTAGGCTGACCTTGTGAGATCTCGATAATCAACACAAACTTGCACCTTTCCCCCAGACTTCAGCACTGGGACCACAATAGATAACCATTTCGGGTAGGTTGATACCATAATGATACCCGCATTGAACTATTTGATAATTTCTTCTTTAACCTTCAGGCTCTATTCTGGTTTCAACCGTCTTAGCTTCTGCTTAACTAGTTAAAATCCTTCTTTAATTGGTAACCGATGGACGACTATGTCTGTTGATAAACCAATCATGTCTTCATGAGACCAAGCTAAAACATCCTGGAACTGGGTTAGGAGGTTAATTAAGTTTTTTCTTGGCTAGAGGGAAGGTTGGTTCCAATCTGTAGCTCTTTAGGGTGGTCAGGATTTCTGATATTTATGGTGGTGGTCTGCTCAAGGTTGGGTTTGGGTCTGTCTTCGACCCATCCTTTAATTTCCTCAAGCACCTCATCATCATCTACCGCTTCTTGCTCAATCCCCATCAAGTCAAAGTCCAATTCTATATCAAAATCGTAGTCACTGCTAGAATTTGACAAGTCAAGGACAGAGCTAAAAATACTAAAATTTTGAAACCTGAGAAGAAAACTTGATTGCTTAATATATACTACCTCCGTCCCACAATAAGTGATTTTTTAGGCTTAATATTTTTTTTCCAAAATAAGTGATGTGTTAGAATTCCAATACAATTTTTACAATATTTTCCCATATGTGCCCTTATGCAACCAATGATATTTATTGCATATTTATTAGGAAGTTGAAAGGTTGAAGAATGAGAAAGAGAGACCAAAAGGCAATAAAAAAAGTTTCAAACAAAACAAAGAAAGTATATTAAGGGTATTTTTGTCATTTTAGCTTGTGTATTGGTTGTGTGATTTAAGCTAAGAAAGCACTTATTATGGGACGGATGTAGTATAAAACAGTTGTCAATTACAAAAGGGTTCAGCAGCTAATATGATAAAAGGCAATAACATGTTGCAGATATAATAACATAGACTGAAATATAAAGGATAGTCTCCCCGCTAACAAATCACTTTTTGTTTTTACCCTTTCCGGACGATCTGAGGAGTGATCGTCCAATTACTGGTAGTCAGATCTTCAGGGATGGCTGAGATGGAGGTGTCACCGTAGTCACTACTGTCTCTAAGGATGACCATAATTGATTCTAAACTAGACTCAGGATCCTTCTTTGGGATGTCAACACTCTTCCAGTTAATGATCGGGACATCGGGATGATTGTCTATTGGTCCCTTCCCTGATGAATCCTTAGGAGCACCTTCGGTGAGGCTAAAATTGCACAGAAATCGTAGCTGGATCTCCTGTAATAACCCAATATTTTTATATAATTAAATAAGAAATTTTGCATATAATTTTTTTTTATATTATTTTTATCAAAATAATATGTGAGAATATGTGTAAGGTAATGAATATGTATTTATGTGATAAATATTTATTTATTTATTTCATGAATAATTTTAAATAAAATTTTTGATAAAGGAATTGCTAATTATTATAAATTATATTCTTATAATAAACTAATTATGATAGTCAAAATATTTTATTATTTATTTTTCATGAAAATATGATTAATATATTATTTCAATAATATAAGAAAGGATTCTTAGAATTATTATAATAAGTATTTTATTATATGAATTAATCAAGATTAATTAAGTTAATTATTTTAACTTGATTAACAATGGGATATATTAGGTAAAGTGTCATTACGGATTCAAAACCCTAATTTTAGATTTTGAATAAGCAATGAGAATAATAATATAATATTAATTATATTTCAGTGCTATAAGTATGTACTGTATGTGTGTACTGATAATGGTTGGTCAATTATAGTGTAGCTTGATAAAATCTTAGGGTTAAACTGATAAACCCTAATTTAAAATTTAAATGGGACAGTAAGATTTGTGAAGCAATAGTTTTATATGATTAATAACAAGTATTATAGATTTTAATGATAATTAGGGAAATTCTAATTATTAACTAGAAACCCTAAATATTATTAGAAACCCTAATTTTTGTTTTTAGAAAGTTTAATTTTTATTTTAAAACCTAATTAAAAATCGTAAAAAATTAAATTTTTCAAAAACCCTAAGGGTTGAGATAGAATGTCTAGAAAACCATTAAAAATGTGAGCAAAATGTCCAAAATATCCTTTTTGTATTTCTTTATTAAGGTAACTTGCAAATCTTGCTATATCTTAATTTGCTTAACAACTCTAGATCACCCATGTGACTAAAATCAACTTAAATCAGCCAAGTCTTGACACATTTCATCAGCCATGTTCATTGAATCAAGATATATATAGAATTAGAGAGAGAAAAGTTCACCTTTTAGCCCCATTTGTTCACTTATTCTCAACCAAGTCTCTCACTCTCTAGACCCACGAAAATCATAAGTATTTCAGTCCCCAATCAAGTATCTAGCACACCAAAAACAAATCAAGAACGCCAGATTTAAGATTTGTTCAAAGAAAGGTAAACCCTAAACCTAGAAATCTGATCTTGCTTGATATGTTAAAAGTTGTGTTTTTGTGTTGTAATATGTTGTATGTAGTGTTAATCAATGATCTGGGTTGGTATATGTTAGATCTATAACATCTAGATGCACGAATTTGAAGTTTTCAAAAATTTGGAAAATTTTTAAAATGTTGTCTGACAACCAAATGTCAGACCTCATAGATATGTGCCTGTTATGTGTTTTAATGTTTTAAAAGTTTGTAGTTGTAGTATGTCATGTGGGCTTTGCTTTGGAACTCGAATCAGGGTCAAATCATGTACAGATTGAAAGTTATGGGTGGTCAAACCTCGTTGACCGACCATGACTTTACAAATCTGGGTAACCCAGAACGTGATCAGAAAGCTCTGACAAGAAGTTTAGGGGCTCTGATCTTTCAGTTGTTTGTTGCTTTGTTATAGTTATTGTATCTAAGCTGTAATATGTTATATAGACTACATGTTTATGCTTTTAGATCACCTAAACATCAAATAAATTTAATGTAGTGGTTGGTCAAAGTAGGTGAAACGAACATGAAATCTGTTTTCTGGGTAACCCAGAAAATTGATGAACACTATCTCTGACAGGGTTTGACCGGCATAGTTCTTGAGATTATGTTGTTGTTAGATGGATTTTATGTAATAGATCTGTTCACTGACATGTTGGCTACAACCTGAAACCATTAGATCACAAAACCATTACAAGATTAGCAAGTTGTGGAAGCCCAAAGTAGGCTACTCGAACTGTTCTTCATTTCTGGGTAACCCAGAAAATGAAGAACAGCTCTGACAACTTGTTCAAAGGCTTGGATCTTGCTTGTATGTTATTATTTGGCCCAGAAATTGCTAGATACTTGTAGTATTACACTAATACTACAAGATCGGATCATAAGTTTGCCCAGAAACAACATAGGCAGAGAATTAAGCTTAGTCAAGGTAGGCATCTCGAAACTGCCTTTGAATGTTCTTGAGGCACAAGAACACTATAGGCGACACTTTCTGTCGCTAAAGGCATTAGAGACAGACTTATTAATTTTAATTATAATAATTTCCAAAAATCATTTAAAAATAGAAAATAATTTCTGAAAATTACAAAAATTATTTTAAAAATCATTTTAAGTTATAAAAATTAACTTTTAATAATTTGACATATTTTCCATTAAAAATTAATATTTATTTAAATATTAATGATATTTAATTTATTTAATAAATATATTAAAATTTAATAAATGTATTAAATAAATTAATTAAAAATGATTTTATCATATTAAAAATTATTTTAAATGATAATAAAGTATTTAAAAATATTTTAAGTTATAAAACATAACTTTTAATATTTTAAGGAAAAATTCATTAATAATTTAATATTAATGATATTAGATTTAGTTAATAAATACATTAAATAAATAGTTTAAAAATGGTTTTATTAATTTAAAAATCATTTAAAAAGGATATAAATGAATTAAAAATATTTTAAGTTATAATAAATGACTTTTAATATTTTGATAAATAATAAATTAATATTTAAATATTAATGGTAATTAAAAAAATGATTTTAAATGTTTTAAAAATCATTTAAGGTAATAATAATGTTTTAAAAATATTTTGAGTTATTATAAATAACTTTAATATTTTGGCAATGGTTTCATTAATATTTTAATATTATTTAAATATTAATGATAATAGAATTATTTAGTATTTAAATCATTTCAAAATGATTCCAGTGTTTGAAAATTATGATAAATTATAATAATTATTTAAAAATTATTATAAGTATATGAAAAATAATATGATTGATATTTAAATTATCCAAAATAATATTAAGGTACAGAATAGAGTTTAATTAACAATAAACTCGACAATTACCCGATAAAGCTGTCAGTACACCGAAATGTGTCTAAAATTGATCCGAACCTATATAGGTTGACTGTATAAGTGTCTGTTTATGTCCTAACAACTGATATACATACGTGACAATGTGCTTAAGCTGTATGATGACTGCAAATAGTAGTACTAAGTGTTATGATTTATTATTCTAATCGAAAGAATGATCTTATTAATAATAGATCGTTGTATTAAAGATAGAACTAAGTTGTATAACTGTAAGCAGCAAACCAGGCAAGTATCTGAACTATTCTCTTTTATTGTGCAAGTACCCTAACCTTACTCAAATTTTATATTGAGCAAGTTTCTAAATCTTACTCTTTATTGAGCAAATATGCTAGAATTACTCATATCTGGACAGACTCTCTAAATTTTGAACTGTCTGTCTCATTATTTATGAATAATACAAGGTTATATAATCTTTTTATTCCAATCAGCTTCAAAAAGAATAGTTAAGATACTATCAAGTACATCATTTTTTTCTTACTTGAAAAAGTTTATATTGCAAGTTTCTTTACTCAAATTATTATTGATATCCATGATTCGATTATTTCTTATTATTATCTCATTATTGTCTGTTGTCATACAAGTGTCCCCACTTGTATGAGCTATTGTATTCATGCAAGAACTCTTGAACTAGAACTTCTTTGATATGACAACTTCTATTACATACTATTAAACTTCGGTAGGCGTTTATAGTTTAAAGGCTGTTTAAGCTATTTGACTCAGCTAGACAAAGTTGAATTGTACTACTAAATATTATTGGTTATGATAAGGTCACCCAACTGAATTGTTTAGTTAGGATTCCAGACTGAGTATGAACAACCCTTAATGGGGAAATTATTTATGTGCCCAAGGCGAACAGAGTGAATAAATTTATCGTTCAAACAGATAGTATTGATCAATACAGAACATAACGGGGCTGATCACCCTACATGTCCGTAAGACCAGAGCAGTTTGCAGATGAATTTCTGTTTAAACCTTTTCAAAAATGAAAATAAAAGTTCATGGTCTATGGTCTATTGACCGCTAAGCATTTATAGTCACTATATCGTTTCAAAATTTTAAACGATTTGATAGGTTATTAAGATATGTTTCGAAAGACTTCACAACTATCGATTCGTTGTAGAAGTAGACCTCAAAGAAAATATTTATTTCTTTCAGCCAAAGTTTATTAACTGTTATTACTTGCTGAGCAATTGAATGCTCATTCTTGCTTTAAATTAAATGTTTACAGCTAAGCGTGATCAACCAGAAGGCTCTGGCAAGAACAAAGGAAAAGGAAAGCTGGAAGAATAAGTTCATGATATCTTATGTAATAGTTATATTTTATGAAGACGATAATATTTATTATCTATCATGTAATAAATGTTTTAAAGGTCATGTACCTGGGAATAGACAACTCTGACATATAAATTAAGTTTGTTTATCTATTTTATATTATTATTTCGCTCAAAGAAATGATATCGTGTAGCACCGAGTTCAGGTTTCAAGTACCTGGATTTGGGGGCGTCACATCTCCTTTATAAACTTCTTATTTCTGGCCTCTCTGGCCTCCATAGCCTCATCTTCAAGAGGTTCTTCCTCATAGGAATTCTCATCTCCACTATAATTGACCTGGGGTATCAAGAGATTTGAGATATTAGTGGGGACTTTCCTCAATGGCTCTTTGAATCCTGCTTCAGTGAGGTTCGGCTTGAGGGGAATCATTATGTGGATAGGCATATGCTTGTGAGGATTACGATTTTTGGAATCATCGAGATAGCCCAGTCGAGCCCTGCCTAATTTCATTGGTCTATGAATAGGAGTCCTGATCCCATGACTGTTACGCCCTGACCTAGTCGATGTCCTTTGGAAAACATCTCTTGACCAACTACCATCACTTCGAGGGATATCCGAGGTTTAATGCTGGCGAGCCTAAGATTGGTATTGGGGTGTGCTCATTTCGAAGGCTTGAAAACTCGCAGGTTCAACATCTTAGTTTAGATCGATCACGGGCATATCTTCCAGAGTATGAATCAGATATTCATGTTCGACACTGACGGTGACCAAGTTGCCATTGATGATATATTTCAATTACTGGTGAAGAGTGGACGGAACGGGTCTAGCCATATGAATCCATGGTCACCCCAGCAATAGGTTATACCCAGTAGTGATATTCAATATTTGGAAAGATATATTGAAAATAAATGGACCAATCTCCATGGGAAGTTTAATTTCCCCCACTGTATCTCTCGTGATCCATCGAAAGCTTGAATTACCACATGGTTATCTCAGATCCGATTTGGATTGATATTCATCCTTTCCAGGGTATTCTGAGGGCAGATATTCAAGGATGAGCCCCCGTCGATAAGTACACCTCCTATCACATACCCGGATGATATGACCGTAATATGCAGTGGCCTGCGATGTCCAGTTCCTTCGGCTGGTATATCATCATCGGTGAAAGATATCACAGCTAATCAGATGCTGGAATTTCTCAGTATCGATATTTTTGGGCAAGTGAGCTTCCTCCAACACTTGGATTAGAATTTGACGGTGGTTCTCGGAGGCTAGCACCAAGTCAAGGATGGAGGTTTGGGGTGGTGCCTCCTTCAGCTGCTTTATTGCTTGTGCCTCATTGTGTCCTACTTTATTAAGGAAATCCACAATCTTCTCTGATGGCACCTTTCCCATGGTTTTAGCTACTGGCTTCATTACCCGCCCTGGAAGGCAAAATAGGTTATCTCTTGGCAGGATCGCAGTACATTCAATCTCCGACCTTATAACCTCTCTATAGTTCCAAGGAACCTTTTTTAGATTAAAAACAGAGACCTGCGGCCGAGGGGTCAACATCATCGGCATTGGCACAACTATTTTCAATGGAGCTCTGTCTCCCCTATTGGACAATCCTCGGATGGTGAGAGGCAGGATGGAAGTTTCTTCTATGCTAGTGATAACTGCCACTATTTCTTCTGAACCTCGTACCCTTCGATGATATATTATCTCTTCATCAGGTAAAATCTCATCATCCCTTATCATCTCCAGCTCTCATGATTCAATCAGATTCTGAATTAGATGGTGTAGGGCCCAACACTCCTCAGTGGCATGTACAGGGGCATTTGAATGATATAAACAAGTTTTACTAGGGTCGAAACATTTTGATCGAGGATCCCGGGGTGGTGAGAAATCTGTGATCTTTCCCTCGTCGATCAACATTTGCAGGATTTCTTCCCTAGACTGCCCCAGCGGGGTAAATTTTTGCTTGGCTGCAAATTCCCTCCAAGAGTGAAATCTAGCTTCCCTTACTACTTTCTCCATCCATTGTCTCTGTGCTTGGAGATGAGTCTAATCTCTCTTTGGAAATGGGACTACTTTAGGAGGTGGAATGTTAATCTGCCCTCGCAGGACTTGATCGACCAACTGTCAAGTCAACTGATGTTGTTATACAACTAGCTCTGCTAATTGATCCACTTGCACCTTGATTGAGGTCAAGCTCTGCTCCATCGTATACTTTCCTTCAGGGTAAACCCATATGGAAGGATCAGTCATGGCGGGAGCTTCTCCCAATTTCCTCAAATACTTGCGGTTCTCCTGACTTCCTGCACTGATCATATTGACTCCCTCTGCATCATGCTGAGGTAATGGATTGTTATTAACATTGGGATGCTATGGTGCTTTTACCATAATCTTTCCACTGTCAATCATATTCTAAATCTTTTTCTTTAAGGTCCAACAGTTCTGAGTGTCATGCCCCGGTGCTCCAGAATGATAGGCACATTTCTTACTGGGATCATACTTCCTACCTTTAGAATCGGCAGGTGGAGTAAGCTCCATAATCTTCTTCTGTGAAACCAGCAGTGCCAATATATTCTCTAATGAATCCCCTAATGGAGTGAATATCCTTCTTTGCCTGTTCTCCCTGACCCTCGGTGCCGTAGGATTTTGGGCATTTACAGATAACTAGAATGCAAGGTAATTGCCTTGCTTCTGTATGGGGGACATTACGCTTGCTCGTTGATTGCCCTTGCAATATTAAAGAGACATCCTCCTCCTTTCTATTAGGTACCCTCTTTGGAGCGCTCGAGTAATTGCCCAGTTGTATATGCTCCGCCACTGCCTCCAAGGCTGTAAGGTCCTTGATTTTGCCAAATTTCAAACAGTTTTGCCATTTCCCCATGCTTTATCATTTCAGAAAAGGGTTTGCCTATTCCTTCCATGACTCTCTTGTAATATGGAGCTTCTTGGATGTTAAGTTTTCACCATCTCACCTTCATCCATTGGGGGGCTAACTTGGGCGGCCATTCGCCTCCATCTTTGTGCATACTCCCTGAACTATTCATGGCTCAGTTTCTTAACTTTGGTCACTTGGTAACGGTCAGGTGCCATCTGAAATTGGAAGCTATACTGGTTGAGGGATGCATGGGATAAATCTTCCTAACCCTGGACTTTGGAGTTGTCAATCCGGGCATACCAAGTTCGAACTTTATCGATAAGGCTCTTCTAGAATAGTTGCATTCAGAGGCTCTCATCCTTGGTATAAGATCCAAGATCACCTATGTAGACTTTCAAATGGGTGTAGGGATCGCCCAATCCATTGTACTTCTCGAATTCTGGGACTTGAAACTTATCCGGGTATCTCACTTTTGGGAAAATACATAGATCCAAATAATTCACGCTTCTATGGGATCCTATCCCTTTTATAGACTAGATAATGTCCTCCATTTGTCTAACTTTCTTCATGATATCTCCAGTTTCTCTGTCTTCTCGGAGGTCTACTATTTCCCTTATCATCTTTTGGACCAAGGCCTCTTTGGCTACTCTGACATCGAGGGAAGAGGAAGGTGTGGACATCTAGGTATCACTGTCCTTTTCCAGTATTTTCATATCTCCTTGCACAGAGGGTTCAGTATGAGTTTTCAGTTTGGGCTCCTAAGATATTTTACATTGTTCTCTTAACAGGGTAGTCATCTCGGCAATCTGCTTCTTAAATTCCTCAAACTCTTCACGAGACACGGGAATAGGTTCTGATGAACTTCCTTCAGCCATTTGGACTGGTGGTGAACGTGCCATTTTGGCTCAAAATCGGGTTCTAGGACCAATCTGCACAAAATGGTATCTAGTTTAGTCTAGATATTGGCAAATGATATGGATGCATGATATGTTATGCATCGGTTTATGGGTTTTTTAATCTTTTCCTACAAAAACAAGTGGTTAGTCGACTTGATGGCATGATAAAAAGGATGTACAAATGATAGTTTAAGATGGATGACATTTCTAAATTTTGAAAGTAACAGGGCATGAAGAGACATCCTGCGCGTTTGGTTTATCATAGGTTGACCTATCTTAGGTTACTCTCACAGGCTTTTTGAAATTGGTTCCCAAATCTTCGCAATTTACTTGATGAAGACATTAATTTTTTAATTGGAGCAGATCTGAGTGGTGCCTTTCCTGAGCCTCACAAGAGAACACTCTTTAGAGTCTAGTAATAAACAACCGACGGGTTTGCCTCCTAATGGAGGTACCACAAAACATACATTCATACATTCATCGTCCTCAACGAATGTAATATGATGACATTGTGCGAGACACTAATATGTGGTGCGTGGCACTAATATGGAGTGCTTGAAAAATTTGAGACATTTATCACACACAAAGATTATTCACACAAAATGCACATGCAGAATGGAAATCAAAAAGATTAAACGCGGCTTAAGCCCTCTATAGTTCCCTAGCAGAGTCGCCACCTGTCGACGAAGGGAAAAACTCGAGTGTCTATCTTCTCTATTTCGCATTTGTTTGAAGATTATCTGTCTTTTTCTTTCCGCTTTTCCTATTATTTCTTACCCTTTTTATTTTGCTATGTTAATTAATTCATCTGAAGGGTGAGATTTAGGAAAAGACCAACATTAGTTGACTTATTTTACAAAGTTTGATTTTGTTGATTAATTTTGATGATTGGACCGAATGAGACAGAGCCTCCAGTTGGTATGGATTAAATAGATGTACCAACTCATCCGAATTTTGAAGGTTTTCGCAATATGGTCCAATATGTGACTCTATAGAATTGGTCTGAAATCGTGATTCTTAGAATTCGGGGGCTAGGTTAAGCCGGGGGAAGGTGGTAGGCACCGCCCGACTCCCGTGAAAACACGGTACCGCATCTTATTGATTTCCTGTGCATAAAGTGTGAGTGTGTGTGTTTTATTTTGAAAGTTTATTCTAAGCCTCATTGTGAGTTATTCGGAAGTAGTGTTGTTCCTCTTTTACACCTATGTACGAAGGGTTTGATTTAGCAAAAAGTTCATTTTTAGACAAAATATACCAATGATGTTTTGAAAATAAAGTTTTCAAATCCTTCGTCAAATAGGAATCGAGGTCCTTTGATACTTCCATTTATTATCTAAATGTCTATCCCCGAATCTCTTTATTATTATTATGAAAGCTCTTTGCTATTTTGACTTGGAAATTGTTTTTGGTGAAAATGCATGCATGAAAGCGCCAAAAAGGGTCGGATCATCATCGAGCATATAAGTCATCTCGATGAATCAGAGCACCCACAATCAAAGTTTTCACTATCACGGGATCTTGAAACCGAATTATCGGGACTAACCCCTCAAATTCATTTTCAAAATCCAAACATTACATATACAATGATTTCGCCTTATTTAAACATTACATTGAAAAAGAAATGTCCATCGTGGGAATTAAGTTAAGATTCGATCATTGGATCTCAACACCGAGATTCCTAGGCTCACATTGTTATACTTAAATATGTATGTACAACGTCCTAGACTTGATATTAGGTGATTTCATCAGTTGAAATCACCATTTCAAGCCATTTCGGACCCCCTCGCCTCTAGATATAGATCTAGGGCTATACGGGGTAATCGGGACTAACCAAAAGTAGTAAAACACGTAGATCTACCATAGATCTAAACCGATCTAGCATACAGGCTAAAGTTTCATGCTTAATAATCACTCAAAAGGCTAGATCCGACTTAGATCTTGGTAGATCTAATCTCCGGACTTGATTTACAATAATATATGCAATAAATAACCAATGGGATCTATATATCTACCACTTACACCATAATATATGTATAAAACAACAAGATCTAGCTAGATTCAAGCAAAATATAACATAAATCTAGTATATTGAATAATATTTACAAAGAAAGTGACTAAAATGAGTGTTTTTCACCTTAGGGACGCATGAACAAGCTTTTTATGGCTCAGGGTCACTCTATATCGCTCTAGACACCCAAAGTATACAAGATCTAAGCTTAAACAACTCAAATGTGATGAAATGTAGCAAGATCTAAGCCTTTCTCTCTCTAGAACTCCTTTCTCTCTCTAACTTCTTCCCCTTTTTGTGTAAATGAGCTGCTGACTGCTAATATAGGCTTTCAGAGGTAGCCGCAGGTGTACTTGCGGCTGCGGCTGGAGCAAGTGCACCTGAGGCTGGGCCCCAAGGGTCTGGTTGCCTCAAAGTTCGTGCATTAGGTCTCGATTTGGTGAAAATTGATCTTCGTACCCAAAAATTCCTAAAAGTCCTTACTGGAGGATGCGAAATAAGGTCGAGTTTGACCAAATTGGAGTCCGAGAAGATGATGCAGTAAGCTGAAAGGTATCTTCCGATTCCCGAGGGTCGTCAATTGGTATGTCTTGATAGCACACAGTTCAATGATTGATGCGGTGACTTCTTATAGCCACTTTCTCAGCTTTGGGATCCTTGTTCGGTCCGTGTCATGTCTGGGCGTCGTTGGCACTTTGATTCTTCCACGGGGTTGTCTCCGGGGTGAAAAGATACCTTTACCCTACCTCGGGGTTGTCTCCAAAGTGAATTTCCTCTTTTACCCTCCTGAAAGGTTAGTCTAAGGAAAGCAAAATTTTGAGTGTCTATAATATATATATATATATATATATAATGTATCCTAAACCCGATATTAGGGGATTCATCGGTTGAAATCCCTATCACGAGTCATTAATTAGGACTCCCTCAACTCTAGATATAGATCTAGGGCTCTACGAACTGACCGGGATTGACCAAAAGTATCTAAATGACTAGATTTACAGTAGATTTAAGTTGATCTAGCATATGGGTTAGGGTTTCGAGCTCCATAATCGGTTAAAGGGCTAGATCCGACTAGATCTAGGTAGATCCAGTCAAAGGACTTGATTTCTAACTATATATATGCAAAATAATCGGTAAAAACTCTAGATCTACTAACTAATACACAATATATATGTATAACAATAAGTCTAACTAGATATAAACTCTATACAAAATAGATCTAGTATATTGAACAAGGTTTACAAAGGAAATGACTAAAGATTCGTTTTTTTTTTCACCTTAGGGGATGTCAAAACATGCCTCCTGGGACACCAATCGATGCTCTACCACTTTATACCGATGAGTCTATAGTATGTGAGATGAAAACAACTAAAATCTAGTATTGTGATGTTAGACCCGAGTGTTTCTCTCTCTAAAAACTATTTTCTCTCTCTAACTTCTCTTTTTTCTTCAAATGAGCTGTTGGCTGCTAGTTAAAGGCCTCAAAGCCAGTCTCAGCCTTCTGGGCCCCGCCGTCTCAAAGTTCATTCATTCGGTCGTTAATCCAGTGAAAGTTGGGCTTCGTACTCAATAATCCCAGAAAGCTTATGCTGAAAGCTGCGAAACGGGGTCGATTCTGACTGATTCAGAGTCCAGGAAGATGATGCAATTAGCTGAGAGATATCTTTCGATTCCTGAGGTAATCAACTAGCTCGTTTTACGCAATTAGCAGTTCAATGATTATGGTGGTGACTTCTTGTGGTCACGTTCTCAGCTTTGCGATCCTCGTTCGGACCACGTCGTGTCTGGGCATCGTTGCACTTTAATTTATCCACGGGGTCGTCTCCAGGGTGAAATTATGCTTTTGCCCTCCCTCGGGGTTGTTTCCCAGGTGAAATTCCTTTTTTACCCTCCTGCAAGGTTAGTCTAGGAAAAGCAAAATTTTGAGTGTCTAGAGTATTCTTATTTTATGTTCTTTTCTTGAACTAATTACTAGTCAATGTAATCTATTATAGCCAATCAAAATCTTATAAAAAATAATCTAAATTGAAAGTATTTAGGCGACCTTCATGCACACGGTCTGGAAAACTTTTTCTCGGATTATTTGCTTTGATTGGACTTGGTTTGTTGTTGATTTTGGACTGATTTGCTTCTTGTATGCCTTTAAATTTCTAGGAAAGATTGTTAGGCTTACGAAATATTATGGCTTTGCTTGTTCGAAGTTGATGATGATGTATTCGGATGAGGATGGTTGATAATTACGAATTTGAAGTAATGATTGACGCTGCGAATTTGGATTAACACCAAACAATAATATGCAGAGTTTTTTTTTACACAACAAGAACAATAAAAAGGTAAATAACCTTCTAGAAACTTAGCTTTGATACCAAATGATAGACTCCACGACACACTTGCGTGAGGTGGTCATCGCCCGGATAGTTTAGCAATTGTTATGGGAGGAACATCAATGACACATTGACCTCTCGCTTATATTGAAGCGATAACATTGGTACAATCAACGATTGATGTATAGTGCAAGACCCCCACAAACACCTATGGATTGATGTCTGATAAGTCGGATTGATTGCCACGGACACACCGATAAGATCAAGAGTTCTTGAAAAGAACAAAGATAGAATACTCTCAAGTAGTCTAAAAAGAAGAAGTAATATTAAATCAATTGGTGTGAAAACCCTTGGCCTTGAGGCCTATTTATACTAGTACAAGGACATAATTATGGTAATAAAAACATTAAAAGTGTTGCCCTAATTGTACACTAGTAGAAGTCTCTAGATTTGAAATCTAAATAAATCAAAACCCTCCCCCCAGAATCATGTTAAATTACCTAAAACAAAAGGAAACAAAATACAATAGAGTTTGCCTAATATTTTAGGAAACAAAATCTTCTCTAATTTCTGAATTGGGCTTGTATCAGATTAACTCAAACTTGTATCTTATGCTCTTTAGCCTCCTCTTTGGGTTTCCTTAAGTTAGTTTCGGCTCAAACATCTTGGATCAATCAATTGAGACCTTGTTTGAACCTCTTAGTTCTAGCCTTTGTAATTGGTCCAACTGGCACTTAAATTGGATCTTCCCATGTTCCTTTAGTCTTGTTTGAATAAGCCAATGCCATGTCCTCATCATATTTGAAATATCACACTTAGATCCCTTGATGATGAGATGGGGTTGGAAATGAGCTTGTGCTTTGTTAATGCACACATTCACCATGGTATGTTCATCAATATTGTCAGCACACGTCAGTGTCTATATCCAAAATCTCGTAACTATTGGTCAAAGTCCTCACCCATTTATGTTGGTCAAAGAACTCACCAACCTTCCTCATTAATTCTCTTCCCCTCCATTCTACTATAAAAGGGCAGCCAAGCATTAGGGAAATGCACACCAAAAATATATACTCCATCCGAGAGAGTTAGAAGAGAAAGAGGGAGAGAAAGAAAAGCTTCTTCTAAAGAGCTTAGAAAAATAGAGAGAGAAAGATAGTTCAAATAAAAGGGTGTTTTATTTGAGTTCCATCACATAGTTATTGTGGTGAAGAAATTTGAGTTTGTACTCAAATTAAGATATCTTTGTATTCTCTCAGATTATTATAGTGAATTTTTCGGAGATCGTCCCGTGGTTTTTACCTCTTAGTTTTAGAGAGTTTTTCACGTAAAATCTTGGTGTCTCGTGGTTGAATATTTTCTACTTATTATTTCCTGCAATGATTATTATTTTAGTGGAACTGCGGATTTAATCTGTTTGGCATATACTGATATTTTATCCATTTAATTTATCAAAGACAACAGTATTTGGGAGGTGATTTTTTCCCAACAACTGGTATCAAAGCTAAGGTTATTTGCTCGGTTGTTCTTGATAAATTTTATGGAGGAATTAGTTGGAGCCATGATTAAATTGACCTCCTCAAAATTTTTGATCTGGAAGCCCAGAATGGAGGATATCCTTTATTGCAAGGATTTGTATGATCCGTTGGAGCTCGCGTGAAAGAAGCCCGCGGATAAATCTGAGGCTGATTGGAATAAAATGAATAGGAAGACTATTGGTCACATCCGGCATTGGATTGATCAAAGTGTGTTCCACCATGTTTCATAGGAGACGGATGCTCACAATTTATGGACAACACTAGAGTCTATGTACGAGAAGAAGAATGCACAAAATAAAACTTTGATATTCGAAAAATTGTGAATCTAAAGTACAAGGATGGGAGCAGTGTGTCGGAGCATATGAGTGAGTTCCAAGGCTTGGTGAACCAGCTGTCCACCACGAAGTTGAATCTTGATGATGAGATTCAAGCTCTTTTGCTTCTCAGTTCGTTGCCAAACAGCTGGGAGACTTTGGTGGTGTCTCTAAACAATTCAGCTCCTGTGACACCCCCAAATCCGGGTACTTCAATTCCACGGGACTTGGTGTTCACTGTACAAATATCATCTATCTATCTACCCATAGTAAATGCAAACCATACAATAAATAGAATTAAATCCTCCCCTTATGGGGTTACAACATCTGAGTAATAAATAAAATAAATCCCAGGTAATACTAACCTTAAACATCTGTGCGAAACATAAACAAATAAATAAGTCTTACACAACTCTAATATAAGTCTGAAACATAACAATTAAAATAAACAACAAGACTTCATCACTTGTTGACTTTGCCTTTGCCTTTGCTAGTAGAAGGCTCGTCGGACCTTTCGTTCTTAACTGCAATGTTATTATTACGTAAGAGTGAGCACGATTGCCCACAAGTATAATAATATGACAACAATATAATAACATGCGAGTGAATCAAAGACATCTGAATAAAGAAACTCAACTTTTGACTCAAGAATGAATAACAGGAATCAAAAGAACGTCTGAGGGTCATAAGACCTTGAACTATGTCCTAGGTTGTAAAGTGTTTATGCTTTAAACCTTTAACAGTCATAAGACTATGGACTCTACTTCTCGTACTTAGGGGGATCAGCCCTTAGTACCATACTGTGCACAATATCTCAACGCTAAAGCGTAAATAATCCCCTATTAAAGGGTTGTTCATCTCAGTTTTGACATCAGAGTCCGCACCAAAGGAAGTTTGGTTTGGATAAGCTCAATAAGTATTCTAGAATTTAGAACGTACATCAACTATGGACTAGTCGAATAAATAAGGGTTCACTAGTCCTATAAGTTCAACAATATCATCGATATTCAACTTGAATGGTAAATCTCGAGAGTATACAATCGAATAAGTATTGTATAGCTGAATCATGCTTAAAAAAATAGTAATATCTCATATGAAAATCTCAACTTGAATAAACAAGGATAAGAACTTGCTCAATGTAAAAGTAAGATTTGAGTTTAGGAAACTTGCAAAATATTAAACAAGTTTAAGGATAGGAAACTTGCCTCTTGCACAAGCTACAATTTATAATTCACGTTCTTTATTAAATCCTACATATCAATACGTTCACAATACACATTAATCAATAACTCGATATACGTATCGAATCACACACATCGGTCTTGAGCACGTTATTGGACTATACAATTAACGATTCAAGTCATGTAATTAACTTATTAATTACTCACGTAATATAAGTTATTAACCTCTTATTATATGTTTAATCATGTCTTCATGTTTATTACATTAGGTTCCAATTACATTTTCTGAACTTGAATAATTAAAATCTCATTTTTGGGAAAAATTACCAAGTGGCGCTGCAGCTCCACCATTTGAACTAAAAATGGCGCTGCAGCTCCACTGGCGCTGCAGCTCGGACTTTAAGCTTAAGTCTGGCGTTGCAGCTCCACTGGCGCTGCAGCCCCACTCTTAGGCTTACAGTTGGCGCTGCAGCTCCACTGGCGCTGCAGCCCCACTCTTAGGCTTAAATCTGGCGCTGCAGCTCCACTGGCGCTGCAGCCCCACTCTTAGGCTTAAAGTTGGCGCTGCAGCTCCAAACGCCATTTTCAGAATCTGCAGTTCACGAATAACAGAGAACCAGGCCCAGAATAAAAGCTACCACAACAATTTAATTGCTACCCATGAAATATGGACTTCACATAAACAGTATACAACATTTCTAGCATGATCTTAGCATTCTAAATCATGTAATCACACAATCCAAGGCATCTAATTTCACTGTTTTCATACTTTATCATGTTTTGAAGGAAAATCACGAAATTTAACTTTACGGATTCGTTATAACACCGAATCCGTTCGTTTAACTTCTGTTTTGTTCGTATAAACGTGTACAATTATATGCAAGTGCTAATTCAAAGTTAAATCATCGATTCATAGTATAAAAATTGTACATAAGGGTCGTATGGCCATATATACAACTTTTCTACTCTGTGACTTTTATAAAATCAAATCAAGCATAATTGTATGAAATTTATTACTTTAAATCATGCATACATGATATAAAACATGTTATGATCATATAATAACACATATAAAACCATATCATGCATTAATCATCAAATTAGTCATTCATAGAGAACTTTTTAAGAATACGTTAATGAAAACTGTAAGAACTTGAATTTAAAAACGTAGGAGAAAGAATTACCCTTGCTAGTTAGTGATGATGATGCAACTAAATTCTTCAAACTCTTCTCTAACTAATTCTCAAGTCTTTTCTCTCAATTTCTCTCTTTTTCTCTCTGTGTTTTCTCTTTACTTTCTTAACTGATGAATGTAATATATGATATATGATATACCACTAATATGATATACGTATATAATAGTGGAGTCATGGGTCGTCCGATAATCCCATATTGCTTGCCCCTTTTATTCTTCCTTTCCCATTAATTTAATTAACTTACTATAATATAGTTTAATAATGTCACACTTTTAATTAATCAATAATCCTATTTAAATCAATTAAATAAAATTGCATAATTCCACAATAATTCACATAGTCACATAATTAAAATTCTTATTTATTAATTATGTCAAATCATTAAATCTCTAATTAATTATTAAATTAATTAGAATAACATTATGCTTATTAATTAATATATTAATCAAATAAGCTCAACTAAATACATACTTTGAATATAAAATTCACCACATTAATTTAACTAACGTGACACATATAATTAAATTAATCTACCATAATTTTATCAATTAATTATTTAACTCAATAATTAAATCATTGATATTTATTTAATTCAATAAATATTCACATTAAATTACAAAAATCTTGTTCGTCACAGCTCCAAAGGGAAAAATGACTGTGCATATGGTTAAGGACAGACTTCATAATGAGGAGACAATGAGAAAGGAGCAAGGCGTAAATTTTGAGACACATGCTCTTGTTGCAGAGAACAAGGGCAGAAGTAATTTTAGGGGATTTCACAAAGGAGATAAAAGTCGCAGCAAAAGCAAAAATCACAGGAGCAAGTCAAAGACCAGATAAAGTGAAATGTATAGATGCTTCCATTGTAATAAGGAAGGTCATTACAAGAGAAATTGCATAATCTGGTTAGACAAGCAGAAAAATGGTGAGCAAGGAGAGGTTAAGGAGAAGAACATTACAGCCATAGTCACTGAAGATGTTATGATTCTTTCATTTGGGGAAGAAGAATGCTTGCATGTTGATGATCAGAAAGTTGATTGGGTGGTTGATACTAGTGTCTCGTATCATGCTACACCCAAGAGAGAATTTTTCACAACTTACAAAGCTGGAGACTTTAGGTACGTGAGAATAGGAAATACTGATCAGTCCAACATTACTAGAATTGGCGATGTTTGCATTCAAACAGGTGTTGGTTGCACTGTTACCTTGAGGGATGTTAGACACGTTCCTAATCTGCGTCTCAACTTGATTTCTGGCATGGCCTTGGACAGAGAAGGCTATGAGAATCACTTTGGCAGTGGAAAATGAAAGCTTACCAAGGGCTCTATGGTGATTGCAAGAGGTGTTGCTTGTTGTTCGTTGTTCAAGACTCATGTGAAGGTGTGTTCTAGCGAGTTGAATGCAGTCGAAGATGACTCTTCACCAAACTTATGGCATAAGAGGCTTGGCCACATGAGTGAGAAAGGGTTGCAGTTATTAGCAAAAAGGTCACTCATTTCTTTTGCTAAAGGTATTATTTTAAGCCCTTATGACTATTGTTTGTTTGGAAAACAACATAGAGTTTTTTTAAGTAGTTATGCTAAAAGAAAATCAGAGTTACTAGAGAGGGTATATTATGGTGTATGTGGACCCATTGAGGTTGAGTCTTTGGGTGGAAATAGGTATTTTGTTACCTTTATTGATGATGCTTCGCAGAAGGTGTGGGCATTTTTGTTGAGAACAAAAGACCAGGTATTCCAGCATTTTCAGAGTTTTCATGCTATGGTTGAAAGGGAGATTGGAAAATCATTGAAGTGTCTTCGTAGTGATAACGGAGGAGAATACACTTCAAAGGAGTTTGCTGAATATTGCAGTAAGCATGGCATTCGGCATGAGCAGACTGTTCCTGGTACCCCACAGCATAATGGTGTGGCTGAGAGAATGAACCGCACTATTATTGAGAGAGTGCGATGCATGTTGAGAATGGCTAAACTGCCCAAGTCATTCTGGAGTGAAGTTGTTCGTACTGCTTGTTACTTGATTAATAGATCTCCATCAGCACCGTTGGATTTTCAAATTCCAAAAAAGATTTGGAGTGGAAAGAATTTGTCTTATTCTTATTTGAGGGTATTTGGGTACAAGGCTTTTGCACATATCCCCAAGGAACAAAGATCGAAGATTGATGACAAATCTACTCTATGCGTGTTTGTTGGCTATGGGGATGCAGAGTTTGGATACCGGTTATGGGATCCAGTACAAAAGAAATTATTCAGGAGCAGAGATGTGGTGTTTCATGAGCACCTGAATTATAAGCATTTTGATAATGCTACACAGCCCAGGGATAATAGAGTTCCAGACCTCAGCGAAGTTTCATCTCCAGTACAGAATGCCACAGTTGGAGAAGGAGGTCAGATTGAAGATATGACTGATACAGATTTGCACGATGGTGATGGGTCAGATGTAGAGAGTGCTGATCAGGGGGAGCAACCTGATATTAAAGAACCTCAGCTAAGAAGATCCACAAGAGAACATGTGACATCAGTCAGATATCCTTCATCTGAATATCTTTTAGTTGCTAAGGAGAGAGAGCCAGAGGATTTTTAGGAAGTTAAGACTCATAAGGATAAGAGCAATTGGCTGAGAGCTATGCAGGATGAGATGGATTCTTTGCACAAGAATCACACCTATGAGTTTACTACACTTTCAAAGGGCAGGAAAGCATTAAAGAACAAATGGGTGTCCAAGCTTAAGAAGAATAGTGAAAAACTAGTGAAGTACAAGGCTCGGTTAGTCGTCAAGGGTTTTGCTCAAAAGCAAGGTATTGGCTTCGATGAGATTTTTTCTCCAGTTGTGAAGATGACTTCTATTCGAGTAGTGCTGGGATTAGTTGCTAGTATGGATCTTGATCTTGAGCAGTTGGATGTAAAAACTGCATTCCTTCATGGTGATTTGGAGGAAGAAATCTACATAGAGCAGCCAAAGGAATTTGAAGTTAAAGGGAAAGAGCACTTGGTTTGTAAGTTGAAGAAAAGTTTATACGGCCTGAAACAAGCCCCAAGGCAGTGGTACATGAAATTTGATTCATTTATGGTGGATCAAGGTTATAGCAAAATAGTTGCAGATCACTGTGTGTATGTCAAGAAGTTCCCGGATGGTAACTTCGTAATTCTGTTGCTATATGTAGATGATATATTGATAGTTGGGCAGGATTCTGATATGATTCGCAGACTCAAGGATGAGTTGTTCAAGTCCTTTGATATGAAGGACTTAGGCTCAGCTAAACAGATTTTGGGTATGAAGATTGTTCGTGACAAAAAAGCCAAGAGACTGTGGTTTTCACAAGAAAAGTATATTGAACAGGTGCTTGCAAGGTTCAACATGGGTGATGCTAAGCCAGTTAGTACACCACTTGCCAGTCATATTAAGCTAACAAAGCACATGTGTCCTTCTACTAAAGAAGGGAGAGATTATATGGCAGCAGTTCTCTACTCCTCTTCTGTAGGGAGTCTTATGTACGCAATGGTGTGTACACGACCAGATATTGCTCATGCAGTTGGCGTTGTGACCAGATATTTGTCAAATCCTGGTAGAGAACATTGGGAAGCAATTAAGTGGATTCTTAGATACTTGAAAGCTACTTCTAGTTTATGTTTGGGGTTTGGTGGTTCGAGTCCAGTCTTGGAGGATTTTACAAATGCAGACATGGCAGGTTCTGAAGAGAAGAAGTCTACTTCGGGGTATTTGTTTACTTTTACAGGGGGAGCAATATCATAGCAGTCCAAATTGCAAAAGTGTGTTGCTTTGTCTACAACTGAGTCAGAATACATCGTCGCTACGGAAGCAGACAAGTAGATGTCATGGTTTAAACAGTTTCTTCAAGAGTTGGGTCTAACACAAGATGAGTATGTGATTTATTGTGATAGTCAGAGTGCAATTTACTTGACCAAAAAATGCCACATATCATAATCGTACCAAACACATTGATGTTCGTTATCACTAAGTGATGAAAAAAGAATTGGATGAAAGTGAAGAAAGTTCATATCAACGAGAACCCCTCAGACATGTTGACAAAAGTTGTTACTCGTGATAAGCAGGAATTTTGCAAGAAATTGGCCGGAATGGACTCCAAGTGACGGTGTCATAGAGATTATCTTCTCTAATGGGTTCGGAGGGGGAGAATGTTGGTCAAAGTCCTTGGTCAAAGTCCTCACCCATTTATGTTGGTCAAAGAACTCACCAACCTTCCTCATTAATTCTCCTCCCCTCTATTCTACTATAAAAGGGCAGCCAAGCATTAGGGAAATGCACACCAAAAATATATACTCCATCCGAGAGAGATAGAAGAGAAAGAGGGAGAGAAAGAAAAGCTTCTTCTAAAGAGCTTAGAAAAATAGAGAGAGAAAGATAGTTCAAATAAAAGGGTATTTTATTTGGGTTCCATCACATAGTTATTGTTGTGAAGTAATTTGAGTTTGTACTCAAATTAAGATATCTTTGTATTCTCTCAGATTATTATAATGAATTTTTCGGAGATCGTCCCGTGGTTTTTACCTATTAGTTTTAGAGGGTTTTCTACGTAAAATCTTGGTGTCTCGTGGTTGAATATTTTCTACTCATTATTTCCTACAGTGATTATTATTTTAGTGGAACTGCGGATTTAATCTGTTTGGCATATACTGATATTTTATCCATTTAATTTATCAAAAACAACAGTATTTGGGAGGTGATTTTTTCCCAACAGTAACGTAGTCCACCAAATTTTCATTTGATCCTTGGGATAATCTCATCAATTCGATCATGGTCACCTGCTTCTGAACATTAAAAAATTTCATATGAAACTGCAACTTCATATCCGTCCAGTCCTAATCATTCCTTTTCTCCAAGTTTTTGTCCTCTTCATAATCAATGCCAAGGCAACATGCACTCTATAAATCTGGTGATATGCTCTCGGGCATTGCCCTTTTCACCATTATACTTTGGAAACTTCGGTAAGTGCTCAATGTAACCCGGGGGTATGATTTTCTCTTAATGGAGACCGGGTATGGGGTGTAAAGTCTAGCTCAACAGGCTTAGAGTCGACACTCTAGAGTTGGGCTATGATGTCGAGCATGTCTGCCTTGGCCATAAAGTTACTCGGAGCAGTACTTGGTTATGGTGGAGGGATACACTGGCTCAGGGACAACTAAAGATGAGGCTGGGGTACAGGGACGAGTGGAGGTTGGGTAGCAGAGGGTCGGACATTGGCGGAGGATGTAAGTTGTGGTATTATAGGAGTAACTTGGGGTGTGAGTTGGGTATTCGGGACAGGAATGTTTAAGACTACATGATTGTTGGTGTTAATTACTTGGTTGTTGAGAGTCACATGAGCACTTGGGCCATGTTTGTTTGCAAGGATTGTAATCCCGGGATTATAGTCCATGGGATTATAATCCAGGACTATTAATCCTAGTATTAAATAATCCTAATCACATGTTTGTTTTTTACGGGATTATTCAGGGGATAATTTAAAATAAACCCATGTTATGTTTGTTTTTTCCAGGATTAACTAAAGGATTGGATTAAAAAATATTATTTGGACTATTATACCCTTAACAATAATAACATATTTTAAACTATAATTTAAACTTATTTATACATCAAAAAATAATGAAAAATTAATTTAAAACTTTTAAATAAGTACTTATATTATTCAGTAAATATTATTTTTTTGAGAGGGGGTAGTAGGGGTGGGGGGTGGGGTAGGATAGGGTGGGGATGTATATATAATCAATAATATTATTTTATTAATTTTTGTGGGGTGGGGTGGGGCGGGGTGGGGTGGGTGGAGTGGTGGGGGTGGGTGGGGTGAGTGGGGGGGTGGGTGGATAGGGTGGGGTAGCGTGGTGTAGTGTGGGGTGTATATATAATCAGTAAATATTATTTTTTTAATTTTTGTGGGGTGCGGTGGGTGGGTGCGTGGGGTCGGGTGGGGTACGTGGGTGGGTGGGTGGGGTGCGGGGTAGGGTGGGGGGTGTATATATAATCAATAAATATTATTTTTTTTAATTTTTGTGGGGTGGGGTGGGGTGGGTGGCATGGGGTAGGGGTAGGGGTGGGGTAGAGTAGGGTGGGAGTGTATATATAATCAATAAATGTTATTTTTTTAATTTTTGTGGGGTGCGTGGGGTGGGTGGAGTGGGGGGGTGTTTGGGGTGCGTGGGGGGGGGTGGGTGGTGTGGGGTAGCGTGGTGTAGTGTGGGGTGTATATATAATCAGTAAATATTATTTTTTTAATTTTTGTGGGGTGGGTGGGTGGGGTGGGTGGGGTGCGGGGTAGGGTGGGGGTGTATATATAATCAATAAATATTATTTTTTAATTTTTGTAGAGTGGGGTGGGTGGGTTGGGGTAGGGTGGGGTATGGTGGGGGTGTATATATAATCAATAAATATTATTTTTTAATTTGTGGGGTGGGTGGCGTGGGTGGGTGGTGTAGCGTGGTGTAGTGTGGGGTGTATATATAATCAGTAAATATTATTTTTTTTAATTTTTGTGGGGTGGGGTGGGGTGGCGTGGGTGGGGTGCGTGGGGTGGGGTGGGGTGGGGTGGGGTAGGGTGGGGGTGTATATATAATCAATAAATATTTTTTTTAAAATTTTTGTGGGGTGGTGGGTGGCGTGGGTGGGGTTGGGGGGGTGAGTGGGGTAGCGTGGGGTAGGGTGGGGGTGTATATATAATCAATAAATATTTTTTTTTTAATTTTTGTGGTGTGGGGTGGGGTGGGGTGGGGTGGGGTGGGATGGGATAGCGTGGGATAGGGTGGGGGTGTATATATAATCAATAAATATTATTTTTTTAATTTTTGTGGGGTGGGGTGGGGTGGGGTGGGTGGGTGGGTGGGTGGGTGGGTGGGTGGGTGGGTGGGTCGGGGTGGGGTGAGTGGGGTAGCGTGGGGTGTATATATAATCAGTGAATATTATTGTTTTAATTTTTGTGGGGTGGGGTGGGGTGGGGTGGGGTGGGTGGGTGGGGGTTTGGGTGGGAATGGGGGGTAGGGTGGGAGTGTATATATAATCAATAAATATTATTTTTTTAATTTTCTTTGGTGATAATCAATCACAACTAGGACGTTCAATCTAATTTAAGGATACGTTAGTCATATTAGAAAGGACAAAGGTTAATTTGTCCACAAATTTTTAATCCCTCCTCATGGGATTATAATACCATGTTAGACATGGTATTAAATAATCCCTCATTCTAAGTCATTTTGTTATCCTAGGATTAATAGTCCGGAGTCTAATTTAAAAAACAAACAAGAGATTAAGGATTATTAGTCCAATCCCAAAGGTTATCCTACTAAACAAACATGGCCTTGGGGTATGTTTTGTTTACAAAAAATATGTTCGGGATAGGATTATTTATCTTAATTTAACACTATTTTTGACTATTTAATTATTTGAAGAGATATTATTAGTCCCTTAATGTGCTAAATTTAATTATTTGAAGAGATATTATTAGTCTCACAAAGCTATTTGATAACTTTGAAATGGGAAGACTATTAAGCTCACATAATCATGGGATTATATAATCCATCATAAATAGTCTTAGAAATGACAAAAAAAATAGTTCATATGACTATTTAAAGGACTATTAATCCTTATTATGGGATAAAATAGTATGGAAGTGTTAAATTAAATTTAGCAAACATAGCCTTAATGTAATTTGGGTGTCGGGAATGGCTACGGCAGGAGATTGTGGAAGTGGTGTCAGAATGGTGAAGCATTGAGGGCTTAGGTTGAACTGATGTAAAATGAATAACTATTGGCAAAAAAACCTCATTTCTTTTTGCTATTTCTAGTAATCAACTCCGTGTCCCTCTGCTTGTGCGGCTTGGCGTCTTCCAGCACCTGTGTTTCCAACGGAGCAGCCTAGTATTCAACTCCTTGTCCCTCCGCTCGTCGGCTCCAATCTTAATTATTTATGAACTGCCAGTACATCTGCTTTTCCACAACTGTTTTAAAGATTGATGTTTGCAAACACTTCGTTTAAAAAGTTTCCACTTTTGACAATGATTTTCCTAAATTGTTTTCTTATTACTACCTCCGTTCCAAAATTAAATATACAATTTAATTTAGATATTCAATTTGATCTTTGAAATCAAACGACAACATATTAAACTTTAAAATTAATATGACTCATAAAAATTTAGAATGAAATAAATTTTGTTATTAATAAATTTTGTTATATACTATACAATTATAATAATTGTATCAACTAAAATTAAATAAATTTACATCAATTTGAAGTTTAATATATTGTCATTTAACTTCAAAAGTCAAATTGTATCACTAATTTTGAAACAGAGGAAGTATTTGTTGATTATTTTTCTATTTCAAGGAAGAAAAATTAGAAGGGAAAAACAAACACGTTGCTCAAAAGTAAATTACCAAAAGGCAACACAGTAGTCATAAAAGCAGAGAGCTTGTTTTGCCTATGAATTGAACTTTACAGTTTTTCAGCTATCACATTGCAAACCTTTACAAATGAATTACAGGTAAATCATAATAGAACAGGTTACTGTGTGAAATTACCCACAGATGTGGATAATTAACAAATAACTCTGACCACCAACCAAAAAGTATAAAGATATTCTAACATGTACACATTTTATGGCCTTCCTCATTCAAGGAAAATGAATATATTTTGGCTTTATTCTACAGATCAGATACTAAAAGAATTTTAGCTAAAACCAAAAGAAAGGTTGATAAATGATCAAAGCGAGCAAAGAACTACAGTTCATTCCTTTGGTCTATCTTCCTGGCGTTTGCTCTAATACTATCAAGGAAAGATCTTCAAAAACTGAATTCATATCAGGTCTCTCAGCAGCAGGGAGGATACACCTAAGAGCCACCTGAAGCATGTCATCGAGTCCATTGGGTAGACCGTCCATATTATGCACATCCAAAATCTGCATGTCCAAGCATTCATTGGGCCGGTTTTCCGCAGCTAACAGTATGACCCATTCTGTCAGATCCACCACCCCATGGTTCACAGAGACAATGTCAGCTGAACTTTTCCCAGTCAAGAGCTCCAACAAAATAACCCCAAAAGCATAAACATCACTCTTCAGTGATGGACAAGGCTTACTAGTACTGGCAAATTCGGGTGGCCGATACCCGAGGGCGCCAGCATTGAGAACCTGCTCAGACGTCCCAGCAGACGTCATTATTCGGTGGAGACTGTAGTCAGTTAGGAATGTATTCAAGCTGGAAGTTTCTAGTAATATGTTTGTAGATTTCAGGTTCCCATGAGGTATGGCTCTCTCATTGTGAAGGTAGTTCAGGCAACGAGCCACATCCACGGAAATCTTGAGCCGCTCATCAAGAGACAAGGCCGGAAATGCTCTTGGCTCTGTCCCTGCAAAGAAATAAGCACACAATTCATTTAATATAGCCCTATTGAAATAAAGTGAGGAATACATTTTTAGAGCATATCTGTTTGTAAGAAACAGGTAAAATATAATGAGAAAATAATGAAAAAAATAAGCAAGGCTGTATAATGTCCGTGTTACGTAGAAGTCTTGTAGATGTTACTAGATGTTTTTCGCCAAGGCGTGTGAAAGAGTTTACTGATAATAATTGAATTCTATTAACCTAAGAAGCATAGACACTTCCACAACGTAGCCTGTCCTTGTCCATTTTCAGGAATTATTTTGAGAAAAAACACATTTCAGAAAAGGTAAAGTTAAATGCACTCCACTTTTCACCATTTGCACTCCACTACAAGTGTAAAATTTACATTTGAAACGAGTGTAATTAATTGAGACAGTTATTTTCTCCTGTTTCTGGAACAGAATAGGAAAAAATGCATCTAAAATGATTTGAACACATACTAAAGTTTACTATGATGGGAATTATAATGCATTTTATGTATAAGCAAATTAGCATATTCTATTTTTTCATACATTAAACTTTTGAGATCGGTAACCAGGCTCCTATTCATTTTCTGTAAGACAAATGAAAAACTGAAACCCTAGAATAATCTGACTACGAAAACAGAAATAGAAAAGGTAGGCAAACAACCTATGCTTTAAAACTTACGGATATGAATCAACGCCCTTAAAAGGATCCATTTTACATTCGATTTGACCCCCCCCCCCCCCCCCCCCGGTCTTCTACAGATGTTTGGGGTTATAACACCGTCAAACCCTTATTCAGACCACTTCAACTTAAATAACCGTAGAGGCTAGTCATAAATGATAAATAAGCAGCAGCCACAATATGAAGAGAAATAAAAACTATACCAAATAAAAGTATGAAAACTAATTGTTAAAAGTTCCATTTCACAATTAGTAAATTCAATATGAACATGAAAACCAATTTTGACCTTCATTCAAATATATAGATATTTCAGAACAAAGTATGAGATTGGTGTCTGAATGTCTCTATTGCCACATATTACACAGAAAAAAACTCCATGCAACCTATTTCCTCCTCCATAACTACAAATGAACGCTAGTCATCAACACCAGAAAAAAGGAAAATAGGATTATCTCAACATTAGTTACTTGAAAACAACAACGAGCCTTGTACAGTTGTACCAACTACACTACACGGGGTAGGCTATAAAACTCTATATTGTCATTTTGCTCCACTGGCAGGACAAGTTTAGAAAGGCTTAGAAAATATATTTTTGACGAAGAAAGAAGGCTTAAGAGTACTTGTCCCTGTAGATGATCAGTAGAGAAGCACAACACGCAATAAAAGCACATAGCTTTCATCTCAAATCAAAATATAATTCAACTCTATCTAATAATAAAGTGTACATCAACTCATGTAGGAGACGTACGTCTTTGAAGACAAGTATAACCCCAAATTTAAAAAGGAAAGAACTCCAAATTTCAATCTACTATAATTCAACTTCTAGAATAATCTAACTAGTATAATTAAAATATCATTACTAATGCCAATTGTTTATTTTTGAATAATAATAATATAAAATACTTAATAAAAATAATAAATCTTCTTTTACCATGATCCTCATCATTTTCTCCTTTTCTGAAAAAAATAGTCGAGTTATAATATATAGGAGAATCCATAAGACACAAACTACACTCCAAAATGCAAGAACTCTTTGCCCCTCGTATGTATATTAATAACTTGGAAACGAGATGGCTTTCTTATTAAAGAGACTATTGGAGTTGTCACCGATGACCAAATCTTAGTCTTCTTGATCTGCTTTCCACTAATCATCAATATCTCATCATTTTATTGACTGTTCAACTTCAGCTCCAACTTGTTCTTGTTATGGCTCATTAATTATATTTTCAAGCTGCTCAACTTGAGAAGCTGCTCAACTTCTTTCTCATCACAATCCTCTCGAGCATCAACTTGTGAAAAATCGAGCTCTTCTTTATCTACCTTGTGGGTATCCTCTTGGGAATCTCAAGCCCAATTAAGATGAATACCTCTTTGGTCTCAGCAAGTTTATACGAACTTGTAATGTATCATTAAATCTGGAAGGTTTCTTTCAGACATTTCTAAATCATCGCACAATTTCCAAACTCGAAACCATATAGAAGATGAGACCTTTTAAGTTGCTCCACGTGATAAAAGTTCAATGCTTAAGTTGCTTTATTTTAGCCCAAAGGAAGTTGGGAACTGAGACTGCCATCCCTCTTGAAGATAGACTAAGGTACTGAGGTTCAATCTCATAAACAGTTTGATAAGGTGTGGTTTTTAGGCTGTATGATAAGTGGTATTCAACTAACATTTGCAGCAGGTAACCACTGGCTCCAATGCTTGGGTGCTTGACTGCTCATGCACCAAAAATACTATTCTAAAAATGATTAATTCTTTCAGTGCCTCCATCACTTTGTGAGTGATAGGCAGTGGCCGCACGTAGTCTTGTTCCCACCAAGTTGAATAATGACTGCGAAAGCTCGCTGATGAAAAATGGTTTTTGTCACTAACAATGGAAGTAGCTAAGCCCATGTAATCTGCAAATTTGATCAATGAAGCTGTTAGATTAATCTTAGAGGGTTATAGGGTTCAATGATTGATTTGATTAGCAGTGATTAGTGATAGGATTATTCTAGAAATATGATTAGTGGTAATCATTGATCACTATGATTTACTTTTCATATTTAGCTTTGACACTTGGCCTATATAAAGGCCATAGTTGTTAAGGGCGTCCAGTCGGTGAGTAATAGGTCAGGCGTCCGTGCGACTTGGGTTCGGGGTGAAAGTCGAGAGCCTAGCCAAGGAAGTCGTCGCCTTGGACGCCTCAGCTCCGACTTCGACGCCATTTCGGCAGATCAACTGACTTGGCTATATCGACCCACTGGGTAAAAAAAATTAAACAGCGTAGCTTGGAACTTGGCTAGCCCTAGTAGAACTGAAGCGAAGAGAAGAAGCGAACAGAATATCGAAGATCGAAGAGAAGATCGACTGCGAAAGCGACGCGACTGCAAGGGAGATAGACTGCAAGAGACACTCCGAGACTCGTCGACTCCGACGCTCGTGACTCCGATCAACATCGTCAGATATATATTTTTTTCTCTTCCGCTCTACTTCTCTGTTACGCATCTGTGTTTTTTTTTCCTTTTCGTTTGATGAGTTTGAGTATTGACTGGTGGGCGGTGGCTGACTGCTTGTTTATAAACTTATCATTGTGATTGTTAGATATATACTTATGAGTTTATATATATAAATAATATATATATATGTATAAATTATAATAAATATATATATAAATTATATATAATTATAAATTATAATATATAAAAATTCTATATAAATAAATTATATATAAATATATATATAATATATATATATAAATTATAATATATATATATAATATATATATATATACTTATAAATTATATATATAATATTATTATAATATATATATAATATATAACTATAAATTATATATAATTTGTATAAATATAAAATTTTATTGCCAATATACTTGTTAATTAAAATAAATAATATATAAATTGCATATAATAAACGACTTGTCGCCATACGGACGCCATGACGGTCGCCATACGGACGCCATGACGGTCGCCATGGCGGTCGCCTTATTGCCTAGGCGTCCAGGCAGTTGGCTACCGCCATGACTCGCCGTGGCCCCGTGACAACTATGATAAAGGCTCTCTATTGTACACATTATGATAAGAAATAATAGTCTTCTAGCATTAACATGATATTAAGAGCCATGATTTCCTAAAAAAAAAAGGTCCTCTCCTTTTATTTCTCTTTTTCTCCGTTCCAAAAAAATTATCACTGTTCACCATGAACAGTACCAAGTACCCGCATTGTTCATCATGAACAATGTCCACCACTGTTCATCTCGTTTCCTGTTCATTAATGCAAGTGCAAGTTCCAATTTCTTGTACTCTTCCGAAATATATGTTCGAGTTGTTTCTTTATTTTTGAGGAGGCAGAAAATGATTAGTTCATTGCTGACTTTGGGTTTAGAATTGTTGGGTTTGTGAGGGGTTTTGCATGTGGTTGCTACAATCGTTTTGTCATTCTTTTCAGCCGTGATTGTATTTTTATTGTGAGAAAAGGTTTAGACAGATTTAATAGAAGCAAAATGTCTACTGTATCCGATACTATTACGAGCCAAACATCAAATGCGTCTACCTCTAGGCAATCCATGGGTGTTACATTGGTGTTGTCTTCCTCGAATCGTCTTACTGATAAGAAATTGGAGGGAGTCCATAACTATCAGCAGTGGCGAATGATTGTGTTTGGCCCTACTTAGTAGAGAGCACAACGATCATTTAACGAAAGCAAATACTTCAGACGTGACTTGAAAGCTAGTTGATGCTAGGATTTTATATCAGATGCTTAATTCCATGGACAATAAGATTATTGATTTAGTCACTCATCTTGATACAATAAAAGAATTGTGGGAATACTTAGATGTTTCGTACCCGGGCCAAAATAATCTTGCTCATATGTTTGAGGTTTCTCAGGATATTTACAGAATTAATAGTGATGGGCGTCCACTCAATTTTTTGCATATTATAAAAAGATGTACGAGGAGTTGAATTCATTGCTCCCTATTATTACTGATATCAAAAAAATGCAAGAACAAATAGAGCAATTAGTTGTGATGGGGTTTTTTGGTGCTCTTGGTTCGGAATTTGAGGTTGTCTGCTCAAAAGTTCTTAGTAGCTCGACTGTGGTAATTGATTCTGGGGCATATGATCATATGACAGGTATATCTAGTAATCTTTCTCTTTTTCGTCCTACTTCCTTTAGACCTACTGTGACCGTAGCAAATGGCTCCACGATCATTGTAAAGGGTACTGGTACTGCTAATCTTAGCCCCTCTCCCTTTAGCATCTACATTATATTTAACCAAATTTTTGTGATGTTTTATCCGAGTTAAATGCTTTCTAAGTCACTATACTTTACGTCAACTTACAAATGAATCACTAAACTTTTTTTTCTTACAGTCACCTCACTGAACTCTTGTTTAATTACAAAAAGTTATAAAAATCGTTAAGTCTGTTGACTTTAGACGGAAATTGACACATAACGTTGAGTTGTAAAAAAAATATCTGATGTGGCACAACCACTTTCCTCCGTCTCTTTCTCTCCTGTTTACACACAAATGAACAATTGGGTTTTTGATTTTTGCTCAATTGGCTCAATAATAATAATAATAATAATAATAATAATAATAATAATAATAATAATAACAGTAATAATAATAAAGGTAATAATAATAATAACATTAATAATAAATAATAATAATAATAACGGTAACAATAATAATAATAATAATAATAATATTAATAATAATAATAACAGTAATAATAATAAATAATAATAATAATAATAATAATAACAGTAATAATAATAATAATAATAACAGTAATAATAAATAATAATAATAACGGTAGTAATAATAATAATAATAATAATAATAACAATAATAATAAATAATAATAATAATAATAATAGTAATAATAATAATAACAGTAATAATAAATAATAACAATAATAATAATAATAATAACAATAATAATAACGGTAATAATAATAATAATAACAGTAATAATAAATAATAATAATAATAACAATAATAATAATAAATAATAATAATAACAATAATAATAACAACAATAATAATAATAATAACGGTAATAATAATAATAATAATAATAATAATAATAATAATAATAACAGTAATAATAAATAATGATAATAATAACGGTAGTAATAATAATAATAACAATAACAATAATAAATAATAATAATAACGGTAATAATAATAATAATAATAATAATAATAATAATACATAAAACTACTCAAAACTCCTAATATAGATACATTAGAGTCTTCAACAGTTGAACTTACAAGAAATCCTTCTTTCACTGCGAGAAGCTTCGCAGTTTCTATGGCTTCATCACTTGATATTATTACCGTTATTATTATTATTATTACCGTTATTATTATTACTATTTATTATTATTGTTATTATTATTATTATTATTATTATTATTTATTATTACTGTTATTATTATTATTATTATTATTGTTGTTGTTGTTGAAAAAATTGAGCAAAAATCAAAAACCCAATTGTTCCTTTGTGTGTAAACATGAGAAATCTGTGTGTAAACAGGAGAGAGACGTAGGGAAGTGGTTGTGCCACATCAGATTTTTTTTTTACAACTCAGCATTATGTGTCAATTTCCATCTAAAGTCAACAGACTTAACGGTTTTTATAACTTTTTGTAAGTAAACAAGAGTTCAGTGAGTTGACTATAAGAAAAAAAAGTTTAGTAACCCATTTGTAAGTTGACGTAAAATATAATGACTTAGAAAACATTTAACCCTGTTTTATCCTGATTCCTATGTTTTAAATGATTGGTAGAGGTCGTGCATCGGGAGGTTTATATTTGTTTGATGAGTTAGTTTATGTTTCTCGGGCCATTGCTTGATCCAGTGTCACCTCACCTCTTTAAGTCCATTGTTGATTGAGACACCCATCTTTGTCCAACTTGAAAAGATTGATGACTTGTTTTAGTTCTTTATCTAGTTTAGAATGCGAGTCTTGTCAGTTTGGGAAACACCATCGTGTCCTATCCCCCTGGGGTCAATAAACGGTCTGCAAACCCATTTGAGTTAGTACATTTTGATGTATGGGGGACCTTGTCCTATAATGTCACAACTGAGATTTCGATATTTTGTTACATTTGTCGATGACTATTCACAGATAACTTGGCTTTACTTAATGAAAAATCGATCTAAATTGTTCTCCATTTTCTCTAATTTTCTAAATGAAATTCAGACTCAATTTGGTCTCACAATTCGTGTATTACGCAATGATAATGCTCTTGAATATTTTTCATCTCCATTTTTTACATTCATGGCTAGTCATGGCATCATCCATCAATCCTCATGTACTGATACACCACAACAAAATGGTGTTGCAGAGAGAAAAAATCATCATCTTATGAAAGTTACTCGTGTTTTACTTTTTGATATGAAAGTACCAAAACCATTTTGGGCAGATGCTATTTTAACAGCATGTTACTTGATTAATCGCATGCCTTCTTCTGTTTTAGGCGGAGAAATTCCTCTCTATCTTGTTTCCTTCTCAAGTTTTGCTTTCTTTGTCCCCACGTGTTTTTGGGTGCCTCTGTTTTGTTCGAGATCAACGTCCTGGTGTGTCCAAATTAGATCATAAGGCTCTTAAATGTCTGTTTGTTGGTTATTCTCGTACCCAAAAAGGTTATCATTGTTACTCTCCTGAACTTAAACGTTACTCGGTTAATTCTGATGCAACCTTTTTTGAGACAACATTTTCTTCACAACCTCATTTTGTGTCTGATTTGAATGAAGAGTTGCCCACTTATATAATTAAGTCGACTATTCCTTCTATATCACATAATAAACCAGTGCCAAAGATCCGATATGTCTATAGTCGTCATCCAAAAACATATATAACACCTAGTGATGACTCGGCTCCCACCTCCTCATTTTTGTCGGCAGATCCTGTAGAATCATCCTCTGATTCTGATCTAGAAAACCAATTGCCCTACAAACAGGTAAACGAAGTTGTACCCAACATCCTATTTCTTCTTCTCTTTCTTTTCTGGTATCTCTTCTACTCATCATAAATGTCTCTCTACTATCTTCGTTCATCCTGAGGAAACACTATAGCATCCTGACTGGAGGATAGCAATGGAAGAGGAAATGATTGCTTTGGAGAAAAATGCTACTTGGGAGTTGGTGATACCTCCTTCGACTGCATCAATTATTGGTTGTAAATGGGTGTACACAGTAAAGGTAAATCCCGATGGATCTCTAACTAGACTTAAAGCTCGATCAATTGCAAAAGGATATGCTCAAGTTCATGGTGTTGATTATTCTGAGACTTTCTCCTGTTGCTAAAATATCTTCTATTAGACTGTTAATTTCCATGGTAGCCTCTCAGCACTGGCCATTACATCAACTTGATGTCAAGAATGCTTTCCTTCACGGTGATCTCAAAGAAGTTGTGTATATGAAGCAACCACCTAGTTTTATTGCACAAGAGGAGTCGGGCCTAGTTTGTAAACTGAATAAATCATTATATGGACTGAAAAAATCCACGAGCATAGTTTGGTAAATTTACAGAGGTAGTTCTCGAACTTGGGATGTTGAGATGTAATAGTGATCATTCTTTGTTTCATCGTGAAAGTAGTGCTGGCAAAATATTGTTGATTGTGTGTGGATGATATTGTCATAACAGGAGCTGAGAGACGGGGAATTGATGAATTGAAATCTTTTTTGATGCAGAAATTCAAGACTAAGGATTTGGGAAAATTGAAATACTTCTTGGCGATTGAGGTGGTGCAATCTAGTAATGGTATTTTCCTTTCACAACATAAATATGTTCTAGACTTGTTGGAAGAAACAGGTTTGCTTAGATCAAAGCCAGTTGGCACACCATGGACACAAGCCAGAAACTAACAGAAGGGGGAGATGTTCTGTAACATCCAGAAAGGTACCGACGACTTGTGGGCAAACTCAATTATCTTACAGTTACTCAACCTGGAATTGATTTCCATGTTAGTGTGGTCAGCCAGTTCTTATCTTCCCCTAGGTCCTCTCATTGGGATGCAGTTGAGGATACTAAGGTACCTTAAAAGTTCTCTAGGTCGCGGATTAGTATTTAGATATCATAATCACATGAGTAGAAGGATTTTGTGAAGCTGATTGGGCAGGGAGTCCAACTAATAAGAGATCTACTACAGGATAATGTGTATTTGTTGGAGGAAATTTTGTATCTTGGAAAAGTAAGAAGCAGGATGTTGTCTCGGCAATGCAGTCAATTGGGGCGCTGGCGCGCGCATACTTTCTTCACAAGTGACAGGAGTATAAGAAATGAAATCTCTACAGTTGGCACGTATATGTTTGGTGCCTTTAGAGTCCACCACCCAGGCTTTCTCATCGGCCAACATGTAAACTTCAGTCACTATAGCTACAGTCAAGTCATTATTTATCTTAAAAGGATTTTCAATTTCATAATTTTTAATATCATAATCTTCAACTACATTTTAAAGCTAAGGAATCCCAAATTTCATATGCATTCTTATAAATACAGTTAAGACTAAACTATTAATTCGACATTGAATAAAGAATTATGACTTTACATATCTTATTAGCAGATTCCCAAACAGAATTATCAGTCTCATATTTATTTAAAATAGGCTCAGTAATATCCCCAACAAGGTCAACAAGTTTTGGTTTGGTAATGACAAAATCAACTTTTGCTAATTTCATAATCATTAACGTCTTGGTTTGCCATAATTGAAAATTATTACCATTAAAAGCTTCAATTTTAGCAAGCATAGCAATGTCCATAATAAATAAATTTCTACTTAAGATTGTTGTTCACAATATATAAATACTATATTCAACTACAAAATTAAGGGGAATAAACTAAACTTATTTGGCATGAAAATGAAAATTAGTGAGCAGAGGCGAGCAATGCACTGTTCTTCAGTAGAAATTTCGCCCATCAGATAAATCTTTCTCGGTGCTAAAGTCACTAACAAAAATATACTCCAGGATTGGCTCTTCACCCCAACTAACCAACACTAGAAATAATAGGATGACCCAGGAACAACTTTGAATTTTCCCTCGTACTCGAAATTGAACGGAAGAATTTATATATATTTTTATATATATAAATAATAAAAAGATGATCACACCAAAATATTTAAAGTACTTGGAGTATTCCTGATATAGGACAGGGTAGGAAGAAAGAATAAGAGTACCCATCTTCGCAGAGAATCGGTAAAGAAACTGATGAGGACATCCCTAGCTCAGGAATGATTGGCAACCAAGGAGTGGATTCGGTTCGAGTTCTAGTTGGACCCGTGACAAGAGACGAGCTAAACGCTTCAAGGAAGGACTTAATGGTTTGGTGCGAGAGATGTGGATCGAGAATGACGTGATGATTTGTACCAAGGAGATTGATCCCAAGATCATAAGTCCAAGTATACGTTTCAGGTCAAACCGAGACGAGCATGTCAAGCCAGGAAACAAAAGATGTCGGTTTGCTGAAATCAGGGAGCTCGCCCCGACGAGCTCGCCTCTGTCTAAGCTCGCCCCAACCAGTTGCTATCTGTGGGTCTTCACCCCGACGAGCTTGAACTCGCCCTGGCGATTTGGTCGGGTTTCAACTGGATTTTTGATGCGTTTTGACAGATTTGGACGCGGACTTACTTTCTAAATTAGTTATTTTCAGCATATTTCAGATTCCTATTGTAATTAGGTTACTTCTAGCTTAGAGTTTGATTCTAAAACACTTGTAATTCCTTATAAGGATTCTAGGATTTCATAGCTACTATAAATAAGTTATATGAATGCAATTCATACAATAATTAATTCAATACAATTTCACATTTTATATTCTTGTGAGATTATTATCTACTTTTGGTTCTTTGAAGAATTCCCAAGTTCTTTTCTTAGTTTTTCTTTGATATTCATGTTTTACTTATCATACAACAATACATAATTGTGTGTGGCGTCTTCTACCGCATCAATCGTTGATTGTACCAAGATTACGGTTTCAACATAAGCGAGGGGTCAAGGTGTCGTTGGTGTCCATTCAACGCATATTTCCTAACGCAAGCAATTGTACCGAGATTACCGTCTACATATAGATGAGGGGTTAAGGTGTTGTAAGCAATTCATCCTACAATTTTGCTAGAAACAATCCGGGCGACGACCACGTCACGCAAGCGTGCCGTGGAGTCTATCAGAAACACACACAAAAGAACATGGCTTTAATATTAAATCCACATATTCAATAATCTAAAAATAATGAAGTATTACAATGCTTAAATACAAAACTCAATACTTGGGGACCAAGTAAAAACCCTAATTTAGAAAGTAAACAATCTCCTAACTAAAATCTACTACTATAATAAACTCTCCTAATTGAAATCTACTACTACAATTAAAACTCTCCTAATGAAAAGCTACAACTATAATATCCTACTAAATAATTTCATTAATAACTCAAAATATACCTCTAAATAACAATACAAACTTAATAATAAACTAATTAAATTTCTTCTTTCGTACCGCATCAATTCGGCTACTGTGTAAATGAAAGCATCACAATATCTCCAGAGGAATAAAAGCAGTAAACTACCGCGGATTTGACATCCGGGCTTGACAGAATTGAAAAGTTAGTATATATACAGTTAAATATATACAAAAAAAAGCCAAACCCGGACTGGGAAGATAACCCAGTCCGGCGAAGTTGCTCAGTATGAAGATGCAAGTATATACAAGTTGCTGGAAGCGACAGATCGTCAATCCGAGTTGTAGAAATGCCAGAAAATGTGTTTATGTACAAAAATGTACCAAAAGTTGCCACGGAACCGAGTTCCGGGCATATTTAGAAAACGAAACTTAACGTGCAAGTGTATAAAAGTGCGAAGTAGTAGTATTGACTTGCTGATCGTGAAAATATTCACAATGGACTGCTACACGGGCTTTTTGCTAAATCGTAGGCTTTAAACGTCCAAATCTACCGGTTATTTTCTGATATGTGGTAGTATGTGGGTATATCTACGTGTTAGAGTGAAATAATTTGGGTTTGGAAGATAAAAAATTGGACAGAAAACCAAACGAGCATTAGTTCGGAGCGTTTTTGAATTATGAAAATAAGGGGGGGTGCCCTCTTATTTATAGACCAGGGAGCCTCCACTCTACCTGCTGCTGCCGCTGGTAGAGGTGCGGCTCCACGTGGCATAGGGCCCACGGCGGGTTCCGTTGTCTCGAAGTACGTGCACTACGAGCAATGCGAGGTCGAAGTCGAAACTTTCTAACTTTTGATCGGAACTCCGTTTAAGGCGTGCGATACCTTTCCGGAAAGCCCTCGCCGAGAGTGTCAAAATGACATGTGGATAAAACATTTTTCGGGTCCAAGAAGACGGGTTAATAACCAGGTCTTCGATTCCCCGCAGTTTGTCCGTTGAACTGTCTTGCGCTGTTTACACTCGAGATCATCGTTATGGTTCGTTCTGACCTTGGTGGCATCAATTCGGCTTGAGTTTGACCGAATCGGTTTAGAGTTGGTAAAATGACCGTTTTGCCCCTCCCGGGGTTGCCTTTAGTGTCGGCATGGCTTTCGGTGGACTTCCTGGGGCTGTTTCCAAGACTTGGATCCCATTCGAGTCTTTTTATCCTCAGTGTTGTCTCTAAGGCTGACTTGGTTGCTCCAGGTTTTCCTCTGGAGATGTTGTGATGCTTTAGGTTTGTTCCTGAAGTTGACCTGATCTCCCGGGTTGATGCGGTACGAAAGAAGAAATTTGGTACGGAAGAAATTCTGTACCGCATCAATTCGGCTACTGTGTACATTTTCCGGGTTCAAAGCACCAAAGAAAGCATGGAAGTGACAAAGGGAAAAGGAGGGCCTCATGTCCCTTAAAGTTGGCCCATATGGGTCAAGGCCATAGGGGAAGGCACCTCTCCATGAGCACTTCTCCAACACTTCGCCATTTAAAGGGTATTTAGGCACCACAGCTTCCGAAGCATCCAAGAAGCTGAGTAGTGTGTTTGGAAGGGATAGAAAGGGAGTGTAACTCTCCAATAGTTGTTCTCCCTAACTTGGCTCCTGAGGGCACTCCATCGTCAAGGGCGTCTTCCTCCAGACTTGGCCAAATTCTAAGCAAGATGGGCAACAACTCAAGCTTCCAAGCAATCAATTGGCAACATGAGTACAAGGTGGATGTTAAGACTCCAAGAGTGATGTTCCTTGTAAGATCCAACCATTTGAAATAGAATAATGATGTCACTAGTGATGTCACTCCTATTGCACCAAAACCGATGATGTCACACCTAGAAGATTAGTCATCTCCAACTATTCTAGATTGAGCCGATATGAAGAAATACTGTCAAAAATAACTACTTCGGATAAACAGATTACCTCTCTAACCTCCAGTAGAGGGTTAAAAAGGGAAGGAGAAGGGAGTCGGTCTATTTTCAGTTTCCATTCATCATAGCATTCCTCTTACTAGCTAGCTAACAATATAGAGAGATCTCATTGATTCATTGCAACAACAAATAAAAAGAAGAAGACTACTAACCTCCTAACCACCTCAGAGGAATCTTACTTCTTCTAGATAATACAAACAGTTGAAACTGAGAATAGGTTATTTCATTAAAGTAATTTCTCTCTATTACATAGGTTGATATATATATACACCGGTATCCTAATTAAAGTTATGGTAATTCCTAAATTACAGTAATGTGTACACACTGATTATGGAAACTACAATTATGGCATATCTATAGCATATCTTCTAACACTCACTCTCAAGTTGGTGTAAAGATGTCTCGCATACTCAACTTGAAACATAATGGATGAAACATCTTACTACTTAGACCCTTAATCAAAATATCAGCAAGTTGTGATGTTCTGTTTTGATAAGACCACTAGTTAACTTTTCTTTGATGAACTTTCTGTCAATTTCGTTTTATCATGTTGTACTGGGTCGCTTGCAATATTAATAGTTGCCTTATTATTACAAAATAACTGCATAGGCCTTTTAATTGTAATACCCAAATCTTCTAGCAAGGTTCGAAGCCACATTAGTTCACATATACCCAAGGTGATAGCACGATATTCAGCCTCATCACTGGTTGATATATCAATCGTCCCACCAAACATTGATATCTTTCTTTATCAATCGTAGGTCATGTGCCACCTACTAGATGATGATTAACTTCAATAAGAGAATCAGCATGCTTACATCCCAACTTGTCAGTTTATGTTAAAAAATCAAGTACATATTTCATTTGAGATAGAAAAATCCCACTGGAAGATCTTGCAACTTCAATACCAAGTAAATATTTCAAAGGACCAAGAAATTTGATCTCAAACTCTTTGGCCAGACTCGCTTTGAGATTAGCTATCTCTTCTATATTATCCCCTATCACTATAATGTCATCAGCATAAACAACAAGAATAGTCGTCTTATCTTTTATCTGTTTGACAAATAGAGTATGATATGCTCGACTCTCCTTGTACCTAAATTTTATCATTACTTTGTGAAATCTACAAAACCAGGCTTTGGGAGATTGCTTCAAACCATATAAAGCCTTTTGCAGTTTACAAACCTTACCATTAGTGACAGATGAAGAAAAACCTGAGGAGATTTTCATGTATACTTCCTCCTCCAAGTCACCATGAAGAAATGCATTTTTCACATCCAATTGCTGAATTTCTCAGCCAAAGTTTGTTGCACATGAGATTATGATACGAATAGAGTTCATCTTTGCTACAAGAGCAAATATCTCCTGGTAATAAATTTCATGAGTTTGAGTATACCCTTTTGCAACTAGCCTGGCTTTGAGTCTCTCAACTGTCACATCTGGCTTCTGTTTGGCTGTATATACCAATTTGTAACCAACTAATTTTTTCTCGTAAGAAAGAGTAACTAGTTCAAATTAAACCTTGCAATATAGTTGGTTAACTGTCGGGTCAACCCATATTAACTGGAACCAAATGGGTTGGTTAACTATTTTTATTTATTTGGGTTGGGTAAAGTTTGGAATCATATTTTTAAAAAGAAATATAGGTCCAACCCGGTTAACCATTTTTCGACCTATATTTTATTCCAAATCCAAATCAAAAGTTCTTTCCACCTGTAATATCCGAGATTATTGTGTAATTTAATAATTTTCAATAGACGAATTTATGTGAAACTCTTGTGTGATTTCTATTATTAGATGTTTATGTGTTATACATGTGTTAGTTTACGTTA
This sequence comes from Panax stipuleanatus, assembly GCA_020205555.1. NCBI lineage: Eukaryota > Viridiplantae > Streptophyta > Magnoliopsida > Apiales > Araliaceae > Panax > Panax stipuleanatus. The sequence continues at coordinate 99,736,621 of CM035115.1, forward strand.
TGTGATGAGATAGGTTTAAATAGTTGGTTTGGATTAATTTAACTATTTGAATTTTTTAAGTAGTTATTAATTCTATTAATTTTGTGGGATGGCATTAAAACATGAGTTGGAGTTCGGAGCGGAATTTAGAGAAGCGGACTGCGTATTTGAGTCCGGAACGTCGAAATTAGTCAGGATAGACTGTAACCACAAAATGTGTCACGGTTGACTTTTTGGTCAAAGTCAACCACGAATTTCGGAGATGAATTTGACGAAACAGATAGTTCCATGACGTCCGGAACATCGACTTTAGTAGGAATCGATATAAGTATCGAAACGTTTGGCTACGGAGAGTAAAACGGTCAAATAGTTTATAAATTGATTTAAATGATTAAAATAATATTTTAATAAAGAAGTGCAGCAGCTGTGGGGCCCATGTGACTTTCAAGTTGGGACAAGATGGAGGGGTATATACGTATATAGTAAACTAGAAGGAGGAGGGAGTTAGTTTTATTCTTTAAACCCAAAATCCCTTCATTTCTGTAACTCCCACTTTCTTTTATTTAATTACCTAGATTGATTAGGGATTAAACCAAAAGCCTTGCAACTGATGAATATATATTCACGTTACATAAAAATCCATATTCCATATATATATATACAATCTACCAAAATTCATTCTTTCTTTTTCCTAAAAGTTCCACCCAAGAGAGCAAAAAGAGAAATTGAGAATGAGAGTTTGAGAGCTTGACGATTCTGGAGGTTTGCAAAGCCTAAGCAAGGAAGAAGGGAAGTATTTTCAGATTAACGCAAGGGAAAATTCGTCCAAGAGGTAAGCATGAACCTACTTTTATGTTTTTGAGAAAAATAGTAAGAAATTGCATGTATAAACATGGGAAATGAGTTGTGTGGACCTTGTGATGCCATGCTATTGCTTGTTACTGTTATATGGAGATTAAGAACGAAAGTTCTCGCATAGAAAACCAAAGAATTTGTGTATGCATGCTAACTAGTTGATAAAAGGCCACTAACATGCTAAATTCATCAAGACATGAAAATTTAGTGAGTTTGATTGTGGTAACATATGTATATATGTTAGTATGTGTGGTCTGGACAGTAGGAATCAATCCCTTGCATGCTAGAATCAAAATCATGATTTTGTCAAAGTTGATTTTAAAGTGAAATTTGTGATTTTCGGGTTTTCGGAGCCTTGGCATAGTTTCTGTGATCCGATTAGTGTATGTAATAATTTTGTAAAATACTATGTAGTATCATGTACAACCTGACCAAATTTCATAAGAATAGGAGTTAAATTGAGCAAGATATGAAATTCGGAAGCAAGCATGTTCATAAGAAAATCTGTAGAAAATCTGAGTTTTCCAGAATTTTTTCAAGTGTGAAAATCTGTTCTGGCACGCTTTTCTAGGCAGCCGGGTTATGGTCTTAACATACTAGTTTCTGGTATGTGTTATTTTTGTAAAATACTATGCTATAGAAAGTATGTTGTGTCCAAGTTTCATGGTCATATCATGTATGGGTTGTTCGGAATTAATTCGCAAAGTGGGCTGCTCAAACTGCAAAAATTTCTAGGGATGAAGAGTTGCACAGCTCATAAGGCCTAAGCCTGCGCAGCTGCGCCGGTCCGGGTCGGATCCAGGTCGGGTCGGGTCGGGTCGAAAAAATTTCAGGAACTTCTTTTTCCCATATTCCAATATTTAGCCCCTGGACCTATAAGATGCAACATGTTTATGTAATTGAATTGTACGTTAATCGAATATGTGTTAGTTAATAACTTATTCAAATAAAAGGAAATCATTTTCTTTCAAATTTGAGTTCAAGAACCTAATTGCTTAACGTAACACCTATGATTAGGGTACGTGAAAACCACCCCCCAAAAAAATCAGTAATTATGTATGCACCCACCCCCCACCCCACACCCCACACCACCCCACTCTCCCACCAAAAAAATAATAATTTATAATAGTGATTATGTATACACCCAAAAAAAATAATATTATGTGATTATGTATATTCCCCTTACCCCCACTCCCACCCACCCCCACCCCCACCCCCACCCAAAAAAAATAATATTATGTGATTATATATACACCCTTACCTCCCACCCCACCCTCCCTCCCCACCACCACCCCCCAAAAAAAATTATATTATGTGATTATGTATACACCCCTTACCCCCCCCCCCACCCTCACCCTCACCTCGCCCCCCCACCCTCACCCTCACCCTCACCCTCACCCTCACCCTCACCCTCACCTAAAAAAATAATATTATGTGATTACGTATATACCACCCACCCTTCCAAAAAATAAAAATAAAATATTTAGTGATTATGTATACATGATATATATCTAATAATAATTTATTTAATTGGATCATAATAATGGTAAGTTTGAAATTTAAAATATGAGTCGACCTATATTTGAACCATAATCATATGGTTCCAACCCACACAACCCATATTAAAAATGGTTAATATGATTTTAGATCTTAAATGGAACTATAGCCATATTTTGAAAACCAAAACCAACCCATAACCATATTTTGTCAGGCCTAGTTCAAATATATCATTTTTTTTCAGGACATTCATCTCCTCAATAAGTCTGTTTCCAATTCTCATCACTAATTGCTTCTCTCCACCCTTGAGAAACAAATATTAAAAACAAAGAAGAAACAAAGGAGTGGTAGAATGCAGATAATTTATTATAGGCTAAGAAATTAGAGATAGGATGTTAAGTACAAGATCTAACCTCTTTTCTAAGAGCAATAGGAATGTCAGTATCATCAGAAAAACAAGTAGGATTAGGATTCTCACCATTAGCATTATCAAGACTAGGTTCTAAGTAGGATTGGTGTAGTGGTGCAGAAACGGTGACTTTATTCTTGCCTCTTCGAACATAGGTCCTTAACGCATGCTCATTCTGTCTAGCATATGACTCTTGTAATTGTAACTCCCCCTGTGTAGAATTATCATAAACAACAGAAACAGAAGAATTCATGGGATAAGATGGTATAGTAGAACTTGTAATATCAGCCTCAAGAAGAAGCTTCTCATCAATAACATCCTTCCCCTAAGGAGAAGGTGAAAAGAATGAAAAGGTTCTAATTCCCAAAAAGTTACATCCCGAGTGACAAATACTTTGTGTGAAGGAGGATGATAATATTTATAACTTTTTTGGGTTGGAGAATAACCAATGAAAACACACTTAAACGACTTAAGATCTAATTTTTCCCAAGTAGGAGATTTATCATGAACATAGCATACACAACCAAAAACTCGAGGCGAAGGAGGACTTGTCGTGTGTTAGAGAAAAGAGATTGGACTTTTTTTCCCAAGAATTCTAGAAGGGAGTCGGTTTATCAGAAATGCAACAGCCAGAACAGCATCTCCCCATAGAAATTTAGGAGTGTTCATGGTGAACATAAGAATGCAGGCTACCTCTATTAAGTGTTGATTTTTTCTTTCCGCTACTCCATTTTGTTTTGCAGTTTTGACACAGGAAGTTTGAAGAATAATGCCATGCTGAGAGAGATAAGACGCAAAAACATTATTATTACTATATTCACGACGATTATCACTATGAAAAATTTTAACTTTATCTTCAAATTGGGTTTGAATCATTTTGTGAAATTCCTGAAAACAATCAAACACCTCATTTTTGGAACGAAGAAGATAAACCCAAGTGACACAAGAATGACAATCAATAAAGCTAACAAACCATCTATAACCAGAACGGAAAACAACTCGAGAGGGTCCCACACATCAGTATGTATAATAGTAAAAGATTCAGAATGTCGACTGTTAATAGCAGAATAAATAGAACGTTTGTGTTTTCTCAATTCACATGGTTCACACAAAAACTGAGTTTTATTACATTGTTTAACTAAAGATGAAAATAAAGACTCTAATATGAAAAAAGAGGGATGTCCCAAACGTCGATGCCATAAATGGAGAAAAGTTAGGCTGGAGTCAGAAGTAGAGTGAAGAGCTTGGGTAGAGAACATGTTAGGCGAGGGAACATCTAAATAATAAAGATCACCAACTGCACTACCACTGCCAATCTTCCGCCCAGTCACCAAGTCCTGAAAATCACAATGAGTTGGAAAAAAAAGTTACTGAACAGTGTAAGGATTTAGAAAGACGTTGGACAGATAATAAATTTGCAGTGGATGAAGGAATATGAAGAACATATGATAATGTTAATGAAGGAGTACAAACTACAGTACCACGCCCAGAGATAGAAGAAAGGGAGCCATCAACTACTCGAACCTTTCCTTTCCAGAGCAAGGCGTGTATGAAGTAAAGAGGGTGGAGGACCCGGTCATATGCTCGGAAGCACCTCTGTCAATGATCCAACTAGGGCAAGTTGATGAAACATTAAAAGCACAAGAATGTATACCTGACTGGGCATAATGAGAAGAAATAGATTTGGAATAGAATTTCAGAAAAGTTGAGATTTCCTCAAGAGTAAGTGCAGTAGTAGTGTCTGAGGCAATGGAAGCATCAACGGAAGTGTTGTAGTAGACACAGACCTGGGATTCACGTCCACAGAATTTAAAACCATCACCCGACGCCTACTTTCCTCTTGTTGGACTCTAGCATGAGCCTCTCGCAGTGATGAAAAAGGTGTCTGACCAATCAACTGTGCTCGAAGCCTCGAACTGATCAAATTCTATATTCAAACCGGCCAAGAAATCGACAACTCTATCTTCACTAACAAACTTTTGATAAGCAGCTGCGTCTTCCAGACATTTGACTGAAAAAACCCGGTAATGATCAAGCTCCTGCCAAAGTGCATAAATTTCTGCAAAATATTGTGCCACAGACTTCTCCCCTTGACCCAACTCACGGATTCGTTTACAGATATCATATACCTTAGACAAGTCACCAGAAACAGAAAAGGTTTAAGAGATAGCCTCCCAAAGTTCATATGCAGTGTCTAAGAACATGTAACTACTTAAAAATTCATGTTTTCACCATGGAGTTATCAAATTTCCATTCTTCTTGAATCACACCTGCTTGTGTAGGCATGGTTGTTGTACATTTGATAAAATGTTGAATCCGGTTAGCTTCAATAGACATTCGGCACGCTTGAGACCAAGTTAGATAATTGTTCCCATTCATCTTAAATGGACTAAGAACCAAAGCAGAGTTGAGATAATGATTTCTAATCAACTGCCCTATATGTGTTTCAGTAGTACCAGCACTATTAATGGAACTATATTCTGCCATGGTGAGGTAATAGGAGCAACAAGAATATCCAAGAAAATATCAACAAGGATAATTTAAATGCTCAAAAAATGGCAAAGTTATTCTAGAAAACCAAAGTAGTGCAGTTAATTGTACTACACTTTAAAACTCACTCTTATGTTAGCCCACTCCAAATAGCAGTAAAGGAAGCTTATGTATATGGAAAAGAGTGCAGATGAAGGTTTAGAAAAAAACACAGTAAGCAACGAATGTTACTGACAGAATCAAACTCTCCAAGACCAGTGTAGATGGCAAGAGAAGAGGGAATCAACCACCCTGAAAGAAGTTGTGCTGGCAAAGAGTCGCCGAAAAATTCTCAAGCGCCGAAAGGAGGCGCGTGACATAGGCAGCAAGCACGTGAGGGTGCGTGGGCCAGTGGGTCCCGGAGCTAATTTTCTAGTGTTGGTCGCTTGGCAGTGTAGGGCCCTAATATGGCCTCAATTTCTCAATACAAACTGGTCTTGCTAGGTTACGTTAGAAAAATATGAGTAGCAGCGAGAGATAGGCTTCTGTTAATGGAACAAAGCTTTGATACCATGTTGAAACTGAGAATAGGTTATTTCATTGAAGTAATTTCTCTCTATTACATAGGTTTTATATATACACAAGTATCCTAATTACAGTTATGGTAATTCCTAAATTAAAGTAATGTGTACACACTGATTATGGAAACTACAATTATGGCATATTTATAGCATATCTTCTAACACAAACTATTTGCTATTTCCATTTCTGTCCTTGGAAGGTTGTTAGAAGCCAAATTTAAAATGAGATATGAGTTCATTATATTATAACCACTTGAAAGAAAATGCAAGTCACATCCTGATAAATTTTTACCTTAAATTAAATCGACTTTGGCCTTACAGACATATATATTGTAAAGTAATATGAAAGGATGCATATGCCAACTTATAAAACAAAAGAAAAAAATATAATAAAAGGAGAAAAAGAAGGCAATTCTGAGTTGCGTTACTGAAAATCTAGCAGAATAAATGAAAACAAAGAGAGTTTTTACCATGAAGATAGAGATCCAAACTTGATGCACTGATATAATTTGATATAATCAGTTTCTCATGATCTGTTGGGCCCCAGTAATAACCCCGGAGAGAAACTAAATTTGGATGTTTGATATTTCCGAGCTTCTTTGCCTCTCTTGCAAATTCCTTCCTACCTTTTGCTATCCCTTCCTTCAACCATTTCACAACCAAAAAATGACCAGATGGAAGCAGAGCTTTGTATAGTGTTCCATGACAACTCCTCCCAATAACTTCTGCCGGAGCACATGAAAGTTCTTCTGCACTGAACATTAAGGAGCTATCAAAAAGATGTAGATCCCCAGCTAGTTTATCTGGAGAACAAACCCTGAGTGACCCAGGATTCTCAGATAGATGTTCAACTCTACTCGGAGAAGGATTGGCAGTTGCAATGAGAGTCATGGGTGAAGATATTACTTCATTATGTTGTATTGATCCAGGGAGGCAAAGATCTTTGGGTCTCTGTATAAATATAGTGCCCGACTGCTCTTTTGGAGACCCCATGTGTGTTGAAGTTGCATGATCTGGAGGGAGATTAACAGAAGCTGATGATGCAATTGCATTCTCATTAAGTATTAATGCGCCAGGTAGGGAAGAAACCCTTTCATGAATACCTTTTGATTCATCACTTCCATTCAAACTTTTCCTCCCAGCTTCCTGTTGATGGGTTTTGTAATAGATCATCAATATGAATAGAGCTATAACAAAAACACCACAAACCAAGCCTACAATAAGGGCAGCACGAAAGGCAGATTTCATATGGAAACCGTGCCTTTTCAAATTTATGTCTGGATCACCTTTTGGAGAAAAAACTGAGTAAGGGAAATACAATAAAGAATTTCCTGGATGGAATGATGAATCAGGAAACCTCCTCAAGTTTTCAGGTACAAATCCAGAAAGATTATTGTAAGATACATTGAATCCTTTGATTTCATCAGGAAGGTCATCAGGGATACCACCTTCAAAATGGTTGTTGGAGAGGTCCAGATACACAATGTTATGGAATCTACTTAATTCCCAAGGCAAATGACCAGTTAGTGCATTGTGTGACAAATTGAGAGAAACTAGGGCCAAATTCTGAGCGAACTCTTCAAAGGGTCTATCTGTAATACGTATCGTCCCCATGAATTTGTTGAATGACAGGTTAATATCAGTCAGTTTTGTAGAGTTAAAAAGGCTGGAAGGGAGAAATCCACTAAATTGATTGAGGCTGAAGTCAATCTTTTTTAACTCCGGATACAATCCTAACACAAGTGGGAGAACACCTTCTACTGAGTTGTTGGAAATCTTGAATGTCGTAAGCCTCAAAAACTGAGAAGTTTGGTCTGGCAAGGTTCCTGTCAATAAGTTTGAACTCAAGTCTATTGTTTCCACATAATTTCCCCAACCCTGAAATCTGGACAAGTTCCCTGAAAGCAAATTTTTACTTAGATCTATGGTGGCACAGTGTCCAACTTTGGCAGGCAGCGGACCTGACAACATGTTCGATGATAAGTTAAGATTCTTCAGAGTTCCAGAGGTGATACTTCCAACCAGACCTATCACATATGTAAACTAAAATTCAATATAGAGGGATAAAGGAGCTAGGTGGAATATAATATTCGTCATTAACAAACAAGAAATAAAAACAACCATAGGAACCATTATAAATCAGTAAAAATCCACATTTTTCAACTCCAATGCATATATGAAGTAATACTTAAAATATTTGTTAAGGGATTTTGGACTACTTAACTTCTTACTTGGTCAAGTAACAGAAATAATATGAAGCAAGACAAATCTTTATAACGAGGTTCCTATTTCTACCAAGGAGAAGGAAGATTTTATTTCAAAGCATTCATTCAGTATCGGGCCAAAAAAGTAGGCCAGACCTGCAACACAAGCTGCACCGCACAAGGAGAAGCACTAAACTAATTCAAGTGTCTTCAGCTAATCAGTCAATCGGTTAAGTTGAGTGGGTACAAGTTATATCCAAACAAACCAAGTCATGGAAGCTTTTCTTTCCCCGGTCCTTGCTTCTTCACAAACCAAAAGAATAACGTTATTAAGCTCATGTTTCTTAAAATTACTGTTCAATAATACAATTTATAAAAATCTAAAGACCGAAGCTTGCAAAAGTCAAAAGTTCAAAAAAAATTAATATACGATCTTTAACTTTTCATGGGTGCTACGGTATCCAAACATCTTAATAGTTCCAACTAATCCAATCCCTCGGGCAAACAATCCCTCCGACAAGATCCATACCTTCAACAAGTCCTGACTTACATTTGTGTCGTTGACCACCTTAGCTCAAGCCATCAAAACCAACCCCTTTTTTTTTCAAGCCTCTCTTTCTTATTTTTTTAATACGTCCAAACCCATGGGAATAACTGTTTTTTTTTCTCCCCCTAAAAAATTAGTGTTGAGAGAACAGTCGACCCTCTACTATTTTATAGTGAATAATGCAATTTACCACCTGCAGTTTATATCATTTTATAATTCACCACTTTTGGTTAGAAAATCCTCACTTAGTGGTTTGAAAAAAGTACAACTGGCACTCCTGTTATGACACTGTTAACAGGGCTAGCTAGCACGGACAGGGTGTGAAGAGAGAGATACTGTTAGTATTTTATTATTGTGAAGAGTTTCTTTTTTATTAATACTATTAATAATTTATTAGCTGTTTTAAACCCATTTAGGGTATTGATGTATTAACGGAGACTTATGACCTTTTATCTGTTATTTGGAGATTAAACAATTACCCTTGCGGATTTAGTTATTCTATTAGACGCTGCACATGGCGCCCTCAATGGCTTTTACGGGGCGTTACATAAAAAAGTGTTATCCTCTACTAATAGTCCCGGTTGCTACTAAATTACTGGTGAATAGCTTTTTAATATGAAATTTCCACATTACCCACTTTTTATAAAAACTTAATATTTTACTGTACTATCCACTACTATTAGAAGCGGATAATAGGCAGAAGAATTCCATAAACTGGATCTCCAACAAGCTTGCTTCTAACAATTGAAGACTTATCAGTGTTGAGATAGGTATACTTGGTGCAAAACATCAACTTCAAATCAATGGCTTACTGAAGCTGAAAATTTGGTACTTTTTCACCAAATCCATCATACTTAAATCATCACAAGTATATCCCAATAGTATTCTTTTATATTCAAATTAATAATAAATGTTTAACGTTCTTTTTACTAAATCTCACATAATATTTACTTTAAACAACATGATTTGTTTGTATCCACGCACCCTTATCGAAAAAATAGGTTCTTTTATGCTAAGTCCCCGAACCAATTATTTTATGAATAGGTAAGTCTAATATCTAGACACTAAAAATACCTGATTTCCGTACTCAAGTCCATATAACATAGGGTTAGTACTCAATACAAGGAAAATCAGTCATTTACTCGCTCATGGGTGAGTGAACTACACTATCACATAAGTTGGATGGAAAAGATAACTGGTGTAAGACCAGGAAATGTAAAGTACAATTAAAAGACTAACAAACAAGATTGACTAAGAAAATGATATCTTCATTAATCCTTAGCCATTACAAACTTCAAGTACAATACAATGATATCCTATACTATTACAATTCCTTCACGGTTCGTTTGATTGATCGAGTGAGGTGAGAATTCCACAAAGGCATGCAGTATTTGGTGGAGTGATGGACGAGGGGGAAGATCATAAGCAAACTCCTTGAGGCAGTATGGGCAGAACCCTTAGTATTAGGGTCGCATATGTTTGAGTGTGGGCTTGAATATGCTTGGGGACTTAGCTCCATGGAGACCAAGTCCAAGTGAGCGAACTTGAGACTTGTGGAGACTAAGTATAAAACTTAGCCAACCATGCCAACGAGGAAGGTCTTCTTAGAGAGAGCAACTTAGTGCTTATATATTCTAGAGAGAGAAAGTGAGTTTTTTTAGAGAGAGAAGCTTTCAAGTTCTCAAGATTTCTCTTAAGGTTTCAACTTTTTCTCAAATGAGGAGGGGGTATTTATAGGCTGCGTTGGGGGGCCCCATATGTCGTGCACATAACCTATCTGTCAGTTATAAACTGTGACTACAATATCAGTCTAGGTGCAAATACTACATTTTCGGAGTCCGTTTCGCCCTACGCCTCCATCCGCCAATCCAAGACCCTCGCCGAATCCCACTTCCGGACGACCTCTTTAAACCTCTTATGGAGGCTAGAGAGGTAATCCATCTTGCTTGAAGTAGAAGTCTCTGACAGTAATACTTTATTTAGGCTCAATCGGGAACAGTCGGGAAAAAACAGTCTTCTTGGCATGACGTCACCATAGCGGCTCATGACATCATCATTCTAGCAAAGAACATCATTCTTGAAGCTCTAGCATGCTCCTTGTGCTCATGGTGCCAATTGGTGGCATGGAAGCTTGACTTCCTCACTTCGAGCCTACTTGTGTAAACTTAGGGCCTACTCGTGTGAACTTGGGGCCTACTTGTGTGAACTTGGAGGTACATTTCTTTATGTAAAGTCTTGTCTTGCTCTTCCTTGTAACTCCCTTGGTTGGAAACATCTCCAATATTTGGGTAAGTGTTAAAATCATGAGCCATGAGGGGGAAGCCCACCTTAGGGTCGACCCTAGGGAGGTTGGGATTGACCTAGGGTGGCCTCCCACCTTATGTTGGCCTTCCCCTTGCTCTTTCTGCTTTGTTCCCCTTTTCTATAACTTCCTTCAATTTGGCTAAGTGTTGGAGATGGTAGAGCATGTGAGGACCTCCCTCATGAGGGAGGACATGTTGGGGCCGACCATGGGAGAGTTGGGGCCGACCATGGGTTGGTTCCCACCTCATGGTGGTGTTCCCTTGGTTCCTTCTTGCTTGGATGCTTTTTTATGTAACCTTCTTGGATTTTGGCTAAGTGTTAAGCTTGAGGTGTGATGGGAGGCCATGGGAGCACTCCCCCCCCCCCCTCACCATGTTGGGGCCGACTCCCATGAGGTTGGGGCAGACCCTATGGGGTGCCTTGGCCTCATGGAGGTCACTTCCTTACTTTCAACTCATTTTGGCCCTTTCTTGCACTCCTTGAATTTGTCTAAGTATTGGAGGTGCTATGTGATGGGAAATCATTAGGGCAGCCCCTAACCATGTTGGGGGACCAACTTTGTGAGGGTTGGGGCCAACCCTATGGGGTGCCTCCAACCCAAGTGATCCTTTCCTCAATTCCTTCTCATTTTGGCCCCTTTCTTGCATTCCTTCTTGAATTTGACTAAGTATTGAAGGTGAGGTGTGGTGAGAGACACTTAGAGCAGCCCCCACCATGAGGGAACTAGTTGGGGCTGACCCTATGGGGTGCCTCCCCCTCATGGTGGCTTACTTCCTCAATTGCTCCCTTTTTAGCCATTTAATTACATGCCGTTGCTTGCTTGACTTCTTCTTTCCTCATTCTTTCTTGATTTTTTATGCGAGTGTGAAATATGTGCCTTGCGGTGTCATAAGACCTCTCTTCATGTTGGCTTACATAGTGAAGATTCCCATACTTAGCCATTTTCTTGTCGGTTTCCCATACTTAGCCAATTTTGGCCTTCTTGGGTGGAAATGGCCAATGCTTTGCCTTGGCTCTCTCTTAGGCACTTATGATAGATGGTGAGGGATGTGAATGAGGATGTTTAGGAGCTGGTGTGTCATAGGGTGCCCAAGTGGCCTCCCTGGTGGGGCCCGCCATGAGCCATTTTTTGACTGAGCTTGAATTTATTGATATGGACACATCCAGGGGTTAATTTTCACTAATTATGACTTAATTAAGATAATTAACCCCTTAATTTATACCCGAAATACAACCGACACTTTTTTTAAACTACAAGTGGTTAACTAATTATCCTTGTTGATATTTCCTTGAATATTCTTGTTGCTCCTATTACCTTATCATGGCAGAATCTAGTTCCATTAATAGTGCTGGTACTACTGAAACAAATAAAGGACAGTTGATTAGAAATCATCACCTCAACATTGATTTGGTTCTTAGTCTATTTAAGTTAGATGGAAACAATTATATAGCTTGGTCTCAAGCATGCCGTATGTCAATTAAAGCTAACCGTATGCAGTATTTCATTAATGGTACAACAACCATGCCTACACAAGCAAGTGTGGCCCAAGAAGAATGAAAATCTGATAACTTCATGGTGAAAACATGGATTTTTAATTCAATGGAACCCAGCATGAGGAGTAGTTACATGTTCTTAGACACTGCATATGAGCTTTAGGAGGCTATCTCTCAAACCTTCTCTGTTTCTGGTGATATGTCTAAGGCATATGACATCCATAAACGAATATGTGAGCTGGGTCAAGGGGTGAAGTCTATGGCACAGCATTTTGCAGAAATTAATGCACTTTGGCAGGAGCTTGATCATTACCAAGTTTTTTTAGCCAAATGTCTGGAAGATGAAGATGCTTATCAAAAGTTTGTTAGTGAAGATAGAGTTGTGGATTTCTTGGCTGGTCTGAACATAGAATTTAATCAAATTCGAGCACAGTTGATTGGCTAGACACCTTTTCAATCACTGCGAGAGGCTCATGCTAGAGTCCAACAAGAGGAAACTAGACATCGGGTGATGGTTCTAAATTATGTTGACCGATCAGCCATGGTTGCTTCGTATCCTAAGTCTGGCTCCTCCATTCAGTCTCCTGTTGAGATTGAACGTCGCTAATTTGATCGTTGTTTTAAGCTTCATGGACGTCCTAAAAGACGAGGAGGTCGATTTGGTAGTGGTCATGGACGTGAATCCCAGGCCTATGTGTCTACTACAACACTTCTTGTTGATACATCCAGTGCTTCAAACACTATTACTGCACTTACTCATGAGGAAATCTCGGCTTTTCGAAAAATCTATTCCAAATCTATTTCTTCTCATTATGCCCAGTCACGTATACATTCTTGTGCTTTTAATGTTTCATCAACTTGCCCTAGTTGGATCATTGACACAGGTGCTTCCGAACATATGACCGGGTCCTCTACCCACTTTACTTCATACACGCCTTGCTCTGGAAAAGATAAAGTTCGAGTAGTTAATGGCTCCTTTTCTTCTATCTTAGGGAGTAGTTCTGTAGTTTGTTCTCCTTCATTAACATTATCGTTTGTTCTTCGTATTCTTTCATTCACTGCAAATTTACTATTTGTCCAATGTCTTTCTGGAATCCTTACACTATTCAATAACCTTTTTTCCAACTCATTGTATTTTTCAAGACTTGGTGACGGGGAGAAGATTGGCAGTGGTAGAGCAGTTGGTGGTCTATATTATCTAGATGTTCCCTCGTCTAACATGTTCTCTACTCAGGCTCTTCATTCTACTTCTAACACCAGCCTGACTTTTCTCCATCAATAGCATCTACATTTGGGACATCTCTCTTTTTCAATATTAAAGTATTTATTTCCATCTTTAGTTAAACAATGTAATAAAACTCAGTTTTTGTGTGAGCCATATAAATTGAGTAAACACAAACGTTCTATTTATTCTGCTATTAACAGTCGACATTCTGAATCTTTTGCTATTATACAAACTGATGTGTGGGGACCCTCTCGGATTGTTTCCCGTTCTGGTTATAGTTAATTTGCTAACTTTATTGATTGTCATTCTCTTGTCACTTGGGTTTATCTTCTTCGTTTCAAAAATGAGATGTTTGATTGTTTTCAGGAATTTCACAAAATGATTCAAACCCAATTTGAAGCTAAAGTCAAAATTCTCCATAGTGATAATGGTCGTGAATATAGTAATAATAATGCTTTTGCATCTTATCTCTCTCAGCATGGCATGATTCTTCAAATCTCCTGTGTCAAAACTCCAGAACAAAATGGAGTGGCGTAAAGGAAAATTCGACACTTACTAGAGGTAGCTCACACTTATGTTCACTATGAACACACCTAAATTTCTGTGGTGAGATGTTCTGACTACAGCATTTCTTATAAACCGACTTCCTTCTAGAATTCTTGGGAACAAAAGTCCCATCTCTTTTCTCCAACACACGACAAGTCCTCCTTCGCCTTGAGTTTTTGGTTGTATGTGCTATGTTTATGATAAATCTCACACTTGGAAAAAATTAGATCCCAAAACTCTTAGGTGTGTTTTCATTGGTTATTCTCCAACCCAAAAAGGTTACAAATGTTATCATCCTCCTTCCAACAAAGAATTTGTCACTCGGTATGTAACGTTTTAGGAATTGGAACTTTTTTATTCTTCTTCACCTTCTCCTCAGGGGGGATGTTATTGATGAGGAGAAGCTTCCTCCTGAGGTTGGTATTACAAGTTCTACTATACCAACTTACCTATAAATTATTCTCATGTTCCTGTTGTTGTTTCTCATATATCTACACAGGGGGAGTTACACTTACAGGAGTCATATGCTAGACAGAATGAACTTGAATTGAGGACCTATGTTCGAAGAAGCAAGAATAAGGTCACCAGTTCTGCACCACTACACCAACCATGCTCAGAACCTAGTCTTGATAATGCTAATGGTTACAATCCTTGTGACGCCACCAAATCCGTGTTACCTTAACCTCAAGCTTGGTGCTCACTGTACTATGGTTACCCATTCCTCTATTCATTTACTAACTTAAACCTATCTTAGATTACATAATAACCTTAATTTAATATCACAGGTTTTTAGACCTTTACATTATCAATACCAAATAATATTACACAAATATAATACTTAAAATATTCATTACAATATTTCTTAAACTTAATTAAGCACAGACGCTTAATAAAATTATTCTGCAACCTTGTCTTTTCCTTTATTTTTCCCGGAAGTACCAGCTTTCTCGGTTTTAACTGAAAATATTATATCCAACGCAAGGATGAGCAAAATCTTGCTCAGCAAAGATTAAACAGTTGAATATAATATAGTTTGAACATTTCTAACAAATCAAGTACAATTCATAATATACTGAGCAAAACAGTTCTGTAAGTATTTAGAGTTTGAAAATCCGACTTTTGTGTGTCGTAGGGTCAAATGGGTTGAGTACTTGCCTTTCGCGTCGTTTAAACTTTTAAAGATATTTTCTTGCCACTGAGTGACTCACTTAGTTTCTTTATAGCACAATGTCTATAATATCTTGATGCACAGTTACATTACAGCTTAATACATTAGTATATTAGATAGTTACTGCTATGCTTAACAAGTACCCCGTAGATTAAGCTATGGCTATTGAGGTTATAACAATTAACTATCATGTATTTTCACTTACTAACCTCATGCAATTACTTAGATGGCATTTACTCGTAATCATAGATAAGTACACATAGGCATACAACACATATATAGCTTACATATATCCTAAAGTAAGCTCATTTTGTCTAATCATGATATAATATAGTTTCTTGGTCACTATATACCTTAATTAACATTTTAAGTCATGTCAAAACATTTCCAAGCATCAAATTCCACTTTCACAACATAGTTCAAAAACAAACGAGATGATTTTTGAGGTACTTTTGGGGATTTTTGTGATTTTCTACAATGCCCCATTAGCTACCAAATCTTGACAGAGATATAGACCACACTACAAGGTATTTTATTTCTCATTTGGATATTGGAAAACCTATATTTAAGGCATTCACATTAGAGCTCAAAATAGGGAACTTCAACTGTTGCTGCTGCACATTTGCAGCAGTTTCAGTTGATTTTCTACCTCACTTTGAGCATTTTTATAAATTTCTGTAGTAGCCTTTTCAGTCCCCAGTTTGTGCAATCCTTTAGACCCTATAGCAAGGTATTTTATTCATAAGTTAGGTCTTTAAATCAACCAAACTAAGCCCTATAAAAACAGACTTCAACATGGCTGTTTACACCATCAACTCTGCTGCAATTCTGCAGCAGAGGTGATTTTATGGCCTACTTTGGTGAATTTTTGGAATTTGTGTTAGGCTCTTAGCTTTGAAATCTGAACATGCTTGTAGACCATACAACAAAATATTTTTCTGTAGGTTTAGACTACTAAGCAAGCAAAGCAATCTATCTCAAAAAAAGCTCAAACTGGGCTGTCCATCGTAGTCCCAGTTTTGCCTAATTTTGCCATCCCATACTAGACTCAATTCTGAGCACCTGGGCTTGTGTGGACACTTGTATTATACTTATTTAAGACACTTTTTAACATCTCTTTGATCTTACTATAGCTATTCATGGTTTTAACCTTCTAAACAGATCATTTTCAAGCATTTACCTATTCAAATCTTACTTCCTTGCATCCCTTAGCCTAAGGACACTTGGAACAGACCAAGATACTTCTAACTCATCTTTTTAAGATGCTAAAACTCAGCTTAAAGCAAAATGCAAAAATCTCATTTTTTTTTTCTTCTCAGTCAACTGCAGATTCTGCAGTTAGCATGATTTTTCAGGCTAGTTTGGTGATTTCTTTGAATTTCTTGGTTAAGCTTTTGGCTCTCCCATCTGGCCCTACTTCTAGACCACATATCAAAGTATTTTATTAATGGTTTAGGTTCCCCATTCATACCAGCTAAGCCTCTTCTATCTAAGGCTCAAACTGGTCTGTTTCACACAGGACCAGTTTGAGTCTATTTTTAACATTCTCTTTGTTTTCTAATTTTGGCCACCTAGACAGTCTAGACAAGTGTATTTTGGTTGTCTAAGGTTACTTTTATCATAACCTTGCTTTGTTTAGAGGTCTAGCACTGCATAATTTGGCCTCTTAAAACTCACTTTAGGCTTACCAGATACACATGAACTTGGTCTTTTTGTTAACTTCAGTCTTGGCTATACTTGGGAATCATTTCTAGCATGTATTTGTGACATTATATGTGCTCATTACAGCCTAGTATGGTCAGGTGCCATGTTTCACCCAAGACAGTCACAATTTAGAGCTTAAAACATGACTTTAGCATGACAAACACCAAAACAGTCCTAGACTTGGCTTAGATAACTATTGAAGCACATTTGTGTCATGAAATAGCTAGGGAATTTGCATACATGGTTCAGATTCTGTAATTCCTCAGCTAGGAGTTGGTTGACCCCAAAAGTCCTCTTTTCATGGCTTTTAAACATGAAATTTGGAGAGCATACAAAACAGACCTAAGCCAAGTTAAGGGTCACTTTTAAACATATTTTCTGGACATTACATGGACTCCTTACTGACTGATATGGCCAGCTACTAAAAATGACTATAGCAGTTCCCAAACTAGAGTTTTAAGCATGATTTTGGCAAATTATCACAAACAGTTCCAGGCTATGTTTCAAAGGATCTCTAAGCATTCATGCAAGCTCCTAAACATTATAATAACTCATTATCATGGACTTTAGCATTCAAGTAATTAGCACAAAACAACCCCTTAGACATTTTAGGCATGAATTAGTACTAGTATAAAATAACAGTCTTAGGCCTCCACTTCTATGCATACTTGCCTCATGTGTGTACTTTATGACTTGTATACATGACTTTTATCCAATGGATTCAAAGTGAATATGTTTTTGAAACAAAACAACCCCTTCATGACTTGAGTTTTTAAAAAATGAATTAGCATCACAACTAAACAAATCATAACATGCCTTATTTAACACTTACGCATGTAGATATGGGAAAGGGGGCTGTGTTTTTTACCTTGCTAGGCTGCAAGCTTCCAAGACTCCAATGTCAATGGAGTAGATGGCTGTTTTGTTGCTCTACTCCTCTCCTTTACCAGCTGAAGCACTCCTCTTCTCCTTCTTAATCTCCTAACTGTTTACTCTTGCTAGCTTGAAGAACTACTCTGCTCCTTGGTGGTTGAAGAGCCGGCTTTAAGCTGAGTTCTTCCCCCCTTGCAGTCGGTCATCATGACCCTGCATTGGCCCCTAGCATGCCCCCTATTCATGTCTACAAGACTCAGCAGTCTCATCCCATCTAGCAGCCTACACAACTCCTAAAGAGCATGTCATATCCCAGCCACCCTAGCTCTCCTACTGCAGCCTCATAGCTACTAACTAATTGTTAACTTAGAACTAACTGATTGTACTAACTAATTTAACTGACTTTGTACTACAACTCGGCCCCCAACTTCAGCTCTCCTTCTTTCTCTTTTTGGGCTGCCGGATTGCCTAATAAACAAGGCTGAGTATAGCTTGTGTTTGGGTTTAGATAACAGGGATTGGTTGGGTTTACAAAAAAAAATGTGGCCCTCCCATAAAATTTTATCATAACATTTTGGGTTTATAATTAATATAATTATGAAACCTTACTTCTAGCCAATCTATGCATCATATAATTGATCACATTATTCATTTTATCCTCTTGGCCAATATTCATATTACTTATTATGTTCATGTTACAGATAATATTTAATTAAGTGTATTAATTAAATTTCATGTCCATATTCTTGTTACTATCAATTAATGAAATCAAGTAAGTCAAAACTTAACTATTTCATCGATCGTACAGATAGGCTTATCCCACACATTTTCAGTTTAAGCCATGTTGGCTTTCCTTTTCATTCTTAATATAAATATACAATCATAACAATGTATATTCATTTCAACTTCTTTTACCATAATTAACTTGAAATACTTAACTACTTATTAAGTATAAAATAATAATTTCACAACAATTAAATACAAGGAAAAAGTAAAAAAATTATACCCAAAACTGTCATTATAATATTTAAATATCATATCGAAATTAAATATAAGGAAAAAGAAAAAAAATTATACCCAAAATTGTCATTATAATATTTAAATATCATATCGAAATTATGTGTCATTACAATCCTAATCCTACTTGTTCTTCTGATGATACTGACCTTCCTATTACTCTTAGAAAATGGGTTAAATCTTGTACTCAACATCCTATCTCTAATTTCTTAGCCTATAATAAATTATATACGTCTTAGCACTCCTTTGTTTCTTCCTTGTCTTCAATATCTGATTCTCAGGGGTGGAGAGAAGCAATTAGTGATGAGAATTAAAAACATGCTATGATAGAGGAGATGAATGCCCTAAAAAAGAAGGATGCATGGGAACTAATTACTCTTTCTTACGGAAAAAAATCAGTTGGTTGCAAATGGGTATATACAGTCAAACAGAAGCCAGATGGGACAGTTGAGAGACTCAAAGACATGCTAGTTGCAAAAGGGAATACTCAAACCTATGGGATTGATTATCAAGAAACATTTGCTCATGTGGCGAAGATGAACTATGTTCGTACCATAATCTCATGTGCAGCAAACTTCGGCTGGGATCTTCAACAATTGGATGTAAAAAATGCGTTCCTTCATGGTGACTTGGAGGAGGAAGTATACATGAAAATACCACTCGGTTTTGCTTCTTCTGTCACTAAGGGTAAGGTTTGTAAGCTGCAAAAGGCTTTATATGATTTAAAGCAATCTCCCAGCACCTAGTTTGGTAGATTCCACAAAGCAATGAATAGATTTTGGTACAAACAGAGTCGAGCATATCATACTCTATTTGTCAAATAGATAAATAGAAAGACTACCATTCTTATTGTTTATGTTGATGACATTGTGGTGACAAGGGATAATAGAGAAGAGATAGTTAAACTCAAAGCAAGTCTGGCCAAAGCGTTTAAGATCAAAGATCTTGGTCCTTTGAAATATTTTCTTAGTATTGAAGTTGCAAGATCTTCCAGTGGGATTTTTCTATCTCAAATGAAATATGTACTTGATTTTTTAACAGAACCTGGCATGTTGGGATGTAAGCCTACTGATTCTCCTATTGAAGTTAATCATCATCTAGTAGGTGGCACAGGACCTGCGGTTGATAAAGAAAGATATTAACGTTTGGTGGGACGATTGATATATTTTTCTCATACTAGACTTGATATATCTTATATTGTGGGAATATTGAGTCAATATATGCATGATCCTCGACATTGTTACATGAAAACTGTTTACAGAATTTTGAGGTACCTCAAATTTGCTCCTGGAAAAGGTTTATTGTTCGCACCACATGGTCATATGAGAGTTGAGACTTTTTCCGACTCAGATTGGGTTGACTCTATATATAGAGGATCGTCGTTCTACATCCGGTTACTGTTCATTTGTTGGAGGTAATCTTGTTACTTGGCGCAGTAAGAAACAATCTGTGGTGGCAGGATCCAATGCTAAGGCCGAATATCGAGTTATCGCCTCGGAAATATGTGAACAAATGTGGCTTTCAACCTTACTAGAAGATTTGGGTGTTACAACTAAAAAGCCTATGCAGTTATTTTGTGATAATAAGACGGCCATTAGTATTGCAAATGACCCAGTACAACACGATAGAACGAAGCACATTGAGATTGACAGGCACTTTATTAAAGAAAAGTTAACTAGTGGGCTTATTTGCTTACCTTTTGTCAAAACAGAACACCAGCTTGCTGATATTTTAACTAAAGGTCTGTAGTAAGATGTTTCATCTATTATATTTCAAGTTGGGTATGCGAGATATCTATACACCAACTAGAGGGGGAGTGCTAGAAGATATGCCATGATTGTAGTTTTTATAATCAGTGTGTACACATTACTATAATTTAGAGATTACCATAACTGTAATTAGAATACTTGTATATATAAACCTATGTAATAGAGAGAAATTCATACAATGAATAATAACCTATTCTCAGTTTCAACAATAACTTGAGCCATCCTATTGAGGGAGGAAGTAATTAATAGCTCAAAAAATTAATAGTTTGTGCATCACAACGTTATTAGTTATTAGAGGGTTGACTTAAATAGTGCCATACATTAGTGTATGCCTTCAGGTCTTTAATATCATCTTGTAATTTATGCACAAGGTCAGATACAACAAAACACGTATTGAAATAGATTTTATATAGACAATGGGTACAATGGGAGTCTGAAAGGGCCAAAAAGAAGAAATACAGTCAGAATGAGGGAAATAATAGTCAAAAATCCAAAACAAGAAGAGGACTGTAGGAGTTAAAAATGAAGAATATGTGCCTTTCATCACCCAGCATTCGAGTGGACAATCACTCTTTTCCTCTCTCACTTTTACCCACCCTTGTGTAGTTGTTATCTAAGTTATACAGACTCAAATGGAGTGTCTGGACAGACATGGGTACTTTGATGAGTCCGGCACGGCCGCAAGGGTAATCCTCTTTTGTGCCAATTTTTAAAACTAAAATGAAGTATCCAGCACCCGTATCCTTGTCTGTTGAGTTTCAGACACAGGTACTTACATTGCAAAGTGAAAGAGTCATGTAATATAGGTTGTTATCATACATTTTAGTTTTATTCACATTAAATCAGCAACTATAGAAACAAAACAAGTTGCAGGAAAAACAATTAAAAGTAATACGAAGGTGCATGGCCTTCTGTACACAGAAGTAGAAGAGGTTAATCATTTTTCTAATACCATTGATAAGTGGTTTTATAACCGCTTATTTAGATATCAACTAACTTCAATTGTTGTTTGAACTCATGCGTTATCGTAGTTTTTCATGCATTTTTGATTTATTTGTGTAGGTTTCTTGATTGGAACTCTCTTGGTGTTATGCAATGCTAAATGGGATGTTGAGGATGCTAAATGGATCAAACATGGGAATGATGGCAGCATGGAGCAGAGAGGTCAGCAGCAGCAGAAAGCTAAGCAAAACAACAACCTGCAGCAGAGCGCGGCCGCCCCTGATTCAAGGCTTAAAGGCGCGCGGCCGCGCCAGTTCAAGCTTGACCAAATTTTGACTTTTCATTTAAGTGGAGCTTTGCTTGGAGGAAGGGGCACTGGAGATGAAGGGTCTATATTAGGGCATAAATTCATTATTCAGGGAACATCTCCCCTTTGGGAGCTCTAGCTTAATATTGTTTTCTCTTTTCTTCTCTTTAATTCCATTCTTAGATTAGAGTAGAATAAAGTAGCTAGATTCTAGAGTTGAATAGATCTGAAGATTGAAGCAATTAGATAGCATTTAAGATTCAATCTTGGAGCTTGAGAAATCAGATTTGCACTTTCTATCTTTATTTTCTCTTGGATTCATACTTGTAATCTTATGATGTTTATTCAAATTGTGGATGGTAGATCTAATTCTAGTATGAGTTAGATTATATTTTGAGATTTCAATGGAACCTATTAAATAGTTTATTTTGATATTCTTCCATGTTGGTCTTATTAATTGTTATGAGATTGTCTATTATGATTCATGCTTAATTACTTAGTTGATTGGCCATCGACTACTGTGATAACCCATATGAACTTGAAAGATGAAGTATGGGTTTAGATCTGATCTTAATAGCTTGTGTTTGTATGTTCTACATG
The DNA here is from genome assembly GCA_020205555.1 of Panax stipuleanatus. Taxonomy (NCBI): domain Eukaryota; kingdom Viridiplantae; phylum Streptophyta; class Magnoliopsida; order Apiales; family Araliaceae; genus Panax; species Panax stipuleanatus. The sequence goes on from CM035115.1 coordinate 99,759,111, forward strand.
GTGATGGAATGTATGATTCGTGCTTAGGATAGACATATACCGAAGTACCACTTATAGTAATTGAGGACTTGCGCTTAAATTGATATTGCTTGTAATTCACATAGACATATAGTGAGTTAGGTAATATTGATGTTCATGTGTATTCTATCATCTGTGGATTATATGTGATATGGATTTGGTACATCGAAAGATGGCCTTGTCTCACTTTTGTGTTCTCAACTAACAATCTGTGATAATTGATTTGGCTTAACAAAAAGTGTGTTGATGTAGATGAATCAATAGGGGAAATTGTGATCTCATATCTTCATTATCTAGTTTATTCTAGGGTTATTTAGTATTAGTTTAATTTTATAGTTTTAATCAATATACTAAATCATTCGTTTAAATAAGACTGAAATTGTTATGGGTTAGTGCTTGGTGAACTTTATTAGTTAATTCTCCGTGGAAACGATACTCTACTTACTTTTTTATTACTTGTTGACCGTGTATACTTGCACGCATATATTGATCGGTAAAATGACCAACAACCATGTCTCAATAAACTTATTCAGTGACTCTAATACTAGTGAGGCACCACTTTTTCTGGGTCCGAGTATAAGATCACCTTAGAGTTGTGACATGGCAATATATGATATAACAATGCCATATGACGGCTATCTACTTGTTAATTTATACTTTTCTTTTAGATGAAAAAGAAGATGATATTTTTTGGATACAAAGGGCGAGGATAAAATAAATGAGGACAAGGAGTCTTATGAGAAGAATAAAGGCAAGTGGTTAAACTACAATATCCTATTTAAATTTGATATAAGCATCCCTAGAAAGGAAGCCATTGCTGAAGAGTTAAAATTTCGTTTAAAAGAAAGTGAAAGCTCATCAACAAACTGCTGAAAAAAACCATGTTCATCCTCTTCCAAAAACCCCATAAGATAGAAAAGAATAAATACCTTCACATTGAGATTATAATGTCCCACATCTAACCATCAAAACCTTATAATCCTAAAATAAACCTTTTGAGCTAGTTTGCTCATTGCCAATTAGTATTGAGGTGGATCCTTCAACAATGTATTAGTAGACCTGGCAATTTAAGTTGAAACATATATAGTTAACCAAAATCACTTGGATCTATTGGGTTGGTTAACTAGTTTTTAAGTGATGGGTTGGTTTGGTTTTGGACACATATTATTATTACAAATATGGGTTGGATCTAGTTTAACTACTTTTGACCCATATTAGTCTATAATAATTTTTTGCGTTTGAAAAACTAATACATCAACATGTATGCATTATTACACTACATTCTTATATAACACATATACATATTACATATTACATTATATACATATTACATACTTTTGTAATTTATACACTTGTAATTATGTATAAAAATTATTTCACTAATTATGGAATTAATCTATAATAAAGTTAACATTTTTAGTGTAACGAACTACTAATTTAAATAATTAATATATCTTCCCTTAATTAATTAAAATAACTCATTTAAATTATACAAATTATATTATATAATTAAATTTTATTTCCTCCTTCTCTCCATAAATTGTTTTATATTATATTATATAATTTAATTTAATTTCCCCCACTCTACCCCCACCCCCCACCTACCCCTCATCCCCCAAAAAATTAATATTTATTGATTATGTATACACCCCCACCCCCACCCCCAAACCAATGGATCACAATCACAAGAATCTATTAAAAAGCCATATCTTGCAAACATAAAACCAGACATATACTATAACTTTAATATCACCAAATCAACTTTAAAGTACTGCCATCCTACTTCAGTCTATACAGAACAACAACTATATCCATCTATGATGTATTTTGTTTAATACAGTACTGTCATGTTTGATTTAAGTTACTTTCACACCCCGCCCCCCTCCCCCGCCCCCCGACCAAAAAACAAATATTTATTGATTATGTATATGTCCACCCCCGCCCACCCGCCCACTCCACGTCCCGCCACCCCCACCCCACCCCCACCCCCACCCCCCACCCCCCACCCCCACCCCACCCCACCAACAAAATAATATTTATTAATTATATATACATCAACCCCCGCCTTCGCCCCCCCCACCCACCCCCGCCCTCCAAAAAAAAATATTTACTGATTATATATACACTCCAAAAAAAATATTTACTGATTATTGTAATAAAATTTCAATAATTTCATTAATTTTAATTAACATAATAATTATTAATGTAATTTTTTTTGAAAGTGCCTATAATCACAAAATTAATGTTTTTAATATTCAAATTAGTCACATCAATTAAAATTTTTAGTTTCAAACTTGGGTCTAAAAAATTAAAATAAGACTCTTTTAGTATAACAGAAATTAAGATTTTAGTGAAACTATAATTTGAAAAATAGGTCGACCTGGATTCGATACATAAACATTTAAATCCAAACCACATAACCCATATTAAATATACATAATATGGTTTTGGTTCCAAAACTAACCCAAACCTATTTTATGTAACCCAAAACCAACCTAAACCTATTTTTTGTCAGGTCTATGTATTAGAGCAGGCAGTTTCATTCATGTGCATGGCCTAACTGCCCTCGCTCTATGCATCACATGGTCTAAGTTGTCTATGAGCTTTGCTCAAATATCACCACCTCTAAGGGGCATGTCGAGATATCAATGCCCCACATTGGACAATGAAAGTCTTGAGATCCTTAATATAAACCTCGAGGCTTCACAGGAAAAAATAAACCTCGAGGGCTAACTACAAACAAAGAGCCCCGAAGTCACTACAATATTGGATGGTGCACAAAGATATCATTTTAGATCAACGAGGCTAAAGGAAACTGAAGAGATGGTTAAAGACCCTAATTAAAAGAAAATAATGACCAACAGAGAAGATCCCATAAGTACCAAGGGACCAGATACATCTGTTAGCCCTATATTGAAAGATAGATCCCCAAACCAAACGATAGCAATTTGGGAACACAAACATGATCATCAAGTAGACAGGAACGAATAATCTATCATGTTGCTGAAAGTACTATGATGTGTTTACAGAAAATCAACACGAAAAAACACAAAGTAGTGCTAGGTTTTCTTTCAATTTTCTTTTGATTTTAGTAACTAAAAACACTAGTAAAGCATGGTCTTAGAATGGCATACCTTCAAGCAGGTTAAGGCTGAGATCCAATTCGGACAAGATCATTGAGCTCTCTTGCAAAAGAGCTTCCGGAAGTGACCCAGATAAGAAATTGCTTCCAAGTCTAAGTATCCGGAGAGAGACCACAAAATTGAAGGAAGGAATATTGCCCACAAAGTGATTATTACTTGCATCAAAAACCTCCAAACTGTCAAAATAAGGCATTCCATCATGAGAGAAGAGCTCTCCTGACAGATTATTGTGGCTGATATTTAAATATTGAATCGCAGAAACAAAACTGGAGTTTCCTAGTCCCAGATCTAGGGAACCAGAGAACCGATTGCTGCTGAGGTCAACATAAACCACACTACCCAGTTGGGACAAAAAATTCATAACTTCCCCTGAAAAATTATTAGACTGCAAATCCAGGTACTTTAGCTTCTCAAGATTATTTCCAAAATTGGAAGGAATTGTGCCTTCAAAACTGTTCGACGAAAGATTCAAAAGCACCAAGTTCTTCAAGTTGATCAATTGAGTTGGTACTGACCCAAGAAACAAATTGCAGGAGAGATTGAGATATTCTAAAGACTCGATTAATGCAACCCCGCCCTTGAGAGCACCCATAAATTTGTTGTTTGAGATAGATAAGTTGCGAAGCATATTAAGCCCGAAAATAGCAGAAAAATTAAAATGTCCAACTAGACCAACATCATCTAGAATGATTGAAGTCACTCGGCCATTGCTACAATTTATACCATACCAATCTAGAGGGCATCCCTCGGGTGCCAATGATTTAGAATCCCATGAACTAAGAACTTTTCCAGAGGGATCTTTCTCAATTCCATTTTTTAGCTCCAAAAGTGCAACCAGGTCTGATTTTCCTATTGCCAATTCTACCAATAACAATAGTATCAAACAGATAGGCTGCATTCCTCCCTTCAGAATCCCTACCCCCAAACTCACATCCGCACACACTGAAGAGTTTTTACAATGTGGTCACCAGGTAAAAAATATTATCACACTAAAATAAAGAAGAGAACAATGGGAGCAACAAATCTTACAAATTGAACTGAAAGGGCTGCAGTAAATAGCAGAGCTGAAATGAACTAGCTCAAGTATAAACTCATGAAAATTGGCAAGCAAACCCAAGATGTAACTAAATTGAGCACAAACTAACCACCAAAAACAACTGCACAAACCAAATGTGCATCAAGAAACAACGAAAGCCCTTTAAATCTAAAAAAATGAATTTGAAGGTTATGCTCCTTAAAAAATCAAGAGTTTCATTAACTTAATTAAACCGCTTCAAATTTTGAATCTAGCATAAAATTCAATGAACATAAGGAACAAATCTGCAAATAGCTTACAACTTTAACAAAGAGAATGGAGATTCAACTCCTATTGGATCGACTAAGTACTAACAATGCGGTTGAGAACTTAGAAATGAACAAGATTACGGATAAGCTTACTGTGTAACTGGTGACAGTAGGATAATAGCGGAAACTCGAAAGACCCAATTCTGCAAGAGAAGTAGACGAAAGATTTCAAAGAGTGGTAGGTAGGTGGTGTTAACTGCAATGTAGATACAGATATCGCCTGTTTTGGGGAACTATTTTACTGTAAAGAGTGACTTAAGAGTTTGACTTATTCTTTCAGTTACCAAGGCAAAGACTTAAAGATGGTGCCCAACCCAATGACTCGGCTTTGGGCAAGGTCTACGCCCCTCCGGTTGCAGATCTCCATATGTGTCCATCTTGGCTTTTTATTTTAGACGGGTTGTAGTACCTCTGTTCCACAATAAATATTTTTTTAAGCTTAATATTTTTTTCTAAAATAAGTGATGTGTTAGAATTTTAATATAATTTTTATAATATTTTTTCATATGTGCCCTTATGCAACCAATGGTATTTATTGCATATTTATTGGAAAGTTAAAAGGTTGAAGAAATAGAAAGAGAGACCAAAAGGCATTAAAAAAAGTCTCAAACAAAACAAAGAAAGTATATTAAATGTATTTTTGTCATTTTAGTTTGTGTATTGGTTTGTGTGATTTAAGCAAAAAAACACTTATTTTGGGACGGAGGTAGTATTTGATAAAATTAATTAATTAATATTTGAATTGGTTAATATTAGAGTAAAATATACTGACACTTCTAGATAATCATAATAACACTCACTTTTCCTCTAGTTTTTTAAGTAATAATTAGTATCTCTGCAAGTTTTTAGGATCGACTAAATAGATAAAGTTACATATTTACCCTTGTATGTTATCAAATTTTGATTCATAAATAATATATATATATATATATATATATATGTTTAACTATCCTTTTTTTAATATAATACATTTTAATTATAGTTTTATTTGTAAGTGAGACTATTTCATTTAAATTGTTGGTAACTTATAAAAAAACTAATTTAGTTTAATTAATACATATTTTTGGATAAGTGATACAAATATTAAAAATTTTAAATTAAATTATTAATGGAGCTATTATAATTAGAGTGATTCAGTATGTTAATTGATAGTTTAGTTTTTGGTGCTTAACAATAAAAAAAATTATTTGAATTCTTAGTTTTATATTATGATTTTTGTATGTAAATTTTTCTTGAGTATATGTAAAAAATTGGGATGTTTATGATTTTGATTACATTTTTTTAGTATACAGTTAGCGTTATTTTTGTGCAATATGAAATAAAAAAATATAATAATATTTATTACTACCTCTATCTTGTAAAAAGATTTTTTTAATATATATTTTTTTGAGTAACAACATTTTTCATTTTTACTGTAAATAATTATGCTTAAGTGTGACTTATGTTTACTTTAATATACGAGAAAAATAATTAATATAATTTTAATACTTTTTTATATGAATAATAAGATTCGTTTTGTAATAATAAGTTTGTTTTACGTAAATTTTAATATTTGGAAAAAATAATTATAATTTTATTGCGTTAATTTGTAATTTTTATGAGTATTAAAATTTTACTTTTTAATTACAAAAAAATGTATTTGAATATATATCATGTAAAATTTAATCTTTGAGAAATTTAATTAGCAAAAATTGTATGACTTTATTTTCCTGATAAAATGAGTATTTATTATTTTTTGACATTTATGTTATTTATTACACAAGTTCATATTTTAATTAATTAGTTCAAGTAAAGTAAAAATTATAATATACAAATGTATATTTAGTGGATAAATTAAATATTATAACTTGAAGGGTGTATTAGACATCATATTAAAAATATTTCTGCATATTAGTTGGTCAATCACACTAAGGATAGTGAATGTTACATAATGTAGACTAGAGGGGTACTGACTGTTACTTGAAAAATTAGAGGGGTGGTGAGTGTTATTATGATTATCTACAGGGGGTGTCATTGTATTTTACTCTTAATATTAACATCAAGATTAGTCCAAGCGCCTCAATCACTAAAACGTGTCAAATTCTACACATAAATGAAATCATACAAAAACCTTGACGATTTGCGTCAATGGGGATAGCTCCGGTGTGAGAATAAGTACAGACTGAATAAGGTTTAACAATGGAGGCTTAATGCTCAAGTGTTGTAAAATAATATTGTATATTGTGTCTACCTTAAAATCAAATCAGGGTATAGTCTTGTATTTATAGTAATCACACCACCACCTCCAAGCCCTTCTCTGTATAGGAATATGATTCCTCATTTGGTAAGATAACTTAATGGGATCAAAAAGAATCTCCTTAAAGAAAGGAAGTCGAATCAAATCCTGAGACCTTCTTTATGAGTTAGAAATTAAATGTAATTAGGAATCTTTGATTCCTTAAAATATTCAACTGCCAAATCAGACTCCCACGTAGGGTTAAATACCTCCACGTGGACTTTGGCTCACCATATAATTCGGGCTCAAATAATCACGCTCCAACATTGCCCCACAGTCTTCGGTTGAATGGGACATTTAATTGAAGAACAAAGTCCAATAATTGTACGACAAACAGACAGGCAACAATCTAGGCCCTTATTCCTTGGTAACACCCTCCAACCTCCTTAATGGGCCCCCACATTACTCCCATGTTTGCCATCATTACAGCCACATTAAATGTGTCGTATTACGTAACCAAGAGAAGATGAAAAGACATTCATTCAAAAAGAAACTTTTCCCACAAAACAATTGTCATTTCAAATCTCAGTCCTCAAAATTACTCAAGAGCTCTCTGCAACTTCCACCTTTCTCAGATAATCCTTACTTTCGGCCAAAAATCTTACCAAACTCTTAAACCAGTGCACTCCAAAGGCCACCCAAAACACTGCCACTTCAACCGTCCCAAACACATCCGTAGGAATTAATGACCTAATCCCAATCGAAGTTCTGATTGCAACCACCATCGAAACCCCAGGTTTCAAAGATATTTCATCATCATCAACCCCCAGCTCAGAGATACTTTTTCCCCAAAAGCTACTGAAACATAAATTCGAAGAGAATACGAGTCTACAAAAGTCTATCCCCATGTAAACACCCCATCCTCCATTCAAGACAACCAACTGAACACTATCCGGCAACAATATCAAATTCCTCCCGAATACTCCCTCTGAATCCCATATCCTAATGAGAGAATGTACTGGCGCCCAAGTGGAGAGTGGGTAGTTGTCCACCTTTACGCCCTCAAGTATGGCATTTGGTTACCTTTACCTGAATTCATCTTATCTTTCCTAGGGTTGATTGGTATTGAGTTCGCACAACTAATGTCGAACTCCTACATTTATTTAATCTCCTTTCTTGCCTTCTGCCACGAACTAAAATTTGCCCTAGTATTAGAGTTATTTTTCGCACTGTTCAATATATCGAAAAGTGGGGAATCCGGATTATGCCAATTAGGCCTCCGACCTGGAACGATTACACCCATAAAAACCCTATCTAGCAACAAAGGATGTCACTCCTATTGGATCTTCATCAAGGGAACCGATCTAAAATTGTTGCCGAATTGAGCTTCCTCAAATGACCCTGTTCTGAAAGTTACCCAATTCCCAAATAAACGAATTAACGCCTTTCGGTCATTCTACAGTCAGATGAAGAAAACCAAATGGTCAGTCAAAGTACTATCTGATGCCGATTGGCTCTACCAACACGGCTGTAAGAATCTTCACAAACCTTTCCCTTTTAATATAATGCTGATTTACTATTAACACACTTCCCTTCTACAACTTCATTATCGATCTTTAAACCTAAAGGTTTTAAGGTTCCTGACTCAGAGCAATCCCGCCCCACCGAGCCAATTCCCGATCCCATCACCGACCAAAATGCCAAGACCGAGACCATTCTTATTACAGAAATCCCTATTGATACCCCACCTAACACTTCCTCAATAACTAAACCAAACACCTCTTCAACAGCCGAATCACCTCTTAGAGTACAACCAATATCTGTCGTCCCGATGGCCCCAAACATATCCACTAAAACATTCGTAGAATTGACCAGATCCGATAAACTGTTGCTGATGAAGAAGAAATTAAGAAAACAAATCAAAGCTTTTGTTCCCCCCGCGACCTCCACAATCAAAACCACTGCCGAAGAGGTTGCCCCCCAAGACTCAAATCTCGCCATTCTCGAGAGAACTCCATTTGACTACCAAATTGATGAGACTACAACCGTACCACCTCAAAAGAAAGCCTGCACTGACGAAGCTATCAATATTTCTCCCCCTCCACCTCCTGTAAACCCATCAGTCTCCGAGGAACAACCAAGGCAATTCTTGAATACTTCCTGGTCCTGAGACCTTCCAAACAACTATTCGTATGAGAATTTTAATGCTTTCGTCCTATCGGGTGATGACAATAAGTTTGAGGGCCTCGAGCCCAAGGACCTTGTAATTGCTACCGTCGTCCCACCCACTCGGTTATGTAGTCAATGGCCACTATGATAAAGCTGACCTGACCTTTTGTTTTCAGTAGTGGACCCAAAATATCAATACCCCATACAGTAAATGGGATCGGGGAAAGAACTGAATATAACTCTTCAGGTGGCTGATGAGGAATATAACTATTTAATTGACATTTGGAGCACTTCTTCACATAATCTGTTGCTTCCTTGAAGATTGTCGACCAATAATACCCCTGCCAAAGCACCTTATACGCCAATTGTTAGGAATATACATGACAATTTTATTCCTATTTATATATGATTTGATTATGATATAAATAAATGAATATGAAAGTATGCTTGCATTAACAAAAGCTGTAAAGTCCTTTGATAGATAATAGGAATATATGTACAAGGACTTAGAATGAATTTATCAAATATGTTAGGTTGATCCTACATAAGCAAAACAGCTTTGTAAAGTCCTTAAAAAGAAATGATGTACAAGGACTATAAATATAGAAAGATCAAGCTTGTTAGGTTGATCTTATATTAATGTTATAGATAGGCTTGTCTGATCGTCGAGCACTGCACCAGCATCGTAGTTTGCCTGGGGAGACAAGGAAGACTCGAGAACTATCAAGACGGAATCGTAGATCTCGGAGTTCGTAGCCTGCAAGGAAACTAGATCTCGGAGTTCGTAGCCTGCTGGGAGAGACGAGGAAGGATCGTAATGTGTTGAGAAGAACCTTCTCAGAGCTGTAGTCTGCTGAGGAAGTTATGTTCAGAATCGTAGAGACAGCCTGTCTATGAGCCGACCGAATTTCTGCCAGAACCAAGTCAAGAATTGTAGATCACACTTTAAGTTGTGGAGTCTATTGATCATCAGAGGCAGGAATCGTAGTCGGGCCAGATCAGACGAGGACAACAAGCATGAAGGCAGAATCGTAGTCTGTCAAGGTCTGATCTCGGAATCATAGTGTCTGCAGCAACAAAGCCGAATCATAGTCTGCAGAGCTAAGACTTCCACAATGGTTGCTCAACAACGCTAAGGGAAGAATCATAGTGTCAACACGATTCTCAACAAATGGGCACTCCCAGAATATCCAAAGCATGGAGCTTCTGGTCTGAGCTACAAAGATACATTCCACATAAAGGGAACCAGAGAGCATTCAATGAATGGCTTGCAAGCTAACAGAAGATCCAAGCATCAACTCAGTCATCATGCAGATTGAAGTTGTAAAGCCATTCATGATGAAGTCTTCCACAAGCAAATCAGAAGAAGACTTCAGACTTAGTAGCTGACTAGAGAAAGTCAGTGAGTGCAGATGCTGTCAAGAGAACAGAAGACAACGATATTAAGAATCACTTAGTATTGTAGTGTTTGCCAAATGAAGAAGGAACTGATACAGTTTATACAGAGATACCGGCCAGCTTATGAAGAACAAGACAGAAGTGATTAAGCATCGGTCAGCCCATTAAAGATAGGTGAACGGGAGATCACCAAAAGACAGAGAGCTGGGTATGCCACAAATCTGAGGTGTCTTGATATTCAGAAGAGGCCAGAACGACAAGTCAAGCTATCAGTTCCTTAGATCAATCGTGGCAAGCAAACGTGTTGAAGCACTACACAAGTAAAGGAATAGGTGTTCTACATTGAAGATCCAAGTACACTCTTCAGAATCGTAGTGTTATCTCAACTAGTCAAAGCAATATTCTACAAGACACACTACGATAAAGGTCCAAGAACATCTGCATCAGAATCGTGGAGTTCTGACATCTGAATATTGAAGCTCTGACAATGTATCAATATGAAGATTGACATTCGAACGTTGTTGATTGAGAGCATCGATGCAAAAGGATAACTCCTAAGGATTCGAATCAAGAAATCAAAAAGGAGTAATAAAGATGACTACCAGCCTGACACGGAACAGTGACATCTATGAGGCGGTAGGTGAGAAAGCAGACTGCTGTGTCAGTAAAGTCAAAAAGGACCTGTCACGTCACATCAACAGTCTGCACCAAATAACTCGAGATCTGCGAAGCAATTCAAATAGCTTCCAACGGCTACTTTCCAACGGGAAGATCATGGAAGGGTATTTAAAGGACAAGCTTCAAAGATAAGAGTTGTTGTTGAGTTATAGATTCGTCGAGTTGTTGGAATGCTACATTATTGACTCTACGAGTTCCACCAGAGCTAAAGAGAACATGTCTTAGTGACAGTGAGACTACGAAGGAGGAAGTGAAGCAGACTTGAAGAAGGACTGAACAGATTAAAGCTTCACTCAACAAGGATGAGAATGCCATTGAAGATGGCAGCCAAGCTGAGAGCCGAGAAGGCCAATAAGATAGCATTCAAGAAAGTGGTTGAGCATAAAGAAGATCAGAAGAGCCACTCTACGAATCACCATGAAGAACCAGAAGCTAAACCAGTAAAGATGCAGAACCATGTCCGCATATCATTCAAGAAGGTTTCAAGGGCTGCTAAGGGACAGAAGAAGATGACCCACAATGAAAAGCCTTAGCAGTCCTATGTGGTGATGGTGCACAGCTGACATCAAGTGAAGATGAGCTGAACAGAATGAAGATCAGCTGCACCAAAGAAGAGGTCCAGACTCGAAGCTGAATGCTGAGGACCAAGCCTAGCTGCTAAGTATAAAGATGATTAAGCTTCAAGACATCTTAGCAGCAAAGCACAAACTACAACAACAACTACAACTACAAGTAGCCAGGGCCAAAGGGGTCCTTGTCCAGAGGGACTAAATGAGTTCCAAGCTGGAGGGCTTGAAGAGTTCTAAGTGAACTGAAGTTTCAAGGCTGCTGGCCTTGAAGAGTTCTTAGTGAACTAGAGAAGTTCCAAGCCGGAGGGCTTGAAGAGTTCTTAGTGAACTGAAGTTCCAGGGCTGCGGGCCTTGAAGGAATCTTAGTGATTCAGGGTGCTGCCCAGTCCTTAGTGGATTTCCTACGAGAGTGCAGAAGAGTGGATTAGGAGCTTGTGTCTCTGAACCACTTAAAACCCTTTGTGTTTTTTACATTCTGTCATTTACTTTCAATCATACATTATGTACTTAACTGTTATAACTGCTATGTATATACTAACTACTTACAAATAAACTAACTCCAAGAACAATGTATCAATGTTTATCAATATATCAATGAAGGGGATATTTAACTTATTCCACTGTGCTTGAAATGATTCTTATGTTTGTCATGTGCTAACTTCTTAGCAATACAAAATAAAAAGGAAACTAGTTTAAAAACGCAAAGGATCTATTCAACCCCCTTCTAGATCTATTGTTGTGCCTACTGGGAACTAACAATTGGTATCAGAGCAGGTTCTCATGCTATATTCAAAAGCTAATCGCTTTGAGTCTGATCCTAGGCACAAACATTGTTCTAAACTTTGTTTAGTAGTAAGTAATTTATAAATGCAGATGAGCTCATACGTTGGACATAATGTGAACAGGTAGATGTGTATATACACCTGAAGCTGCTCAGATTAGTCCTGTTCTTAAATGTCGTAATGTGACGCCCCCAAATCCACGTTCCTTCGAAACCTCGAATTCGGTGCAGTCACGATACTATTATCGCCAAATTATTATATCTTTTATTTATTACTAAAAGAATACAACTTGCTTTGTTGCAATTTAGAATATAAATTCTATTCATACCCAAGATCTCGTCTTTACATCATATTCGATATTACTAAAATACGGAATAATTTAAACTTTTCAATATCCTTTGAATAAAAATCTTTTATTGATTCCATAACTTTGATACCGATTACAAATCTTGAATCAACTATATAATATGATTCCTTTTTATCTGAGTTATCGTATAAACATTTACAACTCAACTCGATATCCTCTATGTATTAATTAATACATTCTTACAATACAACAAGTATTAAACAATTTAAGCAACTATCGAGTACATCATCTAGAATCTAAATATGGTCCAGACAATAATCTAAGTAATATTCTTCAATGCGATACTATCTATCTTTATCAATCAAGAAGCACGAAATCTTTACCGTGAATCCTTAACCTGCAAAAGTGGTTATTTGCAAGAGTGAGCTCGACAGCTCAGCAATTCTAACAGTCCTCATGCATCACAAGCATATAACATCATACTCAGTTCATGCATTTATAAACAGTTTATATTTACTAAGCATGTTACTTTTCACATAACAAGTATATCATCAAAGATCAACTTTCAATCTCATTTATATCTCATATACAGTTCATATATAAGTTCACATTATCACATCATAATATAATTCAACTAACAGTTATTGAATTCATATATCAAATAGGAACTGAAAGACTTGCCTGATTCGTAGTTTAATAACTACGACTTAACTGCTTAAGAATCTCTGCACTTTGTGTAATCCTACACAGTTATATTAACCATAGAGATCACACTTATCAGTTATACACTTCCATACATTCTCATTATAATAATAAGTATTACATTGTTGTCTAGCTTGGTTCTTAGAACCTTCGTTTCACTTTCTTATCATACGTTTAGTATAGCTAGGTACGCATAGGTATACCTTAACTATACTCAATTAATATCATCTTTCATATACACATGTCCGCCTACAACTAATCTATTTACCTATAGTTAGTGTAGTACATCTTCAAAACATGCTCGCACAGTGCATATCACGGTTAACTAGCGGGGTGCACATACCAATCACGACTAGAGGCATATAAGTCCTATCATGCATGTTCATAAAGTTAGAATGCCAGTAACTCTATGTTCAACCATTCTACTTTCAAAACTTCATAAGTTTTATTCTCCAAAAATCAATGTCATGCTTAACTAATCATGCAAGGCTACTTTGAATCATTTTATATCTACTTATGCCATGTACGTATGTTATCATATTTAGAACTTTAAGTACACAAGTTCCTTTAAGTTTAATTTCAAGGCTTCAAGTTTTCTCTAGAACCGCACACTAAAGTGACCAAGAGGTTCATGGTATTCAAAGGGGTTTGAAACCACATGACATACCTATTTCCATGCATAACTAGGTCATACAATCATCCTTAAAAATCAGAACATACACATCATATGTATATGTCAAGATTCGTTTATAAAACTTTAAGTCTATTTTTAAACTACAAGTCTTTTCTATCAATAATGTATGGTAGTGTGATTAACACCTTAAACATGTATTTCATGTCAATATAAACCATACTATCGGGTTCACAAAATCAGAATATAAACATGACTTATATACGCCAAAATTCGTTTATAAAACCTTAAGTTTATTTTCAAAACTATAACTTCATCGTTCACGTAAGCGATCCGAATATAATATGCACATACTAGTTTAACAAGTCCATATATATGTATTAATCATACCAGCATGCTTGTCCTAATTTCTTTCAATATCTATCACTTAGCAGACATCAAGCAGGAACAAAATCTGCAGAAACTGGGATCAGGAACCAGCGCAGCTGCGCAGAGCCCCAGTTCAAAACTGGCGCAGCTGCGCAGGGCCTTGCCCAACTCAAGTCTGGTACCGGCGCAGCTGCGCTGCTGGCCAGTACAAAACTGGCGCAGCTGCGCAGTTGGTCGGCCAGAAACAGAGCAGACTGCATCGGCAGTACTGTAATCCCATTTCAAAAATTACTACAGCAATTTGATTCGGTACCAGCCATAATGAAATTCTATCATGCTTATAACTTTACTTAGCACTCATATAACACAATGCCATATCAACTTTTCATCAATTAACTAGAAATTGAAGAATTCTAGTATTCTTAGAAATCAAGAACTTAGTATTTCAAAACAATGAAGAACAAGAAATTAAGTGTTATACCTCAGTAAATCTTGAAATGAGTTTACTGCTATATCAAACTTCCTCTATTCACAGACTCCTTGCTAATATAATGCATTACCTCTATATTTTATACTTATTAGAATTTCTCAGCAAATGAAATGAAGGAGGAGGAAGCCTTATTTATAGAGTCTTGAATACACAGACAATGTTACTGCCTCCCAAATCAAACAAATGGAATAAAGGATTACATGATGGTTCATGGATAGTGGTTGAGAGTGGGTGAAATCCATCATGAACTCCTCACCCCTTGCAATCATTAGCTAGTTTTGTTGCTGAGTTTGAGGAGTAGGAAGTAGACTAGCTTGGAGCATATCACGTGAAGGAGAAATGAGATGGGCACATAATGTGGGACAATAAATAACTCAGCAACTGGCTATACAATACACTAAGGTTATATATATAGCCTATCATGCTTACTAAGACTATATCATAATTCATTTCATAAACACTTAGGTTATAATGAATTAGAGGGTACACAATATCACTCATAATGAGCAAATAATAATATAATGTATCAAGTAGTGTACATACATATAATCCATGTACATCTTATTAATGCCGAATATAATTCTATCGGGTACCATCACAGTGTATTGTCTCCTCTATTAGTAAATTCAATAATTGTTTACAATATATCTATGATATATTATTTTATTGTATACTTAATATACACATTGTCACACCCACATTTCATGTACCTCTTACAACTTAATAAACTTTACTATATAGTTTATATTCATATATAACATAGTCGCATTGCACTTTATACTTCGCATAACATATAGTTAACTATCATACGTTATACTTTAATATCGCATGGTTGCACATAGAAATTAATAAATTACTTATCTTATCAATTAATTAATAATAATATTAATTAATCCATTTCTCATTAATCCATGGAATTATAATTCCCACGCTAATTGATTAACACTTTATATGATTTATTATCACGTTAAATAAATATAAATCTTTTTATATTTATAAATTATTTACTCATTAATCATCATATTATCAAATAATTACTTGATAATAGTATATTGTTCATAACAATAATTAATATTAGAAGACAATTTATCTCATCACAAATCCGATTATACTTATAATCGATTTCCTTATTATTATACTATCACTAGCCATAATAATTTAACATACTATCATAATAACAATTAACAATTAATTTAGATTAATTGTTTAATTAATAATTCCTCCATCATTAAATTAGTCAATTCATTACTGAATCTATTATTGTGCCACACAAGGCATCTCTCACAAGCTCAATCTTAAGCTTATCGTTATTCTCATCACTTACTCATTTCTCACCACATTACTACTTATAACCTGCTCAATTAAATTAGAACTATTAAATCCAAGGTCCACATATAAATATTTTACAAATCGAATATTCAAATATTATATATAACCTTTACGGAAATATAATAGCTCAAGCTATTAAAATGTTAAATTACTTCAATAAGTATAACCTTTACGCTTATAATAATTAATATATACTCTATCAATTATTCCAATAATAATATTCACGATCAAATAATAACTTAAGTTATTTAATATATTAAAATAACTTAGTTTCCTTTCATTAATTAAACTCCATTGAAAATACATTTAAAATTATGTATTTAGCCATATCATAAAATATTATGTTTTCTCCAAATAAGCACATTCGTTATTAGAAAATAATTTACTTATTGTCTCATGATATTATTCTTAATATAATATCAAATAACTATATGTACGACACATGTACATATATTATATATAGAAAATAGATAATAAGTTTATTTTCTATTATAATAAATTGTTTCCATCAATTTAATTACATATAGCAAATACGTTTTAATATATTTACTATATTAACCAATCACACCTCATACAAAAACATATAAGGTAATATTATTATTCAAAAATAACATTTCCTCCTTTTATTAAAATAATTCAATATTAGAAATTATTTTAATATCCTTTATTAGAAATATATAATAACTATTTCTCTTTCTTTTCTATAAATTGTTCCCAAAATAATTTCTTCAATATACATTTAATCATATAATGATTTCCATCTCCCTTTAATAACGTATATATATTTAACGTTATTCGCACATTAGACTTTCTCACATATTACTATTCTAAGTAATATATATAAAAAGTATCAACTATAATTACATATTCAACACACATATTAATCCACTCCTTTACTTAAGTAAATTAAACATTGTACTATATCATCATAGTTAATTAAGATTCAATCCTGACATTATATTATTCCATAATATAACTCACAACTTATATTAACTAATATTTATTCTTATTAGTTAATCCCTTAACTAACTCATGCTTCACTATCCAAACCTATTCATGGATAGCTTAAGTGCTATTAATAACCTATATTATAAACATACTAGTTATTAATACACATACTCAAGAATATGGTGATTATACATTAAGGATATTTAATGTCACCAACTTGCTATGATAAAATAATTCTATAAATTATTTAATATCAATAGGAATTTATCCACTTCCTTTATCTCAACTGAATCGTCTCTACGCTAAATAACAAATATATATTAATAATATATTTATAAATCACAAAAACACATATTACATAGTCCATATTACCCTATGTAATATAATACTGCATACCTCATATCACATATATATATTTTTATTCGAACCCATCTCACGGTTTAAGAATTTTATTTATTAAATCCTTATTTAATAATATCTAAAAATTCGGGTTCTTACACGTAACATCAAGACCAATCCTTGTCCATAGTCAATCTTGTAGTCTGAAGACCAGAGTTGGGAAGTCAAGAAGTATCTACAACAAAGAATCAAGCATCCTCCATTCTGAAAGATGAAAGGCCATACACGCTAAGAAGTGCTTATATAGAGGAGAAAGAAGATTCTCTCAACTATGTTTTTGCCAAACAGTAGTTAGATGTGAACCTTGAGGTTCAAGAGAGTTAAAGAACTAAAGATGCCAAGATCTTCCTAGCTTATCTCTTCAAGGCTATGACTGATTGATTGAAGGACAACTGAAGCAACTAGCTGTCAGAAATAAATGTAAAGATATGCACATCATTGCCTAACCTCATTCTAGCAAGGTAAATGACTGTCAAGAAACTGACAGTGTAAAGGTACGGTTCCTCATTAATATAAATGTGTACATCATGTTGGATCAACTTATGTACTATAATAGTATTCTATCAAGAGACCATACTCTACCAAAAAAAGGGAAGAGAGAAAATACATTGAGGTTGGAAACTTAATTGCTAACAAACTTTCTCTTCACCCAAGTTTTAGGTTGAAGATAACATCTTGAAAGAAGTAAAAAAAAAAAGGTCATAAGCATTTCAAGATTAATTAAGTTTAAGTGTAATCCTTGCTGAAGGGCCAGTATGTATGTACAAACCTATGTTCTAAGTTTTGATAATACGTAGAGTATGATCATTTCTAGAGGAGTATCTTGAAGATTCTTAGAAACTGATCATCTCCATGAATCAACCAGATACAACTAAGTAATAGTGGTGATTCTTACTCTGCGGACATTCAAAATCTGTGAACATGACAAAGCAAAGGGTGAAACCATCAAAGAAAAAGAGTGTTGTTAAAATGATTAATCTTACACACACTCA
Source organism: Panax stipuleanatus (assembly GCA_020205555.1). NCBI lineage: Eukaryota > Viridiplantae > Streptophyta > Magnoliopsida > Apiales > Araliaceae > Panax > Panax stipuleanatus. Next base: position 99,777,594 of record CM035115.1, read on the forward strand.
TCAACATGCATGATAAACACCATATCTAAATCTGATACATGCATGGATATGATTATTGATGCTAAACTTGATGTAAATTCTAGTATATTGAGAAACTAACCTAGCAGGATCCAATCAACTTAGATACCAAAATAGAAATTATCTAAACCTGCAGGTACTTGGTCTACTTGACCACACTAATGAATACTGAAGCAGATGGCTTCAGTTACAAGGACTTAACCAGCTGGAGGCTCAAGACATTTCAGCAATGTTCTTGACAAATCATTCGATGCCAAAGCCTGTTTTTGAAGACTTGTTGAGCTCGTATAAATGAAGCTCACAAGATTGTTGATCTCCATATGGAAGCTAGTCATTCATGCCGAGATTAACAAGATCCTCTATGCTTATCCATTCAAATCATATCCACTCAGAGGAAATATCAAAGAAGCAGAACTCCACGAATGCAGCCTATCAAAGAGGAGAAAGAAAATCGTAGCGTTCTCTACGATCAAGACTATACCAAGCCTGTGCAAGCCAACACACTATGAGTGTGTCACAATGACCTTAATCGTAGTGCTTCTCTAATCAGCATCAAAGATTCCAGTTCTGATTAAGGAGGAAGAGCAAATTGCTGAAAAAAGGCTGATGGATGATGACTAGTTAATAGTCTAAAGGAATCCATCATTCATCCTTAGCTCATAGTGAAGATTCTAAGGAAGGATTACAAGCAGCCGAAACATCCAGTCTGGTATCCAATGAAGGAGACTACGTTTGTAGTTCTGTCAACAATCGTGGAGTGATCAGCCCTGAAGATATCTCTCTTCATGATCCAAGGAAGCTTATTGGATAGAGACGATTCAAGTCAGAAGAAGATCTGAAAGGCTTTAGGAGAAGAAGGAAAGAAGTCGCAGAACAAAGAAGTTCTTCCTCACTACGATTATAGAACTATCACCAATCGTAGAGTCTAGACAAATTATAACTGCAAATGGAGAAACTACAGCAGCCTCTCAGCCCGAACAGTTATTAGGACTAAATATGAAGAAAGTATATTACTATACATGATCTATGCTAAGAAAGAAAAGTTAAAGACGGTGGAATTTGTGGAAGAACAGATGAGGATATGGAGATGGTGAAGCTCAGGGAGCAAAATGAGGAAGTGGAATTCTTGCAAGAAGTTGTGAGGATAAACAAGAGCTAACCCAAACCAGAAAGATTCCAGTTGTAGTGTCTCAAAATTCTATGATTGGTGAACCAAATGAATATCCATCATAGTCAGTAGTAATGTCCCAAAACATACTACTGATAACCATATTAGCCACCCATATCAAAATCGTGGAGTGCCTATGATCAACCGTCTGATCATAGCAAAAGAGCAGAAGGACACCACGATTACAACCTATACAAAAACCAACAACAATGAATATCCAGAGTTGGTAAATGAACTCCCCAACAGAGAGATCAAAATGTGACGACAGTTCTAATAATGTCTAAAGCATTTCATCTGATAAGCGCCTCAGGGACAAACCTGATCCTTAGCATTCAGCTAAGAGATTGGCCCTTCTTGAGCTACCTTACTTTAGAATGAATGTTAATATGGAATGCATCACAAGAACCTCTCCTGAAGCAAGCAACATCTTATCAAAAGATCACTAGCTGCAGATGAAAATTGCAAATCCCTCAGAGTCTAATGGAGAAGTTGTCTATTGAAGCATGACCACAGACTACGATCATCAAAGAAGGAGAAAGCAAAGATTGTAGAGTGGTCTGGGAAATCGTGGAGTACTAAGAAAAGACACAAGTCACTCTAAGAATTGAAGAAGTCAATAGTCAACAAAAGAAAAGTCAAATCTAATTAACTAACACGATGGAGGAGTTACAGATTATAACCTATCAGCGTCTTACAACTGTCCCACTAAGAAAACGTGGAAGGAATAGTTACAAGAGGGAAATTCAAATAATTGATAGTTTCAGTTTAGCGGGATCATCAAATGCTGCAAACCTGTCAAATCCACACACTCATCCTCTCAAGCCAAAAGCCTAAACACTTCCAAACACCCAAGATCTTCCCAAACAATTATCAAACCTCGAATCGCTTCTTAACATCTCACTAGATCTTCATAGATCTATAACCAGAAAACCCTAACTTCTCTAATGGCAGATTGGAAAATAATTACTGGCATTCAGCTCGGAACTAAGACATTCAAAAAATCTGAGAAGAAGTTCAGAAACATTCTTGAACTGGTGAAGAAAGCTGGATTCTCATAATGTCTTGAGACAATCACACCAATATATGCTGACCTGGTCAAAGAGTTCTACTCCAACATGACTACGAACTCTGGAATCCTCTCTACCAAAGTAAAAGGTCAGATCCTGAAGCTGAAAACCTCTGACATAAATCAGTGCTTGGGTTTTCCTGACCTAGGACTGAAAAGTCTTGATGAAGTTGACATCGAAGGAGCCAAGAAGATTATGGGATACAGAAGAAACCCTAGTTTGAAGGACATGAAGAAGAAGGAGTTTCCTGAAGAGTTTGAGTTCCTTGCAGAGATTGTAGGCAAATGTATACTATGCAAGGACACTGCACATGATACTGTAATTGATCAACAGTTGAAAATTATGTCTGCAATAGTTCTGAAGAAGTAGATAAATTTTGGAGTTATCCTGATTGACCAGATGTCCAAATGGTTGGAAAAGGCAGAGAAGAAGAGGTTAACAGGGAAACCACTCACTAAGGTTTTCCATGGAAGGTTTTTGAGCATCATTCTAAAGAAGAGGTTGAAGAACAAAATTAAGGATGATGAGGGTGAAGTCCTTAGTAGCCATAAGATAATGACTACATAACTGTTTGCAAACTGGAAGAAGAATCCAATGGAGAACAAACGACTAACATATGGCAGCAGCAGTAAGAGTGCTTCAAAGAAGAGGAAAGCTAGTGCTGGGAAAGAAGAAGAGTCTTCATCCTCTGAAGGTGCAATTATCCCAGAGCCCAAGTCTGCAAAGCCTTTGAAGAAGAAAGCCAAAGTGGTGCAGAAGCAGAAGTCAGTTTCCCAAAGAAGTTTATCTACTAAAGAAGAGAACGTAGAGTCAGAAGATAAGGTGGGAACTGAGAACTTTAAGGATGACTCTTTAAAGAGCAAAGTCTGATGATGAAGAAGAATATGCAAGTTCTATGGCTAATCCTCAAGGTAGCCATTCTGCTGATATGGGAGAATCTGAACATGAAGTAGTTAGATCTCCTAGTGCTGAAGTGTCAAGAAGTTCATCTGATGGGACAAAAGATGAAGAATCTAAAGAAGAAGTATCTGTCACTCCTGCTGTTGAATCTCAAAGAAGTCTGTCTGATGAGTCAGAGACTGAAGATAAAAAGAGATCTGAATCTCCTATAGCTGAATTCCCAAAATGAAGAAAGAGCAACAGATTGCTTGCTCAAGCTATTTCTAGAAAGAAAGGATAATCGTCTACAGCTATCATAGAGCTTAGTGATGATAAGGCTGTATCAAAGGAAAGACGAGTGAAGATATCTACAAAGAATAGTAGTAAAAAGCTGAAGACTACAGAGCTAGAAGAGACTAGTGTATCTGCAAAGGCAAGCTCTGATGATGATAATGCTGATGATGATCAAATGCATGAACTAACTGATGAGTCAGTTGAAGGAAGTCTACGCCAATCTGACTCCAGCTCAGGTCAGGACGAAAGTAAAGGAGACTTCAATCCTGAGGATGACGTGCTTGAAGATCTTCATATTTCTTGTCCTGTTCAACGCAAGAGAAGAATAGTGGTAGAAATTGATGAAGAACCACTAGATGAACTTCCAAAGAAATGGATTAAACATGGTAACGGGAGGCTGCAGGTGGTGAAAATGACGTCAGCACATCTACTCAACCATCGTGAAACTTTAAAGATAGACTCTTCAATTTTGTTTTATGATGCTGAAGTCAAGGATCATGCTATCAGATGGTTTCATCCTCACATGCCATAGGCAAAGGCATCTCTCACTGGAGATAACAGTTATCTCTCATGTTGTTTCTCTCACCTCCCCAACCTAGAATTGGTGGCACAAAACTTTCCAAGGGTGAAGAAGTTTGCAACTCTGCTGATCAAGGATAAGTCTCACTTTAAGATCTATAGACATGCTGAAAATCATTACATCCCCTACGATTGTCTAGCAGATTCAGATGGAAGAAGGATTCTGCCCAAGTCCACAATCGTAGAGTCATCTCACTTTATCCTTGAAGATGATCAAGATGAATATGAGAAGCTATACTCTACCCAAGCAGCATGGAACTCAACGATTCATCAGATTCTCACTGTTTTTGAAGGTCTATCCAAGAGTGAAAATCGTGGAGTCCAATCAGGTACTCAGGAGGAAGAAAATCGTAGAGTTCAAACTGATACTCAGCAGGCTGATCAACCGGCTGCTCAAAAAAAGGATAAACTACATGATGACAGACCTTCTCAAAAGCAAGAGCTTCAAAAATCTTTAGAAGAACTAGTTGAAGAGATTTCTCAAATTACTGCAGAAGTAAGGAACCTGCCAACAGAAGACACTGAGTTGCCAACAAGACTTCAAGCCAGACTCTCAGACATATCCCTCAAGCTTCATCTAAGGGATCAATTATTTCTGAAGGCCATGAGTGATCAGAAGGAAGAAACTCTACAAGTTCAAAAGGCTAATGAAGACCAAATCCTATTTCTCTCTGACAAGATTGATGACCTGAAACAGTCTCTCTACCTCCAACTTGAGCTAAGCCAACAAGAACTCAAGATTAAGGTTGGTTACTCATCTCACCTGATGGAGCAGTTTGTGTCCAATATGGAGCAGCTTTCACAAGTGATTAATGATAAAAAGGGGGAGAAAAAGATACATCAAAATAGACATTCAAGAGGAGAGCACTCAAAGAGGAGACTGAAGTCTAAGAAGAAGAGTAGCAGAGAGACAAAGATGGCCAAGAGGACAAAGGCAAAGAAGAAGAAGTAAGCAGCACCAGAAGCAGAATCATCATCTGAGGGGAAGCCAAAAGATGATAACCCCATGAACACAGAATCTGAGGGGGAGCTAAACAAAGAAGAAGAGCATGCAACTGAACTAGAAACTGATCAAACAAAGATGTAAAGAATGCATCTGAGGGGGAGCAATGGAAAGAAGAAAAGAAAGATGAGCAGCAGGAGAAGCTAATCAACAGACATTCTGGAGACATACATGGAGCAAAAGAGGTACATCTCTATCTGGTTAAGTATGTTCTGGATCCAGAATGTAGAGTGTCATAGCATATGTAATTTCATATTATCATCAATGACATTCATGATTATCTGCTTTAGAAATACAGCTGCTCACTGTATATAAGATTCATTCATCTCATGCATATGCATTGATTATTTTTGTCATAATCAAATAGGGGGAGATTGTTAGGAATATACATGAGAATGTTATTCCTATTTATATATGATTTGATTATGATATAAATGAATGAATATGTAAGTATGCTTGCATTAACAAAAGCTGTAAAGTCCTTTGATAGATAATAGGAATATATGTACAAGGACTTAGAATGAATTTATCAAATATGTTAGGTTGATCCTACATAAGCAAAACAGCTTTGTAAAGTCCTTAAAAAGAAATGATGTACAAGGACTGTAAATATAGAAAGACCAAGCTTGTTAGGTTGATCTTATATAATGTAATAGATAGGATTGTCTGATCGTCGAGCACTGCACCAGCATCGTAGTTTGCTTGGGGAGACAAGGAAAACTCGAGAACTATCAAGACGGAATCATAGTCTGCAAGGAAAGTAGATCTCGGAGTTCGTAGCCTGCTGGGAGAGACGAGAAAGGATCATAGTGTGTCGAGAAGAACCTTCTCAGAGCTGTAGTCTGCTGAGGAAGTTATGTTCAGAATCGTAGAGACAGCCTGTCTATGAGCCGACCGAATGTCTGCAAGAACCAAGTCAAGAATCGTAGATCACACTTTAAGTTGTGGAGTCTACTGATCATCAGAGGCAGGAATCGTAGTCGGGCCAGATCAGACGAGGACAGCAAGCTTGAAGGCAGAATCGTAGTCTATCAAGGTCTGATCTCGGAATCGTAGTGTCTACAGCAACAAAGCCGAATCGTAGTCTGCAGAGCTAAGACTTCCACAATGGTTGCTCAACAACGCTAAGGGAAGAATCATAGTGTCAACACGATTCTCAACAAATGGGCACTCCCAGAATATCCAAAGCATGGAGCTTCTGGTCTGAGCTACAAAGATACATTCCACATAAAGGGAACCAGAGAGCATTCAATGAATGGCTTGCAAGCTAACAGAAGATCCAAGCATCAACTCAGTCATCATGCAGATTGAAGTTGTAAAGCCATTCATGATGAAGTCTTCCATAAGCAAATCAGAAGAAGACTTCAGACTTAGTAGCTGACTAGAGAAAGTCAGTGAGTGCAGATGCTGTCAAGAGAACAGAAGACAACGATATTAAGAATCACTTAGTATTGTAGTGTTTGCCAAATGAAGAAGGAACTGATACAGTTTATACAGAGATACCGACCAGCTTATGAAGAACAAGACAGAAGTGATTAAGCATCGGTCAGCCCATTAAAGATAGGTGAACGGGAGATCACCAAAAGACAGAGAGCTGGGTATGCCACAAATCTGAGGTGTCTTGATATTCAGAAGAGGCCAGAACGACAAGTCAAGCTATCAGTTCCTTAGATCAATCGAGGCAAGAAAAAGTGTTGAAGCACTGCACAAGTAAAGGAAGAGGTGTTCTACATTGAAGATCCAAGTACACTATTCAGAATCGTAGTGTTGTCTCAACCAGTCAAAGCAACATTCTACAAGACAGACTACGATAAAGGTCCAAGAACATCTGCATCAGAATTGTGGAGTTCTGACATCTGAATATTGAAGCTCTGACAATGTATCAATATGAAGATTGACATTCGAACGTTGCTAATTGAGAGCATCGATGCAGAAGGACAACTCCTAAGGATTCGAATCAAGAAATCAAAAAGGAGTAATAAAGATGACTACCAACCTAACACGGAACAGTGACATCTATGAGGCGGTAGGTGAGAAAGCAGACTGCTGTGTCAGTAAAGTCAAAAAAGACCTGTCACGTCACATCAGTAGTCTGCACCAAATAACTCGAGATCTGCGAAGCAATTTAAATAACTTCCAATGGCTACTTTCCAACGGAAAGATCATGGAAGGGTATTTAAAGGACAAGCTTCAAAGATAAGAGTTATTGCTGAGTTGTAGATTCGTCGAGTTGTTGGAATGCTACATTATTAACTCTACGAGTTTCACTAGAGCTAAAGAGAACATGTCTTAGTGACAGTGAGACTACGAAGGTGGAAGTGAAGCAGACTTGAAGAAGGACTGAATAGTTAAAGCTTCACTCAACAAGGATGAGAATGCCATTGAAGATGGTAGCCAAGTTGAGAGCCGAGAAGGTCAATAAGATAGCATTCAAGAAAGTGGTTGAGCATAAAGAAGATCAGAAGAGCCACTCTATTAATCACCATGAAGAACCAGAAGCTGAACCAGTAAAGATGCAGAACCATGTCTGTATATCATTCAAGAAGGGTTCAAGGGCTGCTAAGGGTCAGAAGAAGATGACCCACAATGAAAAGCCTTAGCAGTCCTATGTGGTGATGGTGCACAGTTGACATCAAGTGAAGATGAGCTGAACAGAATGAAGATCAGCTGCACTAAAGAAGAGGTCCAGACTCGAAACTGAATGCTGAGGACCAAGCCTAGCTTCTAAGTACAAAGATGATTAAGCTTCAAGACATCTTAGCAGCAAAGCACAAACTACAATAACAACTACAACCACAAGTAGCCAGGCCTTGAAGAGTTCCAAGGCGGCTGCCTTTGAAGAGTTCTTAGTGAACTAGAGAAGTTCCAAGTCGGAGGGCTTGAAGAGTTCTTAGTGAACTGAAGTTCCAGGGCTACGGGCCTTGAAGGAATCTTAGTGATTCAGGGTGCTGCCCATTCCTTAGTGGATTTCCTGCGAGAGTGCAGAAGAGTGGATTAGGAGCTTGTGTCTCTGAATCACTTAAAACCCTTCGTGTCTTTTACATTCTATCATTTACTTTCAGTCATTACATTATGTACTTAACTGTTATAACTGCTATGTATGTACTAACTACTTACAAATAAACTAACTCCAAGAACAATATATCAATGTTTATCAATATATCAATGAAGGGGATATTTAACTTATTCCGCTGTGCTTGAAATGATTCTTATGTTTGTCATGTGCTAACTTCTTAGCAATACAAAATAAAAAGGAAAAAAGTTTAAAAATGCAAAGGATCTATTCAACCCCCCTTCTAGATCTATTGTTGTGCCTACTGGGAACTAACACCAATGTCTTGGCCCCCATATGGTCTCCAAAAATCCCTTCATGAATTTTTCGAAGGACATACTCGACTTCGAATGGCATAAGACACCTCAACAAAGGAGAAGAATGTGCCCTCCGATATAAATCCCCATCAATGAGCACAAAGTTAGAGCTCCTGTACTTGATCTTCTTCGCTAACATCCGATCCGAAGGAAAGACACTGTTAGTTAGATAATCTAGATAAGGCATCAGCCAGCAGTTTGATTGCTCTACACACATCACCTCTGAATGTTGGACACTCGGTGAATTCAAGACTTCCAAATAAACTGAACCATTAAATGTGCTCTCATCCCTGGTAGCCAACCTTTCCAAAGCATCAACTATAGTGTTATTTGACATGTCAACCCCCTAAAAGGCAAACAAACTGAAGTACTGGAGCCGATCTTTGACCTCTGCCAAATATTTGACCATCCTTGCCCCTAGGGCCTCATATTCCCCCAAAATATGCTTTACGACTAGCTGGGAGTCACTAAAGATTACTAACCTCTGCACCTCGATACTCTTTGTTAGCCGAAGTCCTGTCAAAATTGTGTCATACTCTGCCTCATTGTTAGTTGCTTTGAACCTGAAGTGAATCACCTGTTAAACTTTAAATCACTCCGGGCTCGTCAGGATAACCCCAGCTCCGCCAACATCTGGAGTCGAGGACCCATCTGCATACAACGTCAAAGAAGTCTGGATAGGTAGAAAATCCAAGACCGATCCCACAACCTCTCCTACTTGATCAATACTATCATCTGCCTCTGAAAAAGAACATTCCACCACGAAGTCGGCTAAGGCCTGACCCTTTATTGCTGACCGAGGGTGGTAGGTACTCTAGTATGAACTGTGTCAACTCCATTGCCAATGCTGCTAACCGACCCGAGACATCTGGCTTACTCAGAACTTTCTTTAAGGGTTGATCTGTATAAACCACGATCAGCCGACCTTGGAAGTACTGCCTCAGTTTTCAACTAGCTATAATTCGGGTATAGGCATTTAATTATCTACATGGTGCTATTTTTATAATATGTGATAAACTCATAGTTTTAAGCAATGCTTTTAGAATCATGATGATGACTATGTTAATTATATCTAAATTCTTAGATAGCTTAAAACTAAAATAGTTCCCAACCGTTTCAAGGTCTTAGCATAGTAAATTATGGTTTGTAGTGCTCGGGTCACTTCGATGGCTTTCATGCCCATAAGGAGCCCGACACTTATATCTATATTATTTGGTCGAGGATGCTTTGCATCCTGACAATAAAATCAAAATCAGCCTAATGAAGAATAAAAAATGGAAGTATAAAAAGGCTTCAATTCCTATGTTAGCGAAAGGGTTTGAAAACCATCTTCCAAAACATCACTTTCATATCTTGTCTAAAAATGGACTTTTCACTAAATCAAACCTTTCATATATAGGTCCAACGAAGCACATCACTACTTTTAAATAAAGCACTTAGGACCAATTACTGCAAGCACACACACACACACACACACACTGCAAATAAAATAGGGAAATTAAAAAGAAGCAATAACCGTGTTTCACGGAAGTCGGGGGGTGCCTAACACCTTCCCCCCACTTAATCAAGCCCCCGAACTCTATGAATCTCGGTTTCTAAGGCTAAGTTAAACAGAGTCCAGTAATTTGGCCTACTTGCAAAACTTTTTCTCGGTTTAGTTGGTACAACTATTTCAAACATACCAACTGGCGACTCTATAAATTCAAACTTTTCAAATCGTCGACATTGTATGTCTGTCTTTTGCTAAAAATTCACCCTTCAGATCAAAAAAATGGAAAACAGACAAGGGTAGAAACATATAGGGAAAGGGGGATCGCTAAAGATTTTTTTCGACGTCTACAGGTGGCAACTCTACTGGGGACAGTAGAGGGCTTAACCCGCATTTTAATCTTTTCAAAAATTACCTTTTCATCTGCATATGTGTGGATGCTGTGTTTACATTGAATGGATGTAAATAAATGTCTTACTGCGCTTTATATTAGTGCTTCGCACAATGTCATCATTTCATATGGTGAGACACGTTATATGTAAATGTATGTTATGCGATTCCTCCACCAGGAGGCGAACCCGTCGGCGTTTGATTACTGGACTCAAAGGAGACTAATCCTGCAAGACTCAGGAAAGGCGCCACTCAGATCTACTCCAATTGAAAGAACGGATTCATTTCCCCTCTAGTAAATTACGATGATCTGGGGACCTTCATGCCGAAAAGTCGCGAGAGTAGCCTAACATAGGTCAGCCTTTGATAAAACAAATCCGAAGGGGAGTCTCTTCATGCCTTCCCCTTTCAAATTCTATATAAATTTAATGTAAATTGCAAAATTCCATGTAAAAATTAAATAAATTCCATTTTCTGTCAATTTTATTAAATACAGTCATACTATCCTGTCATCAAAACAACTGACCTTTGTTTTACAGGAAAAGATTAAAAACTTCAAAAAATAATAAAACATTGCATAGCATGCATCCTGTTAATATATACATCAAAATTAACATACCTACTTTTATTATAGGAAAAAATTGGTCCCGTTACTAGATCAAAGTTTAAAAAGGCACTAAGCCCATCTCCAGGCATAGCTTCAAGTGCCTAACCTGAATCTACCCCTGTCTCTCGGGAAGAGTTCAAAGGACTAAAAAAACTAGATAGCTGAATTGGCTATTTTCCTAAAGGAGCAAAGCAAAAATATACAGGGTAAACAAATACCCATACAAACAGAATCGTCCACACAAGGTGACAGTCAGGATACCGACAAAAAGAAAGATATTTAGATACCTGAGCCTCAAAATAAGGATCTGACCAATAAAACCCCTGAAATCACCAATCTCAAAAATGATCAGGAAACTGGTGATATTAGGAAAAAGGTCCAACAAATGGAAGAAACAATCATGTCCATCAAAGGAACTGGGGCATTTGGAAGCGTAAACTACTCAGATCTGTGCATATTCCTAAGGGCTCGATATCTAGACAAATTTTAAGTCCCTGATTTTGATAAGTATGACGGATTAGAAAATCCTTACACTCATTTAAAAGTGTTCATTGGAGAACTCGGATCCTATGCTGAAGATGAGGAACTCAGAATGTAATTATTCTAAAAGAGTCTGACTGGAGAAGCCCGAGCTTAGTATGCCCGACTCGACAATTCCAAGATCCATAGTTGGGAGGAGCTAGCCCATGCACTCTTAAATCAATATAACTTCCAGTCTCAGATGGCTCCGGATCAATATCAAGTGACCAAGGTCAAAAAGCAAAGCAATGAGTCTTTTCATGAGTATGCCCAAAGATGGAGACGGATGGCTGCACAAGTCATTCCATCAATGACAGAAATAGAAATGGTTATAACTTTCATAGACATCCAAGAAGCTCCATATTATGAGAGGGTCGTAGCAGGTATAGGAAAACTATTCTTGGAAATGATTAAACATGGAGAAATGGCCGAAATGGGTATAAAGTCTGAAAAGATCAAAGACTTTACCGCTTTGGAAGCAGTGGCCGAGCATATTCATGCTGGAAGCTATGGGAGTAATCCTCGAATAGTCCACAAAAAGAAGGAGGAGGATGTGTCCTTAATACTTCAGGGACAGAATCAGAGAGGCAATCCAAGCTTTCCCATTCAAAGGAGAAATTATTCCCCTTTTCAAACTCCTGCACAATCTTTGAATCCTCCCTTTCAAAAGACCGATGAAGTTAAACGTCGAAGAACTTTCGCACCCTTAGGGACTCACCGAAAAATGTGCTGAAACTTCTGACAACACAAAAGAAGATTGTCCAGCTCCTTCCGCTAGCTAATTCAAGCGGACGAAATTTTGACCCAAGTAAGAAGTGTGCTCATCATTCTGGAGCACCGGGTCACGATACCCAAGATTGTTGGTCTCTCAAACATAAAATCCAAGACCTGATAGATAATGGAGAGATTGTGGTGACAACACAAGAACAATCACATGTTCAAGACAATCCTCTGCCTCAACACAATGAGGAGAGCGTCAATATGATCAGCATGGGAAACGGAGAAGGATCCAAATACCTCCAGTATGTAGTCATCCCAAGCAAACAAAGATAGGCCAAACAATTGGGAATATTCAAAAAGGCCCTTTCTGATAGAACAAGAAATCAAATCTATTAAGGAATAGGTTGGGCAATTGGCAGAATTGGTAGTTTATCAACATCAGATAACGCGATAATTGATAAATCAGACCAATCAGCAAGAAACAAATCTTCCGACACCTGAAATTAGTCCCATTGCCAGGAGGGATCATTACCAGTTCCACGAGAATAAACCCTGGGCAGACAAGGTTGCTAAGGAAGAGAAGTTCCAAGCTAACAGGGAGTTCGCCTTCAAAAGGAATTTCATTCATTTGAATCAACCCATGAAAGAAATTCTCCAAATGTTGATCAACGAGGGGAAAGTCACAGAATTGTTACCCCTAGTGGACCCTCGATCCAGGAAGTTCAAACCTGATAGGATCTGTCAATATCATTCCAACACGCCTGGTTATGACATAGAGGATTGTTGGGGACTTCGTCACTTGATTCAAAATCTAATTGAAAGCGGTGAGCTGCTGAAGGCAAACCAAGATTATGGCTATCCTGGTGAGGAAGCAATCTTCCTTCCCATGGCATGGAATCTGAAAGAAGTAGTGGCTGTCATTTTCTGTGAGAAGGATCTAGCTATAAAGCCCCTGCTACTTCAGGGAAAAGGGGCTCAAGAAGGAAAGAATCCTGTGAAAGTGGTTGCACCCGAACCTCTAATATTTCCATTCAGACCGCAATATCCTATAGTCAGCTTGAAGAAAGTCCCATGGAACTATGGGAAATATGAAGGATCAACATCAAACCACATTGCTATTATATCAAAGGAAAACCCGCTGTACCTGCCTCAACGAGTAATCAATTCAGTCATTAAAGCAAAGGGAAGAGTGTCTGAGGAGAAAATTGAAGAATTCCTCAGCAAGATGGGTCTAATGAAGTCAAAGTGGTGCAAAGCTTAAAAGAGGCACCCCGACAGATATCCATTCTAGATTTGGTCTTATCTTCAGAGGATCATCGCAAGATTCTAGTGAAAGTACTGGAAGAAGCACATCTGCCGAACACGGTAGATACAGAGAAATTTCATCACGTGATAGAGCACATTTTCAACAGTAATGTGATATCTTTCATTGACGATGATATACCCGCATTGCACATAGCAGTGATGTCTTCAGGATATGTGGTAGGAGGTGTGCTGATAGATGGAGGATCATCCCTGTACATCTGTCCCTATGACACATTGGAGAGAATGAAGATTAATCCAAACCGAATCCAGACTATCCATGTAGTCATCAGGGCTTTTGATGGATCTCACCAAAAGGCTGTGGGAGAAATTAAATTTCCATTGGAGATTGGACCCCATACTTTCTACGTATCATTCCAGGTACTAAACATTACCACATGATATAATTTACTGCTGGGAAGATCGTGGATACATATGGCAGGAGCAGTTTCGTCCACCCTTCATCAATAACTCAAATACATCATTGATGGCAATCTGATAACTATAAATGTCGAGCCAGAGTATCCTGTCTATATACAAAGCGATATGCCAGTAATCAGTCTCGATGAAGGGGTTGAGTCTGTCAGTTTTCAAGCTCTAGAAGTGAGAAACACTCAATACCTACCTATGGGGGCGCCATCCTTAAAGCCAAAAGTTTCCATCGAAGTGATGACGGTTGGTCAGGAAATGATATCCTTAGGTTTCTGCCCTAGAAAAGGGTTAGGGAAAAGTCAGCAAGGAATCAGAAGTCCAATGCAAATCCCTAGTCAGACAGGGAAGGCAGGATTAGGCTATTCCTCTGGATCAAACCATCGGAACCTGCACAAGCACCCACTGGTTCCTGCAGCTACTATACTGTTACCAAACCTCACTGATGCAGGATTCGTGAAACCGATGAGGAAGATTCCTGCTACTGTGTCAGGTATGCTAATTCCTTAGGTCAAGCCGGATAGTGGAAAAGAAGTCCCGAAGCCTGATAAGGAAGGCAAGAAGGGGAATGAAAAGTTCTTGCAGGGAGGACGAGACTCATTTGCAAAAATGTATTTTCTGGTGCACACTGAGGGTATGAACGACAATATCCCAGATAATGATAATTCATAAGATCAATTCCTAATCCCTTGCATCAATAGGGATAAGGAGAGCCGTTCAAAGAAAAGTACTGGCCTTGATATAAATATTATCTTAGTCATCATCAAAGAGGAGACATACAACAACAACTCCTTTATCCTCCCTGTTCATGAGGACTTGACTCTAGACAATTGGAGCAGCACTCCATGCCTCAGTCGAAAAGGGTAAAAGGGCAGAAAGTCCATCTGCCCTGAAGCGTGGTTTTATTTCCTGCTTATTTTTGTTGCACAGCAATAATAGTTACTTTTGTCATGCTTTTTGCTAAATGCTTTGTATGATCAAACAGTTTCATATATTAAAGTGAAAGCATTTTGTTTTCAGGACTCCAGAGTTGGATTTATTTGGCCTTGCTGATGAGATGCCAAATTTTTATAGTAACTACAATTTTGATGTAGAACTGGACTTCGACTTGATGGAGATTGATCAAGAGGAGATAAATGACTATGGGGTGCCTGAGGAGATCAAAGAATGGGTCAAAGACAAACCCAAACCAACCCTCGATCAAACCATCAATGCCAATATCGGAACCTCAGAAAGCCCTAAAGAAATCTAGATAGGCATGGACCTTACCCAAAACCAAAGAAAAGACCTGATTAAACTCTTAACTCAGTTCTAGGATGTGTTTGCATGGTCACATGAATACATGATTGGTTTGTCTACTGACATTATCATTCATTGACTACCCATTAAAGATGGATTCAAGCCAGTCAAGTAAAAGCTCAGGCGATTGAAACCTGAGTGGAGTCTGAAAGTCAAAGAAGAAATTGTCAAGTAATTCAAAGCCGGCATCATCATGGTGTCAACTTTCCCTGAGTGATTATCCAACATAGTTCCCGTGCCTAAGCCCGGAGGGAAGGTACAAGTATGCGTGGATTACTGAGATTTGAACAAGGCGTGTCTCAAGGATAACTTCCCAGTACCTTTTATCCACATACTGATAGATAACATGGCACAGTATGACATGTATTCTTTTGTGGACTGTTTTGCCGGGTATCATCAAATCATGGTTGCTAAAGAGGACAGGGAGAAAATAGCCTTCATCACTCCCTGGGGAACCTTTTGTTATAGACGTTTGTCTTTTAGCCTTATCAATGCCGGTGCCACATATCAGCGAGCCATGATGGCCCTTTTTTATGTCATGATGCACAAAGAAATAGAGGTCTATGTGGATGACATCATCTTCAAATCCTGGAAGGAGGATAACCACATCAGCCATCTCAAAAAGCTTTTCAACAGGTTGCGCAAGTACAACCTAAAGCTTAATCCGGCCAAATGTGCTTTTGGTGTCAAATCAGGCAAGTTGTTGGGATTTCAAGTGAGCAATAGAGGCATTAAACTGGATCCCGCCAAAATTAAAGCAATCACCAAGATACCCGTGTGGTGTGCTGTCGCAGACAACCAAAAATAAAACCTTACTGCGAATGATAATAATGTAGTAGTGCAAGTAAAAGTCGATCCCACAGAGACTGATTAATCTATTTTCATATACTTTGTATTCCAAAAGAGGGGAATTTTTGAGTGTTGTTAATTAAAATAAACTAATGAGTAAAATACTGTAACGAACTAAATCAGGAGAACAAACCTTGGGTTAAGTCAACTTCCACCTTAGAAACATACACTGATCATTGACTCAAGCATACACAATCAATACTTTGAATATTCATCGTTAGAATCACTTCCATGTCTGTCCTTATTTTTAGTTAGATAGAAACAAGCGATCTAAATAACCCTAACTACTAAATAACCTCAGACAAGCGCTAAAAGTTTAATCTAGTAGAAGCTTTAAGAATTAAAAAAGCCGATGAAGCTAAACAACACAAGCACAAGCGGTTGCATTTAACTTAGTCGAATATTCTTCCTAAGATATAATAATCTCGTGATCTGCAGTCAATTATTAATCTTAGTTGCTTCGCAAATTAGAGTGACCAAACAATTACAGATTCAATATCTAATTTAGCAGTAGATTTCAATGAATAATAAACTAGTATGCATCCTAGCAATTAAACAAATCAATCATATAATTCAAGCACAGACGAATAATCAATACTCAAAATAATAATTGAACAATTAAAATCAATTAGATCTCACAGTGTATTTAATCCAAGGCTTCCGTCTCCTTAATCCAAGAACAAGAATTTAGCCGCACATGGCTATTGAAATCACCAAAAGAATAGAGAGAAAAGTATTTTTTATTGAATGAGTACAAGCTATCAAGATGAGATCTAAGCCCACTATTTATAACTATTATAACCTAAACCCTCATTATGTTGCCGAGTCCTGTTCCTTTTCTTTGTTTCAGCCGAAATCCCATGCGAAGTAGGAGAAGGATTGTGCCTCTCGCGCCTCCCCGCTGGGGCTGGTTGTTCCAAGTGTAAAGTCCCGCTGGGGCGGGTGATGTTACTGTCCCTTCTCAATTCGTGGCTATATTAGCAAGGCTTATTGGAACACATGCAAGGTAACCAATTTTGGAATTAACGTGAGCTACTACAATATCCGTGGGCCCCCCTTTGCATATTACTCTTTGTTAACATATGACTTTCCCTTGCAAGCTACTGCACCACGTTGCCCCACATGTGATGATGATTGATATCTTTTGCCAAATCCGTGAGCTGCTAACCCATGTAATTGCCATGCTTGGAATCCTTTTCTTCTTCAATTGTAAATATTCAATCCATGAGCCCATGTTACTCAATTCAAGCTGCTCTATTCAATGTTGATTGCATGGGAATCCTTTGCATGCATGGCACATATGAATTAAGCAAACCAACCGTGGTCCATGTAGCAAATCTCACATGCAAATACCGACTTGGATTTTTAAAAGCCCACAAATTTATTCCTTTTTGCATCCATTTTGCTTCCTTGGCTCAACTGTACCTAAAATAAAAATATAAGAACAATAAATGTATTTAGGTACAAAATAAATATAAAAGATTAAGTATTAAAGGAATAAAATATAACATATTTCATTCTCATCACCGTGCCCTGAACAGAAAGGAAAATACGGAAATTTTTGGGGAGAATCAATTTTATAAGCAGATTCATCTCTCAACTCACAGCAACTTGTGAACCCATCTTTAAGATGCTAAGGAAGAATTCCTCCATGAAATGGAATGAAGATTGTCAAAAAGCCTTCCTTTCCATCAAGAAGCAGTTGATCGAAGCACCTGTTTTGGTACCACCAAGGGATGAGGTTCCCCTGTTTATGTACCTGTCAGTTAATGCCAATGCAATGGGCTGTATGCTGGGCAAAAGGATGATAGAAGAAAGGAGAGAGCTATTTATTACCTCAACAAAAGATTTAGTAGCGGCGATCAGAAGTATACTTTGATTGAAAAGACATGTTGTGCATTAGCGTGGGCCGCCATGAGGTTACAACATTATCTGCATGGGCACACAACCTACCTCATATCCCGCATGGATCCACTGAAGCACGTATTCAGCAAACCCATGTTGAATTGTCGATTGTCTAAATGGCAGTTGATCCTACAACAGTTCGACATTATCTACGTGACTCAGAAGTCTGTTAAAGGTCATGGAATTGCGGATCAATTGATCGAAGCACCGTTAGGGGATTATGAACCCTTGGAAACTTATTTCCCGGATTATGGGATAATGACAATTTAACAAATCCCTCAAGAAAATACAGTTCAATATTGGAAAAATTATTTTGATGGAGCCGTGAACATGGAAGGTGCCGGAGCTGGGGCAATTATTGTCTCTTTTAAAGGAGAACATTATCCTGTGGCCATCAAGTTGCAGTTTGTCAACACCAACAACACAGTTGAGTATGAAGGCTATATAATGCGGTTAAAACTGGCCCAATCCATGGGTATCAAACATTTACTAGTCTTTGGGGATTCTGAGTTGGTTATCAAACAAACCACCGGGGCATATCATACCAAAGAATTGCATTTGCTGCCATATCATCGGCAAGTTATCAAGATATCCATGGAGTTTGAAGAAATAACCTTCATCCACATCCCTCGAGGTAGGAATGACTTTGTTGATGCATTGGCAACGTTGGCTTCCTTGATCCACATATCTGATAGGATGGGAATTCCTGACATCAAATTTGCAAGCCAAAAGGCCCCATCATATGGGAATTACATTGGAGAAATATCAGATGAATTGCCTCCTATCAAATAGCCTTGGTACCAAGATATAAAAGAATATCTACGAGATGGATCTACGTCTACCGGGGCAAATCAAGCTAAAAGAAAGAGGATTCATAAGATGACTATGAAATTCTATCTGAGCGGAGACGCACTCTATAAAAGGGATGCTGGAATAGGCCTTTTAAGATGCCTGGATAAGGATTAAGCCCAAAGACTGATGGATGAAGTCCACGGTGGAGTATGTGGTCCACACATGAGCGGTCCTTTACTTGTCAGGAAGATATTGAGAATAGGGCGTTACTGGATCTCTCTCAAAGCTGACTGTGATGATTACGTCAGAAGATGCTACCAATGCCAAGTCCATGGAAATGCTATCCACACTCCTCCAAACGAACTGCACAACATGAGTTCGCCATAGCCCTTTTCCATGTGGGGAATGGACGTGATTGGGCCAATAGAACCCAAAGCCAGCAATGGTCATCTATTCATATTCACCATGATTTATTACTTCACCAAATGGGTTGAAGCTACATCTTTTCCCAAAGTCACTAAAGAGGTAATCATTGGTTTCATCAGAAACAATGTAATCTGTTGATATGGACAACCGAAGGTGATCGTATCAGACAATGCCAAGAACCTAAACAACCAGATGATGACAAAATTATGTAGCAAGTTTCAGATCAAGCATCTCAATTCTGTCATCTATTGTCCTAAGATGAATGGTGTTGTCGAAGCGGCCAATAAAAATATAAAAAAAATCATGCAAAAAATGTCCGCCAATCACAATGGATGGCCTGACTCATTGCCTCTGACTCTGATAGCTTACAGAGCTTTAATGTGTACTTCTACTAGGGCTACCCTCTACTCATTAGTCTATGGCATGGAAGCAGTACTCCCCATAGAAGTAGAAATGTTGTCATTGAGGGCATTAATAGATGCTCAGATAGAAGAAGATCAGTGGTTGGAAGAGCAATACCACCAGTTATCCCTGATAGATGAAAAAAGGGATACAGTCGTATTTCAGGGGCAATTATATCAGCAAAGAATTGCTCAGTCATACAACAAGAAAGTTCGACTCCGGCAATTTAAAGAAAATGATTTGATATTGAAGAAAGTCTTTACCAATCAAGATGAAGCCAAAAGAAAGTTTGCCCCAAATTGAGAAGGCCCATTCATTGTAAAAATCATTAAATCAATTCAGGTTTTCACTAGAAGCCTGAACTACGAATGACCTGATCTCCCTCAACCATGGGAGTACGTAGGCAGCCATTTACGGTGCGGTCAAATCAAAGAAAAAATCTAAAAACCCCTCAAACCTAGCTTAAGCCCAAATAAACACTTTACAACCATTCAGGCCAAGCCTGAACTACGAATGACCTGATCTCCCTCAACCTCGAGAGTACGTAGGCAGCCATTTATGGTTCGGTCTAACCTTCAAGAAAAAAAACACAAATCCTATTGAAAACCAGTCCCAAGACACAAAAACCTCATATAAAACCCAAATACTATCAAGCCTCCCTGATCAACAGGCCCTTCTGAGGTACTATCTGACATCTCAATGTCAATCCATCAAGGAAAAGCTCATGACACATCAAGACAACAAGTCATGAAAAAAGTGGTAATCACTTAGCAATGACAATACATATCCAAAAGGGAAGTGAATCCAAATATAATTCTCTGCCATATAATACTGTTTAATATATACAATGTATTCTGTACATGAAAAAAGTGGCTGACATAGTCTATGTAGGAAAATGAAAGCTAGTCTATAAACCCGTTGATAAACGGGATAACAAGTCCAACATGGCATCCCTCTCAGAAGATGGAGGTGCATCTATAAGCTCCTGCCCTAAGGTCTCCATGCGAGCTAGAAGATCCACAGCCATCTGCATAGTGCTACTATGATCATCTATGAAGGCACTCATATATGCAATAATGCTATGCGTGTAAGATCTGATTGCAGTACTATCAGCGATGTAAACATCCTAGGTAGCTAGAGCCTCATCTCGCTCAATAAAAGCAGCATCCCGGGCAACTAGAGCGTCCTCTATCTCAACAAAAGTTGTGTCCCTAGTAGCTCGAGCATCGTCCCTATCGATAAAAGTTGCATCCTTGCCAGAAAGGGTTGTCAACATCAGTGCTCTCGCCTGATCCCTCTCAAAGGTTATTTGAGCTAACAAATCTATAAGAGATGGATCCGCCGCAGTCAGAGTGCTAGGGGGGTCATTGACCAAAGCTGCTGTCAAACCAACAAATAACTCGTCCTTAGTAGGAGAATCAGGGTCCTCCATAGGCTCCTCCTCATCAGTCAATACTTGGAGCTGAGTGAACAACCGCAGCTGATGCAATGTCTGCCTCTAACCATGAAGAATAATCTAGAGAACGACCCGGATGACTAGTCAAAAAATCAGCCCTCTCACGATGAGTCCAACAATCATAAATCCTGGCCAAGTCAGCTGATGACAAAGACGAAGCTGATAGTCACTGATCCAAAGCCCCCTCAAAGTGGTGAATATCTTGAAACTAATCAAACTATCACATGACAGCCAGTGGATGATATGTGGTCACCCCTCTCAAATTCGCCAGGGGTAGATAATACATGTCAACTGCATGAGTAATGAAGCTATAAGAAGAGCTGAACCCTGAACAGGTCAAGATCGCAAATGGATGCTCGATCGCCGCCAGAAAGGTCAACCACGTTGCCTCATCTGTACACTCAACCGGATCAAAGGAGTAGGACATGGCTATCTCATGAGTAAAACAGTACCCATGATGTCTAAAAGTGCCAATGGGTCTTAAGTGTGTCATAAACTCAGACTGGAATCCAAACTACATCAATATAGTTGGACAGCTTAAATCATATCACAATAATATTCCAAGATTTGATGTAAAATAATTTAAATATTTTTATCTGTATCTAGCCGTAATAAATGGCTTAGACTATCTTTAAATTATTCGTGCATACTGTAATTCAACAAGTATACATCATATCAATAAACTTTTCTCAATAAATAACATGGCTTTGAAACATTTGCTTTTCAAAATATCACTTGCATAAAATAAATGCAAAGGATTATAATATTTACTCAATAAAGAGTAAGGTTTGGATACTTGTCTTTCAAGTTGTTTAGCAACTTAAAATTTATAGCTTAACTTCTTTCCACAAAGCCTACATTATTTAATATGTATGGCCACATATTAGTTATGTGTATACATAACTCATATAACATTCAATAGCACAAACATTTTGTCACACATGGTTGTATATATCCAGTAATATTAGTCTTAGCTTAATTAATTCAGATTTATACACAAAACTATATCATTGTTCATTTGACTTTCTTCTGAAAATCAATTACCCTTTTATTTAAATCTCCTTTGAACTCCTTGTTTGACATGATCAAGTTTGTTTAACCATACCAAACAAATACATGCATTTGCTAATATAACTTAAAAGAACATATACATATATGACCTTAACTTCAGCTTAAAACAAACTGGTCTTGTCTGTTCTGCAGTACGGCGCGGCCGCGCTACTCCCTACTCAACCCATACATGAATTTCTCTAATCTCTAACCCAATTCTAAGACATCCAAATTCATATACATGCCATATAACACATAATGATATGATTGCACCAATTTTGAGTCTATCTTTTCATGTATCAAACATAGCTTCTAAAACCATATCATTTATTAAAGATTTCATACTTTAATTAGAATTTAACAAATGCAACTCTTCCTTGACCCTTACTGCTACCAACTTCAGTATACCAAGTCTTCATTAAGATCAAAGTTATGAGAATTTAAACTAAACGCATTCTTTTAAATTCTTAAGACTTTATTAGTTTTCTTTTGAAAACTTTAATCAATCCAAGCTACCGAAGCTCATAACATGCATAGCAACTTAAAACACATCACTGGATACCTCTATAAGCATACAAAACTTCTATGTACATGCTCAAAACTCCAAAAGACAAGAAAAATTAATTTTTCATGATTGCAGACCAGCGCGGCCGCGCTGGTCATTGAATGGGAAGTGGCGCAGCCGCGCCACTTCGGCTAAAATTTAGAAATAGACTCTTTTCTGCAGAATCTGAAGATGAACACATAGATTCCTCATAGTATGCTTCTTAATAATAAAAATACCATACCAAATAGCTAACTTCAGTCTACCGTTTGATTTTACACAATCAATTACTAGATACACACACTGTATTCCTCAAATTCTCAAATTATTAATATAGAATTTTCATTTGTGCCTTTTAGCAAGAAATTAGCATATATAATGAAAAATTTTAAATTCACAGCTTGATTATTATATCTAATCCCATATTTCTTTTTAGAAATCTCTCACAATTATACCATCAAATTGTAGTCACCAAATATCACAATTTCTTCACATAAAACTCAATCAATGTAAAATTTATCAAGATGATAATGATACCTCTTAATATAGCTGAAAGGCTGATTGGCACTTCTGTCCCTCCAAGTTGCCACCCACTTTCAAAGTCGTCCCTAAAGTATCATTTTCGTCAGTTAGGTCCTTAAAGTGGCATTTTATTGGCGTTTGTGTTCCTTCAACCCATTTTAAACTAAACCCGACCCATTTTGACCAAGTTTAACCCAACCCGACCCAGTTTGACCCAACCTAAATTTTTAATATTTTAAAATATAATAGTATTTTTAAAATAAGTTTAAAATAATAATTATATTTAACATTTAAAAAAAATAATATTTAATTATTTAAAATAAATTATAATTATTAAAATAATAAGTATTTTAATATTTTAAAATAAAATATTAGTTTTTTTTAAAAATAAAAATAATAATTATATTTAATATTCTAAAATAAATATTTTTTTAAATAATTTTTATTTTAATATTTTAAAAGTAAAAAATAATTTTGTAAATATTATTTTTAAAAATAATATTTACTTTTAAAATATTAAAAATAATATTTATTTTAGAATATTAAAAATTATAATTATTTTAGAATATTAAATATAATATTTATTTTAGAATATTAAAAATAATAATTATTTTAGAATATTAAAAATAATTTTTTTTAAAATTTTTTTGAATAATTATTATATTTACAAAAATATTTTTTACTTTTAAAATATTAAAAATAAAAATTATTTAAAAATTATTTATTTTAGAATATTAAATATAATTATTAATTTTTTTTATAAAAAAAACTAATATTTTATTTTTAAATATTAAAAATAACTATTTTTAAAATAATTATTTTATTTTAAAATATTAAAATAATTATTATTTTAATAATAATAATTTATTTTAAATAATTAAATATTATTTTTTTAAAATGTTAAATATAGTTATTATTTTAAACTTATTTAAAAAATACTATTATATTTTAAAATATTAAAAATTTGGGTTGGGTCAAACTGGGTCGGGTTGGGTTAAACTTGATCAAAATGGGTCGGGTTTAGGTTAAAATGGGTTGAAGGAATAGAAACGCCAATAAAATGCCACTTTAAGGACCTAACTGACGAAAATAGTACTTTAGGGACGACTTTGAAAGTGAATGACAACTTGGAGGGACAGAAGTGCCAATCAGCCTAGCTGAAATTCCTTGCCTTAATACTTTAATTTCTTCTTCTTAAATCTTCAGCTCCAACTCAACTATTAGATAATGATTTAGAGATGCAGAGATTTGGCTATGAAATTTGATATGGAGCACATGATTTTTATTTTCAAAAATCAGAACTCTGAAGACTAAGATGGGCTTTTATAGATGAATTTCTTTCTTACTCCCAACAAAATAGGTTTGCTGAGCCTTATGGTCTACCTGGCTCATATACAGACAACTCACACTAATAAACAAACTTAGCCTTTTCCCCTTACAACTCATGCCATATTAATATCTGGAGGCTAAATCGCATCACACCTCATGCTTATCAAGATAAAAGCTTTATATTCTTTGTTTGATATATTTTTAAATACCCTTCGTACATATCACATCATATATTAAATACATAACACGCTTTAAATATTACAACACAGTTCCCAAAAATCTTTCCCATTAAAAAAAACTATTATTAAATAGAAATATTTTATTTAATAAATTAATTTATTATATTAAAATAATCTATCTGACATAAATTACTTTAATAGCCATCAAAATACATCCATCTCACTAAAATGCCTTCAGAAATTATTTATACAATAAATATATATATTCTAATATATTTATCACACTGCATATCACTCAAATATGCACAATTTACACCGCACACAAATAATCTATGCAGTATCATACAACACATTAAAATAAAATAAAATTTTATTTTATTAAACTTCTATTTTATTTACTAGGAAAAATGCATTCGCTACATTCTTCTACCTTATAAAGATTCTGTCCTCGGAATCGCAAAATAAAATTACCCGAACAAATACGAATAATTCTTTCTCATTCTTTCTTCTAACTCCCACGTGGCCTCTTTGGTGCTATGGTTTCTCCACAACACCTTTATTGAAGGTATTGCCTTATTTCGCAAAATTTGCTCTTTCCTATCCAATATCTGCATAGGAACCTCTTCATAGGTTAAATCTTTCTCAAATTAGATAGACTCATATTCTATCACGTGTTTATAATCTGGCTTATATGGTCGTAAGACCGACACGTGAAATACGTTATGAACATGTTCTAATTCTGAAGGTAAGGCTACTTAATAGGCTACCTCTCTGACTTTTCTCAAAACCTCAAATGTTCCTATAAAACGAGGACTCAACTTTCCTTTGTTTCCGAAATGTATCTTTCCTTTCCAAGGAGATACTTTCAAAAATACATGCGACTCGACTTCAAAATCTCTCTTTTGCCTGTGCTGATCGGCATACTTCTTTTAGCGATCTCGAGCCGTTACTAGGCGCATTTGTATTGCTTTCACAATTTCTAACGTCTGTTGTACCAATTCGGGTCCTAACAAATGACGCTCTCCTATCTCATCCCAATACATTGGTGTTCTGCATTTTTTACCATACAATTATTCATAAGGAGATATACCAATACTAGCATGGTAACTGTTATTGTACGCAAACTCCACTAAAGGTAAGTGATCATTCCAACTTCTTTTGAAATCGATAACACAGGCTCGTAGCATCTCTTCTAGAGTTTGTATCGTTTTTTCACTCTGTCCATCAGTTTGAGGATGATAAGTGATGAGTGGGTTTTATACATATGAATTGAATATCTTTAGTTTGATGAATTGTGAGTTTGCGAGTATTTTCCCTTCCTTATTACGTGTTTAATTGATCTTGTGTAGGAAAAGGAAAACTAGAACAATGATATGAAAAATGATGCAACTTGGCTAAAATGGTGTTAAAAATGAGCTAAGCGGTTCGAGCTAGACACGACGAATTAAGGAAAAAAGTAGGCTATGAGTAGACATTGACATGAAGAAGCAAGGAAAAGCAATTCGAATATCTTTTAGGGTACAATATGCAAGAATATACAAGAAGGGATGATTGAAGGGCTTTTAACACCAAGTTGGATTCGTTTTCTTGGCTTGGAACTTGGATTTTATTGTAGATCTACTTTTTAGCTTTTTAGAACATCTTGAATCTTCCAAATCAGAGTGTGAATGAAAAAGTTATGACATTTTTATCAATAGAGATCAAAGATCAGAGTTATCATGCCTGCCATTTATATATCATCCACTTGAAGCCCAATTTAGACCATGGTCCAACACGAATATGTCAATGTTCAAAGAATGAAAGTTGTAGACCTTGTCGAGATCTTAGATTTGATAGGTAGCGGGCCCTGTAAATCCTCCTGGATCAAAAGTTATGGTCATTTTATCAAAGGACGTCGCAGTAAAAAATTGACCAGCGTGGGGCGCGCCCAAATTGGCCTAAGAGTAGCGTTAAGCGCATTGGAAGGCAGACAAAGAGCTTATTTGGGTGTCATGATGTCCAAGTTAAGTTGTAATAGTATTTTGGGATGCCTATGTGTTAGGGTTTCTCTTAGAACTATAAATATTTGATTATAACTTGGATTTGGGAGACTTACAACTGAGAAAATAATTGTAATAACCTAAATTTTCAAAAATTGTTAAAATAAGAATTTAGTAAATAGAATTCTTATTATAAGATATGTCGGGATTGAATAAGAATGTATATGTGTTATATATTTTGAATTATGTGGTTTGGTGGGAAGAAATTAGATATATATATATATATATATATGAGATTTTATAGTTGATTAATTATGAATGAAAATAGAGTTTGAACTTGAAGTTTAAACTCTAAATCATTGAAGAACGTAGTAATTGATGTTGGTTAACTGGTATAACAAGTTAGCAATTAAAAAGCATGTTCAAAGTATTTAGGAATTTAGATTCTGGTTTTGCTATAGTAGAACTTGTCTGCGTTTGAACTTGAGGTGGCGCGGCTGCGCCGGTCTGCAGACAATTCTAGATGAGTTTGTGTAATCTGAACTTTAGGGTATATATATAAATGACTAAAATATTGTAATATGAGTCATTTTTGGCTTTCAAATTGTCCATGAATGGATAGAGATAACAAAGCATGAATTGAATAAAGGTTAATCATGGAGATTAACTAAACAAGAATAAATGTTGGTTAATTTAAATTGAAAAGTTATATTATGGAATAATATAATTTGAGCATTAATGCCTTGTGTGGCAGTGGTGTGATAGTAAGTTGAATAAATAGGTTAATTCACTTAAGTAAAATGGTGAATTAATGTTCATGTGTTGCATAAAGAAAAGGAAATGAATATTTTAATTAAAATTGGAAATTTTAATATATTTTATAGTATGGTAATATATGAAAGGGTTTAATATTTTGAAAGATGTTAATGGAAAATAAGTGGTTGATAATAAAAGAAAAACCAATATATTTATAAACAAATATTGGTTAGAGATAGAGATATTATAATAATAATTAAGATGTGGCTAAATGTAAAGATTGAAGAAGTTGTCTTAGGATAATCGAATAATTATACGTTTAATAGTATAATTTAAATAATTAATGGAGTAAATATTAATTAATCTAAGGGTAGTGGTGATTTTAAATAAAGATATTATAAGTATAAGTTCATAAAGCCTAGTGTAATAGTTTTACTTATTATAAGTGCATAATTATTTAAGGTAGTTAAATAATCTAGTACTAAAGTAAAGTGTGTCACACAAACTTTATAGTAAATAAATATTAAATGAAGTGGAATTAAGGAAAAGCCAAACACGGCCCCTGCTATTTTACTGCTGAGATTGTATTATAAGCTTTAGTTATATAACTCTATTAAGCTTGGATAAATGAGCCTTGTGTGACATGAATATTAATGTAAAACCAAACTGAAGGTTTAACTGGAATTATTAAAAGAGAATTAATAGTAAGAGCATAAATGATGGATATTAATTAGTCATGGTGGTATTTCTATGTGATTAGAATAATAAGTGTTATAGAGATAATGGGTTGGGAGTACCCAACTGAATTATATTTAGCCCAATTAAAATATTATTTGGACTAATCTAGTGTACATGAAGTACACAACTATATGTATAGGCGTATATTTACAGTATAAGTGTATTTGCATATATGAGGGTGCACATATATGTATATATATATGCCCCCAATTTAACATAAGAAGATAACATTAAGTCATTAAATTTGACCTTGGGAGTCCAAAAAAGTGACTGATATCTATATGTTGGGTTAAAATAAGAATACAGTAAGCCAAATAGCCTTGTCCCATATTCAGTGTCTCATTGCAATTACTAGCCGTATATAGACTATTGCCCTACTCCTACTTTGATGAAAGTGAGATTGGTGATAATGGTTAGAGTTCATGTGACGATGGCTTAGGGAATGGGTTTAAGGGGGTGGTTCACCAACTCTTTCTTACCCAATGGTTTCATCTTTTTCCTACTAGTTTGATTCATAAGGCAAAGACCAGAAGTTGGTCAATAGTTTGGCTATATATAGAGAGCTTCCCTTCTTAATTTTCTAGTTGCTAGTTTTAATTTAGTTCAATATATGGAGTGAAATTGCTGAATGGAGAGAGAGTCAGTGAGTTGAGAGGAAAGAAGAATTCCCAAGGAAGTTCTTACAATTTGGTGTTGCAGTAAAAGAGAGGAATAATCTATTAATTGAGGAAAATCATCAAAGGTACTCAATGATAACTCATTTACATTTCCTTATACTCAAATCGATAATAGAATGGTGGAAGTATGAGGATTATATGATTATAATGAAAGAATGCATAATTTTGTGGGTATGATAAACTCTTAGAAATTTCATGAATAACTTGTTAATTGATTTGGAAATTGATATCATTGCGTCATCTGAGTTTATATGTTTGTATGAAGTCAATATGATTGTTATGATCATGTTAAATTAAAGAATTTTGTGTATGGGTTTTTAGTTCTACCGAAGCAGAGCCATTCCTGGAGCTGTCCAGGAAAGGCGTAGCTACGCCCGTAATGCAATTCAAGCCGACGCAGCTGCGCCGGATGCTGTGTTTGAGGCTGTTTTGGGACAGTGCAGCTGCGCCGCTCCCACAGCACAGAACAGCATAGCTGCGTCGTGCACCAGAACTTGACACTAATTTTTGTTGCAATGTGATGTCTCTAACATGATTAGTTTGACTTAATTATGCATGAGAATAGGTTTAGCATGTGGTCTAGAGTTCCTTTGCATATATAAGTTGCGTTAGTCTACTTTAATGTATATGTTCTAGAAAAAAACTTGAGTTTTTAAAACAAACTTTGACGAAACTTATGTACCTTAAGTTCTGACCTTGTGAACATGTGTACATGCCTTAGCTATGCATGAAATGTGAAGTTGATATGCATGTGCTAGATTACTTTAACTTGGTTTAAAATAACTTTTAAAAGCAAATTTGGATGTGTTGCAAACTAATAACTATGAGAATGATGTTGTGTACATTCTGGACCTTAGAGCATGTATAATTGAACTCTTACGTCACTAAAACTTGACCTATATGTGCACACAATTTGCTAAACACAATGAAAGTTGTCCAAGCATGAATTTAAATAAGTTTTCAAGTGATAAACTATGATAAGTCGGATACATGCGAGCGTGCATATTACAGGTTGTATAAATCCTTATGTGATTAGATGGTTAATGTAATTGGCCTCATGATTTTGTGAACTTATTTGGGCCTTAATTCATTAGAATTTCCAACTGGAACCATAAAGTGTAAAAGTAAACTTGAATTGATCTTAGAAGAACGCAAGATCTCTTAATATATGTGTATAATGTGTATTAGTATCCATGCATGCTAGAAACTAAAAAGAAATCAGGAAATAAAAAAAAATCAACTCTGGTCTGGCCAGGGAGCTGCGCAGCTGCACCACTCCCAGGCCAAACTACAGCGCAGCTGTGCTGCAGGGCAGTGCTGTCTAACTGTTTTAACTGTGATCTAAACCTTAAAGCATATGTGTATGAATGTCTTAAGCTATAATGCTGGACTTAAGTGATGTTTTAGGTATACAAGTATGTAATGGTTATATAGAACCTGGATTTGGCAAATCTTAATAAGTTTTGCAAAACGCAAGAATAATGTGGATTATGTATCTATGAGTTTTAAATGTGTATCAAATACATAACTAGACAAGTGGGTAATAAATGTATATGAATGTTGACGTCAATTATGTATGACTAAGGTATACCTATACATACATAGCTATCCTAAGAATATGATAAGAAAGTGAAATGAAGGTTTTACAAACCAAGTTAGGAAATAATGTAACATTTATTATTGCATTGAGAATGTATGGATATGTATGACTGATGGGTATGAATCCATGATTATACAATTGTGTACGAGTACACGAAGTGCAGATAATTAAAAGCAGTTAAGTTATAGTTGATAATCTACGAGCCAGGCAAGTCTTTTAGTTCCTATTTGCTATATGAATTTGATAACTGTTGGTTGAATTATATTATGCTATGAGGATGTTGATTTATATATGGAATGCATATGAGATATGTATGAAATTTAAAAGTTAATTTATAATTATATGTTTAAGAAGTTAATCTCTATACCTGTTATATGAGAAGCAACATGCGTGTTGAATTTAAAGGATTAGGATTGTATAAACTGCGCATGATATTATGTGCTATGTGATGCATGAAAACTGTTAGAATTGCTGACCTGTCGAGCTCACTCTCGCAAATAACCATTTTTGCAGGTTAAGGATTCACAGTAAAGTTACGCGCTACTTGATTGATAGAGTTCAATAGTCTCACAAGAGGATCGATTTGTTTATCTGAAGTTATGATTTTGAACCATGTTTTAGGTTTTAGATGATGTACTTGATATTTATTTATAATGTTTAACTCGTGTAGAGTTGTAAAGCCATAATTACTCGGTATATAAGGATATCAAATTTGGATGTAAAGTCTTATAATGTAACCCTGATAAATAGAATCATAGAATAAATTTGATTCAAAGTCATGTAAATGATGAAGGTTGTTATTCAGGGAAATAGATAAAGAATTCAGAAAATTTTTAATTATTCTGCTTTTTATTAAGTATAACATCAAATATGATGTAAAACACAGGAAGGGTTAATGACCAATGTGACGCCCCCAAAAGAGGTTCAATACTCAACCCATTTTGAGTCGCCAAATATATGGTACAGAATCCAAATACAATCTTTTATAACATACGGTCGTGTAAAATATGACCACACAAACTATGAGCTTCAATACAAATCGTATATAATACGAAATATAAACACTCAAATTCATTCCTTATTCATTACAATTATTGTCTCACTATTTTATAGAATAGTGAGAACTTCTACAGATCTAACTCTGATCATCACACTGTTCTCTGACTAGTTCCCTCGATATTCTCATTTCCTGAGGAGAACAATGGAAGAAAAGGGTGAGCTCAACTAGCCCAGTAAAGAATATTATGACTAAGATAATGGAAAACAAATTATCGTTAGCCTTCAACAAATCAGATAAAATATTATGAACAACAAGTTTTAGATCAATAACTGCAGCGGAAATAACAATTCAGTAGAAGAGTTAAGTAGAGAATGATGTCTACTATCTTCTTTGATTTAAAAGTCCATCATCAATATTTTATCCCTGTAACATCAATCAATATACATCTCGAATCAAATATTCATATTTGCACTACGGCCCAAAGATATTCATTTGTATCACTAGTTGGTCATGTTCATCTCAACACCTGTCCATCTTTGCACTACTGGCCAAAGATATTCATCAGATAATCATTCATCTTTGCACTACAGGCCAAAGATAGTCATCAAGTAATCATTCATCTTTGCACTACAGGCCAAAGATATTCAGTTATATCACCATTTAGGACTGAGGATGATGAAAAACAATATAAGTAACAAATCCAGTGAGATAAAGGACAAAGCTTAGGAATTCGTAATTTAGTTTATCCAAATTCAAGAATACTCCGTAATAATCAATTGTGGAGCAAAATTCAAGAATGAAGATCAAAACTTGGATCCAATCAAAGATAAAAAAAATATTTTTTTACCATGAATAGTAACTCGACATGAAAAGATAAAATTTTTACGAGAAAGTTCAAAAAATTATTCCGGTGAAATAATATTAGATGAATCGCAAAACTCAATAAATTTCTGATCATTTCAGGAATTATAGAAGCAATACTTACCGTAGTAAGTTCAGATTTAGAAATATGAAATGAAATATTATTACTTCCATAATATGAAATATGAAAGAAAATAATATTCTTTATGAATGTTGAAAGATAATAATATCATTTACTCAAAAAATAATATCCCTTACCTTAACAGGAGAGTAGTTTTGACTGGAATATGGGATATTATGTGGACGAAAATTTGCACTGCTATCAACACTCAAAGTATCTAAATACTCACAAGAAATACGCTCGATATTATAGAGAGAAAATTTTTTGATTCTGGTGTAATTTTTATTTCTAACTAAGCACCCTATTTATAGGAGAATGCCAGAACACCAAAGTTGACTAAACATTTATTTTTATTTTATACGTATGATTTCAAATCCACCATATTTGAAAACCAAACTTCAACATTTTACAACAAGAGTGGGGCCCGCACATTCTAGAAAACCCTCCACCAAAAAAATCAATTCAGACCCAATATTCTGGATCTTTAATAATTCATAACAAATAGCTCTTTTATCAAAAAAATACAAACCTTATGTCCATCATATGAAATTTAATTCTCTACAACTTTGTAGAAGAAATTTTTTTCAAATTCCGAACTAAAAAAATGATTCAAATTTACATACGGATGATTTTTCCAAGTATGCTAACTTTGAAAACTATGCAGCACACCAACAAAGAATTTCAAAAGCCTCCACCAAAATCCCACATGTTTATATATTTAATATATATATATATATATATATATATATATATATATATTAAAACATTTATAATTATTAAAAGAATTCTGAATTCAATTTTTCTTTCTTCCATCTTATTTTATTTATATATCATGAATTTATTATAAAAAAATATCATCACTATTATATTATTATATTATCACATTATACACTTATAATGTAATATTACAATAAAATATTTGAATGAATTATTTTATCAGAACAGATAAAATATCCATTCTCAATAATTGTCACTTTTGTTAAAAATTCCTCCGTTTAAATCCACATTGAATAAATATTTACTTATCATTTATCAATAATTATTATTCATAAATAATATTACAAAATCACAATAATGACAACCAGGTCGTTCCCAGAAAAGAGGGTGCTTTCCGATAAGGATTTCTTCTAACTGGCGCGCAATTAATCAACCCCTTTCCTAGACAGAACTTTTTTAGACATTGCCAATAATGCTATCTAATAATATTATTCAAATAATATGAATTATTGATTTGATAATTTGAAATACTGTGCAGTGACAATTATTGAATCAATAATATAAAATATCAACGTAGCAATTATTGATATAAAATATCAACGTAGTAATTATTGAACCAATAAAATATTATGCAATTATTGAATCAATAATATAAAATATTGAACAGTAATTACTGTAACAATAATTGAGTAAGTGCCTTCTTACGTAAGAATCAATAATTCGAAATACTGTGTAATACCGTGTGCTACTGTGCAACAACGCGTATTACTGTATTTTTATCACCGGGTATTTCAATAGTTTAACGGTAACAGTTTTTATAGTTATTTTTGTAAAAAAATTATTTCTGTCGCTTTCTATATCAGACAGCCGTTATGGGGCCCACAAATGGCTATTCCGTCGTACGAATATTCCCCGACAACAAGAATATTACTCGACCAAACGAATATTTCCTGACACAACTAATATTTTATATCCACTTGCATACTTTGTAAAATTTGCACATTCCACCCCTAACTTACCACATTTATCAAATCAACACCTTACTATTTCAAAATAATATATAGATGAAATTAAATCTTTATTCATAAAAAGTTGGGGTCTTACAGCCTCCCCTCCTTATGAAATTTTGTCCTCGAAATTGACGTACGTACCTGGTATGTCGAAAAGGTGAGGATACCTCGCTTTTATTTTCGATTCTAACTCCCAGGTCATTTCCTCGATATCATAGTTCCTCCACAAAACTTTAACTTGAGGTATAATCTTTGAGCGTAAGATAAGTTCCTTCTTATCTAAGATCTTGACAGGTATCTCCTCATACGTTAAATCTTCTGCTATCTTGTCTGGTTCTAATTCAACAATGTGGTTTGGGTCTTTCACATATTTACGTATCACGGATATATGAAAAACGTTA
Organism: Panax stipuleanatus; assembly: GCA_020205555.1. Classification (NCBI taxonomy): domain Eukaryota; kingdom Viridiplantae; phylum Streptophyta; class Magnoliopsida; order Apiales; family Araliaceae; genus Panax; species Panax stipuleanatus. The sequence continues at coordinate 99,812,040 of CM035115.1, forward strand.
TGAACACAAGACATGCTTGGCGATAAGGCGAGTCTATAGGCCACATTTTCTACTCGGTCAAGGATTTAAATGGACTAATGAATCATAAATAGGTGCCCATAATTTTTTGCAAGCTAACCCTTTGGCACTTGATGCTCCGCCTTGACACGTTTACACGTTAAACACCTCGAGATAAACTCTGCTATCTCTCTCTCTTCATACTGCTCCACCAAAATGTATGTCAAAGATCACGATACATTTTGGTACTCCCAGGATGGATTGCAAACGGTGTGTTGTGTGCCTCCATCATGATTCTATACTTCAAGTCAGAATCGTTAGGAACACAAAGTCTGGAGTTGACTCGAAGTATTCCTTCTTCATCGATTCTTGCTTCTAGAATAGCACCTTCTTGCACCTTCTTCTTCATCTTCATCAGCTCTGGGTCTGTTGCTTGAGCAGCTTTAACTTTATCAATCAAAGCTGATTATACACGTATTCTTGACATCATCACGTGGGTCCCTGGAGTCTTGAACTCTATCTCCATTCTTTGTAAGTCATATAAAATAGGTCTTTGTGTTGACAGCATCGCACTCGTTCCCGCATGTGATCTTCTACTCAACGCGTCAGCTACCACGGTCGCTTTTCCAGAATGGTATTGAATGTTATGGTCGTAATCTTTAAAAAGCTTAAGCCAACGTCGTTGTTGCATATTGAGTTCGTTCTAAGTAAAGAAATATTTGAGGCTTTTGGAGTATATTAGGATGTCACAATAATGACAACCACGAAATGATCCAAATATTTCTCAAATATTTGGTTCATAATGTCCATGAACGCAGCATGGACATTGGTCAATCCGAAAGATATAACTAGAAATTCGTAATGCGCGTATCGAGTTCTAAAGGCAGTCGTTGGAATGTCATCAGTTCTAATCTCTAACTGATGATATCTAGAACGGAGGTCGATCTTTGAGAAGAATTGCGCACTTTGTAACTGGTCGAACAGGTCATCAATGCGAGGTAGCGGATACCTATTCTTGATGGTGACATGGTTCAACTCCCGATAGTCAATACATAGTCGCATACTACCGTCTTTCTTCTTTATGAATAAAACAGGAGCATCCCAAGGAGATGTACTAGGACGTATAAAACCGATGTCTAACAACTCCTGTAGTTGAACATTTAACTCCTGAAGTTCAATAGGAGCCATTCGATATGGGGTTTTCTAAATGGGTTTTGTACCGGGTTCAAGGTCAATAAAGAATTCAACTTCACGTTCTGGGGTAGATCAAGAAGTTCTTCGGGACATACATCAGGAAACTCATTAACAACAAAAATATCATTCAAATATGATATATTCTGATTTAAATCAGTGACATGGGCTAAAAAATTTGACATCTGTTTTTCAATAAACGAATAGATTTATGACTTGAAATGACATTGATTGATTTTAGTGGTCTGGTTGTTTGAATAACAACCTTACGAAACAATCAATTTTGGCATGATGAGTGGTTAACAAGTCGATTCAAAAAAATCACATTAAATGCAAGTATTTTCAACGATATAAAATCCACAGGTAGGGTGAGGGTGCCAATTTGAATCAAACAAGATTTGTAAACTGTGGATGTAACGAAGGTTTCTCCTAATGGAGTTTCAATAGATAAGTCAAAGTCTAATTTCTCAGGAGTCAAGTTCAAATGTTGAGCACAAGCAGGTGAAATAAAAGAATGGGTAGCACCGGTATCTAATAAGGCATAGACTTCGCAAGAGTTTATGATTAACTAACCCGTGATAACTTCGTTCGGGTTCCTCGTATTTTTGAAAGTCACAACAAACGCTATCCCTTGAACTGCTGACTTTGACTTGTCTGGGACAGTCTTTGGTATTACTATCCCAACTGGACTTAACTTTACCATAAAGCACATTCCACCCTCAACTGCTTCGTCGCACTCCTGATCCATGATTTGAATCATTACTCTTCGATCCATATCGAATTGGGGTTGACCGCTTTGCACAGGGTAATTCTAAACTCGATGTTGGATTCTCCCAATTGCTGTCCAAAAAGTGAAATCTATATCGTCTATTTTGGCCTTCTTGGATCGAACGTCTTTTTCTAAAATATCAACGTGTTGTGCGGCTTTTACCCATGCATCTTCAATTCTCACTCGTTCAGTTGTTTCTTCTTTCAGCTGATCGTTGACATTTGCATTTTCAGATTTCAGCTCTAATATCATTTGCTCTGCCAGAGATAGCTTCTGTTCAAGCCTCGCACATCGAGTAGCAAAATCTTGAATTGTTGTATCCCTTTGTTCCACGGCTACCTGTCGTTCTTCACCCCGTTCTTCTAACTAATGAATACGATTCTGCAGTTCTACATTTCGTTCATAAAATTCTCCTAATAAATCCTCCTCAGGGTCCTCTTCTTCCTCACTCTCAGCTGCTGACTCTGAGACTATCTCGGGTACAACTATTAATTCTTCACTCACTACATGGATATCTCTAATTTCTTCTTCCCCCGATATCACATTATTCTGGTTGGTGATTAGCAGTGTCTCAGTGGTCTCAAATGCTCCATTATTTAGATTTTCAGCTGCCATTCTCAAATGCTGTCATAAAATAAAGGTTAATTAAACAAATTAACATATCACATATTAACCCTATGTTCCGACTGACCAATTAAATACCAAATAAGCTTAGGTAGAACACACTAGCGAAGGTTTTACTCGTCTTTCCCCTCCTAGTTCTATTCCCAGATCTCCGCCAGAGATCATATCCCTAAGCTCTGATACCAACTGTGACACCCCCAAAATAGGTTCAATACTCAACCCATTCTGAGTCGCCAAATACATGGTACAGAATCCAAATACAATCTTTTATAACATACGGTCGTGTAAAATACGACCACACAAACTATGAGCTTCAATACAAATCGTATATAATACGAAATATAAACACTTAAATTCATTCCTTATTCATTATAATTATTATCTCACTATTTTATAGAATAATGAGAACTTCTACAGATCTAACTCTGATCTTCACACTGTTCCCCGACTAGTCCCCGCGATATTCTCATTTCTTGAAGAGAACAATGGAAGAAAAGGGTGAGCTCAACTAACCCAGTAAAGAATATTATGACTAAGATAATGGAAAATAAATTATCGTTAGCCTTCAACAAATCAGATAAAATATTATGGACAACAAGTTTTAGATCAACTACTGCAGCGAAAATAACAATTCAGTAGAAGAGTTAAGTAGAGAATGATGTCTACTATCTTCTTTGATTTAAAAGTCCATCATCAATATCTTATCCCTGTAACATCAATCAATATACATCTCGAATCAAATATTCATCTTTGCACTACGACCCAAAGATATTCATTTGTATCACCAGTTGGTCATGTTCATCTCAACACATGTTCATCTTTGCACTACGGGCCAAAGATATTCATCAGATAATCATTTATCTTTGCACTATAAGCCAAAGATATTTATCAAGTAATCATTCATCTTCGCACTACAGGCCAAAGATATTAAGTTATATCACCATTTAGGACTGAGGATGATGGAAAATAATATAAGTAACGAATCCAGTGAGATAAAGGACAAAACTTAAGAATTCGTAATTTAGTTTATCCAAGTTCAAGAATACTCCGTAATAATCAATTGTGGAGCAAAATTTAAGAATGAAGATCAAAACTTGGATCCAATCAAAGATAAAAAAATATTTTTTTTACCGTGAATAGTAACTCGTGAATAGTAACTTGTGCATAGTAACTCGTGAATAGTAACTCGACATGAAAAGATAAAAATTTCACGATAAAGTTCAAAAAATTATTCCGATGAAATGATATTAGAAGAATCGCAAAACTCAATAAATTTTTGATCATTTCAGAAATTATAGAAGCAATACTTACCGTAGTAAGTTCAGATTTAGGAATATGAAATGAAATATTATTACTTCCATAATATGGAATATGAAAAAAAATAATATTCTTTATGAATATTGAAAGATAATAACATCATTTACTCGAAAAATAATATCCTTTACCTTAACAGGAGAGTAGTTTTGACTGGAATATCAGATATTATGTGGATGAAAACTTGCACTGCTATCAACACTCAAAGTATCTAAATACTCACAAGAAATACGCTCGATATTATAGAGAGATTTTTTTTTGATTCTGGTGTAATTTTTATTTCTAACTAAGCACCCTATTTATAGGAGAATGCCAGAACACCAAAGCTGACTAAACATTTATTTTTATTTTATACTTATGATTTCAAATCCATCATATTTGAAAACCAAACTTCAACATTTTACAACAAGAGTGGGGCCCGCACATTCTAGAAAACCCTCCACCAAAAAAATCAATTCAGACCCAATATTCCGGAACTTTAATAATTCATAACAAATAACTCTTTTATCAGAAAAATACGAACCTTATGTCCATTCCATATGAAATTTAATTCTTTACAACTTTGTAGAAGAAAGTTTTTTCATATTCTGAACTAAAAAATGATTCAAATTTACATACGGATGATTTTTCTAAGTATGCTAACTTTGAAAACTATGCAGCACACCAACAAAGAATTTCAAAAGCCTCCACCAAAATACAATTTGGGGGAGTTACAATAATACAAGTTAGGATTAAAGTAGGAGTAGGAGTAGATTAGAGACTTTTAACTACAATTCACTAAGAGCCACTTCTATTGGTACTTGGAGATTTCATTGAAGAACACACAAGACGGAGATTGAAGCTTGGAGATTGGAGTTCACCGATTTAGTTTTTCTTCTTTTCTTTAATTCATTATCTATACTTGAGATGTTATTTAATTTTAATCTTCTAGTTTCTATTATGATGATGAACTAGTTTCCCAATTAGGGGTACAATAGAACCTTTTGCAATTCAATAATTTAATTGCCATTATTTTCACTTGTTGAACCTATTGAGTTGATTATTATATTTTGCGCTTAATCTATTAATTGTCTAGCTATCAGTTAATCTGATATCTTTGATGGAATTGAAAGAGAAAATCTTAGATAAGATCTGAATATAATAACGCATGAATTTGTTGATTCTTGTTCAAGATAACATAATAGTATATGAGATGAAAGTACTTGTATGTCATGCGTAACTTGTGTTAGGAGTTTGTGCTTATTGAATCTATTTTAAGTGTCTTGCATGAAAATAGCTAAATAACTGAAATAGGTTTTTTTTAATCATTAATAGATGTTAATAAATTGATAGGCAATCCTAGTTAATAACTCACCGAATTAAATAAGTGAAAATACGGTAAGGCGATTATTGCAGCGCAATTGAGGAAATTGTATTCCTATATTTTAATCATCTGGTTATCAATCATTGTTAGTTAATTAGTTTTTATTTTATTTATTTAAAACAATTTTCATAAAACAATTGAGTGACTGTTTAAGTGGATTAACTTAGTAAAAACTTGATAATTTGAGCAATTGTTAGTAACTATTCTTTGTGGGTTCGACAACCTTTTTTTTTATCACTTTATTACTTGATTGATCGTGTGCACTTGCACGTATTTGTCATTATATAAATCGGACAACAAGTTTTTTGGCGCCGTTGCCGGAGAATGGTTTTAATAATTATTTCGTTATTAGTTATTATCAATTTAGTTTATTTAAACATTTTTTTTGTTTTGTTTTAATTTTTTTTCAATCTTTTCTTTACGAGGTACATCATGGCTAACTACAATTATCAATGGCCTTATACGAGAATGACTCAGCCAAATACGACAGGGATTTATGGATTCGATGAGTTGTTAACACTGATGGAGACACTTTCAAAGAAGATCAACACTTTAGCAGCGCAACCTATTGTTGAGTAAAATCTAATACGCACAACACGCAAGTATACGTGGTCAACAAGTAATAGAGTGAAAGTAAAGTACCGTAACCACAGAGACAATAACTACAATTTATCCAAACAATTACCAATTTTATACTATCTCAATTTTATTAAACTAATGATCAAATGGTGATATTTATGAAAAACTACTACCTAAACTATAACTAACACTATCCAGGAATTAAACAAGTTTTCAGAGAATTAAGCCTACAACTTCACTTATTGTTTCACTTCGAACAACATACTTCCTTTCAGTTTAAATTAACTATTCCAGATTATTAACCAAGAACACAAAAATAGACAAAACCATCTCTCAATACATTACATCCATACCCACTCAAATCCACAATTGATAGAATTAAGAAAGACACCTTAATTAACTAACACACTATATCTCTACGCGAATTATAATTAAAAAAGGTTTAAAATCAAGTTCTCTTTAGATTACGTATGATGTATAGATATCCCTATCCTACACATGAATTATGAATTCTAACTTACTGCAGAAATCACAAACATACGTCGATATGATCAGTTCTAATTCTATATGTCATCTTTCGAATTCATATGGAATAACAAGTAATTGGTGATCAAGCAATAACATAAATTAAGCGCAAACCATAGCACATAATCTGAAAATAATCTCAATAAACTAAAATGAAAGCATATCAATTCTTAGTTACATAATAAGCTCTGTTGTAGACTTAAATAGTATATTAGTTCATCATAGACAAAGTAAAAACTATCATCCACAAAGTTAATAACATCCTGAATACAAAGAATAGATGAAGTGAGAGAATATAATCTGAAATTGTGTAGCTACTCGTCTTCAATCTCGCCTTGCGTTCTTCGTGCCTTTGCCTCGCTTTAATCCTCCCCACGTGTGCTCTCCCACAGATTAAGGTTTGTTAATGTCCGAGAATATCTCATACATGTCCCTCTGTTAGCCTTATATATCCTCCTAATCGCGAGCCAAATATTCTAGTTTTATTTTTGCAGATTTCCATTCAAACAAGGAAACCATATATTTCCTGCCGCGTACTTCGCCTAGGCTAAGATTTAACCACTGTGAACTGCGTCCCGGCGCACATGCGCCTATGCGAGCATACCAAGCACAAAAAGTGTACCCCAGCGAAGATTCTAAGTTCCTGCTGATTTTCCTCAATTCACACTCATTTCCTTGCGCTTGTCCTCCCGGCCATTCCCTGCACATAAACTAATGCAAATGCGTGAAGTGGAACCTAAAAATACTTGAAGTAGCAATATCTTCGGTTTAAATGGTATCAATTCGTAGGTATGAAACCTACTTATCAAATACCCCCAAACTTAAGACTTTACTTGTCCCCAAGCAAAAATAACAAAGATATGAAAATAACAAGCAAAACTATCTATATGAATGCATATGCATGATCTACTTCCTACATACCTACGAATCCAGCAATAGATCATTATGATGTCCAACACAGGCCTCAAAGATATCATAAAATACTCAAACAATATATCAAATCAACGTACAGTTCATCATTAACCAATCAGTCAATCCAAACCTGTCATCACCCATGTTGTGCGTGTGTGCTTGTTAACCATTCTAATCACTAATAGTTCAAGATTATCACATACAACCTTCTTAGAGAGAAAATTTCAGTTCCACTTCAGTTAATCGGTAAACATGACAAATCCGGTTAAACATAGCAATTACCGAGTTCAGGGATTTCAAATGAGGCTTATTTCTCTTACTATTCATTCATGGGTGCGTTTTACGCTCCATCTCGCGCTCACATTTGACTGTGCAATGTTCGAATATCTTAGGCTTTTCAATGCTACCCGTTTAGTGAACTTTCGACCAACGACTCCCATTCCAGACAATTTTAGGGCGCTAGGTGTAAAAACATCCCCAAGGGCTTACTTATTCAAGTAACAAAGGCCACAGAAGCAAACTAGTTAATGTGTTTATTCCATTTTTTTCTTTTCTCAATTTTCTAAGTTCTTTTCTTTTATATTTTTCTTCTTTCCTTTCACCCCAAAAACTCCCCCAAACTCGAGTTTTTACTTCATTTTAACCTTTACTGTCAGTATACCAATGTCATCAAAATTTAACTAAGATTTCCCCCCCCAGAAACCAATTATGAACCCTTGAACTAAGTTGACTAAAACAGTTAAACTCTACGTGCTAACCAGTTACATGAGTTTCAGACAGGCTTAGATTTTCATCTTGATTAACACTAGACTCATCATCATTCCTCACATTGTTTGAGTTAACATGCAATACCAAACTTATCATAGCCCGAGCTAAATTCACACCAATCCAATGCTTAAATTCATGCAACAACCTATATGCCTAAATGCAAAGGAAATTATTTTTGTGATTTTTCTCAATTTATACTCTTTTTTTTCTTTTTTATATCTGTGCATACCATATAACTAATGTAAAATTAAACTAATGACAATATGCTCTAATCTAGAATGCAATTAAACTAACATGCAAAATGAACTACTATATGCAAATTAACTAAATGACTACTCCTACCCCAAACTTAACTATGCAATGTCCTCATTGTATATAGATAAGGAATTCTAAATGCGAGGACTGCCCTGAGTGGTCAAGCGTCATGCTCGACCGGTGGATCCTCGATAGGTGGGTCTTCAATCGGATCCTCAACAGGCTGTAGTGGGGGGTAAGCTGACAATGGCAGGGGAGCTGGGAATTGAAAATTTTCACCGGTGGGATTAAGGCGGGAAAAAGTAGCTGCCAGAGAAGTGTTAAACTCATTCTGGGTAGCGAACATGTGATCCTGCCTGGAGGCCAACCCGTGTAGTATCTGATCAAAGTACTGCTGCAGATTGCAGAATTGATTGCTGAAGGTAGCTTTTGTGCGGGACGAGTTTGAATTCCCAGCTTGTTCGTGCTCTTGCTCACCCTCCACATCAAAATCTACATCTTGTTCATTTGCCCCCTCATCATCCTCAGAATCAAAAAATGTAAAGCCAAAACTGCGTGGGTGTGAATGCCCTCCTTTCCAGACTGAGTGCATCTGAATCATCTTGGAATCTAAGCACATTAGTGGCTGCTGGATAGGCTCATCTGTGCTCCATTGTACCCCTGCCCGAGTACATAATGCTCAAATAAGTGATGGATGAGGCAATCCACCCTGTAGCGGCCCACGCAGATTTCGGCGAATGGAGTGATGAATGATGCGGCCCACATCGATCGAACGGTCTTTAACAATTGTATAAAGCAAAAGTGACTTCTCTTTCGTGACATCGCTCGTGTGTGTAGATGGTAGCAATTTTGCACACGAGAACGCATGCCATATCTTCTCATATAAACTAAGATGGCCAGTCTGAAAGTGAGATCCATTAGACGACCATGTAGAGTCGGGCTTGCACAACTCAGTTAGAATTTGATCATAATTTGGCCCACTTTCTTTGAGGGTTAAAAATGAAAAACTCAGTTGTGGCAGATTGTAGTAATCATTGATCTCCTGCACAGTAAATGGTACCATCTTTCCCCTCATGAATGCGAAGAACGGTGATTTATCTGGGTCATTTGCTTAGAATTCCTTCACCACCGCCACCACGGCGGAGTCCGACTGGGCCGTGAATGTTTCCCATCGCCTCTCGTGAATTTATTGAAGCAGAGCCCCATCAAACTCATAGGGGGTCAAACCACGCTCCGGAGTCAACGCCTTGGTTGTTAAATACTCGAATCTTTCTGCCATCTCGGCGTTCAAAAATTTTTATCTATCAAATTGACAAGCGGGGGTGGATGAAATCTCCCCGCGTTGCCCTTTCTGATGTCTGGATGTCATGCTGCCGACGGTATGAATCTTACTTGTACTTGAGTAAGGGAGCGATTGACGGTAGCTGAGACTTTTTATCAAATACCTTGTGTGCTTACTGTGAGTGATTGATTGTCTTACCCCCAAACTTCACTTGTTTAGTCCAAATTGTGAATTATCCAAGCAATTGTGTAGAAACCTGAAAGAAACTTTGACAATCACCTAAAATTGAAATTACCTATAAGTTGTATGAAGAACTCTCAAGGATGCACTGTGCTTGTGAAGAATCCCCTTCTATCCTCTGAATATGGGTGGAAATTGAAACACTAGATGGCGAAGAGTGATTAGCTTTGATGATGAACCCTTTAAATTGCAAGTGGAGAGTGTTTGGGGTAGTGTATGATCGAAATATAGGGTTTTCCTTTGGTTTTAGTATGGAGAGGTCTCAAACTTGTGTTAGGATTGTACTTTGTAAGCTGCAACAAGCAGTTTTTAAAAACTCAAACCCGTCACTTGCGCCTAGGCGAGGTGTTTGGCCCTTTAAATCTCGCCGGGGCGAGTATCACAAAATAACTCTGCGCCTAGGCTCATTTCTTTTATCACGAATCTGCGTCGGGGCGCGTTTCACCAGAGAGTTCTCGCCTAGGCTAGTTTTTTAGGCAGTAATTCTCTGTCGGGGCGTAGGTCAATTTTTTGCAAAAATTTTTGCTTTCTTTTGCAGTTCAACCTGTACCCAAAAGCTATAATCTTGTTGGGTTCCATCTTGTAACCAGAAACCATAAACATAATTAGTACCCATATTGAGTTGAGGTCCAGACACAATTCCTAAGCTAAGACGCATCCTACTTTACTACTACTTTACTCAATGAAATCAAAAACAAACAAATTTTAAAACTTAAAATAATCAAAGGATTTGGTTGCCTCCCATCAAGAGCTTGATTTAGAGTCTTTCAGCCTGACTACTCCCTATTTTTAAATTGGATTGGCGAGGTTAATTGAGGTTTCTTGGCGATTGAGATCTTGCTTTAAGCGTTGGCCATTGACTTTGAATGTTTAAGATGAATCCCGGCTATATACTTCAACTACCCCGTGTGGAAACACTGTCTTGATGGTGAATGGGCCCAACCACCTGGATTTTAGCTTTTCGAGAAAGAGTTTCAACTGAGAGTTGAATAACAATACTGATTGGCCTGGTTCAAACTTTTTATCCACTATATTCTGATCGTGCCATTTCTTGACCTTTTATTTGTACAACTTTGAGTTCTCGTATGCCTGCAGGCGAAATTCATCTAACTCATTGAGTTAAAAAAATCTTTTCTCCCCCGTTGCTGTTAGATCAAAGTTGAGTTTCTTTATGGCCCAATAGGCTTTATGCTAGAGTTCCACTAGGAGGTAACACGCTTTTTCGTATACTAACTGGTATAAAGACATGACGATCGGGGTCTTGTATGCAGTTCGATATGCCCATAGAGCGTCATCTAATTTCAATGACCAATCTTTTCGATTATGGTTTACTACTTTCTCCAAGATTCTCTTCACCTCTCTATTAGATACTTCTGCTTCGCCACTCGTCTGTGGGTGATAGGCCGTGGTGATTCTGTGGTTGACCCTATACTTAGTCAAGAGTGCTATGAAGTACTTGTTGCATAAGTGGCTCCCCTCATCGCTGATGATTGCCCTCGGGGTGCCAAATCGTGTGAAGATATTATTTTGCAAAAATTTGAACATAACCTTTGCGTCATTTGTCTGTAGCGCAACTGCCTTAACCCATTTTGACACATAGTCGACTGCCAACAGGATATATAAATTGCTGAATGACGACGAAAACGGTCCCATGAAATCGATCCCCCATACATCAAAAACCTCGACTTCTAAGTGCATGTTGAGTGGCATCTCGTTCCGTTTAGAAATGTTGCCCACCCGTTGGCATCGATCACAGTTTTTCACACACTGATGTGTGTCTTTGAACAAGGTGGGCCAATAAAAACATGTCTGGAGTACTTTTGCGACCGTTCTTTCAGTTCCATAGTGTCCCCCATATAACGATGCGTGACATGCATATAAGATGCTGTCGACTTCACTTTCCGGCACACATCGCCGAATCATTCTATCGACACACTGACGGAACAGAAATGATTCATCCCACATATACCATTTCACATCATGTAAGAATTTTTTCTTTTGTTGGCGTGTCAAATCTAGTGGGAGAATATTGCTTACCAAATAATTTGCAAAATTCGCATACCACGGGAACTCGCCATGAATCAGAAACAACTGTTCCTCAGGAAATGACTCATTGATCAATATTTTGTCCGTCTTGTCATGATTCAGATTCTCTAATCGTGAAAGGTGGTCAGCCACCTGATTTTCTGCCCCCTTCCTATCTTTAATTTCTAAATCGAATTCTTGAAGAAACAAGATCCAGCGAATCAGTCTCGGCTTTGCGTCTTTCTTTGCAACCAGATATCGGATGGCCGAGTGATCTATATATACCACCACCTTAGTCCCAACCAAGTACGAGCAAAACTTATCAAACGCGTACACAACCGCAAGTAATTCCTTTTCGGTGGTTGTGTAGTTCAAATGTGCATCAGTTAATGTTTTACTCGCATAGTAGATGGCATGAAAAATTTTCTCTCAGCGTTATCCCAGCACAGCTCCTACCGCATAGTCACTGGCATCACACATTAACTCAAACGGCATTTTCCAGTCTGGTGCTATGATCACAGGTGCTATGATCACATGTGTTGTGGTTAGTTTCTTCTTCAACTGCTCAAATGCTGCTAGACAGTCTTCATCAAATCTGAAGGGTACATCTTTCTCCAATAGACTGCATAGTGGTTTTGTGATTTTGGAGAAGTCCTTGATGAATTAGCGGTAGAATCTGACATGACCGAGAAAACTCTGAATATCTTTTACTGAAGTTGGCGATGGCAAATTCTCTATTGTTTCCAATTTCGCTCGATCCACTTCCAACCCCTTTTCTGAAACTTTATTCCCAAGTATTATCCCCTCTTGAACCATAAAATGGCACTTTTCCTAGTTGAGCACCAGATTAGTTTCTACACATCTCTTCAGTACTATGACCAGATTTTCGAGGCACCTGTCAAAAGAATCCCCAAATACTGAGAAGTCGTCCATAAATACCTCAACACTGTGCTCCACCATATCGGAAAAAATTGCCATCATGCATCTCTGAAAGGTTGCCGGTACGTTACACAGTCCGAATGACATCCTTCTAAACGCAAAGGTGCCATATGGGCATATGAACGTCGTCTTTTCTTGATCCTCCGGTGCAATTACAATATGATTATATCCCGAATACCCGTCTAGCAAACAGTAATACTCATGTTTAGCTAGTCTATCTAACATCTGATTAATAAATGGCAAGGGGAAATGATCCTTTCGGGTTACCTTATTTAGCTTTCTGTAGTCCATACAAACCCTCCAGCCGGTCACTGTTCTCGTCGGTATCAATTCGTTGTTTTCATTTTTCACTACTGTCATACCATTTTTTCTTGGGACACACTGAACTGGACTCACCTATGCACTATCTGAAATCGGGTAAATAATTCCAGCATCAAGCCATTTCAATATTTCTTTCTTCACCACCTCTTTCATAATCGGATTGAGCCTCTGTTGCTATTCCACTGTAGGCTTACCATCCTCCTCCATCAGAATCTTGTGCATATAGAATGAAGGGCTGATTCCCTTGATATCGGCGATAGTCCATCCAATAGCAGACTTGTACTCCCGCAGAACTCTTAACAGCTTACTTTTCTGTAATTCATTAAGCGCATATGCAATAATAACAGGTAAAGTAGATGAATTACCCAAATAAGCATACCTAAGATGGTTAGGTAAGGGTTTGAGTTCGAGTGCAGGTGGTTCCTCTAGAGATGGTTTCATCCGTGTTGATGAAGTTCCTGCCACTTCTAACGACTCAAATGGTATTTTGAACCTGCTCAACCTAGGCTGTTCGTCTAACAAATGCAGATATTCCATCAACTCTGGATCGTCACTATCACAATCTCCCATCAATGTCATTTCTAAAGGATCGATATTCAGTATATGACCTTGTTCATCCCCCACCATTTTCTCAATTACATCCATGCGATAACACTCCTCATCTTCCTTGGGGAAGTTCATGGCTTTGAAAACATTGAAGGTTACCTCTTGGTCTTGAACCCTCATGGTCAACTCTCCTTTCTGAACATCAATGTGAGTCCTACCGGTTGCCAAAAACGGTCGCCTGAGGATTATCGGAATATCCTTGTCTTCTTCATAGTCCAAGATGATGAAGTTAGCTGGAAATATGAATTTGACAACTTTTACCAAAATATCTTCAACAATTCCCCTTGGATATGCCACAGACCTGTCCGCAAGCTGTAAGGAAATGTTTGTTGGTCTAGGTGCTGGTAAACCCAACTAAGTGTAAACTGATAGTGGCATGATGTTTATACTTGCACCTAAGTCACACAGACATTTGTTGAAGGACAAACTACCTATTTTGTATGGAATGGTGAAACTGTTCGGATCTTTCAATTTGGGTGGAAATTTCTTCTGAAATATAGTGCTACATTCCACTATTAATGCCACAGTCTCAAAGTCCTCTAGCTTCTTTTTCTTCGACAAGATATCCTTCATGAACTTGGCGTAACTCGGCATCTGCTCTAATGCTTTTGCGAAAGGAATATTGATATGCAGCTTTTTTAACACCTCTAGAAACTTAGAAAACTGCTTCTCTAGTTTCTGTTTCCAGATCCGTTGTTGAAAGGGTGGTGGTGGGTAAACTGTTGGTATAACTACCTAATCCTTTACCACTAATTCTTTTCCTCCTTTATTCCCTTCAACTATTTCCTCCATATTTGTCTCAACCTACTTTTCTGTCGTCGGCTCTACTGTACGTTGTTCGGCTAACTATTTTCCACTCCGAAGTGTAACAACTTGACATTGCTCATGACCTCCCCTAAGATTCTTTTCGGTGTCACTCGACAAGGTTCCTTGAGGTCTTCTATTCAACGCACTTGCAATTTGTCCCATCTGAGTTTCCAAATTTTTTATTGTAGTCGCTTGAGATTTCATTGCCGCCTCATTCCCTGTTATGTACTTCGCAAGTAGCTCCTCCAAATCTGTCTTCTTCTCGTGATGCGAAGCTACCTGTTGGTGTTAATTCTAAAAATTGGGGGGGGGGGTGGGTATGCTGGTTGTGGAGCCTGCTGCTGATTCTAATTTTGATTCTGAGTCTGATTATTGCTCCATGAGAAATTGGGATGGTTCCTCGCTCCCTGATTGTATGTATTCTGATATGTGTTTTGTGGCCTATTATAACTACCCACAAACTATACTGATGCTGGATTTATCGCACAATGGTCTGTCGGATGCTCCCCTGCACAGAGCTCACACACAACTGCTACCTGTTGCACATTTCCACTCGACATGGCATCCATCTTCTTTGATAATGCTGCTATTTGGGCGGATAGAGCTGTCAATGAATCCACTTCCAGAATAGCTGCTGCCTTGGGTTGAGTCATTCTTTTAGTTGGTCACTGATAATTGTTTGCAGCCATCGTTTCTATCAAGTCATATGCCTCCTCAAATTTCTTTGCCATGAAAGCTCCACCTGATGCTGCATCAATGCTCTTCCGTGTATGTCCTCCCAACCCATTGTAGAATGTATTCATTTGCATCCACTGCAGTAGTCCATGGTGTGGGCATTTCCTCAACTGCTCTTTATACCATTCTCATGCTTCATATAGAGGTTCTCCCTGCTGCTGTGAAAATGTCGAAATATCCGTTCTCAGCCTCTGTGTTTTTGCTAGCGGGAAGAACTTAGCCAGAAATTTCTGTGCCAAATCGTTCCAAGTGGTGATTGACCCCGGTGGTAGAGAATGGAGCCAACCCTTTGCCTTATCTCTGAGCGTGAACAAAAATAACCTTAGTCTGATAGCATCATCTGAAACCCCATTACACTTGAATGTATTACAAATCTCTATAAAACTGACGATGTGCTCGTTCGGGTCATCATTCGAGCCAAATTGACAAGTATTCTGCACCATTTGTATCGTACCAGGCTTGATCTCAAAATTATTAGCATTAATCACTGGCCTAGTAATACTTGTTGTTCGATTTATATAATGACAAATACGCGCAAGTATACACGATCAACAAGTAATAAAGAGTAAGTACATATATCGTTCCCATAGAGAATTAAATAATAAAAGTTCGCCAAACCACTAGTCCATAACCATTTCAGTTTTATTTAAACGAGTGATCAAGTGCTTTAGAATTAAAACTAATTAAGTAAATTTAAAACTAATTAACCCTAGAGTAAAATCAGATAATGAAGATATGAGATCTCAACTTCCTCTAATGATTCATCTAAATCAATATACTCCCAGTTAGGTCAAATTAATTGTCATAGAATGTTAGTCGAGAACACGAAAGTGAGATAAGGCCATCTTTCAATGCACCTAATCCATATCACATACAATCCACAGATGATAGAATGCACATGAACACCTACATTATCTAAACCACTATATGTCTATGCGGTTTACAAATAATTAAGGTTTAAGTACAGGTTCTCAATTGACTACGAGCGGCGCTTCGGTATATGTCTATCCTAAGCACAAATCATACATCTAACACCATGTAGACATACAATCACCAGCTACTACGATTAGATCTACCTATATTTCGACTGACAAGTCCATATAGGTTATCACAGTAATTGGTAGCTAATCAATTAAGCAATGAAAGCACGAATCGTAACAGATAATCTCATAGCAATCAATAAGACCAACATGGAAGCATATCAATATAAACTACTCAAAAGGTTCCATTGAAATCTCAAAATAGAGTTTAAGATATCATAATGAAGCACATCTATCATCCACAAGTTGAATACACATCATAAGATTACAAATAGGAAGCAAAGAGATTATAAAGATAGAGAATGCAAATATGAGTGCACAAGCTCCTTTGTTGAATGTCCAATGAAATCCACTTGCTTCAATCTTCTTTTCTAATTAAAACCCTAGAAACTAACTAATTAAACCTAAACTTAATCTAATCCTAAGCTAATCTAGATAAGAAATTAAAGGAAGGGAAAGGAAGAACTAGGGCTAAGCTAAGCTCCCAAAGGGAGTATATCCTCTATGCTGGACAAACAAGCCCTTATATGCCTTTCTCCAAGCCAAGCCCCGTTTAATTACAAAGTCAAAATTTGGTCAAGTCGAGATGGCGCGGCCACGCGGATCCCCAGAGTGGCCTCTGCTCTGCATATATTAGCGCGGACGGGCTGCTATCCTTCTTTAACCCGGCTCGGCCGCGTGGGCTTGTGGTTTTTGCTGGTGCAATGCTGGCTTCTGCTGCATTCTTCATTTGCTTTTTACTGCACCTCTTGCCTTCTTGCATCCTTTTGCATCATCATATTCCCATCACGCTGCTTAAGTCCTTTCCATTATCATGCCATCATCCCTTTTAGCATTCTTTCAGCCGTTTTAGCCACGTATGCACCAAAAGAGTTCCAAAATATGAAATCTACAAAACAAAGCAAAAATGCATGAAAAGCACAATGATACTTGAGTTTAAGCAACAAAACAGGTTAGATAATATCTGAATAAGTGGTCATAAAAACCAATTATCAAATACCCCCAAACTTAAACGTTCCTTGCCCTTAAGTAACCAAAACAAAACCAAACAAAAGATGCAATACAATAACTACAATGAATGCAACCTATCCTGTCATGAATGCAAATTCAAATCTCAGTCAGTATTGAAATTCACAAGCAATGCCTCAGAAATACCACAAGATAATCAAACAGAAAGCTACCCAAGACAAGGTCATAAGGCATATCCTCGCAAATCCAAATCTGTCAGCACTAATGTAGTGTGTGTGCCTAGCAACCATTAAACATGCTTTTGAACAAATAAATCATATACTATGCTTCTTAGGGGAAAAATAAGTTTCAACTCAAGAAAAGCAATAAATCAGATAAGTTCTAACTAAGACCATCCATTACTTAAGCTAAGAGTCCACAGGGGATTTATTATGCTTTTATTTCCTCACGAGGGCGTTTTTGCACTTTCCCGTGTACACATTTGACTATGCAATGCCTAGTCCTCTTAGGCTTTTCAATGATACCCGTGTAGCGAGCTTTCGACCAACGACTCCCAAACCCAAAGGCCTTAGGGCGCTGGGTGTAGAGACACTCCTAGGGCTTACTTGCTCGAATATCAAAGGCCACAGGATTCGACGTAGCCGAAGTGTTTATTCACAATCAATGCTCTTTTTCTTTTCTTTTTCTTTTTCACTTTTTCTCTTTTTATTTTCTTTTCTTTTCATAACTAGAATGCGTACCCCCTGTTTCCCCCAAACTTATGCTTTTTTACATTCTGGTTATTGTCACATGAGTACTAAAACTCTTTCATTAAAATATAGATTTCCCACCAGAAGACAAGTATGTTAAAATTTAAACTAAGCAAGTCATGGTGATTACTCTTAGAGTACTAACCGGTGACATCAGTATCTGACAGATAAAGATTTACATATATGACATTATAATCCAGCTTAAGTCTCAAATCAGTTCAAAAATCAAGTAATTTTAGTTTCCTCATAGGCCACTAACAAACCAACCAGAAACTAGATTCATGCAATATGTCCTAACACAGTTAACTAAAACAAAACCAAAATTTTGAAAAATAACAAAAATTTTGAAAAATTTCCATAAAATGTGTAAAATACGACCTAACATGCACTGAATGAACTACACAATATGCAATATGAACTAAACTACACTACATGCAAAAATAAACCTAATACCCCCAAACTTAAAAACTGCAATGTCCTCATTGGAGATAAAAGGAAAAAGGGAACTCCCCTAGTTGGCCTCGTCGATCTGTTTAGCTGAGGATTACTTAAATTGGTGTCATCTGCACTCGGCGTGCCTGCGTGCCAACATAGGCCTTTTCAGGCGTAGCCGCGCGCTTCCCCAGAATTCTACTATGCAACTTTTCACCTGCATTGAGGATGGGCTTTTAACTTTGAATCATTCCAAGCAGCTTTAACCTGAGACTTGCATGCAGGAATTATTAGACTCTCTAAACCACCAAAACTTAATATTAACTATTTACAACTAGGAGAATTAAACATAGGGGGATATATGCATGTGAATTCCCAAAAACTTTTATATGCTCGTATATACAATATGCTCGTGCTTCCAAAATATGTTCAATAAGCTTCATAGTCCCAAAAACATATGCACTAATGCCTAAGTCCAAAAATGAAGGCACTGAACTCCTAATTCCAAGAGTATTCAAAAATTTTCAACTAAGAATTAAACTACTTATAATTAAACAGGGGGGAAGGGAAATGTAGATAAATAAGTAGAATTAAACAAGTAGGGAGAGAGAGATTTGATGGGGTGCCTCCCATCGAGCGCTCGGTTTATAGTCCGATAGCTGGACTTTGTCTTGCCACCGCTATCCGATCCCTCGACGATATTTGAGAAACCCTCCATCCATTAGAATTGTCGTGTGAGTTTGGAGGTTCCCCATCATGAGAGGCTTTGAATTTGAGTCGCCTAGCATATGATGTGTATATGAATTCCCCCTTTTGAAGTTCGGGGAGCTAGGCACTTCTTCCATTGTATTTGCGACAAGATTTTTGCATTGAGGCATGAATAATACAACGGGCTCTTCTTCCATTCTCTCTTCTTCGGACCACCATGGTTTCAGAAACGTGGAATCTCTCATATCATCAAGATCCGTATCTGTGATGTGACTTCCAAGGGGGCATGGGTGTGCAAACTTCACTGGTTTTTTCAACTTTGGCGGAGAAGGCACCTGGGGTGTTGTCACGGTTGGCTCACATTCATAATTTTTTACGTCCCCAAGTGTCTCCTCGATATTCATTTCTTTCAGTTCGTCCAGCTGCAAGTGCACTTCTGGCTCTCCATTAGTTTCAGCGTCTAATTCATAGCACCAAGTATTCTGAGGGCCATTGCTCACGACTTCAAATAGTTGAGGCATTGAATTCTGAAGATCCTGAGTCTTTATACCTTGCTCAATCACTTCCTCCTTCATTAAAGCCGTGCTAATTTGATCCGCCCAATTCTAAAGATTCTCAATCGACTTCGCTTGGTCAATCAAGATCTCCTTTTGTTAATGCTATGGAATTTCTCCACAAACTTTCCACTCTTGCCTTTTCTATTTCAGCCTCGGGATCCATATACTGAGTCTCACTGGTTAGAGTATTGTTGATTAATGCCATCTGGTTATGAAAATTTTGGTTCGATAGCTCCTGGCTCCTAATCATCTCCTCTTGGTTTGCTAAGCTCCTATACATGAATTCCTTTGTTGACTGTTCTTCTTGTAAACACGGAGATTGATATGTAGGGTTTGGTGCGTATATTAAACTTTGATCATAGTATTGGTCTTGATAATAGCTCGCTGAAGAGTTTGGGTGATACCCCCAATCTTGCTAAAAAGTGGGATAACCCTCATAGTTGGAGTAATCACCCCCACACTGCACTTGTCCAAAACTGATGGGGCATTGATGGCTCAGATTGTTACCAGCACACTGATCACGAGTAAAAACTCTCTCGACTCAGTTGGACTGTAACAGTTTCCAACTTCCTTGAGAGAACCTCTAGCTGTGCTGATAATGTGGCAATTAGGTCGAGTCCATCATTCCCTGTTTCCCTTGGTTGCTCTTTCCTTGTGTAGAACCATGGATAAGCATTGAGATCCATATTTCTTGAAAAGAGAATAGATGAAGAGAATTAAAACAAAATAAAAATGTTTAAATTAAAACTGATTTGATTGAAACTAATGTTGGCAAACAGTTATCAAATTAATTCCCTGGCAGCAGCGCCAAAAACTTATTGTCCGATTTATATAATGACAAATACGCGCAAGTATACGCGATCAACAAGTAATAAAGAGTAAGTACATATATCGTTCCCACGGAGAATTAAATAATAAAAGTTTGCCAAACCACTAGCCCATAACCATTTTAGTCTTATTTAAACGAGTGATCAAGTGCTTTAGAATTAAAATTAATTAAGTAAATTTAAAACTAATTAACCCTAGAGTAAAATCAGATAATGAAGATATGAGATCTCAACTTCCCCTAATGATTCATCTAAATCAACATACTCCGAGTTAGGTCAAATTAATTGTCACAGAATGTTAGTCGAGAACACGAAAGTGAGATAAGGCCATCTTTCAATGCACCTAATCCATATCAAATATAATCCACAGATGATAGAATGCACATGAACACCTATATTACCTAAACCACTATATGTCTGTGCGGCCTACAAATAATTAAGGTTTAAGTACAGGTTCTCAATTGACTACGAGCGGCGCTTCGATATATGTTTATCCTAAGCACAAATCATACATCTAACGCCATGTAGACATACAATCACCCGCTACTATGATTAGATCTAAACCCACATTTCGTCTGTCAAGTCCATATAGGTTATCACAGTAATTGGTAGCCAATCAATTAAACAATAAAAGCATAAATCGTAACAGATAATCTCATAGCAATCAATAAGACCAACATGGAAGCATATCAATATAAACTACTCAAAAGGTTTCATTAAAATCTCAAAATAGAGTTTAAGATATCATAATGAAGCACATCTATCATCCACAAGTTGAATACACATCATAAGATTACAAATAGGAAGCAAAGAGATTATAAAGATAGAGAATGCAAATATGAGTGCTCAAGCTCCTTTGTTGAATCTCCAATGAAATCCACTTGTTTCAATCTTCTTTTCTAATTAAAACCCTAGAAACTAACTAATTAAACCTAAACTTAATCTACTCCTAAGCTAATCTAGACAAGAAATTAAAGAGAAAGGAAAGGAAGAACTAGGGCTAAGCTAAGCTCCCAAAGGGAGTATATCCTCTATGCCGGACAAACAAGCCCTTATATGCCTTTCTCCAAGCCAAGCCCCATTTAATTTCAAAGTCAAAATCTGGTCAAGTCGAGTTGGCGCGGCTGCGAGCCCTTTAGCCTTTGTCTTGGTGCGGCCGCGCGGATCCCCGGAGTGGCCTCTTCTCTGCATATATTGGCGCTGGCGCTCGGCTATCCTTCTTTAACCCGGCGCGGCCACGCGGGCCTGTGATTTTTGCTGGTGCAATGCTGGCTTCTATTGTATTTTTCATTTGCTTTCTCCTGCACCTCTTGCCTTTTTGCTTTTTGCATCATCACATTCTGCTTGACTCCTTTCCATTATCATGCCATCATCCCTTTTAACATTCTTTCAGCCGTTTTAGCCACATATGCACCAAGAGAGTTCCAAAACATGAAATCTACAAAACAAAGCAAAAATGCATGAAAAGCACAATGATACTTGAGTTTAAGTAACAAAACAAGTTAGATAATATCTGAATAAGTGGTCATAAAACCACTTATCAATACTCAACTGGATTTTCGATACCTGCAATATAGCATAATCCCGTAGTGCTTTCTGTTCCTCTGCAGCCATGTTGTTCGGTGTTTCAAGCGCTTCTCGAGTTTTCTCAATCCACTTACTCAACCTCTGAAACCGTTTGTCTATGTCTTCCTCGTAAGGCAACAAATCTGGCTTCTTTGATCGAGTTTGCATTCACTGCTCTAGTGTACCTGAAAATAACAAAAAAAAAGAATAAATAATAAAAAATTATTTAACTAAAACTGATTTAATTAAACTGATATTGTAAGTGATAAACGTAATTACTGTCCACGACAACGTCACCAAAAACTTGTTGAGTAAAATCTAATACGCACAACACGCAAGTATATGTGGTCAACAAGTAATAGAGTGAAAGTAAAGTATCGTTCCCACGGAGATAATAACTACAATTTATCCGAACAATTACCAATTTTATACCATCTCAATTTTATTAAACTAATGATCAAATGGTGATATTTATGAAAAACTACTACTTAAACTATAACTAACACTATCCAGAAATTAAACAAGTTTTTAGAGAATTAAGCATACAACTTCACTTATTATTTTACTTCGAACAACATACTTCCTTTCAGCTTACATTAACTATTCCAGATTATTAACCAAGAACACAAAAGTAGACATAACCATCTCTCAATGCATTACATCCATACCCACTCATATCCACAATTGATAGAATTAAGCAATGCACCTTAATTAACTAACTCACTATATCTCTACGTGAATTATAATTGAAAAAGGTTTAAAATCAAGTTCTCTTTAGATTATATATGATGTATAGATATCCCTATCCTACACATGAATTATGAATTCTAACTTACTGCAGAAATCACAAACATACGTCGCTATGATCAGTTCTAATTCCATATGTCATATCTCGAATTCATATGGAATAACAATTAATTAGTGATCAAGCAATAACATAAATTAAACGCAAACCATAGCAAATAATCTGAAAATAATCTCAATAAACTAAAATGAAGGCATGTTAATTCTCAGTTACATAATAAGCTCCGTTGTAGACTTAAATAGTAGATTAGTTCATCATAGACAAAGTAAAAACTATCATCCACAAATTTAATAACATCCTGAATACAAAGAATAGATGAAGAGAGAGAATATAATCTAAAATTGTATAGCTACTAGTCTTCAATCTCGCCTTGCGTTCTTCGTGCCTTCGTCTCGCTTTAATCCTCCCCACGTGTGCTCTCCCACAGATTAGGGTTTGTTAATGTCCAAGAATATCTCATATATGTCCCTTTTTTAGCCTTATATATCCTCCTAATTGCGAGCCAAATATTCCAGCTTTATTTCTGCAGAGTCCCATTCAAACAAGGAAACCATATATTTCCTGCCGCGTACTTCGCCTAGGCGAAGATTTAACCCTTGTGAACTGCGCCCCGACGCACATGCGCCTAGGAAAGCATACCAAGCACAAAAAGTGTGCCTCAGTGAAAATGCTGAGTTCCTGCAGATTTTCCTTAATTCACACTCAATTCCTTGTACTTGTCCTCCCGGCCATTCCCTGCACATAAACCAATACAAATGCATGAAATGGAACCTAAAAATACTTGAAGTAGCAATATCTTCAGTTTAAATGGTATCAATTTGTAGGTATGAAATATACTTATCACCTATTCAAAGTGTAGCGGAGATTTGTGATTATTGTGCTGGAAACCATTCGAGTCAACAATGTGCCATCAGTTTTGAGTCAATACAATATGGTGGCAACTTCAGTGACTATCCCAATAATTATGCCTATCCCAACAACTATCAACAGGATTGGGAGTATCATTTGAATTTCTCTATCCAACAACCACCCCCACAATAGGATAAGAAACCAGAACTAGAAGAGCTTCTGATTAAGTACATAAAAGAGAATGAGACGTGGAAAAATATTCATGAAGTAACTTTGAGAAATATAGATAATCAGATTGGGGAGTTGGTAAATGCCATTAACAATCACCCTCAAGGTGAATTGCCAAGTAATATGGTTCCTAAAACTGATGGATTACCGGAGCTAATAGTCATGGATGCTGAAACGTAGGAGACAAGTGGGGAGCAGGAAAAGGAGGCTGGAGAGGGTCTAGCCTTGAGTTCCAATGTTGTTAAGCTAATTTTGATAGTGCCCCATGAGCCTCTTCCACTAAAAACTCAAGGATCCGGATAGCATTGCAAACCCGTGTACAAATGGTAGTCATTCCGTACGTAGAGCTCTATGTGACATGGGAGACAGTATAACTTTGCAGCCCTGGTGGAGTAAGATAAGGGTCCATGAGAAGATGGATGAAGATCCAGTTGTGTTCAAGAAGCTTCAATTCAATATTCTGGTCACAGACACAACGGAGAAAATGCCTAGTTATTTGCAGTTCATAAATGAGATTTTATCTAAAAGTAATAAGCTAGGTGAACTTGAAATGATGACCCTTATTGAAGCGAAGCCTAAGAAAGTTACATTACTACCGATGGATGGAGGGTTCCTTAATTTTTGAAGGGGAATTGGATAGAGGAAATTGAAGTAGTCGGGTTGACGACTCTAAAATAAGAGCTTATTGGGAGGCAACCCAAGTTTAAATTTTAATTTTTTGTTTTTAGTAGTTAATAAATTTGCATTTATTAGGATTTAATAAACTTGCTTCTATTGTGTTCACAGGTTAGTCGAGTCCAATTCAAGTGTGGTGCCCGATTCATTCCAATGTGCCTAACCTATTCTTCAGACTTAGCGGACAAGGAGGAAAAGTGCTATATTTTCAGGGAAGTCATCTACTTTACTTTTTCCTATCTTAGCCATTTAAGACAATGTCTGTTTTAAGTTTGGGGGTATTTATTGGTTACGGGCAATGTTTTGATGGAAATTAATTTTGGCCAATAATAAGTGGGTGTTTAATGAGTTTTTAACTCTTGGAGGATTGATGAGCATGCTTAGTCTATATTTCAACTTATTAGTTAGTTTTTATACTGCTTGCGAATCTTTTGAACTTCTATGCACATATCCATCTGTTTAGCTAGTTGGGGTTAATTTTTTTTTTTACTAAATGCTTTTGAAAGATATCATTGCAACTTGAGAAATTTTACTTGAGCATCATTCAAAGTGAAAATTAAGCACTCACATAAGTTTGGGGGAAATCTTGGAGTGTTTTTGAAAAATTGAAACCTTCTTGAGTTGAATAACTGAATCATATGGTGGGTCGAGATGGAGCATAAAACGCATTCACCCATAAACACAAGCACGAGATGGAGCGTAAAACGCACTCATGCTAGAGGAAACGAGATGGAGAGTAAAACGCACTCGTTCAAAAGAAAGTGAGAGGGAGCGTAAAACGCACTCACTAAAATAAAATAAAATAATAATAATGAAAAAAATATGTTTTTAAAATACTTGGGAAGGGTTCATGTGTGCATAAATATTTAAATATCTGGTTCATCCACTAAATTTTATGGTTTATTTTTATTAGCGGAGATTGATGTGATAAGAAGATTTTTAGAGTTGATTTGTAAATATTTTATGAGTATTTGTTTATATGATCTTATCTAAATCATGACTAATTTGAACATTTAGATTCACACACGCACTTAAAGAATCATGAGTAGTTGTGGAACTGATGGTTAGGTTGAAATTTTAGGCTTTGCATTTTTTCAAAAAAATTTCTTGATTTATCATTAGAAGAAATCCTTTGAGGCCATAGTTCAAATTCATATTAATTCATTGATTGAGTAGCTCATTGCTAGAGATTAAATCTATCTAATTTGTGTTCTTAGTGTTTTGCTTGAGGACAAGCAACGATTCAAGTTTGGGGGTATTGGATGAGTAGTTTTTATACCTATGAATTGAATATCTTTAGTTTGATGAATTGTGAGTTTGTAAGTATTTTACCTTCTTTATTACGTGTTTAATTGATCTTGTGTAGGGAAAGAAAAAGTAGAACAAAGATATGAAAAATGAAGCGACTTGGCTAAAACGGTGCTAAAGTGGAGTTAAGCGGTTCGAGCTAGGCATGGCGAATCAAGGAAAAAAGTAGGCTATGAGTAGATATTGACATAAAGAAGTAAGGAAAAGCAATCCGAACATCTTTTGGAGTACAATATACAAGCAAATGCAGAAAAGGAAGATTAAAGGGTTGTTAACACCATGTTAGATTCGTTTCTTGGCTTGGAACATGGATTTTATTGTAGATCTACTTCTTAGATTTCCAGAACATCTTGAATCGTCCAAATCGGAGTGCGGATGAAAAAGTTATGAATTTTTTATCAACAAAGATCAAAGATTAGAGTTATCATGCTTGCCATTTGCATATCTTCCACTTGAAGCCCAATTTTGACCATGGTCCGACCCGGATCTGTCAATGCTTAAAGAATGAAAGTTGTAGATCTCGTCGAGATCTTCGATTTGATAGGTAGCGAGCCCCGTAACTCCTCCCGGATCAAAAGTTATAGTTGTTTTACCAAAGGACGTCGCAGTAGAAAATTGACCTACGCAGGGCGCGCCAGGAATGAACTAAGACCGGCGCGGGGCTCGCCAGACCATCAGATTTTTTGCACCTCTAGCGCGGGGCACGCCCAAATTATCCTAGGAGCAGCGCTGGGCGCACCGAAAGGCGGGGAGAGAGCTTATTTAGGTGCCATTATGTCCAAGTTGAGTTGTAATAGGATTTTGGGATGCATAATGTGTTAGGGTTTCTCTTTGGACTATAAATACTTGATTATAACTTGGATTTGGGAGACTTACAACTGAGAGAATAATACAAGTTAGGATTAGAGTAGGAGTGGGAGTAGATTAGAGACTTTTGACTACAATTCATTGAGAGCCACTTCTATTGGAACTTGGAGATTTCATTGAAGAACACATAAGACGGAGATTGAAGCTTAGAGATTGGAGTTCATCGATAAAGTTTTTCTTCTTCTCTTTAATTCATTATCTGTACTTGAGATGTTATTTAATTTTAATCTTCTAGTTTCTATTATGATGATGAACTAATTTCCCAATTAGAGGTGCTATGGAACCATTTGCAATTCAATAATTTAATTGCCATTATTTTCACTTGTTGATCCTATTGAGTTGATTATTATATTTTGCGCTTAATCTATTAATTGTCTAGCTTGCAGTTAATCTGATATCTTTGATGGAATTGAAAGAGAAAATCTTAGATTAGATCTGAATATAATAACGCATGAATTTGTTGATTCTTGTTCAAGATAACATAATAGTATATGAGACAAAAGTACTTGTATACCATGCGTAACTTGTGTTAGGAGTTTGTGCCTAATGAATTTATTTTAAGTGTCTTTCATGAAAATAGCAAAATAATTGAAATAGGTCTTTTTATTAATCATTGACAGATGTTAATAAATTGATAGGCAATCCTAGTTAACAACTCACCAAATTAAATAAGTTGAAATAAGGTAAGGTGATTATTACAGTGCAATTGAGGAAGTTGTATTCCTATGTTTTAATTATTAATCAATGTTAGTTAATTGGTTTTTATTTTCTTTATTTAAAACAATTTTCACAAAATAATTGAGTAACTATTTAAGTGGATAAACTTGGAAAAACTTATAATTTGATTAATTATTAGTAATCGTTCTCTGTGGATTCGACAACCTTTCTTATCACTTTATTACTTGATTGACCGTGTGCACTTGCGCGTATTTGTCATTATATAAATCGTACAACAATAAGCTGTACTCAACCTCAAATGCGTTCCCATATTTTCTTGCAAGCTTCATCAAAAATTAGAAGTAAATCTTAGATCTTTGTCTGACACAATAGACAATGGCACCCCATGCCGAGAAATAATGTCTTTAATGTAAAGTTTAGCTAACTGATCCAAACTATGTTTGATCTTCATTGGCAAACAGTGTGCTTCGTTAATCGATCAACTATGACCAATATTGCATCAAATCCCTTCTGCGTCCGTCCTTGGAAGTCCTACTACAAAATCCATTATGATATGTTCTCATTTCCATTCAGGAATTTCTAATGGTTGAAGTAAACCACTCGGATTTTGATGTGCAGCTTTGACTTGTTGACACGTCAAACATCTACTTACATACTCTGCCACCTCTCTTTTCATACTTGGCCACCAAAAATGTTGTCGAAGGTCTTGATACATTTTTGTACTACTCGGATGAACTGTGTACCTCAAACAATGAGCTTCTTCCAAAATCTATTCCTTTAGTTCCGAAATCAACAGAACCCAAATTCTACTTTCAAATCTGATAACTCCATTGTTATCAATTTTAAACTTATTTTCCTTTCCTTCAAAAATCTTTTCTTTTAATTTGTCACATTCCTCATCTTTAAGTTGTGCTTCTCTGATTCTATCTAATAGAGTTGGGCAAGTCTCTATTGAATATAATTTTTCCTTGGATTCTTATGGAAGTCTAACTTCTAACTCCATTCTTTTCATTGATGTTACTAGCTCATCCTGAGCTGTTAATATCATCAACTTCTCACGACCCTTTCTACTTAAGGCGTCAGCTACTACATTTGCTTTCATATGATGATAAAAGATTTCACAATCATAATTCTTCATCAATTCCATTAATCTTTTTTGCCTCATATTTAATTCTTTATGTGTGGAAATATATTTCAGACTTTTATGATATGTATATATATCTCACATTTCTCTCCATATAGATAATGTCTCCAAATTTTCAAGGCAAAGACTACTGCTGCTAATTCCAAATCATGAGTAGGATATCCCTTCTCATAATCTTTTAATTGTCATGATGCGTATGTAATAACCTTCTCGTGCTACATAAGCGCACATCCTAGTCCTTTATGCGACGTGTCACTATATACCACAAAATTCCCTGTCTCATCTGGTAATGACAACACTGGCACATTACTTAACCTTTTCTTGAGTTCCTGAAAACTTACTTCACATTTCTCTGTCCATACAAACTTAACTGCATTTCTTGTTAAATTTGTTAACGGAGTAGCTATCTTAGAAAAATCTTGTATGAATATCAGATAGTAACCCGCTAAACCAAGGAAACTATGCACTTCAGTAGGCATCTTCGGTTATTCCCAATTCATAACTGCTTCCACTTTTGCTGGGTCCATGGATATTCCATCTTTGTCAATCACATATCCCAAAAACTGAACTCTTTCTAGCCATAATTCACATTTACTGAATTTTGTATATAACTTTTCTTTTCTTAGTGTCTCCAACACTATTTTCAACTGGTCTGCATGATCATTCTGCGTCTTGGACTAAATTAGAATATCATCAATAAACACTACCACAAACTTATCTAAATATGGTTTGAATATTTTGTTCATTATATCCATAAACACGGCTGGTCCGTTTGTCAATCCAAAAGACATTACCAGAAACTCGTAGTGTCCATAACAAGTCCTGAATGTTGTCTTTAGAACATCTTCATCTCTTACTTTCAACTGGTGATATCTAGTTCTCAAGTCTATTTTGGAAAAATACCTTGCCCCTTTCAATTGATCAAAAAGATCGTCGATCCTGGGCAACAGATACTTATTCTTAATCGTCACTTTGTTTAACTCTCTGTAGTCAATGCAAAGTCTTAACGATCTATCTTTCTTCTTTACAAACAACATTGGTGCTTCCCAAGGAGACGTACTTGGTCGAATGTACTTCTTATCCAATAATTCTTGCAATTATATCATCAATTCCTTCATCTCAACTGGAGCCATTATATATGGTGCTTTTGAAATTGGTGCGATACCAGGCACTAAATCAATAACAAATTCAATTTCTCTGTCCGTCGGAAGACCTAGTAATTCATCAGGAAAAACATCCACAAATTCATTTACCACTACAATCTGATCTATCTTTGCTCCTTTTTGTTGAGTATCCACCACATATGCCAGATAACCCACACAACCTTCCTGTAATAACTTCCTTGCTTGCATCATCATTAAACAACGTGATTGCCTTGGCGATTTGCTGCCATGAAATATATTTTCGATTATTTTGCAGGTTTAAGACTTACTGACTTTCTCTGGCAATCTATCATTGCTCCATAGTTAAACAACCAATCCATTACCAAGATAATATCAAATTCCCCGAGTTGAATCAGAATCAAATATACCAATAACTCTCGTTCCCTTATTTTAACATAACAATTCCTATAGATATGCTCTACAGAAATAATCTCTTTATTCACTACTTCTATATTCATAGGAATTTCTAAGTTTGCTAAAGGCATTCCTAAACGCTTAGCAAATTCATGGGATATAAAAGAACAGGATGCTCCAGAAT
This sequence comes from Panax stipuleanatus, assembly GCA_020205555.1. Lineage (NCBI taxonomy): Eukaryota > Viridiplantae > Streptophyta > Magnoliopsida > Apiales > Araliaceae > Panax > Panax stipuleanatus. Next base: position 99,842,395 of record CM035115.1, read on the forward strand.
TAACCAACACATGCATTTATTTCGTTGATCGAAATAATACCTGAAACTACATCCTTTGATGCCACCACATCCTTTGCCATTATGTTGAAGGTTCTAGCAGTTGATTTGTTTGGTGTAGTTGCACAAATTGTTAGTGCTTTGCTACCGCTATTTCCTTTACCACTACTTCCTCCCTTTACACCTTTCCTCGAAAAATTTCTTGCAAAATGGTCCATTGATCCATTTTAACAAAATCGTTTTACACCTTTCCTCGGATAATTTCTTCGAATTTGGACAGTTAGGAGAGATGTGTCCCTCCTGTCCACACTTGTAACAACCTGTTTTTCCTTTCAGACATACCCCAGAGTGATTTTTTCCACAAGTCTTACATGATTCAGATTTACGTTTCTGCTGATCTCCTTAAACATTACTTGTGTTTCCAAAACTACTCCATTTTCTTTTTTTATGCCAATTGTTATCCCCTCTATCTTGACTGATCCTTCTAACTTGCCTTTATTCTTCTTATCCTTATTGTAAAGACTCATTGCTTCACTACCACCCTCGACTATTTTTGCCTTCCCGAGAATAGCGCCAAAAGATCCAATTTGTAAAACTAAAAACTTGTTATAAATCCAAGGCTTCAAGCCTAACTCAAATCGTCTCGCTTTTCTCTCCTCAGTGTCCACTTGACGTGGAGCAAATAGAGCCAGCTCATTAAACTTCGCTACATATTCTGATACTATCATATCCCCATGTTTAAGTTCTAGAAATCGAACTTCCATTCTACTTTGCATTCCAGGAGAAAAATAATTTTCAAAGAAAATTTCCTTAAATCTTTCTCAGATAATCACAACTGTACCAACTCTGGTCTTGTTTGCTTCCCACCAGAAATTTGTTTCCCCCTTAAGCATATAGGCAGCGAATGAAGTTTTCTGCTCATCGCTCACCCTCGCTATCTCAAAGGATTTTTCTATTTCCTTAATCCAAGACTGAGCCTTTATAAGCTCGGTAGTCCCTCTGAATTATATGGGTCCTACACTTTTGAAATCTTTAAAACTAGCAACATGAATAGCTGGTGGTTCTACATTTGCATTAGGTTGAGGGAAATTCATATTCTGGAAAGCTCCCATCATAAAGGCTACAATTTGCTGCATAGGATTTTCTTGATTCTCATTCCTATTATCATTCTCATTATGAGACTCTTCATCTCTATTTCTATTCATTTGTCTTCCACGACCTCTGCCCCTTGGCGGTATTTTCTATTTAATAAAATTTTATTATTATTAACCCCTTCCTTGATTTAAACATTCACACATAATGTAAAGCAATAACATTCATAGCAAACACATTTAATATCATTATGTATTAAACATGATTCTTCTTACATATGCCTCGTACATTCTTTCTTTAATAGCTCCTCCGGCTATTATCATAACATAGCATTTCATTTACTATTTACATCATATTCATTTTTATACAAAAGATTCATCATATCACAATCCTTAACTAGTTTAAGTTAGGATTCTCAAAAGATATCCCATAATGTCATTATATGTCATACTACCATATCTACAACATTTACATCATATATGTACACATAAAGTCAAACATAGTTATTGACGCCGAGAGAATTTTGATCCCACTTCCTATGTGTTTCTTACCCTTTATATTTTCTATGTGATTTGTTTGATCTGAGGGTGAGATTTTAGAAAGAGTCTGACATATAATGTCGACGATTTGAAAAGATTGATTTTATTGGTCCGAATTAGACAGAGCCGCTAATTGGTATGAGTTAAAATGGTTGTACCAACTCAACAGAGTTTTGAAAGGTTTGCAATATGGCCTAATTATTGAAATCTGTTTAATTGGTCTTGGAAACTGAGATTATTAGAGTTCGGGTGCTTGATTAAGCGGGGGGAAGGTGTTAGGCACCCCTCGACTTCCGTGAAACACGGTTGCCGTGTTTTTCATTCCCTAATCATTGTGTATGTGTGTGTGCTGCAGTTAATTGGGCCTAAGTGCGTTATTTAAAAGTAGTGTTGTGCTTCGTTTGACCATATACGAAGGGTTTGATTTATTGGAAAGTCCATTTTTAGACAAAATGTAAAAATGATGTTTTAAAAAGTGGTTTTCAAACCCTTTCGCTCCCATAGGAATTGAAGCCCCTTGCTACTTCCATTGTATTCCATATTAGGGTTTATTTGATTTTATTCTCGGGATGTGAAGCATCCTTAACAAAATAATATATATATAAGTGTCGGGCTCCTTATAGGCATGAAAGATATCAAAGTATGCCCGGACACCACACATAAGATTTTCATTATTACGGGGACCTTAAATCCGGATAACCGTTTTAAGGTCCTATATTTTCAATTATAAAATTTACAAGCTGGCTGTACAACTCAACTATGTCAATTATGGGAACCAGATCTAGATCCATGAGTTGAATCATAGATCCTGTGACTCATAGGCTCACAAAATATCAAATAAACAGCCTGCATAATGAATATATTGCAATAAAATGCAAAACTATACTAGACCGCTAAACGAAAGATTCATCAGTTAAATCTTCGTACGCGCGTAGCTCATAGCTTCCAGTTTCATCTAGATACAAATTTAGGGTCACGTGGTCGCTAAATATTTACAAAAAACTAGAAAGAAAACTAGATCTGTACAGATCTTAACCATTCTAGCTTCCAAGTTCAAGTTTTACAACTTTTGAACCGGTTAAAGCTAGATCTAGCTAGATCCAATATAGATCTAGTCAATACAACTCAAATATTGACTATTTACAAGAAATAAATGGTGAAAACTTCAGATCTGGAGAATATAAGTTACTAAATATATGTATATAGCACTTATATACGTATTAGAGTAGGCGAAGAAGACAGATATGGAGAAATCTTATAATATATCGCGAGAACGACTCTCAAACGGCTTTTGGCTCCCCGATACTCTTTTTCCACTGGTTAAAATTTGATATGTTGTAGTATATATATGTTTGAAAGTTTACAAAGAAGTTTTACAAGAATCGAAGTGAGTTAGAGCCTCCGTTTGACCCTCCTAGCCTCTATTTCTCTCGCCGCGGCCTTTTCTTTCTTTCTCTCTTTTTTATAAGCTAAGGGGGGAGGGGGTATATATAGACCCCAATGGCCGCAGGTATAACTACGGCTGGGCCTAGTGGGCCCAGCCTAATGGGCTCGCTGTCTTGAAGTACGTGCACTTTGACCAACACAATTTTCGCTTGAACCTTTATAATTTGCAATCTGGGAATCTGATGGAGGCGTGCTATACCTTTTCGGAAAGCCCTTTTTGAGAGATACACAATGACATGGGGCTTGACCTTCTCCGAGTCCGGGAAGATGGTTCTATAACCAGATCTTCGAGTCTTCACAGTTAGTCTGTTAAGCTGTCTGGCGCAGTTTTCACTCGGGATTTCTGTGATGGTTCTGTGCGACCTTCTTTACAGTAATTTGAATAAATTTGATGTTGAGTTGGAAAAATTACTCTTCTACCCTTCTGGGTTGGTTCCGGGCTTGACGTGGCTGCAACTGTCTTTCTCGGGGTTATCTACGGGATTGGACTGCTGTTGACTTTTGTCTATCTTCAGGATTGTCACTGAAGTTGATTTGATGATTCCCAGGGCTGTCTCTGGGGAGAGTGATTTGATGATTTCCTAGGGCTGTCTCTGGGGGTCTGGTTTGATGATTTCCCGGTGCTGTCTCCGGGGGTCTGGTTTGATGATTTCCCAGTGCTGTCTCTGGGGGTCTGGTTTGATGATTTCCCGGTGTTGTCTCCGGGGGTCTGGTTTTATAATTTAATCCTCCAGAGTTATCTCTGAAGTGTGAAAAATGCTTTTGACTTGTTGCAAGGTTAGTAACAGGAATGCAAAATTTTGAGTATCTACAAATGCCCATCTTTATCATGTTTATGCAATGCAATGGAATGAACAGAATAAAGATTTCTAGACGCTGGAAATATGATAAGTGCAAATATAATGCAATGTATAGTATGACCTGTCATAAATGCCATATGTCTTTGTGGGGTGAGCTGCCATAGGTTGGATCAACGCCCATTCTCTATATTTTGTTGGGGATGACTTTCATGGCAGATACCATTGTACCTTTCTGAATTTGTTGTCGTTAACACTCTCTCTTTCAGATACGCTTTATGACTTTACCTCTACTGGGGATATTTCTCTGTTTACAAGTAACTTAATTGGGGATTCCTGATGCTACGCTGGAGTTGTTACCAACGGTTTGGATTTCTATCTGGTTGATGCCGATATTCCTGCCGAGGATAGGATTTCGATGCCTACTTGAATGGTAGTTTACAATGGTTTGACCATCATCGAACCTCCTCGATGCCTACTCGAACGGTAGTTTACAACTGTTGACTGAACTGATTTGACGCCTACTCGAACGGTAGTTTACAGTATTGACCATCACCAAATCTCCTCGATGCCTACTCGAACGGTAGTTTACAACGGTGTGCTGAACTGATTTGATGCCTACTCGAACAGTAGTTTACAAGGTTGACCATCACCAAACCTCCTTGATGCCTACTCGAACGGTAGTTTACAACGGTCGACTGAACTGATTTGATGCCTACTCGAACGGTAGTTTACAAGGTTGACCATCACCGAACCTCCTCGATGCCTACTCGAACAGTAGTTTACAACGGTCGATCATCGCCAAAACTTCTGCGTTGATGTCTCAGCTGAAGATTTCTTGTATAACAGATTCCATCATTGGTCCTTCCTAATGAAGATAGTTTTACATAGTCGTTCTTGCCAGGTTTTTTGGATGTCATGCGGCGTTGATGCTAGTGACTTGTAATGTCAAATCTGCTGATCTTGGTGGAAATAGTTTTTCAACAGTTTACACCATCTGTCCTTTCCCTATGCTATGCTCGCCAATGGTTTGCAATATCAGGTACTCTGATCTCCGCTGAAGTAATTCTCAATGGCTTACACCACCGGACTCTTCCCGATGCTACGCTGGAGTTGTCGCCAACGGTTCACACTGTCAGGTACTTAGATCTTCGTCTAAGCAGTTTTTAAATGTTTTCATCATCGTTCCCCGATGCTACGCTGGAGCTGTTACCAATGGTTTGAATCGCCAAATCATTCCCCGATGCCACGCTGGAGCTGTTACCAACGGTTTATAGAAAATTTTAAACTTTGAAGTTTGACGCCCTGTTTTAGGGTTTCAGGCCCTTTCTGCTCAATCGCGTAGAACCTTTTTTGTTGATTTAACTTTTCAGCCTTAAGGGACTTCATTGTGGCTCAAATTTGATAGAACTGGATGGGGTGGGACCCACCCTAGGTTGCCACAGGTCTACCTGCGGCTGCCGCAGGTAGACAAGCGGCAGACCACGGGTGGATTTATGCCCTCCTAGCCTTTTTAAAAATCACTTTTAACTTGAAGCAACTAAAAAATCTAAAATTTCTAGCTCAGATCTACTCATTTTGGGCTGCTTTTTGTTAAATCTATCATCGTACAAACGTTCTTTATAACCCTGGTAACGTTTACATCCTTTCTTTTCAAGTTTTAACCGTTAGAACATTAGTTTTCATGTAATATGAGTTTAAACACAATGTAGCAAATATGTATACATAGATGACATAATAAAAATGAACAGACCTAGTAAGTACGTGTATTTTACTATGCTGAGCATTCCGGTATAAAAAAATTACATTTTCGGGACAATCAATTTGCGCCTTTTTTGGCTGGTTTATTCGTCCTATTTAAAAGGACGAATAAGCCTGGATTTTTAAATAAAAATGCACATGGTAATTTAGCTGCCATGGTGAACTTGATTTTGATGTTTTTCATATATATAAAATGCTCATGATTTTGGGTTGGTGTGCTACTGAATGGCCACTAGTCATGCTTATGTGCATACGGATAAACCGTTTTACAAAGAAGACTCTGGCAAAAAAAAATTCACGAGTCTGGGCATTTAATAGGCATGTAATTTAACTCTACTGGGAAAGTATGTTAAACTAATGCATATTTTTAAAAAGGATATGTATGATGCAATAATTTGAATTTAAATGGCTTTAATTTTGAAGAGTACATCACCCTTTCTGAGGCGATTTGGAGATTTTGTTCAAGTTATGGACCTAGATAGATCGAGCAGTTCTCATTGGGCTTCTTCAGGTGTTAGGAGGAGGGCTTTTGATGTCCCTTTGCCTTGTCTGGCCCTGCAGCCTCACCAGTTGACCGAGTCAGTGATTCGTCTCATTCAGGTTATTAGGACAGAGGCTATAGACGAGGAGGATGATATTTCGGTTAAGGATCCTGTCCCTCTTTCTTGTACTACTTGTAGAGAGCTTCCAGCTATTAGCGTGACAGTTTCAGATGAAAGTAGTATACATACAAGCCAATCATGTATGATAATAAAGCATATACTTTATAAACGATCTTATTTATTTATTAATAAAAGTATTCATTTATTAAAGGCATCTAATTATCTACATGATGCTATTTTTATAATATGTAAATAACCCATAGTTTTAAGCAATGCTTTTAGAATCATGATGTTGATCATGCTAATGAGATCTAAATTCTTATAAAGCTTAAAACTAAAATAGTTCCCAATCGTTGGATTACAAAAAAAAGGGATTAATAAATCCGGATAGATTGGTACATATGTTGCTTGCTCATTGGATGAGGATGATTGATCTCATGATCATTTGTGTGGAGACACTAAAGCAAGTATGTAGGTGCTTATTGAAGAATAAGTTCACTGAACGTGACTCGCTATGGAATACCTAATGAAGTTTTACTTGCCTGTCAATAGAAATTCCTAATGTGATAGTAGTACAAGTGATCCTTGGACTTGAGATCATCAAATTATCTTATATGTAATGAATTATACTTTGACTTATTCCTTAAGATCCTTAGGGTATATCAAAGGGTATGCTTGGGTGTAATAAGTTACATATGGAGATAATGAATGGTCAATAAAGAATCTACCACTTCTAGTAAAAGAAGAGATATGTCATATGTGATTCGTTAAATGACAACCCAGTAGTCTTTGGCCAGGGCAGAAAGAAATTAGAAAGGAGTTTCTAATTTGCATTATTTAAAGTTGTGCATTTTCTAATCGAAATAAATAAAATTAAATAAAATAAGACTTGACAGTAATTCTATGTCTTATATTTAATTGGGACATTGTATGGTGGAAGGATTTACTCACAGGTTTTTTTATGATTACTATTAAAATTTATATTATCTAGAAAGTCGTTGATCGCTAAAGAGGCTTATCCCTATTGTAGAATAAATATTATTTATTTAAATAGATTATTAGTTTAATTTATTTATTTAAATAAAATTAAAATTATTCTAATTGATTTATTTACAGTCGGTTTAATATGGAGAACACCATAAAAGGAAGAATAATTATTTAAGAAGGTAATGACATAATCGTAATAATACATTAAGTGTAATTAATTTAATCTATGGTGATAGAATAAATTAAATAGATTAATATTTATTATTTAATATTTTGGAAATATTAAATATAAATTAATAAGAGGAGTCTTATTAATATTATTATAATTATTATTATTTTAATTTCTAAAGGAGTTTAGGAATTAATTTAATATTAGTACTCTCATTTATTCCTAATAAGATTAGGAGACAAATTAATTAAAGGAGTTTAATTAAATAATCCCAATATGATTGGGAAGCCTATTTAATTAAAAGAGTTTAATTAATTAAATAAAAACCTATTTCTAATAGGATTAGAAGGGTTGATCAATATCTATATAAGAGGAATTTTATGTTTGATATCAGTTGATGAAATTTCAATTGTTGGAGAGTACTCTTTTTCTATAGAGAATAGAAAACTATTAGCCAACCACCATCCTTCTTGAATAATTTATTTTCCTTGGTGGATCACCTTTAGAGGCCAAACACTTGGGTGGCTAACGTTGATCAAAGAAATGAATCTAACCCGAAAATTCAAGGAGATCACAAAGAACAAAAAGTTAAACTCGTACCTGTGGAAGCTTCGTTCTATAAAGGTATGATTCTATAACTTCTTATTTATCGTTTTAAATTAATAATTTGCATAAAGGATGATCCGGGTAATAGTTTTGTAAAAAAAATTTAAACTCTGATATACCATGCTTCCGCTAATTTTATAATTTGATTGCGTGCATAATTTCGTACAAACACAACAATGGTATCAGAGCCAAAACTTTATGCAATTATTAATTATTTTGATTCCACATATATGTATCAGTAGTATTTAGAATAATTTATTGGACATAATTAATTGTATAAAATTATTTTTTATGAAAAAAAATCAATTTTCGAGCTGTTATGAATCCGTGGCTTTACTTCGTGGGTCTTTGATTTTTTGTTTTAAAAGGTGACCAAAAGAAACATAGTGATTTTAACAGGTGATTCATTAAAAAAAAAAGGTTACCTGAAGAGTCACGTTATTCTTATTACTTATATACTTATATAGTGTGACCCAGGAAGGAATCACTTTTGGTGGGTTAAGTCTTCTAATATACCTGGTGACTACTAATGTGTGTGTGTATATATATATATATATATATATATATATATATATATAAAGAGTTTATTTTAATCTTGAAATTGGATTTTATGAAATTTAAAATTGTCCAATAAATGATACTCATATATATGGAATGATTTAATTCATGAGATGAATGTGATTTATTGATACATATGATGATATGTATGATAATAAATGAGATTGATTATGGACTATTGACCAATGTGATTGGACTTTATTTTAGTTGAATGCTTGAATGATCGGGTTTTATTAAATGGGGTCTACGTACCTCATCTTCTCTGGTTTTTTCTTGATATAAAATTCTATCTCTCTTCTATGTAATTACCTCAAGGTTTCTATTTAAATTAAATAATTTAATGTAATAGAAATAATTAGAAGTATCTTGAAGAAATTGGAGACCAAGGAGCAAGGAGCGCGTGAAGATCCGTTTGTAATGGTGCCTGGGTTTAAATGTAATAATTACATTTAAATTTAAATTCTTGCACTCCTAGGTTTGATTTTTTGGTTCACTTGGTGGCTCTAGTGAACCAAACTAGAATAAAAGTCCATAATCAAACCGGGTAGAATATAGTATTCTATATGTGCATGCTAAGTATTATAAATATTATATTTTATGAAAACATGTTGTAAACACTCGAAATTTTCCTTGCCCCAATATTAACACTGTAGGAGGGCAAAACTGTCAATCAACTCAAATTCGGCCGCCAATGCCGGTCCTTTAACTCAAATTTGATCCCCAATATCGGTAACCTAAATCCAATCCCCAATATCGGTAACCTAAATCCGATCCCTAATATCGGTAACCTAAATCCAATCCCCAATATCGGTAACCTAAATTCGATCGCCAATATCGGTACTCAAGTCAAATCTGATCACCAATATCGGTACTTTAGTCAAACCCGATCACCAATGTCGATAATCTATCCAGCACCGATCTTTAATCGGACCGTCGATCCAGCTCCGATCTCCAATCGGACCGTCTATCCAGCTTCGACCTCCAATCGGACCATCGATCCAGATCCGATCTCCAATCGGACAGTTTATCCAACTCCGATCTCCAATCAAACCGTCGATCCAGCTTCGATCTCCAATCAAACCGTTGATCCAGCTCTGATCTCCAATTGGACTGTCTATCCAGCTCTGATCTCCAATCGGACCGTCTATCCATCTCTGATCTCTAATCGGACCGTCTATCCAGCTCCGATCTCCAATTGGGCAGTCAATCCAGCTCCGATCTCCAATCGGACCGTCTATCCAGCTCTGATCTCTAATCAAACCATCGATCCAGCTCTGATCTCTAATCGAACCGTCAATCCAACTCCGATCTTTAATCGGACTGTCTATCCAGCTTCGATCTCTAATCGGACCATCAATCCAGCTCCGATCTCTAATCGGACCGTCTATCCAACTCCGATCTCCAATCGGACCGTCAATCCAGCTCTGATCTCCAATCAAACTGCCTATCCAGCTTCGATATCTAATTGGACGGTCTATCCAGCTCTGATCTCCAATCAGACCGTCTATCCAGCTTTGATCTAAAATCGGACCGTCGATCCAGCTCCGATCTCTAATCGGACCGTCTATCCAGCTCCGATCTCCAATCAGGTCGTCTATCCAGCTCCGATCTCTAATCAGACTGTCTATCTAGCTCCGATCTCCAATTGGACTGTCTATCCAGCTCTGATCTCAAATCAGACTATCAATCCAGCTCCGATATCCAATCGGACTGTCTATCCAGCTCCGATCTCTAATCGGACCGTCGATCCAGCTTCGATCTCCAGTCGAATTGTCTATCCAGCTCTGATCTCCAATCGAATCTTCTATCCAGCTCCGATCATGAATCGGACTGTCTATCCTGCTCTGATCTCCAATCAGAGCGTGTATCCAGCTCCGATCTCCAATCGGATCGTCAATCCAGCTCTGATCTCCAATCGGACCGTCTATCCAGCTCCGATCTCCAATCAAACCGTTAATCCAGCTTCGATCTCCAATCGGACCGTCAATCCAGCTCCGATCTCTAATCGGATCGTCGATCCAGCTCTAATCTCTAATCGGACCGTCTATCCAGCTTCGATCTCCAATCGGACCATCTATCCAGCTCCAATCTCCAATCGGACCGTCTATCCAGCTCCGATCTCCAATCCGACAGTCTATCCAACTCCGATCATCAATCAGACCGTCAGATCAACCCCGATCTCAATATCGGGCTATCAACTCAACCCAGATCGTCGATCGGGCTGTCAAGTCCAACCCCGATCTCAATATCAGGCCTTTAAATCAGCCTCGACAGCAACCTGAAAGGTACAAGGCAGCCCCGGCATCAACCCGGGAGATACCGATCAATCCCGATCTCAATATCGGGCCGTCAAATCAGCCTCGACAGTGTCCTAAAAAGTATAGGTCAACCCGGACATCAACCCAGGACGTGTCAAGTCATCCCCGGCGTCAATCTGGGAAGTGCAGTTCAGCTCCAGAGACAACCCTAGGAAGCCAGATCCATCAAAGGCCGTGCCGACACCACAAGCAACCCCGGGAGGGGAAAATAGGTCATTTTACCAACTCTCAACCAATTCGGTCAAACTCATGCCGAATTGATGCCATCGAAGTCAAAACGAACCACAACAACGATCCCGAGTGCCAACAACGCAAGACAACTCAACGGACAAATTGCGGGGAATCGAAGACCTGGATATGAACCCATCTTCCTGGACCCGAAAAATGTTTGATTCCATGTCATTGCGACACTCTCGGCGAGGGCTTTCCGAAAAGGTATCGCACCCCTCAAACGGACGTTCTGATCAAAAGTTTGAAAGTTCTGACTTTGACTGCGCATTGTCTGGAGTGCACGTACTTCGAGATGACGGAACCCGACACTTGGGCCCCACCTAAGGGAGCCGTACCTCTACCTGCGATAGTCGCAGGTAGAGATAGGGCTCCCTGGCCTATAAATAAACGTGCACCCCCTTTCATTTTCAAGAATTCGGAAACGCAGCGAAGCTCTGCCCGTCTGATTTTTCGACTTTTACACCTCTTCCAAACCCAAATATTTTTACTCCAACACATAGACAAACCCATATACTACTACATATCAAAAAATCACTGGTAGATTTGGACGTTTAAAGCCTACGATTTGGCAAAAAGCCAGCATTGCAGTCCATTGTAAGTATTTTTAAAATCAGAAAGTCAATACTACTACTTTGCATTGTTTTCTACTTGCACATGAAGTTTTATCTTCTAAATATGCCCGGAACTTAGTTTCGTGGCCGTTTTTGTTAAAATTTGGTATATTTCTGTACATAAACGCAAATTTTTGCATTTCTACAACTCGAATTGACGATCCGTCAGCTCCAGCAGCTTCAATGCACTAGCACACATATTTTTGGCAACTTCGCCGAACTGGGTTATCTTCTTTGTCCGGGTTTGGCCCTTTTTTGTGCTTATTTCACTGCAAATGTACTAACATTGTAATTCTGTCAAGCCCAAATTTCAAATTCGAGATAGTTTACCGCTTTTATATATATTTACGCATATATAATCTACTTTCACCATCTCTGGTTATCTCATCAGACTTGGTTTACTACGTTTCTGTCAATATATATATATATATTTTCAGTTCGGCCTAGATTATTTCGTGGCCATTTTATCGCTTTTGCACACTTCCCCATACTAGGTGCTCTCCCCAGTCACTGGGTGACTATTTTATGTCAATTTCAATTCTAGTATGGGCACCGACGTGAAAACCCATCACCCTTTTTACTATTTTTCTCTCTCTCTCTCTCTCTCTATATATATATATTTCATTTCTGTCACAGCCTGGATTATTTTGTTGCTATTTATAGTTTTTATAAATATATATATATTTAAATTCCATTCCGGGCTTGCGAGTGAAAATTCATCGCCCTTTTACAGCTTTTGTATATATATAATTATATATATATATATTACTTTACTTAATTTATTCAACTGTTGCATTTAATATTCATTTGTATATGAATCTGCACTGACATATTTGCGGGCGGACTAGATTTATCCAAATCTTGCCAATTCTAGCTTTCAACGGTTCAAACAGGTCCCGATAGAACCTAGAAGCTATAATGGCTGAGATTTCTTTAAATCTAGTTATTTTTATAGTTTCAGCTTTGAAAGCAAACTCACGTCCCTTAGATCGCTATCTAGTGGGAACGAAACGCTTTATCCACTCGCAGCCAGGATTTATTGATGAATCCTTGGTTTCATTGCAACGTGATGATGTATATATATCCATTTCTATGCAAATTTGAACTGTGCAGGTTTATGGGCTACTCATATATGAGCCTAGGAATCGTGGGATTCACGATCAAATCGATCGGGATCTGATTCCCACGATGGATAAACTCCAGTTTACAGATGTACCCTGCCAATTTTTCTATAAAATGTACATACACAGACCTTAAAACGGTTATCCGAATTTAAGGTCTCATCATAGTGAAATGTAAATTGTCGTGTCAGTGTCCCTCCGATGGTTTTTATACTCATGAGGAGACCGACACTTATATATTTTTGTGGTCGAGGATGTTTTGCAGCACGAAAAATCATCATTTGCATGCAGCCTTAAGGCTATAAAGATAAAATTGAAAGTAACGATACGCTTCAATTCCTATGGCAACGTAAGGGTTTGATCAACCAGTTTTCAAAACATCATTTTCAAATCAAAAGAAAAGCTTTTGTAAATCAAATTAAATGCTTTTGCAAATCAAATCAAAGACTAATTTTCAAATCAAATCAAACCCTTCGTATATAGGCTCAACGAAGTCTGTCTAAGCTTTCAATCAATTAAATTAATAGGCCCAATTTTCAAACAGCATTCACTCACGCATTCACAGTTTTAAGGAAAATATTGAAAAGATGTGGTACCGTGTTTACACGGCAGTCGTGGGGTGCCTAACACCTTCCCCACACTTATCCAAGCCCCCGAACTCAAAACTCCGATTTCAAAGATCAAGTTTCGACAGTGTCCAACAAATTGGGCCTCTTTTCAAATCAAACTCGGTTGAGTTAGTACAACCATTTTTCAATCTACCAACTGGCGACTCTGTTAAAACATTCAAAAATCGTCGACATAAACACATGTTGGCCTCTTTCCTAAAAAACCCTTCAAAACCTTTTTCCTAAATTAAAAGAATAAGGGTAGAGAGAACTTAGGAAGATCGATTTAAAGAAACCCGGGCTACGAACCCACCCGCGGGGTTCTTAAATTTTCCAATGTCGACACATGCTTTGCATGTTTTAATAAAATGACGCGTATTTTATATATATATATATATATATATATATATATATATATGTGTGTGTGTGTGTGTGTGTGTGTGTGTGTGTGTGTGTGTGTGTGTGTGTGCATGCGCGTTAAACAAGATGAGACAAATAATACCAAACCCCTCAAGAAAATCATATTAAGTCTAAAGTGTTCAAAGATATTTAGAATATCGAACGTCGCCTTCTAGCATGATAAAATTAATAGAGTATTAAATATTTAATATAAGTTTGTTGTGCACACACAAGGCAAGTATTAAATATTTAAGATATTAATTTTATTACATTTGATGCTTATAAAGAAAATTTAACAATATTATTTTGTTGTGCACACACAAGAATAATATTTTTCTTTTTTGAATATATGGAGTGCTAGGTTGGACTTAACTTAAATTATTTTAGTTTGGATGTGCACACACTTGACCATTATGATCTAAAAGGCAGAATACAAGGAGTTACATGTTGACGTAATTAACAAGAGTTGTCTACCTATTTACTTATATATAGTTTGTTGTGCACACACAAGGCTATATACATTTGAAATAGGATCCTTAATCTCACTTGCAAATCTTTAATTAAATTTTGTCGAACTATATATATGAGGGTAATATAGTTTGAAGAAAATAGTGGGAGATATCAATTAAAATAAGACCTAACTTATTTTGGTATATAAAATTAATTAAATGAATGTTTTTTAAAATATTGTCTTTTCACATACAGAAATTTAAAAAATGTCAAAATCACTAATTTCAGTGCGTAGCATACTTGATGCTAACAAACTGACTGGACTGAATCACACGGACCGGTTAAGGAATCTGAGAATAGTTCTCACTACTGAAAAAAAAATTTATGTCCTAAATTCACCTATCCCTGGAACTTTTATAGAAACAGCCTCTGAAGAAGAGATTGCCACCATTATAAAGTGGCAAAATGATGCATCTTGGGCTCATTGCATCATGCTCGCATCTATGAATAACAAGCTTCAGCGTCAGTATGAAAACATGGATGCTCCTACTATGTTGCTTCACCTCAAGGAGTTGTGTGGTGAACAAAGTAGAACTGCTAGATATGAGATATCTAAGGAGCTCTTCCGATCTTGGATGTCCGAGGGCACTACCGTTGAGACTCATGTCCTAAGGGTGATTAATTTCATTGAAAGCCTTGGATAGCTTGGGTTCGTCATGGATGGAGAGTTGAGTCAAGACTTGGTCTTGCAGTCACTCCCTGAGACCTTCTCGCAGTTCATTTTTAATTTCCACATGAATAAGTTAGATGTCAGCTTGCCTGAATTACTTAACATGTTGAAAACGGCAGAAGTTCACTTCCCATCCAAGAAGAACCATGTCTTAATGGTGGATGATTCTTCCAAGAGTTGGAAGAGGCCCAAACTATCTTCTGAAAGGAAGAAATCTAAGAAGGTTAAAGGCAAGGAGAAAGTGAAGGATCAAAAGAAACCTGATCCAACTAGCAAAGGAATGTGCTTTCATTGCAATGAGCTAGGTTATTGGAAGAGGAACTGCAAGAAGTTTCTGGCAGAGTAGAAGCTTGGAGAAGCTTTGACTTCCAATCAAGGTTTGTTCATGATTGAAATTAATTTTTTTTAAAAGTCAAAATTCTACTTGGATATTGGATACCGGCTGTGGTTCTCACATATGTAATACTGTGCAGGGACTGGTCAGAAGTAGAAAGTTGAACAAGGATGAGATTGTCCTATAAGTGGGAAATGGAGTAAAGGTTGCTGCATTAGCTGTAGGCACTTATTGTTTAGCACTGCCTACGGACAAGTCCATTTATTTAAATAATTGTTATTTTGTTTCGAATATCATTAGAAACATTATTTCAAATTCTGTATTAGATATGGATGGTTTTGAAATTATAATAAAGAACAACAGTTGTTCTAATTATAAAAATAATGTTTTATATAGTGTTGGTAATTTGCGAAATGGACTTTACATACTTGACTTGCATGAAAATATATTTCAAATAGAACAAACTAAGAAAAGGAAAAGAGATGATGTTAATTGTACATATATGTGGCACTGTAGACTCGGTCATATCAATGAAATAAGATTATCCAAGTTGCATAAGGATGAGCTCTTGGAACTATCCGATTATGAATCATTTCTAACTTGTGAATCTTGTCTCATGGGTAAAATGACTAAATCTCCTTTTAGTGGAAAAGGAGAAAGAGTAACAGAGTTGTTTGCGTTGGTTCATATAGACGTTTGTGGACCTATGACAACGAATGCACGGGGAGGGTATTCTTATTTTATTACTTTCACTGATGATCACTCAAGATTTGGATATGTGTATTTAATGAAATACTAATCAGAATTATTTGAAAAGTTCAAAGAGTTCAGAAGTGAAGTAGAGAAACAAACGGGCAAGAGTATTAAGATTCTTTGATTAGATAGAGGTGGAGAATACTTAAGCGATGAGTTTCTCAATTGTCTCAAAGATAATGATATAATCTCACAATGAACTCCACCAGGTATACCACAGTTAAATGGAGTATTTAAAAGGAGAAATCGAACATTGTTGGACATGGTTCGTTCCATGATGAGTTTTACCGATCTTCCAATTTCATTCTGGGGTCATGCCCTAGAAATGACTATATATCTACTAAATAAGGTCCCCTCAAAATCCGTTCCCAAGACTCCATATAAGATGTGGACAAGGAGGAAACTTGGTTTTAAACATGTTAAAATTTGGGGATGTCCAGCTTATGTGAAAAAGGTTTTAAAATGATAAGCTTGGGACAAGATCTGATAAGTTCACGTTTGTGGGATATCTTAAAGAAAGTTTGGGATACTATTTCTACAATCCTATTGAGCAAAAGGTGTTTTTTGCGAAACACATTGCCTTCTTAGAAAAGGAGTTTACCCTTGAAGGGGCTAGTGGGAGGAAAATAGATCTTGAAGAAATTCAAGAACCACAAACCACTACAGATCAATTGGATGAACCTGTCCAAGTAGAGACACCTACTGTGCAACACCTATTCGTAAATCTGGAAGAGTACCGAAGATACCTGAAAGGTATGAATTCGTCATAGAGGATGACGATGAGGTACACGTCATGAATGATGATGATCCATTGAATTACAAACAGGCTATGAGTAATTAAGACTCAGAGAAATGGTAGATGACCATAAAATCTAAAATGGATCTTTGAAGCAATGCACATGACCGTTTGGATTTTACTTGCGATTTCAGCTTATTATTACTAGATCTGGCAAAATAGACATGGAAACGTCCTTCCTCAAATATACATTATTATAGGAGAATGTATGTATGATAAGCCAGATGGATTTGTTTCAATGGTTGAAGCAAATCATGTATATGAGCTACAACAATCCATTTATGGGTTGTAGCAAGCTTCTCAAAGATGGAACCTTCATTTTGATGAGACAATCAAAAGAGTTTGATTTTATCAATAACAAGAATGAACCTTGTGTGTACAAAAGGGTTAGTAGGAGCGCTGTTTCATTCCTTGTATTATATGTTGATGATATATTACTAATAGGGAATGACATTCCTATGCTACAATCAATCAAAATAAAGTTATCTAAACATTCCTCCATGAATGATTTGGGTAGAACGTCCTACATTGAGGATATACATCTGTATAGATAGATTTAAAAGGATGTTCAGCTTAACCCAAGGAACGTATATTCATTAGATGCTAAAGGCATTTAGCATGACAAACTCTAAAAAGGTGTCTCATGATGATGAGCCATGTAGTGTATCTCTCAAAAATTGTCCTCAATAAAAGAGAGATCGCATGAGTTACTATCATGTATGCAATGAAATATACGAGACTTGATGTTGATCAGTCAGATTCTGAAGAAGATCACTGTAGGACAGTGATAAACATCCTAAAGTACTTAACTGACACTAAGGATGTCATCATGACACATGATGGGTCTGAATTAAACTAGAGGACTAAACATACTCAAGTTTTCAGACTAACTAAGACGACAACAAATTCGCTTTAGGGTAAGTCGTTACCTTGAAAGGTGGTGTAGTGAATTGGAAAGGTTCCAAACAGTAAAAGGTTGTTGGTTTAGTGACAAGACAAAGTATATAACTGTAAGTGAAGCTGCAAGTTGATGTTTCAAATGAAAAGTTCATTACAAAACTAGGAATAGTTCCTAAGTCTCATCTTGAATACAAACATGTGTTGCGGCACTTTGATTAAAAAAATCATAGAAAGAGGAGAAATCACTATAGATAGTGAACTCTCAAGACAACATATACTTTGTAAACGATTTTATTTATTTATTAATAAAAGTATTCATTTATTAAAGACATTTAATTATCTACATGATGTTGTTTTCATAATATGTAAATAACCCATAGTTTTAAGCAATGCTTTTAGAATCATGATGTTGATCATGCTAATGAGATCTAAATTCTTAGAAAGCTTAAAACTAAAATAGTTCCCAATTGTTGGATTACAAAAAAAGGGGATTAGCAAATTCGAATAGATTGGTACACATGTTGCTTGCTCATTGGATGAGGATGATTGATCTCATGATCATTTGTGTGGAGACACTAAAGCAAGTATGTAGGTGCTTATTGGAGAATAAGTTCACTGAACGTGACTCGCTATGGAATACCTAATGGAGTTTTACTTACCTGTCAATAGGAATTCCTAATGTGATAGTAATACAAGTGATCCTTGGACTTGAGATCATCAAATTATCTTGTATGTAATGAATTATACTTTGACTTATTCCTTAAGACCCTTAGGGTATATCAAAGGGTATGCTTGGGTGTAATAAGTTACATATGGAGATAATGAATGGTCAATAAAGAATCTACCACTTCTAGTAAAAGAAGAGATATGTCATATGTAATTCGTTAAATGACAACTTAGTAGTCCTAGGCCAAGGCAGAAAGAAATTAGAAAGGAGTTTCTAATTTGCATTATTTAAAGTTGTGCATTTTCTAATCGAAATAAATAAAATTAAATAAATAAGACTTGACAGTAATTCCATGTCTTATATTTAATTGGGACATTGTATGGTGGAATGACTGAATTGTACTGTAACTATTTACTCACAGGTTCTTTTATGATTAATGTTGAAATCTATATTATCTGGAAAGTCGTTGATCGCTAAAGAGGCTTATCCCTATTGTAGAATAAATATTATTTATTTAAATAGATTATTAGTTTAATTTATTTATTTAAATACGATTAAAATTATTCTAATTGATTTATTCACAACCGGTTTAATATGGAGAATCTAAAGGGTCACACCATAAAAGGAAGAATAATTATTTAAGAAGGTAATGGCATAATTATAATAATGTATTAAGTGTAATTAATTTAATCTGTGGTGATAGAATAAATTAAATAGCTTAATATTTATTATTTAATATTTTGAAAATATTAAATATAAATTAATAAGAGGAGTCTGATTAATATTATTACAATTATTATTATATTAATTTTTAAATGAGTTTATGAATTAATTTTATATTAGTACTCTCATTTATTCCTAATAAGATTAGGAGGCAAATTAATTAAAAAGTTTAATTAATTAATCCCAATATGATTGGGAAACCTATTTAATTAAAGGAGTTTAATTAATTAAATGAAAACATATTTCTAATAGGATTAGAAGGGTTGACCAATATCTATATAAGAGGAGTCTTATGTTAGATATCGGTTGATGAAATTTTAATTGTTGGAGAGTACTCCTTTTCTATAGAGGATATAAAACTAGGGTTTAGCCAACCACCCTCCTTCTTGAATAATTCCTCTTCCTTGGTGGATCACCTCTAGAGGCCAAACACTTGGGTGGTTAACGTTGATCAAAGAAAGGAATCTAACCTAAAAATTCAAGATCACAAAGAACAAGGAGTTGAACTCGTACCTGTGAAAGCTTCGTTCTACAAGGGTATGATTTCATAACTTCTTATTTATCGTTTTAAATTAATAATTTGCATAAAGAATGATCTGGGTAATGGTTTTGTAAAAAAATTTTAAACTCTGATATACCATGCTTCCGCTAATTTTGCAATTTGATTGCGTCCATGATATCGTACAAACCCAACACCAGATCCGCTAGATGATTTAAGACGACACCCGTCTATTTATCTTCACGCGAACGAGGTAATGGCAGTTTTCATTTTTTCCTTTCCTCTTTTTTCACTTTTAGGGCAATGGTTTGATCTTGATTTTGAACTTGATGCAGGTTCCCAGCTTTACTTAGCCCAAGGGGAACTGGTTCAGCATTCATTCTTTGTACCGGACCCTTTATCCGGAGTATCAGGTCGTTGTCCACTCTTGAGGCTTTGAGGCCTTCTTTTCCATTCCACCCAGTCACTGCCATGGGGTTATCTGTGGGATTTGTCTAAGCGCTGGTTTCACCATACTCAGTCACTCCATCTGCTGGACTTTGAGGTGATGATAACACCGATGGATTAGCGGTTCATCACTGGGATGGAGTTTATAGGGGAACCGGTGCCTTTGGTGGCGAATATTTCTCCGGCTGCAATTCGATCACTCTTGGGAGTTTCTGCTACGACCCTTAAGGATCGGGTTTTTTTTTGTTCTGGCCCTTTGAGCATTGATGCTGCGAATGGGGTTTTATTCACGCCTTTGCCTGATGATTAGAGGGATAGAGATCGCATCATTCGGCGATTGTTCTTGGTCATCATCAGGGGTTGTTTCCTAGCGGACAACTCCTCGACTGTTTCTTTCGCTTTGGTTAGCGCCACTTGGGATATGGACCATATCAAAGAGTTTGATTGGGGCTCATTCACCTTTGCCTACTTCCTTTGAGGGATGCGCCTATGCTTAGTGGGCGTGACCGAGGCTTGGCTAGGCTTTTACCCATTTCTGCTGGTGAGTATCTTCTCTTTTATCTTTTAATTTCCCTCATTTGGGTTGTCGATCTTTATTACTGAGGACATTTGATCTTTGCATTTCCAATTTTAGGCATATGAGAGGCACCCTTGCCTACGCCCAGTTACTACTTTAGGTCTGGAGACCTATTCGCGGGGACGACGATGGCTTTATTCCACCTTTACAAAGGTCCCTGTGGCAGAGGGGTTTACTCATTCCCGCTTACAGTTGGAGTTGTTGACCGTCGATTCTGTCACATGGGTTCCTTACACCCCTGATCATCTGACAGTCGATTTTAAGAACAGTTTTTCGACCGGAATGGAGTATATATTATCCACTCATCGGATCCTTTTCTTAACAGAGGGAGGTTGGGAGCTCTATTTTGGAGAGCGTGCCATCAGGAGTACTGTAGAGGGAGCTTTGCATTCCATATCTTCCCCCTGCTGAACGTCATTGGTCTTTATCTAAGCCAAACAAAGAGATTCCCCTGGCGGGTTTGGACGACTTTACATTGTTAGAGGGCCCATATACTCAGGAGGCATTTTATCGCTAGTGGACTCCTCGCACCATTGGGGCTCAAACCCGTGCTACTTAGTTCTTGGCAGACATGGTTCCCGGGTCTGTGATGATGACAGACTGGATTGCATATGTTAGAGAGCCCACTCATTTGGAGCAGATTTCTAGCTTGACCCAACGATTGGACCGGATATATTTTTTCATCAGGCATTTGGGCAGAGATCCCTCAGAGTCAGATTCTTTTGATCCGTCCAGCTCTGGTGCTGGCCCCTCAGGTGGCCCATATTCTGACAACTTTACTGGAGCAGATCCCTCGCTATACCGACCTGATATCCCGTCTGGTAGAGATACAGTGACTCGAGCAGAGTCACACCAGGTTAATCGGCTAGATGCAGATATCATAGACTTCTTTTGATAGGTTCATTATCTCTTTTGATAGGCCTCTATTAGATATTGGGCTGATGTGCCCCATTTCCCTGTACTTTTTATTTCTTTAGCTTTCAGACAGAGATGATGTATTAGATGATGATGTATTTAGGAATGTATGTATAATGCTTTCTATTCATTGCATCATAATGTCATTTATTATAGTCATCTATCATGATGCATGCATTATATGTCATGGATATGCATGTATATTGTTGAGCTTAGCATTGACCCCTGGATGGTCTCATGATACGATTCTACAGATGTCTTCATCCACCGTGACTAGGATTGAGCACAGTCCTCCTACTTTGATGGCCTCATCTTTGAGGTTATGGTATGATAGTCTACCCCATTTGGATCGAGTGGCAGTTGATCGCCTGTTGGGACATTCTATGGCCCTCCTAACATTCCAGGTTCCAGTGGGCTTTGTGGAGGGCATGTTATCATGTTGGATTCCTGAGAGACAGGTCTTCAGGTTTGAGACTTACGAGTTAACTCCTACACTAGAGGAGTATGAGCAGATTACAGACCTTCTGCTGGACAGGCCCTATGCTAGGGTAGCTGTTGGAGAGTTGAGGCGGCAGTTTATGACCTTAACTAGTTTGTGGCGCACAATCATTTTAGACGACATTACCTCAGGGCATGTAGTATCCTTGGATTTCTTGATCGACCATTTTGGATCGCTAGATAGCTATCTAATGCACTCAGGAGATTTTTCCATTTTTAAGAATGGGTGGCGGGCTGCCCGAGTAGATGCTTTATTGATGTGCGTTGTGGTTTATCTATACATGCCACTGTATATGGAACATCTAGATATTAGCCTGATCACAGTAGTCAATGCTCTCAGAGAGGGTTGTACCATCTTGCCCATGATATTAGTAGAGACCTTGATGTCAGCCTCATTTTTTCGTACCCATACTACTGAGTTCTTCAGAGGTAGTGCAGTATTGCTATACATCTGGTTTATGATGCATTTGAGACCGATCGGTATTTTCAGACCCCATGGATATTGCTTGACACATGAGATATCTGAAGCTTATCCTTTTCAACCGGCTGACTGTGTAGATACAACATCTTGGTTTGTCTTTTTGGCCGGGATTGAGGATTATTTATCCATTTTGCATCGCTCAGGATTTAGCTCCCCTTACAGCTTTGTCACCCATGCAGCGGGTATGGACTTTTTGCCATTGGCTGATCTTTGAGGAGTGACTACATATCATCCTTTTGTTGTCATGGGACAGTTCGACCAGTACCATGATTTTTATTCTTTTGATGGAGCTTTTGATCAGCGGTTACCAACCTCGTCTTTGTCAGAGGATGATTTGTCTAGAGTTTATGATTATTGGATCCATCGAGAGAGGACTGATTTTTCCTCGAGTAATCTGGGTCGTTCCTCGGAGTATTCTGCATAGCTAGAGGTAGATATTGCATCATTTATGGTTGCTTATTCAGAGCTTAGCACTGATTCTGATGAGGAGGATCCTATGGAGGATCCTGTTTCTCCCACCGAGGATGAGCTATTTGTTGGTTTGACAGTAGCCCTGATCAGGGACACCCCTAGTTCTTCAGCTGCTGCTGCCCCACCTTCTGTAGAGTCTTTAGAGTATGTGATACAACTTTTGACCTTTGAGAGGGATCAGGCTAGAGTCTTAGTGTTGACAACCCTTTTCTGTCGGGATGCTACTTTTGCCAAGAGAGATGAGGCTTGGGCTTCCAGGGATGCTTCTGTTATTGAGAGAGATGAGGCTCGAGCTACCAGAGATGCTTCTGTTGCTGATAGTACGACTCTAAGATCATATACAAAGGGTATGGTTGCAGATATAAGTGCCTTTATGGATGACCATTGTAGCACCATGAAGATGGCGGTAGATCTTTTAGCTCGTATTAAGGCTGCAGGACAGTAGCTCAGAGATGCGCCTCCATCTCCAGAGAGAGATGCTATGTTGGATTTGTTGTCCCGTTTGACCTCGGGCTTATAGATTAGCTTTCATTTTTCTGCATATACTAGGTTAGCCATTTTTTTCATATACAGAATACATTGTATATATTAACCAGTATTATATGGCAAGGAAATATATTTTGATTCACTTCCCTTTTGCATATGTCTTGTAAGACCCAAACTTTTTATGAATAAAATTAAATTTCCTCTATATATTATTTTGAATAGTAAGGGGTTGATTTGATAGATGTGGTAAGTTATGGGTAAAATGCGCAAATATTTTAAAATAAGCAAGTGGTTATAAAATATTCATTGTTGTCGGGGAATATTCGTTTGGTCGTGGAATATTCTTGCTGTCGGAGAATACTCGTACGACGGCGCAGCCATTTGTGGGCCCCATAACGAAAAATTATCGGATGAAGAAAATGACACGAATGAGTTTTTTTAATAATAACGACATAGTTATTGTAATACCCGAGAATTTCCATATATTATTAAATAAATATATTAATGGAAATGAGAATTTATTTTGTGTTATGAGATGAATTAATTCAATTATATATAATTGAATAATTATAATAATTGAGAAATTGGTGGAGTTTGTGATAAACTCGTTGATTGCCTTGTGTGGCACAGTGACGTAATATAAGAATGATTATATTAATTTAAGCGAACAATTAATCTATATTAATTGTTAATCGAAGAATATTAATTAACTGTTATAAAGTACTAATGAGGATTGATTAATAATATGTGATTATTATTGCAAGAAACATAATAATAATGAGCAACGTGTTTATAGATATAATAATATTTATATCAAAGTGATAGTTAATCATATAAAGGTTAATTAAATTGTTATGGAGGTTAACAATTATATTGATTGATGTAGGATATGTGTATATTATTAATTAATATTCAATTTATAAGATGAGAAATTATATGTGCAAGCATGCGAATTAAATGTATAGTAACTATATGTTATGATATGTGTAGGTGACAAATGATGTGTGGATATACATTAAAATAATGTATCATGGATCTATTATAAATAATTGTTGAGTAATACAATTTATTAATACATGAGATAATGTAATGTGATAACATCCGATTAAATTATACCAGTATGATAAAAATGTACATGAATTATATGTGCACCATTCACACTTATTACATTATGTGAATCCATGTTAGTATCATTAGAATTACATTGTAACTATAATTGTGGCCTAATTATATAGTATATATACATGTAACATATTTTGGCATAAGTGTTGTGTATATATACAAATTATAGAATGCTGATATATGGCCTTGTTCCAATATAATAGTCACTCTCCTTCTCCTTCACGTGTATGGCAAAAAGGCTAAGGCCTATTCTCCCATTCTTCTCCCAAGCTTAGCTAGCAATAATTATATGAGGAGTGGCTCTAATGATGGCTTTCAACAACTATCTACCAACTTCCTCTTATCTAGCATGCAATTCAAATTTCTGTTAGTTTGAAATAGTAGGCAATTGCATTGTCTGTATCTTGTTTTCTCTATAAATATGGCTTCCTTTCTTCCCATTTCACATTGCTGAGATTTTGTTTGAGTTGATAAGTTGAGAGCATATACATAATAGCATTGTGAGATATCAGCAAGCTTACTCTATAACAGAGGTATAAATCCTCTTCGTGTCTTCATTTTCCTTTTCTGTCAAAAGAACTCCATTGTTGTTCTCTGAGTTTTGTTGAAATTCTTGATTATGCCAAATTGGTTCATGATTGGGTTGTAGAACCCTTATATTGTTGTTATATGAACATACACACATGATGGAACCACTGAATAGTCTTTCATTTCCATTGTTCCTCTTCAATTTCTGTAAATACATAAAATTCGTAAAATAGTTAGAGTTCATGAAATTGGGAATTGATAATTGCTATTGACTGTTATATAAGCATATATGTATGTGTTAGTAAGTTAAACAAGTCTAATATCTGGGTATGGTATGTTGAAATCGATGAAATGGGAGGTTTTGGGTCGGTTTTCGCTGCCGTCTGAACCAGAAAACTGCCTTGACGCCGCAGCGCCGCAGCCCGCGCTGCAGCGCCACACGCGCCGTAGCCCGCGCCGCAGCGCCGCACGCAGCACCACTCGCGCCGCAGCGCCAGTATTAAGCTACTGTGCCGCGCCGCAGCGCCAGCCTCTGTGTTCAGTTTTCTGCATTCTGCAACAAAACTGTTATGCACCAATTGTTTGATTTTTGTTTAAACAAGCATGGGAGCATGATTAATACATATATATAAACCTAATGAGGCAATGTAAGCATGTTCTAGTATATTAGCATACATGGTTAACCAAACGACACATAGTTTGGAAACGAATTTAAAGTTTCATAAACGACGTTAACATATATAAAGCATGTTTACATACTGACCTTGCAAGCACGTTAGTACCACCTAGAGACACATGAAGTGCATGTTAGCTTATCTATATTGGTTCCGTAATAAAATGTGAACATGTGAACCTAACTAGTGCTCATTCCTAACAAAAATATAAGTTTGAAGGTGGATATGATCATGTAAATGCTATATAGTCATTTTGATGTTATGAGCATGTTTAGATAACTTTGAAATATATGAATGAAGCCTTAACTTGTGTTTATATAGTTCGTAAGGAAGCATGAACATGTTAGGCTCTATTAGTAAGATTCACCAATAGAAATACAAGCCTTGCACATGAGCATTAACACGATATGTGGAGATTTAAATTCTGATATTTATGGACACATGTGATAGTACTCTTAGACTCATTCATGTGTCATGCATATATATATACCATGATTGGTTGCCGTGATTAAAGTTTAGCATAAACAAAGCATGTTTTCAAGATAATAACAATGCTAGCTACATATATGCAATACGAGTACTCATGAGCATGACTAATACAAGTTATATGAATATCTTATGTGTTTAAAAGCAATCATGTTAGACCATATGAGTTCGTGTCCTTGAATGGCTTTAAGTATTAACTTAAGAACCTATACCATGTACGATTGGATTTGGAAAAGTTATACAAGCATGAAAGTATCCTTTAAATATGAATACATGCTACGCGATATTATATGATGTTACTTGAACCCGATTTTGACGGTTAACTTAAGGAGATGTCGTAACTTGCTAAAATGAAATATATTTAGTATTGATTGTGGTCTTATGTGATATTAATAATATGCAAGCATGTTTGCTAATTGTTGAGATCTTATATAATATGAGAATGCATTTAAACTCTAAAGAAGGAACGTTAAGGATAGAAATTATATTCTATATAACTGTGTAGCTAGGTAAAACTTAGCTTATGTGTTGATCGTATATTCAAAGAGAAAATGTGAAGTTAAATTATATGACTAATGAATATCATATATATACGTAACTGTATTACGATAGGAATTCGAAAGTGTTAATTGCTTTTCGTGGATAAACTACGCTAAAGGCAAGTTCTCTTACTTACACTCTCTTAAAGTGCAAGTATCCTAACCGACGCATTTACTTTATCCAAGGAAAGCTATGATTGTGAAAGTTTCCTAACTTATACTCTTTTACTATGCAAGTATCCTATCTTGTGTATTGCGAACAAGTTTTCTATTTAATCGGTTGAATTGAATCAGCATACTTGAACTCTTATTTCATTAAAGCTAGTATTCATGTTGAACTTAGTATTGTTCTTGAATATTGTGAAAGTGTCTATGCCATTTGATTCGGCTAGACTTATATTATTGAAAAGCGACCCAAACTAATTGATTGGTGCGGGATCTTGTATTTGACTGAGAAGAACAACCTTCTTTGAAGGGAATATATAATTGTCGGAGAACCGACGTGCACATTTGAGTATGGTTGATTGTTATGCATAACAAGGGTACTTTAGGCTGATCACCTATTGTACCTGTTTTTGTTGGATTTTCAGTTTATTACTGTCAATTCTAGTAGAAGTTCATAGTCCGTAGTGACTACTCAGTATTTAATTATTTGAAATCTTGAATTGACTTATTATTGAATCATATTGATATTATCCTGTCCTTAGCGACTGATATTGAGAACTGTTGATATTCTTGTTATTCTTGAACTATCAAATCTTGTTATACCCTTTCGGGAATTGAGAATCTTATTACTCACCCTTATTGTATATTACTTGCTGGGCAATTTGTGCTCATTCTTGCTTTCCCTAAAACATTTCAGTTAAGGCAGAGCATGGTGAACCTTCGGGCGTTGATAAGGGCAAGGGCAAAGCTACCAACTAGCTTATGTCTGTTATGTTTTAAATATATTAATATTGTATGAAGATGATGTAGTAAGACTGGATTTGATTATGTTTAAGCTTAAGTTAGATTATGTAATAAGTCGTTAACTGATATTATTATGTAATCTATTAAGTACTGTAGGTTGCGAGACTTGGGGGAATAATTATAATAAATCATTGTAAATTATTCTAGAATAGATTTTCCGCTGTGATCGTATGATATTTAATTATTATTAGTGTGATGTATTACCATGAGCACGTGATGAACCGAATTCGAGAGACCAAGTGGCGGTCCTGGAATTTGGGGGCGTCATAGTTATTACCGTTAACACTGTTGAAATACCCGGTGGTTAAAGTAAAGTAATACGCGTTGTTGCACAGTAGCACACGGTATTGTATAGTATTTTTAGATTATTGTTAATTCAATAATTGTCACTACACAGTATTTCCCATTATCAGATCAATAATTCATATTATTTGAATAATATTATTAGATAGCATTATTGGCAATGTCTAAGGAAGTTTTGTGTAGGAAAGGGGTTTGGTCACCTAATTGCGCACCAGTAAGAAGAAATCCTTATCGGAAAGCCCCCTCTTTCTTGGGAACGACCTGGTTGTCAATATTGTAATTCTGTAATATTATTTGTGAATAATTAATTGTTGATTTATATGATAAAGAAATATTTATTTTATGTGGATATAAATGAAGAAATTAGTGCTGATATATTTTATTAGTATTTTGTCGAAATGGAGGTGTGGAAAATCATCCGTATGTGAATTTCGGTCATTTTTTGTTCGGAATTTGGAATAACTTTCTTCTATAAAGTTGCAGAGAATTAAATTTTCTATGGAATGGACATAAGATTCGTATTTTTCTGATAAAAGGGCTATTTATTATGAATTATTGAAATTCCGGAATAATTAATTTTTGGGGTTATAAATATTTTTTCCACAAAAAACATTTTTAATATGGGTGGGACCCACTTGTGTGTGATGATGAGAGTGATGTGATGTGTGTAGGAATTTTTTTTTAAAATATTATTATTTTATTAAATTTTCTACTTTGGCGTTCTAAGCACTTTTCTATAAATAGGGTACTGAATTAGAATTTAAAAATCACATCAGAGTCAGAAGTTTCTCTCTCTATAATATCGAGCGTATTTTTGTGAGTATTTAAATACTTTGAATGTTGCTATACAGTACAAGTTTCTTTCAGTATTATATCCGAAATTCCAGTCAGAAGTTCTATTCTTTTGAAGTAAGGGATGTTATTTTTTTTTTAAATGATGTTATTTCTTTCAATATCATGACATCGAAATATTGGTATAAATTTTATTATGAAATTTTTACCTTTTTATATTGGGATTACTATTCACGTATACGGCACTATTCACGTATACGGCACTATTCACGAATACGGTACTATTCACAGAAAAATTAATTTTTTTTTCTTTGTCCAAGTTGGCTATTATGGTTCTTATCTTTGATTGGATCCAAGTTTTGATCTTCATTCTTGAATTTTGCCCCATAATTAATTATTATGGAGTATTCTTGATCTTGGATAAACTAAATTACGAATCCCTAATTTTTGTCCTTTATCTCACTGGATTCGTTATTTATATTATTTTTCATCATCCTCAGTCTTAAATGTTGATATAACTGAATATCTTTGGCATGTAGTACAAAGATGAATGATTATTTGATAATATCTTTGGCCTGTAGTGCAAAGATGAATGATTACCTGATGAATATCTTTGGCCCGTAGTGCAAAGATAGACAGGTGTTGAGATGAACATGACCAACTGGTGATACAAATGAATATCTTTGGCCTGTAGTGCAAAAATGAATATTTGATTCAAGATATATATTGATTGATGTTACAGGGATAAAATATTGATTATGGACTTTCAAATCATAGAAGATAGTAGACATCATTTCCTACTTAACTATTCTAATGCATTGTTACTTCCGCTGCAGTTGTTGATCTAAAACTTGTTGTTCATAATATTTTATCTGATTTGTTGAAGACTAACGATAAATTATTCTGCATTATCTTAGTCATAATATTCTTTACTGGGCTAGTTGAGCTCACCCTTTTCATCTATTGTCCTCTTTAGGAAATGAGAATGTCGCAGGGACTAGTCGGGGAACAGAGTGATGGACAGAGTTAAGAGCAGTAGTAGTCCTCACTATTTTTGTATAATAGTGTGTAAATAATTGTAACTATTGAGGACTGAATTTGAGTGTTTATATTTCGTATTATATACGATTTGTATTGACACTCACAGCTTGTATGGTCATCCTGCTCACGACCTTTTGATATAAACGTTTGTATTTGGATTCTGTACCATGTGTTTGGCGACTCAGAGCGGGTTGGGTTGATTGGACCTATTCTGGGGGCGTCACAGTTGGTATTAGAGCTTAGCGATATGGTCTCTGGCGGAGATCGGGGAATAGAACTAGGAGGGGAGAGACGAGAAAATCCTTTACTAGTGTGTCCTACCTAATATTATGTGATATTTAATTGGTCAGTCGTAGCATAGGGTTAATATGTGATATGTTAATTTGTTTAATTAACCCTTGTTCTATGGTAGTATTTGAGAATGGCAGCTGAGAATGTTAACAATGGAGTGATTGAGACCATTGAGATACCTTTAATCACCAACCAGGTGAACGTGCAACAGGAAGGCAATGTTCCTTATAAAAACAACACCACTGATCAGACGATGAACGATGGGATGATTAGAAACTTATTGCAGTTTATGCAAAACCAGACGAGGGAGGCTTGTGTGCAGAATACGGGTGGAAATAATAACAACATGCGGATTGTCACTGCCAAGCAGTTTAAAGAGTTGGGACCACCAGAGTTTTTGGGAAAGCCGGATCCGATCAAGGAGAAAACGTGGGTTAAGCAAATTACCAAGATATTTGATGTCTTGGGATGCACGGAGGAACAGAAGGTTCCATTCGCCACCTTTATGTTTCGTGGAGAGGCAGATTACTGGTGGAAATCTGTGAAGCGTACCCAGTCTGCCGCATTCAAGATGTCTTGGGAAGCGTTCCAAAAACTGTTCAATGATAAGTACTTTCCTGAAAGTATTCATCATATGAAGGAGGTGGAGTTTATCATACTGGAACAGAACAACATGACTGTGTCCCAGTACGAGGCTAAGTTTGCAGAGTTGTCCAGGTTTGCACCTCATTTGGTAGAGATTGAGGAACGTATGACGCAGATGTTTCTGAGAGGTTTGAAACCTAAAATTTGTCAATACCTCATTTCTCACAAATTTTCTCTCTATTCAGATGTAGTAAACAGAGCTCAGTTATTAGAACGAGATAATGAATCTATTCAACCAAGGGACCACAACCAGGGTCGTACCGACGGCAGCAGTCATCGGAGCAATGACAACCAGCGGGGAGGAAAGTATCATGACAGAAGCGGTAACCACTCTGGTGGTAATTATGGCCATGATAATAGAAGAAGTGAGTCGGGGGGAGATTTCAAGAAGAGAAGGTACAACAATGAGAACGTGAAGACGTCGACAGCAACACCAGCATCAACTATTTCTAGGGGAGGAGAACGACCACCTGTTGTATGCTATAAATGCGGGAAAGAGGGACACATCAGCCCAAACTGCCCACAACAATTCAAGGCATGTTATAACTGTGGAAAGGAAGGACATATAGCTCGAGATTGTCTTGTAGCAAAACCAAGTCCAGCGGGGGTGGTGATTCCAAACGCGGTTTCAGACAAGTCAAAGTTGGTGGTTCCTGGAAGAGCGTTTGTCGTGACTGCCCAAAACGCGAGGAACCCGAACGAGGTGATCACGGGTAAGCTAATCATAAACTATTGCGAAGTTTACACTTTGTTAGATACCGGTGCTACCCATTCTTTTATATCACCTACTTGTGCTCAACGTTTGAACTTGACACCTGAGAAATTAGACTTTGACTTATCTGTTGAGACTCTATTGGGAGAAACCTTCGTTACATCAACAGTTTACAAATCTTGCTTGATTCAGATTGGTACCCTCGCCCTACCTGTTGATCTTATATCTTTGAAAATACTTGCATTTGATGTGATTTTAGGAAATGACTGGTTAACCATTTATCATGCCAAAATTGATTATTTTTGTAGATTGTTAGTTTTCATATTCCTAACCAACCTGTTGTGCGAATTCAAACAACCAATCCACTAAAATCAATCAATGTCATTTCAAGTCATAAAGCTATTCGTTTATTGAAAAACGGATGTCAAGATTTATTAGCTCATGTCACTGATCTAAACCAGAATACGTCAGATTTGAATAATATTTCTGTTGTTAATGAGTTTCCTGATGTTTTTCCCGAAGAACTTTTCGGTCTACCCCCAGAACGTGAAGTTGAATTCTTTATTGACCTTGAACCCGGTACAAAACCCATTTCTAAAACCCCATATCGAATGGCTCCTATTGAACTTCAGAAGTTAAAGGTCCAACTACAAAAGTTGTTAGACATCGATTTTATTCGTCCTAGTACGTCTCCTTGGGGTGCTCCTGTTTTATTCGTAAAGAAGAAAGACGGGAGTATGCAACTTTGTATTGACTATCGGGAGTTAAACCATGTCACCATCAAGAATAGGTATCCGCTGTTGGGTTTATATAAAATCGTGACGCAATCAAATTGCAAAAATTAGCGGAAGCATGGTATATCAGAGTTTAAAAAATTTCTACAAACCCATTACCCGGATCATCCTTTATGCAAATTATTAATTTAAAACGATAAATAAGAAGTTATGGAATCATACCCTTGTAGAATGAAGCTTCCACAGGTACTTGTTCAACTCCTTGTTCTTCGTGATCTTTTTAAATTTTCGGGTTAGATTCCTTCCTTTGATCAACGTTAGCCACCCAAGTGTTTGGCCTCTAGAGGTGATCCACCAAGGAAGATGAATTATTAAGAAGGAGGGTGGTTGGCTTAGTTTCTATCCTCTATAGAAAAGGAGTATTCTCCAACAATTGGAATTGCATCAACTGATATCTATTATAAAACTCCTCTTATATAGATATTGGTCAACCCTTCTAATCCTATTAGACATGGGATTTCATTTAATTAATTAAACTCTTTTAATTAATTTAGGCTTCCCACCACATTGGGAATAATTAATTAAATTCATTTAATTAATTTACCTCCTAATTTTATTAGGAATAAATGAGAGTACTAATATTAAATTAATTACTAAACTCCTTCAGAAATTAAAATAATAATAATTGTAATAATATTAATAAGTCTCCTCTAATTAATTTGTATTTAATATTTTCAAAATATTAAATAATAAACATTAAGCTATTTAATTTATTCTATCACAATAGATTAAATTAATTATACTTAATGCATTATTACGATTATGTCATTACCTTCTCAAATAATTATTTTTCATTTTATGGTGTGACCCTTTAGGTTCTCCATATTAAACCGGTTGTGAATAAATCAATTAGTACAATTCTAATCTTATTTAAATAAATAAATTAAACTAATAATCTATTTAAATAAATAATATTTATTCTACAATAGGGAGAAGCCTCTCTAGCGATCAACGACTTTTCAGATAATATAGATTTCAACATTAATCATAAAAGAACCCGTGAGTTAATAATTACCGTACAATTCAATCCTTCCACCATACAATGTCCCAATTAAATACAAGACATGAATTTACTGTCAAGTCTTATTTTATTCAATTATATTTATTTCGATTAGAAAATGCACAACTCCAAATAATGTAAATTAGAAACTCCTTTCTAATTTCATTCCACCTTGGCTAAGGATTCCTAAGTTGTCATTTAACGAATCACATAGGACATATCTCCTCTTTTACTAGAGGTGGTAGATTCTTTATTGATCATTCATTATCTCCAAATGTAACCCATTATACCCAAGCATACCGTTTTATATACCCTAAAGGGCTTTAAGGAATAAGTCAAAGTATAATTCATTATGTAAGACCCCAAATTTTATGAATAAGATTTATGTTTCTTTATATATTATTTTGAAATAGTAAGGTGTTGATTTGATAAATGTGATAAGTTATGGGTGAAATGTGCAAAGTTTACAAAGTAAGCAAGTGGTTATAAAATATTCGTTTGGTCGAGGAATATTCTTTTTGTCGGAGAATATTCGTACGACGGCGCAGTCACCCCCACAACAGAATGAATGTCGAATATAGAAAGCGATAGAAGTAACTTTTTTATAAAAATAACGGCAAAACTGTTACCGTTAGTACTGTTAAAATACCCGGTGGTTAAAATACAATAATATGTAGTGTTGTACAGTAGCACACGGTATTGCACAGTATTTTAAATTATTGATTCTTACGTAGGAAGACACTTACTCAATTATTGTTATAGTAATTACTGTCCAATATTTTATATTGTTGATTCAATAATTGCATAATATTTTATTGGTTAAATATTTGCTACGTTGATATTTTATATCAATAAGTGCTACTTTGCTATTTTATATTATTGATTCAATAATTGTCATTGCACATTATTTCAAATTATCAAATCAGTAATTCATATTATTTGAATAATATTATTAGATAGCATTATTGGCAATGTCTAAGAAAGTTCTGTCTAGGAAAGGGGTTGATTGCGCGCCAGTAAAGAGAAATCCTTATCGGAAGGCCCCTCTTTCTTGGAAACGACCTGGTTGTCAATATTGTAGTTCTGTAATATTATTTGTGAATAATTAATTTTTGATATATATGATAAGGAAATATTTATTCAATGTGGATTTAAACGGAGGAATTTTTAACATGTGACATTTGTTGAAAGTTGGTATTTTATCTTGTCCGATAAAATAATTCATTCAAATATATTATTATAATATTACATTATAGTAGTATGATGTGATTATATAATAGTACGATTTTTATAATTTGAATGGTAATATTATTATAGTAAATTCATGGTATAAAAGTTAAACAAGGTAGAAGAGTGCAAATTAAATTTGAACTCTTATGATGCAAACAATGATGTCATCGAAGCGATATGGTAAGCAAGGATGTCATCGGAGCGATGAGGTAAGCAATGATGTCATAGGATCGATGATGTAAGCGATGATGTCATAAATTATGACGAAAAGACTATTTTACCCTTACTCTGCCGAGTCTATAAATAGAAGCTCATTTCTTCATTATTTCTCAGTAATTCACTAAAGCTATAGAGAGAGAAAGTATAGAGGGAATAAGAGAGAAAGAAGAAGAGTATTCTGCTATTACACTAGCGCAGTCAACAAATTTTTAAGGTAAGGGGTATTATTTCTTCCGTATTCATGAAGAGAGTTATTTTCTTTCAATATTCGTAAGGGTTGTTATTCCATTCTTTATTATTCTGTTGGAATAAACTGTCTACGCAGACTACCACATGCATGGTGAAATCCTATTGTTATTCTATTCTTTATTATTCTGTGGGAATAACCTGTCTACGCGGACTACCGCATGCCTGGTGAATAACCCTTCGTATTCAGTTGTTATTAAATTGTGGAAATAATTTGTCTAAGCAGACTACCGCCAGACTGGTGAAAATATAATTGCAGTTTCGTATATTGTTTCATTTCAGATTCCTAACTCTAAACTTACTACGATAAGTATTGCTTCTAGAATTCCTGAAATGATTAGAAATTTCTTGAGTTGTGTGCTTCATCTAGTATCATTTCACCGAAATAATTTTCTGAACTTTCTCGTGAAATTCTTATGTTTTCATGTCGAGTTACTATTCATGAGTTACTATTCACGGTAAAAAAATATTTTTTATTGTATCCATGTTTTGAACTTCATTCTTGAATTGTGCTCCACAATTGATTATTACGGAGTATTATTGAACTTGGATAAACTAAATTACGAATCCCTAATCCTTGTCCTTTCTCTCACTGGATTCGTTTCTTATATTGTATTTCATCATCCTCAGTCCTAAATGGTGATATAACTGAATATCTTTGGCCTGTAGAGCAAAGATGAAAGATTACTTGATGAATATCTTTGGCCTGTAGTGCAAAGATGAATGATTACTTGATGAATATCTTTGGCCCGTAGTGCAAAGATGAACAGGTGTTGAGATGAACATGACCAACTGGTGATACAAATGAATATCTTTGGCCGTAGTGCAAAGAAGAATATTGATTTGAGATATATATTGATTGATGTTACATGGATAAAATATTGATGATGGACTTTTAAATCATAGAAGATAGTAGACTTCATTCTCTACTTAACTCTTCTAATGAATTATTTCTGCTGCGAATATTGATCTAAAACTTGTTGTCCATTATATTTTACCTGATTTATTTAAGACTAACGATAATTTATTATTCATTATCTTAGTCATAATATTCTTTACTGGGCTAGTTGAGCTCACCCTTTTCTACCATTGTTCTCTTCAGGAAATGGAAATATCGCGGGGACTAATTGGGGATCAGAGTGATGGTCAGAGTTAGATCAGTAGAAGTCATCACTATTCTATAAAATAGTGGGATAATGATTGTAATTAATAAGGAGTGAATTTGAATGTTTATATTTCGTATTATATACGATTTGTATTGAAATTCACAGTTTGTGTGGTCGTAGTTTGCACGACCGTATGTTATAAAAGATTATATTTGAATTCTGTACCATGTATTTGGCGACTCAGAATGGGTTGGTATTGAACCTATTTTGGGGGCGTCACAGTTGGTATCAGAGCTTAGGGATATGATCTCTGGCGGAGATCTGGGAATAAAACTAGGAGGGGAGAGACGAGTAAAACCTTCGCTAGTGTGTCCTATCTAAGCTTAATTATTATTTAATTGGTCGGTTGGAACATAGGGTTAATATATGATATGTTAATTTATTTGATTAACCCTTGTTTTGTGGCAGTATTTGAGAATGGCAGCTGAAAATCTAAACAATGGCGTGAATGAGACCGTTGAGACACCTTTAATCACTAACCAAGAGAACGTGCAACAGGAAGGCAACAATTCTCCTGTAAATAACCCTACCGAAGAAATTATAAATGACGGGATATTTAAAAGCTTTTTGCAGTTCATGCAATACCAGACGAGGGAGACTCGTGTTCATAATATAGGTGGAAATAACAACTCGCGGCTTGTTACTGCCAAGTAGTTTAAAGAGTTGGGACCGCCAGAGTTTTAGGGAAAGCCAGATCCAATCAAGGCAGAAAATTGGATTAAGCAAATTACCAAGATATTTGATGTCTTGGGATGCAAGGAAAAACAAAAGGTTCCATTTGCCACCTTTATGTTCCGTGGAGAGGCAGATTACTGGTGGAAATCTGTGAAGCGTATCCAGCCTGCCGCACTCAAGATGTCTTGGGGGGCGTTCCAATAACTGTTCAATGACAAGTACTTTCCAGAAAGTATTCGTCACATGAAAGAGGTAGAGTTTATCAGACTGGAACAGAACAACATGACTGTGTCCCAGTACGAGGCTAAGTTCGCGGAGTTATCCCGGTTTGCACCTCATTTGGTGGAGAATGAGGAACGTATAACGCGGATGTTTTTGAGAGGTTTAAAACCCGAGATTCGTCGATACCTCATTTCTCACAAATTTTCTCTATATTCGGATGTAGTGAACATGGCCCAGTTATTAGAACGAGATAATGATTATGTTCAACCAAGGGACAACAACCAAGGTCGTACTGGTGGCAGCAGTCATCGGAACAATGACAACCAGCAGGGAGGAAAGTATCATGCCAGAAGCGGTAACCACACTGGTGGTAATCGTGGCCATGATAATAGAAGAAGTGAGTCGGGGGGAGATTTCAAGAAAAGAAGGTACAACAATGAGAACGTGAAAGCATCGACAGCAACACCAACATCAACTGTTTCTAGGGGAGGAGAACGACCACCGGTCTTATGCTACAAATGCGGGCAAGAGGGACACATCAGCCCCAACTGTACACAACAATCTAAGGTGTGTTATAACTGTGGAAAGGAAGGGCACATAGCTCGAGTGTGTCCTGTAGCGAAACCAAGTCCAGCAGGGATGGTGACTCCAAAGGCTATCCCTGACAAGTCAAAGTCAGTGGTTCCTGGAAGAGCTTTTGTTGTGACTGCCCAACAAGCAAGGAACCCGAACGAGGTTATTACGGGTAAGCTGATAATAAACTCTTGCAAAGTTTACACTTTATTAGATACTGGTGCTACCCATTCTTTTATTTCACCTACTTGTGCTCAACATTTGAACTTGACACCTGAGAAATTAGACTTTGACTTATCTGTTGAAACTCCGTTAGGAGAAACCTTCGTTACATCTACAATTTACAAATCTTGCTCGATTCAAATTGGTACCCTCACCTTACCTGTTGATCTTATATCATTGAAAATACTTGCATTTGATATGATTTTAGGAATTGACTGGTTGACCACTTATCATATCAAAATTGATTGTTTTCGTAAGGTTGTTAGTTTTCATATTCCTAACCAACCTTTTGTGCGAATTCAAACAACCAAACCACTAAAATCAATCAATGTTATTTCATGTCATAAAGCTATTCGTTTATTAAAAAATGGATGTCAAGCTTTCTTAGCCCATGTCACTGATCTAAACCAGAATACGTCAGGTTTGAATGATATTTCTATTGTTAATGAGTTTCCTGATGTATTTCCAGAAGAACTTCCCGGTCTACCCCCGGAACGTGAAATTGAATTCTTTATTGACCTTGAATCCGGTACAAAACCCATTTCTAAAACCCCATATCGACTGGCTCCTATAGAACTTCAGGTGTTAAAGGTCCAACTACAGGAGTTGTTAGACATCGGTTTTATACGTCCTAGTACATCTCCTTGGGGTGCTCCTGTTTTATTCGTAAAGAAGAAAGACGGGAGTATGCGACTTTGTATTAACTATCGGGAGTTGAACCATGTCACCATCAAGAATAGGTATCCGTTACCTCGTATTGATGACCTGTTCGACCAATTGCAACGTGCATAATTCTTTTCAAAGATCGAACTTCGTTCTGGATATCATCAACTGAAGATTAAAACTGAGGATATTCCGAAGACTGCTTTCAGAACTCGATACAGGCATTATGAATTCTTAGTCATGTCTTTTGGATTGACTAATGCTCCAGCTGCTTTTATGGATATGATGAACCGTGTATTCAAGGAATATTTGGATCAGTTCGTGGTTGTCTTTATTGATGACATCCTCATCTATTCCAAAAGCCATGAAGATCATGAGCACCACTTGAAGCTGGTACTTCAAAGGCTTCGTGAAAATAAGCTATATGCCAAGCTGAAGAAATGCGAGTTCTGGCTTGAGGAGGTAGCATTCCTTGGGCACGTAGTATGAAAATGTGGAGTATCTGTGGACCCGACGAAGATTGAAGCAATACAAAGTTAGGAGCAACCGAAGTCAGTGATCGAAGTACGTAGCTTTCTGGGCTTAGCTGGTTATTATCGGAGATTCGTGGAAGGATTTTCTTGAATCGCTACTCCATTAACTCAACTGACTCAGAAAGATACAAAATTCGTATGGAAAGAGGAATGCGAGAAGAGTTTCAAGAGCTCAAGAGGAGACTCCTTTCGACACCTGTTCTGACGATACCATCTGGTTCGGATGGATTTGTCATTTACAGCGATGGTTTGGGCAAAGGGTTAGGATGTGTTCTCATGCAACATGGGAAAGTCATAGCCTATGTCTCACGATAACTCAAGGAATATGAGAGAAATTATCCTACTCATGATCTAGAGTTGGCAGCAGTCGTTTTTGCGTTGAAGATCAGGAGACACTACCTGTATGGGGAAAAAGTGGAGATCTATACAGATCATAAGAGCCTCAAGTATTTCTTCACCCAGAAGGAACTTAACATGCGACAACGATGTTGGCTTGAGCTGTTGAAAGATTACGACCATACCATCCAATACCATCATGGTAAAGCGAACGTGGTAGCTGACGCGTTGAGTAGAAGATCATATGCGGGAACGAATGCGATACTTTCAAAGCATATTTTGTGTGATTTACAAAAGATGGAGATAGAGTTCAAGACTCCGGGTACCCATGCGATGATGTCAAGTATACGCATAGAACCAGCTTTGATTGATAAAGTTAAAGCTACTCAAGCTACAGACCCAGAGCTGATGAATATGAGGAAGAAGGTGCAAGAAGGTACTATTCCAGAAGCAAGAATCGTTGAAGAAGGAATACTTCTAGTCAACTCCAGACTTTGTGTTCCTAATGATTCTGATTTGAAGTATAGAATCATGTTGGAGGAACACAACACACCGTTTGTAATTCATCCTGGGAGTACCAATATGTATCGTGATCTTCGACATACATTTTGGTGGAGCAATATGAAGAGAGAGATCGCGGAGTTTATCTCGAGGTGTTTAACGTGTCAACGTGTCAAGGCGGAGCATCAAGTGCCAAAGGGTCCATTACAACCACTTGAGATTCTAAAGTGGAAGTGGGAACACATTATCATGGATTTCGTTACCGGTCTTCCCAAGGTTTCTCAAGGCATAGATGCGATTTGGATTATTGTTGATAGATTAACCAAGTCTGCTCATTTCTTGCCGATACGAGAGACTTATTCTGTTGAACGTCTTGCACGTATGTACGTGAATGAGATTGTGAGATTGCATGTCATGCCAGTATCCATAGTTTTGGATCGTGACCCAAGATTAACTTCATAATTTTGGGTCAGCTTGTAGAAAGCTATGGGCACGGATTTACGATTCAGTTCGGCATATCATCCACAAACGGACGGGCAATCGAAAAGGACTATCCAAACTCTTAAAGATCTATTGAGACTCTATGTTATAAACTTCAAAGGGAGTTGGGATAAGTACCTACCATTGGTGGAATTCTCCTACAACAACAGTTATCAGGCAAGTATAGGCATGGCTCCATTCGAGGCGTTGTATGGACGAAAATATCATTCTCCAGTATGCTGGGATGAGGTCGGGGAAGCAATATTGTTGGGACCTGAGTTTAATGTCAGAGATCATGTATTATTACGTGTTGCTCCATGGAAAGGAGTTACGAGATTCGAAAAGAGACGAAAGCTCAACCCACGATTCATTGGTCCATTTGAAATCCTTGACCGAGTAGGAAATGTGGCCTCCAAGCATGTCTCATGTTCATAACATTTTTCACATATCTGTGCTTCGTAAATATGTGAAAGATCCAAACCACATTATTGAGTTAGAACCAGAAGAGATAGCCAATGATTTAATATACGAGGAGGTACCTGTTAAGATCTTGGATAGGAAGGAACATATCCTACGCTCAAAGGTTATACCTCAAGTTAAAATTTTGTGGAGGAACCATGATATCGAGGAAATGACTTGGGAGTTAGAATCGAAAATAAAAACGAGGTATCCTCACCTTTTCGACATACCAGGTACGTATGTCAATTTCGAGGACGAAATTTTATAAGGAAGGGAGGTTGTAAGACCCCAAATTTTATGAATACGATTTAATTTTCTTTATATATTATTTTGAAATAGTAAGGTGTTGATTTGATAAATGTGATAAGTTATGGGTGAACTGTGCAAAGTTTTCAAAGTAAGCAAGTGGTTATAAAATATTCGTTTGGTCGAGGAATATTCTTTTTGTCGGAGAATATTCGTACGACAGCGCAGTCATTGTTGGATTCCACAACGGAATGAATGTCGGATATAGAAAGCGACAAAAGTAACTTTTTTATAAAAATAATAGCAAAACTGTTATCGTTAGTACTGTTGAAATACCCGGTGGTTAAAAAACAGTAATACGTGGTGTTGCACAGTAGCACACGGTATTGCACAGTATTTCGAATTATTGATTCTTACGTAGGAAGGAACTTACTCAATTATTATTATAGTAATTACTATTCAATATTTTATATTATTAATTCAATAATTGTATAATATTTTATTGGTTCAATATTTGCTACGTTGATATTTTATATCAATAAGTGCTACTTTGCTGTTTTATATTATTGATTCAATAATTGTCATTGCACATTATTTCAAATTATCAAATCAATAATTTATATTATTTGAATAATATTATTTGATAGCATTATTGACAAGGAGAAATCCTTATCGAAAGGCCCACTCTTTCCTGGGAACGACCTGGTTGTCAATATTGTAGTTCTGTAATATTATTTGTGAATAATTAATTTTTGATATATATGATAAGGAAATATTTATTCAATGTGGATTTAAACGGAAGAATTTTTAACATGTGACATTTGTTAAAAGTTGGTATTTTATCTTGTCCGATAAAATAATTCATTCAAATATATTATTATAATATTACATTATACTAGTATGATGTGATTATATAATAGTATGATTTTTATAATTTGAATGGTAACATTATTATAGTAAATTCATGGTATAAAAGTTAAACGAGGTGGAAGAGTGCAAATTGAATTTGAACTCTTATGATGCAAATAATGATGTCATCGGAGAGATAAGGTAAGCAAGGATGTCATCGGAACGATGAGGTAAGCAATGATGTCATAGGATCGATGATGTAAGCGATGATGTCATAAATTATGACGAAAAGACTATTTTACCCTTACTCTGCCGAGCCTATAAATAGAAGCTCATTTCTTCATTATTTGTCACCAATTCACTAAAGCTATAGAAAAAAAAAGTATAGAGAGAATAAGAGAGAAAGAAGAAGATTATTATGCTATTACACTAGTGCAGTC
Organism: Panax stipuleanatus; assembly: GCA_020205555.1. Classification (NCBI taxonomy): domain Eukaryota; kingdom Viridiplantae; phylum Streptophyta; class Magnoliopsida; order Apiales; family Araliaceae; genus Panax; species Panax stipuleanatus. The sequence continues at coordinate 99,884,920 of CM035115.1, forward strand.
TCCAAATTTTTAAGGTAAGGGGTATTATTTCTTTCGTATTCATGAAGAGAGTTATTTTCTTTCAATATTCGTAAAGGATGTTATTCCATTCTTTATTATTCTGTTGGAATAACCTGTCTACGCGGACTACCGCATGCATGGTGAAATCCTGTTGTTATTCCATTCTTTATTATTCTGTGGGAATAACCTGTCTACGCGGACTACCGCATGCCTGGTGAATAACCCTTCGTATTCAGTTGTTATTAAATTGTGGAAATAATCTGTCTGAGCGGACTACCGCCAGACGGGTGAAAATCCAATTGCAGTTTCGTATATTGTTTCATTTCAGATTCCTAACTCTAAACTTACTACGGTAAGTATTGCTTCAAGAATTCCTGAAATGATCAGAAGTTTCTTGAGTTTTGCGCTTCATCTAGTATCATTTCACCGGAATAATTTTCTGAACTTTCTCGTGAAATTCTTATCTTTTCATGTCGAGTTACTATTCACGAGTTACTATTTATGAGTTACTATTCACGGTAAAATAAATATTTTTTTTTGATTGTATCCAAGTTTTGAACTTCATTCTTGAATTTTGCTCCATAATTGATTATTATGAAGTATTATTGAACTTGAATAAACTAAATTACGAATCCCTAATCCTTGTCCTTTATCTCACTTGATTCGTTCCTTATATTGTATTTCATCATCCTCAGTCCTAAATGGTGATATAACTGAATATCTTTGGCCTGTAGAGCAAAGATGAAAGATTACTTGATGAATATCTTTGGCCTGTAGTGCAAAGATGAATGATTACTTGATGAATATCTTTGGCCCGTAGTGCAAAGATGAACAGGTGTTGAGATGAACATGACCAACTGGTGATACAAATGAATATCTTTGGCCGTAGTGCAAAGAAGAATATTGATTTGAGATATATATTGATTGATGTTACATGGATAAAATATTGATGATGGACTTTTAAATCATAGAAGATAGTAGACTTCATTCTCTACTTAACTCTTCTAATGAATTATTTCTGCTGCGAATATTGATCTAAAACTTGTTGTCCATTATATTTTACCTGATTTATTTAAGACTAACGATAATTTATTATTCATTATCTTAGTCATAATATTCTTTACTGGGCTAGTTGAGCTCACCCTTTTCTACCATTGTTCTCTTCAGGAAATGGAAATATCGCGGGGACTAATTGGGGATCAGAGTGATGGTCAGAGTTAGATCAGTAGAAGTCATCACTATTCTATAAAATAGTGGGATAATGATTGTAATTAATAAGGAGTGAATTTGAATGTTTATATTTCGTATTATATACGATTTGTATTGAAATTCACAGTTTGTGTGGTCGTAGTTTGCACGACCGTATGTTATAAAAGATTATATTTGAATTCTGTACCATGTATTTGGCGACTCAGAATGGGTTGGTATTGAACCTATTTTGGGGGCGTCACAGTTGGTATCAGAGCTTAGGGATATGATCTCTGGCGGAGATCTGGGAATAAAACTAGGAGGGGAGAGACGAGTAAAACCTTCGCTAGTGTGTCCTATCTAAGCTTAATTATTATTTAATTGGTCGGTTGGAACATAGGGTTAATATATGATATGTTAATTTATTTGATTAACCCTTGTTTTGTGGCAGTATTTGAGAATGGCAGCTGAAAATCTAAACAATGGCGTGAATGAGACCGTTGAGACACCTTTAATCACTAACCAAGAGAACGTGCAACAGGAAGGCAACAATTCTCCTGTAAATAACCCTACCGAAGAAATTATAAATGACGGGATATTTAAAAGCTTTTTGCAGTTCATGCAATACCAGACGAGGGAGACTCGTGTTCATAATATAGGTGGAAATAACAACTCGTGGCTTGTCAAAAGGTTCCATTTGCCACCTTTATGTTCCGTGGAGAGACAGATTACTGGTGGAAATCTGTGAAGCGTATCCAGCCTGCCGCACTCAAGATGTCTTGGGGGGCGTTCCAAAAACTGTTCAATGACAAGTACTTTCCAGAAAGTATTCGTCACATGAAAGAGGTAGAGTTTATCAGACTGGAACAGAACAACATGACTGTGTCCCAGTACGAGGCTAAGTTCGCGAAGTTATCCCGGTTTGCACCTCATTTGGTGGAGAATGAGGAACGTATGACGCGGATGTTTTTGAGAGGATTGAAACCCGAGATTCGTCGATACCTCATTTCTCACAAATTTTCTCTATATTTGGATGTAGTGAACAGGGCCTAGTTATTAGAACGAGATAATGATTATGTTCAACCAAGGGACAACAACCAAGGTCGTACTGGTGGCAGCAGTCACCAGAACAATGACAACCAGCAAGGAGGAAAGTATCATGCCAGAAGCGGTAACCACTCTGGTGGTAATCGTGGCAATGATAATAGAAGAAGTGAGTCGGGGGGGAGATTTCAAGAAGAGAAGGTACAATAATGAGAACGTGAAAGCATCGACAGTAGCACCAACATTAATTGTTTCTAGGGGAGGAGAATGACCGCCGATCGTATGCTATAAATGCAGGCAAGAGGGACACATCAGCCCCAACTGCACACAACAATCCAAGGTGTGTTATAACTGTGGAAAGGAAGGGCACATAGTTTGAGTGTGTCTTGTAGCGAAACCAAGTCCAGCAGGGATGGTGACTCCAAAGGCTATCCTTGACAAGTCAAAGTCAGTAGTTCCTGGAAGAGCTTTTGTCGTGACTGCCCAACAAGCAAGGAACCCAAACGAGGTTATTACGGGTAAGCTGATAATAAACTTTTGCAAAGTTTACACTTTATTAGATACTGGTGCTACCCATTCTTTTATTTCACCTACTTGTGCTCAACGTTTGAACTTGACACCTGAGAAATTAGACTTTGACTTATTTGTTGAAACTCCGTTGGGAGAAACCTTCATTACATCTACAGTTTTCAAATCTTGCTCGATTCAAATTGGTACCCTCACCCTACCTGTTGATCTTATATAATTGAAAATACTTGCATTTGATGTGATTTTAGGAATTGACTAGTTGACCACTTATCATACCAAAATTGATTATTTTCGTAAGGTTGTTAGTTTTCATATTCCTAACCAACCTATTGTGCGAATTCAAACAACCAAACCACTAAAATCAATCAATGTTATTTCAAGTCATAAAGCTATTCGTTTATTGAAAAACGGATGTCAAGCTTTCTTAGCCCATGTCACTGATCTAAACCAGAATACGTCAGGTTTGAATGATATTTCTGTTGTTAATGAGTTTCCTGATGTATTTCCCGAAGAACTTCCCGGTCTACCCCCAGAACGTGAAGTTGAATTCTTTATTGACCTTAAACCTGGTACAAAACCCATTTCTAAAACCCCATATCGAATGGCTCTTATAGAACTTCAGGTGTTAAAGTTCCAACTACAGGAGTTGTTAGACATCAGTTTTATACGTCCTAGTACATCTCCTTGGGGTGCTCCTGTTTTATTCGTAAAGAAGAAAGACGGGAGTATGCGACTTTGTATTGACTATCGGGAGTTGAACCATGTCACCATCAAGAATAGGTATCCGTTACCTCGTATTGATGACCTGTTCGACCAGTTGCAAGGTGCACAATTCTTTTCAAAGATCGATCTTCGTTCTGGATATCATCAGCTGAAGATTAAAACTGAGGATATTTCGAAGACTGCTTTCAGAACTTGATACAGGCATTATGAATTCTTAGTCATGTCTTTTGGATTGACTAATGCTCCAGCTGCTTTTATGGATATGATGAACCGTGTATTCAAGGAATATTTGGATTAGTTCGTGGTTGTCTTTATTGATGACATCCTCATCTATTCCAAAAGCCGTGAAGATCATGAGCACCACTTGAAGCTGGTACTTTAAAGGCTTCGTGAAAACAAGCTATATGCCAAGCTGAAGAAATGCGAGTTCTGGCTTGAGGAGGTAGCATTCCTTGGGCAAGTAGTATCAAAATGTGGAGTATCTGTGGACCCAGCGAAGATTGAAGCAATACAAAGTTGGGAGCAACCGAAGTTGGTGACTGAAGTATGTAGCTTTCTGGGCTTAGCTGGTTATTATCGGAGATTCGTGGAAGGATTTTCTCAAATCGCTACTCCATTAACTCAGCTGACTCGAAAAGATACAAAATTTGTATGGAACGAGGAATGCGAGAAGAGTTTCAAGAGCTCAAGAGGAGACTCCTTTCAGCACCTGTTCTGAAAATACCATCTGGTTCAGATGGATTTGTCATTTACAACGATGCTTCGGGCAAAGGGTTAGGATGTGTTATCATGCAACATGGGAAAGTCATAGCCTATGCCTCACGACAACTCAAGGAATATGAGAGAAATTATCCTACTCATGATCTAGAGTTGGCAGCAGTCATTTTCGCGTTGAAGATCTGGAGACACTACCTGTATGGGGAGAAAGTGGAGATCTATACGGATCACAAGAGCCTCAAGTATTTCTTCACCCAGAAGGAACTTAACATGCGGTAACGACGTTGGCTTGAGCTGTTGAAAGATTACGACCATACCATCCAATACCATCATGGTAAAGCGAACGTGGTAGCTGACGCGTTGAGTAGAAGATCATATGCGGGAACGAATGCGATACTTTCAAAGCCGATTTTGTGTGATTTACAAAAGATGGAGATAGAGTTCAAGACTCCAAGGACCCATGCTATGATGTCAAGTATACGCGTAGAACCAGCTTTGATTGATAAAGTTAAAGCTGCTCAAGCTACAAACCCGGAGCTGATGAATATGAGGATTAAGGTGCAAGAAAGTACTATTCCAGAAGCAAGAATCGATGAAGAATGAATACTTCTAGTCAACTCGAGACTTTGTGTTCCTAACGATTCTGATTTGAAGTATAGAATCATGTTGGAGGCACACAACACACCGTTTGTAATCCATCCTGTGAGTACCAAAATGTATCATGATCTTCGACATACATTTTGGTTGAGCAATATAAAGAGAGAGATCGCGGAGTTTATCTTGAGGTGTTTAACTTGTCAACGTGTCAAGGCGGAGCATCAGTGCCAAAGGGTCCATTGCAACCAGTTGAGATTCCAAAGTGGAAGTGGGAACACATTACCATGGATTTCGTTATGGGTCTTCCCAAGGTTTCTCAAGGCATAGATGCGATTTGGGTTATTGTTGATAGATTAACCAAGTCTGCTCATTTCTTGCCGATACGAGAGACTTATTCCCTTGAACGTCTTGCACGTATGTATGTGAATGAGATTGTGAGATTGTATGGCATGTCAGTATCCATAGTTTTGGATCGTGACCCAAGATTCACTTCACGATTTTGGGTCAGCTTGCAGAAAGCTATGGGCGCGAATTTACGATTCAGTTCGGCATATCATCCACAAATGGATGGGCAATCGGAAAGGACTATCCAAACTCTTGAAGATCTATTGAGACTGTGTTCTAGACTTCAAAGGGAGTTGGGATAAGTACCTACCATTGGTGGAATTCTCTTATAATAACAGTTATCAGGCAAGTATAGGCATGGCTCCATTCGAGGCGTTGTATGGACGAAAATGTCGTTCTCCAGTATGCTAGGACGAGGTGGGTGAAGCAACATTATTGGGACCGGAGTTAGTACGTATGACTACGAAAAAGATTCAAATGATCCGGCAACGTATACAAACTGCACAAGATCGACAAAAGAGTTATGTCGATCTTCATCGAAGGGACGTGGAGTTTAGTGTCGGAGATCATGTATTATTACGTGTTGCTTCATGGAAAGGAGTTACGAGATTCAAAAAGAGAGAAAAGCTCAACCCACAATTCATTAGTCCATTTGAAATCCTTGACCGAGTAGGAAATGTGGCCTATAGACTCGCCTTACCTCCAAGCATGTCTCGTGTTCATAACGTTTTTCACATATATGTGCTTCGTAAATATGTGAAAGATTCAAACCACATTATTGAGTTAGAACCAGATGAGATAGCCAAAGATTTAACATACGAGGAGGTACCTATTAAGATCTTGGATAGGAAGGAATATATCCTACGCTCAAAGGTTATACCTCAAGTTGAAGTTTTGTGGAGGAACCATGATATCGAGGAAATGACCTGGGAGTTAGAATCGAAAATAAAAACGAGGTATCCTCACCTTTTCGACATACCAGGTACGTACGTCAATTTCGAGGACGAAATTTCATAAGAAGGGGAGGTTGTAAGACCCCAAATTTTATGAATAAGATTTAATTTTCTTTATATATTATTTTGAAATAGTAAGGTGTTGATTTGATAAATGTGATAAGTTATGAGTGAAATGTGCCAAGTTTACAAAGTAAGCAAGTGGTTATAAAATATTTGTTTGGTCGAGGAATATTCTCTTTGTCGGAGAATATTCGTACGACGGCGCAGTCATTGGTGGACCCCACAACGGAATGAATGTCGGATATAAAAAGTGACAGAAGTAACTTTTTTATAAAAATAATAGCAAAACTGTTACCGTTAGTACTGTTGAAATACCCGGTGGTCAAAATACAGTAAAACGTGGTGTTGCACAGTAGCACACGGTATTGCACAGTATTTTAAATTATTGATTCTTATGTAGGAAGGCACTTACTCAATTATTATTACAGTAATTATTGTTCAATATTTTATATTATTGATTAAATAATTGCATAGTATTTTATTGGTTCAATATTTGTTACGTTGATATTTTATATCAATAAGTGCTATTTTGCTATTTTATATTATTGATTCAATAATTGTCCTTGCACATTATTTCAAATTATCAAATCAATAATTCATATTATTTGAATAATATTACTTGATAGCATTATTGGCAATGTCTAAGGAAGTTCTGTCTAAAAAAGGGGTTGATTAATTGCGCTCCAGTAAGGAGAAATCTTTATCGGAAGGCCCTCTCTTTCCTGGGAACAACCTGGTTGTCAATATTGTAGTTCTGTAATATTATTTGTGAATAATTAATTTTTGATATATATGATAAGAAAATATTTATTCAATGTGAATTTAAATGGAGAATTTTTTACATGTGACATTTGTTAAAAGTTGGTATTTTATCTTGTCCGATAAAATAATTCATTCAAATATATTATTATAATATTACATTATAGTAGTATGATGTGATTATATAATAGTATGATTTTTATAATTTGAATGGTAATATTATTATAGTAAATTCATGGTACAAAAGTTAAACGAGATGGAAGAATGCAAATTGAATTTGAACTCTTATGATGCAAACAATGATGTCATCGAAGCAATAAGGTAAGCAAGGATGTCATCAGAGCGATGAGGTAAGCAATGATGTCATAGGATCGATGATGTCATAAATTATGATGAAAAGACTATTTTACCATTACTCTGCCGAGCTTATAAATAGAAGCTAATTTCTTTATTATTTCTCACCAATTCACTAAAGCTATAGAGAGAGAAAGTATAGAGAGAATAAGAGAGAAAGAAGAAGAGTATTCTGCTATTACACTAGTGTAGTCTCCAAATTTTTAAGGTAAGGGGTATTATTTTTTTCGTATTCATGAAGAGAGTTATTTTCTTTCAATATTCGTAAGGGTTGTTATTCCAGTCTTTATTATTCTGTTGGAATAACCTGTCTACGCGGACTACCGCATGAATGGTGAAATCCTGTTGTTATTTCATTCTTTATTATTGTGACGCCCCCAAATCCACGTTCCTTCGAAACCTCGGATTCGGTGCAGTCACGATACTATTAACGCGGAACTATTACATCTTTTAATCATTAGTAAAAGAATACAACTTTGTTTATTACAATTTAGAATATAAATTCTATTCATATCCAAGATCTCGTCTTTACATCATATTCGATATTACTAAAATACGGAATAATTTAAACTTTTCAATATCCTTTGAATAAAAGTCTTTTTATTGATTCCATAACTTTGATACCGATTACAAATCTTGAATCAACTATATAATATGATTCCTTCTTATCTGAGTTATCGCATAAACATTAACAACTCAACTCGATATCCTTTATGTATTAATTAATACATTCTTACAATACAACAAGTATTAAACAGTGTAAGCAACTATCGAGTACATCATCTAGAATCTAAATATGGTCCAGACAATAATCTAAGTAATATTCTTCAATGCGATACTATCTATCTTTATCAATCAAGAAGCACGAAATCTTTACCGTGAATCCTTAACCTGCAAAAGTGGTTATTTGCAAGAGTGAGCTCGACAGCTCAGCAATTCTAACAGTCCTCATGCATCACATAGCATATAACATCATACTCAGTTCATGCATTTATAAACAGTTTATATTTACTACGCGTGTTACTTTTCACATAACAAGTATATCATCAAAGATCAACTTTCAATCTCATTTATATCTCGTATACAGTTCATATATAAGTTCACATTATCACAGCATAATATAATTCAACTAACAGTTATTGAATTCATATTTCAAATAGGAACTGAAAGACTTGCCTGATTCGTAGTTTAACAACTACGACTTAACTGCTTAAGAATCTCTGCACTTTGTGTAATCCTACACAGTTATATTAATCATAGAGATCACACCCATCAGTTATACACTTCCATACATTCTCAATATAATAATAAGTATTACATTGTTGTCTAGCTTGGTTCTTAGAACCTTGTTTCACTTTCTTAACATACTCCTATAATAGCTAGTATAGGTATACTTTTAATATCAACATTCATACACCTTTACTCGACTCGCTATGTGTTCGACACGTATTTAAAGCTCATAGATACATGATCTATATTGCTTTCATGTTTCTCAAACCTTATCGAAACCATTACATTCAAACTTTTCTAAGTTTCACCTTTCAAAATCCTTGTCATACTTAACTAGTCATGCAAGACTACTATGTTCATCATGTATACATGTATATAAGGGCATTAACTCAAGTTTTAAAACCTAGCATGCTCATTATAAGTCAAAATCATATGGCATTCATGCCGGACTTTCATATACCTTAAGTAAATTAAGTTCATGCCTCAAGGGTAAACCACTAATGTCATATTACTACATAAAGAGGCTTAACAATATGTAGTAAGCATGCTCGTGCGTATACTACTCATGTACACTTTAATCACATAGTCTATGCTTTAGAAATTTATTTTCTATGAATAAGCGTGCATATGCAAAAATCCATGTATAAACAAATGATGTTCATGTCAATATGTCTATAGGCATAATGGGCTCCTAATCTTCATGCTTGCATGCTTAGAACGTAACTCGCACGGTGTTTGATGATATTAGTCTTCAAACTCTAAATTTTTATTGAAAAGTACACGAAGTCCACAAAGGTCATTTAGTATAACCAAAGTGTCTTGAAATCATAACTCACTTTCTCTTGAACACTTAGCTAAACCACATAAATGCATTCAAACGGTCAGAAATTACAAGACCTAAATCTTGGTCAAGTTCACTTCAAAAAGTCCTTAAGTTTCACCTTTGAAATCACTTGAATTTATCAATCACGTATGCTAGTGTGTTCAACACCTTGAACATACATTTTATGTCAATAAAAACCATACGGTCATGCTCACAAAACTCAGAATATACAATGGAACATATATGCTCACGACAAGTTTACTTTAAAAATTCTAAGTTCATTTTGTAAACTTTAAATCCTTTCTTCAATTGAGTGTACTCACATAGTTATACTTGTTCACACTACGTTATTGCACTCATGTATGTATTTTAATCATGTTCCTATACTTGCCTAATAACATGCCATAAGCTAGTACATAACAGAACCTGCAACAGAAAACGAAATTCCAGAATCTGGAACCGACGCAGCTGCGCAGAGCCCCAGTTCAAAACTGGCGCAGCTGCGCAGGGCCTTGCCTAACTCAAGTCTGGTACCGGCGCAGCTGCGCTGCTGGCCAGTACAAAACTGGCTCAGCTGCGCAGTTGGTCGGCCAGAAACAGAGCAGCTTTATGCTCGGCAGACTGCAACCCAACTCACAATTTTCACAGTAAATTCGATTCTTAACTGCTATAAAACATTTCTAACATGCTTGTAAGCTTACATAATACTTGATAAACATATTCCACAATTAAATTAACATCTAAATTACATAATCAAGGACTTGCCAATATGAATGAGAAATATAGGAATTATACCTCTACAATTGGTTTTTGGCTGCTATAACTAGTTTCTCCCTCACTGATATCTCTCTCTCAAAATACTTGCTATCAATTCTTCACTTAAGGGAAATTCTCAGCAATAAAATTAAGAAGGAGAAGTTCTCTATTTATAGACAATTGGTTACACAGGTAATACAATTACCTCACAAATCAAACTAATGGTTTGCAAGTTTGTACAATGGTTAAGGGGGAGTGGTTGAGAGTTGGTGGATTCATCATGAATCCCACTCCCTCCATGATCATTTGCTATCATTGAAGCTAAGTGTAGAAGTAGCATAGGCTTTGTGAGCTCACGTGAGGAAGAAATGAAGATGTGCACCCAAGTTGGGACAATTGCTAAACTCTCAGCAACTTGAAATATACAACTAATGTATGCCAACACTTAGGTTATATATACATTCTATATACATTTAAGTCACAATGTAATTCTAATAATAATACTATCATGTATAAATTTTAACTCACACATGTAAAATCCATGTACAGTTCATCCCACCGGATATAATTCTTTCGGGTACCATCACAGTGTATTGTCTCTTTTATTATTAAATTTCATTAATTCAATAATTGTTTGCTATATGTTCATGATATATTATTTTATTGTATACTTAATATACACATTGTCACACCCACATTTCATGTACTTATTACAACTCAATAACTTTACTATATAGTTTATATTCATATATAACATAGTCGCATTGCACTTTATACTTCGCATAACATATAGTTAACTATTATACGTTACACTTTAATATCGCATGGTTGCACATAGAAATTAATAAATTACTTATCTTATCAATTAATTAATAATAATATTAATTAATCCATTTCTCATTAATCCATGGAATTATAATTCCCACGCTAATTGATTAACACTTTATATGATTTATTATCACGTTAAATAAATATAAATCTTTTTATATTTATAAATCATTTACTCATTAATCATATTATCAAATAATTACTTTATAATAGTATATTGTTCATAACAATAATTAATATTAGAAGACCATTTATCTCATCACAAATCTGATTATACTTATAATCGATTTCCTTATTATTATACTATCACTAGCCATAATAATTTAACATACTATCATAATAACAATTAACAATTAATTTAGATTAATTGTTTAATTAATAATTCCTCCATCATTAAATTAGTCAATTCATTACCGAATCTATTATTGTGCCACACAAGGCATCTCTCACAAGCTTAATCTCAAGCTTATTATTATTCTCATCACTTACTCATCTCTCACCACATTACTACTCATAACATGTTCAATTAAATTAGAACTATTAAATCCAAGGTCCACATATAAATATTTTACAAATCGAATATTCAAATATTATATATAACCTTTACGGAAATATAATAACTCAAGCTATTAAAATGTTAAATTACTTCAATTAATTATACTTATAATAAGTATAACCTTTACGCTTATAATAATTAATATATACTCTATTAATTATTCTAATAATAATATTCACGATCAAATAATAACTTAAGTTATTTAATATATTAAAATAACTTAGTTTCCTTTCATTAATTAAACTCCCTTGAAAATACATTTAAAATTATGTATTTAGCCATATCATAAAATATTATGTTTTCTCCAAATAAGCACATTCGTTATTAGAAAATAATTTACTTATTGTCTCATGATATTATTTTTAATATAATATCAAATAACTATATGTACGACACATGTACATATATTATATATAGAAAATAGATAATAAGTTTATTTTCTATTATAATAAATTGTTTCTATCAATTTAATTACATATAGCAAATACGTTTTAATATATTTACCATATTAATTAATCATACCTATTACCTCATACAAAAAAATATATAAGGTAATATTATTATTCAAAAATAACATTCCCTCTTTTATTAAAATAATTCAACATTAGAAACTATTTTAATATCCTTTATTAGAAAAATCATATCTCTTTCTTTTCTTTAAATTGTTCCCAAAACAATTTTTTCAAATATTCATTTAAAGATATAATGATTTCCATCTCCCTTTAATAACGTATATATATTTAACGTTATTCGCACATTAGACTTTCTCACATATTACCACTCTAAGTAATATATATAAAAAGTATCAACTATAATTACATATTCAACACACATATTAATTCACTCATTTACTTAAGTAAATTGAACACTGTACTATATCATTAAGGTTCAATACTCTCATTATATTATTTCATAATATAACTCCCAACTTAAATTAACTAATATTTATTCTTATTAGTTAATTCCTTAACTAACTCATGCTTCACTATCCAAACCTATTCACGGATAGCTTAAGTGCTATTAATAACCTATATTATAAACATACTAGTTATTAATACACATACTCAAGAATATGGTGATTTATACATTAAGGATATTTAATGTCACCAACTTACTATGATAAAATAATTCTATAAATTATTTAATATCGATAGGAATTTATCCACTTCCTTTATCTCAACTGGATCGTCTCTACGATAAGTAACAAATATATATTAATAATATATTTATAAATCACAAAAACACATTTTACATAGTCCATATTATCCTATGTAATATAATACCACATACCTCATATCACATATATATATTATTATTCGAACCCATCTCACAGTTTAAGAATTTTATTTATTAAATCCTTATTTAATAATATCTGAAAATTTGGGTTCTTACAATTATTCTGTGGGAATAACCTGTCTACGCGGACTACTGCATGCCTGGTGAATAACCCTTCGTATTCAGTTGTTATTAAATTGTGGAAATAATCTGTCTGAGCGGACTACCGCCAGACGGGTGAAAATCCAATTGCAGTTTCGTATATTGTTTCATTTCAGATTTCTAACTCTAAACTTACTACGGTAAGTATTGCTTCTAGAATTCCTGAAATGATTAGAAATTTCTTGAGTTTGCGTTTCATCTAGTATCATTTCACCGGAATAATTTTTTGAACTTTCTCGTGAAATTCTTATCTTTTCATGTTTACTATTCATGAGTTACTATTCACGGTTAAAAAAATATTTTTTTTGATTGTATCCAAGTTTTGAACTTCATTCTTGAATTTTGCTCCACAATTGATTATTACGGAGTATTATTAAACTTGGATAAACTAAATTACGAATCCCTAATCCTTGTCCTTTATCTCACTGGATTCGTTCCTTATATTGTATTTCATCATCCTCAGTCCTAAATGGTGATATAACTGAATATCTTTGGCCTGTAGTGCAAAGATGAAAGATTACTTGATGAATATCTTTGGCCTGTAGTGCAAAGATGAATGATTACTTGATAAATATCTTTGGCCCGTAGTGCAAAGATGAACATGTGTTGAGATGAACATGACCAACTGGTGATACAAATGAATATCTTTGGCCGTAGTGCAAAGATGAATATTGATTTGAGATATATATTGATTGATGTTACAGGGATAAAATATTGATTATGGACTTTTAAATCATAGAAGATAGTAGACTTCATTCTCTACTTAACTCTTCTAATAAATTATTTTCGCTGCGAATATTGATCTAAAACTTGTTGTCCATTATATTTTACCTGATTTATTGAAGACTAACGATAATTTATTATTCATTATCTTAGTCATAATATTCTTTACTGGGCTAGTTGAGCTCACCCTTTTCTTCCATTGTTCTCTTCAGGAAATGGGAATATCGCGGGGACTGGTCGGGGATCAGAGTGATGGTCAGAGTTAGATCAGTAGAAGTCCTCACTATTCTATAAAATATTGGGATAATGATTGTAATTAATAAAGAGTGAATTTGAATGTTTATATTTCGTATTATATACGATTTGTATTGAAATTCACAGTTTGTGTGGTCGTAGTTTGCACGACCGTATGTTATAAAAGATTGTATTTGAATTCTGTACCATGTATTTGGCGACTCAGAATGGGTTGGTATTGAACCTATTTTGGGGGCGTCACACATTAGATACAAGATACTATGATGATCTCAAGTCCAAGGATCAGTTGTACTACTATCACATTAGGAATTCCTATTGACAGGCGAGTAAAACTCCATTAGGTATTCCATAGCGAGTCACGTTCAGTGAACTTATTCTCCAATAAGCACCTACATACTTGTTTTAGTGTCTCCACACAAATGATCATGAGATCAATCATCCTCATCCAATGAGTAAGCAACATATGTACCAATCTATCCGGATTTACTAATCCCATTTTTAGTAATCCCACGATTGGGAACTATTTTAGTTTTAAGCTTTCTAAGAATTTAAATCTCATTAGCATGATCAACATCATGATTCTAAAAGCATTGCTTAAAACTATGGGTTATTTATATATTATAAAAACAGCACCATGTAGATAATTACATGTCTTTAATAAATGAATATTTTTATTAATAAATAAATAAGATTGTCTCCAGAATATATGCTTTATCATCATACATGATTGGCTTGTATGCATACTACTTTCATCCGCTAACTCGTATTGATGACCTGTTCGACCAATTGCAAGGAGCACAATTCTTTTCAAAGATCGATCTTAGTTCTGGATATCATCAGCTAAAGATTAAAACTGAGGATATTCCAAAGACTGCCTTCAGAACTCGATACGGGCATTATGAATTCCTAGTCATGTCTTTTGGATTGACTAATGCTCCTGCTGCTTTCATGGATATGATGAACCGTGTATTCAAGGAATATTTGGATCAGTTCGTGGTTGTCTTTATTAATGACATCCTCATCTATTCCAAAAGCCATGAAGATCATGAGCACCACTTGAAGCTGGTACTTCAAAGGCTTCGTGATAACAAACTATATGCCAAGCTGAAGAAATGCGAGTTCTGGCTTGAGGAAGTAGCATTCCTTGGGCACGTAGTATCAAAATATGGAGTATCTGTTGACCCAGCAAAGATTGAAGTAATACAAAGTTGGGAGCAACCAAAGTCGGTGACTGAAATGCGTAGCTTTCTGGGCTTAGCTGGTTATTATCGGAGATTCGTGGAAGGATTTTCTCGAATCGTTACTCCGTTCTGACAATACCATTTAAGAGCGAGAAGAGCTTCTAAGAGCTCAATAGGAGACTTATCTCGGCACCTGTTTCTAGTTCGGATGATTTTGTTATCTACTGCGATGCTTCGGGCAAAGGGTTAAGATGTGTTCTCATGCAACATGGGAAAGTCATAGCCTATGCCTCGCGACAACTCAAGGAATATGAGAGGTATTATCCTACTCATGATCTAGAGTTGGCAGCAGTCGTTTTCCCGTTGAAGATTTGGAGACACTACCTGCACGGGGAGAAAGTGGATATTTATACGGATCATAAGAGCCTTAAATATTTCTTCACTCAAAAGGAACTTAACATGCAGCAACAACGTTGGCTTGAGCTGTTGAAAGATTACGATCATACCATCCTATATCATCCAGGAAAGGCGAACGTGGTAGCTGACACGTTGAGTAGAAGATCATATGCGGGAATGAGTGCAATGCTGTCAACACAAAGGTCTATTATGTGTGATTTACAAAAGATGGAGATAGAGTTCAAGACTACGGGGACTCACATAATGATGTCAAGGATACGCGTAGAACCAGCTTTGATTGATAAAGTTAAAGCTGCTCAAGCTACAGACCCAGAGCTGATGAAGATGAGGAAGAAGGTGCCATTCCAGAAGCAAGAATCGATGAAGAAGGAATACTTCGAGTCAACTCCAGACTTTGTGTTCCTAACGATTCTGACATGAAGCATAGAATCATGATGGGGGCACACAACACACCGTTTGCAATCCATCCTGGGAGTACCAAAATGTATCATGATCTTCGACATACATTTTGGTGGAGCAATATGAAGAGAGTGATCGCGGAGTTTATCTCGAGGTGTTTAACTTGTCAACGTGTAAAGGCGGAGCATCAAGTGCCAAAGGGTCCATTACAACCACTTGAGATTCCAAAATGGAAATGGGAGCACATTACCATGGATTTCGTTACGGGTCTTCCCAAGGTTTCTCAAGGCATAGATGCGATTTGGGTTATTGTTGATAGATTAACCAAGTCTGCTCATTTCTTGCCGATACGGGAGACTTATTCCCTTGAACGTCTTGCTCATAGGTACGTGAATGAGATTGTGAGATTGCATGGCATGCCAGTATCCATAGTTTCAAATCGTGACCCAAGATTTACTTCACGATTTTGGGTTAGTTTGTAGAAAGCTATGGGCACGGATTTACGATTCAGTTCGGCATATCATCCTCAAACGGACGGGCAATCGGAAAGGACTATTCAAACTCTTGAAGATCTATTGAGACTCTGTGTTCTAGACTTCAAAGGGAGTTGGGATAAGTACCTACCATTGGTGGAATTCTCTTACAACAACAGTTATTAGGCAAGTATAGGTGTGGCTCCATTCGAAGCGTTGTATGGACGAAAGTGTCGTTCTCTAGTATGCTGAGACGAGGAGGGTGAGGCAACATTGTTGGGACCAGAGTTGGTACGTATGACTATGGAAAAGATCCAAATGATCCGACAACGAATACAAATGGCACAAGATCGACAAAAGAGTTATGTGGATCTTCATCGGAAGGACGTGGAATTTATTGTTGGGGATCATGTATTGTTACGTGTTGCTCCGTGGAAAGGGGTTACGAGGTTTGGGAAGAGAGGAAAGCTCAATCCACGATTTATTGGTCCATTTGAGATTCTTGACCTAGTAGGAAATGTGGCCTATAGACTCGCATTACCTCCAAGCATGTCTCGTGTTCATAATATTTTTCACATATCCGTGCTTCGTAAATATGTGAAAGACCCGAACCACATTATTAAGTTAGAACCAGACGAGATAGCCGAAGATTTAATGTATGAGGAGGTACCTGTCAAGATCTTGGATAAGAAGGAGCATGTCCTACGCACAAAGGTTATACCACAAGTCAAAGTTTTATGGAGGAACCATGCTATTGAGGAAATGACCTGGGAGTTAGAATCAAAAATGAAAGCGAGGTATCCTCATCTTTTCGAAACACCAGGAACGTACGTCAATTTCGAGGACGAAATTTCATAAGGAGAGGAGGTTGTAAGACCCTGTAAGGACCGAAAATTTTACATGAATAAATATTTTATGAATATTTTTTATTTTTTATTTATCATTATTATGGTTATAATTATTTTTAGTATACGTGATATGAATTCAACAGACTAGCCAAATTATTTATTTTAAGCTGATTAAGAAAAGTAAAGTAGGTAATAGTGAATAGCTGATCAAAACTTTAATAGGACTTTGATTATGAATCCAGATATTATTATAAGGGTATTTCAGATTATATGATTTATACGATTAATATTAAGTATTGATCAGATAAGGTGTAACATTAGTAAACTCCAATGATAGTTAGGAATCCTAATGATCAGTTAGGAAATCCTAATGTTGATCAAGAAACCCTAATTGAGAATTAAGAAACCCTAATATTTGTTCATTTAACCCTAATTACGATTAACAAAACTCTAATGATCAAAATTTAAGAAAAATATGTGAAATGACTAAATTACCCTTATAATTAATTGGAAAATTACTAAATTACCCTTAGTATAGACGAAATTACCAAAATACCCTCCAATATATGTGAACTTAAATCAACTAATCAGAGAATATATGATGTAAGCATGACATCAGCATTAAAAAAACACAAAGATGATGTCATCATGATGATGTCACTTGGTGGATATTTTGGAAATGACTATTTTGCCCTAACAAAAAATTATTAATGACTTATATGTCCTAGGAATGAAATTGCTAGAAAGTTTTGTAGTAATAGGGAAATGATAATTTTGCCCCAAGGGAGATTTGATAATGACCATGGCATCCTTGAAGGAAATTTTTAGGAAATTTCCTAATTGTAGTAAAATGACAATTTTGTCCTTAAAGAAAATTGATTATGACCAATGTCCTGTGAAGAAATTTCCAGAAAACTTCCTTGAGATTACTTAAAGACTATTTTGCCCTTTCCTAGTGATGGTTAAAGACTATTTTGCCCTTGGTCTTAATTTTTATACTAACTTAACAAAACAAAAGAAAGAAAAAGAAAAAAAAAAGAAATTTTCTTTCACCACCACACCCACCCGGATATGGAAGAGGAAAAGAGAAAGAGAGGGTAGCCATATATGATGGGAGAAGAGGAGGAGAGGAAGAAGAAGAAGAAGAAGAAAAACTTAAAAGAAATCAAGGTATAAATCCTAACTAAGTTTAAGTATATTATTTTGGTTGTGTTGAACCAAATCATGAGTTTATGATCTTGATTCCTAGAACCTTAGAACTACATGTTTTATGATGTTTCATGTTTAGATTTTACCATTTTAAGTGTTGAAAATCTTGAAAATCAAAAGAAAACCAAAACAGTTTTCTTGCTCAAAAATCTTGAAAATCAGTCCACTTTGAGGCTTTACCATTTAAAATGTACAAATTATTTTTGTGATCCGTCAAAGAGGTAAGTTAGATACATGAGTTAGCTGATGAACCCAAGTGATAGCACTCAAAAATGTTTTAAAATGAGGAAGATATGAATTTTGTACCAGAACACCCTAAGTGGTTGAAACCTTGCAAGATCAGTCCACTTCCGGCCCCTTTTCAGTGACCAAAATAAATCCAAATTTGATGTTTGATAAATGAAATTGTATTTCGGGAAGATACGAATCCAACGAGTCCAATTGGACCTCAATCGAAGTTGTAGATTTTGTTTTATGAAGGTTTTAGTGAAGGACCCCAAAACTGAAAACAAAAGCTAAAAATTGAAAAACATTAAAGAAATTGATCGATTCAGCAACACCGGTGAACCGGCGGAATTTTTCGACAACCGGTTCACCCACTTTCCGGCCGATTTTGGTGGTGGTTCCAAATCCAAAAATTTTCAAAAATTGTGAAGGATATTAAAATATTTAATTTAGAATTTTTCTTGACAATTATGTAATGGTTAAGTAATTAATGGTTTAAACTCATTTAAATCATTCAAAACTTACTAATTAATAATTATTAATACTACTAAATGATTATTACACTAATTAACAAATAATTTAAATATAATTAACTATTTAATTATTATTTAAGTGACATTAAGTGATAATTAAGTAGAGTTAGTATTAATAAACTAACTATTGGTTAGTTAATTAAGATTAAATAATAAATAGAGTTAAATCATTAATTAATTATTATTTAATATTAAATAATGATTACATAATGTTAAGTAATAATAATGTAATTGCTTACTTGCATGGACATAAAAACTTATAAATAATTATTTAATAAATGAGAACAAATAATAATTAATTATTCTTAAAATGATAAGAAAGAATAATTAAAGATTTATGAAGTGAATTAATTATTTATTATTCAATGATAAATAAATAATTTATTAATGTTAAATAATAATTAAAGATTAATAATTTAATTATTTATTATTTAATTAACATTAAATAATAAGTAGATTTTATTAGCTATTATTTATTATTAAATAATAATTAAAGGTAATTAATTAATTACTATTTAACTAATATTAAATAGTAATTAAATGAATATAGAGTTAATAAATGAAGAGAATTTAAATAACTCATTAATTAAACAATTATAATAAATTGTTTAAGGACCTAATGAGAGTTTATCACTTAAGAAAAATTAATTAATTAAATCATTAACCTAAGATCAATTAAATGTTTTATAGGATTAATGATAGTACATTATATTATGTATACCTTGTGATTGAATTATTTGCCAGATAATAGCATAATTAAGCGTATAAACATACAATTATACGCAATTCTAATTAATAGACCAATATTGTCAATGCTAGGTCGTTCAAAGAGTTCTAATTAAAGCTAGTTAGCTGTAGCTCGTCGAACAGGCATGTTTTTCTAACTTCATTTAATTTTAATTTTAAATGTAAGTCCTGTAAATTGATATATAAAATTGTTATAACCATTATTCGTGAAATCTGTGATTTGAAGAAGGTTATGACTTATTGTTCAAGCATAACCAAGACATATGAACTATTACTTTCGTAAATTATTTTGATTTGATATCAAAACATAGACTGTGCTGAAACCAATATTGTTTGATACGAATATATATACTGATACTATCAATGACCGGCAGTTTTACATTGACCGAGTGGTTATTAATGACCGGCAGTTTTACATTAACCGGGTGGTTATTAATGACCGGCAGTTTTACACTGATCGGGTGGTTGTATAGGATGATATGCATACTCCTAGATGGTGTGGTTGGCCAAATCAACCCGGGTTGCTAAGTTCATATGACTGACAAAAACTCGTAATATGTGGGGTTTAGCAGATCAAATCTCAGTATATATATATATGAAAAAACTCTGAACTATATGTTCATCCAATTCAAATTCAGTGTGAGTAGAATATATAACTTGTTTAAAACTTGCTGAGCTTTCTGTAGCTCATCCTTGCAATTATTCTTTTTCTTTGCAGCTTTAGCTGATCTATTCAAAGTTCCAGAGTTCAATCATGTGGAAGGAACACCTCGGTTAATATAAATGTTGGTTATATCCTTGGGAACTCTGATGTAATAGTAAGTTGAGATTTATTGTAAGCCAATTTAAGAATATATAATATATTATTACCTTTTATCAATTGCTTAGTTTTTACCTTTCTAGAACACAAGAAGAAGTACAGTATCTATATGAACTATACATCTGAATTGGGAGTGTTCAAAGATATTGTGGTTCTCTGATGCACTGAGGTCGGTCGCACCCCTCAGATTCCAAGAACGACCCTAACATTAATACTCCGAATGACAGATAGATAGGAATTATTGATATGAAAGAAATATCCGTGAGATTATAAACCTATTCATCCAAGTAAGGGTATTTCAATACGGTAAATGTTCTAACAAAGAACTACTGGTTGTTGTGGAATACTGTGAATCTTGGATTGATAGGAATTATTATCTTATAGAATATTTACGTGAGCACCAAATCTGCTACAGGGAATGTAGAGAATTTGGGGGCGTCACAATTTGGTATCAGAGTTGTAGGTTATAAACCTTAGGTAGGGTTACCTTTAGGTTATAACCTTAGAGGAGTAAGAATAGTAGAAAAGTTAGTGAAAACATAAACTCAAAAAGAGTTTATAGGATATGAATTGAGGAAATTCATCGTAAAATAAAATAAAAACTAACTTAAAGAAAACTATTGCTTGCTATGTGTATACAATGTATATTAGGTGCTAGTCTAGTTAATATAGTTGATCGAAAATTTAGAATTTAAAGGTATTCACATAAGGGAGTGAGGAACTGGTCGTTCCGTTTGAACCGGTATCTAAACCAGAATCAGTTGGGCCGATAGAGAATGATTCAGAGTGTAGGATACCAGAAGTGCCAATTGAAATAGCTTATAGAATAGTATTTGAATCTGTAGAGGACAAACCTATGGTAGATTTAGAGAATGCTCATGAAGAGTACCGGAGTTAGAGCTAAGTGAAGAGGGAGATTCAAATCCCAATTGGGCTTATATAAGGCTAGAAGGGGGAACAACAGAAAAAGAAGAAACAGAAGAGCATGACATGTTTAGGGAACTGGTTGAGAAGATGAGAGTTGAGTGGCAATGTAAAACTCAGAGTAATGAGGGGAAAGGAAGTATGGAATAACAGTGACCTATGAGGCTCATGAAGTAAACAAGGGAAGATAGAATAACTATGGAAAGATGCATGCAGATGTATGTAGGAAAGGAAGAAGGTATTGATATAATGAAAAGACAGGTTAAAGAGGTAGAAATATACAAGATGAAGGTTGAGTATTAGAAATTTAGTAATAATAAGAAAGATATGATAATATCTTATGAATGAATATATATATATATATATATATATGAATACACATCTTTGTGTAGTATAAATAAGTTCCAAACTTTGGTATAAGTTAAGAAAAATATGATAATAAATTCTAACTTCTTAACTGTAATAAAGGGATATGTAATATATATAGCAGCAGCTATAAGGTGAACTGTAACTTATGAATTTATAAGTTTTCTCAATGTGTTTTTCAGAAAAGCTAGTGATAATATATAAAACACTAGTCAATTATGTGACGTACAAATTCTGTTCGTTTAATCGAATTATTTGTTGTACTTGTATTTATACTTAGTTATTTTTATTGTTAGATAAATGGTAACACACACAAGATCACAATCAGAGATCGACGTGGAACAATTAGAGTCAAACTCAACCCAACAGTTGATAAATATTTTGTTAGGATCTTTACAGGTGAGGTCCGAGAATCCACCACAAGCGGAATCCAATACTCTAAGTATTACCTTAAACTTTAAGTTAGCTGAATCACCTGAGTTTGAAGGGACTGATAAACCAGAGAATGAAGCATTAAGAAAATGTCAAAAGAAGAGAAATAGCAAAAAGAAAGGGAATACCACTTTTCCTAATAATTCTGGGAATGGGGGCAATAATTTCAGCAACAAAGTCAACAAGGGAGTCAACAAGGGAGGAAATAACAAAATTAATCAGGGTAATGAAGGTTGTCGTATTTGTGGAAAATATGGAGGGGTATGTATTTTTAAGGGGACTTAGTGTTTTACTTGTGGAAACATTGGACATTACTCACATAGTTACTTAAAAAAGAAGTATAGTAAGAATAATAAGATCAATAAGATTAAATGTTTTAGCTGTGGGGTGGAGGGGCACATTGCTAAATTTTGTCCAAAATCCAGAAATCCGAATATAGGGAACCACCGAAGCCAGACTCTCCGTAAAGAACGCCGATTTGGTTGGTGGTAAGATAATAGGTACCATTGTGAAGTATTGTGGTTAAAATACCATGAAAATCATAATTTAGTATCAGAATTGAAGAGTGAACAAGGTAACATATCAAAGATATAAAATATAAGCAGATAAGTCAAAAGATTTCCAAAGTTAAAAATGGATAAAATTAGAATTAATTTTGAAAGAGAAATTTGAGTTCTAGTAATATTAAAGTAAGAGTCAGTGAGTGCTTGACTTGACAAATAGTCAAGGCTAAACGATAAATAAGGGAATGGGTAAGTAAACGCTTTATGGTTAAAATTAAACATAAAAGCAGAGTGTGTTGATACAGCCCTTATAAATTTTCGAGTGAAGAATGGATCGCATAGTCATAGAATTAGTAATAGGTCTTTTTGTCACATAAGAAATACCACAATATTTTTAGGAATAGTTGACTGTTTCACCAAAGCAATCTACAATTTCTTGCCTATTAAGATTAATTTAATCTAGAAATAATCGATCAAGTAATAATACCTCTAGGTATAAAGTTCGTGTGTTATAGTGTCAGATCGAGAGTCATAGTAAAATTCAAAATATGAAGGAGTTTTCAAAAACACTTAGGAACTCAGTAAAGATTAAGTATGTTGCCCATAAACAAAGACACAAGGTTGAGGAAAATAAATTGTTAAAATTCGAGATAATTCCACAAAAAGAAAGATAATTAGGTTTATATGCGAAAACAATTACAAGCATCTTGGGATCAATAGAAAATGATGAGAGCTTAAGGTTAATAATCATATGTTCTTAAAGGTGTTTACTTGAAAGTGTAAAATACATTACTGTAAGACCCCGAATTTTATGAAATGAAAGTATTCAATTTTTCTTATAATTATTATTCAATAAATGGCTAAATTGATAAAAGGTTAAAGTTATGGGTAATATGCACAAAGTTTACAAAATAAGCAAGTGGTTATAAAATATTCATTTTGTCGGGGAATATTCGTTCGGTCGGGAAAATATTCTTTTTGTCAGAGAATATTCATACGACGGCGCAATCATTTGTGGGCCCCATAACAAAAAATTATCGGATGAAGAAAACGACAAGAATAAGTTTTTCTAAAAATAACGGCGTGGTTGTTACCGTTAAAACTGTTGAAATACCCGGTGGTTAAAATACAGTAATACGCGGTGTTGCACAGTAGCACACGGTATTGCACAGTAATTCTAATTATTGATTCTTACGTAAGAAGTCATTACTCAATAATTATTACAGTAATTACTGTTCAATATTTTATATTATTGATTCAATAATTGCTACATTGATAATTGCATAATAGTTTATTGATTCAATAATTGTCATTGCACAGTATTTTAAATTATCAAATCAATAATTTATATTATTTAAATAATATTATTAGATAGCATTATTGGCAATGTCTAAGGGAGTTCTGTCTAGGAGGGGTTATTTAATTGCGCGCTAGTAAGAAAAAAAATCCTTATCGGAAGGCCCCCTCTTTCCTGAGAACGACCTGGGTGTCAATATTGTGGTTCTGTAATATTATTTGTGAATAATTAATTATTGATAAAAATGATAAGAAAATATTGATTTAATAGAGGAATTTTTAAAGAGACAATTATTGAGAGTGGATATTTTATCTTCTTCGATAAAATAATTCATTCGAATATATTATTATAATATTACATTATAAGTGTATAATGTGATAATATAATAATATAATAATGGTGATATTTTTATAATAAATTCATGGTATATGAATAAATGAGGTGGAAGAGAGAAAATATAATTTGAATTTTTAATAATTATAATTATTTTAGTATATATATATATATATGTATATAAATACGTATGTGTGTTTGTGTGTATGTGTGAGTGAAGAATTGATGGAGGGAAGAGAGAGAGAGAGAATAAGTGGGAAATGGTGGAAGAAAAGATGGAGAGATGAAGAGAGAAAGAAAGAAGAAAGGCAGGAATGGATGGGGGGAGAGAGAGAGAGAGAGAGAGAGAGAATAAGAGGGAAATGGTGGGAGAAAAGGAGGGAAGAGAAGGAAATTAGAATTTTATCAGCATGTGAATTTCGGTCATTTTTAGTTCGAAATTTGGAAAAACTTTCTTCTACAAAGTTGTAAAGAATTAAATTTTCTATGGAATGGACATAAAATTTGTATTTTTCTGATAAAATGGCTAGTTATTATGAATTATTGAAGTTTCAAAATAAATATTTTTAATTAAAACATATGGTGGGCCCCACTCTTATTTGTAAAATGCAGGAGATTTTGTTCTAGAATGATGGGCCCCACCCATGTAAAAAAAATGCTGAAATATAAAGTGTGTGTGTGCGTAGGTGTGAGGGTGTGTGTGGGTAATATATATATATATATATATATATATATATATATATTATATTTTATATAAAGTTTTTGTTTTATTAGAATATTTTATTGCACAGTAATGAATAGTAAAATCAAATTTTTTCGTCGGTTGCGCCCGTGAAGAAAATACTGTTTGCCCGTGATTTTTATTTTCAAATAGTATTCTTCCATTCTCCTATAAATATGATGCTTAGCTTAGAAATGAAAATCACACCAGAATCAGAGAATTCTTCTTCTATAATATTGAGCGTATTTCTTTTGAGTTTAAGAAAACTTTGAGTGTAGAAAATAGTATAAGTTTTCTTCAAGAATATCTCCGCTATACAAGTCGAAATTGCTCTCTTTTTGAGGTAAGGAGTATTATTTATTTCATATTCGAAGAGATATTATTCTCGTTCAATATTCGTAAAGAAATATTATTCTCGTTCAATATTCGTAAGGAATATTATTTTCGTTCAATATTCTAAGGGATATTGTCGTCGTTCAATATTCGTAAGGAATATTATTTTCGTTCAATATTCGTAAGGGATATTATTTTTCTCGTAAATGATGTTACTTTCTTTCAATATTCATAAAGAATATTATTTTCTTTCATATTCCATATTATGAAAGCAATAATATTTTATTCCATATACCCAAATTAAAACTTATTACGGTAATTATTGCTTCTATAATTCCTGAAATGATCAAAAATTCTTTGAATTTTGCGTTTCATCTAGTATCATTTCATTGAAATGTTGGTATGATTTTTATTATGAAAATTTTACCTTTTCATATCAGGGTTACTATTCACGTATACGACACTATTCACGTTTACAGCACTATTCACGAATACGGTACTATTCACAAAAAAATTAAATTTTCTTTTATTTATCTAAGTTGTCTGTTATGGTTACTATCTTTGATTATATCCAAGTTTTGAACTTCATTCTTGAATTTTGCTCCACAATTGATTATTACGGAGTATTTTTGAACTTGGATAAACTAAATTACGAATCCCTAATCTTTGTCCTTTATCTCACTGGATTTGTTATTTATATTATTTTTCATCATCCTCAGTCCTAAATAGTGATATAACTGAATATCTTTGGCCTGTAGTGCAAAGATGAGTTGTTGAGTTATGAATATCTTTGGCCCGTAATGCAAAGATGAGATGTTGATTTATGAATATCTTTGGCCTGTAGTGCAAAGATGAACTATTGATGAATATCTTTGGCCTGTAGTGCAAAGATGAGCTGTTGATTTGTAAATATCTTTGGCCTGTAGTGCAAAGATGAACCGTTGATTTATGAATATCTTTGGTCGTAGTGCAAAGATGAATAATTAATTGTTGAATATCTTTGGTCGTAGTGCAAAGATGAATTGATTAACATGATTATGAATAAGAACTGTGATTTGGTATAACCATGATCTTTGGTGTTTCAGGTAAAGACAGGTGATGAATATTACCTTCGTCCTGGGTGCGAAGAGGAATTTAGCAACACAATTATGATTATAAATTATTCACATGATTATGGATAGGAACTGTTGATTGATGTTACAAGGATAAAACATTGTGGGTGGACTTTTAACATGGAGAAGATAATAGACATTATGGTCTATTTGACTCTTCTAATGGATTGTTCGTTCCTCTGTAACTATGGTTGAAAAGTTTTATCATCTACCATATATTATAAATCTCTGATTTATTACTGATGAAGACTATTGATAATTTAATTATCTTTAGTCATGATATTTTTTACTGGGCTATTTGTGCTCACCCTTTTGCTTCACAATTCCTTTCAGGTAATAAAAGTATAGCGGGGTCGAGCGGGGATAACAGGGGAATAGAACGATGGTCTATAGCTGTTGAGGTTTCCCATAAAACAGTATGAGAAGAATTATATTGAGAATTTAAAATGTGTGTGTCGTATTTTATACGTCATTTAACAGTTGATTTTGGTGAACCAAATAGGCTGAGGTGAACCCAACTTTGGAAGGGTGTTTTGCCATTATCGTACAAGATGTCTAATGACATACGACTTCGTGTTATCATAAGACAGGGTTGTGCACATCCACTTGCTGATTATATCTATGAGTATTACCTATATAATATTGGAGTTTGGTTGAAATATAATTCTCAATTGGAGACAATGGAGATAATTATATGGCAAGAGATGGAAAGAACATGATAGTAATCTTCTCGTTTTTCTTTGGGGTCTATTGGGTCAACCAAGGATAATTCTCAAGTCATATGATATCTATTATAACTTAGATGCATAGCCTCCCATGTATGAAGGTTTTCTTGAGCATTTTCTAAAGATTTTAATTCCTAAAATAGTTATTGACTGTACCTTTCTGTAA
The DNA here is from genome assembly GCA_020205555.1 of Panax stipuleanatus. NCBI lineage: Eukaryota > Viridiplantae > Streptophyta > Magnoliopsida > Apiales > Araliaceae > Panax > Panax stipuleanatus. Next base: position 99,912,563 of record CM035115.1, read on the forward strand.
CGTATCATTGATTTGAAGTATAGGTACTGTATTTGTATTGAAACTCACAGTTTAATTGTGGTCGTATTTTGTACGATAGATTAAAAGTTACAATTTGAAGATTTGTATTTGGAATTTTTGTTGAGTGTATTTCGTGGCGACCCAGAATGGGTTGGGTGGATTGGACCTATTTTGGGGGCGTTATATTTTGGTATCAGAGCTTAGGGATATGGTCACTGGCGGAGATTGGAGTCTTGAACTAGGAGGGGAGAGACGAATAATATACTTCGCTAGTGTGTGACTTACCTAAGCTGACTTTTCTTACTTAATAAATTGACAATTGTTATATGTCAATTAACCCTATTTTGAAGCGGTATTCTAGAATGAGCAATGGAGAAATCATGCTACAGAAGAAATAACCGGGGAGATAGAATCTGAAATGAAAGAAAGGTATCCTCATCTCTTCGAACTACCAGGTACGTAAATTTCGGGGACGAAATATCATAAGGAGGGGAGATTGTAAGACCCTGAATTTTATGAAATAAAAGTATTCAATTTTTCTTATACTTATTATTCAATAAATGGCTAAATTGATAAAAGGTTAAAGTTATGAGTAATATGCGCAAAATTTACAAAATAAGCAAGTGGTTATAAAATATTCATTTTGTCGGGGAATATTCGTTCGGTCGGGGGAATATTCTTTTTGTCGGGGAATATTCATATGACGGCGCAATCATTTGTGGGCCCCATAACGAAAAATTATCGGATGAAGAAAACGACAAGAATAAGTTTTTCTAAAAATAACGGCGTGGTTGTTACCGTTAAAACTGTTGAAATACCCAGTGGTTAAAATACAGTAATACGCGGTGTTGCACAGTAGCACACGGTATTGCACATTAATTCTAATTATTGATTCTTACGTAAGAAGTCATTACTCAATAATTGTTACAGTAATTACTATTTAATATTTTATATTATTGATTCAATAATTGCTATATTGATAAGTGCATAATATTTTATTAATTGATTCAATAATTGTCATTGCACAGTATTTCAAATTATCAAATCAATAATTCATATTATTTGAATAATATTATTAGATAGCATTATTGGCAATGTCTAAGGAAGTTCTGTCTAGGAGGGGTTATTTAATTGGGCGCCAGTAAGGAGAAAAATCATTATCGGAAGGTCCCCTCTTTCCTAAGAACGACCTGGTTGTCAATATTGTAGTTCTGTAATATTATTTGTGAATAATTAATTATTGATAAAAATGATAAGGAAATATTTATTTAATAGATGAATTTTTAAAGAGACAATTATTGAGAGTGGATATTTTATCTTCTTCGATAAAATAATTCATTCAAATATATTATTATAATATTATATTATAAGTGTATAATGTGATAATATAATAATATAATAATGGTGATATTTTTATAATAAATTCATGGTATATGAACAAATGAGGTGGAAGAGAGAAAATAGAATTTAAATTTTTAATAATTATAAATATTTTATTTTATATATATATATATATATATATATACGTATGTGTGTTTGTGTGTGTATGTGTGAATGAAGAATTGATAGGGGAAGAGAGAGAGAGAGGGGAGAGAGAAAAAGTGGGAAATGGTGGCAGAAAAGATGGAGAGATGAAGATAGAAAGAAAGAAGAAAGGGAGAGAGAGAGAGAGAGAGAGAGGAGAGAGAATAAGAGGGAAATGGTGGGAGAAAAGGAGGGAAGAGAAGGAAATTAGAATTTTATCCGCATGTGAATTTCGGTCATTTTTAGTTCGGAATTTGGAAAAACTTTCTTCTACAAAATTGTAGAGAATAAATTTCTATGGAATGGATATAAAATTCGTATTTTTCTGGTAAAATGGCTATTTATTATGAATTATTAAAGTTTCAAAATAAATATTTTTAATTAAAATATATGGTGGGCCCCACTCTTGTTTGTAGAATGCAGGAGATTTTGTTCTAGAATGATGGGCCCCACCCATGTAAAAAAATGCTGAAATATAAAGTGTATGTGTGCGTAGGTGTGTGTGGATAATATATATATATATATATATTATATTATATATATAGTTTTTATTTTATTAGAATATTTTATTGCACAGTAATGAATAGTAAAATCAAATTTTTTCGCCGATTGCGCCCGTGAAGAAAATACTATTTGCCTGTGATTTTTATTTTCAAATAATATCCTTCCATTCTCCTATAAATAGTCTGCTTAGTTTATAAATGAAAATCACACCAGAATCAGAGAATTTTTCTTCTATAAAATTGAGCGTATTTCTTTTGAGTTTAAGAAAGCTTTGAGTGTAGAAAATAGTATAAGTTTTTTTTCAAGAATATCTCCGCTATACCAGTCAGAATTATTCTCTTTTTGAGGTAAGGGGTATTATTTATTTTATATCCGAAGAGATATTATTCTCGTTCAATATTCGTAAGGAATATTATTCTCGTTCAATATTCGTAAGGAATATTATTTTCGTTCAATATTCGTAAGGGATATTATAAGATTTGGGTTTTATATAAGGTTTGGTGCCTTGAGACTGGTATTTAATTGGATATTTGAGTGTATAGGTAAAGTGTTTGGATTTTCTTTTGAAGGTTAAACCGAACCATAGATGGCTGCCTACATACTCTTAAGGTTGAGGGAGATCAGGTCATTTGTAGTTTAGGCCTTGTAGTAAAGGCCTGAATTGATTTGATTATATTTAATTTTTTTTTCTTCCATTTTTTTCTTTCAGAACCAGGATGGCGGTTTGCAGGTAACTCAGACATAGTACCTTTTCACGGTATCTTAATTGATAAGATTGGGAAATTGCTCCCCATCCATTTCTTACAATTTGAGGCCTCCTCCTGTCAACACTTCCTTGACGATGAAAGGGCCTTCCCAGTTTGGGGCGAATTTTTCTCTGGCTTCATCTTGATTGGCGAGAATCTTCTTCAGCACCAAATCATTTTCCTTGAATTGCCTAGATCGAACCTTCTTGTTGTAGGACCGAGCAATCCTCTGTTGATACAACTGACCATTGAAGATGGCTTGCGCCCTTTTCTCATTTATCAAAGATAAGTGGTGGTATCTCTCTTGTATCCATTGGTCTTCTTCCATCTGAGCATCTATCAATACCCTTAATGATTCCATTTCCACTTCTATGGGGAGTACTGCTTCCATGCCATAGAACAATGAATAGGGGGGTAGTCCCAGTAGAAGTGTGCATTGTCGTTCTGTAGGCTAACAGAGTCAGAGGCAATAAGTCAGGCCATTTTTTGTGATTGGCGGACATCTTTTGCATGATCTTCTTGATATTCTTATTGGCTACTTTAACAACACCATTCATCTTGGAACGATAGATGATGGAACTAAGATGTTTGCTATGAAATTTGCTGCATAATTCCTTCATCATTTGGTTGTTCAGATTCTTAGCATTGTCTGATACGATCACCTCCGGTTATCTGTATCGACAGATTATGTTGTTTCTGATGAAACCAATGATCACCTCCTTAGTGACTTTGGGAAAGGAGGAAGCTTCGACCCATTTGGTGAATTAGTCTATCATGGTGAAGATAAACCGATGACCATTGCTGGCTTTGGGATCTATTGGCCCAATCACGTCCATTCCCCACATGGAAAAAGGTCATGGAGAACTTATTTTGTGCAGTTCATTTGGAGGAGCGTGGATAACATTTTTATGGATTTGGCATTGATAACATCTCCTGACGTGATCATCACAATCGGCTTTAAGGGAAATCCAGTAATGCCATGTTCTTAATATCTTCTTGGCAATTAAAGGACCGCTCATATGGGGACCATAGACTCCACCGTGGACTTCATCCATAAGTCTTTGGGCTTGGTCTTTGTCTAGCCACCTTAGCAAGCCTATTCCAGTATCTCCGCTTAGATAAAACTTCATGGTCATTCTATGGATCCACTTTCTTTCAGCTTGGTTTTCCCCATAGGGCGTAGATCCATCTCTCAAATATTATTTGATGTCCTGATACCATGGCTATTTGATGGGAGGTAGTTCATCAGATACTTCGCCAATGTAATTTTCATAGGTTGGTGCCTTCTGGCTTACAAATTTGATATCAGAGATTCATCTTCTATCGGATATGTGGATCAAGGAAGCTAGAGTTGCTAATGCATCAGCAAAATCATTTCTGTTTCAAGGGATATGGATGAAGGTTATTTCTTCAAACTCCATATCCATCTTGATGACTTGCCGATGATAGGGCAGTAAATGTAATTCCTTGGTGTGATATGCCCCGATGGTTTATTTGATGACCAACTCGGAATCTCCAAAGACTGCTAACCATTAGATACCCATGGATTGGGCTAGTTTCAATCCCATTATACAGCCTTCATACTCGACTGTGTTATTGGTGTTGACAAACTGTAGTTTAATGGCCATGGAATATTGTTCTCTCAAAATAGATACAAGAACTGCCCTTGCTCCTGCACCTTCCATGTTTATAACCCTATCGAAGTACAGTTTCCAGAATTGGTAGGTATATTCTCGAGGGTTTTGCTGAATTATTATTCTTCCATCATTTAGGAAATAAGTTTCCAAAGGTTCGAAGTTCCCTGATGGTGCTTCGGCCAATTGATCTGCAATTCCTTAACCTTTGATGGACTTTTGAGTCACGTAGATGATATTGAATTGCTGGAGGATCAATTGCCATTTGGAAAATCGGCAATTCAACATGGGCTTGCTGAATATGTACTTCAGAGGATCCATGCGAGATATGATATAGGTTGTATGCCAATGAAGATAATGCTATAATCTCATGGCGGCCCATATTAAAGCACAATAGGTCTTTTTAATCAAGGTGTACTTCTGTTCACCACTACTGAATCTTTTACTAAGATAATAGATAGCTCTTTCCTTACCTCTATCATCTTTCTGCCCCAGCATACAACCCATAGCTTTGGCATTGACCGATATGTACATGGATAAGGGAACTTTGTCCCTTGGCGGTACCAAAATAATAGCTTCCACCAGTTGTTTTTGATGGCAAGGAAGGCTTTTTGACAATCTTCATTCCATTTTCTAGAGGAATTTTTCCTCAACAGCTTGACTATGGGCTCACAAGTTGCAGTGAGTTGGGAGATGAATCTGTTTATAAAATTAATTATCCCAAGAAATCCCCTTATTTCCTTTTTTTTTGGGGTACAGGCATCTTAGTGATGGCTTTAATCTTGATGGGATCCAGCTCAATGCCTCTGTTGCTTACCAGAAATCCCAATAATTTACCGAATTTGACACCGATAGCACACTTGGCTGGATTCAGCTTCAAGTTGTATTTGTGAAGCTGTTTGGATATCTTTTTGAGATGGTCGATGTGGTCATCTTCCCTTCGGGATTTGACGATGATGTCATCCACATACACCTCTATCTCCTTGTGCATCATGTCATGAAAAAGGGCCATTATGGCTCGCTGATATGTGGCGCCGGCATTTATAAGGCCGAAAGACAATCGCCTATTAACAAAAGGTTCCCCAAGGGGTGATAAAGGCTATTTTTTCCCTATCTTCTTCGGCAACCATGATTTGGTGATATCCGATAAAATAGTCGACAAATGAGTACATGCCATACTGTGCCATGTTGTCTATCAGTATGTGGATGAAACGTACTGAGAAGTCGTCTTTGAGACAAGCTTTGTTCATATCCCGATAATCCACTCATACTCGTACCTTCCCTCCGGGCTTAGGTACAGGAACTATATTGGACAGCCATTCAGGGTAGGTTGAGACCATGATAATGCCTGCTTTGAATTGCTTGACAACTTCTTCTTTGACCTTTCAACTCCACTCAGGCTTTAGTCTCCTGAGTTTTTGTTTGACAGGCTTGAATCCCTCTTTAATGGGCAATCGGTGAATGACAATGTCAGTAGACAAGCCTACCATGTTTTTATGTAACCATGCAAACACATCCTGGAACTGAATTAGGAGTTCAATCAGGTATGTCATTTAATTTGGGGTAAGGTCGTTGCTTATTTAGATTTCTTTAGGATTTTTTGAGGTTTCAATATTGACTACGATGGTTTGATCGAGGTTGGGTTTGGGTTTGTCTTCGACCCATTCTTTGATCTCCTCAAGCACCTCATAGTCATCGATCTTCTCTTGATCAATCCCTATCAAGTCAAAGTTCAGTTCTACATCAAAGTTTTAGTCACCGTTGAGACTTTGCAATTCATCAGCAAGGCTAAACAAATCCAAATTTGGAATCCTGAAAACAAAATGCCTTCACTTAATATATGAAATTAATTAATTATAAAAAACATCAATGAAAGCATGACAAAAGTAACTGGTAGTACTATGCAACAAAAGTAAGCAATATATAATATCTACACTTCAGGGCAGATGAATTCTCTGCCCTTTTACACTTTACGACTGATGCACTGAGTGCTGCTCCAGTTGTCTAGGGTTAGGTCCTTGTTGACTGAGATGATGAAGGGGTTGATGTTATCCTCCTCTTCTTTGATGATGACCATGACTGAATTCACATCAGGGTCAATACTTTTCTTTGAACTGTTCTCCTTATCCCTGTTGATGCGAGGGATTAGGATTTGATCTTCTGAATAGTCATATCATCTGGGATATTGTGGTTCATACCCTCAGTATGTGTGACACCCCCAAATTCGAGTACTTCATTTTCACGAGATTTGGTGTTTACTGTATAACTAAAATACAACTGCTGCCCATAAATAAGGAATGTAAAATAAATTACAACCTTGAATAAATAATAATAAAATCTTCCTTGAAAGGATTACAACTTTATTCAAAATATACCAGGGTTTGCTAACCTTAACGTCAACAAATAAGTGCGAAAATCATAACATAATCAAGTCTTATTACAAACATAATAATCATAAACATAAACAAGTCTTCACTTGTTCATCTTGCTTTTTCCTTTACTTGTTGACGGTGCGTCAACATTCTCGACTTTAGCTGCAATGGTTATTTAATTGAAAGAGAGAGCAAACAAAAGCTCACTTGGAATAACAATAATAATAATGATAACATAACTGAATAACTTTAAAAAATTTGAATAACTTTTCTTTCATCAATAATAAAGAATTGAATAATAATTATTTCATCAACATTTAGAATTTCGAATGTAGAAATCATCTGAGGGCCATAAGACCTTGAAATATGTCCTAGGTTATAAATATTTCTATTTAAAACCTTTAACAGTCTTTTAGACTATATGGACTCTTAACTCGTACTCAGGGGGATCAGCCCTTCGTACCATGTATTGTGCACAAACATCTTAACGCTTTCGCTGGTAATCCCCTATTAAATAGGGTTGTTCATCTCAGTGTTTGATACAAGTCCGCACCAAAGAAAGTTTGGTTTGGATAAGCTTACAAGGAAATTTGGAGTTCAACTACCATCAACTAAGGAGTAGTTGATCGACTCACAATAATTAAGAGTTCAACAATACAAGAATTATGAACCAAGTATAAGTCATAACAATAGACTTCATATTAAATAGGCATGCTTTTAGAAATAACTTAAAGCATTTGAAAGATGGATAAACCTTGCTTGAACGATTAAGTCAAGGTCACGTCAATTAAATCATAAACTTTGATAAGATATTAACTCAATATAGAATTTATAAAGAATACAAATAACTCGCATCATTATAATCAATAAAGATAACTCAAGTAAGGTTTGAGTTTAGAAAATTTGCCTCAAGCGCAAGCTACAAGTTATACTCACGTTCCTTAATTAACCCTACATATATATAATTAACAATAATAATCTAAATTAGTTATCACATAACTAATTCACATAATTAGTTAACCCATTTAAGTTAACTTATTCCTTTTTAATTATTAAGTTAATAATTAATTATCACATAGTTAATCACATCACATGTTCACATTACATTTTCACATAATTAATCAACTAATAATTATGTACTCAGATTAATTAAATTATAATTTAAATTAAACATTCACTTTAATTATAATTAATTAAATTATAATTACATTTTATATTAATTAAGTTATACTTAAATAAATTATAATTTAAATTAAACATTTACTTATTATAATTAATCAAACTATATCATGCATTTATTAAATTATAATTAGACAAATTATAATTTAACTTAACATTTACTTTAATTATAATTAATCAAATTATAATTATATATTATATTTTAACAATATAATTCATTACTGACCATTTAGCATTTTAATTTTATTAACATGCTTTATAATTTATCATATTATTAATCTCATAAAATTGTACAATTAAAAATAGCTTTCTGCCCAATCTGCAGAACTAGTGCGGCCGAGCTCCAAATAGCCTTGGGAGCGGCGCGTCCGCGCCACTGTGCAGACAAATCTGACAGTGCGCGAATTTTGCAGAGAAAAAGTCAATTTGGCTTATTTTTTCACACCAAATTCCAAATTTAACCAACATTTTGCATATAACACTTTATAGAAAACATAATTCTAAGCTTCTAACATGTTTTAACATATATAATCATCATAACACATAATCAAAACTCTCAATTTTGTAAATTTTGGAGAAAAACCATTTTTCAGTGTTCTTGATAAAATTGAACACTGTAAGTTTATTTCTAAATCAAAATACACAATTCAAAGCATATTGAATTTGTTTATTGACATATTAACATAATCTAAAATCAATTTGTACAATAATATACAATCAAACATAAATTTTGATTTTTAAAAGAAAACTATATATTTTCAAAATACTTCACTATAACTTTTGATGAATATGAATTCTTTATGTTCATCATGTTTACATGAATTAAACTATCTAATCATGCATACAAATCATATATAAGCATATATATATATATATACAATATAACACGTATAATTTATAATCACACACTTTTTTATGAACAATTATTTGACAGAGTATGAACTATGAATAAAAATAAAAACATGACTTTAAGAGATTACAGAGATAGAGTTATACCCTTTGCTAATTGGTTGGAAGAAGAAGATGATTGCTAGGCTTCAAGTTTTAGAAATTCCTTCTCATTCTTCTTCTTCTTTCTCTCTTTTCTCTGTATTTTCTTTCTAACTCTGATAGACTTCTAACTCTAGTTTTTCCAACGTAGTTTTAAAATATAAACTGATATACATATAATAACTTATAATAACACATTATATTATAACTGTCAAATATTAAATACCTCTACTAATTACATGTCAGTTACAAGTTTTTAAAAATCAAAAAGCCTTAAGGCTTTATTTGGCAAAAACCCATTATTTTTAAAAACTAGCTTTTTAATAGTTAAGGCCATGTTTGGTAAAACAAGATTAAAATAGGTGCAAGGGCCTTGTTTGGTAAAATTAATTTAAAAACCATTTTTAATTCTTTTAACATGTAACTTTCAATGTTAAAGCTAACATCACTTCACCAAATAATTTTGTCACATAACAATTACAATTACTTGCTAATCATAATCTCATGTAACAATTACCACGTAAAATTTATCTAATTTAATTATCTCAATTAAATTAGAACTATACCATAAAATTATTACACATCAATTAAATTAATATTCAAACTACACTTAATTAAATTACTCTTCAACAATCACATAAATTATTTATTTAACTTAATAAATAAATCAATTAAAATATTTATTTAATTCAATAAATATTAAAATTAATATATAAAATTCTCATTCATTACAGTATGTGCTAGAAAATACATATTTGCAAATCGATCTTGCACTTCTTGTAGGAACCTCTCATTCCTTTTCTTGCTTTCCTTAATAGGAATTTGGATTTCTTTCTCACCGGTCGGTTTAACCTGAGGAATTAGTGTACATGACACAAAAGCAGGAACTTTCCTTGTTGGTTTCACAAATTCGGCATCCATAAGATTTCGTAGCAGAATGGTGGATTCGTTCACCGGCTGATGTTTGTGCGGGTTCTTGTGATTTGATCCACAGGAATAACCTAATCCATCCTTCCCTGTCTGGCTAGGCATCTGAACTGGATGTTTGATCCCTTGTTGATTTTTCCCTAGTCCTTTGCCGGGACAGAAATCCAAACATATCATTTCTTTACTGACAGATATCACTTCGGAAGAAATTCTTGGCTTCAAGGCTGGAGCCCAAATAAGTCGATAGTGAGTGTTGCTAACTTCAAAGGCATGAAAATTGGATGGCTCAACCCCTTCATTAAGGTTGATTATAGGCATATCGCCTTGTACATAGATAAGATATTCTGGTTTAGCATTAACAGTGACCAAATTGCCATTGATGATGTATTTAACTTGTTGATGAAGGGTGGATGGGACTGCTCTCGCCATATGGATCCACGGTCTTCCCAACAGTTAATTATATCCCGTGGTGATGTTCAGCACTTGGAAGGATACGTAGAAGGTGTGTGGACCAATCTCCATGGGTAGTTCGATTTCTCCTACATCATTTCGTCGACACCCATCGAAGGCTCTTATGACTATATGGCTGCTCCGGATTCAATTTGGACTGATCTTTATTCTTTCCAAAGTGTCATAAGGATAGATGTTTAGAGAAGATCCTCCATCGATCAACACTCCCCCTATCACATATCTAGAGGAAATCACTACTGTCGACGCCGAAAAAAAAATTCGTCTTCACAAGTTTGTGTTGTTTGTTTTACCCTTTTGTGATTCGTCATATATATGGATTTTATTAAAGGGTGAGTTTTTAGGAAAGCGGAACTGACATAAGTGTCGACGACTTTGTAAAGATTGATTTGATTATTTCTATGATTGGACCAAATAAGATAGAGCCGCCAGTTGGTATAATGTAATTGGATGTACCAACTCATCAGAGTTTTGAAGGTTTTGGCAATATGGTTTAATATGTGACTCCTTAAGATTGGTCTGAAACCCGAGATTCGTAGAATTCAGGGGCTAAGTTAAGCAGGGAGAAGGTGTTAGGCACCCCCCCACTCCCGTGAAACACGGGCATCTTATTGATTTCCTATGCATAAAAGTGTGTGTGTGTGTGAGTGTGTGTGTGTGTGTGTTTGAAAGTTTATTCTAAGCCTCCTTGTGAGTTATTTGGAAGTAGTGTCGTTCCTCTTTTGCACCTATGTACGAAGGGTTTGATTTAGCAAAAGTTCATTTTTAGACAAAATATACATTTTATATGATATTTTGGGAAAACACATGGTTTTCAAATCCTTCGCCCGAATAGTAACCGAGGACCTTTGATACTTCCATTATGAATTTTTAAGTCGAAAGTAGTTATTACGAAAGTAGTGTTGTACCTCTTTAACCCTATACACAACGGATTTGATTTATATAAAAGTTCATTTTTATAACACAGTATATATCAATGATGTTTTGAAAATAAAGTTTTCAAATCCTTCGTCAAATAGGAATCGAGGTCTTTTGATACTTCCACTTATAATCTAATGTCTATCCCCAAATTATTTTAGGATTATTATGAAAGCTCTCTGCTATTTTGATTTGGAAATCGTTTTTTGGTGAAAATGTATGCTAGAAAGCCCCAAAAAGGGTCAGACCATCATCGGACATGTAAGCCATCTCGATGAATCCGAGCACCCTCAATCAAAGTTTTCTCTATAACGGGATCTTGAATCCAACTTCTCGGGACTAACCCCTCGAGTTCGTCATCAAGATCCAAACATTACATATACAATAATTTTTGCGTTATTTAAACATTACATCACAAAACCAGTCCATCATGGGAATCAAGATTCCTAGGCTCACATTATTCTGCGTAAATATATATGTACAATATCCTAGACTTTGATATTAGATGATTTCATCTGTTGAAATCACCATTTCAAGCCATTTCGGACCCCTTCCGCCTCTAGATATAGATCTAGGGCTATACGAGGTAACCCATACTGATTAAAAGCAGTAAATACATAGATTTACCAAGGATCTAAGCCGATCTAGCATATGGGTTAAAGCTTCATGCTTAATAACCACTCAAAAGGCTAGATCCGGCTTAGATCTAGGTAGATCTAGCCTCTAGACTTGATTTACAACCAAATATGCAATAAATAACCAATGGGATCTATAGATCTACCACCTACACAACAATATATGAATAAAACAACAAGTCTAACAATGTTTACACAATATATCACATAAATCTAGTACATTAAACACTAGTTACAAATAAAGTGGCTAAAATGAGCGTTTTTTCACCTTAGGGGACGCGTGAACAAGCGTTTTATCACCCGGAATCAACTAAGAACACTTTTGAGACTTAAAGTATATATGAAACAAGATTAAACAACTCAAAATATGTGTATATTGCTCAAACCCGAGGGTTTCTCTCTCTAAAAACTATTTCTCTCTCTACAACTCTCCTTTTTTTCTAAATGAGCTGATGTTACTGATTTATAATCCCAGAGCCAGCCGCATATATATCTGTGGCTAGCTGCATGTATACTTGTGGCTGGGCCCTGTGGGTCCCACCATCTCAAAGTTCGTTCCTTCGGTCTCAGTTTGGAGAAAGTTGAGCTTCGCAGGCCAAACTCTCGAAAAGTCTTTGCGAAAGGCTGCGAAATAAGATCGAGTCTGACTGAATCGGGGTCCGAAAAGATGATGCTGGTAGCTAAGAGGTATCTTCAGGTTCCAGACTGCAGTTAACTGGCTTATTTTTGATGGTACGCAGTTTGAGGTTTGCTGAGGTGACTTCTGGCGGACACTTTCTTAGCTTTGTGATCCTTGTTCAGTTCGCGTCTTATTCAGACGTCATTGGCCCTTTGAATCATTCACAGGGTTGTCTCCGGGGTGATCAGATGCTTTTCCCCTATCTCGGGGTTGTCTCTGAAGTAAAATTATACTTTTACCCTTCTGCAAGGTTAGTATAAAGAAAGAAAAAATTTTGAGTGTCTATAGATGCCCCTCTTTATCATGTTTATGCAATGTAATGAAATGAACACGACAAAGATTACTAGACACGGAGAATGCATGACATCTGGGTCGAGCCGATGCTTTCACTGGTTTGTTGCCAATGGATTACATCATCGGGGTTGAGCCGACCTGCGTTGGGTCATTGCCAATGGATTACATTATCGGGAGTTGAGTCGATGCCTTCACTGGGTTGTTGCCAACGGATTACATCATCGGGGGTCGAGTCAATGCCTTCACTGGGTTATTGCCAACAGATTACAACATCGGGGGTTGAGTTGATACCTTCACTAGGTTGTAGCCAGCAGATTACATCATCGGGATTATGCCGATATCTTCATTGGGTTGTCGCCAACGGATTACATCATTAAGGTTAAGTTGATACCTTCATTGGGTTGTTGCCAACGAATTCCATCATCGGGGTTGAGTTGTTGCCTTCACTGGGTTGTTGTCAACGAATTACACCATCGGGGTTGAGCCGATGCCTTCATTGGGTTGTTGCTAACGGATTACACCATCGGGATTGTGTCGATGCCTTCATTGGGTTATTGCCAACGAATTACACCATCGGGGTTGTACCGATGCCTTTATTGGGTTGTTGCTAATGGATTACATCATCAGGGTTGAGCCGAAGCCTTCACTGAATTATTGCCAACGGATTAAACCATCGGGGTTGAGTCGACACCTTCATTGGGTTGTTGCCAACGGATTACACCATCGGGGTTTAGCCGATGCCTTCATTGGGTTGGATTACACCATCGGGGTTGTGCCAATGCCTTTATTGGGTTGTTTCCAACGGATTGCATCATCAGGGTTGAGCCAACGCCTTCACTAGGTTGTAGCCAACAGATTACATCATTGGGGTTGTGCCGATGCCTTCATTGGGTTGTTGCAAATAGATTACACCATTGGGGTTAAGCCGACGTCTGCGTTGGGTTGTTGCCAATGGATTTCATCATTTATTATAAAAGGGCGAGTTTTTTACTTGCTACCCCACTGGATTAGATACTGGCTTGACTGATGACCCTGGTGCCGCTGACGTCCCTGGAGGATGTGGCCCGTCCTTTTACTACTCAGATTTGAACTTCGGTACAGAGGCCTTAACTTAGGAAGACTTGGTGCAGGTTGACATATTTGATGATGTAGATTTCATTGCCAGACCTTTTGTTAGTCGTTAGGCGCTTGTGCCCCATTTCATATACTTTTTACTTTTATTTATAGGACAGAGATGATATTTGATGTATACAGTTTTATGTATTTCGCAGAGATGTATATATAATGCTTTCATTCACTTCATATGTCATGATGCATGCATTATATGTCATGGATTAGCATTTATAAATTGTGAGTTTGGATTGACCACTGTGTGGTCTTTTGATACTGTTTTACAGATGAGGCGTTATTTTTTTCTCAGGTAAAGATCTTCAAGGAATTTTTTGAAAGTAGTATGCATACAAGCCAATCATGTTTGATAATAAAGCATATACTTTGTAACAATCTTATTCATTTATTAATAAAAGTATTATTTAATTAAAGATAATTATTTATCTACATGGTGCTATTTTTATAATATGTGATAAACCCATAGTTTTAAGCAATGCTTTTAGAATCATGATGATGATCATGCTAATGAGATCTAAATTCTTAGATAGCTTAAAAACTAAAATTGTTCCCAATCGTTGGATTACTAAAAAGGGAATTAGTGAATCCGGATAGATTGGTAAATACGTTGCTTGCTTATTAGAGGAGGATGATTGATCTCATGATCATTTGTGTGGAGACACTAAAGCAAGTATGTAGGTGCTTATTGGAGAAAAAGTCCACAGAACGTGGCACGCTAAGGAATACCTAATGAAGTTTTACTTGCCTGTCAATAGAAACTCCTAATGTGATAGTAGTGCAAATGATCCTTAGACTTGAAATCATCATAATATCTTGTGTATGATGAATTATACTTTGACATATCCCTTAAGACCCTTAGGGTATATCAAAGGGTATGATTGGGTGTAATAAGTTATATATGGAGATAATGAATGATCAATAAAGAATCTACCACTTCTAGTAAAAGAAGAGATATGTCCTACGTGATTTGTAGACACTCAAAATTTTACGTTCCTGTTACTAACCCTGCAGGAGGGAAAAATTATCAACTCAACCCCGATCTCAATATCAGGATGCCAACTCAACCCCGATCTCAATATCAGGATGTCAACTCAACCTCGATCTCAATACCGGGATGCCAAATCAACTCCGGTCTCAACATCGGGATGTCAACTCAACCCCGGTCTCAATATTGGGATGTCAACTCAACCCCGATCTGAATACCGGGACGCCAACTCAACTCCGATCTCAACTCAGGAGGTACAGGACAACCTCGGTCTCAATATCAAGATGTCAACTCAACCTCGGTCTCAACCCGGGAGGTACAGGTCAACCCCGATCTCAACCCGGAAGGTAAGGTCAACCCCGGTCTCAACCAGGGAGGTCAGGTCAAGCCCCGGTCACAACCCAGGAGGCCAAATCAACTTCGGAGAAAACCCCAAAATATAACATCATCCCCAAAGATAATCCTGGAGACATCAAGTTAGCCTCGAAGACAATCCTGAGGAAAAATAGAGTCGGCTGGATTCAAACGTTGGACACAACGCCAGAAGAACAGTCAAAGATTGTGCCAGTACAGGAAACAATCCCTGGAGGGGAAAATGGTCATTTTACCAACTTGAAGTCGATCAGGTCAAAAACAATCCGAATTGATGCCATCAGGGTCAGAAAGAACCATAACATTGATCCCGAGTGAAAACAGCGCAAGACAGCTCAAGGATAAACTGCGGGAAAACAAAAACCTGGTTATGAACCTGTCTTCTTGGACTCGAAAAATGTTTAGTCCCATGTCATTGTGACACTCTCGGCGAGGGCTTTCTGGAAAGGTATAACACGCCTCAAACGGACGCTCCGATCATAAGTTAGAAAGTTTCAAATCTGACCTCACGTTGCTCGGAGTGCACGTACTTCGAGGTAACAGGACCCACCACCCGAGCCCTGCCATATGGCACCGCAGGTATACCCACAGCTGCCGCGGGTAGGCCTGCTTCCATCGGGTCTATAAATATAAGTGCACCCCAAGCCAAAATCAATTCAAAAACGCTCTGAAACTCTGGCCATTTCATTTTTTAGCCCGATTTCCTGTACTCCAAACCTCATTTTTATCAGTCTAACACATAGATATACTCATATACTATAATATACCAAAAATTAACCGGTGGAATCGCTTGTTTGAAGCCTACGAAGTGGCAAAAAGCCCGTGGAGCAGTCCATTGTAAGTATTTTTACGATCAGGAAGTTCCTATTATTTCATTGTGCATTTATACACATGAACGTAAAGTTTCATTTTCTAATTATACTCGGAACCTAGTTCTGTGGCCGTTTTTGCGTAATTTTTAGTACATTTTAGTACATTTACGCGTTTCCTGGAATTTGCACAACCCGAATCGACGATCCGTGGCTTTTAACTGTTTATATATATATATTTCAAATTTTTCGGACTGGGTCATGGACTCGTGTCCGTTTTGGCTTTATTATGTATATATTTAACTATATATATACTAACTTTTCAATTCTGTCAGGCCCGGATGTTAAATCCGTGGTAGTTGCTGCTTTTATACATATAACTATATATATAAATTTTTCTGAATTCATTTGGCCTGGAATTTGATTTTGTGGCCTTTTTATTACTTTAATATATATATACTAGCTGTATATATTAACATTTAAATTTTCGTTCGGCCTAGATCATTTCGTGGCCTTTTACCGCTTTTATAAATATATATATTTTTTCATTCCAGTCTGAGCATAGGATTTGAAATCCGTTGCCCTTTCCAGCTTTTATATATATATTTCAATTCTGTTCATCTTGGATGACTCCGTGGCTTTTTACAGCTTTTATATATATATATATATTTACATTCCAGTACGGGCTTGAGAGTGCAAACCCATCGCCCTTTACATTTTTCGTATATATATAATCATATATATATTCTTTATTCACTATGATTAACTTTCTGCGATAAATATTCATTTGATATGAATCGGCGCTGATATCTATTTGGGTGAACCAGATTTCTTTAAATCTCGCCAATTTTATCTTTCAAACGGTTCAAAATAGGTCCAACCTGAACAGGGAAGCTAGAATGGCTGAGATTTATTTAAATCTGACTTTCTTTCTAGTTTTATTCATTTGAAAGCAACCTCACGACCCTTAGATCGTTATCTATTGGGAATGAGAAGCTTTGGCTACGCGCAGGCCAGGATTTGACAGATGAATCCTTGGTTTTTGCGACGTCTGGATGTAAATATCCATTTTTTGTAAATATTTGTGCTGTGCAGGTTTACTTGGCTTCCCTCTGTGAGCCTAAGAACGTGAGATTTATGATCAAACTGATTAGAATCTGATTCTCACGATGGACAAACTCCACTTTACAAATGTACCCTGACAGTTTTTCTGTAAAAATGTACATCCGAAAGACCTTAAAACGGTTATCCGGGTTTAAGGTGATATAATAAATTAAATAGCTTAATATTTATTATTTAATATTTTGGAAATATTAAATATAAATTAATGAGAGGAGTCTTATTATTATTACTATTATTATTATTATTTAAATCCTAAAGGAGTTTGAGAATTAATTAACAAGATATTCTCTCTCTCATATATATTCCTAATAAGATTAGGAGGCTAATTAATTAAAAGAGTTTAATTATTCCCAATAGGATTGGGAAGCCTAATTAATTAAAGGAGTTTAATTAATTAATTAATATAAAACCCTAATCTTAAATTGTTTAGAAGGGCTGCCTACATCTATAAATAAGAAAGTCTTATTATAGAACAAGGTTAGACAATTAATTCCAAGAGTTGGGAGAGCAGTCCTTTTCTAGAGAGAATAAAACTA
This sequence comes from Panax stipuleanatus, assembly GCA_020205555.1. NCBI lineage: Eukaryota > Viridiplantae > Streptophyta > Magnoliopsida > Apiales > Araliaceae > Panax > Panax stipuleanatus. The sequence goes on from CM035115.1 coordinate 99,930,385, forward strand.
CGGTTTAGCCAAACACCCTTCTTCTTAAATAATTCATCTTTCTTGGCGGATCACCTCTAGAGGCCAAACACTTGGGTGGCTAACGTTGATCAAAGAAATGAATCAATCCCAGAGATTCAATGAGATCGCAAAGAATAAGAAGTTGAACTCGTAATCGTGGAAGCTTAGTTCTACAAAGGTATGAATCTAATCTCCTTCTATTTCGTTTTAATTAATAACTGTACATAAAGGATGATCCGGGTAATTGGTTTGTAGAAAAATTTTAAACTCTGATTTTATCATGCTTCCGCTATTTTTGCAATTTGATTGCGCCTATGATTTCATACAAACCTAACAGTGGCATCAGAGCCAAACCTTTATGCAAGTTATTAATTGTTCAGATTTGATATGTATATTGATATGTGTTTAGAACAAATTTTTTTGGTATAATTATTGGCATAGAATTATGTTTTTTGAAGGAAAACTACATAATTCGCGAACTGAAAAAACAGTTTCTAGAGACTGGCGCCGCAACGTCTGATTGTAGTATAATCATGGCGCCGTTGCGCCAGCTCCGTGTTTTTGACACTGATGATGTGGCACCCAGCGCCTGATGGTAGTTCACTAGCGGCGCCGCAGCACCTTTTCTTACGAAAAAGAAAATTAATTTTTAAATAATTTGATTTTTAATTAAAATAAAAGGTTTATTTATATTAAAAATTAAACTCCATGTTTTTCTAGTAAATCTAAATTTAAATAAAGTAGTTTATTTTTATTTGGAATGGGATTAAAATAAAGATATTTATTTTAATTAGAATTTAATTTCATGCTAACTAAATAGAGTTGGAATTGGATTCCATGATAACTAATTGGAAATAAAATTGAATTCCTTATTTCCTAAAATAAAAGAGTTTATTTGTGATTAGGAAAAGGATTCCATGTTTCCTTAAATAAATGAGTTTATTTAGATACGAAATAGGATTTCATATTAATCAAAATAAAGGAGTTTATTTTGATAAGGAATTGGATTCCACATATTTTGTTCCTCCCAAAAACGTTTTTAAAAGTTAAAATAAAGGAGTTTATTTTGACTTGGAATTGGATTCCATATTAATTAAAATAATAGAGTTTATTTTGATTAAAAATAAAGGAGTTTATTTTTATTCAAAAATAGATAAATTAAAATAAAAGATTTATTTTGATTTAAATTTGGATTAAAATAAAAGAGTTTATTTTAATTCAAAATTGAATTTTATGATAACTAAAATTGCCCATTAAATCGATATCAATGTATATATTGAATGTTTATTATTCATGAGATGAATGTTTTATTTATTGATGTATATGTTGATGTGTATGATAATAAATGGAGTTGATTATAGATTATTGATCAATATATTTGAATTTTATTTTAGTTGGATGCTTGAATGTATGGGTTTTATATATGGGATATGCGTACCTCGTCTTCTCTAATTTTTCTTAATGTAAATTTTATCTCCCTCCTATGTACTTACCCTTGACTGCTGATCAAGGTTTCTTTTTTATAGTAAATAGTTTTTGTAGTAGGAATACTTAAATTAAATTTTGAAGAATTGGAGACCAAGGAGCAAGGAGCGCGTGAAGAACCGTTTGTAATGGAGCCCGGGATTTAAATGTAATAGTTATATTTAAATTTAATTCTTGCACCCCTAGGTTTGACCTTTTGGTTCACTTGGTGGCTCTAGTGAACCAAACTAGAATAAAGTCCATAATCAATCCGGGTAGAATTTAGTATTACATATGTGCATGCTAGTATTATATATTATATTTTATGCAAACATGCTTCACATGTTTTAATAAAATGACGCGTATTTTATAATATATATATATATATATATATGTGTGTGTGTGTGTGTGTGTGTGTGTGTGTGTGTGTGTGTGTGTGTGTGCATGTGAGCTAAACAAGATGAGACAAATAATAACAAACCCCTCAAATATTTTATATTAAGTCCTAAGCGTTCAAAGATATTTAGAATATTGAACGTCGCCTTCTAGCATGATAAAATAATAGAGTATTAAATATTTAATATGAGTTTGTTGTGCACACACAAGGAGAGTATTAAACATTTAAGATGTTGTTTTATTACATATTATGTTTATAAGGAATTGAACATTACCGCTTTGTTGTGCACACACAAGGGCTGTAGTTTTCTCTTCACTTATACGAAAATGCTGGGTTGGACTTAACTAAGATCGTTTTGATTCGGATGTGCACACACTTGACCATAATGATCTAAGAAGTAAAATACAAGGAGTTACATGGTGATGTAATTGACAAAAGTTGTCTACCTATTTATTTATATATAGTTTGTTGTGCACACACAAGGCTATATATATTTAAAATAAGATCCTTATTCTCACTAGCAAATCTTTAATTAAATTTGTCGAACTATATATTGTGAGGGTAATATAGTTTGAAGAAAATAGTGGGAGATACCAATTTAAAACAAGACCTAATTTATTTTGGTAATTAATAAAAAAATGTATGCTATAATGTTGTTAATTACAAATTTATTTACAGAATTTTACAATGTCTAAATTACTATCACTGCATAGCATATTAGATGTTATTTAACTTGACCGAATTAAACGAATTGGTTAAGGAATATGAGAATAGTTCTCAAAGCTAAAAAACTATCTTATGCCTTTAATACGCCTATTCCTGCAATGGTTGCAGACAATGCCTTTGAGGAAGAGATTGCTACTTTTAGAAAGTAGCAAGATGATGCATAGTTGGCTCAATCATACTCGCATCCGTGAGTAACGAGCTTCAGCGTCAGCATGAAACTATAGATGCTCCTACTATATTCCTACACTTTAAAGAGTTGAATGGAGTGGAAATTAGGACTAATAGATATCAGATATCTAAGGAGCTCTTCCGATCTAGAATGACCGATGGTAATGCAGTAAAGACACATGTCCTTAAGATGATCAATATGATTGAACAAATAGAACAACTAGGTTTTGCCATGGATGGAAAATTGAGCCAAGATTAGATCTTGCACTCACTCCCGGACTCCTTCTCACAATTGTTGTGAATTTTCAGATGTACAAGCTAGAGGTCAGCCTCGTTGATTTGCTTAAACATGTTGAAAAACAGTTGAGAGTCACTTTCCAACCAAGAAAGACCAAGTCTTACTGGTAGGGGCCAAAGAATCTTATGAAAAGAAGAACGATTCAAAGAAGGTAAATAGAAAGGCAAATACAAAGGATAATAAGAATGAAATTGATACGGATAGCAAAGGAGTTTGCTTCCACTGCAATAAGCATGTACACTGGAAAAGAAACTGCAAGAAACATCTTGCAGAGGCTAACCAGAAGAAGCTTAGTAAAGCTTCAATTACATATACAATTTTGTCAATGATTGAAATAAATCTTTCAGTAACTAAAGTTTCTACTTGGGTATTGGATACCAGCTATGGTTCTCATAAATATAGATTTATGAAGGGACCAAGTAGAAGTAGAAAGCTAAACAAGGGGAAGTCTTTCTGCGTGCAGGAATGGAGCAAAGGTTGGTCCATTAAATGCAGGAACTTATTATTTAGCGCCGCCTACGGGTAAGTCCATTAGTTTAAATAATTAACAATTTACTGAATGAACTTTACAAACTTGACTTACATGAAAATAATTTTAAATTGAATAAACTAGTAAAAGAAAAGGAGATGATCATTCAAAGAGTTGAATATTTGTATTTGGTGAAATACAAGTCTGAATCATTTGAAAGGTTCAAAGAATTCAGAAGTAAAACTAATTGACAAGGTGTTATGATTCTTCGATTTGATTGAGAAATAAATACTTGTGCAATAAGTTTTAAGATCATCTTAAATGGTTTTCTCATAATGGACGCTTCCTGATACACAATAATTGACTGATGTATCTAAAAGGAAAAACCGCACCTTGTTAGATATGGGGTGGTCCATAAAGATTTTACCGATATTCCAGTATCCTTCTAGGTCAATACCCTAGAAACGGCTGCATATCTCCAAAATAAGGTAATCTCAAAATCCATCCCCAAGACTTCATAAGAGTTATGGATAGGGAGGATTCCTAATCTTAAGTATGTTAAGATAAATGGTTGTCCAACTTATGTGAAAAAGATTTCAAAAGGATAAGCTTGGGAAAAGATTTGACAAATGCAAATTTATGGGACACCCTAAAGTAAGTTTAGGATAAATATTCTATAATCCTACTTAGAAAAAGGTGTTTGTTGCGAAACACACTACCTTCTAAGATAAATGTGTTTATCATTGAAGGGCTAGTGGGAGGATAATAGATCTTGAAGGAGTTCAAGAACCACAAATCACTATTAGTCAAAAGGAAGAACCTGTAGTTAGACCTATTATACCACAACCGAATCGTAAATCTGGAATACTACCGAAGATACGTGAGAGGGTTGAATTCATCATAGATGATGATGATGAGGTACGCATCATAGAGGATGATGATCCAGTTATATACGATAAGGCTAAGAGTTGTAGACACTCAGAGAATGGTAGATGACCATAAAATCTAAAATAGATCTTTAAAGTAATGCTCAAGACCATTCGAATTTTACTTGCGATTTTAGCTTATTATTACTAAATTTGGCAAATGGACGTGGAGATGCCCTTCCTCAAATATATATTATTAGAGGAGAATGTATGTATGATACAGCCAGATGAATTTGTTTCAATGGTTGAAGCAAATCATGTATATGAGCTACACCAATCTATTTATGGATTGAAGTAAGCTTCTCAAAGATGAAACATTCATTTTGATGAGACAATCAAAAGAGTTTGATTTTATCAAAAACGAGAATGAACCTAGTGTGTACAAAAGGGTCAGTGGGAGCGCTGTGATATTACTAAGTATTATATGTTGATATACTACTGATAAGGAATGACATACCAGTGCTATAATCAGAAAAGATAAAGTTGTCTAAACATTCCTCCATGAATGATTTGGGTAGAACTTCCTAAATTGGGATATAAATCTATATAGATAGATTTAAAAGGATGATCAGCTTAACCCAAGGAACGTATATTCATTTGATGTTAAAGGCGTTTAGCATGACAAACTCCAAAAGATGTCTCATGATGATGAGCCATAGAGTGTATCTGGGAGCTGTCGTTGACACAACAAATTAACCTCACTTTCACTTCACAAATTTAAATAATTAGCACAGTAGTAAGCAAGGATCGATCCCACAGAGAGTAAGTTTGCTTTAGAATTATTCTACTATTTTAAAAGATGGGGGGTTTTTGAAATTTGTTTTTAAACTAAGAAAAACAGAATTAAATAATGAGATTAACCAAATATGTAAATACTTCAGTTCTGTAGTTCAGTTTCACCAAGTTACAACAATCAATTAATAAAGTTGTTGTTATTTTCCCTTCAATGAGATTAATAACCCTAGATAACCGCAATCGCTAATTATCCGCAATTCTCCTTTTATTGTAAATTTAAAGTGGCAATCGTCCCAATAAACTCTAACTATCATACAACCTAGAACTATCAATCTAGATTTAATATAACAATAGCATGAAGAATGAGAATCAGGTTATTCCAAGCAATAATTACACAATCAGGAATTATTTAACTTGCCTTCTAATAATCTTAGCAATACTCCAAAGCTTGTCCACAATTATGCATTACTAATTGCTACTTATGATCAAATATAATATCGTTTGCTTAATACTATATTTTAATCTAGTAGATAAAATTTATCGAATTAATCTAACAGGCCAATTCAAATTAATCAGATAGAATAGCATGCAATCAAGTAACACAGATTATCAGAATAAATCTTAAGCAAGAAGGAATAAATAATAATAATATTTAATTAATTAATTACTTGTAAACAAGGTTCCACCTCCCTTTAGAATTGAATAAAGTAACTAGCCTGACATGCTCCTTGTTTGCACTTCAATGAGGTATGATAGTTGGTAGAAAATTAAATGAATTAAAACCTTGACTATCATCCTCTATTTATAGTGCTAGACAAAGACCTAAATCATATGAGAACTAGAAATCCAAATCCTAAAAGGAATTACAAAACATAACTAGTTTCCATAAAAATATAAAATCTAATAAGAAAATAAAATCTCAGTCAAAAGCAATCCTAAATCTGATAGTAATATCAATCCAATTCCATGTAGGAATCTCCAAAAATTGAGAAAGTCAATTGCTGGTCAAACTCCTCTTCAATTCAACTCCAAATCAACTTGTTTCCATCCTTTTAGCTTTAATTCACCTGAAAATAATAAACAACTTATTAAGCTCATATACACATAGAACATGCAATAAAACCGTAAGGAATAAAAAATCATAAATATTATGCACTTATCAAATTCCCCCACACTTAGCCTTTTACACGTCCTTGTGTAAACCAACTAGTCTGATTTCCAGAGAAACTCCACTCAACCATAATGTCAAAAGATTTCAAGATCAAATCATGATTATTAACACTAAACCCACAAAAATATAATCAATGCTTCATCAATCAACTCAAGATAACCACCTTGCCACTTCACCAATGAATTTCATTAAGTCAAATTGTATCCATATAAGCACTCTTCTATGATCCACACACTTACCCAACTTAGTTACCATGGAGTAAAAATCATGCACACCACTCAAAAACTCTGAACATACTTTTTCTGCTTTATTTTTTTACCAAAACCCTTTTATTTTCCTCTTTATTTCCGGTGAATGTATTTTATGCTCTGGTTCACCTTCCTCAATCTTTCTTTTTGTAAGTGAGTGCATTTTATGCTCCATCTCACTTATTCGCACGTGTTTATGGGAGTGCGTTTTATGCTCCATCTCATCCCACCACATGATTTCTCTTTTGCTTCTTTTTCTCTTTTTCAACAATTTTTTTGATTTTCAATTTTTTTTTTCATGGTCCTGCAAAAAGCATAAGCAGTTCAATAGTTCTAAAGCATGAGATTAGTGTACATAGACAAATCCACAGATAACTAAGCCAAATGAGCATATGTCACATGTTCAAGTACTCATGCAGCACAAATTCAATTCAAATTAATTACTATAGATCATGACTTAGTTTTTTTCAATCATTAACCAATTAACCATCAAACAGATTTTAAAATTTAGCATTGATTTTCAATCTTTGACTTTACCCTTCGAACACATAGGCAAATAAAATCATGGAACCCAAATTTTTCAAAAATTTTCAAAAGACATCAAATTTTCAAATTTTCTATCAAAATCGGATCAATATTCTTAAATAACATAAAAACCTAAATCTTTCCCCCCACACTCAAACCTTACATTGTCCCTAATGTAAGAAAATTATGCAAAGAAGAAATAATATTATTCAACTATCATGCAAAAACTAAAAAGTAAAGGGAGAGAAAAAATCAAATATGAGTTCTTGGGTTGCCTCTCAAGCAGCTGCCTTATTTATTGTCTTTAACTCGACATCATGTCTCTCTTATCATCTTTCATAGATTGGATCATCCAGCTCCACCAAACTCAACATCTCCACCTCTTCCATCTAAAATCCTACAAAGAACGGTTTTAGCCTGTGTCCATTTACCTTGAAATTTTTTCTTGTTTTTGGATTTTTTATATCTATAACACCATGAGGAAACACATTAGTAATAACAAAAGGACCTTCCCAACGAGATCATAACTTACCCGAAAACAATTTCAGTCTTGAATTATAGAGAAGAACTTTTTATCCAACGGTGAAATTTTTCGCAAGATTTGCTTGTCGTGAAAAGCCTCCGTCTTGTTCTTGTACAGTTTAGTGCTCTCACATGCTTCATTCCGCAACTCCTCTAGCTCTTGTAACTACAATTTCCTGTGCACTCCTTCCTCATCTATACCCATGTTGCATTGCTGAATAGCCCAAAAAGTTTTGTGTTCTAACTCTACAGGTAGATGACACGGCTTCCCAAACACCAATCGATATGGAGACATATCAATGGGAGTTTTGTATGCGGTTCTATATGCCCATAGTGCATCTTCTAGCCTTTAACTCCAAGCTTTCCTGTTTGGATTGGCTACCTTTTCCAAGATGGATTTTATCTCATGGTTTGACACCTCGGCTTGCCCATTGCTTTGTGGATGATAGGATGTAGAAACCTTGTGTAGAATATTGTATTTCTTGAACAAAGCCGCAATCACCCTATTGCAAAAGTGTGTCCCTCTATCACTGATAATAGCCCTCAGAGTTCCAAACCTAACAAATATGTTAGATCTAACAAAATCTGCAACAACTTTAAAATCATCAGTCCAAGTGGCTTTTGCCTCCACCCATTTGGAAACATAATCAACAGCCAAAATAATATAGAAATTATCAAAAGAAGCAAGAAATGGTCCCATAAAATCAATACCTCAAACATCCAAGATTTTAACAATTAAAATAGGGTTTTGTGGCATTTGATTTTTATGTGAAATATTACCCGTCTTTTGACAATTTGCACAAGATCTACAAAACAAGTAGGAGTCTTTGAAAATTGTAGGCTAGAAAAATCCACTTTCTAGAACTTTATGAGCAGTCCTTTTCGAGGCGTAGTATATGCCATGAACAGATTTGTCAATTCTTTGGCCCAAAACAGCACCCACTGCATAATTGCTCGCATCACACATGATTTCAAAGGGTAGATTCCAATTTGGAGGTTGAATCACAGGTGCAGAAGTCAATAGGCTTTTCAACTTGTCAAACGCTTCTTTGCACTCATCGAAAAATTGGAATTCTTCATCATTTTGCAACAATTTACAAAATGGCAGAGCTATCTTTGAAAAGTCCTTGACAAACCTGCGATAGAATCCGGCATGTCCAAGAAAAGAGCTAATCTCCCGCACACTGACGGGGTAAGGTAGAGCAGAAATAACATCTATCTTAGCTTTATCAACTTCTAAACCTTTAGCTGACATGATGTGACCAAGTACTATACCTTGTTCTACCATAAAATGACATTTTTCCCAATTAAGAACAAGATTAGTTTCCAAGCATCTATCTAATACACGAGTCAAATTATCCAAAAAGATATCCAAAGAATCACCATGAATTGTAAAATCGTCCATAAAAACCTCGATGCAATTTTCTAAAAGATCAGAGAAAATGCTCACCATGCATCTTTGGAATGTTCCTGGTGCATTACACAATCCAAAAGACATTCGACGATATGCAAATGTGCCCAAAGGACATGTGAATGTGGTCTTTTTCTGGTCTTTGGGTGCAATTACAATTTGGTTATAACCTGAAAAACCATCTAGAAAATAATAATAAGCACGCGCAGCTAATCGTTCTAACATTTGGTCAATGAAAGGAAAAGGAAAGTGATCTTTTCTTGTTACAACATTCAATTTTCTATAATCAATACACACTCTCCATCCTGTTTGTGTATGCGTGGGCACCAACTCATTGTTGTCATTCTTGATGACGGTGATTCCAGATTTTTTTGGTACTACCTGTACTGGACTTACCCAATGACTATCTGAAATGGGGTAGATTATACCGGCGTCAAGCAATTTGAGCATTTCTTTCTTCACTACCTCCATCATGGGTGGGTTCAATCTCCGTTGTGCGTCCCTAGTAGGCCTTGCTCCATCTTCTAACAAAATCTGATGCATGTACACTGCTGGGTTTATTCCTTTGATATCCGCTATTGTCCAACCAAAGACTGTGACATGATCCTTTAGGATTCTCAATAATTTATCTTCCTACACTTTGGTTAGATTGCTAGCAATAATCACAGTTAATGTCTCATTAGCCCCTAAATATGCATATTTTAAATGAGCAGGTAATGGTTTTAGTTCTAGGATTGGAGCATGCATCACATATGGTAACAATTTTTTATGAGAAATAGGAAGTTGAATAGATTTTATTGCATATTTATCTGTAAATTTTGGTAATGAATGTAATGCAGCTACAATCTCCTTCACCTCCTGTTTCGGCTCAATCTCTTCGTCTTTATCCATCTCCAAACTGTTAGCAATTGCAACTTCCAACCCTTACTTATGCATATGTCTAAAAGATGCCTGCACTAGTGAATCAATTATGTCAATGGCAAAAATAGGATTAACATCACTTGGATACCTCATTGCCTCATATATGTTGAACTGTATTCATTCTCCATCAAACTCCATGGTTAGGGTTTCCATTGTGTACATCAATCATTGTCTTTGTTGTTTTCAAAAATGGTCTCCCAAGCAAAATATGTGAAGGATTTGGAGATTTGTCATCCTCCATGTCGATAATGTAAAAATCTGCAGGAAAGATTAGTTCGTTCACCTGCACCAAGACATCTTCAATTACCCCTTTGGGGTAAGTGTTAGTACGATCTGTAAGTTGAATAATAACACCAGTTTGTTTCAAGGGCCCTAGATTCAAAGAAGAAAATATAGATAATGGCATGACATTTATTGACGCTCTGAAATCTAGCATGGCTCTTTTAAATCTGGTGTTTCCTATTTTACATGGGATTGTAAACATGCCTGGATCTTTACATTTAGGAGGTATTGTTCTTTGAAGGACAGCAGATACATTTTCTCCAACAGTGACTCTTTCATTATTTTGTAATTTTCTTTTATTAGTGCACAATTCTTTTAAAAATTTTGCATATCGTGGCACTTGTTTGATTGCATCAAGGAGAGGGATGTTTACTTCTACTTTCCTAAAAGTTTCCAGAATTTCTTTTTCTTTTTCTTTTTCATCTTTATTTGAGGTTTTAGAATTTCTGGGAGGAAAGGGAAAAGGAATGTTTTTAAGCTGATTAGGAGGGTTAGGTTGTACCTTGGATTTTTCTGTTTCCTCCTCAGCTGCTTCCTCCTCAAACTCTACAAGGGCCGGTGGTGTATCTAACTGTGTTCCATTCCGCAAAGTTATGGCACTTGCATTCTCCCTTTGGTTGACTACTGTTTGAGATGGAAATTTTCTTGAGCCTCTAGATTCCAATATCCCCACAGTCGTAGCCAGCTGTCCTACTTGGTTCCTCAAATCTTGAACCGAAGCTTTTGTTTCCTGCTGGAACTGCTGTGTCTGAGTCGTGAATGCTTTGAACATGTCTTCAAGGGATGTTCCTGAAGTGGCTGGAGCTGCTTGTCGCAGTTGGTACTGAGGTTGTGTCGGTTGAAAACCTTGTTGTCTAGGTGGGAACACTCCTTGTGTTGGTGGCCTATTCCCTCCATAACTGAGGTTCGGATGATCTCTCCAGCCTGGATTGTAAGTGTTTGAGTAGGGATCATACGTCTTTGGTTGTGTTTGGTAGTTACCTACTGCATTGGCTTGTTGTGTATTCTCATCCTCTTGTAATGTTGGGCACAAATCAGTAGCATGCCCTGCCATTAAGCATATTCTGCAAGCCTTCGCAACCGGCACGTTTCCTGTTGTTAATTATTGCACCACAGCAGTTAAGTTAGAAATCTGTTGTACCAATTCACTCGTGCTTACCTCACTTACCCTTTGTGGAGCATGATCATTCCTTGTTCCGTGTTGTTGTGAGTTAGCAGCCATGTTTGCAATCAGATTTCTTGCAGCCTCCGGTGTCTTATCTACTAATGCTCCTCCACTAGCCGCATCGATCATACTTCTTTCCATTGGTATCAATCCCTCATAGAAGTACTGAATCAAGTGTTGCTCATCGATTTGGTGGGGAGGGCAGCTGGAACACAATTTCTTGAATCTCTCCCAGTACTCGTACAGTGTCTCTCCACTAAATTGTCGGATCCCGCAGATCTCCTTCCTTATGTTAGCCACTCTTGAAGCAGGAAAATACTTCTCTAAGAATAGCCCTTTCATATTGCTCCATGAATTTATTGATCCGGATGGGAGATAGTACAACCAATCCTTTGCTAAATCTGCTAGGGAGAATGAGAAGGCTCTTAACTTTTTGCTCCTCTGAAATTTTGTGTGGTTTCATGGTAGAACACACCACATGGAACTCCTTCAAATGCTTGTATGGATCTTCACCTGTAAGACCACGAAAAGTAGGCAAAAGATGAATTAGTCCGGATTTAAGTTCAAATGCAGCATTTAAAGCAGGATATTCAATGCACAAATGTTGATGAGTAAGATTAGGAGTAGCCAATTATTTCAATGTCCGGTTGTTGTTTGGCTCCGCCATCTTCTCTTCTTCGTCTGAGTCGGTGGGTGATTTGTCGGAAAGCAACTCCAAAGCTAAGTTGAGGCCAGGTGATGGAACAAAATCCTCGTCCAAATCGACAGTAGGCTGTTTAGCTTCACAATTTTTTTTCCTTAGCCTCCTTGCAATCCTTTCAATTTCTGGATCAAAATCTAATGTAGCAGCCTGAGAAGATCGAGTCATAAAATAAAAACAAAACAAATAATAGAATAAAAACAAAACAAAAAATTACTCCCCTGCAACGGCACCAAAATTTGGGAGCTATCGTTGGACACTCCAAAATTAACCTTACTTTCACTTCACAAATTTAAATAATTAGCACATTAGTAAGCAAGGATCGATCCCACAAAGAGTAAGTTTGCTTTAGAATTATTCTACTATATTAAAAGATGGGGGGTTTTTGAAATTTGTTTTTAAACTAAGAAAAATAGAATTAAATAATGAGATTAACCAAATATGTAAAAACTTCAGTTCTGCAGTTCAGTTTCACCAAGTTACAGCAATCAATTAATCAAGTTGTTATTATTTTTCCTTCAATGAGATTAATAACCCTAGATAACCGCAATCGCTAATTATTCGCAATTCTCCTTTTATTGTAAATTTAAAGTGACAATCGTCCCAATAAACCCTAACTATTATACAACCTAGAACTATCAATCTAGATTTAATATAACAGTAGCATGAAGAATGAGAATCAGGTTATTCCAAGCAATAATTACACAATCAAGAATTATTTAACTTGCCTTCTAATAATCTTAGCAATACTCCAAAGCTTGTCCACAATTATGCATTACTAATTGCTACTTATGATCAAATATAATATCGTTTGCTTAATACTATATTTTAATCTAGTAGATAAAATTTATCAGATTAATCTAACAGGCCAATTCAAATTAATCAGATAGAATAGCATGCAATCAAGTAACACAGATTATCAGAATAAATCTCAAGCAAGAAGGAATAAATAATAATAATACTTAATTAATTAATTACTTGTAAACAAGGTTCCACCTCCCTTTAGAACTGAATAAAGTAACTAGCCTGACATGCTCCTTGTTTGCACTTCAATGAGGTATGATAATTGGTAGAAGATTGAATGAATTAAAACCTTGACTATCATCCTCTATTTATAGTGCTAGACAAAGACTTAAATCCTATGAGAACTAGAAATCCAAATTCTAAAAGGAATTACAAAACATAACTAGTTTCCATAAAGAAATAGAATCTAATAAGGAAATAAAATCCCAGTCAAAAGCAATCCTAAATCTGATAGTAATATCAATCCAATTCCATGTAGGAATCTCCAAAAATTGAGAAAGTCAATTACTGGTCAAACTCCTCTTCAATTTAACTCCAAATCAACTTGTTTCCATCCTTTTAGCTTTAATTCACCTGAAAACAATAAACAAATTATTAAGCTCATATACACATAAAACATGTAATAAAACCAAACGTAAAGGAATAAAAAATCATAAATATTATGCACTTATCAATATCACTCTAAAATTATCCTCAATAAAAGAGAGATCACATGAGTAACTATCATGTATGCAATGAAATGTACGAGACTTGATGTTAATCAGTCATATTTTGGATAAGATCACTGTAAGACATTGATAAACATCTTGAAGTACTTAACCAACACTAAGGATGTAATCATGATTCATGATGGGTCTGAATTAAAACTAGAGGACTAAACAGACTCAAGTTTTTTAGACTGACCAAGACGACAAAAAATCCACTTTAGGGTAAGCCGTTACCTTAAAAGGTGGTGTAGTGAATTGGAAAGGCTCCAAACAGCAAAGAGTTGTTGGTTTAGCGATAAAAACAAAGTATATAGCTGTAAATAAAGCTACAAGTTGATGTTTCGGATGAAAAGTTCATTACAGAACTAGGAATAGTTCCTAAGTCTCATCTTGGATCTAAACATGTGTTACGTCACTTTCATTTGATTAAAAAAATTATTGAAAGAGGAGAAGTCACTATAGAGATAGTGGACTCTCAAAAATTGATATTACATATCCATTTACTGAAGCTATGCAACAGCAGGATGATTGTCACTTAGAGAAGAAGGGTATGAGATACCATAGTGATTGGCTTTAGTGCAAGTGGGAGATTGAAAGTAGTATGCATACAAGCCAATCATGTTTGATGATAAAACATATACTTTGTAACAATCTTATTCATTTATTAATAAAAGTATTATTTAATTAAAGGCAATTATTTATCTACATGGTGCTATTTTTATAATATGTGATAAACTCATAGTTTTAAGCAATGCTTTTAGAATCATGATGATGATCATGCTAATGAGATCTAAATTCTTAAATAGCTTAAAAACTAAAATTGTTCCCAATCGTTGGATTACTAAAAAGGGGATTAGTGAATCCAGATAGATTGGTACATACATTGTTTGCTCATTGGACGAGGATGATTGATCTCATGATCATTTGTGTGGAGACACTAAAGCAAGTATGTAGGTGTTTAATGGAGAATAAGTCCACTGAACGTGGCTCGCTAAGGAATGCCTAATGGAGTTTTACTTGTCTGTCAATAGGAATTCCTAATGTGATAGTAGTGCAAGTGATCGTTAGACTTGAGATCATCATAGTATCTTGTGTATGATGAATTATACTTTGACATGTCCTTTAAGACCCTTAGGGTATATCAAAGGGTATAATTGGGTGTAATAAGTTATATATGGAGATAATGAATGATCAATAAAGTATCTATCACTTCTAGTAAAAGAAGAGATATGTTCTATGTGATTCGATAAATGACAACCCGGGAATCCTTGGTCAAGGTGGAATGAAATTAGAAAGGAGTTTCTAATTTGCATTAGTTGGAGTTGTGCATTTGAGAATCGAAATACATATAATTAAATAAAAATAAGACTTGACAGTAATTCCATGTCTTATATTTAATTGGGACATTGTATGGTGGAAGGATTGAATTATACGGTAACTATTAACTCATAAGTTCTTTTATGATTACTGCTAAAATCTATGTTATCTGGAAAGTCGTTGATCGCTAAGGATGTTTATCCTTATTGTAGAATAAATGTTATTTATTTAAATGAATTATTAGTTTAATTTATTTATTTAAATAAGATTAGAATTGTTCTAATTGATTTATTCACAACTGGTTTAATATGGAGAACCTAAAGGGTCACACCATAAAATGAAGAATATTTATTTAAGAAGCAAATAGCATAATCGTAATAATAAGTTAAGTGTATTTAATTTAATCTATGGGGACAGAATAAATTAAATAGCTTAATATTTATTATTTAATATTTTGAAAATATTAAATATAAATTAATAAGAAGACTTTTATTATTATTATTATTCCTATTATTATTATAATTTAATTCCTAAAGGAGTTTGGAAATTAATTAATAATATACTCTCTCTCTCATATATATTCCTAATAAGATTAGGAAGCTAATTAATTAAAAGAGTTTAATTATTCTCAATATGATGGGGAAGCCTAATTAAATAAAGGAGTTTAATTAATTAATATGAAACCCTGATCCTAAATTTTTTAGGAGGGTTGCCTACATCTATAAATAAGAAAGCCATATTATGGAATAAGGTTAGACAATTAATTCCAAGAGTTGGGAGAGCAATCCTTTTCTAGAGAGAAGAAAACTAGGGTTTAGCCGAACACCCTTCTTCTTGAACAATTACTCTTCCTTGGTGGATCACCTCTAGAGGTCAAACACTTGGGTGGCTAACGTTGATCAAAGGAAGGAATCAATCCCAGAGATTCAAGGGGATCGCGAAGAACAAGCAGTTGAACTCGTACCTGTGGAACCTTAGTTCTACAAGGGTATGAATCTAATCTCCTTCTATTTCGTTTTAATTAATAACTGTGCATAAATGATAATCCGGATAATTGGTTTGTAGAAAAATTTTAAACTCTAATTTTACCATACTTCTGCTATTTTTGTAATTTGATTGCGTCCATGATTTCATACAAACCTAACATTTTTTCCTTCTTTTGTTGTCGCAAGCTCATGTCATTGTAATTTCTTTCAGAAGTCCTCTCATTCCTATTGATAAGAAGCTTTGTCCAGCCTTTAGGCTCCTTCCCTTTTATTGAATCGAAAATTGCCCAGCCTTTTCGCATGCTGTTACCAGGGATTCATGTAAGAAACTCGCTTTGTTGACCACGTCAAGAGTGAGCAATATCCTGCACATCAGACGAATAACAAAATGCACTAAAAGCTTGACGGCTCGGGCTGTAGGGGATAACTTCGATAAAAATTAGTATAATCTCATCAATGAGGCATGTGAAGTTAAAGTTCATGAAATTGAATGCTCATCGGGCCTGCCACTTAACTCATAATCGCTGTATTTTTATCTTATAGCTAAAGATCTTGAAATTGAGTATGAAAATAAATTTTTCCCAAGTAAATTGTGAATCACTAACTTTAAGGTTAAGGTTATTTTTTTTTATTTCTTTCCTTTTAAGGAATTTTTCATTTAACAAGTTATGAAATCACAAGAAAACTTTTAAGCATCCATGGTCATTGTTCATGAGTAAGATCAAATTCAAAAGACTTATCTCCCTTTATCGAAGATAGTTTGTCTTCGCTCTAGACACCACTCTTCACAAAATTAACGTCATATTACATGTTCACTATGAGTGACGCCAACCTTAGTAGGGGTTTCTCTTCCATGACTTTAGATGATCTCGTTCTGATCACGTAAATTTTTTCTGAACTCCAATTTTTTTTCCCTCGCTTAACTTGTCTCGTTTTCTTAGGCTATTCAATGTTACCCATTTAACGAGATTTGGACCAATGACTCCCAAACCAAACGGCTTTAGGGCACTAGGTGTAAAGATACCCCTTCGAGTTTACTTGCTCGAGTAATAAAGGCCACACTTCGAGATAATTCAGGAAATCTAATCTATTTGCTCTCCTCCTGACCCTATGCAAGATTCATTTTCTTAGGTTTAAGTTACCTATGTAACGAGTGTTAGGCCGGTGACTCCCAAACCAGATGGCTTTAGGGTACCAGGTGTAAAGACAGCCCTCAGGCTTAATTACTGGAGTAACCCAGGCCACAATTCGAATCTGCTCAGATCTCACTTTTTACCTCCTCGCAATGCTCGTTTTCTTAAGCACTAAGTTACCCATGTAGCGAGCGTTAGGCCGGTGACTCCCAAACCAGACGGCTTTAGGGACCCAGGTGTAAAGACACCCCTCAAGCTTAATTACTCGAGTAACCCATGCCACAATTCGAGATATTAGGTTTGCCATATCTTATCTTGTATCTTCGCATTAATTGTCATCGATGTCGCCATAGTTTCATACCCCACAATTAAGAGTCAGGGCAACCGCAAAGTGCAAACATGCATATGATGTCAATTTTGCTCCAAATAGTGCTTTGAACTAGGATGTCGTGCCTAATCAAAAGGTTGAATAGTCTTAATTCTCTAATCGTTCTTGTGATTCTTACTCCATGAATTCTTATCAGAATTAATCTATTCATAACAAGTTAAACAAAATCTTCTCTTTTAAAACCTTTTTCTAAGATTCTAAAGCAAGATTTATCTATACTTAAACTGGCCATCACTATAGTACGGAGACAGAAAATAGATAAAGAGTTGAAAGAGTCATACCTCACACATGGATCGCTACATTCTAAGAAAGTTATGATTGGAAGAGACCAAAAGATCGTACCGGATTGCCAGTGAAATGATATGAGATAAGCTCTGATGATGACGTCGCATGTTGAAAAGATTGCGCTATAGGTGCCGACTTGCATTTTCCCTTTTGGGATGGTCGATAAATGCCCCAGTGTTTAGTTGTTGTTATCTCTGACATTGCCCAGTCTTATTTGTTGTAAGGGTAACAATATCGAGTTGTCGTTGATTTTGAAATTGCCCCAGTCTTATTTGTCGTCTAGAGTAGTCATTTTGTTGTATATTTGACAGATGGGCTGATAAGATGTCGAGATCGCAAGAGTCTTTTACCTCCTAACCCACATGTTGAACAGGTAGTGGATATTGGCTTTGATGTTTGGGTTCCCCAATCGTCGCTTCTAACTTGCAGGTGCACTTGTTATAATCTTCTCTGTATTCACATTTTGCATCGCCTTTTTTTGTATCTATACTCGCTGATGATCATGCTTGACATATTGCTGTGTTTCTCAATTCATGTTATTGCTTTGGCTTTGATGTTTGATGTCGAGAGGCCTTTGGATTCCACTGAATTGGATCTAAGAGCTCGACTTGGTTTCTGAAGTATCAGTTTCAACTAGGCTTGGTTCGATCTATAAGGCTTGATTTGTGGCTTTTATCTCAGAGAATAGGTCATCAAATATGAGATAGACTTTGTCATGATGGCCACTCATGCACTTCTGTAAATCAAAAGGAGATAAAGTCTTCTCGCACTTTTGGGGTTGATGAGTTGTTGAAGAGTCGCATCTTGGGATCGCTGAATTGTTAAAAAGGGTTTTGTGACTTTTGTAATAGTTAGACCGCGCCATTACTGGCTGCCTAGGTACTCCTTTGAAAGGAGATCAGGTCTTACGTAGTTCATGCTAAGGATATCAAGAGATTTAATTTTTTTGTTTTTTTTTTGTTTTTTGTTTTTTTACATAAACAAAGCATAATATAATAACGCATAGTAAATAAAACAAGACATAAAGCTAAGCAAATGATAACGTCCCCACACTTCTTGGGACCCATAACCGTATCCCCTGGATCTATGCTTTCCTAGATATCTGAGGCTTGATAGTCTAGTTGCAAGTGGTCAGGTTGCCTTCGATGCTGGCATTAAGGGTTACTTCCTTGGCTGGAACATCTTCAATCACCGCCATAACTTGATCACCTTCTGATTTGGCACATCCCTTGGGGACGGTCAAACTAGACCCGTCGTAAAAAGGGACGAGCTCTTGATTCCTTGATGGGTTAACTTTCCCGATACCCTCGCCTCCTTTTCCTTGATCTGTTCCTTCATCTTTTCCATGGGCCTAGGAGGTTTCTACTTTGAAAGTTCTCTCAAACTGTCGTTGCATTTCTAGCCATAAACTTCCATTTTTGGCATTTTCCTAATTGGAAAGGATCAATATTTCCTCCTCATCATCCAGCAGGGTAGAATCAGGAGTGTGGTTGCTAACTTTGAGCAACAGGATGTTTGACGGTGACGGAGGAATTCCCTTAGGGGACTCACTTCTTTCCTCTGCCACTCCCCGCATTATTACCAGTCCACCTTGCGTTTTGCCAAGATTGGTGCTCATAGTCGTCACTTCCTTTAACCTTTCTGCCTCGAGTGGAAATCTTAAGCTTTTTATTTCCCTTTTGCCTTTTCTGGTCATGGGGATATCTAACTTCAGCTCTCCATTTTTAATGAGATTCTGGATTTTGTGTCGCAAGGACCAACATTCCTCGGTTGCATATCCAAGTGAGTTAGAATTGTAGAGACACCTCTTGTTGATATCATATTGCCTTCCTTTGGGATCAGCTGGAGGAGCGAGCTCAGTGATTTTTTTTGCGCAACCAATAATGCAAACATATTTTCCAATGAGTCCCCCAGAGGCATGAATACCCTTCTTCGCCTATTCTCCCCAACTCTCGGTGCCGTAGCATTTTGGGGGTTCGCAGGTGTCTGGAATGTTGTTTGATCTTTCCTCTTTAAGAATTCGCATTTCTCTGGGTGATTTTTCCTCTGGTGAGATCTTCTTGTAATTTTATCAATCCAAGTTTCCTGCCCTTTCAGCTTGCTTTGCTCTTCTTCAGTTAGGTGGATTATCTTGGAGGGATATAAGCTTGCATTCTGGCTAACCTCTTCCTTCTCTGGGTTTCTTGATGATTAAGTGAAAAGCTCTTTTGTAACCTAATGTTGGCGCACTACAAGCTTGGCTAACAGAGTTACTTGATGCTGGATCGTCTCCAATTTTTGTCTTACTGTCATACACTCCTCCGAATTTTCCCATCCCAGGACATTTGTTATGTTCCTTTGGGGGTATTCTTCCATCCTCCTTATGTACATACGATTTGTATCCATTCCGACGCTTCCTGACCCAATCATGTTCACTCCCTCTGTATTGTACTGTCGCAAAAGTCTGGTGTTGATATCTGGTTGGTCAGGTTATTTGATCACAATATCGCCACTTTCAATCAAATTTTGGATTTTATGCTTTAAGGACCAACAGTTTTGTGTATCGTGTCCCAGAGAATCTGAGTGGTAAACACATCTCTTGCTTGGATCATATCTGTTACTCTTTGGATCTAGAGGTGGAGCCAAATCAGTAATTTTCTTGTGGTCAATCAATAAGGCCAATACATTCTCGAGGGAATCGCCTAGTGGAGTAAACACTCTATTTTCTATTCTTTCAAATTTTCTCTGTCTATCCTGGCTTTGGTTGAATGTGGCTTGTTATTGTTGTGGCAGATCGCTTCCCTTTATCCAGGTAGAGGGACTATTGTCGGGTCTCCTAGATTGCCCATGTGAAATGAAAGATACATCTTCATCGCTCTCCTTGTGTACTGTCTTGGGAGCGCTCGCATAGTTTCCAGACTGTATATGTTCGGCGACTGCTTCCAAGGCCGTGAGGTCTTTGATTTTGCAGGACTTCAATCCTATTTCAGCCATTTCCTCATGTTTTATCATTTCGGAGAAGGATTTGCCTATTCCCGCTAGGACTCTCTCGTAATAAGGTGCTTCTTGGATGTCGATGAAAGTCATCACCATCTCAGCTTCATCCATTGGCAAGTTAACATGGGCTGCCATACGCCTCCACCTCTGCGCGTAATCCCAGAATAATTTATTGCTCAATTTCTTAACCTTGGTCACTTGGTAGCGATCAGGGGCCATTTAGAATTGGAAGCTGTATTGGTTGAGGAAAGCAAGGGCTAAATCTTCCCAACCATAGACTTTGGAGTTATCAATCCCTGGCATACCAAGTTCGAGCTTCACCAGTAAGGCTTATTTGGAATAACTGCATTCAAAGGTTCTCATCCTCGGCATAGGATCCTAACTCGCCTATGTATACCTTCAGATGGGTGTAAGGGTCGCCTAAACCGTTATATTTCTCAAATTTTGGGACTTGAAATTTATCGGGATATCTGGTCCTGGGAAAAATACAGAGGTCGGAGTAGTTAACACTTCGTGGGACCCTGTCCCCTTCATAGATCAAAAAGCATCCTCCATCTGCCGCATCTTCTTCCTGATGTCTCCTGTTTATCTGTCCTCTCGAAAGTCTACTATTTCCCTTGTCATCTTTTTGACCGGGGCCTCCTTGGCTATTTCGATGTCGAGTGGGGACACTAGGGTAGATGCCCGAGTATCACTATCCTTTCCTATTGTTCAGACTTCTCCCTGAGCGGAGCTTTCAGTCTGATTTTTCAATTTGGGTTCTTGAAACACTTTACACCGTTCTCTTAATAGGGTGGTCATCTCGGCAATCTGTTTCTTAAATTCCTCGAATTCATCTCGAGATACAGGGATGGGTTCTGACGAACTGCCCTCAGCCATTTTGTTGGGCAGTGATCGTGCCTTTTTGGCTCGAAACCGAGTTCTAGGACCAAACTTGTAAAAAAAACAGATACCTAGTTTAGTTTGGATATTGGTAGATAGGGATACATGAGATGTTATGCATCAGTTTAATAATTTTTTTAATCTTTTCCTGCAAAACAAAGGGGTTAGTCGGCTTGATGACAGGATAAAAAGATATACAAATGATAGTTCAAGATGAATGACATTTACATACGCAAAAAAGTAAATAGGGCATGAAGAGACATCCCACGCGTTTGGTTTATCAGAGGTTGACCTATCTTAGGGTCACTCTCACGGGCTTTTTAAAATTGGTTCCCAGATCATCGTAATTTACTTGATAAAGACATCTATCTTTCAATTGGAGCGAATCTGAGTGGTGCCTTTTCTGAGCCTCACAATGAAAACATCCATAGGAGTCCAGTAATAAACAACCGACGGGATTGCCTCCTATTGGAGGGACCACACAACATACATTCACGTCCTTACAGCATACAAAAATGATGACATTGTGCGAAGCACTAATATATTGTGTGAGGCACTAACACAAGAATACTTAAAGATTGAAACATTAATCACACATAACGATCATTCACACAAGATACACATGCAAAATGGAAATCAAAAAGATTGAACGCGTCTTAAACCCTCTATAGTCCCCAGCAGAGTCGCCACCTGTCGACGCTGGGAAAAAAAATTTATCTTCCAAAGTTTGTGTTGTTTGTTTTACCCTTTTGTGATTTGTCATGTTTATGGAATTTATTAAAGGGTGAGATTTTAGGAAATCGAAACCAACATAAGTGTCAATGACTTTGAAAAGATTGATTTGATTATTTCTATGATTGGACCGAATGAGATAGAGCCGCTAGTTGGTATAATTTAAATAGATGTACCAACTCATCCGAGTTTTGAAGGTTTTCGCAATATAGTCCAATATGTGACTCAGTAAGATTGGCCTAAAACCCGAGATTCGTGGAATTCGGGAACTAGGTTAAGCGAGGGTAAGGTGTTAGGCACCCCCCGACTCCCATGAAAACACAGTACCGCATCTTATTGATTTTCGATGCATAAAAGTGTGTGTGTGTGTGTGTGTGTGTGTGTGTGTGTGAAAGTTTATTCTAAGCCTCCTTGTGAGTTATTTGAAAGTAGTGTCGTTCCTCTTTTGCACCTATGTACGAAGGGTTTGATTTAGCAAAAGTTCATTTTTTAGAAAAAATATACATTTCATATGACATTTTGGGAAAAACACAAGGTTTTCAAATCCTTCGCCCGAATAGTAATCGAGGACCTTTGATACTTCCATTATAGATTTTTAAGTCGAAAGCAGTTATTACGAAAGTAGTGTTATACCTCTTTAACCCTATGCACAAAGGATTTGATTTATATAAAAGTTCATTTTTAGAACACAATATATATCAATGATGTTTTAAAAATAAAGTTTTCAAATCCTTCGTCAAATAGGAATCGAGGTCTTTTGATACTTCCATTTATGATCTAATGTATATCCCCAAATTATTTTAGGATTGTTATGAAAGCTCTTTGCCATTTTGATTTAGAAATCATTTTTTGGTGAAAATGCTTGCTATAAAGCGTCAAAAAAGGGTCGAACTATCATCGGGCATGTAAGCCATCTCGATGAATCCAAGCACACTCAGTCAAAGTTTTCACTATCACGGAATCTTGAATCTGACTTCTCATGACTAACCCCTCGAGTTCGTCTTCAAGATCCAAATATTACATATATAATATTTTTGCTTTATTTAAATATTACATCACAAAACCGGTCCATCATGAGAATCAAGTCGGGATCCAATCATGGGATCTCGACACCAGGATTCCTAAGCTCACATTATTCTGCGCAAATATATATGTACAATGTCCTAGACTTTGATATTAGATGATTTCATAGGTTGAAATCACTATTTCAAGCCATTTCGGACCCCTTCCGCCTCTAGATATAGATCTAGGGCTATACGAGGTAACCGAGACCAATTAAAAGCTGTAAATACGTAGATTTACCATGGATCTAAGCCAATCTAGCATACGAGTTAAAGCTTCATGCTTAATAACCACTCAAAAGGCTAGATCCAGCATAGATCTAGGTAGATCTAGCCTCCGAACTTGATTTACAACCAAATATGCGATAAATAACCAATAGGATCTATAGATCTACCACCTACACAACAATATATGTATAAAATAACAAGTCTAACAATGTTTACACAGTATATCACATAAATCTAGTACATTAAACACTAGTTACAAAGAAAGTGGCTAAAATGAGCGTTTTTTCACCTTGGGGGACGCGTGAACAAGCGTTTTTTCACCCGGGATCAACTAAGAAAACTCTCGAGACTCAAAGTATATATGAAGAAAGATTAAACAACTCAAAATGTGTGTATATTGCTCAAACCCGAGGGTTTCTCTCTCTAAAAAATATTTCTCTCTAAAACTCTCCTTTTTTTCTAAATGAGCTAATGCTGTTGATTTATGATCCCGAAGCCATCCGTATATATACCTGCGACTAGCTGTATGTATACCTACTGCTAGGCCCCGTGGGTCCCGTCTTCTCGAAGTTCGTTCCTTTAGTCTCGATTTTGAGAAAGTTGAGCTTCTCAGGCCAAACTCTAAGAAAGTCTTTGCGAAAGGCTGCGAAATAAGGTCGAGTCTGACTGAATTAGGGTTCGGGAAGATGATGCTGGTAGCTGAGAGGTATCTTCTAGTTTTAGACTGCAATTAACTGGCTTATCTTTGATGGCACGCAGTTCAAAGTTTGCTGAGGTGACTTCTGGCAGACACTTTCTTAGCTTTATGATCCTTGTTCAGTTTGCGTCATGTTCGGATGTCATTGGCCCTTTGAATCATTCACATGGTTGCCTCCAGGGTGATCAGATGTTTTTCCCCTATCTCGGGGTTGTCTCTGAAGTAAAATTATGCTTTTGCCCTTCTACAAGGTTAGTATAAAGAATGCAAAATTTCGAGTGTTTACAACTACTATATGCAATAACTTGCAATGACCAATCCCTTCAACTGGTATGTCATCACCAGTGAAAGATATCACATTGCTGTTGAAAATATGCTCCATCAAGTAACGGAACTTTTCTGTGTCCACTGCCTTCGGCAAATGCGCTTCTTCCAGAATCCAGAATGGATATCTGTCGAGGTGCCTCTTTTAATCTTTGCACCACCTTGGCTTCATTATGCCCCATTTTGCTGAGAAATTCTTTAATCTTTTCCTCGGGCACTCTACCCTTGGATTTGGTGACTAGCTTTATCACTCGCTGAGGTAGATGCAGCGGGTTTTCTTTTAATTAAGCATCCGTATGATTTGATGTTGACCCCTCGTTCTCCCCATAGTTCCATGAGACTCTTTTTAAGCTGATTAAAAGATACTGCAGTCTGAATGGCAACATCAATGGTTTTTGTGCAGCCACTTTCAAAGGATTCTTTCCCCCTTTGTCCCCTGGTCCTTGAATTATCAGGGGTACGATAGTTGTGTCCTTCTCACAGGAAATGACTACTACAACTTCCTTCAAACTCTATGCCAGATGAGGAAATATAGCTTCTTCACCAGGAAAACCATTGTCTGGACTTGCTTTTAGCAGTTCGCCGCTTTCAATCAGGTTTTGAATTAGGTGACGAAGTCCCCAACATTTTTTTGTATCATGACCAGTAATGTTGGAATGATATTGACATATTTTGGAAGGATTGAACTTCCTTGATCGAGGGTCCACTGGAGGCACTAGCTGTGTGACTTTTTCCTCATTGATCAACATCTGGAGAATTTCTTCCATGGGCTAATTCAAAGTTGTGAACTTTCTTTTGAAAGCAAACTCTCTATGAGCTCGGACTCTTTCTTCCCTGGCAACTTTGTCTGCCCAGGTTTCATGTTCATGGAACCGATAATGATCCTCCCTTGCAATTGGAAGAATTTTGGGTGTGGGAGGATTTGTTCTCCTTTAGTTGACTTGAGTTATCAACCGTCACATCACTTGGTGCTTGTATACCATCAATTCTGCCAGCAGACCAATCTAATCCTTGATAGACTTTGTTTCTCGTTCTATCAGGAAGAGGCATTATAAATAGTCCCATTTGTTAGAGCTATCCTTGCATGTTTGTGGAGAATCTCCTATGTGTTTGAGGTACTTGGAACCTTCTCCATTCCCCATACTGATCATGTTAAATCCCTCCTCATTGTATTGAGTCAAAGGGTTATCTTGAACATGTGGCTGCTCTGGTTTTGTCACCACGATCTCGCCACTGTCTATTAGGTCTTGAACCTTGTGCTTTAGAGACCAACATTCTTGGGTGTCATAGTCTGGAGCTCCAGAATGATAAGCACATTTCTTGCTTGGGTCAAAATTCTTCCCACTTGGATTAGCTGGTGGAAGGAGTTGAACAATTTTCTTTTGTGTTGTCAGAAGCTTGAGTATATTCTTAAGTGAGTCCCCTAAGGGTGTGAATGTTCTTCGACATTTAGCCTCTCCAGTTCTTTAGAACTTCGGATTTGCAGGTTGTACAGATGTTTGGAAAGGGGAATAATTTTTTCTTTGAATAGGCAGGTTTTGGTTGCCTTTTTGAGTTTAACCTTGTAGTACCAAGGATACATCCTCTTCTTTCTTCTCATGAACTCTCCGAGGATTATTCCCATAATTTTTAGCCTGAATGTGCTCAGCCACGGCTTCTAAAGCAGTAAGGTCTTTAATCTTTCCAAACTTCAATCCCATCTCAGCCATTTCTCCATGTTTGATCATCTCTGAGAATGGTTTTCCTATGTCTGCTAGGACCCTTTCATAAAATGGAGCTTCTTGTATGTCGATGAATGTCATCACCATCTCAGTTTCTGTTATTGATGGAATGACTTGAGCAGCCAGACGCCTCCATCTTTGGGCATATTCTCTGAATGACTCAGTGTTCTGCTTTTTAACCTTGATAATTTGATATCTGTCTGGAGCCATTTGTGACTGGAAGCTGTATTGATTTAGGAAGGCATGGGCTAGCTCTTCCCAGCTATGGATTTTGGAATTGTCAAGTCAGACATACCAGGCTCTGGCCTCTCAGGTCAGAATCTTCTGAAATAACTGCATTCTCAGCTTCTCGTCCTCTGCATAGGATCCGAGTTCTCCAATGAATAATTTCAAATGGGTGTAAGGGTTGTTGGGTTTGTACGAAATCATGGAGCAATCAAATTGCAAAAATTAGCGGAAGCATAGTATATCAGAGTTTTAAAAATTTCTACAAAACTATTACTCGGATCATCCTTTATGCAAATTATTAATTTAAAACGATAAATAAGAAGTTATGGAATCATACCCTTGTAGAATGAAGCTTCCACAGGTACAAGTTCAACTCCTTGTTCGTCGCGATCTCCTTGAATATCCAGGGTAGATTCCTTCCTTTGATCAACGTTAGCCACCCAAGTGTTTGGCCTCTAGAGGTGATCCACCAAGGAAAAGAAGTTATTCAAGAAGGATGGTGGTTGGCTAAACCCTAGTTTTCTATCCTTTATATAAAAGGAGTAATCTCCAACAATTGGAATTGCATCAACTGATATCTATTATAAGACTTCTCTTATATAGATATTGGTCAACCCTTCTAATCCTATTAGACATAGGATTTTATTTAATTTATTAAATTCCTTTAATTAATTTAGGCATCCCACTACATTGGGAATAATTAATTTAATTAATTTGTCTCCCAATCTTATTAGGAATAAATGAAAGTACTAATATTAAATTAATTCATAAACTCCTTTAGAAATTAAAATAATAATAATTATAATAATATTAATATGACTCCTCTTATTAATTTATATTTAATATTTTCAAAATATTAAATAATAAACATTAAGCTATTTAATTTATTTTGTCACCATAGATCAAATTAATTACACTTAATGTATTATTACAATTATGTCATTACCTTCTTAAATAATTATTCTTCCTTTTATGGTGTAACCCTTTAGGTTCTCCATATTAAACCGGTTGTGAATAAATCAATTAGAACAATTATAATCTTATTTAAATAAATAAATTAAAACTAATAATTTATTTAAATAAATAATATTTATTCTACAATATGGATAAGCCTCCCGAGCGATCAACGACTTTCTAGATAATATAGATTTCAACATTAATCATAAAAGAACCTGTGAGTAAATAGTTACCGTACAATTCAATCCTTCCACCATACAATGTCCCAATTAAATATAAGGCATGGAATTACTGTCAAGTCTTATTTTATTTAATTATATGTATTTCGATTAGAAAATGCACAACTCCAAATAATGCAAATTAGAAACTCATTTCTAATTTTATTCTGCCTTGGCCAAGGACTACTGGATTGTCATTTAATGAATCACATAGGACATATCTCTTCTTTTACTAGAAGTGGTAGATTCTTTATTGATCATTCATTATCTCCATATGTAACTCATTATACCCAAGCATACCCTTTGATATACCCTAATGGTCTTAAGAAAGAAGTCAAAGTATAATTCATTACACACAAGATACTATGATGATCTCAAGTCCAAGGATCACATGTACTACTATCACATTAGGAATTCCTATTGACAGAAAAGTAAAACTTCATTAGGTATTCCATAGTGAATCACGTTCAGTGAACTTATTCTCTAATAAGCACCTATATACTTGCTTTAGTGTCTCCACACAAATGATCATGAGATCGATCATCCTCATTCAATGAGCAAGCAACATATGTACCAATCTATTCGGATTTACTAATCTCTTTTTTAGTAATCCAACGATTGGTAACTATTTTAGTTTTAAGCTTTCTAAGAATTTAGATCTCATTAGCATGATCAACATCATTATTCTAAAAGCATTGCTTAAAAATATGGGTTATTTACATATTATAAAAACAGCATCATGTAGACAATTAAATGCCTTTAATAAATGAATACTTTTATTAATAAATAAATAAGATCGTCTTCAAAGTATATGTTTTATCATCATACATGATTGGCTTGTATGCGTATTACTTTCAATCTCCCACTTGCACTAAAGCTAATCGCCATGATATCTCATACCTATCTTCTCTAAGTGACGATCAAACTGTTGTTGTGTTAAAGCTTTAGTAAATGGATCTGTAATGTTGTCTTGAGAGTCTACACGCTCCAAGGTGACGTCTCCTCTTTCAATGATTTCTTTAATCAAAGTGCCGCAACACATGTTTGGATTCAAGATGAGACTTAAAAACTATTCCTAGTTCTGTAATGAACTTATCATCCGAAACATCAATTTACAGCTTCACTTACAGTTATATACTTTGTCTTTGTCACTAAACCAGCAACCTTTTGCTGTTTGAAACCATTTTAATTCATTGCACCACTTTTCAAGGTAACGACTTACCCTAAAGTGGATTTATTGTCGTCTTACTCAATCTAAAAACTTGAGTCTGTTTAGTCCTCTAGTTTAATTCAGACTCATCATGGGTCATGATGACATCCTTAATGTCAGTTAAGTACTTTAAGATATTTATCACTGTCCTACAGTGATCTTCTCCAAAATATGACTGATCAAAATCAAGTCTCGTATATTTCATTGCATATATGATAGTAACTCATGCAATCTCTCTTTTATTGAGAATAATTTTAGAGAGATACACTCCATGGCTCATCATCATAAGACACTTTTGGAGTTTGCCATGCTAAACGCCTTTACCATCTAATGAATATACGTTCCTTGGGTTAAGCTGAACATCCTTTTAAATCTATCTATATAGATTTATATCCCCAATGTAGGATGTTCTACCCAAATCATTCATGGAGGAATGTTTAGACAACTTTATTATTATCGATTGTAGCATAGGAATGATATTCCCTATCAGTAATATATCATCAACATATAATACAAGGAATGAAACAGTGCTGCCACTAACCTTCTTGTACACACTTGGTTCATCCTCATTTTTAATAAAATCAAACTTTTGATTGTCTCATCAAAACGGATGTTCCATTTACGAAAAGCTTGCTTCAATCCATAAATGGATCGTTTTAGCTCATATACATGATTTGCTTCAACCATTGAAACAAATCCATCTAGCTATATCATACATACATTCTCCTAAAATAATATATATTTGAGGAAGGGTGTCTCCACGTCCATTTTTCTAGATCTAGTAATAATAAGCTGCAATTACAAGTAAAATCAAAATGGTCTTGTGCATTACTTTAAAGATCCATGTTAGATTTTATGGTCATCTACCATTTCTCTAAGTCTTAATTACTCATAGTCTGTTCGTAATTCAATGGATCATCATCATTCATGACGTGTACCTCATCGTCATCCTCTGTGACGAATCCATACTTTTCAGGTATCTTTGGTACTCTTCCAGATTTACGAATAAGGTGTTGTACAATAGGTGTCTCTACTTGGACAGGTTCATCCAATTAATCTGTAGTGGTTTGTGGTTCTTGAATTTTTTCAAGATCTATTTTCCTCCCACTAGGCCCTTCAAGGGTAAACGTCTTTCCCAAGAAGGCAGCGTGTTTCGCAACAAACACATTTTGCTTAGTAGGATTGTAGAAATAGTATCCCAAACTCTCTTTAGGATATCCCACAAATGTGCACTTATCAGATCTTGTCCCAAGCTTATCATTTTGAAACCTTTTCACATAAGTTGGACATCCCCAAATCTTAACAAGCTTAAGACCAGGTTTCCTCCCTGTTCACATCTCATATGGAGTCTTGGGGATGAATTTCGAGGAGACCTTATTTAGTATATATGTAACCGTTTCTAGGGCCCCAGAATGATACTGGAAGATCGATAAAACTCATTATGGATCGAACCATGTCCAACAATATTTGATTTCTCCTTTCAGATACTCCATTTAACTGTAGTGTACCTGGTGGAGTCCATTGTGAGATTATACCATTTTTTTGAGACAATCAAGAAACTCACCGCTTAAGTATTCACCACCTCGATCTAATCGAAGAATCTTAATACTTTTGTCAGTTTGGTTCTCTACTTCACTTCTGAACTCTTTGAACTTTTCAAATAATTCAGATTTGTACTTCATTAAATACACATATCCATATCTTGAGTGATCATCAGTGAAAGTAATAAAATAAGAATACCCTCCCCGTGTATTCGTTGTCATAGGTCCACAAACGTCTATGTGAACCAATGCTAACAACTCTGTAACTCTTTCTCCTTTTACACTAAAAGGAGATTTAGTCATTTTACCCATGAGACAAGATTCACAAGTTGGATATGATTTAAAATTGGATAGCTCCAAGAGCCCATCCTTATGCAACTTGGATAATCTTGTTTCATTGATATGACCGAGTCTACAGTGCCATATATAGGTATAATTAACATCATCTCTTTTTCTTTTCTTAGTTTGTTCTATTTGAAGTATATTTTCATGCAAGTCAAGTATATAAAGTCCATTTCGCAGATTACCAACACCATATAAAATAGTCTTTATAAATAGAACAATTGTTGTTCTTTATTATAATGTCATATCCTTCCATATCTAATACGGAAATAGAAACAATGTTTCTAATGATATTCGGAACAAAATAACAATTATTTAAATAAATAGACTTGTCTGTAGGCAGTGCTAAACAATAAGTGCCTACAGCTAATGCATCAACCTTTGCTCCATTTTCCACTCGTAGGACAACCTCATTCTTGTTCAGCTTTCTACTTCTGACCAGTCCCTACACAGTATTACATATGTGAGAACCACAACCGGTATCCAATACCCAAGTAAAATTTTGACTTTCTAAAAAATTAATTTCAATTATGAACAAACCTTGATTGGAAGTTGAAGCTTCTCCAAAATTCTTCTCTGCCAGAAACGTCTTGCAGTTCCTCTTCCAGTGGCCCGTCTCGTTGCAATGGAAGCACATTCCTTTGCTAGGTGGATCAGGTTTCTTTTGTTCCTTCATGTTCACCTTACTCTTAGCCTTCTTAGATTTCTTATTTTCAGAAGATACCTTGGGCCTCTTCCTTTTCTTGAAAGAATCCACCATTAAGACTTGGTTCTTCTTGGATGGGAAGTGACCTTCTGCAGTTTTCAACATGTTAAGTAATTCAGGCAAACTGACATCTAACTTATTCATGTGGAAATTTACGACGAACTGCGAGAAGGTCTCAGGGAGTGACTGCAAGACTAAGTCTTGACTCAACTCCACATCCATGACGAACCCAAGCTGTCCAAGACTTTCAATCAGATTGATCACTCTTAGGACATGAGTCTCGACGACAGTGCCCTTGGTCATCCGAGATCGGAAGAGCTCCTTAGATATCTCATATCTAGCAGTCCTACTTTGTTCACCACACAACTCTTTGAGGTGAAGCAACATAGTAAGAGCATCCATGTTTTCATGCTGACGCTGAAGCTCGTTATTCATGGATGCGAGTATAATGCATTGAGCCACAGATGCATCATCTTGCCACTTCGTTATGGTAGCAATCTCTTCCTTAGAGGCTAATTCTGGAACAGTTCCAGGGACAGGTGAATATAGGACATAAGAAATCTTTTCAACAGTGATAACTATTCTCAGATTCCTTAACCAGCCCGTATAATTTCGTCTGGTCAGTTTGTTAGCATCAAGTATGCTACGCAGTGAAATTAGTGATTTTGACATTTTTTAAATTTCTGTATGTGAAAAGATAATATTTTAGCAAACATTCATTTAATTACCAAAATAAATTAGGTCTTATTTTAAATTGGTATCTCCCATTATTTTTTTCAAACTATATTACCCTCACTGATATAGTTCGGCAACATCTAATTAAAGATTCGCTAGTGAGAATAATGATCTCATTTCAAATGTATATAGCCTTGTGTGTGCACAACAAACCATATATAAATAAATAAGTAGACAACTCTTGTCAATTACATTAACATATAACTCCTTGTATTCTGCCTCTTATTTTATAATGGTCAAGTGTGTGCACATCTGAACTAAAATAATTTAAGTTAAGTCCAACCTAGCACTCCATATATTCAAAAAAGAAAAATAGTGTCCTTGTGTGTGCACAACAAAATAATATTGTTCAATTTTCTTTATAAGCATCAAGTGTGATTAAATTAATATCTTAAATACTTAATACTTGTCTTGTGTGTGCACAACAAACTCATATTAAATATTTAATACTCTATTAATTAATTTAATACTCTATTAAATATTAATTTTTCGTGACTGCAAACCAGTGCGGTCGCGCTGGTCATTGAATGGGAAGTGGCGCGGTTGCGCCACTTCGGCTAAAACTCATAAACAAACTCTTTTCTGCAGGAGCAATGCTACTATCACATAAAAACTATCGCATAACTCTCACATACACACACATACATACTGCGGGTCCCGCATGTCAGCGGGGACCCGCAGTATGTATGCGTGTGTATGTGAGAATTATGTAATAGAATTTATGTGATAGTAGTATTATTTTTTGTGCAGAATCCGAAGATGAACACATAGATTCCTCATAGCATGCTTCTTAATAATAAACATACCATACCAGATAGCTAACTTCAGTCTACCATTTGATTTTACACAATCAATTACTATATACACACACTGTATTCCTCAAATTCTCAAATTATTAATATAGAATTTTCATTTGTGCCTTTTAACAAGCAATTAGCATACATGATGAAAATTTTTAATTTCACAGCTTGATTATCATATCTAATCCCAAATTTCTTTTTAGAAATCTCTCACAGTTATACCATTAAATTGCAGTCACCAATTATCACAATTTCTTCACATAAAACTCAATCACTGTAAAATTTATCAAAATGATAATGATACCTCTTAATATAGCTGAAAGTCCTTACCTTAATACTTTAATTTCTTCTTCTTAAATCTTCAGCTCCAACTCATCTATTAGATCATGATTTAGAGATGCAGAGATTTGGCTATGAAATTTGATATGGAGGATACTTGTTTTCTGAAATCAGAACTAAATAGGTTTGCTGAGCCATATGGTCTACTTGCCTCATATACAGACAACTCCTACTAATGTATTAATACCTGGAGGCTTAATCGCATTACACCTCATGCTTATTAAGATAAAAGCTCTATCTTCTTTGTTTGACATATTTTTAAATACTCTCCGTACATATCACATCATATATTAAATACATGACACACTTTAAATATTACAACACAGTTCCCAAAAATCTTTCCCATTAAAACAGAAACTATTTATTAAATAAAAATATTTCATTTAATAAATTAATTTATTATATTAAAATAATCTATCTCACATAAATTACTTTAATAGCCATCAAAATACATCAATCTCACTAAAATGTCTCCAGAAATTATTTATGCAATAAATATATATATTCTAATATATTTATCACATTACATATTACACACATATGCACAATTTACACCGCACACAAATAATATATGAAGTATCATACAACACATTAAAATAAAATAAAAAATTATTTTATTAAACTTCTATTTTATTTGCTAGGAAAAATGCATTCGCCACACACTTCAATTTAAGGAAAACAATAAGATGTGGTTACCGTGTTTTCACGGACCTAACACCTTTCCACGCTTAAGCAAGCTCCCAAACTCTATGAATCTTGGTTTCGGAACCAATTTTACGGAGTCACATATTGGGTCATATTGCGAAAATCTCGAAAAAATTCAGATGAGTTGGTACATCCATTTGAACTTATATCAACTAATGATTCTGTCTAATTGGCCCATCATTAAAATCAATATTTCAAAACCTGGTTGGTATTTATGTCAATCTTTTTCTAAAATATCACTCTTTTTAAATAATCAAATCAATATAGCAAAAAAAAGGGTAAAAACGCACCTTAGAAAATTGAAAAATTTCCCAGCATCGACATTTATTAATAAATATAATAAAAATTAAAATAAATTAAATTATAAATTAATTTTTTTCATATTTTGTAATAAAAAATTAATTTTAAATTTCAAAATATTTCAAAATCCTTTTTAAAGTCCACAATAATCTTATAACTTATAATTTAAAACGGAAGGGGGTATTCTCTTTGAGCAATCACGTCTGATCGACTAAATTGGGTGTGGGGGAAACTGGGGATGGTTTTGCACATGATAAAGTCTCCTAGTTTGGTGGGGTTGCTTTGTAGCAGTTTCATAAATCAAACATATCCATCCAGTGCTTCATGATTAAATAAATATCCGGTCAACAAGACAACTGTCAATTACTACCATTTTGAGTTTACATACACAGACGTGACCAAACAAATGCAAAAATAGACGACCACATTTTATTCAACCAAATACAGCCAATATTACTAACTTGACAGCACCATAAGATTCTTGCCTAACGCTTATGGGCTGATCTAAATTGTATAAAACAAAGTGCAACTAATTTATTTATATAACATCTAATATACTACCCATTGCAACAGCATAGTCAATTATGGGGAACCATTCCTCTCCAGATGTTATAACACCACCATGTTTAGCCCTTACAAACTCTACAGCTATATGGTAAGAAAATTAACCATAACTTAGAACGGCAAAAAGAGATTTCATATGCATACTGCAGAATTATCCTTTTTGCATCTTCATAAATGGCGATTATAACCCCAAAAGACTGAATGTTTGATACTGACTAGATGTTCAATACTGACTAGTACCAAATTGAAACGTCCGGTTTCAACAGTGTGTCCCTTGTAGCTCCTTGTATATTAGCCGAATAATCAGTGGATGGGACATTGAATGGAGACCCAAACATTAGGTGGAAACTGTCAGCAGATTGAACACTGAAGGGAGAACTCAAAACCTTGCACTGATCGAATTGATGATCTTGAGCAAACGTTGGACGATTGATGGGAATGTTAGTCTCTTCAAACATATTATTCTCCATCACAATCCCTTGACCATGGAGATAGCCATCGTGTTGAGACTGAATATTTGGTTGCTGAAGAAACTGACCTTTGGTAACTGAGATGTTACTGGGATTTGAATTCCTATTTCCTTGAATATTGTTATCATAAAATGACATAAGATCATTGATCATCTTTTGCCCGTCCTCGGGAACTCCTAAACCTGATAGATCGAAGGAGGGAGGGACTGAATTAACTGGTGCAGCCGCTGGCTTTGGCTGGACAAATGGTTGATGGAACACAACTGGTTTGACTTCATTCATATGGTAACCTGAAACTCCAAACTCAGAGGAACCGCTTCTATACAGGCAATTCAACTGATGATTGTCCCTAGAGGACTTGTCATGAAAGCCATGACATAGTTCACTATGAGGACATTTAAGGAACTCACAAGTGTAAATCTTATGATCCATCATGATGTTAATTTCATCAGTAGGCTTCCTCTTCCTGGTGAAATCCAAGCTGCTAAAGGTTTCGTCTTTGATTGGTTGGGTTAATTGTTGAACAGGCAGCCTATCTTTGATTCTATCCATACTCAATAGACTGAGACTGTTGGGCTTGCACTCTTGTACATCAAAGTCAGGTTCATCTTGAGCCCCTTCGACATCATACTCGCTGCTGTCATTGATTGCAAAAGAACCACTTGCACCTGATGAGGCCAAAGGGGGACAGCAATCTGGGTAAAGTTCACGGGCCAAGTTTTCCTCCTGGTTGATTATGGCAATCCATGTGGCACTCTCCTTTGCAGTCATCTTATCCTGCAAACATTTAGACTGCCTTACAAGCTTGCGAATCTTGGCAATGTCAGGGGACATATGCTTGATTACTGCTGTGAGAACTCCCACTTTCCATGCCTTCTTAAGATCATGAGGCTTCTTGTAAGGTGGAGGACCTTGATCCTTCTGCAAACCCAATTGTGGCCACCACTCCTCGTTCCCAGAGGGCCACCATGGTGGTGGAACACCTTTCTCCAATGGAAACCGTCTCTGTGGAGGGTCACAGTGCTGCATGAGAGCAGATAATAGTGAACCAAGGGTGGTATCCTGGAGCTCTTGCAGAGTGTGTGGTGTTGGACCAATTGAATTACAACCGTCATTCTTTCCTGGGATTGAATTATCCACTTGGAATTTTGCTATGGCAGCAGGTCCATTACGATCAAACCTGACCTTGTCCTTCCACCATTCACGAAGATTATCTGATGCCCCACTAACTGGTTTTCCTTTCTCTGGAATAATCCCATAAACGAAACCTTGAGCTTTACATACTTCCATCATTTTCAGCATGTATTTCAAAATTCCATCTTGTGCCCTCGACATCTTCTTCCTCCTCGCCTGCTCCTGGGACTGTCTTTGCTTAGCAGCATCAACACATTCCTTACCCTTGTTCAATTCTTTCAACCTTTTCAGTCGCATTTTGTCCCTCCACATTCTTCTCTCAAGCTCATCCACATCCATCTCTTCGTCAGTATAATCATCGTCCACAATCGTCTCCGGCTCAGACTGTGGAGCAGCAACCTCTACCCCCATCGGAGCTGAAAAGAAATCTAGATCTCCACAAAACCCCATTTCGTCAAACATTCTTGTCTTACCAAGCAGGTCAACCTGAAAATAACTACAACTTCCAAGATTTCCAGATACTAAAAGTAGCCTGCCCTCCCTATCAGATGCAAGCTTAATCCAGAAATATAAATTGTCAGGTTGTAAAATCACAGAGTTTTCCAACCTGCAAATAATTCCACAAGGGATAGTAACAAACAACCATAAGATATAGAATATTGTCCTACATACGTCAATAGTCCAAAATTCTAACAGAACAGGCAAATCAAGATCAATTGTGCACGATTCAAAGATTAGGGGTCTTATAATTCATTATTTTCCTTTTTCGTCTTTTAATTTATTTATTTTGGGGCGGGGGGGGAGGGGGGGGGGGGGGGGGTTGGGGGGCGCTTAAAATTCATTATTTTCCTTCTACCTCATCAAGTTCTTCAAATACCCAAACAGTATAATATAGCTAACAACTGAAGATCAACTACATGAACATAAGCTTCAAAAACCAAACGAACAAAAGTAAGAAATCAGAAAAGTTGAAAACAATCATCCATATTACAACCCATAACTCAAAAGACACCAGATCTGATCACACGAGGAAAATAGTAATAAATTCCAAAGAAAATCTAAAGTCCCAAATTTCCCATCAGCAAATATTCAAATTGTACCCCAGAAAAAAGTTTATATAGATTGACAGTGCTCGGATCTAATACATCACAAACTATCTCATGAAATAAACTAAAAAATCTCAAGATACTATTTCAAGTTTCACAAACACCAATCAACCAAGACCCAAAAGTTAACAGAAATTACAAACTTTTTTTTTTGCTAAATAAAATCACAAACTTTCAATTGCAAAGAAATCAACAAGTACTCATAAGATTATAATAATAGACCATCCACTGTTTGTTTCTCAAGAACTTTACCTCAAAGTTTCGTCTGCAACTGTCCAACTCTTCCTCTCCTCCAGCAAATATGATATGACCCTTTTAGAAAGAGAGAGATATAAGAGGAAACGAAAGTGGATAGAAATGGGGAATTGGATTGTACTGTATTGTATTATTGGGTGGTGCAAGGGAGGTGAAAAGTGTCGGCATTTCGGTAAAGCAAATGTATTTATTTTTGTGCGCAGATATTTACATGGTCAGGTTAATCCAATCCAAGTTAATTGAAGTTAGAAGAAAGAGTACTTTATTTAAGCTCATTAAAGACAAAGGCAGTGTCGGGAACGCGTGTGATGAGGGGGACCTTTACCCATTTGTCTGTCTAGTTGGGGATGCATTAAATTTGGTGAAGTGAAGACGGGGTATCGGTTTCTCTTTTGGGCTAAAACTTGTCCTTTCGAGGTGTATCTATTGTATGATTTGTATCGTTGCTTTTTAGTATTGTTAGATGAGATTATAAATTTATTAGGGGCATTTGAATATATGGGATAGAATTTTTTTTATTATTATAATTTGTTATGCCTTATAAACTTAGAATTCGTGCACGGGTACGGATTACCTTATAATTAAAAAAATAATCTCTTTTTCTCTTTTTTGACTATTGAAATTCATAATATTATTATTATTTTTATTATTATTATTATTATTAAGTTAGATTGTAGGTTCGTTGTTGTTTGATTGATATACTAGTAGTATACATGAAGATGAACAGGTAGTATAATAATATTAATTGTATTTGAACAGATATTATTATTATTAGGAAAAATATATGTAGACACTCAAATTTTTTTTCACTGTTACTAACACTGTAGGAGGGCAAGATTGTCTTATCAAACCAACCCCGGTCTCAATATCGGGCCATCAAATCAACCCGGGTCTCAATACCGGGCCATCAACTCAATCACGGTCTCAATATCAATCACGGTCTCAATATCGGGCCATCAAATCAACCCCGATCTCAATATCCGGCCATCAAATTAACCCCGATCTCAATATCGGGCCATCAAATCAACCCCGGTCTTAACTCGGGAGGTATAGGTCAGCCTCGGTCTCAACCCAAGAGGTACAAGTCAGCCCCGGTCTCAACCCGAGAGGTACATGTCAGCCCCGGTCTCAATCCGGGAGGTACAGGTCATCCCCGGTCTCAATCCGAGAGGTACAGGTCAGCCCCGGTCTCAACCCGGGAGGTACAGATCAGCCAGGTCTCAACCAGAGAGGTACAGGTCATCCCCGGTCTTAACCCGGGAAGTTAGGTCAACTTCAAGAACAAACCTGAAGCTTCACAACATCTCCGGAGGAAAACCTTGAGCGACCAAGCCAGCCTCAGAGACAACCATGAGGACAAACAGATTCGAATGGGATCCAAGTCTTGGAAACAACCCCAGGAAGTCAACCGAAGGCTATGCCGTTATTGAAGGCAACCTCGGGAGGGGCAAAATGGTTATTTTACCAACTCTAAGCCGATTCGGTCAAACCCAAGCCGAATTGATGCCACCAAGGTCAAAACGAACCATAACAATGATCTCGAGTGCAAACAGCAGAAGACAGCTCAACGGATAAACTGCGGGGAATCGAAGACCTAGTTATGAACCCGTCTTCTAGGACCCGAAAAATGTTTTTATCCCATGTCATTATGACACTCTCAGCGAGGGCTTTCCGAAAAGGTATCGCATGCCTCAAACGGACGCTCCGATCAAAAGTTAAAAAGTTTCAACTTCGACCTCGCATTGCTCGGAGTGCACGTACTTCGAGACGACGAAACGCGCCATGTGGGCCCCACCACGTGGAGCCGCACCTCTACTTGCCGCAGTAGCAGGTAGGGTGGAGGCTCCCTGGCCTATATATAGAGGTGCACCCCCCTCTTATTACAAGAATTCCAAAACACTTCGAACCTCTGCCCGTTTGGTTTTTTGTCTAATTTTTTGTCTTCCAAACTCAAATTTTTTCACTCTAACACGTAGATATACCCACATAGTAGCACATATCAGAAAATAGCCGGTAGATTCGGACGTTTAAAGCCTACGATTTGGCAAAATGCCCTGTATAGCAGTCCATTGTGAGTATTTTTACGATCAGAAAGTTATTATTACTTCTTCGCAGTTTTATACACTTGCATATCAAGTTTCGTTTTCTAAATATGTCTGGAACTCAGTTCTGTGGCCCTTTTTGTCAACTTTTAGTATATTTTTGTACATAAACGCATTTTCTGGCATTTCTACAACTCGGATTGACGATCCGTCGCTTCTGGCAGTTTTTATATACTTGCATCTTCGTTACTAGCAACTTTGTCGGACTGGGTTATCTTTCCAGTCCGGGTTTGGCTTTTTTTTGTATATATTTAATTGTATATATACTAACTTTTCAATTCTATCAAGCCCAGATGTCAAATTTGTTGTAGTTTACTGCTTTTATATATAAATATACATATATAAGCAGCTTTCACCACACTGGGTTATCTTTCCAGTCTTGGTTGACTACTTTTCTGTCTATATATATATATTTATATTTCAGTTCGGCCTGGATCATTCTGTAGCCTTTTTACTGCTTTTATATATAAATATGCATATATAAGCAGCCTTCAGCACACTGGGTTATCTTCCCAGTCTTGGTTGACTACTTTTCTGTACATTTACATTCCAGTTACGCCTGGATTATTCTGTGACTTTTTTACTATTCTTGGCACCATTCACCAACACTGGTTATCTTCCCAGTCATGGTTGACTATATTTTTGTATATATTTCAGTCCGAACACAGGCGTGAAAACCCATCGCCCTTTTTACTATTATATATATATATATATTTCAATTCTGTCCAACCTGGATCATTCCGTGGCTTTTATACAGCTTGTTGGGAATTGTATATTCATATTTGATATTGAAAGTAAATATGAATGCTTCAGTGTAAAGTCCTTCAATGATCATATGTACAAGGACTTAGATAATAGATCAAAAATGTTAGGTTGATCTGAACTTTAATGTTTATCATTTATGTAAATAAATGTATAGAAGAAAAGATCAAAACTGTTAGGTTGATCTGTAATGCCCGAGATTTTTCTAATATTATTAAATAAAGATATTAATGGAAATGAGAACTTATTTAATATAAATGATTTTGTGTTATGAGAAGGATTAATTCAATTCTATTAAATTGAATAATTATAATAATTAAGGAAAATGTGGAGTTTATAATAAACTCTTGAAAGCCTTGTGTGGCATAGTGATGAGGAATATTAATGATAATTAATTGATGATGTGGGGATTATTATTATTGTAAATAATATAATAATAATAAGCAACGTGTTCATAAATATAATAAGATCTATATTCATGTGATATTTAATCATGTAAGTGTTAATCAATTATTGTAAATATTAATAATTTCATCGATTCATGAGAAATGGGATATTAGTGGTGATTAACAATATGTTAATTATTATTACAAGCGATAAAATAATAATAAACCGCTTATTTATATGCTGAGAATTATATTTGTTAATGTGATAATTAATCCTATGATTATTAATTAAGTGTTATTAATAATTACGAGGAATGGGTTAATTAATATTATTGTTGATTAATTGATAAGATGAATAATTTATTTATTTGACATTACGAATAATGAAACAAATAAATAAAGTTATTATTATAATAAGATTATATTAATTATTATGTGCAAGTATATTTAATTATACTATATGATTGTACATATTAAAGCTATGTGTTATGAATACATCATGTGTATATATATATGGTAAACAATTGTTTTTAATAAAGAAAATAATGTGGCATGATAATACTCAATTAAATTATATCCGATATTAACAAAATGTACATGGATTATATGTGTCTATTTACACTTACTACATTATGTGAATTATTGTGACATTTCAATTAAAGGCCTAAGTGTCTAATATATGTGTGTATATATAACCTAAGTATTAACACTAGTTTGTTTACAAATTGGAAATGCTGAGATTTCTATGCCTTGTCCCATATTAATAGACACAATCCTTGTACATGTGAAACACTCAATGGCTAGCTTATTTGCCTTCTCCCAATTCTCAGCAATGTAGCTAGAAATTATGGCATGGGGAGTGGCCTCAACAGTGTTCTTCAACCACTCTACCAACTCTTCCTTAGCTGATATACAAAGCTTCAATCTATTGGTACAATTTAATGGACAATTGCATTGTCTGTGTAAGGATTCTTCTATAAATAGCAGCTATGTTTCTTCATTTTCAATTTGCTGAGAGTTTGCATAAGTGGTGAGTGAAAGCAATATACATATATCAGTAGGAGAAGTTGGATTAGCAGCAAACTCTATTTGAATCCTAGCAGAGGTATAATCCACCTTCCATTATTCTTCTTTCATGTTCTCTGAAATTTTCTAATTCTTGAATTAAGCTTGGATATGGAGATAAATTGATTGGGTTGTAATTGATGGTTGTTTTGTAGACTTAGTAATATCTTAGAATGCAATGTGGCTTACTAACAATCGAATTCATATAGCAAATTCCATGTTCTTCAATTTTCTGTTTTTGTTTCTGCAAATTCTTAAATTCTTGATATTGTGGAAATTGTTGACAATTGAAGTATGAATTGCTTGGTTAGTTGCTATATTAGCTTGTAAACATATTGGTAATACAATGCTGTTAGTTATAACCGAATTCGTGAAGAATTTCTGTGATTTGGCCTGGAAAGCTGTCGAAGCAGGTTGCCTCCTGGTTCGAACCAGGCATGGCGCAGCTGCGCCGGCATTACACTGCGGTGCAGCGCAGCTGCGTAGGGCCCTTGCTGCAGATTTTGAATTTTTGCTTCCTGCTTGATGTCTGCTACATGTTAGTTGATGAAATAAAATAGAACAAGCATGCTGATATGATTAATACGTATATATGGACTTGTTAAACTAGTATGAGCATGTGATATTCTGATCGCTTACGTGAACGATGAAGTTATATATTTTCGAAATGAACTTAGAATTTCAAAATGGACGTTGGCTCGTTGTATCCATTTTAGACATTCTGACTTTTGAGACATGTTTGTACCACCTAGAAACACATGGAATGCATATTGACTTAAGTATATATATATATATATATATATATATATATATATATCGTGATATAATATGAACATGTGAACCCAACTAGTGCACCTTTCTAACAAGTTTTGAAGGTTGAAATTGACATGTAAATATCATGTACGCATTCTGATCTTACGAGCATGTTTAGATGATGTAGAAATGCGTGTCGGACATGTTAACATATGAATCTAGAGAGCATAAAAGTGTTAGGCCCTATTAGTGAGATGTACTAGTGAAAGTATATGTTTTGCACGTGAATCTTGACATGTATATTGAGATGTGAATTCTGGTATTTGTAAACATGTTTGATAGTACTCGTAGACTCACTCATGCATCGTACATGTATACATACCATGATTAGTTGTCGTGATTCAAAATTTACTTAAACGAAGCATGTTTTC
The DNA here is from genome assembly GCA_020205555.1 of Panax stipuleanatus. Classification (NCBI taxonomy): domain Eukaryota; kingdom Viridiplantae; phylum Streptophyta; class Magnoliopsida; order Apiales; family Araliaceae; genus Panax; species Panax stipuleanatus. Next base: position 99,973,863 of record CM035115.1, read on the forward strand.
AAACTAATGACAATGATAGTTGCATGTATGCGATATGAATACTCATGAACATGCTTAAAATAAGTATATGAATACCTTACGTGTTTTAAAAGCGAGCATGATAGGCTTTGTGAATTCCATGACCTTGAATGACCGTAAGTTGTCGAAAGGGTTAACTTAGAAGCTATATCGCATAAGTTTGGAACGAGGGAAGGTTATACAAACATAAAAGTATTCTTTAACGTATATATGCTATGTGATATTATATGTTGTTATTTGAAATCGATTTTGACGGTTAACTTATAGTAATGCTATAACTTGCTAAAATAGAGTATGTTTGCTATTTGTTGTATTCTCATATGATGGTAATGATGTATGAAGATTTTTAAACTCAGAAAGGGGAACGTTAAGGATAGAAATTATATGATACTATATAACTGTGTCGCTAGGTCAAGACTTAGCTTATGTGATTATCGTATATACGAGATGAGATATAATGTTAAACTATATGACTAATGAATATCATATATACATAACTATATTACGATAGGATTCGAAAAGTGTTGATTAAATTACGGGGATAAACTACGCTTAAGGTAAGTATCCTAACCTACGCATTTACTTTATGCAAGTTTCCTAACTTACACTCCTTTACGGTGTAAGTATTCTATCCTTGTATATTGCGAGCTAGTTTCTTTACTTAATCGTTTGAATCAAATTAGCATACTTGAACTCTTATTTCCTTAAAGCTATTATTCATGTTGAACTTGATATTATTCTTGAATATTGTGAAAGTGATCTATGCCATTTGATTCGGCTAGACTTATATTGTTGAAAAGCGACCCAAACCAATTGATTGGTGCGGGATCTTGTATTTGACTGGGAAGAACAACCTTCTTTGAAGGGAATATATAATTGTCGGAGAACCGACGTGCGCACTTGAGTATGATTGATTGTTATGCATAACGTAGGGTACTTTAGGCTGATCACCTGTTGTACTTGTTTTGTTGGATTTTCAGTTTATCACTGTTAATTCATGTGGAAGTTCATAGCCCTTAGTGACTGCTCAGTATTCCGTTATCTTGAAATCTTGAATTGATTTATTATTGAATCATATTGATATTATCCAGTCCTTAGCGACTGTTATTGAGAACTGTTGATATTCTTGTTATCCTTGAAGTATCAAACCTTGCTATACCTTTTGAGAATTGAGAATTATATTACCCACCCATATTGTATATTACTTACTGGGTAATTTGTGCTAATTCTTGCTTTCACTAAAAACATTTCAGTTAAGGCCGAGCAGTGTGGACCCTCGAGTACCGACAAGGGCAAGGGAAAGGCTACTGAATAGCTTTAATTATGTAGGACTTATGATTGTAGTAAAGAGCTTATAATATTATGTACTAGTTAAGGTTATTATTGCTTAAGATATGTCTAAGCTATGTAATCACTGTTTAAATTACGAGACCTTGGGACGTGAATAAATTATATTATTTAAATGTAATCTATTCGGTAGTAGTCGTGTATTATATTCCGCTGTGCGATGCGATATTTAGTCATATTATTATTATGATGTATTATTGTGAGAACGTGACGAACCGAATTCGAGAGACCAAGTGGCGGTCTGGAATTTGGGGGCGTCACAGGTTGGTATCAGAGCTGTAGTTATAAACCTTAGGAACGAGTGTCCTTAGACTATAACTTAGGCGAACTTAGAAGTTAAGAAGGAGATAAAACTCATGTAGAGTTTTCCTTGAGAGACCTAGTCTGTTATGAAATGTAACTTCATTTTATACAATGAACTTATGTTTTATTTAACATTCTAATGGAGTTGCTGTTTCTTGTCTATGTTTGTGATTATAGATGGCAGATATGGGAGTACTCGCTAGAGTGGCTGAGGATGAGCCCAGGGATATTCATGTAATGTACGAGGCACCCTTAGAGGCTATGCCGGTACAGGCTGTGGCACCATCTGAGTCTAATGACGAGGATGAGATTGAGATTGAGATAGAGCTTGATCCCGAGGAGGAGCCGATGGAGGACGAGCCGGTTGAGGACTAGCCTTCAGAGGAGGAGCCCATGGAGGACTCCTACAAGCCTAACCTAGAGGAGCATATGCTAGGAGAGTATGAAGAACGGATCCTAGAGTTGGACTGCAGAGTCCAGGAGTTAGAGTCAGAGGCCAAAGAGAGAGAGTCAGAGTTCCAGAAACTGCGGGACGAAGACCACCAGAGGAAGCTGGCTATGCAAGAGTTGGAAGTAGAAATTGCTTATCGCAAAGAGGTGGGAATTCAGATGGGAACCCTATTTCACAAGACCGTGGCTAGGAACATGGATTTGGCAGGGAAGCTAGAAGAGGTAGAACAGAGGGAGCTTAGTGAGAAGACTGAGAAGGAAGCACTCCGTACTCAGTTGGAATTAGAAGTGATGGATAGGATACACTTCGAGGAGAAGTGGGAGGCTGCCCATAAGAGAGCTGACGACCTGGAGGATGAGGTCCGATGTAAGAAGAGAAAAATGAACAAGATGGGGTACGTGTTCCGTTCGACATTCGAGAGGGTGCTTGATGGTGTGTACCACTACCCGACAGAACAGGGACAGACTCTACACACTATGAGTCGAGAGCTGGTAGCTTATATAGCACAGTTAGAGTACAAGAGCGCTGTAGAGCGTGGCATGATGTGATGAGATGTCCTTAGATGGTCTAGTAGTAGTTTAGTAGAATTTATCTTTATGTGTTGTACATACTATGTTGTAATCCCAATCTTTTGTGTAAGATGTGGGATAGTGATGTAAACCCCGTGTAAGCTTTTGTTAGAGGGGTAGTATGGTAGTAGGTTGGTATATTCCCCGTCTTTTGTGATATTAGGGGATACATGTGATAACATTTATAGAAATATGCTAGGGAAATCATGTAATGAAACGGTTGGCATATGAATATAAATGAAGCTTATTTCAGAAACGTGTTATAAATTTATTCTTTTAGTATTAAAAGAAATACTTAAGTAATATACTTGAATAATAATAAAATGAAAATTTGTGATGCAGATAATGTCGCCCAGATGTAGATTGACTGCACCTGAGGAGTCAGTGAACAATGAGACGGAACAAGTAGACCCAATCCAGAAACTGGTATACCTGTTAGGAGAGGCATTAAGGGGAAGGAACAATGAACCCGTTCGCCCAAAACCTCAGGATGTGCCAGTAACAACCTTTAAAGACTTTAAGAGTGTAGGACCCCCGGAGTTCGAGGGAACTACCAACCCAATCGTTGCACAAACGTGGATCAAGGAGATCGAAAAAGCTTTCACTATAGCTCGCGTAGGCGAAGATCAGAAGACGGTGTTTGCCACGTACATGATGAGGGGAGAAGCGAACTACTGGTGGGAGGCTAATCAACAAAGAGTTGGAGAAGGGATAATAGCTTGGGATAAGTTTAAGATGCTATTTTTCGAGAATTACTGCCCAAAAAGCATGAAGAATAGGATGGAGGTGAAATTCCTAGAGTTAAAACAAGGGGAGATGACAGTGGCGCAATACGCGGCTAGGTTTAACGAACTAGCCTGATTTGCAGAGCACCAAGTTGGAGATGAGGAAAGGAAGGCGAGACAATTCGAACAAGGGTTGAAGCCGTGGCTGTTCAATAAGGTATCAGTTCTTCAAATTGATTCCTTTGCAACATTACTAGAGAAGGCAATCATTGCGGAAGGTGGCAGTGAGGCCTTAAGTCTGTATAACAAAGAGAAGAAAGGAAAGAACACTAGTAGCGAAAATCGTGGAGGAAGCAGTGGCGGAGGGAGTAACTCCGGGAAGAGAAAGTGGGACAACAACAATAATAGCAGGAGAAACAATAATCAAGGTGGGAGCCACCAGGGAAATTTTAAGAAAAGGAGTGGAGCTTATAATAAGTGTGGAAAAAGTCACCAAGGGGAGTGCTGGAAAGAAAAGGGCACGTGTTATAACTGCGGCCAAGAGGGGCACATATCGCCAAATTGTTCGAAGCCAAAGAAGATCCAAGGGTGTTCTGCTTGCGGCTCAACTGAACACCGTATTAAGGATTTTCCGAAGAAGGGAAGTGGCGGAAGTGGTAGCCAACAAGGGGGAGGAAACAAGCTTATGATCAGCGGGTCGGCACAATCCAACTGCCCAACCGCCAGAACTTTTAACATGACCGTCTAGGACGCCGTGGCTGCGAAGGACGTGGTGTCAGGTATAATCCCAATCAATGATATAAATGCTTATGTATTATTTGATTCGGGTGCCACATGTTCTTTTATATCTGAAGAATTTGCTAGTGAACTTAGTACACCCCGAGAACGATTAGAAAATCCTTTGAACATAGAAGTTGCGAATAAGGAAATAATCCCTGTAAAATATGTTTATCGAGATTGTCGCACAAACATTAGAGAACATGAACTGAGCGTAGACTTGATTCCTATTAGACTGGGAGAATTTGATGTGATATTGGGAATGGATTGGTTGTATAACCATGCAGCGATAATTGATTGTCAGAATAAATGTGTGAACCTTCAGACTCCGAGTAAGTCTAAGGTAGTATTTTATGGTAGCTCATCGCTTAAGCAATCGTGTTGCATTACGATGATGCAGGCCAAGAAATTGTTAAGGAAAGGATGTGTAGGTTATTTAGCTTACATCGTTGATACTTGAAAAAAGGGAGTAGAAATTAAGGATATATCCATAGTTAATGAATTTCAAGATGTGTTTCCGGACGATCTGTCTGGTCTTCCGCCAGACAGAGAAATCGAATTCGTAATAGACTTAGCACCGAGAATGGCACCGATTTTGAAAGCTCCATATCGTATGGCGCCAGTAGAAATGAAGAAATTAATGATACAATTGCAAGAATTATTGGATAAGGGTTACATACGACCGAGTGTGTCTCCTTGGGGAGCACCAGTGTTATTCATTAAGAAAAAGGACGGATCGATGATGCTCTGTATCGATTATAGAGAATTAAACAGAGTAACGATCAAGAATCGATATCCGCTACCGAGGATAGACGACTTATTTGATCAACTAAAGGGAGCAAAATGTTTCTTGAAGATCGACCTACGGACAGGGTATCACCAACTAAAGGTACGGGATGAGGACATACCAAAGACTACGTTTCGAACCCATTATGGATACTACAAGTTTTTGGTAATGTCATTTGGATTGACTAATGCTCCGGCAACATTTATGGACTTGATGAACCTAGTTTTCAAGCCATACTTGGATAAATTTGTAGTGGTTTTTATCGACGACATTTTGATCTTCTCTAAGACAGAGGAAGAACACGCTGAACATCTGAAGATTGTTTTGGAGGCACTAAGGAAGGAGAAGATGTATGCAAAAATTTCTAAGTGCGAATTTTGGATGGTGAAGGTTCAATTCTTAGGCCACGTGGTGGATAAGAATGGAATCTCAGTAGACCCTGCAAAGGTAGAAGCAGTAAGTAATTGGGAACAACCGAGAACGCCAACGGAGGTAAGAAGTTTTTTAGGGTTAGCTGGGTACTATCAAAGATTTATCCAAGATTTTTCTAAGATAGCAACCTCGTTGACCAATCTGACGAGGAAGATGGTGAAATTTGTATGGACCGACAAATGCGAAGAGAGTTTTCAGGAGTTGAAGAAGAGATTGAGAGAAGCGCCTATTATCACTACCAGATGATGCGAGAAATTTTGTGGTGTATAGTGACGCATCGCACAAGGGGCTTGGATGTGTGCTCATGCAACACGGCAAGGTCATTGCGTATGCATCACGACAATTGAAGGATTACGAAAAACGATATCCTACTCACGACTTAGAGTTAGCGGCGGTAGTTTTTGCGTTGAAGATATGGAGGCATTATCTATACGGGGAGAAATGTGAGATATACACGGACCACAAAAGTCTAAAATATATCTTCACACAGAAGGAGTTGAATATGCGGCAGAGAAGGTGGTTAGAATTAATCAAAGACTATGACTGCGATATTCTTTATCACCCGGGAAAGGCAAACGTGGTTGCCGACGCTCTGAGCAGAAAAGGAAGGGAAAAGTTGTTTAATTTGACGACTCAAGAAGAGTTGATAAGAGAGATGGAGAAATTGGAGATAGAAGTAAAAGAACCAGAGAAGTCTGGAGAGAAGTTGTTTATAATGGAAGCTTGTCCGACGTTGTTGGATAGAGTAAAGGAAGCCCAGGAAAAGGATGAAGAGTGTGAAAAAATCCGAAAGAGGATCACAAAAAATGAAGAAGAGAAATTCCGAATGGATAAAGGCGGTATCTTAAGATTCGAAGGAAGAGTGTGGGTACCGGCGGTAACCGAGTTAAGGGAAGAGATTTTGCACGAGGCACTCAACACGACATATTTCGTTCATCCGAGAGGTACGAAGATGTACCGAGATTTGAAGCAACACTTTTGGTGGCCCAATCTGAAACGGAAAGTCACAGAGTGCGTTAGTAGATGTTTGACTTGACAACGCATTAAAGCAGAAAATCAGCGGCCGAGTGGTTTACTACAACCGTTGGAAATATCAGAGTGGAAATGGGAGCATATTACGATGGACTTTGTGATAGGACTTCCAGTTACGCAGAAAGGTTATGATGCTATTTGGGTTATCGTGGATCGACTTACGAAGACCGCACATTTTCTACCAATCAAGATCCGCTACAGTTTGAATCAATTAGCGAGTCTGTATGTAAAGGAGATTGTTTCACTACATGAAGTGTCGGTGTCAATTGTCTCTGATCGAGATCCGTGCTTCACGTCAAATTTTTCGAAGAGTTTGCGAGAGAGAATGGGAACGCAGTTAAGGTTGAGTACCGCTTATCATCCTCAGACAGACGGACAAAGTGAACAAACTATACAAACGCTGGAGGACATGCTTAGGACTTGCATGATGGACTTCAAGGGAAATTGGGACGACCACCTACCCTTAGTCGAATTTGCGTATAACAATAGTTACCATGCGAGTGTGACACCCCCAAATTCGGGTACTTCGTTTTCACATGATTTGGTGTTCACTTTCTAACTATAACAAACATCTACCTAAA